>CM052961.1:16064470-18771376 GCA_028554685.1 Agrotis ipsilon | reverse complement strand
ATAAAAAAAAATCAGACAGTTGAATCCGATGTTTAATTGAGAGAAAGAATTCGAAAACTCTGTAATTAAAATAGTCCGTAGAATGCCAAGAAAACGTTCATTTAAGACAAATGGAATGGATTCTGGAACTTTATCTTCTACTTGAAGGTATATTCCCATTGTCCCCAAAACTTTCATTGTACGCACAGCTAAGGGGTAAACAAGAATTCCTTGCTGGGGTCTGTGTTTTCTGATAGAACCTTGAGGTCATCTAGTCATGAGTGAATAGGTTACTTCGAGGTATCATCGCTAACCATCGGGCGAGAGAAAGGTCAAACGCGAACCTATCGTTAAATAAAAAAACGACAATTCGTACCTATCAACTGGCATAGTTAAAGCGTTTTTTTTTAAATAAATTAAAATTGTTTCCGTTGTCCCCATTGATCAATCACCATCATGCCCCCGTTGGAACTTGAATAAAATAATTAAAACTTTTTGTCCCCATTACTTCGCTCTGTTTATTTCAGTAGCACTGTCCCCATTGCTGGGGACAGCGGGAACACACAAACTTGAACACTTGCAACTACATTTTCTAGTTCGGATTCTTAATTAATGAAATTCTTTGTAATGGCTAAAGAATTTCTTTTCTCTGACATCTATTGGATTGAATTTAGATAGTAACAGTTTGGGTATTTGTAAGTTCGCCACAAAATTAATTCCCCTCGAAATAAAGTGTGTATAAATTATCCAAAGGTTATTGCTTTTTTATTTTGTTTTTGATTACTGTAAATTCGCCCCATTTTTTTTTCGTACGGATAGCAGAACAAATTACCTAATAATAAAATCCAGCACAAAACTGCCGAAAACGAGGACACAATATGGAATCTGAACAGAAAGCTTTTTTTTGTGGGGAATTATTTTTGTGGCGAACTTACAACAACCCCTACAGTTTCAGCCGAGTTGTCGTCTTAATGATGGACATTACTCTCTCTAAGTAAAACAAAATGTATTCAGTTCCATTATTGTTCATAACTCTAACTGAGGGCCTAATAGATTTGCAACTTAATTGATGCTGTCATCATTTCTATTTAATTACCACAAACTCGCAGCTATTATAACGCGAAATACACCAAAATGTGTTGCAAACAACAAAAAGTCGTGAACAATAAACATTACTCACAGCTGGCCAGTAACATGTTGATGTGTCGCAAATAAGCAACATTACAGTCGCAAATAAAAGTCGCAACACACGTGCCTTATTACGAAATAAATATTAACTGTCCATGACATTACGTGAATGGAATACTAAGGTAACATTTCCAATTTTTATGGGACCTAGTGCCTTAATTATATGGTGTGACGATTTCAGCATGTAACAATTGGCTGTGACTTGAAACCGCACGTCAATAGGTGCGTCCACACAAAGCGCGCAGCCTCGCGAGGCATTTTCCGCGCGAGGATATTGACAAGCGAGGCTGCTTGCTCTGTGTGGACTCGTTTATTGTTTTTCGTCCGACGCACGCTAGCAAAACCAAAGCCGACCCTGGATGGCTCGGATGTTCGGTCGCTCGACCGCGGCAGCGAGCTCCCTTGCCTCTTCCGAGACACGTCCACACCAACAGAGCTGCTTCGCGTGACAAATGCCTCACGAGGCTGCGCGCTCTGTGTGGACGCACCTAATCAGTATCAACTAAACCACTATAAGGTAGCCTCACACACACGGCGCAGCACGGCGTATTTTTGTCTGTGTCATTGACATAAGGAATGAACTGAAACTGAATCACGTAAAAACGTGCAGAAAACTGTGAGAGGGCCAGCAAAAATGGCGGTCGCACTATTCCTTTTCGAGAAATCTATGTACAGACAATTTGCCTTTAATATAACAAGAAGAGTTGGGTAGACTATAAACTCTAATGAGCAGCTGAATCGATTCCTCTTTCTTCCTTAAGTCGTTTATTTCATATCTACAGACATTTTGTTCTTGACTATGATCTGCTGTACCAAGTCGTTATCACACTACACTGCTCGTCTGAGCAGTTGTGCGATGAAGTGAATCGTCGCATCGGTTTATATACAATTTATTGATGGTTATGTATGTTTGTAGGAAGAATGCGGAGAAGAAATATGGGAAACGATCCTCCGGGAGTCAGGGGCGAGGAATACAGTCTTCAGTGCTACACAGGTATGTTTCTGTTAAATCTGTATGATTAGTGTCTTAGAGGTGTTCAAAAGCCGTAAATAAAACAAAATACTCTCAGCTCTTGAAAACGTTTTAATGCTGATGACGATAATTTTCATCGGCGAGATTGGCATTTTAAAAAACGAGTAAGTAGACCAATTCTTTTTTTTATCCAGCAATATCCAGATGCCCTGATGTTACGACTCGCGAGCGCTCTCGCTCGACTGATCACAAAAGACCCCAACAGCCCCGCACCATCAAGACCCAGTAGTCCAGCACCCAGGAAACAGTCAATTAAAGTCAAACCGAGCTGGCGAAGTGCATCAGTCCACACTGACAATAGATCCCAGAGCTACAAGTGCCCCTTCACAGCTACAAACGCATTGAAAAGCGTCACAAGAAAAGAAATCGACGCTTATAATTCTTCTGAAGAAATAAGATCATCAGTAGCAGCTTCCACGGGCAGGATCAATGAAACCAGGATTAATGAGGAAGCCGAAATTGTGGCTCGAGAGTTCCACAGGCGGAGTCTCGGTTTCAAGTTCGAAAATCACAAAGTTAAGGAGACAGTTGAAGAGCCTATCCCTGAGACGGGTCAAGTCGAAGACACTGCTTCAAATCAAGGAGATGAAGAAGTTGCTGCTGTTGAGAAGTTACCTGCTTCCGAACCAGTGTCCCCAGAGTCTGAAATGAAAATAAACTCTATACTGAAGTCGACTGCACCTCGTAAGACTAGTTGCACGAGTGCTCTGGAAGTGTACAAACGTCGAGGGTCCAACATTCCCTCTCGGCAACGGATGAATAGCCTCAGCCTGGTCAGTGAAGACAAGCTCAACTATCTGAGAGAGAAATTCGGGACCCCTGAGAAAGTCATGCATTTTTTTGGAAGATGTTTCGTGAAGTTCTTCAGTAATTACGGGTAAGCATTCTGTTTAATGGCCGTTTCTAATGTTTTTCTCGACGTTTTAGAGGCTATTAAATAAAAGATAGGTTTACATTATTTTCAGTCTACATAATTTACTTGTTTGGCAGATTTTCGACTCGAATTTTCCGATATTTTCTCGACTATCATTTTATGGTGTTTTGCTAAAGAATTGGGCTGATTTGGCTTATCCGAGTAGGGTTAGGGAGAGAAAGAAAAGTACGATAAGCTGTTTTACATTGTTTTTACTTAAAAAAGGAAAAGCGGATAAGGCCTTTATTGGTTAAAAGCAATATCCCTTCTTCCACATTATTCTACCAAATCTTTTTTGTGACAAAAAGTAACGTTACAAGTCTCAAAGCAATTTTATATAAGCCCCCGCCAATATTGGGCTGTCATTCAAGTAGTAGTATGTAAGCTCAAATCATGCCTAGTCGATAAACTCCGACCCCGATTACCGATTTAGATCAGTAAAGGGTCTGATCCTATTCAAACAAATTGTTGGCCAGGAAACATGGCCCAAATGAAAATGATCAAAGTTTCACTATATATCTTTTTAATACTTTTTCTACCTATATAAGAGTATTTCTTTAAAATTATGTACGGGTCGCTTTCAGCCTAGCCGGATTTAGATAAATAACAGTCATTTTCATGTATCTACTGCCTATTTGACCTCCATAAAGGAGTTAGTACTGGGAAATACGGTACTTCATGTTAAGATTAATTGTTACCTTTGGTTCATTGACTACCTGCAACAACTGTCGATAATCTACAAATGATAGAAGGGATCAAAAGCATAACGTGCTTTCCGGGGCATGGAAGGAACTGGGTATGCAAATGCATAGATGGACCTTTAGGGCATTTTAGGTAAAGGCGCTAAAGTTCCATTTGCCAGGATCCTTTTGGGTTTTTCCATGTTCCACCAAGGCTTGATGCGCCTTGCGGGTGCAATGTTATGACACAAGCTACTCTCATACACGAATGATGCTATTAGAATACACATTAATAGCACAAATAATTCTTTCAAGTATAGTGACTAAAGTGACGGGACCCCCCTCTATAGCGCCAAAGCCTGCAGGAGTCGCGGGACTCATCTAATTACCGTGACCCTGGAACATAAAGGGCTATTGAAGGACACCGTGCATTTAAGTCAGTACGATTCAGACAGTCCCTCCCGCCCTGCCCCTCGTTTGATGATTTTGCCCCTTAAAAAAAATTATAACACTTACAATAAGACATCCTTCCCTTCAAAGTTCATTCCTGTTCTGGTCATTAATCTAAGTTAGTGCCGCTTAATCTGTTAAGTAGCTTAGTAGCCTATTAACTTACTTAACGGTAGGTAAAGATTACGCCAACACACAAAAGGAGAAAAATGTAGCTTTTAGTAACGTGTTACCTTTGAACTGTTTAATGATCTGCGCTTATAATATGACTACAGTGGTGTGGGCTTACATTGTTTTTATCTCTTTATTGCTTGTTTCTATTCATTGCTCATCATGACCTTGACCTTTTTAGCCCCCAACGCGAAAAGAGGGTTATTATAAGTTGTCAGTTTGTGTACCTGTACGTGGCAAAGTAGCTCCTGAACAAATGTACTGATTATGATGCGCTTTTTTTTTTTGGACAGCTGATGTTATTGAGATTATTGACGTAGTTTATGGTTGACTTATGAAAGGAAACATCATGAAGAACCTGTACTTATACTTACCTATATCAATAAGAAGTTTAAAGCTACGTTAGAGGCCTGTGGGGTTCGCAAAGGCTGCTCAAATAATGTAGAAACCAGAGAAAATCTAAATTCACCACGATAACAAGAAGAATGTGGTATATCGCTAATGTTCTTTCCCATCAGCTACGACACGATGATCCGCGCGACCGGCCGCTACTTCTGCACGTTCCTGCAGTCCGTGGACAACATCCACCAGCGTATGCGCTTCACGTTCCCGCGCATGCGCTCCCCAAGCATGCAGCTCACTCGTGCGCACAGGCATGGCGCCGAGCTCGTGTATAGCAGCGGCAGGACTGGCTATACGCATTATCTGATGGGTAAGTATTTAATTAGGGAAAGTGATTGCGGGGCTCCGTCGAGCCTGCATGACAGGTAGAATCACTTATTTTGACCTAGGATGCAAGACCGAGCGAAGCAAGCTCGAGACTTTGGGCACCCCGACACTGACAGGTTAGGTTAGGTTAGAATCAATGGGTGCACGATATTAAAAAGTACGCATGCTTAAGTTAAACATGTGGACGTGTTGTTTCGCACACAGAAAGTACCCTTTATTATTTGTAAAAATCGTTCTGCAAAGTTTGTAAAAATTGTTTCTATAAAGGCCAACTTTGCAAAATATCAGTAAGAGAGGCCTGGTTCATCAAATGAGTCCTCCTATTCAGATTCAAAACAACCCTACTCCTTCACACGCCCTTTACAATCCAATCCAAGAGGCAGGCTGGCTCCTTGAGGCACCAGGAAATCAATGAGACATAAAGGACAATGGGCAAAAATGTATGGAACTTGGTCCAAGATCCTCCACTGATGACTCCTATGGGAAATGAAAGCATATGGTTGGGACATCATTCTGGCAAGAGATTATCAAAATCCGCCCGGGGGTTCCTTTTTTATTTTGTTAAGTGACTACCTAACCTAACCTAACCTTGCCTATCCTGACCTAACCTAACCTAACTTTTTTTGTTCAACTGTAAATGATGCCCGACGCATACTGAACCATCTGTGAAGGCAGTTGGCTTGTGTGTGACTTATACCCACTAAAAATATCAACGGGACCTTAAATAGCTAACCTAACCTAACTTTTTTTGTTCAGCTGTAAATGATGCCCAATGCATACTGAACCATCTGGGAAGGCGGTTGGCTTATGTGTGACTTACACCCCCTAAAAATACCAACGGGATCTTTAAAAGCCAACCTAACCTAACTTTTTTTGTTCAACTGTAGATGATGCCCAACGCATACTAAACCATCTGGGAAGGTGGTTGGCTTATTTCGACTTACCTCCACCAAAAATAACAATGAAACCTTAAATAGCTAACCTAACCTAACTTTTTTTATTCAGATGTAAATGATGTCTGACACATACTGAACCATCTGGGAAGGCGGTTGGCTTATGTGTGACCTACACCCACTAAAAATATCAACGGGACCTTAAATAGCTAACCTAACCTAACTTTTTTTATTCAGCTGTAAGTGATGTCCGACACAATGACATACTGCACCATCTGGGAAGGCGGTTGGCTTATGTGTGACTTTAACCCATATCAACAGGACCTTAACATAACTTATGCGTTGGGCATCATTGAAAATAAGCCAACCGCCTTCCCAGATGGTTCAGTATGCGTTGGGCATCATTTACAGCTGAACAAGAAAAGTTAGGTTAGGTTAGCTATTTAAGGTTTCGTTGGTATTTTTGGTGGAGGTAAGTCACAAATAAGCCAACCGCCTTCCCAGATGGTTCAGTATGCGTCGGAAATCATTTACAGCTGAATAAAAAAAGTTAGGTTAGGTTAGCTATTTATGGTTTCGTTGGAATTTTTGGTGCAGATAAGTCGAAATAAGCCAACCGCCATCCCAAATGGTTCAGTATGCATTGGGCATCATTTATAACTGAACTGAAAAAGTTAGGTTAGGTTAGCTATTTATGGTTTCGTTTGGTATTTTTGGTGCAGATAAGTCGAAATAAGCCAACCGCCTTCCCAGATGGTTCAGTATGTGTCAGACATCATGTACAGCTGAATAAAAAAAGTTAGGTTCGGTTAGCTATTTAAGGTCCCGTTGATATTTTTAGTGGGTGTAGGTCACACATAAGCCAACCGCCTTCCCAGATGGTTCAGTATGTGTCAGACATCATTTACAGCTGAATAAAAAAAGTTAGGTTAGGTTAGCTATTTATGGTTTCGTTGGTATTTTTGGTGCAGATAAGTCGAAATAAGCCAACCGCCATCCCAAATGGTTCAGTATGCATTGGGCATCATTTATAACTGAACTAAAAAAGTTAGGTTAGGTTAGCTATTTATGGTTTCGTTTGGTATTTTTGGTGCAGATAAGTCGAAATAAGCCAACCGCCTTCCCAGATGGTTCAGTATGTGTCAGACATCATGTACAGCTGAATAAAAAAAGTTAGGTTCGGTTAGCTATTTAAGGTCTCGTTGGTATTTTTGGTAGATGTAAGTCACACATAAGCCAACCGCCTTCCCAGATGGTTCAGTATGCATCGGGCAACATTTACAGCTGAAAAAAAAGGTTAGGTTAGGTTAGCTATTTAAGGTCCCGTTGATATTTTTAGTGGGTGTAGGTCACACATAAGCCAACCGCCTTCCCAGATGGTTCAGTATGTGTCAGACATCATTTACAGCTGAATAAAAAAAGTTAGGTTAGGTTAGCTATTTATGGTTTCGTTGGTATTTTTGGTGCAGATAAGTCGAAATAAGCCAACCGCCATCCCAAATGGTTCAGTATGCATTGGGCATCATTTATAACTGAACTAAAAAAGTTAGGTTAGGTTAGCTATTTATGGTTTCGTTTGGTATTTTTGGTGCAGATAAGTCGAAATAAGCCAACCGCCTTCCCAGATGGTTCAGTATGTGTCAGACATCATGTACAGCTGAATAAAAAAAGTTAGGTTCGGTTAGCTATTTAAGGTCTCGTTGGTATTTTTGGTAGATGTAAGTCACACATAAGCCAACCGCCTTCCCAGATGGTTCAGTATGCATCGGGCAACATTTACAGCTGAAAAAAAAAGTTAGGTTAGGTTAGCTATTTAAGGTCTCGTTGGTATTTTTGGTAGATGTAAGTCACACATAAGCCAACCGCCTTCCCAGATGGTTCAGTATGCATCGGGCAACATTTACAGCTGAAAAAAAAATGTTAGGTTAGGTTAGCTATTTAAGGTCTCGTTGGTATTTTTGGTAGATGTAAGTCACACATAAGCCAACAGCCTTCCCAGATGGTTCAGTATGCGTCGGGCATCATTAACAGCTGAAAAAAAAAGTTAGGTTAAGTTAGCTATTTAAGGTGCTATTGGTATTTTTGGTGGAGGTAAGTTCAAATAAGCCAACCGCCTCCCCAGATGTTTCAGTATGCGTTGGGTATCATTTACAGCTGAATAAAAAAAGTTAGGTTAAGTTAGCTATTTAAGGTGCTATTGGTATTTTTGGTGAAGGTAAGTCACACATAAGCCAACCACCTTCTCAGATGGTTCAGTATGCGCCGGGCATAATTTATAGCTGAACAAAAAAAGTTAGGTTTGGTTAGGTTAGGTAGTCACATAAACGCCTATAAAAAAAGAACCCCAGGACAGATTTTGATAATCTTTTGCCAGAATGATATTACAACCATGTTCTTTCATTTCCCATAGGTGGCATCAGTGGAGGACCTTGGACCACTTTTGCCCATTGTCATTTGGCCTAATCCTTAATCGGACGCGACCAACCCATTGCTCGCAGTCCGAAATCCCATAGGCTTGCTTTTTTTGGAAACTACTATTCTCATGTATTTTTAGTACCCATACTGTATGCCGTTCATATTTCAGGTCAGCTGTACGAGATAGCAGAGGACTTATTCTCGCTGAAACTGAAGGTGTCTGTAATGAAGGAGAGCATGGAAGGGAACTATTACGTGGCAGTGCTGAGACTGGAGTTTGATAACAGCGATTATGTAAGTATTTAGATATACAATGTGTACGGTTTCGGTTTGTATAAATTTATAGGGGAGAAGAAACAAAAATGGCTACCATTCAGGAGGGGTTGGTTTCCAACCCTGGAAGGAGAATAATTTTATTGACAGAATTGAGCAAGTTGTACAGAACGAAACCGGTCACATTTATACATAACATTCCGATCTGTCTTCAACGGTTTAGGCAAAGGTGTACCTTATCGTACACCCACTTTCTGCTCTGCACTTTATGTTAAACATCCATATAAAAGGAGACCAGGTTATTGCCATCAGCCAGGCATAAATCCGTACTCGGTGGTTGCTATTGAGAAATTCTTGATGGAAAAACCCAATAAATAATGCTTTATCCGACCAGCACGCGTTTTAAGATTTAGATTTTAAGAAGATTTAGATTTAACGGTTTTATGCATGGCAACTTATTTCAAATGTAGAAAAGAAATGCTTGTATTGTTCCATCGTTCAAAAGAACAGTCGGATTGAATAGAAATAAACACGAAATAACTTTTTTTTTCTAGCAAAATGAGCATAGAATTGGTCATGCTACGCGTGCTAGGAATCGGACTCTTGTTGAACAGTCACACCTACAAACACTTTTTCACTGAACAGCTGGACTAAATAGCATAAATCAAAACACAATAGAGAAAAAAATGTACCGGAAAATTTAGGAGTTCAACAAGGCATAATACTCGGTCCTAAATAGAATGCTTTATACGAAAGTTCAGTAAGTACTACGTCAAACGAATATTAATTTATGACCTTTAAGAAAATCCTACTCAAAGTTAACTCAGGCTTATAATCTATTCCTAAAAAAACTATTTATAACTCCTCAACTCCGTTATTTTACCCAAAAAGCGGTTTTTACTTAGGCAATTTAAATAAATTTACATGCATACTACATAAATACGAAAATTACCTAATAATAATTTGCAAAAATGACTAAAATTAAATACAGGGCGTCAAAAATGCTGTCAATGGGAAAAGTGCCCAGAACGCTGGCAGCATTGCCACGTTTCATGGCAATACTAATCCTTCGAACAAGAAATAGGCCAGCCCTATGGACACGCGAAACGTCGACCCAAAATTCACAGAAATAAATGTGTGACTCTTTCAATAGTGTCACTCTTTCATGAGACTGTCTAAGGAGGAAATTCACAGAAATAAATGTGTGACTCTTTCAATAGTGTCACTCTTTCATGGGACTGTCTAACGAGGAAATTCACAGAAATAAATGTGTGACTCTTTCAATAGTGTCACTCTTTCATGGGACTGTCTAAGGAGGAAATTCACAGAAATAAATGTGTGACTCTTTCAATAGTGTCACTCTTTCATGGGACTGTCTAAGGAGGAAATTCACAGAAATAAATGTGTGACTCTTTCAATAGTGTCACTCTTTCATGGGACTGTCTAACGAGGAAATTCACAGAAATAAATGTGTGACTCTTTCAATAGTGTCACTCTTTCATGGGACTGTCTAAGGAGGATACAGTAATCCTTGAACGCAAGGGGCAACCGAAGGAACATTGTGGTATTTTAGACAGTCTGTTTATTCCTTCCTTTCCACACAGGGCTGGAGGACTCATTTGATGTTGTTCCAAAAGTAAAAAAGGAATGTGGCCCATTTTATAGAAAGTTACATGATATCCTTTGTAACTAAATTAAGCTCGGTATAAAGTTACCGGCTTCACATATAATTAGGGGCACTTATGTAGGACATATGACCCGGGTTTAATATGATATTGACAAGTTGTGTACATACATTATTTTAATTTCGTGCGAAGGATAAAAGGTTTTTTCCTCTTCTTTTTCTTGATAGAGAATAATTAATTGTTGGAAATACCACTCAAAGTTTTATTTATAATCTTCATAATGGTATTCATACTTTTAACTTAAAATTGTAAATGCGAACATTATGAGTTTGGATGGATGAATGCATATAGTATTTTTTTTTGGAATCACACACACTCGTAAAAACGACCTGTTGGTTATACAAGTATTTGTTCCGTGCGGGAATCGTATCCGACGTCTGGATGTTTGATGCTCTTTCACACAAAAACTACTGAATATACCTTATATCATATCTCTCTTAGATCACTAAAACTACTTTCTCAAAAAACTGAAATCACTGAGTATAAGATAACGTCGACGACCTTAAAGACGTGCCTTATTCCTTATCTTTGATACCGTTTATCCCAAACACACAAGGATCATTTTCCCGACTAATCCATCATAATAAGCCGCCAAACATGGCATCCCATAATGGCCGTGTAAAGACTGATACGATAGTTCATTCACCCCATCTTGAATAGGAGCCCTATCTTCTTTTTGAACTAAAGAATCTCCATTTTTCACGTGGTAAAATCATCTAATGAGGCCACTCACATTGACAGGCCTGTTGGTCTAGTGGCTACTTTGACTGCTATGCCGGAAGTCGTGGGTTCGATTCCCACCCAGGACAAATGTTTGTGTGATGAGCACGATCATTTGTTCTGTGTCTGGGTGTAATTTATCTATAATATTTATGTATTTAGAAATATGTAAGTATGTGTATCAGTTGTCTAGTACACATAACACAAGCTCTGCTTAGCTTGGGACTAGATGGCGTTGTGTGATAGTTGTGATGGGTGGAGCGCAAGGGACTGTCAGGCTGACAGTAATACTGACTACAATCCACGGTAATTATTCGAAACCTTTTTGCCTACGTTACAGGGGCGCGTTGAGCTGGTAAGACAGTTCCACAACCCCGGCAGGCACATTAAAGAATCTTGGATGTACGAAAATGCAATCTATAGAACGGTTAAAAGAAGCATCGCACTCTGTAATCTCACGGGGCCACTCTGTAGTCTCTAAACCGCACGTGTGGGACCCCTGCCTTAGTGCATACAAAAGCACAAACTATTCGATTCAGAATGTTTTTGATAAATTATTTTCATTACATCCCACTTTAAGGCTTCGCCACAATTGTGGGCCCCTATCTTTTTTACACGCCAATGAATCTTAACAAAGAAAACAGAATTGCGATAAAACATAACTACGAATAAACATTTCCATTTTCGCGTTCCAAGTTCTCAAAGAAGCGTTATTAGATAAATTGAATACAGCTACAAAGACAAAATAAAAAAAGAAATACAAAATAAATCTCCGATGCTTCTCTCTGTAATGAAACAATCTCTTTCAAACGAGTGGTATTTACAGTAAACAGCTTTTCAAATCGGGCTATTGTCCCTCTACCTGTTACGCCATTTTATTAAGTCGCTTAACCACAGTATTACGATAATCAGTAAACTAACTGGGCAGTTTTACTGAAACCAAACGCGAGTGTAGTGTACCAGCTATATTTTTTTTCATTTCTTTGTCGATACACTCTACACGTAAACGTGACAACCTCGACTTACACCAAAAGTTAGTAATATCAATTAGTTATTCTATACGAAACCAGTTTATCGTGGTCTCCTTTCTTACTGATGTTTCCACACATTCAACGGTCAGTTTATTCTAGTTTTGCATAGCTTGATGTGTACCTCGGTCGCAATCTTGATCCTAGTTCTTGTGTGTAACCAATCAACAACTGAATTAGCCTTTACGAGTCTCTCATGTGGAAGACGAGTAATGGGCGACTCGCCGTCCGATTTAGCCCAGTTCAATACAATATTATTAGACAACAATGATGGCCCAGTGGTATCGGCCCCGCCTTAGAAATTGTATGACATATCATGGGTTCCAGTCATTTAATCCCAGTTGAAATACTGTTAAAACTATTTACTATATCTCTCGTTTGCCACACAGACGCTCATGAATAAATAAAGATAGCTTTCATGGGTGTGCCCAATATTGCTATTGACTTGTAAAACTGGCTGCCCTGTGTTTCAACTTAATTGAATTCTTCGTTTCAATGGCCCGTGGGTATAGTGAAGTAAAGTTATTTGGTGTTAGACTCTTATTTAAGTCTTTCAAGATGTTAACAATGCACGCAATATCGCGTAATCATGTACATACAACGTCTTGTCCACCTTTGTGGTTAACATAATGGGGTCATTTCGCATCCAGAACAAGTTCATGAGATTCTTGTACCTAAAACAGTATGGTGTGTATCCAGGGTATCCACTTCTGTATCCTACACTCTTTGTGCTGGGCATGGTAGGATATAATAAACTGGAAGTAAGAAGGGAAGTAGCTGTCGCCACTTATTTATTTAAAATTTTGCGTGGTAACATACACAATCCGGGTGTTTTAAGCACGTTGAGGTTATGTGTACCGGATGGGTACATGGGACGGCGGAGGCGGCCGCCGCTGCTGTGGGAGCCGCCCGCTCGCAACAACCTGCTGCAGCACGCGCCGCTGACGCGAGCGCTGCGCACACTCAATATGGTGTCACAACGGATTGACTGTTTCGATTGTACTTTGAGGGAGTTCACACGGGCCGCATTTTGTTTTGTAGCTTCATGTTAAAAATAATAATAATTTAATGATTTACCTAGTCCTATATTTATAACTATAACTACACTATTGTATTTAGGTTAAGCCTGTGATGATAGCTGTAAGTGTGTTTAAATAAAAAAAAAAAAAAAAAAAATTACTGTCTGCATAGGCAACGGTTTAAAAACTTTTAAGACTGTATCACTGAATTGCCTGCCTAACCAAATAGCCTTACTTCACTAAGTGACAGTATAATGCCGGGTCCAGACTGGTGTAACGCGAATGTAACGATTACGTGTAATTCATGTCAACAGTGTGAACGGCACACGAACTCAAAGCGAATTGAGAACGCGAATACTGTGTGCGCCTTTGTGTTCGCGCAAAAACCGACTGCCGATGGATCAGCCGCGAGCGTTAGTGTGTGTCCACACTGGAAGCCTAGGGGCTCAAACACACTGCGAGCCTAGCGCGGTGGCGGCGGCGGGCGCGATAATAATGAATGTATGAAATCGCCGCTTGTGGCCACACTGAAGTGACTAGGCGGGAGCCTAGCGCGGTGGTTAAACGAGCGATTTTGCGAGCCTAGGCGTTGCTAGGCAACAACCGATACAACAGGCGGGCTGCAGGTGTATCAAACCTTTTAGGTCTTTTAGTAGCGTCATATATTATCGCGCCCGCCGGCCAGACCCGAAACAAATACTTGTATGCATACCTACATACTGATATGATCCATACGGGAATCGAAACAACTGACACACATGATCTCTCAGCCTCTGTGCAGACCATGTAGTCAAATTGACAACACTATTACCTAAATTATAATCGAATGTATATCATGAACTAATAAGAAGTTCAATGAACATTAAATTGCTTTTCCAATTAAAAGATATTTCTAGTTTAAATCCGGATCACAATCTAAAAATAACTGCTAATTAAATATAATTAATACACATGATTGCTTGATGAATTAGGAATCACTAATTAGATATTTATCAGTATCAATAAATTCCAAGTCTAATTAGTCCGTCATTGAAAGATTTGAAAAATAACGGACACGTATTTTTGCTTTTTTAAAACTAATGAATGAACCAAGATGCAACACAACAAAACTCGAGAGTAGGGGTTTGTGACGTCAGAATTGATAAATATAAAACGATGTACTAAATTGATTACGAATTTATCTTCGTCAATTTTGGATTACATAAATACGGGCCGAATATTTTTTGATAATCTAACTGGGACTAATAATATTTTTTCAGTCGAATAGCCAATTAGCTGGTAAACAGTGTAACTAAGAATTATTTGGGTTAGTGACGATTCTAATAAATATATAACCTAATTAGGTACCCTGGTTTATTAACTTACCCGGTCTAGATCAGCTGTGTCAAAGAAACAAGACTTAATTGAAACTAATCAAGAGATATTTCTAACAAAATGGATGTAACTTGGACAGATCGTAAAATTGCCACTTGGAGTTGTAAAATAATGGCATCCGTAACGAGACGTTGGCCCAATTTTGGTATATTACGCAAAAATAAAATGAAATCTTACGATCTTTGACTAAGTGTTCGAAATGTAAATCAAATCTTGCAATATATCATGGACTACCTGACCAAAGCTTCCCGCCACCCGCCACAACTCCCACTAAAAAAAAAACCACGGAAAGATAAAATCGGGATGAAAACTAAGAAGAGTAAATAAAACTAGTATTTAATCGTCTGTAGGATAATCTAAGTATGTATGTATATTCGAAGTATTCCGGCTAGACCTATACAGTGTTGAGGAAAAAAAAATACTCCCGAAAAATGTCTATTCTTGAGTAGAATAGGGACAGAGTTGGTTATGTACAACGACGATATATTACTAGACTCCGCATGCACGATGTAACGAACAAAAATTATTTTGTGAACTCGCTGAGGTACTACGTAAGCGAGGGGGACGGGGTACTGCGTTGTGATTGGCTAACTCAAGGTCTGTTCTGTCTCAAGGTATGTTTAGGGCTCACGGGAGTGGTCGAAATTAGACGGATATAAGACTTTTTTGCCTAATGTGTTGACAGACATTGGTCGCCTGTTATTAGGAGTCTAGTAATATATCGTCGTTGGTTATGTACCTAATGTAGCATAACCAATTCGTGTGTTGTGAATGTGACATTAGACTCCAGTGTGCCGCAAAATTTTAATTAAAAATGGCAATCGATATTTATCTATAGATATTATGGATATGAGAGAAAACGTTCAATTTACACAAAGTTTACAAAATTACAAGGGCAGTAAGGAGGGGCATAGATAACAGAGTGAGTGTGGTGTAATACTTAAACGTATACAATCAATTACAGTGTTCCGTAGATAATGGTGTAGCTTAGACGATTAGTTGGCATTGATCGTGTGACATTACTTCACAGATGACTGCTCTCTACTCCTCAGTAGACACTATTAATAGATTAGTTCAGATGGCTGGATTAGGAGCGGTTTTGTCTTACATGTGAATCATGCGATATAGAACAACATGCTATATTGCTTTACGTCTTTAATAAGGTCCCAGGCTGTAATATAATCGTACTCTTTGATGGGTGGGTGGTTAGCTCGAATGTTGTGGTGGCGTTGAGAAACTATTTTAAAACTTTTAAAATACTAGTACTAAATACAATTTAAAGTTATATATAAGTAGTAGTTATTTATAAGTTATTTTATCGTTCCTATATCCCTTATTCATAACACCATTGATTCCAAAAATAAAACCAACATTTGCAACTTTTTTGGATGTAGATCACAGACGCTTTTCTTTTTTTTTTCTTAATTTTGATCATATAGTAAATATCTTTATTCCTAGTTGTTAGATCCCTAGCCTAGGTAATAAGTAAGAAGAAAAGTTAAAAAAATATATATATCGACCTTATAATATTTCACAGTGTGTTGGTGGTGTCGTCAAAAATATAGTTTAACCGAAAAATCCAGCACATAATTCTAGACTCTCCCAATTATTTTAATGGTTCGTTAATATATAAAAGGTCCAGTAGTTATCAAATTGCCTACACGGTCAAAAGAAATAGCTGATAAACGAGTTCTGGTCCCAACTAACAACTTTATGTTCATTTGATTGAATTCACCCTCAGAATTGGATCAGTAAGACTTTTTATTTACCGCAGTATTCAATTCTTTGTTTGTGGTCAATTTTGTATTCAAAACCCAACTTGTAAGGCACGTGATGTTTAAGGAACTGGATGAATCCAGGTTTTTCGGGTCCGGTTTTTTCCCTAGTACAGACAGATTAAGTAACTTTGTTTGTAAAGATTAGTTTTTTTTTATCCCAGTTCTTTTTCATTTTGAGCCCTCCCCTATCGTAGGTGTGATCTAATAATTCATTAAATGTGTTTGCCATAAATTACAAGGTCCAAAGACAATAGCAAGTTCAACAATAGACAGTCAACGCGACAGTTTTGGCGCAAACGATTCCGAACGAATCCTTGTATGGCGTGTCAATTGTAAGCACGTGAATCAAAACTGTATTTTGTGACGAAGGATGCTAGCCGTGTGGTCTATCTAGCTACAAGTTGTTGTCTAAGCATGATCTGGGTGCAATCGGGTTTTTTTAGCTGACAGCTAACCCTTCTTTCTCCAGCCCAGAGTGAAGCGGAAGGGACTGTCAGACTGACATTTGACGAGAAGAGAAAAGAAGGACAAATGTTTTCGAGTCCTATCCTCGTTCTTAAAGGAACAGTCCCAAAAAACCCGGTTACTTGAAATAGCACCGACTCTCGGTTCCCTAGTCTGTGCGTACATAACTTCCGAACGACTACACCAAATAGATATTTTTTTGTGTTCTTTATTATCAAGACAAGGTTTATAAATGTAAGATTTTTTCGGAAACTACCGATTAGGTCCAATAAGTTCGGGTAAGCCGTGCAAAGTCGAGGTAAGGGTGGTTCATATCTGACGGAACATCCGTCGCGGATCATCGGTCGCGGAACGCCAGAACAGACAAATGTATAGAAAAACAATTGACCGTTCACATTCAACGGATGATCCGTTAGTGCGTCAAAGAACATTCGATGATCCGCTCGACGGATGTTCCGTCAGATATGAACGTACCCTAAGACGTTAGTAAATTATACACACATCAAAGAAAGCGAAAAAAATATTCAATTACGCGAAAATTGCTAAACTCATTTCGGTGAAAGTGTTCACTCACAAAAGGACTACACTGTGCGCGAACTAAAGTTACGCACAGCCTTGTCGGTGGACACAGAGGCTGAACGCGATACCAGCTAAAGTTTTGCACAAAATGTGCGCGAACAAATGTGCCACATACCGAATAGTTTGTTGGAATTCGGCAACCGTCGAATAGACCCTTCAACCCTTCTCTGTACAAACACGAGCGATGTGGAGAACAAACACCCAATACTGATTGATTTTGATCCCAACGGACAAATCGACGGGACCAATAGATCGGAATTCAAATATTTATTTTTCCAATCAGTTAGTCCCGTCAGCGTTAGTTAGGGTCAGCAGTGAGATCCTGCCGGATCGTGGGACATCCCGGGACTTCCTCAGCAGAATATGGCAGAGTATTGGCAGCACGATTGGCGTAGTGGCTGAGCAACTGGGGCCTTAGTCAAACAGCATACGACCATAAACGACAATCGTTATCGTTCATCAGTCACCAATACATTTTCAACTTTATACCCCAGCGCGTAAAGTTGAAAATCTATTAAAAACTGCCAATCGATAACGAACGAAACAACGAAAACGATCTGTGAACTACAATAGATTTTCAACTTTTCGCGCTGGTGTATTAAGTTAAAAATGTATTGGTGACTGATGAACGATAACGATTGTCGTTTACTGTCGTATGCTGTTTGACTAAGGCCCCTGGACTGCGTGACGCGGGTTCGCACGAAATGCCCGCACGAAACGATTATTTGTATGATCTTCAAGTAGGTCCGGGTTTGGGTGTTCGTGTATGTGAGATTCTATGTTTGTAAACGCATCACGACACAGAAGAAATTCCTAGAGTGGGGCAACATTTACAAAAAAAAAGTGGAATGCAAAGGGCAACTGGAAGAACAGAATGGACTTTCAAGTCAGTAAGATTCTGAAAATCCCTTCCTCAGCCATCCAGGGGTCATATGATGATTTAACCAAGAAATAGAAGGGTCTTGGAGCCTAACATTTATTGTTTCAACTGATGAGACACAGGTTTCCTCTCTATGAGAGGGGGTGGTCTGTAATCCACAACGCGGGGCCAGTGTGGGTTGGTAAATCTCAACGTCTTCGAAACTGTTTGATCCAGGACATGCCTGTTTCCTTTCAATACCTTTCTATTTTTTGTAATGGCAGCCGCTATACTTTCCTCTTAACTATTTAATTCTTAGGTGAATCACGCTTCATTCTAAAATGACTTGTAACTATTTCAATAATAAGATAATCTTGATCATGGTCGTCTTTAGGAATAAGCAACAAAACTTTATGCTAATAAGGTTTAATTTCAGATGAAGCGTACCAAAGCTTAGCTTGTGTATACTAAGTTGCTTTATAGATTTAGGGCCTAAGTTAAGCTAATACCCTAAAGCTTCTAGTCAAATGGTTAGTTACTTCAAAGTTCTATCTACAAAGCTCTCTATTGTGTCGAAGCTATCTCTTTAAATTTGGTAAGGGACCCTTCTCACAGAGTAAGTTAATTAACGAACTTAATTATTAAGAAGCCTTTTCTTCTAGGCGTCTCCTTAGGGATTACTCTGTAATTACATAATATTTCATTTGAAATTAAATAAAGTATGTTCTTGAGGGGTCATGAAATACTCGTCAGTATAAACATAAGACTACTTCTACTTTTTTTTTATCGTGGTAAAATCATCAAATGAGTCCACCCACCCCGGGCAAGGCGAGAGGGACTGTCAGACTTGTACTGACTAAAATCCTCGGTGTCCTTCAATGGCCCTTTATGTTCCGGGGTCACGGTGACGGTATAAGTCTCGCGACCAAGATTACTTCTACTTGCTGTTTGTTATGTCTTTTGCATTGATTCAAGGAATGATATGACTTTCTTAAAATATTGAAATAGACTCTTGATAGCATTAGTTTAAACCTTAATGGCCGCTTGCTAATGACGTCCTGTTGACGTTGTGTTAAGTTTGCCTTAAGCGTGTATGTCCCCATTTTACCTCGCATCCCCGTCTTATACACTGTTCTCCTAGTAGTTTTAGTTGCTACTACTATAAATGAATAACCCTGTATTCTATTGTATAAGCGATCAACATAAATCAAAATTATATAGACGTTCATTTATTCGTAGTATTACAGCATTATGGCGTAACTTGTATTACAGCTTTTTTACTAACTTCATCATCATCATTTCAGCCGTAGAACGTCCGCTGTTGGATATAAATCTCCCCAATAGATTTCAAATAGGAACAGTTGAAAGCGGCTTGCATACAGGGTGTCTATTTTATAAATCTGACAACGAAAACACGGGAACGATTATAGACGTAATTAACGTCAAATTGCGGACGGATAATACCGCCACAACCAAATAAATTTTGACGAGGCGCAAGCAGTGTCTAATTGTCTATATCATTACATCAAATTGCGCTTATCATTTGATGCTTCCTGTATATTGAAGTAACGTTTTTATATCTCAAAAGCCAAGTTACTTTAAATCTTGAGCCCGTAAAAAAAACTAGACGCCCTAAGTCGGCAACGTTTCTATATAATTTACATACTAGTAGAGTGGAGTTTTACTACACCATCCACTAGCGTACACATAAACGAAGCATATAAATGTAGTAAAATGGATACTCTCCTCTTATACTGTTTACTTTGCTAAATTAAAGGATGAAACCTAAATAAAATATGTAATGTTTTCCCTGTGATATATGTACTACCTACCTACCTACATGATACGTAGAAATAATAAATTTAATAAACTAGCTTATGACCTTGACATTGCTCGCGAGAGGATTGGTAATTATTCCTCGAGTCATACTGGGATAAAACCTATTTCATCATAACTGAAGGTATAAACATAAGTCGGAATTAGGTAGATTTATTCATGTACTTACACGGATTTGTATTGCGATAGTCGCCTCGATACCAAAGAATCAGTAAGATACCAAAGAGTGAATTCCACCGATGAATATAAAGCGGATTTATCAAGGGAGCCGAGTTTTTACCCTTAAGATTATAAATCACAGATTTAAAATAGAATAAACTACCAAGAAGGTAATATATATGCTGATACACTATACTACGTAAAAGCTTTATTTTTCGCTTTGTAAAATCATAAACTTGTACTCACTAAAATCCACGGTGTCCTAGCGCTTTACTTTCCGAGGTCACGGTAACGTTAGTCCCGCGACTTAAGGGTACCCTAGTCGGTCATTCTTCCATACAAACGTAGTTTCGCGATTATTCCAATATTTGACGGTTTAAATTCTCATTAAACATTGATCTACATTCATCTCATCATTGTCTAGTTCTGTAGGTATGGAATCAAAAAAGTAAAAAAAAACATCTATTATTAGTTATGGGTGTTGAAACTTCCTTATTTTAAGCCTAATTTTAACGAATCTTTGGGGGGAAATAAATAACAAAAAAAGACAGTAAATTGTAAAATAATTTTCATACAGAAGTAGATAATTTGTTCAAAATTCAAGATAACTTTAATTTGAACAGATACATTCAGTAGTTTTTTCATAATATCCAAATTCCCGAAGGTCTTTTGAAAAGTTGCAGTAGTTCATTATTCAAAGTAATCACGCATTCATGAGTCAGTCGAAGGGTGGAGTATGTCTGCATAAGTGCCCTAGCTACTTACTGCTCATCCATCCTATCGATACGTGATGTTGGATGAAATAACAAGCATTTTAATCCCGCCCGCCAACAAGTTCGTCCCGCCGACTAGCGCATCCTTAAGATCGAAAGAGCTAACGAAAATATGTGTGTAAGCAACTAATATTTCAAAATCATGATGACAAAATTAATCTTGATACCAGTATTAATTACATCGTTTAATCTATTACACATATGCGTTTGTCACGTAGAAGTAATTTATCTACTTTATCTATATTGTAACAAGTCTAAGAAGGATGAGAGCTGACGTAGGTATTAGAGATCATATTTATGATTAAGTAAGATACGTTTGTCATTAAAGGACTTAATTACAGTTTCATGAAACACGGGAAAACAGTGAACTGGAACTCAACCTGTGTTCCTGATTTCCGGAACGCATATCCGAATCTCTTCAAAGTTAGATGTATGAACTTGCCTTTTCTGGGTAAGCTCGTCCCATCGTAGAAGTTGTCTCTGTCACGTGATTTTTTACTCGATGTTGATTACAGTAATAGATATACAAATCATATCAATTCATTGGTGTGATTTTTGGTACATTTCACTTGAGATCTTAAAAATAAATTGTGTGTAATTCATCAAAAATCTACCTTAAAGGTCTACACTCTGCCGAGCCCTCCTCTAGAGGGCCAAAGCCTGCCAGTGTTGCGGAACTTCTCTCATTACCGTAACCCCGGAACATAAATGGCTATTGAAGTACACCGCCCTGCCCGGGTTGGGAGGACTCATTTGATGATTTTACCACGATAAAAAAGGTGTACACTCTTTTACATACAAGTACGGTATAAGACGCTTGTAATATTCACAGAATATTTAGTTAAGTATATTTTTACGTAATTTATTGTATAGCCGTCGATAATATTTATTATTATTTAGTAGGTCTGCATTACTATTTTAATGATGAGTTTAAAATAAATGTTAAAAATAAGTTCAACACACGTAGGGTCAGAGAGAATAAACTGGTTCAACCACAGACATGTAACTACTACGGTAAAAGAACATCGAAGTATCTGGTACCCACAGTGTTTAATAAAATAGATTTGTTGCGAGAGAAAGTAAAAATTAGTAAATGGTCACTTAAAGCAAAATTAAAAATAAACCTACAGGACAGTTTTATGTAGATACATAATAGTAAATGATTCTTTACATTGTTATAATTCTAATACTTAGTTTACATTTTACGGTGTAGTATTGTATAACCCGTAAATTTTCTAGATGGTCCGTTGTAATATGAAAGAGCGCTCTCGCCATCAAACGTAACAATTTGGCGAGTTTGTAATGTAATACCAAAATTTGTATTGATTTCGTTCATAAATAAATTAAAAAAAAATATATAATGAACTGCCTTTAATCTCAGGTCCAATCACTAATGCTGCGGAAGAGCCTGCCATGCCCGTTGCCAGCAGTGCCCGCCTCCCTGCTACTGCAGCTGTTCCCATTCGGAGTACTGCTCGACAGGAGAATGAAGATCTTGAAGGCTGGAGAGAGAGTAAGCATTATCTTATGTGATCGGACATACTGTTCGCCGCCAGTTAGCAAAACACATTTGTTGATCTTCGTTAACTTGTAGAAATGAGTTTGAAGGTTTTGGCCCTATGGCACCCATTAGACGATAGGTTTTGCCATGGCAAAACTATGGCAGAGTTTTTTAAGCAGAAAACCTATCGTCTAATGCGATGACTGATGTTTGCATGACAAAAATTGTAGGAGAAAAAAATTCAATCATTCAACCATCATTCATGATTGATGGAAATGATTGACCGTCTAATGGGCGTCTTGCGGTCGCCCGCCATCGTCATTTTGATCCCATTTTAAGTTTTTTTTTTAATATTTGGGCGAATACCTAGCTCTGAAACCTGACACTTTAGCACATTTTCTTCTCTATCTAAATAAATAACGTTTGTTGTGTACTGCAATTCTAAAAAAGAAAACTTTCAAACCTGTTTCTACAATTTAATAAGTATACTCGTAATGTTTAGGTTATTCATATTTGTTTTACATTAAATCGCGCCTCTAAACTCGAAAGCTAAGACTGAGCAGTATATTTACCTACCCACATATCGCCCATTAATAGCAAAAATATAAAGACAGAAACTGTATGACGTTCTTTTTACTTTTTGAAAAGAATTAAAACTTCTTGTGTATTTTTAGATACAAAATAACTTTTGAATATTAAGTGGGTGACAAAAAGTCAAGGATATAAGAAACAAAGTAACGGTTTATTGTTTTTTTTTTTTAATATTTACGGCCGTTGGATAAAACTCTCATGTGTAATTCTTGAAGTGAAGTCTTCATACTAAGTGCTACTCCTTCTAATCATAATGTTGTGTCAATATGTGTAATTCTTGAAGTGAAGTCTTCATACCAAGTGCTACTCCTTCTAATCATAATGTTGTGTCAATTGCAGTTGGTAGCCGCTTGGGGTGGTCCTCTGAACCGCATTGAAAAATCTGCTATCGCTGAAATATTACGTCTGAGGAAACCTAAAGTAGCTTTTACTTGGGATAAGGTAAGTTATTTTCATTATTTTGCGAACTCAGGCACATAAGAAAATAATAAAAATTGCGATATAGTTTTATCTTTCGTCACCATACTGTAGCAGGTATGTGTTGTTTTGGCTTTTCCTCTAAATTCATAATATCAAAGGGCAAAACTTCTTGAGGACAACGGGACAGTTTATTGCAATTTTAGCACAAGTAGCGACATGTAAGGAGCTAAACATAAAAAACAATGGGGAAGGCCGGTCAAAGTTAATTGTAGATGGCGCCACCATAGCTTAGTCCTAATCCGTCCAATGACGTAGTACTATTTTGAAGTATCTTTAAGATTTGAACTGATTTGAACCAATGGCGATGCTTGGAACAAGCTATACTAGCGCCATTAGTTCCCCAGTTGCCATCCCCATTCAACTCGCAATTTAAGTTCAGAATATAATAGAAATCCCGACAATGATTGTCGGGCAGAAAGCCCACCAGAAACATCATCAATCTTGTTGGAGGTACTTCCTTTTGTCAAATGATATTCAGAAATTTCACACCTTGTTTCTCGTACCCCAAACTCGTCTATCTCGTCTAATAAAGTAAACCTACCCACTATTGTTTCCTTTCCCAGGTCGTATGCATGCAGACTATGATCTTTGACCTGGAGCTACTGCGTTACCGCGGTAACAAATGTGGCACTGAGGTCAGGCGAGGGTCGCAGGGCGCCCGCTCAATCCTGCTGCGAGGACCTATCTATCTGCTGGAGGAGATAGATGCTCTGATATTCCTGTGTAGCCCAATGTAAGTGATTGACACGCAAATTATTAAATAGCTTATTAGGCTAAAACCGGTAGCATTTTATTCCACGTTCGAAATTATCATCTTTACCTCTGTCCATGCTTAACGTGTAAATGTTGTTCACATTTAATCCCCAGCAGTTCAACATGGACGAGGGTTGTGGGGTGTTGAACATGGACTAAACCTAGGTAGCTAGCTAGATAAAAACTGACAAGAGTAGTATCCCCATGATGGAAGAGGCATGAAGCATCTTCGATTATGGTGATACTACTCTTTTTCGGATTCTAAGAACGGTTGGTACTATAAAAAATCGTGTTTTTTCTAACCTTATAGTGTTTCTGGGGAGTTTGTTCCGCCACTTCTTTCCAGCCTAAACAATTAGGAACAGTCGAAAAACGGGCGCTTTGGGGAACTGTGAAAGTGCTGATATCAGTCTGTTTTTATTAAATAACTTTTAATATGAAAAGAATTGATTTAGTCCTATAGATTAAACTCAAAAGAAAACCGAAAGCAGAAGTCATCGACACAAAACATATTAAAATACACAAGTGTGTGCGCGTACATAGATTTAGTCTCTTTTCTCGTTCACTCCCTTAGCAGCCAGTACGTCCACAAGGCTGAAGAGAAAAAACATACAACTTTTTGTGGTACGACAGAAAGTAATTTATTCTTGGAACAAACTTTGTGAGAGCCATTCACGCACTTACTTTTATTTATTCCAGCTTCAATGACTTGGATGAATTGCGTCAAGCGGGGCTATCTCTAGCCGACATGAATGGACACGGTCTCTCCAAAGAGATGCTTCTACAAGGTTGGCAACACCTCTCGCGGTTGGAACTGCTCTTCGAGAAGGCTGAGAGCAGGAGTCTCTCTTTGGAAAAGTCTTGTAGGCTTTTGGATCAGTGGAAGAAAAGAGGGGATCAGCTACTGTATTCTATGATACCGAAAGGAATTGCTGATCATTTGAGGGCGGGGAAGGATCCTATGGCTGCTTGTCAGGTAACACACCAAACATTGTTTACTTATTATTATAGCTAAGACACGCTACGAAACCGCTACGCGCTGTACGCATGTGCTAAGTTACGCTATGAAAACGCTACGCGCCGTAGCCATGTGCTACGATACGCTACGAAAACGCTACGTTGTAGGCATGTGCTACGACACGCTACGAAAACGCTACGTGCTGTAGACATGTGCCACGACACGCTACGAAAACGCTACGCTGTAGACATGTGCTACGACGCGCTACGAAAACACTACGTGCTGTTAGACATGTGCTACGACACGCTACGAAAACGCTACGCTGTAGGCATGTGCTACGACACGCTACGTATTCGCTCCGAAAACGCTACACTACATTGTTATTTATCTGACGCTCATTCTTGTTACGCTACGAATTTTAAATGCTCTAACCGTTAGAGTCTAACGTATCGTAACGCATCTAACGTTCATCAAAACATTTTGGACAAAAGCTAAATTCTAAATAAGTAGGACGAAACAATATTCCCATGATACAGGTACAAGATGACGAGGGGCCCCCTCTAGAGGGCCAAAGCCTGCCGGGCCGCGGGACTTATTTCATTACCGTGACTCCAGAACATAAAGGCCAATTAAAGGACACCGTGGATTTTAGTCAGTACAAGTCTGATCCCGCCCAGCCCGGGGTTCAGGACTCATTTGATGATTATACCACGTAAAAAAAAAAAATATACAGAGACAAAGTGAAAAGTTGTAGTCACCGCCTGATTAATTTGTCATTATTATTAGCTCAAGAAAGTTAGAAACGTATTAATTGTTTCAGGCGTTTGAAAACGTGACAATAATATCTGGCGCCGTCGCAACGGGCGAGTACATGAACGACGTATACTCCAGGATCGACAGACTCCTTGATACTCATCGAGTTTATAAGGTAAACTGTTTGATTATACTATTTTCCTTATAGCCAACATTTTTTTTTATCGTGAAAAAGCCATCAAATGAGTTCTTGTGGAGTTTTGGTCAGTAAGTAAGGCGCCCATTACACGGTAGGTTTTTCCACGGCAGACATTTTGACTGACGGAAAATGTATCGTGTAATGCGCTTATTGACGTTACGTTTTTGAGACTTGGATATTGTGCCCCTGAACGCATAAAAGGGTATAAATATAATAAATACTACAATATTTATGTGATTGGATGCCAAGACATACATTTAGAAATATGTTCTGCGAACTGGAAAGCACATCGACCTTTCGAAAACTTGCTTATAGCGTTATCTCTATCACACAGTAGCTATGTGACATTAGTCATTACATTGTAACTTACTTTATAATTTACCCTCTTTAGGTTGAGACAGTGGGCACGGTGTATATGCTGGTGTCAGGAGCGCCTGAACGAAGACGTGCGCACGCGGCGTCCGCGGCCAGCGCCGCTCTCGCCATCTCGCGGGCCATTCCCGCACTCACTATAGGTAAATTTTCTCAGGTGCATCCCGCGTAGCTGCGACTCCGTGCGTCGGAAAGCAAGCAGAAAATGAGCAAAGAAAATAAAGAAATTATGCGTTCATCGGTTGACAGCTATAAACCTGTGGAAAGATAGCTCTTTAGCGTAGTTAGGACAATAACTACTTTTCGTTGGTCGTTTTGTAGTATACTTATTTAGACACGTGTTCAACGATGTTTAACTTTTTGTGATGTAATCTTTAAACTCTTAAGACATTAATTTATTATGGTCTTCTCACAGGCATCCACACGGGACCGGTGGTCGCTGGCGTGCTCGGGCTACGTTTGCCCCGTTACTGCCTCGTCGGAGATACCGTCAACACTGCCAGCAGGATGCAGACGTCTTCTGAAGTGAGTGTTATTTTCAATGTTTTTTTTTATCATGAGTTATTACTGAACGTAGGTAGATACGCTATAAATTCATTTCGTTTATTCAAATTTTAGGTCCTACAATCATATCATAATTATTTACCTGATCATCTGTTTTTATCATCTTTCAGCCTGGCCGTGTCCAAATATCAGCGGTGGCGGCAGCTCAGCTACCAGCAGGAAGGTTTCGACTCAGATCCAGAGGACTCATTAAAGTTAAGGTAATATTCCAGACCAGTATTAAACAAACGGATATCGTAAACAAATGACAGCCTGCCAAAGTTGGCAGACTACACTGTTTTCAAGGATTTTACAGAGCACAGTTTTGCTAGGCCATAGGCATAGAGGATAGACCGAACATCAGGCGAACGTCTTAATCCATACAAAAAATTAAAAAAAAAATTGAATACACGGTATTTGGCGTTGATCTATGGGTCATTTTACAGTTTTTTAGACAAGTGTTCAACAGATGTCTATTTTTTTTTGTATTTAAGGTCGAGTCGCTTGATCTGTAGATAAAGTAGTACATAGTTCTATCCTATACATTTTATTTCTTAAATAGATGTGTGTAATTTAACTTTAGTTTTTTTACTGTGTTTTTTAACTGACCCCTCCATTCATTTATTTGCCTTGTTTTAGAGCATTTGATGCAAATTGTTGTAAATAACTGTATTGCTATTCCGTTGTTTCAGGGTAAAGGCACCATGGAAACATTCTGGCTGGAAGGCGAGGTTGAGGAAGAGGAGCAAAATGAAGCGTTACAACTGTTCTCGGCATTGTGCGGTGATAATTAAATACTTTAGATGTACCTGACTTACAGGCTTTTGAGAATCGTTTGACGATTCCATTATAGAAGTACCTAGGTGAAATAATTTGCTAGTGAATCTTCGAAATAGTGATAACTATTATTGGTAATAATATAATAGTAATCATTTCAACTTCTTCCAGCGGTCGTTGGCTACATAATTATCTTAGTTTTTTGTTAAGATTTCATTGAATATAATTATCACGTCTGTAAAACGGTAAATTTAAAAAAAAAACGTTGGTTCGTAATTGGCTCATCATAAAAAAAAAAAAATGTCGCAAATCCCAAATCGTAAAAATCTCTGTACAGAGATTACCATTTTCCCTAGCACGAGATTTCACTATTTTACTTTACAGATACTTTCCAGTATTTACAGCGTTTCTTGTATGAAAAAAATGGAACAGCGCCTCTGGTGTGCGAAGAAGGAATTAGTTTTTCCTTGAAAATTGACAATGTTAAATTGTCAAAGTTCCAGTTTACGTCTCAAATACTGGAAACTCGTGCTAAGGGTACAGAACAGGGTTTTTTTTGTATCTTGGAAAAATCTTCAAATGGCACCTACCAGGGCAGAGTAGGAGGGACTGTCAGGCTTGAACTGACTAAAATCCACGGACATCCTTCAATAGCCCTTTACGTTCCCAAGTCTCGGTATACCTGATGAGACAGGCCCTCTCTCAGTGATAACAAATAAATAGACCAACTCAATGGAAGTGTCCATAGAGTTTCTTCCTTTTAAAATCAGAATTTTGGTACCTTGTCCTTAAGCATTGACGTAACTTAACTATCTCATGAAGCCAACAAATAACAGTATCTCGTCTTGTACCTTGAACTTATGTACCTAGTCAAAAAACCATTGACGCTAATAGATTAGTTACTAATCGATGTCCACGTATCATAATCTGAATGAATTTAAATATAGGTATTATTGATTGTATTATCGTAAACAATGTTCTATCGAGTTAATCTTTCGCTCTTTATCTTTATGGTAGCTTCGAAAGCAATTGATTGTCAATACAGATTACATATTTTAATTTAATTGATTAAAGAATGGATTGCGTGTATGTGATTCTATCAGTGACGTAAAAACTGAATAGGTTTTTGTTAGCGATTGTTTTCCGAGGTTTGTTTGTGTATTTTATGTTAAACGTTAAGAAATAAAATAATATTTATGAACCATAGCTCTGTATTTATTATTTAAATCATATTTTATAAATTACTGCACGGTATTTAAACGTGGCCATAACCATCTTTATTTTTCAATTCAATTTCTATAAACACATTTTTTTTTTTATTAAATATTCTTGGTTTAAGTTATATGTTCCATAGCATGGAAATATTAAAAATGTTGTTTTATTTATAGTACTCATATTAAACTTGCATAAACAGGTTCAGGCTTGGTTAAACAAAACACATTTTGCTATATAGTAATAATGTAATATCAACAGACGAATTAAATTCGTATTATTTTTTGTTGCTTTTTCATAATTTGTTTCAATTAGGTACAATATTGTGTCTTATTACTAGGCTACATAATATCGACTATCGGTTGACACAGCGTGATGTGACGTTTTGGAACTAAGCAACATGGGTACTGTTTTGATTGGTCGATAAAAACATTGCCAATCTTTTTTAATTTGATCTTCTTAATTACAAAACATCCAACCTATGCTGTATCTTAACCCGATAGCTATACTTACTTATAATAGTTTAATGATTTAAAATTAAATAATTATAATCACAATAAAAGAGTAGGGTACTTACATGTAAAAAAAGTACTTACTTGTCCGGAAAAATATTATAAAACCTTATTCATTTAGCTATTGCGCATGATTTTAGGTACAGAAAAAAGTGCAAAAATAGAAAATAATCTAAAATTTAGCTGCAATTTAAAATCAAATGTAAATATAATACATTGTCGGCTGTATAATTTCGACTATATCAAAACATTTATTTTGCTTGTAAACAATTTCAATTCAAAAATTAAAAACATTATAAACTTTTATGAACAGATGTTTTCTTTAATTTTGATCAACATGAAATTGGAACTACATAAGCTGTCATGATTTTGTTGATATTTTTTGTGTGAATTTCAAATAGTAGCGGCAAAGTTGAGTTTTCGCATTATTTATATGTAAACAAACCCAACACGTAACTATAATTAAAACAACAGGTTCGCATTAAAAGGTAAATGAAAATGGCAACCCCATATCAATCTTGTGTTTTCTCTCGCTTACACATACATTCAAAGAGCGAGAGGTAAACAGCAGAGTTGCCATTTTAAAACTCCTTTCGACAAAAACATGTGTTTATTAAACACGAATAGATATAAAGATAAATACTGCCAATATTGAGCTGGGTTCTTCCTAATTTAATAATAATATTTTCTCTTTATTTTGGTGACAAAGGGGATGCCAAATCAAATGATAGATGGCGCGACCATAGCAAAGTCCCAAACTGACCAATGAGGTAGGATATTTTGAAATATTAAGGATTTTCAACCAATGATGGTACTCGGGAGTAGCTATACTAGCGCCATCAATTGCCAACCCCATTAAACTTTCTAAAGAAAAAGATACAACACTCTGTTGGCACTAAGGTACATTGGGACGGTTAGATCTTTAACGTTTCCTCCACAATTAACAACTTTAGATAAAATTTAACTATGAAGGCTTGAATTCCTCATGTGCGCTGACGTCAGTGGCGTAAGGTCGGTCGCGTATTATAGCGAGAAAAAGCTATGTGGGGAACAACATTTATGTTAATACGCACGCAAGGCGAACGGGGCGAAACTTTGACGGAAGTCCAGCTTCACCCCTTCGTCCCTATTCACCCCGTTTGACGCCACCAATATAAGTGTAACAAGAATTCAAACCTACAAGTAAGGTAATCAAACCAATTAATAACAAAACATTAGTTTATAGTCAAATAAAATTTTACCTACAACAAAAAATGGCTGCTTTTTTGAAAATAGGTTCGAGGTTTAGTATTGATTTTTGTGATATTATTTTAATGAAATAAATTAAGGTCCATTTGCATGCAGTAAGAACTTGCATGCATGCAATTTCATGCTTTGCCTAAATTAGACTTTACAAATGAATTTATCAATTAAAATTTATTTTTAAGATAGGTACTTTCCTAACGCTCCGAAATATTATGAGAAACGTGCAATTTTAAACGTTATCTACTGTTGAGGTATGGTATGTTTAGCCTAATTAATTTTCTAAGGGCAGAATATTAAACTTTCTAATTTTAAATCGTCCAATTCATTGATGTTGGTCCATAGCTGATATTATAATGGATCTGAGACTTAGAAAAACTTCCAATATCTGGGAGATTTTGTTCTAGTCCCCTGTGCATTGACTTTGACCTAGCTATAGAAAGTGTAAATATTTATGTAGTTTGTATACAATTCACTAACACATTTTTATTATTAATTTCATAATGGAAAATTATGTGTCACTGAGAATAATGATTTGACAAACATTAAATGGTAAGTATCTAATACATAATGGCCTATATTGGCATAATTGTAACTCAGAGTATGCGCAAGCGCGGGTTGAATAAGACCTCCGATAAAGTTTACCTCAGGTAAAGATTACCTCCGGTAAAGTTTATCTCTGGTAAAATATAATTTCGAGACTAAGAGACTATAGTTTCGAGAAAATTCGAGCTTTCTCGTTTTGTTCTTCAATCTCCCGCGCCTACACAAACTAAGTCCCTTCACATAACTACCTAGTTTGATTGACCTCTTGTACACGAAAGGGGGAGGGAATACCGGCATTTGAAACTCCTCTAACTCTCCCCACTACACTGTAGAACAGAAGTTAAGGCACTAGAATAGACAATAGAAAAAAAAATAAGAAAGCACCAAAAATACTTATTAAAAAAAAACTACAAATGCGTTGATCTCAAATTGTGCTGTCCCCAGCACCTTACAAACACAATCAATACAATATCTAAATAACAATAAAAATATAAATCAAAATTAAATAAACATTTGGTCCTCAAACCTTCGGAAATACAACAATAATACCAAAACAGTTTAAATTAATAAATAAGAGGTTGTTCTTGACCTTTTTGTATCAAAGGATTCTTTTCTTAAATAGCTACCTAAGTGAGTTTTCATGAACCTTTATATTACTATAATTTATATAATTTACTACAATGTATAATAATATCATGATTTCTAAATAGTGATTCATAATATTTAATAAATATTGAATTAATGCATAATCATCGCCTAAAATATTTATACAGTTTTAATTTTATTGTTAAATAAGTACTTTAATTAAAGGTATATCAAGTATGAAGAATCATTAAACGACTCCATTTAATATAAGTGTGGTGTTCAGTCTTTACATTTTTATATAAATCTGGCTGAAAGGACATAGATAACACTCGCTCATCTATATTATTCTAGTTAATCGATTTGCATACAGTTCTATCACAATAATGCTGTGTAAAATTATTGCAGAGACGCAATTATTACTCTTAAGTTTAAGGAATGTCGCTTACGTCTAAACCTGATTACTTTTTAAAGAGAGCTGTGACCTCCTCGATCGTCCTGTTCTTTGTCTCTGGCAGCTTGAGATACGTAAAGATAAAGAATAAGATGAGGAGAACAGTGTAAGGCAAGAATACGTAGTTGCCGAATGCCTGCGACATAGGGATGAAAGTTAGGCCGACGATAAAGTTAGCTAACCAGTTGACGAGCGCGCCCACACTGACGGCGGCGCTGCGAGCGCCCTGTCCGAACAACTCCGACAGCAACATCCACGGGATCGAACTCGGGCCCACGCCGAAGAACGCCACGTACATGAATGTGAATATGACCGCGAATATACTCATAGTGGTGTTATTCTCGTACGTGAAGAACGCAATGGTCATCAGCACGGAGAACGCCGCCATACCGGCAAGACCAACCAGCTGCAGCGTGCGCCTGCCCAATCGATCCATGAGAGGAATCGATACAAGAGCCATTATGAATAACATGCTACCGACGCCAATTGAAGACAATCGCGCGTTCTCTTCCGTTAGTCCAGCACTTATGAATATCGTCGTAGAGTAATACAGCACCGCGTTGATACCTCCCAACTGCTGAGACAGATGCATCACAACTCCGATAATGAGAGGCATTCGGAGTGCCTTGATCACGAACAAATCTCGAATTGTAAACTTCTCCTCCTGTCTGGCTGCGCGATCCTCTACGTGCATGTCATTGATTTCGTCGTCAATTTCGGTAGTGCCGCGAATTTTAGCTAGCGCCGCTCTTGATCTCTCTTCATCGCGAGCAACCAGCAACAAATAGCGAGGACTCTCAGGCACAAAAAATACCATGATACACTGAACGGCCGACGGAATAATCGCAAATCCAAGAAGCCACGGCCAGCCATCATTGCTCCCCAGTATCATATCGATACCCAAAATCTGTGCACCGACCAGTCCAAAAGCGACCGCCAGTTGGTTCACTGTACCAAACGCGCCCCGCAACCTCAAGGGCGCCACTTCGGACACGTACGTGGGTGATGCTGTCGTTGCAAACCCGCAATTGACGCCTATTATGAATCTACCAATAATGATCATTTCGACAGAGTCGCCCAGTTTGCTGAAGCCCATAAACACACCGCCGAGGACTCCGATCATCGAGTTGACGAGAAGTGCATTCTTGCGGCCGAATTTTTCAAGCATCCAGCTGGCGAAGGGACATCCGATCATACCTCCGACGGCGAAGATGCTGACGATAAGGCTGAATATGAGGGCGGAATCGGCATTTGGGTACTGGTCCTTGATGAAATTCTCGATGAAGGGGCGCGGCGCGTTGATGACACCGGTGTTGTAGCCGAATTGCAGCATGCCGAGCACGGCCGCGCTCACCGCGTACAGCAGCGGGCCCGTCACGCCACCCTCCGCCATCTTCGGCTGCTTCGAAGATGATTCGGCTGGAAAGACAACAACAAAACACCATGAACATCTGTAGCTTATACCTTAGATACAGTTTTATCAGATCGGGTTTCTAAGTAGCAGAAGTGTTACATTTTGATAAGAGATAAAATTGCATCCCATCTAGCAAATCCGACACAATTCATATTCTTATATAACGGTCTTATCTAAGTGGGTTATTCTTACTCTTATTAACTTTTTTTCTGTAAAATGTCGTTGAAAACAAGCAAGGCTGCGCAAAATATACACATGACCTTCAGATGTTTGGCATTTAAAATATTCTGCGTCAATCTCATATTTACCTACACACAGGTAATGATTGTAGCGACAAGTAACAGAAGTACCTATTCAGAATTGGCCTCGCTGATTTACATGTGAAGCGAAACGAAACACCTATTTCTATTGTAATTTGAAAAGTTTAATTACAAAAAAGAATGCAATTTGTGAACGGTCAACTATTGCCGCTATACTAAAAACAGAATAAAATTTTTGAGGGGTTGATTTTTTTTCGTTTTACACTACACTTTTCCTGTATTTTGTTACGCACAGAATTAGTGACTTCAGGAAAATGAGAAATCATAATATGACTCTAAAATCACTAAACACAACAATTTTATTACATAGCACTGTGTAGCAACTGGTACAAGGTTGTTTTTTTTTTATAACACAAGATTTAATCACATTTGCTAATTTCTAGTTATTCCAAATTCGAAACTACTTTTTTTCCTGTTTTATTTTATTTATTAAATCAGTGTTTATATCAAGAAAAATTTATTAACCTTACCGGAAGACTTCATTGGGTTTACTTTGGAGTCGTACCGAGACAAGTTACTGAATAGTTCTGATATTGTGTCCGAAATATTGTCTTTATCAATCAATATTGATAAGAAATCTGATCTTACGATTGATAAAGTATTAGATAAAAAACAAATAAATGATGTCTACCATTCCAAATAATAATATTTTATCTTGATGTCAAGATAGTAGTGTTACTAAGTACTGGGAATACCAAATAACACGCATAGATTACTTTAGCATACGTCTATTAGAAACATATGCGTATCTGTTGTGTGACATTGATTATTCTTATTGATAAGTTATTACAATGAATGAATTACAACATGAAAAACTGAATTATTTATGTGGGCACTTAGTTAGCCAAAAAGATAACGAAAGTAAATTAATCCCATACGTAACGCTCCGTGCTCTCATAAAATACTGTGTTAATCGAGAACATGTTTTTTTTACGTTGGAAAATCTTAATATGAGGCCTTAACTTGACTCTGTAAAAACCAACATTTCCTTCATGTACCCTCAGTTGCTCCTTACGTTCCAGAGTCAACATGCCTTTTGCGACTTGAACTGTTGAAGCTTCAAAAAACAAAACACATTTTACCGAAACTTTTGACCCTACAACGCTTTTAAAAAGGGTTTACGGGAGGACTACTTTCTTTACTTTAAAAAGGGTTAAAAAAGTTGCAAGGAGCAAGGTCGGCAACGCATAGGAGATGCCTCCTGTTTGTATTGCATTGCAGTCGTCCATAGGTTAAAATGACCTCTTTCGGTATCCTTATCAGGCGGGCCGTATGAAAGTTTATCATTTGTATGATTAATAAAAATGGTAACAGCTATGCCTACAAAACAAAATGATGATTTACTTATTGTTTAAAAAAGTACCTACACCATTTCTTGATTAAAACGAACTCATACTACCCACAGGCTTAACAATTTAGAATATTATTTTAACAAAAAGTCTGTTTGGCCCAATTACTTTCCAGAATAATGTAATTGTTCCTATGTTTACAACAAATGAATTATTTTCTTTGCGTAGGTTTGGTTCGACTTAGTAACTGTATCCCCGCTGTTCACGACATTCTTTTTATTTACGGAAACAATGATAAAATAAATCATCTGAATACTGTTACGCTTGAGAAAATATGTAGTAATTATGGCTCAATAATTCACAACGGGAGACAATAGAACATTAATATGAATTTACTGCAACTTAGGACGTTACAGAAGCAACCTATAAAACGCAAACTGGAAAATCCATTAACAGCATCAAGCTCTATTATAACTATAACACCATCAAAGTATCATAATTTACATAATATAGGTAAACAAATTGTAATACGTAATCGAGAAGTTTCCTTGATTTACATTTTTCATATTATAGAAATAGAAACAAGAACAATGTTGCAAGCGAGGAAAAAGGACCTCGTTTGCCTTGATAGAGGTAACCAGGCATAAAACATGATGGAATCAGAAGTTATAACATCTTAAAACAGACTTATGCCTTTACTTCTAGAAATTCACCCATTTATACAGCCCCAAAGTATTTATCCTAATTTTATAATAATGTGAAATTAAGTGTGATCATTTGTTTTTTCAAGCCTAAATCGATGATCTGATATTGATGAAAATGAAGAAAAGTTGGGAGCGAGTGAGGCCGAGTGCAAAAGCTAGTCCATCAAAACACAGGTTGTAGTGATGATTAGAAACTTCTTCTGAAGTAATAAGAAGTTAAAACTAAAATGTATGGGAAATTACACTATGCAGCACTTAGTTTAGTGCGTCAGTAGTTGACTGTTAATTATAGAAAAAAGATAATGGTTGTATAAAAACTTTTCGTAACCAAAATAACTTTGCTCAAGTGCAAATAGAGGAATTCTATGAAGACCTTTTAAAAAACAAGGCGTCTTCGAACGCTAAAATAAAGAGTTCACCAAAGGACTTCGGGAAAATTGTGTACGATATTGGGCGTGTAAATATTTATGCGCGAAAATACGGAGAACACGAATTTGTCGCCTCTACACCACCATATATGACCACCACCGAGATCGTTAGAGCTGTTTTCTAGAACTGAACAATATTTAGAAATGTTACTCGTTTAATAGTAAAGGATATTTATTATACTTTAGTTTCAAATAAACTGATAACAAAGTAGAACAATTTTATCGCTTTTTTCAACAGTCACGAAAACAAATTGCAACACAAAAACGGTAATGAAGCTGCTACTTTTTTAACTAAGTAGTTTCATTTTTGCAATCGGCTAACAAAAGATCTGAAGCAATCGATAATTTTCAATAAAGAATTGAAGTTTTTCGAAATAATAAATGACAATGCTTAACAACACAAGACATTGCTTCCACTCCACGAAGTGAATAATGAAGTGGAATAAAAGAATACTATTTATTTATAAAAGACGGGTACCTAAGATTCAGTAAGTCAAAAACAAAAAAATACACTCCATTTAACTTCCTCAAAAAGCCATGGTAGACCGCGGCGTATTCCGCCGTATTAATATACAACCATGAAAAGATAAATAGCCACGTCGGAACTAGGAAATCAAAAATACATACGATCATTTCTACAAATGTAATCTGGCATAACAAATAGAGAAATAAGCTTTAAAACATTGTAGGATGGAAAGGTTATATAAACCAGCCTGCCTATTTAAAAGAAACATAGAAAGAAATCATTTTATTTTATATACGGGGTAAGAAATGTATAAGCTGTAATATTTGTGAATTGTCTGAATAGATTTTGCCTTACGGCATGCAAAGTATTATAATAATATTTAAAAAATAATAATATAGTTAAATCCATTACAGATATGAATAGCAGTAGTCAAAATTTAGGAAGAATGGTGACTTCTTTCCGCAATAGTAAAGTATTTTGTTCTTTATCAGCATATGTCAACATTTCAAGGCGTAAACAAATATTTTGCACCTGGACGAAATCAAATGAAGCACAGACTGATAGTGTGAAAAGGTAAAACGACAACCGAGAAGCGTAAAATGTTACTTCACTACTCATAAAATATTGTACTAAATCGTGTTTTAGGAGTACAATCGTATCACACGAACAAGCAACTTTTAAAGAAGACTTATGCTGCAAGTTTTATTCTTAGTCTCACAACAACTTGCAATATAACATTCCAGCAAGGTTGATCAGAGTTACAAGGACTTTTAAAGTAGGTGACACGGCACTTTCTGTTCAAAAACAACTTGATTAAATACAATTTTGTAAATAAAAGGACAACTCACCGAAAGAAACAGAAGTAATAGAACCCCGTGTGGGCAATGAAACTAGTATTATAGACACTACAAATAAACAAACAGTTGTTAGCACTAGTGATGGTGAAAACAGTGTTGTAGAGGCGACGGAGCAAAACGCACTGCCTGCAGTTAAGGCCGTTCACGATTGTGGGACAGCTGTCGTAAGCTTAGAACATATTGAATGACCGGCTTCGAATGAGATATTCAAATCACGCTTAACGCTCCACGTGGTAGGTAACTTAGATAATTATCTAGATGTAATGACCATTTAATGTGATAATATTTATGTGCCATTGTATATTTTATAATTACTACTATTGAGAGGTGGTGAAATAATGTGCATGTTGACACGCATGTTTTCCATGAACGAGATACTGACACTGAGGTGTTTAGATGATTACAGTGCTATAGACGATCACAATTATTCCATGTCAAAACTGAGTCTGTATAAGTTACTATGCGTGAATGATATTACGATGATTCTATTGGTATAGTTCGGTGTGAAAACTGTGAAACGAATGTATTTAACGATACACTTAAAGGTAATTACCGTGTCCGTATTAGCAGTAGAACGCAAGCGGGACAATTACTTAAGAATAATTAGGAAACGACCCAAATGGCGCTCGCCAAATTTATTCTTTATCGATTCTTTTCACGAAATTCTATTGTTTGTTACCAAAATGTATCTAAGTTTGAATAAATATTTTGACTAACGTTGATGTGACTTAAGTGTAAGCAAAGACTGGAAATAATTGTGACAGTGTCACCCAAATTAGATCTTAACTACTCCTACAATTGTCTAAGTAATTTTGAAACAAGACATCTAGTATTTATAGGCAATTGTTTATAACCACACGTTTCTAAAGTAGATACAATTACGAGGTGCAGCAGGTACTTCAGTGTATAATTTACATTAGATCTCACGAACCACCTGTGGCTATTGTTATGAACGGCAAGGTCACAGAATCCAGTACATCAACAAGTTGACGGTAAAGTGATAAACATAACATTTTTATCATCAGTTATTATTAAAATGTAGCATTCATTAGTAGAATATAAACATTATTTTGTGTTATCAATAAATTATTCATAACTATAAGCTAGGTAACCTTGTTTCTGATATCGCTGTACCTACCTAATTTTATACTATTTTTATATAAAACACTTATTGTAATCATGTGAGAAGACAACCGCTCATCTGTCCCGCCATTTTGTATAATTGACAGACAGCGATAAAAGACCAGGGGCCTTAGTCAAACAGCATACGACAGTAAACGACAATCGTTATCGTTCATCAGTCACCAATACATTTTCAACTTTATACCCCAGCGCGTAAAGTTGAAAATCTATTGAAGTTCACAGATCGTTTTCGTTTGTTTCGTTCGTTATTGATTAGCGGTTTTTAATAATTTTGCGGTCTTTCGAAAAATTGGTGACTGATGAACGATAACGATTGTCGTTTACTGTCGAATGCTGTTTGACTAAGGCCCCAGAAGCTAAAACGAAACAACATTAAACGAAAGCAAACTCGAATATCTATAAAGGGGTAAACAGGCATCGTCCGGGTACAAGCTCGCTCCATCGTAGAGTATGTCTCTGTGGCTTCTGATTTAGACTAGAGTCAAGAAACAACAAACCCATGTCAAATAAAAATAAAACATGATGAAACTAGTTGCCCGTAATTTAGAATTATAACTGCTTTTTATCCACTTTCTCACTGACAGCTATCTACGACCGGCTATCAAGTATTTTTCATCCTCGTTTTATAGAGTGGCGCCTTTCCACTTATGCCATTTTTGTCCACACTTATCCAGCTGCTAACAGCAGTTTTTGAAGATATTCTAAGATTTCTAGAGTCTTGCGTCTCCTACGTTTGCCGATTCAGTCTTCCTTCAGGCTTGTCCGACTAGACGATAACCCATTTAGCTTATGTCGTCTTGTATTTTGGATTTGCTTGTAAAGGCAGGCTCTACCTCGTCTTTGTTCAATGAATTACAATAGTTAGTTTTAAATTATCACCAGCCTGAAAGAATAACTTTATGGTCTGTATTTGTACTTTCTTTGGCATATATGACCTAACGCGAATCTGTCCTTATGCTAACAAATCCGGGCACGCCGCAATCGCGGCGGTAAGACCCCTCTTTGAGGAGTGGCTGGAGAGACGTCACGGCGTCCTGACCTATCGCATGACGCAGGTCCTCACCGGACATGGAAGTTTCGGGAGGTACCTGTGGCTGATGGGAAAGGAGGAAACGCCGGGGTGTCACCACTGCGAAGATCGCCCGGAGGACACAGTAGAGCATACGGTGCAAGACTGCCCAGCTTGGGCAGAGCACCGACGTGTCCTCACGGCGGCGATAGGCGGAGACCTCTCGCGCCCGGCATTGGTTTCGGCCACGCTGCGGAGCGAGACGGAGTGGGAAGCGGTCGCCGCCTTCTGCGAGGCAGTAATGCTCGTTAAGGAGGCGGCGGGCCGCGAGAGAGAGAGGACAGCGTCCTCCCTCCGCCCCAACCGCAGTGGTGTACGCCCACGACGCCGTTCGTCGCAAGATGATCTCCGGCCACCGTAGGCGCGGGCATGCGGACAGCGAGTAAAGGGCAACTCGCTGTCCGACCATGGACCATGCCCGGGTCGACGGCGCGTCGTGTTCCACGCGCGCCTCAAAGAGCTGTCAGCAAAAATGACGGGGCCCCCTCTCAGAGGGCCAAAGCCTGCCGGGATCGCGGGATTTATTTCTATTACCGTGACCCCGGAACATAAAGGGCTACTGAAGGACACCGTGGATTTTAGTCAGTACAAGTCTGACAGTACCGTACAGTAGGAGGGTAGGCGGCGCTGTCGTCACGTAAACATCGCGCTCCGTTTAAATTAATTCTAAAAAATGTAAAAAGTATTATTTTCGTATAGTGTTCAGTGCTAAGTGATTAAAGACAGTGTAAATATTACGAACAATCGTTATCTAAACTGAATTCACTCAGTGAACCTTGTAATTGTGATTTGAAGTTGTGAACTTTGACTATAGCACTAAATTCAAAGTCTGTTTGATAAAGTGAACAAATAACCAAAACTAACAAAGTCTCAACCGCTAAATATCATAAACTTTTATAAAATAACAGAAAAACTCTACTTTAAAACTGTGTTAGTAAAGTGGATAAAAACCAAATATCAAACCGTCGCTTTTCAAATTGTATACAAAACTAGCGTCCTAACGAACTTTTGAAAAAAGACAATAAACTGAACCTAAACACACACCTTTTGATTCGACACAACTTTTGATAGTAGTTGTGGCGCCAGTGAAACGTGCGTGACTGAGGCGGCGTAGAGCGCTGGTTCGAATCTTGCCAGCTGAAACTATTTTTGTTGATCTTTAATTTTTAATTTTATTTTTAACGATTTTTTAATACTTAAAGTGTATTATAAAACACAACAAAATTTAGTAAACAATTATATAGTGAAGTGATAAAACTAAAAATCCCACAAAATTAATAAAAACTACAAGGAACTATGATCCATAAAGCTTAGCGATAAAAACTAATATGGTGTGCAGTGCATCGACGTAAGGCTTTTCACTCCCTGGCAGGAAATCCTGTGATGATTATTATTATTACTTTGAATCTCTAATCTTCAACTTGCATACTGCACAATGGTAAACAGCTGCGCTACGTGTTCTAAGCCAATAAGAGCCAACCAACACATGAAATGTCTTGAATGTGCCAGTCATCATCATCCACTATGCGTCAAAGTAATTGACTTCCGTAAATTGTCGGAAGTTGCGAAGTCAACTTGGCTGTGTAGGGCTTGCCGGAACAAAAAGCTCAACTCGAGTAACTCCGACACGTCGGCGTCGGAGCAAATCGACACCGGCAACAGCTCGCTACTGAGGTCTCCGGACACTGCGTCTGACGCTGTTTGCTTGTCCGCACTGACGTCTGAAATAAAACTACTACGCGAAGACGTGGGCGACCTTAAGCAACATATCAAAACGCTCACTGAACACCTTACACGCTGTAACCAACGACTTGAAGTGTCTGAAGCGAGTTTGGCCCACGCAGAAACAAAAATCCAAGTACTGGAGGAACAGGTGCGTGAAATCCCCTATCTGAAGTCCACAATACAACAACTAAGTGAACAAGTACAGTCACACGCCCAGGCTCACTTGAAAAACCAAGTCGAAATACTAGGCGTAAACGAAATTGCAAACGAAAACCCCGTTCACATCATTCTCACAGCGGCAGTCAAAATAGGTATAAATCTAGAAAACTCCGATCTAGAATACGTCACTAGGGCTGGGCCCCGACACAGCGACAACACTGAAAACACCACTGGCGCCTCCGTGGAAAAACACCCCCGTCCACTGGTAGTTAAGTTTCTGCACCGCGACAAACGCAACGAATTTCTACGCGCAGGGAAGACTAGACGCAACTTCTCTAGTGACGATCTAGACATACCCGGCACCCGCAGAACTGTGTACTTCAACGAAAGACTGACTAAAGAAAACCGGCTGTTATTTCGTACAGCAAAACCTCGTGCCAAGGAATGTGGTTACAAGTATTGCTGGATTAAAAATGGCACAGTCTATATTCGCAGGCAAGAAGGAAACCCTGCCATTGCCATCAGGAACCTGCATGATCTATCGCGGCACTGCCCTATTCCAACTGGCCAACCAGAGGTGTAGAGAGACAGAGCAGTCCTTATGCTCGCACATGTTATGTTCCTGTGTTTATTTTATATTTGTTAAATATTTTTATAACTTGTTTAATATGCCAAATTTCTGTTTTAACCTTTTAATTTTAATTCATAATTTTCCTACAAGTCGGTTTACTACGTTTTTGCTCGAATGCAAAAAATCGCTTCAACTCAAGAACTTACTTTGTTCTGAAAAAGTTGTTATTAAAATATGTTATTGTCCCTATAATATGTCAAATCTCAACTACACAGGAAAGCTAGAACCTAATTACCTTTTAAATATTTTTGTCATCTTAAAAACATGTTTAAATATTTATAATTACTTGTTTAAATTGTTATTTACTTCAAACTTTATATTCCTCAAAAACAAAATATTATTTTTTTATTGTTCTAATTTTGTAAAAATACTTGCAGGGGCTAGTACACACACATACACACATTGCTACGTTCCAATTCTAACACTCACATCTTCGCACACACCCATATTATGGCGCTTTCTAAATAATACAATTAAAAACTTGTCCTATGGAAGAACCTTTTGTAACACAAAAGTATTCAAATGTCTCGCAGCAACAAACATTCTACATAATATCACCTCACAGAGTCTCAATTTTTATATTTATGTTATAACACTTAAAAATGGCTTTACTTAGCGTATCCAATGACCTAGACGAAACCTTTAACATAGAATGCCGCTCAGTAGAATCTCTTGAAAGCTGCAAGAATATACTAAATACTTCCAAAGACAATATTAAGGTGCTAACATACAATATCAGAAGTTACCAAAAAAACTTTGCCGATTTTCAAATTGCTCTAAATCGTTTAGATGCGAACATCGATGTTATCGTGCTCACTGAATGCTGGTTGTCTGACGGCTCCATTATAGAGGACCTGCAGGGGTACAGCTCATACAGAACATCTAAACAAATAAACAAAAACGGGGGAATTGTTATTTACACAAGAACAGCCTGGAACAGCAGTACTGTTACCGTAGAATCCAACCTTGCTGACGCCGATAGTATATTAATAAAAACCAACAACAAATTAACCCTCCTAGCCATTTACCGGTCTCCCTCTTTTACAAATACAGAACCATTTCTTAACTCGCTGGACTCCGTCCTGCTAGATCTCAAAAATCAACAATCACTTATTGTGGCCGGCGACATTAACTTAAACCTAAACGACCCAAGTAACAATCAAGTCTCTAACTACGCTTGTCTCATGGCCTCACACGGATTATCCCCAGCTATAACTCTCCCAACAAGATCCGGAACTTGTATCGACCACATATTTATAAAATCACCAGCAACACCTATTGGTCTCGTCTGCAACCTATCTATTACCGATCACGACCTAGTCATGTGTTGTGTCCCCATTAAACCGGCACGCCCTAAAATCATTGAACGATGGAGAGTCAAAACTGACTGGACCGCTGTAGCTGGCGAGATCACAAATACTAACTGGGATCCAGTTACTAATTCATCCTGTGTAAATACTGCTGCAAACTTCTTTAATGACATTATCTCCCGTGCCACTGACAAACACACTCAAAATGTCAAACTTAGCCGCAGAATGACCAACATCCAGCCCTGGGTCACTCCTGGTCTAATTAGGTGCATGAGACAACGCGACAAACTTCATCTTGAATGCAAAGCCAACCCTGACGATCACACAAAGCATCTTATTTACACTAGATATAGGAACTTCGTGCATACACTTCTTCGGAAACTTAGAAACCTACACTACAGACAGCAACTCGAAGAAAACCAAAAAAACCCAAAAAAACTTTGGACGGCCATAAAACATATTTGTGGAACTGAATCTCTTAAAAACTCTTCTTCACACCTAATTGCATCCAGTGTCTCTCCAACTTCAGCACTTGATAACTGCAACCAACATTTCGTCTCTGTTGGAGAAAAACACGCAGCCAAGATATTAGACAAACTCTCTACCACTCACCTCTCATTAATAGAATCAAAAGTAATTCCGAGCTCTATCCCACAATCCTTCTATCTGCATCCGACGACGAAGAAGAAGTGTCCGACATAATACGGAATTTGAAAATAGACAGCGCCCCTGGGCCAGACAAACTAAATACTCCACTCCTCATAAATTCCCGTGAAAGTATAACCAAGCCACTTGTGCACATCTTTAATTTAAGTTTGGAAACGGGAGTATTTCCTGACTGCTGGAAAACTGCTGCAGTGTCCCCTATCTACAAAAGTGGTCCCAAAGACAAACCTGAAAATTATAGACCTATTGCCCTGTTGTGTATTGTCTCTAAAATTTTGGAAAAAATTGTGAACAAAAGACTGGTAAACTTTGTAGAGAAACACAAACTCGTCTCAGATAGGCAATTCGGATTTCGTCAGGGAAGATCCACCGAAGACGCAGTCTCACTTTTGACAAATCAAGTTTCTCACCATATTGAAAATGGAGAACGTTGTGTCGGTGTCTTTCTTGATTTGGCAAAAGCCTTCGACACGGTGTCACCAGGACTGCTTCTGAAGAAACTTGAGGCAACAGGTATAAGAGGAACACCTCTAGAATGGTTCCGAAGCTACTTAACATCACGGTACCAATATTGTAAAGTAGGCACACACCAAAGTAAGTTGCTCCCTATAGCGTTCGGCGTTCCACAAGGCAGTACCCTTGGCCCAACATTATTTACGCTCTATATTAATGACGTAGTAAATCTATCACTCAGAAACGCTACAGTGATAGCCTACGCTGACGACACAGCCATCGTCTTCCACGATACGTCATGGGACCGAGTGTACCAACTAGCGGAACAAGGTCTCTCCCAGTTAGCGCAATCACTGAACACTAACCTACTGACACTAAACACCAGCAAAAGCAAATATATTGCATTCTCCAAAACTAACTCCTCCAGTGCCTCTCAAACTATGTCCCTGAAAATACACACCTGCTCACAGCAACACAACATTGTCTCACACCTGCCACACCAACACTGCGCATGTACAGCCCTAGAACGCACCGACACGATTAAATACCTCGGAATTACCATCGATAGCAACTTAACATACAAAGCCCACATTAACGCCCTCTCCTCCAGAGTACGAAAACTAATACACGTCCTAAAAAAACTCCGCGACTGTACCCCACGCGAAATTCTTCGAATGGTCTACACTGCACTATGCCAGTCAATCATACAGTACTGCATCCGAATTTGGGGACGCGCCGGCAAGAGCACTTTTATAACGCTAGAGAGAGCGCAACGAGCATTGATCAAGGTTGCACTACAAAAGCCCTACAGATTTCCTACAGACCTTATCTACCGTGAGTTTCAAGTACTCAGGGTACGGCAAATATTTGTACTCCAAGCAACACTCAAATACCACACAATGATAAAAAAACGGCCCGACTATGAAGACTTATTAAACAAACGCGTCTTTAGAGTACCCATACCAAATGCAAACTCGGAACTAGCAAGACGCTGTACCTATTACTCACTACCCAACACTTATAATAACGTCTGGAAAATCTGCAACATAAAAGAGTGCTCAACTATAACCTGTAAGAAAACTCTAACTTCGACACTGTTAAAATTATCTTATGAAGACACCGAAGCCTTGATATAGCACCCTATACACATACATACATACACACACATACATACATACACACACACACACACACACACACTAGCTCACTTATACAACAACAATCGCCCAACTTCTATTTTATTTAAATTTTTGTTTTGTTTTTATAACTGTCTTAACATTGTCTAACTATAATGTAACTTAGAATAATTTTGCACTCCAGAGCCACAAGATACAAGCGACGCTTAGTTTGTGGCTCACCAAACATAATGTCACATTGTAATATTTTTGATGAATAAATTTATTATTATTATTATTATTACCTCCCGCCCTGCCCGGGGTTGGAGGTCTCATTTGATGATTTTACCACGATAAAAAAAAAAAAAAAAAAAATTGCTAACAAATCGATAAAATGTCTTACTTTACAAAACAATAGTTCCTCTCTTATCTTATCGCTTTCTTAATCACTGACTTCTATTGACAGATCTTATGTTTCGTTCTGGTAATTTACAGTCATACTTTAACAATGTTAATTACAACGTATTGAACTTTGGCTTGATTAAGTTTAATCTATTGCTAATGAACGAATAGTTTCAGGATATCTACCTTTTCTTAATGTTGTGATGATCAAATTAATACCATAAATACAGGTGTATTACATAAGAATATAAAAACCAATGAAATATTTTTCTAGACCACGATTAAATTATTTCATAACGTACGAGTATTTAAACAGGTTTTAATTAACTAAAAATATACGGATCTTTATTCTTGACGACTCTTTCTCTCGGTAAACATTCTAGAACAGTGAAATATACTTAAAAGCAGATGGCGCGCCATCTGCTTTTGGCGGTGTTAATTTCGATGTTGACGATACGCCAAAAAACCTTTGTACAGCTACAGACACGATTATTACGCCAACCTCGTAATCACACAGATTAATGCATCAAAGTAATCATAGCCCAGAGCTCTTGCAGGTCCTGGGTAATGATACAATCACCGAGACAACATAGTAATGATAGACTAGAAGAATATTGACTAGGGTTAGTCTACTTGTAGTCACCTATCTACAATGAAATGAACGACGACGGTGTTTAAACATTATGACGTAATGTTTCGTATTCTTTTTTTGACACTACTTTTTTGCACATCATCAAAGCTGTCGATATTGATGTGAGTTGATAGAAGCATGACAATTAAAACTTAATGGAATAATTAAATGATGTTCAAGCATGAATCTTAATTTTTAAAACTGTCAGAGTTAGTAGGTGCGATTTTTTTTACTCAAATGAAGTTTAGAACAGACAATGAATTATTGATCAAGCCTTTTGTGGTGCCCTGTTATAGACTCATGCCAGAATATGACGGATGTATTGTCCGTAGGTTTACGACAGGGAAGCGTTGTCTTCCGAGGCGGCAAAACAGAAATACCTTTCAAATATTCATACCAAGAAAAATACGACGCAGATTCACAAACAGATGAAATTATCTTTAACCTAAAGCATAATTTCCAACATAAAATCATGTTGTATGAATAGACTAATCATAATATAATAGTACTGCCATCCATTCACCCGTTCTAACGATGTTTTGTTTGCAAAAATATACAGTCAACGTTCCGCCATTACGTCCTTTTTCATATATCAATCCCAGTTCACGACTTTGCCGCAATGAGCGGTGTCTTAGCGCGGGGCGGGGCGAGCGGTAAGTAAAGAAACGTTTTAAACACGCCACGAAGTGCCGCCAGCGGCAAATTCGCGTGCTTGCAAAGTAATTAATGTCTGATTCATTCCGCCCGCCGCTCCGATCATCGCTTAGGCCAACTTCATGAACCGGCATGGAACTTTGGGTCGAAAAATAAATAATATTATATCCAAAGTTGTATTATGTATTGGGAAAATTGTCTTTCTTTAAGGAAAATTGTCTTTCAATTTTTCTATTGCTCTAGTTGCCTTCCCTGAGGCATACATAACGCGGTAATCGGTTTTCAGGTTAATGCCAGATTGTCGTGTGTGTCAAGTGTGAATGTTGTACCAGAATCCTGTAGAGAATTATTTTGTGCCCCAGATTATGAAGGGACATTGCCTCAAGGGACCTAGAGGTTACAAAAGGCCATGCGAAGGCTGTGATGGCATCAGCTAAATAAGTGGAAATGCTTTTTTTTTAATTTATGAACGAGATCCATTGATTCCACTATCACAACTTCAACTTAAAACAAGTAAGTTGAATATGTGTTACATGTTAATATTTGGCCATTTAGTGACCTATAACAGATAAAAATAATAGTGCAAAACATCAATTGTTGATATTACAAAAATAACATTTGTATCACATCAACTTCGAGAGCTATTTTTCTTAAAAATCTCGCTGAGTATTCAAAAATGGCTTATACTATGTTCAATTATTACTTACGAATGCAACAAGCCATACATTTTAAGTTCAGGTTCAGCTAATAGCTGAAGTATAGGCTGTGCCCATGTTCTTTATTAAAATGAACTACATATCCTCGAACTTTGGAAGACTGGCTCATCATTAAATTCATAAAAAAGAAAAATTGTTAAGTCCATGAAATATGCGCGATCCTCTTTTAGCTTTTCATGTTAATGGTGACGTAAACTTCTCCAAAAACATGACAAGACACGATTTATTGACACCCAAGTAAGTATCCTACTCTGGAACTGACAAAATAATTATATAAACAAAAAACAGCAAGAAGGAATTTCAATGCGTAATCTTATTATGTAAACATGGATCTTGTTTATGTAAGTAAAGACGTCCAACGCAATAAAAAATATAATTACATTGTATAATAATAACAGTCGTAAACAATCCACGCTTACTTAGTATTTCCAGTGATTCATGTGTGATGCTAAAGTTGCTTACTCCAAAGTTCAATATGCTGACAGAAAAGTTTGACTTGCCTACTCAAAATAAGCATTAATTTGGCAACGCTATTCTTTATGGCTGCTACACACCTTCGAAAAATCGTTACGATTAGACGGTACAGTTTAAACTGCGACGATAAATCTACAAGTGTGTATGAGAAAAACTGTAGTTTGTTCGATTTTTCTCATACAGGATATGGATATATTTGGAGATTTATCGTTGCTGTTTGAACTGTACCGTCTAATCGTAACGATTTTTCGTAAGGTGTGTAGCAGCGATTACACACACAGTCAACACAGAAGACTCATTGAAGTGTAGAAACAGATGAAAGAAATAGAAAGCAATGATAACGCGATTACAGACTAGACCTGATAGAGGAGAATGAAAGAAGAAAACGTATTCGTAAAGAGGAATAAAAGGCAACGAAGATGATGTCGGCCAGTATCCATATGATCTGATGTACATTTTTTATTATTGTATGATTTTACCGTCGTCCATATCACGGTGAAATCTTACAAATCATGCTAGCATTTTCCTAATGACTAGCTCATTTCGTCATTATGGCTGAAATTGTTAACAATCCGTGGCAACTTGGCAAGGACATAGTAGGAAAGTTGGAAAAGTAATCAGCGAAAAGCGATAAGAATTACAAGAAATCTTTTTAAGGTAGGTAAATTCTATGCAATTTTGTTTTCTACCTGGAATAAATACTTACATACACCTGTATCTTAGGTAGATAAGTAATCCCACCACAATTTTCCCAAACATCTGCAACTCCTGAAAGCCAGAATCAACAACAGCGACAAAAAAAGCGTCAGGACAATGTAGCTCAACGAAGTTCCGGGCAATGAATTTATCATTCCAAATGATCAAAAGATCTCAGAAAAGAATAGTGGAGAAATAGGAAAATACGTAATTTCAACTATAAGTAGGTAGCAAAAGATCAATACATGAGTAGTTTATTTATGTACCCTCGAAGTTCAGGCGTCATTTCCCATGGTTTTCCCCACGACGTTCGTAACCCCACAACGCGCGTGCTATACCGCAATTCTCACCACAATATATTATTTGACTATCAGGTAAGTTTTATTTAATTTACGGTTTTGGCTTTATTCATTTACAACTCGTTTAAATGTAAATATTTACTTGGGTACGTATCAAAATCCCGAAAGTTCATAATACCTATGTTTGAAATACCGACGTCCGAAACACCGAAATTTAAAATACCGAAAGTTCATAATACCTATGTTTGAAATACCGACGTCCAAAACACCGAAATTCAAAATACCGAAAGTTTTAAATGCCGATAGTCGTTATGTTTTTGATCAAAAACCTCGGTTTTTGGAGGAGCAAGTCGCCGGAGCCCCGCTCCGCGGGGCTCCTACTTCTGCGTGGTTAAAAAAAAATAGGGGTGCCAGCAAGTCCCGAGGTTAGACCTTGTTCTAACGAGCTAAACCTAGTTCTAACTGAAGATAAGTATGATACACGTAGGTTTAACCGCATGTGGTCGGTTACACCTAGGTTTAGCCGGTTAGAGCTAGGTCTAACCTCGGGACTTGCTGGCACCCCTATTTTTTTTTAACCACGCAGAAGTAGGAGCCCCGCGGAGCGGGGCTCCGGCGACTTGCTCCTCCAAAAACCGAGGTTTTTGATCAAAAACATAACGACTATCGGCATTTAAAACTTTCGGTATTTTGAATTTCGGTGTTTTGGACGTCGGTATTTCAAACATAGGTATTATGAACTTTCGGTATTTTAAATTTCGGTGTTTCGGACGTCGGTATTTCAAACATAGGTATTATGAACTTTCGGGATTTTGATACGTACCCAAGTAAATATTTACATTTAAACGAGTTGTAAATGAATAAAGCCAAAACCGTAAATTAAATAAAACTTACCTGATAGTCAAATAATATATTGTGGTGAGAATTGCGGTATAGCACGCGCGTTGTGGGGTTACGAACGTCGTGGGGAAAACCATGGGAAATGACGCCTGAACTTCGAGGGTACATAAATAAACTACTCATGTATTGATCTTTTGCTACCTACTTATAGTTGAAATTACGTATTTTCCTATTTCTCCACTATTCTTTTCTGAGATCTTTTGATCATTTGGAATGATAAATTCATTGCCCGGAACTTCGTTGAGCTACATTGTCCTGACGCTTTTTTTGTCGCTGTTGTTGATTCTGGCTTTCAGGAGTTGCAGAATTTAGGTTAGAAGAGGATGGCAGGGTCTGAAAGACCCCGCCATCCTCTTCGTGGTTATTTTTTTTTTAACCACGCAGAAGTAGGAGCCCCGCGGAGCGGGGCTCCGTCGACTTGCTCCTGTGAAGGAAATTTACGGCATTTTAAACTCCAGGTTTTTAAATTTCGGGATTTTAAACTTTCGGGCAAATGAACTTTCGAGATTTAAAACTTTCGACCAAACAACCATTCGGCGTTTCAATTTTCGGGATTCCGTCCATCGGTATTTTAAAATTCGGTCTTTTAAATTTCGGTATTTTAATACGTACCCATTATTATTATTTACTTGTATTTACGATTGGCTCCATAAGAATACCTATAATAAATATTTTTTTAATGAAATTCAGGAAGTTAATAACGACAAACGGTTTAAAAATGTGCACGCATAGCAGTAGGAATAAAAATTTACAACAGCAATAAAGGGTATGGTATGCATATATACGATTCGATTATTTTTAATAATGAACATGTAGGTACGAGACTAACATACAGTGAGTTTTAGACCCTTTGCATAAATATTATAAAATTAAAGTCTATTTTTAATCGTTTTCCGAAAAAACTCAACCCTTTATGCAACATGGAGCAGCTTATTGCTATAGCTCACTGTATATAACAGTAACAATATTAGTATGCAGACTGTTATAAAACGTTCTCAATTATCTACCATCCCAAGAGCAAAAGACTATGAATATTTAACCAACGTAAATACATCGTTGATTGAAATCTGTTGTAGGTATAGTAACAACTTCTTTAATAACAGTTATTTGATTTTTTTTTGCCTTCATATTTACATACAAAAACGAACTAAAATGTGAATTATTTATATAGTTTCTCACCCTTTATTGTCACCCGTTATTTTTAGAGTGAGATACTCTAAAAATGAATCAGATTTCTAGTACTATTAATTCATAGAGTATTACAAAACCTTCGTTTTATTGTAATTTTCGGCTGCCTTTATTCTACCATGAGATTTTGAAAGTAATTTGCAACAAAAGACATACCCGTACTATTTATAACACGAAAGCAATTCGATACAGAGATATCAACAGTGTAAAGTAAAAGTGTAAACACGATCTAACACTCCAGAGAAAGTCTGTTAGGCGCCGGCGACGTCGACAACATGGCTGCCTCTACGTCACTGATGTAATCGTCACATACCGGGCCACGACGTGCTTAGAATAATACAATATCATGGTGAGACTAACTAGATTAACTTATGGTCTGCTTGTATGCAAATTATTTTTTCATTTAAATAAAGCATGTTCTGGCACGAACTTAGCAAGGTCAAAGAAACCAATTGGTTTTCCCTCTTGCGAGGAAAAGGTTAAGGAAGGATGTCCAGGACATCCTTCCTTAACCTTACAGTAAAAGTTAAAGTATCGCCCTAGAACCAGGACATCATGTCCTGGTTCTAGGGCGATACTTTGGATAAAATAACGTGGTGATAATGCGATTATTTTACCGGAAATGTATGATATCTAGGAATTGTTTACAATTCCTATACATTTAACAATTCCGAAGCTAGTTAGGAAATGTCAACCGCTTCCACCGAACATTGGAACACCCCAAGGTTCAGTTACGTTAGGTTCCACACATATCCGGATTATTTTAAGAATTACATGCATTTCCTAGGAATTGTATATAATGACGAACTACAATGTTTCCTTTAACATATACAAACAAAACCTCAAAAAGTTCCTGACAACCATTTAGAGCATTATGTCGTATCTTAATCCACTTATCCTTGTTAACATTTTCAACTCTAAGACAAGCGGAAAAACAGAAGTTCAGTGTAAAATATTCAACAACACAGACAAGTTGGGGCTTGGAGGAGAACAGCCTGATTATTTATTATTTACGCATTGACGTAAGCAAATGGCTGATGAAGGAAAGTACCCAAAATATATCCATCGTTGTAGATTTAGTTCTGCTTGATGTGGGTTATGAAAACATGAATGGAGATAAGTATTATTATAAACAAAATCATCAACATCAGCCGGAATACGTCCGCTGAACAAAGGGTGGGTGGTCTAAGGAGGTCGACCAGGCCGAAGAAAAATCCAGCACTTGTATTTAATGATAATCAGCGTCAGAACTTTGTGCTGCCATTTGGCATTTTTGCTGGACTTTTTTATTTGTTTTGTTTATAAGTTTTAATGCATATCAAAATATTTTTCTTTGTATCCATTTTCTTTCTACCGAGTAGGAAGCCTGAAGCCTGCCTACGCTGCGTCTTACGGTTTGTAATTGCCACTCGAGATATTTTCTTCCCCGTCAGTGCTACAAGCGACTTGTCTTGCCCAATGTCACTTCATTTGCAGAAAAAATATTTGACTCCTTTTAAAATCCCCGAAACACAGTTCTAAAACTATTACTATTATTTGATATCTAAACAGATCGTTTATCTGTTGCTAGCTTCTAAATCCACCACAATTATATCAATACAGATGGTAACAAAGAGAACTAAAGAATTGCCTGCAGCCATTTCAAAACAAAATATTAGAACGTGTACAAATAAAAGGACAAAAGCACAATATTTTGGACTGGCCTGTTGGTCTAGTGGTTAGTGACCCTGACTGCTATGCCGGGGGTCGTGGGTTCGATTCCCACCCAGGACAAATGTTTGTGTGATGAGCATGATCATTTGTTCTGTGTCTGGGTGTAATATATCTATAATATGTATGTATTTAGAAATATATAAGTATGTTTATCAGTTGTCTAGTACCCATAACACAAGCTCTGCTTAGCTTGGGACTAGATGGCGTTGTGTGATAGTTGTGGAATATTTATTTATTTATTATTTTTATTTTTATATTCTTTATCACTTACTTGAATTGCATGAATCTTTATAAAATAAGTCACGAACAGTTCGATAAAATGGTCGGTGCGACGTGGAATGCCAATAAATTCCTGCAATACCTATGGTGACCTAATTCTCAGTGGGGGAGGACAATAAAATGCCTACCTGAGTAATGGTGAACGATTGACCTACAACATTAGCCTACTGGCATTTGTTTATAGATTTGTGTCCGAAATAAGGCATTAGGCTCGCCTGTGAAAAAGATTTCGACCGTATGGGGCGTATGCATGCAGCAGTATTTTACATACACATACAAACTGCCCACATCTGACCCCGACAACTCAGTAACTAGGTTACAGTGGGATTACCCTCTGGAAAGGTTAGTAGTCAAAAGTTCTAGACTTCTACGTTTTCCTTTCCCTTTTTGGACTGTCCGTAACGATTGCCTAATCACACCTACGAACGACAGCACGGTCCAACAGCGGCAAGGGTAAACCCAAAATGCTTTTTCCAGCAGGTCCTGAGACTTGCACGTTACAGGAGCCTATATATCAGCGATAACAGCAAATTCTTAGTAAGGTTCCAGTCTGACTCAGCTATTTAGTTTGCAATCGACAATTCAACACGCTAAGAAGGAAACCATTAGCTTCACCTTCTAGTTAAAAAAAGGACGCTACATAAATAAATCATAGACAATGTAGATGAAGAATCTATAAAAAGATTTCAGTCAGATTTGAGTTATAGCCAAGGAGAGGGGAGTCCTGTCTAAAGTCCAGCATTGGACTTCTACGGGTTGTTAACTTTAATGACGACTAAGACGAATGACAATGAATAGTAGCTACAACAATGGGGTCATTTGTAGAAACGAGCGATGTTCTGAGCAGGATAATGTTTGAGTGAAAAGACAATTGTTTACGGATTTATGTAACGAAGTTTGTGTATTTGGAGAGGACAGAAGCATTTCTATAGTGGTATTAGTTATTATTATTATTCTATTTTACTGTCTACACAGTAAAATAGAATAATATGGTTTCTAAAACAATGTTACCACAGGCAAATCAATATTTTAAATTTCACATGATCAACTCCAAGAAGGAAATCGTTATTATAATAATGACTTCAGCACTTAGAAGTACTCTGCTACATAATTATTTTGGTTGAACAAATCATAATGCCAATAAAAACATCAAAGACTTCATAATAATAGCTTTTCAATTTTAACTTCGTTCTACAAATAATAGGTACCTCATGGGAGTCACATTTAATATAAATGAGGTCCCCGAATTTTGATAACATTCAATGGCTTCCTTACATTTTTTCAGGGAAAAACTAGGCCGGGAGCCGTACCCAGATGTCGTCGTTCAGTTTCTTTTTGCCACCTGGCAAGCCCCGCTAGCCAGGCCCTTGAGAGGTCTGCACAGACTGGCAAAGACCACCTCGATTGTATGGCCAGTCCGACGATTTTTTTAAGTCATTAGATAGGTAGAATAAGTATTTTTTCGGAATGATTTTTTTTTTTTTTTTTTATCGTGGTAAAATCATCAAATGAGACCTCCAACCCCGGGCAGGGCGGGAGGTACTGTCAGACTTGTACTGACTAAAATCCACGGTGTCCTTCAGTAGCCCTTTATGTTCCGGGGTCACGGTAATAGAAATAAATCCCGCGACCCCGGCAGGCTTTGGCCCTCTGAGAGGGGGCCCCGTCATCGGAATGATACTGGTATTATGTATTACTGAATGTGTCCTTTTTATGGTTTTCAGTGAAGACATGCAGACTTGGTAACTAAACACGACACTATTCCCATGAATTCACATTGTTGTACCTAATGATGTCTCAGGTAATGTAACTGAATTACTGGACGAACGCAATCAGCAAATCAAGACTTCATTCAGGAGCTGATTTCCGCTAAAACATTCTAAAGTCTAGCAGCTTTACTACAAAAACTTAAAAATCTGTTGAACACTTGTCAAAAAAATGTGAGACTGCAAAATGCCATAATCTGACATTTTTTTAGACATAAGTGTTTAACAGACGTTTAAAAGTTTTTGTGGTACGACGGTAGTTAGCCATAGGTGTCAGACACATTTTATTTTTTTGTCATGCCTCGGTCATGTAATAGTTACATGCAAATGAATCACATCGTGTCCTGCGGTTTGCTACCTTCATTATACTATATCTAGGAAACCGAATCATGCTTTTCTTTCCTTGTTTAAGTTACATTAGTTACATAGTTGGTTACATGGGTACCAAAGTATATGGGTATGAAGCGTCTGCCGTGCGTCATAGTCCTGTATTTCTCATCTAGAGGGTAAAAATATTAATAAAATTACTACCTATTAATAAAACGGGTGGGTGTTATGACGTAGTTGTTTAAGTAATGAAGCCTAACAATTTCTAATTTTGTGGTATCTTAACATGCGATCCCAATGTCTTTCATTATTGACCAAATAAAATACTTTTAATTAATACCCTAACATCTAATACAATCAGCCCATTTGATATTTTTATTGGTCTGTTTTCCTAAGTATGAAACGGCAGTCAGAAAAGGATACACAGAAAACGACTAAAATAAACAAAATAAGTGCGATTGTTGGCTTTTTATAGAATTACGGGAGACTTTTACTCAGAGTAAAATAAAAATAGCAGTGACTGTTGTGAGGCGGTTTGAGCAATTATAGGTCGATTTTTTTTCTTTTTTTTCAATCACGTTCGTTCAATTTTTTCAATTATGTTCTTTAAATCTTCTCTTGACCTGACTCTGATCGAATATTTGTTTTAATAACCGACTTTAGAAATTGGAGGAGGTTCTCAATTCACCGTTATTTTTTAACCGACTTCAGTAAAGACTTTGTTTACGTACTCCGAGGTTTCTGGCCTGATATTTGTGATTTTTAACCGACTTTGAAAACAGGAGGTACGCAATTCGTTGGACTACATTTTTTTTTACTTATGTTCCCGATGTCTTGATACACCTGGACCGGTTTTGAAAATTCATCTTTTGTTTGAAAATATACTTAACAGATGATCTCAAAAAAAGAAGACCAAGGTGTGCTGAAAGGATCCTGGAGAAAATGAAGGAATGGTTCAACAAATGACAGCAAATCAACCGCGATTGCTGCTCTCGCATATCTATGCATTGTTTACGCAATCATAAACAATATCATGCCTGGTACTCGATTGATGCTGTACCCATACCCACAAAAAAAGTAGTATAAAAAAAACGTTTCCGAAAATAATTTTTCGTATTTTTTTATATTTGTCACTCGAGTATAATCAATTGATCATAGATACTGAGAAAGTTACGAGATCATGTGAAACAGATGGCGTAAATCTGGCACAACCTATGATTGATTATAGCAAAGTCAGAAAAACAATGACATAGGTTTAAATACCGCAACTATGTTTATGGTGTCACATAATAAAAGTGAAGAGCCATCCAACACAATTTTATGGATGTAGTAAAACGATTATCAAATATACTTTTATGTAGATACAAGATAAAGGTGCCTAAGTTCATGATTTTTTATGGTTTAAACGAGTAACAAAAAAATGACTCCTAATAAAAAGGACAATGACATGCACAGCGGGACCAAATGTAGCTCTGTTATCATGCAATTAGATAATAAAACATTTTGTTTTTTATTTTTATTTTAAGTTCACAACAGTTTGTATGCAGTGTAACAGTTTGTATAATTTTTCTACAAGTACTTCTTGCATATTTGCATGGATAGTTTTAAAGTGAAAAACTGTTACAAAATGATTATGCATTAATTTTTTTTATGATGCAATAGCCTTCATTAGATTTTTGACACAATCCTAACTAATTACTTTATGATGTAAAGGTTTCATAACATGATCAAACCTAGAGTAGAGTAATCTGATTGGAAAAAATATAATATTTTCCAAAATCTTAGATTTATTTAGGTATTTATTGTTAACAACTAAATTTAAAGCGAGTCTTACACTCACTTAAAATTAGGTGTTTTTGCGACAGTGAGACAGCATGGAATAGAACAAAAAATAAAATGTCTGTGGTGAAGCACACACTTAATTCATTCAAACTTGAAGAGGACTGGATTCTTATGATCAAGTAAGAGAGAAAACTTTATTCCCCACATTTTATTTATAATGAATTATAATTATATGACAAGCCTAACAGTAATTAATTTAGAACTTTATATTTATATTGGTACAGATTTTATTTTTCATTTAAAATCTGAGTAGAAAAATATCTATGGTATCAGTAATAATCCTGATGAAAAACTGTATGAAATCATATTCTAGAATTTTTTGTTAGTAGTAAATATCTGTAGTTAAGTAGTTATACAAGACCTTGGAACAACACACTACTAAGATAAAAACTATTTGCCTAACTACACACTATGATTTCTTTTACAAGTTAAATTCTCCAGGAAATTATTATCTCATAGCATAGGTAGTCATTGCAAATTTACATCATGAACATCTGAGGCTAATAAAAAAAATCACCAACTAAATTAGAATATAAATTAATGTAGATAGTTAAATATTGAAATAGTCATGTTTTATACAAAAAATATGGTAGGTCAATATGGTAATTAAAATATAGGAATAAAAAAATGTTCTAACCATTGCCTCGTAATAGTGCTCCATAGTTATCAGGCATTGTCACCAATCAACGATTCTAACACAACTAGAATATTTAACGCGCGATTAAGGAACCAGTTTTAAAACATTCCACCTTCGTAAACTTCACACACCTAAAAATACCGAGTCTAAATATTTATTCCAGTTGACAGAGCAAACAAACCTTGAAATCAATTTGAAAAATAAATGATATTATCAAATAAATGAAATAGCGTGTAGCGATGCGAATTGATGCATTACACTGTGAAGTTATGTGTCGCATGGGTGTACGCGCACGGTATCGCTATAACTTTATTTTAATAATTAACTGATCTCCCTTTTTATGCGGATTACTAAGCCTTAGATAAATAAATTAAATAAAGGTTTCCAACCTGAAATACACGATTTTTATACTTAAAAGACAAAAAAAATATTTGTGAACATACCTTAGAAATATACGAAGGTAACTTCTCTATCGGAGTATCGATGTCATGTTCCAATTGTATTTGAAAAATACGGCTTGCGCTGCATAAGATTTGCCGGATTTAAACGTCGTCTTACTGAATTATTAAATTGGAGAAATAAATACGAAACAATTATCCACCGCACCGCCAACTGCTACTTGCCAACTATACCGCCAGCACTCTGTTCCACCATTGTTTACTAATCATATAAATCGATGTCAGCAATGACAGCAGGATAGGGAGACGTGGGTGATAACTAGAGCGAATGAGACAAAAGTCGCCAAAATATAAAGTCGTGGAACAGGGTTATCCTCAGTACTATAAAGAAAATTATTTACTAACAACCTAGCCTAGCCAGCTTTTACTCCAGTTACAAAATTTTATTTTATTATTATCTGCCTTTCTCAACTTTATTGAGGTCGGTTTCCAGTCGATATAACGAAACGGCTATATTAGCTTGGGTAAATAACATTTAACGAATTGCCCAACCAATTGATTAGGTTTGGTTAGACCCATGGTTAGACCAAGTACATAGTGTATTTTTAATGTTTTGATAAAGGTATGTACATACGTGGTACATAGATACTTAGCCCAAGCTCTATTGCAAAATGCTCAGTCCATGTAGCTATGCATGCCAACTTGGACTTTAAGAGAGCGCCCAAAGCATAATCTTCGATTTTTAATTGGATTAAAAAAAAAAAAGTTCTTTTCTTATTACATAATTTTGATCTTTATCCATGCTCCAAGTCATAGACTTAAAAGATAGACTGCGCCTTCTCTAGCGACATGTCAAAAAAATTGATCGAACTTTCTTGAAAGAGAGGAAACAATTGTAGACAAGTGTATGACGCTCTTGATGACGCTTTATCACTTTCATTTAACTCTTTTGTGTGTCATACAGGAAAGACATAGTCAAATAATTTATTTCTCTCTTTCTAGAGAGTTTGGTCAAATGGTAGACAATAGCGCAGTCCATCCTCGAACACCATGGTTTAAAATGATAGAAACATTTTCGTTCGGAAACTTAAAAATCAGCCTCAAGCACTGATTTTACTCGATTAGAGTTCTTAGCAAAGGCAGTTATGTTTTTCGCTTCCTTCTATCGTGTTTTCATTTTACTGTAGATTTACCTGAACCGTGCCTGAACCCTAGTAAAATATTCCAACTTCGTCTTTCTTATCGATTTCTAGCACCTTCTACAGACGGGAGTGGAAAAACATTTTGACGTAAGCTGGCAAAGAGTGCGAAACGTTCCGTTATAAAAGAAAGTTGATCTTTGGCATTGGTTTTCCGAAAAATAGTTGTTTACGACGATTATAGAGACAACCGATGCTATAAGTATCAAATTATTAAAGTCTGGATTGCAACAAAAAACAGCTGTCGAAGATTTTTTGTTTGTTGCGCAATAAATAAAATAATCAACAGCAACAAGCAAAAACAACCGGATCAGCACCTAACCATCTCCAGAAAAATCAGCAAGTTCAACTAACAATGGAAAGACACAATTTCATGGATAAATTACGGATATTTTTTGGTTTAAGACAGAATCCGCCTCAAAACGATTTCCGAAATCCGATTTGGAGTTCCGACGATGAAGACGACGGTGATGAACTTTACACTAGACAAGAAATGGATGGAATGAATTTCAATGAAACCATCGACATGCACGAAGAGTTCTCAAGACAGATGTTCGATATGCTGCGATCGTTTGGTTCCATGTTCGGGGATGTGAAGTCATTCATTAACGACAACCCCTTCGATTCTCTCACAACCATCCACCCTCAGCTGCCAGAACACGGTGATCAGGAACACTTCCACGGAGACAATATAAGAGACTATTACCTGAAACCAGGGTTCCACAATCGTTCCCAAGAGACCCCAGAAGACAAGGATTTGGATGGAAAAATAACGTCAAATGATTTATCAGGGCTGTTTAAAAAGAAGAGAGACACGCCTGTGACACCCTTTAATGGAGCATTAGTACCAGGACGATCATTCTGTCAAACAATTATCACAACCAGTGTAACAAAGCCAGATGGATCAGTGGAAACCAGGCGGATAGTGAAAAATGGCCACGACGTGATTGAAGAAACTGTCACGACAACATCTACGGGCACCGACCCACGGATTCCTCCTCCCTCCCCAGGTTTGGATCAATTATCAAGTCCTGGCATTATTTACAACAACATTCTGTCTGAACTGTCCTCCCTATTTAGACATTTTTACTAATATTGTTCCCATTTCTGTAGTTGTGTGTGTCTTTGATCAACAATACATTAGATTCAATTTAGTATTTAAAATTTGATGGAGAAATAAGAGCATTATTATGTATCAGCATTAACGCGTTAATTTCGGGGGAACATGCATGTTCACTCACCTGACATAAAACCAGACTGAATTATTAAAGTACCCTCAAGTACAGTATATGACATGCCTTTCCCCCGAGAAGGCTCCTTCATCATTCTTCTTTTTAGCACCTTAATTGTCCCTTATTTATAACTAACACTATAACACTTATCACTACTAAATACTAAACATATTCTAGTCTTTAGTTCTGTTTACTATTTATTTTAATCACTTTCACTATTAGTGTCTCTCCCTACAACTGACTGCTGGGAAACTTCCAGTTCATCCTCAGAATTTCCTTCTGTTCTGTACGCCATCCTCTTGTTAATGGATTGTGGAGGTGATTCAGATAAACTTCTTTTGTTTCCTTTCGTCCTCCAATCCTCTTGTGAAGGTTGGTGTATCTCTATCTCTTGTGGTCCTGACACTCCAATTATCTCAGCCCATTTAGATGGTGATGGTAATAGCACATCATCTTCATCATCTGTCTCCACCAGTCTTGGTTGATTGTTACCTGTTTGAACCATTTTAGATTCCAACTCTTCTTTTCCCCCCCCAAAGCTATGCATCTCTTCAAAAGTTTTCCATTCCACTTTACTAGGTATCTACAAACTCCTAACTTTTTCTCAACCTTTCCTTTTAGCCACCTAGGTCCTCCGGAATAGTTCTTTATATAAACAGTTTGTCCCACTTCAAAATTTCTCACTTTTATGTTTTCATTATTTTCTAATTGTTGCAATTGTAAGTTATCTTTAGATGAAAGAGGATTCAGGTAATCGAATCTCGTACGGAAACGTCTGTTATTCAGTAGTTCAGCCGGTGTTTTCTCATTGACGTTGTTCGGTGTTGTTCGTAAGCCATACAATATTTTCGGAAGTCTCATTTGCCATGGTACTGTTGATAGTTTCCGCAACTTGTTTTTAACTGTCTGTACTGTTCTTTCTGCCTGTCCATTAGATGCCGGATGATACGGTGCTACTAATACATGTCTGATACCATTGATTTTACAGTATTTCTGAAATTCTGCTGAGACAAAGCTTCTACCATTGTCACTGACAATTGTGTCTGGTAATCCTTGTTCTGCAAATATATCTCTAAGTATTTTTATTAGTGTTGTACTGCTCATATCCGGGACAATTTTTACTTCAGGCCATTTAGAAAAGGAATCAATTAATATAAAGAATGTTTTCCCCTGAAAAGGTCCAGCGTAATCCATGTGTAATCTAGACCAGGCTTTGTTTGGTCTAATCCAGTGATGCGTAACTTTTGTTGGCATATTTCTATTTTCAGCACAAATATGACAATTCTTAATTAAATCTTCTATATGTTTGTCTATAGCAGGCCACCAGAAGTAACTTCTAGCCATTGCTTTTGTAATTACAATTCCATCGTGAGTTGTGTGTAATTCTTCTAATACTTTAGCCCACATTTTTTCTGGTAGCACAACTCTATTACCCCATAGAATGCAATTTCTAAATGTAGACAATTCTTCTCTTTTTTGCCAATATACTTTTAACTCGCTTTCAGTTTTATTTGGCCATCCATTTTTAATCCAGTACAAAATTTTACTCAATTTTGGATCTTTTAAAGTTAGTTTAGCAACTTCTTCCGCAGAAAATTCTAATTCAAGTGGTGTTTCTTCTATGAGAAGTACCCCTGAAAAATCTTCTATATTTTCTGTACTTGGAGAAGGCCATCTACTTAGAGCATCCGCATTCCCCAAGTTGCATCCTTTCACATACTCTAATGAGTAATCATAAGAATTTAATAGAAGGGCCCATCTTAACATTCTTGGTGAAATTATATTTGGGATTGGGCGTTTTGGATCAAATAACCCCAACAATGGCTTATGATCAGTTTTGATTATAACTTTCCTACCACTTACAAATTGGTGAAATTTTTTCAATCCAAAGACTATCGCCGCTGCCTCTTTGTCCACTTGAGCATAGTTTCGTTCATGAGCATTCATAGTCCTTGATGCAAACATGATAGGTCTAATACTGCCGTCTTCCATTTCATGTTCTAATACGGCTCCAAGTCCATATTGAGACGCATCACAAGACAATATTAATTTCTTTTTTAAATCGTAATGTACCAATGTGTCATCACTTGTTAACATTTTCTTTAACTTTTCAAATGCTGCTTGATGTACTGACTTCCATCGCCATTCCACGTTTTTATTCAGCAGTTTGTACAATGGTTCCGCAACAGTAGCTTTGTGTGATAAAAATCGATCATAGAAATTTAAAAGTCCTAGAAATGCCTGTAGCTCTTTAACATTACCAGGTGCTGGAAAACCTTTGATTGCATCGATTTTCTCTTCATTTGGATGAATACCACTCTCATCAACAACAAATCCTAAAAAATCTACTTTAGGTGCCATAAACTTGCACTTTTCTTTATTCACTCTTAACCCTGCTTCTTGTAGTTGTTTAAGTACAGCATTAAGTCGAACATTGTGTTGATTTACATCCGTTCCACTTACAACAATGTCATCGAGCAGTACAGCTACTCCAGGAATATGGGCCAACAACAATGACATCAACCGTTGAAAAATACCTGGACATGCTTTAACACCAAATGGTAGTCTCTTTACTTTATATAAGCCTTTTGGCGTATTGAGTGTAAGTAAGAGAGATGTAGGTTCATCGACAGTCACCTGTGTGTATGCTCTGTCCAAATCAATTTTTGAAAAAATCACTCCACCTTGCAACTGTGTGAATGCTTCATCCAATGTTGGCAAAGGGTATGTGTCTGTGTCAGTTGCCATATTTACTGTTGACCTGTAGTCACCACAGAGTCGTACGCTTCCATTTGGTTTTAGAACTGGTACAATTGGCGTTGCCCATTCTGAATGTGCCACAGATTCCAAAACATCTTCACATACCAGCCTCTCAATTTCCTTGAAAACCCTTTCTCTTATAGCAAATGGAATCGGTCTACATTTAAGAAATTTTGGGGCAGCCCCTTCCCTTGGTGTTATGCTTACGACTGGTCCAGTATATTTACCCAAACCTTCTTCAAAAACTTCTTTGTATTTTTTTAGTAAACTATTGGTGTCTTTTTTTTCTATTTTAATACTATGTATACCTATTAATTGGATATTCAAATCATCAAACCAATTTCTACCCAGTAAACTCGGGCCATGTCCCTTTGCTATTATTAGAGGCAAGTTTTTATTACTCCCTTTATAATGTACCTGTACCATCACTTTACCTAAAATATGCAATGGGTTATTCGTCCAGGTTTTTAATTTTAGATCATTTTGTTCCATTTTCGGTAATTTGTCTTTCCAAATGAGCCTGGCTGTCGGTTCACTGATCAATGAAAATGCACATCCGGAATCAATTTCCATTTCAATTTCAAAATTATTTATTAAAATGTTTACTAAGAAGGCAGATACTCTTGTTTGAGAAACATTGTTTATACAGGTTTCATAAAGACCATTGCAGTCTGACTTCAATGCGCTACCACTACCTTTCTCTTTATTTTTGCTCAAACAAACAATTTCAATATGGCCTGTTTTCCCGCAAAAATTACATTTTGACCACCTAAATCTGCACTCCCCTTTATGTTGTTTACCACAGCGGAAACATTCTGGTTTACTTTGAGCTCTGCTGAATTTTATTTCATTCTTTTTATACGAAATTTTATTGACCTCCATCGGTTCCTCTAAACTTATGTTAGATTTGCTCATTTCCGGTATAACTATAAGATTAGCATCACTGTTGGCCGATTCATGTGACAATGCCATATTACATGCTGATTCAAATGTTAAATTAGGCTGTTGTAACATCTTTCTCTGAACCTCCTTGTCACGGATCCCACATACTAATCGATCACGCAAAGTGCGTTCAATATCTTTGAAGTTACAGTGGATAGACAGTTTCCTCAAGTTAGCAATATAATCTCTAACTTTCTCACTTTCTTCTTGATTTCTACTATGGAATTTAAAAGATTCCACAATTTCATTAAGTTGAGGGTGGAAATGATTGTCTAAGTAGGTCTTTATAGTTGTGAAAGTAACCTCACTTATTTTCTTTGGAGCTATCAATGAAGTAATTAAATCAAATAAATCCGGACCACATACCGCTAGTAGGTTCGCCTTTTTCTTTGCATCGTCTGTTACTTCATTTGCTTCTAAACAAAATGCAAACCTTGTAATGTAATTTTCCCAGCAGCCATGCGCCACCTCAAATTCACTGAACTTAATCACCATTTTTACACTTCCGTTTTCAAAATCTATATTTATTATGTAATATTTGCACTTTTTCGCACACTTTTCACTTGTTTTTCTCGTCGCCACTATTATGTATCAGCATTAACGCGTTAATTTCGGGGGAACATGCATGTTCACTCACCTGACATAAAACCAGACTGAATTATTAAAGTACCCTCAAGTACAGTATATGACAAGCATAAATACACTTTCAAAACACAATAGCTAATTAATGTGTTTATTTATAAAGTGGAAGAAACTTCGAAGTTCTTGAACAATAATGTGTGTAGATGTGAGTATATTTGTGATGTATTTTATGATCCTATGTTCGTATAATGTCAGGTTCATAATATCTGTGCATTGTTGATTGAAGATTGTAGAACATTTCGTATAAAAGAATATTAGTATAAGATTATAACTATTGTATTTTCTCTTTCTTGCAGAGGAAGTTAATTGAAATTGATAGCTACAACTATTATAGGATTTCAATATAATATTGCTGAACGTAGATGTTTAATTATAGCTGAAAGTTTATCCTAGATTCTCAATAATCTTTTGTTAATACACTTGATTACAATGGACATGATTCCAATTCAAATATATTTCTTCCATAATCTGTAGATTCTGGGTAGTATAGGATTTTCTCATCTTAATGTTATATTATAATCAACAAAAATGTCAACTTTTGAAATATATTATAACGCAGATTACCCAATGGAACCAGTGTTTTACTTACTACCAAATAAAGTAAACCCTTGCAATAAAATATAATATTGGTTGAATGAAAAGTGATAAAATGAAACACCAAAATCAATCCCACAAAATGTTTTAAATAAATACTATAGCATTTTTAATTAAATAAAAACTTAAACTTATTAATAATTCAAAAGTCAAGTGACAAAGTTACAAAAATTTAAATAATGTTTTAAATTGTAGGTACCCTAAGCCACTATGCATAATTAAAGACAATTTCTCAATATCATAAAAATAATAAATAATGAAAATTGTTTCATTAATAGTCTGATCAAGTCATAATTTAGTGTAACATGTAATTAATTTTTTCTGCATCATTCCAAGGCCAATTGCATAATATATCTTAAACCCAACAATTTCAGTCATAACTTTGTCGCATCACTTTTGCTCTTGTACATTCGTGTTCAGTCGCAGTAGCAGGCATCGGCAGTGTTACTCTTGATCCACGTGAGATAGCGGTTGGTCCTTGAGTACACGCCGTACTTGTCAGGCCTGGCGCAACCCTCACCCCAGGACACCACTCCTGAAAACACGTAATTAAATAGTAATAATCCTCCAGACCGTTTTCGATCATGGCAATCAATTTCAGCATAGAATAAACATCGACGGAGGGATAGTGCACTCTGTCCTCCCTTGCTCTCATATGCCGCGATGACATAGCAATTCGACGCCAACTACGACAACAAATCCTCGACGAAGTCCTTCACCCTACAGTGGGCTAAGGCTCTGTCTGCCACCAGCAAGTCCTCCACTCACTTTCCACCGCCTTATTTGTGACAATCATCTCGCAAAAGGATGCATCGGCGTCTCTTGCGCTCTCGCTCTCGACCACGACCTTAACGGCGACCGGAAGCAAGAGGTTATCCGCACCATCGACCGCCGTGACAAGATCTTGGCGCCTGTCGCCCAAACTGAGCACTCTTCGGAAGTGTTCTGACAACAGTGTCGATTCCAGAAATGTACGAAACATGTAGTTTCTAAATTAGGAATATTCTTCATTGTTCTAAGAGCTTATTCCCAGTACCGGCGTTAGGGTAAGGCGCGGTTAGGCGACCGCCTAGGGCGCCAAATACCAAGGGGCGCCGTAGGCCTCCTGATGAACCTATAATTTCTCCGGAAAAAAAATTGAGTTTGTATTTTTCAACTGTCTTTAGGACACTACTATAATTTCAGTCCATGAAAGTTGCACAGCTCAACGAGTATTCAGAATATCGGTCTGTTTTGTACAATATGAAAAAGTCTCCGGAAAAACCCGGGCTTCTAAAACTCTGTGGAGATCTCGTATTAAAATTAACTGTGGGTGTATGTTATGTAATGAGCTCATAAGCCTGAAATCTTTTTTGCCAGATCAGAATGTGGCTCCCCTGGTTTTTATTAAATTTTATAAAAGCTCGCGAAACAGAAGAAATCTATCCAAATGTACGGATAGCTCTGCTTATATTATTGTAACGGTTGCTAGTGGGGTGAGGAAAGCGTAAGCTTTTATCGTGTTAAAATCATCAAATGAGGCCTCCCACCCCGGGCAAGGCGGGAGGGACTGTCAGACTTGTACTGACAAAAAATCCACGGTGTCCTTCGATAGCCCTTTATGTTGCGGGGTCACGGTGATGGAAATAAGTCCCGCGACCCCGGCAGGCTTTGGCCCTCTGTGAGGGGGCCTCGTCATTTTGCTGACGCTCTTTGAGGCGCGCGTGGAACACGACGCGCCGTCGACCCGGTCATGGTCCATGGTCGAACAGCGAGTTGCCTTTTACTCGCTGTCCGCATGCCCGCGCCTACGGTGGCCGGAGGTCGTCTGCCGACGTCCGACGCCGTGGGCGTCTACCACTGCGGTTGGGGCGGAGGGAAGACGCTGTCCTCTCCCTCTCGCGGCCCGCCTCCTCCTTCACGAGCATTACTGCTTCGCAGAAACAGGCGACCGCTTCCCACTCCGTCTCGCCCCGCAGCATGGCCTCGGCCAATGCCGGGCGCGAGAGGTCTCCGCCTATCGCCTCCCTGAGGACACGCCGGTGCTCTATCCAAGCTGGGCAGTCTTGCACCGTATGCTCTACTGTGTCCGGGCCATCTTCACAGTGGTGACACCCAGGCGTATCCTCCCTCCCTATCCGACACAGGTACCTCCCGAAACTTCCGTGTCCGTTGAGGACCTGCGTCATCCGATAGGTCAGGACGCCGTGACGTCTCTCCAGCCACTCCTCAAAGAGGGGTCTTACCGCCGCGAGTGCGTCGTGCCCGAATCTCGGGGAAAGCGTAAGCTAATAAAAACTTATCGACAATATCGCAATCTAGACTCACAAACTTGTATTGAAATTGCAGAAAATCTCGATTTTGATAATTTAATAAAACAGTTCGCCGATAGAAAGGCCAGAAAGGTACAATATTATTGGTTTTTATTTTTTAACCGACTTCAAAAAGAAGGAGGTTATCAATTCGACGGTATGTTTTTTTTTTTTTTTTTGTGTGTTTGTTACGCGGTTGCTCCGGCGATTGTGGACCGATTTTCAAAATTCTTTTTTTGTTCGAAAGGAGATGCTTCCGGAGTGGTCCCATATTCACCAAGTCAAGATCTGATGATTGGATCCTGGAGAAATCGAGGGCAACCCTCAAATTTTATAGGCCCACATATAGTTTTTTGCAAATATTATGAAGTAATTTAAGTATTTGCGTATGGTAATCATAATTTCATGTAGCTGAGCTGATGATGGAAGGTACAACTCCTTAACAGTAAGGAGTAGGCATCAACTGATTTAGTTTGTGTTCGCTTATCTCTGGAACTACAAGTCCGATTTAAGTCATTCTTTTTTTGTTATACTAGGTATTGTTCAACTGAGGGAACACTGCAAGTTTCATCAAAATCGGTTCAGTAGTTTTTGAGATAGGGAATTTTATTAGCTAATTTTGTACATGAGCGATGTTATTAACGGTGCTACGGATTACAAAATTCTAGTGCACACGTAAGAAAATTATGTACCTATTTGACAAGAATTTGGGTTGAATATTTAAACTAAAAAGATTAAAATAAAAGCTTTTTAAAAAAAATGTAACCGACTTCAAAACCAACCACTAAAAAAGGGTAAAATAACCTACAAAATAACTTTTCTTTCGGAAGTCGGTGGCAAAAAAGACAATGAAAAATAAAACCACCGACTTCCGAAAGAAAAGTTATTTTGTAGGTTATTTTACCCTTTTTTAGTGGTTGGTTTTGAAGTCGGTTACATTTTTTTTAAAAAGCTTTTATTTAGGAAATAGTTATTTCTTTTAATAAATGGTAATTTCATTAAATCCTATTCTTTTTTTCATATGAGTTTGTATCCGACACGCCGCAATGGCGGCGATAAGACCCCTCTTTGAGGTGTCGCTGGATAGGCGTCACGACATGACGCATGTCACCTACCTCATGACGCAGGTCCTCACCGGACACGGAAGTTTCGGGGGGTACCTATGTCTGATGAGGAAGGAGGAAACGCTCTACTGTGGTAGAGCATACGGTGCACGACTGTCCCGCTTGGGCAGAGCACCGACGTGTCCTCACGGCGGGATAGGCGGAGAGCTCTCGCTCCCGGCATTGGTCGCTGCCATGCTGCGGGGCGAGACGGAGTGGGAAGCGGTCGCCTCCTTCTGTGACGCAGTCATGCTCGCGAAGTAGCAGGCGGGCGGCGTGAGGGAGACGATAGCGTCCTCCCTCCATCCCAGCCGCAGTGGTAGACACCCACGGTGTCGGACGTCGGCAGACGATCTCCGGCCACCGTAGGCGCGGGCTTGCGGGCAGCGAGTAAAGGGTAACTCCGACCACGGACCAGGCCCTGGTTAACAGCGCGTTGTGTTCCACGCGCGCCTCAAAGAGCGTCAGAGGGAGAGAGAGAGCGTCTGGCCTCTAGAGGGCCAGACCCTGCCGGGGTCGCGGGACTTATCTCATTACCGTGTCCCCGTAACATAAAGGGCTATTGAAGGACACCATGGATTTTTGTCAGTACATGTCTGAAAGTCCCTCCCGCCCTGCCCGAGGTGGGAGGACTCATTTGATGAAGTTACCATGCTTAAAAAAAATGAGTTTGCATTGCATTTAGGGGGCGCCGTAGAAAATCTCGCCCAAGGGCGCTGGTAGTGCTAAAACCGGCACTGCTTATTCCCAATCCTACTTACCAACTTGCTGGTACTTCTCAGTGGTCTCGTTGAAGACATGCAGCGGTCCGCCGGAGTCGCCCTGGCAGGCATCACGGCCACCATCAGGCTCGCCAGCACACAGCATATTATCTGTGATTCGTCTGCCGTAGGACCGGTCTCTGCATTCCGCGTTTGATACTATGGGCACTTTCACCTAGAAATAAAAATCGGAGCTCATAGTAGATCGTTCTCTGAATAATCCAATGGTTAACCGATTTTCCTGATAAGACAAAAGTAATAATAATGTAGCATTAAAGATTTGAGGGTTTTTCAATATTAGTTACTACACGAGGTAGCTTGCAGCATGGTGTTTAAATCCGACGCCGAGGACATTCATAACTTTCAAGATAAGTGAGTTAGTACCTATTGTACCTATTTTTATTTGATATACCTATTTTTATATCTACGTGCGTTTATCATTGGAATATCTAGAAAAACACACTTCAACATAATGATACAGAGCAATTTCATCAGCTTTTCAGAAGCTAGCCGTTGAAATTGTTCTGGGAGCTTATTGAATGTTTCATACCTCCTGCAACGTATTGGAGACGGAACCGCCTTCATCAGTGACACCCCATCCAATCACAACGCCACAATTGCGTGTGTAAGACAGTCCAGCGGTGGGCAAGCAGACAGGTCGCACTCTTAGGTCATCGTCCGGATCTACGGTCGAAGTGCCGGGCGCTTCACTGGTGGGACTGCCCTCGGTAGACGATACCTCGCCATCCTGGCGTAGACTACGTTTAACTGCAGCGCTGAGGTCCAGCTAAGGAACAATATATAACGTACATTATATGCGGCATACGTACCACGACCAATTCAGACTCTACCAAGAATAGATTAAGTAATTTCTATACAATTTATATACACGAACCGTAAACGCCTGAAAACGAGAAATATTTCTTTTCTAAATTTTAAACATTGCATTACTTAAATCGATGGAAATCTTTCTACATTCTATCATTTTGTCGATTCTACCGTCGAAAGGAGCCATTTCTACAGTGTCATGCTATGCGTGCTGATATTGGGTACTGTCTTCAACGTTAATTGCAAAGGATAAGGTAGAGTTAACACTTGGCTTACATACCGCATCCGCAGTCCTAAAAGTGTCCTTTGGAGATTGCGCAAAAATATCATTACATGAAATACTAGTATTATCTCTTCGTTGAGATATCTACTATACCTATTATTTATTAATCTACTTTCATCATCATCAGCCCACAATGTTCCCACTGCTGGGACACAGGCCTCCTCTCTGAGAGAGTTATTAATCTACTTTAATAACTTTAAACTCGGTTAGCATTAATAACTTAGATTGGCCACCATAACTGAAGAAATAATTAAAATTAGCTGATCCAAAACAACCGAAACAGTGCAAGTAAAAGGAATTCGTTAGCGATGAGGAATGTCATCTCATCGCTGGAAAGTGCAGATTTATCTTTATTGTCACGCAATTCAACTCCAAAACAAATAATAGTGTGTTCGCCAATTATTTCGTTCACAAACAAGTTTTAGTGAGCGGAACGATTTAATAGAGACATAAACATTGTGTAGACACGACATGATTTACCTCCTACTGCGTCAACATTAATCTCTAATCATGATTCTACAAAGCTATCCCCTAAACCTTTCTAAACTTCACATTTTCTATCGCTTGCATTTTGTTTTTACTATTTTTAATTCATTCTGTATTTGGACTTCACGAGTGAAGTTGGGAAAATGTCTCACGGGAACGTCACACCGAGTTAAAAATTATTCTATTTAAAATTCCAGGTTTTAATCTATCTGTGTACCGAATTCCATCCTGATCCGTTTAGTGGTTTTCGTGTTAAAGAGTACCTAACAAACATCCCTCCATCGCCACAAAGTTTCTGATTTAAAATGAGTACTAGTATAGTAACATTTTAGAATTTCAATGCTGTGCCAGATTACCCTTTCATCGAGCCTCATCAACGCTATGTCGTTGTCATAGGTGCCAGGGTTGTACCGCTGATGACGGATCACTTCTGACACTTTCCTGTCAATAGTCTTCGTCTCATTGGGATTCTTGGTGTCGTGTTCCAGTAACCGAATTGTGAGGCGCTCCTTTCTGTATCTGTAGATAAATTAATCAAAACAAAAGGTTAGATTTAAACATTGGAACAAGATTCCAAATCATTTTTGAGATTGGATTGATGACGATTTGATTGTAATCTAATTGCTTGTATTACATTGATCGTAGCCGAGGGCACTCTGTAGTTTCTGCCTACCCCCAATGGGATGAGGGCATGAGTTTATGTATGTATGCTTGTGTTACCTACAATTTCAAATACCTACTTATGTGGGAGTAAATGTCCCAAGACGACTATTTTATAAATTTGTTGTTCTCTACAAGTAATATTCACCAAGAAGTTTTAAAACAATCACCAAGTGCCCGTAATTTATCTAGTACTGCTTTTCCAAGATCGAAGCCAAATGGCTCCATAAACTGTCTCACTTTACAGCGCGACAACGGCATTTTATTAGATCATCGTGAAAATGTGCATCTGTTTAATATTAACAAAAGCATTTAGATGCGTACCGCAGAGTGCAAGTGGCTTGGCGCCAAGTGCACGATCATCATCTTTTCACCTAGACTGAGATATAGGTAGACAGGTAGGTAACCACAAATTGGCACCAGTCACTCAACACTGTTTTTGATTTCGATGCATCGCTGGCAGCAGTTACTATAAACAAAATACTTTGTTTCTTTGTTTAGAGAGTTTAAAAAGTAAATGTATTACTAATTACTATGCCAATGCCAGCGCGATCATTCAGCTAGTTAGAAAGTAGATACGAGACAATGTAGTAGATGAAACAAAAAATACAAAAAAATTGGGACAGTTGATATTGAAGAGTGCATCACTTGTGCACCATAGTTATGTTAAGCATATTTATAAACACGTTTTATCCTGCTATCTTAGCCCAAAAACGTGCAGCCAAAGTACCTACCACGTTGCCACCGTTAGCGCTGTAGAGTAGAGGTAGCAAAGTTTTAGCCTAGTAAATGCAAGCCATGTCAGCTATACAAAGAAAAAGAAGAACACGGACTATCAGTGGTGGCAGGGCCCGAGGACATACTAACAAATTACTTGTTTATTCCTGACTTCTTGAGCTAATTGTAGCATAAAATACAAACTTACCCGGTACAATGCGCAGCTGTGAGGACATACAGGTCATTGATGAGAGATGCGCCGCAGAAGAACCTTCCGTTGTACATCAGCATAGCCATCCAGGGGTACTCGCGCTCCTTTGTCTCGTAACCTCCCACTATACGTCTCTTCGTTCTGGCTACGCCACATTCTGGAAGTTTATTGGCTTGTGTGAGCATCCAGAAGAATGTAAACTAGCTTTGTAAGATAAGGGAGGCATATACAACTACACAGGGTACTTCAATTCTGGTGTAATAATACAGGGTATGATTTTTTTAAATCGGCGAATTCGTTTCCAGGCCAGGATTATTGATTTTTCTAAAATCCAATGATGCAGTTTTAGTTTTCGTCAAATCGGTCTCGAGAATCTTTTCAACGTATTTCGATATTTCTTATAGATTCGGATATAGCCATCCAAGCCGAGTTAAAAAAATCCTCTTGTATACTTCGACAGCTCACAGGAGCGCAAAATGATTTTTGTTTTTCTCATTTTCAAGAAGTTGACCGAATTTTTAGTCAGTACAGTCTGACAGTACCTCCGCCCTGCCCGGGGGTGGGAGGCCTCATTTTAGATTTTACCACCGTAAAAAAACAAAAAAAAAGCCATTAAAGCCAGTACAAAACACCCTTGTATACTCGTATATACTTACGACAGAAACTTTTCACTGATGCCGGTACATGAGGAGCTAAACAGGATTTTTTATTTCCCATATACAAGTGACGAGACAACTTTTGCCTCGACCAAAAATGATAAGCCCGTAACAATCACTGATAAATAAAATAGAACTCTTAACAAAACGATACTCATACCAATTTAGTAACATTTTCGAACTTACGACAGGCGGGACAATTGGTTGGTGGATGTGAACTACGATGGGACTGGCTGTGGGTAGGGCTACCACCAAGTGATTAAGGACCCATTCTAAAAAGTTCTTTCTGTTTTTCATGAGACCGAAGCTCGCAGCTGGACAACTTTCGCCAGACCGACGAGGCATACCAGCAGGAACGTCCAATTCATTGCAGATAAGATCTAGAAACAAATAGAATATGGTATTAATTCCGGTAACATTATAATAATTGCGAAGAGGGTCTCTCTCGTATTCTAGCTCGACTATACATATAGTGTATACGGTGACTTGGATCTAGAATTGGTTCTGAAACACCTACTTAAAAGTCGCACTCTTTCGAGAATCGCGTAACCTGGAAAGGCTATCAGAGCGCAAAACCAAATGCAAATTTGAAGCGCTGGAACGAGATGATACCTCGTTACTTTGATATTTATTTAATTATGTTCATATTTTTATGCAGAATTGCAAACAACGTCAACCGTGATGACAAAGACAACTGCTGCAGATAGAACAGCTATTCTTAGCAGGCGCCTTCTTATCAGGTCATTTCAATAAATTCAAGTGTAATAAAGTTTCCAATGAGATTGTATTGCTGATAACATTGACGGAGAATCAAGGACACGACGTGACCGGGTCAAAAAACCCGCTGCGGGTTGCCGATGTACCGCTAACTTAAGATCACTCATCAAATCAGCATCCATTAGCATTTATTTTGCTTTTTAATTCGAACGAGGAATCAAGTCGTTGTGGGACCCCCAAGGGACTGTACTGAGCTCTTACATAAATAACAACAATCTTCAAAACAAAGGATGTACCGTTGTTCGTGAATCTTCGTAACTCGGTTGAGGTCATAAGATAAATTCTGTTCGAATCAAGGAATGTTTTCTCTTCCAATTTGAATAAATGTTTTTTAAGGTTGAAAGCGCTGTGAGAGTTTTGTTTTTTACTACAAACGGCTTAGTATGAAGTCCTGACCTCTGACATTGATGATTTTTTATCACACCTAAAAATATAAACGACTCCAATCGTTTGGTAAATGCTCCATGATTTTCATCTTGATGAAAATTTAAAAATTGTTCACGCGTATCCACCTCTTTTGAATTCAAAAAGACAAAACCCTTTAAGGAGTAACTGCTTGGTAATTCGCTAGAAATCGTCTTACAACATAATCGAAACGGCTATAAATAATCTGTTGAATGGCAAGTGATAGAATAAAATTGAAATTTCCCGATTGGTATGCGTGCGCCGTGCGACTCCGCGGTTCCCGGCCGCTCTAGCTAGTAGAGAGCCGTCGGTTTTCCTGCTCCCCGGTTATTTCACGGAAATGAAAGTGTTTCGTCATATAGGTATATGTTTATAGAAATGCCCTTTGTAGATTCAGGATGAGCTAGTGGATGAAGTACTAGGCTTACAGTATTGTGAACGACTCGTGAGAGCTGTAAACTACCTCGCTATAACATGGTTCATGTTCAACCACGGACTGCTATACATACTTTTTGCTAAAAAATATTAGGAAGAATAACTTAGACTATCATTCTATGTTATTTCTATTCTGTTAACACGTCAAATAGATAGGCAGGATGGACCTACTAATGACTACTCGAGAAAAAAATAAAATAAAATAAACTACTTACTTTTAAAAAAAAATTTTTTTTGATAGTTTGGGCACATAGTAGAAGTGATTACTATTAACAACAACTTATGAAATTTGGTTCTTGATTAGAAAAAAGTGTCATTATTTTTTTTTTTGTGGCTAGTTTTCCTAAAGTATTATACCATTTTAAAAATCTAGGTTAGTTGCGCCAATTTTTTTAAAAAAACTTGCCATAGTAGTGTCCATATTTTTTTTTTACACTACGATGAGTTAAAGTGTACTGAACGTTAAAAATCTTTCAAAATTTTTAGGGAAATAATTTTTTTTTGGTTGTTTTTTTGTATAAAACTACGAAAATTCTGTAATTTTCAAAGGTCATGGTGAATTAGTAGTACTACTTAGGTTGCCGATACAAAACAAAAAAACTGAAATATTTGAAAAATTATGGTCATTGGTAGTTTATAAAGTGTCATAAGGGGTATACATTTTCGAAAGAATTTCCATTTTTTTACGTAATTTAAAAAAAGTAGAGGTATTTTTTTTTTCTTTTTTCCTCGATTGGTCATTAGTAGGTCCATCCCTGTTGCCGCTTATCGTTGAATTTTGGGACACGTTGATATCTTTGCTGTGATTTATCATATAAGAAAGACATGCAATTCAAATTTACTATCCTTTCTGCAGTCCGTTAATTTAAAATCTCACCATGCACGGCGTCCTCAGTCGATACCGTTGTTACTTTGTCATTTTCTTAAAATGAGAACAATGCAACCAATTTAGATAATTCACACCATCGATAGGGTACTTAAAATACGCTGTAATTTTATTAATTCATATATATATCTAGGTTAATTCTTTAAAACGGGGAATATCCGGGCCTTCTTTAAAAAGGTGGTAACTTATTAAGATTTCCTGTTCAAAAAAATCGGGGAAATGAGATTCCCTAACCGTGGCGATTGATAGAACACAACACTGCAACCACACACCACGAATTTAAAATCAAGGTTAAAAAATGAAATCGGAACTCACGAGGAGGCAACAGTTAGCAGTGCGTAAGGAGGAGGACGAATGGCGACGTTGCGCCCGCGCCGGCCACTACAGATCGCAGGCAGACGGAGCCCAGGCCACTAACACTTTCTCCACCACGTTCCACTTAGTCCTGCCCACCGTGGCCACAGTATGATGGTCCTAAACCCGCACACCCACTTATAAGCAACCAGTAACGTCGTAACAAATTCCATAAAGCAATTTTTATGGAATTATTATCTGTAATGGGTGTAATTAGTTGCATTAGCGAAACATGAGGGATCCTAATCGATGCCTACATGCGATGAGTAAGTGATCTGTTTGTTGTGTTTGATGTAAGTGCAAGTGGGTTTAAATGCAACGCTTATTTTTGAGTCTAATCACAGTAATCACGCGGTTTAAATTAGGGCATTACATAATGTTATATTCTGGAAAATCAGTAATTGGATCACCTAGGATAGGATTGTCTTTAGTTTTAATTGTTTATTAGATAACATGAATTTGTTGCAGTACCTACTTATAATCTGCGGGTTAGTCATCGCACCATACATCCACCTAGCACGATTTGCATGAATAAAAAAAAATGGGGTTCAGGATTTAGTTCACTGCTATCAGTTTATTTATTAAGGTTTTTCCTTTTTGCTTGTGATATATTTGACAAAATAAAAACGTATCTATATAAATCTACGATAATAAGTAACACTTAGGTATGTTATCTGTCCGTGGTAATTAGAGATTGAAAACTATATGCAAACGAGCTCTGTTTCCAAAATTGCTAATTGTATACGGGTAATCCATATGAATAGTTTAGTAGATTTTAAAAGGGATCTGATCAAGAATTATTATACTTTTTATTAAAGATACAAATACTCAGTATCCACAGAAAATAACAGTAGGTACCATATTTACTTAATGCTACTGTGAAATTTTGGAACGCAATCAATCGTAGTAAATTGTCTTGTTGTTAAAAAAATGTCAGGCATTCCTAGCAGAACGATCAGTACAGATTAACTACTTAGCAAGTTATTAGAAAAACAATTCACGAATAAAATTATTTCCTTGATGAATTTGGGGCCAACACAAACTTTCTGGATTTTTTTTTTTGCGTCTTGGTGTCGTGTCGTCGAATTGAATGTTAAATTGTAAATAAACGGCGAGCGAAGCCGTGGATAAAAGATAGTGAATATATGGAGCAGATAGCCAGAACTTTGAATATTTTATTAAGACTGAGCACAGTGGAATTCTCCCCCAGGACTAACGAGATATTAAAATGATTTCTTCAAAGCATTACTCAGTAACCGCCATCTATCGGTCATCATAATACTTACTTAATCGTAATCTGCCGAAACGGGGGTTCTACTATCTAAGCACAAAACCCATAGCTTCGGCCGAAGATTCAGGCCCGCATTTATTTTCTATTTATCAATTATAGATGAAGGATGAGATTATCGTGCATGTCATCGTTGGAATTAACAAGATTAACAGTAAACTCCTAAGTCCTGACAGTGACGGATTAACCCTTAATCAAATTAAGCAATTGCTTAGGGCATCACGTCTGGGGGGGGCACCAAAAAGCACAAAAAAAATCTAAGGACGGATTTTATTTTACTTCTTCTGTTGCCCGATAGGCTTCACCTCTCACTCTCACGTCACCAAAAAACTTATTGAAACCTACCCCACTAACCTACATTTTTTATTTTAAAAAAATCAAGATCGCTTCGCTCGCTCTTTAATTTCCCTAGGACTCGAAAGGACTTTGTTTTACCTACTAAACGAAGTAGTTCCCTTCTTTATCACCAAAGAAAACTTAAAAAAAAAAATAAAGGCAGACACTACCGTGGATAGCGGAACCTTTATAGTTAGAGGGCCCAAAGACTGCCGTGGTCGCCGGACTATGTCAACAGTAACCGTAATCATGGAACGTAAAGGGCTATTGAAGGATCACGGTGGATTTTAGTCAGTACAAGTCTGATAGTCTCTCCCGTCCCGCCCTTAATGGGAGGACCCATTTGATGTAGATATTTAACCACGAAAAAAAAACCTGTGGATAGGTGGGACACCAAAGGCTTCAATTGCTTAGGGCATCAAGTAGTCTTAATCCGTCACTGAGTCCTGACTACTCTGCTAGTGAGGAATCAGCTGAAACAAACTCAGAGGTGTCTTCATTTTAAGACCGGACATTGTGAAGGTCCATTCATGTGAGGACCATGTTCTTTCTTTTAGGAAAGAACCGCACAGATTTAAGAGGACCATGTTTCATTTTCTGCAAGCGTGTGTCAGAGATCGTGAACCACACCTCAGCACATGCGGACTGAGATGCAAGTAGATAAACTGAATTACCTACTTGTCTCTAGTTTTACTAGTAGCAGAATTCTACACCTTTCACAAACGCTTCATAAAGATTAGAGGCCTGTTGAACGCTTGTCTAAAGAAAGTGTAAAACGAACCTTACATAAATGTGAAATACCCTTTTGACATTTTTTAGACGCGTTTTCAACAGTTGTTTAACTTTTTGTGGTAGGACGATTAAGCATTTTTGTACATTTAGCAGCTCGCCAGGTCAAGTCAGATTTTTTAAAACGTCATATTTTTTTAAAGTCTCATTTAAAAATTAATATAAACTGCATAAAAAAGAGAATTAATTTGCACTTGTATAAGCGCCGGTAAAAATAAAGATCTCTGCAAAGTTAAACGTGATTTATGTTTTTTCTGTTATATCATCCGAAAGTACCAGTCCTACAGTAAGCCATTGTTTATCATTCTTTATGATAATATCAAAGAAATATCATATTACTGACAGAAGCACTTTGTTCTCACGAATTTGAGCTTACTTATTCCTGTTTTTACCGTATTAATTCGTTAACTGCATATTTTTAACTAAGTTAAAAGAAGCTTTTACATTTTTTGCCCGCTGTGAAGGCGCCACATATTGTAACTAGGCCAAGCAAGCAGAATCGAATCGAGCAGAGACAACAATAAATTCAATACTTGTTCCAACAAGATTCCAATGCTTTTAAGGTAACTTTTCCGGTGAAACAGGAATTACAGGACTCACGTAATACTCGTACAATTCAAATTAAAAAAACTGCGTGATCTCAAAAGTATAATTTTCTTATTCGGTATAGTTTTCTTATTCGGAATCGATGGACAAAACTATACATTCAATGAACTCTTTCATTAATAAAGCAAAATATCATCATTTATTTGGGTATATAAATGGTCCCAAAATAGATCCCTGAGGGACACTTCATTAAATCTGTGACAAATAAAATCATTACTTAATTTATACTTCTTCATGTACCTTTCATCTTAGTGAGGAGAATATTAAGTGAGGATTTATAAAGGATATTGCTAAACCTCTTTCAGATTTCAACTGAGTGACAACTGTCAGGTTTATCAAAGGTAAATATAATCCAGGTGTGACCAATGTAATTCACTTGGAAGAGAAACTTTTCAATTGTGCCTTTGCATTACAATAAATTACGAGTACCTTCCATGACGAGGAAGACCAACTGGTCTCCTGGAGCACGACTGTGCTGACAAATAATTGGGGCAATGGCAAGGAGCATAAGGACCAGAAAGTATTATTGTGTATGATCAGGATAATGATAACAGTTTTTTTTTATCATTGTAAAATCATCAAATTAGTTCTACGCAGGGCGTATGACTCATACATAGCCCTTTATGTTTCAAGGTCACATTTACCTAATCAGACATTCCCGAGACACTGGCAAGGGATAATGATACCGTATATCAAAAATTATTGATATTTTTGTAAAACTTCGTTTAAAAGAGAGCAAACAGCCCAAACTGTGAGTATTTCTCCACACACAAAAAGAGATAAATTCCGTGATGGCCCGTAAAACTGTTGCAATTGAGAGAGGTTGCAATAATCAAAAAGTGGAACATTACATGGTCAGACAGTATGCAGGCCGATACCGGCCTTACCGGGCCAATGCTGAGCCAAGTGTGTCAGTGCATGGGGTATATTTTCACAGATTATGGAGGCATCAATAAATATGATATAGTGGTCTTTACCATTGGTTTTGATTAAAGTGTAAAGGAGTTCCGTTCGAGTTTTTTTCGAATTCGGTACAATTGTATTACACAGTTATTCAAGAAGGCATCACTGGATATTTTTATGAGGATAGGCTGCATGAAAACATTTATGTCTGCGATAATATCTTGCTTGAAAAATCTATATGATGTAGATTTTTCAGGAAAGATAATAAGGCAAGATAATAATCTATGGTATCGGGCATAGTCGTCTTTTCATCCCGTCTTGTCTACCAAAGTACATGCAGTAACCAGTAATTAAATAACAAAGAACAATGAATCCACCACCAAGCCAAAACGGGTGATTAATGGACCTTTCAAGTCTTGTATAATACTAATAGATAGGCAAAATACAGCAATCTTTCTCAAACTTTATCTTGAATCCATTGACGATGACGAAAAAAGCAATAAAAATTAAAATTGATTTCTCGGGCACAAAAGCTACGTAAGAGAAAGTGTATAAATAGGTAAACTAATACGACAAAAGATAAAAATAACTGCCTGGCGGAAATGAAGAAAGTGATAACTTTCTTAAGAATAGAAAAAAAAATGAGTCACGAAGGTAGGTAGGTAATTCAATTATTTGTTACATCAGAAGTACTGAGAAAGAGGAGGCTCGTGGTTAAAATATGATCACCGTACAGTACGCGCTTGCTTGCCTGGGTTATAGTGTGACTCGGACGTAGGTAAAGCTGTTGGTCCCGGTCTTCCCAGCTGCCGTATTTGTAGATCTTTGACTCCCGTTACTGTTGGTCAAAAGCTCGAAAGTCTAACAATCAGTCTTACCAAAGGAGTATCATTATTACCTAGTTACTGGATTACGGAGATCAGATAGATAGTCGCTTCATTTAAAATACTGTAAATCAGCTGCATCTAGTTCTACTGGAAGTCGACCTCAACATATTAGGGAAAAGGCTAGGCAGATGATGAATAGATACTACGCATTTAATTCAGGACTTCCATTTACATATTGATAAAATTAAGAAACCATTGAACCCAAACTGAGAGAACTAACGATTTGCATTCGATTTTAGGATCAATGAGAAAGTGAAATTTATCTTCGGAAATAGGAATACAAGCATTAGAAAAACTAAATTTAAATACCACTCCTAAAACTCTGATGTGAATTTTAGAAGCTCTCGCTTTTTATTAAAATTTAACACCTGCCTTAAACTGTTGTCTTAAGCAATAAGCTGTTAATGGAAATATATCAAAACCTAACCTCTGTACCAAAACTCATCAGTCGGGATGTTAATTGGAGATGATCAAATTTATATACAATTGTTTCACAACAGTACATGCTTTTATTATATATTTTTTAGTAATACCTATTATAAGGCATACCAAATCAACAAACTCACTTTTGCCTTAATAATATTGGCTACAACTCGAATTGAAAATGAATTGTATAACAATAGTAATTCGATATTATAATAAAGTGAGTAGGCGTGGCTCGTTATCTGCCACATACGGGTAGCCCGTCGCCTTGGCACCGTTGCACATATCTTCTGCACCACGCGGCTCTTTCCATGAAATTAACCTTCAACAACAATCACAAGGTCACCCAATGTTTGTCTAGACGCGCTGGTGGGTAACCCTATGATAAACATTTCGTAAAACAGGGAAGTAACCCAGATAGACGAGATTTGAGGTTCAAGTATCAATGTTATGTCAACTTTAGATTTTTTGAAGGTTTGTGTGTTTTCTTTTGTTTATGTTCCTGTGTTTTGTAATCAACTTAAAATTTAGGTTAAAGTTACTTTTTAAGATCGTTCACAACTCTATTTTTCCGAGTCAATAAATTATTACGGTATTTACGCATGCTGGCTTTACGCACAAAGGTAAATCATAATATCAATTACAGTATTATTCCACACGGCGTAAACAAGAAAGTAGAATGGCACCGCGGTGTTGTTGTGGCGGCCGCTACGAAGCCTCCGACTGCCCCTACCACCCCTACGTTCATGTTTGTTCCGAAATATCAACAATTGCAAAACGTTCAAAATACACCGCTTTAATCCTGGCATTACGTAAAAAGTTGGGTAAGATTGTCCAAATATAAAATTAAATTGAACCACTCGAGCCATCCGGCACTGGGTGAAATTAAATGCAGGTTGCGTAACATTCAAAGGCGACTTTCTGCAAGGATATCTGCGCACTACACGCGACCCACTCGCGGACGACTTCGCGACATCCTTTCTATACACACAATAATCAAATAGCAGGTTATTTTAAGACGCACTTCTTAAAAATATGCGAAACTAGCCACGCAATCGTAACAAAGTTCACACGCATGCATATTTATGATATCTCACTGATAAAAACAGAAAAAAAACACTAAGTTGAATCCATGGTTCCCTTTTCGCACAACATAGATACAACATCAACATTGAAAAAGAAATGTGTAGTGATGCGCTATTAACTCAGTTTCACCAAAACTCGTCGCTGCATCTTGCTAGCCCAGACATTAAAAAATTCGAGACTATTAATTAAACTAATTGAACGTGAAAGCGATCTCATTCAATATACTGCACACATAAAAGGAATGCAACGGTACCCGTGTTCGTTAAAGGGTGCCCCTATTAATTAGTGACAAAATACTGCTCTACCGAGTAATAATATGACATAACTAATTACGGAACTTGATTTTCCGCTACCGGTCGCTCGTGAATGGCAATCCTTGTGTTTTATTTATGCATCTTTAAGAAGGGGGCTCGCCTCGTGGCTGTGCATGCTTTTAAGAAGCGAACGGATGATGAATACCTAACCACCCCAACACTAAAATATTCGTTAAATCAACCAGATACCCGACTTATTCAAAAATAGATTTAATATAAATATTTAAGTTATTAGAAATAATAATCTGCCATAATAAATAATTGAACATCATAACATTAGATACCTATAAATCTACAAAAATAACACATTTCCATTCATCGAGTGCAACTATCACGGCCAAAGCTCATTGCATACAACATAGACCTTGTCGTAAGCGCAACCTATGCAAGTATGCATGAATATATCTCCAAAAGTAGGACAGATTAGAAGAATCAATGATGGCCACTGCATCGGGTTGCTCAATCAGCTCTTGGTCTCAAGGTCATTATCTAATCCGCTGGTCCTTCCACAATCCCCGCGGGCTCGCGAGTGGGGTGACGCGGCCGCCGTCACTCGCTCAGTCGTCGCGTTGCCGTGAACTTGGCCTGATCTGGTCTGTCACACTGGCCCCGAGGCCTTATCGGAGGCGCCGCCCACGGCCTATAATAGCTGGGCCGGCGTCTCCTCCTGACTATAGAGTGGGCTGTGACTCCGACAGACATGTTTCGCGTCCTCTGCTTCCTCGCTGCTGTCGCCGCAGCTGCCGCCTGCAGGCCCTGCAGTGAGTGTCCCTTTATTATCAACTGCAGGATTTGTTTCAGCTGCTTTCATTATTTTTGTGTTTTAGTGAAGTGCAAAAGAAATTCGTGTAATTTTTTTTGGAGATTGGCAATTTTGTCCTGAAATATTTTCTCGATTCTGAATGATTTCTTTATTACCTAGTGTTGTTTCCTTAATTGATATTAATTACACATATTTTCGGTAAGTAAAATTAATTATATGCCCAGGCTGACCTCTTGACAAAATGAAGTGGTTTCGTAATAGCTTTTTCCATTATGAGGTACTTATTTGTTGTGAAAAGTGAATATTCTTACTCAAATTTTAATTTATAATGTCTTATTCAATAGGCATTACTTCAGTTTTGGTTATGTCATAAAATAAGTGCTAATAGTTTGAAGTGCTTTTAGAGAGCGGTCAGTTACTGGCGACGCTTATTGGCTTACGCCTGTAGAGATAAAACCGCCAAGACATTTTCACAAGTATGTTAAGTGCCCCGGATGTGTAAAGAACGTCTTCGAAATGTTGAATTTATTGTCTTGAACCGATTAACAATTACTTACATCCACAACTTTGATGTTAAAAGCCTTTGGATTCACGAGCATACCGTTGAAATTGGTGCAAAGAGAAAAAGGCTTATCTTTATCGTACTTTTGATCGCATTTCGCGACCCAGTTTTACGATAATAAATAAAGTATGTATGTAGTAACAAAAATGCACATATATAGTAAAATGTATGAAATATAAATTATGCATGATAATGAATTCTAGTGCAACTGTAAATCGAGATCATTTTGGCGCGAATGTTTGTTTACTAACATTGCGTTCTCTAATATGCTAATGAACGTTTGTACGTTGGCGTTTAATGGATTAAATTAGGTTTTTTATTAATATTCAAAGTGAAAATGCTCTTAAGTGGGGTTCCTCACAGATTGCATCAGCTTTGCGAGGTATACAAAAAACCAAACTTATAAGTTTAGTGCCCAAATTTGGGTATTGGCATACTAGTTAAAATTTAATAGAAAGAAAAATCTTACAAGCCCTTAGAATATTCAGGCAATAAGTTATATTATAAAAAGGAAAAAAAAAATGATAGAAAATTAAACCATGAACAAGACAAGAAAACCGAAAACTGAAAGATGAACATTAACATAACATTAGACAAAAAGTGTCATTTTCGAAAAACAAAATACAGGTAATGTCAAAAGGTCAACATCAAACTGTTAGTTAAAAAAAAAAACTAAGACGTCACTTGTGATCTGCGTGGTCTTATGCTCATAACAATTGCCTAATAACTCAATCTCCGCTTGACATGTGCTATGACTTGACCTGCTTCCTTCTCAAAGGAAAAATACTAGACAGGAAAAATTTAAAGCCAATAACTCTATCTAAACTGATTTATGTAATGCGTCAAAAAACCCCGTTAGACATTTTCGGTTCAAATAATTACTTCGCGTAACGAGCGTAAATTCCAAAATGCTTAAATTAGTCTGCGATTTTCGATGCGAAATGAGGCATAGCCCCAATAACTTAATACATATGTAGTTTTAGATTCTGGAGCACGAAATTGAACTAAAGTTAGTTGAATCATTCACTACTACTCCATTTAAAAGATTTACGAATAATTCACACCGTTTTCACTGCATGAATATGCCAGGATCCGTATCTTCCCTAACATCAAAATTTTAGTTCTTCGAAGCTCTAACTTCATATCTCATCTTTCAGCTTGTGGAGTCGCTCGGGGAGCTCGTGTGGTTGGTGGAGAAGCTGTAATTCCTGGAGAGTTCCCATGGTTGGCAGCTCTAAAGAGGGATGGCAAAGTCATCTGTGGAGCCACCGTAGTTGCCAGAGACCACCTCATCACAGCTACACATTGTGTTCATGGGTAAGTTTTCTGAAGAATCGTTGTTACACGTTTTGACGACGTTGGATATAGGTGGATTGCGAGGATAAAACTTTCAATTAACGATGCTAACAATAAGGACCCATTTATAAAATATACAAAATTAGTAGGTATTCAGAAAGTACAAAAGGCTAAAAGACAGAAATTGTTGTAACTTGCTAACAAAAAATATAAGAGTAATTTTATAATCCCAGTCCTATTACATAAACAAGAACTAGAAAATGTCGATAAAATAGTTAGAATACTAAATCTTGTTGGTTGGTATTATAAAAAAACAACCGTGTGACAAAACCACAACCTCTTCATTTTAAATATAAATATTAATTTCCTTACTAAAGACATCAAAACACTCGTCTTAGCGCTCAAATAAATCCGATACTTCAGAATTACGTTTTCGCGAGTCATACTGCTATCAGGTAAAGGTCCCATAACCTTGATCGTCACTATGACTTTGACCTCGTAACAAAATGGGCGTAGCACGTGGCTTATCATTCAAAACAACGCTAGTTCTAGGTCGACCTGTAAGGTTGAAATGGACTCTATGAAACTGTTGAATGATAAATTATTTTAATCAGGAGGAAAGTCAAGGAACCATGCTGATGACCTGTTAAATTGTCAAAGTTTTAATATTGAAGTAGTCTTTAAATACAATCGATTATGGTAAGAAGTTGCTATAATTAAAGCTTTTGAAACATCTCATCATTCGATACTATAAAATCTACAATGTCAACAGTAAAAGTTACAACAATAATAGCATTGACCTTATCTATCTCAACACTAAAACTGCAGCTTTGTTTTCATTAACATCTCAATTGCGACAGGAATGATGACATCTCTCAACACCTTTTAAAGATCAATATGGATATCGTATAAATAAAAACAGAAGTTTAATCTGATATCAATCTTGACCTCTTGCAACGCGAAATCCTTACAAGGTGATATAATAATACCAAATTTGTAAATTTTACACTCTCTAAATTTTAATTCAAAGATTAAATGTGATGCTGTTGTGTTCACACCATGTTAGGAAGTGAGAAAGCAATCGAAAATTGGAAATCGAAAGTAGAAAACTTTACAGAAAAGATTGTCATTGAAGTCATCTGTGTTTGCGTTTGTAAACAACACTGCAATGTTTGTCGACTTGCAATTCTTACTGCCTGAATTGAGTTCATCTGAGAGATAATTAACTAAGTATTAAAAATCGTTTTTTTATATATGTAGCTATGATACTTCGTTTGAGTGCGTCTAAGCACGTTCATTTAATGAAGTAGTTTTTTTCTGTTCCATTTCTCCGACACCAAAAAGGGGGTCAAGTGTCATATTCATTCGGTAACCCATTGAACGAGCTGATTTGAAACCTACACCAATCATTACAGCCTCGGGAGACGCGGTGATGGCCCACTATTTATGATTTATTGACACATAACTTTCTATAATATCAATTTACATGTGCAAATCAAACTATTAGTCATACAATTGACATGAATATCTCATCATAAGATAATAATGGTTTTATGGTTCCGTTGCTTTGGACAATCTGCAAACAATAGTCTATGTAGGTGAGTTCTAATTGGTGAAAGTGTATTATTGACTGGAGCCTTCAGCAAGTCATGTCATCAAAGAATTTGTGGTCAAAGACGTGTGAACACCTGTCGCCTGTCGGAAGTCGTTGTGAGTGCTTAACAGCTTCATTCAATTCTTTATGAGGTCAAGCTCAATCATTGTATGCTGATATTTGATGTGCCTTGTCATCTAACGCATAATATGATAAATTTGTCCAACGAACTTATGTCGGGACTTCAAGCTTTCCTCTAATCTAACTGTTAACGTGACTAACCCGAAACAAACAGTCACTTTCATTGACCGTAAAAAGTAATTTAATTGGTGCCATCTTGATATGAATCATGAATGAAAGTACCATAATTTGAAATTTGAACTCTCACCTCTCCTAATTCTTAGTGATAGATGCCAAGAGCATAACGTTAAAACAGAAATAAGATTTGTAAAATATGTTGTCTCGAATATCGATGCTTTCAAGTTTACTTGCCGATATTTTTGAACAGGAGCCAGTGATTACATAAATTGTCTGCATTGCAAGCTACTAATAAGCAAAGGGGTAAAGCAAGTTCTACTGTTAACCACGAATTATTTTGTTGGAAACCGGTACACGGCCGACGGAATGTCCCGCGAGGGTTCCGCAAGGAACATAATTAGGACCGAACTTGTTTCTTCCTGGATGAACAAAATTATGTAAAGTACCGTTTGCATCATTTCGGATTATTCAACTTTATTGCAAATAAAAACTAATTGCTTGTGCAAAGATGGACTATAAGGAAGATATTTCCGTTACTCAAATAAATGAGTGGTTATTTATAATTCGTTTCAGTCCCAGAGCCGTTCATCGTGTTTTATGACGAGCTCTGATTAAGGATTAGGATTCCTTTATCTCCTGAGATACAGTGATTTTAATGTTCACAGTTTATTTTAATAATATTGATGACTAACTAAATACCTTTCCTCTTTTGAACAATTTCTCGTAACAGAAACAAAACCAATGGGGGCTGATGTCTGACCTAATACGTGAAAAGTAAGTTTCATGAGAGCAAGACAAATGATCACAACTAAAAAATATCAGAAACATAATTATTTATACCTGTCCAACCATACATCACCAATCATGACATGACATGACAAGCTTATCAGCTGTTTCCAAGACCACACGGAACCCAGCTCCTTTTAAGAAAACGAAGAAACAGTTACAAAGAATGCAGTGCATTTAGTTAAAACTTTTCACGGCCCTTGGTTTTAGTGATGTTTTAATTAATTTCATGCAATCCGGATAACTGTTAAAATCTGATAGCAGGTTGCGTGTGTTATATGTAGCATGCATGTGTGTATGTATGGTAATGAGCATTGCCTCCTTGTGGGATATGTTTTATGGCTTCTCTTTTGACCCTCAATCTGATCCTGCTTTCCTTATATTAAGAGGAGCCAATAAAATACTGTTGCAACCGACAAAACATTTTTATTTATGTCAATTTGTTACTTACGCATTTTTACTGCGAGAGCCACTTGAAACTTTCTTATTCGATGTTCGACAATCGTAAAATAACTGAAATCGCAATATTGTTTGGGTTTAACTGTAAATGTTGTTAACAAAAGAAAAAGTAAACATATTCTTTGTCTTATGTACAACTGAAATTAATCCACAAGAGATTGCCATTCCCTATAATTCTCCTATTAATTATTTAATATCCATCAACACCAACTTCGGGAACCAGTTTTTTTCATAGAATTTTACCTCAACAAAACAAAGGATCTTTGCCGCAATATTAATTTACATAACCAGTATATTAAACATCCTAAGGGTATATTAAACAGTGCCTTGAGGTCTCAGGAACATACACAAGTGACTTTATGACACCGTTCTTTGTAGTTACATAAAGCCGCTGTATTAACAGACTACAAAATATTTAAGTTGTAAACTGTCCTGCCGCTGACCCTGGTTAGTACGTTAAAATAAAAGTATTGTTAATTGTTTGAAAGCTGGTTTTAATTCTTAACTTATGAAATGAACGTTTGTTGTACCAGATCACAAAACCGAAAGATATTTTTTCCTCGTATCCTGTTTTGAAGATAAGGATTTTTTTTATACCGCGGCTATAGTAGTAATATTAGAAAAAAGGCTTTAAAATTAAAGGAATATGGGGAAACAGGAACGCAATTTTCTCTTTGTATACATAACAACAACCCAAAAACAGTGAGATAAGTGCATAGCAAAAAGTTTCAGCGCGGTAACGAGGTTAGAGGTGTCCTGCAGGATGGATTTGTTCAACGGTCCTCGTCTGTAACTAGGCGAAGCGGTTTCGATTAATAGGTAATCATGCAGAATTATTAATGTTTAAAATTCTTTTATTAATTCTTTTCTATACTTTTGAAGGTCACCGTTGATTCAGTACAAGTCCGACATGGGTTCAGGACTCATTTGATGATTTTACCTAAAAAGGGTTCACTACTTACATAGTGTTACTTTCGTACGGGCCCGTATCTGCGTTGACGAAAAAAGTGAGTAGACCCCACGTAGACCCCCAGATATTTTATCGTCCATCACTACATGTAACGTGTAGATAACATGAAACGATATCAAATAAAAGTGTCCCAAGTTAATAATTAAATGGCATAATCCCAAATCAAGTGTCATCAAACACAATCATGATCGAAAGTAATTTATACGTCCGTTCGAATACAAACCAAAGTAAATAGACAAGTAGGTATGTACCAACATACATAATGTACACCTATATGATGATCTATAATTTATTACCGACCACGACCTGAAACATTTGTTTGAGATAGAGGCCAATGTTAGACGTCTAGGTTACCTTGAGTCGGGGCTGCAGATAATATATTTATAACACTTTGTCGTTAAAAGGTCTCTTACTTGCACACTACTCCGGGACTGTACGGTTACCTATAAGCAACTAGTGCGGTTAATGTTAACACGCCTCATAGATTGTTCCGTCTAAATAATAACGCTTACGTTTTAAAAATCTTAGCTAAAGCGTTTTTATGTCAGAAAAGTGGTCAACATTTTATGAAAAAAAGTACTTTGAGAGAAAAATATAAATAAAAAAACATGTCCTTATTTTGACATTAATTATCAACCATTTTATCCATAACAAAAATACAAAAGTATAATTTACTTTATTAGTAATATGGCTGTTGTGCCTTTGCCATAAACAAACGCGTTGATGCGCGAACTTCTCCATTGGTACCCGCTGTCACAACTGGCGGCTGCGATCTGTCTTGAAGAAAAACACCATTACAATTTTACTAAATACCTCGCAACTCAGAAATTTTGCGGATATATGTGTCGACTCGAAATCTCTATTTTTAATATTTATTATGCGTATCTCGATCGCTACGTAGACTTGCAGAAATTATTATAAGTACAAGATACAGTAAATGTCATTATAAATGTACCGTCAAATAAAGTCGCCTCACAATGTCTATATGACAACGTGCATAATCTTCCTTTCTAATAGCACTTAGAAAATATCATGCAACTTACCGCAAATATATTTATACTCAATCCGTCGACTTTGTCTGTGCATTCTTCAGTCAACAGCAAGAAAACGTTTTTATTAAATTATTATCAAAATGGATTCTAACTTTGTTTTTTAACTAATCATTACGGATTCGAACATAATTTTAAATAAAATCGAGAAACGATTCTATAAATTGACCGGGCAAAAGTTATGATTACATATTTTCAAAAGAAGTTTAGCCCAGTTAACAACTAATTAGTAATGTTTTATGTTTATGTTGGACATAAATGTCAATCACAAATTCACGACCCATCATTAAAAATTAAGAGAAACAAGAGATCATTTTAAAATAAATTATTAAATGATCTTTTTTACCTCACTCACAATGACTCACCTATGAGATCTCTGCTCTAGCTCTCTCATGATTTCCGTAGAAATAATTTGAATCTGGTAGAATAGTTGGCCATGACCACAAATACTGCCAATAAATCCAAATATTTTAAAAATAAATAGTGTAAGTTTCGTTTTTTTTTTTTATAAAGTGAATAATATATTATGAACCATAAACAACCATTAAGTTACATCACACCAATGAGGTTAAGGTCACATTTGATGCGCTCGCGATCCTTTTGTGCTCTCCAATAACCACGTCGTGTCGCGAATCGATTGTTTCGCATCACTTATCGATGTGTGCTGAATTTTAATCGATACTTAACGAGAGAATCCGGCTTTGGTCTAGTGATCGGAAGTACGATTGCTGGGTGTGAGGGCCCAGGTTTGATTCACCGTTCATGCAAAGTGTTATTGGGTTTTTTATTAGGGATTTCTCGGAAGCAGCCACAGAGTTTTAAATTGGAATTGTATCTATTGCCATTGAATAGACCCAATTCCAACTTAAACTCGTTATATAATTTCGATCCTATATACAACTGGCCAAATGTTGTCCTACTATGTATTTGATTCTGCACCTCTGCATCATTTTCATCCTTTAATAATTACGCGAAATCTTATGTTAAATCGCTTAATTGAAATATTGAAATATTTAAAATAAAACATAAAACTGTAACACAAATAAAGAGATAATATCGTACATTTATTGGCGATAATGTCAGATTAACTTAGACTTACTTATTTTCTTAAAATATATATTTTTTTTATAAATATAGCAGTAAATAGTTAGCAAGAAAACATTTATTAGGTGTAAAATTAAATGCTGCAGTTGGTTTAACATGCTGTCGAGTCGTAATTTTAATGTTGATGTTTGTTTCATATTTTTTTCTGCTATCGTTCTAATCTAAATCATATCTAGTTAATTTAAATGTGCAGCGATAATACCAGCAGAATGAAATGAATAATATATAATTATAAATGATGGGGAAAAATTTTATTGCAAGAAGGATATGAACTTGAAAACAGCTCTGCAATAGGCGGCCAAGGTATAAAAAAAATTTTTTTAAAACCCTCATAGTTAGTCACTAGATCAAATTACAGCCTATTAAAAAACATAGTTCTTTGAATATTCTCACGGACATATAAAATATATCTGATTATTTTAAGTTACTTAAGTTTATAGAGGTAGGTAGGTCCTACTCTATTTGATTGCACGAGAGTAGCCCTCTGATCGAGGACCAGAGGTAGACTGATGATTTTGATAATAGATAGTAAGATTTTATTGCAAAATTCTAGACCTTATTTTCGAAAACTTTTTATTTTTCGGGATACACTTGTGATTTGGATCCCCTGGTTTTGTAAGAATTTTTTTATAGTATAATTTTCCCTTACATCCATCATTATTTTAAAATTTACAGGATCGAAGCGTCTCGTCTCTCAGTCCTGGTGGGTGAATATGACGTGAACAATACTAGGTCTGACGGATATGAGGTCATCCACGTGGTGCAGCATCCAGACTTCAACAGATACACTTATGACTATGACATCGCTGTGCTCAGGCTCGCTGATCCGTTACCAGATAATCTTTTTAGGCCTGCCTGCATACCTGGTAAGTTTGAAACCTGAAATCGTAAATATATTCTTACTTTATTTTTTTTAATTATTATCAATAGGTATTGAATGGGACCTTTTTAGATTCAACAACAGCTAATACTGGTTGAAATGTCATAAAAAAATGTAATGGAATGACATAAAAAAAGAAAAAGTATTTTTCGTATTCTTTTTAATGTCATCCTGCATTTTTTTTCACTGAAATAGCCAGTACCTACGTTTATTTAAATGTTTTTACTAAAAACTTTGTTAACAAACTAAAAATCCAATTAATTTTTATATCTCCGTAATATTATATTTGACTAAAATATTTTCGTTATTTTACAAAAACATATGAAAATAATCTTGTGTAAAATATTTACTTCACATGTTGAACCTCTTTATATTTTAAAATATAAATACTGGTTGAAACGTTAGAAAAAAATGTTTGGATGTCATTAAATAAAAAATAAAACACTTTCTTTTTTTTAACTTCTCAATTTTTTTTCGACCATATTGGCCAGTACTATTGTTAATTGATTGGATATTAAAACTTTTTATTGATTCTTTCCATAAAATAAATCATTGATTTCTACGAAAACACAATCATAATTGAAATAAATTCTTCGCAAAAGTTTTCAATAACGTCACTCATTTTTGCTCCATACAAAAGACATCAACGACAATGATTAGGTATTTTAAAATCTTTTTGATATTCTAGATGCTGAAGACCTAGATGGTCTTGTAGGAGAGGAAGCCATAGTTACCGGATGGGGCAGCACTGTAGAAAAGGGGCCCGCATCCAACATACCGATGAAAGTAAGGAAGTGAACGCGATCAGCATGTGATACGATCACACGGTCATCATAACTAGAATCACAAAGCAACTACGCTTATGACAAGAATTTAATTGTTATTAATTATTTCCTGGGTTATAAGATCCTGTCTCATTCTGGTCGCGTAAGTAGGTATTGTAAGTTGGTGTTGGTGAAGAATTAAAAATATTTATTTTAAGCAGGAATGTTTGAACATGAGCGTAAACATTTAAAATAAATATTATCGAAAGCGTAAATCCTTAAAAGTATTAATCTCAGTGAAAAATAATTAATTCACTTTAAATTCTGAAAATTATAAAAATATCTAAAAAAAAACAAACGCATAATAATATAATATTCCACAACAATCACACAACGCCATCTAGTCCCAAGCTAAGCAGAGCTTGTGTTATGGGTACTAGCACTGTACTTTTATATTTCCAATCGATATTAAGTAAATTACCACAACAGACACGAAAATGATCATCATCACAAACATTTGCTGGTGGGGAATCAACCACGACTCCGCATAGCAGTCCACTACCAACAGGCCAGTCTAGGATAATAATTCTTTTTATGTCCATCGAAGTCCACAATAATCATACTGCGTCATTCAATGTCCACTTCGCCGCGAGATGGATTCAAGCCCAGCTTTTCCTACAGAAAAAAAAAATGGGAACAATAAAGGTCGGTAATAAAATAATAATACCTACTCGAACATAATACCTATTATAACGCAAGTACATGCAACAAAATACGTCTATTATATGAATATTCCAAGACCATTCTATCAAGTGTAATGTTTATATTAACAGCCTATTGCCGTCCACTGCCAACCAAGAGTAATGTTTAAAGAAATCCAATTATTTTTCAGTCTACAGTACGAATCTGGGAGCAGGAAGAATGTTCAGGCGCAGGCTACGGTCGCAGGAAAGTGACGCCGCGCATGCTGTGCGCCAACGCACCTGATCGGGACGCCTGCACAGGTGACTCGGGTGGCCCTCTGCTTGTTTCGCAGCCCTACTTCACTCTCGTTGGTAAGTTTCCTACCATTCTTATAGTTTCTTTTTTTATTAAGACTTTTGCCCATTCTCATGAGCATTATTATTATTATTATGGGCGTTAAAAAAGCGCCGATGTACAACAAATGCGTTCCCATGTTTCTGTTCACATTTCAGCGCTTTTATTCGAGTTTAAGTGCTCAGTGGTGATCTTTAAGTTCAATTTACCTTTTTGTTCAAACTCAGCGTTCTTTACGCCTCGAATAATGAGGAAGGTATCTCGATACAAATCGTTATTTCCGTTAACCATATCATAGATATAGAGCATGGACCGAGCATTATGTACGTAAAGCTACAATAAAGCTGTACTCAAATGACTCAAAGGAACGATAAAAATGGTGCTTTGATTTTTTTATTTTTTCTCTGGAGTCTAGCAATTTTATTTGGCATTTGGCTAGGAAAGGCAGAGTCCATATATAGGTCTGATTATAAGAAACTGAATGTTTATTCGATCTTGGAATTAATGGTCACTATATTTTTACAGGTATTGTGTCATGGGGGCGAGGATGTGCGAGGCCTGGATACCCCGGCGTGTACGCTCGTGTAGGCAAATTCCTGCCGTGGCTCCGCGTTGCTCTCCGACATGCCTGCACCTGCCAGCCTCCTGCTTTTGGTTGACACTTCAAAACAAACTGACTGATGCTATTTGCAGAACCTGTAGATAGTGATTTCTAAACATGGCCAGTTTATAATGACTACGGAATTAAGCCCTATTCGCACGAGCTCTTTTTTTTCAGGCTTTAAAAAGCGCTGAGTTTTGTCAAAAAGGTAAATTGAACTTAAATGTCACTGTGCCTAGCACTGAAAATCAAATACAGTTCGAAAAAAAGCGCCGCGCGCTAATAGCGCTGAAGTGTGAACATTATACACGGGAATGTATTTGTTCTATTTCGGGTGCTTTTTTAACGCCCTTAAAAAGCGCTCGTGCGAATGGCCTCTAATTACCGCGGGAAATATGCCTGCTGAAAAAGCGGACTATAGAGGGAATGGAGATCTGCTTCGTATTTATTCTAAAGCACTCACGGACTGCCTAGGTAAGGTGTAAGGCCTTAAGAACTCCGTTTCAGTTAGTTATCGCGCTCACCACTTTCCACATATCAGTCGGTTAGTGTTTATTGTAAATTATTTTCAGGAACTCAGGCCGCCTATAATTATGTTAATGTAAAATAAGGTTACAATATTTCGTTTTTGTTATAATGATTTAAATTAGAAGTAATACCAGCATGAGTATGAGAGTTATTCATCGGTTTAAAATTAAAGCAATTTCTGTACTGCTTCCTACATTAATAGGATGATTTAAAATCCATTCAGACTTGTGCAAGCATCAGTATTAAATTATGTTAAGTAGATCTTATTATTAAAATTGTGTAGTTTTAACATAATGTAAAAACCATTGTGGCTGTGATTAGTTTAAGATTTTTAAATAATTAACTGTATTTTAAAACGCGCCGTGGGTAAAATTATTATAATTTATAGATATTTTGTCGTGTACAAACATGTAAACAAGTAGTGACTTGATAGTAAAAATTAAAATCGCTTGAATATTATTTGTTTTGTTTTATTATATGACATTTATTACCAAAAATATTATTACAATAAAACTATTAACAGCGAGTAGATTTGTATATAGAGCAAATCATACAAATCAGAAAAACGATTTCGTGGACCACTAAATTCATTCAACTGAATAAAACTCACGCAAAACTGAAACTGTTATATTCTTGGTTATGATAAATGATAACAGTGATCACAACTATATTTTTGATATCGGTGCCTAATGAACCGTAATGAACGCACCTCACTCTACAATCGATGGTTCTGCTCCCGCGAAAATTTGACATTTGACGTTTCCGACGCTTTGTCAGCTGATAAACGATCTCAGAAGGAATTAATTTAGGATTTATTCTCAATAAATGTATGAAATCCTTAGAAATAAGCTGTAAAACATTATACCAAATATAGATAGTTACTACAATGAACTTTTCGGATAATGAGGCCGTAAGTATGAACTGTTTTTCGTCTTAATAGATGACTCGGCAATGTGACTTATAATTAAACAAAGTTTGCCTTGTTTCCTTGCGCTATAAGTGTGTTATATAGCAATGATTATCCAAACGCCTTTGTGCACGAGGTCACTGACTTATTGTAGTTTGAAATCTCATGTTTTAGGATGATACTTCAAGCGTTGAAAGTACTTCGAATACCGATAATACTTCCCGTAGCGAAACTCCAACAAACTCGCGAGTGAAGAAACGTAGACGAGGCAAGAAAAAGACTACGAAACAGGTGAAGCCACCGTATAAATTTAAGTAAGTACACACAGTTAAAACCATTTATACAAAACTAATAAGAACAAATCCAACAAAAAGATAAACAAATTGAATCTACAGTTGTAGTGCAAAAGAAGACCATGGTCTGCCATTGTTTGGTTGTCAGTTCAACCACCACTTGGGAGAGGGACAGCCACAGGTGTTTGCGGTAGTTGGGAGCAACAGGGTGTCCATATATGAATGTCCTGACTCCGGAGGCTTCAAGTTTCTTCAGTGCTATGCTGATCCTGATGTAAGTGTAAAAGACATTTTCTATTTGGCTCATAGCAAAGTATAGGTTATGTTGGAGTCTCAGTCAAGATTGCAAACAAATTAAAAATATAAAATAAAGATATGAGTCATAGAAAAGTCACATTGATAGATCCTTGTAAGCTCTTACATTCTATGTATAAGGTCATAAAGATACATCATTGTTGAAGAAACGGTCTTTAACTCAGTAGAATGTTGAAACATTGGTGGCACTGCATGTCACAGATATGCTTCCTCCACAGAAGTTGCCCAGGTCTGGATATTTGTGAGTTTTGTTTTGTAGTTCAAACAAGGATAAAATTGTGGTACAATAAAGATTATTTTATTGATCTCCACCAGCAGTTGGCACACTTATGGTGTCAAAGGCCACAAACTGACAAAATCAAGTTATGGTGGGCCACAATTTTGTATTTAAAGTTTACTCCTCATTTATAAATAAAATCTTTAGTTGTGGGCCATGTTTTGCTGACTGATCTACACTATTTGGCGTGGAATAAAAGCTATCATCCATATGCAATTTGGTGAATGTCATATACCAATACATATTACTCACATTAATTACAAATCTGAACAGGTTGAAGAAACATTCTACACATGTGCCTGGTCTTATGAAGAGGAGACCAACCTCCCACTCTTGGCAGTAGCAGGCTCCCGGGGAGTTGTGCGTGTCTTCCAACCTTCAACACAGACCTGCATCAAGCACTACATTGGCCACGGACATGCTATCAATGAGGTCAAGTTCCATCCAAGAGACCCCAACCTTCTGCTGTCTGCAAGCAAAGACCATGCCTTAAGACTATGGAACATCATGACAGATGTTTGCATCGCCATTTTTGGAGGAGTTGAAGGCCACAGGGATGAAGTACTCAGTGCTGATTTCGATCTCAAAGGAGAGAGGATCATGTCCTGTGGCATGGATCATTCCCTCAAGCTATGGCGTCTAGACAAGCCGTCTATGCATGAAGCTATCAAGCAAAGCTACAGCTTCAACCCACACAGGGCTTTGAGGCCCTTTAATTCATTGAAGGAACACTTTCCGGACTTTTCTACTAGAGATATTCATAGAAATTATGTGGATTGTGTTCGATGGATGGGGGATCTCATATTGTCTAAAGTGAGTATTTGTGATATTTATCAGATACTTACAAATCTTTAACTGATCCTTTTATTTATGTTGTTATTAAATTCACCTTCAGTCCTGTGAAAACGCCATCATTTGCTGGAAACCAGGACGTCTTGAAGACCCGGAGCTACGTCCCGGCGACAATTCTGTCACCATTGTGCACAGATTTGACTACAAGGAGTGCGAGATATGGTTTATTCGGTTTGCTGTAGACTACAGTCAAAGGGTAAGATCATTTCATTACTACCACAAACATAAAAAAAAAGTATTCAGATGATTATTGACTGAAAGATAATTGATAAGAGGAGTGACTGTAGAAAGGTCAAGGCATCCTTTTGCTTGACGCAGGTCATCACAGGACACTCAGGTCCTTTTTCAAATTCTGCTATCCGCCGCGGGAGGTTCGGTCACCATAGCCACGGTCTTGCGGACAGCAAGCAATGGGCTGAAGAGTAATGAGTTCACTGTCCGATAACGACCGGGCCTGAGTCAAAGGCGCACTAGCTTCTAAAAGGACCCCAAAAAACTGTTAGCATAATGGGGCCCATTATTCCTATATTCCTCATTATCCCCATTTTAATCTTTTCCACAATATTTTTTTCTTCAGGTAATAGCGCTAGGCAATCAATGTGGCAAGACGATGGTATGGGAGCTAGGCAACGTGGCGGGCGGCTCGCGAGTGTCACAGCTGGTGCACCCAAGATGCGTCGCAGCCGTTAGACAGGTATTTGAGCTTATTTTTAACCGACTTCAAAAAAAGGAGGAGGTTCTCAATTCGGTCGGTATGTTTTTTTTTTTTATGTATGTACATCGATTACTCCGAGGTTTCTTGTCCGATTAGTGTGATTCTTTTTTTGTTCGATGCAAGATACTTGCAGTGTGGTCCCATAAAAAATTCATCAAATTTGGTTCAGTACTTTTTATTTTGTGAGCATTTTTATTAATTTCGCCTACTTGGACGATATGATGATCTTTACTTTTTGCGTGTTTGTTACGCGATTACTTCGCCAATTGTGGACCGATTTTGAAAATTGTTTTTTTTTTGTACTAGGGATCGTTCACCTTAGGGAATACTGCAAGTTTCATCGAACTCTGTTCAGCATTTTTTGAGATAGGGAATTTTATTGGAATTTTCTTTTATGTACACAACATGGGCGATGTTAATACCGGTGCTACGGATTACAAAATTCTAGTGCACATGTAAGAAAATGATGTATTTGCCAAGAATTTGGGTTGAATATTTAAACTAAAAAGAGTAAAATAAAAAACTTTTTTCAAAAAAAAATTAACCGCCTTCAAAAACAACCACAAAAAAGGGTAAAATAACCTACAAAATAACTTTTCTTTCGGAAGTCGGTGGCAAAAAGACATCGAAATAATAAAACAAAGCCACCGACTTCCGAAAGAAAAGTTATTTTGTAGGTTATTTTACCCTTTTTTGTGGTTGTTTTTGAAGGCGGTTAATTTTTTTTTGAAAAAAGTTTTTTATTGTAACATTTGAGATGGCCGATTGGATGTTGAGCAGCGTGTCGCAGGTTCGATTCCCGCACGGAGTAAATATATCTGTATACACTACAGATACTGCAGACCCGGTTTCTGTTTAAAGTAAGGTTGAATATGAAAATTGCATTTGGAGCGGCAATCTCAGCGGCTATCGGGAGCGATTGCTTTCGTCACGACGTGGAATACAACACAATCTTGTGCGTTGCCGACAGTGGGGGAAGCCCTAAATGGGGCATTTTACGTCGGCATTATACGTCTACAAGTTAAAGTTTAAACACTCGTTTAGTTTCGGCTACGCCATTTGTGTAAGTGTTTGTTAAGATGGCAATAAAAAGCTATGCAATCTAAAGCTGGGTACTCAGGAGTAGCTAGCTGGGTACTGGGTAGGCAGGAGGCTCGTGCCTACGACTTGATACTGTATCGGATACGTTACATGCAATACTGCTAAGTGAGTACTCAGCTTAATCGTATTAATTTTGCTCAGGTGACGCTCTCCCGGAATGGCAAGATCCTGTTGACGTGCTGCGACGACGGAACCATCTGGCGGTGGGACAGAGTCACTAGTAACATTTGATCAAAAGCCCGGACGTAATCAAGATACGTCTGTGATTGCGGAATTTAAATAATGTGCATAAAATGGACTCCTAGCTAATATAATGCAATCTAGGATAAGAATAATTGTAACTGATTGTTTTGTATTCGTAACATGAATTTATGAAATCTCTTCATATAATGTGATGACCACAATAAAACAAGACTGGAATTAGTCAATATAAATCTTGTATAATTTCAGAACTAGGTAATGGAAAAAAAACAACACCGTTTTATGACAAATTTTATTTCATGGCCAACAAATTACTTCTACTTTATTTAACAAAATGAATCACAGGGGCCAAGGTGTTATCTCGTGTTCACTACTCGCAGTTAATGTTAGACACACATACAAGGTTGCACTACGTAACCACGTGAGTCCTAAGTACAAGTAATCAGTTATCACCTAGATCTAGACACCGATACACGACCCTACGTACTCTACGTACCGAATTAAACATTATCATCAGTAATACCTATAAACTAAGACTAGACTAACATCCATGACTGCATAATTGAATTTTAGTCAACTTCCATTTAATTCAGTCTTTAAAATTTTACAATTAAAACGAGCAATAAAGACTGTAGAAACAATAACCAATGTACAAAATTTTTAACATCATTATTCATTTGAGATCATCGAATTACAAAAGTTTTTTAGTTAGATTTTTTATTTATTTAATTTTTTATGTTAGTATTTTAAAATAATTGGTATACAAATCACGGAACTACAATTATCTAAAACAAATGAGTCGATACAAAAATAATACGGGTAACTACAGTAAGCGTGGTACAAAACATCAGTCACAACAGAGACATTGAGCTAAGACGATACGAAGTACAGTCACACACACCAATCATAAGGACAACGAACATAGTACCGTACTACGGACCGCATACTTTAACGACGAAGGTATACAACAACACATAAAAATAGTTAGCAAAGGGATAGTCATGGGATAGTACGAAGTAGGAAATACACTACGTGAGTATCATAAAACTTATATCGAAGTAGGATTAATTAGAACACAATGCTAAGAGTCAATATACGTAGAACTACCGACGATTGAGAGAACTTTGTTACGAACAATAATATAAAACAATGCCGGGAATACTAACAAATATCAACAACTAACAAAGGTACGTACATACTCTTCAACTTCGTAAAGGCACGTAACTACATATAAAAAAACCATTCAAAACAATGGTTAACATGTGAGTTACATTATTGATTTTACTTTAAAGTATTAATATCATTTAATTTTATAATGCTGTTGACTTTCTGTGATTGTACAATCAAAGATAGAAATGTTTATCGTTCACATGTTACTTATGTACGAATACAATAATTAGACTTTGTGCAACGTGCAAGAGCTAAGGACATTTCAATCATTTAAACATAAAGCCGGGCTTATAAAGCGCCTAGATTAGTAGGTATCACTGCTCAACGGAACGAAAAACTCGACTACGTTAAAGTTTGATTACCAAGACAGTCGTGTTAATGCTGGAGTCCTCGAATGCCTGTCTGCTTCAAGAATATTTTCTAGTCTAGACAGAGGTTTTTAAGTGGCGCCACAATGGTGATTGACAGCTACCCACTTGTCCTTCATTTAAATTAATAACAAGTGTTTCCCCCACTTGAACTTATAAGGCGTACTTACTTCATTTACTTCAATCACCGTTACTTGACACCTAATACTATTAGTGTCAACGTGAAATAATTTCAAGGTATAATAATCGCGTAATGCGAGCGTCATATTGCTTTCGTCATTGGGTCAGGAATGCTAACTTATGCAACACGTAACGAATCGGCATATCGCTTTATCGTCATTAAATAACATGTGAACGACACCAAACAATCGATATCATAGACGTAACACAACAATCTGCGTCAATCGTGAATACATGGAAGAAATAAAACTAGTAGCTCTTTCTGTTAGACTTAACGATTCTATTGTAACAATTTTTTATTATACTGCAATCGATTTTATAGATAGCCTTGCTATTTTTTCAAGTGTCATCATACTTTGCGTTTTAACCAAGAATATGACGACGTCGCCATTATAATAACATTAAAAAGACAAATAATAATACAGAAAATTAATTTGCAAGTATTAATCGTCACAATATGGAGTCAAGGTTGTCATATTCTTAGTTCAAAGGAATACCTATTATTCACAACTGACCTAGGTGAGACACCCTTAATTTCTTCCATGTACCCACTTTGACAATAACAACAGATGATCAGATGTTCCTTCTGTATCGACAACTAAGCTCACCAACTTGAATCCATATAAAACGTTGTAACGAATCTATAAAACATCCGAAAACGGATAATGTGATACTAACTACTACTTGTCTACTTTTACATCCATTACATATTATCATGATAGTTTATAAAGTGCTAGGATATAATATGAATTAACACTACATTGGGGCGGTTGTAATACTTACTTACTTTATATAGGGAAACGTGAGATTAAACTTAAGTGTTTGATAAAGACGAATAGATAAGATTGAAGATTATTATATAACAAAGTTGACTGAGATTTCTTTTGCTCTATTTACTGAACAGTCTAAGGCTTAAGTGTACTAAGACTATTATTTATAATCCTAGAATATTTTTAAAGGATGATAAAATTGGCTACATTGACGAAGTGCCTGTGACTGAGCAATATTTATTCATTAGACTGCCCAGTAAATATTTACCAAACATTACATATTATTTCAAATCTGTGCTTGATAAGTTCCTCTTGACGATTCCCCATACATTACTACTGTTGCATTTAGCATGCAAAATACCCTTTTTATAAGCGATTTAGCATCGAACAGCTACACTTCGACGTGATCGCCTTCACAGTTATATAAAATTATTGTTATTTCTAAGTATATAATTTACCCTGACTATAATATTTGACTAGATTCTTTGAGATCGAGTAATAAGTTATAAATTCGGAAGCCATTCCCGAGGACCTTTAAAGGCATGAAAGAAAGTCTATTTCGCCAATATATGGGTTTTTTTTTTTTTTTTTTTTTTTTTATCGTGGTAAATCATCAAATGAGACCTCCAACCCCGGGCAGGGCGGGAGGTACTGTCAGACTTGTACTGACTAAAATCCACGGTGTCCTTCAGTAGCCCTTTATGTTCCGGGGTCACGGTAATAGAAATAAGTCCCGCGACCGCCAATATATGGGTACTATAAATATGTACTACTATAGTATTATTGTCATCAGAAAATGAAGCTTGACGAAACAATTATAAAATTGAGTTACGTTATGAAACTATTGATATACTTTCTCTATTATTAATTTCTATCCTTTCTTCAACACCTTTAAACGGTCCTTTTCCTACACTAAATCTACGGGTGGATCACAACACGAGATAAGTATGGCAAGTACCATTAGATAGGATTAGTTACGAGTGCAAAGTTATTTAGTTACAAATAAAACTGGCTAGGATACTAGAATGTAAGTCACAGAGGATTTAGGAATGCTATTTAAATATCTTAAAGTAGATATTGAGTTGAAATATCATTAATGGACATTTTGGACAGCTCGTCCGAGTATCTGATAAAATTAATAAGCTGAAATGTGATTCATCAAGTATTAATTTACAGAAGTTTGCGCTGTATTCAATATCATAAATTCATGTTTGTTTGAGTTATGGAAACTTGCTTAGATTTTTGATTTGACTACAAGATTTTATTTGTCATAAAATGTAGGTCCTAGCCGGGGCGGAGCGTTGTCGCGACACCTACAGTCCACTTACGAATGCCAAATCGATAACGAGATTTTATGACATGCATAACACTAGAGGCAGATACAAAACTACCCAGCTAGGACCACAAATACTATAACCATAAGAAGTCTATCATAAAAACAACTAAACATGAATAATAAATTCGCGCAAACTTCGAATGTCAATCGATTATCTACCGTGTCGAGACGCGCACGAAACTACGTAACCAACCACTAGTCTAAGCAAAAACGTTTAATAAATATCGATTGATGCATCTTAGAGCCTAATCTGAGCTCTACTTGCCAGTTCAACAACGTCAGTAATTCGAAAGACGACGATGACGCGGCGATACCAAGAGCCGAGTGCGAAAAAAGACGTCTATTTCCGAAATATACAAGTGAAGCCGTACACAAATACATTCACATAACATCAATACAATTACACACATAAATACTAGCCTGTAATTGTCCCACTGCAATCTTCTCGCAAACAGAGAAAGAATGAGCATTGATCACAACGCTTGTTCGCTACGTGTTGGCGAATTAAAACCACATAAAGTTCACTTTTTCACACGATGTTGTCCTTCACTTTTTTTTCCGATAAAGTTACTGACCTAGGCCGTGTAAATAAATCACTTTCAGTTGTTTCCTGCCGCTTCATTATGAATTTTGGTGTCAAATATTTGGCGAAATGGTTAATTACAACCATGTTATCAGACTGCAGCCACGATACAGTTAGTTCTAGATTGGGGCACATTCTTAAACGTGACTTGGATGTTTTCATCGCTTCGACAGTTCTTCAATGAGAGTGATTTACTGTGACGGCCCAAACGGGCAAAAAGAGTTCACACTAAGCCATTCTACACAGATTTCCTGGCAGCATGCTCGTAGTAGCCCGGGGCACAGGATACCACGAGTAGTGGCTGCTAGGTGGTAGGGCTGGGCTCGGGCGGTCACCTGACGCGGCCGGACGGCGACCGGAGGTGCGAACGTATGTAGCCGGTGCGGTAGTCCATGGCGTCGCGGTTCCGGCCCGTGCCGTTGGTGCCGCGCTTGCGACTGCGGCTCCATCTGGTGGGAGGATTGTGTTGCTTAGTTTTGTAAGTGTGGAGGAAGAACGTGATCCTGAAACGGGTTAACTTTGCTTGATTAATTTAGTACTGGTTAGTTAAAATGTTGATGATTTATGCTCAGAAAAGAAAAGAAAGAAAGACGATGATATAGGTTTTAGGCAAATCTATACATATAATCTAAGCTAACACTGACGACTCACACTATACACATCACATACACATATTACTTACATACAAGTTAATAGTTGATCTTAATGACATCATTAACTGGAGATAGCCAAAATTCAGTAATAGTACCTAGTAAGAAGAAGAAAAAGAAGAATAGATTAAAGAGATTCATAATTTATAAGTTAAGCGTCACTTACCTCAGGAGTCTCATGATATAATCGGGCCAGTTATCCGGGAACATGACTAAGAAGAAGCCGACTCCGATTAGTATCAGTCCAGCCAAGTTCATGCCTTCAAACTGGACTCCATACAGGATCACATCCAAAGCTAAAAATAATCATAAAAAAGTGAGTTGTAGTTTGCTCTAGGTATGTACCTACATCAAGCAATCAAAGCCTCATTTACATAAGGAGAGTAAAGAATAACTAAACAAGATTATTGACTACAATTTTTGGCTATGAATTCTCGTTTATCGGTCGAGTAACTCTCGCCATATAAACGAGGCATTAATAAATTATACAGCTTCTTAATTTACCTGCTGAAACAGGAACTGCGGTTATAAGAGACAATGATACAAATATGTTGTACGTTATGATATTGCCGAACTGAAATACCAGATGGAATACTGTAAAAGAAAACACACTGTTAGTCTTACTCATAGTTTTTTTTCCAGACTATCTCTGTTATGAAAAATAAATGATCTATCGTTCGTCACTCTCTTGTCGCGTTGTGTCGTTGACGGTTTTTCGCAACGAAACTTTTAACGTTGATTCCGTTTGTCAACTAGTTAAATCACTAGTTGAATTCGTCAACGAGTTGACCAAGTTAACGGGTTCATACTCGTTGACGAATTTAACTGTAAACTTGCAACGTAAATCGTTGATGATTAAACGTGGTTTTTATTCCACGGATGCGCGTGAATGTTAACCAAACCATTTCATTCAATATGTATAAGAAACCGTTTGAAAGGAAACTTTTTATTTTACACAATTAACATCTAAATTGTGTGAATCAAAGATTTAACGCTCTCGTTGCGCTCAAAAGTAATACATTTAAAAATACTTGGATCTCGACTTCAGATCTGTGTACGAGTAAACAAACCCACAAATTAAGTACTATTAGTAAAATAAACTTTCGAAATCACTCTTCAACGCTCGCATCCATGGCGTTAAAAATACGACCAAAAAATTCAACGTTAAAAACACGTTTTGAAATTGTCAGCTCGTTCGTACTTTCGTAATTCACGAGACGAACGTCTCGAATTAGCATGAAGTAAACGCAAGTTAAGCCGAACGTCGTGACGATTCAACAGTTGATTCATAAACGTAACGTTACGTGACAGGATCACGGTTGATTCAACTAGTTCGTTGATTCAACGCTCATCCCTACTCTCTTGGGATCAGAAGGATCTTGAAATATTTATTTAGGCGCTCTGCGAGTCTGTTTGATAAAGGCACGGAAAGGAAACGGCTAGGCCGAGGGATTATATTATGTTGCCCCACGGTCGGTCATAGAGTTCGATCCCGCACGGATCACATACTTGTAATCTTGTATGGCCTACAGGTACGTAGTTGTTCCGGGTTTGGCTGTTTGCGTATACGACGCCAGGATAAAATCTAGTGAAGAGAAACACTAAAATCACAGATAATTTTAGATTAAATTACAAAAGACAGTACCCCAAAACGCCCCAGTATTATGGCCGATCAGAATACTTACTGAGCAACGCAATGCTAGCAACGAGCAGGTATATCCAGGGCATACGCTGAGACGGCAGCATCTCGGTACCAGTGAGATACAGGGCCAGGCATAACGGCCACAGGAGTGACGCGTTCACAATGCCCAAGATCGAGAAGAACAGGGCGCGCTGACCGCAGTTCACATCACCCATCACTTTTCTGAACAACACCTACACCAAAATTAAGTTGGGTTTAAAAACAAATTCGTAAGGTCAAACACCCAGTTTTACCTAGAATAAAATGCCAGGTTACACTGGTTTGCTGGAAGTTATGAGACAGATTTTGATTCAGTGATATTTTCTTCGATGACGGATATGTGCTGAACTATTTGTGGAAGTCCAGTGATCACTGCGTGGTCCTTTAGATTTGAGCGCATCTTGCAATGGACGTTCCTTGCGTAGAACCTGTTGTAAAGCGCTTTTCACACCCTCCAATTCGTATTTCACTTGTTCAGTAATAATCAGTACCTACCTATTGCTTCGATTTAAAATGATTGCCCTTCGGGGTCTACACAATAACATAATATTATTGTTCTAGCGGTCACACAGCGTAGGCGGTCTGTTTTGTTTGCCCACCAATTTAGTAAGTGAATAATACAAACAGCAATACAAAGGTAATGTTTTCCTTTCCTGGTCCAAACGATTACAATATTCGCTGTTCGCTAGTAGGCACACTTGTAGGCTTTTTAGGAGATCGATATCCGCAAGATTGCGTTGAATATTTTATGTTAGAAATTCTATTTTGATCGACCGATAGGAATAGGAGGTCGTCTGTGCGTCCAACTAAGAAAAATGTCGCATGTCGCTGTGTGACGTCAAATGCGATTATGGGATTATTAGATGTGGTAGTAAGATACACTTATGAAGTTATATAATTATGCACATTATCTGCATGGTGTTTATGTTTCCTTTCACAGCAAGTTCTGCGTTTCAAGATTCCTCATCGGCTAAAATGAACACTCACTCAAAAGGTTGTAGGTACCGACCTTTTAAACATAAAACACTTAAGACCCCTCGGGTTAGGCTCTTTTGTCTGGCAGTAATTTTCAGTTACACATGTTATTTTAATAAGTACAATTTAAAGAGAAATTTCGTAAGAAATTTAATCTAAAACTTACCCTAAATATGGCGAAACCAGCAGCGGCGCAGGCAGCAAGCACCACGCCTCCAAGTGTTGAGCTGCCTGTGATGCCGTCCATATACGCGAGGAGAGCTATTCCCGTGTCGCATAGTATTGCTGCTACGATCTAAAATCATATCATGACACGTGATATCTGTACATTGTTTATAAAGCCTGTAATGTCCAACTACAGGGCAGAGGCCTCAGTATCTATTATCTTTTCGAAATGTATTTTGCCAAAAATATTCAATGCCAATTCTTATTCACGAATTCTAACTCCGTTCACTGTAGCATTTTATTTGCCTTTCAGTCCAATTTATACAAAGACATGAACTTAGACAGTATTATTTTATGGAGGTACACAATTTTTACTCATCTTGATTGGCTTTTAAGATTCATTCTACTGAAACCTTCTGAAAAGAAGTACCTACTTAGTTTATTCCGACTCAATAAGGATGTTAAATTAGCACTTTTTGTTTCAGTAAATAAAGTTTAGTTAACTGTGTTCAATTCTTCACGTTGTGTAAAGCAATAAAAGGCTACAAAATTCCGTCGTAATTGATATTAATTAAAGCTTAACTCTCAAATCAAGCGATAGGATCCTGAGCGCTTATTCGTGACCACGATTCAAGATTGTAAACACGAATTTAGAACAAAAGGGACTTTTTCCGGCCGTAGCGTGCGATAGCGTAATCGAGCTCACGTAAACCACACCTGACAATGGCCTTAGGACTAGCACTGGGACTGTAACTATTGGCCTACGTCATCACAATGTTGGACAAAAGCCCAAAAGCGTCTCCCCATGACTTCAAATTCTATCGATCCGAACTAATGTAAACCACTAGGGCTGGTATAAACCCAAAATACCTTTTCTTGAGAAGACAAAGGATAATCAGGCTTTTACTGTCGTACTAAATCAACCGCACTTGATCAACAATTTTACCCCGACGACGGTGCGAGGTTTCCTAGAACGGTCGGCGGATTCCCGCAAAGCTATAATTTATCAAACCACTGTTCTAAATTTATTCCCTGGCGGTCGATTACACTTTACAGGCCGAAGTTGTCAGAAATGTAAGTTGAAAGTATACGTAATCGGTATTGAACCAGTCTGCCCGAATTTTGTCGTAAATTCTTGGGCTGCGTTTATAAAAGACGATGGGACTGCGTGTGACGCAGCGTTATATTGGCTAAGAAAATGTGTGGAAACGATCTCGCATTCTGCTATAAAACGGACACTTAAAATATGCACTCGTAAAATAAATATTGCGTGCAGAAACGAAACTTCTCCAAAAGGTGTTTAAAATCGCGCTACTAACAATAGGCCTTTTAAATGCAGTCTCCTTTCTACACGAATTATTTCATTTTTCTCTTAGTCTTCATCACTCACCCTGACTCCAACAAACTGCTCGTGTAGTATGACCCACGACAGAAGGTAGATGCATGATACATTGGTGGCGAACAGTGCCATCACATCAGTCGAGAGCAAGATCTTCAGTGCATATGTGTACATGTAGATTGTAACGGTCCACAGCAGACAGAATAGCCCGCAACGGCTTATGAAGCGTGCTGTTGGAAAGAATAATGTTTTACTAACAAAATGCTCTATATTTTTTTAAGGTTGAACTGTCCAAGAAGAACTAGCAATTTCATATGGAAAGACGAAAGTTGTTTGCAGGTAAAATCAATAGGAATGCCTGTGTGTTCGTTCATTTTATAATCCTGATCAGAATAATATGCATCATTGCAACTTTATTTGTTCAGATTTACTGCAATCTATACTTCTATAATAATATTAAAAAGCAGTAGAATGTTTGGTTGGTTGAATGTTCTAATCCCAGAAAGTACTGGGCTACTGATTAGAATTGGTTTTTTTTATTGTATTGGATAGGTAATTTATTGAGGAAGTCTATAGGGTATATATCATCACGCTACGAACAAAAGGAGCTGAGCAGCATATCAAGCCGCGGGGAATAGCTAGTGTATGATAAATATGAAAAAATACAAGCAAAAGCTCTTTTGGGCAGGCAAACCATAATGTCAGAAGTCATTTGGGGAAAAATTTAGAAAGGCTGGTCATCTAATTTATGGACACAATTATTTCAGACTAATATTTATGTCGAGCATGCGGGCGGCGAGTAATGGGCGACTCTCTGTCCGACCATGGACCAGCCACGCGCGCCTCAGAGTGTCAGCACAATAACCGGGCTTCACCTTACAGAGCCAAAACCTGCCAGGGTCGCGGGTCTATACCGTGACCCCGTAACATAAAGGGATATTGAAGGACACCGTGGATTTTAGTCAGTACAAGTCTGACAGTCCCTCCTGCCCTGGCCTGGGTGGGAGTACTCAGTTCATGATTTTACCACACTAAAAAAAAGACTATTCTGAGTTGTACTTACCAAAAGTGAACCCCTTCTCCTTGAAATCACTAAAGGCATCAAAGACGATGTCATTGGCAGACTTACACTTATTATGTATGAGCATTACTATCAGGTAGAGGGGGTAAAAGAATATCAACCAGTTGGTACAGAACCAAGCTGTGAAGAATGGGGCATTGTAGAGTTGCTGAAACGAAATAAAATCCTTTAGTAAGGAGTACGCGTAGTGAGGAGAGGCGGGATGCGTGAGGGATAGGATAGCATCTACACAACCCAGCCGCAGTGGTAGACGCCCACGGCGACGGACGTCGCAAGACGATCTCCGGCCACCATAGGCGCGATCGCGGGACTAACGAATACCGTCACCCCGGAACGTAAAGGGCTATTGAAGATGGATTTTAGTCAGTACAAGACTGACAGTCCCTTCTGCCGTGCCTTTTGTGGGAGAACTCATTTGATAACTTTACGATGCTAAAAAAAGTGCTGAGTCCCACTGATTTACTGTAAGGCCTCTTTTATTGAGCATGAAACCAAACAAGAATATTATTTACAGGGTGTCCTGAGACATGTTGATCAAACTGAATAAGAGCATGCTAGATGTTGTTTCCAATCATTTTACCACCCCACATTCCGGGACACCCAGCACATGTTTTTTTGAGGCTACTATTATAATTTACGAAAACAATTTTCATACATTATACTTTTTTAGTAGCATATTAATCAGACAGAGAACTTTCGGCACAGTGAAAGTTTATAATGAAAAAGGTTGCAGGACAACCAATCTGTGACTCTGGAACGTAAAGGGCTATTGAAGGACACTATGGATTTTAGTCCCTCAAACCCTCCCCTGAGAGGGAGGACTCATTTGGTGATTTTACCACGGTAAAAAAATAAACTTCTGATGGTGATTCTTACATTTGTATGCTGTCTTGTAAAGTTATTGACCAAAGGAGATGACTCGGTGCTGAAGACCATGCCATGGCTTATGGTTGGTGGGTACTCTTCAAGATACATGTGCTTTATACAGTGAGTAGATGTTACCCAGCTGGCAGTTAAAGTCAACATAACACAAATACCATAGTATATCTGAAACAAGGAGGTTTATTTAATTTCTTTTACAGAACTGTAGTCAGAATGGGCCCTATCTTTATCTACTACTGAAACCTTGCACCTTGATGGGTCTGTATCTGTACCTACTTTTATCGGGGACATATTAAACTCAGCCAATATCTCATCAGCTGTTCTCTAGTTTATAGTTATAATAAAAAATGGTCTGGAGTGATTTTTTGAAAATAAAGGGCACAAGATAACATAGCCTAGCATATACCTTTTTGGCGAATTTTGAGCAACAAGATCGAGGGCATTTCTTGTCACGCAGCTGCCGCTCTTCATCCTGACTGCTGGTGGCCGACTCACTGTAGGCCTGCTGCAGCGACGGCTGAGTGGACAGTGGAGGCGCCGAGCACACCGATGCCTGCGGAGTGAGTGGAGCCCGGGGACTCAAGGGTGTCGGTGGACCATTCGGACGATCCCTGTCAGCGTCACCACCACCTCTTTCAGTCTCTACCACCTCTTCACTCGTTATTATCACAGAAGGAGCACGCACTCTCTTGGGATTGAAAATAGTGGGCAAGTCACCGTCTCGCGCCATCCTGCTTAGTTTATTTCCAAGTACACACAGCGCAAACCCACCACAACCATTTTTAATTCAAAAAATTAAGTTTTCACTCATTTCTCTAAATTATTCGAATTTCATTGTCCAAATTAAGACATGGATCTACAGAAAAAAAACACCATTCCCTCATTAACAACAGCTTCTCAATTATAACATTGCGACCGGCAAATAAAGTTAAAAATTCTTTCAGACATAATTTTCACACCACTATTTTCATTCATTTTCTTGTTTTTAAAGATTTTCCTAGTTTTGTTTTCTTGGCAACATTTTAAGTTGCAAATTAAATAAAAGTTCACAGATAATAAATAATGAATTTACGGAACACGCGGAACCGTCGCGGAACATTCTGTTTTGTTCACGTTTTCTAGGACATGGTAACATTAAATTAACGTCAAAATTTCAAACGTTGTCATTGGCTGCTCACAAAATCAACTCAACCCAGCTCAACGTTGATTGGTGGCTTCGTAAAAAATTGCCATAAAACAGATGGAAAATGGTCCTAGAAAACTTGATTAAAAATTACAAACATACTACTCGATAGAAATCTATAGAAGCCAATAGAAGCCCTATGAAATCTTCTTGATGATGGATTATGTTTAAAAAACACATTTTATTCTGATTTTTTTATTTTTTGGTACTTTGAGTTCAGTGCCTTAAATTGTCTATGGAACTGAAAATATTTCAGAAAACATGAAAAAAATATTAAATCTCATTAAAAAGGCACAGATACATGTGCAAAGCTTATGAGCTTCCAAAAATAAACTGAGAATCTTTTTTATAAATTAATTGATACGAAAAAAAATCCAACAATCAATTTTTACTGGCAGTTTACAGTCTTCCGCAGTGCTAAAAAAGAACAAAATTTTGTCTATGAGTACAATTTCGCATTTTTGGTGGTAGATGGCATCATGAAAAGTTCAAAATTACGGCACCAGAGGGGGATAATTGGTTAGCCTACTTGAAGCATCCGGGAACCTCGCCATAGTAGTAGACATGGCGGGTATCAACCTGGCTAAATGACGAAATAAATTTTGTTTGGTAATATAAGATCGTGTTAATTTCGTAGAAAAAGTGTTGATACTAAAAGACTAATTAAGTTATATTGGATTAGGACAAAGATGCAGAATGTTGGACAGTCTGAAAACCGAAATATCGATAAGGTGAATGTGCAACTTGATGTGGTAAAATCGTCCACTCCTCAAAGTTCGGCTTCGAGTCCGGCCAAATCTGAAACCGAAACGTATTCAGGAGCGCCTGCCAAATACATGACGGACTCTTCGGAAAGCGAGGATGACTCTGTGTCCGAGGTAAAACGTGTTTTGTTTTCGACAGAGGCGGTGGCAGTAAGGGAATGTGATTATCTGTACCGCTCTAAATACTGCAAGGGACATCTTGTACATGTCTGCTCTAACCGTACAGTTTCTTCTATTACCGAAACTACTCTTCTAGCAGCAATATTTGCTTGAAATCGTGCGTAGCACGCTGAAACGGACTAATCTATTTTACATTCTGAATAGAGTACGTCGCTTGCCAAATATTCCGTAAAACGTCAGAAAGTCATAAGTACATACGTACTACTGAGTAATGCATGAAATTATTTATGCCAGCCGCTCCTAGACAGTATTCAATTGATTCTTTGTAATTGTACGATGTTTAAGGGCTAATCCGCCGTAAGAGAGTTTTCATTGTCTATTTGTGTTTTGGATAAGGATTGATGTGCGGTGGCCATGTTTCTCGGATCACATGCATTCAGTCGATGTAAATCTCTGAATAATGGATTTTCATGACGTTATTTTACTATGAATGTGCGAATTATATAATTTTCTATTAGATTGGTCATAAATATCGTCAATCATGGAATGTTTTGTGTTGTCACAAATGAGCAAGTCGTACAAAACGTCTAGTGATATTCGCGCAAAAACTACGGTTACTGGTGAATTGCAAGGACCATTGACAGTAATGATTAGCTGTAAACTCGTCCTTACGCACCACATTGTCAGTACATCTCACATGTTTCTCGTTGGTGTTATAGATCTTGCTGGCTTGTTTGTGCCTTAGCAGGCCAGACCTGTTGGTAAGTCGAAGACAACTTTACTGAGTGCCAGTGCCCAGTGCTACAGCTTCACCAACAACAATAGCTGTTGCAGTTTGAGTGACTCTTACCGTTAACCTGCATAATGTGTGTGCTATGGACAATTACCATCTATATTGTTTTCTTTATGTTGAATGGTCCTTGTGATTCTAACATACTATTTATCTGAGACTCAATATTTCCAATCTTATTAACATTACTAACTATAACATCTGTAACCTAAACATGCCTTGAGATGATTCAGAATTATTGTGCTACACCTAAAGTTAATGAACTAAAACTAACCTAAAACGCTTTTGGTGTTGTGAAACTTGCAATGTATCATAACAACTGCTTTACTGAATGTTAACCTCTGAGTCTTATCATTGTTATTGAAGTTTTGAATATGAATCAGTTAAATTCCCAACAAAAGTATACAGGGTGAATTTTTCAACTGGGCGTGGATGGCTACTTTCGAAACTATGAGGAATATCAAAAAACGTTGAAAGGAGTCTCGAGGCCGATTTTGACGAAAACTAAAACTGCATCATTGGATTTTAGAAAAATCAAAAATCCTGGTCAGGAATCGAACCCGTTGATTTTGAAAAAAAAAACACACCCTGTATTATTATACAATTCGATAGTGTTGCTAATAAGGATCAAATTCTGGGAAGTAATCATATACGGCAAACTTAAGGAAAACGTATAATTACAAAAAAACTGATTAATCTTCAAGGCAAAGACTGTATTTGAAACATAAGTTACCGTTTCGTCTTTAAAATAATGCTATTTTTAGTTCAACTCAATAATGTCGTATTGCTAAGTACAGTGGGATAGTTGAAACGTCAAACCCAGTGAGACATTGAAAACAATGAAATTTTATAATTTCGAATAAATTATGGCTCAGTAGATGTAAAGTAACATGGAAAAATAGCAATTTCATAAAAATCTGCCATTTCCTTACGTTTGCCGTATATGATTACTTCCCAGAATTTAATCCTTATTAGTAACACTATCGAACAGTGTAATAATACAGGGTGTGATTTTTTTTCCAAAATCAGCGGGTTCGATTCCTGGCAAGACTTTTGGATTTTTCTAAAATCCGATGATGCAGTTTTAGTTTTCGTCAAAATCGGCCTCGAGACTCCTTTCAACGTTTTTCGATATTCCTCATAGTTTCGAAAGTAGCCATCCACGCCCAGTTGAAAAATTCACCCTGTATATCTGCATAGTTTTCTGTTATTTATCTGAAATCTAGTTTATATTTCATAGAATAACTATTTATTACACACAAGTTAAAGAGTAAAAATTCCCATCTTGAAAAGCAGTATCACATTTGTTTTGAAGTCATTAATTGATTTTGGTATATCAGGCGGAGATGGAAGAAGAAGGCGGTGGCGCGGAGCCATCCAAGTTCCTGCTGTCCCACGATGACCCGGAGCGGGCCGTTGACCCAGAGATGCAGGCACGTCTTGAAGCTCTGCTCGAAGCAGCTGGTATGTTACCCATATCCTACTCCATTATTAATAGTACAAAACTTATGCAATGGGAAAACAACATGTGCTATTCATACATGTACATATAAACTACTGCTTGTTGAGCATGTTAAATGTACTTTCTTTCAATTTTATAGAAATTAATAGTAAAGTGCATTGTTCAGTTTACATTTACAATAGAATTAATGCAATTTTATTTCAATCTTGCCATTCATAGGTTCCATCAATTTCTTGAAAGGAATAAATGTCATCTGACTTCAATTTCAATACAAAATATTACTAGCTACATTGTTTTAAACCAATGCAATTGTCATTATTGTAAGTGTCCCTAACCTTTTGTTAATTTTAATTTGCATATATTTATTTGTAATCCTATTATAAAACAATGTGTTTAATTTTGAAAGGTTACATTATGCTGAAGCATTACACTTATTGTTTATTTCCTTAGTTAACCTATAATAATTTTAAATCTAACTGCATACATGTGCTTTTCAATGTGTTTCAAGTTAGTCAAGTCGAGATAATAAACATCGAAGATTTTATAAAAAAAACATAATTATCACATTTAGTTTTGTATACAAAACAAACTTTCTTCTGACAATAATTATGAACAATTTCCCATATTAAGCAGATACAATTAATTAATTATTATTTTGTATAAACAAGAAAAAGATAATGACTCTAATTGGGTTTTTTAAGGTAAACAACAAAACTGAGTGAAAAGCCCAGATGTTTGCATGTTGCTTACAAATACCTTAGGCCCAGTATATATTTTTAGTATATAATTGTCTATTTTAAACATAATAATTTCCTAATTTTATCAAAATTAACAATCCAATCTGAGTTGAATGAACTTTGCATATTAGTTTAGCACTATGTAAACAAACAATAATGTCACAGAATGTAACACTACTTATTATTAGTTTATATCGAGATATGTTCATTGTGCCCATTTTACTTTAAATTGCAGTTCATATAAACACAAAACTATCTGCATTTGCCCACCTTTTAAAGTTTGTTGTAAAGTGCCTTATATTTTAGTAATAGCAAATGGAAAATGGAAATGGGCACAGAGAATACTGTCAGCAAAAAAATATCTAAACATTTTAGCATTTTATTATTGATCAACAATGCTTATGTAAATATTGCAATTTAAAATATCATTGCATAGTTATTTATATCATTTGCATACTTGATAGTGCAGTTTTACGCCACTGAGATCATGTCACTTTTAATTTACACATTGTCATATGACTGTTAACGGATGATCAAGTTTCTCTTCAATAAAAAAGCTTACTAATTAAAGAAGTTTAAGAAGGAATATAATTATGATCTTAGTAGAGAATATTGTTTTGTTAAGGAAGAGGAATTTTCCTCTTACGCAGCTCCTCGCGGTCATGGCATGCATATTCGAGTAGTCAGGAAGCTAGTTCGGTTGTTCGGCCATTTAACACTACCGGTTTAAGTAAACGCGCGGTACTTATCTATAAGCAGCTGTTTGTGTTGACACATGCATGACGTCGCCGACCAACATCGTGCGTCCTAAGACAAAGCCAATTATGTATTGCAGAAAAGCTATTAAAGTACTCAAAATCATGTTCACACCCTTTTATAATTAAAACCAGATTTTAATCATGTTGCGTTCGCGCCTACGTCTTTACTCTTTACATAATATTGCATGCGTTAAAAATCATTAAAACGTTCTCACAGGAAACTTCTGTGCGCAATTTTGATGGATGACTTGTATCATGGATAAAATTTACTTGTCATGGTTTCAACTTTGTCCTTATTTTGTGCACAAAGTAGCTTCTTAATATATGACTGTGAAGATAAGTAATTGTACTGTAGAAATGCATATCATAAAATGACACCTGTCCTAAGTCCCATTTAATAGGGGGCGAGCCTATTGCCATCAAAACAATCGCTTATATTGTTTGCGAGAATTGATGGACACATTGGATGCCAATTAATTATGTTAATATTTTAAGTTTTAATTCACAATTCATAAATGCACTCTCATGCCTGCTTATACTAAATCACAAAGAGATATTTGCATGAATTGGAGTCGAACACGATTTCCAACGCACCGCCTCGCGTCGTGCTGGTAGACTTGACATCCGAAATGTGCAACGTCACTTGTAAGAAGACGCGCCACTCTACGCACAGCGGGCTTGGTTCAATCTGAAAGCGACAGCGATTTTGATCACTAAAGAAAAACCTAAGTTAAACGTAAAACGACTCACAAGACTGCACATTTTGAACCCATTTTCTAATAGCACAACAGTTTTTTTTATAATATAGACTTCGTAGATTAACAAACACAGCTCCAAATCTAGTTAGATTTAAAAGATCACAGCCGAGTTATATTAAACAGGATTGATTTTAATATCGCGCGATAAGCCGCGCTTAACTCGTCAACTAATAAAATATGTAGTAAATCGGCGGAGTATACGTCATCTCTATCGCCGGCACCGCTTACTCACGCCACGGACAGTGCCCCATAGCAATTGATAAGCTTGGAGCGCGCATTAGATTCTGTTCGGCGTACGCTACACTCATGCCAGGGACCCCGCGGCCAGATGGTAGCGTGATCCACGTTTTATCTGTTTCGTAAACAATCAGCTTTTGATACAATGAATTTAGAATGTTAATACTAGTATAACAGTATAGTTGAAAGTGACGTGCGAATGCTGTGGTTTTTTTTTTTTTGTTGAATGCTCGACATTTTATACGCTGTTGTGAGGACGTAGTATTTGCATATTGTACATAGAACAATGCGCAGTACCTATCATTTGATTATTTTTGGTTTTATTTATTTTAATTTATGTTCTTTGTTTAGGCAGAAGGTTAAAAACTACGGGTATAGATGTAGTAGATATTTAATGAATTCTTAGTATCGTTAGCACGAAGAAAAGAACCTGTTAATAGAAAAACGTAGTAACTTAGTTTTAGTCAATATTATGAAAGTATTCATAGAGTAAGTCCAGTGTCATTCAAAACGCCACTCGTAATGTAACTAAAATATTAGCAAATAATGGGCGTCAGTGTGACTAGTGAAATAAAGCACAACCCGCCTTGACCTCTTCGCACACATAGCTGCATTCACTATTTGTCTGAGTAAGTATTTAATAAATCGATAACTTTCGTCAGTCTGCTACGAACGCGAAGATAGACTAAACTTTGACACTCGCATGAATTTGGTAGATTACTACAATAGACAATTACACAGGATGATGTACCAAACCCATAGGGGCTCGATCATCATGTGCATAATGTAATATTATATTGGCGCATAATAAAAATCCACTTGGAAACGACCTTGTAGTGTACAAGCCAAGAATGAATTTAAAAGTAAAACTTTTGAGCACACCTATAAGATTAATCTGCCCACACGTTAGTTTCTATGCCGTGTCGTTTTCCGTAAAAGTGCATAAAATATTCGAATTTGATAAACAGAAATTGTTCATGCCGATAAATTGTATTATAATTATAATTTGCAAATAAACAGTGGTTTGTAGTATCGCCCTTGAGAAAATAGAATTTCTGAAATAGTTGGAATGTCCTTGTTGTCGATATAATTTATAGTCGTATTGCTCATAGGTGGCTTGTTAACCCGTGGTATCGAGGTCAGGATCTCTTATTAACTAAGCTAAAATTAATTTTGAATCGAAGTAGGAATAGCTTTGTATTGTTCTGTTGCGAATGCGGAGACTTCTCATTTCGCATCTCATTACAGTATCGGTATGGCGGGCAATCGCCAGTCACCAACTAAGTACCGCGGCTCGTGACGTAACTTATGCACGAACAGCCGCGGAAAAAGATCTCCCTAACGGCCGCAAATGGAAGCACAACACGCGGACGTGGGCTATTCAAATGTGTCGTATTATAAGGGAGCCGCTTCACAGAAATTTAAGGCTCGTTTGATGGATCGATTTGTTCGTAAGGCTTCCCTGCTCTTTATAAATAGCTGCGGTAGGAGCTTATTAATGTCTCGCTACCGCACAAAGATCTTCCCTGGTGAAATTATCTGTGAAAGGACGGGAATGGATATTTTTCGTAATAACACACCTACTCCGTTTTTTTGTTAAATGAAGATATTCAATCTAAAAGTAAACTATACCTCCCCTTCTCAAATTTTTGCACAAGGTTTGCACAGCGCATAGTTAACAATTTCCGAGAAAATGTTTCGAACTAGGTTTAAAAGGTTTATGAAATGTTAACCTTTTGTAGTACATTGCAAATAACCTTGTGCTTTACAATAAAGCCGCTTTGAAAGCATCGTTTTTTTAGGCTTTCTTCTGTTGTGTAGTCAACTGATCACGGCAATAACCAATTAATAAATTCATAGTTCTTTACGCAAGTTCTTGCAGTAGAGAATCGAATCGATCAATTAATAAACAATTGTTCTTATATAAAATAACAGTTCCTAAAACTATTAAAACCTATAGAATATGTATGATGAATCAGTTGCTCTAGAAGCGCTCATCGTCATTTAAAATTATTCAGTCACAGTAAGAAATCAGTTGGAGATCGTCGAGAAACTTGTGCGATAGATGTTGAATGAAATGTGTAACATTCCTTTTGCCCCCATTGTGCCGTCTTGTACTCCATTGAATTCCTTGAACGTGAACAATTACTCAAAAACACATGATCTTGTTTAAACTTATTAATAATTTTATACTGTTACATAATAAGGTTTATTAATATGGAATCTGCCTAAACCGGTAACAGTTATGATTGCTTCCGTTTGTGAGTTCATTCAGTATTCATTTGCAGACAACTGTTTGATTGTTTGGCTCCTAAATTAGGGATCCCACATAACGTCCCGCGTGATAACGGTATGCACCTAAATATTCCAATGCTTTGATGTCTGCTGAACAACGCGTGTAAGAAAGAAAGGCCTTTTTTGAGCACGAACTTATTTTAGCTCCACAGTAAATGACTTTATTCGCATTAGTTACCTTGGCTACAGTTATAAACTCTTTATTAGTAGAATTAAGATAGACTATTTCATGTTTAAAGGACCCTGGAAGAAAAATAATTCATAAGAGTTTGTTTTACACAGCAAAAACTGTAAGACAGCTCTACAATACAGTATACAATATAGTACTCCAAGTAATTTTCAAGTTGTTTAATTAGAAATTACTTAACAAATACATGAAACTTATTCAGACAGCATCCTGAGGGCTTTGACTTCTTTATGTTAAAAGTACGACCGAGCGAGTTTACGTATCTATGTTGTTAAGAGTTGGATTAACACTACGTGTCTGAGGAATCTTGAAACTTGCACAATATACCCACATGCCGTATAATTTAGACGAATTGAACAGGGCATAGAGTTTATTCTCTTACAATCCTATAGAAAAAAACATGTGTTAACTTAATGAATGGTAAAAAACTATTCGAATATCACATGTGGTCTGCATCATTTGATGTTCACCCATTTATTAAATCAGTCTCATAAACGAATTTTATTTCAGTTAGAGTCATAGAGAAAGTTAGCCCATAAATAGCGTCTAACTTTAGACATTAATGCTTTGCTTGCTGTGCAATTAGACTAAGGACTAGTAATGTAATAATGTTAATCAAAGCTCCCACGATCTATAAAATTTAATTGATATATTTTATACAATCTGACGCCTTATTAGCTTGAGATACTTGAGGAGCGTGAGATAACAGATTCAGCAGCGATAGATGTTTTGTTTATGCGTTGATTGATCGGAGAAAAGTGTCGAGATTCGAGTGACGTCATACGCGTATCCCAATTAGGAGAAATGGAATGTTGATGTTTGTTTAGGTAGCGACATTTATGTTCGTGTGAAATGCGATATAAATCAATTTTGCAGGCAATAAATTAAACAAAGTTTTTTCCTATAACAAAAAATATTTTTCCTATCGCTGTCTTTATTCCAAGTTACGGTTCATTTAATCCAACTTACATCTCAACGAACATCTTCTAAGAAAATCAACATAAGTAGCCTTGGTTTTTGTGCGAACATTCGGCATCTGTGAGCTAATGTTATATAGTCAGACGATGATCCATCTAATTAATTGATGCATCTTAAGACCATGTCTACACATTGGCGTCGAGATCACTTAGAACATCTTAGCTTTACAATTGGCAAGCCTTTGCGAACAAACCTGGGGGCCGATTCTACTAACTAATTTCTGTCACCATTGCAGCGTAACCGCGGCTTAATCGCGGCTTGCTAGCGTTTTCTCATTCTACTAATGAATAACGACCCAAAATAAGTTACGGTTCAGTCGAACGCAACGATCGATCGAGAGAACTGCTAGATCGTATTCTGCTAGCACAGTCGTGGCACAGTCGAAGACAAACGTGACATGTTCTCGCATTCTACTAATATTTTGACACTTGTTACGATCGCACCGGAACTGAAGTAGGACAGTTCATCTGTCAAAATTTGCGGTTGATAATAAGTTGATACAGTGGAACTTTTGCAGGACCGATCTAGAACTTTTTTAATTTTTTTACTTAATAATAATAATGTTCTACATGGATTTCGTTGTACAGACACCGGAATCATTTTTTATTTACAGATTTTCAATTTTGTTACAAGTGGAAGCTTTATATTCGATACAAAAAAAAATTAGGTATCTGTACATTGTATATCTCGTGAATAATTGTTTTTAGTTTTGTTATGTTGGAGGATATAAAAAAGTGATAAACGACGATTAATAAAAAAAAACAAAGAAAGTATTTGGAAAGGAATTAAACAATTGTTGACCTTCGTTATGAATATTGTAAAATAAAACTTTATTCATCTTATAATATTTTTTTAAAGTCAATGTCTCATTAAACCTATTAGTGAACATAGTAAGTTTTATCACACTACTACAAATATACTTTATTAAATCTAAATATTTACAAAACAAAGAAATACACTCGAACAATAAGTAAACTATATCACTAAACATAACAGAATTAAATAGGTCACAATAATTCTTAAGATGGATATGAATATTATGGCAGTACTGTTTAGGCAAAAATGAAAAGAAAACAACATGTCAGAAAAAGGATTTAATTTTAAGAGATCAAATGTCATAAACTCAATCAACAAATATCCAGTCACCTCAATCTAAATCTCTGGATCGGATTTCCAGTAAGTGGACCAACTTTTTTACCTAAAAGGGTAGCCACTCTTTCCTCCAGAGTAGTTAAAACTGGTACTCCGCTCGGTCCACCCTTTGTAGCCTCTATTAATTTCAGTGAACTCGTTTCAAACCTAGAAGAGATGGAATATTATTGTTATTTTCAATTTTTCATGGCACATCACTTTTTCTAATGATAACATTTTAATATTTACTTGAAAACATACCTTAGGCCAATCTTTAGGTGTTCTTGTAACACCTTTAGCATTTACTTCAACACACTGTTCTCATAAGCGTGCTGTGGTGGCTCGTCCTTCTCTGGACCGCGCTTGTCACACGGTATTATTTTTATGTCCTTTCATGAAGGACAGCAGAAGTTCAAGTTGTCGAAATGAGGTTGTCTTTGCGCTCTTCCATTATGCCTGAAAAATACACGTATTTGTACACGAACGGTTACACTGAAACTAAATCTTTTCCAGAAACTATAACGCACCAATCTGCAAGTTATCACATTTTTTTTTTTATTCTTAGCCAATTCAATGTGTAAGCGGGATCGTGTGACTGTAACCCTCAAGTGGGTCATAAATATTAGCTTATAATGGACATCTCGCGCAACATTTCCTATGTTAAAAACAATATCGGGTCATGGTGCGACTTTTGACTTTACAAATAATTATGTAATATTATAATGAAACAAATACTCACAGTAAATCAGTAATTTTGATGAACTTGCAACAAAAGTTTTTGCTTCCCGCTGTTTGTTTATATTTGGATCACATTTGACATCACCAAGACGTTCCGTTTCACATCTTCGGCTTGCAAGAGAATTAAAATGGAACGTTTTCCAAATCTTTTATTATTTAACCATTGATATTTTCCATTATTGTATCAGTAAAATGTTTTGTCATAACATTTGAATAATTTGTTATATTTTAAAACACTTTGGTGGCACGTATTTCTATTTAGTAACATTCATATTTCATACTATGAGATCAATAAAACATACTATTCGTCATCCTGGTAACACAGGATAACGTTCCTAGCACCGTCGTAAATTCCCGCTACGATTACGCATCGATTACGATCCCGGTGTAATGTAACAAATAGTAGAATAACTTTTTAGGTTGCCATTGTTTGGTGATAGGAATTGTACCGCTGCGTAATAGCGATAGGCTATGTAATTTTGCAAATTAGTAGAATCGCCCCCCTGACTCATTAAACACTGAATAACTGACTTGTGAATTTACTTAATAAACCTTTTATCATTAATAAAAGGCGCCGCATTTTCTAGCATGCGATTTTTATCATACTGACAGTGATCGCCCTTGTCCAATCATTCAACTTATTTAAAGGTATGACAATGATCGGTAAACTAGATGCTTGTAAGGTCGTATTCAATTAGACTTTTAATTATTTGTGCTATGATTTTTCTGTAGATTATTATTTTATACTTTTAAGTTGACGTACTTATAGGATCCAACAGGACCGTAATACTAAGGCCGTCCGTCTGCCATACAGCTATCTTTTCAACCATAAAAGGGACACTTGAAATAAGTATTTTTACACAATAGTGTTTGTATTCGGATGGTCCAAATTTTAAGGATCATACAAGAAACCCGTCGGCGCTTTTTCTCGATTTCTATATGCAGTGCCTAATTTCAATATTGTACAGTGGTACAAGATTTTTTGCATGTGTAGGACTAGCTCTTGAACGGTTTTTGCTAGTTTGTAATGGTTCTAAATCCAGCTGTACCTCAGAAACATCTGCAGTGGTCGCAACCATTGATTGCAACGCAATCTGCGGCCTAATCATGTAATTTTAATGGTAATCATAGGCACTTAGGGTTTCTCTCTGGTTGGATTATGTTTTTTATTATCATTGAAGTGTCATGACTTCAGCGCTGTAGTGGTTTGAGGTTTTACTCAATCGAAGAAGTAATCCTAAATGAAAAGAGTCATAAAAAAATATTTGAATTAATTGCACGGCATCTAAGCTAATTCCAGATTCTCTGCTCTTTGTGCGGGAAGTAAAAAAATTGTATCTTTCTGACTAATTTCATTTTTTGACCAAGAAGTTTAAATTATTTCTATAAAACTTGGCGAGCTCCATTGTTTTACGCTTTTTTAATGTTCACCAATGTTGATTATTGCTTTCGGAAGTTGTAGAGGTCGGAAAGAGCGTGGTGGACTTAAAAGTCTAGGTTGTCGAAACCTGCTACATGACATCATCATCATCTCTCAAAACAAATGGCCCAATAATTCACTTTACCCATTTTATCCACAGGCATCGGCAAGCTTTCCGGCGAGGGTAAGCATCTCGCCGACCCAGAGGTGTTGCGGCGCCTGACGTCGTCGGTGTCGTGCGCACTGGACGAAGCAGCCGCCGCACTCACGCGTATGCGCAGCGACCAACCCCCGCCGCACCATCGACACCTTCACCAGGACAAAAAGTATGCATGATTTTACTAACTTTGTTTTTGTTCACTAAGTATTTACAGCCTAGGTAAGAATCAGTCTTAGATCGTTTTCGAGAGCAAATATACTTTGAACATCAGCGGTTTTGCCCCACTGCAGAATACCGTAGATCTTAACGTAAAATTATGTAATTATTATAGCTTCTATAGAATTTTTTTTAACCAAGACTCTTATCAGCATCAAGTAAAGTCCTGATTGCTTAGGTGTTTATATGCTTATTCTTATTTACGTCCGCTTGTAGCGTAAGTCCCAAAAATAGCGTCAATAGTTTGAAGTAACTACATTTAGATATTTGTTGTGGTGCAAGTGGGCCTTAGTATTGCCCATTACAAGCTTGAAAATAACCAGTAGGAAAGTAACTTGATTGTGAATAAAGTGGAGCAATATAAAGAAGCGAACCTAATGCGGGTTTAAATTGAATTCATACCGTATTACGGTGCCCAAGGTCCCAAATAAGTCTGAAGTAATCTTGCTGGTACTAAACTCCACTTATTTTGCGTTGCAATAAAGTTGCTTATAATTACATTTTCTTGAACAAGACAGAACATTTTTTGAACAACATAAGACCCTTCGTTGCCATTCCGCTTGGCGTGTTTTCATTTAACGTGTTGACTGACGAAGTTCACCGCATATGATTCATCCGGAGACGACTAATCACATGTGTGTTACATAAATCCTTGTCTAGACCGTCCTTGTATCTAGATTCTATTCGATAATGCGATTCAAACACTGGATCCCATCAAACAATACTATGACCCTTGATCTAACCTCGTATAAGGTTGGCCAGTAAATTAAAACTGTAACAGCTATTCTTAGACGTCTAGGGACTGTAGTCGTCTGTGATATCAGTCTGGAAAATACATGCAACAATTCTTCTAGTCGACCTGCCCTAATTTTGGCGCAGCACTATATACGTATAACCTAGTTGCCTTTAGAAGGTGAAGTGTGGAACTAAGGAAAGTAGGACACCCATGTTAAAAATAGCATTGTCAGTTTTAAGTTGATTCTAATTTATTGCTCTGTCTTTTCGCTACATAAGCTAGACAATGCGTAACTGAAGACAAGAACACTAAAAACTTAGAATTTATGAGAGAACTTATTTTATACATATTATATTTGTATTTTGACTGCTTCTGATTTATTAAGGACCATATTAGCCTATAAAATATTGTAATCTTAAAGTAACAAGTGACACATATACGAAACTATGTAAAACAAGTAGCGCCACGGGACTTCAGTCGAAGGCCGCTAAAAGCGCATTAAGACATGTGCATATATAAGAGCTTTTCACGTTTCACACATGGCTCGCACGCATTGCTGTGTAAACAGTTGAAGAATTCTCGGAGTCTCGACGATGCGGGCTTGCGAACGCACACTTTACATTTGTTGACAGCCTTTTGTGTGTCAGTATTATCTATTAATGTAGTTTTTGTTGTTTTACTTACTTGGCGTTGATTCCAACTTTCGAGTTCTTAGTAATGTTTGCGGTCTTATTTATTAGCATTTCTCGGGCTTACCCAATCGCGAACTGATCACGCAAGTCATTCGCTACGATACGGGCAATCCCAAAACGTTCATGTGAGTAAGTTCTTTTAAAAATAAACATGAATGTGTCTCACGAAAGCTTTAATAAAAAAAGTTTATTTCAATGTTACAACACGAAAATCAGAGATATGACTGTGAGTATAAATACCTGATTGAGCTCTACCTGTTCATTAGTCATCATTTTGAATAGATCATTATTATGATTACTGCTCAATATCTTGTACACTCCTAATTTGGTCAGCATTTGATCTCAAAATACCAAACTTTACGTCACGATATCGGCTTTCACCATTTCACTTCATTCATCGAAACTCAGTTTCCCTGTTTAACATATTCATTTTTTCTATTACGTCACAGTTCGCAGTATTTATTTACTGTTACATATACATTATCATAACGTTATCACTGTTTTGATTTGCACATTTGTCTGTTTTTTAATACAGGTCGTATATACTTTCCGGTTTTTTATGAATAAATTAATGATGGCTTGCTAACTCATTTCGTTTCCAGTAAAGCCAATTATTTATCGATTGGATTGGTAATAATGCATAGTCAAATAGTCATCAATTATTAACCGTATACGTAAACAGAGAACACGAGTTTGTCATAACACGTTACTTCCATTCTTCAAAAACTGTTAATACTCCGCCATATATTCTAAATATAAATGCTTTAGCTTTATCCAGAAGCGTTGAAAGTTTTAGGTTTCAATGATGATAATCCGAGAATTGAGTGACCTTTGTGTGCGAGCGGGAAGCCTCTCGAGGAACGTGGAGTCACAACCTTACACAGACTGTGTGAGGTTGTGACTTCACGTCAACTCGATGAGACCGTTTCGTAACAATGATTTTTGAAGCTTTGATCTTATCTGATTGATTTCTTGTAACTGTGTACTTGTGGTCGTATCTGTCAAGAGTTGTAATTCTGTGAGGGGTGATTGTTTTAGTCAACAATGCGGGTCGAGCGGCACGGGTACGACGCCGACGGTTGCGTCGTCAGTGGGCGCGGACGGCGCGCCGTCGCTGGCGGAGGCGTGCTCGGACGGCGACGTGGGCACGGTGCGCAAGCTGCTGACCGAGGGCCGCTCCGTGCACGAGACCACTGAGGAGGGCGAGTCGCTGCTCTCGCTCGCCTGCTCCGCGGGATACTACGAGCTCGCTCAGGTGCTGCTTGCCATGCACGCGAGCGTAGAGGACCGCGGCATCAAGGTACTTACATATCTTTTTCTAATCACTTTTTATCTAGATAAATGTAAATGAGCTAGCCCACATTGCTTAGCTCTGTTCTATGTCCAGCTTGATATTTACATAATGCCAATTTTGTTGTTTTTACTTTTTCACCATTTCTTTTCTGATTAATCTCGCGAAACAATAGCGAGATCCAAGATTTTAGGTTCTTACCTAACAAAGTTGATTTTAGCTTTGAATAGCAGCTGAGTCGTCTATGATAGTGACTTTATGTAAAATCAGTTTAGGCGACCCATACTATTCCTTACTACTTAAAAGAGTTTGCTTGTTACGAAGTGATGCACCACAAATCCTCGCAACATATTTCTAAGGTTTCCTCACTCTCCAGGGCGACTGCACCCCCCTGATGGAGGCGGCGAGCGCGGGCCACGTGGACATCGTGCGGCTGCTGATCGCGCACCACGCCGACGTGAACGCCGTGTCGGGCTCGGGCAACACGCCGCTCATGTACGCCTGCGCCGGCGGGCACGAGGAGTGCGTGCGCGCGCTGCTCGAGTCCGGCGCTAACGTCGAGGACCACAACGAGAACGGACACACGCCGCTTATGGAGGTAAAAATAGTTTTTTTTTTTAATGTTTCCCCACACCAGGAATTTCACATACACAAAGAACCAGGCCCGGAACAAGTACTTGCAGATCATACAAATATTTTGTTCCATGCGAGGATCAAACTCGCGACACGCTACGCAGCAGTCTAACGCTCAGCCACTGCGCCAACCGTGTCTTAACATCCTACGTAATTAAATAACATCCCACGAAAAAACAAATCAATCGAATCTGTAAGTAATAAGACACTGTCAAGTAGAAAATGTCCAGATGAACATCAAACGCCTGAACAGATTGTCAAAAATTATAGCGTTTTTAAACACAAACATTACTAATTCAGATCGGTTAATTTGCTTAGGAGCTACAATACACATCAAACTTATAACACTCCAGTTTTTACAGTTTAGCCGCATGGCATAAATTGATACAGCCTAGTCCACGATTATCTCATAGACGCATATCGTATAGGTCCATGTAGGGCTACCGGATTCTATGTTTATCAGGATTCAACAGACTAAAATCCGGTTGATTGATCAACTGCAAATAATTATTAATAATCAGGCTGATACACATTTTATTCTCATATAAGTAAGTGTTCTGAAGCTTACCAGCCAGATGTCATATAAAACGAACAAGCAGAAAAGTGTGAGAGAGACAAGTAATTGCTGTGATTACTTTTTTGTTTTCAGAAAAGAGATAGGTATTGGCCGTGGAATCGCTCTCTCTCTCTTTCTAGGTAGTGGTTAAATCTCACACAGGTTTTGCTCCAATCTCTGTCTATGACCATAAACTAGATCTGGAACACTTTCCTCCATACAGTTCTACTCGACACTCTAAACAATACAAAGTATCGGCATAGATAACCGTTGCATAGTTACATTCCGTATTTATCGCGAATCCAGCTCCAATGAATCATAAGTTACATGTTGTGTTTTCACAAAGTTATTTTGTAGATAGCATAATAATTTGTAAGAGATTAGAAAGATAATGTGCATTTGTGTATTTTCAACTTCATTTCGTTTAAAACCAAGAAGCAGACATTAAGTCAGTGGTTTTTGGTAATTTTATTTCTGGGCATTTAGTATCTCTTATTTTTGAATTTATCTTATCAAATGCAATGTAAAAGTGCATTCGATTATTTGTAAACAAATCGCGATTTCGTTGTGAACAACCCGAATGTTTATCACAAGTGAAATATCCTATGTGCCATTGTTTATGCGGTCGAATTTGCTACCTTAGCCCGTTTTTGGTGGGAATTTCATCAAATGACTTCTCTAGAAGTATCAGACTAGACAAGACGTACGGCAATGCGCCATCGTGATGAACACCCTCACGCGTACGTTAAGAAAATACGTTCTTTATGCGTTCAGAGCCAAGGAATGGAATTCTGTGCCAAAGTGTTTCCTGATAGCTACAACCTTGGGATCTTTAAATCAAGAATGAATAGATTAAGTCTGAGCAAGCATGCTTCACCGTCGACCACATCATTGCTTACCATCAAGCACAATTCTATCATAAAAAATCCAACTGTGGGTTTCTAAAACCGTTCTAATTTCTAAAAACAGGCGGCATCAGCCGGACATGTGGGCGTAGCAAAGATCCTGTTGGAACACGGCGCCGGCATCAACACGCACTCGAACGAGTTCAAGGAGTCCGCGCTGACCCTCGCGTGCTACAAGGGCCACCTGGACATGGTGCGCTTCCTGCTGGCGGCCGGCGCCGACCGCGAGCACAAGACGGACGAGATGCACACGGCGCTCATGGAGGCCAGCATGGACGGCCACGTCGAGGTGGCCAGGCTGCTGCTGGACTCGGGCGCGCAGGTTAGTGTGAGGACGATTTTTATCTTTTTAGACCTAACTCTGTCCTTTCTACCTAAAAAAGTATCTCCATTTTCCTCCTTTGACTCTGCTCTACTTATTGGAGTCTTTATAAAAGACATTCAAGGTAGTCCTGCCGCCTCATCCGTGGTTTCTAAGTCTCAGTCGTTGTGTCTGGGGTTGAAAGGCCCTGTGGTCAGATTTAAACTAAAAAAGTGACTACTACCGTCATGGTGTAATTTTCGGAAAGAAATAAAGATAATAAAATAATTTAGAATTCAAAGAAATAGGCCGCGATTGTTACGTGGCTTGCTAAGGCCAATTAAATTAATTTCTTGACGTTAAAATTTACATTTCAAAGAAGTTACTATTAAAATCAACTCTGAGCTTTCCACATACAACCATCCCCAGTTACATAACCCCAGTTCTTCAAATCACCCGTGTTCACACTTCAATTTAATGATTCACTTGACTATTAGACACTTTCAATTTGAGGACACTTCAACTTGTTCCAAAATTTGTTGCATCCGAAACTATACCTTCCTACCTATAATACTAGTTACAAATGTCAGTAAGCTTCGTTTTATTATATTTAATTGACCCTTCACCTTGATTGTTGAATAGTTGTGGCTTAGTGGTAACGGCCGAGGCCGACACTAGTAATTTGTGTTATTTATTTCATCAACATTGCACTCACAACTTCTTGAGGAAACTGACATGTCCTCCTTGAGACCGCAAATCTTAAGCACGTAATATTTACCATATTGCACTGGTCCCTTGTGCTGGATTGCACAGAGCGAACTTCCTTCCTCCTTCTTCAGAAAAGGAATCCTGTGTCCCAGCAGTGGGAACATAATCTAGTTTTCAACATCAATAAATAGTAACATTTACTTAGTCTGTCAGTAAGAGTTCAGAATATTGGTGATGTATCTTTTCTTTTGTTAAATCAATGAATATTTACAAAGATAAAACATATCAGAACTCGAGAGAGGGGCTTGTGAAATCAGAAAGCCCTGAAAATGACACCACATTTATCATTTGTCGTCTCTTCGACCATTTTGGTTTTTCGTAACAAAAGAAATAATACGCGTCAAATATTTTTGACAATGTAATTGACGAACTGAATCATTTTTTTTAATACACAACCCTATTATAAGCTGATAATGATTTACTCAAGCCAGATTTTATTCTGTACAGGTGAACATGCCTACAGACAGTTTCGAATCACCGCTAACGTTGGCAGCGTGTGGCGGCCATGTTGAACTAGCGATGTTGCTGCTAGAACGAGGAGCGAACATCGAAGAGGTCAACGACGAAGGTTATACGCCGCTTATGGAGGCCGCTAGAGAAGGTACGTAGCGTGCTGTAATTAATTCATTTTATATAGGCAATACACCCCCGACCCCGTTATCGGTTTAAAAAAATTCGTGAAAAGGAAATTTGCAATGATGTTAAAGCCATTTGGAAAGCTTAGTTCTCCTTAGTTGCCGTAATGACTTTCACAAAGACAAGCCATCTCTCCGATTATAAATCATAAGGTTTGTGGACGATAGACTTAAAGAATAATTATGCAATGTTTCACAAATTGGATTGAGTTTGTGTAGACCTAAAAATACAGCTTTTCATTTCAAGTCTTGTAAATAAATATCATGATCTGCTCCTTATTCATTACCGAACAACTAACGACAAAACTCACTGTGACTTCACTAAAAACAAATCTTGTAATAACAGGTCACGAAGAGATGGTAGCACTCCTCCTTGGTCAGGGAGCGTCCATCAACGCGCAGACGGAGGAGACTCAAGAGACGGCGCTGACCCTGGCGTGCTGCGGCGGCTTCCTGGAGGTGGCCGACTTCCTCATCAAGGCGGGGGCCGACGCAGAACTGGGGGCCTCCACGCCACTCATGGAGGCCTCGCAGGAGGGACACCTTGAACTTGTTCGGTGAGTAACATAGTTTACTAAAACATTGGGACTTATTACTTTGTCTGTCTTTATCGTTTCTTGTTTCTTGTTGTTCATTCAATGTACAGCTTACGTTCCTACTAATGAGAGACAGGCCACTTCTCTGTGAGAGGAAACCTTGAAAACAGCAAAGGAAAACACCTGTGTTCTCCTATTGTTTGTTGTAGTGTAGGTTTGACGTTTTAATAAGTTTTTACACGTGGCATGTCTTCCACAGCTACCTCCTCAATGCGGGCGCGGACGTGAACGCGCAAACGCAGACGGGCGACACTGCGCTGACGTACGCGTGTGAGAACGGACACACGGACGTAGCGGACCTACTGCTGCGTGCGGGAGCCGAGCTGGAGCACGAGAGTGAGGGAGGACGCACACCGCTCATGAAGGCGTGTCGCGCAGGACACGTCTGCACTGTGCAGTTCCTCGTGGGCAAGGTAAGGGCACACGGATCCATCCCATGTCAACAATTGTCTTTGATAAGCATCATACTGTTATTTGATACCTGATTAATGAGCCTTAATAAAGCTCAAAATGTTGTCTCCTAACCCACTTTGTGAGTTAGTTTGTCTTTGTAATGCAAAAGTAACTTATCCATCATTTTACACGTACAGGGTGCCGACGTGAATCGCATGACGGCTCTGGGCGACCACACGCCGCTGTCCCTCGCATGTGCGGGCGGCCACGTGGATGTCGTGAAGTTCCTTCTGGCGTGTGACGCCGACCCCTTCCGCAAACTGAAGGATAACTCCACCATGCTCATCGAAGCAGCCAAGGGCGGCCATACGGCCGTCGTGCAGCTGTTACTCGATTACCCTCACTCGGTTATGCTACCTAGAGGTATGTTGTGCACAAAATAGAATTTCGTAAAGTTGACATTTATATGGATAAAGATAGATATTTCAAGTAGCCATAGCGCGTCCATATAAAGAGTTTTATGGAAAATGTTTTACACGCCTAACCTCTCTCCCAAGGTAACGCTACAGCCGAGGAAACGTCAGGTCTGAGCGCGGCGCAGGCGGCGGCGCTGGGTCTGTCGCACGCGGCGGCCCCGGCGGGCGCGGCGGGCGCGCGCGCGCTGCTGCCTGCGCACGCGCACCCGCACCCCGCGCTGCACCACCCGCCGCACCACCACCCTCAGCAGGACCTGCCCACCAAGTTCTCCAAGGTCTACCTAGATGGTATGTCTCTATTTGTTCGCCATAATCAATTAACTATTGTCATGAAATTTAATTTTTTCAAGTTGCTGCAGTGAACATACTAAGTAACTTTAATTAAATAACTGAAGTTTTGGCTACTATGTACAAATACAACCATATCAAAACTGAATCGTCCCTTCAATAAGTGTGTCCTTCCTCAGAGCGTGGCGTGGCGGGTCGCAAGAAGGCGGGCGGCGCGAGCGCAGGCGCGGCGTGCGCGGACGCCAACAAGCACAAGTGCACCCGCAAGCAGCGCGTGGCGCCACCTCACTCCGACCACCACCTGCCGCCGCCGCCCGACATACTGGACGACAACGTACGTACCAACTCACATGAACCTTTACACAAGTCTTGTATGTCGCTTGTATTGAACGATAGCTTTGTAAAGGCCCGGTTTTCAACCAAACGAAAGTTCTCTCTGAACAAATTAACGGTTTTTCCACATAACTCCGCTTAAAGCAGCTGTTTCAAGCTATTTGAACGCGCAACTTGGGCACGTCTCTCTCGAACGGGCTAAGGCTTTGCCAAATAGCGCGCACGGCGTGCCGCGACTTGAGCGTGGCGGCTATTTGGCGTGTTTACCTACTACGAAAATATACATTGTCCCGCCAAAAGGCTTTACCGACAGAGCGCGATCCCCCCGCCGATACGATCTAATCTGTAACCTATGGATGTCCATATGTGCTTTCTCAGTGCCGGCGACAGATCGTGTCTCCCGGATGGACCGCGTCTTGTGAATAAAGACCTAAATGTTAGCGCTAGCGTGGCGTGTTCTGTATGGCGACTTACATAATATTTTCATTCTAAGCACGCCAAGGACACGCCACGCTCTAAAACCGCCGAGATCGCTTTTTGTCAAAGCCTTTAGACGCCACTGAAGCACACGACCACACGCTTAGGCACATCTACGTTGAATCTCAAATGATAATGCGTTTGTAACTGCAAATTGTTGGCTACAACGGTCTTGTTCTATTCAGAAGAAGCCAGCACAGCCAAACGGCATACAATACAATCACTAAACCCAATAACTATCATACTAAGCTCCCCTCATTTACCCCTCCGCTTTGGTAAAACCGGGCCTTATATACAGCAGATTGCAATGCGACACCAACACATTTAATAAACTAACATTATCATCCACCACTCCAATGGTTGTCACACTGCAAACTGTTTGGATAAGCTCTATAATTCACGTTGAAAAAAACAATTAAAAAGTAAGATAATTTGTTAGCGGGAAAATGCATTATGCTGTGGCTTCGCTAACTTCGTACCTACAATGCACATGTCGGTTTCCTACAAACACTGAATACTAAGAATAACGCCTGCGATTGATTTGTACCAATTAAATGACTTTATACTGCAGTACAAATTGATATTGATGTTCTTACTTCAAGATTCAACGTTAATTAATGCTTGTATTGCCAACTATTGTCAAATATACTTGATGATATTATATTGCTCGCAAACTTGGCAACAATATTATTGCTAAACATTACTAACAATTTCCGACGTTTTGATCGCTTTACAATACTGATTACCACAAGGATTCATCATGTGTTAATTTTATAACAATAGTAATTTATACCTTTGTTCACTTGAAATAGGTCATAGTACAAAAACCTTGTATGTTGTAAAGAATTCAAAATGTCCAAAAAAAACTTACTTTGATAATAAATTAGGGACGATTGGCAAATAGCTTCAAATCCCTTCAATTCATTTCAAGTACTAACAATATTAGGAAACATTCAGAAGTTTATTCAGATTTTTTAAGTTACCAATCAAAACTTTTTACCATGCTAAAATGTGAATCTATTCTCAAGCTTTATGGTTCCAGTAAGTTTCTGAATGTTTGGTAAAAAGGCTTTACAAAACTATTACGCTAGTTGCATAACTAACGTTTCTGTTGTACTTGTTTATGTCGTTTTATTTTTCCAACTTATATTTAATCAATACCCAGTTATAAATGCTTTCTTAATTTTGGGGATTTAAAAAGAATATAGTTTTCATGTCCGACTAGTTAAATATGCTTGCTTTTCAAATATATCCCGGGGTATTGGCTCTACCTCTATTCATTCTTTAAATCTTATTTCGGGATCGACACCGTGGTAACCCCGCCGGAGCTATGCAGCTAGTGTATGTGATGTGTTGATTTACCCCTTTGTTCACAAAATAGTAAATTAGAACATTTTAAAAGAGCTGAATGTTTGTAAAGAAAGGGTTAAATCATTTGTACATTTGTGTGGGTTGTTACCCTAACGTCGTAAAGCTTAGCTCCTTTGTGCCTCTCATTTGTGTTAAATTTTCCAAATTAACCATTGCGCCCCCACCCAATGTATAATATTGATACATATGTATATTGTTGGCTTAATATCACGATTCTATCATTTCATTTCTATTTGCTTGCTTTTCCCACGGTGTAGATTTGCCACCACGCCATGGCTAAGGTATCACTCCCGCCGGGGTTTACGTGGAAGGATGTTAACAAGAAAGTTAAAATTAAATGCCAGATTAAAAATAAATGCAACGTGAGTCACACTATAATTACATTCACTAACCTAACTCAAGTAAATTGTGTTCAGCGGCGTCGCACACGTAGACCTGACTAACGCTATGACCGTAAGAGTACGAACACATTGCGCGGTTCTAAGCCATTTCCATACGAACATGACGGTAGTTGTAAACCGAATTCTCAGTTTGATAGTACTCTTCGGGCATGATCCGCTGGGTGAGTTGACTCTTTCGCTATCGTTAGTAGACGGCCACACGTAGCACGTAGTGCGACGCCGCGCGACCACGACTGACGGCACTTTGTTACAGCGGGACCCGCGCGACTGCTTGCCCGACGCCGACCGCAGCCTGCTCGATTTGCCCGACCCCGCAGGTACGTACTGAACATATATGAATATTGTATAGATTAAGATACAGTTTAATGCAATACGTAGAGGTAACGGAATGCAGATTCAGAGACGCCTGAAGGACATCCCACTGTTACATGTCAAAAACAATATTACAAAACATGTATGTATGTGTATGTATCAGTTTATTTTACAAGTTAAAATTGATACGGATGAAAAAAAAATGTTTAAATGATCGGATTTAAGGATGTAAAGAGTGTTAAGTATAAGTTATAATGTAAAACGGTGACGTTGTATGTGAAGGTCCGCCGACGCTCGCCACGTCGGCGCTGCACGCCTTGGACCTACAGTTCTGCGCTCAAGGCAAGTCCGAACGTCACACGTCACCCTTACAGCATTGTATTTATGTTTGGCTTCACGCATTCTGTTCTGCATCGTGAGGGCGCAAGCAGACATGGCTAATGATGAAATTAAACTTACACTCATCTGTATTTTGCCAAAAAGCACTTTCTGTCACTCATTTTTTATTAGTAGGGCGATATCATTGCGAATAAACGCAAAAATAATTTAATTTCCGGTAAAAATCTAATAAGTGACAGAACGAGGTAGTATTACTGAAACATATTTATGTCAGTGTAAGTATGATTTTATCCAGAACCTGTGTTACTCGGAAACGCTTGGGCATACTGTCTGCTGCGACCTGGTTATATAACAATCCATCATAATTTAAAACCATTCAATAACCCATTCCTTCTGTGTACGTAAATACGTGTTTTTTACATCATAAGTCCGTGCCTTCCTTTTGTTATGTTAATTTGGTTCAATATGTCTTGTCTTATCATGAATTGCATTGGGCAAGAAACCTAAATGTTTCAATCACATAAATAAAGTGTTAACATTCACCGAATATTGCTAAAAACAGTTAATCGATACTAAAAAATAATAGCTCAATGGCTGATCCTAAACCATTACTTCATTTTTAGAAGTCAACCAAAAAAATGAATATTATTCTGCATGTTATTGGAGAGCATCAGAGCAATACTAGACCCATCTGCCTGAATTCTCATTTTTTCGTGACTCGACCCTTTTCTACTCATCTGGTAACTTATTTTACTAAATAAAAAATATTTGACCATAATTTTTGATTTCTTATGTAAACCAAAATTGACGAACATATAATGTTTCTAAAAACCATAATACGTCGCGCAGTCGGTATAATTTTGCCTATAAAATTATACCTATAAAATTATACCGACTGCCATTCCCGAATTTCAAAACGATTTACCTTTGTCAATATTCATTGGTTTGAAAAAACAAATATTATGTGTCCTTTATTTTTCAATACGATAACTGACGAACTACATAGATTTTAGATTCATTTATAAAAAAAAACAATGAGATCGGGTTCAATCTTAACAAAATGTTGAGCAGGTAAGTGGGTTTGTCTTTTAGTGCAATACTTCCAGCTTTATTACAACACAGTGTAGTAACATTAGTTTTTTACGCTGTAGGTGTGACGACTATCCACCCTCCGACCACGCCACCATACCCGCCTCCGCAGCAAGTGTTCCCAGTGCAGCAACTAGCAAGCAACCTCAACCAGGTGTGTATGAAAAAAAAAATGCTATCTCAAAACGATGCTATTCAAGCTCCATAAAGAAATACGTCGAGGAAGCGCGCTTTTTCTTGTTATATAAGCTGTATTCAACTACTGGAGCAGTGGTTACGAGTTGTAGGCCTTGGGTTCGAACCCCGCCAGGCGCATTATTTTGTGTAATGTAATTCATCACCACTGGTCTCAAAACGGTGAAGGAAAACATCGTGAAGAAACCGGCATGTCCTATCACCAAAAATTCTAAGATATGTGACATCTACCAATCCGAACTAGGCCCGCGTGGTGGATTATGGACCACTCCCCCTCTCAGAGAGAAGGCCTGTGTCCCAGCAGTGGGAACATTATAGGCTGTTGATGATCTCTTATCATTTAGTAAGACCTACGAGAAGGTTATAGAGTCATAGGTTTTAATAACGTTACACGTTATAGAACACTTCAATACAAGAGCGTCCGCGCGCGAAGGTCTCACGTAAATGCTCCAAGTTCGGTTGCAAGTTTCCTCCTGCTCGACGCGTTGCAACGTCTCGGCCAGCACATTAGTGAAGTGGGTGCCGTCGCGGTAAACCTTCGCGAGTTGTTTATAGACACATCCTTATTATTATTATTCATAGTGACTGTCGGTATACTGTACTTTTATATCCATTCATAACGTAAATCAGTGTATAATAGAGTCGAATATCAATCGTCTAATATAATAGAGTCGAAGCCAAGTATGTCTAGAACATGTTGAGCATCATCACAAATAATTTGGTATGGTTGTAAAACACTATTGTTTGTTGTAACACAAACTAATTTTGTTTGTGTTTGACAGCACCAACTGCAAGAGTTGCAGCAACAGCAATTCCAGCAGCTAGCGGCTCAGCAGCAGCAACAGCAGCAACAACAACAGCAGCAGCAACAAAAGAAACAGCAGCAGCAGCAACAACAACAACAACAGCAGCTGTATGTGCAAGAGTTACAGCAGAGGCCAGATGCGTTTACAGCGCAGGTGAGATCATTTACCTTTCAGTTTTTTGTATCATCTTTCATCACAAACAATCATTGTTTCATTGCGAGGAGATAGTTAATACAAGGCAGCAGGTATTCTCTATCTATTTCTTCATCATATCAGTCTGGGATCACCCACTCTGCTGGGTATAGGCCTCCCCCATTTTTTTGCCATATCTCTCCGTCCCGTGCGTCTCTGATCCATCTATTCCCCGCGATCCTGAATTTCATCTTACCTGCAGATATAGTATGATAGGTACTATTGTGTTCTCATAGATATTACAAGTTGACTGTTTCTCGCGAATATGTTTTGTATCAGTAGCTTTGTGTTTGATCGTCCTCTGTATTGTCCAGCTGGTGGAGGGCGAGGAGCTGGGCGCGGGCGGCGGCGTGGAGGCGCGCGAGCTGGGCGCGGTGCTGGCCTACCTGCAGCGGGAGGTGCCCTCGCTGGTGGCGCTGCCGCCCAACGAACTGCGCTCGCTTGTGCTGCAGGTGCGTGCCGACATATACACACCTACCTAAGGGCTCCCGCACACGGGCCACTGGCCACAACCACAAAAAGCCGCCACCGGCATATTTCTTGTAGTTTTCATACATTTTATAGGAACTCGCCGCACACGGATGGCGCCAGGGGCTGCCACACACTATGCGCTTCTAGCTTCTCATGACGTTCTTTATGGCTGTCGCGAGTGGCTCGTGTGCGACGATACCAATTAATATCTACAATACGACCACGTTAAGGGTGAAAATACAATGACGTCATGCACGCTTTTCTAATCTTGGCACGACGCTCTAAAATTAACAACCAATATTCAATTATGAAAATTAATTTTCACAAGAGTCATTATTCACCCTTATCGTAATCGCATAGTTCTACCTTCGTAATAACAAATGCATTTAACAACATTCAAGTCATATAAAAGGGGCATTAAGTGTATTTAACCAGATCCCCGGGTTCCTGTGACCATAGAAAATCCAACACATCCCTTATAATCAAATTATCGAGTTTCCCACGCTCCTTTTTGCTTCGGCGGCGAGAAGTAAGATCAAATGTATAGAAATGTTTGAAACACGCCAAGAGGCGCCGCCAGTGAAATTTTCGAGTGTTACTGTCTTGTTCGCGCCGCCCGTCGGTCTCACCGTTTAGACCAAAATCGTGAACGGGCTGTTACTAATTTATATCGACAACGTATATCAGTCAACTTTGTCAAGTAATGAGGACATTCAGCATCGAGTGTAAACAGACATTCTCAAAGTATATTTTGTATTTGTTATTATGAGGGCAGAATAATATTTTTGTATGAAGTACTTCAAATAAATTAAGACGACTACATTACTCTGTTCAGTACTAACGTCATTTCACGGCTATAAAAAAAGCCTACTGTCATCGCAATCATGATGAGCATTTTTACGGGTTGATTTTCCCGTGCGGCAAGTCTCCAGTCACATCGCCTGGTCTAGTCAAATTACCATTTAGACATATTATGAAGATAATGTTAAACAACAAATACTTAGAATAAATACGCATCTAAGATGCGATTTATTCTCTGATTGATGCGGGCACGGCGCAGGTGATGCAGCAGAAGTCGCACGAGATCCTGTCGTCCAAGTGCGCGGAGGACGGCGCGGAGGGCGCGGAGGGCGAGGGACACGAGCGGCACGCGCGGCGCCTGCTGGAGGAGGCGCTCACGGCCGACTGGCCGCGCCAGGACCACCACCACCACCACCACCATCACCACCATCATGTTGATGTTACGGTAACACAAACTATACCACAACAATCTTATAAAACAAAACATGCCCTATTACTACAGGACTTGACGCATAGCATTTGATGACTAGAAGTACACGTGGTCTAGTTTACCGTAAGGCGGGCTAGGCCACTCATTAGCGTTAGGTTTTCAGCCCTTGGGATGCTTAGAGGCCACTCTGTTTTTTTAATGTCCCCCAATTCACATCACAATCTAAGTTACTCCACAGTTATCCATAAAAGGTCTTGTGGTTGGATTGACGTTTGAATTTGTGTTTTTCCTGGCGACGTTACTAAAAACCTACATTTTACTCACAGTCCAGCAACGGTTGCCAGTTCCGGGTTCGTCCATCGTCGCCCTCCGGTAACCTGGAGAGTGGCATCATCCTGACGCGCGCCGACAACGACATCGTGACGTTGCCGCAGTCGTCGTCGCAGCCGCCGCCTCAACAACCCCAGACTGATCTCCAGCCTCACTTCGCACTGCCAACACCTACGCTGCCCTATGAAGATTATAGGTAGGCTTTCATTCCTGCTCTCAAAATGGTGAAGGAAACACGCAGTTCTAGAAAAGAACGGAACAAAACATGGTGGAAGCTGCTAGCTCAATATCATATTATTAGGGTTGTGTAACCAGGCTACTGTGTCGGTAGAACATATGAGTAATAGAACAGTTTTAGTCAATATTATTAGAATCTGACAGTGCCTTCTGCTCCACCCAGGGTGGGAGGACTCTTTCCATGATTATACCTGCCCAAAAAGAAAATGGTCTACAATCTTAACAATAAAAAAAAATGATTGGTCTTCAAGTAGAAGGTGTCGTTCTCCTGTAGTGATATATGTGTGTGTGTGTGCAGGCCGGCGTCGTTCGCGTCGCTCCCTGGGCACACGGGCGCGCCTCCTCTGACGCAGCTGCAGCACGTGCCGCAGCACGGCCCGGCGCCGCAGCCGCAGCCCGCGCCGCAGCCGCACAACAAGCGCGACCAGGGACACCATCACAACAATGCCTCCGTCGCCGCTAAGAAGAAGGTAGAGAAGCATTACTTACATTTATACTTTTACAAAAAATCAGGGTTCGCATAATGATATTAAAATTCTGCGTTTACAAGTCCAGTATCTGAGGTTTACTTGTTTATCTCAAGCAAGTTATACAGTTTACCCTAACAAACAGATGTTTTGCTGGCGATTTTGTCTAACTTTGAGAAAATTCTAATTAGAATAAGATTTGATTTGAATGATTTTGTGTGCAGGGTCGTTTTGCGGGGACCGGTCGTGGTTGCCGATCGGGCGAGGCGTACGGCACGGCTACACCTCCCGCGCCCGCGCCCGCCGCCTACTGCGCCATGGACGTGGACGGCGAGACCGACTCCAACCACGACACCGCGCTCACGCTGGCCTGTGCCGGCGGACACGAGGAACTGGTGGAGCTGTTGCTCAGTCGCGGCGCGGACATCGAGCATCGGGACAAGAAGGTATACCAAACGTTCTCAATAATATTATAATATATGTAATTCTTAACAATTTGGTCATATCATAAGTTAAAGAGAGACAATCTGTTAGTAACTTTTGTTAGTTGTTCACTGCAAAACTATACTAACCCATGACCTCTCCGACAGGGTTTCACCCCGCTAATCCTAGCGGCGACGGCCGGCCACGAGAAGATCGTGGAGATCCTCCTGAACCACGGCGCGGACATCGAGGCGCAGTCGGAGCGCACGAAGGACACGCCGCTGTCGCTGGCCTGCAGCGGCGGCCGCTACGAGGTGGTGGAGCTCATCCTCAGCCGCGGCGCCAACAAGGAGCACCGCAACGTGTCCGACTACACGCCGCTGTCGCTGGCCGCCAGCGGCGGGTACGTCAACATCATACGGCTGCTGCTCACGCATCAGGTACGTGAGTGACGCTGACGAATGAATCAATGATGGATTAACTATGGTGCCAAATACTAGTGCCGTTTGAGGCACATGCCTCTTTTGTGTCTTGCACACTGCACACAGAGTAGAAAACGATTAATACCCAGAAAATTAACTTTTACCTAAGAGCGGAGATCAATGCCCTAACAGATTCTAAAACAGAATCTTGAGACTTCCTTTTAACGATTGAAAATCCACATCTGCGGATTCATCTAGAGTTGAAGCTGGTGCTGAGAATATGTAGAACAAGTGTTTTGAGTTTTTTTAATTAATACCCCTTATCATTCCAGGCCGAAATCAACTCCCGTACCGGTTCAAAGCTGGGCATCTCTCCCCTCATGCTCGCGGCTATGAACGGGCACACGGCGGCCGTGCGACTGTTGCTGGACTGTGGTTCCGACATCAACGCGCAGATCGAAACCAACCGCAACACCGCACTCACCCTCGCTTGCTTCCAAGGTAAGATAAAGAAGATAGCTTCAGTGTTTTTATTATAAAGTTCTATTTCAAACGTCTCACTAACGGAACAATCTTCTCCAGGTCGTCACGAAGTAGTAAGCTTGCTCCTGGACCGCAAGGCCAACGTGGAGCACCGCGCCAAGACCGGGCTGACCCCGCTCATGGAGGCGGCCAGCGGCGGGTACGTGGAGGTGGGCCGCGTGCTGCTGGACAAGGGAGCCGACGTCAACGCGCCGCCCGTGCCGTCCTCGCGGGACACCGCGCTCACCATCGCCGCCGACAAGGGACACACCAAGTTCGTGGAGCTGCTGCTGCAGAGGTAACTAATACTTCAGAAGATCATCTAAGGGCCATTTATGACTTTGGTCAAATGTTTTGCATACCACAATAACGTTGGTGTTACCTTTTTTTTTTCTAAATAGTTGTTTATTTTGCAGAAGAGCGGCGGTTGAAGTTAAAAATAAGAAAGGCAACTCTCCCCTCTGGCTAGCCGCTAACGGTGGACACCTCGCAGTCGTCGAGATGTTGTACGCGGCCGGCGCAGACATCGACTCACAAGACAATAGAAAAGTACGTAAAACTTTTTAAATCGTGCTTATGCCTATAAACGACTGTAAAGCAGCTAAAACTGGTAAATAAAAACCACATGTAAGCTTATTCACGATCATGTTCTTATTTTAGGTATCATGCCTAATGGCTGCCTTCCGTAAAGGCCACACCAAAGTGGTCAAATGGATGGTTGGCGTAGTTACGCAGTTCCCTTCAGACCAGGAGATGACAAGGTAAGCTTTTCAATAACTGCTCATACTGCTGTCGAGAATGTTGACATCTATTATATTTCTAGATCTAACAACGAACATTTATCTTCAGGTACATTTGTACAATCTCGGATAAGGACCTACTAGAAAAATGCCAGGAGTGTGTGCGCGTGATCCGTGCGGCGAAGGAGACGCAGGCGGCGCGCGCCAACCAGAACGCGACCATACTGTTGGAGGAACTGGACGCGGAGCGCTGCCGGGAGGAGTCGCGGCGACAGGCCGCGGCCAGGCGACGAGAGAGAAAGAAGAAGAAGAAACTAGAGAAAAAGGTAACAATTACCTAACTGATATGGTGGTAGTAACTCAGGACTTCCTTGTCCATTCAGGTCTATCCAATCTAGACTTGTTAACTTTTTTTTTCGTGGTAAAATCAAATGAAAAAAGTCAAATGAGTCATCCCACCCAGGGCAGAGCGGGAGGGACTGTTAGACTAAAATTCACGGTTTCAGAACATGTGACTATGAAATATCTAGCAAGGCAATTTTTTCTCTACTTTTTTTCAATCTTGTAAAGCCTCTATTGTGTATGTGCTGAATTCAAATTGACCTTGTGTCAGTCTATTCCTAATTGGCCCAAAAGTGAAATACTCTAAACTAAAATGTAAGAAACAAACACGAAAACGAGATAGGACAATGTTTATTCCGAGTTCAAATACCATCACAATATTATACCAATACAAATATTCAAGGGCTGAAAGGGACAACATTACACAATTCCTTAGTCTTGCATGCAGGAGGAGCGGCGCAAGCTGCAGGCGGAGAACGACAAGAACTCGATGTACAGCGACAAGGGCCTGGGAGAGTGCTCTGAAGGAGGCGAGCCTGATGACGAGCCCGTCACCAAGGAGGAGGGCGACTCCGGGATTGACGCTAACTCGCAGGTATGGAAGTAGTTCGTTAAATCATATTTTTTTACCCACGGCGGAACGGAGCAGGTATACGCGTTTAGGGTGAGAGATGTGTGTTTGTGCAAAGTAATGTTTCCATCTATCTTCTAAAGTAATGATCCGATTTTGATGCAGTTATAAATAACGGGTTTGTTTAAGCTCTAAATGTGGCTGTAAAGCTTTTTTTAGCTTTTTTATGTGATGCGACGCTAAATAATGGAGAACCTTGCACTTGTCGAGATGTCTAATATATTTTTTACTTTATCTTTATCATCTTTATCATATTATATATTGTTGTTGGTAATGAAAGGTAACCAGCGAGCAGAAGGGTAGTAGTGGATTTGATACTTTAGAGCTGGAGCCTATGTTGCAAATGTACATTCGACGCCCGCTAACATCAGATCTTCTCTTGGCTCTTAAAACGCGCGTTAGGCTAATGCATTTGCAAGCGCCCAACTTGTACCAGTTTGAGTTCTCCGATTAATCGTTGATCAGTCAAGTTGTAAATCTCAGTATTAATCTAAGCTTTTACAGCCTTTTAATATTTTACATATTTCCCACCCAGGGTTCTTGTTCATCGTCGGACGTGAAGGCTCCCCCGGTGCAGACCACCAAGTCTAAAAAGAAGAAGAAAGAAGAGAAGGCAGCAGCCCCCCCTCCGCCCGCACCACCTGCCAAGAAACAACCTGATAAAGTAAGAACAACTTATCCTTTATGCCTCTTTTCTTTCTAGAATCTTTCTAGAATTAACAAAGGAGTTTATGTTCTCTAATGTTAGAAATTAATAATCTATCTCTGTTAGTTCTTTGTCTGTAACCAATCAACAACCGAATTTGCCTTTCGGAGTCTTGAAGATGTCCAATCAGAAGCAGCCGTTAAATATACAAAGGAACGGGATTTAAATTAAGATTGAGTATTCATTTCAAGCGTAAGCAATTCACATAAGGTTTCCGAAATAAGGGTTCCGGTTATCCGAAAACCGAAAAATCCGGAATCCGTGGGATCCGCAATTTGTCCGTAGCGGTTTGATCTTGCAAATATTTCCAAAATTCAATTCACTGTGTATCAAAACAGACTACTAACCAATAAAATCAACAGCCTCTTCCACAGAGCAAACCTAAACTAGAGACTAAACCTGAGAAGGAAGCCACTCCGAAGCCTGACAAGAAACAGGAGAAAGAGAACGTCGCACCCAGTTCCCCACCCGCCACACCGGCCAAGCCCGCGCCGCAACCAGAAAGACGACCTGCGGAAAAGAAAGACAAGTTAGTATTGTAATAATACCGATAGCCAGTATAGTGCTACAATGTAACCAGTTGTTTTTGTGCCCGGTTATGCCAAAATGAATTAATCCACAACAGATTTACTCCCATTTTCGCCTAATAAATCTAACAATGTTGTCTGTCAGCAGCACAATTTTTAGAATTTTTAATTACTGATTGAATGTTGGCTCCTCTTGGCATAACTGTGTTGTTTGTGCAAACGGTGGCGCTGAATGAGTTGCGCTCGGTAGTTGGCACGTGAAACTAAGTAGACGTAATCAGATGTGTTGAAAGATTGATGACTGATCGTTAGTAAATCAGCATGCGACTACCCTGCGGTCGTTACCCCCTTAGAGGACTGCCTTCTCATAAAATATACTCCTTCATTCAGCTCAGCTGTCTGTACATTTAGGTGCATGCTTTTTTTACTGTTTTATGGAGTGTATAATAATGCTTGATAACTTTGATTTATTTACCAGCAAGAACAGTTTAAATAATTTAACCCAAATAGCAATTTATATAACAATTTTTTACGAAAAATAATAACCAAAAGGGGGGTTAAAGTAGTAAATATTGTTCTTACAGAAAACCCGAAGAGGATAACCCTAAGAGCATTACAGTACAGAATGTTAACAAATATGGGAATAACTCTAGAAAGAGTCAAGTATTCGAATCCACTAGGCTCAATGTGGATAAAGACGATGTTGACACAAGCGACAAAAATAAAAAGACGCACAACACGCATCAGTAAGTTCGATCATCATGTAACGTATCGCGGCACCATTATAAAGATACACACAAAATCAGTGTCAAAGTTGTTTTATCCCCAGTGTTAGTCCCGGTACTTGCATGCCCCAGTGGGATTCGCTTTGTTATTATACTTGGCTTCACAATGACATTGATTTTTGGATACTTTATCATTTTATCGCTTATGTTTGGGGGTTGTTGCATTCGGAATGGTAACAAAGTAACATTTTAAAATATTAATTTGTGGCTTTGGTTGAAATCTATATAGGGTTTGTATTTGTAATGTTGGTTAGCGCTATGCGTGCGAATTGTTGACCATATTCCTTGATAAAGTAGGACTATTTTAACTTTATATTTTGTCTAACAATCAAAAGTACCATAGTTATATACATTCAGAGAATGGTGATCTTTATTGCTTATAGATTTCAGCCTTTGGATGCGTTGAAATATAATAAAAATCAAACATTCCAAGCAAAAACAAACAATACCGACCCCCTGTACTAACCTTAGTTCGCCCTCCATTGGCTAACAAATTAGTCATAGTCGTGTTTTCAATCCAAAATAAGCTTAAAACATACTTGACCCCACCTGAAGAATAACTAAACTTGAATTCAGATTCTCAGATAACATTGAAACATATTTTTTGTCATTGGTCTACATCATTTTCTTTGATATAAGATATCTAAACTAAGATATCCTATTTTGATTCTAAATGCAAGACAACTCATCGTCATTGCTAACCCCTTTGCAAAAGTGACAACTAACTTGTGTTTGAACATAACAGATGGGAGACAGAAGGCAAGAGCACGTCTCCCAAGGGCGGCTGCGTCGGCGGGAGACGAGAGGAAGGATGGAAGGAGGTCGTACGCAAGTCTAGCGTACAGACGCTCTCTACTGTGGAACCTGGGTGAGTACATCAAATGACGGTAAAAAATACTGGAGAGAATAAATTCAACGTAAAATTTCACAGCTTCGAAAACAGTGAAACATATTTAATTATGTTTCAAAACACATGTGTTATCACCACATAAATTAAGATGTGATCAAACCGAGTGTACTGCATAGTGAACTTGCTGTGAAATAAGTCCATTTTTTAAGTACAAGGGTCGACGATGGAGCGAGATTACCCAGAAGAGGCCTATTCACTCTAACTTTGAAGAGATTAGGGTTGTATGCGTTCGGAAACACAGATACAGGCAGAAAGTTCCACAGTTGCATTACGGAGTCAATGCTTGGCTTGACTGTATGTATTTCAAGTATTACCACTTTCTGAAGTTCTTATCTTATTTCAGCTGCAAGAAAGTGTCGGTGGCTTCGCATGCAATCTCTCGCGTGATTGGTCGCGCTGGCAGCAACATCAACGCGATCCGGTCGGCCACCGGCGCGCACATCGAAGTGGACAAACAGAGCAAGGGACAGGGCGAACGTATCATCACTATCAAGTGAGTGTTTTTAGAAGGATGTGGAAGGTTTCGAAAGATAATTTTCCTGAAGAATTGGTAAATGTGGGTTTTTCAAGATATGGAATTTAGATTTAAAGGCCTATTTACACGAGGCTAGAAATTGCATATGAGTTACATGCATGCTACTGCATGTAGTTTACATGCAACTCTCATTCAATATGTTGCATCGTCTAGATGTGGCTTTTATGCAATAAAAGACACGTAAATATTGCATGAAATTATGAATTTATTGGAACAATCTTTTGTTCAATCACCATAAAAAAAACCAAGGGTTGTAGCAATCCGGGGTTGCGGGACATAAGTACACCGCGACCCCGGTACACAAATGGCTACCGAAGGACACCGTGGATTTTAGTCAGTCAAGTCTGACAGTCTCTCCTCCGGGGCGGGAGGACTGACTCATTTGATGATTTTACCACGTAAAAAAAAAGCTTTGTAGCAATGATAACATGAATTATCAAAAATAAAATCAACTTTATTAAACAGTCAGTCGAATATAAAAGAAATAGATCGCAAATGTGTTGTTTCAACAAAAGTAAATTGTAATATTCGTGTGTCAGGGGCTCAGCGGAGGCCACGAAGCAGGCGGGCATGCTGATCGCGGCCATGATCCGCGACCCCGAGGCCGACATCGTGCAGCTGCTGCCGCGCGCGCCCGCCAAGCCGCCGCCCGTGCCGCTGCCGCTGCAGCCCAAGACGCCCAAGCAGCCGCCGCCTAAGGTAACACGCTCGGATATTCATAGCATGTTGATCAAGGAAAATAAATAAAATCAAGATACTTGTGGTCAGAACGAAAACGTCGCTGTACTTATCAAAATGTATCCCACTATCTTCTTACTTCTTGCTAATCTAAATCTTCCTATAAATAAGTAAGTTTTTGAAGATAGATGAATGTTTGTTACTCCTTCCCGCAAAAAACCACTGAACGGACTTAGATGAATTTTGGTACAGAGATAGTTCATAACCTGGATTATCACATAATTATGATAGTTTTTATCCCGATTTTATGTTCTGGGAGAAAATTATCAGTTTGTGCGGACCAACCCCTTGGCCAACACATAATATTATTCAATTTAATATTTCAAGATGTTTAAGTCTCTTGTTTATCTCTTACCTACTCTACTCAGATTTTATGCTAAATATGACTTAATGGAACATCCTTTGTATTACTCGCTTTCTACTGTCATTGTCGCATTGCCTCTGACTTTTTTTTTAAAGAAATTCATGAAGACCAGTGTATGTAGAACTCTGCATGTGTTAATTAATACATTGTGTGCTGTGTAGCAACAAGCGAGCAGCAGCAGTAGCAGCTCCGCCAGCAGTCGCACGACGCCCACAGTGCGCGCGCCTGCCAAGCTGCGACCTGCACCGCCGCGACTGCAGACACACAGTGAGTACTCTATTTTGCACTTCATCTTTAGCTAATTTCATTTCATCTAGAATTTTTCACAGGTTTTATTGATTTTGTCGCGATTATTTTCACAAATGGAGCTTTAAAAGCTAGGATATTATTACCCATTAATTGGCAAGATTCGACACAGTCATATATTGATTGTGTGCTTTCGGATTAATTTTGTCTCGACTCCGAATTAGATTCAAATAATGGTCGATTGGCTCGAATCGAATGTAAAGTACCTTAGTAATTGCTTCAGTTCCGATTTTTCTTCAATTAATACTGGCTTATCGACCTCTAATAAAACCTATTTCTTCCAGCCACCACCACAGCTGAGAAGCGAGCGCCTACCTCAAGCACGGCCAGCATCAGCGTGGTGAGCGCGAGCAGCACCAGCAGCGCCAGCCCGGCCAGCAAGAGCGCGGGCGTGCTGTCGTACACGGGCGCCATCGTGGGCGCGCGCCCCGCCACCGCGCACACGTTCGCCGCCAAGCTCACGGCCTCGGCCGCCCCGCCTACGCCGGTGCCCACGCCTGCGCCGCAAGCTGAAGTCAAACCTAGGCCTCCGCAACCGGTATGTATAATATAAACTTTACTTTTCCGTCGTTAATAAGGCTAAAAGTCAATTTACACTGATACGCGACGGTCAGCTCACAAAATATAACTTTATTACTACAAGGAAAAGTGCACGTTTTCAGTATCGTTGCGTCTCAATGTGTCCTGACCCTAAAAGCACCATTGTATCACAATTTTGTACCTCTGCAGAAATGCCATTCTTGCCTGTTTTGAAACCTGCAACCATAACAATGGTAGCAGGCATCACAAGAATTTACTACTTTTTCCTTGGTGACAGTAACTTTTAAAACCTTTACCCCTTAACTTTATTTTGAAAACGATGAAAGTTGACACAACCTGAAGCACTTCCAATCAATTTATATAACTACGGAAATTAAAATTAAGAAAGCTAAACCATTTCAGTTTAATTATTACAATAACTAATTCACGATTTTTAATAAACGTCTGAACTCTCTAAATAACATTATTACGAGTCTCTTGTAATAAAACCTAACTCCAAACCTTCCTCCAGCAGTCAGCCCCGAGCACAAGCCCGGGCTCCGCCCCGGCGGCGGGCGTGTCCTCCCCGCTGAAGGCCCCGCGCGAGCCCTCGCCCGCGCCGCCAGCTCCTCAACACAAGCAGGACGACGCCGACAAGCAGCACCGCCTGCCCGACCGTACTGTGCAGGTGAGACCAACTACTTATTACGAAATAAATATTATTATTTGAGTGTGTTTTGCAATTTTGTTTGTGTGGGAGCAGTGGTTGCCAAGTGGTATCTTGACTTACGAGATTTAGGTCGTAATTTCGTACCCAGCCTTTAGCATCTCGAGATTATGAGATCCCAAACTTGAAAGGACGTGGCAGGAACCAAAGCCATCTTGCAGAGGTCCATTTAACATTTCAAATTGAAATGATAATTATTCACAAAATAGAAAAGAATACATTTATTGGCACATGCAAGTACGTACAATAACAAACAAAATAAAACTGAATTTTAAACAAGAACCTTGATATTTTGTGCCTCTGATTCTTACACACATAGCGGATAAACGCTTCGTGTGGAATTGAACATTCTCAATTCAATGCGACTATTTGTTGTGAGTAACCTGTCTCATACAGCTCAATACTTGCGGCTATCAAAGCTTTAGATACGCTGAAAAAAAGACGAAAAATCATGTGTTTTCTGCAATCTCTTTCAATTATCCAGATCTAAAATAAAATTACTCAATCTTTGTTCACAGCTAAGCCCTGATAATTCAAGCTCCTGGAACGCAAACGAAGAAAATACGCCTAACACCTCCTCAGCATTACATATTAATACCACGCCACAGGTACGTTCACTACAATAAATATTACCATCATAATGATTGTCCCACTGCAAGGTCAGACACGCCTAGACAAGGCGGCTTGGCAATTTCTTTCCTTAGAAGACATTTACAATGTTACATACATAGTATTTTTCTAAGCTTGAAACTGTACGACAGAAGAAGGGTTTGAGTTTAGTTGATAATATCCAAAGTATTAATGCCCCGAAATTAATAATATATCCAATCCAAATATCGTTCCTTTGTTTTTGACGGGTGACTTCTAGTCACAAAATCTTTAAGCGCTAGTTCAGACATGCGGGAACCGCGCGTTCACCAATCGCGTGGTTTCAAACCGCAAAATTGTGATGCTATTCAGACACCGGCGGGTATTATGCGATTTTCGATTAATAATTATACGAGTAATAGGTAATAATTCTGTCATTTCATTTTGGTGAATACACCTATTAAGTATATGAATATTTTTTGTATTCACAATTTCCAAATATCTCCACTAAATCTTGTCAAGCTTGGTTCTTCATAATTTTATTTGAGTAATCCTCACACTGAAAATCCCATATTGCAGGTCTCTTCTCCACTTCATCAATAAATAGTTCAGTGTCGAAACGATCCAACGCCATGGTGGCGAACTCACAAGCTGTGACGTGCTAACCGCGCGGTATCCGCAACGCAACTGAACGCGAAGTAAAGACTCCATAGTAACAGATACGCGCGGGAGCAGCGCGATTCTATTTTCTGGCGGTTGGGTTGCTGTAACCGCGCGGCTTGATTCACCGCGCGGTTATGTCTGAACGATTACTTAATAACTCATACAAATAAGACTCGCGCGATTTCCATGCGATTCTGAAATCGCGCGGTTCCCGCCGTGTCTGAACTAGGCCTAAGACTCGGAAGTGCAAATTCGGTCGTTGATTAGTTACAGACAAAGATCCAACCACCTCGATAGGTGATTAACTTCCAGTATTAGTTGTTGAACGTTTTGTTATCCTGGTGCAGGCTCACACAAGCTCGGGCGGCGGCCAGGAGTACTCGCTGTTCAAGGACCTGTCAGCCGGCGCGGGCGCCGCCGTGTGGGGCGCGGCCGGAGACGCGCATCACAACAACGATCATCCGCCGCCGCAGGTCACGCACTTCAATGTGGTAAGCCTTTGTTATTACATTTTGTTGGTAAATTCTCATTAAGAATAGGCTTACAAGAATGTGTCTGTTTACACACCGTCAATCAGACACGTTTTAAGGTCATATAATTGTTTTTTTTTTATTCGTCTATCAATAAACACCTATCTTGTGTCGAGTTTTGTTATTCTTCCACACATCAAGGACTATCGACGGCGGAAGAGTTTCAGTGATCCCACAGACCCTAGTATCAAGGAGTATTGTTTGCAAGAAACATTTATTTTAAAAAATCGTAATGTTTATCATTATAATTTATTATAATATCGTGTTCTCCAGGTGGACGCGAGCAAGGCGCCGGGCTACCGCGGCGGTGGCGGCGGCGGCGGCGGCTGCAGCCCCTGCTCGCGCACGTCGTCGCACGGCAGCACGCCGCCGCCGGCTTACGCGCCCACCATACACCAGCAGCCTTCCTACCACCAGCCCATGCCTATCGGTAACATACTTCTTTCAATATCATATCAGCCTCGGGATGTTCATTGCTGAACTTGGCCTCCCCATAAATTTCCAATAGGACTTGTTGGAAGCGGGCACATATTAAAAATCAAATTGTTTTTATTTCACATAGGCCCAACAGGATCAGGACACATATAAAACGTCGACAACAATAACTCTGATCGGGACCAACCCGATCAGAGTTACGCTACCTTAGAGAAGAACCTGTAAGATAGTCCATGGTTCATACCTCTTTGTATAAACTAGTTAGTGGCATGATATACAAAACGCACAGGTTACATGTACACGTGTAAAAAATACCTAAAATTTCAATAATTTCCATTGCTTTACATTTCAGGTAACAACGTAAACACGATGGACATGAGTGGGCTCTCACGGAATGGACCCATCTATCAAGACAACTCTCGAAATGGACACAACATGATGGTAAGATCGAATTTTATTTGTAGACTAGACAATGTTCCCGCGCAATGTCACGGCGACTTTTTGCAACAGAGTCGAATGTACGTAAATTAGTTGGCTACTAGAAACTATTCGTCGCAATCATAGCACTACATGGGGAAAAGGGTTCTTAGACAAAAAGTCACCATTGAGCGGTTTCTAACAGAGTATTCTTTGTATTTAGCAACAGGTATCGATCTCGAGCGGTGTGAACATGAGCGGCGCAGCGCTGGGTCTCGGCTACGTCGGCGTGGAGACCGTGTCGCGCCTCAACCCGCGCGCGCCCGACTTCGCTCAGAGACACCCACTAATGCAGCAGAAGCACAACGCACAGGTATCATCACATTTAGACATCCTGCAAATGCCTTGTTTTTTTATCGTGGTAAAGTCATCAAATGAGTCCTCTCACCCAAGTCAGCTCAGGAGGGACTGTCAGACTTGTACTGACTAAAATACAGTCCAGGAACGCGACCCCGGCAGGCTTTGGCCCTCTAAGCGGGGCCCCATCATTGCCTGGCTAAGGAGATTCTTAAGCCTTATAAGTAGTGTTATTAGACTCGTATTTGTTAGTAGTGTAACTCCAGTATATTTTTGTGCTGTTCGCCTTGGTTGTATTCTGTAAATGATGTTACTGCATAATCTGCTTTGTGTGCCTGTTTAATAAGTGTGTATAATGTTAATATTTTGTTGTTGCAGTTGTTCGCGGGCGCCAGCAACGCGGGCAACCTGAGCGCGCTGTTGATGTCGTATCAGCAGCAGCCTATGAACCAGTCACCTAAACCTATGCAACACACGCCGCAACAACACCATGCTTACCAGGTTACAACCAAACATTTATGTCATAGTGGTTCTGATTATCATCATGTAATTTAAAACTTAGAGACTTAGACTTAGCTTAGGCTTTAATCTATTACAGTAATTTGAATACATGATTTCCTTACATTTTATTCTAAAAGTGATCTAATTTGATTGTCTCCAGTCCCTGCTGGAACGCGGCGTGGGCGTGAACGTGAGCTCGGGTGGCGGAAGCGGCGGCGGCGGCGGCTGGGGGGAGGAGGAGGAACGCAAGCCACGACCCATCGGCACCGAGCGCGCATGGAAGCTCACCGCGGCCGACGACTGGCCGCACGCGCACCTGCATCACCAGCACATGCCTGACCATGACAGATACCAGGTCTCGCCACGGCTCCTCTCTATCTTACAATACTTACAATCATTCATAATATCATCATCAGCCGGAAGACGTCCACTGCTGAACTAAAATCAAGCTTAATTTTTAACCTTCATGGTAATATCGTTACATTGTTGTTCACAGGGAGTGAGCGGCATGGGCTCCGTCGGCCACGTGGGCGTGGGGCACGGCATGGAGGGCGGCGCGTACGGCGCCGTGGGCGGCGTGGGCGCGGGCGGCGCCACGGCGGCGGCGCTGTCGCTGATGCACGCGCTGCCGCTGCACTACCTGCCGGCCGGCGCGCCGCCCGAGCCGCACTGGGAGGCGCCGCCGCCGCACGACAAGCAGGTGCGCTACTCGCGCGGCGCGCGCTGACTGTTGCCGTTCCCTCGCTGACTCTCGCCCTCTGTTGTGCAGGCTTGGAGCAAGTGGACTCACTAGAGCCGGACGGACCCGAGGCCGCGCCCCGCCCCGCCCGCCCCGGCCCCACAGGATTATATATAATTGTAACCCTTGGAAACGGTGTAGATATTAGTGAGAAAGAATTATATTATACAGATTATCTATATACATAATAGAGAAGATGTCCTATCGAGAAGAGAACTACTTATACTGTACGATCGACTGAAGTGAGCATTAAACGATTCATTATAATGAAACTCGTGAGGGGAGTCGGATGTAGTTTTATTTGTTACTGCCGCTCGCCGGTCGCGACGTTACGTTTAGACGAATTATAGTTATGTTATAGTCGGCGTCGCCGTTTTCATCTGATGTAGATATACGCGTAAACGAATGTAATAGTAGGTAGCTTGGAATGTGATTCCGAAGTGCCGCTGAGTGTTTTGAGTTGCCTTGCGTGCGGTCGCCGCCCGCCGTCTATTATACATATTTTACACTATATTATGGCATAATGCGATATTAGTTTCGATGATTGGTACGCTCGTTAACCGAGGCGGAATATTAAACATGTATTAATAAATTTGCTTGTACATGAAGATTAAATATCGATATATTGATGCACTGTATCCACTGGTGTTTTTAATAATACCACCTGTTTTTCAATAATATCTTTTTTTAATAGGTTTATTTGGGGAATGTGTATATTTATAAGTAAATTATTATTGAGGACTTTTACTTTGTCTCGAATATGATTAAAAGCAGGATATGCGGTAAGTTCTAGGTAAATAAACCGTTGTCAAAGTAACTTGCGTGTGTTCTTGAATAGGGCCTAATTACTATTGAAATAAGTATTACTATACAAAGAAACAAATAAAACAACATATTTGCAGGAGAATAAACTCATTTTTATTAGAAACAACTGAGATTCACCATTCTTATTTACATTTAATCATTAACTATAACTTAACACTAAAGAGATAACCTACTCACAACATCCAAATATGTAAACTTGAATTGATATCATTACTATGTAACGAACAGTACACTATAGCTAACTAGCTACTCACATAAATCACAATTTGTTCTAAATGCATTATATTCAATGGAATCAAGATTATTTTGACACTATGAGGTTTCCCAAAGAATTGAGCAGTTATAGCTCAACATGGCGTTCGAGAATCTTGCTCTCGAGGTCAGCGTGGAGCTTCGCGACCTTTCTGGAGTGTTTCTTGATCATTTGCTCCTGTTCTTCAAAGTGGTTCATCTTATCGCCAGCACCAGCCACCTGGACATCAGTAAAAATACATGTCAGAACATTTATTACATTCAGAGATTAAGTTCCTAGATTGACTTCAAAGAAATTACTGTTACTGCTTATCTCTCTATCACCAAACATGAAAAAAATAATTGAAAGAAGTCTCGAAAGTGAAAAAGGATTCGAAATAAAGGTAAGTAATTAATTTATTTTGATAAACAATAAATAAAACAACAAAAATAAAATAAAAATAACCTTGCTCTTATGTTTCTCGCGATTGCTTACGTTATTCGCTTGCAAGTGACGCAGCTTCAATAGACGTGACTCGTAATGCTGTAGTTCCACCTGAGAAAGAAAAATACACATTAACACATTACCTAATAGCCATGCTACCAGCTAAAATAAAATATCAGTTGCATCACACTAACTCACAACCAGTCAGTAAAAAGCATTAATGCAGGTAGGATGATTGCGAGCCCCAGACATGGTCCTCAGAGATTCTCATAGTATAATAATATTTTACTAACTGCCAAGGCTATTTATTATTATAGAGGAGCTTGTGGCTGAATAATTACAGCCACACAGGCCGATCTACCGGGTTAAGTCGCGCTTGCCGAGGTTGGTCTGTGGATGGGTGACCATTTGTCGCAGCGAGTTTCTTCCGTGCCTCGGAAAGGACGTAAAGTCGTTGGTCCCGGCTGTCAAATTGTAGATCTTTGACAGTCGTTACTGTAAGTCAGAAGCTCTAAAGTCTCACAACCAGTCTTACCACGGGGTATGGTATTACCCAGTTACTGGGTTATGGAGGTCCGATAGGCAGTCGCCTCCATGTAAAATACTGATATCCAGCTACATTTGGTTTGACTGGAAGCCAACCCCAATATAATTGAGAAAAGGCTAGGCAGATGATGATAACTGCCTAGGCTATACATGGGTCCAAAATTTAATTTTCAATGTTTCTTTCTATAGATTATGGTATGGAACTTGGCTGGTTTTTTTCGTTAATACTATTACATACTACCTGTTCCCTGCGTTTTCACCCGCTGTTCTTCTCCTTTTGGGCATAGCGTGAAATTATATTTCCTATAGCTTTCCTCGATAAATAGACTGTACAACACAAAATTAGTTTATGAATTCGAATCAGTACTTCCTGAAATTAGCGCATCCAAACGAACAAACTCTTCATTTTATGATATTAGTTTAGAATAAGTACCTTCAACGAAGCCAGTTCTTCTGTAGTGAAATTAGCAGACACCGCGATCTTCCATAGGCCTTGTACTTTAGGTTCAATGAACTCTTTGTTGTTTGGAGCTGCAAAAAAAACATTTTAGTAACAACAAAACATTTATATAGAATTAGGTACAGACCCCAGCACATCAACCTACCTCAATCTGTGAAATCTAGATTTCCAAACTTATGACAATAGTGGAAGGTTAATATTCAATTGGTAAAGTTTGACTGATTCGAGTAGGTAGTATGCTGGCGTTGTACATACTACACTTTGTAACATAAATCTCGAATTCCCAACAAAGTAGTTCTGTTGCCCCAGTTTCTAAAGAATTCAGACACACGTTTTCACAGAAAATATCTATAAATATTTTATGACCCTGCATCTGTATGAGCTTGTAATGGGCGCGTTACAAATGGAGCAGCCGTTAAGCTACGTAAATACAATTTGAGAGGAAAAATTGATTTTTACTGCTTCTTGGTTGATTGAGAATAAGTTAACCTAATTGGAGTACACAGTTTTAATTTTGTTGTCAGGCACTATAAAGGTTAATAATGATAACCCCTCCGTTATCAAATGCGCCTTATAAAAAATAAACATTATTAAATAATCTCAGCAATTGATTTTCAGCTTAAAATCAAAGCATTTAGTTCTATGAGGCTAGTTTTTATTTTTTAAATATTGCCCCTCACTAGGAATTTCTCTCATGTCGTGGGTGTGTTTACGAACATATAAACTCACATACACAAACGCCCAGACCCGAAACGACTACTTGTTGTATTAGCTCAGTGCGGGAATCGAACCCGCGGCACGCAGCGCAGCAATCCAACCTGCGCTAACAACATTACAGGCACATTTAAATAAATAATAGACCTACTTTCCCAGTCACAAGACAAAATAAGTGAAAGTTATGAGGTTGCCCATAAAGGAAGAATTAAAGCAAAAAAAAGTTGTTTACCTTTGGCAATGACTCTTTGCAGGCGGTCATAGCCATCTCTCAAATCACGGTGCTTATCTCTTATTAAGTTAGCCTTATCAATGTAGTCCTTCGTCATATCATTTGTGTGTTCACTGATTTCATTGAACTTGTCCAAGTCATCTTCGTTTATAACATCTGAAAGTTGTAGATTGATATTATTACTGACAGAACCCTTATAAGAGGGTAGATAGTTAGATAGATTTAGAAAGCCACATGCTGTTTTCTTGCGGTGAAGAATCAAATGAGTATTTCTCTAGATGGAGCAGACAAAACTGACTAAAAATACAGCCTGTTCCCCTTCCCCTACCCCTTCAGTTGCTCTTTGCATTCCAGGACCACCTTAACATTCATTAACACAGTCCTGTGACAACACAGACGCATATCTCAATACAGTTTACCTTTTAAATTGTCATACAATTTGATCTAAAGGCCAAATTCATTTTAGTAATTGAAGTATGCTGAAAATTGTGCTACAAATCAAATTGTCATTGTGATCAGCATAATGTTTTGACTGGAACATTATTCATCTTAATTTATGACTGTACTAAATAAGTGTACTGTGATGCTTGTTTGAGAATTTATAGCCTCAACATGTGTCAAAATATGTCAGGAATAAATAGTTCTTACGTTAAAATAATTCTTAAAATATAAATTACTAGCTTTTGCCTGCAGCTTTGCTCATTCACCCCCTTTTGTTAGGGAGGGGGTCCCTTTTCCACATTTGGACTCATAGGTGGTCCGTTATGATGCTCACCCCCTTATTACCTATGTTACTCAAGACCAAAGTAACTTTCAACTGATGAAATGAAGTCATGTCTTACTTTTAAAGGCATCATCCTTGGGTGACTCATCATCAAACAAATCATAGTACTGGTCTATCTTTTCCTGATGATGTGTGAACTCCTCACGTAAGGCCAACAGTTCTTCCATGGTGAACCCTGACGCCTCAGCCTTTGACCACAGATAGTTGAGCTTTTTATCTTTGAATATGCTCTTGTTTATGTAGTCATCCATCGCAGAGTTGTAAGCCTATGAAAATAATTATTTTTTGTCATAAACTGATTTGGGTTTATTGTCTCTATAATAAAGAATTTGTTGATCATGTTAATAAACCTAGAATTTGTTTTTAAATATAACTGGTGAAGTTTTATATACATTCATATAAAACAGCACATAATATTGTAACTGGGTCACAAATTAAGTATTATATGAAATAGCATACAATTGGTAGGCAATCATAACTATTATAATATTAAAATTCCCTTAGGTTGTATCCCAATTCACCCCTAGTCTATACAACACAACTGAGAATACATTGATAAAAACCTGTACCAATTGTAAACCAACAGTTATCTATTATCTATAGACAAAGCTATAGAACTATACAAACAAAAGCTGAGTCAATGAACAGTCTGTGAAAGCAATTACACATTTTTATCTCAATGTGTTTCTCAGACATTGTTTTCGTACATATATAGTTTTTATCTCTTCTATGTTCTTTGCCAACACAAGGAGTATAAATATTTTTATCTTGGCTGATGACTAATGTAATAATACTAAATGTCAAGTCTTTTGTTTTTAAGACAAGATAACATATCTACAGATACATTGACTGGGGCCAGCTACTGGCAATAAATAAATTAAATTGTAGGAGTTTACATGGACCTTCCACATAAATAATTAATGTATCAGATGGTGTAGGGACTTTTATATTTGTAACTACCTATTTTTACCACTTTACTTACAGGATGATCTTTTTCTTTAGCTGCATCTGGATCAAAGTGATGCAGTAAGCCATAGGCAGACATGATGCTGGTGAGTTTGCGCCTCAGTTCTGCCTCTTTTAATCCCTCCTTATCCCCTCCTTCACTCTTCATCCTCTTGTATATTAATTCTTCTTTGTCTTGGATCATCAAATCACTGTACAGGGACTTCAGTTTTGGTTCTGTTAGGCGCTGCAACATGGTAGAATGTGTTTAGATATCTATGAAGTTGGTAATCCATATAAACTTGAGTTTATTGGGAACAAAATAAGGGGGCGGCAATTTCTTCACTGAGAAGTCATAGTAGATTTGATCGGCAGGGTAAAATGACGAAAACAGGTTATTACTATAATGTATTATTATATTAATTAAGGGCTTTATTTACCTGTCTAGCTTTAGTCCACAATAAATTAAGTTTATTCATCCTGAATGGTTTTTCCAAACTTCTAAAATCTACATCGCTCTTTTTCTTTTCATTGGCAGTACGTGAATATTTATTTTCACACAAAGCTCCGGATACCACAATCAATACACAGAACAAAGTCTGTGAATAAAAAATCATTTTGTTAAATCAATTATCTGCGCTTTGTAATGCCGACGAAGCAAAATCACAGCGAAATTAAAAATGAAGAAATGACATCTGACAGTGACAGACAGACTTGCTTTGTTGATGTGACGTTTTTTTTTTTTTTTTTTTTGAAAGTTTATGGCATGGCTACGAGGCCTTTATGCCAAATCTTTATAGTTTGTCTTGCTCATATTTTATAAAATGTTATTCTATTTTATTTGGCGTATCTTCTTCTTCTTTTCAAATTTTTCCGACAGTGTTTTTGATGAATTTATAAAGCGGCATGTAGAAATCTTTGTTTTGTAGCAACACTTCTAAGCGGCGGGATTCGACATTTGTTGACATTTCTTCTGATTGTTCAAAAAGTTCGGTTGCAAAAATTAATCGTTGGAAGTTATATTCTTCACAGCTAAAAATAATGTGTTCTAGGGTTCCTGGAAACTTGTGGCAAGCAGTGCATGTCTGATCGTCTATTATTTTGAATCTACTCAGATGTGCGGGTGTGGTGTTATGTCCAAACCGGAGTCTATTGATTGTTGTTATAAAATCTCGGCTTGCTGTCTTCAGTTGGTAATACCAGGGTTTGCTGGGTATGTCTGTTTGTATACTTCCATACCATTTTCCTTTGTGTTCTTGATCTTTTTTCCAAAAAGTTCTCCATATTTCATTTATATCTTCATTAATTAGAGGATAACAATCAGTGAAAGGGATTTTTACGACAGTACTTACATCTAAAGAGTTTAAACCTTCATATGCAGCTTTATCAGCAATTTCATTTCCACTTATGCCTTTATGTGAAGGTATCCACATAAAAAATACATCTTTTCCTTTAGAGCTAAGATTATTTAATAAAATTTTAATTTTATAAAGTAGGTAATTGGATTTAAATTTAAAGTTAAATCCTTTTAAACTATTGATTAAACTAAGAGAATCTGTAAGTATTAAAAAATATGATCATTTGTCTATAGTATCAATGTACCTAAGGGCTTCTAAAACTGCATATGCCTCTGCAGTAAATATACTACAACTAGTTTCTAAAACAAAACTTTGTACAAATTTATTTTGAGAATCATAGATGGCACTTCGCACATGAGAGTCTCCTTTACTACCATCAGTATATATTTTATAATATTCCCTATTGTGATTCAAAAACTGTAAAAGATCTTGATTGGTGCAAACAGAGGCATTAATTGATTTTGGAATATTAAATAAAATATGAAATTGTGTTGAATAACATGGCCATAAAGAATTAGAAAATGTTTTATTAAATTTACTTTTTATTTGTAGGAGTATTTGGGACAGTTCTGGATATTGGCGATAAAGAAGACTTTCACCAGTTATGTCAGGAGCACTATATTGAAAATGGTAAGGCAAAATTTTGTTCATTACTGTTTGATTTTTACTGCATATTAATTTTAAACAAAAGCGTTGGGCTAAAAGTAACCTGCGAAGTGATAGTGGCATTATTTTTGTTTCTATTTCCATGGCTCTAATGGGTGTAGAACACATAGCACCTGATATTATCCTAAGACCCTTATTTTGTATAATATCTAATCTATTTACAAACTTACTATTGATATTGATATATGCAAGGCAACTGTAATCAAAGTGACTACGTACAATTGATTTATATAAAATTGTAAGAGTCTTAGGGTCTGCACCCCAAGAAACTCCAGCTAAGCAACGTAGAATATTAAGGCTTTTTAAAGAATTTTCAGATATATACTTTAAATGATGTTCAAAAGAGAGTTTCTTGTCTAAAACTATGCCTAGAAATTTATGTTTGTCTGTTTGTGGTATAGGTTCATTGTTAAAATTTATAATTGTGTTAGGTGATTCCTGGCCAAAAACTACAACTCTACTTTTACTAGTATTGATTTTAAGGTCCAAAGTATTATAATATATTTGTAATTTCTTGAGAGAATCATTCAAAGTACATGCAGCTTGGTCAATGGTTCTATTTGTACAATATAAAACAAGATCATCAGCAAATTGAAGAATATTTACATTAGGATTATTTACATATTTACAAATTTCACTACAGTAAAGGTTATACAATAGAGGGGATAATACTGCGCCCTGCATTGTGCCTTTTGATGCAGATCTAGGTCCATAAAGAATATTATTATGTCTAACATATAAAGTTCTGTTATTTAAAAAGTTAAATATCCATTTACATAAGAGTCCGGGAATGCCAAGTTGTACTAGAATTTTTACTAAAATGCCTGGCTGTACATTATCAAATGCCCCTTGTACATCTAAAAAAGCACAAATTACACTATTTTTATTATTTTTTGCATATTTCAGATCGGAGACAAGTGATACAAAGCTGTCTGCACAACTTCGCCCTCGTCTGAAGCCATATTGTACATTTGGTATTATGCCATTGTACTCAACAAACCAATCAAGTCGAGTTTTTATCATGTTTTCTAGTAATTTACCTAGACAGGATGACAGTGAAATAGGTCGGTAGGAATTTGCGTTATCTGGAGGCTTATCTGGTTTTAAAACTGGTATCACACATTGTGTTTTCCATGACTCTGGAATAATCTGATTAATCCATAGATTGTTAAGAATATCTAAGAAAAGTTTTTGAATTGAAAGATGAAGCTTTTTTATTAATATATAAGGAAATCCATCTAGACCAGGTGTAGTATCTTTTCGTGAATTTATAGAAGCAGAAAATTCCTGGAATGAAAACTTTTCTAAGATAAATTTTGTATTTTCATTATCATTATTGATATTAAAATAACTTTCTAAGTTGGGGACTTCTAAGCCCTTTTCTGACAATTTATCTAAAAAGGAATCAATGAATGTATCTGAATAAGACCTATTATTAACCTTTCTACTATGTTTAAATATTTTAATTTGATTCCAAATTTTGCTAATGGGAGTTGTCCTATTAAAACTATTACACAAACTATTCCATCCATTTTTCTTTTCCTCAGCAATAGTCTTTTTCTTAATAGCATCTAACCTCTTGTAATTAATAAAATTTTCAATACTGGGATTTTGCCTATAGTATTTTAGTGCTTCATAAGAATTGATAACACTCTGTTTGCATTTATCATTCCACCATGGTACTGGAAGTTTACTTTTGTAATTAGATGTTCGAACGAACTTAGGAATACATGCATCTTTTAAAGATTTAAGTTGATCACAGAAAATGTTATATGTTTGTAAAGGGTCTTCATGGTCCACATTTATATTACTAAAATAGTCTTTGGAAAGCTCACTATACTGTTCCCAGTCAGTTTTATTATACAGATACTTTTCTGTAGGAGGGTTTATTTTGTATTTATCAACACATAGTGATATAGAAGTAATTGTTGGAAAATGATAGCTACCCATGTTATCATCAAAAACTGACCAATCACAAAGAGGTGCAATACAGGGACTGACAAAAGTAACATCTATAGCAGATGGATTACGATTTGGATATTGAATAGTTGTATAACTACCATCATTAAGTATGCATAAATTAGAGTCATCAATTATGTCATAAAGTTGCTGTCCACGTCCTTTTGTGGATACGCAACCAAAGGCTATATGATGTGCATTAAAATCACCACTGATGAAAACAGGAGTAGGCAATGCATTGATTAAGTTTCGTAATCTATTCATTCTAATATGTCCACTTGTAGGTGGGGAATACACACATAAAATAGAAAGAAGACCATGTCTTGTAGTTAGCAATATAGCTATACTTTGTAAATCCTCATAAAACTGAATATCTAATTGTTTATATTTTAAAAAAGGACGGATTAATATTGCTACGCCTCCATGGTTATTGCTTGCATTACGAAAATGTAAATTGTATCCAGGAATATTAAATGATCTATTATCTTTAAACCATGTCTCATTTAAGAGACAAATGTCAATATTTTCATGTTTTAAGAAATTTATTAGTAAGGGTTTTTTACTATATGCACTTTGTATATTAAACTGTGCTATGCGTAATTGTGACTGTGATGAGGTGTAATTTATATCCATAAGTTTAAGTAAGGTTTTTAAGTAGCATGTCGCCAACTGTTTTGCTATTAATTGGAGTCTGATCACCCATAATACTAATTTCAAGAATAGTACGAATAATTGCCGAGTTTAAATCTGAATTATTTAATAATTGGTCTCTCAAATTAACTTGAGGGGCCTGCGCAGTAGGAACTACTGGGACCTTATTATTACTAGGGGTAATTTTATCATTTAAGTTTTGTATACTTTTATTTACATTTTGTACATTTTTATTATTAAATGAAGTTTTATTGGAATTATTATTTACAATACGTTTTTTATTTACATTTTCGGCTATTGTTGGAAAGCTTTGTTCATATTTCTTCGTATCAACAATACTGGAATATGTAATTTTATTTCGTTTTTCTAACATTTTTTGAATTTTGATAGGACAAGTTTTTGAAACCGCCAAATGTGGTCCCCTGCAGTTGGCACAGCAAAGCTCAGTATTCTTATCGCATTGCGTATATAGGTGTTCTCCGGCGCAGCAACTACAACGTTGCTTACCGTTACATACTTTTGCTGAATGATTAAACTTAAAACATCGGTAGCATTGCTGCAGAGGCGGGATATAATCAAAAACCCTATATGAGAAAAGGTCATATTGTACATTTTCAGGTAGATAATTGGAGAGGAAAGTCAAGCTAACAGTCTGTAGAGGAACTCGTTGTGTCCCTACTTTCTTCGAGAAACGACGAACAGCGATGATTTCAAAGTGAGATGAAAGTTTTGAGTACAGATCCTTTGTTGAGATGTTGGTCGGAACAAATCTTATAACTCCTGTTTTTTCAATGTGAGCCGCTGGTATAAATGCCTTTAAATTATATTTGTCCAAAAACACAGAGTTCGCCATGAAGTTGTTGGCAGTATTGGCCAGTTTAAATACTACAACAATCTTAGTTGCATTGACTCTTTGTAGGGTCACCACACCCTTTATTTCCGTTGTAAAAATGTGATTTAGATAAATCGGACTTTTGTTTCCGAATTTTTCATTTTTGTCTAGAGATTCTACATAGACTTTAAATTCCGTATTTACTGCATGTTCAGGGTATTGTCTAATATAATTTGGCTTGAAAAAAGGAGCAAAATTACTTTCCTCTTTCTGCCGCTGTTGCTGCTCAGGATCCCGTAGCTGCCGCTTAGCCGCTCTCTGTCCATCTGGACCCTCATCTTCGTCACCATCCATCGGAATAATGTTTTTCAATAAACTTTTCGCAAAAAGTATCAATAAATTCTAATTAAATTAATTAAAATTTCTCAGAGTTTTTTTTAAACGAAGCGCCTTTTTTGAGTTTCCCGCCCAAAAAACTGACGTGACGTTTTTTTTTGACATCCTGATTACGTTTTGATTGTGCTAGTGATATTATTGTGCTGAATTGGAACAGCCATAGATTTAATGTATGAACAGCGCAATAGCTGCCCAAAATTGACCCTACTGAACCGTAGTACTATTAAGCGCCGTATTCACTATCTGTCACGGCTGTACGTCAGCTCAAGGTCGCTGTGATGGATGTAGCATACACACCATCGTGCGCGCATCCAGCGAGCAGAATCAATTGAACGATTATAGACGTGTTTTAGAAAATGCCAGCAGTTTTAACACAAAATGCCAATAAATGGGACTTATTCTTATGTTGTCAGCAGCAACAGAAAAGAGGAAAACAAAAAGGAAAAGATTTTGGACTATTTTTTTTATCATAAACGTACAGAATACACTCAAATGCGGAACTTATATTTTTCAATAAATCTTGAAAGTGTTTCACTATCCATTTTAACATGCAGTCTTCTCTCGAGACAAGCTCTAAATGTTAAATCTGCTGTACAGCAAGCCTATACACGGTCCAGCATGCACGATGCTGGACTGCTCTGACGTACGTCCGCGTTATTCACTGTCCATCTGCACGACGTTCGCGGTGGTGGGGGTGCTCGCTGGATGAAAAATGGGTCGCGCACGTCCAGCAAACAATTAAAAAAAAAAATTGACGTACGTCAAGCCTATTCACGGTGTTTTTGCGTCGTGCATCGTGCATGGCCTTGGCGGGACGTACAGCAGATGGAATGTGAATACGGCGCTTTAGTTATTCCACAAGTTATTCTATGACTCAACTAGAAAGGAATGGAAGAGCGGGTCGCCCTAGTCTGTGGGGTCACCAACTACCTCTTTCACGTAACTTTCATGTAACAATAAAACTGTATGAGAAGATAAAATCAAGATTCAAACCGTCCCTATTTTTCTTAGAAAGAAAGGATCACAGTTATGGGTTTTTCTCTTTCCTTCTATTGTTGTGCGTTGTCAGCCCATATACATGTATAAAGTAAAAAACTCATTTTGTAATACTATAAGTATGTATACGTCTAGTATACAATAATATTATCCTCTAAATACTGAATCATGGACGCTGTAAGAAAAAAACAGAATGCATTGTAGATGCCTTTCATTCATTTTAAGGTTACCGATTTGGGATCGTTTTTCTAGTAAGAAGCACGCGATCCCTATATTTTAAATTCCTTGTAAGATATAATCGATGTCTATGGTAATGTCCAAAGCGGAGTTTTGAACGACTATTTACAACCTAGCAGCTTAGTAGTTTTTTATCAAAATATTTTGTGAGGAGAAACTCCTATTAACTAAAAACCTATCTCTTTTCTATTTGGTTATCTCTCATTCTAGAGAATCCAATTTTATCGGTCAGATAAGGAAGGTGCAGTCCATTTTCCATTCCAGGTGGCAATGGCAATGCTATCGCCACGACCCGTCCGGCTAGTTTTTGCGTCTGGCTCTCGGGGCCCACGTCTCTGCATGATTAATTTCTGCTGATGGATTTTACCGATAGACTTACATAATTTCAACGCCCGATAAGCTTTGGTGAATATTGCATTCAACCGTCCACACGACAGCCTAAACGTGGCCTAAACACTAATTTTATTCAAGTCTCCTTATAAAAACATATTCGTATATACTTTCTAGGTAATTGGAAGTTTTTGTCCAGTCATGAGATTTAATGAAACTCATCATTTTCTAAGCTGCGCTGTGCGCTCGTGTTATTACCTTTCTACAGTGTCTAAACGTTGCGTGCGAGAAATACGTGAGTTTCGTGTGACCGAAAGTGAATTTTGTAGAAAACTCATACCTTTTTATTCTGCGCGAATGCTGTACGAAAACTTGTAGTACCGGTCTGCTTTGACAGATGTGAATGAATGTATTTGGTCGTTTCGTTTCCTACTCGTAGACTGCCAATTTGTTCATTTTATTTTTGTAAAATAACACACAGTATTATCATTGCTTATTTATCCGCGCTTGGTTCGCGTCGTCCGCGGTAACAATCGTCAAAACAACTGGAGAAATAGTTATTGACAGTATTGTTTTTCATCTCGTTTTGTAGCCTTAAGCGAGTCCAGTCAGCACAATGGGAACTCAATAACAGCGAGTGTTCCCCACCTGAGGCTGCATCTGTAGCGCGTCCGCGAGCATGTACGTTCGGCTGGTTGTCGGCACTTTCTCTCGCTGATGCGTTGTGAGTCGGTTACTCAATCCGCGTTGTGCAAAGACTGGTCGGAGTCGATGTCTATATTTCATAACGGTAGTAGTTAATCTGTGGGGGTTGATGTCGGTCGTGCGAGGCGGAGACCTGAGTAGTTAGTGTTTGGTGTGTAATGTGTATAAGTTTGGTGTGATGGTGGAACGCGAGGGTATGAGGCGCGGCAGCGGCGGCGGCTGCGGCTGGGGCGGCGGCGTGCTGGGCCGCTGGTCGCTGCGGCGGCTGCTGCTCGACAGCCCCCTCGTTGGCAGGCGGCTTGCACATACAGGTACTTGTTTATACTCATATACCAAAACTACCCTTTTGTTGGAAAAGTCTAAGATGAAATCTTTAAACTTTTAATCTTATTTTGATTACAGTCAACAAACTATCAAGTTTTAAACTTTTTACTAGTAAATTTAAATTCTATTTGGGCCCAAAGACAGCAATCAATAATTCCTAAAAAGTAACAATATAAATAAGGTAAAAGTAGCAAGTCTTCCTGCTTGCATTCTAAGAACTTCTAAATATCTTATCTATTAGATAAAAACAGCTTGTAAAGCAATAAACTCAGTTGCTTGCAAGTGATGATAATTAATGCGGTCTTTTGGCCTGATTGAGAATAATACTACAAAAGTTTACAGGAAAGAGTATGGATGCAGCAGTGATTGTGACCACATGAGTCATAAAGATCTTAAAAATAACTTTGTTTTAATGGAGTACTTATGCATGATAATAATGATGCTGGCTGGTCTATTTTTAAATAAACGATAACAACATTTTTCCATAACATTATTGATGGCCTAAGGCCTTACCTTATTTTATTTATATTATTGATGGTAAATAGAGCTATAACAGCTGCTACCAATTACCAACAATAACACATTCAACATACTAGTTAGTTAGTCCATATTAGTTAGTCCAGTTTTTTTTGTAGCCCAATATGCGTATTCCAGAGTAAAGGCTCCCCTTATCTTTGTTCATTTCATGTTGACCGGTCCATGCTCTTTCGTCAAACAGCCAACCAAGACCCCAGTATACTAGCTCTGGCCATTTTTTGTGCTATTTAAGCACATAGTATATGCCAGCTGAGAAAATGAAAACATTCCAAGGTAGATATGTAAAAGTAGTTCAAAAGTAAACTACACAAGTCATCCTGTGTGAATTATTGATCCCGAAAATACATCATAAACATGACTGACATAGTGAGGGTGGGGAGGGCCCATTGTGGATCTGTCGGACTCCTACTGACTAAAACTTTTTTGGTATTCCTGGACATATTTTTTTCCCCTGCTTAGGCCCTTTGGGGAAGCAGGTGTTGTGTTACACTATGGGATTCATTATATTCCATTTACTTTCAACATTCATCAATTTTTTTTTAGTTTTCCATAATAAATAAAACACTTGCATTTAAAATTTAAACTATAAAAACACAATAGGTATAAACATGTGTTTGACGATTCATTTAAATAATCATTAGACTTTTATGAGCCCACCAATTGAGGCATTGAAATTTAAGGTCCCAATCAAATGGGTCAATGTTACAGTCCCAGTATGTATGTGACCTTTATTGTATGTGAATCATTGTACATTGTTTGTTACATCATGTCAGAACGACTTAATAGATTTTGATGAAGTTTGGTTCACAGATAGGTATAGTCTAGAATAAAACAAATATTCCGTTTATACACCGATGCTACGTTCCTGTGGGATAATTTTTAGCCACACGCGAGTCTGAAGCCACTATCAACAGTTAGGGACCATAAAACTGACCTATTTTTGTTATAAAAATCATAGCCATGTATCATTATCTTCTCCCATTCTGTTTATTTGCTTAATGATTTTAAAATTGTAGTATAGTTCTTATCTTTATTATCATTATATCAACATATTGATAAGTATGGTTATGGATGTCAGGATGTCTGAATAAGTTTATTTTTATGTTAAAAGATTACACATCACTTGTTTACATAATTTAAATCTTTACTGATAAAATTATAATGTATTTCCAATCTCTGTATGAGATTTATTTGACCAGCGGTTAATTAGATCAATAAACTTATTAAAGAAGGATCTGTTGTACTCATCTGTATTTTATTGAAATATTCAATTTGAGTATTCTTTGAATGACAGTGTACAGAAACATGAAATAGACATCATGGCATCATTAAATGACTAACTAAATATTTTTGCAATTATTTAGTCTAGAAGTCGGAGTATTGAAAAATAATGGACAAATAGTTTTTGTTTTATTTTACTACTGAATATTGATAAGAATTTAAAACATAAAATCAGGCTCTTGTGACATTAAAATTACGTAAAAATTAAAAGTATTTCCTAAAAGTAAAATATTGTGAATTTTAAAATAATACATAGTTATGTTTTGGCTTGCGTAACAAAAAAAAAGTGCAGGTCATCATCTGCCTGGCCTTTTCCCAACTACATATATTGGCCTGCATGGCATCTAGTCAAACCAGTTGCACCTGGATATCAGTATTTTACTTGGAAGAACTGTCTGTCAGACCCCCACAACCCAGTAACTGGGTAATAGAATATCCCATGCCCATGGTAATACTGGTTGTCAGTCTTTGGAACTTCTAACTAACAGTAACGACTGTCAAAGATCTACAAATGACAGCCGGGGCCAATGGCTTTCCAGAGGCACGGAGGAAACTAGCTATGACAGATAGTCACCCATCCACAGACCAACCTCGGCAAGCGTGGCTTTACCCCGAAGCTCGGCGTGTGTAGCTGTAATTATTAAGCAACAAGGTCAAATCCAATTTTTTCAGTCATCTAATATCTTGGTTATTGGATGGTGTATTGTTGCTGCTATAATATAAAAATATATTATTGTTTACATTAAAAAATTTCAAATGTGAATGGAATTAATCATGGTTTTATGAATGCAAGTAATGCATTTATGAAAACAAAAAAAAAAAGCACTTTCAGATTATAAATGAGGGCTAATTGCATTGTGCAACAATGAGGAAGTTCATAACTGCTTGACAAATGACGTAATTTTTCATGAGTTCTTTGTAAGGTTACTCAACTCACACATCAAATCGACACTTTGTAATCCTTATAACATATTTTTAAAGTTCTAATAAGTTGACAAATCTGATAAGGATATAAAGTTTGCATTTAAATCCACAGAAAACCTCCCCGTAACTTTATGAAACTGCGAAAGACGCAATACTTGGACCACACCCCACAGAACCCTGTGTCCAATGCAAACAGATTTTTCTTGTAGTTTAAAGAAACTCATCCGAAAAACATTTGGGCCATTCAGAAGAAAAATAAAACATTTTTAATTTTGCTGCACGTAAACACAGTAAAGTTTTACCTAAATTATGAACAGAAGAAACGAGACAGTGAGCATCAAATTGATAAACCATGGCCAACCTTCCAATTGATATAATTGTATTTTACTTCACGAATCGATGATAATATTCGTCTTGTTAACTGATGTTTTTTTTGCTTTTGACCCAGTATGTGGTCACCGATCTCGGATTCAGTATTGCTCTTTACGTGAAAGTTGTGGATGAATATTGCACTTTTAGCACCATATAGAGTTTGACAAACCCTCTTCGCCCACATTACGTCGCGTCGGAGCAATCCTAAGAGAAATTCTGAACTCAAAAATTGGATTCTAAAAATTGTTGGCGCATCGTCGTCATAGAACTCTCAATTTTCTAGAATTTACCAATCCTAAATTTTGTTTCATACGTCTAGTTGACTAAATCTAGTTTACAGAATCACATAGTGAAATATTTTAAAAGGATAACTGATTTGAATGAATACTGCGTGTCATCGAAGCGAGGGTATTGTTGTTTGATGAATTGTAACATTCACTCATTGATAATACAAAAAGTTCCAAGGGAAATGTTATTATACAGAATACCTCGGATACACGTACCTGCTTTATCGCAGCTCACATGATAAAGATAACGCAATTAAAAGTAGGTACAAGTTTACCACCCGATTACGCTTTATCTCCATAAAAGAGCAGTTCATTAATTCATTTGCTCGGATTAGAAATTACGTATGCGTCTTCAGTCTAAAAAAGGAAGGTGGTGGTCGTTATCGTGATATAATCCACCAATAACCTTATGCAATTTGATTTGAATGTTGTCCCCAAACAGCAGTTAATTATTCAGAAGTTTCTATCACTATCCGAAGTTCTACAAGCCACAATGATTACTAAATACATAGCTGAATGATACATAGTGTCATGTTACTCGTTAGTGGTCGATCTCTAAACAATCGTATTGTTTTACATATTCGTTCAATGGCTTAAGGTACACGCGAGCTGGCGGAATTGGTGAAATCTGATCAGCGAAGCCTTGCCATGAATGGCAATCTTGCATCGATAGTTCCTATCTTGTTTTATTTGTGTAGTTGAAAAGAGACGGAGAAGCTTTTGAAGTGCCCTGAGATGTTAGTTTTCCTTTCATGGTAGTGAATCGTGGGATAGTGCTACTAGAGAAGTGAATCGCAATATTGATACAGTTTATTGAACTATTGAAGTATGAAACACAAGCTGTTTTAAAATGTATCTTGTTTAAAACACCCATACAAATTTATGACCAGATTGACGTGGATTCCGTCTAGACGAATTACTAGGTAGGTACTTGTTTTTTCTAGCGGAAACTATAAATTTTATTAGAGGTTTCTTCTCAATATGGATTAATCTTCTAGGCGTGACGCGACGCTGCAATCTTCGCGTCTTCCTCATTCCTTACTACGGTTTACAATCAAACCGTAATTATGGCTGTCTAAGCCGCGTCACATACTTGCTGAGCAAGTTTTTATCTAGCCGATGGTGTTGGTGGATCCAAGTTGAAATCATTGAGAAAAATACTGGATTTCATTGCAGGAGCTTGAAATAGCTCGCAATATTTTCAAGTAGAATTAAGTCAGAGGTGAACCGTGACAATCCAATTAATCACGAAATCATTGCAACAAATGATTTATTATTCCTCAAGTTATAGCAGATGTGGGTTAAATACGCATAAGTATTCGTTTCGCCAACATTTATGTAACTTCAACCCAATTACAATTAAGGTATCGTGATTATTACATTGTTTAATTGCTCGCACAATTATTAATGCAGCTACGTATGGATACCAACTGCTGCCTTCACTGCAATCACTGTATGTTGAAATGTATAAACAGCAATGTATACCTACTTTGATTTCCTCTGTACATGGTTTTCTACTTCTTCTTTTTAAAATTCGATAAAAGTGCACTTCTATCAAAGTTAAACTTGACTCTCTTCGATGTCAAAATACAAAAACAACCGTCAAAAAACACTGGAGGTACTACGTAATGGGTCAATCAGACACAATTTTAAAAATACGACCTGTATTTTTTTTTCAGGATTATATGGTAAAAAAGTTTTCGGACATAATATTTCACCGCCGAAGCCACCCAATTACAAAGAATCATTGCCAAAGAGGCTACATTATTTAGCCAGTAAAAATGGCAATATTTACTAAGTTGGAGCGTCATAAACTTGAACGTCTAATTTGTTTTGAAATTGTTTGTGGTACTAAAACTGTCTAACTAGTACAATTAAAAAAATATTTACGAGAAAACAATGTTCCCGCAAGAAAATAACCAGCAGACCTCGAATATAAAATTAAATATTTACATAATTTGATGTTTACCAATAACGTATGCATATTTGACACATTAATGACGGTATTGTGCAAACGCAAAGACTGCTTGAGGTCAAATGTCAGCACTTTCGATATTGTACAGAATAGGTAATGTGTGTCATCAACTCACTGCTAATATCATAGTCTAGACTGTTGTGAAGACACTGCAAATGCTTACGTCGACGGTCTACACTAACACAATTTGGTAAAAATATAGGCCTAACAATATCTACTTAACAACAATATCTAATTTTATTACTTTAACGACAAAGAAGGTAGTCTGGTAATACCATAATTTTAAACAAGTATTTGTTACTATCAAAAAACTGCTGAAGAAAAACAAAAAATATTGTGACCTCTATCCGCTGTCGAAAATGAAGAAAAACCATACAAGTTAATAATAATCGTCGTCAATGCCTTTGAGTATGAGTATGACCTACAAACAAGTGCGGTAAGTACTTCATCGAAAATGTTAACTTTCAAGGATGTGCTCAAACAATTCCGCAACCTTCGCAGCACCTGCCGTGAGCCGTTAGCAACTAAAGGAAGCGTGCAAGGCGATGAACGCTCATCATTGTACATCACATCCTATCTTAGTACCGGGAAGTGAAGCGCAGAGGCTTGTTCTCGGATATCACTTTATCTAATTCAAATGAATAGTAGGTTGGGAACTTAATGGAAAAACCGATTTGGTGGAAGAAACTCTTCCTAGAGTAGCGAAAAAGGAAAATCTTGTGTGCCCATTTTATTACGATAATTTATTATTCCTCCCAAAAAGCAACGCTTCATTATTTGAGATCCACATATGAATCTTAAGGGTATTGCGTCTGTGGGTCAATTGAATCTGACGGATATGGGCTTTCTCGAAACGAGCCATCCAATTATTTCGGCCTCGAAAACGTTATTGCACGCTGAATAATAGACAAAGTGTTGTGTTGCCGCTATGCCGTATCATTTACCGTTTTCTTGCCGTAGTGTATCTTTGCTGTGTACATTATCGTTTCCTGGGATTACCTTTTACAACTGCAATACGAGTTCGCGTATGTAATAACGTCAGACATTATCCATTCCGGGTGAGAGGAAAGCTTGCAGTGGACTGCCATCGATTGCACCATACTGGAAGTTGTCAACTATAATACCAGATTTCCAAGTCTAAATTATTTGCCACTTTAGTATCCAAAATGTACAATTTTATGAGCTAGCTTCACAAACCTGTCATCGCGTCATTGAGTTTTTATACATAATGTGATGAAAAATAGTATCCAACTAACTTGCCTGGGGTTTTGTATTGTTCTTTTTTTTCTATTTCGACAAGGATATTACGTCACCACGTTATTGGTGTTGAAGGCTCAATAACGGCGCCAGTTTTATATTTAATCACTGCTCAGATGCTTCGTCGTTTTTGGGATGCTGGTGAAAGTGATGTGAACCATTCAAAATTATGTTTTGTCCGTTGCCTCATAACTGGGTAACCTCAATTGAGTCATGATTTCTTGAGTAATTTGTCATGTGTCGTGGCATTCGTTCTTCTTCTGGGTGTCTCAACAGAGCGGAGAGACTATTTAATCAGTCTCTAAGATACATAGCACTAATTGAGCCCGTCTACCTCGATAAATTTCATCTTCCTTAAGTCCTTCAAGTAGCGAAGAGCGCAAGTAAATCCTTGGAAGTTTATTACTTAGAGTCTGGGCGTTGTGCACGGTTCTGATCCGCTTTAAGTAGTACTTGGTCTGTAAATTGTAGAATACAGAAGGTACACGTACTTACTTAGCAGAATATTTTCTCGTTGTCCGATGATACGAGAGCAGTACGTGTATGCTTTCCAAATAAATGTAGGTCATTTGCTTCGAGTTTTGGCAATCCGCGCGTCTCGTTGCATGCCGTGCTGGTTTACAATGTTGTTCTCGTCTTTAAGAGTTTATTGTTAACAGAAACTAATTAACTTTTTGTTGTAATGACACTCAAGTGCATTTCATTTGCATTCCAATAGCGTGTGTGGTCTCAGGTGAAATTATTACCAATTTCGTTTCGGTGGGATTTTAACGTGTACCTACAAATTCCTCCTCCTACGTCATCCTACGTCCGTTTTGATTTTTTTTTAGGAATCACTGCGAGTACTTATTTTGTTCACGTTAGGTTCTTTTTTTTCTATGACGGTCAATGTATCCATATCATAATTCTTAATTATTTTGTTATGTGGCTGTGAGATGTTGAGGTGTTTGACGCATGTAGATCTCGATGATAAATCATAACTGCCAATGTAAGGACGTTGTCACCTTGCCTCAACACCGCAGCATCGAAGTCTTGTTGACATTCAAAACTGATCTAATCAACCCTGAAGAGCCTTGAGTTAGTTGCATAGACTTGTAAACCAATTGTATTATTCCCAAGTTGTCCACAGAGTTACGGAGCTCTGTCCAAGTGGTGTAATAAGTTTATAACATTCTGCAATCTCCACAATCTAACGTGATGTGGATTAGTTATGATAAATCGGTCGCCTTATCGCTTTATAACACGTAATTATATGACCCGTCATAATGTAATTTACCTATAAATAAATAAATAATCGTCACAGATCAGGAACCGAACAATGTAGACGACAGTTTGTTTAGGTTTATTGAGTGGTCGAGAGCAAACATGTTGTCTTACGAAAAACAAATATTGGAAGAAATATAGTGGGCTTCATGAACGACCACAAAAGGTGACCGGTCGTTATGAGCCTCACTGTCACATTCTAGAGTGAAGCCGACTTCGTTGCAATACACTGATGCGCAAATTAAAATAAAATATTTATTCAGGAGACGGATAATAAAGTGTTAATATTTTCTTAGGCCGGCATCGTCACGTTCCTCTCTCCCCAGAGCCAGTTCAACGAAACATAAATATGAGTTGTTCTATTCTTAGTACCAACAGAAGGGTTGGTGGTTATATATCACGATCCACGATGTTAGTCATAGTTCACAAGCACACTGTCTACCACAATATGATTAGTATGATTAACAAGCACCTATCTTGCACTAGTTAACATAATAAACACAAAACGAAGTATGCCTTTCCTTAACGCTCAGATCAGAATGTAAACATCGATAAAATAATGAGAGATAAAGATGTGCTCTCGTATGAATATCGAGTGCAAACCGTTTATATCGTGGATAACGATTCACACTGACCTGAATGTGCATCTGTCTGTTCCAATAGGCAGCATCGGATAGTCGTCATGAGCATTGAGTTCGACAGTGCTTTGTCGCCCATATTCTATTGACTAGAAACTATTACTAGAGGCCGTTCAGCCGTATTTCTATGATAACGATATGTTTGCTCTCTCTCGTAATCCACAAAATCCGTACAGTGCGAATGTTTGCCGTCGCCCCACCAGCCGTGCACATTGTTTTACGTTCGCTAGCTACTGAATATGAATGTGAAAACAATATGCAAGGGGCTGGAGTTCGCAAGGTCGCCTATTTCGCACACGACGCTCACTTCCACAATATTTATTCCCAGAAGTATTTAATTTTCCTGGCTATAGTGGATTTATTTCGATCAAAATGATTCATTGGATTCGATAAGATATACTACTTATTATCACATATCCGTATCAGTTTTTTCTGCATTTTGCATTTCTGCAAACATGTTAAGGTAAAATTTTAATAATCCTTTATCTAATACTTATTGTCATTTCAAAAAACCTCATGAGCTGATCTTGCTTTGTTATCAAAGTCCAATCAGTTCTCATGAAATATTTCCGTGAGAAACATATTCATGATGCATATAAAGTTTCCAACTGCATAGTCTTAAAACAAACAACAGCGTACTCGCTCATTTAGGCAACAACTGCATCCACCAATTTTGTCTTTTTCACAAGGCTGAGTTGTTTGTGAAATCACGTACTTTATGAATTATTTATGTGCGATTCTTACACAAATACCGCTTATGGCTCTCTTAATCATATAGACTCATCTTTTTTTTATAATTCAGTGAGTGATGCATGAAGAATGTAACTTCTTGCCTTATAAGCAATGGTAATTACGTCAGCATTTCAATAGAAAATCGTGTGGATGTGGTTCTCAAGTCTCTACATACTATCATTAGAAAAAAACTCAGGAATATTCATCCAAGAAATATCAACTATGTATCTTGAACACTTGCTCATTTATGTTATCCGTATTTTAACCAATGAAACTTGAAGTTGTCTCCAGCAACCTTCGAGGAAAGTTACGATAAGACGATAATATTATCTCATGAAATTAAAATATGCATGTAAATACAGTTACTGGGATGACGAATTGCAGTCGCAAGATGTTTAACATACTTTCTATCGGACACGAAGCAAATGAGCTATCAATCAGCTCGCAACACTGACCCGGTTTCGTCCGAACTCCCAACAACGCGTACGCCTGCGGCTGATCCGACCTCTTCAAAATTAAACAATTAAACATACAATTATAGGCCGTAAACGGATATTTCCGTTGCTTTTGCCAATAAATTCTAATCCCCTTGGGGGATACGTTTTCCTCATCTAAATGAATTATCTCTTCAATCTATTTGTTGAAATTTTTGCCTTTCTCATTTTGCCACATGCCTTCAACAATCTACGATCCCAAATTTTAACAACTCTTTTTAAATTCTAAACTAATCGCTACGAGGAGGTCTACTACCGAAACATCTAAAACTATTGTTTTCTATTACCTGTCATGTTTTAACAAACTACCAATCATACTAAAAACGTTTGCAGCCGTGTATTACCCCGTTCGTTTTTGTCACGGATTAGGCAGAAGTCCAAGTCGTAAAGTGCATTGATATTATGCTGGTAATATCAATAGTGTACATAAAGTTTAATGTTCACAACGTGTGTACATAGTTGTGGCAGACATACTGCCACATAAATTCTTACCTTTTAGAATGTGCGGGTCATGAAATAACACTGAATCAGGTTCATGTCTATTTAGATGACTCATCCGATCTTTCCAATCTAGATGAGTTACAGTCGAAACTTCACGGGAAACGAAAGTCCTCTGCTCTCTATGATATAAATAAATCTAGAAATCAATACCTTTTTTATAAAACTTTTCATTTTGATGTCTTGGATCGTTGTGATTATTTCCTTGATTTACTACATTTATTATGTATCCAACATTCTCTCTTCTTGAATCATCCACATATTCCAAATGCATGATTTTAACATAATTGCGGTTATCCTAAATAGCTAACATCTCAGACCGCTTTATTTTAAGCATGACGTCATTCATGAATTCCTTTTCGGGATTCCCAAGCATCCCAGCAATTTCTACCTGGCCAGTAACTTGTAAAGGTCAGATGAGTAAAAGCAGTTTGTGAATCAAGCGCGTGTAACCTCATTCGTGTTCTGATCTGAATGATTTTTTTACCTGTTGCTTCAGTTACACTATTGGCCACAATGGTAGTTGCATAGCAAAATATTATGACTTGAACTATACTAGTTTCAGTTACACGTCCACTGATGGTACAGTGGATGTATAAAGGATCCCTTTGCATTTGTATAAAACAATGGACACAAAGGTGAATCACACAAAAATTGTGTTATGTATGTTTAATATAAACATTATTACTTTTATGTCTTTAAATGGCCGTAAATCTTAGTAATCAAAATGGGTTTCTACGTATTGACAGTAAAATTACAGAAGCCTGTTATAACAAGTTATTACTGTACAAATTGCTAAGATAACATTACAAATGTAATGATAGCGAATAAAATAATTGTTACTATATTTACGTAGATACGATTCATACAATGATTGTTGAGTCACATAACACCTAGATTTGTTTAATTATCTACACACGAAATCACTTTGTACACGCGAAATAGTTTGAAAGTCAATTTGATAATTACACGATAGTTTATCAATTTTGCACTTTATTATTAAGTTTTTGTGTTGAAAATTATACAACAAGACGATTTAAATAAACTTCACGTTGTATCGTAAAGTTTCGCCGTTGGGATATTAAGGGGTTTGCAACTTTTAGTATGGACGTTGGCCTCAATTTTTTTTTCTTTCGCCACTGATGAAACTTAGGGCATAATAAGACTACTACCTAAGAAGTCCTTAGAAAAAAAATTAAGTTTCTAAACCGTAACCAACCAGAGATATGACGGTTTGTATTTTGTTCTAATCTATAGTTATTTTTTGTAGGAAACCGTTGATTTATTGATGTGCTAGCTTTTGCCCGAGGCTTTGCCCACCCCAACCACCTTTATGTAAAGCCTATAACCGTTTCTAGAGTCCCATCTATCTCTGTACCAAAATTCATCAACATCTGTTCAGCCGTTTTGACGTAAAAATGGAACATACCTTAATACATATTTCGTATTTGTAATACAAGTAGGTTTACGAGGAATAATGAGTAGTTTGTTTATAACGCTGTTAAGAAGATCTTTTTAACCGACTTCAAAAAAGGAGGAGGTCCCAATTCGTCGCAACCTTTTGTTACTTTTGTTACTCGAATTTTCGATGATGCCTGGACCGACTTGGAAAACTCTTCTTTTGTTTAAAAACATTTACATCACGGATGATCATATGGTAATCAGGACAGGATATGATGACGGGATGTTGAAGAAATCTAGAGAACTCTTTATAAAAATCAAGGAGTTTAAGATATAGGGAGCGCGTTCTTCCTACTAGAAAAACGAGCCCAAATCGGTGACCTTGGAATGAATGAAAGGCACAGAGCTCTGCGTTCTGTTTCTTTCTAATAGAGTGTCCATGATACAGTACTTTGAGGATAATATTAATAATATAGTGTTACAGAAAGTACTTATAATATTACGACTGAGTGAACTGTTTTTGATGATTCTCTTTTTGTTCGATGAAATATAACTGTCATTTAGTATCATTTCAATTAATTAATATTGAACCAAACGTTCAATAGTTTTTGTTGACTGAGCATTTCTTATTGTGTACTTGGAATATTACTTATTCTTTGACTTGGATGATGTTTTACCGGTATTATGGATAACGTATTTGACAAGAATTGGGGTTGAATATTTGAACTAAATATGGTAAAATAAAAGTTTTAAAAAAGTAAAAAAACCGCCTTCGAAAACCACCACAAAAAAGTTTTAAGGGGAATGCTCCAACCAGCCCACAAAATTTCAAAATTTAAAAGAACATTTTTTTCTTAATAATTATAACCAACAAAATCAACAATACAACGCTCTAAGTTCATTTTTTTTTTGTTCCAGCGCCGAGCCGAGTTCATAAAGAACTCGGAGGGTTGTATTAGTGATTTTGATGATTATAATTCCGTAACTAGATACGTCTTACAGCCGCCAATAATATTTTACGTAACACACAACCTAGCACTGGCCTGCAAATTGCAAAAAACGCAAGAAAATTTAAACGCGGGTTGATTGAAGCTTTCACCTTAAACAACTTATCTTTAGAAAGTCAGTGGCCAAAACTGGCTAAGTGCGAGTCGAACACGCGCACGACGGGTTCCTTATTATTATCTATGTAAACGGCAAAAAATTATGTATAATTTTGTTTTTTTTTCTTTTTTTTTTTCTATTGCTGTTCATTGAATGAAAGGTAAATTGCAGTTTACGATTTATGACGTATTAAAAACTACTTACTAGGTCTCATCACCTCGCTCAAACTAATTTTCTGAAGAAGTTTACATTTTATATTGATAACACAGTTTACATGACAGATTCGAGTAGGTTCACTTGCTGTATGTACTACAGCAAGTGAACCTACTCAAATCTGTCAAATTTTACCAATAGAATATTACTCTTCCGCTATTGTAATAAGGTTGAAAGGTTGATGTGCTGGCGTTTGTACATAATATATTTTTTTTAGTTTTATCATTCTATAATTTTAGAAAATGCAGGAGCCACTCTTCGTCGAATTATCATACTATTTATTTTATAACTGAGACCAATTTAAAAATTTATCAAAGTTAGAAACTCGTAAAATATATTAAAAATAATTAAAATCAACTGTCACATTATCTAAACGTAAAACGGAACAACCTAGCACACCTAACTTACATTATATACCTAAAATTACTTTTTCTTTAAAGAGGATTAATCTCGGAAACCAGTTTATATTGGTCACCCTACAAACGTCACCAATGATTTGAATTTGACAACATCATAATGTTGCCATCTTAAACGTTAAATACACCTCCTAGTTTTTTGGGAAACATTATTGGATTTTTTTGTTCTTTTTTTTGGTTTTCTTAAAAATATGAGTAATTAAAATACATTACAGAATACAAAAACTATCATAAGCTGTAAAAAATGTAATATAATTGTACCAATATGCATCTAAAAAAAACTTTAACTTAAAAAGTTTCAAAATATTGGTAAAGTTTTTTATTTTGTGTAAACATTTATCAATGCCAGAAAGAGAAAAAACTCCTAGGTGTGTGCCTCTCTTGCTTAAAAACTAAGGCACGGTTTTAATGTTAGAAGTACTCACTCCTTAAACTCCTTGATAAAAATACAGCAAATCAACGGATATCTAAACATTATTTACGTATAATCGTACGTGTAATCAGAAAACAATATACTATGTCTGTAGGTACCCACTATGACGGGGCTGCGGGTCGCGGTCGCGGGTTTTGTTTAATTATCGTGACCCTGGAACGTAAAAAGCTATTGAAGGACACCGTGGATTATAGTCAGTACGAGTCTAACAGTCCCTCCTACCCTGCCAGGGGTAGGAGGAGTCATTTGATGATTTGACTTTTTTTTTACGTGGTAAAATAATCAAATGAGTCCTCCCTCCTCCTGAGTGATTGAGAGAGAGAGATTGAGGAGTCTGACAGTCCCTCAAGCCCTCTTGAGGGACTGTCAGACTTGTACTGACTAAAATCCACGGTGTCCTTCAATAGCCCTTTATGTTGGAGGGGGTCACGGTGATGGAATGAGTCCCGCGACCCCGGCAGGCTTTGGTCCTCTAAGTAGGTACTACCCATAAAGGCTAAAATAAAAAAGCTTTTTGTAACAATATGAAACTGACTAAAATAACTTTTGAATGGACAAGGTATTAATAAGGACTGGTGACTTGTTTCTTATTTCCGACTTTTTGTCACTGACTTCCAATAATAACATTCTTTTTTTAAAGTCGGTATAATTTTTATCTAAAAGTTTTTCGTTTGTTTTTCGTTTTGAAGTTGTAAAATAATGAAATGAGTTCTTCCTCTATGGCTGAAGACTGACAATCCTTTTCGTCAGAATCATACTGACTAAAATCCATCCAGTGCAGAGCAGTTCTGTGATTCCGACAGGCGCTCGGCTCTCGATTTTTTTACGTTGTAAAATCATCCAATGAGTCCTCCCACCCGAGCAGGATGAGAGGGACTGTCAGATGTAAACTGAGTACAATCCACGGTTTCCTTGGCATTGGTTGAGGCCATGCTGTGGGTTGAGATGATGAAATGAAATGGAAAGCAGCTACCTTCTTCTGCGAAGCAATTTTGCTAGTGAAGGAAGAGGCGAAATGCGTAAGAGAGTGGGGTGTTGAACGATGTGAAGCGATTGCCGGCCGCCATAGCCGCGGGCATGCTGACAGCGAGTAATATTCCACTTTTTTTTTTTTTTTTTTTTTTTTTTTTTTTTTTTTTTTTTTTTTTTTTTTTTTTACGTGGTAAGATCATCAAATGAGACCGCCCACCCCGGGCAGGGTGAGAGGTACTGTCAGACTTGTACTGACTAAAATCCACGGTGTTCTTCAGTAGCCCTTTATGTTCCGGGGTCACGGTGATGGTATGAGTCCCGCAACCCCTGCAGGCTTTGGCCCTCTGAGAGGGGGCCCCGTCATTTTGCTGACAGCTCTTTGAGGCGCGCGTGGAACACGACGCGCCGTCGACCCGGGCATGGTCCATGGTCGGGCGGCGAGTTGCCCTTTACTCGCCGCCCGCATGCCCGCGCCTACGGTGGCCGGAGATCGTCTTGCGACGTCCGACGCCGTGGGCGTCCACCACCGCGGGTGGGGCGGAGGGAGGACCTTGTCCTCTCTCTCACGCGGCCCGCCTCCTCCTTCGCGAGCATGACTGCTTCGCAGAAGGAGGCGACCGCTTCCCACTCCGTCTCGCCCCGCAGCATGGCCGCGACCAGTGCTGGGCGCGAGAGGTCTCCGCCTATCGCCGCCGTGAGGACACGTCGGTGCTCCGCCCAAGCGGGGCAATCCTGCACCGTATGCTCGACTGTGTCCTCCGGGCGATCTACGCAGTGGTGACACCCAGGCGTTTCTTCCTTTCTCATAAGACACAGGTACCTCCCGAAACATCCGTGTCCGGTGAGGACCTGCGTCAAGCGGAAGCTTAGGACGCCGTGACGTCTCTCCAGCCACTCCTCAAAGAGGGGTCTTATCGCCGCTATTGCGGCGTGCCCGGCCGTCGGTCGCGACAGTCGTGCCCTCCATACTGCCCTGAGATCGCGCCGGAGCTCTTCCCGCCGCGCCTCGACTTCTCGAGGCAGCGGGGTCACGCCCCGGCGCTGCGCCTCCACGCGCCATTCATAGACGCGCTGGAGGGCAGTCGCCTCCAGATCCCAGGGCAGCAATCCGGCGAGCAGGTTGGCCGATTCGCCGGCAATCGTGCGGTATCCCCGGATCATCCGGATAGCCATGACCCTCTGGCATGCGACCAATTTGATTGGTCGCGTCCGGATGCTTAGGGCCCACACTGGGGCCCCGTAGAGGGCCATGGACCGCACGACACCGGCGTACAGCCTACGGCAGGAGGCGTTTGGCCCACTGAGGTTGGGCAGGAGTCGCCTGAGGGCGCCCGCTGCCCGATTCAGTTTCGGGGCCAAACACAGGAGAGTAATATTCCACTTGGATCAGAAATGGAAGTCACTGTGGATTTTACTCCGTACCAGTCTGACAGTCTCTTCTGCTCCAACCAGGGAGGCAGAACTCACTTTTAGATTATTTTTAAACACGCAACGTCTAAACAAGATGTTTTTATCCTTTTTAGTGGGTAGGTACAGGCGTAGATAATATTATGTTGTGTGTTTGCGTAAAAAATGCATTGATATGCGATAGCAGCGATCCTCGATTTCTCCAAGACTCCGTCGGGACCTAGTAACCATAGGACCATCCGTTAAGATCTACTTTGAAACAAAAAAAGAATTATCCAAATTGGTTCAGGCGTCATTGAAAAGTAAGGGAACATACATTTAAAAAAATGTTCGACGAATTGTGAACCTCCTTTTTGAAGTCGGTTAAAAAGATCTTCTTAACAGTGTTATAAACAAACCACTCATTATTCCACATAAACCTACTAGTATAACAAATACGAAATAAGCATTAAGGTATGGTCCGGTTTTACGTCAAAACGGCTGAACGAATGTTGATGAATTTTGGTGCAGAGCTAGATGGGACTCTAGAGACGATTATAGGCTATACATAAAGTCGGTAGGAGAAAAGACAAAACCTAGCACATCAATAAACCTATGGATTCCTACTAAAAATAACTCCAGATTTGAACAAAATGAAAACCGTCATATCTCTGGTTGGTTACGGTTTAGATTTTTTTTATTATTTTTTACGAACTTCATATGTTGCGGTTTACTAATGACCAAAACTTCATTACTGGCGAAAGAAAAAAAAAATTGAGGCCATAAAGTTGCAAACCCCTTTCTGAACTGTCAACGATATGCACGCTCTAAGTCTTGATAATTAAACATTATTTCACGATAATACCTTTACTGACTAGGTTATATTTCTATGGTATACTTGGCCAATCATACATTATGTTAAAATTGTATTAAAATTGACAAACAAATAAAGGGGTTTGCAACTTTTAGTATGGACGTTGGCCTCAATTTTTTTTTCTTTCGCCACTGATGAAACTTAGGGCATAATTAGACTACTACCTAAGAAGTCCTTAGAAAAAAAAATTAAGTTTCTAAACCGTAACCAACCAGAGATATGACGGTTTGTATTTTGTTCTAATCTATAGTTATTTTTTGTAGGAAACCGTAGATTTATTGATGAGCTAGCCTTTGCCCGAGGCTTTGCCCACCCCAACCGCCTTTATGTAAAGCCTATAACCGTTTCTAGAGTCCCATCTATCTCTGTACCAAAATTCATCAACATCTGTTCAGCCGTTTTGACGTAAAAATGGAACATACCTTAACATATATTTCGTATTTGTAATACAAGTAGGTTTACGAGGAATAATGAGTGGTTTGTTTATAACACTGTTAAGAAGATCTTTTTAACCGACTTCAGAAAAGCGTGAGGGAGAGGATAGCGTCCTTCCTCCAACCCAGCCGCAGTGATGGACGCCCATGGCGTCGGACGTCGCAGGACGATCTCCGACCACGGTAGACGCGGTCATGCGGGCGGCGAGTTAAGGGCAACTCGCGCGCGCGTTGTGTTCCACGCGCGCCTCAAAGAGCATTAGTATGATGACGAGCCTGCCGGGGTCGCGGGACTTACCTGAGTACCGTGTTTTTCGTTTTGAAGTTGTAAAATAATGTTACGAGTTCTTCCTCTATGGCTGAAGACTGACTAAAATCCATCCAATGCAGGGCAGTTCGTTTTGTGGTCCCGTTAAATCATCCAATGAATCCTCCCACCCGAGTAGGATGAGAGAGACTGTTAGATGTAAACTGAGTACAATCCACGGTTTCCTTCAACAGCCCTTTACATTCCGTGCCTACGGTTACCAGATAAGACGGTTCCGCGACTTGAACTCTGAGGGGGGGCCCCGTCAGGTTGCCTACAAATGTTTGAGGCGCCCATGGAATATGACTCGCCGTCGACCCGGGCATGGTCCGAGATCAGACGAGTCACCCATTATTCGCCGTTTAGTCTCGCCTCGCAAAAATGCCGGGCTCGAGATGTCACCACCTATCGCTTCCTTAAGGATGCGGTGGTGCTCCGTCCAAGCGGGGCAGTCCTGCACCTTATGCACCACCGTGTCCTCAGAGCGATTCTTGCAATAGTGACACGTAGACGTTTCTTCCTTCCCTACCAGACACAGACATACAGTAAGCTCCCGAAAATTCTGTGTCCGGTGAGGACCTGTGTCAACCGGAAGGTGAGGACCTGCGTCAAGCGGAAGGTGAGGACGCCGTGGCGCCTCTCCAGCTACTTCTAAAAGGAGCCCTTACCGCCGCGATTGCGGAGATGCCCGAACCTCAATTGCGACAGTCGCTCCCTCAATACCGCCTTGTGATCGCGCCGAGCTCTTCTCGGAGTGCCTTGACTTATCGAGGCAGCGGAGGTCCACCCCGGCGTTGCGCCGATGCAAGCCACTCGTAGAGCCGCTTGAAAGCGGCCACTGCCACATTTCCACCGGTTGTTGGGGACGAGTCCCAGATACTTCATCAACCCGACGCCGATATCTACTATAACTTCCCCCACTGTTATTTAGGACTGACCGTGTCGCGTTGGAGATCTGTCCCACTTTCACAGAGCTACGCTATAGTCCTAAGTTCCTTACGGAGGCTGTAGGTGGGGGCGACCTCTCGCTTCTGGCATTGGTTAAGGCTGCGGGGTGAGATGAAATGGAAAGCAGCCACCTCCTTCCGTGAAGCAGTTTTGCTAGTGAAGGAAGAGGCGAAATGCTTGAGGGAGAGGACAGCCACACAGCCGCAGCGGGAGACGCCTGGGGTGTTGAACGATGTGAAGCGATTGCCGGTCGTCATAGGCTCGGGCATGCTGACGGCGGATAATGGGTGAATCGACGCGACGTGACGCGACTTATTCCACTTCGATCGGAAATGGAAATCACGGTGGATTTTTGTCCGTACGAGTCTGACAGACCCTTCTCTCCACTCAGGGAGGGAGAACTCACATTTTGATTATTTTTTAACGTGCAACGTCTAAGCAAGACGATTTGGTTTTATCCTTTTTAGTGGGTACAGTCGTAATATTCTGTTGTGTGTTAGCGTAAAAAATGCATAGATATGCGATAGCAGCAATCGCAGATTACTTGCTACCATTTATTGAAGAGATTCCTCGATTTCTCCAAGACTACGTCATGACCTAGTAATCATGGGACCATCTGTTAGATCCACTTTCAAACAAAAGAAGAATTACCCAAATTGGTCCAGGCGTCATTGACAAGTAAGGGAACATAATTATATAAAAAAAATCTTATCTTCATATGATCTGATCTTATAATCAGTGTTGTAAACAAACCACTCATTATTCCTCGTAAACCTACTTGAATTACAAACACGAAATAAGTATTAAGGTACGTTTCGTTTTTACGTCAAAACGGCTGAACAGATGTTGATGAATTTTGGTTTAGAGATAGATGGGACTCTAAAGACGGTTATAGGCTATACATAAAGTCGTTTGGAGGGAGGGCAAAACCTAACACATCAATAAATCTATGGATTCCTACTAAAAATAACTCCAGATTTGAACAAAATCCAAACGGTCATATCTCTGGTTGGTTACGGTCTAGATTTTTTTTATTATTTTTTACGAACTTCTTAGGTTGCGGTTTACTAATGACCAAAATTTCATTACTGGCGAAAGAAAAAAAAATTGAGGCCAAAAAGTTGCAAACCCCTTTTGAAATAATAACTGAGGGGAAAATGTGAAATCTAGCTTGAAAACTGGTCAAATGGAAGGTGCTATAAATATTCTGCATTTAAAGCAGCCGTATATAGGGTAAAAAAAACTCACCACGTCACTTGCTAATGAGTACATGACCCATTCCTCTAATTAAAGCTAAGCTCGCTGAAAAGGCACGAATGATCTAAAAAAAGGCGGGCTTTAAAGAGATTGCTCTGCAAGAGGCAGCCTAATGCCTAATGCTCTTCGTTTTAAATCAGAAGGCTCTTGTTTGTAACTTGAGCTATTCTAGGAGATTGTTTGAATTGAAAAGAATTATACAAAATATGTGTTATAATATGTACTATCTCTGAGTTTACATGTTATTGAACTGTCTTTTATCAAGCTGTTCCGGATTGCAAGATCTTTACCCAGTCTGGTGCCGATAATAGTTTCATATCGCTCTGCTAAGTCTACCATAGCTCATTCGCAACACGATACTGGAGTCATTTAATTACCTCAATTTTAATAACATTTCTAGCGACCTGCCCCAGCTCTGCTCGGGTGCAATTTACTAATGAAGAAAATATAAAAGGGAAAGTAACAAAGTTTTCATTAATTTACCTAAACTTTGCTCTGACAACTACAAACACGACAAGAATTGGTTAACCATATTGGTCTAGCCGTTTCGAAGTTCTCGGCTTGGTAACACATTTAGTAACTATTCATTTATTCTGGGACATATCTGAAAATAAATAAAGATGACGTCAATAATGCAAGATATTGAATTTATGATGACATGAGGCTACAAATTACTAATATCGAATTCAAAATCGCCAAAACACTTAATGTTTTTGATAAGAATGTCGCCCACGATAGGACGAAAATAGAAGAACAGGAAAGTCTGGCTCATTAAGGACTTTTAATCTAACTTGCCTGTAGGTGGACTGCGACTGATTTACATTTTGGCTAACAATCAAATTAGAATGAGCTAATATTTCCTAGGGCTCATTCGTTTTACATAGATGATCACCGCGCTCACGTAGAAGACAAGGAAATTCAGTGTACGGAATATTAATCAGTAATGTATTTATAGTACCTACATTAATAATTATAAACCAACATACTTGTGTTCGGTCGGCGACAAGGCTAGACGGACCGTTGTGAGCAGCCATGCAAATTCTTTGAATATTGTTATTATTTGCAACCTTTATACAATACTCTAGGTGAATACAGATCAGTGCATTCTATCTAGTGCTCGATTTAAACAGAAAACGTATTGTCTGATTATAAAACAATTATAATAGTTAATTATTTTTATACGCATTAACGCATGCGATGCGCATCGTAATGATGATTTTTGAGGAAAGAAAAATTTTTAGATTCCCACTTGCAATCTAAAAATTTTTCTTTCCTCAAAAATTATAATAGTTCTAATCAAAGAAATTGTGATTTTGACTAGTTCCGTCTTATTACAAAACGAGGTTTAACTATAAACCCAGGTTTAAATCACGTCAAACTATGGTTTACCTAAAAACGTTATTACAAAACGTGGTTTTGCGTTAAACCATGGACTAAACCTTGGTCTAACTTTAATCCACGCCGCACCCTAGTTTAGCGGTGGTCTAAGTCGTAGCTGTCAAAGTTGTGTCAGTTTTTCATTGAATATTTTTCATTGTATTGTTGTTTTTGTGGTATTTTTACCTAAAACATGGTCGACTTAATGGATAATGATCCTAGATTAACACTTAGGCTACTTTTAATTTCGTTATCATGTTCCCGTGGGATAATTGCCTGACATACTTATCCCAAACATACTTTACTTAGACATACACTAGTAATATTCACATTAATAAAGATGGTGAAATTATTAAAAAGAGTCAACAGTTCTAAAAAATGAAAACAAAACTTTATAATAATTCCAAAAAATAATTAGTAAACATGTCATAGTTTATTATGACGCGCGAGAATGTTACGTTCCATTACGCGCTTTAAATGTTATGTAAGTAAAGAATCCAACATTAAATAATATGCTTAAAAAATCAAACTACAGTATAGGAAATGACTTATATCTAAATTCTAAAACAAAAATCAATATTTTTACTATCTCTAAACCTCAATTAATCATAAACGAATTATCATTACATTCTATTTTCTGGTAATATGGAACGTTGCAATCGAATGATATCATGGTGAACGAATGAAATTTGTATTAATCTGTGGTTGGATTTAGACCTCGGTTCAAATGACGGTACTAAGAAGTCTGAGGTTTATTTATGTTTTGTAATACGAATAATTTTAAACCATGGTTTAGCACTTAAGCCTAGACTTGATAGTTCTGGTCTAAACCAGGGTTTTGCGTTGTTTTTGTAATAAGACGGGTTGGGTTTATGTTAGTTTCAGTAAACTGACAACGAAAACATGTCAAATTGAAGATTCCTTACCAGAATTAGATCTAAATGGTTCAAAATATAGCTACCCAATAGCGAAGAAGAAACCTTTAATAATTAAGTTTCAAAACTTGATCTTATGCCGTCTTATTACAAAAACAACGCAAAACCCTGGTTTAGACCAGAACTATCAAGTCTAGGCTTAAGTGCTAAACCATGGTTTAAAATTATTCGTATTACAAAACATAAATAAACCTCAGACTTCTTAGTACCGTCATTTGAACCGAGGTCTAAATCCAACCACAGATTAATACAAATTTCATTCGTTCACCATGATATCATTCGATTGCAACGTTCCATATTACCAGAAAATACAATGCATTGATAATTCGTTTATGATTAATTGAGGTTTAGAGATATTAAAAATATTGATTTATTTTTTAGAAGTTAGATATAAGTCATTTCCTTTATTTTAGTTTGATTTTTTAAGCATATTATTTAATGTTGGATTCTTTACTTACATAAAATTTAAAGCGCGTAATGGAACGTAACATTCTCGCGCGTCATAATAAACTATGACATGTTTCCTAATAATTTTTTGGAATTATTATGAAGTTTTGTTTTCATTTTTTAGAACAGTTGCCTCTTTTTAATAATTTCACCATCTTTATTAATGTGAATATTACTAGTGTATGTCTAAGTAAAGTATGTTTGGGATAAGTATGTCAGGCAATTATCCCACGGGAACATGATAACGAAATTAAAAGTAGCCTAAGTGTTAATCTAGGATCATTATCCATTAAGTCGACCATGTTTTAGGTAAAAATACCACAAAAACAACAATACAATGAAAATTATTCAATGAAAAACTGACACAACTCTGACAGCTACGACTTAGACCACCGCTAAACTAGGGGGCGTGGATTAAAGTTAGACCAAGGTTTAGTCCATGGTTTAACGCAAAACCACGTTTTGTAATAACGTTTTTAGGTAAACCATAGTTTGACGTGATTTAAACCTGGGTTTATAGTTAAACCTCGTTTTGTAATAAGACGGAACATGTTTATGTTGACGATATTGTTGTCGGACCAGTCGCCTGGCCCGACACGAGTTTCACGTAACGCAACCAAATGCGAGAAAATGACGTAGGCGTGGGAGTCCCTTTATAATGTTAGTTGACAAACATGTACACCCACTCTAATCATGTTGCCCATTACCCATGTTACCCAACTGTACCCAACTGTTGAAGATTGTAACAGCAATCAAATGCACGTCGAAACAACTCCCTTCGAATTGTGATTGATGTTCAGTTTCGAAACTAGCTCCGTTCTATTAATAGAAGCCAAGAGATATGATACCCTCTAGAAATATTGTAATTTTGGCGTGTGGCATGGCTATGTCATTAAAAAGGTCTATATAAAGGTCTCATACGGTATGGCTAGGTCTGTATAAATTTTTACCTGTTTTATTTTCATTGGATGCTTAGACGTTGCTGACGATCCCTCCCCAAGGTAAACTAGTTCTAATTTACAACAAAATAACTCAAAATTGTCTGGACAAAGTTCACGATAGAGGCTAACGACCAGTAAATATCTTATCTTTCAAAGTCCTCAATACCACTGCTCGACTATATTTGGAAATCCCATCACTGAAATTCCCTGCATTATCTTACGAGACTATCTTATATTTAATTAGATATCGTTTTGAAATGTCATCTGATATAAATGCGATTATATTATTCACATCGATTGTGAATTGTTAGACGTGAGAACATGTAATATTATAATGAACTGTGCTTCTGGGATAAATCTTGCAATAATATGTGTAATAATGTCAATGAAAACGAGATTGCGAGCAATAGAACTATGCTCTTAAGTTCATAACAAATAGAAGACTCCCTTGTTGATGCTATTTTATCATATTCTGGAACCGGAAAGAGTTTTTTTATGCAAAAATAAACAAAATACATGGCTCGGCAAAATTAATATCCAAGCAATGACTGGCTAAAGAATTACGGCGTCTTCGTCGGGGCCGGCCAAAAAAGGTGGTGGACTGGTATGTCCTGAACATATATTGCGATGGTTCGAGGTGGCGCTCGAGAAGAGTACTTGGAACGGTATGGGTGAGACCTTTGCCCAGCAGTGGAACAACAATGGCAAGACTATCCTGATTGTCTTTATCCTTTATCGTTGCGTTTTTTAGTTCCGCGTTGAATGGATAAATAAGTAGACAAAGGCTGTATTTTGACACTTGCCAGTCAAATAATGTTATATTGCCCCTCACTTCAGCAGATTCATTAACACATTGTGGCCTTTAACGTAAATGTGTGTGTGGAATGGTAATGCAACGTTTTAAAACGTTGATTATTGTGAAAACTGGAATATGAGAGCCACGTTCGTGACACAATTGAATTTGAAAGCAATACTATTACTTTACAAAGATAGAAGAAAGCTTGCTGCGCAGATCCCAAATACATTGAGATAGGACAGGAAAAAAGAACGATGATGATGATAAAGAATAAGATGAAAGTAGTCTATGAATGCATCAATGTTACATAGAAGATTTCACAAAAGACAGAAACAAGAGAATAGAAGAGCTTAAAATCCTCAGGCCTTGATTTCGTTAACAATTAAAAAGTTATCCTTGACTTAAGTCTGAAAAATGTTGTAATGACGAATACTGGACATTGCATCTTGGCCTCGAAAGTATAGCATTTACTGACCTACGCGTTACGCATTGTATAGTATGCAAATTGTGTGTCACGTGAGCATTTAATTCTGATTGTGTTTTGTATAAGTGGATGTGTTGATCAATATTATTGGTAACACAGATTGAACCTCGTCTTTTTCCTTCAACCCTCGTGTAGCAATTCTTTCAACCTCACAGCAGCTATTGTTGAAGAAGTATTGAAAATGCTTCAAATAACCAACACAATACGGCTTGCTATTACTTACTTCAAACCACAATTGCGCACGAATCTCAGAGTACATAATTCCTTCCTCTCATTTCAGAAAAACTTGGCATCAAACTTTTGAAAGGAGTCATGGCGAGAACTATTTTCTTGGAGTAGCAAACTACGTAGCTCGCATGAAATGTAGCTCGACGTGAAAGTTTTGGAAGCTAACGTGTCGAGCTAGAAGTCGTAAATTATACTAACGCCATATTTAACTCGGTTGGACCTAAACAACATAATTAGCAATGCAACAGGCATTCCCAGCGTTTTCAAAGAACAAAAAGCAGCCTCTGGGTTCTTTCAAAGGAATTTTAATTAGGTAGTAATTTAAGAAAGCGCAAATACTTTTTTGACTTTGCCTTGGTTTGTTTATCTGCCTTGTCTGAAATAAGAAACTTCACATGATTAAGTTTTCGTCTTCAGATTGTTTTGGATATTTCTTTTTGTAAGTGACAAGACAATCTAACATTCCAGTACCTTCATTTGTGAGGATTAAATTGCTCATATAATGGTACTAGGAAATGTTAGTTAGACCTTGCCGTCGACAATTTTTGTCTGGAGATTTTATCTCAGGCAACTCTTTTTACAGTTTGTTTTTGTTTGCACTGGAGGGTTATAATTACTTGTTCACCTTCTTCAGCAATGTTTTGCTTCGCCAAATGATGTAACAAAATATTTTAAGAATGTGTCATTGTTGCTGCAAAGAATGAGCGATTCGCCAACGCAAATTACTTTGTCCTAAAACGGACTGCTGCGTTGTAACTTATACGGGCAATAAGTGCCTTGCAAGAATTTTGTGGTACCAAGTGGTTCACTTATTACCTACCTTTACTGTGGCGTGGGTGTGTCAGAGAACCGGTCAGTATTGCCAGCCACTCCGGTATTCCTGACCGAGGACACATTAATAAGACAGGTATATTTCACCTACAAGGTATGGCGGTTTCACATAGATCCGAGGGATTTACTTACCGTGGATCCTATGTGCTAATTGAGGCAGTAAGCAACCTGTCTATTGAGTGTCATCCTACTCTTTCCGGCCATTAAAGCTTGAATGTGAAACATACTGCAACTTATCTTTATAGAATTAGTGTGATAAGGTACAAGAATGTCTATGTTCTTTCCCTATTAACCTTTGTCGTGTCATCGTGTCAGTCTGAGTAATGAACAGCCCTATAAAGTACCGCTATGATTAATAAACCATTTTGTTTGGATTCACTGTTTGAATCGTTTGTTCAACTCGATAGTTCAACAAACATTAGTGTTGAATGATTTCATGACGTCACATTGTTTTCCTATAATTAATAGTGCCACACAGTTCTGGAAACAAAATTGATTAGTTTTATACATATTGATTAGTAGGAAATGTTTCGTCGTAACAATATCATCATAATCACGATCATCAGTTATAGTGGGATAGGACGCGTGTCAAGATGAGGCAAGATAGTGATATCGATTGTGACGTATGAAATTGTTACCACATTAAGTACTAATGATACTGATTAGATGATTTTATTAAATGGGATTTTTATGTTTCTGAGTGTCATAAAATACAAGACCTACAGAACGTTTATGTAACTCATAGAAGCTAGCTTTATTTTTGGAACAAAATTTAAATAACTCGTTAGCAAAAAATATGCATGTGAACGCGGGCGTGTTGCTTCACGATTGTCAAGCGTCATTTTGCAACTATAAAAAAAAATATAGTTTTATTACAACGAAATGTTAAACTTCAACTGATCAAGAATGCATGTTATTTAGAAGTGCATTTTATTACATTTTGAAACAGTGTCATTGCCAGAATTTAATTGCATATAATTTGGAATTAAAGCCTTATAATTAGCAATCGAAATACCCCTGAATTTTTTGTGACTTCTGAAAAAAGGTCTTTTGGAGCAGGTTTTACATCTACTAAACGCCGGCAAATCATTGTCATTGAAGATACAGAAGTACAGGTTTCGTATTTTCTGAACTCGTTATACAGTCTATAGACTGCAAGTAAGTAAAGTTGTCAGTGTCAAATTGAATGAAAATAACAGTCCGTCTGAAAGATCTCTTCATTAGCATGAGACTGGTACTGTGCAGTCAATGGCAGACTATAAAGGTCTGATTAGAGATAATGCTGAGCACTGTAGCACAGTACAATTTGCATACGTGTACCGTTGTTTGACATCACGCCATGCGATGTTAGTACAAACACTCGACCGACTGGATGTGGCATGATGTCAGAGAGTGCGAGCATCGCCTTCGGCCACCACACAATAACGAGCGGAGCGTTGCTCGGCCCGAGATAGAATCACGTAGATCGCCTCTCACATTGCAATCTGTGACAACTATGTAGCACTGACATTAAGCTAACTGGTACATCTGCACCCAAAGTGGGTTTCGTTGTTCTCTCTTTATTACTCTGTATCGTAGACATGCATTTGATTGCGGCAAGCCGGCTCGCCAACTACATTTGCAACCTTGTGCGGTTTAGTATTAAGATCAACCTCTCAGAGGTTAGCGGCATCGCTAATCAACGGCGATACACTAATTTCGTTTCAATTGAATATTATTCCAGCAATAAGCTTGACGCCACAATCGATTTCACAGTCCAGTAGCTTTTAAGGGCCGATGACAGTATAAATAACGATTTCTCATGGTTATATTTTTCATTGTTCATTACACCGACGATTTTAAAATGGATTCATATTGAAGCATCATTGGCTCTTGGCTCCCATTTGGCGGCGGGTGATGTTAGAATGATATTTCAATTTGTTGTAGGCAAGTGCCGATTGTTTTGGCGCCATTGCTTCTATTAATAATCGACCAAATGCCTATTAGCGGCTTATTTCTAGTTTGGTGAGAATTAGTCCAACATTATTTAGTTGGAACTGAGTAGTGGTACAGTAATGTATTCAGTCTCGTGTACGCACAGTGTAGACCACATCAGCGTGGATAGGCATGTCCTCGTTCCCCTTCCAATATAGCAAAAGGTCGAAAGAAACCCGCCACCATTCTATTGCAGTACCTATATGTGAATTTACTTATTGTTAAATTGACGTATTGGCAGCGGTTGCATTTACGTTATTATAGTTAATTACATTTATTTAATAAGATTTTAAATGGAGATAATTAGCGGTACACTTGAATCTGTTGTTGACGATAAAATAATAATTGATTTTGTTCCAACAAGCATTGTATCGAACTCTCAAAATCCCCTTCACTACAACGACCTAAATTGTTCTTGTTATTTATTGTATGTTTTGGATACTTTACAATTTTCTTCGTAACAAGGAGTAAGACTTTTCCTACAATCCACGCCAAGGTACAACATGAATCCTTCTTTTAAACACTACGCTATCTTAAGATCCCTTGGGTCTTATCCGCCCTAATCTACGTACGTGGATGCTCGGTGACCGTTACATCTTCGGTTCCGCCATCTAATTCGATAAAAAACCTTTGTAGGTCAAAGTAAGATATCATCGAAGCGGATACGAAATTTCTGTCGGATCTCGCAAGACTAATTTGATCACAAATTAAGACCCAATTTTTCCTTGCTACTTTCGAAATGAACCAACAGCTTTGTCATTAGCAATCGCACTTTCGACATGAATATTATGGAAGAGCAAAAGTGCTTCGTCAGAATGATTTTGCCACCTTTTTGCGATAAAATTAGTCACGGTCGATTATGAGACAAACAAAGTTGACAAGTTGTACTGACTTTCTGTGAACAACTGCTGCAAACGTTTCTTTACTTATAGTAATTATGATAATCCTTTCATGAACATTAATTACACTATAAAACATGTGATGTGTTGGTCATGTGAATGTGCTTCACGACTCCGACCTTCATAGTAGTGGCCACTCGAAAATTTTATACGTATAACGGAAAGTACAATGAGGCGAGGTGCACATGCGCTCGCGCTGTCAATGATAATGAGCGGACGTGTGTTTATCTACTGCTATCATTGCTATGTTAATTGAAACCTCTTATCGCAATACGTACGTCATTTCCATTACGATTTATATAGCCTTTACGGGAAACATGATTCGCTTTGCCAAAATGCGTGAATTTGGCAACTGTTGTGAAAAGGCGCTACCTCATCCCGATTTTTTTCTCTATTACGTGACCCAGTATCCACTCTCCATGCGCTCGCTGTCCTATTTATATTCTTAAACATAATCTGGATAAACCCGCTCTACATTTTTATATTCCCCAGTAAGTTACCAGGAATTTCCAACAGATTGTATATTGTGGCCACTTTGACAGTCCTGTTATGTTCAAGGAATTTGCCATCACAATGATTGTTTGCCGTCTCGGTTCGGATTGCAATCCGTTACGGTATCCGGATATAGTAAGTCTGCTAACAATTCAAAAAGATATTATCATTGCCTATTTTTTATTTCTCATTTATGTATTGCTGTTGACATTATGTAAGTACTTAACTAGATAAACTAGATTCACATGCAACTTGATGCTCATAAAATATTCGATATATTCACCAACTAAAAAAGGAAAAAACATAATAATTACCTACCATATTTTAAATAATTAAGAAATGCAGATATATCGAATATCAATAATATGCATTGGAATTCCATTTCGCAGTTATTCGCCAAAATCTGCGCTCAATGGCAATATACACTTATATACAAATAAACACAACGATCATTCAGCTCGGGTATGATACCAGACAAATCAATGAATATTTGTTATGCTTGACTTAAACTAGCTTATCGAAATGTAGATAGCCATAGGAGATGGTTAGCATTGTAGCAAGCCGGGCGTGGGACGCAACACACCGTGAACAGTCACCTTTATTAGTCACAGTGGACTTCCCTAGTTATTGTTTACTGTTTCAATGGCCACTAATGATCTTCCGAAACTGCACTTCGAAGTAGTCCTTTGATAAAGTCAAGTCTCCCAAACATCGTTGGTCCAATTCTAGTTACGGCAGGATTTGCAAATCTTACAATGTAGCTGGTCTTATTAGCATAGTTGACAGCAGCTACTCGGAAAACGCAAATTTTGCTGAAATTCTGTTTCCTGAACAAACTAAATAATAAACCCCTCGGGCTATTGACATCTGGGAGTGACGAAGCGAAACTTTGTGCGCTTCCTGCTCAGACTCAGAGAAGCAGGAAAATTACATTCAATATTTATCGAAAAGCAATTTGTTTTCAACAAAACACTCGCGTTTACTGCTATGCTTTCTAGGCACATTATGGAAATTAGAAGCCGTTATGCACATTCACTTACTTCATTTTCAATATGCAAATCACTCGCACTGATTAATCTCGGAACGGACCTACGGATCTAATGAATTGCATTGCGTGCTTGTCATACCGCGGTGTTTACCAGCACATACAATTTTATGAGCAAAATACAAATAACTCAAAACATTTTTTACGACAGACATAAATGACTTGATTTAAACAATTCCACAATTACCTGTTTGTTGACTGGATCGATGTGTACTCGATTTCCTTTTCTACTCCCAAAGATTGGTGCTTGTCTAAAACCTTCCGTGTTTCAGTCGAGTAGATGAGGACGTGTTTACACAGCGTGTCAACAAACTTTACAAGATTCATTTTTTTTCCTTTTGTCCTTATCTGAAGTTTCTGGAGCAGGATTTCCTTCCTTTGAACCTTCTTTACTGCCCTTTGACAAAAATTCATGAATTCTGATATTAAAGTTGAAAGAGAAACCGGATGGACGGGTAGATGGGAAGATAACCCGCCCTAAGTTTACACTCTTGCGTTTAGCTAGTACATAGTTCTTTTCACAACTTTTCTCTGAAAGACTGAAAATTACGTAATAATTGTTTTCTTTTGTTGTTTGGTAAAGCAGCAGTACCTTGATTAATTAACTGTTTACTTTATCAAACACAAAGCCTAGTAAACAATTATTCCATAAATTCAAGACCATTGTTTTTACCTAATGTGAGCAAATACTGTCGATTACCTAAATAAATACTCGTAACTTCGCGTGTTTGAAATCGTGGCACGTTTTTCCTCGTACTGAGAATTCTTGTTTAATATGTTTGCCTTTGTATTTGGCACCTCAGAGCACGTATAGCCCGTGTGATGATTAACGCATGTTTTCTTTTCACAATCACAATCGACATTAGCCCTAGGCTCAAACATACATCTGAGATCTGACTCACGTCGACCTGTTCTTGTACATTTATTTAGCTGTGACACGCATGTTGTAATGAACTTGTAGTTCAGCTACTGTTTTATATTTAGCGTTTAGTCCAAAGCAAGGGAGCGTCTTAAAATCTATCGTATAGATAGAACTCGTTTCTTAGACAGAAATACGTCTCCTTGCCAAAACGGTCAAATATATTTATCTCGAGCGGGGAATACCGACTTTTCTAAGAAACTCGTGCAACATGACTCATTTACATTCTTTTGTTGCAGTATTGGACCAAGCAGACGGTCGACCTGTGAAATTAAACAACGTGGAACAGCAAAGACAAACTACAGTAGAGTTTATAGCCGAAGATGAAGAGGTAAGACAAAAGCTCTTTTATTTTGTTTAGCCGCAGTGTTGTCAGTCTGGCAACGGACGGAGGCGATGCTATTGTATTCAGTTAAGACAAAAACATTCGGCCGTGTACTTGATACCCAAACAAATCCAAGGTTGGCTTTTGTAAAACAACGGCTAATCTCTTGTTTCCGAATTTCGGGTCTTTGCGGAACAAACTCAATGCACAACGTTGGCAAGATAAGAGTCTTATGTAAATTTTACGGCCAATGAAAAAGGTTAGTCAGTCGTCGTGCACACTTGTCACGACAATGAAAACACGTAGCGAGAAAGTAATCGATATGTCTAGCGCGGTGCCGTAAGTTTTATTCGCACTTCAGTTCAATTGGCGATTACATAGTCTGCAGGAACCCGAGATGGCTCTGATAAAATTGTTGGCTCCAGTCTCCGACCACTTAATTCGTTTTAACGAGTAAAGTTTAAATGTCCGATTGAGGTGTCGCGATGGATCAGCTTGGATAATAAATATTTAGTTAAGCCGTTGCCTGGCGAGACCTTGATAGCGTTGCTAATGTCATAATGCTCACCGAACAACAAAATGAAGTTGTGCAAGCGTAGAGCGCAAGGCTACAGCGGGGTGCTCGGGTCACGTTTGATGCCTTTTAATCCGTGCTTTGCATTATACCTGAAGTTAAAAACTTTCTACTACAAGTAGTGGACACGTTCAACTTGTTTCAATTGCGACATAACCTGACATATTCAAAACTCGACCCAGTACAATATAAACACCTCTGTTTCTGAACGTGCAGAAACAAACCGGCCTCTTTGTATTCAGTGGCAGGTCTTAGTTCGAAAGCTCTGAGAATAAAGACAGGTAGGAATAACATAGGTGGGCACACGTGCACACTTAGGAACAATAGTGTCGGTGATACTTTATTTGGGTAGCACGTATTGGCATTTTCCAGAACTAGTGTACCTGTCCGATGCAAAATTTTGTTGCAATAACTTGGTCCTATTGCAGTTACTTGCTCCACTTTTCATAATAAAATCAAGAAACTGCCCGTAATATTTCAAGCGTGAGAGAAATGAGTTAATCTAAATTTCACCAGTAGTCATTGATTGTAGTCATTTTCTTTTTATTGTGCGTAACTACGTTGTAAAATTAAATCGTGTGAAGCTATAAAGTTTCTCTTAGGAGAGTCATCCATGTCCCGTTACGAAGCACAAATTGAGCTGCATCATGGCGATACGAGCGCCTCTAATACTTCAAGTACGTCGGCGGCAACCCGTGGTGGTCTTATCATTTATCTTCATTACGTTCTCTGAAATTAATGTTTCTCTTGACGGTTCAAACCCACCGTTACTTGGTTCGTTTTGCAGTTACTTACACAAATCTTATTATGTGCCTGCTTTTACTATTCCCCTCAGTTTTCACTTTCAACAACCAGTCTCGTTTTAATATTATATTCTACAGTACGGAAATGATAAGGCTTCTTACTATTGGTAGAACTTACTACAATTTTCCTAGTATATATTCATCAATTCTTCGTTATACATTATCACATAGTTTAGAATCTTATGCTATCTTATCTATGTTTAACGACAGTAGCAGATCATATCATCAATAATGTGATAGAATCACAGAACATTTATTTTCAATATTATTACAGGAAGATATAAAGCGATAGTTACGGCCATACACTTGGTAAATATTTACTATAGTGAAGTAGTAGAGATCCGGCGAACTGCCAACTATTCGGCTATCCCGACTTGTTTATTTATGAAAAATAAAAATGTTTCTTTTCTTCTTTTCGCTTGTACCAGCTTTTATATAAAGTCATCGCTAGGTACCAAACTTGTTTTAATCTCGGTCTTCAATCTTATCTTAGTTTATATGAAGTTATTTTTAGAAGAGAGGTTTATATCTCGGCATATTATAATTCTTCAGTTCCCTCAAAGGGGTATGCGAAGAGATGTGACATTCCTGTGTCCGAGACATGACGCGTTTTATTCAAATATGTGCACGATTGAAACATTATGAGGAAATCCACACGTTTATAGATTCTAAACATGTGCTGGCGTCTAGAAAACGGCGGTAGGATTAACTTTTGTCGCGTTGGGCGATCTGCCGCGTCGTGGATAAATCCAGTTTATGTTGATTCTAGTGATGCATGTAAAGTGGCCGGAAAGGCCAGAAAATTCCTCTGTAGGAAGGTTTACTCTTGTATTGATCGTGTCCGACTCTAATCCCCAAAGGAGTTGTTAATGCGAAATTGAAGTCTTTGTTTTCAAGGCGAGCTTTTACGACCACGTAGCTTTATTTGATTGCCGTTCAATGTTCTGTAATTACCTAGTAATGGACCTTTACTTTCTCCACACAACATGGTAAACTCATTCAATGCTGCAATCTATAAAAGGAGAAATGTATGGTGTAAACATACACGTACAGGTACTTTCTATATCATGAGTTTAGACACGTCCGTCTTACATCACATGGTGTTGAAGCGTTACCCACTATTACAATAAGTTACTGGGTGATAATGTTATGTATTAGTAAGCATATAGGCGACGCCATTGAAGTCGATGAATTGAAGGAAAGTTTCAAGGATTTCACTGTGTGGGAAATTGACCATGTTTTGAAGGTAAAAAAAGTTCTATTCTGTTTCTATGGTGGGAAATTCGCTGAAGGAATAACTATTTCTATTTTCTAGTCATTGATTTCCATAAGAATTTTTTGGGGTGGAATATCACCAAATTAGTTCCCCATGTAGAGTGGGAGAGAGACTGCCAGACTTGTACTGACTAAAATTAATTCAGTTCCTTAAGCGTTTTTGGGGTCGCGGTACCCTAATTTCCATGACCTTAGTTGATTGATTCATCGTCGTTTTTCATGGCCTCTACGATTTACAACATTTCATATTTCAAGTTATAAATGATATTTCAAAGTTACATCTACTTTGCATCTTGTTTCATCATATTATTAACACACTGACATACAAGATTATTCATCACTGTTTGTTTTTAAATATTTTTATATTCTTTTCGTATCAAAACGTTACATCAATAAAATGTATTTTTGATATTTTTATTGATGGATGGTGAGGTATTTCTGCATGTCTCATTCGAAGTTTAAAATACATCTTTATTTATTTAAATTGCTTGTACGCGTATGTAATAGAAGTACGCAATTTATTCGGAGGATAACTAGTAGTAAATAATTCTTCAGGTACCTGTATCGTCTGGCCGTAGACGTGTCAAACATAAAATTAAACTCGTAAATATGCAGCAGACGGCTCTAAATAACTGGAGGTAGTTTAATGCCTTCCTATTTCATTTATTATTATTGTTTGTGGATCGTTTTCCTCGAAAAATTGCCTTTGTTTTAAGTCCAGCTACAGATTAGAGACGTTGGATTTGTTGTTGTTAAACAACGATTAACGGCCCGTTCACCCCTGCTGCTACAGTGCTAGCAGTGATCAAATGTATAGAAATGTTTGAGACACGCCACGAGGCGCCAACAGTAGCGAATTCGCGTACTTTAAAAGTTACTAAGTATGTGTTTTTCGCGCCGCTGATCGCTAGCACACCGCTTAGACCAAAGTTCTGAACGAGTCGTAAGTCTTGTTTAAGCAACGTGATTCGTAATGGAATTTCTTCCGTCCGAATTCGTTTCCGTCAAAATTTTATTGATCGTTTTGACTATTTCCATCTATTGCCCAAATCTATAGCAAGCTAAAGTGGCAGTGGGCTGGTCATATTTGCCGCAGAATCGACGATGGGTGGAGTAGGAAGGTTCCCGAATGGAAAACGCTTTTAGGTAAGCGTAGGGCAAGATGGACCGATGACCTGAAGAAGGTGGCTGGCAGTGGCTGGATGAAAAAGCTGTGGTGCTCCCTGGGATAGGCCTATGTCCAGCAGTGGACTGCAATAAGCTGCAATGATGATGACGATTGACTATTTCACATTACGTCGTCGTCAAAACAAGTGCATGGAGGTTCGTGCACAGGCACGTGTCAATGGATACGAAAGTCGTAAGGTATCGGAGACTTGAGTCGGGTTGTGTACGAAGGGCCGTAGTCACCACTGAAACTAAAATTTATGTATTTCCGATACAAAATTCGTTTAATTGCATCGTAAACAGAAATACAATTACCTAAGTTGGATTTAATTTGACCTTCTTTTCTGTCGCAGAACTGTCCAAACAGTTACCGTGGATTTTAGTTAGTACGAGTCTGACATCCCGTTCCGCTCGACCCACGGCGGGATCAGTCATCAGATGTGTCCATCTGATGACATAAAGTCATGAAAACACCCAAAATAAAGAAATAGCCACGGGCTTGGCCGACTCGACGCTCCCTTAAAACAGACATGATTTTTAAATTACTTATTTTTTATAAGAATTTAGATGTCTACAATATTCTCAACATATAGATGTGTGGTTCCTACTAACGCGTATGTATTTATGAATTTGGGAAAATACTTTTTTTAAAATCTCGTTAAGCATCATCATTTCAGTCAACACGTAACAGCCCATAAAAACAATCTTATGATACTTATGCAAATTGAATTACAAAATAAATTCTGCTATAATGTTCAGTGATGCTACATAACATTATTGGGCCCGACTGGCTAGCCTTAGCCGTGTCGTAAGATCTAGAATGGAGACAAAACCACCTTTCTCTCTCAGCTGCCTGGCCTGCATTGCCTTTATCAGCCGATTTGTTGTCGACCTTATTTATCTGTTTGATTTTTATTTGTAAGTACTACTAATAAAGCTTTCCATTTTTCTTGAAATAAAGTAATTATTGGAACTTTAAACAAAACTCCGTAGGGTCTTCAATCTACTCACCCCTTTAGGATCACTTTGTTGTCCGTATGTTAAGACCCTTTTATCAACAACGTGAAGAGATATGAAGCTGAAATCAATATAAAATACTGCAGGTATGCAATTCCTTGGAGCTAAGAAAAAACAACGAAATAAAAAGATATGGTCGTATATACGCCCCGTTTATGCCGCATATTTTGACGCTCGCTACGTAATCAAAACTTGTTCATATTTTAATCTCTTGTCTACAAAGATTAGATGGTCCTTCCAGTCATTTGAAAAGTTTCGGCCTAGACAGAATGACTATGACTATGATTGTACTTAAAATAAGATGGAGTCAACAAAATTGATCTATCTGCTAAAACATTAATTGTGGAATTTAAAGCTTTAAGACTGTCCAAACGTACATAGAAAAAATTTATTGTTGCTTTGTTCAAATTTTAGTAGCGTATGAGCTAATTAAATTGGATTAACAAAGAAAGTAACCTTTATATACTGGTGCGTTGGAATTAACCCTTCTGTCACCAGTCCTCTTTAATATCAAAGTGTTAAGGGGCAATGCCCCTCTTTTGTGAGCGGCTTACCTCCTAATACACAGGGGTAGGGTAACAACCTGTCTAGAACCCAAACTAAGACCTTTGAACCCCAAAACCTTTGTAATGTCCCAGAAAATCTAAAACTGTATCAACGTAAAATGTTTGATCGATGTGACGTGACGTAAATACGTGACGATAGTTACGTAAATAATAGATTTTCCTAGAAAACGTACTCTCTCTTATTAAAGCACGTCAATAAAATGTTTTATTACTTTGAAAAAAGTCTCGCTAGAGAAACCGTTCGTAACAATATAACAGATTATGAATTGCGTGCTCTGTCAAATGTCATCGATCGTCGCGACTTGGGAATACCCAGAGAAGATTCACAAATCATATTTTAATATAGTTAAAAGTAATGCAACTGAGCTGAAATCCCTGATCAATGAATAAATGATTCTGTCGTCTGAGGCCGTCTTTTTTAATACAAAAGGCCGTGACCTATTCCTATTTATAAAGTTTTAAAATGGCATGTCAATAATAGAGAGATAAGTCCAAAGAAAAAGGTTTGTGAACGTCTGTAAATCTCTTAATTTAAGTTGGCAAGTTATCTTTGTCTTGTCTAGACTCAGACATCCATCTTTAAGCAGCGCGAGCATTTCTATACAGAAATGTTAACATGGACCTTTCCTTTTATTCCTACCCTTCGCGTTTGTTCAAACAAAGCGTGTTTTCTAACTCGTCTAGGGAAAGCTTTCTTTGAATTTTGCTTGGTTGGATGGTTCTTTTATCTTCGGAATGAAATGCCAAACGTCCCTTATCTTTAAAACCTTTTACTGAAACACAAATGCCAAATCCGTATGTGCAATCTTATTACTGCGCTTTCTGACTACATTCGTTTTCATTACGTTAATACAATTTAATGTGGCCGTGACATTTTATAACATTTTTAATTAGCAATAATAACTTTTATTTACATTCAAGACCACTAGGTAGTACTTATATTACCTACGTAGATTGTTAAGTCTTTCGGGCCTTCGAGCCGGATACTCGTAATCGCTGACCGATTTTTTTAATGACCATGTAAACGATGTTACTCATTGATGAATAAAAGACGTCCAACAATTAAAAACATTGCCCAGTCTATAACAGACATTATAAATAATAATTCTCGTGAACCCACGTCAAGGCAAATCAGGTGCAGATTATTTTTGATCCTCTATGACCCGCAGCTGTGGTACGTCTGCGGCTTTTTGCATTTTTCATTAGGTCTGATAACCTTACGTGGCCCTTTGCCCCAACACCTTTATTTATTCAGCAAAACAAATTGCATATCTCGTCATATTTGATGTGGTTTACCTAGATTTTACTTTTCAGCAATTTCATAATTACATGCATAGAGGTTTGGGGGTTTGTCAAATGTAAAATATGAATTCAGCTAAAAAATGTGCACAAAAATATCATGCATGTTTTACAATTTTATTAGTTTACTTATTGTAACAGCAAATATGAACTGACATTGAGACAGCAGACTCAATGTCAAGTAAGTATTGATTTTTTGGCATGTCAAACGTCGACTGCATTAGCTAAATTTAATGCTACAAAATTGCCATGATTGAGAAAAAAATGAAACAGACTTCTACAAAAAATCACAAAAAAAGTCACCTGACTTTGTTTAAGACTATTTTGTGTTTTTTTTTATTGTAGAAGTCGAAACATCTTTTTTTCTAAAAGTTTTTTATTTACCCTGTAGATGTAAGCGTATGGCGAAATTTTATGCTGTGTGTTGATTTGTGTTAGCAGCAATTGCTGATGAATTGCTGTCATTTGAAAAAAGTCCCCTCGATATCGCGAAGACCCCGTCATTAGATCCTGAGCTGATTACCTAACTACCTACAGAAGTATACTTACCTACTCTTTCATTATTATTTTTTTAGTATTCTGACGAATTCAGAATCTCCTCCTTTTCGAAATCGTTTAAAAATCTGATTCTTAAACGTCTTACTTAAAAAAAATATCGCGTGTCATCCATTGTGGTATGAACAAAGCCGATGTACTTACATTGGCGCCCTTATCATTAATTAGCTGGTTGTGTCTATCACCGCCTGAGCTCGCTTGAGCCATGCAATCCTGGTATTAATCGTTGCTAGATGAATTGACGGATGGGCATCAGTTACTAGGTGGCTATTTTACTTGTAATCTGGCACACATTTTATTATGTTCAGAAGGAATTGTTCTTAGAGCTGGTGAAACTAGACAAGGCATAGCCAGGATTGTATCCAAGGGGAGCAGGCGAAAGCAGATACTAGATTGTATTGTCTTGATCATTGTTTTTAGCATAAGATATTCACATGAACGGGAATTTAGAGGTAGTCATTTAAAAAATATATAAAAATAAAAGTTGCAAGCTATGACGCTCGCCAGAATTTTAGTTTACCAGTGGCAGCTAAGCCCATGAAGTAAGATGGGTAGATATTAGAAGAATTCGAGGCATTTCTGTAGTTACTAGCTTTTTAATAACTTATTTCTGGAAACCAAAGAACATTATATTAAATCAGTGTAACTAAGACTTTTCGTCGTAGAAAGACTAAAGCTTTCGGGTTCTACAACTTCGAACTTACTTTGTTCCTATTAAGACTCATTGCCACACGGGTCGGGAGCCGAGTATCAAAGCAATATAACCCCACAAAACTACTCTTAGATGGCGCCTCTCTTAACCTCAACGTTCACGTGCGACCCAAATTAAGTTAGGTGCTCTCTAAAAGCGGTAGAAGCAATTGGTGAATTTTCTAAATTGCCAAACACGATTTTCCGCAATAAAGTTACTATCTCGGCCAGCAGTTCACCCTGCAAAGGAAAAAGAGCATGAAAATACGTTATGCATCACTTGATACTTCACTTTCATCACCGACTAGGAAGCAATAATGAGCACCAATATCGAAACCAAATAATTATGCTGTAACGGTTGCTGTTTCTAAATAAAGTGCTGTATAAAAAAGGATTAGTTGTTGGTTTTATGACCGAACTTTGATGTGAAATGCCAATGATAATATTATTTTAATATAGGACAGTCATTCTGCCACTATTTCATGTTAAACAATGAGTCTATCGGAATAAGGAAATCTTTGACTGAGAATTATTTTTGACACAGCTTTAAACAACTCATATTCATAGGAATCAAAATGATTACATAACAAGCAAAACGTGGATTGTTTAGTATGGTAACGACTGCGACCCATTTCCCTTCGGTTCTTACAACTGTCGATGATAAATTGACAGACAGGCAATATGTTTCTTTGGCGTTTCCATATCAACATGTAAATGGTTGTGTCGTAATCTGTGAAAGGTTGGCGTCGGAATAAAAAAGCTGTTATATTTACATAAGCTACACTTTATATACCCGAGGCACAGATCTGTGTCAGACTGACACACTTTAAATAGAAAAACGCTTATGAAGAAACAAAATACTGTTTTTACTATTCACAGTTACAGGGTCAGTGCAAGATGGAACTTATCCAATTAACAGCGCTAACCACTAAGTGCTGCAGTTTATCAGCTCCAGCTAAAGACCTTAGGGAATACTGAACGCAATTAGCAAGAAGGTTCCATCGTTTCAAATATTTCCACTCTTCTAAATGCATTAGCATTTTAGTTTAGACATCTTAAGTGCCATCATTCGGTACCAAGTTAGTAAATTTTAATGTTTGAAAGTTTTTAACAAGATTCTCAGATTACAGACTTTCTTCATTTCGTAGTTCTTATGCATGTCCATTCTTCGCCTTCAAAAGAAGCGAACACTTCTGTTTGCGTATAATCCTACGTAGACAAGTACAGTTATAGGGAGTGGCGTTCCATCTTTTGCGTTAGCTTCACGTCTCGTGGCCCGGGTGACCGACCTCCATTGTTACCACCGTTCCAACTTGAAGAGATGTCAACAGCCCGTAAATTAATAATTAGTTACGAAGCCTCGCCTCTCCGCTCCGCTAAACGTCTTCCACGGTTCCCGAGCGCGGTCCCACAACTTCGAAGTGGGCCTGTTTGACTCCATTACTCTCAATTTAGGCCGTAATTGCTACGCCCCGTGTTATTTGTCGCAAATTGACGCTAAAGTTCCTACAATAGGTTTAAATAGAAACTGAAGGCACTTTCCATTAATATTGTTTAGATGGATTTTTATGTCGTTCACAATTTGCGTGATTGCTGACTCGTTGAAAGTGGCGTCACCGCTATTGAAATAGCGCCTCTAGGCTGTAATTCACTAAGTGTTCGGCACTAAAATATCTCACCCCTGCTGTCCAGGCAGGCCTTACTAACAAACTACTGGCGGATTTCCATAAAATGTATATTATATTAGAATTTGTGAAGCGTTTTCGGGGGGAAACTTTCGGTTTAATCGTCTCGCGTGTGAAGTAGCCGTCTAGACAGTGCTAGTTTATATTCAATGCACACGATTCCACAGAAGACTATACCAAATGTATTATCGTGAATTGCAAAATTTTAGAAGAAAAATAATTCTAAAAATGTATGTAAAAAGTGCATTGATCGTGTCGACCGGGTAACGAACTTGCGTTCTAAACGAGTTTCTGTAATTATTATTGTTATTTCAACAACGCGTTACAATTGATTCGATCCAATTCCTCGAGCTCCAAGTAATTGTGTTCGTAGTGCTAATGACTGTGATATTCATCTAACAACACTCTACAGGTGTATTGTGTTGCTGGAAAATGCTTGGAACTTTGGCCGACCGCACATTTTTCAAGAAGTCTGTGAAAATGTATTTTTATTGCTACGGATTGATTTTGTTTTCTTCATGGTTCCAGTTCAGGAATACCACATTTGTTACTGGAAAAGTTTGTTCAATGTCTCATCAAAGTTCGTCCAGTTCATGAACTACTATGAATTCGCATAATATGTCTATTTTTGCGATTTCAGCTATAAAGTTTGATCATTGTCATATTTCTAGTAGTAACAAATTTTTATTCGACCAGTGCGAGCTTCTTGGCATTTTTTTTTATTCCTGCACCTGGGCACCTCTGGCACTTCCCTATTTACGGCACTGTTCACAGCTTGTCCCTATAGACACTGATATATCCTACTATACATAAAATAGTCCTAGTAAACAATATCGTTGAGTGAACTTGGAATACCGAAACAGATAATCACCATTCACCCGCACTGAAAGCCCACATTTTCATACAAATAAACATCCACCAGAATCCAAACAACTATCATATCGCTGTATTATGTTTGCCTAATATCGCTGTATGTTTGCCTTTCATTTGCATAATCAACATCGCGTAAATCTAGATTAAGGTCTACATGATAAATTGAAACATTGACCGTATTTAATACAACGGTAGAGCGGCCATTGTGAATGGCCCTTAAAATATTCGGATTAACTGCTTCGAAATTCGAATACAGATCATAGATATAGTTGGATTTACGGTATTTTAGGCCGTCATTCATTAGATATTCCAACAATTCTTGCCTTGGAATGTTTCCTTTTCTCATTATTAGCGTCGATGTTTTAATCGTAGCTGGTTAATAAAGATTTCCTCGAGTAATATTTGAAAGTGAGGCAGATTAATTTGTTTTGACTTATCGAATCGTTGTTGTTCATTATTGGTGTACAAATAGTGATGTTTCTTCGTAAGTTTTTCAACTGACCGATTTTTGTGTAGGACATAACGATGGCGATGACAAGCTGCACACACATAGGTACCTACCAACACTACATCGACAGCACGTGTCACAAAGAACTGAACTTTTTGCTGGCTTTTAACGTACTATTCTTACTACTGCTTGCATCGATCATTGACGGCTTCTAACATATGGAATAAAATTTATCTCCCGTGAGCATTCAAAATTATTTTGGGAAGATTTAAAAAGATATGAGAGTAAAAAGAAAAAATGATTTGCTTTTTCTGTTTTTCCGAGGTGTCACTTTCACTTTTCAGACATTTATTTTTAAGATTTTTGGCAAAAGTCACGTTATTTGACCGTAGCCACTTTCAGAAAATTAGCAAACAAACGGTTGGAGGTGACCTAGAGAGTTATGGGGAGGTTTACAAAGAAACCGTTGAGCAAATTATATTCGAAGTGAATAGGTCAAGGAAGAATAAAAATAAAATCTCTGCCAAATAACACTTTTACTTATTTATTAGCTGTAGAGCAATGACTCGTACTGAGCATTTTTTGTGTATTTATTGAAAATTGTTCGTTCATTTTTTATCTCCTCTGTCAGTGACGTCCTAAGCCGAGGTCCGTACCCCGCAGGGGGTGCCCTTAGCGAACGGTCACTTAGTTTATAGTTTTTTGCCTAGCTTGTAAGCTCTGGCTGGAGGCCTTAGAGTAAAATCTATGGCATCCACAGAAAAGTCCGGTTAAGCAGCACACAACCTCCTCTAGGTTGACCTGCGAGATGCCATTCACAAAAAAAAAAAAAAAAAAAAAAAAAATCATTTTTTATCATTAAGCACTAAATAATGTAGGGTAAAACACCCAACTATTGACCCTTTAAGCGGTTTTTCTTGCTTCTTTCGCAAAATAAACTAATACATTAGTTGCAAGTGGAAATGAATGTTTTTCAAAGGTAAAATATACATTGGAGAATGTAACTAAAACATTATAAACAGTCAAACAAAGGTAAATCGTGTTTTTTTTATTGAGTTTAGCAAGAACAGGCCATTTGACCAGTTATCAACATGCCTGTACCAAATTTTCAACATGCAAATGACCAATTTTTGACCTCCTGTAGTAAAAGAATAAACTCAAATATTATTTATTAGGACTGTGATACGAGGTTTTATTTGATAAAAAACAAACAAAGGTAGTCTTATTGCCCTTCTTATTTTCTTTTTTCATACAATTTTGGTCTACAGTCTTCAAACGCGGCCTATAATATTCTTGCATTTATTTTTGAAGTTTTGTTTTAGTTTTATCACTTTTTCACTAATTTTTCCTCTTTATTAGTAGTTATTTCATTGTTTTGTATTATGCAGCAGATAAAAAAATGCTCGCCGGCAAAACCAATTGAAAGAATACGGCTTTAGTTCTACAAAGTGAGTTTAAAAAAGTTTGAATTAATATTTTCTCAATTACATAAGACGGTCTTAACTTTTTAAACTTATGTAGAAGATCTCACAGATGAAGAGAACATAGTTATAAATCAAAAACCAGCTCACACTTTGCCTCGGATATGATTTAAGTCAGTTTGCTCAAACATGCAGGTTAGAGTAACTTTTGTCAGAATTGTATGCATTAAACCAACTTATGGCTAAGGCATTGTTCGTGTTATGTTTGACAATTGTCTCAAGGGATCATATACCGACATAAAAAGTATCCTGCGTCCAGGTACACCCACCTATCCAGGTTTTAAAATTATCTGCTTGCCAAATTGTGTCAAAATCCATTCAGCCTTCGTTTTTCCTATAATAGTTGTAAGTTTAAAACATTCAGGAGGATTCAGAATGTGACAGTTGACCGATTTAAGTACCTCACTCAACTAGGTTCTCAGGTTACTACGTAAGGTATTTTTTTATGTTTGTGATTATGCAGATACACTTTTAGGGGTGCCAACGCCCATGGGCATAATACAGATGCATTAAAGTTAAGCTAACTCACCATCAAAATGAGCTATACGTATAAACCGTGGTGTCAGTAACTGGTATATTCGTACATATGGTTAATGACCAGCTATTGACATGTCATGTCAAATAAATGGTTATTCATACATTTAAGTGTACCAGATATTGACCCCATCATTTTAACAAGTTAATGATCATTAAAACGTGAAAATCCTGTGGAAAAGCATTATGTGTGTCTTAAATAACGAAAAAATACCAAAATCTAAGGAATCTATCGTGTAAAACTGAAATAAATTGCCATTGAAAACAGCCGTCAGCTTAGCAAATTGTTAAATTTCTTGATGATTTTAGCAGGGTATTTTATTATCATAGGTTTACGGACGCAATATTGCTTTACTTAAATTTTCTGTGACGCTAATATATTACAAGATAAATTATTTTTCATTTTCTGCATTCTTTATGCAGCACTGCAAGAAGATTTATTATTATTTTTGATAAAAACTGTTAAGAGGTCAGTAGTTGGTGGGAGGTCGGCAATTGGGTACTTTACCCTATATAATAACTTCAATAAAATTTGAACTCGAATCCGGATTTAAATAAAACGGATATTTGTAATAAACAAGTTTATTTCTTCAACAGGTTTAATATTAGTAGTACCTACCTAATCAGTCGCAAAAAACCCTAGGTTTTCCGTTGAATCAATTAGTATTCATATAGCATGCACTGACATTAAACATCAACTTAAAACAGGATATATACCATGTTTACTTAATGTTTTGAGTTTCCGATATATTTTGAGTCGCATGTGCAATTAGGAAAATTATACAGATTGAGGTAGGTTCATTGGTGGTGTATGTATAAACAATCATGTTATATTAACTCGATTCGCTCTATGAAGGTTTTTTTCTTATAATAATTCCTCTATCGGTTATTTACTTATCATTGTAGTCTTGACAGATTTTAGAGAGCACAATCATGCGCAGTCGCACGTGCCTTAATAAGGAAAAGTTTTGTGTTAGTTTCGCAGCAACTGGGGAATACCACTGTCATTATGAAAATAACAAGGAAAAAACGAATCACCTTTAAAAACAAATAAATACTAATTTTAATTAGCTGATATTACCGCAGTGGTACACGCCCACGGCGTCGGACGTCAGCAGACGATCTCCGGCCACCGTAGGCGCGGGCATGCGGACAGCGAGTAAAGGGCAACAAACGCTGTCCGACCATGTGTGGACCACCGGGTCGACGGCGCGTCGTGTTCCACGCGCGCCTCAAAGAGCTGTCAGCAAATGACGGGGCCCACTCACAGAGGGCCAAAGCCTGCCGAGGTCGCGAGACTTATTTCCATCACCGTGACCCCGGAACATAAAGGGCTATTGAAGAACACCGTGGATTTTAGTCAGTACAAGTCTGACAGTGCCTCCCGCCCTGCCCGGGGTGGGAGGTCTGCTTTGATGATTTTACCACGTTAAAACAAAAAAAAAGTTAGCTGATATTATTCATAATTTTTACTTCATACAGTATACTTAAAAGGATAATTAATGAAAACGAATTTGATTGCGGAATTTCTCAAATACCGACATTGTTTTTAACTGATCATTGTTCAGTGACGCATTTCGGATTCATTAATTCCATCAAAATTCTACAGCTGTCAATTTTGACGTTTCTTAACTGTCAAACTACATTGTGCTATTCCAGTATTAAAAATACCGTTGAAAAAGTTGAATAAACACCGGATCTAACTTTTTTTTTTCGTTTTCTGTTTTTGTATAGTCAAATAGATCAAAACCTCTGGCCTTTTAGAGGTAATAAATAGTTGACACAGGACGTTCCCCCACGTTAAGAAGTACTTGTGACTTGTCAACCAGCCAGCTCTAGTAGTTCTAAGAAAAAATCATGAATATTCTGAATTATGTACACAATGGGTACAGGATCTCTGTTCTGTAAACAGGAAATTCTCTCGGCATGAATATGTAGGGTGCTGTCAGCAAAATAAGTTGCTCAGCTAGTAAACCAAGTTAAGGAAGGGAAACTTAGTTGAGTACCTAGTTATGGTACGATTCTACCAAAATAGTTTTTGGAACATTTGTACGCGAACATTTTGTGCAACACAGCAGTTTATGTACTAAGCTGGCATCGCGTGTCCTCCGGCAAGGCTGTGTGGAACTTTTGTTTGAGCTGAGTTTAGCAATGTGCACGCACAAGTAACGAATCCATTGGTCAAATGTGCGATATCGCTTGATTGACTCGACCAGAACGAACTTTTGTGGCGCACACCGGGAATCGCATCTTTAGTTGCCACCACAATATTTTGTTACCAATACAAGTTTCAAAGTTTTGCGTTGGGGAGATCCAAGATTCCGTTTCATAACGAGATGTTCTAGATTTTGTCATTGGTTATGAGACTTAGTTATGCAAATAACGTTAGGTAACCTTTTCACTTGATTATTGAGGTGAACTGTATGTGTATACCTAACTGAAGAATAAATCGGCCTCATTTATTTGTAGGTGACAGTAGTTTTTATTTAATTGACTCAATTTAGCCCAGAAGCAAAGTTGCTGGATTTTGCTAAAATAAATCAATTATTATGAATTCTATCGTTTGAATATTAATAAACGAATTTTGCATAAAATTTATTGGGATAAAATTCGTTACTAGAACATAGAAAACTATTCTATTACTTATTTATTTATTTATTTATACGAGGGCGGAGTGATAAGTCTGGTAAAAATGAAATAAGGAAACAACTTTTTTTTTAAATTATGATTTATTTTTCAACGTCATTTCCATCTAACTCAATGCACTTCATCCAGCGTTTTTCAAACTTTTCGATCCCTTCCGTTATAATGACTTAGGCAACCCTTCGAAATAGGCATTGGTTTCGAGTATGATCTCCGCATTGGAGCTATATCTTTTTCCACCGAGCCATTTTTTAAAATTCGGAAACAGAAAATAGTCGCAAGGGGCCAAATCTGGCGAATAAGGTGGGTGAGATAGCAACTCATATCGCAACTCATGTAATTTGGCCAAAGCAATCGCGGAGGTGTGAACTCGTGCGTTGTCTTGGTGGAAGAGGATTTTCTTCTTAGCCAAATGCGGTCGTTTTTCAAGTAAAATTTGGTTAAATTGATCCAATAAATTGGCATAATATTCGCCATTGATCGTTTTACCCTTCTCTAGGTAGTCAATATGGATTACCCCACGTGCGCCTCAGAAAACTGTAGCCATCACCTTATTGGCCGATAAAACTGCTTTGGCCTTCTTCGGAGCTGGTTCACCCCTAGCAATCCATTATTTCGATTGTTCCTTGGTTTCTGGTGTATGGTGGTGGATCCACGTTTCGTCTACCGTTATAAAAAGACGCAAAAATCAGGTTTATTCCGTTGTAACAACGCCAAACCTGCCTTCGAAGTGGTAACTCGCATGCGTTTTTGATCAATAGTCAGTAAACGCGGCACTCATCGCGCGGAGACCTTTTTCATATCTAAATGTTGGTGTAAGATATTGCGCACACGTTCGTCTGAGATGCCTACTATCTCGACTATCTCGCTCACTTTTACTCTTCGGTCATTCAACACTATGTCATGGATTTTAGCGATCATCTCTGGAGTAGTGACCTCAACTGGGCGTCCTGGGCGTTCAGCATAACTTGTGCTTGTACGACCACACCGAAAATCCGTAAACCATTTATGAATCATTTTAATCGACGGAACAGAGTCCCCATAATATTTATCAAGCCTTTGTTTAGTTTCCGTAATGATTTTTTTGCGCAAAAAATAATGTTTAATCAACACTCGAAATTCACTTTTCTAAATCTTTGTGAAAATGCGTTAAACTGTTTTTATTTAATGGCTTTAAAAGAAAAACTAACTAGCGGTACTGGCTGAAAATTTAAATATAGTCCCTCAAAAGAGTTGTGAACAAGGAGTGTAGAATATTCAGGCGCGGGGTTTTAATTTGGATCAGAAAGATAAAACGGCACTGAGGTTACTTGAAAAGTGTTATATTCACACGGAGTACAATAATCGATGTTGTTGTTGTTGTTGAGGCGTTCGACACCAGACTGCCCGTTACATGCCCCCGCGCTATATTTATACGCTCGACCGTAGGCGAGGAGTGGGGGTGAATCGCCCCCACGCTTTCTCTCTCTCTTCCCGCCTACGCTCGTCGTTTACACACACATGTATAGCGCGGGGTATTTTGTCTATTGTTCTATCATGGTATTTTTCTTACAACTAAAACTATATTAAGCATTGTTTCCTTATAACAATATAAAATGGGCTCTGGGAAGCCCAGCGTTGTAAACATTACAGTCGGCATTTGTTAAGGCCTTAGACAATTAAAATAAGGCCCTAAACGTTACCTTTCTGACAATTACTTTTTCTTAATTGCTAGTTTACAATGTAGTTTCTCTGTATAATAAACATTTAAACCTTGCAGCTGTGCGAGGCTGCCAAAAGGCCTGGGCTCGAACAATACTTTATTATAGCTAATATGACTTCAAAGCGTGAGAAACATACTGGCTTAAAACTGAACAATTAAATAAATCTACACACAGAAACTATTTACTATCTGAATACTTATTTACTATGTACAAGAGTGTTTATTTATCAGGATGCTGTGCTCCTCAACATCTCCACCCCCCGTATGAGGGTTCAACCGACCATACTTCCATCGGTCGGGAGCACAACAACCTTCACAACTGGTCTTCGTAGGACTCCATGGTTCGTTCGTATATCGACCACTCTTATAATAGAGTCCGCACCCGGGAAAACACTTTGCACGACCCCTTTGGTCCACTGGTTTCGTGGCTTATTCTCGTCCACTAACACTACCACATCGTTAACTTTCACGTTCGGCTCGTCAGCCGACCACTTGTTGCGTCGTTGGAGCGTCGGCAGGTACTCGCGAAGCCAGCGCCGCCAAAACAGGTCGGCCAGCGCGTTCACCCGGCGCCACATCCGCCGCGCGTCCTCGTCGCGGGCGTGGCCTCTCGTACATGGCGCATCCCCCGCGGCAGTGCCCAGCAGGAGATGATTCGGCGTGAGTACCACCGGTTGCTCGACGTCGCTGCTGACGTAGGTGAGTGGCCGGCTGTTTACGACCAGCTCGGCCTCTAGGAGGAGGGTGTAGAGGACCTCCTCGCGGGGGGCGCGCTCGCGCAGGGTCGCCTTGAGCGCGTTTTTTACAGAGCGCACCAGCCTCTCCCAGCATCCGCCCATGTGTGGGGACGCCGGGGGATTAAAGTGCCACGCGATGCCGCGGCCTGTAGTCTCGTTCGCCAATCGTGAGTGATCCATCTCACGGAGGGCAGCGCGTAGCTCGGTGTGCGCCCCGACGAAGTTGGTACCCCGGTCGGAGTACATGTCCGATGGTCGCCCACGGCGCGCAATCAGGCGCCGCAGGGCAAGGATCGCCGAGTCGGCACTCAAAGATGATGCCAACTCCAGGTGCACGGCGCGGGTGGTGAGGCACGTGAACAACACGCCCCACCTCTTCTCTCGCCGCCGTCCGATGGAGACCTCCATGGGGCCGAAGTAGTCTACCCCGCAGTGGACGAACGCTCTCCGTGTGACCTCCAGCCTGGAGATCGGTAGGTCACCCATTTTTGGTGCCCTTGGCTTCGCTTTTTCAATGCGGCAGCGCTGGCAGCTTGCCGTGACAGCTTTAACTGAGGACCGCAAATTGGTGACCCAGTACAATTCTCGGATGCTGTTCACGACGGCCTCTTGATTTGCGTGCAGCGCCGCCTCGTGATGATGTCTGATGAGCCGGCGCGTGAGGTCGTGCCTCCCGTCCAGGATGACGGGGTGCCTCTCGCCGAAGCTCAGCTCGCTGCAAGCTCTCAGCCTGCCGCGCACTCGCAGGAGTCCATCCTCGTACAGCATTGGGTCCAGCGTGCGCAGCCTGCTGTTGGCTGGCAGCGGGCGGCCGGCTCTAAGGGCCGCGATGTCCGATGCGTAGCATTCCGCCTGCGCTAGGCGGAGTAGGTGTAACCTTGCTTCGTCAAGGTCTGCAGCTGTCACGGCACACGCCTCCCGTCGTTTACGGCAGCGCGCCGCGAAGATAAGTACGCGCGCCATGACGTACAGGGCGCGCGTCCAGGTCGGCAGCCGGGCGTACGTCAGCATCGGCTCAGGTGGCATGCTCGCAACGTGTACGCCCTGTACCCGCTCCAGGTCCGCCTCTGCAACACCGCTCATGTCGTCGCTCACCGGCCACTGCTCCTGTGGACAGCGAAGAAACGGAGGGCCACTCAGCCACTCGCTGCTGTTATTAGGCCAATCCAACCTGGTTGCCTTGTCTGCTGGGTTCTGCGCCGAGGGAACCCAACGCCAGTCCGACCTCTTTGACCTGTTATCTATTTCTGCTAACCTATGAGACACGAAACGTTGAAACTCGGTCGCGTCCGAATTTATCCATTTTAGTACGGTTTTACTATCCGTCCACAAGTATTTCCGTTTTATGGTGGCTCCTAGCTCCCTTTCGACGGTTTCCGCGAGTCTGCAAGCCAAAACGGCTGCCTGCAGCTCCAACCGTGGGATCGAGACCACTCTTTGAGGGGCCACCCTGGCCTTGCCCATTACGTTCGCGACGTTTCTCTCCCCGGAGACGTCCACCCCGACCAGGTAGACTACCGCTGCGTACGCGGATTCGCTCGCGTCACCGAAGGCGTGCAGCTCTAGGTGGTCTGTACACAACCCGTACCACCTAGGCACCGATACGTTCGCGAGATGCTGCAAGCTATCAAGCCAGTCAAACCAGCAGCGCGCCTCAGTTTGTCTCAGCTGTTCGTCCCAGCCGATACCCGTGCTCCAGATCTTTTTCATTAAAATCCGTGACTGTATGACGCACGGGTACAAAAATCCAAGTGGGTCGAATATCGACATGATGAAACGGAGGAACTCTCGTTTCGTGGGTACCACCCGCCCTTCCGTGATCTCCTTCGGCAATCTCTTGAAGGACAGATCAAAAGCCAATTCGTCAGTGGCGGGTGACCACGTGAGTCCCAGTGTCCGTTCCACACTGTCCTCTCCTTTGTCCAGCGATACTTTGTCCGGCATCTCAGTGCGTAGCCTGTCGCGCAGTTCCTGAGAGTTTGTGACCCACCCCCGTATCACAAATCCGCCCTCGGCGTGGATGTGGGTCACGTCCTCAATCAACTGACCGGCTTGCTCGACAGACCACGTACTGTCCAGGTAGTCATCCATGTAGTGGTTCCTCCTGATCGCTGCCACTGCGTCGGGGTGACTTTCTTCATATTTACTCGCGTTTTTATTTAATATATAAATCGCGGATGTAGGCGACGATACTGCACCGAATATCATAGAATTCATTTTATATATTTCAGGCTCCCTGTTGCTGTCCGCTGCCCACAAAAACAGCTGTGCCCCGCGGTCTTCCTCCCGGATTCGAACCCGGAGAAACATGTCGGCAATATCCGCTGTGAACGCGACAGGGCCCAAACGAAATTTAAATAGTACCCCTAATAATGGGTTCAGTAGGTCGGGTCCAGTCAAAAGGTGATCGTTTAGCGACGTACCTTCGTATTTCGCGGCGGCGTCGAACACTAAACGTAACTTGCCCGGCTTGTTGGGGTTAGTGACCCCGAAATGGGGCAGGTACCACACGGGCTCAGAGTTGAGTTTACCGTCTACCTTGCTGGCGTACCCTTCCTTTAACAGTCGTTCTATTTGAACTATGTAGGCTTTCTCATAGGTCGCGTCTTTCTTGAACCTGCGCAATATTCCTGACAGACGCGACTTCGCGTTGACGTAGTTGTCAGGCAACTGAGGGTTGTCCTGACGCCACAACAGACCCACTTCCCAAGCTCCACCGTTTGACTGGCGGCTAGTGGTGTCCAAGATGTGGTTGGCGCGCTCGATGTCTGCGTGCTTACGCGGTACTTCCGATATCCCTATGGCCTCTAACTCGAATTGTTTCTTCACTAAATTATGCAAATCCGCAGTGCTTACACTAATACAATTTACAGATTGCCTATTATAATTAGTTGAACCTAAAGGTCCGTGCACGACCCATCCTAGCGAGGTCAAAGAGGCAACTGGCTTACCTGATTTGCCCCGGCGCATTTCCCTGCCGACGAGCAGCTCCCAGTTGTCTTGGCCCAGCAGCAACAGCGGCTTCGCTCCACACATTTCCTCGCATCCCAAGTCGCGTAGGTGGGCATGCTCCGACATGACGGCGGCGGGCACTGTTTGCGAGGGCAAGTCCATGTCTACGAGCGTGCGGCACTTCACTTGATGTATTTGTCCGTTGGGTCCGCGCACTTTTAATCGTTAGCGGCACCCGTTCGCCCTTGGCGTTCCCGGCCAGGACGCTGTCGATCAGCGATACCGTCGCACCGTCGTCCAGCAGAGCGTAGCAGCTCTCTTCTTTGCCTTCGCTGATGACGTGCACCGGCATGATCTTGAGAAGCGCCTTGCCGTTGTAATCGCTGACGTTCGTCACACTTTCTGGCTTCTTATCGACGTGTAGGAGGTTGTGATGCGCGAAGTTGCAGGTGGCGCATTTCTTCTTGCGGCACATTCTCTTCGAGTGCCTGCCTTCCAAGCAATTAAAGCAGAGCTTTTGTTCTTTGACGAACGCCCAGCGCTCGTTGACGTCCAAATCATTGAACCGCTTACATGATGCGAGCGTGTGTTTTTCTTTACACAGATGACACGAATCTTCTACGCTCGGAGCTCGCGTGTTTTCTTCCTCATTGGCGTGTACGTGCAGCCGCTGTATGTTCTTGGCTATCCTCGCTGGTGGCGCGCTTGCTCGTGGTTTGTTCGGCGCAGCCGCGGGCATGTCCAGCTGCACGTAGTATGACGACGCACGTGCCAGGTTACTCAGGAATTCTGAGAGCGTCTCTAGACTCGGAGACACCCTCATGTCCAGGCCTTGACTCGCCGCCATCCCCATCGCGAAGTCTCCGTACTGTGCGCGATGTACCGGCGTGAGCTTATTCAGTAGCTCGCTCACCAGCTGCGGGTTATTCAGGTACCCGTTAGCACTCACACTCTTCAGCAGCGACACGCAATTTCTCACCGTGGTTGAGAATCTCCTTAATTCGCGGCCGCTTTCAGTCACTTTCGGTAGTTCGCGTACTTTCTTCAACGCGTACTCTAAAATGAGGTTGGGGTGCCCGTATTCTTCATCCAGAGTCTTCATGATCTTTGACGGGCTGGCCGATGCTCGAAGTAAGTCTTCCACCGCTATTCTCGCCTCGCCTTGTAGCGACGTTTTCAACCTTGCGAGATTCTCGTGCGGCTTGAACTCGTACATCGTTGTCGTGTCGTGGTACATGTTCTTGTAGGACAGCCACTCCGCCGGGTCGCCTTTAAACGTTGGCAGTTCGTAGGCCTGTCTAGGTACCGGCCGCGGCCGTGCGAGGCGCGCGATTTCTTCCTCCAGCTGGTCTATTTTTCTATCGTGTGTATACCTGACCTTGTTGACTTTTTCGGCGCCCATGTCCCACTCGGGTACGTCGCGATTCGACGCGCGTGCTGTGCCAGCGTTAACTATCGGAGTCGCTGGGTACGCGGGCTCGCGGTGCGGGACGGGCGCGGGCGCACTCATCGGAGGCGCAGGTATTCGCTCGGGCTGTACCAGTGGCGGTGGCATGTTCTGACACGTCGACACTTGTTCTTGACGGGTCGCGACGGGCGTCGTGTGCGTGACCCACTCTTCTACGCGGCACGCGGTTGTTTCTTCCGCTTCGGAGCACAAATCATCCTCGGCGGCCGCGTCGATTGCTGCTAGGTCTGCTTCTAACTTCTTTTGCACTAATTTTTCTCTCATTTGTATCAACTCTCTTTCAGATTTTTCTCTCATTTGCACCAACTCTTTTTCAGATTTTTCTCTCATTTGCACCAACTCTTTTTCAGCCTCATACTCGGCTCGTCGGCGCCGGTACTCGGCGCTCTTCTGGCTGTTCCTTGACGAGGTGACGCTGGTACCGGATCTTATTGTTCTCGCTGCCACCGACCGCACTGACGTCGACATACCCCGGTAGTCTATGACTCTACCGGGACCTGTCAGTGGGATGACTTGCGTCTGTTCCGGGTGTAGGGTTGGCGCTGTTGATGTTGAGCCTGGAGCCCTGTCCGAGGGTACGCCGGAGTCCGCTTCGAGAGCCCTCTTCCTTTGGACGTCCTCTTCTAACCGCCTCAGCTTGCTTCTCGTTGTGACGGCACTTTTCTCACTCATTTTCACGTTTTTCGCTTTTCACGCTATCTTCCTGATCCGGCTCGAAGGACCAAACTTGTAGAATATTCAGGCGCGGGGTTTTAATTTGGATCAGAAAGATAAAACGGCACTGAGGTTACTTGAAAAGTGTTATATTCACACGGAGTACAATAATCGATGTTGTTGTTGTTGTTGAGGCGTTCGACACCAGACTGCCCGTTACATGCCCCCGCGCTATATTTATACGCTCGACCGTAGGCGAGGAGTGGGGGTGAATCGCCCCCACGCTTTCTCTCTCTCTTCCCGCCTACGCTCGTCGTTTACACACACATGTATAGCGCGGGGTATTTTGTCTATTGTTCTATCATGGTATTTTTCTTACAACTAAAACTATATTAAGCATTGTTTCCTTATAACAATATAAAATGGGCTCTGGGAAGCCCAGCGTTGTAAACATTACAGTCGGCATTTGTTAAGGCCTTAGACAATTAAAATAAGGCCCTAAACGTTACCTTTCTGACAATTACTTTTTCTTAATTGCTAGTTTACAATGTAGTTTCTCTGTATAATAAACATTTAAACCTTGCAGCTGTGCGAGGCTGCCAAAAGGCCTGGGCTCGAACAATACTTTATTATAGCTAATATGACTTCAAAGCGTGAGAAACATACTGGCTTAAAACTGAACAATTAAATAAATCTACACACAGAAACTATTTACTATCTGAATACTTATTTACTATGTACAAGAGTGTTTATTTATCAGGATGCTGTGCTCCTCAACAAGGAGGTTATATGCAATTTGCGATAATTTTATTCCAAAATAGATTTTTACCAGACTTATCACTCCGCCCTCGTATTAGGGATAACAACAGCATCCAACACTTAATTAAGTACTTAACTATATTACTTGAGTAGCCAATAATAGTTATCCACGGTGGATTCATTATAGTGGATGAGTACAATATATGGTAAGATTATATTCAAACTGATTGGCAGACTTCGACAAAATAATACCATGTAACATACCGATATTTGAAACAAAAAAAAAATAGCAAAAATACAACATTTATTTAATGGTTATTTCATAATAAATGATAAATAAATAGTAAATACATAATTAAGTAAATATAGTATAAATATTAGTTAGAATAAAATTACGTAAATACAAAAGAAAATAAATAAATAGGATATACCTAGAAAACCATCCGCTAAATTGTAACATTATGACGTTATGATAAGTTGATAACCTATGATGAAAGCAATGTAATAACTCGGGTTTTGAAGTTATTTTTGGAACCAATGAATAGGTCCACACTATTAAAGTGTTTATTGTAAGTGTCAAGTAATCGTGATATTACGCTATTCTTGCCATAATTAGTCGAGTGGAATGGGGTGCAAAACAATGTAGTGTGTCTTGTCTTTCTTGGGCACATTAAACTTAATGTTGCTTAAAAGCATCGGACAATCAGTTCGTCCCCGTAAAATGTCAAATAGCAACCCCATATCCATCAGGATACGCCTCTCCTGCAGAGTTAAGAGATTGTATGTACGACAGTTTTGTTGGTAATCATACGAACAATGATGAAATTTGAAGTTAAGGTGATCGAGAAACTTTTTCTGAATGCGTTCAATATTATTTTTATGTATCGCGGAATAGGGAGACCATATTTGAGAACCGTATTCCAATAACCGTATTACTCAAGCAATAGAGTAGATAATTTATAAGGAATAAGTAATTTTAGTAAAATATATATTTGCAACGTTCCTATAGAGCTTCCATTAAAGTGGGACGATCTTCTGATGAATAATTGTTTTATATTTCTAAAAAGCTCAAAATGTACTGTTATTCGTAATTTAGATTTCTCGGTAAACGTTTCCCGAGAAATCTTATTAGGTACAGTCACAAGCAATGAAATATAAACACTTAGCAAAATTCAAGAGCATTTTTATCGTGAATTGACGGTTTCTATTTTGAAATAAGATCTATTTCGTATCAATTTAGTATTAGAAGAACATAAAAATATCGGCACGTTCACGACTTTGGTCTAAGTGGTGAGCGAAGCGACGGGCGGCTACTTTGTAAATACGCGAATTCGCCATTGGCGATGCCTTGTGGCGTGTTTCAAACGTTCGTTCTTACCGCTCGCCACCCCGTGCAAGTCATTGGCCATGAAACGATGATGCGTACGTTGGCACTCAGTTGTGAGTGCAGTCACAGAGAGTGAGAGCTGAGTGCTTTTTTCACTGGTAAAATTAAAGCACTCGTGTGAAATATCTACTCGTAACAACTATGACCATAAATTAGACTACTACGCTATGGTATGTTTATGTAGTTTGCACGTCGAAATCTTTTATGCAGAGTATAAAACATCTTTACCTTTTTAGATATTTTTAATAAGAGTAACTCCATCTTAAACCCTATCCTGTAACATATTCGTCACAAATTATTTCTTTTTATTTTTCTTTACCAAATGTGCTGATGACGACTATTCTACCATCCGGCGCAGATATACGTATCGTCACAATGATACCTAAATGTGTCTGTTTTCCGTGTATCTACAATTTAGGCATTCCAGTTTTTTTTAAAAAAACAATTTCTTCTTTCACAGGGCGACGTCTTGGAGTGTCCACTATGCCTGTCGATGTTCGCATCGCCATCGATGGTGCGGCTCGCGTGGTGCTCGCACCGGTGCTGCGAGCCTTGCTTACGACAGTACCTTGCTATCGAGATCTTCGAAGCGAGGGTCCCCGTCAACTGCCCTGTGTGTCATGAGAGCATGCATCCTTCAGGTAACACTACACAAGTAACTTTAATAAAATACCTTAACTTGTGGAATTCCCTGCCGAAATCTATATTTTCTGATAGCTACAACCTTGGGTCTTTAAATCAAGAGTGAATAGGTCACTTCGGCAAGCGTGTGTCGCCGTCGACCACTCATCGCTTACCGTCAGACGAGACAGTGGACAGACGCGAGCCTATCGCTAAAGAAATAAAACAACAACCATGTAAAAGGTTATTTAGATGCTAGAGTCTCAACTACCTAAAGCAGTTCAAACGAAATGGGATAAGCCTGGACAGTAGCAGACATCTAGTAGTAGTGGAATTTGTACTTGTTTCTTGTCATGTTCATGTCTTGTTACTGAATGTCCATGTTCCAGTAACATGTAACTTGATAATATATAGAGCCACGGGCGCTCGGCGAGGCGGAGGGTGAACCTCAGGGTGTTTTTTTTGTATAGAAACAAAATCAAAGGGCCCGTGTGTTTCCAGTCGTAATGTCCGACAATAAAACGCGAGCTTTGGGTACGTAGTAGCGGCGTCGGTGCGCACCCTGTGTGTTTATCTCCCTGAACTTCACTACCATAAGTTGTTACACAGTCTTTTGACCGCACGGCCGCCCCGTCTCGGCCGTAGCGCTCACACTACGCTGGGACTGGGGCTAAAGTTTGCTATCTCGCGTGTAGCGCGAACGTAGCCGATCTCAAAGGCGTCGCGTCGAAGAGCACATCATAGAGACCTGCGATGTGATTTCTTATTGAGATCATACCTATACTCGATAGATACGATTGCTCTCTATAATTTTGTTCTAAATTAAGCCTCATTATAATTTTAATAAATTCTATAGTGTTTAAAAGTACTTTCCTAATCCACACAACGGGAAATGTGAGCGATATTCAAGTATTGCATAATGATTAATATTCCAGTTGAAAGCCGGTCTTTTATATAAATATTGATAATCGATCCGTTGAATTAATACATTCATCCGATGGACTTAATTTTACTAGTTTGACTAGCCTACGAATTGCAAATGACTTTCATCTTCTAATGTGGAGCTGTCGATTTGTATAATCATTTTTTTATTCATCGGAATATCATTTGAATGCAGCTCTAGAATAATAAATTACAAGACCTAGGCACAAAATTATACGTGGAGCTTTTTCTTTGGGAGTGCTCAAAAGTACCAGTAATGGTGAAATATGTCTTAGTATTATAAAGATGTGACACTTAGGTATGGGCAATAGAGCAAAACCTTATTATAAAATTCAATATAGGACATGTTCTAAAAGAAGTATTTATATGAAGGGTTCTGCAAACATGTAAAACCATCTATAATATCCACTTCGTTCGTGAATCTCTTGCGATCCGCGCTCTTTGTAACTGCTCCACATCGTGAGTATGTTCGCGTACTAGGAGCTTGTACTTATTCACAATGTTCGCAAACCAACTGCTCCACATGACTAGGCGTCTACTCTGCCTATTATCTCAGAAAGTTCCACAAGACTTATGCCAGGAATTTATATTCGACATCTTGAGGTCTAACAGTATCGTACGTCTAACAAAAGGCATGTTGAAATGAGTCCTGTTACATTGTTCCTCGGCTCGGTTGCCTCCAAATCACCGCAATATAAGTTGGTGTGCCGCTAATTCGAATAGTTGTGGAACTTCGCCACCATTCCATGCAAAACTTTGGATATCGCACTTTACTTATTAACAAACTAACAACCGTCCACTGAGTTGCGGTGCTATGTATTATGAATGGTTTGATTTTCGGTTGTGTTGAAAAAGGAAAATTTTGGCTCACACTGGACGAGGACAAAAACATTTATGAACAAAGTGAGCATAAACTTGGCATATTGGGTATACATGAGTTTACGCCCAAATAAATGCCCGGTCACTGGGGACTTCAATGCACACGTCATAAAGGCTATTTCAAAGCATCAATGAATTGAAAAATTAAGTTATTCAGTTAGACTTTAAAAAAATGATGGGCACGTGCTTTTTTATATCAAATATTTTTTTGTAATAAATCTAAATGACTAATTATATTTTTAGTGGACCATTGCTGATGAAAAACAACAGAATATTAACGGGTCTTATCATATAGCCTGTCTTTTTTTATGACGTCATACCTAAATTCAGGTTTACACATTATCATGATGCTCTTTGTTGTCCCTTTTGTCTGACGTAAAATTACAGTACTTATGTATTCAACGACGACGCGATCATATATGCAGCGAGAGACATGTAAATTGAAATTCTAGACTAGACGGTCTTAGGATTAAGTTTTACAACAACGTGCTCTACTATTTACGTAACTGCATAACTTAAGATACCGTAATAGGAAATTCTTTAACTGTGAGAGTACTTCGCAGTAGAATAATAAAAAAGTTGATGGCATCAATCAATTACAAATTTAATTAGTGCGAAAGCTAGTTAAGATAAATAATGGATCCATATTTTTTATTTTGTTAAATCAATACATATTAACCAAAATACAACGTATCAAAATTCGAGAATGGGGGCTCGTGACGTCAGCAGGGGCAAATAAAAACCGTACTTGCTTATGATGTATTGACAGTTAAACTAAAAAAATAAAATGAAGAGTGTCGTATCTTTGTCAATTTTGGTTTACGTAAGAAGAGAAAAAAATACGTGCCAAATATTTTTTGATAAACTAACTGGACTACCTACTTAATTATTTTTTTCAGTCACATCTCTACACAAACCACAAATATGTGAGTAAGTGAACGGATTTATTTTGCTCTACTTTTATTTATTTACCTTTTTACCTCAAATACAGAGGCATATACAGAAAGGATGACACACAGACACCCATTTATCATATAACTGCATTTACGTTGAATAACTGTTCTGAGAACGATAAAAAAAATGTAATTATGGGAACTGTAAAGGCAAAAGCTGTCGAGTCATAAAAAGTATTTCTGTGTCAAGAGAGCGTCGCAAGAGTTTAATACAATAATTGCTCAATGTGTAATACTTGAACTTAACGTACACACACGTTACCACACTCTGATCAACATTCATGCAGGATTTTCCTTATAAAACCTATTGAAATTCTACCCTACGTGTCTTACAAACACGTTTTTTTTCCTACTCTTATAAATAAAGTAACGTCTTGAGAACCCACTTCGGAATTGCGGTCACAGTAATTGTCAACAAATAAATATCTTATTTGTAACAAAACAGTAAATAAGATACATAAATAAGTATCTATGTTGATCAAAACCGAAAATACCAAATAATAAGGCTTTTGCAAGGACATATTTAGAGCAACGCCCACGATTTTCCCTTTTCGAGGAAAATTAAATTATAATGATATCACATTTATCGTTTTCTTATTTTTCTCTCCTCAGTAATGGTTTTTATACTGAAAATATCATTTAAAAATACATTAGCGTTTAATGTATAATGATAGTGACATAGCTTTTTAAGGTTCCATACCCAAAGGGTAAAACGGGATCCTTAAATCAAAGATTGCGCTGTCCACCTGTCTATCTAATAATAATAATAAAATTTATTTGCCATAAAACAAAAATACAGATGGAAGCTTAGATTCCTTATGATGAGTGCGTGGGAGACGAAGTGTTCGTTTATTGCTATCATAAGGTGGCAGGCAGGCATGTTGGTTTTCTTAGGACCGTTCGTAGCACAAAAACTACACTGCCGGACCGTTAGGACCATACAGTCGGAGTAGAGATCCGCTGTTGGGTATCTGTAGGGCTTCCTCGACATTACTTTGAGAATTGCTCTTTGCGCTCTCTCTACTCTAAGAAAGTTAGTTCCTACCAGGTAGTATCTCTCCATACTCTATATCTCACCAGGCTGTTCGTTGATTGTTAGTTGGACCAGTTGAAATTTTCGCAGATGATGTATTTCTGTTGCCGCTATAACAATTAATAAGCAAAAACAAAACAAAATAAATATTTAAGGGGCCTATAAAAATGGCAAAAGTCATGCCATGTGTGATTATTTTTGCCGTTTTATAGATAATGGTATGGAACCATTCGTGCGGTCGGTTTTTCAAATGACATGAGTAAGAAGATGATTTCAAAATTAAGTAAAGGGCTTCAAATGGTCCTATATTAGCTTAAAATTAAATAACAAAAGGGGTGCTCACTCATATACGGTTAATTGGTTACTACGTAAGGCTTCTGTTAAACGAAAGGCAGTGAATGATACCATAATTATGAAACTGCTGAAACTTTTTGGTGATTTAGGCAGATTTTCTCATTATAATGAACTAGTAGTTTTTGGATGCTGCAGCAGCACGAACTGAGAGATTCATTCCATATTATTGCCATTCTGCTGACACTGAATATACACTAACACACTTCTTCTCTTTTGAAGGATTGGACGTCATAAAGATTCAGATTTACAAATCGGCCGATTGCGTTTATTGGCAGGGTTGGTGAAATATTTGTATAATTTGAAAGAGCTCGAAGAGATACTCGAAGTTTTGAGTAAATATCAAGAAATTAGGACGAGCTCTTATTCCCAGAATAAACGGAAATCGATAGTTCTGACCTGTGGAAACTTTTTGGTTCAAACACTATTTCAAATATTCGAACATGTGTTTTTTATATTGACTTGTGTCAATCTCTTCAATAAAAGTCTTCTCTGTACAAACAACTTTTTTCTTCATATCCTAGTTATCTAGATATTTCATCAATAGGTTATGGGCCCAGCACGCTCGGTTATGGGCCCAGTCACTAATTTTACCATCAAGAGCCTTTGCGGCCTAGATGACTACTCTACATGGAAATTCGCAATGAAAATGATTCTCATACGAGAAAAATTTACCGCAGCCGCAATATCCGGGCGTGTATTACAGGCCAAATAGTTCAGCGACCCTATGAGCGCCTGATAAATACGAGAGTCTTGGCAGGATAAGAACTTACCTCCTTCCCCTTCCGCCAAGGCTTTATGGAAATCCATTTCCGTCGGAGTTTTTACAGGTTTGCAGTCAGACATACCATATTCATCCAAGATCTTCGAAATAAGCCTCGATTGATTCAAATATATCCCAGTATCAGTCTTAGACAAATGCATACCTAAAACTTGTCTCGCTTCCCCTAAATCCTTTATCTTGAAATGTTTACAAAGATTGTCTAATAAAACTTCCTTCTGCTGTTTGTCTTTGTAAAATAATAAAAAATCATCTACGTACAGAGCAATATAAAAATCATTATTTTTGTAAAGACAGCTATCAAAGTCACAGCGCTTGAAGTTCAAAGACAATAAGACTTCATTTACTTTTTCATTCCAAGAACGTGAAGCTTGTTTGAGGCCGTATATCGCTTTTTCTAGTAAGCAAACTTTTTCCTTCGAGTTTTTATCTATGCAACCCTCCGGCTGTTGCATATATACTCTTTCGTGTAAATTACCGTTGAGAAAAGCAGTATTCACATCAAAGTGACTGATGAACAAGTCCTTTTCTACAGCCAACGATAGCAGCAATCTAACTGTCGATCTTCTTACGACCGGTGAATATGTTTCGAAGTAGTCAACCCCGTAGGACTGAGTGAAACCCTTCGCCACAAGTCGAGCTTTATAGGTCTTGTTACCATCTGCATCAAACTTGTACTTGAAGATCCACTTACTTCCCACGACTTTAGCTTCAGGTGGCTTATTAACGAGCTTCCAGACCTTGTTCTCGTACATCGAATCCATCTCCTTTTTCATGGCTTCCTTCCAGTTATCCTTATCTTCCCGACATAAGGCTTCCTTAACTGTCAAAGGCTCCTGGTCTTCTGTACAGCATGCAAGTCCATGAAGATTTCCTTTTCGGATTCTACTACGTAGAGGATAACGACATTCACCTTCGTTTGACTCTTCTCTGTTAATAGAATCTTCAGTTTCAACATTTTGTACCACGACATTTTCTGCTCCGCTATCACCCGTTTCTCCCACCTCCATCTCCGCGTCTTCAAATACTTCAGCTCTATCTATGGAATTAGGCCCTGGAGCATTATCAGTTGAAGAACCTGATTGGTCTTGTGCCTTTGTTAGTTCCCAGATTACTTCAGCACCTTTGTCACCGCTACCTACGAGCTGACTAGGATCCTCTGAAACTACTGCTGTAGAGTCCTCCAAGAAAACTACATCCCTTGCTCTAATAATGACGCGAGGATTACTGGGATTAATGAAACGATATCCCTTGGTTTCTTCACAGTAACCAACAAAGATATGTTCTACTGCTTTAGGGCTCCATTTCTTCCGAATTTCCTTGGGCACGTGCACAAACGCTTTCGTTCCAAAAACTCTGAAATGATCAAATGACTGAGCCTTCCCTGTCCACAACTCCTCAGGAATCTTACCATTATTTCCACTGTGAGGCAGCCTGTTCTTGATATAAACAGCCGTATTACATGCCTCTCCCCACAGTTTCGCACTCAGACCCTTTTCCGCCAACATAGCACGAGCCATCTCCACAATAGTGCGATTGGCTCGCTCCGCTACGCCATTCTGCTCCGGAGTGTAGGGAACAGTTAATTGATGTTTTATACCCTTTTGCTGTAGAAATCCATCAAACTTCCTGTTCACAAATTCTGTTCCATTGTCCGTGCGTATGCACTTCACCTTATACCCGGTTTCAACCTCTACACTAGCTAGAAAAACTTTAAAATGATCTAAAACCTGATCTTTTGTATTTTTGGTAAGTTCTTATCCTGCCAAGACTCTCGTATTTATCAGGCGCTCATAGGGTCGCTGAACTATTTGGCCTGTAATACACGCCCGGATATTGCGGCTGCGGTAAATTTTTTGGCACAGTACAACTCATGTTGTGAGGAACGTCATTGCAAAGCTGCTAAACATATCTTGAGATACCTTAAGGGTACAAGGGATCTATGTTTGATATTTCCCAAGTCGCCGGTGCAGGACATTACGGGATTTGTGGATGCTGACTGGGGAGGGAACATCAAAGATAGGAAATCGTATTCTGGATTTATTTTTAAATGCGGAAACTCGCTGATTAACTGGGAATGCCGGAAACAAACTTGTGTGGCACTGTCGTCAACGGAAGCCGAATATATTGCACTTTCGGAGGCAACCAAGGAGGCAGTTCACTTGCGGCAGCTGAACGCATTTATAAGAGGTGAATATCTTGGGGCTATTTGCATTTTCGTAGATAATCAGAGTGCTATTAAACTTGCGTACAATCCTGTAGCGCATAGAAGGACGAAACATATAGACATCAGGGCGCACTATGTCAGAGATTGTATTGCTAAGAATGTTGTACGACTGGACTATGTATGTACGGAAGATAACCCAGCAGATATGCTGACTAAACCATTAGGTCGTGTGGCATTTAGTAAAGTGTGTGCGCGATCTGAATCTGAGTGTGTCTGGTGTGGTGTGATGTGAGGATATCTGATGATGGATGTTGTTTGAGGGGAAGTGTGGAAACTTTTTGGTTCAAACACTATTTCAAATATTCGAACATGTGTTTTTTATATTGACTTGTGTCAATCTCTTCAATAAAAGTCTTCTCTGTACAAACAACTTTTTTCTTCATATCCTAGTTATCTAGATATTTCATCAATATGACCTGCGAAACAGGCCATCGGGGCTTGAAATCAGGTCATACGTCGCCAATGTTGACATTTACCGTATCTATCTGCGTCAGCGATTTTGTGAAGTTCAGGTAGATAATGTTCAACTTCAAGCCACGTACTGGCAAAGTATTAAGGCAGAAACTACAGAGCCACCTGATACGACTCTAACCATGATCCTTCCTCCTCGTCCACGTTCTTAGACGCACGCTGTTTTTTTATTGAGACTATCCCATCACACTATTCCCAAACCACTATAACTCCTGAAATCCAGAATCAATATTGGCAAGCACTCTCAAACCACTACAGGACTACCAAGAAATCTTGAAAAGCCATCAGTGGCGCCTACCACAGAAAAGCCGAGATAATGAAGCTTGATGTGTCTCGGAAAATGAATTCAACTGTATTGGATCCTGCAACGAAATTAATCAGAAAAGAGGAGCGGAGGTGTAGTAGTGTTACGAATCCTTTTCTTTTGTTACTTTGCAGAGCATTACCAGTTAGGACAATGAAGCCTAGGGTGTCAACCTCCCGGCGTTGCGTTTAGTCGCTTACCGTTACTGAAATAATTTATTCACGAGTCTTCTAAAGAGCTAGGTCCAAAAAAATTGGCACCTTAATACGCTTTCACTTATTAATCGCCCTGGCCCTTTCCAACACCGGACTTCTAAAAAACTGCTGAACCGTTTATGAGGAAGGTATTTCATCTGGTTAAAACTTGTAGGGGAAGAAATGGCGGAGGGGGTGACGGTACCCGCTGTAAAAGCTAGCAAAATAATAATGGTAACGTCTTTTGTTTCAGACGTCCGTCGGATCGTAGACAACCAAGTGCTGTACGACAAATATGAGGAGTTCTCAGTGAGGCGGGCGCTCGCAGCTGACCCTGACACACGGTGGTGTCCCGCACCTGACTGCAGGTGAGATTGCTTCTGAATTTTATGATTCTTACTTCTAGATCATGGTAGAACGCCTTTTGGGTATGAGGAACCTTGATAATTGCAAGATAGCTAAATTAGTGTTTTTTTTTTAATGTCCAACTACAAACTGCCATCAGTAATGAAGAGCTGATCGAGATCTGTACTTATAGCTTATTTCGTGGGAATAAAGCTTTTTCTAATTGACTCATCTCATTTTATTGTGATCTGATCCTCGTATTTTCATTCCCGCTGCTCGGCTCCTATTGGTCGTATCGTAATGTTTTGTCTGTTCTATTTTTCAACTCGTTAGTGGTTAGTGCCTGAGATTACCTTGTGTGTTCAATCAAACAAACTCTTCAGCGTTTATAATACTAGTAAATCCATAAATGACCTGTAAATTGGATCTCAATTTTAATTGCGTTATTACGATCGGGAATCTTTACTCCCTATTTTCCAAGCTTCTCAACTTCAAGCTGTAGAAATATATCTTTCAGCATTTCCTTATAAGATTGCTTTCTCAATTCCAGTTTCGCGGTAGTAGCAACAGGTTGCGCGTCGTGTCCCAAGCTGACGTGCCTGGCGCCGGGCTGCGGCGCGTCGTTCTGCTACCACTGCAAGGCGGCGTGGCACCCCACACAGACGTGCGACGCCGCACGACGCTCGCGCGCACCTCCGCCGCGGCAGCCGCAACCCTCGCATTCTGATATCGACCATGGTGTGTACTGACTAATGATTGTCCCATAAGTTTTCAAGTTGAAGGTTTTTTTTTTCGTTTGAGGAATTACAACCTTTGTAATAGTTGATTAGCCGTCGCCGTAACAACACAATCTTCATATGCGTCCTCCCACCCAGGACATGTCAGGAGGGACTGTTAGACTTGTATTAACTAAAATCCAGGTGTCATTCAACAGCCCTTTACGTTCTTGGGTCACGGTAGTTCATTAGTCCCACGACCCCACCCCACCAAGCTTTGGCCCTCATTTGAATGAAACTTGACACAGAGATATCTCTGTGGAATCTGGAATAACACATAGTTTACACACCTTTTAACAGTATAACTTTCCCTTGACTTGGGAGAATTTTTGACTAACACGCAGGCTAAGCTAATGGCAAAAACTGGTCTTATATCGTTTTTTCCTTTTAAACAGTCACAACTATTATAAGTACCCATGTTCCTGAATGGAGAAGTCAGACGTAAACCAAATTTTAACGTGAGCAGACAATCTGTCGTTCCCAGGCGACGTGAAGCCGTGTCCGCGCTGCTCCGTGCTCATCGTGAAGGTGGAGGACGGCTCCTGCAACCACATGGTGTGCTGCGTGTGCGGCGCTGAGTTTTGCTGGCTGTGCATGAAGGAGGTCTCAGACTTACATTATTTGAGGTGAGATATCTATTTTTTTAATTTCTTTGTGAACTGGTTGCAAGTGTCATTGTGACAACGTGCATTTATGGTTGGTCGGTGGCAATAAGCTCATAGCGTGTTCTATTTATTTGAATTTTTGGGTAAACAGTCGTTATCGTTAGTACTATAACGAGTATTTTACTTCCAGCCCTAGCGGATGCACGTTCTGGGGCAAAAAGCCGTGGTCTCGCAAGAAGAAGCTCCTGTGGCAGCTGGGCACGTTGGCGGGCGCGCCTCTGGGGATCGCCGTGGTGGCCGGCGTGGCGCTGCCCGCGCTGCTGGTGGGGCTGCCGCTGTGGGCCGGCCGGCGAGCGCACCGGCGCCTGCGCCGCGCCACGCCCGCGCGCCGCCGCGCCGCCGTGGCCGCCGCCGTGGCCGCCGCGCTGCTGGTGTCCCCGCTGGTGGCCGGGCTGGCCGTGGGTATCGGCGTGCCCATCCTGCTGTTCTACGTGTACGGCGTGGTGCCGGTGTCTCTGTGCCGCGCGGGGGGCTGCGCTGGCGGCGGCCCGCCCCCCTCCTCCCCGCACTTCGATGATGAGCGGGACCATGCGCCCGATCAGGACGCAGCCAGCAGAAGACTTGAACCCAGTATTGGTTAGTTTCTTGGTTGACAACTTGACCATTTTGCATTGTTTTTTCTATTGGCTTTTCACTGACTCTAAATTATAAAACTTCTTAACCTACAATAAAAGAACATTGCAACTGGTTTCGTCGTTTGCTGCAACTTTGTATGCAACTAAAATGTGTTGCATTAATATTAAACTACATTCCTTAAATATTTGTAACATTTGGCTTTTATTTTTAGGTGACGCTTCTCTATCAGCGGGCTCGCACCACGCCGAGGTGCGTGCACCGTCGCTAGCGGCGCTGGCAGGCTCGCTGGGAGGACACGAGGCTCCGTCACCGGCCGCACACCGGCTCGAAGTGACGGCCGACGTGGCCGCGTCAGACAACACCAGCGCAGCGTCTTGGCCCGACGAGCTGCCGTCGACGTCGTCCCGCTCGGCACGCCTGCGCAGCCTGTTCCTGTACGGCTCGGCCGTGCCGCCGCCCGACCCGGAGGCCGGCACGTCGGGCGCGGCCGCCGCCCCGGGCAGCACCGAGCTGAGCTCGACATGTGAGACCCGCGGCCGCTCCGCTCGCTCGCCCAGCCCGGCCTCTCCGCTGGGCGCGGCGTAACGTCAGCAGGCCGGCCGGCCGCGCGGCCCGGATGCTCCCCGGCCGTACGGCCATGCCGGCCGGCCGCGCGGCCCGGACTCTCCCCGGCCGTGCGGCCCGGACGCTCCCCGGCCGCCGGACTGCTGCGACCGAGCCTGCCAGACCGGGCTCGACCCACCGTTGCCATAAGTTGAGCTTACTCTTGAACATATTATAACGTGCGTTAACTGACCCTACTATATCTTTTCGATTGTTTATTCTATGATACGACGTCCGTATGTAAGTGACGTGGCGCGCCATCGTATGTAGTCGCACTTGTCCGTCCGGCGCGAGTCCCCATCCCGACTTTGATTTAACGATTTGTGCCAATCGCGTGTGATTATCTAGTACTTTGAAGCGACTCTGTGATTTAATTATTTGATAAATGTGTAGCGAGTTTCGAAGTTAAATAATAACCGGAGTCCATGATAGCGATCCTGGGAGGGTGGCAGTCCTAGATATACGATAGATGCTTCGCGCTTTCAGAGCAGTGTTACTCTATCCAATATTTGTGATACTTTGAATAATAATTACTATTAATGATCTAAATTATTTAATTTTTCACGTTTGTAGGCGAAAAGTAATCATAAGCGATAATAATTATGTTATGTGAATCTATAAAGTGTAAACTATGATTAAAATGTGATTTAAATTGTATTTGTTGTTTGTATTCTACTATGTAAATACCTGATGAGATATAACGTGGTGTACTTCGCGGAATGTTTCGCGCAGAATATTATTATAATAGTATACATATTTAGGGGTAGTCTATGTCCAAGTAAAAACAAAAGTATCATCTTCCTGTTCTACTCATTCTTTGATTGGTTGAAATTCAAACGCACATGTTGATTGATTTGCATAATAATTTATTAACTCATCAACTACTATAACGTAATGTCTTGCCTACCGTCACTTGTAGGCACACGCATTATAAAGAAAACATTTATAAACAAACCAGTACACAATCTTTTACAATATCACTACTCATCACAACGAATTTAAACGCATTCCATGATTATGGAGAAAGGGCTTTGAAGAGTGGCATCGAATCATTAATGTTAATTCTATTCCAGATTCTGTCAATTACTTATTGAAGTAATATAATACACTGTATAGTCCGCAGACAATTATTTTAGGTAGTTTTAGAGTGCATACGGAAAGAATGTGGTCAAGCGTCCTTCATTCAGCAGGTCTAAAGTCGACACTTTATCAATGTTGCTAATAAGTCTGTTGTTAACTATCATTATTAATTTTCTATTTAGTAGTAGCAATAGGAATCTATTACTTGATCAATAGAATAGAATATCCCATCCTTCGAAATTTGATATAAGCAACTTTGATAAAGCGGCGTTTTTAAACCCCGGCAGTTGTAAATTCTGAACATGCGTTTGCTTCATATTGAACGCAAATAAGAACGCTTGAACGCAGTCTAAAAGCGCGCCTTTTTAAAGCGCTCCCTCACTGAGATTGTTCGTCTGTAATTTAGCTCAAAGGGCCTAGAGAATAAAGTTGAAAATTCGTTGAAGACTACATGGAGCACTTTTGTTTATCATTTACCACTTCGACTAGGGAGGCAGACTCGAGCATTGCATCAGTTTGAGAGGCGTATCGAGCATGATAGTCTGCAAACAGTTACAATTGAACGTGTTACATTCTCTCGTATCTGTACAAAATTGAATCTTTGATTATTACATTACAGACGAAAGTTTCATTGAAGGAGCGCCTTTACAGCTACACAGCGTGTAGGAAATACATCTAAGTGATCGTTTACATAGAGGTCCGTTTTACTTGGCAATATTTTTCTCTTTTTTTTTTGTTCTGATTTTGTTAGCTGTAAGTCCTCCTTTAAACAAATAATTTGAAATTGAATACCGAGTTCCGACACAACAATATTAAAATACTTATCAGTTTTCTTTTCCGACGGGTTTATTAAAACGGTACTGTAAATGTGGTGTGAACAACACTACCAGTACCGACGGATCTGTAAAAAACGAAAACGGATGCTCTATTTGAACGACCCTTAGGCTTATGGTACTTAGACATCTTTACAACTCCACAGTTTTGACTAAAACCTTCAACTAAAGAGCAGTCAACTGGTACTGGCGACATAGTTGTAAGAATATTTTTATTCAAGATTTTCCATAGATTCAATAGAATGCATCTACTATCATAATTTTATAAAATACTTTATTATTTAAAATAATGCAATAACAAGGTGTGGAATGTCAATACGTAGTTTTCTCAAAAGGTGAAATGATCTAGGACGCAATAATAGCATGTGAATAGTTAATAATTATTTATCTTTAATATATTTATTGAATAATGCCTAAAAAGTCGAGACGCTGACCTTCTGTTTCGCCATTTCTATCTAATTTCAAGTGAATTAAAGGTATATTTTTTCGTGCCAATAGCAACCATTTGGTATTTTTGTGCAATTGTTTTAGCTTTCAAACTTAATCGTACCATTATTTTCTTAACATCCGGGGTGTTTAGTATGGTTCCACCTACTAAAACATTTGCTTCGAGAAAATATGTGTATTCTGGTCTAACCCTTTTATAAATCCATCATAATTATTTTCATTAGGATTAGAAATTTCCCTATAGTGACAATAAAATAGTAAATTACTAATAGACATAATTCGTGGCGAAACAGGACGCGAAACATTTACACCTAATTTTTACGTAATTTTCATTTATTTTAGAAATATTGTCAATTCACTTAAAATCGGGATTAGGTGAACCAAGCTTCCTTTTTTTATACGGAAATCATGAAATAAAATATTTACCTAGCTTTTTAATCTACTAGGTTATTTTGTAGTAAAAAGATTTTGTTTTTAAGATTAGTATCCTTGCCCTAAGCAAAGAGTTTCCAAAATTCATTTCATACACACAATTTTGCGGCTGATCTAAATTATCACATTACACTTATAAATATAACTTATATTTATTTTTATTTACAGAATGGAATAGTCATGTTGTAGTCATTTCTCGTATGCTACGCTATTTGGCTTATTTTATACTTACACATATATTAAAAGCAGTTTATATTGGCTGAAAGCACGTTATTTTATAGACAACAATTGAATTGAACATTTAAATACTTTGTGTCTTCATGTTAAGTCAACGAAGTTAATTCGTCAATGTTTAGTGGACGACTGATTAGTATCAGTAACTTGTTTATAATGATGTTTGCTTAAATGTGTAATAATGTCTTGTACAAACAATAATACAAATAATATAATATCATGATTAAAAGTTTTTATGTTTCCCTATTTACATACTCTATATACATATTCTAATAAAAATAAACAATAATAATTCGGCGGCCATGCTACTGATTATCATGTACTTACACTATGTACATAATTCCTCTTGTGAGGATGTGACGAGCAAGTCCAACGTTTAGGCCTGAATTATATCTTAGAAATTAATAGACATCTCATTTTAAACATAAGTCTAGGACTTCAACGTAATGAGACTTGATATTTACAACAAAAATATAAAATTAGTTTAGAATATTAAAGATATAATCTAATTTTTGAAGACTAAAAAAATGTAAGCTAGAATCGCTTAGATACCTGTAGCTAATCTGTGCCCGCAAGTACCATTGATCGTTAAACAAACACGAACTCACTCCAATTTGTAACTTAGAAAGGAATAAAACAATTTTCATTTAGAATAAGATCCATTATATCTTATGACTACTGTCACAGCACGCGTTACTCTCAACAATGAGTCTTTTCTTAGCCAAATATTCACTCCAATGACAAATATACCATCCACACAGTATATGTATTATAATAAATATAAATAAATAGGTGTGTGTAATGTTCGAGAAGTGTACCTTCGTTCATTAAAACAGAGCCTCGAACTTAATACGCAATTGACGGACAATCGGCAACCGATATTCCGTCGATGAAAAATATGCTACATGACTGTAAAAGTCGGTGTTTACACCTATAAATCCATCGACCTATTGGCCGCGCAAGGAAACATTTGTACACGAAGATTACAGAATTTCAAACAACTCTTGCTTGCCAACATTCAAACAAAACCCTGCATACTTTTTAATAAAGTTGAAAGTCGTACGTGGTGGATCCGTCCCGCCAGGTGGGTTCGTCAGCGACCTTCGCTCGGCAAAGGGGGCAGGTGTGCTCGCGGTCCAACCAGGCTGAGATACAGAGCTCGCAGAAGATGTGACTGCATCCTAACCGCACGGGGGTCGTGTAGTCGTCGTGGCAAATGGGGCACGAGTCGCCTGCTGATAGCAGCTGTTCGCAGGTCGGTTTTGTGCCGAGGTTCTGTTGGAAAACGTCGCATTTATAATTGACATTCATTGTTACAGCTTATTAATAGAATATCACTTTTAACAATCGGTGTCGGACGGATGGTTAAGTTTCATACAATAGTTTTCACTGCACTGCACCAGAATTGAGAAAAGCAACTGCGATAAAAAACGTCGTTTCTCTATACCGTTCGCGTCACGATGTTGTTGCCCCCTTAACAGCATCTACGTTGGTTACTGGGTTAGCAATTGAAGAAACATTTCGGACTGACTTCAAGCAAATTCAAACATTTTTAATCTAGTGTAAATTCAATAATAAAACTCATCTAAGTATCTAGACCTTATTTCAATGAATTACTCACCACACTCTGCAATAAGGTCCAGGTGGCATTCTTGAACAGCCTCAGTCTGACTAGCACTTCGATGACCTTCGCGATAACGTAGATTGAAGTGAGGAACATGCCAACCATCTTCTCCGAACCCTCGTACGACTGCATGAGGAAGAAGATCCACGGCTGGATCGTCAGCAGTGAGCGGTACAGCTGGGACACTGCCTCCGTGAATAGGTACACTTTACCCTGTGAATATAGTTTTGGAAGTTATTGAGATGAAAAGAGGCTGTATGACTGTCTATTGTCGTGTTCGATCCATTCTGGCTATACTTGGACGTTTCGTAACATCAATAGCTCGGTTGGTAAGAGCATCTGGTGTACTCATGTACTGAATCCAAAGGCTGCAGGTTCAGATACTATTCGAAGTCGAATTAAAATGTCCAAAAAGCTTCATAAAATCTTTGGCAGGCTAATGATATTTTGAAGTTTTTTTAGAAAGCTTACAGCTAGGCAGACAATATTTTCGACAAACAGAATTCAGTTGCATAGATTTGATTATTTGAAACTGTTTACTAATACTTTTCTCACCGTCGACCACGTCATCGCTTACCATCAGGCGAGATAGTGGTCGAACGCGAACATATCGATAAAAAAAAAATGCATGACATCTTGTGACACGTTCATATCTTCGTACATCCAGTGACTATATTAATAAAATAATAAGATACAGAAAATTATTTTATAATGACCGAATGAAATCCTCACCCTTTTCTGGAACGGCAATATAAACGCAGGCATCATGGTGACCAAGATCTTAATTTCCACGGTAATAATCTTGACGATAAGGTCAGTGAGCACCACAAGCCACAGTAGCTCCCACACGTCGAGCTCCGTGTACCCTGGGAACATCACCACATTCTGCAGCAGCTTGCCGTGGCCCAGGAAGTATTGCACCATCAGGATGCAGCATGTTGTAAACACTAGCTCGCAGAACAGAGCTAGTATGCTGCGGTTCATCTGCTTGCCATGTTCCCTGGAAATCAGTTACATGTAGATCAATCCTCAACAACTTCTTTCCTACTACTTCTTCCCTTAAGATTCTAATAGAAAGGGAAAGAACTCCGTATTGTTTACCGATTAAAAGTCATGAAGATAATTTTATTAAGTACATCCACTTTAAGTTGGCAAAACCATTGTCCATCTACGCCTACGGCAGCTCTGGAAGCCATGCTGGGCCTCCCTCCGCTTCACCTGTTCATACAGCAAGAAGCGACACTGGCGGCAGTCCGCCTCGAAACAATTCAACTCTGGGGTAAGAGGGAGTCACAACACACCTCGGTACTACAAGGTCTTTATGAGGAGTTTCCCATGGCAAAGGCCATAATAGATCGGGTACCCAAACAGTTTATCTTCGACAAGAAATACAAAATCCAACTCCACGAGGACCACCGCTGCGAGGGGCTAACCCCGGCAGAGCTACGGATCTTCACGGACGGATCTAAAACAGGTAGCGGTACTGGTGCTGGAGTCTTCTCAGATGACCTCAACATCCGCATAGCCAAATCACTGGGGGTCCACAACACAGTGTTCCAAGCAGAATGCATGGGCATCATTCTGGCGGCGGCAGCGATCGCAGCCAGAGAGGTAAAGGACCACTCAATTCGCATACTTTCAGACAGTATGGCCGTTCTGCTCGCGCTTGACAGTCACACGGTCAACTCTGGACTAATATACAGGGTGTATTTAAACACATCACAAAGCCGTTAACTACGCATACTGTACATCTAACTAAGTAGATTTACGCTAAAATAATCGCTGGGAACCGACTTTTATTTTTAGGTATCAAAAAAAATTATAATTTTATTGCGCGCAATGTAAAGCAAACGGGCGGGTTTAGTGTCGTTGTGTGCGTAGGCGAGAATACACAAGCGCGCCTCAGCTGGAACGCGCTGTGATAAGAACGACGCATCGACGTTCTACTTTTTTTCGATTATTTGCGGGGATGAACGAAATGAATAGTTTCCGTGAAAACAATTAAGTAAAAATCCTACTGAGATGCACGATGCTTTTATTTTTTTTTAAGGTCATAAAATCATGAAATGGGCCTCTCGCTCAGGGTGGGGCGGGAGGTACTGTCAGACTTCACTGACTAAAATCGAACTGCTCTTTCGTGTGCACTTTACGTTCCAGGGTCGTGGTAGATCTTTCGAACAATCCCACGACCCCAGGATGTTCTTAAATTAAAACTCATAAAACACTTACTTAATGTCCATCGTTGATATCATCAATCGGTGGTCTCTCGTGTTGAGAGAACAACACAAAGAAAAACACTCCCTGGCAAAAACAAACACAGAAGTACTCAAAAACACACAGACTCTTTGTGTGTTAGCGAGTACACAGTCACAGAACACTCAAAACTAATGTTTTTCGGAAATAAAGACACAAGAAGTAAATTCGATCGTGTCAGAAACCGAACTAATAAGAAAAAAATCTTTGGCGGCACGTGGCGGCTGGCAGTGGGAGGGGCGTAGCGGGTTGCGGGGGCAAGTGGGCGGCGCGCGCGCGGCGGTGCTCGTTTGATCTAGCGGCCACCGTTGGCGTTTAGTATTTGTTTAGTTCTAAATAATCAAAATGAAACGAAATCTTTAAAAGAATCTTTATTTTTAGGAAGTAATCATAACATAAATTCTTCATAATTTTACTTTTAGGATGAAAAGGGCGCTCTTTTGACAATTCAGATAATGGACTGAGATCACATGTTTTTAAACACGTTCACATTACGCACATTTCAACTTTATGTCCCAAAACATAAAGTTGAAAATCCCACGGCATTGAGTCTAGCGAAGAGAGTCATTGACCGTCCAAAGTAAATCAAACGCACACTAACATAAGCCGTGCGTTTTTGCATTCATTTCTTACGTATTCATTACTGTTCGGAACTTCAAATGCGTAATTTATTTAGAAAAATCGAAAATTCAGGTAACGTTTGTTTGGAAAAAAGTTTTGTAATAATACTTAGAATTCGATTTCGTAAAAAAAAAAAATTTTTTAATGCGACTTTGACCTTCAATATCTCGAGAACCCGTGGAGTCCCAGGTATGGTCTAAAGGAAAAATATGATCCAAATAATGGGTAGAATACGTGGCTCTCGGCTTCGTTAAGTGTCTTAAAACACCGTGTATGAGTGCCACCAGAGCCTTAACCAGGTAGGTGAACACAACAACATAACCATACAGTGGATCAAATGACACAGCGACTCCCGAGGCAACGATGCAGCGGATGAACTCGCTCGAAGGGGATCTAGCATGGCGGTGGTGGGACCCGAACCAATAGTGCCACTCCCCTTCGGTTACATACGTACACTGGTCAGGGAACGTACAGGTAATTTACACCGATGCCTGTGGCGAGATCAGGGTGAGTGTAGACAAGCCAAGGAGGCGATACCCGCCATCAGCAGCCGCTTCACCAAACTCCTGCTAAGGTTAACCAAACAGCAGCTACGTACTATTACAGCCGTCCTCACGGGGCACGGCTCCTTTAATAAACACCTCTTTGTCTTAGGTATCACAGACAGCCCCCTGTGCAGAGCCTGCATGGCGGAGGACGAGACAGCGGCACATGTGCTCCTACACTGCCCTGAGATCGCTTCATACAGGGCAAAGTACTTCGGTAACCCAGGTACTCTCCGCGAGATCGTCGGCAACACGAAGGCGCTGCTGGCTTTCCTCGGCGAGCTGGGGTGGATCGAATAATTTCTTTCCCACCCGCACGCAAAATACGCGCATCTGACGTGGAGTTGCGGATACCAGCCCGTTCTTACAATACAATACAATACAACCATTGTCCATAATGTTGCGGGCGAATACTATTTTTCAGATGGAGTATTCTGAGTCCCCAAAAATCATTTTAGGTCAAAAGAAGTGAAGATCCTGCACAAAACGGTTAAAACTGTAGATGGACTGTTCAAATCCAAGAGAAGCATAATTTTGTGTCAAAATTGAACCAATGAATTTGTAGATGAAGAAGAGTTTCTGCTCTGTGATTCCTGCAACTCAAAGAAAAAATAAGAATAAAGTACCACTTACCGTCTCACAAGACTGTTGCAGTGCGTGAATGTGCAGAATAATATGAAGAACGTGAAGATCCCTTCCCTACTGTCGTACATAAATTTGATGAACAGAAGGAAGTAGAAAGGCGCGTAACGTATGAGCAGGTTCAGGGTGGCTCTCACATCTACTACCTGGAACAAACAATAATCTCTGAGTTAAATGAAAGAAGATTCACAATACCTAGTATTGTCACAAAATACCTTTGGGGAAGCTTGCTTAAGCTTGGGATCAAAAATATTCACTGCTTCAATCCAGGCCAAGGCCTACGCGAAATTTCATTCAAATCTGTTGAGTCGTAGTATTCACGATTGAGGAAAACATAATTATTTGGGTTTTTTTAATTGTATATCCACCATTCCATCTCCACAATGGGGAATTTTATTGATTCTTCCGCGGCATGGGCACATTGCCAGCTTCCTCGGCACTGCGTTTTATAAAGATATCCTCGTAGATCATGACCCCCGTAGATATCTCTCATTCGAAGTAATCCAATTTTTTAAATTGTAGATCCGCCTTCTTTGCTTCAGTGTCTCATGACAGACCACCGGACGCTTTACTGAATCAACGGCGTCAAAAGTATTTAAAGCCAATGTTTTTTTAAAAGCTCTATGTATGCAGAATGTATCATGTACGACAATAGATCTACCTACGCCTTTAGCACAATGAATTTAGAGCTAGTCAAAATACGTAATGTAGGCGAAAATATTCCAAATGCTTTAACGACGCTATCGCACGTTTCAATACGGGATTGTACAAACCTCAATTTTATTACTTCGACCTCTTATATTTTGTCCAGAGTCCATTGAATTGAATTATTAGAGTTTGGCGTAAATTACGCGAGAAGCAAAGGTTTGGAAGAAGAAAACGTATTGCGTCAAGCCAACTAAACTAAGCTCAGGGCAGGATGATGAGGGCAGTTTACGTGTGCACTGATCACTTCATTATGGATTAGGAAGAGGCGGATTTTCGGAGGTTACAATTGTAATTAAAGTTGTCAGAAATCTTCAACATAATAGGTAGGACGTAGGTAGATCTTATGTTGTTACTTTTGACGACACGGTTGGCTCTGTGGCCGAGCGACTGCACTTCGCAGCGTGTCGCGAGTTTGATTCCCGTACGGAAAAAAATGTTATATATATACCATTAGTTTTTCTGGCTGGTGCTAGTGTATTTGCGTTTCTATGTTTATAAACGTAACCACGCCGCAAGAAAATTTCCGAGAGTGGGTACGAAAAACAAGTTTTATGTTTCTGGAAATGGAGGAGGGGGCAAATCATCAAATGACTTGCGTCTTGCTGGGTGGGAGGGAAGGTAGTGTATGATTCGTACTCACTAAAGGTTCGCGCGCGAGACCGTGACCGAAGATTGCTACCGTATCTGTCTCGCTCGCGAACTGCCGCTCATACATTGCCTAATGTTAAGTATAGTCGTGGTCTCCGGCGCGAACCGTCACTTTAAATTACACACTGTTCCTTCAACAGCTCTGTTTGGTATCCGCGGTAACATGAACAATCTCGTAAGCTTGGAAGTTTCTTACATACATACGCGCCTTTTTCCCATGAGAGTAGGCAGAAACCACAGAACGCTACTTGATACATTTCTGTGTTTGAAGTGTTTATTAATTTAATTCATTACACTTTGTAGGGTCCAGCTACTTCTTGGACCACACAACAGGAAAAACACACTAGCAAAATGTGAAGAATTTAGTAAAGTACTTTTTGGGTGATTTTATCAAAACTGATAAGTTATAAACTATTAACCTAATTTATATTTGTGTGTACTTCATTTAGGCATGGTAAAACTTTAACAGTACTTGACATAACTTACTTATTTGTAACTAAACTAGTTTCAACCAATCAAATTAATCCTCCATCAAGTTAGACTAAGTTAGTTAAATCATCTTGACAACTGGCTTTAATGTTTTGCTTCATCCAAAAACAATGGAGCAGTATAACAGACAGAAACTTTAAACTTACAACTCCTTTGATTCCATGCTGCCTATGTGGAGGAGTTGTTATAATTTTGCCAGTTTCAGAAGAAAGCCTAATAGTGCAAGCCATAACTTACCCACAAATGGAGTGCTACCAACAGGATAAAAGGTTTCTGGGTAATGCTGCTATACTTCAATTTGATATTCATTTGAGTACGTATTTGAAGATTGGTACCGTATCTGTCTCGCTCGCGAACTGCCGCTCATACATTGCCTAATGTTAAGTATAGTCTTGGTCTCCGGCGCGAACCGTCACTTTAAATGACACACTGTTCCTTCAACAGCTCTGTTTGGTATCCGCGGTAACATGAACAATCTCGTAAGCTTGGAAGTTTCTTACATACATACGCGCCTTTTCCCATGAGAGTAGGCAGAAACCACAGAACGCTACTTGATACATTTCTGTGCTTGAAGTGTTTATTAATTTAATTCATTACACTTTGTAGGGTCCAGCTACTTCTTGGACCACACTAACAGGAAAAACACACTAGCAAAATGTGAAGAATTTAGTAAAGTACTTTTTGGGTGATTTTATCAAAACTGATAAGCTATAAACTATTAACCTAATTTATATTTGTGTGTACTTCATTTAGGCATGGTAAAACTTTAACAGTACTTGACATAACTTACTTATTTGTAACTAAAACTAGTTTCAACCAATCAAATTAATCCTCCATAAAGTTAGACTAAGTTAGTTAAATCATCTTGAAAACTGGCTTTAATGTTTTCCTTCGTCCAAAAACAATGGAGCAGTACAACAGACAGAAATTCTAAACTTACAACTCCTTTGATTCCATGCTGCCTATGTGGAGGAGTTGTTATAATTTTGCCAGTTTCAGAAGAAAGCCTAATAGTGCAAGCCATAACTTACCCACAAATGGAGTGCTACTAACAGGATAAAAGGTTTCTGGGTAATGCTGCTATACTTCAATTTGATATTCATTTGAGTACGAAATAATTGTTATCTTTTAAGGTTACACTGATATTATTGTTTATCATGTCTTGCTGTCACAATATTTTATAGTTTTTTTTTAAACTATATTTTTGAAACACAAAAGAGGTCATATTCAATTTAATATCCAAAGATAATAAAGTGAGGTAAATATGACGAAATAAGTGCAAATAATGCAGTAAAATAATTAAAAAGTTCAATTATTGTTTTGGACATTGTTTGGCGGTTCCTTTCTTTGAAGCCCTGATGGCCAGTAGCTTGGACCCAGTTCACAATACTGGTGGGCCATTTTTGTTTATATTTAATTTCTTTACTTCTAAATATTGGTAAAAGTAACAAGTGTGTAAAAAAATAAAAACAATTATATGTTTAGAAATAAAAAATAAAATGAGAATAGGTGATGTTCTATAGGTTGTAGAGTTAGCAGTAAGGAGGAGAAACAGTACCTATACATATAAGTTCACAATAACTTATCCTTCTTGTGAATTGATCAGATTTAGAAAATGTGAAATGGTTGACAATATCATTTCATTCATTGAATATTAATTTCATAAAAAAGCATATATATCTCAAATTTTTAAATGTTTTCAAATATATTACATAATAATATAATAAAAACATTTAGAACTGACCTGCTGACCATCATCACTCTGGCTTTCATTATCCGCATTGTCATGAATATTGTTGTTATTGGCCGGATTCACTGACACATTGATCTCGGGATGCTCTTGTTCTTGTTCTGACAAGTTGGAGTCGTTTGATGCACTGTTGCTCATCCCATGAGACTGTGTGGACTGTGAGCGCTGCGTAGGAGGGGTTCCCCGGTCATTCACTATATAAGTTTGAGCATTTGGTCCTAGATTCACGTGTGCTATGGAGCTCTGCGGTCTTTGATTTATTTCTGAAAGATGTGTGGCGGCTGGCATATTCCTTGGCATCCATATTGGCAGCGATAGTCGAGCATTATTGCTTTGCTGTTAAGAAAGGAATACAGTTAACATTTTTCTGTTTGATTTTGAACAAAATTTATTAGTATTCATCAAAAAACATGGTCAAGGCTATAATTTTTTGTTGCTATCTATTGCATCACAACAATTAGTCATATCGTTCTACGTACCATACGCGCCTGCTCCACAAGCGGTCTTATTTCTCTAATAACACTGTTGAGGCGATCTCCAAGCCCAATATTACGGTTTGCAGTTGGGGGCCTGTTAACTGACTCGAGCCTGTGAAGTGCATTATGACGCGGCACCGCCTCCGCAGGCTCGTCGTCTTCTATATCAACTGTCACTTGATTTGGTTGAGCCATCACGGAAAACTAATTCACTACAAAAGTGGCTTATTATAAAACGTTGAAGCAGAAATGATCATTTCCAAATATTTATGAGCATACCGAACGAAGGTCAACCTATTTTGACATTTTCTTATCTGACGTTTGATAGAAATTCGTTCTGAAAGGCGAACTGACTGGCAAAATAATATTCTTCCAAAACTTCAGTTCAGAAACAGTTGTGACCAAAAAGTTCGGACTCTGGATTTTTAGTAAGATTTTAAATCTTTTTGAAAAGTGATGTTTGAATTTTTCTGTTATTATGCGTATTTTTACACCGACAATGTCGATATATTTTTCAAAGAGGTGTCAACAATTTGACGGCCAGGAGGGCCGTCAAATTGCTGACACCTAAAATATCGCGGGACCATCTCATCAAGTAACCCAGGAACTTAAAGGGCTATTGAAGGATCACCGTGGATTTTATTCAGCACGAGTATGACAGCCCCCCGCCAACCCCTGTGATTCATTTGATAATTTAACAACTATTGAAAAAAAATGCCACTAGCTTTCGCGTAGTAGAATAGGTTTTATGCGTGTGCGACATGCAGTCCAGTCACGCTTCTAGCTTTCTACCTCCGATATGACCCGTGTATCATCTATGATATGACCTGTTATGACGATAAAAATCAGGTTCAGAAAACAACATTTTAATCCTTTAACTTCTGAAATACAGGGTGATTTGTAATTCGATGCGGTGCTTGAAATGGGTGATACTAGACCTTAATTTTAAGCCCGACAACATGGGGTCCAAAGTAGTTATGGAGATATCGAACTAAAGATTTTTCGAATTCCCACCGTTCCCTCATTAGTTGGTCACCACTTAGAATTTATGCATTTCCGATTTCCGATAGAATATGAACAACTGAATCTAGTGAATAAAAAGTTATAAAACTAATCATAGTGTCATAAATATGTTCTGAACTGAAGTATTCTGAAAACTTCACTCGTGAAAGATACATATATTCTATCAGAAATGTACCTACATATTCTAAGCAGTGACCAACGTTACTTTCTACAATAACCCCTTAGTGAGGGAGAAGTGGAATTTATCGAAAAATCTTTATTTGATATCTCCATAACTACTGCACCCCATGCTGTCGGGGTTAAAATTGTTACAAATATAAGGTTTAGTATCATCCATATCAAGGACCACATCGAATTACAAATCACCCCTTAAATTACCTACAATCAAAAAGCTCTTTGGGCCAGAAACTTGGAGACAGCATTCGGTCTTCTCTATTGCCCATTATAGAAGTACTATAAAGACGTATACAGAGACACTCGTCCTAGTCTGTGCAGTCGTCTTTAAAATCTCGCTAGCTAATTTAATTTATCCCTTATATTTATGAACTTACTTACCTATTTTCCTCTGCTAATATATTCGTTGGTTATTAGAAGTTAAAGGGATTACAAGGAAATGAAACATACCGTCCATTTTACTGTCAATAATTTATTTTTGTTTTTAAATAATAGTCAATAGACCGCAATGAATTTCTAGCTTTTGATACGATGAGCAATTAACACCTACTGTAGATACGATACGTCATATACGCACGATGTAGATATACGTAAATTCAGTCTTTGTTTAGGCTTCACACCGCCGCCAGCACGCATGGCTCGGGCCACGGGCGTCTCCGTCGAATCCGATCGTTGCTAAGACGAGTAGTAATAATGTCACATTATACACACACGAATAAATTTTAATTTGTGCTCAAATTATGCCCAAATAAATTATTATAGATACACTATGTAAGTAATTGGACTGCATAGTTAAAAAATGAACGGTTGATTTCAAATACTCAGCACGCTCTTGGCACAGGTCATTGAGAGCTTCACGCTTCGTTGTCCGGTCGCAGGGCGAGAACACCTTGTGAATGTAAATCTCGGACCGCTTCCAATAGTCGTCTCTCAGCCCTAGGCTCTCCTAATGCGACATCGACACTTCCCGCACACAGCAGCAGTGCTCTGAGCGCTGCGCGGGGCCAGTCCGGTCTCAAACCCCGTCTAACTGTCACTCCAGCAGACGCAGCACCTAATCTTGCACACTCCGCTTCTAATCGATCCCCGTACTCCTCTATTAATGAGTCACCCACTGATCTCCTCAACTCTGGTGTCAAAGACGATAGAAGTAATAATGCGACGTCATCCATCGGCCTCCCTAGAGAAACCATTTGCCAGTCTAGTGCTATACATTCACAGACACCTTCTCTTTCACGGAACAAGAGATTTCCACTCCAAAAATCTGCGTGTGCGAGCGGTGCTGGCTCAGCAGGTCTCAGCAAAGTTTCGAGTAATGACGGTGCCCGAGCGCTTAGAGCAGACACGGCGGCCGCTTCCTCAACACAGTCAGGGCGACCTCGTAGGAATGCTTCAAGTTGTGGTAGTCCTCGCCGCACGAGGCGCAGGTAACCTGCCGCAGCTCTCTCGCACGGGAACAGGAAATCAAATCTCTGGTCTAGAGGTCCTTCTCTGTCGCGCAGTGCCAGGGAAAGAGCGTGAAGTCTCGCAGCAGCATGAAGGGCTGATCTTGCGCGCTCTTCAGTCAGACCTTCTGCGAAATCAGCGGCTTCGTAGCCGACAGAGGTGACGTCTTCTAAGACAAGCTCGCTGTCGCCTCCAATTTCGTCTGAAAAGTTGATAAAAATATTTGAGAAATTGTGATTATCTATGAGATAAAATTCAGAAAACACGGGTACGTAATATTCCGAATCAGTGTGCTTATTCCCTATAATATGGATGAATGAATATAGACGAAGGAAAAATATCTAAACAAGGTGGCACTCTGTAGTATCTCTCTGCTTGCGCTCATGGGAAAAAGTGTGTATTAACCAAACCAAAACACCTATTAATTACTCTAGTTATATTTTTTAATTTAATTACATCAGTAGCATCAATAATTTAAATAGACCCTATGACGACAAACAATGTTACCTATTAATTTTCGAACCCTACCCTACAGCCTGTTTCAGCTGAATAGCATGACCTAATTTTTGAACCTATGAAAAATGGAACCTAGAAACAGGTCACGCCGGCGAGAAGCCGGGGTAGGGAGGAAAGGGGCGGGAATGTCGCATGTGACGCGCAAAGGTGAAAAGTCAAGTGGAACTATACAAGATCATAAAAAATGTAACTTGACAAATTGTTTAGATTGGTTAGTCACTCCAGTGCGTACTGTAGGTACCTACCAATATACAGCGAAGCTCATGTGAGAATTTATTGTGATGTAGGTATTTGAGACATTCCACCAGTCCACCAAGGCCTTGACAAGACAAAAATAAATTGCCTGAGTCAATGACTGGAGATTCGATACGCGCGATGCATACAAATGATTGAAGAACACACATGCATCTGAGTTACGTTTTATGCATAGATTGTATGTAGGCAAGTTATAAAACTGACCTGGTAGTCTGGCCTTCACGCATCTAGGTACAGGCAGGCCTGATCCAGGGCCAAGTGCTTCTTCCGCAAGTTTGTTGAGAGCCGGTGCGAGTTCTGTGTAGAACAGGATCTCTCTAGTGTCAAACTGTGCTTCCGCCACGAAGAGCCGTCCAAAGGGGTCTCGTGGGGGAAGTTTGACCACCAGTGGTAGAGCCCTCCGTTCGCCATTACTTTCATAGCAGACTGTCACTGCTAGAACACGACTGAGGGCGCCAGCAACTCCTGCGCGTGACTCCACATGCACCTAAGAAAATAATTTCTATAAATAAAATTACACTGGAAATAAATAAAATGCCAATGCATTTTTTTGTAATGACAAAGATTCTACAAGTGGTGTATTGAGTGACCGGCTACGATTAGATACGTTACAAACATAAAAAAGTTAATTTATGGTTTATTTTCGTGATTTATCTCGATTTTGCTTCACAATATCACGCTCGACTGACGAAAAATAAATTCTACGCATTCGTAAGTTGAGCTGGAAAAGCAAGACGCGACAGAGTGCTATAGTTTTACTAACATTTTCCATTAGAAAATTGAAACCTAGATCGTTAGATTTAATTGGTGCTTTAATTATAAACTAACAGTAAGTATTTTAATGAGTATGACAGAGACGAACCTCGTTAGGTGCGACCACGCCTACGCCAGTTAGCAACTCTCGGGCCCACTCTTCAGTGAGAGCGGCATCCGCGTCGGCTTCCGGGCCAGGCTCACAGTCGGAGTCCTCGCTGCCGCTGCTGGGGGCCTCTGAGACCGCCGCGCTGTCCGGCGCGGCTTGCATTGTGCGCACTGTACTCTCTACAGCAACTCAGCGACAAATACTATTTTACGACGTGACTATGCACATATCTGTGTTTAGAACAATCGTCGTATGTGGAAGCGACGCGAAACATACGATCGTAACAAAAAATATTACTTCATACGGGGTGCTAGTATCGGTGCACTGAGCTCGAATAGATACGCCTGGGGGCTACGTCTCGCTTTGCCGGCGTCTCGCGCATGCGTGATATCTAAGAGTAGGTACCTCAATTATTCATCGGGACTCCCATATCGTGTCACCCACCGCTCAATCAGGAACAAACCTATGTATACCTATATTGTTTGTTTGGTTTTGTCTAGTAAAATACCGGTTACGAACATAAAGCTATTCTGCGATTTATCAGACACTGCCTATAGATAATTAGGTACAGAAAATGGGTGGCTATGAACCTGTACGTATGTCTACTAGTTGGAATTTTTATAGAATTACTTTTTCTGTAGCTGCATTCGCGTATTTGAATGAAGACATTGCCACTTCTCCACTCCAAAATTGCTGTAGCCAACAACATAGGTTTACAAAATTACCTACCTACATTGAAATCGGTTGGCTAGTTTATGAGACTAGCATGCACGAACATAGTGCGTGTTAAGCGTGATTTTTAAAAATACTTATAAAAATAACATAAATCTATTACCTACTAACATTATACAGCTGAAGAGTTTGGTTCAACGCGATAACGATAATCTCGGGAACACCCTGTTATAAAATATTTGTGTGTCTAATTTATCGGAGAAAGCTTTATGTATAGTTTGTGGCTATGGCTATACGCTATGTAACATCACGCCAAATCCAATAGGAGCCGAGTAGCTTGTGAAACCGAGGGAAACAACTAGTCCATGATATTAATCTAACAAATCTAAAGGAAGAATGAAGTGTTTTTATTACTTTTACTAAGTCCTATAAAAATGTAAATTGTGCACCACCGTATCAGAAAAAAAAGTCGGTTTGAAAATAATGTGTTTCTAATGTTGGGTAAAAAAAGAACAAACGAACAACCTCTTCGCCTTTTCCATGTGAAAAAAAACTATTAAAAAAAAATAGAAGTGTCAACGTCACAGTTGTCCACAGGTGTTGTCAATGTCATGTCAAATGAGCAAACGTCAAGACGTTTTGCGTTTGCGGCGCGTTGCGGACAGTTGCGGTGCGGACTTGTGGACGAAATGTAAATAAATTCTAGATTTAACTATTAAATGTAGAAGAAAACCATAAAAATGGGCAAGGAAAAATCTAAGAAACGAAGAAGATCAAGTTGTTCGAGCACCAGTAGCTCTGAAGCGTCACGGGAAAAGAAGAAACTTCGTAAACTAAAGAAAAAACTCAAGAAGGAACAAAAGAAGACTGAAAAAGCATTGAAAAAGAAGTTGAAAGAAGAGAAGAAGAGGCTTAAGAAGAAGCAGCGGAGCAAGAGTACAAGCCGTAGTCGTGATGGAAGCAATGCGAAGGAAGCGGCCCCGTCGGCAGACATACCCCTTGGTATGTCTGTAATTTAAAGTGAACCTACTTGATTGTAGTTATGTATCGATCGGAACGCGTTCTCGGTTTTAGCCTGATAGCATTCCGAAAGGAAATAGTGTAAAATATAGCTAGATTATTGTACCGTTCCTACATTTTTCCTAGCTTTGATTAAGTTCCATTTATAATTTTTGTGATATGATAACATAATTTCACTATATTAATGACTTACTTTATCTGTATTAAAAATAATTCGTGTTTTTTTTTTGTTTTCAGAACTGATGGAAAAGTCCAAAGCGATGGCCCCAATGACCAAAGAAGAGTGGGAGAAACGACAGAGTGTAGTTAGAAAAGTTCTAGATGAAGAGTCAGGCAGATACAGGTTATCCTATCCCTCTAATACCTTATTTTTATTACTGTCTAAAATGGTTTTTCTTGTTATGTGAAACTCAACAATTTATTTATTGGCTTTTTTAATTGAACATTATTACCATCCCTCAGTTGAGTCTTGTTTTCAGGTTAATAAAGGGTGATGGAGAGGTGTTAGAAGAGATTGTGTCTCGTGACAGACACAAGCAGATAAACAGACAGGCGACACACGCTGATGGAGCATTCTTTCAGTCTCAAACTGTGGAGAAGAAGCTGCGATAGACAGCAAACTGGATTAACATCCATTACACCATGACTTTGCTTAGTTACTGATTGTTTATGCATTTCTAAAAAATGCACCCACTATGCACCAAGATATATTGATATCTGCTTAAGATGTACCTTATCCTTGTAAGTTCAAATTAATAATTAAAGTACCTTGTTAGGAGTTGAAACTTCTGCTTTAAAATGTTTTTTCTTTATCTTGTTATGACTTGATTTCTAGATTAATTATCATCAACTGGGTTTTCATTTCCATTCCTTTCGACTGCCTGTTCAATAAGCACATATTTCTGAAAATGTGTATCTTTCCATGTAGTATTAAAATGTGTGTGCAGGGTCGCGATTCGGTGTGAATTGATCCTAAATGAGGTGAAGAGGTTAGATAGAATAACTTTTTGATAAGTATCGTAAACAGTTATTACTTATTCCCTTTGCATATTTAGCATGAATATTGTTGCAACATAAGCTACATTAGTCATCAATATTATGCATGCTTAAAACTTCTATGTTAAATCAGGGGCCTTCAAATTTGCTTTCGCGGAGGTAAAGCACCTGCAGCAATCTTTTGTTAATCCATATAAAAGCGCGCGACTAGCGCTTTACTTATGAATGGATTAATAAAGCAGCGCAGCAGGTGCACTATCATTATGATATTTATGGTAGCATTTGAGAGAGAGAGGTTTTTTCTGTTCTTGGTTAAATCAACAAATGAGCCTCCCGCCCAGGGTGGTACGGCACGGACTGTCAGACTCGTACTGACTAAAATCCATGGTGCTACTTCCAGGGTCTCTATAACCTGATGAGACAGTCCCGCGACTCCAGCAGACCTTGGTCTTCTAAGAGTGAATCAACAGATAAATCCGGATTATGCTGCTTCTAAGGCTATGAAAAAGAAAATTGGAAAAAATAATAAACAAATATCTTGTCCAATTTGTTTATTAATCTACCTATTAACATAACTTATAGTTCATCTTTGGTTTTCATGATGTCCTCCTCAATCGACGTGGTATCTTGCGCGGCCGTGTTAGTGTTTGTATCCTGAAGGTGCTCCGTGACTAGAGTTATTAGACTTTCCAGCGGCCGCCCGCCGTGTTCCACATTCACTATCTTCTTTTCTTTGTATAAAATTAATGTAGGGAGGCCATTGATCTATAAAATAAAGAAATTTTATAGCATTTCGCCTCATAAATTGAGTAACTGCAGTTGCTTAGGGCGTAAGCTTCAGGCCTAACGGTTTAGAATGACAAGCTAATAATGTCTATGGGCCCATGAGACAGGGTATTATAACTAAAATAACGACAAACTCGTTGGCGAGTTTATATTGGTTTTTTAACTTTATACTCTCGGCATAAAGTTGAAAATCCAAAGACAAAAAAAACTTTCTCAACGAGGAGTACCGAATGTCTAATAGATTTTCAACCCTATGCTGTAGATTCTAGGGTATAAAGTTGAAAATTTACTAAACACCAACCGTACTTACGACGCTGTCTCGGCAAGAGGCTGAGTCGAGAAAATCACTACACGACTCCCAAAACGGCCATGCGCGTGTGTTTTACCGTACAGTTGCAAAAACATGGATATGGGTTTAATATTTGCACAGATCTTATTGCAGTTAACGTTACCAAATGGCGGGTCCTGCCCCCAATAGACGAGAATGAACAAAACAAGATAAGATTAGATTATTGAGATTGACGACGAAGACTCTACTGAGTCCTTATCATACAAAATTTATAGAAGCGTCGCGACGCAAAACATATAGAAGTGTTGGGTCGCAGGCGCAACTATTTTACGTCTGCGCCTGTCCGCGACGCGTCCTCGTCTTACGGCTCTTCTGTTTGTCCTGCGCTTAACATTTTGGTACTACTTCATGCAATAATGTATATAATGCAATACCTCACCTTTTCTGTTTCACATATTGGCTTTGATTGTACACAGTCAACATCGGCGATTATTACGCGAGTTTCGTTCTGAAATCGCTCACCCAATTTCAGCCAGAGTGGGCTTAGTTGCATACAATGTGCACACCTGTGAAAAAGAGAAATTAAAAATAGATTTTGATTTTAAATTCTTCATTTAGAACAAGCAAATTGATAGGAGTTACTGTTTCAAACTAGCTAAGCTGTAGCTATACCACGTTTTACGAGTTGGCGTCTCTCCAACGTCTGCGCAGCGTCAAAGTTGAGCATATGCGACGTTGACGTCGCGAATCTCTAATGGCAAGCGTTCGCCTAGCGACCTCGCAACATTAACGTTGCGTCTGCGCTGCGTTGGCCCTGCGCAGACGTTCGCGTTGGTGAGACGCCAACGCATGTAAAACGTTAGTGGGATACAGGTCTTACTCATCGTGCTCATGGGATCAGAATCAGAAGAAAGAAACCCAGTACTTTTTATATGTTTTCCATTCTCTTATCTCTAAAGTGTATACTGTCACATCAAGTACCTACTTATCTTGTATGCAATCATTTATCAGTGGGTCAACATTAGGAGCAAATATTTTCAATGTGTACTTGTAGCATATATTGAATAATCAAGATAAAGATGTTTCAAAAATAATCTCGGTAACTGTAATAAAATATTTAAATGGGCATGCGGGCAGCTAGTAATGAGCGACTCGCTGTCCGACCATGAAACATGCCCGGGTCGACGTTGCTCGTTGTACGCGTTCCACACGCGCCTCAAAGAGTGTCAGTAAAATGACAGGGCCCCCTTTAGAGGGTTAAAGCCTGCCGGGGGCGCGGGACTAACAGCAACCGTGACCCCAGAACGTAAAGGGCTATTGAAGGACACCGTGGAATTTAGTCAGTAGAAGTCTGACAGTCCCTCATTCCCTGCCCTAGGTGTTACTCATTTGATGATTTTACCAGGCTAAAAAAAAATAATTACCAGGGTGCAAAGTAGTTAATAAATACTAATTCCTTCTCCAGGAAAGTCTCAAAAGTTTCTTCAGATATCCTGGCAACTGGCAATGCTTTCTTTTTCTTTAAGAATTTCTCCGGGTCATGGTTTTCAGTCAGTAGCATTTTTTCCACATATCCTTTTAAATCATCTATTGTTTCGGCTTCAGCTACACCCATCTGTAATTGTATTTATAAGTCTGTATAGTAAAAAGGAAAACATGGACACAGCACCATAATCTATACTAATATTGTAAAGCTAACGTTAGTTTGTATGCACTAATCTCAGGAACTACTGGTTCGAATTGAGAAAGTATTTTTGTGTTGGACAGTGCATTTATTAAGGAAGGCTACAGATTATATAACATCGCGCTACGACCTTTAGGAGCCGAGCAGCGGAGCTGAAACCATAGGGAACAGCTAGTATAATAAATAATATGTTTGGACAACTGTTAAGAACAGTTCACTTTAGTTAAATTCATGACTAGTGGCAGTGGGATGAATAAAATTAAAACTAATAATTTTCAGAATAATTCGCCATTACAGCTATAGACCTACTTTATGCCATCAACACTTCATTTTTTTGCTAAATTTTAAGAAACAAACTTACGATTCGACCATTGACAATCCACATTAGGTATGGATACTGTTTGATGTCGAAAGTTTTGCAGGTCATCTCATTGTCCAAGCAGTTCACTTTGCCAATCTGGATGTACTCATTGTGAGCATACTGTACTGCTAAATCTGCCCAAATTGGTGCTAATTTCTGTAAATATTTACAATATTATGAATTTACATAAATACAAAATGGTATTCAATCAATCAATCTATCATATTATTATACAAGTCAATATTGGAAAAGAGTTTTTCATTACAAATTATTTATGGTCATGATAATCATAGTGTTTATGCTTACATACAAGTGTTCTTTGCTATTTATGGTTGCATTCGACTATTAATAATTCATTTAATTCCATGATAAATATTTAGCCTTGAATACTGATAATATTTTATAGTTTATTGTGTACCTGTGATGCCTTACACCATGGAGCATAAAACATAATAAAATGTTGTCCTCTAGACACAAACTTCTCTATATTTTGATCATTTAAGTAAGCCATGCCACTGTATGTTTTAACCTCTCTTGATTCTTTCTCATAATCCATACCCTGAAAAAATATGTTTTTTTAACATAATAACGATAGGTTTGGGTTACAGCTCAAAAAAAATAACAGTTATTTTTTTTTACACAGTCTTTGAAAATTATTGACGGCTCACCTCTGATTTCATAGTGAAAACTTCACTTAAAAATAATGTCAGAGATGGCAAATCCCTGGTTCCCTTATATTCTACAGGTGTAAAAGTATTCTTATGGAAGTATAGTAGTGTTGGATATCCTGAAAATGAAAGAGATAATTTAATAAATGGACTGAATATCACTGTACACTGTACAGCATTCTAAAAAATAAGATTGAGTGTGATATACCAACAGATTGTCTGTAAAAAGTTAAAAATATCTCTCAAGTAAGATTTAGCAGGACTATTCATACAGAAATACTAGCTGTTGCCAGTGACTTTGTGTGTGCGAAAGTGTACAGGACACATAGGTAATACCAAAATAAAAAGTGGCCTATGTGTTAATCCTGGTTATAAACTATATGTGTACCAAATTTCATTATAATCCTATCTGTAGTTTTTGTGTGATACAGTAACACACTTGTATACATACTCACTAACTTTCGCATTTATAATAAAATATAGTATAAATAATTAAGGAAAGTATGATCATAAGCATCATAGATAAACAATTAACTATATGTATGTCTCATACATAAGTATAATCTAATTATAAACCATCAAGTACCTGTAATGTCGTTGTCGTTACATAATTTGTAGTGTATTGTACAGTCTACCTGGGCAATAGCAAACTTTGAATCCTTTGTGTTGACCAGCTCAGCTAGCTCAGACCAGATTGGATGGAACTCTGTGCAGTGGCGGCACCTGAAGTAGATTTAAATCACTCTATGAAATAGTTGCGGTTGACTTAGCCAAGGGTAACAGCCTCACAAAGGTAAATGAGGACTGGAGTGACTTCACTCTTTCTGGAAGATGGTTTTTATTGGTTATCTTCTAAAAAAAAATACTTACCAGGGTGCGTAAAACATTACGAAGTTCCCGTCCATTTCTTCAATTTGAAATTTAAAATTATTTGCATTATATTCATACACTGAACTTTCTTCAAGTGCAACAAAGTACGGTAAAAATAGAAAATAACACAGCACTAGTCTCCTCAACATATTTGCCAATGTGACTACAAGAAATAGTAATAATATAGAAGGTTTTTATAGTCTTGTGGTCGACTGTAAACTGTGGTCATTGGAGATATTTAGTTAAATATTTTTTGAAAAATGAGAAACACGAACACCAATCATCACTTCACAACAAATCAAATGAATTGATTGATTTTTTTTCTCCACAGATAACTATAACATGAAATCGATATGTTCTTTTATAGGGTTCATCTTTATTCCATTCACTCTCAGAAAATTCCATAGATTATACTTAAAGGCTGACTATTCAATGAAGACTTCAAAATAAAGCTGCCTGTTCACGCGACATTTACAACTTCAAATTATTTACTTTCGTTTAATGGACAGCAATTACTCGTTTACTAAATTAAATTTTAATCCGTAATTGATAAAATTAAAACATTAAGCGATATTATAATATCATTTAAAATATTAATTTCAAAGAATTAAATTCAAATCTCAATAAAATGCAGGGCATCGACAAACGTCACTATGCCGTAGCTTTTATGAACATACAAAAGAATGTGGTAATTCTTCAAAATGGTCGCTTTGTATGGTTTGCCAACTTGCATGTCTGTGTTTCAGAGTTCTTTGTTTTCGTAATTCATTGGATATTAATACATTTATGGAAAAGTTTATGCAAATTCTCAGTTGTTTAGTTCGGATAAAAACATTGACATTGTTATCATAATTTGTGGTGTACGAGAAAGATGTCATCGGTAATGTGAGAGCTCTCCGATAGAATTTTTATTTTACGAGATTATGACGTTTGTGATTCCGAATCAGATTTGCAGAAAGTGAAAAATATCCTGGTAAATTGTTATTCTATTAAATATTACAAATCAGTGCCTTGTAATTAGTTCAACATAGGCAACAAAGCTGACTCTAATTTTGGCATACCACAGCACCATGTCATGATTGATTCGTGTTGAACATTCTTTTGGCTTGTATTAAACCAACAACTTTGACTGGAGGAATATTAATTCAGAATGTTATTTTGTTAAGTTTTTTTCATGCTACATGTTATTTTTTCTAAGAAATTTAGTGTATCGGCCAAAGATTGTTATTCATGTTGATGAAATTGTGTCTATGTCAAATGGCACATAACAATCCAGTAAGAGTTCAGTTTTGTATGTGATAACAACTTATAAGAAGTCTGAGTGTTTACTTATAGTGAGATGTTATTGTTTCAGTCCTTAACACAAGCTCTCAAAGCATTGGATGTCCATATTATGTTGACAAAAACCAGGCATTGAAAAGAAGCTAAACAAACGAATTTGAACACATCTGGATTACAAGTTGCAAGATAATATTTTGGTGTATAATAAATGCAATCGTGAGCAGTGAACATGAGTGTGGTCAGAAGGTGGTGTGTGCTCGTGTGATGGGAGGGGTCGGGTGAGAGGTGAGGCGCACGGGCGCGGGCGCGGGCGCCATGAACCCGCCGGCGCCCCGCCAGGCGGCCGCTCGCTCCGGCTATCATCAAAAGGCACTAGCCCAGATCCGCAACTCACTATTACCATTTGCTAACAATGGCAACTCTGAGCCCCCTGGCTCGTCAGCAGCCAGCACGGTCAGCTCCGGTGTTAGCTCTGGCTTCAGCTCATCATCAGGAAATGGTCTTGATAAAGATTTATCTGCTGTACCGCAGACCTTAAATCAACTGATTGCATTGGGATTTGATGAGGTAAGTACTAGTAAATGAATATTGTGACTAAAAATGTTATGTGTTAAATTGTAATGCTATGCTTTAGGTGCTAATGATAAAATGATCAGCTAAGCGTTTGAAGAAAAGTAAATAAATAATTCATATTTACTCTATACTCTTACTATAGCTGCTTCTACACTAGAAATTTTATTACATAAAGCTAATTTTCTTTGAGAAACACAAAGTTGAGGTTCAAACAGCTTTTCATTTTTTTATGCTATTGTTGAGGTTATAGAATGTTCCTCGTTTAAATAGGCATTATTCAGAGGACCTCAAAATAAAATTCACACTATTAGTGATAGATACTGCAACGTAAATAAGAATTAACACATTCCATTCTACTTTTATTGCCATATAAAATTGGTAAAATGAATAATTCGATTCCATTGATCTACATATGATTGCAATACATATTATGAATCTGGGAAAGTGGCCTTTTTAAACCCCCAGTACTCACAATTTATTGAAGTATACTTTAAGTTACTATAGTTACAGTAACTCTAAAAGGTTGTGGATAGAGACTGGTTGAGGTCAAAAACATGACTGAATAAAATGTGCATAAACTTGGCATATTGGGTGGGCAAGAGTAAATGAGCTCACTCTCAAGTATATGCCTAGTCACTGGGAATAAAACCAATAACTATACTTTGTATAAAAGTAAGCAGAAACTTAATTGGGCAAAAACCTGAAGAGAATTGCAGTTAAACAGCATTTAAGGACATTTATTGTTTATTCAGTGCAACCAATATGTCCAGGACATAAACCTATTTCTAGTTGTGGAGGTCAGAAAAAGCAGTTGTTTTTTAGTTTTTCTTTACTAGGAATCTCTTAACAAAGGACCAACAAAGAATTTCCAAAAAAAAAATTGGACTAGAAGTCAAACCCTGCACAGTTCAAAAATGGCCGATCATTGCTTTTATTTTTCGAGTGGCCTGGGTCATTGTATAGATGATGAAAATAAAGTGAATTATTATTCGGGAAATGATGTTTCAAGACCTGAATATTATTCTACTATAGGTATGTTTTTTGAGTATAATCTATATCTTTTCAGGACCCTGCTGTCAGAGCATTAAAATATGCTGGGGGAAGATTTGATGCAGCATTAGATTACCTGTCCAAGCAACAGGAATCTATCAATGGAGTCCTCAAGACAAGTAATTTAAATGCCCTGAACTCTAAACTTATAAGAAAACCTAGTCTAGAGCGTGAAATTAACCTCCATAGAGGTAGTCCTGCACTTGATTCTGGTGCAGGCAGCTCTCGGTCTGACAGTCCACGACAGTCAGACGCACCTCCCCTCCCTCACGAGAAATTGAGCAGGCAATACTCGCCGTCCGGTTTCTCGGAACCGCCGCCCCCTCCTCCGCCGCGATGTCCGTCCACGCCGCCGGTGATGCCTTCGGTGCAGCAGCTCATGAAGCGCATGTCGCCCGCGCCGCCGCTGCCGCCCGCACGTGGCACCAGCCCAGTGGCGGCTGGAGCGCCCACGCCGCCCGCGCGACAACCCATGATAGTGCAGAATGGTCCCCAAGTGCAGCAACAGCTAACGCAGCAGATCCAGGCCCTGAGCATTTATCAATCGTCAGGTGGCGGTGCGGAACTTCCACCTCCGTACCCTCTATCGGGCGTGCCACCTCCTCCATCGTACTCAGTCTCGATGCAGAATCGCCAGAGTCCCACGCAGTCGCAGGACTACAGGAAAAGTCCGTCGTCGGGGATCTATTCGGGAGGCACCTCCGCCGGTTCGCCGAGTCCGATTACGGTGACGCAATCGACCGGCTCGGCGTCGGGGATGACTCGCCCTACGCCTATCCAGGCGTGGACTGCGAGACAAGCGGTGCAACCTCCCATTATAATGCAGTCCGTGAAGAGTACACAAGTCCAGAAGCCGGTGCTGCAGACTGCCATAGCGCCTGTTGCCCCTCCACCTGTCGCGAGCTCGGCCGCGCAGCCACCTCCACCTTCGTATGCTAGTTCTATTCAGCAAAAGCAACAGGCGCAAACTCCGCCGAGTTACCCGCTGGCCCCGAAGCCGTCCTCGCCCGGGTCCACGCCGCCAGTCATCCCGACCGCGACCACTCCCACCGTCCCTACCACAGAACCGCCGAGCTATGCGATCACAATGCAAGCCCTAGCCGTGCAAAGAGGAATGCATCCTATTCCACCGCCGCCATATGGTAATCAAAACGACAACACGACTACTGTCAATTCCCACCACTCACCTTTACATAAGAAGTTCTCCAACACAGGTGAAGCATCTCAGGTAGAAATTAAGTGTCCAAACCAAAACTGCACAAACAATCTTCTAAAAGACAGTGTAGCGGCATCCAGCTCAGATAAAAGTTCAAATGGTTCATCTGAGCGCCGACCCAAAGGTGTAGAAAAGATAAGGCATCAGTCCCCTATACCAGAGAGGAAAAATATAAGCAAAGAGAAGGAAGACGAACGAAGAGATTGTAAAGTCAGAAACTATTCGCCTCAAGCTTTTAAATTCTTCATGGAGCAACATGTCGAGAACATTTTGAAGTCCTACAAACAACGAACATTTAGACGAATGCAGTTGGAGAAAGAAATGACTAAAATAGGTCTCAGTGCAGAAGCACAATGTCAAATGAGGAAGATGTTATCTCAGAAAGAATCCAACTACATTAGGCTAAAGAGAGCGAAGATGGACAAGTCCATGTTCACGAAGATCAAGCCGATCGGTGTCGGTGCCTTTGGGGAAGTGACGTTAGTAAGGAAGATTGATACTAGTCATCTATATGCCATGAAGACCCTTCGCAAGGCTGACGTACTAAAGCGCAACCAGGTGGCGCACGTGAAGGCTGAGCGGGATATATTAGCGGAGGCTGACAACGAGTGGGTCGTTAAGCTTTACTACAGCTTCCAAGATAAAGACAACTTATACTTTGTGATGGACTACATACCTGGTGGTGATCTGATGTCTTTGTTAATTAAGCTAGGTATCTTCGAGGAGAGCCTCGCCAGGTTCTACATCGCCGAGCTGACGTGCGCTGTGGAGAGCGTCCATAAAATGGGCTTCATCCACAGGGACATCAAGCCCGATAATATTCTAATAGATCGTGATGGCCATATTAAGTTGACTGATTTCGGTTTATGTACCGGATTCAGATGGACGCATAATTCAAAATATTATCAGAGAAATGGTGAGCATTTTTTTTTTCTATAAATTTTGTTCGATTGACTAAATTAAAAAGTATTTTACATAAATTATCAATTGCCCTTCTCTGTGCGATATGACTAGAGAACCTCTTGTTTGACTAGTTTTCTTGAAGTTAAATTTCTTCTTTGATTTTATCATCTTTAGTTACACTCCCAAAACTTTTTCAGATCACGGTCGGCAAGACTCAATGGACCCTGTGGATGGCGAGTGGGGCGCCATGGGCGAGTGTAGGTGTCACCAGTTGAAGCCTTTAGAAAGGCGACGCAAACGGGAGCACCAGCGGTGCCTGGCGCACTCGCTGGTGGGCACTCCCAACTACATCGCGCCGGAGGTGCTGCAGCGCACCGGCTACACGCAGCTCTGCGACTGGTGGTCGGTCGGAGTCATTCTGTACGAGATGCTAGTCGGATCGCCGCCTTTTCTAGCCTCCACACCCGCCGAAACGCAACTCAAGGTTGGCTATTTGAATTTTAGTCTTCACTACAATCTTTCATTGATAACTTTTACACAACTGTTGTTTTTTTTACAGGTTATAAATTGGGAAAGCACTCTTCATATTCCGGAAGCTGCAAAATTATCACCTGAGAGTAAGGATCTAATCCTACAGCTATGCTCTGGCCAGGAAACGAGACTTGGCAAGGATGCCAATGAGGTGAAAAACCACCCGTTCCTGCACGGCATCGACTTCGACAAAGGGTTGCGGCGGCAGGTGGCGCCCTACATCCCGCGGATCGACTACGCTACCGACACGTCCAACTTCGACCCGGTGGACCCCGACAAGCTGCGCAACTCGGGCAGCTCCGATTCCAACAAGTCGGACAGCGAGCTGCTCGACAACGGGAAGACGTTCCACGGCTTCTTCGAGTTCACGTTCCGGAGGTTTTTTGACGACGGCTACACGAACAAAATCAACCTCGACGACAACGACAACCAGGGGCCCGTGTACGTATAGAACGACACCGACAGTGATAAAAGAGACACTGAGACTAACTTGTAGGATTTTTTTACAAAGTGTGTGCCTTTGACTCTCTCTATTAAAACCTAGTTTTGTAAACGTAACGAATATAACGTATTTAAAATTAATTAAAAGCCGTATTGTTAATAATCCCGGTGATAATGTTGTAATATTGTATCGTTATGTATTTGTAAGAGTAATCTTATTTCACTGTAATATATGTAACGGATGGATCACAGTAGTGCATAGCCTAACTATGGTGCTGTTAGCGGCGGCGGGCGCGAGACGCGGCCCGCGTCGCGATATATATTGTCCATTCAGTGTATACTATTTTTTGTAACTAGAGAAATTATTTATGAGATAAGAACAAGCTTACTGGAATTAGCGAATGATTGTCACTATATTTTCTTATGTATTTATCGAGGTAGGTCGCTTATGTGTGTTTGTTTATATACGTGTAAAACGTTTACTTATGATTCATTAACGTCGTACAAACATTGGCATAACTAGTAAATCGTACTGTGCTTCCATGTTGTCTACAGGACACTAGCTCATAATGTGTGCCTTAGATATTTCAATATTAACATTTTACAAGTGTATGTTAAAGAATTTGTGATGGAATCGATTGTATTCTGCAACATAGTAGATAAAGTTTTATACTCGACGCATGTACCGAGTGCAATACATATTTATTAACGAAACAAAAGTCGATACATACTTCATTTGCTGTTGTTGAATATTTACTTCGATTATTATTTTAGTAGAGCACATTTCGAGTCGAATTTTTGTGTTTAAAATATGCAACATTTTGTAACTACCATTTAACTAACAATATCCAATATAGTCGCAAAGTAAATAACATAAAGTAATGAACAAAAGGCGATTTAACCGCCATACAATAACAAACTGCTTGTTTGTGGTCGTTATAAGAAAAACGCCATTTTTTCACTTGTACAGTATAATATGAGTCAGTTCAATTTAAATTATGTGTTATTGAATGTAAATTGTTTTATTCTGAAATGAATCATGCTTATAAGTGAATGAAAATAAAATATGGGAATTTTTGTTAATATTTTCTTTCAAATCCTTGTAAACAATATAGCACCAAAGGTCAAGAATATCACTTTTGAGCAGCATAATATCAATTTATTTTCTATCATAACGTTAATTTTATTTTAGGGTTCTAATAAAAAGTTCTGCACTCTCTTGTTGAAATCTTCAGCATACTTCAAATGAATGTGATGTTTGCCTTCTGGGTACAGATGTATCCTAAAAAGAAGACAATTTAACTTTTATTAAGACATTTTCACTTACAGAAGTGGCTTTAAAAAATATAGCATTTACCTTGACCCATCAATGTGAGTATGTAAATAGGAAATATGACTACAGTCCACCAAAGGATCCTTTTGACCATACATTATGTACGTAGGACATTTTATATCTTTAAGAAGATGAGCACAGATGTTGCCATTCTTCTTTTGGACAATGGCTTCCTGCCCATCTACCCACTCAGCCCAGTATTTTGAGAATAGTTCTTCGCCATATATTTCAACAAGAGGTTCTCTCATTCTCTTTGACCATGTATTTGTATCCCGTATTTCTGTAAAGAAAAACAAACTTGAAAAAAAAAACATACCGACCGAATTGAGAACCTCCTCCTTTTTTTGAAGTCGGTTAAAAAATGGAAAATCAATTCTGACTGAGCGTTTGGATTAGCACTACGGATTGCGGGTATTTGCAAAACAAATATTTGTATGACCTCTACAAAATTGTTCTAGCACTGGCTGTTTTTGTATGAGTTAAATGTTTGTAACTCCAACCATATCACAGTATGAAAGGGGCAACCTTCTTTAAAAAAATGTCATAACAATGGCTCAACCTTTATTTTAAATCAAGAATCAATCAAATAATGGAAACTTACTCTTATACATTAATTCTAGTTCACTAGGCAAGATGAAAGAGTTGGAGCTCCATACCACTAGCTTTTTGACAGCATCTTGGTACTTAGCAGCATGAATCAGACTTGTGGAGCCACCATCACTGAATCCCAATACTGAGTACTTAGGAATTTTCAAAGCCTAGAACATAAAAAAAAAAAAAACATACCGACCGAATTGAGAACCTCCTCCTTTTTTTGAAGTCGGTTAAAAATCATTTATTTTATTTTCTGTTTAACATCAGGGTAAGGCCGCTATCCCATTAGCGTTTTGCGAGGGTTGGCGTCTCTCTAACGTCTGCGTAGCGTCAGCGCTGCCCGGACGCGACGTTGACGTGTCGTCGCTCTGTCATATTGCTGACAGCTCTTTGAGGCGCGCCTGGAATATGACACTAAGTGGACTTGGTTCCGGGAAGGAAGGTTCTTGAAAGGGACTTGGTTCCAGGGTCGCGTTTTAAGGATCAGCGCACACCAAGAGCAGGGCATTTTCTGAGATTATTGAAAAAAAAAATATAATTATCATACTTCGCAATATTTAATACACGCCCAAATTTGATGCTCAAAATCATCAAATGTGATGGGCAGGACGGGAGGGACCACGGTTACCTGATAGTCCCGCGTCCCCGGCAAGATTTGGCCCTCTAAGGGGTGCCCCGTCAGATTGCTGTCAGCTCTTTGAGTCGCGCGTGGAACACGACACGCCGTCGACCCGGGTTACCAGATACGCAACTTACCATCATAAATTCATAAGCAGTATCTGCATCCCTTTCATAGAAATCTGTAGTAAACTTCTTTTCTGGTGGTCTACTTTTACCATAGCCTGGGGGATCCCAAACTACCAAAGTAAACTTTTCTCTGTTAAACTGCTCAACTTGGGGTTTTGCCTCGGTCCATATTGTGCCCAAAGCACCAGGTAAGAACAAGATATGATGAGCCCCATGACCAACTTTTACATAGTTAATGTTGTAGTTAGAGATTCTTATTTTTTCTTCCTAAAATAGAAACAAAATAATGATTATGAATGTACTTTGAACCCATTCGCAGTGAAAGATCAAGTATGGGTTGAATTTTATTTAATCTTAATTACTTTTGAATAAAAATGTTTTACAGTTCTCAATGTAGTAGTGTGTAGGTAGGTAGAGTAGGTAGTGATTAATTGCAAAGTAAATTATAATTCACTACACTACCTCCATTCCTTCCAATGTTCACGACTTTGCGCCACCTTTTTCCAATTTTGAAGGAAGACATCCAGCTCGTCCCGCCATCTCCTTCGAGTTCTACCGCGGCCCCACGTCGCTGTTTTAGGGCACCAATCACCTTCGCCCAGCAGTGGGGCAATTCAGGCTAATAACAACAACGACAACTACACTACTAGGTACATTGAGAACAGCAATGGAAAATATAAAAAAAAATCTTAAATTAAAAGTTAAAATTGAACATTCAGCAAAAAATACTGTAGCTTTACATAATTAAATTAATCATCATATTTTGTACTTACCTTAGGAACTGCAGACGTAGAAAAAGCGCAACTAACGTTTTTTCTTGCATTATTAGAAATTGATGTAGTTATTTTTCTTAGCAACATGTTTTATTTACTTGTAAAATAGGATTAAAAGCAAATCTTTATCTCAGCGTTATAATACTACACTCTTTTATCAACTGTTATCTGTTCCTTATTTACAATTTAATAAAAATAACACTGAAGCAATTGCTTTCATCAGTGTTGAGGGGTGTTGGTGTAAATACAACTTTATCACAAAGTCCTATGGAACAGAATGATTAGAATGATAACAGCAGTTATAGTGATGAACATGACAGCAGGATAGCTGCATAAGCTTCAGACGAGAGAGACAAAGTCAGAGAAGTTGTTGCTAAACATTGTATCATTAGTTTTCCAAGTTTCATTTTACATGAATTATGTTTTCTTGGCCACACTCCACTCTAAACTCGCGCCTTCATTCTATGGGGATAGGCAGAAAGTACAGAATATCACCTGTTTTACAATATTGTTGTTGCCAAAAAGGTCTTTAGCGCTATATTTTAAAAAGATACAGTAATACTATATTATCTAATTGATTAAAAAAAAGAAAAGATAGATGGACAATTTATCTGATAAAAACAGTTTTATTCTGAAATGAAAATTTGAAATTCAAATGAATATTGAAACTGTATCTGCATTATAACATTTCTAGGTAGTCTTAGGTCAGTTATTGCAACACGCCCACTTAAATATTCTTTGATTATTATCTAAGGCTTCAATAAAAACTCTTGCACCCTTTGGTTGAAATCTTCAGCATACTTCAAATGAATGTGGTGTTTGCCATCTGGATACAAATATATCCTGTAAAAATAAAAACATTATTATAAAGAAATATTATGAACAATTCAATAAGAAATAGTTTCTTTATGCTTACCTGGAACCATCAATGTGGATGTGTAAATGGGAGGCATGAACACTATCCACTAAAGGATCTTTTTGACCATAAAGGATGTATGTAGGGCATTTAATATTTTTAAGAAGATCAGAACAAATGTTGCCCTCCTTAGTTTTGAAAAGAGCTTCCATTCCATCTACCCACTCAGCCCAGTATTTGGCAAATAGTTTTTCTCCATAGATCTCAATTAGAGGCTCTCTCATTCTTTTGGACCATGAGTTTATGTCCCTTATTTCTATAAATAAATAATAATGTGTTATGCTAGCAACACTTAAAAAAAAATTAAGCTTTTCTTATTTTTCAAAAAACTTGAAGTCCATTTCTTTTATATTGTAAGGCATATAAACTTACTCTTATACATTTCTAGTTCATGTGGCAAGATGAAAGAGTTGGTTCCCCATACCACCAGCTTGTTCACAGCATCTGGATACTTAGCAGCATGAATCAAACTTGTGATGCCACCATCACTGAATCCCAACAAGGAATATTTGGGTATTTTCAAGGCCTAGAAAATATACTGTGATGTTAATGAGGAGATGACAAGCAATGTGAAAATGTTAAAAATTTGGAATTTGGTTAAATGTAGATTCCATCCTTTATTATTAATCAACTGGGAAAAAGTCCAATTACATGGCTTCCAGTCTTTAATTTTTATTTTACTCAAATAACTTTTTCAGAACCAACTTGATAGTTACATACCTTCATAAATTCATAAGCCATGTCTGCATCTTTATCATAGAAATCTGTGGTAAACTCCTTTTTCTGGTGGTCGGCTCTTACCATAGCCAGGGGGGTCCCAAGCTACTAAAGTGAATTTCTCCCGGTTGAATCCCTCCACTTGAGGTTTTCCTTCAGTCCATATTGTGCCTAAGGCACCAGGCAAGAATAAGGCATGGTGAGCTCCATTACCAACTTTAACATAGTTTATATCACAGTTTTTGACTTTGATTTTCTCTTCCTGTAACATTATATAATAATAGATTTCTTATTAATTAAGTTTTCTGACACAGAAGGCCAAGTGTTGTTTTTTTTTTTTAAATTAATAATTGCTTTATAGAATCGTATTCCAATTCAAGGAATAGTAATTTATTGGCAACTAATACCTATCAAAGTTCAAATGGTAAACAATAAGATAACCACTCAGTACCCGTAGTGTACACACCTTGTGAAAAGAATACCTAATAGAAACTGTTTACCAACTAAACATTAGTATAAAAGTAAATTACCTTATGAGCTACAGCCGAAGAGATAGGGCGACATACATTTTTACTTAAATTAAACACCGGTAAAGTTATTTTTCTTAGGAACATGTTTTCGTTAGCATTAAAGTGCGTTAAATAACAAATTTTGTTGTATCTAAATAGCCATAACCGTTGATACGTATTATCTAGTGTTATCTGGTGGTTATTTACAATTAATAAAAACAGAATTACATTTAATTGTGGTCTTATCAGTTTAAATTGGAGGTGAAAAATGAGCTAATAACACCAAAGAACCTGGGACTAACGGAATGTTATCACTGCAATGACAGCAGGATAGCAAGAGGTGCTTCATTAGAGTCAGAATAAGATAGAGATAAAATTATGCAAAATGTTGAACTTGATATCAAGGAATTTGTAATCACTTTATTCCATTCCACGTAACACATTATGAAAAAAAAAAAAAAACAATATCTGCTAAAAAAAAATCATTGCGCTTTACAAATAAATACACAATTTAGATGCACCAGAAACAAAATCAATGTGTCTTATGCGATCTCTTTGAACTCCTCTCTAATTAACGGAATATTGTGCCTAGTTATAGGATAAATACTCCCCAACCAAAAGTTTTTTCTTATAAATATAAACGCTGTACACAAAATAGTCCTCCTGAGCGATTTCAGCCATGGGCCATGGCGGTCAATCTCAACGGAAATTAGCCATCTGCGCGGGACGTTACAACACTTTTCCCGACCCAGGAATCGAACCCAGCAGTCGCGCTTGCTACCACGAGACCAACGGGGCAGTTCAAATGCATACCTACACAAATACCCAGACCCGGAACAACTAATAATTTGTATGTCTTACAAATACTTTTTTTACGTGCGGTGATCGAATTTGCGGATACGCTGCCTAGCAGTCGATCGGTCAGCCACTGTGCCAATTTGATGCGGGTTTGTTCTCATGACCTTCGATGTCTTGAACCCAGTACTGGTTCACCTTTGTATGACCCTTCAAAATATTCGTACCATTGTATGATTTGCTCTAGTTTCTACTGTATCTTAGGTACATGTTTAGGAAACAACTACCTAGGTACTCCCGGAACTATTAGGTAGCTGTGGTCATACAAATATTTGCTGTGTGGGGAATCTATCCCGCCCGCGACAAGCGGCCAAAACTGTTGCCAATGTACCGTCTGACACGGGAGTCAATAATTGTGTGTGATAAGACTGAAAGGTGATAACCCCATTGATGTCACTGATAAAATGGATATTTACAAGTGTCAGGACCAAAATAATACAAAAACAATAGTATTAAAATTTTATTATCAGTGTGACGCACGACACGCCCTAGCAAATAAACTAGCATTAAATGTTAAAAGCAAAGACGGTTCCTTAAAATAAATTAATCTTCCATTGATGCAAATTATTGTGACGGTGGTTAACCCTGCACAGATACAGATGACAAAATATTTCCCTGATCAAATACATCTCTCAACTGACTTACAATAAAAGGATCACTTCATAAAGGAATACTTATACAACCAAGCTTTGGTTACTTTCACTGACCCATTAAACCAAAATGTCTAGACAAAAATTGACACAGCATAGCGTTGACTCAAAAGAGCTTCCGGCTAAAATTATTTGCAGTGAAGATGCAATACAAATTAACAATAATACTATTTTATAGCTTACAAGTAAAAGTTTGAATAATAAAGGCATTGGTGATATTGTGTTTTCTTCTGTGAAATGTCTACATGTTAGTTAATCATGACACACAAATCAATTGTAAGTCGACATGGACATCTCAAGCATTCTATACTATTTTATAGATTGATCTCAGCACATTTTAGCTAGTTGTAATATTAATATAATAAAAATATCTTTTGTGATTTTGACTGCAAATTCGAACTATTTATTTAGCACCACAGTGGATAAATACCAGTGATATCGGTTACAGAAGGTGCTAGCGTTACACGAGACAGGAATTTAGCGGCGGAAGGCGGGTGTACGCACACAGACAGGCCCCAAACATGACGTCATGTTTTCAATGTAATAAATTCAGTCGAGTGCAGTACTGAGATCGCCTTAGAGCTTACATCTAACATAACATCATGATACAGGAATTTGTTTGTAAATGTTACGTTAGTCGCAAGTATAGCGTATATTATTAAGTTTATTATAGTTCTCCGGCATGACAGGCGTCTTCGTAACTCTTGCCCTTCTGTTCGGGATCCAGCTTGATCATGTCATCGATACGTAGGATGGTGATGGCGGCTTCTGTGGCGAACTTGAGGGACTTCACCTTGGAAATTGCGGGCTCGAGGACTCCGGCAGCTAAGTTATCGCGGAGGACACCTTCTGTCAGATCTAGGCCTACCCACTTCAGGTTCGCGTGCTCAACCTGAGAAAAAGATAGAATATCAATATTTAAAGTCAGGTTGAGAAATAGCAGTGGAATGTCAAAGCTTTTTTTTCAATTTTAGTCCATTTCACAGCTACTTGCTCTTTTAGCTTGGGAGAAGAAGTGGCATGGCCAACTCCACAGAAAATCGTATTTTGGCCGAATCAGTATTTTAACTCTAGATTTTTGCCGATTATAGCGATAGCGCCAGGTTCTATTTTTTATGTTTATATTTAGTAGCAACCAGACAGTTTGGATTTCCATAGACAGCAAACACCGAAAGTCTTAATCAGTCTTACCTTGGTCTGTGATGAATTGTGGTAAGCACGGAGCTTGGCGACTAGGTCAGTGGCGTCCCGCGCCGCGTTGACGGACAAAGTCTTAGGGATGACCAACAGTGACTGCGCGAAGGCGGCGATAGCTAACTGCTCGCGAGAGCTCTGTAAATAAAGACAAGTATAGGTGGTAAAGAAGATGACATACACAAAGATTTTGAAGCACAAATTTTCAACTTTCATACCAACAAAGTCGCAGTAAACGCTGTTAGTTATTTATTATAGTTTCAACTGACCAGTGTCGTAGCGAAGTTCTCCAAGTATATCGACAGCGCAGCTTCCACGGCACCACCGCCCGGCGTGAGACGACCAGACTCTAGTACCCGTCGCACGGCACAGAGGGCATCGTGGGCAGAACGTTCCATCTCGTCACAGTACGCGTCGGTGGGACCGCGTAGGATGATTGAAGCGGCGGTACGCGCTGAAGGGCTGTGGAAGGCAAGTAAAATGATAAATCATCCAGTCTTTAAATGTTTAAACTGCTGGGATACAGGCTTCCTCTCTATGAGAGGGATTGGATTTCAAAAAGGAAGGTCAACTACCCTGGCTGCATTCTCTCTGGTTAGGTTTATTACAGATAGTATAGATAAAAAACGCCCTGTGTCCGTTGTTTTCCTTGACATGAGCAAGGCCTTTGACCTCGTTAACCATAAAACTCTCCTTGATAAATGCGAGCGGTATGGTATCAGAGGGCCTGCTTTAAATTGGCTAAAAAGCTATCTAAGTTGTAGACAACAGTGTGTTGAGGTAACGCATATTAACGACGATCTTGTAGCAACGTCACATAGATCCCTATTTCGACACAATGGGTCAGGTGTGCCCCAAGGAAGTATCCTTGGACCCCTCCTCTTCCTCTTATACATTAATGACTTACCAAATATAACTCAACATAAATGCGTACTTTTTGCAGATGATGTGTCAGTAATAATACCGGAATCCAATAAAACATTACACCAACAAGAAGTATCCGAAACTGTTAACAATATAATTGATTGGCTAAATTATAACAACCTTAAAGTTAATTTATCTAAAACAAAATATATACAATTTGCAAATATCAAACAAAATCCAGCACAAATTAATTTAGTACAGAATAATGAAATTATCAATAAAGAAAGTAGCACTAAATTTTTAGGTCTAACATTAGATCAGAACTGTAATTGGGGAATGCATATTGACAATTTATGTAAAAAAATAAACAGATTTGTTTTTGCACTGAAAGAACTACGCAAGACAGCGAACGAAAAAGCCGCACTCAATGCCTATCACGGCTATGTAGCATCTGTGCTGAGGTACGGATTACTCTTATGGGGAAACTCGACATATATTCAAAGAGTATTCTTAGCGCAAAAGAAATGTCTGAGGGCAATCACGGGTGTCCCTCCATATGAGAGTTGTAGACCGATATTCAAGAAGTTAAAGGTTCTAAGTCTGGCATGTACATATATTCTAGAAATAGGTATATTTGTTAAGAAACATTCCCATTTCTTTTCCACTGTAGCCGAAGACAATAGATTCATAAAAAGAGACCCAACAAAATTAAAAAAACCAATTCTGCAATAGTACCCTACATCATCGAAATAGTTACCTGATGGCCATTAAAATTTATAACCATATTCCACAAAAAATAAGAGAATTACCACTACATAAATTCCAAAAAAACTTGAAATCATGGCTTCTTAAAAATACATTTTACTCGGTAAAAGAATTTTTAGAAGACGTGCAATCAGTATAAATATTAGTCTCACATAAGTTGTTATATTCATGCCAAAGTTGTTATTTCTGTATTTTATTTTATTTGATGTTTGTTTTTACTTAGTTTGATATTGTGTTGTTTTTATTTTTGTTGAAAAAATAATATAGGTATAAGTTATTTTGTTATGTAAAACTAGAATGTGTATAATGGTTATAAAATGTATAACTAATTGTTAATATTCGTATGCCGCTTTGTGCGGTGGATATGCTGATCTAAATAATTTTATAACATCTCTGTCCCTACCATATTCAACGAATAAATGTCTTTGTCTTTGTCTTTGTCTTTGGGCCATATCCATCTTGCGGGTCCAGTACGATTTGTTAGATGCCACATTTCTTCGAATTTTTGTTGATGTTTTCTTTCATCGTTCCGAGAGGCAAATAAAGTAAATTACACAAACTAATGCATTTGGCTGGGTGGGTTCGACCCACCAAAATAACATATCATCACGCCTGTAATCCCTAAAGGGTTAGGGTAAAGCAGAGGTATACCTAATAGTATGCTTATATATCGCGCGCCAAGTTTAAATCCCAGCAGGTCAGTAAGGAGGTCCTATTATCACTGACCGGGCACAAATCCAGACCCCATGTCTACACAAATAAAAAACCCAGTAGCACTGTTGTGCTTGCCACTATTAGACCAACGGAGGGAGGGAAGCAGAAAGAAAGTATTACAAAATAAAACAAGAAGAAAAACCCTTACCCCTTAATAAGAATCAGCTGGTCATCACAAATCTGTTCCTGTACAACTTCAGCAGCTTCTCCAATCATGCTAGCCTCAAACACTTCTTCTCCATCCATGTTGGTCAGGGAAGTCAAGAACGCTGCTCCGGTAGCCTTGGCGATCCTCTTCAGGTCAGATTTCTTGCACCGTCGCACACCCATAGCACCGTTTTCAACGAAGTACTTCAGGCACAGGTCGTCAATACCGCCTGAGCATAGGATGACGTTGACGCCGGTTGAGAGGATCTTTTGCAGACGCTCTTTGGTGATGTCCAATTCACGGGCGCGAATAGCATCTAGCTTTTCAGGGTCGCTTACCAGGACCTGTAATTACCATTCAGTGTTAGTATAAGGATTTTGGGTATGTTAGAAAAGTCTACCATAGAAAAATAAATAGAATTTTATCCCTTGTTAAAGTTTAGGAGATAACATGGTCATGTGATGAGGAGGCATGAAATGCAATGACTAAAGAGATGAAACTGTTGTATTGATGGATAGATTGAGTGAGAATATTAATGAAAAAGGAGTAAATGATGATCTGAATGGGAGAAGAAATTGTGTTATGTTGACCTTGGGTACAATGGGATAAAATGGTGATAATTATGGCTCCCATTTTGCATACATACCTGAACCCCCATCTTCATTTTAGTCTTCTGTAACGAGAAATCGAGACACGCAATCTTTGCGTTCAGAATCTTCTTGGGCATGGCTTGGGAAGCCACAGTGCAGTTGAGGGCATAGCCTTTCACCAACACACTCTCCCGGGCACTACGACCATGAGCCTTCAAGATGTTGACAGCCTTGATTGGGTACTGCGCAGTTCCTTTGTGGTCCACAACTTTGATTGCCATTGCAGCATCTACTACCATCTCAGAGAAGAAATCTGCATCACTGTAGTTGGTGTTAAGGTTATATTATTGTTTATGAAATTTTGACATTCATGATATGATTATCTGTTTTATAGTCATCATTATCAGTCAATTACATTGATGAATCATTCTTTAATGTTGTAATGACATCACACATGAAATGGTAGACTCATCTACATATAATGCTAGAACAAAGTGACTTTTTATATTAAATTAATTAATTCATTTAAAAGGCCAGCCATGGAACAGCATTAGATATTGAAAAAAATATTTTCACTCATCCTCAATTGCTTATTGATTGGTGTTTGTGTATGTCATTGTTGTTTCTATATTATAAACATACCCATAATACAGGAGAAATTTCTAGTGTACACAACATACGAAAAATGATTACATATTTTATAGGTTTACTCAAAAATGTTTAAGACCTTTGTTTGGTCCCATCCATGGAAATCTTTAGTAAAAGGCGAAAGATTTATGAGTTTTGGAGGGAACTCAGTAGTTTTTGATTATAACAGTTGAAAAACCTGAACAGTAATTTACATAAAAAATAATATTGTTTTCAAAGGATACGCTCCAATAAGCTTAGAAGACATGGTAGTCTTGGCGGCATTGACAATGGACGCTCTGCCAAGTGACTCCACACTGACTGTGAGGTTATCCTGCACATATTTGACGGCCTCCTTGCATGCTAGACGGTAACCAGAGATAATACTTGTAGGGTGGATCTTGTTCTTCACTAGCTCATCTGCATTCTAAAAGAAATAAAATCGAGGCATTTATAATTTGGATCATTTTAAATTTCTTAGTGGCTTCAGATGCAAGTGTGCCCCCTTGTGCCCTTTGTCGGCATTATGAGGGTAAAAATTTACTTTACAACCTATTTTCATACCCACAAATAGAAAAATTAAAATGGTTGAACCGTTTTAGAGTCAACTACAAACCACCAGGAAATAAGATTTTATATATCACATTTAATTTATTTTAATGCTGAAAGTTTTCTAATAATTGCTTTAAAACAACAAGGCAATTATCATTTATTTTACAGAATCATTAATGCAATTAGTCTATTCCAAAATAAATACTATTTGAACTCTATTGATTTTTAGTTGTTTACATGTTGTCAAGGTTACGGAAAGATCTTACCTTCAAAAGTTCAGCAGCAATGATCACAACAGATGTGGTACCGTCTCCAACCTCCTCATCTTGTAGCTGTGCCAGTTCTACTAATACTTTAGCGGCAGGGTGTTCCACTTCCAACATTCTGAAAATGTTTTAAGTTTATTTAGTAATATATCCCTTTTTTTAAATGCTTGAAATCAAGTAATGTTTTATTTTTTGATTAGTTATGTGAAACATACTTTTACGAATTGTTTACTGATGTAAATAAAGGAAACTGATGTTTTTTACTATTTCCCATTTGGCTTGTATTGAGTAAAATGATTTTTAATAGTTACAGGACTTACTTGAGAATGGTGGCTCCATCATTTGTGACTGTCACATCTCCAATGTCATCAACCAACATTTTATCAAGTCCGACGGGCCCCAACGAACTCTTCACTATGTTGGCTATAGCTGCCGCTGCCATTACTGTGAATCATTTCAACATCATCAGAATTTTCATTGTCTCCCACTCAATAATGCATAGGTTATTTTAGTTCGACTAAAATATTGCTAAAAGTACACTATCTTCCGTTAAAATATAAGTTTTTATGGCTAAAATGCAACTGAAACACAGTTTTTGCCCCATTTTCATCTCAGTTTCGAGTTATTTACAAAAATGTAACCATAAGTCGCGATGCATGTGATCTACCGGAGTACAAAACCTCATGTGAATAAACGTTAATTATCATAGATATTTTACCATTTTGAGTTCTAACTGACGCCCCTGATGATCTGGTCCCTGCGACGGATAAAGCTTGAGCGATTGTCGACATTTTTAATAGAAATTTAACACAAAATTCATAAAATAATCGCCCGTCACACTTTTTTGATTCTGGAAGAACCTTTCAATGTTGCCAAACTACAAAATTTATGACAACTGACAATTCATTGTACATTGCCAGTATTAAAATAAGAATGAAAAGTAAAAGATATCTAATGTGGTATTTATTTGAATTCTCTATAAAAAGAATCAATGAGTCCCGTATTCATTTTATATAATTACATTTATATAATTTAGCTTTTACTTTTCACCCTATAATGTAGCAACACGATGATTCTTCAAGGCGCTATTCAAGTTTATGTTAGTGTTAAGCGAGCATGTATTGGCATTGTAGGTACAGATAGCGCGCGAGTTGAATGCAGTCGGGGTCTGAGGTGAAGAGCCCCCCGCTACCCGCACACCCCACCTCACGCGCCTGCAGTGTAGTACTTTGCCATCCTTGTCAACAGCACTACCGCATTCCTAAGCTCTGCATTCAACTCGTGCGCTTAGTGTACATGAATCCTTTTTTTTAGTAATGAGAAGTTTTCTTTTTCGAGTATTAAAAAAAAAAGTAGTTTTCAAGAACTATGTAGATGGCGTTGAACTGACTACGTTACTAGATTTATGCCTTCATTTCTGCACAAATCCACAGACTTCTCTTCTTTTTCTTTTGGGACATTTTCTCTATGGCGTGGAAAACTGATAAATTAAAAAGACTTGTCAATGAATATTTTTTTCTTTTTCCTTGTTGTTATTTATTTCCAAATGCCAATGGTGTGATGTGATGTGACTGACAATAAAATGACATGTACGTTACGTTTTAAGATCTCAAAATTACAATCAAGTGAAAAAAATAGAAAAATGACGACGTTCCGTTCATTGCAGTAACATACCAAGTTCAGCGCCATCTGTCCATCGACTAGGGAAACAATCAAAAGAAAATCCCTCAATAACTGAATGTCCAGTAAATAAAAAGTCGCCATGTCTGATATAAGCACAGCGATATAACCAAGGGGTATTATTAGGTGTTCTGTGCATGGGGTACCACGGTAGCTGAACCACCCACAACTGCTGTCATTTTGTGTGTGTATGGTATTTTCAACACCGAAATGTAGAAATTCAGATTCCGGAATAATATTATAACGACATCCTGAAAATCCGGACTGTCATTTGTCAAATAAAAATAATCCAATTTTTCAAAGGACCGTTTAAATAAAAACAAAGCTAACAATAACTTTATCACACCAATTTCGAAACGTCTCCGAATAAGACAAAGATTTACGATGCCAGAAAATATGAGTTAACTTTCATACGTCCGTACAGCGCTGGGCTGACATTTGATACATTTATCACGTACTATTCAGTAAAAGGGTAGCTGGGTAGGTAGGGTTACGTGACCAGTCGACGGCGCGCGGCGCGACCTCCGCCAGAATTGGGAAAAGCACTTGTGATGCTACGTGACGAAGTTTTGCGTGCTCCAAATAACTTCCCTGTATCATGGACAGTAAATTAAAGGGCTGCAGGCGAAGACGGCTTTTTTATCGTAGTTAAATCATAGAGGAAGGGGAACAGTGTATAAGATCGGGATTTCCCAAATACACCTCGCGTCTCCGTCTTATAAACTGTTCCCTTACCGGGTCTGTTCTGTCTGTACATCCGTATATCACAGCTATTTTATTCTGAACAGTGACGGATTAACCCTTAATAAAATTAAGCAATTGCCTAGGGCATCAGGTCTGGGGGCACCAGAAGAAGCACAATAAAATCCGTCCTTAGAATTTTTTGAATTGCGCTTCTTCTGGTGCCCCCATGGGCATCACGTCACCTTACTGAAACTGCTTAAATTTTCTAGCTCGCTTCGCTCGCCATTCCATATAGTGCATAGGCCTGGTTACCTTATTTAATGCATATACAAGAAAGTTGCAAAAAAAAATTGAGCTCGCTTCGCTCGCTCTTGCATACCCTACACTACTTTATTCTACTGGTGCGTTACCATGTAAGTACTCTTAAGCATGAGTCCTTAGGCTGTGGGCAAGAGACAGAGCTATACAAGCCGTCTAGCACCGTCTCGTTCCCTGAGCATAAGTATTCACGCTATGTTAGGCCACCTGAACGAATTACTTCCCTACATAATACCTTCCTTATCTATTATTATCTATTATTACATATAATAAAATAGTAGGAAAGTCAAAACTGTACATTGAATATTTTTTTAAAAGAATACTTGGGGTGTGATCTACAATCGATACCGTAGCCAAAAATATAGTTTTTAGAATTTTTGTCTGTTTGTCTGTTTATCTGTTTGTCTGTTTGTCTGTATGTATGTCCGGGATAAACTCAAAAAGTACTGGACGGATTTGAATGATTCTTTTTTGGTTGTATAGGTATTAAGTCTGGTCAAAACATAGGCTATAATTTATTTTGAAAACTTGAACAACTGGCACAGAATCGCAACAGACCAGCTAAACTATAAGAGATACAAATATGGTGCGATAGAAAAAATTGTTCCACGTGATGAGCATTTTCTGCTGAGAGAATTAGTTTGAAGATCTGGAACACCTGATGTGGAACTCCAAGAGCCCAGCTACACTATAACATATACAGGAATAACGTCATAGCAAAGTTGTTCGGCTTGATGAGCACTCTCTGTGGACATATAAAAATTGAAGATCTGGAACACCTGATGTGGAACTCCAAGAGCCCAGCTACACTATAACATATACAGGAATGACGTCTTAGCAAGAGTTGTTCAGCGTGATGAGCACAAGGGCGGATCCAGCTTTTACATCAGGGGGGGGTCACCATGACGCAGACAGCTTGTCTCTGTAGCTAGCTGTACTTTTTTTATCGTGGTAAAATCATCAAATGAGTCCTCCCACCCAGGGCAGAGCGGGAGGGACTGTCAGACTTGTACTGACTAAAAGCCCTTTATGTTCCGGGGTCACGGTAATGATATAAGGGCCGCGACCCCGGCAGGCTTCGACCCTCTGAAGGGGGGGCCCGTGATCATGCCGACACTCTTTGGGGGGCGCGTGGAACACAACGTGCCGTCGACCATGGTCATGGTCCATGGTCGGTCAGCGAGTAGCCCACTACCTCCTTGCCATCCGCATGCCCGTGCCTACGGTGGCCAGACACCGTCTGCCGACGTCCGTCGCCGTGGGCGTCTACCACTGCAGCTGGGGTGGAGGGAGGACGCTGTCCTTTCCCTCACGCAGTCCGTCTCCTCCTTCGCGAGCATGACTGCTTGGCAGAAAGAGGCGACCGCTTCACATTCACTCTCCCCCCACAGCATATCCTCGACCAATGCCGGGCACAAGACTCCGCCTATCGGCGTCGTGAGGACACGGCGGCGGTGCTCTGCCCAAGCGGGGCAGTCCTACACAGTATGCTCCACCGTGTCCTCCGGCGATCCTCGCAGTGGTGAAACTTTCGTGTCCGGTGAGGACCTACGTCATGCGCTAGGTCAGGACGTCCCTTGTGACGCCTGTTTAGCCTCTTCCCAAAGCGCCGCTCTTACCGCCGCGTTTGCGACGTGCCCGAGATATAGATATACTTAATATTTTATAGAAACGCAAAAGTTTGTTTGTCAATTTTCACGATGAAACCACTAAACGAATAAGATTTCATGGGATCGATTGCATTGGTCCTCCATTGCACCGAAGTTACCTGGTCGCGGACGGAGTTACCGGAAAATCTAGTACTTAAATAACACTTTTTTTAAACAATAGTTACTTGTGATGCAAGGCTGCAAAGTTGTTTTTGGCGCGAGGAGGTACTTGAATTAAAAACTAAGCAAGGAAAGACCTCTTCGCTCGCGGTTTAGAATATAGAGTCCAGCGAAGTTTTCAAAGGTACCAGAGGCCAACGATGATAAAGTTATTTTGCATCTCGTACCTTTGAAAACTTCGCTACGATCGCTCAGGATTCTATATTTGAACCACTCGCAATTGCAGAAGCCACCTATGACCCAGCCTGCCGCCCAGGGGGGGGTCATGACCCCCATGACCCCCCCCCTGGATCCGCCACTGGATGAGCACTCTCTGTTGACGTATAAAAATTGTAGATCTAGAACACCTAATGTGGAACTCCAAGAGCCCAGCTACCCCGCGGTGGTGGAAGCCCACGGAGTCGGACATCACAAGACGATCTCCGTCCGACCATGACGGCGCGTCGTGATCCACGCGCGCCTTATAGAGCGTCAGCATACTGACGGGGCCCCCCCTCTTATAATACCACCGGACTTATACCATCACCGTTACCCCGGAACATAAAGGGCTATTGAACGACACCGTGGAATTTAGTCAGTACAAGTCTGACAGTCCCTCCCGCCCTGCCCGGGGTGGGAGGACCCATTTGTTGATTTACCACGAAAAAAAAAAGAGCCCAGCTACACTATAACATGATTTTTTTTAACTGGGCGTGGAAGGCTATCTTCGAAACTATGCGGAATATCGAAAAATGTTGAAGACTCCTTTCAACAATTCTGGGAAGTAATCATATACGGCAAACTTAAGAAAAACGTATACCTAATTGAAAAAAAACTGATCAATCTTCAAGGCGATGACTGTATTCGAAACTTAAGTTAACTTTTTATTCTTTGAAATCATGCTTACTTTTGTTTAACTCAACGCCCTGTTGAAAAATTCAACCTGTATAGGAATGAAATCTTAGAAAGAGCTGTTCAGCCTAATGAACATTATCTATTGATGTATTAAAATATAAGATTTTGAACACCTGATGTGGAAATCAAAGCTATCACTAATTTCACGGACTGATTTTCGATGACGATTAAAATATATTAATACAATTTTTATTCTACTGGCCAAACTCCCATGATTTTTTTACCCGGGCTCTTGGAGTTGGGTATCAGACTTTTCAGATCTTCGATTTTGCTGACTCCATTGTCGCTGGCATAAGTAACAAGCTCCGCGTACGAAGTCGCGGGCAGAAGCTAGTCACCAATAAATAAGTAAAAAAAAAAAAAATGGCAGACACTATCGTGGATAGCTGGGAGCCGCTCACGTCACCGAACGTCACTAGATGATTTCCGGCCACCGTAGGCGCGGTCATAAGGATGGCGAGTAATGGGTGACTCGCCGTCCAATCATGGACCGTTCCCAGGTCGACGGCGGCGCGTCGTGTTCCACGCGCACCTCAAAGAGCTGTCAGCAAACTGACTGTCTTTGGTCCTTTAAAGGGGGGCCCCTTTAAAGGACCAAAGACTGCCGGGGTGGCGGACCTATCTCATCAAGTAACCGTAATTCTGGAACGTAAAGGGCTATGAAAGGATCACCGTGGATTTTAGTCAGTACAAGTCTGACGTCCCACCCGTCACGGCCTGGGTTTGACGACCCATTTGATGTAATTAATCACAAAAAAAACCCGTGGATTGGGGGCACCAAAGGCTGCAATTGCTTAAGGCATCAAGTAGTCTTAATCCGTCACTGATTCTGAAACAATAAAGACGCCTACGACACAGTTTAATATTGGCAGATATAGATGTATTTTGTGAACTGCTTTACGATTTTTTATAACACTGCCTTACACTAATTATTTCTGCTGTGTCCTAAATGTTTTTACAAAAAATAAAATCACAAACACCCAGACAGAGTACATACAAATACGTGTGCCATTTGGGAATCAAATCCGCAACACGCAGCGCTGTACCTTTTCGTTCAACCACTGCACTATAGGAGCATGCCAAGAAGTCAAGCGAAGAAGACTAGAGAGACCCGCAAGTATAGCTAGTCGCATCACCCTTTTTTACGTGATAGTTTTTTTCCTGATGCAACTACAATTTTGTTTAATGAAATAGTTTTATAATTGACGATGATTTCCAATCATGGCGGTAACCAACGAGAAAACAAAATACGAAATCTGAATATCGCAAGTTACCAAACTTCGCCAGTCTTACAAAATGTGACCACGGTCATATTTTAATGCAGCAAAATTCATAATTAAATTATTTATTATTATTCACGTGCTGTTTGCCAGCGGCTTCGCCCACTACAACTCAAAAATGATCCCACGGGAACATAAAATCGTAATAAAAACTATCTTATGTTCACACAGTATGAACATGAACACCAAGTTATAAACGATCAGTGTACAATTGTACACACCACCAAATCCGTTCAATAGTTTTTACGTGAAAGAGTAACAGCCACACACATACATACATCCTCACAAATCGCATCAATAATATTTTAAGTATCTACCATTAGTAAGAAGTAAAGTAAGATATACGCATCAAAATCATCCCCATATAAAACACGCGCTACGCCGTAGTAAGTTTGCTACGAGCTATTTCGTAGTAATTCTGCTACGAGCTACGCCGATTGTCGTAGACGCGTAGGCGCGTAGCACAGGAAGTGTGTTTTTTTTACGTAGGGCTAAACTTTTTACTAACATAAAAGTAAATATTTTCATCGTTCATAAATACTGTCATAAATGTTGGGCAGTAGTGTATTGAATCTAGGATTCGTTTATCTGAAATCTCATGAATTTGATAATAAAATTAAGGACGTGTCATAGAACTTGTTAATCTTCTCTCATTATTTTTAAAGAATAACATTAAGAGACTTACAAATTCATTAGAACATATTCCCTAAGCTTGCGCAAATCCAGTTAAACATTTTTCCCCATTCGCTGGTAAGTAAAGTGGTTGTTTACGTTTACCCGGCTTTTAAATCCGCACGATGTCCATTGCAATTCATGTCAAGCGACGTGAATAAAAGCTGACAATATCTCAGAGAACTTTAGCCGACGTTCATTGGAATGCTCCGCAACGCGTACCGTATCTATACGAGAGAATAATCTCGTTTTCTGCGGCTTTTAACGAAAGCCCGATACGGAGTCGCAGAGCAAAACAAATAGCGGGTAGCTGTGCACATGCGCGCAGCGAAGCACGCACGCGCCTCCGCGCCGCGCGGCAGTCGCGCGCCGCCCGTCGCCGCGCCCGCACGTGCGAACCCTGTCTGCCGCGCTCCCACCACGCGCTAAATGGCGCCCAAACCGGGACCTCGCTCACGCGGGTAAGTCCGTTACATAATCACATAATTTTAACATAAAATTAATATTCGTCCTTGAGATGACAAGTGGTCCATGACGCAGCATCCGCGAGGATCACCGAGGGCGTGGTAGGGCATCGACTGGGGAGGGGGGCACGGAGTCGGCGTGTTGGCGATAGCGCGCCGCCTGATAAGGTTGCAGCCCTCCCACTGTCAACAAACCCTTACATTATATAAAACATTGGGCACTTATAAATGAGCGTAAAAACGAGTGGCAGCGGAGAGTCATCTCGAAGACGTGTATCTATTGATTTTCGCTTCGCGTTCCGGAGACTCTGCGGCTGTTGCCTGAGACACAATTAGATATATTGTCGCAGCCTCTTTAACATTCAGCTGCGGAACTGTCGCTCAACGACTCAGAAATCAGAGGCTCTTAACTGACTGTACAGATCCACATTCTATTCGACAATTACTCTTGTTGACATGTGGTAATCTATGCGGTTAGATCTTGCTTCATTCCTTCATAAGCGAATTTGGTGCAAAGTACCTACATACTTATGTATCTTTAGTGGTCAATGCTGTATTCTTAACAGACGTATACTGTAGAGCTTGCTTAAAATGGGCTGATGTAGAGTTCTGACTTGTAATATTATACGTTTTTGTAGTTATTTTTCTATTTTATTCGGAGTCTAAGCTTTGGTCCTGCGTACATAATACATGTAAACTTCCGTTCAAAAGATGATTTTGTTTATTTCAAAACAAAAACTGCCTGACTGTAGCCTTAAATGTGAAAGGCCTCGACATCATAGGATATCTCAAAACGTTAAGCATATTTATATTTTGACTAGCTGTTCCCCGCAGTTTCTCGCTCCCTTTGCTCGGCTCATTTTAGTCGTAGCGTGATGTTATGTAGCCTATAGCCTTCCTCGATAAATGGACTATCCAAAACAATTTTTTTTTTCAAAAACTCTTCAGCTATAATATTAATTTAGTTTTTCATGTGGGATGATTTCAAAATCAGTCTAGCTAAGTCTAATCAGTGGTGTTTTGTGTCAACTAGTCACTGAAACCCTGGTGTGAAGCTGCATGTAGTTAGACTGAAAGCTGATCCCAATATAATTTGGAAAAAGTTAGGCAAATTAATGATGAGATGTTGAGAAACCATGTGTCATAGTTGTCTATAAGTAATATCCAATCAACAATTCTAACTGTCAAAATTATGATTGTTTTAAACTACATAATTGGCTTCGGCAGTTCTAGTGAAATTAATAAATAAATTACAAGTTTTCAATTGATTTAACGCGCTCAACATTATAAAAATGGTGTTCCGGATCAATGCTTGTTCCTTGTATGATCCTCACGCTTTGTAGAGGATTCGACCAAATCATGGCTTTATGGTATTTTGTAAAACCTATATTAACCCCCTCAAAACTGGGACCAACATCCTTTAAAATAAGCTACACAAACAAAGTCCTCAGTAAAACCAAAAGTTGATCAGCACTTGCATTAACAACATCCAATATATCCATTGCACTCGCACTATCAGCTTCGCAGCACACGTCGCGTTTTTCAAAATGAAGTCTTTGATATGAACTTTTTTTTTATCGTGGTAAAATCATCAAATGAGTCCTCCCTCGAGTTTGATACTAACCTAGCTTATAAAATGAAAGCGGTAATGTTCAGCCTGCGGTTCCACTGAGGCAGTTTGGAGCGGTGCGGAGCGAGCTGTGCCGTGTTTCATCCAATCACATGGCTCCAATACACACGTGTCACGTGGTCAGCCATATGCAGTAGCCATGTGATTGGGGAATCGTGGCACAGCTCGCTCCGCATCGCTCGTCTCCGCTCTGCTCCGCACCGCCTCATTGGAACCGCAGCCTTAAGACTTTGAAACCGATCGTTTATAATTTTGACTTCAAAATAACAGCTGCTTATTATTTTTCTTTCAAAGCAATTAATTAAAAACAACTTACTTTTAAACCAACAAAGAATCTCATACAATAACAAAAATGGAACATCACAAAGTACCCGACAGTTCCACTGAATTCAAATTCGAAAACAATTTGAGAGTGTTTTGGTTTCATAAAGAAATTCCTGGGATTGTTTGCTAGAAGTTATGTATAATATCTGGAACGCGACGACTTGGCTAGAGAAGTCGTAAGGCTATGTCGAGCTATGTCGAAGGTAGTACACGCTTAAGGTAAGCTTACCGAAGGAATTCCGAACGTCTAGTGTAGTGCAATGTTGGATAATGTACAAAGGCATGCCGGTAATTTGAACTATCAGTGTATAGGTATTTCTTGTAAGAGCTTCATTGAAGAGGCTATGTATGAGCACAACTATGTGCGCGATATTAATAGGAGTATATTTTCGTTATTACATTCTTAAAATTGCGGTATGTATTGTTAAACCAATTTGCTTCAGCTTTACTGTAAAATCTAGAGTAAGAACATAAAAGTCTCGCAAAAAAGTACCAACTCAAAAAAAGATAATTCACCATCCCAATTTTGGAACCTCAAGGGAAAAGCCTAACAAAAAATAGCGTCCTGTTCAATATATAGCCCAATAGCGCCAAAGGTTAATCATTGAATAGATATCCGTGGCTCAGTGCGCCCGCAACGTGGCCATGTTATCAAGGGCGGTCCCGCGAGGACACTAGGCGGCGATTTCTTCTCCATTTATATGATAATTCGCGGCCAACGCCGGGGCACAGGCCTTGTGTCCGGATATTAAGTGGACGGAGCTCGAAGTCTCGAACAAATGGCATTTGCTGAGATATTCCAGGAATTTTGTCGGTACCTTCTTATAGTATTGTTTATGAGAGTCGAATGCGGTGGTTTGGAACTAATTTTTGTTCCCTTTTTGGTAAGGTTATTTTTTTTATTGTTCAAATCTGGAAAGTAGGTAGGTATTTTCGATGGCGCTTTTCTCATGCATTAATTATTAGATAGCAAGCTATAAGTTTCAGTAGCACAATGGTAATGTAATAGACTAAATGTTAATATTCTACTTAGGTTTAAGTTTTTTGCTGCCCTTTAGCAAGGTAATGTGTCCAATGGTTTTAAGCAAAGCTTGTAATCATGCAATAAATAAGAAGGTAAAATCTAATCTTGTATCAAATCATTTTTATTTTTTTTTATTATTTAACTGAATTGGCCTCGAATTTGACAAATATATATAACCCGATTTTAATTTTTTAAATTTGACATTATACTTCAAATTATTTAATGAACCTGACTTGTATCAAATCATTTTTTATTTTATTTTTTATTATTTAACTGAATTGGCCTCGAATTTGACAAATATATATAACCCTATTTTATTTTATTAAATTTGACATTATACTTCAAATTATTTAATGAATCTCATTCATCTTGACATGGTAAATTTGTATTGATTGGATTGAATGTGATAGTAATATTTATTGAGCCAGTCTTTTCTACTGTAGTTTATAAACTGTTTGCATGCCTTAGTTAAGGTAGTTAGTATATGGATAATCTTAAACTTAACATCTGAAACTTGTACAGTCACGAGCACTAATATATATACATTGGTCACGTTTTCTAAAATATCTTAACTTATACTTTTCAAAAAATATGTGTACAACATGGTTTTCTAAATAACCTAACCATCAAACTGTGGCAAAATTGGGTATACATTGGTTTCACAGTTATATAAACGAAGCAAAATCAGAAAAAAGTATACATTTCTAATGTTATTATTAACTATCCATGACAATTTCTATAACATATATACAAGTAAAACAAATTGTATACGTGTTATAGAAATTGTCATGGATACATTATAATGATAATGGAAGTGTATACCTATTTTTTCCTGTTTTTGTTAATAAGTTTATTACAGCAATGATTAGAGTTTTATAAAGAAGTAGGTAGGGGCTGGTTATTACTGCAATAAATCAAGGACTTACGAAATCAGAGTTGTAATTCATTACCAAAAGTAATGATTATTATTATTAATAAAGCCTATAAAATATACTTAACAGTTATGCATAGTTTTTTTTTTACTTTACCCCGCAATTAGTCCTGTATGGTGGGTGCGTTTACAAACATAGAAACTCACATGACACGAACACCCAGACCCGTAACAACTAATTGCAGATCATACAAATATCTGTTCCGTGCGGGAATCGAACCCGCGACACTCGGCGCAGCAGTCCAATCTCTCTCAGCCACTGCACCAAACGTGTCGACGCATTATTCAAATATATCGTGATTAACGGACACCCGCATAAGGCTTAAGGGTTTATTGTATTCATCATTATGAACAATTTTGGGCTCTCAACTGTTTCATAAATTTTTATTAAATATAATTTACGCGATTTCAGGTCATGGGACCAGTAAAAGAAAAATTAATCATACTTATTTATGAGTACAATAACCTCTTAAGAGGGTGTGCGATAATTTTATCCACTTTTCGTAGAATCACCCAATAGCACAAAAGATCCGCGAGAGAGAGAGGACAGCGTCCTCCTTCCGCCCCAACCGCAGTGGTACCTACACGGCGTCGGACGTCGGCAGACGATCTCCGGCCACCGTAGGCGCGGGCATGCGGACAGTGAGTAAAGGGGGGCAACTCGCTGTCCGACCATGGACATGCACGGGTCGACGGCGCGTCGTGTTCCACGCGCGCCTCAAAGAGCGTCAGCAAAATGACGGGGCCCCCTCTCATAGGGCCAAAGCCTGCTGGGGTCGCGGGACTTATACCATCACCATGACCCCGGAACATAAAGGGCTATTGAAGGACACCGTGGATTTTGGTCAGTTCAAGTCTGACAGTCCCTCCCGCCCTGCCCGGGGCGGGAGGACTCATTTGATGATTATACCAAGATAAAAAAAAAATAGCCCAATAGATTTAGGACGGTACACGGAAATAAAAACAGTCGACGGGTGAGTCAATACACTCGATGATGGCTACTTTTACCTAACTATGACAAAATATGTAGGTATAACGCAAATTAACGAAAAGAAGTTATAAATAAATAATACAATAAGATCTTATAGCTATGTATTATTTATTACACTTATTTTTTCAATGAGGTTAAATTGCAATTTGTTAAATTAGGACTTATTTCCGACCTCAAGCTCCTTGAAACTGCTGCTTTGTAATTGTTTACATAATTTCGAAACTGTATTGTTTACATGTTTTTGAAAATTGTGAATTAAAACCGATCTCAAGCTCCTTGAAACTGCTACTTTGTAATTGTTTACATAATTTCGAAACTGTATTGTTTACATGTTTTTGAAAATTGTGAATTAAAACCGGTCTCAAGCAGATTGAAACTGCTGCTTAGTAATTGTTTACAAACTGTATTAATTTCGAAACTGTATTGTTTACATGTTTTTGAAATTGACTTGGTACATAATAATGTAACTTAAAGTTGACATTATTTTTTGGCATACTATCGTTAACGAAATTTTGATAAAAATGTGTAGTTAATTTTGACTTAGTTTAACGTTTACATAATTATTGGACACAGTTGGCAGAACTTATTTTTGCAATTTAATATTGTTACATTAATTTAAATTTTAAGGTCGTATCTATGTCTTTGCTCGTGACTGTACCTACTTTCTGTGCAAATAAAGAAATATTCTATTCTATTCTATTCTATTCTAAAAGACAAACACAGAAATGCACCCACACTACACTAAAAAATAAAACTGCGGAACTTTCTTCTTCTTCTTCTTTTAAAACTCAAATGGCTTTCCATTAATATGAAGTCAGTAAATCTTCCAAAAGTTAAGGGGAATTCGAAAGCTTTTCGTTCATAATTGCTTCCCTAACGTCCCGTCAACCGTCACCTGATCGGCTAGAAACTCAAAGACACCCGTTCATATTACTTTTAGATTAATCTTGACGACATTTTCAAATATTGCAAACTCGTTCTTCACACTAATGAATATCTGAAAGATTTTCAGGAAAAGGAAAACGTTCAGGAATGTTTTCCTGAAACTGAAAGTTCACGAGCTCTTGATAGCATCTCAGTTTGTCATCTTGATTCTTAGAAGGGTTAGGAATGTTGTTTGTTTGCCGGAAAGTTGTAAATTAAAAATTATATTAACGTTTATTGAACTTTAAAGAAAAGGAAGAGTTTCCCTCTTTTCAAAACGTTGCCCAATAGGAACTTCTTCCTGTATCGTTTACAAACATAGAAACTCACATACACAAACACCCAGACCTGGAACAACTACATGAAGATCATACAAACATTAGTTCCGTGTGGGGATCGAACCCACGACACGTTGCGCAGTCGTTCGCTCAGCCACTGCGCTAACCGTGTCGCTTATCAGCAGTGAGAACAACATACTGGTACATGATGATGATAGCCAATCAGGACTCTTAGTCATCATTGCAGGTACAAATAAGTCTTATTTAAGTTAGGTATATTGTTAGCATTATCATATAATAACCACCGTACATTCAGTCTGACCCCTTTACTATTTTGTAGCCGTGGAGCCAGGCATAATAACCTTGTTGATAGATACTTATAACAAGTAGTCGACATTCAACAAAAAATAAAATTCATTACAAGGCAATCACTAGACAGTTTTTCAGATCTCTACCAGAAAGTCAAACTAAATTATTTCAATTTACGGGATGTACGTACTACGATTAAACTCTTACATACCCATAGGTTTATAGCGTTTCGTACGGTGTGTTCCGCCCAAGAAGTAGCGATAAGGGGCGCCACATTTCACAGGCCTCGTGAAATACAAGCGCAACGTGATTTTACTACGATAACGTGCCGTGGAACTTGCTCATGTAAAGTTACGACATAGTATTCTGCCTGTATTCTTTTTAATAAAAATCTAGAACATAACAGACTGTAGGTATGTTTTTGCTTTTAAATTACAAATAATTTGTTCTAGACAGAAAAACTTAACCGAGTATGTACGCAATATATCTCACATACCATTCGAAGAATTTTATGTTTAACTTTTTCAAACAGAAATAGGAACGAGCATTTCTTGATTCAGCTGTTTTTATTGACGATTAAGGAATGACTCAACAATTTCCTTCACACAGAAACTGGGGACTAAAGACATGCGTTATATTATTCATGTTAACACACACGTCTATATGCAAACGTGTTTGTTTATTCGCATAAATTGCAAAGAATTATTTGAAATTTTAATAACATGGCGTTCGCGTCGGTCGGACATTTTGGAGCGTAACCGTCGGGGAGTGCAAGCTAAAATTTTAAACACAACACGAAGATTAGATACCCGGGGAAATTGCAGCTTTAAATTGTATCCGAAAGGCCTTGAGTTTACAAGGTGTAATGAGGACGGTCTAACATAGCGTTTTTGGCGCAGTCCCGTAGATAATGATCGAACTGAATCTTTGTTGCGTTATCAAATTAAATTGTTGGAATCGGTTCGCTTTTTATTTGTTCATAGTCTGTTTTGCCATCCGCGACTGAGTACGACATTAAAGCCCTCGATATAATTGACTCTAAAAAATATGCAATAGGATTATTGCTAGATATGACAAAAGCCTATGATAAAGTACAATTCAACATCTTACTAAATAAACTACATAACATAGGGATTCGAGGTAAATGTCATGACTGGTTCACATCATATCTGCAACATAGAGAGCAACTAGTTGAAATAGAATTTTTTAATCAAAAAACTAACGAAATAGAATTGTTCCGATCTGAAAACATACCAATAAACGCTTCAATCCCACAGGGCAGTGTAATAGGCTGCTTCCTATTCTTAGTCTACATTAACGACCTCCCAAAACACATCAGTGAACCTTGTGTTTTGTTTGCGGATGATATATCCATTCTTGCCTCATGTGAAACTAGTCTCAACATTAATGACAAATTGAACTCAATATTGGACTCTACAAATGATTGGATGATGGAACACAACCTGGAAATTAATTTTAATAAGACAAAAATAATGACATTCCACCCCCGACAAAAAAAAACTTTAAATATAAACTTTTCTTTTAAAAATAATAAGTTAGAAATCGTTGACAAATTCACCCTGTTAGGATTAGACATAGACACACACATAAATTGGAAACCTCATATACAAAAATTAAAACAAAAATTATCAAAATTTACATACGCCTTTCGAGAAATTAAAAAAACCACAGATATTAATACTGCATTGGTAAAATATTACGCATATGCCTATGCATGGCTAAAATACGGTGTTATATTATGGGGTAATAGCACAGACTCGCCCACACTATTCACCCTTCAAAAAAAACTTATTAGAATTCTAGTCAATATTGAACAAACAGATAGTTGTAAGCCCCACTTTCAGGAACAAAAAATTTTAACTTTACCGTGCCTTTATATTCTTGAAATTTGCAAGTTCGTTCGTAAATACCCGGAGTTCTACACTAAAAGACAAGATATCCAAACTGAAATTACATTACGACATAAGAATAGATTAAACATACCCACATCCCGACTAAAAATGCACTCCTCAAGTACCTATGTCATGTCAATAAAAATATATAATAAGTTACCAGAAGAAATAAGAAATATAGATAAGTTCAATACCTTTGTCAATAAATTAAAATTATTTCTGTTGCAGAAAAGCTATTATAATGTAAATGAATACTTGACTGAAAGATTTTAATTACACTCTTAACTATAAATTAAGTAAAAAATCAAAAGAAACTCATCAAATATCCACAGAATTATAATACCTGCAGATAATTCTTTATTCTCACAAATTCTTTATTTTTAATAAATTGTAACTTTAGAATGATCTCATTATGTAATAAGTTCAATATCTTAAGAATACTTATAGTTACCTACCTACCTCCTAAGAATATGCCTACCAAATTATTTTGTAAATGTTATTTTTATATGCTAAAATTTATTAAATGTGCATGTATAATTTTTATGATAATGTAGATTTAGAACCTTAGTTGTATTATAAATACGTTTGTTTTGCTGTGCCCTGACAGGGTCTACAATGGCTCTTAGCTCTAAGCTTTTATGTACATCTTATTACCTTGTAGAATGCAAATAAATGAATATGAATATGAATATGAATATGAACATTATTTATTCTATGGTACGACGTAGATTTTTTTTTGTCGCAATATTCTTGATTTCGTTTTCTTAAAAAACTGAATTGCATGTTTTTTTTCATTTGAAAAAGGTTTGGTGGTTTTTTTTAAGTTATTTGTTAATACTATTTGTCAAACGAATAAGGGCAAATGAGGCAATATTTTATTCTATTGTGCATTTCATATGTTTGTTTTTTAAACCTACAAAATGTATGAACTAAACTGCAATTCCAAAACCAAAACAATACGCTATTGCGTGAACTTTAACTCATAATAAATGTCATAAACGACTCTCTAACCATACACTTTAAGATTATTACTTAGAAAATACAGCAAAATTCCGTAAAAATATCCTCTAGCAATGTTTAACCGACGAAGCAAAATATTGCAAGGAAAGGAACTGCGAATTGCCCCATATATCAAGTCAGGTTGCACACGTTGTAACATAGATAAACCACGATCACACTTAGTGGGTCGTGTCTGCGCAGATATAGGATCACCCTATAGTTTCCCATGAGCCTCGTAAAACGGAGAAAAGGATTATAGCATGTGTAGGTAGGTTGTTTAATGCGGTAGTCGGCCGACGGGTGTACTGAAAAGTTAAAGAGACCGGACGGAGCTAACATATTAAGATTGATTTTGTGTACGTTGGTTTGAAACCAATGTGTAGATTTCAATAGAAATTACACGTATTCCTTAATACAGCGTAATTACCAAGGAAACATTCGATATTTTATGATTTTAGTGAGAAAACGCGACAAGTTTGGCAAAGTAAATGAAAATTGTAGATATTGCAATTTATTAATATTTTCTCATTGGTTAAATATTTGCCACGGGAGTAGGATGTCTGTTACCTTAATATTGCATTCGTTGATCGACCCAGTATATCATAATGCAATGAGAATATTTCGTAGACAATTACAGATGGCAGAGAAGGATGTAAAGTAAAACTCTAACCGAGCAGAATACTCCCGATAAAAAAAATATACGGCACAAAAGTTTTCTTTGGCGTCTATAGTTTCGAGATCTAGGGCCTGTATTTCGTGTGATAATAACAGATTTTTATCCAAGAACAAATTATTAACAGCATTTTTTTATTTAAAACATAATTTAATGTTTATATTTTGATTAATTAGAAAAAAAAACCAGTCAGAATGCCCAACCGTATGGCATTTGTTTAATTTTCAACCTTAATATCGGTGCGCCTTTGAACATAATTTTACAAAAGACGAGCATTTCTTGTATTCAGTAGCTTGAACCTAAAATGGGGCTAGAGAGGTAATTGAACTAAATAGAGGTTCGATGTCTGCTGCAAGCCGGCACTGCATATTATTTATTCAGATTATAGAGACGCTATCGTTTCGTTCTCAAAGTGTTTTGTCCCGATATCATTTTCAGAGAGCTCGGGCATTGATCGCTATTGCTGTGCATACTGCATCGATTCTTCTATATTTAATTCAGATTATACAGAGCGAGGAATTAAAAAAATTAGGGCAATAGAGTAGCTTATGGGCCAGTAGTAATATTGGAACAGAACCGAGCGCATTGCTTTATTATGTCATTTATTTCATTATCACTGCTCTCAAAGTGGTAAAGGAACATCGTGAAGAAACTGGAGCTGGAATTTTAGAACCGACAATTCGAAGACATGTGATGATGTGACATCTACCAACCCGCAATGGACCCGCGTGATGGGCATGGTGCGTTACAGTTCAATCTCTCTCATAGAGAGGAGGCCGTGCCCCAGCAGTGGGAACATTATAGGCTCAGTACGAAGAATAAAATATCATTGAATTGAGCTCAATTATAGATAAGTCACCACTTTCAGAAATGTATTACGTTTTCTATGTATTTATGTACAAATCCTAAAAGTAAATATTTTCAAATTATACATATGACACCAAAGCAAAGTAGGTAATGCTTTCACTGCAAAGAAATGGTCAACGGTCCTTTTTCTATTAGGGGAAGTGGGCCAAAATAAACGCAAATGCGGGTTGTAACCATGACACTACAATAATTTCACAGTAACAGTCTCATTGTGTCGTACTTTTCACTAAAATCTGTAAACTTCGGGATTACTTCAAGAAGTTCGTAATATGACCCTGGATTCTTCAATACTATGAGGATATCAATGGATGCGCTGGCGGAACGGCTAAACTTCGCAACTTTTGATTTATGACATGACGGTCTTCCAGCGCCGTCAATAATTCAGGGCACCTCAATGTTTGTGTGGTTCTCAAGTCTCAACAAAGGTAGGATAACTTTATAGGATATAATTCTATTGATCGCAATTCAAGTGCAATGAAATAAAGGTTTATATGAGGATACCCGGGTACACAATAACACGTGCTTAAATATTAATAAATTGAAAGGAGAAAGTAGTAAAAAGGTGTGAAATCTATCCAACGAACCCCAATTTCAAACTAAAATAACGTTTGAATGATTCCACGTGATAAAAGTTGTGACAATTTGGGTGTTTGCGAAAGAACGTATTAACATCGCGGGTTATTAGAATGGGTTGCTAAAATTATGGGAATAGCGAGTATGCTGACAATTATACATATAATAAATAAACAGCCATTATGTCGATAAAACTGGATCGTCTTCATCTTCAACATTGTGCTTACTAAAAAGTAAATAATCCGTTGTCACTTGGGATTACTTAGCAAAGCCAAATTTTAATGACATAAAAAAGCCTGAGTACCAAACGCGCACTGGGACCGTGTGGTGGATTACAGTACGCTTTCACAGATGGGAGGCCTGTGTCCCAGTAGTGGAAGCATTATAGACTGATTATTTAGGCTATGTTATACGAAACCACTTGGCCTGGAGTTACACTCGACTACTCTCACTGCCTACGAAAAAAGTTACAAAAAGTTAGGCTGGAACTCCACCAAAGCGGAGACAAGAGGAGATGTGTTATGATTCACATTTTCACTGAAGCTAAGCGGAGAGGATATGTGAAATTCTGATTGGTTATTTAAACACACTCCTCTCATCTCAGTCCGGACCTTTTTTTTTTTTGTTTTTACGTGGTAAAATCATCAAATGAGACCTCCCACCCCGGGCAGGGCGAGAGGTACTGTCAGACTTGTACTGACTAAAATCCACGGTGTCCTCAATAAGCCCTTATGTTTCCGGGGTCCACGGATGATGGTATAAGACCTCGCGAACCCGGCCAGGCTTTAGCCCTCTTAAGAGGGGGCCTCGTCATTATGCTGACGCTCCCTGAGGCGCGCGTGGAACACGACGCGCCGTCGACCCGGGCATGGTCCATGGTCGGGCGGCTAGTTGCCCTTTACTCGCCGCCCGCATCAGTCCGGGCCTTAGACCAAGTTGACTCGCTCTATGAGACGAGTCTTTTGAAATAGCAGTACCCACGCGAAGCAAAAGTAACTTACTTGTTACTTCACCTTATGTTCACCTTAAATCGAGAACAGCTAGGCATTAGAAAGACGCACAAAATCATGAAGGACTCTGGAATTAAAAAAAAATGAAGACAGTTTAATCAGTTCTTTATCTCCTCAAAGAAAGGAGCGGAAACGAGTCCTATTACGATATTGATAGCCCGCATTATGATACTTTTGTATGGCTTACAAGGCTTTAAGGTTGTCGCAAAGACTTATGTGATCTTCCAATGAGATTTACGTGAATTTGAGAGGTATATGTACTTATCGTTGCGCGACGAAAATATACTTCGATTTTAAAAATGAAAATAATCATTTCCCATTTTTTTCAGCGTTATTGAGGAATACTGATTGTGCTTTTCGCCAAAGCTAACGATTTGGTTACGATACTCACAAGCTAAACCTCGATTACAAATACGTGAAATAATGAATGGTAATTATGTATGTACATAATGGTACACACGTGGTTACTTACCATGAGACAATACTCAACCTTTTTTTAAGATTTTTTGCGAGAGAGGTAACTATTTTTTATCCTTGTTCAGGATGTCAATTTGACCTTTGTCAAAGTCTGTTCAGTTACTTACGTCTCCAATACTGGGCAGGTATTACTTTCGCTTGCTGACCGCAACTGGAGTAGCATCTTTCGTCCCATTCTGTTAATTCAAGGTAGTATTTTTTCTTGACGTTTACAAGTTTCAATTCGGTTATTGAAACTCGTGTCATCTCTCGTTTAATTCAAGCGTACCAGTCGCTATATTCTGTTTATTTCCCTGGTTTTGAGACCCGAACCATGGAATCTAACTCTGGAATGGAACTCCTGGTACTTAACTTATCTGGGCGTGGCACGTCATGTCTAAAAGTCACTCGAGATTAGGCATAATCGTTCGATAATTTCAAAGTCTTCCATAACCAAAAATATAATTCGATTCATAGACTTTCCATAGTCATCACAAGTAAATTCCGTTACGTTACCAAATTACATTTCTCAAGTATGCTCCTCAGGTATTTAAGATAAGTCCTTTATTTATTGTCAAAGATCCTTTTATTGTTCTTCTCAAATGAAAGTCGATTTGCAATCGCGAATTCCGCAAATTGGTCCTCTTATCTTCACCGTGAGTTGGTTCGTTAACCGCGAAGGACCATAATGTACAGGTCGGGACACAATTGGTTACGCAACCCACGTCTGTTTTGTTTTTTTCCCGCAAACGTTTTGTGTAAAGTGCTTTTGATTGAAGTGTTGTGTTGTGGGGAATTTTAAAGTACATAATTTGTTGCTGGATGGATTGTACGAGGAAAATATAAGACAAAGGACAGTAAATGAAGCTGTGACCTATGACATGGGAGAATGGAAAAAAAGGGTTGGGCTCTGTGCATTTGAAGTACTTATGAAGAGAGTTTCAATGTTTGTAAACGCACCCATGATACCTAGAAATTCGTAGTGTTTAAAAAATGTTAAAATTCCTAGTGTCTTACACAAGGTTTAATTAAATGTTGTGTGGGATGATCTTGCCATTGGGTTGCTTATATACCTATATGTGGCTCTAAATATAATGTAGAATTTATCATAAGTTTTTGAATGTACCAACTTCAGCTAACAGAAGCTGAAGAAGCTTCTATAAGAAGAGATAATGTAATGTAAGAGTTTAAAGCCAAGCTTTTATTTTGTTAATATCAATATCTTACTTACGTTTGTAAATACTGAAACAAACTCAACTTTCACTTGCAAATTCCCAACAAAAAAAAGAAACACTTGAATCAAAGATCCCTTAATAAGGTTTTATATTCTGTCAGACTCGTCTCACAGCTGCCTAAAATTAACCGTGTTCCTTTAATTGCCCGTACCTGTCTAGACAGTTCCGCGATAAAATACCCCTAAAACAAGGTATTTAGTTATCCTCATAATCTCGAGACGAAATCTTTGTTATAGTAAACAAAGATTTAGTCTTTGATCACCGTCAAAAGGTGAAGCCTACTTTTATTGCATTAAAGCATCATCAGCTATCCATCATCATAATTCCTTCGTCCAGTTCAGATTGACGTAACGTGCGAGGGATGTACCGAGGAGGGCCAAAGAGGGAAGAGGGTAGCTCGGCGCTGTCGGTAGCAAAATTAATGATACCCCTGAAACGACCGGTCGAGGGGAATAGAGTGAAAAATGTTACAATGATTTCCTTATTGGATAACAAATGAAGTTAGTTTGGTATTGTGTGGTGAAGTTAGTGATGATGCACGGGATTTGATTGAATAGTTGGCCTTTGAATATTCGCTTTTTGAAGTTATGGCCAGTCACTCATTGGCGGCTTTTGTTGTATTATAATTTGTTGGCTGACAAAGAAATTTCACAAGATGTGCTTTGACCGTGTTTATGTAATTAGTAGATTTGTGTTGTTAAACAATTCTTTTCTGTCTCCAGCTTAAATTATTATTGTTGTGTAAGTACAAACACCGGTGTTTCAGAAAAAAATTGCACATAACAAAACCGCTAGTCTTGTAAAAAAAGTCATGCAATTGAAGATCCATTCAAGTTTTAATAGTAACACACTAAAAATAATGATAAAATGTCGTTGAAAATTTACTATAGGAGCTTTCTGTATAATGTGTGTCTGCAATGTAGTGCAATAAAACTAATTGGAGACTAATACCCAAAACTGTTATAAATTATGAATGAGTATAGCTTTTGTCAGCGGTTTTTCCCGCGTGTAAAAAATTATCCCACAGGAACACGATGTCTACATCTGAGTCTTTTATCTAGATCTATTCAGCCGTTTTGCCGTGATTGAGTAACGAACATCCAAACTTACGCAGTAGTTAGATTAAGTTTTGTAATAATTATTTCGAACATCGACTCGTTTTCACAATACCACACTATTCAGCACACAAAAACACTAAGTGGATTGATGAGTAAACAACAACACTAAAACACCAACATAGTTTGTTACTCAGTTATGTTGACTATGCACAAACATGGAGTAGGGTACTCCAGACTCGAAGGTACTCCACGCGAGGTGTGGGTTGCATACGTAACACGCCTCTTCTAACTTTGCACGTAAATGCCTCAGCCCGAGTGCCGATTTCAATTAGTACGTGAATTAGAATAGAGAAGTTTCAAGCGTCTGATTAAAATGCTAATTTGACTCTTACGCCGTAAATTATATGATTGATTTTCTAATGTGTTGTGCCAACTTCGGATTTCGAAGGCAGAGTTTGTGCATTTATTATGTGACTTCGCGTTTTGTTTGAGGATAATGATATTCACTGTCGTCGTCGGCAGTGGAAACTAAAACGGAAAGTTGATCTAGAGAAGTGATTTATTCATAAATTATTTCTAAATTGTTACCACACATTGTAGCAAAAGATGTTACTAGATCAGGTGTTGAGTAGAGTAGCTAATTCAGGTGTATGATCACGTCTGGAATTACTGAAGGTTTATATTGAGGTGCTCTCATAGAGGTACGGTATCCACACTACACTACAACTGGGTTTAGGGAAGCAGTTGTTTGATGTACAGCATTCAAATAATAGGTTAACGACTGATCAAACAACTAACTCAAAGTCTTGTGCAATTGGGGAGGCTATTAACATAGGTGGGCCTAAATCTTGACATCCAAGTTTCCTTTGGGTACCCCTTATGCAGAAATCCAATAACTATTCTTCGATAACCGAACCCAGATCTTAAAGCTCCGTATGTGAGCACGAAGCGACCCAAAGAAAAACAACCAATGATTTTGTTTTTTCAGTTTTTTAATTGTTCCTTTTTCTACTACTAATCCCAGGTCCAAAGAATCGTGTGCTTAGTATAGGTACAGTAACAGTTGTACTTGCAAGTCACATCACCAGCTTTGAAACCACCAATGTTGGGAAGCATTGAAAGAGTTTTTGGAAGCTATTGAATTCAGGACAGCACTATCGACCTCCTGGTGAATCCCTCCTGTCCATTTCCATAAATATTCGTGCCCATTCAACTATAACTTACTATAACAAGGTCTGCCGAATACCATCGCCAGAGTAAAAATTAAGATGATTAAAAGAACGCATGCCACTGCGAGGCCTACTTTTTGCCATTTCTTTATCTGAATTGCATTTCCGTCCTTACCGAGGTACTTTGAGAATTCTTCTAAGTGGTCTAGCACGCACATTTGATTTAGCTAGTTTTATTTGTTTTGTACTGTGAATTGACAATAGTTGTGTCTGTTGCGAAGCCAACTTGAATGTTTTTTTCTCTTTTTTATTTAACGATAGTAGTTTCGTGTTTGAGCACTATCTCGCTTAGTGGTTACCCAAGATGTGTTCGACGGTGAAGCACGCTTGCTTAGAAGTAACCTTTCATGCTTGACTTGAAGACCCCATGGTAACAGCTGTCAGGAAAAACAGATATGGCACCATTCTATTCCTTAGCTGTGTGCACAATAAAACTATTGGCAAAACGCTTTGTACGTATCGGTGGGATGTCCACCATTATATGGTGTAGGAACACGAAGTTTCGTTCGGTCCACGGCGCCGCGTTATGCATTACTGACTATTGTTGTTTTTTGGTTTGATATTATTATTGGTTTATGAAATAATAAAAATATTATTATAATAATATTCCACAACTATCACACAACGCCATCTAGTCCCAAGCTAAGTAGAGCTTGTGTTATGGGTACTAGACAACTGATAAACTTACTTAAGTATATGTATATTTCTAAATACATACATATTATAGATAAATTACACCCAGACACAGAACAAATGATCGTGCTCATCACACAAACATTTGTCCTGGGTGGGAATCGAACCCACGACCTCTGGCATAGTAGTCTGGGTCACTAACCACTAGACCAACAGGCCAGTCATATTGAGTAAGAATCGAATATTATAATCGTAATTTCCATGTATTAAATATTTTTTCCCATTGGTACATTTAGGCAATATTTCTATGTTACGATCTAGTTATGCCATGTGTCTGAGAACATTCATTGTCTTCATATTTTCACACTTTGAACAGGTCATGTTTTTCATTAGATTTTTTAACACTTGACCCAGAACCTCGTATAATTTAGACCCAAAAACTACTATGTGTAGGCCACAGAAATATATTGTTCCGTGCAGGAATAGATCCCGCATCATGTAGCGCATCAGTCGTTCGCTCTGCCACTGCGTCTACCGTGCCATCAAATTGAGGGGATTAATTTTCGTACAGAATCTAAAATTAAGTGAAAGAACTCCATTACAGTGTTATTAACTACGCTATGAGCTTGAAAGGGGAAGGCAATGGGGTAACTTCATACGAAGTTGTAAAAGGGTACATTACACGAAACTTTATGTGCTTAGTAAAGAGAATATAGCACGTTAGTAGGAAATACAGGACAAACTAAAGACTAACTAGAACGCATGTAGCATAGCAGAGTCATGTTCATTCATAACTACTTTGTATATTGTTTCTCGTTGTATTAAATTCAAGGGGGTCTAAAAGGGCATGCCGCAATCGCGTCTTTAAGACCACTGATGTCCGATCATGGAACATGCCCGGGTCGACGGCGCGCTTCAAAAGTTGCCAGTAATCTGACGAAGCCTCATAGTGATCCTAAGCCTACCTAGGGTCACGGGACTGTCTTATCAGGAGACCGTGACCCCGGAATCTAAAGGGCTATTGAAGGAACGAAATTTTAGACAGAACGAGGCTGACGGTCCCACCAGTCCCGCCTTTGGCAGGAGGATGACAATGATTATATCACATTAAAAAAGGGGATCTAAAAAGAGGAATTTTTTCGAGAAATACAGGGGCCCTGGAACGCAAAATGGAAGGGTTGTTTTTGATCATTCAAGTCTTACAGTCTCTTCCATTCCACCAAGAGCGGTGGCAAAACCCAAAAATATGCATTTATTGATTGACTGCTACGAGAACTAGATATTTTCAAAACTGTTTATTTCACTTTATCTCATTTTACGTCTTCGACAACATCACGAAAAGAGATAGCAATACAAAAAGGTGTCTCACAAAACATCGTAGGACCATAACCCCGCTTGACAGAGCCTTAAAAATCGCATAAAAATACACGGGGACGTATCTCCCTTAAAATATTTACGTACTCATCGATGTTCCCTTGCCAAAGTTTAGTCCACGTAGTTGCGAATAACTTTATGTTCTCCGTCGCGCCGCTAGGGGTCGCTGTGTGAAATAAACCCGATAAAAGGCGCCGCGGTTCGTTGGTTGACCCAATTTAGAAGGACGACTTTCATCCCCTTCCGGCCCGAGTTGGTGATTTTCGATTAAGGAGCTCCGTAGGATAAGTTTTTCTTTAGTGTCATTACATATTGGGTAAGTTTGGAAGTCTATTGGTCTTATGTTTGTGCAACGGTTGATTGTAATTACCTACTTCTTACTAATTAATCCTACTAATATTGTAAACGTGAAGCATAAACTGCAGAATGTATTTGGATGTTTAGCACACAGTTTATAACCCGGATGAATACTTAGGAAAGTTTTTATCCCGATTTTGTGTTTGCGTCATTTGAGCGTAAGTTATAATTCAATTTTAGTTAATTTCGATCAAAAACTCTGAAAGTCTGTCTTGTTTGTCTAGTTACTGCTGAGCAAGTGAACTTGGGATCGATTCCTGCTTCGGACACTTTGGGTGGGTTGGGTTTTTTCATCAGGGATTTCACATTAGCAATCACAGAGGCTGGATTTGGGTCCAGGTGATAGCAATAGACTTACTCCTGCAAACATAACTGGAGTAATGTAGGCATACTTATTAGTTACTACTTCGTTACACTTCTGCCTAACCCATAGGGAATTACAGGCGTGATTATGCAGTGTTAATTTTATTTGACAACACATACCAGCCGTAAGGGACTGGTTGTGGAAAGTTTAAGACTGGGCTCAGCGACGTACATCAGGAGAAGCCTATGTCCAGCAGTGACGATGATGATACTGCTTTAATATCACAATACTCATTCAAAAGCCCTTTCATTAAAAGTTGCACAAAACGTCCACTCACGTAACACAAAAAACAGTCATTTTTTGATGCAACAGTTTCCCTTTACAAAGCTCAAAGCCACTCAAAAGTGTTCGAAACATCGGAAAAAATGAAAATACCGACATAATTCAGTAGTTTTATTTAATTCACTTGAATTCACCTTTATACCGCCGCACTTTATGTTCTCTTACATCTCAAATGAACGAAGGAATTCTTTGCTTTATGTTGAGACTAGTTTTATTATGTGGGTTCTCTCGAGTGGTATTTTTTGATCAGAGTGTAGGTTGCTCAAGATACTTTAATCCTCGTAGTAAGAGTTCCTTTTACGTATTTTATTTTTAATCGTAGGTCAGTTCAATTATCAAATGAGTCTTACCGCCCAGGACGGGACGGGAGGGTCTGTCAGACTAGTACTGACTAAAATTCACAGTGTTCCTTCAACAGCCCTTTACGTCTCAGGGTCGCAAAGCAATATATCAGCTTATTATTTTCCTAGTACCTACTCGTACACCCCAGAAGCTGTTAATTTCCAAGCTGGGCCTGAACGAGTCGATAGATTTTTTTATTTATTATTCTTTCACACATCTCATCGTCGTATTGGTTCTACGACATTCCATGAATTTCTTTAAAATATTTTCCTGCACCATTTTAAGCAACTGTGATAGAATTATACAAAGTAACGCATTTTCCTGGGTTTCAACCCATGACCTACATAACTCGAGGTCGTTACCACTGTGCAACCACTGCTCTTCCTCTTTAATATTATGCATAAATATTTCCTCGCTTGCCGAAAGTAATGAAAACGGGATTCGCTAAAAACTCATCATTATAAATTCTCGTTATATTTTGGATGTTCGTAAAATATAAAATGATTAGCTTTTTGTGCTTCATTCTTTAATCAAAAGGATTGTCCGGAGATTGGGGTTGTGTCTGTGTGATGGTAATTACATGAGATCCCTATATCATGGGACTTTAACAAAATGAAATCATGGGAACATAATCCTGTTCTTTTCCTTATACATGAAAAATCAAATGTTAGTATAGTTAAAACTCAAAAAGTTTAATATGAATATTCAAACGTTTATGTCTTGGTTAGGTTACAAAACAAAACTTGTCTGTTTTATTATCAGCCTATGAATGTTGTCCCACTGTTGGGACACAGGCTCACTCTATGAGAGGGATTGGGCCGTACTCCACCACGCGGCCCAGTGCGCGATGTTGGATGTCACATGTCTTCGAATTTTTGGTTCTAGGACATGCCGGTTTCAAATTCAAAATTCAAAATTATTTATTTCTTTCTCAAGTAAAGTGACAATATTAGTGATTGGAGCCTCCTTTTAAGCATAAGATGCCTGTGTTAGGAGACTCCGCTCTTCCATAACAAAAAGTATAAATAGGTGAAAATTCAATGGCACAACAGCCTTCTCTTTCTATGACAAAAGAGAATGATTGTGGATGAAGAGTATACTGAGTGGATGAATATTTCAGAGTGGGTGAGATGGGGACAAACATGAATGTAGGATGACCGAGTGTGGGATTTGGAACGTATCGGAAGGATGTCATGTGTGAAAGAGAAAGCATGAGAATGAGAGAGTGATGGAATGAGGGGCAATCGCCCAGGGGGGTGAATGTCGCCTACAAGGCACTTTTAATGACTATAATGCTGCCATCTATTGGTCTTGTTCCCTAACTATTTACAGTTTTTGGCAACATTTCTTAGAGCTGCCATTTTTTAATGGTTACTATAATTCAGTAACTTCTTATCAAAATAAAATGTCCGTTAAAAAAGAGAAAACTTTATATTTATCTACATAATAAATGAAATTTGTTCAAATTATTTATTTTTTCTATGTCAATTCAGGTTTTTTTTCAAATATTATATTAATTTGGAAGGTGTTAGAAGATTTTAATCAATTTGCCCTGGCAGCACTAAGATGAAAATTTTCAAAGTTCAACCGTCAGTCCGTGACATTTTCAAATGACCGTAAACTGCAAAATTTCATTGTTTTTTAAATTCTAATGGTGTATTTCAGTGTATTGAGTGTTCTTTCTCCGCAGCTACATTCGAGTTGAGCTAGGTCCTCGTCTTAGTTCATCAGATAAATGCGATTGTGGACGCTTTATTTATAAAAGTTTTTTTGTGATATTGTGGACGCTGTAGTGTTTTTAATTTTCTTTTCATGCGATAGTTTGGATGCCTTAGTGTTCTATGTTTCTGTCCTTGTGTTATTGTGACTTTAGTTTTTAAGTTGTTCTTTTATCTTGCGGACTCACTCAGTTAAAAACTGACAATGCCAACTACAAGAAGATGCGTATTTGGATGTAAAACAACAGGTAAGGCTGCAAATCTACCGTTATGTATTTATTATCATTACTATAAAAAAACAAAGTCACCCCGCCACGTGTGTCTGTCCGTCTGTCTGTCTAAACGCATTAAACTCAAACGGCATTGAACCATTATATTTTTGTTGGAGTTTCCTATATGGCAAACCGCCTTCCTCTACCCCTAGTAGCATTTTGAGTTGGCGAACTTGTTGTTCGGCCAACAATCACGATTTGTTAGCCAATGGTCCTGCATGTCCCCTTTTTAAACGTATGTGCTAACCGGCCAACAATTATTAGGCCAACAATGTATTCCCCCACGAAAGCCCTACCGAAATGCCTACTGCCTATTGACGTTGGGCCATTGTCGAAAGTACAACCAAAGTGTGTGGGGATTTTCACGTAGGCTCTACCAAGTAACTACTTGATTGGTAACATATTAACCTAAGTGGATAACAAATAGGATTTCTTGCTGTGATATATTTATTTCTTTTTATTTCAATTTCAATAGATGCCAACTGCTTAGCAATTATATCTTATAGAAAATTTTAATTTAAAATGCAAGAAACACAATACCGCATTTAAAAAATATTTTGAAGACATTGTCATAAACATTTTGATTTACAGTTGGTGCCGTTCAATCAACCGAATTTTGTCCGGCAGAATAGTTTATGATGGGGAAAGCCTGAAAAAAAGATGAAGTGAAAAGGGCTGCTCAATTGTATTATAATAAACATAAACACAATAAAATAATGCGTTTTATTTACTATTATAAGCCTACTGAGTATATGTAAAGTAATGTTACCTACCACAGTTATTTTTAAATATGTAATACACTTTAAAATGGGTATTATTTAGATCTACACTTTTCTTAAAACACAGCTTTTGTAGTGATTTAACTGAGTGTTCGAAAAATCTCAAGTTTTTAAAACAAAAGCAGATTTTTAAGAAAAGTGTCGATCTAAATACCTAATATAAAATTTTTATTCCACTGATTGACTGCACACAAAGGAAATGTAAGTTACGTATGTGTGTGTAAACATATAGGGTAGTTTAGGGATCAAGACCAATAGATGGCGCCATAGAACGGGGTGACACATACACACACACAGATAGCTCTCTATCTCTAGTATTATTACTGTACTCTGTGCAATCGCCATTATGACGTTGACATTGGTGCGTTTGTGAAAAGATGTTTTAAATATTAAATTGTTTTTAAAGTGCATGAAGACTTTAGTATTTCTTCACCCTCGATCCTACAATTTAACAAGATTACAAATGCATAAAAACATAAGAAAAAAATATAAATAAAATTACAATTAAATTTAAAATCAATGAAAAAATCAAATAAAATTAGATAATAATGATAATTACAAACAAGTTCATGCAAGATTATAAATTAAATTTTAAATAAATCAAGTCATAATTCAATCAAGAATCAGACTAAAATATAACTCTTCAATTTAAAAATCATACAAAAAGGTTTAAATTGGGTTAAAAAAATCATAAAATTAATTCAGTAGGAAAACAATGAAATACATGAAAATCAAATTAAATTCAAACACAATCAATTAAAATCAAACTACAATCACATTAAACTCAAAACTAAAATCAATTAAAATTCCTCACAATGTTTTCTTTCAATGTTTTTGAGAGCAGTGGTGATGAAATAAATTACACACAGTATTGCGCCTAGCTGGGTTCGAACCCACGACCTACATGTAAGTTGGGGCCGATATCACTGGGCCACCACTGCTCTCTTCTGTGTTTAGTTTTAAGTTATGTTTCTTTTCGCAAATGTCAATATTTTTTTTTCTTTCTTCTATCTTTTTAAAGTAAAAAAAAGGAAACCGAACGGTGCCTGAAATCGCTAGAACTAGCTAGGTTGAAAATGACACACTGTGAAAACAAGTAATTATCTGCAGTAATTTAACTTGCTGTGAAACTACTAATTAAAACTGTCGAAAAGCTCGCGTAACTTTGCAATTAACCTTGCTTGCAGTATCGATATAGTGTTTTAAATTAATCAACGTATATTGCCTGTACAATCATAATACTTGCACTTACACGAAATTTCAATACCACCAAGTGGCAAGTAATTTAAATAAAAAAAAACAGGGTTATTTGTTAAAAATAAGAACATTTAATTGACTGTAAACAACTTTCAATATGAAACCAACCCTGAAAGATATGTTGCTGGGCAGACTTTAGGCTCTGTTCCACAAGATTTGTGCTATGCTACGTTGCTAATATGGTTATGTTTGTTATTCACTAAGCATATTCATTGTTGCACATAGCTTAACACTGGTGGAAACGAATTCAACTAAAATACGTTTTTTATATGGAAGGATGCGTACATTGCCTACTACGGATGTTTGCTATATATGGATGCTATGGATGCCTGGCTGCCAGCCTGCATCTATCTCGCAATGATCTCGCGCAGCTACTTTGTGACGGCAATCTTCAAAGCAAATCTTACTCGCACTGGTAGCGATGATGCGTAATGCAAAAATAATCCTTTTGTGAAGTCCAAAAACCAAGTCATTTAGTCGTAGTACAAGTCAGTCAGGTTTTAGATGCTATGCAGCTAAGCTTAGCTATGAAACTATGTGATTAAATTAAACAAATAACTTATTTTGCGACAAAAGTCTTCTGTTTGCTTTAGATGGAGCAGAAGGAAGTGTCAGACTCGGAATGATTAAAATCCGTCGTATTCTCTCTATTGTCCTTTACGTTCCAGGGTCTCGGAAATATGCTTAGACAGTCCATGTGTTCGAAAAATCATAACATTTTAATATTACGATAAATAATTTAAGAGGGAAACGCTCATGAACCTCGGCTCTCCAAATTATTTATGCTCGCGCCTGTACATCAACAGCTCCCCTCTTTCCTCACTCAAAAAGGAAACAAAACACCGCCCGCCAATCAAGTCTATTTGCTTTATTAAAAAACCGGCCAAGCACGAGTTGGACTTGCACACGAAATGTTCCGTACCATTATACCACGAGTTTTGTATGGGAGCCCCCTTAAATGTTTGTTCTATTTTAATTTTATTATTCAAGTTCATTTTTAAACTGACAATGTAAGTACATATTCTGTAAATATTTTAAGCACCTACCTGTTACCGTTATCAATATAATATCGAACAAAAACAAGCAAAAATATCACGTTTGTTGTATTGGAGCCCTCTTAAACATTCGTTTTTATTTTATTCTGTTTTAAGTAGCACGTGTTAAAGCGGCAACAGAAATACATCATCTGTGAAAATTAAGTGTCTAGGCTGCTTTTTCACCAGATATGTGTTATGCTACGTTGTTTCGGATGCGTTTGATATCCACCAACGATATTCATTGGTTTACATAGCACAGCACTGGTGGAAACGTATTCAACTAAGATGTGTTTTTATGGAAGCGTGCTACGGTTGCGTGCTATGGGTCGTCCTCCCCACTATCGATACATCGCATAGCTCGAGTTGCGCATCTTTGCAGCACAGCTACGCATCTTCGTAGCGCAGGCATTTTCATAGCACATCTTACTCGCACCGCTACAAAGCGTAGCATCAGTGGAAACGGTCACACAGTTTCGTAGCTCTGCTTTTACATCCTCGCAACACAGCTACATAGCACATCTCTGGTGGGAAGGCACCCTAACTATCACGTTCATAAGTTCAGCCTGGTGACAGACTGACAGCGAAGTCTTCGTAATAGAGTTCCGTTTTACCCTTTAAGGTACGGAACTCTAAAAACGATTTTATCGAATATTTCCATACTGCCATTTCACTCAAGCTTCCCCCCTTTAATTTTGCATGAGTGTTATAAAGGAGCAAATAGGGTCTCACGTTTACGTCCCCACTCTCCCTCCTCTCCGTTGTTTTATGGGAACGTTTTTAAGGTACTTGGGTAGAGGTGGGCGATAAGGAAACGTATGGTGTCGCTAAAGATATGTTCTCATTCTTATGGCTGTTTTAACAGATGTTCATCGGTTTTTTATTCATTGGTTTTTGTAGGATCTTCTTTTGGATGGGGTTAGGGGTCTTTTTTGGGGGTTGGGACTTGATAGTGGGGTTGTAAAAGAAATAAGCTCTTACGAGTACCTTTAGCAGGGGAACGTCAATCAATAGCGATATTATGTATTTTTTTTAGTTATCTTGTAATTAGAATACCGATATGGGTGCGCCCACTTCCTCGCTTGTAGAAAGGACCAGTTCGGCACAACCGATGAGCAGCCGCACTGAGCGAGCCACTAGGGCTGGCTCAATGGGTGGGGCAATTTCTAGCCAATTTCATGAGAAAGAGATGGAAATTGTGCTGGCTCGTGAGTCAGCGCTAGTGAAATCGCGCTGTTGTGTCGGAGTGGTCCAACCTCCGTTTGGTACGCCATTGTATGGTATAGAGAATTCGAAGAAAGGAGCCGGGAGTGACAGTCAATGAACAATCTTGACTATTATAATAATTATACACAGCAAGGATTGTTACAAGACAAGCAAGGAGCATTGGCGTATCAGACGAAGGATTAAAACTAGTGGGCAAAAAACAAAAAGGGACGAAAACAGAAAACATAAAAATTGCAATAAAAAGAAATATTGAAATTGTCAGCAAAAATCATTTGGAATAATATTAGATAAATAAATATTTAGGACGACGTTTGGTAAAATATATTAAATAGAATAATAAATAAGTAACGACTACAAAAGCACATACACAAAACAAAAGTACAAAATTAGAATTAAAATTTTAAAAATGGAAAAACTGAATAAACCGGATCGGTCTCACCGGCCTAGTAATAAAAAGCCAATGAAAACGAAAGCTGCTAAAGAAGGTCTCTGCGAGCTACGGCAGAGGGACACTGGCAGGGCAGACGGTGAGACAGCCGGGGTGTCCGTGGGGATTTCCCACTCCTGCCTCAACAAAACAAAAAAAAAATTAGAATACCGAAGCGCTCGTGGCTAAATAATAACAGCGGCACAGGCCGATCTTCCGGGATAGGCCGCGCAGGCTGAGGTTGGTCTGTGGATGGGTGACCATCTGTCATAGCGAGTTTCCTCAGTGCCTTGGTCCCGGCTGTCATTTGTAGATTTTTGGCAGTCGGTACTGTTAGTCAAAAGCTCTAAAGTCTGACAACCAGTGCTATGGGGTATTGCATTACCGAGTTACTGGGTTGTAGGGGTCCGATAGGCAGTGGCTCCATGAAAAATATTGATACTCAGCTGCATCTAGTTCAACTGGAAGATTTAGAATTTAATTGATAGAATTAGAATTATGAAATATGTTTTCAAAGCTAAAAAAAGTTTATTCTACCCAAACGCATTAATTTAAAAAAAAACAAATCGGACTGTAGATGTAGCGTCATCAGTATAATATGTGATAATAACGATTGACAACTGATTGAACTACACTTTCGCATTTAAACCAGTATTTAGTATTTCAATTAGATAAGAGTACTAAATAACTCTAAAACCTCTTGCAACTAAAACTAAATAGGAAACATAACAACTATTTATTCGAGACATGATTAATTTTCCTCTTCTTGTTAGACAAGGGAATTTGGCGATGCAGCCAAATAATACATTGTTGGGCAAATAAATTGTTACTGCTACGCCACTTCGTAGCGCGTAGCCAGGAGCTACGACGGCGCTACGTGCTACGCCGAGCAATGAGCGTAGACCGTATTGATGTTGTTACGAGCAAAAGGAGGAAAGCAATAAAATCTTTGTATCGTTGGATGATATTTTTTGTACTTTCTGAATGTTTTTTGTACATTTTGGTATAAATATATTTTATAAATTGTGGATGTTTATTGTAATAAAATATAGACATATTTGTGTAGTCTTTAAAAAAAATACAAAAAAAACTTAAAACCATAATTTTCTGAGTGCCCGGTTTTTGATACAGCCATCTATATGAAAAGATTCTTTTTCATTTAATTTATGAAGCTATTAGATATCAATTTCCGATATCTATAGAACAGCAGTTAGCTGCAAACTCTTATTTTATACAAAAAAGCAATCTTTTGCCTCCAATTATAAAACACATTCTTCTTTTTAGGTGATCTATGGTGGGCGGACGGCCGCGTCGCTAACACACATGCTGACGATATGGTAAGTCATAGAAACATCATTGGAAAGTACTGCATGGTTCTTTTGGCGCGTGGCCCAATTCAGACCTATTTTTACTAGATTGTGTGTAGAGTACATTATTAGACGGAATACTAGCGACATCTAAATGGAGTAATAGAATAGTTTAAGTGGGTGGTCTCCAGGTGATAAGAAAGAACTCATAGATAATACAGACAAAACAGGTTTTGTTTCTCGTCAGTGTGTTTTCAAAACATTACTTTCCAAAGACAATTTCGCAGATGCTCACAAACAGTTTCCTCTTAACTGTAATATTCAAGAGCTAAAAGAACAATGCTTTATGTAAAAATGTTGTGTAACTTTTTTTTTATAATGTTTTCTACAATTGTATTGTGCAGATATGCTTATTTTTTAAAGTAACTTAACTGTATTTACACCATTTCGTATCTAAAGGTCCTGGGTTAGATTCCTAGGTCAGGCAAAACATTTATTTAACCAATTTTTTGTACACCTTAATACAAAAATAATGGAAGTGTACATACATATCTTGCGAAATGTACGTGTATTAAATTATTTTTTGCAAAGTAAACAATAAAATAAGCCAGTATTACTGTTATATAAAATCATCTTTTAATTTTTTGAGGGAAAATGCTCAACTTTCTTTTACTAGCGCCATCTAGTCATTTGACGCGGTATTACGTACTCAGTTGGCTGGCTGTGAAAACGTTTCTAAACACGGAGCCGCCCCTAAGCAAGTAGTTCCAGCGCCTTCTACTAGATGGCGCTAAACGTGCCGAATTGTTGAAAACTTTGGTCGTGTTGTGATGTTATCATCTTTCATGAGTTTCATGAGGTACTCACTACTCAGCTGAATAATAAGTTTCTCTTAAATAATAAAAAGTGCTGAATGGTTCCTGTTTTTACAATGGCATAAGCTATTCTAATTTTCTTTCGAGACTTAAATATACAAACTTTTACTGATGAGAAGGGACAGGGAAGGAAAGAGAAAAGAGAGGAAGGGTACAGATGAAATATTATAGTAGCTGTTGCTTGCGGCTTTACCCGCTACTTCTCGAAGAATAAGTAATCCACGAAAAAAAAAAACACCGAAATACGTAAAACTTTCAAAATTATAATATTAATACGATAAGTTGCTTATTTGTAGCTCATAGTAGGTACATCTTCAGCTACCATTATGGGCGCCATAAAATCTGTTACTAGTTCCCAACTAGATATTTGGAAAACAATTTTAAAAATGTCGAAGGGTTTTGGTACATAATATTAAACTTGACACGTATTTCACTTCACCAGTGCATCCATTGATTCACATCTCTGTCACATCCCACGCTGCGATCGATTTGATAGTCCTCACCAAAGACTTATTGCATAGTTTAGTTAGATTAGATCTAAGGTTCTGCAGTTCAAACCGAGGCACGACGCACCGCGGCGTGACACAACGACACTGCAAATGTGTATCTTTTCGTGTAGTAAATAGAGTTAAGTTTTTGAGCTCTATTGTCACTTCTCTTTGTGAGTTGCCATTTTTTTTTTCGTTGTAAAATTATCAAGGTAGGGCGTTAGGGACTATCAGACTCGTACTGACTAAAATCCACGGTGTCCATCAATGTTCCGGGGTCACGTAATTCGATAAGTCTCGCGAACATGTGACTTGACCCTAAGGAGCACAGACTATTTGCTGAACATTAAAAGATACCTTATTTGCAGGGTACAGTATGGCCGCGGCATATTGGCTCAACTCGCTCGGATGCCTGTCGCTGTCGCTGCTATGTCTCTTCGCAACTACTCTTCAAGTCACAAGCGGTAAGTAAATTTAAATTTATTTCACTTTTAAAACACAACGAAAATTGACTTAGGTACAGCTATTGTACACGAATTTTCTGATTTGTGCATTAGGAGAGTTTTGGGAACTTAAAAACCCATTTGATTGCATTGACGATTTTTAACTAATTATGGGTATAGTCAATTTTATCTGTCATAAACTTTCTTATCATATTTTAAGTACAGCTGTTAATTTCCTACTGGTCGAAAAGAGGATTTAGAAAAATAAGGGAGAGGCGTTTGTCTACTACATAGTTAAAGGTTACTCACTCAATGTGATATTATTCTGTGAAATGAACTTGATGGTGAATGAAAGACGTTTATATAGTATACAAAGTTGTCGTTAAAAAGGAATTTACCGAGAACATTGTGTTTCCTGAAAGGTAAGAACAAGATAAGTTATTGCGTTTTATGTAAGGTAAGTCAAGCAAGTGAGCGACCTACAAACAAAATTGATCCCGACCGCAGACTGAAACGTTAATATAAAGAATATTAATAAAACAACAAATAAGTACTTGCGTCATATTAAGTGGAGCCTGGAAACAAAACACGATCAGCATTGATAACTTAAACTTCTTAATTTATGATGCTGATAGGACATAAACGCAGTTTTATCGCGTCCAGTTACAAAGGTTGGCCCTAAGCGCCTACTGTTAAATTCATTAATTTTTCATTTAAACTGGTATTAATGAGCAACAACGAGAATCTGTGAAATGCAGTTCTGGGTATGTAAAAAGGCCACTTTAGGGCCTATGCACACCACGTTTATTAAACGCGCCGACAACAAACTGTTCTGTTCTACATAAACGCGGTGTGCATAGGCCCTTAGCAATGTTGCTAATACAATTGCGATAAAATTGTTCTTTATCAATTATTTCTATTGTTAGAATAATAGTCAATAGTAGAACAATATTCTAACTAACATATTTTTATTACCGTACTTCAAAGACATTATTCCTACCTATTATTATAATTAATAAGTAAATGCGGATGCATAGAGTGGTTATTACCACTCCATTCTTGGACAAAAGCTTAATTCTTCCAGTGATGTACACACACATTACCAGATACTTATCACACGTGTGTTACTGAACAATAGCTCAAAATTATAACGTCTTGTGAGTTTCCTCATCCTCTTTCATTTAATTGCGTTTACATTTTACACGTCAGTAAGAAGATTTTCGTAAGTATGTGACACTTATAGCGAACGTGTCTACTAGGCGGAAGCCTCACTAACGGAAAATGCCGTTAATTTTCACGTTAATAGGACTTTGACGGACCGTTCACGACTTAGGTCTATAGTGGTGAGCTGTGTGACGGCGCAAATAAGACATTAGTTAGGTTGCAGTAGACGAATTCGCCACTGGCGGCGCTTAGTGGCGTGTTTCAAATATTTATATTCATTTGATGTTATCGTTCGCCGTCCCGCGCTAAGTGACTGCTCAAAACGGCAATGTTGTGAACGGGCCCCAAACGTTTGCCTAAACATCCCTTATCGCGATATTTGACGGCATTTCACGTTAGTGTGCCCCCAGCACAACAATACAAAAGTTCTAATAGTATAAGTAGAAAAGAAATGTCATTAGACGTCTCAGAAAATAAAAATAAAAGTATAATGTTACTAAATTGTACTCTGCACCTATTAAAATCACGTATCCCCAAGTCCCTTCAAGGATCGAAAATCCCGTTACAGCCTTCTCATGCCATAGATATCCTCTTTGGGCTTAGGAGCCATTGAGAAATATACACTCATCCCTTTCCAACATATGGTAAAGTGCCTCCCGTCCCTTTCTCCAGGCGCAGGGAAGCGATCAATAAGGATTCGGATTCTAAATTCGAATAAGATACCGTTGGGAGTGAAGTATTTTTGTAATTATGCTGAACCGGTTAGAAAGTTTGTAATTATTTCGTGTGAAGTTAGTTAGTTAAGGGCAGACAGTTGAGAACTTAATACCTACAGTCTTGGGTTGTATTCGGAGACTGCTTCATCTATACACATACTCGTATTATAAAGTTAAAGAGTTTGTTTGGTTGGACGCTAATCTCAGGAACTTCCGATTCAAATTGAAAAAATATTTTTGCATCGTATAGTCACTAATCGAGGAAAGTTATAGACGACATAACATCACTACGACTTGAACAAAAAAAAATGGTTTTGAATATAAGTTAACGTATTTTTTGATAACCTCCTTCTTTTGAAGTCTGTCTATTAAAACTAGTGACCGTATCTCAACAATCATATATAGCCTTTTAATTAATTTCAATTTCAAAGAGTCTCGATGCAAATCTCGTCACGTATTGTCTATGCGTGCTATTCTTGCAATTTTCTCTCGAACTTCGCTCCATTTCTGGCGTCAAAGTCATTAGCATAATTACGTCGGGTCTCATAAACACGCTTCTAAAACATTTCGCCGTCGTTTGAGCGACTTTTTAAAGGGCAAAGGAAAAAAATAGAGATGGAATTCAGCCTCGTATCTTTTGTTTAAAGAACAGGCGCATTCTTTAATCTAGAGGAAAGATTTTAACTCGACCGCTGCGTGTATTTAAGCTTCTTTGGTACAGACAAAGTCTCCTGTGTTCCAGTTTCTTTTAATTATAAAAATGTCTTTGCAAAGCAATCGTAAAACTGTCTAGTTCTTTTCTTTAATTGCTATCAACGGTCTTATATCTCAATTACTTTAACAGTGGAAGTCATAAAATCTTTTACGATTCAATTGTCAACGACTGGTGTAGTAGATCGTGATGTACAGTCGACAAAAGAGTTAGGTGTGCAGACAGTAAGTTTTAAACTTTTTTCCATGGTTGTGATAAATGATATTTATTTTTCAAATAGGTTTTAAAAAACACTTGTACATGTCAAAACACTTTTTTTGTATCTAGATGAGACTGGTGTTTCGTACCTGTCCACTCTGTGAAAAAGCAGCCCGCACAAACTCAAAGGTCATCGTCTAAAAGTTTGGGAACCCCTGGTCTAGACATTAAAATGGTTGAGTCATACGAGGACCATGCAGGTTTGTGTTATAAGTTTCAATGTTCCTACTAAATTCTTTGGCTGCATGTGGCATACAACCAAAAAGTGCATACCCTAAACTAATAAAATATAAAGCTGAGGAGTTTCTTTGTTAACTCAGGAGGTTTGAATTGAAAATTATTGTATGTGTCGACATCCAGCTGCGACCAATAAAAACCGTTGTGTGTTAACGGCTTTACAGCATACAAGAAAACTGTTTAAAACTTGCTGTCTACGTAGGTACCTAACTCTTTTGCTAACAGTACCGCGAGGAACAAACTAACAAGTAAATTAAAACGAATAGTCGATTGTTTTCGCGAGTTGTTGGTCGGGATGTGGCGATGGACATCATTCGTCACTGTGACGAAGTTGCGGTGACTTTCGAAATGGAATTTTCCTGTTTTCTTAACCGAAACCTTTTTCCACTCACCGCGTGTGCTCGCTCTGACGAACGAATTTACTCCGGATTATGTTTTCGAACTTGGTGGATATAATATTTTGGCGCTTGTTATTTTTGGGAGAGTAATCTTTGTGGCTATAGAAAGATTCTCGCTGTGTATTTATTTAATACTTTTGAAAATGTGAATTTTATTGATTCTTATAGTTTCTTATAGAAGAAACAGAATAAATACAATAAATGACAACGTAACTATGTTATTTAAGAACGAATAATTAAATCAGAGGCCCTACCATGAATGTTACGTTAATTTTGCCGTACAGCGTACTTGAATTACACGTAGTACTTCAAGTACGCTGTACGGCCAAATACGTACCATCAAACGTAATTGAATGGAAAGTGAAAAAGCAGCTCTAGTTTTCAAACGAGGAACTACTTTTTTTCATCAAATAAACGTCCCCGTTTACTTCACGTTACAAAAACGTGAAAACTACTCATTAGGCTCATTGGCTCTTTTTAAAATATAATGTGAATTCAATAAATCTGCAATTTGTATGATCTGCATAATAAAAAGTATTATATGAGGAGCTCGTGGCTAAATAATTTCAGCCACCCTGGCTGATCTACCGGGTTAAGCCGCGCTTGTCGAGGTTTGATCGGTGAGTGGGTGACCATCTGTCATAGCGAGTTTGTCAAAGCCGTTGGTCCCGGCTGTCATATGTAGATCTTTGACAGTTGTTACTATTAGTCAGAAGCTCTAAAAGTCTGACAACCAGTCTTACCATGGGGTATCGTATTACCCAGTTCCGAGTGGAGTTCCGATAGGCAGTCGCTCCATGTAAAATACGGATATTCAACTGCATCTGATTTGATTGGAAGCCGACCCCAATATAATTGGAAAAAGACAGGCAGATGATGCATACTAAAATTATTCTATCTGTCGTTTAGGCCTCTGTAATGATAGCATACCTACATAAAAATGTACTGTCACAGTTATTGATTACAAAACCAATAAGTTATTGAACAAACTCCATACGATCACGAGTATTCATCTCGAACGTTTACCAAGAACGAAAGTAAATATTTCCGTCCTTGTCACACACGTCAAATATTAGGAATTCTACTCGACTTCGAGCAAGATAAATCACATGCTGTCCTACCAACTTGTATTAACCGCTCAAAAAGTAACTTCCCCTCTATTTTAGACTTTATTACAACGGAGTAAGATGTAGTTGGCGTGTTTGGATAGTTCGTGAGGTGTAAAGTTACGTTGGCGAAAGTTACAGCTAGAATATCAGAGTATTCAGGAATAGATTTGCTTCAAGTCTCGTTCGAGAAGTTGTTAGTTTCAGTGAGTTGCATCCCGGTGTTTCAGGCTGTTAATAAGGAATAGGTTTTCAGATGTAAGGAATATGTATGGAGCAAACTTGGCACAGTAACATAATGTAAACATTTTTCATACTTACATTTCCCTGAAAGCGCTAGAGCGACCCGACGCGTTCGTTCCCCAAGCGTTCCGCACGGGTCTAATTTATACTATAAATATCATGCATGTTATCTAAATAATAACCTTTCTCTTAAATTACTCTATCTATTAAAAAAAACTGTATCGAAATCTGTGATAGAGTTTTAAACACCCAAGCATACATATGGACAAACAGACCGACAACGGGAATCCACTTTGTTTTATAATATGTAGTGATGACTCTTTAGAATTTAATTAGGTAAAACATTTATGAATATAAAATACAAAAACGAGTATACTCTGCCCACGCTTCTTCAATGCTTAACGACCTCTACGTCGTAGACCATTGCTACGCCGTAGCGCGTAGCTGCGTAGCACGAACAAAAATTCGTCGATTATTATTTGACTTCTAAAAAGCAGGATTAGTACTCAATCGAGTAAATAAAACATTTTTTGTTTTATTTACTCGATTGAGTACTTGTGTCATTGTGTTATGCTTAGTGCAAAAGCTGTTGAAAATAACCTCTCTTCTTCAAATTTTAGCCATCCGAAGAGTGTCAGTTCTGATTGTCCAACCGTTTCTTCAAACCCAACTTTTTCCCACTTTAGGTATTTTAGTTTGTCACGGGACTGTCTCATCAGGTAACCTTGGCCCTGGAACCTAAAGTGCTAAATAAGGATTCCCGCGGATTAGTCAGTACGAGTCTGACAGTTTGTTCTTGGAATAAATTACTTTCAACTACGGGAACTTTCATTGTGCGTGATCTGACACGCAATTAGCCAGTTTTTATGAAACTTTGGACATACAATACCGACTGGTTGAGATTGGACCAATTTGGCTAATTTTAGTTTTGAATTACTTCTCCAGAAGGTTTAAAAGGTTTTAGGAAGTTTGCCGGGGCATCTAGTCTATAATATAAAAAAAAACAATTGTTGTTCGTTAGTCTCGCCAAAACTCGAGGAAGACTGAGTCTATTTAGCTAATTTTTGGAAGTCCAGGAAAGGTTAAAAAGGTGAGCTGATTCTGCGGTACAAAGTTTCAGCTAGCAACTAATAAATCATAATAATTATAGCTGTAAAACTAAACGTCAATAAATGTAACAGTAAAAAGAGAGTTTCTTGTTAAAGTTAACAAGGATCGTGTAGGTAGGTAATTAAGGATCATTAGCCCGCGGCTTCACGTGGGAGTCAAGCTTGCTCTGTAATTCAGTTACCTTTATTTTCGTTTCATTTACTTTGACATTTTATTTCATACTTGTCTTCATGAGCTTATGTGGGCTTTATTATTTTTTGTGATTTTTCTTTTGCACAAATCAAAAAAATATGATGGCAAAAATATTGACACTTATTTTGAGAAGTTGAAGTGGCGAGGGGCAGTTGACATTGCTCGTAGAACTGATTCCGATGGGGAAGAAAAGTTCTCGAGTGGCGACCGTGAGCCGGAAGACGCAGCGTAGGCAGGCCTCCCATTAAAAAAAATGCACAGTTATTTCAGTTATTTTCTCTTTTTTTAAATCAATCAAAGTTGACAAAGATATACAGGATGTAAGGGACATCGACGCACAAACGAATACCATGGGTCTCGGACATGGTTTGGAACCCCTCCGTGTTGGAATTTTTTGTCGGTTTTTTCCTATTTTTTTAATACTTGATATTTTTTCTAATAGTGAGCCGCGCATTAGGTACATACTATAGGTAAATACTGCGGTACTGGACACAGTATTTAGGTATACGATGAGCTTTCATTTGAACTATTTGAAACGGCTGAGAAGACACCATTTCTAGTTTTATTTACATCGGTACTTTTAGTGAAAGTAGTAATCAATTACTGTTTTTTTTTAATCTCACTGGTTAAGGTAAGAATAACAATTATAACAGTTGAAAGTAAAATAAACACCAAAAAAAAATCGGCTAAACCGACGAAACATTCCAACAAATCATGTCCTGGACCCATGGTATCCGTTGTGCGTCGATGTTCCTCAAAACACGCTTCGAAATTCGGGAGTGGGGCTTGTGATTTCATAACGCCAACCCTGTGACGTTTGTTATATTTAGAAGCGTTGTATCTTCGTCAATTTTGGTTGACGTAACAACAGAAAAATACGGGTCAAATATTTTTTGGTTATCTATTGTAAAATTGCCTATTGTTTTGATTCTCACTCTAACATGAATTGGATTTTTATTCCTATTATGAAATCGAAGTTTATCCATATTAAAAAAAACTTCTAATTGAGGCATACGTACCTACTCAAATACCTATTCACTAAAATGCGTTCTAAAAGTTTTAAACGAGATTATTCTACATAAACTTCTCTCTTTTTACAGTTCTTAAGAAAATGTGTTTAGTTAAAATACAACAGCGAATGTTTACAACACATAATGTTTCCTATGAAAATAATTCCGGCAGATTGGTGCCGAATTTATTTGGTTGTATATTAAATTTTCGGTAAAGTAAAAAGCTCGTTGCGTACCTCACAACATCCTAAATGAATTTATTTGTTATTTGGGCTACATTTCCTGTGTTACATTTACCAGTTACTCTGGTTTTCTTTTCACGGACATGATTGTGAGATCATTTCCTATTTATTCAACTGGTTTTGAAGAGGGAATAAGTTTTTTGAGTGAATGTTTCTGTGCATATTTTGTGTAAACATTGATAAATTGTAAACCTTTAAACTATACTCTACATAAATTCATAATACATACCATGCCGGCTGTTGTTATGTACCTAGTTTCAACTTGTGTACTTGAGAATGTACTAAAAGTATTAACATCATTGGTAATCCATTTCTTAGGTTGAGATTTGCTTTTTTTTAAAACTTGCTACATAGCCTATTTTTTCATTTTAGCCAGTTAAAAAATTAAAAAAAAGGTTTTCTAGTAAGTTCTTTTTTGTTAAAAAGACATAGGTGCTTGTTAGATATGTTATATTTCATGTAAACTAGAAAAAGAGGTAGTATTTTCCTAGTTTACATTTTTTTTTCTTACACAAAAAAAGTAACAAAATACTTGCCAAGGGTGAGTGACCTATCACAAGGCGCGGGCTTTAGGATTCTAAAGCCTGCGCAATTTAATGCCCAAGCCGCAAAAATTCGAACGAAAATTCTCGTACATTTTACCTTTTGAAAGCCCTACCGTCCAGCAATAAAGTACAAAATATATGATACAGGTCGCCACAGTAACGTGACCGAAAATTCACTTGAAATTGCTGGTAAATGAACAAAAAACTTTGTTACCTAAATTGAAAATGTCCCAAACATGATATTGGAATTAAAATATACAGTATTTTTTACGTGGTAAAAACATTAAATGAGTACCCCCCCTGTGTGGAGAGAAAAGGACTGTCAGATTCGTACTGACTAAAATCCACCATAAACTCAACCAATCCATTGGATTTTCAACACTCTGTTCACCACTGAAATTCCATATTGCATTTTTAGCCAATCTTTCAAAACATGAATAAATAATACGAACCAATTCAGGATTTTTTCTTCATCATCCTCATCATATCAGCCGAAAGACGTCTACTGCTGAACATAGCTCTTCCCTATAGACATCCAATAGGACTTGCATCCAGCGCTATCTTATGATCTTCATAAGATCGTGGACGTCCTACGCTGCGCTTGCCGGTGCGTGGTCTCCCTTCGAGAACCTTCCGGCCCTAGTTCTGCGTGCTATAAAGCCTGCGCACTGCCACCTCAACTTGCTAATTCGTTGGGATTTTTTTACATCAATTTATTCTCCTGTCGTCGTAACAGTACGCCTTTAAATTAGTGAAGATGATACACGGTTTTGCTTAACCTATTCTTGTAAGCTAAATCTGTAATCAAATGCGATATCTTCGTGTAATTGACTCCTGATTATTTGATACTAGCTTCTGGCTACGACTTTGTCCGTGTCGAAGAAAGATATTTTAGTGCAATCAATATTGGTGAGACAATTAAATAAGTAAGGGTTTGTATTTTGAAATCAGAAGAGTTCCATTCAGATCATTCAAAATCTGCGCGTCTTTTTTTTATAACGATGCCTTACGCCGGGGATTGGGTGGACTCTGTATCGTGGGTGCGTTCACAAAACCTATTTACATAAACAGACAGCAGGACCCAAAACAACTATAATATGGTCGTAGAAATAATTGTTCCGCGCGGGAATCGAAATCACGACCCAGAAACAAAAACACCAAAACGCTGCGCTAATCGTGCCGAGCTTCGTTATTTTTATATAGAAGTAATATAATATCGTAAGATAATTTTATATTTATATACACATACAGCAAAGGCGAATGTTTTCTTAAATATTTTTTTACTTAACTGAAACAGAGATGGAAACTCACCTACCAAATTACGCGATATTTACACAGAATCGTATACTTTGCAAATAAAATTTATCTTCGGGGAACAGAGGCAGTTTTTTCCTTATATTTTATGTTGAATTCGTAATAGCGAGGACAGGTTAAGTAAACAATGACTCACATTCACGTAATAAGAATGTAACGTCAGCAGCTCAACGTAATGATGAAGATATTACTCAACGAATGAAGAAGCAGAAAAATGTTTAAACTGTTAGATAGCTACTACGGTACAGTAATGTATTGCTACGATTCATTTGCCGACTTTACTTTTTTTTGTCGTGGTAAAATCACCAAATGAGTACTCCCGCCCAGGGCAGAGCGGGAGGCACTGTCAGACTCGTACTGACTAAAATCCAAAGTGTCCTTCAATAGCCCTTTACCTTCCAGGGTCACTGTAATTCGTTAGTCCCACGACTTCGGCAGGCTTTGGCCCCCATCATTGTGCTGACACTTTTTGAGGCGCGCGTGGAACACAACACGTCATCGACCCGGGCATGGTCCATCGTCGGACAGCGAGTCGTCCATTACTCGCCGTTTGCATGCCCACGCCTTTGTGGCTGGAGATCGTCTTGCAACGTCCGTTGCCGAGGGCGTCTACCACTGCGGAAACTGTTACTAGAATACGGTACAGTCATGTATTGCTACGATTTATTTGTGGCCTTTACTTACTAGAAATATCGATATCATTTGATTTGGAACTTACTTGAAAGTCTTTTCTAGCTGGAAAAATGCAAAAGGTTTTTTTTTTCTTTTTTATAATTGTAACAATTATGTGAATTGAATGAATTCACTCACTGTTTGGCACATACCTCCTAGCTCCTAGCTTGCTTAATGTCCTTTTTAGTGTAATTGTTAGTATTTTAAACCTTGTCCCACAATAATTTACTCCCGTATTATGGGTGCATTTACAAACATAAGCAGACCCTGTGTAATGATCCTTATGCTATACAAATATTTATTCCGTTTGAAATCGCCAAATCGGACTCGCATTACTTGGCACAACTGTCGATCGTTTAACCACTGTGCACCATCACAGGGCTTGTACTTGAGTTATATATCCTCTTGATTACTTGTCCGACTTGTAAAATAAATACATTTCAAACTACTTCCAACAGTATTACATCCCGCAAAAGTTAATTAAAACTCCAGTAATTTTCTAACTATTTTATTTCGTTACACTGCAGCGTTCTTCTATGCTTCTCGGACTAAGTTATATCACTTTAAAATTACACTTTAACATTTTCAGCATCGCACCTGCTTTTCTCCACGTTACATGGTACCTATCTTGAAACTTCAAGTCCTATTATTGACTGTGCCAAGGTTTGGTGTCTTTAAAGTTGATATTACGGCTAGCACAGAGCTTAGAGCTAGCCTGGAAAAGCAACGGTTCTATTAAGAGAAGTAGAGGGTGAAAAGGAGGGTTTAAGATGGAAAGAAAGTCAGCAGGTCACCCATGCAATGGATCGACCAGATCAAGTCCGTGGCACGGCATGAGTGCACAATTTCACACGAGTACAACCGACATGGAGGGCTGGTGTCGCATTGTGACGATAATTCTGGCAGCACAGTGTCTCACTGCGACATTCCTCTCTGTCAAGAGTGTACTGACGAAGAAAAAAAAAGATTCTTCAGAAACTTTTAAATTATGAAGATTAGAAAGTTCTAGATCTTATGAAATTATCGCCACTGCTGGTACTGGCGCCAACAGATATATTGCTGTTCTCAACACATGAATGTAGTATGCAAATGAGGGTTGTGGAGTGACGATATTGTATTACATCTGACATACTCAGAAAAGCCACGCTTGCTGACTCACTTATCTTTCCTTTAATATAAGATATGAGCTGTTCTTTTTTGTGCAATCTCGTTTACGTAAAATGAACAATGTTAAAATGAGATACATTTACTCATACCATCATTTTGCCACGTGCTAGGTCTTCTCGAATATTTTTATCATCATCCGTTATAATTTATGAAATACAAAAATTCTACTTCATGAATCTGTTTATTACCTTTTCAACAAAAACGATAAACCTTTTTTCTCTACAACACAGGTCACAACCTGCATTATTAATATCTAGAATACATTTCATTCCGCTAGTCTACACGCATATACATGCAGCCGAAGCCGTGACAATAGTTAATATTTATGTATAATAGAAAAAGCCATAGCGTCTTTATACCTTCCCTGAGCGAACGGCTATGTGTGAAGTAGGTATCTGTATAGTGCTTAATCTGTTTGCGCTTCGGATGGCGCGGCTCATCTCTAATCCCGGGTAAAAGCCCAATAGGACGTCCGCAATTAATAAAACTGCGTCCCCCCTCTACTCTTTGCCGGGATTAGGGAATTTTGCAAGTCTCGCGATTTCTCGGCTTTTTGTTTCTTAGGCTTCTGTACTCTTGTAATACAAGGCATTGTATATAAAAGAGTACAACATAAATAACTATAATTTAATATTGTAAATGCGAAAGTTAATTTCTATGTTACTATCTATCTCCTCTATCAAGCGTTTATAAATCCAATCTCCGGTCTTAAAGCCACTGGTAAAAGCCAGATGGATTAACTCAATAAAAATCAGTAATAGTTAGTAGTTAATTTTAATCAAAACTTAAGCCTTAAAACAATCAAGATCTCCAAACATGAGCTTTCTTACTACAAAAAGCTAAACATCTGTTGTTGAACACTTGTCAAAAAATGTGTAACTGCAAAACGCTCTCATATAAAGGTTTTTTTAAGACAAATGTTAAACCGATGTTTAACTCTTTTGTAGTAAGGCCGGAGGTGTTCTTCCACGGAGGTTGTCAGCTCAATACAAAAATAACGAATTGATACAGTGTCTGATATAGAGCGCAGATACCACACTGACCTAATTCTTAGCTAGACTTCCACATCTCAGGCTGCAGGGACCGAAAACCTTTATAAATTACGGTACAGGTATTGAAGAATTTCGGTTATTTTTCAGACTTGGGTTACCGCTATCTGGGTAACCAGACCAAGGTTACCGTATTAATACCGGTTACCTAAAGATGACCTTGATTAAGTACGAGAAAAAACCTTTACCGTTTTCATATCGGTTACCTAAAAATGACCTTTTCTTGTTGGTGACACGTGTTTGTGGTTTTGTTTCGAGATTTGAGTGCAAAATAAATAATTTATACAAGGAAATAAAAGATGAGTGTTTTTGACTTATATTTATGTATCTCGCTAATAACTGTATCTGTCTCTTATGCAGTTTAGTACGACTGAGTATTATAGTTTTATGTTAAATACCTTTGTGTATTTAGTTACAATTTTCATGCCCCTTCGCAATTTTGTGTTTAAATGATTATATTTTTGTTAATAAAAATATGTTTGTTTATAAAACGTAGGACATGTTGTAAAGTATGTAAAGACAAAAATTCGTATTACGGTTATTTCAAGACCATGAAATACGCCATGACAGCTTGTAAAAATCAAACGTTCCGTAAATATGGCGACCTAGACGTTTTAAAGTCAAAACCTGACTTAAATGCGACCACAAGTTTGATTAAAGTCAGGGCATGACATTAAATGGACTAATGTAATATATAGGTTTTATTTGAGTATTAAATAAACAACCAAGTCATTTTAGAGTCTCCAATTGACCGCTGTAAAACAGGGTCCTCCTCCTCCTCGGGTCGGTTTCCTCAATGCTGAGGGTCGTGACCACCTCCTTGATGCAATAGTTTGTTGCGCACCACTTGACGCCATCTGTCCCGATCTGCCGCCGAGTGCAGAGCTTCGTGGACCGTTGTGTCGAGAGCGGTGCGGATCTGGTCAGTCCAACGTGTCGGGCTTCTACCGCGTGGCCTTTTGCCTTCTACCTTGCCAGTGACTAATAACCTTTCTAGGTTATCGTCATTCTTCCTGGCAATGTGGCCAAAGTATTCAAGAATCCTACGTAGGCAGATGGTAGAGAGCCTTGTCTTAATGTTTAATTCTTGTAGGATTGACACGTTGGTGCGATGTGCTGTCCAGGGGATCCCCAGCATCTTTCGCCAGCACCACATCTCGAAAGCATCGATACGATTGCGGTCAGCTTTCTTCAGGGTCCAAGTTTCAGCACCGTACGAGAATATGGAGAACACCAGGGTGCGCACAAGATTGGTCTTGGTTTTCAGGGAGATACTTTTGTTCTTCCATATCTTTTGAAGCTGTGCCATGGCCCCCTTTGCCATCCCAATTCTCCTTCGTATTTCATGTTCACATGAGCCATTACAACTAATGCTTGAGCCCAGGTATATAAAGTTATCGACTACCTCCAAGTCAAGTTTCCCAGTGAGCTCAAGCTTGCCTGTACGATCTATGACCATGATCTTGGTTTTGGATCTGTTTATCGAGAGCCCTAGTTCTATGCTGATGCGCTCCATCCTCTCCAAAACGGTGATCATCTCAGCTTCACTTGCCGCAAATAAGGTGGTGTCGTCTGCATAGCGCAAATTACAGATCTTGCGCCCGCCGACGGTGATTCCTCCATTCCAGCTATCACAAGTGCGCCTTATTATGTATTCACCGTATATGTTGAATAGAATGGGTGAAAGAATGCAACCTTGTCGAACTCCCTTCTCAAAACTGAATGGTTTAGATGTGATCTCGCCAACCCTCACCATCCCTTGGCTGTTATAATAAAGAGACTGCAACAGTGCAGTTAAATGATGAGGTACACCCAGTTCTAACAGCACTCTCCATAGACAGTCCCAGTTGACACAATCGAAAGCCTTACTGTAATCAACAAAACAGATTATAACCGGTAAGTCAAATTCGTAGCACTTCTCTACTATCTGCTTGACATTCAGAATTTGCTCACGTGTTCCTTTCCCTTTCACGAAGCCAGCCTGTTCTTGCGGTATTTGCCAGTCAAGGTAGTAACGAATCCGGTTGTTGATGATCTTCAATAAGATTTTGCTTGCATGAGAGATTAGCGCGAGTGTGCGATAGTTATCGCAATTTTTGGTCGATCCCTTTTTGTGTAGGGGAAGGATGATCGACTGAGTCCAAGCCTTTGGCCACTCGCCGTACCGCCAGATGTGGTTGCAGATGTTGTGCAAGATGTCAAAACCTTTGTCACCCAGAGCCCCAAGCATTTCAGCTGTGATTTGATCTGGACCTGGTGCTTTCTTAGCTTTCAGTGAGGTAATAGCTGTTACAACCTCTGATCGCAGGATGTTGGGTTCCAGTTCCAGGTTGGACCAGACCACGCGCGAAAAGTCCGACATGTCGGGTGTTTTATACAGGTCTTCACAATAGCCGCGCCATCTTTCTGCAATTTTATCGAGATCGTGTAGCGGTTGTCCATCTGTATCTTCGATCACCCACGATTTCGGTTTGAATTGCCTACTCAGTATGCGGACTTTCTTAAATAAATCTGAAGTCTGTTGTTTCAACGCATGAGTTTCTACTTCGCGACAAATGTTGGTAATGAAGTTATTCTTGTCAAGGCGGCAATTGTTTTTAATGACTCTGCATAAGTTTGAGTATTCCTTCAATACGTCGGCGTTCTGTAGTCCTCTCACTTTGAGTTCTTTCCTACGTTTAATAAGTTCCCACGTGTGGTCCGTTATCCAAGCTGTTCTCTTGTGGTCCTTCTCTCGTTTCGAGACAATCTCACTCAGAGTCTCCTTGATTTTAAATTCCAAGCTTTCCCAAAGAGCATCGGCGTCAGCTACCGGTGGTGTTGAGCTCCGAGAGAGTCTGCCCTCGATCATGGTTCGGAAGTGTGCCCGCTCAGTAGAGTTCAAAGCTCTGGGTGTTGGTCGGGAGTGTTTATTCATCGCTTTCAGGCGCAGGGAAAGACCAAAAGAACGTGGTCCGAACCACAGTCGGCACCAGGAAAAGTCTTCACGTTTTGTAAAACAGGGTAGTGATCGTTATATAAACGTCACTGTGAAAACGTCTATACAACTGCCACATTACATAGATGTCAAATAAAGGTTTATCAAATACCTATTTAGTCAGTTCAAAACGTTTAATGGACTACAACGTTAGTATGACTATTGCGTTGTCGTACAAACGTTTTTGCTAAGATTGTAATATAACGTCGTTTCGTTTAGTCTTACCAACGTTGCTAAGACCAGCTTAATATGACATATTTGTCGCAAGACTAATAAGTTAAATTAAAGACGTCTAAAGGACCTACTTAACAGTCCCAAGGTGGTGTCGGGTTTCTCGTTCACAAGTCCCTCGTAAACAACATAATAACCATCGACAGTGTGTCGAGCAGGGTCATCATCATCATCATCATCAGCCGGAAGACGTCCACTGCTGAACATAGGCCTCCCCCTTAGACCGCCACGCCGAACGACAATTCGCCACTTGCATCCATCGGTTGCCCGCGACTCTCACGATGTCGTCGGTCCACCTAGTGGGAGGCCTACCTACGCTGCGTTTTCCGGTCCGTGGTCGCCACTCGAGAACCTTTCTTCCCCATCGGTTGTCAGTTCTACGAGCGATGTGGCCTGCCCATTGCCACTTCAACTTGCAAATTTTACGAGCTATGTCGGTGACTCTGGTTCTTCGCCGAATATCCGTGTTCCGGATTTTATCCCGCAAAGAAACTCCGAGCATAGCTCTTTCCATTGCTCGTTGAGTGACTCTTAGTTTCTCTAAAAGGCCAGCAGTCAAAGACCACGTTTCAGAGCCATATGTAATCACTGGCAACACACACTGGTTAAACACCCTTGTTTTGAGACACTGCGGGATTTTCGATGAGAAGATATCACGTAGCTTCCCAAACGCTGCCCATCCTAGTTGGATTCTTCGGGCGACCTCTTTCTCGAAGTTGGACCTACCTAACTGAACAATCTGTCCAAGGTAAGTATAATGGTCTACAACTTCGAGAGTATCATTCCCAACAACAACCGGTACGGGCGCCACATGGACATTCGACATGACTTTCGTCTTGTCCATGTTCATTTTAAGGCCGACCCGTTGGGAAACGATACTGAGGTCGCTGAGCATAGCATTGAGGTGCTCCAACGATTCTGCCATGATGACTATATCATCGGCAAAACGAAGGTGAGTGATGTATTCGCCATTGATGTTGTTGGGGGGATCAGCTTCAATAAATAGTCCTTTCGAGGTTTGAGCGTTTACTCTTGACATGAGCAAAGAATAAATAATACATGAGTTACAGTTACAGAAAAGAATAGAATTAAAATGTGCGCGACATGCGCGTCTTGTCGTTCGTGCCGAGTAGAGAGAACGAAGATGGCCGCCGCCGGCGCAGGCCCGCCCGTCGCGTTCCATTCGCGACGCATCGACGAACTTCAACATTGGCGCGTTCCAGCTCCGTTGTGAACATCCTCCCCCCCCTTGGGGACACGTTCCCCAAGGAGCTCTTGGGAATCTAGTAAAGATAGTTTTGAGACGGGCCTATGTATGACGCCGTACTCAGTCTTCACATCAACCACTCTGCATACGCCGTCAGCTCCCGGGTACAGCTTGATGATGCGGCCCATGAGCCACTTCATAGGTGGCAGTTGGTCGTCTAGGATGAGGACCAGGTCGCCAACACGAACATGGTCTTGTGCACGCTGCCACTTGACGCGTTGCTGTAGAGTGGATAAGTAGTCCCTTGTCCATCGGGACCAGAAGTGGTGTCTCAAGCGCTCAATCAACTGGTATCGATTGATGCTGGCTTTTTGGATGACTGGTGAAGGTAGTGAGGTCAATGGTCGGCCCACAAGGAAGTGTCCCGGTGTAAGTGCTGACAGATCAGAAGGATCAGCAGACATAGGAGTAATGGGCCTTGAATTCATAATGGCCTCAATCTGTGCAAACAGAGTGTACAATTCTTCAAAAGTTAAACTAGAGTTACTCGCTATCCGTTTTAGATGATGTTTAGCTGTCTTGACTCCGGCCTCCCAGATACCGCCGAAATGCGGTGCATACGCGGGAGAAAACTTAAAGGTTATACCCTCCCTGCTCGCGAAGTCGCTAACTGAACGTTCATTTTCCTTGAGCAGTCTGTTCAGCTCATTACAAGCTCCTACAAAGTTTTTTCCATTGTCACAGTATATGGTGTGAGGTTTACCTCTTCGTGCTATGAATCTACGCAAGCATAAAATGAAGGCATCACTACTCAGGTCGCTCACGACCTCCAAGTGTACAGCTTTCGTGCTGAAACATACAAATATGCATAAATAGCACTTGGAGCTCTTGGCACCGCGACCCTTTCTATTTAGAATTAAAAAGGGTCCTGCAAAATCAGTACCACAAGTCGCAAATGGTGGAGTAGGAGTCACACGAGATTCCGGTAGGTTACCCATTATGGGTTCTAAAGGCTTAGCTCTAAATCTTTGACAACGTACACACTTTCTGACAGTAGTCGCAGCTATTACTTTCCCACCTGTAGGCCAAAATTGCTCACGGATACTATTTAACAGTTGCTGGGGGCCACAGTGTAGGAGACGAAGATGTTCTTGCTCAAATAAAAGTTTTGTGAAAGTGTGTTTGGGGTCTAGCAGTATGGGATGTCTTTTTTCATAGGGACAGTGAGATGCATTGTCAATCCTTCCACCGACACGTAAGACACCCTGTCGATCCAAAAAAGGGTTCAAAGACAGAACTCGTGACTTAGAGTTTAATTTTTCCAAAGTTTCAAGTGAGTGAATTTCCTTTGAAAAACATTCTCTTTGTGACGCTTTAGCTAGGAGTAACAGTGAGTTATTTAACTCAGAACAGGTAAGTTCACCATTTAACTTAGTATTAGATTTTTTAATGTTATTCATAAATCTCAGTATGTAAGCAAATATTCTTTGTAGTTTGTATAGTTTAGAATATTTTTCAAAGGGTATGACGTCACTAGACATAGTTTTAACATTTAAACTTATTTTTATTTCAGGCAAAGTAAAAGGAGTAGATTTAGATTGGGGCCATTCTTGTTCACACTTGGTCAGAAAGAAAGGACCATGCCACCAAAGAATATTATCATTAAGAAGACGTGGTTGAATGCCCCTGGAAGCCATGTCAGCGGGATTATGTTCAGAAGGTACATGACGCCATGTAGTTATGTCAGTTAATTCTCGAATTTGTTCAATCCGATTGCTTACATAAGTTTTAAGAGTCTTAGGTGGAGTGTGTAACCACCCTAGGACTATGGTTGAGTCCGTCCAAAATATTGATCGTACAATCTTAATTTTTAAAGAGTGACATACTTTAGAGTATAGTTTTGCACCAAGTAAAGCGCCTAACAACTCCAGACGGGGAATTGTTTCCGATTTCAAAGGAGAAACTTTAGCTTTAGCACATAATAAGTTACAGCTAATTTCGCCTAAACTATTAGTTGATTTGAGATAAACACATGCAGCATAGGCATTTTGCGAGGCATCAGTAAAACAGTGAGCCTCTATGTAAATAGGAGAGCTACAGAAAATGTATCTAGGTATCTGAATGTGAACAAAATGTTGAGTTTCATTATGGAATTCTATCCACGAATTCTGAATTTGTTCTGGAACTTCATCATCCCAATCTAATTTAAGTAACCAGAGCCTTTGTAGTAAGATTTTATGAAAAATAGTGCAGGCAGATAAAAGACCTAAGGGATCAAAGATTCGACACGAGTTCGAAAGTATAGAGCGTTTCGTAACCTTAGGAATCGATTTATTTTCGACTGAGTAGTTTAAAGTGTCAGAGATAGGTGACCATTTTAATCCTAAGACAGAAGATTGCTTACTAAAGTCTTGAGATTGGTCAGTTGTGAGTATGTCATCAAGAATGTCGGGAGAATTTGTTCTAAATTTACGCAAAGAAAAGCAGCCTTCAGCAAGTTTGGCAATCACTCCCGAAACTTTAGCCTTTAATAGAGATTTTGAGTCTGAACCAGTATTCAGGTCGTCAACATAGAAGTCATGTCTTATAGTCTTGGCAACAGCTTCATCACTACACTCCGCTGCGAGTTGTACAAGACACCTAGTACTCAGATAGGGAGCTGAAGCTGTCCCATAAGTGACAGTATTGAGTTGCAAGGTTTTGAGTGGTTGACTTTCGTCTTCCCTCCAAAGAATAAGCTGTAAATGACGCTGTGACTCATTTACCATAACCTGCCTATACATTTTTTCAATGTCTCCCGTCACCACATAGGCATACTGACGGAACCTGAGCAGAATTGCCATTAAATCGTCCTGAACTACTGGTCCAACAAATTGGATATCATTTAGTGACTTATTAGTAGAAGTTTTACAAGAAGCATCAAAGACTACTCTTAACCGAGTGGTTTCACTGCTATCGCGAATTACTGCATGGTGAGGAATGTAATATCCAAAGCTAGGACGGCTTACTTCAGATAAATGCCCTAATCTGCGATATTCGTTTATAAAATCAGTATATTCACTTTTTATTTTAGATTTATTAAGTTTCTTTTCTAAGTTAAAGAAGCGCCTTTTAGCAATAAGATAAGAGTCCCCTAAAGCCTGACTGGGAACTTCACGCAATGGAAGTTTTACACAAAATCTCCCATCGCTCAGGCGAACAGTGTTTTCAATAAAATGATTTTCACAATATTGTTCCTCATTGGAAAACTTAGTATTTTCATTTGGCAGAGCAGGAATATCTTCAACTTCCCAGAATCTCGCCAGAGAGTCCCTAATCTCCTGAGAAAAGTTAGAATTAGTAGTAGTAGTAGTAGGGCTCCCACCGGCAGGGCCTGACATGAGCCAACCCAGTTTAGATTTTATTAGTGTAGGTTTATTTTTCCCCAACTTAATTTGTTCAGAATCTACGATATCCCAATAAATATCAGCTCCTAGCAGTAAGTCAATTTCAGAGGGCATATAGTAGGTAGGATCTGCTAGTTCTATAGATTTGGGAAGATTCCATTCAGAAGTGTTAACCCTTGAGCTGGGCAACATGCCAGTAATATCAGGCACTAAAAGACATGAAACATTAGCATGGAATTGATTAATCCGAGATTTAAGTTTTATGTTACACCTTTTAGTAGTATTAGTTAACTTATTATTTATACCAACAATTGAAATATTAGTATCAGAACAGGTTAAATTCAATTTTCTTTGCATTCTTTCAGTTATAAATGAAGACTGGCTTCCATTATCTAGTAATGCTCTCACAGTGTGTATTTCAGAAGATCGGCTATCAATTAATTTTACTTGAGCAGTGCATAAAAGAATCTGCCTGGGCATTGCCACAGAGAGTGATACAGGATTAAACATGGCAATAGTAGATGTCTGAGAGGAACTTGCTTCTTGAGGAACTGATGTCGCAGAAGTATCAATAGGTGAGTTTGTCTTCTCTTTATTTGACTGTGGTTTATGTAGCAGTAAATTGTGTCTTTTGTTGCAGATTTTACAATAATTATGTTTGCAGTGAGCAGAGTAATGACCAGGACGCAAACAGTTGTGACACAACTTATGCTTATTAACTTCAATAAATCGAGCGTCCAACGACATGTCTTTAAATTTATCACATTTATATAGTAAATGATCTTGTGAACATACAACACAGCCTTTTTCATTAGTGTTTGAAGAAACAAATGATTTAATTTGTTTATTGTCTTTAGAGTGAGTACGTTTTTCAGTTTTAGTAGCAACACTATTATTGCTGTACTGTAAGGTTTCTAAAACGTCAGCACGATCTCTTAAGAAATTATAGAATTCTTCTATTGTTGGCGAAGCAGCAATAGTACTCCTGTGTTCCTCCCATTTGCGACCTGTGGCGCCATCTAGTTTGGACACCATAATGTATACAAGTAAAGTATCCCAGCGGGATTCAGGATCATTTAAAGAAGATAGGGCTCGAATATTTTTAGAATAGTAATCTATCATAGCACGAAGTGACTTGTAATTTTCTTTAAATATCGTTTCAAAATTCAAGATAGCTTTTAAATGATTATTTGTAAGTATCCGGTTGTTATCAAAGCGTTCCGTAAGTAACTTCCAAGCTAATTTATAGTTGGCAGCAGTAAACTCAATTGATTTTATTATATCAGATGCTCCTTCCTTCAATGAAGAGCGAAGGTAATGAAACTTGTTAATTTCTGGAATAGTATCATTGTTGTTGATTAGAGAATCGAAAGTGTCTCGAAATTCCATCCAATTTAAATAATTTCCATTAAAAGAAGGCAGCTGTATCGTAGGCAACTTGATGTTATAGTTACGGTTATCTTGATTGATATGCTGACAGGTAGATATTGAATTGCAGTTCCTATTTTCAGGTATTATATCACTAGGGGCAAGACTTTCAATAATCAATTGAGCTTTAGCCACGTTAGAGCAAAATTCACTTTCAATTATGTCATTTTCTTCCAACTGATCAGGATCTAAACTCTCAATTTTAGTTTTTATATCATCAAACTGTACTAACAATTCTTTGAATCTAGATAGTTTTAATTCAGTTTCAATAATTGTTTGTTTAGGAATACTGTCAGCCTCTATTAGTTTTAAAGTATTAATATATTTAGAAAATAAAGTTACTCTAGCCTTTATCGTGCCACGTTGTTGAATAAGAGATTTCAATTCAGCCGACATGGTGAACACGTATAAGAACTGAACAGACTGTCAAGAAATTAGCTATGCTGGTAAAATTAAGAAAATAAAGCCAAACCGTATATGTCGCGCAATGGCTACGACAATATCTCGTGCAGTCAGCGACTCACACAAGCAAAGCAGGTTTCACAGCGCAGGATGCACACAGTAGCAGAGATGTGTAGGTAAATTTATAGCAGCGCATTCCGACAGGACCCAAGAAGCAGGCAGCACAGCAAGTCTGGAAAATGCCAGGGTGGTCCCATAAGCAAAGTGAAAGAGAAAGTAAATAGTTACTAGTAAGGCAGGTATGCTTGTCATAGAATTAGTAATTAGTACCTGCTTACTTAGTAATTTGTGTTAGAATCTGACTCCATAAGGTGCAAGTTAAATAACTAGTTATGTGGGCAGTGTCATTTAAGTAGACATAACTATTTAATCATCATTAAAATTTGCAAGTAAAAAAGTATAGTTAGGTAGGTACCTAGGTGTCATTTCAGTATATAGTAGGTACCTACACAAGAAATAATCAGTAACTCGAGACAGTATAGAATGTCTGGTGCACAGAAATCGGCTGATTATGAATGTCGGACCTGTAGGTTAGGTTAAGCATGTTAAGTAGGTACCAAAATTGGGCGTACTTCCCTGTGAACCGACCACATCACTCACTCACTACACAGCATTGCAGGGACAGGTGGGTCATCAGCACGCGCACACGGTCATCTAGGATTCTCAGCAGCTCAGCTCGTTGTCGTTCCTGGCACCACACCACGCGGTTGCGTCTTCAATATTTTTTCATTTTCTTCAGTTGATCACGTCGGGGTCACCAAATGTTGGGGGGATCAGCTTCAATAAATAGTCCTTTCGAGGTTTGAGCGTTTACTCTTGACATGAGCAAAGAATAAATAATACATGAGTTACAGTTACAGAAAAGAATAGAATTAAAATGTGCGCGACATGCGCGTCTTGTCGTTCGTGCCGAGTAGAGAGAACGAAGATGGCCGCCGCCGGCGCAGGCCCGCCCGTCGCGTTCCATTCGCGACGCATCGACGAACTTCAACATTGGCGCGTTCCAGCTCCGTTGTGAACAGATGTTGATGCCGAGTCCGTCCCATTCCAAGAGCTTGAAAACGTCCTCCAACGCGTTCGTGAACAGTTTCGGAGAAATAACGTCTCCCTGTCTCACGCCTTTCTGCAATTGGATTGGTTTCGTGCTCTCTTCCTGAAGTCGGATGGACATGGTGGCGTTACTATACAAACACTTCAATACTTCGATAATATAGCAGGGTGGTATACCTAATACTCAGAATATCCAAACCAAACTTCTTCATGACCGACAAGAAACGGATATTCAGTGATGTCTCTGTCATCAACAGGGTGAAAACCGGTAGCGATTACCGAATCGTAAGAGGCTCGCTGAATATCAGTGTTAAACTTGAAAGGTCCAGCCTGATGAAGTCTACGCTCCGACCTACTCGGTCCCATATTCAAAACCCCGAAAGCTTTCAACTCGAGCTCTCTAATCGCTTTGCTTGCCTTGAGAACTTAGTTTCAGTGGACGAGATCAACTACGGGCTAGTGGAAATTGTCCGCACGTTAGGGTCTAAGTTTTTTAGACCCTGCCGTAAAGATAGACCTCAGAAATTGACCGATCAAACCTTAAACCTCATGGCTGAACGACGTTTGCTACAGTTGCAGTCTTTCGATGACGCGAAGTCATATAGGCAGGTCAATAGACGTATATCTAAGTCCTTGCGACACGACCTGCGTCTCTTTAATACTAATCGTGTTAAAGAGACCATACAGCGAAATCAAGGCCTCAAAGTGTTCGCAAAGGGCAAGTCTATTGGGCAAAGCCAGATGACAAAGGTTTTAGGCGAGATCGAGAGGTTCTATGTACAGTTATACACTTCGGTCGCAAAGCCCGTTGACAGATTGGTAGGAGTTCCAAGAGCCAAGCTGTCCCGACATTATACCGAAGATATCCCGGACATCAGTCTGTACGAAATTAGGATTAAGCTGCTTCAGGTGGCCCTGAAGCAGCTTAAGAACAACAACGCACCGGGCAAAGACGGGATCACTTCAGAGCTTCTGAGACCAGGTGGAATACCGGTACTTAAAGTCTTGTGCTTGTATAATAACGCCACCATGTCGGTCCGAGTACAGGAGCAGAGTACGAAGGCGAAACTGAAACTGTTCTCCTCGAAACTGTTTACTGCAACAATGGAAGACGCCTTCAAGCTCCTGAAATGGCAAGGACTTGGCATCAACATCAACGGCGAATACATCACTCACCTTCGATTAGCCGACGACATCGTAGTCATAGTAAAGTCGATGAAGGAACTCAGCATGATGCTCGATGGCCTCGACCGAGTTTCACGACGGGTGGGCTTGAAAATGAACATGGACAAGACGAAAATTATGTCAAATGCCAATGTTGTGCCCACCCCCGTCTCTGTTGGAAACTCGGTACTCGAAGTTGTTGACTCATATATCTACTTAGGACAAGTAGTCCAATTAGGTAGGTCAAACTTCGAGAAAGAGGTCAACCGCCGAATCCAACTCGGTTGGGCAGCGTTCGGGAAACTACGCAATATCTTTTCGTCTTGACATACCTCAGTGCCTCAAGACGAAAGTCTTCAACCAATGTGTGTTACCAGTGATGACTTACGGCACCGAAACGTGGTCTTTCACTATCGGCCTCATCTCAAAGCTTAAATTAAGCCGCTCAGCGAGCTATGGAGAAGTCTATGCTCGGTGTGTCTCTGCGTGATCGAATCCGAAATGAGGAGATCCGTAAACGAACTAAAGCCACCGACATAGCCCACCGGATTAGTAAGCTGAAGTGGCAATGGGCAGGCCATATTGCTCGCAGAGCAGATGGCCGATGGGGTCGAAAAGTGCTAGAGTGAAGACCACGGACTAGCAAGCGCAGCGTAAGACGTCCACCAACAAGGTGGACAGACGACCTTATAAAGGTCGCCGGAAGAGGCTGGATGCAGGTCGCTTCCAACAGGTGTATGTGGAGATCTAAAGGGGAGGTCTATGTTCAGCAGTGGACGTCCCATGGCTGAGATGATGATGATGATGATGATGAAAGGACCTACTAGTCATCTCACTATCATTATAAAACTGCTATCCAACTTTATGTCGTATAAGTCAAGCCTTATATGACATTTTTGTTTCTTGGGTATTTTCATATTATGTTGTATATTGTATTTTATAATGTTGTTGTATGTATAAGTGTTGCTCGATTCTGCAACAGAATCTCGCTAGGATAGTTTCTTTATTATATCTATGGTAGGTAGTAACTAACTCAACCAAACAGTTTAACACTCGCTATCAAACTGAATGAAAGACGCCAAGACGCGTTGCGCGTGCGCCGTGCCAGCCAGGGCCGTGATTGGTCGGCGTTCGCGTGTTGGCCAGACTCTTTGTCACACACACAGGCGATGCGCGCCCTTGGACTATTGCCGACGCGACGGCACGTCTAAGGTAGGGGTAATTTTTATTTCGGTTACCGGTATTAATACCGGTTAAGAATTTACTTTAATAATATAGGTAACCTTTAAAATTACCTGTAAAAGAGAAAAAGGTTGTTACCGAAAAAATACCCGTATTGATGATACCGGTTTCGGTCCCTGTCAGGCTGAAACATTAAGTATGTGATCCCTTTATTTTTAGTTTTCTACTACTACTTTGAAAGTCACTGATTAAAATTTCAGAAGGTTCTGTTTCAAAGTATGCTGCTTTGAATGGTTTCGAATTGTACGGCTAATTTGTACTTATAAAGATAGAGGATCTTGTTTCGGTTTTTAACTGTAGGGGTCGGGAGACCTGTATCGTTTTTTGCTGTTTATAATGCAACTGTTTCAAGAACAAGAGATTTTAACAGCATCTGTAAGTACCGATTTGTTACGACTTTTATTATCAGTTTTTTTTTCTAAAGTATGTCAAGTAAATGATATCATAAAGTTTTATAATTGTCAAAATAGAAAAAAAAAAAAATTAAATATTCACTCATTTTCTTCCTGCGCTATCCCAATTTTAGTTGGAGAAGGTAGTTCTTCGCTAAAAGACGTCACAACATCATTTACTCCTTTCCATTATTTCTTATCCTTCTTCAATCAATCCATATTTTTTTAGCCTTCATATTCTTCTCCATCTATCAACATACATAGATTGAATATTTAGTCACAGTTCCAAAATAAATTCACATCGAGTAATTCACAAATCGTTTCCACATCGCCCGCTTACACTGAAGTGGACTTTGCGGAAATGGATAGTCGAAATTCGTTCAATCACAAATCGATCGTATTTTCGATTTAGGGTTGTTAATTCCCCCGCACCCGTATCCGTAAATCTACGTAACGGGGTTATTACGCTTCGTGTAATGTGTGGTGAGCCTGGTGACTCAACATTTTTAACACACGACTTTTATATTGAGGAAAGGGTGTACTTCGGTGCGAAAATTTTCCGCACCAAGAAACAATGTTGGGGGAGTGAAGTGCTGAAAAGTGGTTCCGTGTTAGAAGGGATCCATCAACTCATTACCATGTCAGATCAACCTGAATGTAGGAATAGTAGGGAAGACTAAAGAAACTATGAACTAACAGTGAGAAAAATGACGTCATTAGGATCTTGCAGATGAACACTAATACAGGGGGGTATGGAAAAAGAAGACGTGTCTTACTGATTCTATATAAATGGTGTTAACGGTAGGAGAATGGTGATCAACCTGAATGATTGAATATATGAGCATCTTAGGAAACACAAAGAATATAGTCATAATAATATGGTAAAACATGACACCTAATTTTATTTTTTTTAACTGACTTCACCAAACAACACAAAAGGGTATAATTAACTTTTCTCTCGGAAGTCGGTGCCTTTGTTTTTTTAATTCATAGACTTTTTGCCACCGACTTCCGAAAGAAAAGTATTTGTATTTTAGTTGCTCCTCTCTTAAAATTTATCTTTCGGTCACATTAAGTCAAATGTGTGTATGCCCGGCGACTGCTGTACCATACCAAAAATCCGAAGCAGCGCGAATGTGTTCTCCGAGCTGTTTCATGTATGTCGGTAGGTATAGCACACTATGCAGTCGCAACGTCAAGCAGTCGATACTGACTGCCTCAAGAAGTCCGTGTATGACCCGCCTAAGACTTATAAGGCTTTTAATCAGGTCATGGTCATAGAGATGGAATGTCGTACCATAGTCATGATTCATCTCACTGTTAATAGCTTCATTCTGTTCTTACTCATCCCTCATAGTAATATCAGCATATACACCCACGTTAATCCAAATGCCTGAAGAATAATAAAATATTCTCTCTTGGATACTTTTATTTATTTACTAGCTTCTGCCCGCGACTTCGTACGCGGATCTTGTTGCTTATGCCAGCGACAATGGGGTCGGCAAAATCGAAGATCTGTAAAGTCTGATACCCAACTCCAAGAGCCCGGGTAAAAAATTCATGGGAGTTTGGCCAGTAGAATAAAAATTGTATTAATATATTAATGGTCATCGAAAATCAGTCCGTGAAATTAGTGATAGCTTTGATTTCCACATCAGGTGGTCCAAATCTTATATTTTAATACATCAATAGATAATGCTCATTAGGCTGAACAGCTCTTTCTAAGACGTCATTCATAAACAGGTTGAATTTTTCAACTGGGCGTTGAGTTACACAAATATAAGCATGCAGATTTCAAAGAAGAAAAGGTTAACTTAAGTTTCGAATACAGTCATCGCCTTGAAGATTGATCAGTTTTTTTTCAATTATACGTTTTTCTTAAGTTTGCCGTATATGATTACTTCCCAGAATTGTTGAAAGGAGTCTTCAACATTTTTCGGTATTCCTCATAGTTCCGGTCGATAGGCATCCACGCCCAGTTGAAAAAAATCATGTTATAGTGTAGCTGGGCTCTTTTTTTTTCTTTTTTCGTGGTAAATCATCAAATGAGTTCTCCCACGCCTTACTATCAGACTTGTACTGACTAAAATCCACGGTGTCCTTCAATAGCATGTTCCGGGGTAAAGGTGATGGTATAAGTCCCGCAACCCCGGCAGGCTTTAGCCCTCTAAGGATTTAGCCCCCGTCATTATGCTGCGTGGAACACAATGCGCCGTCGACCCGGGCATGGTCCATGGTCGAATGGCGAGTTGCCGTTTACTCGCCGCCCGCATGCCCGCGCCTACGGTGGCCGGAGATCGTCTTGCGACGTCCGACGCCGTGGGCGTCCACCACCACGGGGTAGCTGGGCTCTTGGAGTTCCACATTAGGTGTTCTAGATCTTCAATTTTTATACGTCAACAGAGAGTGCTCATCAGGCTGAACAACTCTTGCTAAGACGTCATCTATACATATAATAAAATAGTAGCAAAGTCAAAACTGTACATTGAATATTTTTTTAAAAGAATACTTGGGATGTGATCTACAATCGATACCGAAGCCAAAAATATAGTTTTTAGAATTTTTGTCTGTTTGTCTGTTTATCTGTCTGTTTGTCTGTATGTATGTCCGGGATAAACTCAAAAAGTACTGGACGGATTTGAATGATTCTTTTTTTGTTGTAAAGGTATTAAATCTGGTCAAAACATAGGCTATAAATTATTCTGGAAACTTGAACACCTGGCGCAGAACCGCAACAGACCAGCTAAACTATAAGAGATACAAAAATAGTGCAATAGCAAAAAGTGTTCATTGTGATGAGCATTTTCTGCTGAGAGAATAAAATTGAAGATCTGGAACACCTGATGTGGAACTCCAAGGGCCCAGCTACACTGTAACATGTACAGGAATGACGTCTAAGCAAAGTTGTTCAGCCTGATGAGCACTCTCTGTTAACGTATAACAATTGAGGATCTGGAACACCTAATGTGGAACCCCAAGAGCCCAGCTACACTATAACATGTACAGGAATGACGTCTCAGCAAAGTTGTTCAGCCTGATGAGCACTCTCTGTTGACGTATAAAAATTGAAGATCTGGAACACCTAATGTGAAACTCCAAAAGCCCAGCTACACTATAACATATAGGAATGACGTCTTTTTTTTTTGCATGGTAAAATCATCAAATGAGGCCTCCCAACCCCACTGTCAGACTTGTACTGACTAAAATCCACGGTGATGGAAATAAGTCCCGCGACTCCGTCAGGCTTTGGCCCTCTGTGAGGGGGCACCGTCATTTTGCAGACGCTCTTTAGGCGCGCGTGGAACACGACGCGCCGTCGACCCGGGCATGGTCCATGGTCGGACAGCGAGTTGTCCTTTACTCACTGTCCGCATGCCCGCGCCTACGGTGGCTGGAGGTCGTCTGGCGATGTCCGACGCCATGGGCGTCTACCCACTGCGGTTGGGGCGGAGGGAGGACGCTGTCCTCTTCCTCTCGCGGCCCGCCCCCTCCTTCACGAGCATAGCTGCTTCGCAGAAGGAGGTGACCGCTTCCCACTCCGTCTCGCCCCGCAGCATGTGCTCGACCAATGCCGGGCGCGAGAGGTGTCCGCCTATCGCCGCTCTGCCTAAGCTGGGCAGTCTTGCACCGTGTGCTCTACTGTGTCCTCCGGGCGATCTTCGCAGTGGTGACACCCAGGCATTTCCTCCTTTCTCATCAGACACAGGTACCTCCCGAAACTTCTGTGTCCGGTGAGGACCTGCGTCATGCGGTAGGTCAGGACGCCGTGACGTCTCTCCAGCCACTCCTCAAAGAGGGGTCTTACCGTCGCTATTGCGGCGTGCCCGAGGAATGACGTCTTAGCAAAAGTTTTTCAGCTTGATGAGCACTATTTGCTTATGTATAAAAATTTAAGATATGGAACACCTGATATCGAAATCAAAGCTATCACTAATTTCACATACAGTGAAATTATTATACGTACTTACATACGATGAATATTATTTTACTCTACTGGCCAAAAGCCATTTTTTTTTTGCCGGGCTCTTGGAGTTGGGTAATAGACTTTTCAGATCTTAGATTTTGACGATCCCGTTGTCGCTGGCATAAGCAACAGGATACGCGTACGAAGTCGCGGGCAGAAGCTAGTTCCTGTATATGTTATAGTGTAGCTGGGCTCTTGGAGTTCCACATCAGGTGTTCCAGATCTTCAATTTTTATATGTCAACAGAGAGTGCTCATCAGGCCGAACAACTTTGCTGAGACGTCATTTCTGTCTATGTTATAATGTAGCTGGGCTCTTGGAGTTCCACATCAGGTGTTCCAGATCATCAAACTAATCCTCACAGCAGAAAATGCTCATCACGTAGAACAATTTTTGCTATCGCACCAAATTTGTATCTCTTATAGTTTAGTTGGTCTGTTGCGGTTCTGCGCCAGTTGTTCAAGTTTCCAAAATAAATTATAGCCTATGTTTTGACCAGACTTAATACCTATACAACAAAAAAAGAATCATTCAAATCCGTCCAGTACTTTTTGAGTTTATCCCGGACATACATACAGACAAACAGACAAACAGATAAACAGACAAACAGACAAAAATTCTAAAAACTATATTTTTGGCTTCGGTATCGATTGTAGATCACAACACAAGTATTCTTTAAAAAAAATATTCAATGTACAGTTTTGACTTTCCTACTATTTTATTATATGTATAGATTAATCAAGCTTAAAAAGCAGCAACATGTTAAAGGTTAAATCAATACCAAAAATACTTATTATCCCCCGTTTACACCAAGAAACAAGTTAAATACTAGTTTCATACAAAACTTGTATGTAATACTTGTCAAAACTTAATTTGTTTGTTTTATACATGTATTGAGACTGTCTCAAACCATAATCTCAAACATTCTTTCGTTCACGCAAAAGTATTTATACAAGTATAAAACACATTTGCGTTTACACTGAAGTCTATGAAATGTCAAAACTTGTCAAAAACATGTATTATATCTTGGTGTAAACGAGGGGTTATAAAGCATAACGCCCTTACCACAAAACATCGGCACGCGTAGCATGGCGATTCTATCTCTATTCTACCAAGAAAAGACAAAGTTATTTCGTCGTTATTTCTTCACAAATCGACTGTTTTTTTGCACAAATATGATACGATTCTTAAACCATTAAGGAATAGAATCATATCTTTTCTATATTTTAATCATTGCTATGCTTAAATCGATAAAAATCTTTTACGTTTTGTCATTTTGTCTATTCTCCCGTCGCGTCGATAAAACCCGTTTCTACAGCGCCATGCTACGCGTGCTGATGAGCGCTTGTCTAAAAAAGTGTAACTGCAAAACGACTCTATATCAACGTGAAATGTCGTTTTGACGTTGACAGTTTATTAGACAAGTGTTAAACAGATTTTTATCTTAGTTGTGGTAAGACGGTAAGAGTTAGTACTCGATCTCTCGGTTCAGCGGTTTAGGCGTAAACGCTTAACAAATCAACAAACTCACTTTCGCATGTACAATATTTTTGTTGGTTTGTTATACATTTTGTAAATGAAATCAATTTTTATATGAATATTATCATCATCATCTGCTTTTTTCCCAACTATATTGGGGTCGGCTTCCAGTCAAACCAGATTCAGCTGGTTATCAGTATTTTACATAGAGCGATTGCCTTAATTTTTAATGAATATAATGTAAGATTATTTCTTATAAAAAATTACCGTTGAAAAGGCCATATTTACTTCTACCAAAAGACATGGACACCACAAGACCACGAGAACCGCAGCCTAAAAAATACCTCTGAAATTCTTCCGACTTAAACCTTAAAAGTGTCGATTAAAACTTTCTCATTACTATCCACGTGAGGTCTTATCCCTCCGAACCATTAAAAGTCTGTCGGTGAAAGTGTTCTTACTAATCTGTGGTAGTTCTGCTGAGTCCAGTACAGTCACTGCCAACAATCTTACTCCTTGTTATTCAATCATGTCAGAAAGGGTGGAGTGATCTGGATGTTTGGCATAAAGATAGAGAATATTTATTCCACAAAAATGTACGGTACGGTATTTTTGTATATTTTTTTAAGCAAGCTGCAATGAGCTTTTAAGCCCTTATCAAAAGTAGTGTGCATATATATTATACTTAACTTAAAAGCGATCTCCACCCCAACTTTTTTCCAATTCTAGGATTTTTCAAACTGAAACTCACCTATACAAATATTGATAAAAAATTATGAAACATTGTTTATGTCTGGAGTTCCATATAAACAGTGACCTCTTATTTTATTTCGGCTGTTTCTTCCTACAGTACACCTTAATTTTTTTTTAAAAAGACGACAATAAATAAATACTTACATATAACTTAATTTCCTCGTGTGATAAGCCCTTTAAATCGGCTAAGCCTTTTACTGACTACGTTCGGGATAGATTTAAGTGAAACCGGATGCAGCTTAGATAAACTTAAAATGTCACTTGCGGGATGAAATATTTGTTTGAGTTCCGTGATTAAACAAATATTTAATCACAGAAGATATCCCGTAAGTGACATTTTAGGTTTAGTTGCACAACTTGATAGTTTAAAAAAATGTTTAACTGCTTTGTTTTATTATTAATTTATTAAAATATTTATTGACTGTTGAAAAAAAGGTAAATTGTACCAAACACTGTGACTAATACCAACTGAAATCATTGGGAGGGCTTTTTTCAACTAATAGCGTGAATACATGTCAGTGGTCGCGACTGTACTCGTGTGATTGAGTCTCCGCGCCGCCCGCCCAGATCATCACGCGCCAGTGGGCGTTCGAACCTCGCCGACGCAACACCCGCGCGCCGCCCGCGTAACACCCGCGATATTTAAAAATAAAAAAGTTTTATTAAAAAAATACACGAGTCTACAGTGAATAGTGCTGTTTACATAGTGGTTTTATTAATCAAATTTTAGTAAAAATAAAGTTTAGTGTTGTAAAAATATTTCGTGTTTATATAGCAGTTTTTAGTGTTGATGTTCTATAGTGTTTGAGAATTTGTATTTTTAGTGTTTTTTGAAAAAGGTGTCTTATATTTATAAAGGTAGAGCGACTTCTAGTGAATTCAAAAAGTAATTAATGTTTCGTTGAAGTGGTCTACGATTTAAATTAAAATGCGTGCGGTGTATTTTTTTTTCAATAGTTGTGGTCGAAGTTCGACGGTAATTTAAGTTTGAAACAAAAAAATAAACTGCACTACCTCTCCGTATAAACTATAACTGTATCCATATTCCAATTTTATATTTTAAACAAAAAAATTCATCATGTTAAAAACGATATTCGTGAACATTGATTGAGTTCGTTCACTCGAAACAATGCACACGGAGAGAATCAAACAATTCGAAACTAAAATTTTAAACGATGAATACGAAACGAATAAAACATTCAAACTAAACGGGTAACGCTTGGATTTCGTTCTATGCAAATTGAGAACCGGGTTTTTCACCCACTCCGGTTTTTTTATTAAATCCTTATTTGTAGAGAGAAAGCTGCAAGTAATTGCTTCTTTCTATGTAAACTACTGGTAATCAGATGCATCTTGCGCGCGTTCTATTTCCTTTTTAATTTTATTAAGAATGCCGGGGGACTAACGAGATACCGTGACCATGGAACGTAAAGGGCTATTGAAGGACAGCGTCTTATAGTGAATTCAGTCTCTCGTGCCTTGCCCTGGATGGGAGGACTCGCCATTTTTTTTTACATTTTACCCATCGCCATGTCATTTTGTCTATCCTTCCGTTATACCAAAACCTGTTTCTACAGTCATGCTACGCGTGTTGGTAGACTAGAAATCAACGCAGATATAGTTGGTGAAAATCTATCTAGGACAAAACAGTCTGATTTTTTATTATTTTTGATAGTAGCTTGACTGTTCGATCTTTAAATTAATCGAAGAAGTTCCTTGTAAACAACAAGCGGGACAGACGACATTTCCGTTGTATTGTTCTCTCTTTAGATACTGTCACAGTACCGAAGTTCGATTGCTTTTGCTTAGAACTAACTTCTCAACTTCGCAGTGGCCTACCGGCCTAGATAATTTAATTTTCTGCAGCTAACAATTTCAGCGCGCATCTTAATTCGTTGTGTCAAGATATGTTAATGTTTGTTGGAACAGGTGTACTCAAATGGGAACATCTGAGAACGTCAGACGTCAGATAATGCGGCTTTTATAACAAATATTTGGTAATTAAAAGATACCGGGATATTTCTGAGTTTGTCCCTGTGTTTCTGTGAGTGGTAATTATTATTTTTTCCAGCCACTTGAAAGTCTATGATAGACACCAGTGGGTTGATGATGAAACGATTGCCGTAGCTCGACAACGACATGAAAGGATTATTATAGGTCTAAGGACATACGACTAACTAGCCTATAGGACAAGGAGACATGGAACTCATCTCAAGTCAACAATTTAACTGTTCATAATTCCTATTATCGCATTAATCTTGAGAAAAACCTGTATGTAAAATGTTCCAGTGACTGTACCGTCAGCACGAGTTTTCAGTATTTGAGACGTAAAGTAAACTGGAACTTTGACGACTTCAAATTGACAATTTTCAGGGGAAAAATTGGTTCCTTCTTCGCACACCAGAGGCGCTGTTCCATATTTTCATACAAGAAACGCTGTAAATACTGGAAAAACTCTGTAAAGTAAAATAGTGAAAACTCGTGCTAGGGGTACTGAGACTAAAAATGATTCGATATTGCAAGTCTATGTAGCCATAATTGTTCCGTTAGTTACAAAATATTTGTGTATCTTGGACCAAAGGGATAATTACTCGAAAGGGTGCCCTCATCTGTCATGGTGTATTCGCAGGGGAAACAACAAGATACGTCTGTCTCGTTCATTTCAATGTTGCTGATCCCATTACGGGTGTCAGAGTTTCAGGATTACAAGCAAGTTAGTTTCATTGGCCCCTACGGAGGTGCTTGTTCAGCAGGCTCTAGGGGCCGTATTGATATAAACTTGGGGCCAACAGATGGGCCAGGGCCTTTGTTGGGTAATAGTTTGATTGACATTAAATTACAACTGTCTTGGGTATTTGTAATGTTCTTTGTTGAGTTAACGTTTATAATTTGTTCGTTTTAGGTGAGTTACCTTTATGCGAAAATGAGTCTCTCTGTTCCTTTGTTTATGGTAGGTTTCTTAGTCTTATTTACTCACTGAACTGAACATGATGAGTTTTGTCCGACATTGTTCTAGAAAGGCATTTAATTTTTAAAGTATGCGGTAGAAACATAACGTTGTTTTTATAATATTTTGTTCATTTCATGAGTTTGTAATACTATAATAGATAAAAAAAAACTCAATTTTTTAACATTATATACTGGGGTTTTAAAAAGCCCCTTCATACTTACTTCAAATTTTGAAAAATTGAATTACGTAATATTTCGTAAAAAATAGAAGAATTTGTAGATCCCTGTCTCACGGTTAATTAAGCTCTCGAAGAATCTGAAAATGCTTTCTACTGTGTGTGAAGACAGTTTGTGGGTATGTTTACAGAATGAGTGGTTATTAAGTACTAAAATACTTCTTTTCTTTGTCATTAGGTTTTCCGGCCTATTTCCACGTAGTCCACTTTGTCTTAGAAAAGAATTCGTCTGACCCTAGTTGTCTGTAGTTGAGTAGACATATTATGTTTGTTTGAGGGACAAGGACATGCATTTTCTTTGAGAAGTTTGCAGATTATTTGCAGACTAGCTTATAAATATTTCTACATATTTCTCCAGAAGAAAAACTACGTAATTTATCATAGCTAGGCGTGGAGTTTTTAATTACCAAACTGACGGGGGCTGATAAGGAAATTGATGGGGCAGGGGCAAACTTGTGTCTGATATGCAAATTGACGATACACGATAGGCAAATTGACGGGGCCTGATTGGCAAACTGATGGTGCCTGATAGGCAAACTGATGCGGCTTGGTAGGCAAACTGACGCAGCCTGATAGGCTAACTACGGAGACTCAGTAGGAAAACTTACGGGGCCCGATAGGATATCTGACGGCCAAGTAACTGCCGGGGTCACAGCTTGGCACAATACTGAAATCAACACGCGACATTCGCGGGTCAAAACCGAATTTATTTTTTGTCAGAAACTAACTTCACAAATATACCAATCCTGTGTAAACGGTAATTGGTCACGAACACCGGTGTCGTGTATCGAACCTTTCTGAAGAATGGGTCCGTTTTCCTTCATCTTGTGTACCTACGAATACTATGCGAGTATGAAAAGGCTTAAGAAATAAATAACCTCCATTTCTTAACAGTCACGTGAAAATAAAGTTTCTTAAACTTGCCCGAGCTATGGCCGAGCTTTTGCTCATGTCACTTTACATTCTTTTGGGATAATAATGATAACATTATGATATGGGAACTTGAAGTCGTAGAACATTCGTAACATCTTTCTACAAAAAAATAAACTGACAAACTATTCATCACGTTATACTATAAGTTATTGCGCGTTGGTTTCGTGTCCGTCTGAAAATTATGAACTCCAAAAATTCCGAACGGATTTTCGTACGGTTTCTTCAGTGGATTGAGAGATTGGATGGATTCATGAAGAAGGTTATGGTTTTTTTTTGGTTTGTCTAAATTTGCAGAAATAAAAAATGAATATCGATTGAAGATGTCGGAATCGAATCGACTGGGAGCTGAATTAGGTATTCCTCTGAAATAATCTAAACAGTTAAACACAGTGGACATGCGGGCGAAACCTCAGGCGGGGTAATATGAATCATATAAGCATCGGCCTGCGCCTTAAGTACATTGTATTCAATGTGTATCAACACTAATACAGAATTTAGTAAAACCCATTATCCATCATGGACTGCGTAATAGAAAAGTTCATATAATTATGTTTCGATTTCCAAAATATTAATAACTGCCGCGTTATCAAATATTTAGTAACGAACGCACCTGGCTTTCCCACAGTTATCGTACAATCGTTTAATATGAATATACTTTCCAACTTACGTATTCATAATTTGTTGAATGTTTAAATATACTTCGGTTGTTTTTACGAGTGATAGGTTTAGCACGCGGTTCCGCTTGTGTTCTAGATCGAACGATTTATATACCTATGATACTCCTCTCTGTGAGAGAGCGGGCTGTAACCTTCCACACGGGTTCAGTGCCGGATGATAGATGTCACATGTCTTCGAACTAAGGGTCTTGTACTTTTGGTTCTAGGACCGAAATACTTTAATATGTATGTCTATGTATCTGTATGTCTTGATTGGTTACCGCGACCTTGGAACGGAAAAGACAAATAAAGAAACAGGTTGGTTTTCAGTTAGTCAAGTCTGACAACCCCTTCCTCTCCACCCGGAGCAAAAAAGACTCATTTGCTCACAATTCACCAAAAAAAAGGGTGTTTTCGGTAGAAAATTACAATTTTCATAAAATCGGGGTTTTTTAAAGTTAAATTACTACAACTGGCATGAAATGATTAAAAAGGAATTTCAGTACCGCATTAGGCATATTTTTATATTGTATTTGTATAGAATTGACCGACACAGCTTTTTACCGAAAACCCTTAATTAAAATCTTTGTAGGAGTGTTAAAATTCCACGTCGATTTATGTTCCTCAACAAGTTGCTGCGAAAAAGAGATCATAAAACGTTTCTGCGATCCACATTGCTTGCGATCTAAAGTCTGTCTCATAATCTCGTAGACTAAATTGACACATGCAAATGTCAAATTTACAAATAATATTGCCAGCTGTTTTGTGCAGTGTTGTACCTACGATAACGGTTTGTTGAATCGTAACTTTTTATCTATAATAGACGAATTTTATTTTCATTCAAAGTTTTATATTTAAAATTCACGTACGTACACGCGGCTGCACAACGCCATGCGTAATCCGACCATGTTTCGTTGCCTTTAAATTAAACAAAAAACATTATAGAGGATAAAAAAAGTATGGTTTTCAGAAGACCGTCGTGTGGGTGTCATCATTATAAAAATTATAGGGCTAGATGATTACCACAACGAGATGACTTCTGATACCTATATACGAAAACTGGATAAAAATATTTTTCCGAAATTAAAAGAAAACGCAGTACTTTTAATAGATAATGCTCCATATCACACCAGGAAACTGGATTCGTTACCTACTTCTAGTTGGCGAAAAGGGCAAATCCAAGGTTGGCTAAAATCAAAAAATATTTCGTATGACGAGACAATGTTAAAGCCCCAATTAAATGAAATTGCCCGAAAGCACAAAAAAAGCCCATGAAAGAAATGTCGTCGACGAGATGGCTGCTGAACGAAGTCACTATTTTGCGACTGCCCCCTTACCACTGCGAGCTAAACCCGATTAAAGTTGGTCTGGGCTCAAGTAAAGGGGCATGTCGCTAAAAATAATAAAACATTCAAAATGAATGAAGTACGAAGCCTTTTAGAAGAAGGACTTCGTCAAGTGATCCCGCAGCAGTGGAAAGACTGTATAGTCCATGTAATTAAAATTGAAGATGAAATGTGTCATCTGGGCCATATAACCGACGACATTACTGATAGGTTTATCATAGAAGTAGGTGGCGATTCAGATGATTTAGAATATTCTTCAGACATGGAGTTATTATCTGAATCAGATTAACGCGAATACCTGTAATTAAGTTATGTAATTTAAAATAAATAATTTACATTATTAATTTTGTATTATTACGTTTTAAATAAGTACCTACACATTATTTTAGGACAAACACATTATTTCAGGTAACTTATTGTAAAAAAACGATACTTGATTTTATTAACGCTAAGTTTCGGTTGTGCCTCATCACTATTTAAGAATTGCAATAAACTGACAACACTCGTAATGTCAGTTTAGTCTACGGAATTAAAAAACACACTTTAATAGTGTAATCAATTTCAGGTGTTATTGGTATGTTCCAAGATTTACCAACTACGATGACGTCTGTACTGAGTAGTAATGCATTTAAAAATAGAATTGATCAAGATGTTTTTTAAACTGAAGCAAAGAGAAATTCTCAATCTGTGGTTTAGTTTTGCATTCTTTTTATGTTTAGTTCGTAATTTGTATAATTGATTGAAAGCAAGGGAGATTTAGATTGAAAAACAAAAGATTAATGCTCACCATAGACAAAATAATAGTCTAGATCCATAATGCGAACACTGGCTGTCTGTCTTTGAATTGTTTCAAATTAGGAACGTTAAGTTTGTTCTAAAAACTCAAATAATTAGGATGACTTTGAACCCACTTATAATGAAGCCAGAAGAAACAAACGAAGCATAGATACAAGAAAATCTGTATACAAGAAAATACCGTGATTTTTCTGTTTTTTTTTTCTGTATTTGTTGCGAAATAGCTAAAAGTTGATACACGTATAGTCAGCAAAAGAGTATGTAGTTTCAATTAAATGGTTTTTCTAATATCGTGTTATTTTTTTCAATGTGTCTGCGTAGTGCGTACCAAAATCTATGTGTATTTACAGATTTTAGGATGCGGGAAAACCATTTAAAGTTGGTTCTCTCCATAAAAATGACAATCAATTTTTAGATTTTTTACTAATTTACGTCAAACTGTTTATTTACATATTTTCAATATTAAACATAGTCATAATCCAAATTATAAAAAAACTAACTAGTACTATGTACAAAAAAAAGAAAAACATTCAAAGAGCGTCAAAGTCGTCTTGAACTAATAAAAATACTAAAACATTTTATTGGTTTCACATAAAATCACGACTCCACCCAGTTAAGTGGGGAGCGTATTGCCATTAAACAGTCGAAATAATATTATTATAGCTTGGGGTACTACCTAAGAATGTAATAATGGTAATTAATATAAGTATGATATGGAATTGGCAAATAAACATTATATTGTGGTAGTTAAATCCAGGTATTACTTATACTAATCCGCTAATGTAACCTCGTCCCGTCGTTAAATAACGTCGTTAAATAACTTTCGAGGGAGTCCCTAAGGTAATATCAGCAATGTGCCTATACAAAATTGATTATGAATACTTAGATATACAAATATCTACTTTTACCTAATATAATTGATTATTTATCTATCTATGTACACGTATCCTAACTCTGGTTTTGTCTTACTAGAAATAGATTTTCTATCTTTAAGTGAGCCTGGGCTTTCAGAAATTCAAAGCTTCTGGTTAACAGTAACGACTTTCAAAGAGCTACGAATAACAGCAGGGACAAATGGCTTTACGTGCTTCCTGAGACACGGAGGAAACTTGCTATAATAGATGGACGCCCATCCACAGAATAAACTAAGAAAATACGGCTTAACCTTGGAGATCGGCCAGTGGGTTCATTATTATTTAGTCACGAGCTCCTCCTACCCACCTTTGAAAAAGCTTACCAACTAACGCAATTTGTTGCTCCTTGTTCGTTTTTTCACAAACATGACAACACGCGTTAAGACAGCCTAAAGCGAATGTCTTCTAACAATTAACCATATTAATTAACTCCAAATATTTACATTTCTTTGACGAAACGTAATCTATTTACTTTTCTTTCCATAGCTCTAGGGTTTTTCTTAGAATGCGAATAAGGCCTTTCTTACCTTAGAAATGTGTGTTTATACCTCTAAAAGTATTTACAAACACGTTTTCTTCGCTTTAACAGCATTTATCATAATCCTTGTAGCGCTACAGCGCTTTATAAGATATCAAGCGTAATTTTCTTCGCTCCGTTCGCTGGGTGCGTATTTCAAAAGGAATTTAGCGCGTCATGATATAAATGTCTGGGATTTTTTGAAGGGATAATATATTGTGGTTTAGCATGAAGCTATTATTTCATCATATTCTTATTTAAGCATTCGTTCATTGAAAGTAGTCTGAGATTACCGTTGTTTCTTGGTAATCGGACTACAGAATATTAATCACAAGGAAAACGTAGTCAGCATAAAGTCTACTGTAATTTGGATTTTAGCACATTTCCAAAGAGTCGAAAGTTCAATGACTATTTTGTTGCTAAGAAAAATTGCCCAGTAACTGGGGTTGTTCAAAATCACAATTGTACAAAAATCTGTAAAATACTGGAATTCATCTTAATCCGGATAGACTTTAAGTAAGTCCCAATTTAATTAATTGAGAATCGGATCAAATCACGTATATAGATCTAGCCCTAGATCTTTTTTCTTACAAGTTTTCTTTCTCCTTGACACATATTTGGAAATTGCCCGTGAATTCAAAAACCCGTTAAAATACCCACTGTATTCCAATACTTATTGCAGACCGACTTCAACACAATAACAGATCGACTTCGACTTCCAGCAAAAGGTAGATTTTCCTCAACTGAAGCCGGCCGTTGCTTAGCATAATAATAGGCTTTCAGAAAGCTCTTAAGTCTTACTAGATGTAATTAAATTGCCCTTAAGTTGATGGAATGATTAACATAACATCGTTTTGTTTTTACGTTTCGAGAAATTCGTTAAAAATGTACTGAATTTTTATTTTACCTTTAAGCCTAATTATTATTCAAAGGTTGTTTATTATTTAGGAATGTGTGTAGAAAGATTTTATGTGTTTTAAAAAGTTGTTATTGTTCCAAAAATAATCTATTTCTCTACCTCGAAGTTCCAAGAGCGAGTAACTATGGGAGCAGTTCCTAGAGACATCTTGAGTGCAATGCCACACATGTGGAATTTTAGTAAAAAATGGTTCAGGCGTTCAGAAGTTAGAATAAATAAGAAGAAAATGGAAAAAAACAGTCTTAATATACATCCTACCCATGGCTACCCAATAAAAGAGTGTTATATGTTTTTAGGGTTTTGTCCCTAAAAACATAACACTTTTTTAATGTGTAGTCAACTAAAAGAAGTCGAAATCATCACCTCCCGTAACATGATGGCACTTCCAAAGACTTCAACTAACTTTCTCCCACCAGAACTAACATGATGACAACCGAATCAATTAGTACAGTCTGTTCCCATCATTACATGACCTTTCTTATACGGCAGAGTGATGTCAAAGTGGTTCAAACAACACTGGTCACAGACTACGTGTACATAATCTAAGCAGTTGGCCACTAAACAGTCTGGCCGCGCATACATTAGTGGCCGCAAATGGCCGCGTTCCCAATTGCGGCCGTCCGTGCGGCCTCCCGAATCCAATTGAAAGGCTTTTAAGGTTGTCAACGTGAACAGTTTACTATGTTCCAGAGAATTGGAAATTGGTTTAAGTACCGGATGACAATAATTTATGAAGATAACCTCTTAACAGGCTGAATTTGGTTATTTGAATTTAATTTAAATCAAAGCTTGTTCTAGAAAGTGAGTTTTAAAACTTTAGAGACACCCTTTTTTTACATAGTTTAGTAAAAGCATGTTTTTCAGATTCAACGAAGTATTAACCGTATTTTACTTGATCTAGGACAAGAAAATCTTGTAAGCAGTGAAATCTATCAAGATTTCAAGCATACGGTTAGCCCGATAGGAACTAATGCAACACCATAGGTATCGCTTACACGTTGCGGACCTTACAATTTACTTTTTCTTGCCCTTTTTGAGGGTGTGAAAAAAACAGGAAGAAACGATGTGCCGACGCGACGGTTAAAAACACAATATTTTCGACGACACTTTTTTACCATCTAATCATTACCATCGAAGGTCCAAACCACCAGCTGTTGGCAAAACAATACTTCAAGAAGTGGTGGTCAACAGATTGTATGCAGGGATGTTTAAATACGTGCCAACATAAAAAATAAAATATTTCAAGACCATGTTGTCTACTCCAGAAAACAAAAGAGACAACGCACCCTCTCCACCTCGGAATGTCACTTTCACTTCACGTAAACTCGATAATTTGTGAACATTACAGTGAAATCACACGACACACGTTCACACTCCGTCTTGTGTAATGTCCTGTGCGTAATGTAGATTGAGTCACGTTCTGATCGCGTTTAAAGCCAATACTGTTCGTGTAATCGCGATTGTGACGAAATATTGAAAATGGGTGATTGCTCTATAAATCAGTTCAACTGTTAATTAATTTTACTGAATAAATTGCATTATTGGGTTGTTCTATAATCTATATGTTAGAGGGACCATGCCCGGGTCGACGGCGCGTTGTGTTCCACGCGCGCCTCATAGAGTGTCAGCATAATGACGGGGCCCACTCTCAGAGGGCCAAAGCCTGCCGGGTACGCGGGTCTTATTCCATCACCGTGACCCCGGAACAGTGACGGATCAACCCTTAATCAAATTAAGCAATAGCCTAGGGCATCATGTCTAGGGGGGCACCAGAAGAAGCACAAAAAAATCCTAAGGACGGATTTTATTGTGCTTCTACTAGTGCCCCCATGGGCAACACGTCTCAGTCTCACATCACCAAAAACTTACTGAAACTGCTTAAATTTTAACCTAACCTAACCTATCATTAGAACATTTCTATATCCTCTATTTAGTCTAAATCTCTGTAAGCCGGCCTAAAAGATGGGTACAGTCTAAGATGGTTCTATTTAGTTTATATCATATTTAGCTCCAAGAGTGTTCCTAAGGGTCACTGGACTGTCTCTTCAGGTAACCGTGACCCCGGAATATAGAGGGCAATTAAAAGATCATCGTGGATTTAGTCAGTATAAGTCTGACAGTTCCTACCGTCTCGCCCCGGGTGGGAGGCGTCATTTGATGATTTTACAACGCTAAAAAATTAAAATAAAAGGCGGCCTACTTTTTACTTTGAGTGAAATCGAAATAATATTGAATTTAATATTTTTTTTATATTTCCACGCCAAATTGCTACTACAGTCTCTGAGACAAACTACCATCTGTCTTATTCATACTTTCCTTCGTCATTTAGAACTGCTATGATATACCGTTATATGTATACACAGGGTGAAGCCTCATTGTCGATGGTCAAGTCATCAACATAAATCAACCTTAAGTGACCATTACTGAAGATAGGCCTCCGCACTGGCCATCATAACAAATGGACCAAGCAGTAATGAAGACACATTCAAATTCACTCATTTATACAACACCTAAATGCGTTATCCGTAGGAAAACATACATAGATTTTTTTTTAAACAACGCCATCTAGCCCCAAGCTAAGCAGAGCTTGCATTATGGGTACTAGACAACTGATAAACATACTTAAATATTTCTAAATACATACATATTATAGAAAAACTACACCCAGACACAGAACAAATGATCATGCTCATCACACAAACATTTGGTCTGGGTGGGAATCGAACTCAAGATCCCCGGTACAGCAGTCAGGCTCGCTAACCACTAGACCAAGAGGCCAGTCTAATGTCTTAAAGCGAGAGTAATTCCAGTATAGGAACGAGATGGCGCTAGACTACTAGTTTAGCTCTCTTTCCCACAGTGGAATCACTCTCGCTTTATAAAGTCTTAGTATGCCACCGGTTCACAACAAGAGACGTGACGATATTGGAAATATGTATCTTTTCATGTAGTAAATAAAGTTAGATTTTGAGTAGCTCTACTGAAATGTGTCCTCAGCATCGCGTCTCGGTGTGTAAGCGTCCATGCCAGCAATTATATAAATTTTGATTGAATATTAATTACGTACGTGCTCTTCCAGACGAGGCCGAGATATCAAAATATGCATTGTAGTATGGAGAGATGATTATGAGAAAATAATTGTCTTATAAAACAATTTAAAGTTTATAATTATGTTTTAACAACAAATACCGATATGCAAATACCGAGAGAAGTGGTGGCCCAGTGGTATCGGTCCCGACTTACGAGTTGTAGGTCGTCGGTTCGAACCCAGCTTAGCGCATTACTTTGTGTTATTTATTTCATCATCACTGCTCTCAAAACGGTGAAGGAAAACATCGTGAGGAAACCGGCATGTCCTAGAACCATCATATTCGAAGACATGTGTCATCAGCCAATCCGCACTCGGCCTGCGTGGTGGATTATGGCTCACTCCCTCTCACAAGAGTGGAGGCCTGTGTCCCAGCAGTGGGAACGTTATAGGCTGATGATGATGATGTTGATGACCGATATGCATAGAGTTATGTTTTACATTACTAGCTCTTCCTCGTTGTTACTCCCCCGCTGCTCGGCCCCTATTGGTCGTAGCTTAATGTTATATAGAAGGTGGCGGTGGTAGCCTGTGGTCCTTGATCGGACAGCAAGCTACCCAACTACATTACCCCTCTGTGCCCTACACACAGGGCTGGGCAAAATACATGCTCTGCTCTAATTGAAATACAAATAACAAAATACAGTATCGCAAGTAATTAAAATATAAAATACAAAATACCTTTAAGTAAAGTATTTTAAATATAAAATACAAAATACTGTATTTTAGCTTTTTTTAATTGAAATATAAAATACTAATTACAAATTACATTTGACTAAACATGTAATCTAGACCAGCATGGGCTGAATGGCCTGGAATGTTCTCATTTCGATGTTCATTTTTTTTGCGTTTTTTTCGCCATGTTCGACGTACAGTCATAGCATACAGTGTAGACGCCAGCAGGTCCACCTGCCCGAATCTGTCAATTTTTACCAATCAAAAAATAACCTTCCAGTATTGTAATAAGGTTTAAAATCTATGAATGAAATTTGACAGATTGTTGTAGGTAGCTTGATGTGCTGAATGACAGTAAATTAAGTTTAAATGTATTTTGTTAAAATGTATTTTGAAGCCTCATGTATTTGAAATACTAATTACAAAATACTTCGTCGTCAAGTATTTGAAATACGAATTACAAATTACATTTTAAGGAAGTAATTGAAATACAAATACAAAATACGTATTTGTATTTCAATTACGTATTTTAAATACAAGTAATTCAAATACTGCCCAACCCTGCCTACACATTTTAGCTCCTGTTTGACGATAGGGACATTTTGCGAATGGTACATTTTGAGAAAGGTACATTTTGAGGAAGGGGGCATTTTGAGAAAGGGGCATTTTGCGCTTAACCCATTACTCGTATTCTACAAGCGTACTATGAAATGCCTCCCATTGAAAATATGAAAAAAAAAAACTTTTACGAATTCGAAGAATTAAATTATATTTATTAACTGTAGTAAATTACGTTGACAGATACAAATATACTGGTTTTGTTTAGCTTACTCCGAAATTATTCATAGCAACACAAGTAATGGCAACAAATAAATTTTGTTCTTGATGTTCGTACCTACTATTACGTTCAATTGTATTACGAAATTCATTACCTTCAAAAATAATGAGTGAAACTTGAAAAATAAAAATCTGTGAGTGTGTTTGTATGGTTGAACGCGCTTATCTCAGGAACTACGGAGATGGCTAAATAGAAGTATGAACGAGTAATAATAGTAGTATCCAGCATAAACATGAGATCTAGAATAATATGCAACGCTGATCAGCTGAATATTAGTATTTCATGTAAAAAACCTTCCATAAACTAGACATACTCGTATCGTAACAAATAACTTATAATCTGTGAGTCTGTTCATTTGACTGAACGCGCTAATCTCCGAAACTATTACTTCTAAATGAAAAAATATTTTTGTGTTGGATATTCTATATTTATCGAGGAAGGCTACGATCTATAAAAAATCACGCTTCTACCAATAGGAACCGAGCAGCGAAAGCGTGAAACGACGCAAAACAACTAGTAATAAAATAATATAAGAAAAAATAATATTAGAAAATAATGTCCAACATTGAAATGAGTATGTACTCGTATACCTACTTAGATGGTTTGCTTACGTTGAAAGGATGAGCGAAGGACGACCAACAAAAGAATTTGCAAGGCAGATGTGAGTGGCATTGCCGGGAATCGCCCTCGAAGGACATACCCTGGTTGACCTACTACCTGATGTTCTTAAGGTCGAGTTTGTAGTACTCGCAAATGGCGTACTTGTAAGACCAGCAAGCGTAGCATGACCAATTGTATCTCTATTCTATCAAGAATAGCCAAGTTTTACATTTCTATACAATTCGAATTTTTTTCTTTCGAGTACGGCGGCAAGACTTGCAGACGATTGAAGATTTACATTTTCAATCCTGCCATTACTAAACGATAGTAAAGTTTGTATGTTTTGTCTATTCTTCTGTCGTGTATCGACAGAAGAATAGACACGTTCGTATTGAGACGGTCGCGGGACATACCAAATTACCGTGACCCTGGAACGTGAAGGGAAATTGAAGGACACCGTGGATTTTAGTCAGTACGAGTCTGACAGTCTCTCCTCTGAGAAAAACGTATTGAGACAAGGAGAATTGAAGTTTCGCAGTACGCGGAGTACTAGTTACAAGTAGAGTTTCACAACACTCCATAGGAAAATTTCGCGGGTAGGTATGGTTAACTAGTCAGTACAAGTCTGACAGTACCTCCCGCCCTGCCCGGGGTTGGAGGTCTCATTTGATGATTTTACCACGCTAAAAAAAAAAAAAAAAAAAAAAAAAGGTATGGTTAACCGTTAAATATGAGTCATTGTTTCCACAATATGTTCGTAATCTAATTATGAAATTAATGCGATGTCAGGAGTCCAAATTAGGCCAATTATCGGCTTGCCATAATCTCATTTGGTGCACTCGCGAACAGTTTCAGATCCGACCTAAATATTTGACAGATCAATACTGCGGTTTATTTCCATTTTCGAAAGAGTGGGTTATTAAATAATTTAGGAATGCATAGGGCAGGTAGGGGGATTGTGGAGCTATTTAATAAAACGAGAAAACAAACATTTGATAGTACCTAATTGATTTGGTTGTGATTTAGAAAACACTTTTTATTAATAGTTTGATATCCTTTGATGTTTTCAAAAGTCAATTAAGTTACGGTGTAATTATTACAGGAATAAAAGATAAGGTATTTGTTAGGTATCGTTTCGGACATTTTAAAGTAGGAAAATATAATAAAAAATAAACATAGAAAAAAGCAGTATATCAGTAAAAAAAATCGTCAATATTTGTCGCGGTTAAAGAATTAAGTTAAAAGCCATAACCCGGCTACATAAAAATGTGTCCAAAAAGGACAAAACAAAATCATGTATCCAGCAATGCATAGGTGCAAAAATGGTACAGTAAGTGCGCCCACGACTATATTTTGACCATTTTTGTACTTGTGCACAATACAAATAATATCCTACCTATAATTTATTTTTAGTAACCGATATCTTTCTCGTAACATCTATAAAATACCCCTGGGAGACCCGTCGTGAATACCGAACTGCGACGAAACGCTGAAATGAATGAGTATTGCTCCATTCATTGTGCTGATGGTGACAGCTTTCAGTAGCCGGCCATGATTTATTACCAGTGTTACCAACATTCCCTCTGTATGCACGTTTTAGTTGTATTTTCATATTATTTGTATTGGTGTATTGTGTATTCTATGACACTGAGCTAGGAAGGTAATACTCGTATTATTAGGGGGAGGCGAAATGAGCGTAATTTTTGAGTCGTGGGTCGCAGAATTTCGGCCGCAGTCAGTTTAGTATGAAAGTGACCGAAATTCTGCGACTCATGACTCAAAAACTACTGTCGTTTGGACCAAGGGCGGATCCAGATTTTACATCAGGGGGGGGTCACCATGACGCAGACAGCTTGCCTCTGTAGCTAGCTATACTTTTTTTTTATCGTGGTAAAATCATCAAATGAGTCCTCCCAGGGCAGAGCGGGAGGGACTGTCAGACTTGTACTGACTAAAAGCCCATTATGTTCCGGGGTCACGGTAATGATATAAGTCTCGCGACCCCGGCAGGCTTCGACCCTCTGAAGGAGGGGCCCGGCATCATGCTGACACTCTTTGGGGGCGCGTGGCACACAACGTGCCGTCGACCATGGTCATGGTCCATGGTCGGTCAGCGAGTAGCCCATTACCTCCTTGCCACCCGCATGCCCGTGCCTACGGTGGCCAGACACCGTCTGCCGACGTCCATCGCCGTGGCCGTCTACTACTGCAGCTGGGGTGGAGGGAGGACGCTGTCCTTTCCCTCAAGCAGCCCGTCTCCTCCTTCGCGAGCATGACTGCTTGGCAGAAAGAGGCGACCGCTTCACATTCCCTCTCTCCCCACAGCATGGCCTCGACCAATGCCGGGCACAAGACGTCTCCGCCTATCGGCGTCGTGAGGACACGGCGGCGGTGCTCTGCCCAAGCGGGGCAGTCCTACAAAGTATGCTCCACCGTGTCCTCCGACGATCTTCACAGTGGTGACACCCAGGCGTTTCTTCCTTCCCCATCCGACACAGGTACCTCCCGAAACTTTCGTGTCCGGTGAGGACCTAAGTCGTGCGCTAGGTCAGGACGTCGCTCGTGACGCCTGTTTAGCCACTCCTCAAAGCGGGGTCTTACCGCCGCGATTGCGACGTGCCCGAGATATAGATATATTTAATATTTTATAGAAACGCAAAAGTGTGTTTGTCAATTTTCACGTTGAAACCGCTAAATGAATAAGATTTCCAAGGTCCATTGCACGCGACCAGGTACGCGGACGGAGTTACCGGAAAATCTAGTAAATAACACTTTTTTTAAACAATAGTTAATTGTTAAGCAAGGCTGCAAAGTTGTTTTTGGCGCGAGGAGGTACTTGAATTAAAAACTAAGCAAGGGAAGGCCTCTTCGCTCGCGGTTTAAAATATAGAGTCCTGAGCGTAGCGAAGTTTTCAAAGGTACCAGAGCCCAACGATGATAAAGTTATTTTGCGTCTCGTACCTTTGAAAACTTCGCTATGATCGCTCAGGATTCTATATTTGAACCACTCGCAATTGCAGAAGCCACCTATGACCTAGCCTGCCGCCCAGGGGGGGGTCATGACCCCCATGACCCCCCCCCTGGATCCGCCCTTGGTTTGGACTCACCCTTAGTGAGTCAAGGAACAGAGTGTGCACCTGCGACTGCGCACACACTTGTGCCTTATAATATCTACTGCGCCTCTCTAGCCACGGCTAATCTCCTCTGAGATAGCTAATGGCTAATCTGCCGGCTTAAATCGGTCAGGGGGACTATTTTTTTAGGAAACATGCGGTCGATATGATTCGAAACAACAAAAAACATAGATACTAAACCGAGGTTGCCAATCGGTTCAAATCTTATATGTGTAGTGAATCTTGCCGATTTTGTTTTCCGAAACGAGTAAATGTCATTATGCACTCGAATGATTTCAGAATCATTTTTTTTTATTTTTTTCATACTAAAACAAACCGAAAAACCTAAAAATTAGATACAACATCAATTAAAAACTATCAACTCGTTAGCGAGTTAAAGTTCCATCTCTCTGGCGACTCGATTTGAAATTCATCGCTGTTGAATTAATGTAGTGAGTTTGCTTCCCGCGCTATTCACGAACAAGTTGAAGATGAAATTAGTATCTAATGAACTATTCATGAGCACACTTCTTTTAAGTGATGTCTTTAAATACTAAAGTAGAATAATTAACCTAAGTTCTAAAGTTAGTCCTTCAACTATTTAAGAACATTAATTGGCTCTCATTGTGGACAAAATCATTTGAATTTTTTCTTTGACTAGAAGATCAAAATGCAGATGTGTTGACTGAGAAAATCAAGGGGAAACTGATTTGGGTCAGTTACTGTGCACTGGCATTCGAACTGCAAATTCTATTTATGTGGTTTTTTCATCGTGCCCACGAATAACGAAACCGGAGTGATTGTAGTTACAAGTTACTAGCGGCATTTAACTGTTCTATTTCCCAAACCAGGTTAAGACCTAAAACCACCTTGTTCCGTCAGCTTGTCCAGGGCCGCTGTGATCAGACGCATGTGAAAATTATAGTTATCAAAAATTTATCTAAATTAGCATAGCTGTTTGGACAAATATAAATACAGTTAAACTTATAAGAGGAATTTTAAAAGTGGTGCCACTTACATAAAAAATAATTATATGTTGAGGACCAGAGGATGGATGTAATGCTTGTGACTAAAAGAGTGATGGGTATGAATGTTGATGGATAGAGAAGAAGAGAAAGACCAAAGAAAAGATGGCTGAATAAAAAGGATTAAATGATGCTGTGACGTCTAGTGGGACAGAATGAACGACGAAAACGCGTAACGCTGATCCCAAGTAAAATGAGAAAAGGGTAGAAAGCTGATGACAGCTTGCAAAACCTAAGATTTCTATAGAAGAATAAGTTCGCTTATTGCGCTGTATCTCGTCTAATACCTGACAACTTATTACGAAGGAAGTCCCTTAACAATCTGAAATACTTTCATTTTATTCTCAGGAAATGCTTTCAAGTTTCTGTTTTAGTTTGTTAGCCAACGTTATATTTTCAGTTCTTTATTCTAGCAGACATTTTTAACAACTAACTAACTTTGTTTTCTTTTGAGGTGCATTAGTTCTGTGGTTTCACAAACCAGCTGAGTTAAATTTTGCTCATGTAGTCTTACTTTTTGCGACTTTAAGGGCATTATAATTTCTCAGCTGCAGTTGGGATACTAAAGGTTGTTATTAAATGTCGCGGGACATACGTATACTGCGACTCCGGTTATACACAAAAAGGCTACTGAAGGACACCGTGGATTTTAGTCAGTCAAGTCTGACAGTCCCTCCCGCCCTGCTCGGGGCGATTGATTGCATGGCATTTGATGATTTTACCAAGTAAAAAAAAAAAGAAAGGTTGTTATTATAAATGATTTCGGTAATTCAGAACAATTATTTAATCATATAATCAAATGATTGGAAAGTTAAAATTCATGAAATATATGACTAATTATCTCCATATTTTTTTTGTAACTATCCCATTAAATATTTATTAAGTGATTTTGTCACTGCTCCTTTAAAACGCAGACGATTTCCAATTACGGACGAAAAGCCTTGGTCTGCTCAGACTAAGTACCCTAGTTACATCCACAAAACATTTTGTATTTCGCCAAACACACGACATGTCTACAAGTGACGTATGATGTAGAACACGATGCAAAAACCGAACATTGTCGAACGTACGGGTTTTTGTTCACGAGCTCGTAAATCATCCACTATTCACCGGCGAACATTGATAAGAGTCATCCATCTTCGCGGCTCACCTTATCTCCTGATAGTTTTTACTTTTTAGTGAACGATGAGAGGGAACAGATGTTCGACTTTATTTTATGTCGTTTATTAACATTCTGTGATATGTATACTGTTTTTGGGACATTTTGTTCATCGATTACAACTTCAAATCTGTATGCAATGTTTTTTTTTTTTTTTTGATTACTACGCTACCTGGTTTTCTTCTTTTTCATAAACAGAATAGGACTGCTTTTATAGCACTACTACTATTTTAATTATTTTAGTTATAGGGGTATAGGGGCATAAAACAGTTAAGTTGAAAGATTGGTCAAGCGTTATTGCTCAAAATATCCTTGCTAGTTTCTGCTAGTAGTTCTTGCTAGTTGGACCTCAAGCTCCACTCAGGACGGGAGGACTCATTTGATGATTTAAAAACCCAAAAAAGAGTTCTGTCAGTCTTAGAGTTGGGATTTGGGTTCGTTTGGTAGCTCGTCCTCTCATCAGAATTGGTATAATATGGTTGATGGTGTATAGTAACAAAACAATCTCAGTCCCATTTTCCAGAAATATTACTTAGCATCCAACGCATCGATTCTTTTAGAGTCGTTTCATTATACAACAATGATACTCCTTGAGCAAAATACTCATTAACGGGGAGGCTCTAAATAAATGAGGGGGGAAATTGTCGAAAGCTCATTTTCTCTTACGAATTTCCTTCGGCCGAAAGATTCCTGGCTGTAATTCAGTCAGTCTGGCCCATTTATCAGAAGCAGCTGCGAATTTATTGATTCCAATCGTCAGGTTGTCTGGGAAAACAAAGGACATCAGACCCTGGCCTTTTTGTTTGTGATTGAGTCGTTTTTGTTATAAATTGGAGGCTTGAAGATTTGGAAAAGGATTTTGTATTTATCATAGCTTACAATATTGTGTTTTTACCATAGGTACACTAGAATTTCTTTACCTTTTTTTCGTGATTAAATCATTAAATGAGTCCACCCGCTAACTACCCACTAAAATCCAAGATGATTTTTCAATAGCTCTTTACGTTCCAGGATCACGGTTACCTGATGAGACAGTCAAATTTCTTCCCTTAAACTTGATTTTTTTTCTGTGTTATTCACTATCACTGAAATGAAAAGCCGAAACAATCTTCTTGATCATAGGTGGTTTCAGGTCCAGACGATATGCTTTTAATTTCCATTCACAGTTCTCCTGGAAAATAAAATAAGGATTCAGAATAGAATAGTAGTACGTAATTTCCGTCCAATTACGTTGTCGTCCTACCTTTCAGCAGCTAATTTATTCCTCAGGAGCATCTTACGCGAATGTTTTTACTTTTAGAAAATGTTGCCAATTTCTTTTAACAAAAACGTGAATACAAAACCTCAAACCGTCCTAAAATAGCCCTCGTCAGTTATTCGTGATTGCATGACGTCATCCGTAAAAAAGTAAGATGGCTGCCACTGATGATTTTTCACGGCTCGCTCTGTTTTTCATTTCACAAATCATTACGAGCCGACCTCCACGATAAATATAAGGACGCGACCTCATTGAGAAAAAGGTTACAATTGTTATTGTCAGGTTTCTGATTGTGTAGTAATCTCGAGCCAGAGAAATGAGTGTTCGAGAACGACGCGCTAACGTGTAGGGCTGGCCAACCTTTTGTTGTGGGGTAAGGTTCGTAATAATTAATAGCTTTTTAAGAGGAGATTGTTTATGATGGAGCTTCCTTTTCGCTAATCTTTTACGAGAAGAATGATAAATATACCGCCCTTTTCCTTTCTTTCTCAAAGCGTAGAATTCTCATCCCGTCTTTTGTCATCTTGAAAATATGCCCGCATTTTACGCAAAATAAGAAAATTGTTTTGCATTTCTATGCATTACATATTTCAATTTCATGAATTTAAAGCTTGCAATACCTGATGTAACAGGATATAGAGTAGCTAAATATTACCACAGACAACATTCGAAGGCCTGTTTACTTTGACAGCAGGTGTTCCTAACTGGCAGGTAAATATTAGATCTTTCGATTACATCGGGGCGTAGAAATCATAAAAGGATGAGAGTTATAGCGATTTCGTATCTGCTGAGCTTCCATTTCCCTCTAATTACCCGATTCTAGCTTCGTCGATTATAATCTTTGCTTCTCTTTCTATTGACTTTTACGTTCGTTTCTAAACGTGGGTGACCCAATACAAGCAGTTAATTTTCGAGAATGCTTGAATTCCGCCCTGTTTCATACAAGATTTATATATTATATTCTTTAAGGCATTTTGAAAGGACTCTCACAGGCTCGGACTACGCTGGTAGTTGTGTTCGGATCGGTAACAATAAAAACTTTCCTTTTTATAATATTGCGTCTGTGATTTATTTACAGTTTAACTGTTATTTCTTTCACTTCTTACGTTGCAACCCTGTAGAGTAAGCGGTGTATTTTTAAGCTTTTCTCGCTAATTGGAGTTGTGAATATAAAACCGACGCCCTGAGGTAATGGCGACAAAAATTGGTAGACGCTCCACGCATTTTAATTTATATCGTGTCAACGATAAACTTATAAACAACTTGGAAATTCATATTTCACGGAAAGTTAGGCAGTGTGCCTTCGGTGCCTGAAATTGTACTTTACTATATTTGACAATAATTTGATTTACGATCTAAACGAAGAAATGGAATATACAATGTATTGGAGTGCTCAAAATTGTTGGTGAATTGTGGTATACGAAATATTGTGAATATATTAAAGAAACTAGTGTTTTAAACGTTTCCGTATGTAATAGTGTTTTAAAAACGTTAGTGTTTACTAATATTTGAGTGCCAAAAATAGTGTTAATCCCATAAATTGCCTACATTCAACCAAAAGTGTGAATCATTAATCTCAACGTCAAAATAATACCAGAGCCAATTTCCGCGAGCAATAGAAAAAGAGCGTCACTTGCAAACAATTGGCAATTAGACAGACAGCCGTCAAGATTCTACCAAAACCGAAACCGCGAATTAGCGCTAGCAATACTGAATCTGACGTCACATTAAATTTTCCCGCGGCAAGTGCCCGCCGTCAACATAAGCGCGCGAGTGAGCGCGGCGACGCTAACAGCGGCGCGCGCGCAGGCCGCGCGGGGCGCCGCCAAGCTGGGCGAGCACGCCGCCATGCTTGCCGTCGCCATCTGCTGCATCCTGGTGCTGCTGCTGGTCTTCATCATACTCATCATTGTGGTTGGACAGAATATGGAGGTTAAGGGCGGCTCCTAGCGTCGACGAGGTAAGATTGTGAAAATTGTTTCTTGTTAGTAAGTGATACTTGGAAGTTCAGTTGGCTCAGTGGCTGAGTGATTGTGCTGCGCTACGTGTTGCGATTCTCGCACGGCACATATATTTGTACGGCCTACGGGTAGTTGTTCCGGCTCTAGCTATTTTTTTAAGTTAGTATTTATGTATGATGATTTTGAGCAAAGCCTTGCTATCCTTTACTATTATTTACTGTGCAAGTGTGGTATACGTTAACCGATTATCGCTGGGTAAATAGGAAATTTTACAGTATAATTCTTTTTAAGGTTCTACAAAATTCTAGTGCTTATATATTTCTTAAATACCAACATATTTGAACCGTCGGAGTCGATAGCTAAATTTAAATATTGTAAGCTACAGAGCTGTTATAGTTTACCTAAAACTGAGTGTTCCATCTCGCTCTCCTGTAACGCTGAAAGTGAGACTAAGTCGAAGCGAGAAACTTCGAGGTCTTAATTACAGTCTTCAACAAAGTCCACAACTTACCTACAGGCATTAATTGCACAAAATAACGACAGTTTAAACCCCTTTGAAACTGTATACCATTCCTACCTTTAGGAGTTTTGAAAGAAAACTTTGTATATTAGTTTGTATGTAAATTAAATATACCAAAAAATATAATAAGTTGCAATTGTAAGATCCCGTAGTAGTAGGCACCTTACACTTGCAGTAATTGGAAGAAGGTTTAAGTTGAAGTTGCGGTAGAGATGAGTTGACGTAAACACGCACAGATTTTGTAGCACTAAAGTTTATTAGATATACCGATCACAACTAAGTTTGAGTTGGATGCTAATCCGCGGTGTTCGTAGTAGGTAAGTAATTGTCAACTAACTAAATTTGTATTGAGCAAGGTTTAAATACGATGCAAAAAGTAGGTTGCTGCGTGTGCAGTCTGGCAGTATGTACGTAAACCGTACATGCTCCCAAGGGAAAGCGCGAGATGAGCATCCAGTACATAAAAATATAAAAAGTTTACAAAACGTAAAAGTAAAAGTGTAAAAGTAAATATAAAGTAAATCTTAAACATGTAAACATTAAAATCATAAATTTTACAGCTCCTCAAAGTGAAATAGTTTTTTCGGCCTCGCGTCGCTGTATAGCTGCTCCGGCGGTGTCGTTTTACGTATTTCTTTCATTTCGATTTCGACTTGATTATCGATTCCTTTCAGTTCCTTTGGCTTCTTTGTTTTCTTATACCATCGTTTTATAAAAATGTAGAGTATAAACGAAGCAGATCCTCCCAACAGCAAAGAAGTCACAGAGTAAAGGTATATGTCGTGGCTCGAAATGTCTGGCTCTTGGGGTAGTCTTTCCTGCTCTTTCTGCTGAGTAATTTGCTTCTCTATTTCCTTGATGCTTCTTGCAGATGTTTCCAGTTCCGTCATATTCAACTGTGCATTTTTCCAACTTATGTCGAAAATATTGTTGATGGTGGTGTTAAGTACGGGTACTTGAATATCTGCCTCCATGTAAAATTTACTTCCTAAGTGATTGTATGTGAATATAGTTGCATCTTTCTTTTGTAGTGTGCATTTTGGTTTCAAAGCAATCACCCCAGTACCATTGATGACCGTCGGCGTAAGTTGATCGTTACATATGACGCGCATCAGCTGTGTATCGCACAATGTAAACAACCACCAGTTAGGTTTATGTAATTGGATCCATGTCTCTTTACAGGTTACGTTCTTGATGACACATGATAAAGCCGTCTGTTGACTGAATACTTTGGCCTCGCAAGGTGCATCTTTGTCGTGTAAGCTAAATACTGGCTGACGTGAAATACAAATGTACTCGTCGTTTCCGTATGACGTACATTGACGCATGTCTTGTTCTTCCATGGTGATGTACGAATTTTTCACGAAGTTTATGGCGATGAAAGTGGAGAAGGACTGCACAATTTTTAATTTTCCTTGTCTCAGGAACGGTATGGGTATTACCCGATATATTCTGTAGTCCTCATCACTTAAAAGTGGAATATGTAATTCGAAGAGTAGAAAGTTATTTGTAATTCGAGCTTTAACATGGATCAGTTCGTAGATATCTCGGAAGTTCTTTTGTATATCCTGAATTGGTAAAGCTAGTCCTTGTGGCAGTTTTCCAGAGATGATGTTGAGTTGTTCTATTATTTGAGATGCAGGAAACAAGTGCGTATCCAAATGACCTCGGTAGATGTTGGCAAGTGCATTCATAAGCATTTCTTGGATTCGATGTAAATCGTTTAAAATTAAAGTTGATGATATGGCAGCAGAATTCACGTCGTTTACTGTGTATAGTATTTGCGCTCTATTTTCAATTTTTGTGATTGCGCTGCTAATCTGGCGCATGTAGGTTTGTATTGCGTTAAATTGTTTGTCCATGAATTCCGTATTGTTTTTAATAATGTTGTTCTCAGCTTCAATAATCAAAGTTTGATTCTTCATCAATTGCAACAGATAATTATCGTTGGTTTGCAAATTTTGGATATCTTTTTCGTACTTTTGTGCAAACTCTTCATCCAAAACTCCAAATAATGTTCTGGCTAATTTTCCGATTCCATCAAAGTAGCCCCTTTTTTGTCGTGAATGCTGAGAAAGCAACATGGTATTGTAATTCTCAAGGTGATGCAATTCATGACGTAGATGGTTGACGACTGTTTCGCATGCTGTAAACTCGTGAGCGATTCTTTGACAGAGTCTATCAATCTGATTGATGTAATTATTAATATTTTCTGTAGCTTGCCAGTAGGATGTTAAGTTAAAGTAGATAAGTAGTGTCCATTCATCGTGGATTAATTGTAATTTTCCAGCTTCATCAAAATAAATAGGTTGACTGTTGGGTATGGAGGTCATCTTGAAGTTATTTGTAGTTGATGACGATTGTGCAATTCCCATCGTTCCTATTAAAGTCATGAGAGCGAGAGTCAGGAAACTGTACTTATTTGTCCTTGCACTCCTTTTTCTTGTTTGGTTTTCAGGTATCTCTCCGCCTTTCTCACTTTTGTTGCTTGTAGTATCTGCAGTAGCGGGCAGGTCTTCTTGTATTGGCAATGGTGTCAACTTGATAGTTGGTCGTTTTATCACTCCAGATTTGGTTTTAAGGGTGGCCACTCGTACTAAACCGTCCTTGCCGGGATGTGTCTCTATTACTCGTCCCATGGCCCATTTGCCAGGCGGTAAATTTGTTTCCTTTATTAGTACGACGTCATTTGTTTGTAGATTTTGTACTGTTTTGTTCCACTTGCTCCTAGACTGTAGAGTATTTAAGTAGTCATTGGACCACGCCTTCCAAAACTGATCTAACATGTGCTCTGTAAGTTGCCAGCGTTTTCTCATATCCATCTTGCGGTCATCGGGCTCCGGTTGAGGTAATGACAACGTAGCACTGCCAGTTAGAAAGTGACCAGGAGTTAGAGTATTATAAAATTCCTCCGGATCTTCTGTTAGCGGACACAGAGGCCTCGAGTTCATGCAGGCTTCTATCTTTGCTAATAAGGTCGTAAATTCTTCCCAGGTGAGTTTTTGATCACCGAGAACTCGCCGCAAGTGGTGTTTTAACGACTTAACGGCCGCTTCAAATATTCCGCCCGCACTAGGCCAAGCAGGGGCGTTGAAGTGCCATTGTATTTCTAGTTTTCCAATTTCGTCAAAAAACTCTGGAGAAAGTAACTTTTTGAAGTTTCTAAAATCCTCTCTCAGTACTTTGGATGCCCCAACGAAATTTGTGCCGTTGTCTGAGTACATATGTGAGGGCGTACCACGTCTCGCACACATTCTTTGAAACGCCGCAATAAATGCTTCTGTGCTCAGTTCTGAGACTAATTCGATATGTACAGCTTTCGTAGCCATACAAACGAAAACAGCAATATAAGCTTTTGAGGTCTTCACTCCTCTTCCTCTGTTCAGTTTCACATCTACGTGGCCAGTAAAGTCGACACCAGTATGAGTGAACGGGCGACTCGGTGTTACTCTTTGTTTTGGAAGATCGGCCATTAGTTGAGCGTTGTCGGTAGAGTTGAAACGATGACATTTCACACAGCGGCGTATTCTTCCCTTTACAGCCCGATTTCCCGAAACTATCCAGTATCGTTGCCGTATATAAGTCAGGGTCAGCCGGGCTCCTCCATGAAGCGTCATCAAGTGTGCTTGGTCGATAAGTAGCTCAGTGAAGCGGCTTTTGTAGGGTACAATTGCTGGATTCTTCATATTAGCAGGTAGTTCGGAGTGTTGTAGTCTTCCGCTCACGCGAATGATTCCTTGATCGTCCAGATAAGGTTTGAGCTTGTAAATGCTGCTTCTAGGTGACACTGACTTGTTTTGTTTCAAATGTTTGTATTCTTGCGCAAACTCACTTTGTTGAACATATTTAATTATATATTCAGCTGAGTTTTTTATGTCAGTTGTCGTTAAGTAAGTAGTGCTTGGTTGCAATTTTTGCTTAAGTGATTCAAAATATCGCAATATTCGAGCAGTAATTCTTGTTATTGAGGACAGCGAACTGTAGTTCGTCAATAACTTGTAGACAAAATGTTCAGTGTTGTAATTTTGCAAACTGATGTTAGTGGGTTCGATTCTGAGTGCTTTGCTAGTAGTAAAATAGCAACTCGCACTATGAAGACTTTCTGATTCCACGAAGTTTCTTAGGAATATAGGTCCGTCCCACCATAACTTGAACTCGATTATCTTGCTCGGTAACAAGCCTCTCGAAGCGCAGTCAGCGGGGTTAAGTTCAGATCGTACGTAACACCATTGTTGTGATGGAATTACGTCTTTTATCTTCCCCACTCTGTTGGACACGTATCTTTCCCATCTTGCGAGGTCTCCCTGAATCCAGGCTAGAACCACTTTGGAGTCACACCAACCGTAAGCTGATACCTCATGCTCTGTCAGTGATTCTTTTGCTTTCGCCATGAGCTGGGAGAGAAGTAATGCTCCGCATAACTCAAGTCAAGGCAATGTAATTTTTTGAGTAATTGGCACCACCTTCGTTTTTGAGACCAATAATGTGATCTTAGGATTGGCCGTTTCATCGATTACTCGGCTGTATATGACGCAAGCGTATGCCTTTTCGCTTGCGTCACAAAATCCATGTAGTTGTATATTTTTCTGCGTACTGCCAATCCATCTGTTTATTTTAATATTTTTAATTTTATGTAATTCTTTGTTTAAATGCCACCATTCGTTTTGGAAGTCAGTCGGTAGTTCAGTATCCCAGTTAATTTTAGTCAGCCACACCCTTTGGAATAGTAATTTAGCTAGCACAGTTATAGGTGCCAGCCAACCCAAAGGGTCGTATATTTTTGATATTTGTGACAGTAATTTTCTTTTAGTTAGTGGTGTTTTGTTGTAGTCATCTATAGTCCAGTTGAATATGAAAACATCTTCCTTTGGATTCCAACTCAACCCCAACGTTTTCATCGTTTCATCGCCTTTAAAATCAAATGTATTTCTTGAAATTTGATCTTCATCTAAGTGTCGTAAAAGCTCGGAATCATTGCTTGACCACTTGCGTAGATTCATTCCACCTCCCTTTAGTAGTTTGATGATAGTTGTTTGAACGTCCTTTGCTTGATTTGCCGAGTTATGACCGCTAATTAGGTCATCGACGTAAAAGTGATGGAGTAATATTTCAGCAGCCTTTGGGTATTTGTTACCATCGTCGTAAGCGAGTTGTTTGAGTGTTCGCATTGCCAACCATGGCGCACTCTTTGTTCCATATGTTAATGTTTGCAGTTCATATTCTTGTAAGTTATCTGTGGGTTGACTTCGCCATATTATCTTTTGCAGATGTTGTTGTTCAGAATGACACCATATGGAACGGTACATTTTTTCGATATCTGCAGTGTAGACGTATTTATACCCGCGCCATTGTAATATTAATGCTTGGATGTCCTTTTGCAGGTTGGGACCTTTTTCCATCACATCATTGAGGCTGCATCCACCCATGGTTTTTTGTGAGGCATAAAAAACAGCTCTCAATTTAGTTGTTGTCGAGTGTTCTCTCAGTACTCCATGGTGCGGCAAGAAATGTTGACCTTTGTCGGACGTCGTTGTCGAAAGCTTCATGTGACCTAAATCGATGTATTCCTGAATGAAATCTTTATACATCGAGGCAAGTCTAGGATTTTTCTCAAATTTCCTTTCGAGTTGTAAAAATTGTGAGATTGCGATTGGCTTTGAGTTTCCCAATTTTTGTTCATAACCAGGAATCAGTGGCATTTTCACCACGTATTTTCCGCCGCTATCTCTCTTAGTAGTCATTTTATAGTAAGTATCGCACCAGTCCTCTTTAGAAATATCTTCATTGTTTTGTGTAATATCTTCAGTCTCCCAAAATCTCTTTAAGTCGTCCATGTTCACAAGAGCAACATGACAGTTGAAAGTTTCTAGCTTCCCGCATAAAATCCATCCTAAACGGGTTTGCTGAGCCGTCGGTGTTTGAGTATCTCCCTTTAGGACTCCCTCTAATATCACTTGCGAATAGATATCTGCTCCCAGTAGCAAATCTACGCTCCTTGACAAGTTAAATTCAGGATCCGCTAGTTGTAAACCTTGAAGATGAGGCCAGTTGTTTTTCTCGAACGTTTTGTTGGGTAAGTTGTTCGTAATCTTTTTCATTAAAAGAGTGCTTGCTGAGAATGCAAACTCAGTGCAAAGTGATTTGCATTCCAACTCTAGGCGTCCTTTACAATCTCCAGAAATAGTCCCCACGCCGGAGACTGTGGCGTTCAACCTTTTCCTAGGTAGTCTTAGCCGTTGAGCTGCGTTCTCCGTGATGAGGTTCACTTGCGAGCCTTGGTCAAGTAAAGCTCGCAATTTTATGTAGTTTCCTGTTGAATTCTTTACTTGAAGTTCCACAGTTGTCAATAAAATTTCCGTAATATTATTGTTTGAAATGTGATTCGAATTATGTTGATCAGCTGAAGTTGAAGGTTGCTGCTCCCGTTGTTGAGAACGCTGACCCACATTGTTCGTATTTAACCTCGATGCCTGTTTTTGCGCTGAGTAATGTAATAGCGTATGATGAGGTTTATTGCATTCTTTGCACGTTTTGCGTGATGTGCATTCTGTATCACTATGTTTATACAAACAGTTTTTGCATATTTGTAATTTCCGCACTGTGTCATTTCTTTGCCGTGTGTCCATTTCCGTGAACTTTGGGCATTGCATGATCACGTGAGAGCCGTTGCACAAGAGGCATTTTCCGAATGATGTATGATAAATTCGAGATATTTCTCTTCTGTTCAATTCAGATGATGACTTAATTGCGTTAAATTTAGTTTTATTGCCAAATTGTTGTTTTTGATGGTTTGAAGTATCTTTTTGGTAACCCTTTGCTGCTTCTAATGCCATAAATTTAGTTTCCAAGAACTCCAGGAATTCACCCAGCTCTGGGACTTCCTTTGGGTGCTCTAATTCTCTTGTATATTCAGTATAAGATGTTGAGTCCAATTTCTGTGCCATCAGATACACGATGATTGGATCCCAGCTTGATGTATTTAGACCGATGTTAAGTAGGCCATTCATGCATTCGTTGATTACGTCATGCATTTTCTTCAAAACAGCAGCAGATGCCTGCTGTATGGATGGTAACTGCATCAAGGTATTCATCAAGTTTGTGAATTGGAGTCGTTTGTTGTCATATCGCTGAATCAGAATATCCCAACAAGCTTCATAGTTTTCAGCGCCGACTAAATGTTGGACTAGTCGTTCAGGTTCTCCTTTCAGTTTAGATTTTAAGTGCTGCATTTTCTGTGACTTTGAACAATTCGCATTGTTGTGAATTGTCTCCAAAAACATATCTTTGAAAGTAATCCACTGACTGTAATTTCCAGTGAATTCCGGTAGTTGAATCCTAGGTGCAGAGTTCTGGTAATTAGCGTTAGTCCATAGCTTCGAATTAAGAGCTCTTTTCATGACATCGTATTGACGTTCTTTGTTGGCAAACAAGTCGTTGTACACTTCATTTGAACCTTTTAAAATGGCTTCTAGCTCCCAGTGACATCTTTCTACGGTATCCCACTTGCTCTTCAGGACGCTGAGCTGATCCTCCAACTCCCATTTTTCAGTTATAGAGTCAATGCTTATCTTTGACATTACTCGTTCAAGTGCTTTTATGTGACATTCTTGTCGGTCAAGTAGTTCCTTGGTTTTAACGTCTATTCCCTGCGGATGCGGGATGACAACTTCAGGCTGTTTTCCTTCACAGGCCAACAATCGTTGTAACAGATCCACTCTAGTAGTTTCGTAAAGATGTTTCGTTTTTTCAAAAATATTTTCAGTAAAATAGTCGTTTCTTTTATCCTCACGTTCAAGTAATATATCGTGTCTATTGTTAAAGTCTTGCCAGAGATTTTCCAATGACACTAACCTTTGAGTCAAGTATTCCTTCCCCTTTCGCGACGCACTATCCTTTTTGTAGTTAGTACAGAGACGCTTGATGGATTCGAAGACTTCGTTTTGCAAAGTAATTTCGCTCATCTTGAGTTATTCGATGAAATAAGCGAATTAAGCTGTAGTAGTAGTAGTGAAGAACACGTAGTTGGGTGTCTTCTAGTTTGCAGGCCTCGGATTACTCGCAGTTCACGTTGTATTCCGGACGTAGTACGTAGTAGTAGCAGTAGTTGCAGTAGTAGTAGTTGGCTGTAGTTTCCACTACAATCGCTGTTCACGAAGAGTAATTCGCTCTTCGTTGATTGCTCAAAGCTATTGCACTCTTTCTACGAATATGCGCGCTTTCTCAACTTGTCTGGGGCGACCCGCTTGTGGGAGACCAGCCAAGCCGATTCGCTGTCGTTTCAAGAGACACAATTACTCCGAGCGGCTCGAAGGACCATTAAATGTAAGATCCCGTAGTAGTAGGCACCTTACACTTGCAGTAATTGGAAGAAGGTTTAAGTTGAAGTTGCGGTAGAGATGAGTTGACGTAAACACGCACAGATTTTGTAGCACTAAAGTTTATTAGATATACCGATCACAACTAAGTTTGAGTTGGATGCTAATCCGCGGTGTTCGTAGTAGGTAAGTAATTGTCAACTAACTAAATTTGTATTGAGCAAGGTTTAAATACGATGCAAAAAGTAGGTTGCTGCGTGTGCAGTCTGGCAGTATGTACGTAAACCGTACAGCAATGGCAAAATTTTATAGGATCATCAAAATCGGTTCACCTATATAGTCCTAAGTTAAGAGGTAATAAACAAAAAAAAAATCTGTTGAATCGAACCTCCTTCGTTTATTGAAGTCAGTTAAAATATAGTGCATTTTTTGTCGATATTCTAAGAATTAACTTTAAGGGGAATGCTCACACCAGCCCGCGAAATTTAAAATTTCTTGCGTTTGTTGCAATTTGCAGACCATTGCTAGGTTTTATGTTGATTAAAATATTATCCACGGCTGCAAGACCTACGTAGTTACAGAATTATAATCATCAAAATCACCAATACAACCCTCCAAGTTCATAAAGGCCTAGAAACAATAAAAAAACAGAAAAAGTAATTCCTAGAGCTTAATTTTGCGGGCTGGTTGATGCATTCACCTTAAACCGTCTTGCGCTCAAAATTATTGTGTCAGTTGGTTCGTCTGATACTGCCACTCCAGTACACCTGTCTGGAAAGTAGTCAGATTCTCGCCAGTGGAGCGAACGTAACGAGTGGCTCAAAGCGCTCGTCTTGAAGCCTTGTGATCACTGCAGACTCTTAATCAAAGCCTTCCCTTTAAGAAGTGAAGCGTCTTGTTTGCAACCTCGAAGAAAACTTGATTCAGATCTAAATAAATAGGTGTAAAGGAAAACATTACATGGCTATCATTTATGTGTTTAGTATCTACACTAACCTACGTAACGGTTTTCAAAACAAAAAAGGGTTGTTACAGACAGACAGACACACTGTTTGTGCCAAAAAACGCTTCAACTTGTGATTTGATCTAAAATCAGGTTTTCTAGTTATATTTATTACATATTTTATGATATTAATTAAGTTAATTTAAAATGATTAGCTCTATTTTTTGCATTGGTTATTAAATAAATACATAAATAATTGATTAACTTTTTAGTTAGAATTAAAAATAGTATATTTTGCAACGATTGAATAAAGAGCGGATTTAAAGCGAGGGCCATTATATGAATCAAGAGCAAGCGAAGGATTTTAATTAATGAATCACGACCGTAGGGAGTGATTCATGATGATTTAAATCCTGAGCGACGCGAGTGATTCAGGCCCTCGATTTAAATCCGTTTTGTTCAAGAGTTGCAAACGATACTTTATACCATGACTACGAGAAAAAGAAAGATTTGAGCGATAAAAGATATTCAACGAAACAAAATAATGATTTTTTTAATAAGACTGCTCGCGAAGAATCGCTCGGCCACTGCGCCAACAAGCTGACATTAAAATCGGAACAATGATTTGAATTAAGAGTAATTTTCATATTAGCAAGGGGGTTGTCCAGCATCGCGGTCGAGGTCGAATGTACTAAAGTGTTCTAAATTCAAACACCAAAACAGTGCGTAAAAGACTACTTTTACGCACTGTTTTCCGTGAGTAAAAGTAGCTTTTTCGAGGGGGAATGGTATAAAATAACTTTGTCGTTAACTTACAATAAACCGCACACTAAATATGACTGTGAATAGGTAGGTGACGAAGTTGTAAACAATTTATTTTTAGTGGAATTTTATAAGTAAAAAATTATATCGTTCTATAATTCCGTAAATATAAGGTACAGACGCCAGACGGTGACAGATTGGGGTAGGATGGCCTGATGGCATCTGTACGTTAAAGTAGAAATTCCTATAGAGGGTTCCTTTAAAAGTTGAAAAAAATAATAATATAAAAGTCTTTAGATCTTAAAACATGAATATTTTAAACTGCCAAACAACATACTTTTTTTGTACATATCTAAGTAAAACATAATATTCTATCATACGTCTTTTTAAAAATTGGAGCGAACTCGGGAATGCGAATGCATGGATCCTTCCATAATTGAATGCTTTTATAGGTCACCTTGCATTCACAAATGTAATATCCAAGTGAAAGCTGAATTTCAGGAATGTTATGTAGCAGTGTGCAAGAAAATATGAGAAAGAGTTTTCACATGATGATCACGTATTCGATTTTTTTCTAGAAAATATCGCTTTCTTCACAATGATTAATTTAATGTGTTTGAGCATAGTGATCATGAAATAGATTACATAAAATATAACCCCTGCCTAGCTCTGTTCTCATAACTCGTAAGTCGAGGGTTTGAAAACTGGGCAACCACCAACACTGTAACAGATTAGAATAATTTATGATAAAGCGTTGCATGCAAAAAATCCTTCCTAGATTTAACTAAAATGAATAGGTATGATAAAAGTAAACAAAGTAATTACAGTAGAAATTGTTCAAAAGCGACAATCTTCATAAACATAAATCTTCGGTAGATAGATCTAGATGGATGATGGCGGCAGTACAAGCTACAACAAAGTTTACTCGCGGAACTTTTATTGATTACAACTTATTGGCGCCGAGTGTACCAGAATGGAATAATGCTGGAATTATTACGACCAACTTTGGTTTATTTAGAAAGTTACTCAGCCCGAAGTTCGAGAGATACTTGAGCATTAATTCTATGGAAATAAAAAGTTATATAAAGAGTATTTTACATGGAAATCAGTTATGAGTTTGTGAATGTTTTGTTGCTTGCATTGCTGTTTAGTTGTTGGTTCTGGTTTTAAGAGAGGGTAAACTTTTTTTCACTTCAGTAGCTCGAAAATGTAGGTTTTGCTGCCTGAAATCAGTGAGCAAAATGCGATTTTGCTCACTGAGTGAGACAAAGTAACTTTTTAATTTTTGTGTTCAGCAAGCCACGGCGAAAATCTTATTCAGCCTTGGGTTGATCATACAATTCGAAACATTTACACTCCATCTCTTTCCCGCCATTAGAAAGAGAGAGAGACAAAGATCAGCCCTGTTTTTCTTCTTCCTTAAGGACAGGCAAAGAGTCAAGCCCATACAGCCACAAAGACCAGCCCTTTCGAAGTTCCAATTTTGAATTCGACCTCAACAAAGACAAACACGTTCGGAAATATGTACTAACTAAAGAAATTTTGCAAAAAGATAATTATGTCTTATAATGCAATTTATTGAATTTTTAACTTATTGTTGTATTTAAACGAAAATAAGTATTTACTGTGAATAAAACTGATATTTAACCTGTAAATATTTATTTCTATGTTCAATAATGTTATTAAAATATTTTGAATAATAAAATATCATGGGTGCTATTTCCGAATACGCCTTAATTTAAATAAAAGAGCGGGAATAAACTATCGTGGCTGGCGTAAAGAGTGTTTATTATTTTATCTCCTAAAGTGTTCTCGCTGCTGAAGTGAAAAGTTATGTGTGTTACACGAGAGCAAAGTTTTTTGCATCTCGTGCCTTTGAATCCCTCGCCACACTCAGGATTCAAATTTAGAATCACTCGCTACGCTCGTGATTCAATCGTTGAATCCTTCGCTTGCTCAGGATTCAAAATCAGCACTCGCAGCAAAAAACGACTTTGCTCTCTTGTTGCACAAATAACTATTCCCTTGGTGTTGTCGATTGCTAAGCGTCAAATATTTTAATAGAAAAAGCACACTGTCTCTTCGCCTGCGCCTCGTTGATAGATGCTAGACCGGCCAGTGACAACTCTTACGATTGTGAAACTCAAATAAATGAACAAGAAATGAGATATACAACAGGATACGCCTTACTTTTAGCCTTTAAGGTTAATAGGTGTGATAATACCTATGTCGTGTTATAAAAAGCCAATGATGTTAAAAAATTCTCAGGTTGGTCATTATGTTTCTTTGAACTCTGTTGTAACCTGTTGTTGTTACTAACTTAGTACATAAATGAATTTGTAATGTTATGCCCATTAAGCTAAGATTTACAATGAGTAAAGTTTAAGCTCACAACACGCTACTCAAAATAAAATACCTAGCGAGGCGTCTCAAAATGGAGAGCGCACGATTAGGGCTCAGGTGTGTTTCGAATTTCCTAAAAACACATGACCAGAACCTCGCAATTAGTTTTGAAACCTAACCGAAGTTGGGACCTATCTCTGTATAACATAGACAGAGATACAGTTCAATTTCAGGTAGGTAAATCAGACCCTAAAAGTTCCATCTGGTCGGGCCTTATTATCATACTTTTAACTCAAATACTGAGTCCCCAAGTACAAAAGTACGACGTAATTTAGATGATTCTCGATGAAACGGGGATAAGACGTTTGCTCAAGGCTTAAAGGTTCTTCATCTGGAAGGTTTAAACTAAACATTGTGGTATTTTATGAAGGGTTTAAGACTTAAGACCGACATATTTATTTAAATAGGCAGCTCTTTGATAAAGGGAAATTTTCACAAGTGAAACTGTATTCGATCTGCACATCTAAACAGTGACCATAAGTTGTCAGTGTCAATATTTCGTAGCAATGACTACTGTTTATGCGGGAATGCTGCCGGGGACTAATGGGTTACTCGCCGTCCGAATGCCATGCCATAAACAATGACCAGGTCGACGGCGCGTAGTATTTCACGCGCGCCTCAAAGTGCTGTCAGTAATCCGACGGGGTCAACCGAAAGGGCCACAGCATGCCGGGGATGCGGACTGTCATAACAGGTAACCATGCACCTGGGGCCTTAGTCAAACAGCATACGACAGTAAACGACAATCGTTATCGTTCATCAGTCACCAATAAATTTTCAACTTTATACCACAGCGCGTAAAGTTGAAAATCTATTAAAAACTGCTAATCGATAACGAACGAAACAAACGAAAACGATCTGTGAACTTCAATAGATTTTCAACTTTACGCGCTCGGGTATAAAGTTGAAAATGTATTGGTGACTGATCAACGATAACGATTGTTGTTTACTGTCGAATGCTGTTTGACTAAGGCCCCTGGAACGTAAAGGGTTATTGAAGGTATACCGTGAATTGTAGTCAGTATAAGTCTGACAGTCCCTCTCGTCTCGTCCTGGGCAGAAGGACACATTTGATGATTAACCACGTAAAAAATAAGTAACATCTTTTACAGATAAAAATACAATATCGATATAGAATTGTTAACGTAAAATCGATGGATAAATACAACGAATGGGTAATGCCAACTAAGACCCGAAAATTATTTGATGACTAAGTAACATTTCTGTCATACGTTCACATATTGCTTTCGAATGATTAAACTTTTATCTATTCGGCTGTCACACTTTGATGGAGCAATAAAATCGGCTCATGAACCTCCCCCTCCCTCCTGACCTCCCACTCTTCGGGCACACGGCAGCAAGGCAAGCTTCCCTCATTTGTGCTCCGGAAATGGAGCGAGACAGGTCCCCGGATTGCTACATGGAGCAGTTTCCTACCCTCAGTCTGTGCTCTTGTCTTTTTGCTATATCTTGCTTGATATTAATGATAACTGATTTTTTTTAATGTGAATGACGTTTTTAGTTTTGAAAGGAAATTGGTGGATTACAAGAAACTTAATTTTACTTATATAGATGTAAATTTCATGTACAGTAATGGTACTTTTTGACACAAGCAAGGCATTCTCTATGAGTCAAACTTTGGGTTAAACAGGACAAAGTTGTGAACCCTCAACACAAAAAGATAAAAATCTGTTGAACGCTTGTCTAAAAAAGTGTAACTGCAAAACGAACCTTATATAAACGTGAAAATTTCGTAGTCAAGTGCTTAATAACTGTTTAACCTTTTGTGCTAAGACAGATTGTTCTTAAAAATAGTTTTGTAGCTGAATACAAACTATACGATTAATCTCGACCAAATTATTGCGTCATCATCAGGCAAGATAGTGGTGAACCGCGAGCCTAACTTAAAAATCGGGACTTGAAACTTTGCATAGGTAATGCTGAAAGAAAAATATTCCTTTCTCAGTCTCCCTTCAGCTAATTACCGTCCACTGCTGGATTAAAACGGCCAAAATGTACGACGACCAAGGAACGCCAACCATCCCAGTCCGGGTAGTCCACCGAAAACAACAAGTTAAAAACTTATGAATTGATTTAGATCAATTTACTACCTATAGTTTCTAAAAACGACGTCACTACATTAAGCACACGATTCATTACTGAAACTAATAAAACACAAGGTATAAAAGGCCAACCAAGATGAGAAGACAGCTCAGCCTTAATTAGTTGAATATTATATTAATGTTCACGAAGCTAGAGAGATTAATGTCCCTAAACTGTATGCTTACAAAGATCTAGCTTTGTGCCTCGTCTCGTTACCACAACAAATCCTTTTAAAGAAGCTTATTAGAAAATAGCCTTTGAATTTTACTGTTTACATCTTTCTTTGTGGTTGGACTTTCTAGGATATTTTTTATTTATCTAGCAAAATATAACATTATGTTTCTCTTAGATACTATCTGTTAAAATGCTGAAATGTGTAAAAATCATAAATATGTATTTAACTCAATATGTTGAAAAAGTGTCGCTTTCAACATAGCTTATCACCCCTCGATTTATTGTCTCTAGCAAAAAAAACTACATATAATAATGTTCATCATCTGCCAATGCCACTGTTTCCATATTTTATTGGGTTTGGCTTCATCCGGATGCAGCTGAATATCAATATTTTACACTGACTGGTTGCCCATCTTACCCCAACAACTCAGTTACTAAGTAACACGATACCCCTTGTTAAGGGTCGTTGTCAGAGTTTCAAGCTTTTGAATCCGACTGTCAAAAATTTTAAATGACAGCCGGGTTCAAAGGCTTAACGTGGTTACAAGCCACGCAGAAAACTCGGATCTACCTACAAGTCTCTTATACGGCTGTTCCTATTCCGTACCTCGAAGCACAAAACCTCATAATTTCAATGATTTATCAAATACGATCAAATTAAAGATGTCAAAATTAATACCTCGGTGGTATTATCGTTTGTGATTATTGCCTTTCGTCGCCTTTATACATATAATGTTTTCTCTCATTACCATGTCTTTAACCACAGACCTACTCCGTATCTGGTTAGCCTAAAAAGTCGATGATCGTCACTTTTTACGATTGGCACTTTCGGTGCAAAATTAGTACTCGCTAGCTCGATAAAGTGTTACTATGTGGTATGAACGAAGTTCCCGTCGAAACTTTTCCACAAGCTTGAGTGTTGCCAGCGATTAGAACACCATATTATTTCATTGTAATAGTTTACCATGAAAATTTTAAATTAGACGATTCTAAATTCCACAAGATATATTTATTCGACAGTTATTTTTTTTACGGTTTTTACCTTATTTAAAAACAATGACACTAGATATATCTTATTCCCTGTATGTAGGTATGTATCGCCTTTTTCCCCCAACGCAGTGATCCCTGTTTTCTCAATTGACTGGTCGCGCAAATATCGGTATAAAATCACATCAGATCGCTCCACCGACTCTTCGATTTCTTCTCAGCCGGCGATGGGACTGTCTGGGAACTGAAATAAAACGTCTATTTTTACTTTAGCACAACCTTGGCCTTAAAGATGGACTTTGGAACGAATGTGGGAGGCTGCGTTTATGTTGAAACTCGATGGCAATTTGTATTAGACGAGTACAACTTCTAAATTATTTAACACTTGTTGAGAATGTTGACAAATTACATAGTTAGATGATGTTACATATAATATTTTCTCCCTCCCCGGTTGGTGATAAGAATTGAAGAAAACAATAAATTCACTCAAACGGTTTATTAGCTAAAACACCCTGTATTGTTGACTGAATTAATTTAAATAATTATACAATATAATTTTTTGACAATGGTGAAATAAACAACATTTCTTGGTGTTAACTATATTATACAAGTAACGCTAGCCAGTTTCAACCTTTTAAATTAAGAGCTAGGGTCATGGGGAATTGGAGATGACCGGGTACTGTTCCGATGACGACTACAAAAATAAAATGTTATCAAATATCTGAACCTTCCAATTAAAGTTGCTTAAATTAAATTAATTAATGGGCGCCAGGGACTTGAAGAGTCCCGGATCCTGGAGCTGCAGATGTCCACTATTCTGCGGGATGAGGGTAGAGCAATCCCAAGATCCTTAATTAAATTCGGTGAAGTACCAACATCAAAACCGGGTTCACCTAACACCGGTCTTATAAGAGGCGGTTTACACAGAAACCGTCTTAAGATAAACCGTAGAAATAATTGAAAGAAAAAGGAAGTAAAAAAAAAACCGTCACGCCTGCGCTATCGCTAGGCGGGGTCTGCCAGCCGCACAGTCGTCTCTGCAGGAGGCTAACGGCGTGCTCGAGGACGGGTTCCGCGTCTGGGCTTCAGACAGCACTCTGAATCCCAGCGGCGGAGCGAATCACCCGATGGGCCTCCCTGCAATCGACAATACGGAGGGCTAGGAATATAAACAAAACTAATTTGCTTTCCTCTAGGTGACCGAGCAGGGAAATCTAGCTAGTCAAAACAACAACCAATCTTTGGGGAATAGCAGGGGTTAATACTCACAGTTACTGCAGGGGAATAGCCCTTGGACTGTGGCCTCGTGTTGCTCGACTGGCTGGGCCCGCACACGAAAAGACGCAGTTTGGAATCCTGGAATAAGCGTTCAATAGATCACCAACATATTCTCTCAACTACCAGGGGAGCGCTCACTGACTAACTCCAGACCCGGTTACAACAAGATTTCTTACCTTTTAAATTAGTCGCAAGATTTAAGGCGAGCGCCTCCCAGGCCGTCTCTGAGATAAATGGCTGACCTACTGTCGCTCCTGCCGGATCTGAGGTCAGGGTTCGGGTGCCAAGCCCCAGCCATTCTCCCAGACTTCCAGCAAAACACAATTAACCGGTCCCCATGGGGAAACACTACAACAACACAAAAACTTCACAAAAACTGTCTAAGGTCACGACCAGAAGCCGAAACCATCCCAAGCTTCAAAATCCACCTCAATTCTTTGCTTCATTGTCAATATCTCGCAATTTTCCATTGAACTATCTGTCCTTTCATGGGGAAAACACCCATATTTATAATCGGGCAAAAACACAACTTTAAGCTGTCAACATTATGGACGCAAACAAAACCACAGATTAAATATGCATCGCCTTGACGAAGTTTCTAGAAGAAAGTTTATAATGAAAAAAATAAAATCATTTCCGTTAATAAATTTATTTTAATTTATTATTAATTTCGTTTGTTTTCCTTTAACTGAAAATTATTAGGAAGGTGTTAATTGATATTACTTAAAAGTTTTCGATCAATATGTTAAAATATCGATTAATCGATAGCTGCTAACAAACTTCGCCAGGTGGCGCTTTCACTTGTCAAAACTGACGTCTGACGGAATGTCATGTCGAAAGTAAACAACAGAGCTATGATTTTATCAAAATATTATTGCGAAACTGTTTTAAAAGGTTTTAGAAAAGTGATTTATTGTTGGGAAGTGAAACTAACGATACATAGGAATGGTAAACGGATGAATTCAGGTACTTGCTACTTTGCCTATTAGAAACGCAGCCGTGAAATAATCACCTGAGCTAGGAACAAAAAAAACATTGTAACATTTCTTTCAATTATTTCTACGGTTTATCTTAAGACGGTTTCTGTGTAAACCGCCTCTTATAAGACCGGTGTTAGGTGAACCCGGTTTTGATGTTGGTACTTCACCGAATTTAATTAAGGATCTTGGGATTGCTCTACCCTCATCCCGAAGAATAGTGGACATCTGCAGCTCCAGGATCCGGGACTCTTCAAGTCCCTGGCGCCCATTAATTAATTTAATTTAAGCAACTTTAATTGGAAGGTTCAGATATTTGATAACATTTTATTTTTGTAGTCGTCATCGGAACAGTACCCGGTCATCTCCAATTCCCCATGACCCTAGCTCTTAATTTAAAAGGTTGAAACTGGCTAGCGTTACTTGTATAATATAGTTAACACCAAGAAATGTTGTTTATTTCACCATTGTCAAAAAATTATATTGTATAATTATTTAAATTAATTCAGTCAACAATACAGGGTGTTTTAGCTAATAAACCGTTTGAGTGAATTTATTGTTTTCTTCAATTCTTATCACCAACCGGGGAGGGAGAAAATATTATATGTAACAATGATTTTTATATGTTATTATGTTTATAATTATGTACCTGTATTGTTTAGATAAATTAAAAGTATACGTTTAGAATTATTTTGACATAGGTAACTCAAGAATACGACCCTAATCGAAATGATTTTTACTACAAACCTGACAGCTTTCACAATCTACCATCCCATCAGTGAGTTTAAAAAGTTTTGTAAATCCTTCATCATACCACAAGAAGTTAACCCTTACCTAGCTCTCGAATACCTCGGTAAGCATTCGAATAAATCGAATCAAACTCGAATGCTCGGCTGAATTCGATTCGTTCTTCCGCAATTGAGTGGGTGCAAAACTCACTGGCTTGAAATAAAAGTATTGTTTTTTAACGTAAATAAGATGTGAAGTAGGTTTATGTACTTTTTATTGAGTTTAAAGGTAGTGTGGGTACTGGCCATAAATAACACACATTGACCTTTGGAAAGATAATCTAGTTTAGTGATCTTAGAATTACCTCTGGAACACACTAACTTTTTTTGGGTAGTAAAATAAAAATAAAATGTCCTCCCGTCCTGGGTGGAGAAGTAGGGACTGTCTGACTCCTACTAAATTGCAATCCGTTTCTTCGTTTGCCCATTACCTCCAGTTACTTCTTTGGAAGAAAGGCTTCTGCTATTATGCCAAAACATGGATATGACATTAAAGTAATTTAGTGGGAAGTCTGATGTTGACGGCAACCGACCATTTTGAATTATTTATGTTCTCGGGTTGTATGATAATTTAGCCTTTAAGGATCTGTCTGCCCTTATACAATAATGTAGGTATATATGATTTTAAAAACCTACTGTAATGTTTTAGAATTAAATCCTGGACTTTAACAATAACCCTTTAAATAAATGATCCCTTTTTTATGCCAATACAAGTGTATTGGCATAAAATTTCTATAGGGCCAAACGCCTGCCAGGTTTGCGGGACTGTCTTGAAATGGAACCGTGGAACCTAAAGAGCAACCGAAGACACAGTAAGTTAGTAAGAGTTTGAAAATCACTCTTCTCCACTCCGGAGGAAAAACTGATGATTTAACAACCTCAAAAAAGTGTCTAATTAATTATTCAGCGTTGGGAAATCCGACAGTAAAGTGAGTAGAATCTCAACATATGTGTAACTCGCTTGTTTTTATTTACCTATTGTCTGAATTCCGTCGGATACCGTTTGTTGGGTTCAGATTCCGCATGCCCGAAACAAACACCTCATTGACATATACAGTTTAAAATAATGCCAGTTATGTTATACATGTATGGTGCGTACGTGAAATATTCATAAGGTACGAGATATAAGCCGCTTGGCTCACAAAGCCACAACACGGCTCAAAGTCGGCAACTCAATAAGACTGGTTTTATGGATTTAAAATGGGTCTAGATGTGCGTAGTTAGTTGTTTTATGTGTGTTTTATTGTGGATGACTGATGTCTGTGTGTTTATTTATTATTTATGAAGGTCTGTGGGATTTAAATATTGGAAGGCTGTATTTGAAGGTTACGGGATTGTGTTAAAAGGACGTTGGGACACAATGACAATTAAAGGAACATGGTGGTTTAAGTCAGTCAAGTCTGGCTGTCACATCCGTTCTACTGATAGCAGGAGGACTCATTTCATGATTTTTCACCCGAAAAAAAGGCTATATACACATATATGACAATTCAAAGTTAAAGTCAATCATTTATTTCAATTAGGCCATTAAAGGGGCACGTTAAACGTCGAATATTAGAATTAGAGGAAATGGGATGGGATGGGATTGAATCTACACTTAGTTTTATAGTCACGGCAGGGAATAAATACCAAAGTCGAATAGGATATCGGAAACTTGCCTCGCATTGAAGAGCATTGAAAGTGAAAAACTGAAGAGTATTGAACGAAGCGCCTTATTGGTGAAAATTAAGGTTGGGGAGGCATGTACCTACTCCACCCGGCGTGGAAGGACTTATTTGAAGATTTTAGCATCCAAAAAAGGGTAGCATGTTATTCAGTGTACCGAGTAAAATATACAACACACCAAGTAACTGTCAGGAAGGGTACATTTCTCTGGAACCGACAGTACTTTATATAATCACTTAGTTGCCTTCCGCAGCGCCCACGGGAAGTAGGGACGATGTCTAATTTTAGCAACACCGTCGCAAACAAGAAACTTTTATGTAATAAGCTTCATAATTTATACAACCCAACAATATATCTCATAAAGGGAGGAACGAGTATAACTTTTAATATAATATTCTAAGTTGGTGGCAGATAGCTGAACAGACTACAGTACGCACGGAAGGAGATGAAATGGCGAAGAGAAGTAATATCAGAGATATGTGGTCATACAATGTTCCTTCCATGCATGAGTAGTCGTAATGTCCATGTCCATACCGCTGACTTTACAGAGTTTCCCTGCGCCCTGGGAGAGAGTGAGCTGAAATACATTTACCAGTCCGAGTTGGTAGATGTCACAGGTTTTATTTTTTTCTGGGTCTAAGTCACGCAGTTTTTCTCCACCATTTTAGGAGCAGAGGTGATGAAAGTGGAACTACAGTAGTAGTGTTGTGGGTGAGAGCCAAGAGCTAAAAGTCTCAAATTGATCTCCAGTGCACTCAGCATGGGTTCGTACTTTTTTGACAATTTCTTTTTTTAGTGCGTTTCCACACAAAGAATTTTTCATATGTCGTGGGTGCTTTTAAAAATATTTAAGTTCTCTTCCAAATAATCACATCAGAACAGCAAAGAAACAATGCTAGATTGATAATGTACTGTCAGTGAAGTAGGAATGCTGACTCAGAATATATTGTCACATATTTGTCAGGTTCCGCAAGCGTCACACCTTTTATATATATGACAATATTTTGTTAAGAAATTGGGTCGCGTGGAGAGCGATGGCCCACACCTTTCCGTTGGAGCCACTTTTTTAAATGTCTATTTTGATTTTTTGTCAACACTAGAATTATTTGTATATATTTTGATTGTTTTACGCGTTATTTTAGGTTGTAGATTGTATTTTATGCGGTTAATGACTGTTGATCGAGTTGATTTTGGCAGCTGACTTATTTATAACGTTTAGTTGTGAATTCATATAATATTAAAAATAGTTAACTTCAAACCAGTAGGTAGTGGGTATATAGAGAATTGTATATAAAAATCAAACATATAATTTATAATGTACATGTGACTGGCCTGTTGGTCGAGTGGTTAGTGACCCTGACTGCTATGCCAGGGGTAGTTGGTTCGATTCCCACCCAGGACAAATGTTTGTGTGATGAGCATGATCATTTGTTCTGTGTCTGTGTGTAATTTATCTATAATTATGTATATATTTAAAAATATATAAGTATGTTTATCAGTTGTCTAGTACTCAAGCTCTGCTTAGCTTGGGACTAGATGGTGTTGTGTGATAGTTGTGGAATATTATTATTATTAATTTCATCATGATGGTTGGACGAAGTTAAAAATAGCGTGCAGTCAGGTAAAGGGCTATTGATGGACACCGTAGATTTTAGTCAGTACGAGCGAGACAGTACCTTTCGTCCTGCCCTGGGTGGGAGGACTTATTTGATGACCTTCCCATTTAAAAATAAAGAGGTTTGATCTTACAACAAACATCAATAAAGCCTAATATCAATCCAATACTGTATGATGTACAGTTTTCACACGAGAACAAGTATGGCCCGTCATATTGGTAGGTTAATAATATTCACAAACAGTAGGATAGGTAGCAACGAGCAATATAATACAATCTACAAACCTGTGAATGTGAGCCGCGAATAGTTTGGAATAGTGTTTGAAATTAGTTTTGTTTGTGAATAAAGTGCAACAGATGAAACTATTGCTGTACTAGTTGTGTCAGCCATATTTCTATCGACGTTTCCAATTGTATGCCGAAAATTTGTCGAGAAGCCTTCTTATTTCATTATTTTGATGGTCATTTCAACACTGTATGGATTTCTATTTATGTTGTCTATTCTATTTTCTTACTTGTTATCGAGCAGTGAGTTTGTTAATTATTACAATCATTTTTCATTTTTTCTTCCCAAATTTTTTAGTCAGAGCTGCATGTTCCATATTTCTTCACTAGTGACCCGCCGTGGCTGCGGCACAAATTCCGACCTACCGTGTTTATTTTCCAAAAAATGTCTTACATAAAAACTTTCTTGTGACAATGAAAAACACGACAAATAAAAGGTCCTTCGCAACTAATGCGCGTAGAGATAGACTTATCGAATTTATTTTATGCTATGTAAAGAATGGCCAGTCTCCTTTACAGCCATAACAGTGATCACAGAAATCGTCAATCGTATCTTTGTCTTCTCCTAGTGTTAGACTTTCCTTAAGAAATTTCTCTATTCATCACATTCTTCATACACGTTACAACCAATTACCTGCACATAAAACAGGTTTTAAAAAAAAACTACTAACAAAACCAGTACTTATAGTTATTCTACAGCAACTGCCTTGAATATATTCCTTTTCCGAGGCGGAACATTTCTCGTTACCAGCACGTACGAGTAAGCCGCAGTACGCAAGCCGTATTCAGAGCAATACGCAAGCCGTATTCAAAGAAGTACGCAAGCCGTATTCAAAGAAGTACGACGGTGAATTCAAAGAGACGAATAAATATACGAGTGCGCTGTGTAACGAACAGGTATTGGTGTGCTATCGTCAACTCAAACAGAAATTATGAATCGGAAAGTTATTTTTGCTGAAGTATCTTGCGTTTCTTTTGGAGAGTTTTCTTTTTATTTTGTTTGGTTTGAGCTTTTGATATTGTTTATTCTTAGTATCAACTCTTTTATCAATTGATACGAGTTCGGCTTCATATTATGTCGTGCTATTTAACAGACCTAAGATTAACATACTACAAAATAATCTATTTTTAAAACAGAAATTTACCTGCGTCACATATTTTTTCTGTTTCCGTATTATTCCAGAGCAAGATAAATGTATGTAGAAGCCATCAAAATAAACTCGACATAACATTTAACATCCCAATTACGAAGCGTTAACAAATTAACAACCTATCTACGGTCTACGGCGTAGCAAGTTCGTAGCCAACTCGTAGCGCGGCGTAGCACGTAGCGACAAACCACATTACTGGGAATCATTCGGAATATTCGTGTTTACAAAACAATTTCATTCGGAAGAGCAAACATTGGAGACACGAAATATGTAACACGTGCCGAAGGTTCAGTACATACAGATTTAAAATGTTGATAAAGTGTAGAAAAATGTAAAGCAAGTTTGTTTTTTTCTTCATTGTTGATAAAATATTCTTAAAAGAACTGCACTTAGTTCCCGAATGTGAGGCTTTTGCATGATCTACATCGCATTGTCTGGTCCATAATCGTTAGCTCGCCCGAACTTCCAAAGCAATTGGATTTTAATTGTACCTCCCACGTTTGCCAGAACAACATCTGGGCAATTGTATTTTATTTGTTTCATATTGAGCTAATGTTTGCTCGGCCGTTTCCAATTACTTTCAGTGTTCTCTTAGTGGTAATAAAGGGAATTTGCGTAATGTTCTTGTACTCTGACCTTTTATACTAACCTAAATTAAACGAATGGATAATTAATTTAGTAGATAGCTTTGATTAAAACAGTGAAATAGAAAAATCGTGAGTGTTTAGCTTATTCTAGAGCACTCTAGGGAAATAATGGATTGCAGTAGTCACAATGGAAGCTAGAACGCATAATGAGAAAAAAGAAACACGCCATGTTTTTGTGAAAAGAAAAACAGGAGTTTATTTCATTTTATTAAAAGTTTTCGCATCAAGATTCGTTCGCGATACATCGTGAAGGAAATAACATGATAAATAACATGTCAAACAATAAGAAAGTGGCGGGAACTTGGAGTATGAAAACAAACAAAATCAAAATGGCGGCGGTATAACTGACAGTGACTTCACTCTTTCGTACTTCGCTTCGTTTTCGTTTTGCGAACGTCAACAACTTATTCAATACTAGTAGATTATTAACCAAGGGGATAAAGCAGGGTCTTCTGTCGCGGGTGGCGAATTAAATCGCGAGCGTAACGAAGGACTCGAGGTTTACTCCCGAGCGTAGCGAGGGTGTTAAAAACTTAAATCACGAGCGAAGCGAGGGATTTAAGACGAGTCCTGAGTGTAGCGAGGGATTTAAGTTCACCCAAGACTAAGACAGCTTTATCACCGAGGAAAATACTCTACTTTTCGTACCATTTGCGAAAAAAATAACACAGTAATAATAATATGAAATACGAATTTTAAACATTAATATTTAACATTAACTTATTTATAAAAATAAGTAAAAATAAACTCAACGTTTATGTATTTGAAGAATACAAAAACGCGGCAAATTAAAAAAGCAAAGGCATCAAGCTCATACGGCCTCGTCGGTTTTCGTAATTTTATTTAACTAGATGAAAATCCGGCTTCGCTCGGGTGAAACGTGTGTCCCAAATACTACACATCAAGGTACTAAATGTAGGTGTCACGGTAAGTCATAGGCCGAAAATAAAGAAAGAAAAAAAAAACTCAACATGATAACCGATGTCAATAATGGCGGCTGCGATCTGTCTGGTCAGAAAATCATTAGAAATTTACAAAATACTCGACAATCCGAATTTTGCGGATATATGTTGTCGACTCGAAATCTTTATTTTTTAATGTTTTATTATTCTGGTAAGCTTTCGATCGAGTCTACCGTAAACTAAGTATTCCAAATTTAAATCACATTCTCTCCCTAGAGAGAGAATGAAATTCAGTACAACATTCTTTCCCTGTTTTTCACAGATTAAAAATGACTATTGTTATGTTCGCTTTTTGTGGCATAGAATGTCACTTTTTTGAGCAAGTGGTACGAAAAAAATATTTCATTTCCCTTTTTCGTGTATTGTCCCTGTTTCCCGATTGTTTTCCGATAAGTCTGCCTCGTTTTGGTTGCGATCATTTTGCCTTTTCGTATTTATACGTTTAATTTGAACGTGTTTTTGTTATTTGAATCTTGTTTACCAGTTTTGTGGGCAGCCATTTTCCCTTGTGACTTTTTTTCATTAGTTCTAGTTTTTCTTAGTATGTATCTATTTTATATAGAATATATAATTTAATAAAGTTATACACTAATCTCATTTTTTAAATCATAACGAAACAGTCGTCAGTCTAAAAAATAACATTTTTAATTTGAACGAAATAAAATAACATGCCTCGTAACCTTTTAACAAATATAGGTAAAGAATAGACAGTAATTCAATCAATTTTATTATTTCATAAAACATTTTACGCCGTGAAAGTAAAACCATTTCATTCAAAGCGAAAGACGTAAAATTTTACGACGAAGTCAAGACAAAAAAGTATGAAATGATCAGAATCAGATCATACTCGTTTATGTACGAGTAACATTAAATTATCAAAAGTACTTTGGCATTTATACCAAAGTCTCCTTTACATATGTGTGCATATCATAATCCTAATAATAGCAAAGTTATTTTAGTATTTCAAGATAATAGAAAAGTTCTTCATAAAACTTTTTAATTAAATAAAACACACATTGCTTCTTCTGTGCGTGTTCATAGCAAAGCGCAGTACTGAGTTTTTAAAAGTACTAATTCTACAACATTAATTTCTTAAACTTTAACATCGCCACCGATAATACATCCATATTGATTTTATCTAGACATTTTACAACATCCCTCTTCGCTAATCTCTAATTTTACACCCGTAGAGTAGTTCGTTCCTTTGACGGCCGAGAGAGGGCGCTTCAGCATCAAGTGCTAAACAAAACGAGGGTATCTATGTACAAGGTGGCATCTTCGATATCATCTCAAGATGCTGTGGCCGCGATATTTTTTCAGTGACCCACTTTCTTCGTGATTTTTTTAGCTGAGACTAAAATGTTTCGGATATTTTCTTTCTTCTGTCGAGGTTTGTCTTTTCTGAGTTATGTTATGAACGTGTGGGATTAAAATAGACAGTGAAGGATTGTTTGTTTTCTATTTTAATGTTATGTAGTGTGTGGGAAATGAGTTAAAGTAAACTTTGTCTTGAGTCTTGAGAGATTTTAGCGTGCTAAATGCGGCTAAAAATATAGCCGCAACTAGCACGCTAAAGTGTACTTATTACATAGTAGACGTAAGTTTTCAATCTAATTTTCCTACGTAATAATGTTTTCTTAACTCCAATTTAACACAGTTTAACGAATTTGTCTGATATAATTCTACAAAATTATAGGGTAAGTATCATATATGTAGTATTAGTAACTATCTTCTGAACAAATAACCAAACAATTTTCATATTTTTAATCAACATGTTTAAACCTCCTGTTTAAACTAGAAGTATTTTTCATTTTATAATGTGTAGCTTTTGTATCCAGCTTTTCACATTTAAGCCTTTTTGTAAAACTGCTTTATATTTTAATCAAGGCTTTTAAGCGTAGAGCCTTTTTTATCCGCGCCAAAACCAAAAGAGTGTTTTTCGTTTTTGTTATATTACCGCAAAGAGATAAAATTTTACTTTGAAAGAGTGTCATGTTCTACCTTTTATGTGTGTTATCTTATTTTATGGAAGACTTCGTTTGTATAAACTTTATTTTAACTAACAGTTCTGCTATTCTATCTAGTGTATGTAAGAATAGGCGAGAGTAGTTCTGTCATGACTAAAAGGAACTTTAGTGAAAGCGAAAAGCTTAGAAACGAGAAAATTTTCCAATGAATTTCCGCTGAAATTTCCCACAACTGAGTTTAAACTGTAGCACTACAAACAAACGAGGACTTTCCATTCATAACGGTGAATGGCTCGACATACAAGCTCAGCTTCCGGGGGTCGCTCGCTGCTTGACCCCCGCTGACCCAAGGTCGCGCCTGGCCATTGTTGCTCGTCTTTTGTTCAAACCACACGCGCGATTTTGTGACAGAATGTTTATAGGTCACCCGACTATACAACCTACTTTATATATAAAGCCGCGAAAGCTTCGAGATGACTTCCTTTCGGCTTTGAAAAGGAAGCAATGCGGTGCGGTTGTTACCGGTGGATGGAAGGCACTGTGTTATGTATATGAGTGAGCCTGCGTTGAATATTTAATGTTTTAGAGAAATGGGAATGTATGATAATCTGGATGTGGGTTAGGTGTTTTATTTTATATAAGACTAGCTCCTACCTGCCTTTTAGGCCGTCTGAAAGTGCTCGGTTTAACATAAAACAAATCATATACATATGTAGCTTTTGCAATTTCGAATCATTGGTAGGTTTTTTGAAACCGGATGAGCAGTTTTGAAGATTAATACCTACTGTTAACTTTACCCTGTAATCCCTGTAAATGTTCCTAGATTTTAGGATCTTAACATTTTCACAAAATCCTCTGCTCTTATAAAAAAGTGAAACTTTCTAATGTTTTCGCATGTTACATTACCTTTTATTATTAAAATGACCTTTAACTTAACTTTTTTTTAGATTTCTACTGAAAGTAATCAAGCGCATAGTTTCCTCCGACCGATTAAAACTCGCTAGTATAAAATATCGGAATGCTGACACTCGATACATCGCGAGTGGCTCTCGAGTCGCCAAGTGATTACCGTTCACTCGACGCACGCCACTCGCAGCCACTCGATGACTCGGAACGACTCGATTACTCGAACGGCCTTACTACCCACAGACTATACGCGACGTTTTATAGAAACTGCACGAGTCATAAAAGTAAAGTTTATTGATGGAAATTGCATGTTTGTATCAATTACTGAGTAGGCCGTTATTGAACAGACGCCAACACATCAAGCTACCAGAACCTGTGAAATTGTAATAGATTTTCAACTTTATCAAGAATCAAGAAGGTTCACGTTAGATTGGAAATTTTTGTCAGATTCGGGTTGGTTGATGTGCTCTACATTATTCAGATAAACGCTGCATTAGTTGCCAGCAACTCGACCCATGACTGTATACGTAGAAATTACGAGTATCCTACGAGAACTCAACAATTTAAAACTTCAATTTCAAATTTTCAATAACTCCCACCAATTCCAAGGTTTCAATAGCTGAAAACTTGTTAGGAACGAAAAAAAGTAGATTTTACCGCGTAGGTGTGGAAATTGGAACTGTAGCAATAAATAGTAAAGTCGCAGCGAATAGTCGCACTATGAGCGCCAGCATTTCATTCACGAAACTAGACACCATTTTGGAATCGAATAAATTCATTGGAGGCTATTTTTAGACAGTTCGACGAAACTTAAATTGTAAGAGTGTCTGGAATTTGTAATTCAGTTGTATTTAGTCAGGTACTTACTTACTTAGTCCGTAAAATGGATAAGGTAAGGTAGGGGAGTCTACCTGACAAAACGTGAAATGTCTATTGGGTAATTAACACTATTAGGGCTGATTTTTCTATAGTCTGAGAAATAAAAATTGCAGTTTGACAGCTTATCTATAGAAAATATGTCAAATCGCTATTTTTATTCCTCAGATAAAAGTTACTTTTGAAAAATCAGTCCTTAGTCAATAATTCCAAAACACAATTTAAATACATGAATAGTGGCGTCATAATTTGCTTTTACCAAGCAAAGTCTTTGCAGCATATGATAGAATCGCATTTTGGCAGCTCATAAAAGTATGTATGTCACTTATTGGGCATTGTCAAATATCCTACATTAATGTTGTGCTCCAAAACAAGTCCGTGGACTTGTTAGAACTTAGAAGCGTTCTAGGTATTATTAAAAATAAAATTTAATAATTCAAGTTAATAATAAATTTGTTTTCTCTTCCTCAGGTAAGCAAGTCAACAATGCAGACTTCGGAACAATAAGTACGTAGAATTACCATAACGATAGCAGCACAGAATTCGATGGCCGCCATTATCGAAAACGATTATCGAAATGAATAATGCAAATAGAGGTCCTTCAATATTATTTTCGTCGTTGAATATTGTTATTAAAGTCATGTCGAACTCGTAATATAGCCTGGATAATAATGGCCGTTGGGTTCGATAATATTTTGAAGGCAATGAATAGCTTTTGTTATACGACACCTATTATTGCTATTTGAAATTAACACAGATACTTTTGATTTTATTTTATATTTAGAAAGGTAATCAACCGAAAGCTTTTATAATAAAATTCATGAAAATATCGTTTCATTTCGAAGTAAAGTTTTCGCAGCTACAGTTACTACCATACGTGTATAAAGCAACAAATGTGAGGAATATTATGAATATGATGACGTGAAGAAAAAAAATATATTTATGCTTTTATGCTCAAGTTCTGAGTAGCGTTGCAATTAGTGCTGCTGCCGCGCTAATGAGAGCTTCGCCGCCATCTTAATTCGCACCTCGCATTACAAAATGGCGGCCCTTCGCGCGCACACCGCTATTATGCATCCACTCATAAATTTCCAGAAAATATTACAAAACTCTGTCAAGCTCGTGTATAAATATACACGAGCTTGACATGCCGCTACTGTAGTCTATCCTTTGAATAGATTAGCAAACACACATTGTCTGCTGGCTGTCACTAATGTCACCTGTCGGGCGAAATCAATGGCGGGAGTTTGAAAGGTGAAGTTTACGCTACAATGGGACAAGTTTATGCTACGTACTAGTGAGGCTGTTATTCAGTTAGTAAATTGTTTTATCTGTGAGAGTGAAATGTACTTCAAAGAAACAAATCCCTATAGGTATAAAAAATGTACCCAAATTGTACTATTTAGTACCTAAGTTTAAAAAAAAAGTACCTTCATCAGAACAAAATTATAACAAAATACAAAAATAAATATAATAACTGCTTTTCTATTCACTTATACTACAATTATGAAACCCATCTACGACGACCTTTATGAGACCAGGGACAGTTAATTCGCAATGTTGAACGCAATAGCCCGATCCGATTGGCTTAATTGAATTAATTGCTATTTCACTGTGAGTCCGATTTAATTGTCTTTTATTTCCTCGGCTAGTGGTCGTCTTTGTTGATAGTAATTAAACGTGTAAGTAATCCTTTGGATTAATGAGAGGTGCTTCGAGTAATTTTCTCTGTATGAATTTAGGTTGCGGTTACTTTTTTTTTAATTTGAATGTTTTTGCAACAAGATACGTTTCCACGTTCCTATTTTTTTAAATAATATAATTTGTAGTAAAAAATTAATGTAATTTTTAACACGAAAGTTTTCAAACAGTTCAGATTATTCTGAATAAAGTATCTTCATTATTCCTATCTTTATCAAAAGTAAGTACATAACATACCTTTCATTCAAGTCATTATAAAATGTCTAGATTCAGTTTTTTATAACGTATATGTGTGCCACGCTCGCATTTAAATGTTTTCCTTTGACATAATTATTCATTTGCAATATCTAGGAATCTAACGATGGAGATAATTTTTCTTTCTTTTATTTTGGCTTTAATTCACAGAGGCATATGTATTAGGAATCTTACATTCTGCAATCTAAGTTCAAGCCTATTTATATAGGATCATCGTCTCATAATTCTCTATTAGCCACCATTTCAGTATACCGCCCTTTTCTAACCGATATATCAATACTCGTTTTCATTTCCAATTTAGTTCCGCAGAAGGGCCAATATTCAATGATTTTCCATACCTGAACAAAATATGGCATACATAAACGAGAATTAATTACAACATAATTTATTCGGGTTGGCTCTCGAGATCCCTTTCTAAGCCTTGCTCAGGTGTTGGAGGGGGAATGAAGGGGGAGATCGTGTACAAATCACTACGCTCAACTTTGAACCATATTAATGGTTTTTGACTAAGGTATAGACGGTTGTTTTATTAACTTACGTGGGGATTCTGATACACCCAACACAATGTTAGTGTTACAAACAGAACCCACGTACGCAACGTATGCAACGCGTCATTAAATCTAAACGGTTGAATTTGTATGCCTAGAAACATACTCATCATACGCAATATAACGCGTTGCATACGTTGCGTACATGGGTTCAGTTTGTCCCTACCTTAATTCAAAGTTCGACGAAAATTAAATCAAGGTAAAAAAAATGACTTGCGAGTTAAGCTAACAAAATTATGATTCCGAACCTAACTACAGTATGTGGATATTTTTTTTAAAACAACGAAACCAAAAAATACTGGAAAATAAAAACTATTAATGTTTTTTTTTACAAGGTTCATTGTATAAGGCAAGATAGCATAGCAGCTGAAATATATTTTCAATATGAATAATTTATCTTTTTAGCCTTAATTGGTCGAAAACAATTAGCGAATTAAATCAAAGACTAGAAGAAAATAATTTCTAGCTACCTTATCCTATAAATGCTTAATTATCTTAAAGGAAAATGGAGCCTATCGACATAACATCGACATAAAATTGAATAGATCGACAAAGGGATTTTATCAGTGCAGATTAATGCTGCTACTTAAGTAAACCCTTTCCTTTAAGTCAGTCTGAGTATTCTGGGAAAAATTCAATTGATAGTTTTTGGACCGTAATTGAATGAGTGTTGTTATCTTTTGTCTTGTGAAAATCACGGAACATCGGTTTCCGGGTAAAACTGAAGAATGGTGGACGATCCCGACGCAGTTACTAGGCTGTGTTTCTGAAAGCTGACCCTAACTCACATAGGGAAAAGGGTAAACGGATTAAGTCGTTCGATTATGTTGACCACCTGACGCTGATTTTCAGTTACAGCCCACGAGTGCCATACGCTGTGAAATATAAAAATAAAACATTTAAAAAGACATTAGCGAGCTGCCACAGCTTCGCACGGGAGCAATCTTTACTATCTTATGCATGTTGAATGCCTAAGACTTACGCATCAAAATCCGTTGCATACATTTAATGATCTAAGCATACTTAAGGACAGACAGACAGCAGGAAGGGGCTTTGTTTTATAGTATGTCGTGATAATTAGTATTGTCCTCGCTAGAGAGTTCCGATAAACACGTGCGATCCCTGCTAATCACAAAGTGATACAAGGCGAAGCGCGGCCGCTATGTCCCTGCATTTTAAATCTGTAATATGTGTATAAAAATCTATCGCAGAATGTATTTTCAATTAAAGTATGTTTTTTAATTAAAGCTTCTGTCTGTGTGTCAATTAAAGCTTCTGTAACAAATTCATTAGGCCCAACGTTCCATCCAAAAAATCTCGCAGTTAAATAAATAACTCAAAACTTATGAAAAAGAGGCCGAAAAGTAACTCAATTGTTATTAAAACGGGTCATTCTTATCTTTTCCCGCGGTGTCGGTCCTCCATTACGAAATTAAAACAAAAGAAGATGGAAATTAAACTTTTCTGAAAATATAGGGAGCGATCCTTTTGTCGGGAATAATCGAGGGGCGTGGCGGGTCCTGATCTTTACTCCGGACCCTAAATTACCTCGGTTCAATGGTTCCAGATAAAGATTAAACTATTAAACCAGCCCTCGGAACCTTTCTAAGTATTTTATAACTTTTTTTCGTCCCCGTACCTGGCAGGATTCTTTAAGAGTTTTTAAGTTTGCAGGTGATTTTTTAACTGTTTTCGTCGTTGATTGTAGACGATTGATAGCTTTGTGAAAGTTTTTGTGAAAGGTTAATTCTTACTATCTACCCTCCTGGAGCATCATAAAGAAGATAAAAGATTTTAGTATGGAGGATGGCGCTGTCGGTCGCCCGCCATTTGTAATTTCTTTTTTCAGAATCGCGGTGCACAAGCAAATTGATACCTACATTCAGATAGTTGACACTTTAGAGCGAGAGCCGGCTGCAGAAGTACCTACGTCATCGGCTACCCCAATGGGCTATATTCAGATCGTTAACCGACACTTAAACACGTAAAAAAAATCAGGTCTGCCAGAGCCGATCCTGCCGGGTCATAGAAATAATCGATATTTTTTGACATAATTTTTTAATAAAAATTACCTCATAAGATACCCGAATGAAAGTGCTGGCAGCAGTTAACCATTGATTAGTTATGTAAAAAAAAGTTGGTCTGCCATTGCGCAGCCTGCCGGAAGTACTTGGCAGACACCTAAATATATGCCCTTCTGACTCACTAAACCTACCTCATCGAGTACCCGGATGGAACCAACGCTAAATAATAGCCAAGATGCCCCTGATAGTGGATCAAAAGGTCTGCCAGGTCTAAGCTCAGAAACTTAGTGTTCAAAGCATTTGAAGTTGATAGGGAGCGTAATTTCACCTGAAGTCAAAATAACATTTAACATTTAAAATAACATTTTTTATCATTGTTTTGTTTCTAAAGTTATACAAATTCATGAATATTAAATATTTTTTTTCGAAACATTAAATAAAAAAACACGTGTAGGGATAAAAGATGTAAATTCAAAATTTAGCAATAATCACTACGAGTTTAATAACATGCTTACAATTTATATACATACTATATATGTACATACAACTGTCAAAACTTAGTTTAAGTTGGCATTAGAATTACCTGAATTCTGTATACATATTTGTAAGTTTAGGGAACTACATAAGTAGGCTTTCGAGTGGAGAACCTGTTATTGAGTAAATCAAGTCAACGCCTAATTAACTTGACCACCACCAGGATCTCTCTCATCATCTGAGCCGTAGGACGTCCACTGCTGAACATAGGTCTCCCCTTTAGATTTCCACGTATACTGGTTGGAAGCGACCTGCATCCAGCGTTCTCCGGCGAACTTTATAAGGTCGTCTATCTATCTTGTTGGTGGCCCAAGTAACACAAACTTCTGAATAAGAGCTGAGTATGTGCAGTCATCAAGATTATAATCTGAATACCATACTACGTAACGTCTGAGTAAACACCTATTCAGACTTTATTCAAGAAAAAAAATGCCCCAAAATTAAATGCATAAATCTTAATAACTTCTGAGTAACATCTGAGCAGGAGCTTTACAATGGTGAAATCATCTTAGTAACTTCTGGATAACAGCTGATATTCCTTTTATTAAGCTCTTACTCATACAATATTCAATTTATGTCGATTTGGTACATGGATTCCGTATTAATTCAGCATTACTTTCATGTTAACAATAATGTAGATTTTATTCATACAAATTGTAAAATAGGACAATCAGAAATTTTTAATGTCGGTGATCGAGTCATTGCTTGACATTATATATGGAGAATTTATTAAAACAAATAATAAGTTTATGTGTTATATGGTTTGCTACATGTTAATTCTTAGTGCGCAAATTATTTTGTCGTAAATAGTTTATGATTTTTCCGATTATTTTTAACGCGCCGCTTGAATAGTCAAGATAAGCGATTGTAAATATTATTTTCACACCACTTGCTCGTAAATGTCAAATTATATGTCATGCAAACAAGGAATAAAGCAGGTCAATGTTCCCTCTCGCTCGAGCCGGGCAATAATATATGTACTGAATTTCATTATTCCCGTGGGAATAATGTGATTTGAATTTGGAACCTCAAATAAAACCATATGAAAACTTTCACCAAGGAGTTGCATCAGTAATGGCGGCCGCTGGCTGCAACAGCTGATCGCTTACAGTGGTGCCAACTTCACGTTCGAAGGTTGTCGTACCACATCAAATTTCAAAAATCGAATTGATTTCCTCGCTACAGTAGGTGTGAAAAGCAGAGTACGCTCCTCGGGAGTAAAGCTGCCTTGTCTTGGGCTAACTTGAATCCCTCGCTACACTAAGGATTCTTAACTTAATTCATGAACCTCCTCGCTGCGCTACGGAGGTTCACCCCCAGAATCCTTAGTGTAGCTTTGGGATTCAATACGCCCGTGACGTAAGGCAATGCTTTACTCCCTTGTTGCGTAATCTACTATTTCGTAAATGCATGCTTGGTCTGACTAAAATACTTATGGCGAAATTTCTAATTTTAGCAATTCCAATGGAACAATTATGATAAACAGAGTTGAAAATGTGGTAGTTGTAAGGTTAATCGTTCAAATAATCTTGATGAATTCCTTGTAATTATAATTATTCACAAAACAAAAATGGCGATCGCTTGTTTTGCTTCCATTACTGAATAAAAGTCCACAAGATTCTAGTTACTACCCTTGAATGAGCTAATATTAAGTTATTTGCGCTATTATACATACTTGTGGTGCGTTAAATTGAATAAGTTAGTTTAAAACACACTGATAAGCAAGTGAAAACTTAATAAAAGCCGAAATGATCTTTTCTATTCAGCAGCTGAATAACTGGTGAAACATGAAAATAATTACCCAGTTTTAAGCATAAAATAATCACACACCTTACAATTATTCAGTATCAAGATGTAAGACAGCATTATCTAATATCTTTATTCAGATTGTTGTACATTATGCAGCAATCAGCTTAATCAAACGCTACTAGCTTTATTGAATAATAGCAAAACTGAATATGATTATTCAGATAAATGCTTCTATAGGGACTAATAAAGTACACTTTACAATTATTCAGTATCAAGCTGTAAAACAGCATTATCTAATACCTTTATTCAGATTTTTGTACATTATGCAGCAATCAGTTTAATGAAACGCTACTAGCTTAATAATTATTGAATAATAGCAAAACTGATTATGATTATTCAGATAAATGCTTCCATAGGGACTTATTTTTAGCTTAATAATACATAGAAAGCGTAATACCTAATAATGTTTGTATAATTGTCTAACATATCTTAGTTATTAAGTTTAAAGGAATAGAGTACAAATATACAGAACCTATTATGCATTAAGAATTTCACGAGTCCAAACTCAACTTAATACAACATTTAGCTATTTCTAAGGCTCTTAATCAAAGAACATCCATGATTAAACCGTATAGTTTTACAAATGTGTACTGTTATATTGCTTGTGTGTTACTTGGGGGACGTCCTACGCTGCGCTTGCTAGTCTGTGGTCTCGACTCTAGTTCTTTTCGACCCAATCGCCACCCATTGACCATCTTCTCTGCGAGAAATATGGCCTGCTCATTGCCACTTCAGCTTACTGCACCCGCTCTCAGAAGCTCTGAAGTGATTCCGTCACCGTATATCACTTCAGAGCTTCTGAGAGCCGGTGGAAAACCGGTACCTAAAGTCCTCCAGAACTGTTTTACACCGTCCTGTTCAACGGCAAACGGCTGAAGCACGGAGCATTGGTGAGGTGGTGCTGTTCTTCAAAACGAGGTGATAACATACATACCTCAGTGCCTCAAGACAGAAGTCTTGAACCAATGTGTTTTAGTGATGACTTATGGCACCGAAACGTGGCCTTTCACTATCGGCCTCATCTCAAAGCTCAACGTCGCTCAAATATAGCCCACAAGAACATATAATATAGCCCTCCGGATTAGCAAGCTGAAGTGGCAATGAGCAGGCCATAATTCTCGCAGAGAAGATGGTCAATGGATGGCGATTGGGTCAAAAAGCACTACAGTGGAGACCACGGACTAGCAAGCGCAGCGTAGGACGTCCACCAACAAGATAGATAGACGACTTTATGAAGTTCGCCGGAGAACGCTGGATGCAGGTCGCTTCCAATCAGTATATGTGGAAATCTAAAGGGGAGACCTATGTTCAGCAGTGGACGTCCTACGGCTCAGATGATGAGAGAGATCCTGGTGGTGGTCAAGTTAATTAGGCGTTGACTTGATTTACTCAATAACAGGTTCTCCACTCGAAAGCCTACTTAGTTCCCTAAACTTACAAATATGTATACAGAGTTCAGGTAATTCTAAGGCCCTTCGTACACAAGGCGACTCCAGTATCCGATACCTTGCGACTTCGGTATCCAAGCGACTATCGGAATACAAACCATAGAGGTTCGGACACAGGCACGCGTCAATGTATACCAATATCGTAAAGTATCGGAGACTTGCGTCGCCTAGTGTACGAAGGGGCTAATGCCAACTTAAACTAAGTTTTGACAGTTGTATGTACATATATAGTATGTATATAAATTGTAAGCATGCTATTAAACTCGTAGTGATTATTGCAAAATTTTGAATTTACATCTTTTATCCCTACACGTGTTTTTTATTTAATGTTTCGAAAAAAAATATTTAATATTCATGAATTTGTATAACTTTAGAAACAAAACAATGATAAAAAATGTTATTTTAAATGTTAAATGTTATTTTGACTTCAGGTGAAATTACGCTCCCTATCAACTTCAAATGCTTTGAACACTAAGTTTCGGCAGGCTTAGACCTGGCAGACCTTTTGATCCACTATCAGGGGCATCTTGGCTATTATTTAGCGTTGGTTCCATCCGGGTACTCGATGAGGTAGGTTTAGTGATTCAGAAGGGCATATATTTAGGTGTCTGCCAAGTACTTCCGGCAGGCTGCGCAATGGCAGACCAACTTTTTTTTACATAACTAATCAATGGTTAACTGCTGCCAGCACTTTCATTCGGGTATCTTATGAGGTAATTTTTATTAAAAAATTATGTCAAAAAATATCGATTATTTCTATGACCCGGCAGGATCGGCTCTGGCAGACCTGATTTTTTTTACGTGTTTAAGTGTCGGTTAACGATCTAAATATAGCCCATTGGGGTAGCCGATGACGTAGGTACTTCTGCAGCCGGCTCTCGCACCACTTAGACAAACAAAAAATATGCTTGACATAATGTCCTAACGCGTGACGTTTCGGAGGTATTCGCCGAAATATATTATGTCGAAAACGGAACCTTGGAGAAACAACTTCCAGCTTTTCTCACTGCAGGTATTCTTGAATTACATCGACATAATTACATAATGTAATGTAATATTTTTCATTATGAAAAAGTTGATCGTATTTCTACTTTAGATATGTAAAGAAAATTCGCAGATATAATCACTGTTAACATGTCGACATGCCTTCTCAATCTTCCGTAAATACAGACCAGCCCGAAGCTATCCGCTGAATCTCCTAGTCACATGTTACGACATCGAGTGGACGATGTTCCGAATTCCGTTGAATGTTGAAGCTTACATGACATCATTTTGATATGCCGTACGAACAGGAGGTATAGTGCAACATGGTAATTTAGGCGCGAAACTATATTTAAGTTTAAAGGAACGTCGCCATATTATTTTTCTAAAAACAATTTTCTTTTTTTTTATTGACGTGCATTTTTTTTGGCAAGTCTTGCATTCAAGTATGACGTCACTTTAATAGGCAAGTTGCTTCTGTTGAAAAAAACAATCTACAGTTCTTTCCTACTTGCAACTTCTATGCGGGTTTGTTCTAGTTGCATACAATTTATACGAGTAACTTGTAGTATGGAAACGCGACATTAACTCCTTTCTTTTCCATTTATTTCCAAAGAAAATGTGGACATGTCAAGTCACGTACTTATTTTATCCATACAGCTTTCCAAGCTTTCATTTTATAGGTTCTCAATTACTAGAAAATGGTTTTCAATGGCTTGTTTATTACATTAAAAGCCTGTACCATAAACAACAAATAGCCGAGACGTTTCCTATTAGACGCGCGTACAGTTAAATTGGTTACCGGATCTAATTAGCACTAACTCGATCAGTTCATACTTGAGCCGAATCTGATTAGCGAGCTCCGCTTCGCCGCTCACACCGGATGCGTCTATCGCCGCCAGGTGGCGCCACTTGCTGTTGCAATATTATTTACTGCGTTTACTACTGATATCCTGTTTGATTTACATTAGTATACCTATTTATTCTAAATTGGGTTTTCGCAGAAGCATAGCACACTTTCCCTCTTCTCCTTATCCTATTTCACTCAGGACCAAATAGGTCAAGGACTAAATTTGGCAGATACAATTCACCCTGACACTATTTTACAAAAAAAAAAAAAACATTTCTATGACCCAAAATTTTTCCTTGATGAAAATTCTTAACGCATCTTTTTGATGTAGCAATTGGTATTACTCGTAAAAGCCCATACTTAAAAACCTTTACTCATCATGCCAAAAACCAAGTTGCAATTTAGTGAAGTCACTTTTCAGTGGACCCCAAAGTCGGTAGTAGAAAGGTTAATATCTACAGATGGGGATTCACGGACGGTTCTGATCTGAAGTCTATATTATGGCGTATCTCCACACACAATGATTCACTTTTGTCCTGCTCCGAATGCCCTTTAACCTGTACCGTCAGCACGAGTTTTCAGTATTTAAGACGTAAAGTTAAACTGGAACTGACGACTTCAAATTGACAATTTTCAATGAAAAAATTGGTTCCTTCTTCGCACACCAGAGGCGCTGTTCCATATTTTCATACAATAAACGCTGTAAATACTGGAAAAATTCTGTAAAGTAAAATAGTGAAAACTCGTGCTAGAGGTACTGTACACTGGACGACCTTAATAACTGCATCGGTTAGCAGAGTTCGTGTAACTGAATTTTGGGCCAATGACATGACGGCACAAACATAATATTTGCCAGCGACACGGTAAAAAGAAGAGTGGACCCCCTTTCCAAATCTTGTACCAAACTTACCTTACACCCTTATCTAACGACTGGTTAGCAAACATCATCGTCACCCCAAATACAGTCCAGCAATAGAATTGCACATAAACATGTACGACGTGATAAACAAACAAGTGGATGCAATATCTCGGCAATTACAGGCGAGCGCCGATCTCCAATATCCGGCGCACAATCAAGATGGCCGGGCTTCCGGCGGCCATGTTGCTACGTCACGCCGATACACCAATCTGTTTACACCCTGTATCGAATGAGTTTTGATATAAATACAGATAGTTTATTAATTAAAGGAAAGGATTGAGAACTTTTTTTTTAACGTGGTAAAATCATCCATTAAGACCTCTCACCCAGGGCAGGACAGGAGGGACTGCCAGACTTGTACTGACTTAAATCCATGGTGTCCTTCAAAAGCATTTGACGTTCCGCAGGCACGGTTATCTGACAAGACAGTCCTGCAAGCCCTGCAGGCTTTGTTTTCTAAGGGGTATCCCGTCATATCGCTGACAGCTCTTTGAGGGGCGCGTTGAACACGACGCACCTTTGCCCGGGGCATGGTCCATGAGCGGCAGTTCTAAATATTTTTTGGTATTTTTTTTAATACACTCGCTAGCATTCGTACGAAATCCCTTTTTTCCGATTCCGTGCGATCTGGAGTACTTAATTCCTAATTAAGTGTAGTAAAAATGATACTTACTATTTTAAATGTCTAACTGTAAACTCTTAAATTGATACCTAATTGATTTTAAACACGCCATTATTTATGGAGCTATCCCGGTTCAATTCCAAGTAAGTGATTTTATACTTTTGCTCGCTAGCGTATTTTAAAATAATTGGGATCCGATGTATATGGCACCTAAGTATAGGTGCCTTGTTATTGCCGAATATTAAAATTCTCATTGTTAATCTGGCTTGCTGCCAGGGGCTGCAGTCTCGACATACATAACGATTGTTTTGCGTCAAAAATCGGTCGCTAAGTCCTAACGATCCGATTCTATCAATTTTTGGTAGTCTCTACGGTCTCAACTGCCAAAACTACCGAGTGTCATCGCTAACTTTGCGACCATTTTTGACAGCCTCCTAAGTGATAGCTACGGTCGATACGGCTGGCGGTAGTCTCGACATTCATAGCGATCGCTTTGCGTCAAAAATCGGTCGCTAAGTCCTAACGACCCAATTGTAACGATTTTTGGTAGTCTCTACTCCCAAAATTATCGAGTGTCATCGCAAACTTTGACAATATTTTCGCAAAAATAACGATTTTCGTAAAGTTATGTCAATTTCTTTGCGACCGTTTTTGAAGGCACGCTAGGAGATAGCTACGATCGCTACCATTGCCATATTGTGTTTTGGCATTACGAAAATATTAAATTAATAGTATTTAAACAATAATAACTGTATAATATTTAGCGTGGGACTTAGTTTTGTTTGAAAAGAAACGCAATGTACCTAATGCGGCCACAAATACCAAGAAACCGACGAAAAAACGAAAATACCTTTGATATCAAAGGACCTGTTTCACGGGCTCCTTAGTGAATTAATGGATCTGCAGTGCTACATAATATGAAGACTAAATATAGATTGCAGGAACCAGAGAACACCACATCCATGCAGATGGTGGACAATGGTTTAGGGCCATTCATGTAATGTGCAAGTTGTAAGTTGACCTTCCGTTCTATAAAATCTAAAATGTTCTTTAAAAGTATGTACCTTTTTACATGATTATTTGATATATTACAGGAGTGTGACTCTGATATAAATATTTTAAATGTTAATGAACGATGGCCAGTAGCAAGCTCAAATGTGGGCAAATTCAATAGTGCTCTCAACAATGAAGCAGCAGTTGCTTGGTAAGTAACAATGAATGAGAATAACAATGTGTTGAAGAGGTTGCCCATTATTTCTTTATATGTTTAATCTTTTAGGTGATGATTGATAAAACCGTGGGCCTCTAGAACCGTGGCTAATAACTCCCATAAACATCAAAGCCTTGGTTCATCGGATTACAAATTACCGAAGTACGCTCAGCCAGGAACATCATAGAAATATGCTTCGGTGTGGTAAAAACTGTATTTAGTTGTTAATCCCAAAAAACGCCAACAGATGTACGAACCGTATATACAGTGATAAAGTCCATGATGACGGGTAACTTATCAACTGATTTGTGTTGTTATTTTACTATAAATAAATAGATACGTATACCTAACACCATTTTGTGAATATTCATGAAATTTTATTTTTGTTATGCAGGCTCTGGACGAGCTGATGCAGAGCGCATAAGAAGAAAACTCATAAATACTAGTTTTAATATACTCTGTGTTCCCTGTTCAAATAAAAACATGTAAAATCATTAATTATTTTTATTTACAAAATAATTGTGATAGATTAGCAATCGCTTCAGCTATTTTGCTTGCAGCCTGCGCAAATAGCAGCGACGCCTCGGCTTGTACCGTGGTTGCCTCAGACTACATTTTGGCAGCGTCTGATTGTGCCAAGAATCCATCAATTTGAGCAATGTTACACGTGGCGTACGCTTAAACCTGAAACATAAAAATATTCATTATATAAACACAATATCAGTTCCGGATTAACCCTAGCTGAAGTAATTAAGCAATAGTAGCTTAAGGCGTAACGTCTCAGGGGGCACCATAAACAGGACCGGAAAATTATTTGCTAGCACACGAAACGCTTTTTGAAATTTACTAACAAAGAACTCCGTCTATGAATGAACTTAAAAGATAAGCGTGTACCTATATCCCAAGGATAGCATAGTAAAAATGTAAAAATGGTAGGGGGCCCATACGCTGGGATTGCTTGGCATCAAGTAGTCTTAATCCAGCACTGCACAGAATACTTGGGATGTATACAAAGTATTAAATTTAGTTCCAAAAATACGAATAAAAATTGTCATTGTAGGTCGTACTTACCGGCCGCTTACGCTGCTGGCACACGGTGGACCTGCGCCTGTATCCAACTGTATCGCTGTACATGGAAATACCGTTTTATTTCCGTTATTTTAAATTTGTGAAACATTGATTTTGCACAAACAAACTTGACAGTGACAGTATGCTTGTTTGACATGTTGAACGTCTTGGTGTTGCAATGAAGCAAACTAATAAGTTCCTTGTTATGAGTATTCTTAAAAACGGTAAATGAAACTTACACTTTTCGATGAAATTAAGTGTTAACCTAATACGTTATACCTTCTTCTGCACAACTTTTTAGGAAAAAAATATTTTTAGAGAATATCTTATCCATCAATTTTCCCTATAATAAAAAGTTTTTTTCTAAAATACTAATAATTAACCGGACTATGAATACAATTTTCGTAAACTTAGCGACATCGCAAAATCATCATAATTACCGACTTTGCTCGTTACCTCGGATGTAGAGACTTGCATTCATTGTGACAGTCGTTATTGCAGGCGATTTTTTTCGTTAAAATTTGACAAGACTGCACGCCATTGCTTTATTTGTTTACTAGCTGCTGCCAGCGGTTTCACCCGCTACAACTCGAAAATTATCCCACGGGAACATAAAATCGGGATAAAAACTATTCTGTGTTAATCCAGGTTATAAACTATCTGTGTACCAAATTTCAGCCAAATCCGTTCAGTAGTTTTTGCGTGAAAGAGTAACAAACATCCATACATCCATACATACAAACTTTCACGTTTATAATATTAGTAGGATTTTACATTACGAAAATATTTAATAAATAGTATTTAAATAATAAAAAGCCCGGTAGAATATTTAGCGTGGGACTTAGTTGTGCTCGAGAACAGACGCGATGTGTTAATAAGGCGGCAAACAGCACGAAACCGGGGAGAAAACGTAATTCCCTTGGATTTGAAGGATGGACAATTTCTTAATCTATATAGAATTTTCACGAGCTCCTTAGTGGGGACTGCCGTACTTTCTTTCTGGATGAATAAGCATAAATGAACATAAAAATTTGCCTAGAAGAGGTTGCCCATTAGGTGATGATGGATATCCTCTAGAACCGTGATTGAATGACTTCCATAAACATTGACGCCCTGGCACAACGGAGTATAAATATACCAAAACACACTGCTTAGCCAGGAACATCAGCAGTATACTGCTGGCTTATAATTATCCAGTCCAGAATATGAGGATTAAATATAGATACTTAACAGAAATCAGAATACACCACATCGGTGGACAATGGTAAAGTCCATGATGATGGGTAACTTATCGACTGATTTATTTTGTTAATTACTACAAACATTCAGATACGTGTACCTAACACCATTTTGCGAATATTCAAGAAATTTTAATTTTCTTATACAGGACAAAGGACAGAGCGCATGAAGAAGAACCTTTAATACCTACTAGATATTTTCATTTTATGGTATACTCTATTTTCAAATAAAAAAACCAAGTAATATCATTTATTATTTTTATTTACACAATTAGCAATCGTATCAGCTATTTTGCTTGCTGCCTGCACATTCTTGCTATTTAGCAGCGACGCCTCGGCTTGTACCTTGGTTGCCTCAGCCTATATCAGCAGGTATTGGCTTGCGCCAAAAGCGCATCAATTTGAGCAGATGTAACACGTGGCGTACACTGAAACATATTAATCATGTAAACAAAAAATCAGTTCCGGGTTAACCCTTAAGCAAATTAAGCAATTGCTAAGGGCATCACGTCTCAAGGGGCGCCATAAATTTATTTGCTGGCACATGAAAGGCTGTTTGAAATTGACTTGCGAAGAACTCAATAGACGATGAATGAACATAAATGATAAACATTAATATACCAAGGTTTGTGTAGAAAACAGTAGTAAGTATAAGTAAGCCCCCTACCCGCCCTTAGGCTTGGATGACTTAGGGCATCAATATAATACAAAATCAGTGTTGATCGGACACTGCATAGAATACTTTGGATGTAAACAAAGTATTCAATTTAGAACCAAAAATACGGATTGAAATAATCGTTGTAGGTTGTACTTACCTGACGCTCACGCTGCTGGGACACGGCGGGCCTCCGCCTTTATAGCTGTCCATGGAAACACCGTTTTATTTCCGTTATTTTAAATATAATAATTATGATATTATTATGCGAAACAATGTTTTTGTACAATCAAACTTGACAACGACAGTTTGCCTGTTTGACATGTTGAACGTCTACTTAGGTGTTGCAAGGAAACAAACGAATAAGTTCTTGGTTATGAGTACTTATTCTTAAAAACGGCTTAAGAATCTCACACATTTTGATAAAATAAAGTGTTAACATGATAGGGTTTACCTTTTTTATGCACAACTTTATAAGGAAAATATATTTTTGAGAGTATCTTATCTTTCAATTTTCCCTGTAAATAAAAGTTTTTTTCAACTGCCAATATTTTACAGCATTAGTGCACATGTATACCTGCATTAGTGGTATAAAAGCCTAGAATCCCTGACAAAAACATGATTAATTTACCACTCTATGAATACAATTTTCGTAAGCATAGCGACATCGCAAAGCCAAGATAATTACCGACTTTGCTCGCTATCTCGGACGCTAGACTTTTGACAGTCGTTATGGCATGCGAATTTTTTCGTTAATATTTAGCGATCGCTACGTATCGATCGAATCGCTATCTATGTAGAGACTGCAGGCCCAGGGGTTTCATTTTACTTTTACTGTCGCACATTTTTAATTTAAACCGTAACGATGTGCAAAATTCTCATTTACTGGTTGACAATATATATTTTTGGTAAATTTATTATGTAGGTTTAATCTACAATATTGTTTACTTAACACTAGCAAAAGCTGGATCAGCTGGGCTCATGAAGGTTGCATAAAAAGTGTAAAAGGCCAAAAAATAGGACACATGTGAGTAGGTATAAATATCTCCTGGCAGAAGTGATTGAAGATGGGTCGAAGATGATGAGGATGATGGAAGTTTAATCACACGTGCCAAAAAGTAAAATTATATTGAGTACCTTTGCAATCACCATTTCTAAATCTAATTATTCTCGACATAAAACTTCGTCCTAACTTATCCATCGTTTAGTTTTAAGAGCATACCGTGCAAAGTGCTCATCCAAGATAATGTCACTAACTTCATAAGTGGAGAACACTTAAACAACAGACCACCAACCTATATTTAATCTGTCCCAGTATAAATACCGTTAAACGTTTATAGGGCTTGTCGTACCGTGCCTTAAGGCCATAACAGGCGAGATGGCTTCAAAGAACACTTTTACGATAATAGGTCCCTCGTAGAGGTAAATAGGTAAAGGCACTCCCTTACTGGAATAATGTAACAGTAGGATTTTGAAGCCTTATCACAAGATTATTTTATTTACAGCTCACTTGAAGTATTTACTGCGTTTATTATTTACAAAATTGAGAAAGCGCCTATAGTATACGAACGAGAAACTAATTAACGAGGCTGCATGGGCTAGATCTCTTTGCCGTCCCGAAAGGGGAAAAATAAACTAATTGATGACAAAGTTTCAGTTCATTACAATACGTCACAAAGCGTGAAAAATCGTGCTAGGGCTTCAGACTTGTGATGTGATGTGTTTAGTGGATCTCGGCTCCTATTGCCTTGTCTTGTGGATTTGATTGTTTTAAGGTTTGTTTTGCGTGTTTGCTTGCAATATTTTTGGGTATGTACGAGTATGTAGCATCAAACTATTACACTGTAAGCGAATGTTACAAGTGAGGAAGTCTTTAGGATCAATTTACTAGACGCGATACGGCTCGCACATTTCAATAGAGCAACTCAAAAGCTAACATTATTTACTACACAAAAAGATACATCTTATTATTTCACCGATAACACGACACAACAAGATAGTTATTTCCAGTAACGCGTGTCGCGATAAGTCGCGTCGCGTCAAGGTGTATACTCACCCTTAGAGGTATGAGTAGTATACTTGTTGAAGTCGAGACGCTCTATACCTCTACGTCGGGTTTCACGCGGCATCAGTTTCCATTTTATTCAAGGTTCTCTTGAGTATGATATTTCTACGCGTTGAAACTTGCTACTACTTTTATGATTTAGTGTTAGAGATGGGGTTACTTCTGCTAAGGGTTTCATGTAAGGTCGCATGTTGATGGAATATGATTAATAACATGATTTTCTTTGGTTTATTACTACTTTATGGTCTACTAGGTGTTGCCTGCGGCTTTGCCCGCGTGTTCGTTGAATATTATCATTCAGGGATGTATAATGAATGTGGAAGGTATCTTATGTGTTATTCTAGACCTATGTATTCTGACCCAAATTAATCAACATCCGATCAGCCATTCTTACATTATCCAAATACCCTATATATTCTTCTAGATCATAATTTTGTATTTTTGCGCACATTGCGATCTCTTTAACTGCTCCCTCGTCTAACCAAGTGTGGTCCTGGCCATTTCTGCGCCCTTCCAGGGTCTGCGTCCTGTGCCTAGGCAGAGTCCTATTTTCGGCATTGTGCAAAAACGTTCATCATCATCATCTCAGCCAAAGGCCGTCCACTGCTGTGCGTCACTCCCCTTTAGATCTTCACAAATACCGGTTAGAAACGACCTATATCCAACGTCTTCCGGCGACCTTTATAAAGTCGTCTGTCCATCAAACCAAGCTGCTTCTTTACTTATTCAAAGCTTTTAAAGATTAGTTACTTAAGTAGCTAAATACATCAAGGAAAGTCTATGTTCACACTGTCGCTCACCGGGGATGTTCCACGCATCGCTGTTGTACATTAGTCTTATGTGTTCCGTGTCTTGGTCTCATCTGGTCTCACATTCCTTTCACAATACGTAAGTATCTTGGCATTATGTGAATGAAACAGTGTTTTGTGGTTAATAGTTGGCAATCTTTTGTGCAAATAATAGTGGAACTGCGAACGTGACTATTACAATTTTGTTTCAATTTACGTATGTCATTTCCTTTTTTAAATGAATTCTCTCGCCTTTTATGGGGCAGGGACTGATTTGACTACGAGGCTGCTGTAACCTGTTAAGATTTAAGACAGTCCTGTGACCCATGTATTATGTCCTTAAAATGAATCTCAACTTGAAGAATTTTGCCTACATTATTTGCAGACGTAGTGTAACATACGGATTAAAAAGTAAATTGTCCCTGTGCGAGTTATGGCGCAGCGGTTGTTTTAACCGAATTTTGCCTTGCAATGAAAGGAAAACAAGGATTCCGCTGTCCCCATTACACGAGTCCCCATGAGAAGAACAGAATACACTGAGCGAGCAACACACACACACACACACACATCTTACAACAATTTTAAACAGCTTACTAGATTAAAAGAAAAAATATTTATCACTATTTCAACATCAACACTATCACACTCCATGTTTTCCATTCAATTGAGCCAACCACGAGCCAACTATATTCATTTATCTAAAAATACAAGTTCCTTGCTTGTTCGAGTCCATGCCAATCAATTTGGTACACTGAATAACAATATCCAGAATAAGCTGTCCTCGCATTGTATAAGCTTTAAGCTTTTGGTACATTGATAGATCAGATTAGACTAGGCGTGTATAGATTCGTGGAACATAATCTCCAGTAAAACCTGACCTCGCTTTTCACCAGATCTTCTCACATTGAGAGGTCAGATTATATTGGAACTGTTTCGTTTTATGTCGAGTGTCAAAATTTCCAGTATAAGCTGATCTCGCTTTCAAAAGATTTTACGTGTATTGAGAGGTCAGATTACACTGGGGATATGTAGAGTTGTGGAACCAAAATTCAATAAAACCTGACCTCGCTTTTCACCGGCTTTCGTTACATGGTAGTGTCCGGATATACTGGGACATTGTAGTTTGATATGGGGTGGGTAGGACTACAGTGCGCGGTAACAAAATCCTATGAGACTGTAAGCTCTATTGGTACGGTCGCCGACTTAGCGTGACTCTGCCACGTTCGGCCGTCAACAACCAAAGTTTGGTGAGCTCGCGTGATGTGCTTTTGGTTAAAGCTTAAAGCTTCAGTTTGTGCATGCTTTGGGTACCTACCAGTGTATGTTGAAGTGTTGTTGAGTTGTTGTTTGTTAAACACGTGAAGGGGCTTACCATATAATATGGAGCCCGCGCCACGACTGAAGTCGTTTCGACGCGGCGCTCTGTCTATGCCATTTACATCATCAAATTGCATAAAAAAGTACTTACTATATATTTTCCGAAAGACTTCAGTATTTTACGCAGCGATTTCACCTATTTCGATGGTCTTTCACTGATGTTCTTTTAGAGAGACTAAAAGTCACTCAAAGAACAATGGAAAGTGCTATGCTCGAAGTTTCTTTGTGGGATACAATCCGAAAATAGGACATAGCTCTTACAATTTGCCAGTTTAAACTCGGAATGAGTAGGTGGCACTCACTCGTTGAACTTATAACCGATGGGGAAGAGCAATTCTCTCAACCAAGAAACGGAAAACTCAGCGTAGACCTCCAACTAGTTGGACCGACGACATCATGAGAGTAGCGAGCAACTGATCTATGCTTGTAGCGAATTGACGTTCGGCGTGGCGGTCTAAGGCTTTTGTTCAAGTTGTGGGTCTTCCAGCTGATGACGATAAGCAGACGGCGATTTGTGATAGCAATTCAATAATGATAATGCTAAAGTTACCTTTTATGATTCCCTGAACAATAATGTCGCCAAGAAACCTTTTAATATTTTGACTTCAATGATATGAAAATGCCTTTACTGGCAGCTGAGATATTTCAATTTTGTGTCAACGGCGAGTGGCAGGCGCAATGCAATAACTCGTAGCAAGTCCATTACAGCTGCATCTGTAATAAGCAGTTGTCTGTTCACAATAGGACGACCGTTGGCAAGATCTGTCATTGCTACTGGACAGCAACTTTTTGAATCGTAGTATTATTTATTTGTTTAAGATGTCAGTACGAATGTGATATTTTACTCCGCTCTTTTATGGAGCATTTGTTGCGCGTAACTGTCAAAATAAATAGGTAGTTTGAAAAACAAAAACCTGTTAAAATAGTTTGAGTACCGACTGAAGTCATTTCTCATTTTTTTTAAAACACACAGGAAGAATAATATAAAACAGCTTACGATGCTGCTTTGTATTAATACGAGAAACAATATAAAACAGCTTACGATGCTGCTTTGTAGATAAAACAAAGCTAGCACAATTTCAAGACTAACGAGCAACTATCCTCTATTTCTTATTTTTATACGAACTGAACATTTTTCTAGAGGCTCTTTAGAGGAACCAATTTATCTAAGTTTGCCTGTACGAAACATCGCGAGAGTATTCTGCGTATAATTTTCTTTTGCAATAAATTACTTGTGTTAGTTTTGTGACAGTTTCCCGCAATATTCGAATATTAGAGAATTGTTTTATGGAGCAGAAAATGTACTTCAAGGAATGTTTATAATTCTACGCCTTGTCACGTCGCTTTTCATTTATTTATGATTTTGTGTAAGTACCTCTTTAGTCTACGAGGTGTACGGTAACGGAACACCAAAAATGTATTACAAATTATTAATTCTGAGTAACCGCATGCATGTCCTGCCCAGTCTTACATAAAAAATGAAAAAAGATATTTAAATAGACTTTAAAACGGATATATTTAAAAAAATACTCTTTGACACATGCATCGAATTTTAAAGATTTTGCGTGAAAGAAAAATTTGAGATTTTTTTGACAGATTAAAGACATCCGATGCTTGTACAGTCAGCTTCGGAAGTTGCTGACCACATTCAGATTTTCAAAATCTTTGTACACCGAAATAATACGTAAAAATACGTTGTACAGCGATTTTGAAAATCTGAATATGGTCAGCATCTTTCGATGCTGACTGTACCAACCAAGCCACCGAAGTTTTTACCTAATAGCATCAAATTCTTCAATCCATTCCGCACGGTGACGTGGTTACGAGTCGTTGGTTTGCAATAAATGGTGCTAAACACCATTTATTGCAAAACTGAAAACGGATTTAAAAACAGATCTATACAAGTACCATTCACTGAAAGTCAAATAAAGGCACCTGTTAACAAGTTTTTCGATTCAAAGCAAATTACGCCGACAGCGAAAATAATATACAAGATATGAAATATTGGTGTTATCAATCCTATTACTGAATACGGGGAAACTTGGTAATTACTTGTTGAACAAACACTGCTCATACAGCTATACTGAAGTGGAATATGCCCAATCTAGTTTTCATTTTGAAGTAATAACTGATAATGACACCATAAATATTGACGCGTTTGTAAATATATATTATATTTTGAATACTTTCGATCCCATTATTTAGATGTTTAAAAGAAAAATATTAAAATTTCATATGCATTCGGTTCGACTATAAGTCGATCCCAACAAAGTTGGGTAAAAGGCTAGCCAGATGATGATTAGGTAGCAAGGAGTCTAGTAACCTTTATTATTAGGCAAGCCAGGAGGGACTGTCAGACTTGTACTGACTAAAATCCACGGTGTCCTTCAATAGTCCTTTACGTTCCGGGGTCGCCGTAGCACGTTAGTTCGTCCCTGGCAGGCTTTAGTCCTATAACGACTGACGGGTGCCCCATCTTTATGCTGACAGCTCTTTGAGGCGCGTGTGGAACGCGACGCACCGTCGAACCGGGCAGAGAAGTTTTGTAGATAGGATAAAAAGTGAGTAATGAAGAGTTCTATTTGAAAATTTCATTTGGAATCTTGTCTACCGCACTTCTGCATTCCTGGTACATTCCTTTAGGGGACCGTTCAATGCCGCCTTGCCCTGGTCTGTCCAGGTGATCTGCATTTAAACTTTACTATTACATGTTATTGGAATACCCTTATTTTGTCTGAAGCTGCTGGTGAAGAGATTAAATTGTTATTTAAACATCGCATGTATTTAACAAACATGTTATCTCGCATTGTCTTCAGATCTCTTCAGCTAATATTATTACAAATTATGCGATATGTTGTCAGTTGTCGCAAACACAATGATGGATGTTGTGTTTGATCGCTACACAATACTCTGATGCAAGCATAATAATTATCGGTACATTGCATGATCGATCAATTTTAATCTCTATGTACACATACTAGGATTACTAATCGTTTGTATACACTAATTGTTTATATTATAATAACATTTTATATTAGTAATGATTTTGAAGCTGCGGTGGGCTAGCGAAAAAGGCCCGGGTTTCAGCTCAAAGTCAAGCAAGCACTCTCGAAACGTTAAAGGAAAATATTATTTAAATACTTATGTATTTGTCGTCAGAATGAGTTTATTAAGAAGAAAATCAAAAAAATTAACACTTATGTTCGGCTTATGTAGCTATGGCCTCGAAGTAGGGTCACTGTTTTTTTTATTAACCAGAGCATCAATTCTTTAACATGAAACATATTGGGTCGCGTGATTAACGAGTAACCGTGGCCCCGTAGCGTAAAGGCCTACTGCAGGTCACGTGAATATTAGTCAGTACTAGTCCGACAGTCCCTCCTACCGTGCCTTGCGATGGGAGGACTCATTAATGTTGAACACAAAAAAAAATAACCATGCAACATTTTTCCCATAGATAAACTTATTTATCACAGCACAGATCAGCAACTATTGCGAATTGCAACGCCAGTCTATTTAATATATTTTGGAACTCTTATCTAGCTCCAAACTAACGTGTTTCCTACCGGTTATGACATCATTTCGTGCCCGGATACTACAGAACCCTTCGAGCAAGCAGATAAGACCGTTCTCATGGGCTGCCGATTCATTTGATCACAGATTCATGGACGGACCGAGGTAAATATTTGTTAAAATTTCACCGTCATCGTCTAAATGACGGGGTTTTAGTCTATCGAGGGATGAGGTTGTATGTTTCAGTAGTTATAGAAGGTTCCATTAAAATTTACATAAGTAGTCAACTAATTTGGGAAATGCAAAGTGTAACGGACGCGGTGTGCTGAGCTGTCACTATTTTGTGAGTTTGTCTATGGTCATCAGTGCTGCCAACTTGACAAAATGACATGAATAGTTTCGTTTAAAAATGGTTATTTACTTCTTTTCACACCGCTTGTGCTTCATTGCGTTTTCCTCTTAATATTATTAGTATCACGTCAGTGATATCAAGTATTACAGTTTATGCTTGTAAAAGGTTGATATTTCTTATGCAAACCTGAATATCCCGTTGAATCGTTTCTATGCGTGTATGTCTTTTATCAATCAGTCAGAAATGGATATGTAAAGGTTTTTACGGAAATTGCACAAATGTACATTATAAGTACATACAATAAATGTACCTACAATAAAATGTTATTTCGTACCAGGAATTTCTTAATAGCAGCTACTGAGTCTTTGCGCCCGATTGATGGAAATAGGCCACCTCGTACGAATAGGCTCGGCCCTTATTCTCCCGTCCTAGGCGGAGTAGAGGGGAGTGTCTGACTCTTACGTTGCTAAGAACCACCCTGTTAATTCGGTTGCCCTTTGAGCTCCAGGGCCGTAGTGTCCTCCTGGTGAAATGAAGGTGGACTGTGTCTTTGGGTCAACCATTGGAGAAACCCAAGGTTACAGGCATGATATGATTTTGTAAAACCAAATAATTAAAACAGTTGGAATTAAATAGCTCATTCCCAATAGCCCATTTAAAATGCATTACAGTACAAAAGATACGTTCCATTTGCAAAAAACTTCGAAATTGGATCACTTTAGTAAATGACTGCATCGCAGTCGCAGCTGCGCTATACTTTTATTCTTTTTTTAAATATAGGCCATCATATCTTTTTTCTTCATTTTCTTTGTTGAATCGAGCACACACTGGCACAATGGAAAACGTATGAGAAGTGACACTTTTTATATCCGGCTGCAGCGCGGGAAAGGCAGGGCTGTATTTAGAAATAGATATTGGAAATTTTATATTTTTTACACCGCATAGCGCGAAAGTGGAGTGTCGAGCCTGCATTTTTTTTAATCTTACTGCACCGTAGATATTGCTCCTGATTCGTGCGTTTATAAACATGTAAACACACATGTTGTTCACAAACAGCCAGGCATTTAATGTAATTGCCGAGAATCAATAGAAAGTCATAGAAACATGTGATCCCGTGGCTCAACAACACTTGAAGCCATAGAACAACATGACATAATTGCCAATTTATGACGTGACACTTATATTTTAGCAACCTGTTAGCTCTTATCCGTAGAATACTATTTTGCTTTTGTTAGCCCGTTTTCGTAATTAGGTATATGGCTTGAAGTACTGCCAGACTGAACGAAGCCAAAGGTTTAATAATAATCAAAACGTTGTATTCCACGCGCGCCTCAAAGAGCTGTCAGCAAACTGACAGGGCTCCATTAGAAAGGCAAACCTTACCAGGGTCGCGGGACTGCCATTATCAGGTAACCGTAACCCCGTAACGTAAAGGGCTATTGAAGGACACTGTGAACCATCAGCACAGGAGTTATTTGAAGACTTGAAGAAAAATATCATTAGTTCCATATAACACTCAAAAAAACATCGTAATTATTTTTCAACGTCTCACTCGTTCCAATCCCTCATTTTAAAATTAATCTAAGAGATGACGTTGCAATTATCAAATAATGATAAATGAACGGTTTCATTGCAAGGAGTTGAACGTTCATTAATTACTGCTCCGAGTGTTGACTGAAGATTCCCTGGTTTATTTGAAGTGCACTTTGTGCTGGAATTTTCCAGACGTTTAATGAGTTTACAGTTTTATGTGTTTGCGCAATTTGCAATCAATATTTGGTTTTTATTTTAGACTAGCAGCTCTCCCGGCTTCGCCCTCGCCGATAACCAGGGTATCTTTTCGATCTACCTTCTAGATTTTCCGAAAAATGTCTCACATTAAAATCTCGTCCTGATTTGAATTCAATTATCATTGTGCAGATAAGTGTTGGCAAATGGTTTAATTGCCAAGAGACCCGACCAAAATTTAAGGAGGCTCTCGTGAGGCATTTGGATCAGGGGCTCGGGGCATAATTCAGGAAGCAGTTCTTCTGGACACAGCGCACATTGTTAAGAAGTGACTATTTGTCCCTGAGAAAGGTAGCTCGGACGCTGTTCCCGATACCGGTTGACTACTTTTTATTTTTCAAGTATTTTTATACACTTTTGATTGACACAATATTCAAAATGTAAAAAGACTGTTATTTGTCTTTTTACATATTTTTAAACTTAACTATAAATTATCCATTTTGCTAACGTGTCGTTCGGAGTTTTTGTACGCGAAGACAGACTTATGGTACTTTGTTTGATATTAGAAAGAAAGAAAGAGAATACATTTATTTGGCGCAAAAGAGACCACGATACACACAACATTTAAAATAAAAATAAACATGTAGTAGTATAAAGATGCCTAATTACTAATCTTAATATATATATGTAAATCTCGTGTCACAATGTTTGTCCTCAATGGACTCCTAAACCACTTAACCGATTATAATAAAATTCGCACACCATGTGCAGTTCGATCCAACTTGAGAGGTAGGATAGTTTAAATCTCAAATTTTAGACCGGGTCCTCCACCCGTGCGAAGCCGGGACGGGCCGCTAGTTTAATTATAAAACGAATCCACTGGCAACAACAAGTAATTGATAGGTATTTGAAACATTTACAGTCAATCAACTGTGAAAAAATAGAACGTGAGAACTATTTCCCACTCCGTGCTATTGGTTGCAACCAGCTGTCAATTTTATCCGAGGGGAGAAACTGGTATTTTTAACACTTGTCCCGTCCTTGTCTAGACACGATAAAGCGAAAAAAAAACATAATTAATATTCACGCATTCCAGTTGGGTGCTAAATTACCAGTGGACTTTCAACCCCTATTTCGCAATGTTATACTCGTTTTATGAAATAATTGAACATAGACTTTATGAATCTCTGAATCGATTTCTTCACGAAAGACACGGCGCACAGGTAGCTGTTCCGAGACTGGGTAATTGTGCATGTGAGTTTCTAATGTTAAACGCACCCGCGGTACAGGAGAAATTCTTAGTGAGGAGAAACGTTTGAAAATAAAAAAAAACTTTAGTTTCATAACGGGACAGGACTTTAACTTTGACGGCATGGTTGGCGCAGTGATTTAGCAAACGACTGCTGCGCTGTATGACCCGGGTTCGATCTCCTGAAGAAAAATATTTATATGGCTCACAGATCAATTATCTGTAACCCATTCAAATATTTGTCGGGTAAGTTTTATTAGTATACACACACGGTACAAGAGTATTCCTAGAAAGAACCTTTTATTAAAAAAAGTTTTTATCAACTTTATAGTTAACACCGTTGAAATATATTATGGCTACGTCGCATAAGTTCCACATGCGCTAGCTTTTACCGCGGAAACGTCGATGCACGTCCGACAACAAAGTTAGCTCGGTTGTCCCGCGCAGGAAGCGGTGACGTCATCACGTGTCGCGTACCCTCAGTATGTATGGGACCATTAGCGTCCTTTGTGTTAACTTTTTTTTTAAACTTGGCTTTTTATGGTGTAAAAGTTTGTGGTTTCATGTGTAGTATTATAAGAGTATTATACTTTTATTAAGCTTGCTTTTTTTTTAATCTTGTATGCCTGAAATACATATAGTTACATAACTTTGGCCCAAATCTAATATGAATAATGTTTGTCCAAGGGTTTCAGCACATCAAAAATGTTATACATTGTATTGTGGATTTTGGATCCGGCCAGCCGGGACCAACAGCTTTACGTGCTTTTCGATGCACGGAGGAAACTCGCTATGATAGATGGTCACTCATCCACAAGCCAACCTCGGCAAGCGCGGCTTAGCCCGGAAGATCGGCCTAAACGGCTGTAATTATTTCGCCACGAGCTTCAAAATCCAGTTTCCGCTGGTCAAAAGATTGCCGTTTCAAATGACCCCACAACATCTTGATACGACAACGCCCCAAAAACTAGCTCTCAAGAACAACACATCACTAATCACAACAAAGTTTCAACTAATAACCGTCACATGTCAATATCTAGGCCGCGGTAGATGTCGCTACTGTCGTCTTGTTATCGCGCGCCCTACTTCTGACACTAACTAACATTCGGCACTTGCGAGCCGATCGAACGGCAATGTGAGTACTAGCTTAGATAAATTAAGCTAGTAAATAGATGTAGCTAGAAGAGTATCTCTTTCAAATCATAGATATTACTTAGACTAAAATTGTGTTTTAGTTTAGAAAATAATTATGTTCACGATCTATTTGTGGGAGAGAAAGATACGTACTGCCCTTTGTCAATGTGTACGGCTTGAGAACGATATTGAAACCTGGCTACGGAAATAAAGATACGGGTAGTTTTGTCAATACTCTTACCTTCTTTTAAACTGTATTAAAACATCACTAGTCCTCTTTTAATGCCTATAAGTTTTATAGGCTATGAAAGACACGCGTAGGGATGTTTGGACAGTACGCTGCGTCCCACTCGTGCTCACATTAGAGGATCTTATTGGATATTAACCGGTAAAAAATAAAAATCTGTTCATCAGTTCCTTGTTATTTATAAGTTTGATCAGAGAGTAACAATAACGATAGATATGCAAATTGCCATATTTTATGTGGTAAAAAAATGCGTTTTTGATATAACCTGTACTGTTTATTAAGGAGTGGTTCCATGTAGTCCCATGTATTTTGTTGATCACTATGAAGATTCGTACTTCTAACGATGCGGTGCAATTATAAGCATGTAGATTAGAACTGAGACTCATATTGTACCTTTTTGAAGTCCTCAGAGTGAAACACTCGATCAATCTCTATTTTAATAATTATTATTGTTTATCTGAGCATGGACCATAGAACTTTGATCTACGATTTCATATATAACGCCATGCTAATATTTTACCGAAGGATAAAAACTTAGGTTAAATGCATTTAACCTAAGTTTTAACATTAAGATTTTTCCTTGTTTTGAAGGTGCGTGTAGAAGCATAACTGAAACAAACAATTGCACGGACAAATATATCTGTAGATCATACATTTATACCTATTTATTTCCGTGCGGAGATCGAACTCGCAAAACACTACTACGCAGCAGCTAATCGCTCAGTGCACCAACAGTGCAGTCATATAATACTTAATATTTTTTAATTGAGTGTTAGTCCACGTTTCTTGAGTGAGCGAAGAATAGATAGCTATTGTAAGTACCTTCAATTTCGACGCAAGGACATGGATAGTCCGCGGTACGATGTGATCACCCGTTAGAAGCACCTACGTTCGTTACTGGGTTAACCAGTTCATGAAGTTCACTTTACTAACTATATTCTGTAAATTCTACGAAGAGGTTAGAAACTGTATGTCAAGAACATATTCCAATGTATGTCGTACACAACGTTCTAATGACCAGGCGGTCTGAGATATGCAAATTGTAGTTATCTTGTTTGCTGGTTCATGCAAATTCAGAACGTCACATGCATTGCCTGCCCTTAAGTAATTGTTTCCTTAGAAATTGAAGATTTATGAGAACCCTTTCATTGTGAGCACAGCGAAGGAGTGGAGTTTACTGCCGGGGTCTTTGTTTCCTGATAACTAAAACCTTGGGTTATTTCAGTCTAGTCTTCTAGCGAGTTTGCGCTATCGATCACTTCATCGTTTACCGTCAGATGGGATACTCGTAGTGGTCAAGCGTGAGCTTATCGCTAAATAAAAAACATAAAGTTTGATTAAAGACTCTTCGCTGAAAATATTTTCGTAAAAGCTCTTACAAAGGCCGATCTACCTCCTAAAATGGCCTCAAAGAGCTGTCAGCAATATGACAGGGCTCCCCTCACAACACCACCTGGCTGGGGCCAAGCTGCGTGGTCCGCGGAACTATCGGGTACCGTTAGGGCTATTGAAGGACACGTGGATTTTGGACAGTACAAGTCTGACAGTCCATCCATTCTAAACCAGTCAGAAACCTAGGATTTAACCCATGTAAAAAATAAATAAAAGCGTTCGTCCTCTTCATAATGTGCATTTACGTGATGATCAGCAGTAAAATATGACGACTAGGTCAGAAATTACTATTTATAGAACTTGAAAAAACATGCCTATTTGATTTCGAAATAATCCGTTTGCCATTATGAGAATTTATCCAGTAGTATATCCTATGTATAATTTGTTGAATCTTAACAGAATAGAAAGAATTTCATCAAAATATAATTAAATAACCCTAGGGGCCGATGGCAAAAGATTATTATACATATTTTTTAATAAGGGAGTTTTTGCTAATGTTCACTACACTGCAACAGTTCACTGTGATGCTTGTACTTAGTTAATAATGTTTTGATTTTATATATATGATAAGATCATGCTTACGAAGTTACAATCCTGGATGGATTAGCCAGAGATGAACCTATTCCGTGGACACACATCTCGCTATAAGTACTCATAAAGTAACTAGGTTTTTGACAAAAACTATTACCTCAGATAAGACGAACATTTAAGACTCAATTTATGATTATTTTTATTTGGTGGTTAAGTCAAGGAAATAAGAAACAAAGTCACCGATTTCTAATAATAACTTTTGAATCAAAAACTACTTAACTAATTGTATATCACCTTTGACGCAAAAAGATTCCTATACATTTAAATTATAGCATCCCAATATCCAGAATTTGATAGTAGGTATAGGATTAGAAATAAATTTTTAAAAAATATATCAGTTACTGTAATACCCAGCTACTGGGTTGTGAAGGTGTGATAAGCATTCGCTCCATGTAAAATACTGATATTAGCTGCATCTGGTTCGACTGGAAGCTGACCTCAATTTATTTGGAAAAGTCTAGGCAGATGATGATATCAATGACAGAATATATATGTAAATACGAAAGCATCGGAATACTAAAACAACTATGAATGATGTCTTAAATTCCGACCCAAATGCTGTGCGACACTTCTCACAGAGTCGACTGAATATTCATTAATTGTTTTATTCAGAATAATTAAACGAAATCGGTGATTAACTCTTACATCAATTGTGTTATTTGTAACAGGAGTTGTAAGAAAAGCCTACATAATGTAATGGCGTATTTACTCCACTTTAAGTAAAGGAATATTTACTCCAATTTATACATATAATAGAGTATTTACTTTTCTTACAACTCCTGTTACAAATAACACGTTACGTATTTTCATTGTAAACAAATTTTTGTTTATAATGAAAATGACACGGTATTTAGCTTTTACTAATTGGATTACAATTACAATGCTATTGGTCGTTGCAGAGTTTTTAATTTATTTGTATATTTTTTTAAATAAATAACATGTTTTCGAAAAATAATATTAAGTACCTACACTTAAACGAAATTAACTTATAATAAAAAAAAACTTATACAAAACGGCATAAGTGTCACCTTAGCCACTAACATTTTGGTATTTGAGGGTTGATTAAAGTTCCGCGATTTTTAAAGGATTCGAGTTATTCACGACTTTGTGTCTTTTTTGTAAATCTTGGAAGTCTGTATTTTTAACTTCTATGTAAATACAGCATATGACTATCATAGATCTTAGTAGTAGTAGTGGTCATGTCATAAAATCTCAAATTTTTCGAAAAATCATTAATCGTGAAACACACATGGGGGTGATTTGGATACCCCACGACATGGCACAAGGGACCCAAATTTTTCTTTTGGATTTCAATGTCCCAGCCACTCTGTAGAATACAGGTTTTTGCCTAAAGTTCCGGATTTGCGGTTGGCCATACAACTGGCTCAGTAATTAGCAAAGTTGCTAGAGTGACGTCCGGACACAGTGGGTTTAGCTTGTCGGTTGTCAGATCTACAAATACTTATTGTTGTATCGTATTTAGAGTTAGTAATTAATTAATACACTCCATAGAAATCCACGTCCTTTATTTCATAGACCATAAACCACAGACTACCTATTGCCACAGACTACAACACTCTCCCTCGCTTTTACTGTTTTGTAACAAAAACAACTTAATAACTAATAACAAAAATCTATATCCTAAAACATAAATCAATAACTAACTAAGTTATTGATTGCTTAAAACAAAACTATATGTATATGTTAACGGAAATGGATGTAATCCGTCTTTGTATAGAATCACTAGGAAATGTATGTAATGTGTGAAACCTAACCAAACCGAACCTCGACGTCTACTTTCAAAGGCACCAACAACTCTTGGGCACCCTGAGGTTCGGTTTGGTTAGGTTCCTTTAAAACTTACACCTGGAAATAGGAGCACAGTGCAGCAGGGCTCCGTCTATTTGTAGACGCAATACACGTTTTTATACATTTCCTAAATAACTTCGGAATTGTGTATAATTCCCAGCTAATTATCATATCATAGGGGTCGGGGGACTAATGGGTAACCGAGGCCCCGGAAACGAAAAGACACCGTGGATTTTAGTAAGACAGTCCCTTCTGCCCAGCCTGGGGTGGAAGGGCTCATGATACCACGTAAAAAAAGTCATCTCATTTCCGGTAACATATACAATACAGTAAGCAGTCTGTGGTTTGGCTTGTCTACTAACCATAGATTTACTAACAAACGGCCACTGTAGTCGACAGTTTAGTAAAGTTTTGTCGTTGAAAGATTCAAGTCTATCGCCTTGGAAGTGATTAATTGTTAATTTAGTGTGGTTTTCTGTTTCTTGTTGACTCTTGACACTTGATTTTGATAAATCTATTTATTTAAATAGCCTGTTGAAATTAGGTACAGTTCATGAAATAAAGACAAACCATTCATAGATTTAAGCCTCACTCACATATTAGCTTTTAATAAGTGCACTCCCGTAATTTTCATTACTATAGAAAGTACCTATGAACAAGACCACTGCCTCGTGAACTGGACACCTTTCCAGAGTTTTATTCTTGTTTTGCCTCTCTGGAGTATTCAATCATTAATTTACGATTTCATTCTATATAGTTAAACTAGCGGCCCGTCCCGGCTTCGCACGTGTGGAGGACCCGGTCTAAAATTTGAGATTTAAACTATCCTATCTCTCAAGTTGGATCGAACTGCACATGGTGTGCGAATTTTATTATAATCGATTAAGTGGTTTAGGAGTCCATTGAGGACAAACATTGTGACACGAGATTTATATATATTAAGATTTTAGCGTTTTCGATGTGACAAAAAGGTTGTTTCATACTTACTACTGCTACATAGATACATAGTATATGTCAAACTTTTCATGTCTTTTAAAATTACAAATTATGTAATGTTTACTTATTGTTGCCATCTATGCCGTGCAATTGTTAGAAACATTTTATAAACTGTTATAAATCTATTACAAAAAATAAGAGACATACATACACTGTTTGGGTCCTCTAACTGGGAGGACCAAGCTTGGCTTGGTCATTACGTTGTATTTTTCCATTAATATTGTTACAAAACGTCAGAAAGTTCAACATACAAAATACCTTCAAGTTACTACTATAGTTCGTATTAGTACATTCTTCTCAACTTCAGCGTGTGACGAGATACTTCATCAAGTTATGTGGAGTGGTGCCGAGTGCGGAAGGTCGGGAGACGGGAGACGGGAGTATGGCGCCGTGCATTAATTATACACGTCCACAGTTAAGACAGGGATAGTTCTCAAGTAGGCTTTAAAACTTTCTTGAGAAGTTGTTGAACGAAATAAAGAGCATAATTTATTTATTTACTACTACGAGTAACTGTTATCAGCGGTTTCTCCCGCTACAAGTCGATTATTATCGCGTGGGAACATATAATCGGGATAAAATCTATCCTATGTGTTAATCCAGGATATAAACTATCTGTGTACCAAATTTCATCTATATACGTTCACTGGTTTTTGCGTGAAAGAGTAACACATCCATGCATCCAAACAAACTTTCATATTTATAATATTAGTAGGAAGTAGGATAGTTTGCTCTTGGCCTTAAACTAGCCTAGAAGCAAAGATGAGACCTAAGATTATCGGGGTCACGGGATAGTCTTAGAAACAGGTTACCGTGACCCTGAACCGAAAGGGTTTTGTAGGAACACCTAGGATTTCAGTTTCAATACCTACATTAAATTCTGAGATTCATTCTACATTATTCTACGAATATACTACTACGAACATATTTATAAAAAGTTTCATCTATATTTGAACTAAGCTGCCATAATTAGAACGAAATGGCATCTAAATCATCAAATACCATGCGCAACTTTGTGAACGTTAGGAGCAGGGTTACGCAGGATCCGGGGTCGCGAGACTGTCGAAAACACGTAACCGTGACCCTAGATTATAAAGGACTATGAAGAAAGATCGTGGATGTTAGTACGAGTCTGACAGTCCCTTGAACTCCACATGGGCTCTTTTATTGATTTTACCAGGCTGAAAAAACGGGTTACGCAGGGCTGTACATAATATACACTCGCAAGGTTTTTTATGAAGTGAGTTGAGTTGGTGTTCACAAATAACTGGATGTTATTTCTGTGCAGTGGTCGCGGGCGAGACCCCGGAACTGTCGAGCCGCGCCACACTCGCTGAGCCCACGCCTACTAAACTTCCAAGTACGTCTTCTAATAATAAATTAACAAAGAAACGCTACAATAAGATCTCGACGCAAACAAAATTGGAGGCTCTTTGACTTAGAGCCTGTGTTATTGAAATACTTCTCGTAACAACGTCTCTTGAACTTAATTTTTCCACAGAGTTATTTTACGTCTAGATTTAAAGCAAAAAAGAAACGTCTAAATAGTAAACCGAGGCCTTATCACGCATTTTCTCGTTCTTGTGTCGTAAATAAACGAAGACATTGAAGTTAATTTGTATGGAAATAAGTTAAAATAGTTCCTTGTTCACATTTTATGCACTGGAGGCTGTTTTTAATTTTCCATACAATAAACGCCTTAAATGCTTCAAATACGATTTCTGTAAGTAAAATACAGAAATCTTGTGGTAAGGCCTCTGATTGATAGAAAATAATACGAAAGTTAAACAAAGACATCCTTTACTTAGATAATTAATTATAATAAATGTCACAATTTATCATCATCATCATGTGTGTAACATTTCACAACCCAACACCAAGTATTTTGTCAAGAGATCTTATTCTAGCGGCCCATAGATGTGTCACCCGCTCGTAACACTGCACGAATGTACCCCGCACATGCCACACTCACTATTAACCCCTTTTTCCTGTGGCAAATTGTATAGGCGAACCGAAAAATCCTCATCAACAGCCGAAATTTCCTAGACCAATTTTAGCTCAAAATTAAATAAAGTTGAAATTCTTACAAAATATAAAACGTACCGAAACCCCAAATCGCTTGTCTGTTACATTATTATAATTTTGATATCTTCAGGTACAAAGTGAATCGGTTTCTTATGCGAGCGTGATCCCGTGATTTCTAGGTTTTTTTTTTAGTTTCAGTACGTGTCTGACAGTACCTTCCACTCCACCCTGATAAGGGCGAGGTAAATCCATCAAATGTGTCCTCTTCGATGAATTTACCTCAAAAAAAAATCATTTCATATTTAGCGAGTCCTAGCTATACGCAAGCCTAAAAAGAAATGGCGTGTTTCCAATAAAAACAATACCCTGGCACAATGTAGATCGTATCATAACCATCCCATTTTCGATAAAGTAACACCTTTATGTAACTCCACCCTGTTGTCGAATCCCACCGAATGCGATTCGGGAAAGTTTCCCATGTTTACATGACTGTGTTTTTATTTTCACCCGAGCATGCGATGTGTGTTAGTCGTAATACCTATTCGTATGTTATCCTATAATATTTATAGTATTTATTTCAGTGTTTAACAGCATTCATTTTATAAGATTTGGAGGCCAACATTGTGCTAAATTCTTTAAAAACACACCTGGAATACTTACCTAGGCTTTTTCAAAGTAAAGACTACTTACAATTTAGTTTTGAGAAATTCTATTGAAGTCAATACCTCGGCAATAACTTTCCTCAAGAATCCTCATTCGATTTATGAGAAAAATTATGGGCTTTTTAAAATGACGCGAAGACGCCATTATAGAAGGTAGTGTTAGGTCTCCTGCCCTAAACCGTGAGTGTTTGCGACGTTTACTAAATGATAGGAACTTGGCCGCGCTACACTTGGTTACACCATTTTAACAAAAGGCTTGGCGCGTTTATATAAAACATGGCGGAATAAAACGGGTTAGTAGTTTCTGTGAAAGGCTTTGTTCATTGTTTGGGAGAAAAAAGAGGCGGTTTTCATAATTTAGAGGGTCTAAAATGAACCTGACTTTTTGTATGGAATTATTTGTGTGTGTAGATTTTCATAATGAATTAATTTCTGCAATATACTTAATTTTAAGGCAAATTAAGCATTTTTCCTTACAACAGACTATAAAATGATAATACCGTTTAATTATGCTTTGTTAAATGAGTTTAAATTCAACTGAACGAAGACATCATTAACAAAAGCGGAGCAAGACGTAATCAACTAAGTAGCCTATTTCGCGGAAACATTGCTCAAAGAGTAACACAATGCTTCGTTCGAGAACATTTAACAAAGAAAATTGTCTGTTGCATCCCTTGCGTCACACTGGGTAAAGGTCTTCACACATGACACAGACTCAACGCCAAGTTCATCTGACTCGGCGCCAAGTTTATCTAACTCAACTCACAGTGTAGGCATTGAAATGGGCTCTTATTACTTTAAGCTTTTCAATTTTCAATTGTAAGGTGTGTGTGGACCATGTGTGTTCGTTAAGGAATATGAAGAAGAGGTAAAGATCCTCGACACTCCGTTAAAAAGGATTGTCCGACCTGAAGGGTGTAGTGTCTAATGGGCTTTTTATCTGTTTTTCCTAGGTTTGTTTTTATCTCGCTAAAAGTTTGATATCGTCATTAAGAACTTTTGACTTTTGTTCGACAATTTTGCTAATAATACACTCGTGAGCGAAGTTATAAAATTAAAAAAAACCGTAAAAAAAAACCATGAAAAGCTCACTGTTTTATGTTTAACTGTGAGTCAAGCTGTATTTGGGTCGGCGTTAAGTCTGAGTAATGTGCGAAAATCTTTATCCAGCCAGTCGTGAACACGCTTTTGAATCCGACGCTATTTCCTTCAGAATGCACTTCTTACCCGCCCGGGGCGGCGTCGCTAAAGACGGCTATTTTGGTACTAATCTTTACAAGTCTAGGTTTTTAGGACGTGAAGGTAAAAAGTTGTGTGTAGGAGACGTGAGACGGCTATTCTGTAACACGCCTTAGGGATGATGGAGCAAGGTTGCTTTTTCAATGTGTTGTGTCACGTTTTTTAAGCTTTTATAGAACATAGATGGCGATGATAAATCAAGATTAAAGAGGTTTAGGACTATGTCAAACGAAAACTATTATTATTGAAAATAATATAGAGTTGTCATATATGAACTACCTCTTTTTATAGTCGACTAACTCTTTGAAGAGGTTAAAACCTCCACAATTAAAGTATGAAGCAGTATCATCTGCTCCGTGTCAGTAAATTAAAAAAATAAACCTCTATTTGTATCCAAGGTATATTCGTGTTATTTTAGACTCATTTGTAAATGAACAAAGACTTAGTTCCCGGATACGTAATCGCAGTTTTTCAGGAATGTAGGGGTTATCAAAAGGGACATTTTGGGGACACGACGGTTTAGCGTTGTGGGTCTGAGAGTGACGTGTTTATAACGGGATATGAACAAAGCCTGCAAATGTTTTTCAAACAACAGTCATAACGATTATGATTATATTATATGGCATAAAAGCTGTTTTTTTTACAAAATGGCTGTTTTAAAACTTTGATTTCTTTAACCGACTTCTAAAACAACACAAAAATGTATAAATTAGGTTTCTTCTGGAAGTGGTTGATTTTGTTTTTTTTTTTCATCAAATTTTATGCCATCAATCATAAGACCATCTGGGAAGTATGCACTTTCAAAATATTTTTATTCCAAATCGGCCCAGACGTCTTTGAGAAATTGAGGAACATACATCAAAACATAAAACCGACGAATCGCCTCCTCCTTTTTTGAAGTCGAGTGAAAATGTTTCAAGGTAAAATAAACGCCTGAGGTATATAACAAAGCTTGTAAACTACAAACACTTGAGTTGTAGTAAATGTGCTACGGCGTAGCAGACGTAGCGGTGAATTTTCACATAACTACGTACTTATGTGATATTATGTGTACGTGAAAAATATCATGCTTCATTATATTTTTGTAGTTGTTACTTTCAATTGTATTTTTCTGTCATTCATAAAGTTAAAATGTGTTTCTTTTTTCTTCTTTTAATCTATATCTATATCTATACATATAATAAAATAGTAGGAAAGTCAAAACTGTACATTGTATATTTTTTTTAAAGAATACTTGGGGTGTGATCTACAATCGATACCGAAGCCAAAAATACAGTTTTTAGAATTTTTGTCTGTTTGTCTGTTTGTCTGTTTATCTGTTTGTCTGTATGTATGTCCGGGATAAACTCAAAAAGTACTGGACGGATTTGAATGATTCTTTTTTTGTTGTATAGGTATTAAGTCTGGTCAAAACATAGGCTATAATTTATTTTGAAAATTTGAAGAACTGGCGCAGAACCGCAACAGACCAGCTAAACTATAAGAGATACAAAAATGGTGCGATAGCAAAAATTGTTCCACGTGATGAGCATTTTCTGTTGAGAGAATTAGTTTGAAGATCTGGAACACCTAACGTGGAACTCCAAGAGCCCAGATACACTATAACATATACAGGAATGACGTCTTAGCAAGAGTTGTTCAGCGTGATGAGCACTCTCTGTTGACGTATAAAAATTGAAGATCTGGAACACCTGATGTGGAACTCCAAGAGCCCAGCTACACTATAACATATACAGGAATGACGTCTTAGCAAGAGTTGTTCAGCGTGATGAGCACTCTCTGTTGACGTATAAAAATTGAAGATCTAGAACACCTAATGTGGAACTCCAAGAGCCCAGCTACCCCGCGGTGGTGGACGCCCACGGCGTCGGACGTCACAAGACGATCTCCGGTCACCGTAGGCGCGAGCATGCGGGCGGCGAGTAAAGGGCAACTCGTCGTCCGACCATGGACGGCGCGTCGTGTTTCACGCGCGCCTTAAAGAGCGTCAGCATAATTACGGGGCCCCCTCTCAAAGGGCTAAACCCTGCCGGGGTCGCGGGACTTATACCATCACCGTTACCCCGGAACATACAGTGCTATTGAAGGACACCGTGGATTGTAGTCAGTACAAGTCTGATAGTAAGGGGTGGGAGAACACATTTGATGGTTTACCACGAAAAAAAAAGAGCCCAGCTACACTATAACATGATTTTTTTCAACTGGGCGTGGATGCCTATCGCCCGGAACTATGAGGAATATCGAAAAATGTTGAAGACTCCTTTCAACAATTCTGGGAAATAATCATATACGGCAAACTTAAGAAAAACGTTTAATTGAAAAAAAACTGATCAATCTTCAAGGCGATGACTGTATTCGAAACTTAAGTTAACCTTTTCTTCTTTGAAATCATGCTTATCATGCATATTTGTGTAACTTAACGCCCAGTTGAAAAATTCAACCTGTATAGGAATGACGTCATAAAAAGAGCTGTTCCGCCTAATCAGCATTATCTAGCTATCACTAATTTCACGGACTGATTTTCGATGACGATTAATATATTATTACAATTTTTATTCTACTGGCCAAACTCCCATGATTTTTTTACCCGGGCTCTAGGAGTTGGGTATCAGACTTTTCAGATCTTCGATTTTGCCAACCCCATTGTCGCTGGCATAAGCAACAAGATCCGCGTACGAAGTCGCGGGCAGAAGCTAGTATATATAATAAAATAGTAGGAAAGTCAAAACTGTACATTGAATATTTTTTTTAAAGAATACTTGGGGTGTGATCTACAATCGATACCGAAGCCAAAAATATAGTTTTTAGAATTTTTGTCTGTTTGTCTGTTTATCTGTTTGTCTGTTTATCTGTTTGTCTGTATGTATGTCCGGGATAAACTCAAAAAGTACTGGACGGATTTGAATGATTCTTTTTTTGTTGTATAGGTATTAAGCCTGGTCAAAACATAGGCTATAATTTATTTTGGAAGCTTGAACAATTGGCGCAGAACCACAACAAACCAGCTAAACTATAAGAGATACAAAAATGATGCGATAGCAAAAATTGTTCCACGTGATGAGCATTTTCTGATGAGAGAATAAATTTGAAGATCTGGAACACCTGATGTGGAACTCCAAGAGCCCAGCTACACTATAACATATACACGAATGACGTCTCAGCAAAGTTGTTCGGCCTGATGAGCACTCTCTGTTAACATATAAAAATTGAAGATCTGGAACACCTGATGTGGAACTCCAAGAGCCCAGTTACACTATAACTTATACTGGAATGACGTCTTAGCAAGAGTTGTTCAGCCTGATGAGCACTCTCTGTTGACGTATAAAAATTGAAGATCTAGAACACCTAATGTGGAACTCCAAGAGCCCAGCTGGTGGACGCCCACGGCGCCAGACGTTGCAAGACGATCTCCGGCCACCGTAGGCGCGGGCATGCGGGCGGCAAGTAAAGGGCAACTCGCCGTCCGAACATGGACCATGCCTGGGTCGACGGCGCGTCGTGTCCCACGCGCGCCTTAACCTTTTCACCGCCACGCCATATCGGTATTCCTATGCCCTGTACGCCAAGCCTTTTTTAACCATAAATTATTTTACTTTTTATCATCAAATATTTAAATGAGGAATATGCATTTTTGTTTACTGTATGCAACTAAATAATGTTTAGACATTCAGCTTCTTCAAGGTGTATCAATAAAATACATAAAAGTAATGATTTAATAGGTTTATTTTGTATTTTTCTGCGACCTGTTTTTTGTCGAGTATAGCCGTCGTTGGCGCACAGGGCACGCTTGCTCATGTCGGCTATAGCCGACATTGGCGTTCAAAAGGTTAAAGACCGTCAGCATAATGACGGGGCCCCCTCTCAGAGGGCTAAAGCCTGCCGGGGTCGCGGGACTTATACCATCACCGTTACCCGGAACATACGGACGCAATGCCCGGGGTTCGCATCCCCGGGCAGGGCGGGACTCCCGGCCTCATTTGATGAATTTACCACGAAAAAAAAAGAGCCCAGCTACACTATAACATTTTTTTCGCGTGGATCTTCGAAACTATGAGGAATATCGAAAAATGTTGAAGACTCCTTTCAACATTTCTGGGAAGAAATCATATACGGCAAAATTAAGAAAAACGTATAATTGAAAAAAAACTGATCAATCTTCAAGGCAATGACTGTATTCGAAATTTAAGTTAACCTTTTCTTCTTTGAAATCATGCTTATTTTTGTTCAACTCAACGCCCTGTTGAAAAATTCACCCTGTATAAGAATGACGTCTTAGAAAGAGCTGTTCAGCTTGATGAGCATTATCTATTGATGTATTAAAACGTAAGATTTTGAACACCTGATGTGGAAATCAAAGCTATCACTAATTTCACGGACTGATTTTCGATGACGATTAATATATTAATACAATTTTAATTCTACTGGCCAAACTCCCATGATTTTTTACCCGGGCTCTTGGAGTTGGGTATTAGACTTTTCAGATCTTCGATTTTGCCGACCCCATTGTCGCTGGCATAAGTAACAAGATCCGCGTACGAAGTCGCGGGCAGAAGCTAGTATACATATAATAAAATAGTAGGAAAGTCAAAACTGTACATTGAATTTTTTTTTTAAAGAATACTTGAGGTGTGATCTACAATCGATACCGAAAACAAAAATATAGTTTTTAGAATTTTTGTCTGTTTATCTGTTTGTCTGTTTGTCTGTATGTATGTCCGGGATAAACTCAAAAAGTACTGGACGGATTTGAATGATTCTTTTTTTGTTGTATAGGTATTAAGTCTGGTCAAAACATAGGCTATAATTTATTTTGAAAACTTGAACAACTGGCGCAGAACCGCAACAGACCAGCTAAACTATAAGAGATACAAAAATGGTGCGATAGCAAAAATTATTCCACGTGATGAGCATTTTCTGCTGAGAGAATTAGTTTGAAGATCTGGAACACCTGATGTGGAACTCCAAGAGCCCAGCTACGCTATAACGTATACAGGAATAACGTCTCAGCAAAGTTGTTCGGCCTGATGAGCACTCTCTGTGGACATATAAAAATCGAAGATCTGGAACACCTGATGTGGAACTCCAAGAGCCCAGCTACACTATAAGATATACAGGAATGACGTCTTAGCAAGAGTTGTTCAGCGTGATGAGCACTCTCTGTTGAGGTATAAAAATTGAAGATCTAGAACACCTAATGTGGAACTCCAAGAGCCCAGCTACCCCGCGGTGGTGGACGCCCACGGCGTCGGACGTCACAAGACGATCTCCGGCCACCGTAGGCGCGGGCATGCGGGCGGCGAGTAAAGGGCAACTCGCCGTCCGACCATGGACGGCGCGTCGTGTTCCACGCGCGCCTTAAAGAGCGTCAGCATAATGACGGGGCCCCCTCTCAGAGGGCTAAAGCCTGCCAGGGTCGCGGGACTTATACCATCACCGTTACCCCGGAACATACAGTGCTATTGAAGGACACCGTGGATTGTAGTCAGTACAAGTCTGATAGTAAGGGGTGGGAGAACACATTTGATGGTTTACCACGAAAAAAAAAGAGCCCAGCTACACTATAACATGATTTTTTTCAACTGGGCGTGGATGCCTATCGCCCGGAACTATGAGGAATATCGAAAAATGTTGAAGACTCCTTTCAACAATTCTGGGAAATAATCATATACGGCAAACTTAAGAAAAACGTTTAATTGAAAAAAAACTGATCAATCTTCAAGGCGATGACTGTATTCGAAACTTAAGTTAACCTTTTCTTCTTTGAAATCATGCTTATCATGCATATTTGTGTAACTTAACGCCCAGTTGAAAAATTCAACCTGTATAGGAATGACGTCATAAAAAGAGCTGTTCCGCCTAATCAGCATTATCTAGCTATCACTAATTTCACGGACTGATTTTCGATGACGATTAATATATTATTACAATTTTTATTCTACTGGCCAAACTCCCATGATTTTTTTACCCGGGCTCTAGGAGTTGGGTATCAGACTTTTCAGATCTTCGATTTTGCCAACCCCATTGTCGCTGGCATAAGCAACAAGATCCGCGTACGAAGTCGCGGGCAGAAGCTAGTATATATAATAAAATAGTAGGAAAGTCAAAACTGTACATTGAATATTTTTTTTAAAGAATACTTGGGGTGTGATCTACAATCGATACCGAAGCCAAAAATATAGTTTTTAGAATTTTTGTCTGTTTGTCTGTTTATCTGTTTGTCTGTTTATCTGTTTGTCTGTATGTATGTCCGGGATAAACTCAAAAAGTACTGGACGGATTTGAATGATTCTTTTTTTGTTGTATAGGTATTAAGCCTGGTCAAAACATAGGCTATAATTTATTTTGGAAGCTTATTATAAAGGGCTATTGAAGGACACTGTGGATTTTAGTCAGTACAAGTCTGACAGTCCCTCCCACCCTGCCCGGGGTGGAGGACTCATTTGATGATTTACCACGAAAAAAAAGAGCCCAGCTACACTATAACATGATTTTTTTCAACTGGGCGTGGATGGCTATCTTCGAAACTATGAGGAATATCGAAAAATGTTGAAGACTCCTTTCAACAATTCTGGGAAGTAATCATATACGGCAAACTTAAGAAAAACTTATAATTGAAAAAAAATGATCAATCTTCAAGGCGATGACTGTATTCGAAACTTAAGTTAACCTTTTCTTTGAAATCATTTTTGTTCAACTCAACTCCCAGTTGAAAAATTCAACCTGTATTAGGAATGACGTCTTAGAAAGAGCTGTTCAGCCTAATGAGCATTATCTATTGATGTATTTAAATATAAGATTTGGAACACCTGATGTGGAAATCAAAGCTATCACTAATTTCACGGACTCATTTTCGATGACGATTAATATATAAATACAATTTTCATTCTACTGGCCAAACTCCCATGATTTTTTTACCCGGGCTCTTGGAGTTGGGTATCAGAGTTTTCAGATCTTCGATTTTGCCGACCCCATTGTCGCTGGCATAAGCAACAAGATCCGCGTACAAAGTCGCGGGCAGAAGCTAGTAAAAAATAAATTTGAGCTTCCTGATAGCATAAAAGAATACATAAGCAGGGAGGGATGTAGTCGGACGTTGATGTTTCTGAGGTTAATATATTTTGGTGTAGTTTGGCGTTTGATTGTGTCCCTATTTGGTCGAGCAATATATATTGTTTCCTAATGTATCTATGTACGTAAAATAATGTTAACTGTGGTCACTAATGACCTGTGATGTTAAAAAGTGAACTTTTATTCACATCTTATAACTTTCGTATGTTCATAATTATATTTTCACTTTACGACAATCATGTCCCCACTCATAAGACCTCTTTGAATATATTCACAATATTTGGCGTATTTAATATTTCTGTGGCTGCTTTTCCTGACAAGTTCCGAGTAATCTCGACTTTATGTAAGAACTTCTACGAAACGCTTAAATTTAAATCAGACAAGATATTTAGTTACCATAATTAAAAAGCAGTCTTTACAAAGAAACATGAACAAAGAAATTACAATTTAATGCTAACAACATTTTATTTTAATATATTTTTTAATTAAACGAGCCACAAACTGAATTGCTGCTAACGTTTCATTCAATTCACGAAATAAAAACAAGTTATAATGGAGGATCGCCTGCAGTGTTATTCTCTAAATATACAACCTTGTTTGCAACGTTGCCCCAGCGTCGAAACTACAGCTTTGTATTCTCTAAGCAACACTCGCGACAGCGACTCTCGTGACATTATCTCCAGGATCTGTTTTGACGGGGTGTTACCATTTGAGAAACTATTTCCTTCTAATACTAAAAATGCTCGTATGAGGGAGGAGGATAGTGAGGAAACTAGGTGGCGCTAGACGACTTGTTTAGCTTTGTTTCTTTCTCACACTGGAACTACTCTGGCTTTAAGACGTCATGGAAGGCCACCAGCTCGTCATTGTGTATAGCTTTGTCTTTGAGAGAATAGTGAAGCTGATTGAGCGTCACAAAAACCCTTTACATTTATAACGTTAGACTATTTAGCCGACAACCCAACGTCTGAACTGATAAGTTCCCAACGTTAACCCAACGTCTGAACTGATAAGTTCAGGCGTTGGGTTGTCGACGATACACAGACGGGGTCGCGGTACTGTCAAAGTAAGTTATTGTGACTCTGGAACAAGTAGGACAATAAAATTGTGGGTGGATTTTACTAAGTACGAGTCCCTTTAACTCAAAGAAACTGCTAGGTTACTACTACATCAAAATTCTTCATTAGAGAATTCGGTTCATCCTTGCTGATTTTGCATACAAAGTGAAAATGATGAGGTGACACATAAAGACATTCTAGATTTCAACCTCCTATGCAATCAGTGATGAAGCCACCGCGTGAAGCCGGAATGATTACACTTCACAGCGAACTATAATGGAACTTCACAGGAGTAATAAAAATACCGCGAACTGATTGTAAAGGTTCTAGAGAAAGGTTAGGATTCTAGAAAACAGGGAATGAGAAAACTTTATAAGCAAATTAAATGACGCTTATTCTACAATGCATTGAAGCCAATACTGACTGTTATTTGTTTTCCATGTAAATATTTCTCTAAAAAAGGGTTTGGGTGTTTAGACGCACAGAAAGATACGTTTTTACTACTAATTCTTGAGCTAACAAGGATGAATAAGTGCTCAACAAATTGTGTTTAATTAAGTATTGTGGAAATTATAGGTTCATATCTACAACAGACGCGGTGCCACGCGCCTCTGCTTAAATCTTTATCATAACATCTTTAAGGCGCTTTAGGCACTCATAGAGCACCTACATTTTGGCAGTTCTGGCTAAGATCCATATAATAAGGGGCGAGCTAATTACCATCAATCGAGGACAAATCCAGACTCCGTGACTGTGACAAAGGAATCCCTGATGGAAAAACTCAATAACACCGTTAAACTTTTTCTAAATAACCCTGTTTCTATCCACAGAGTGCGACCGCACATTCGTGAGTCGCGGCGGGACGAGCAACGGCACCTTCCACGCGCCCGAGCTGGTGAACCCCAACAACCAGACGCGCCAGTGCCTGTACACCTTCTTAGCGGCACCGGGCCAGCGCGTGCAGGTCGAGTTCCGCACCTTCGACCTAAGGGGAAAGCCACCAGAGTAAGTCACATCTTTTAAATTTTTAAGAAGAAGGTTTTAGGTTATCTACGACTAACCTATAGTCAAGTGCGAGTCGGACTCTCGTGCGTATCATTTACTGCCACATATAAACTATAGGCGGCATGGTTATCGGTGTCGCGGGTTCGATTCCCGCGGCGGGCGTTTGAGTATGTGAGTTTCTATGTTTGTAAACGCACCCACGACACAGGAAAAATTCCTAGTGTGGGGTAAAAAAAAAACGAAGTCAAAACATTGTGAGATAACAATACCACAGAAACGACAATTCCCGTAAAATCACTAAACTACAACCTCTTCGATTCAATTTATAACTAAACTTAAGAAACAGAGGTTCAGAACTTGGATTATTTCCAATCAGGAACTTCAACAAACTAAATCAAATAAACCGCTTCCTACAACATCTGTGTAGAAGTACAGTCAACAAGACAAGTACTTACAGAATATAAGACGGGGACGCGGGCTATGATGGGAAAACACAATTGAAGCAAACTTAACACAATGCTAACGTAGCGCAAGCGCCAACAGGACGCCATTTGACAATGTCCGCTCCACTTGCAAATGACGTTCTGTTGGCGCTTGCGCTACGTTAGTTTTGTGTTAAGTTTGCCTTAAGTGTGTATGTCCCCATTATACGTCGCGTCCCCGTCTTATACACTGTTCTCCTATTGGCTAATGCGGCTAGCTAAAATTAATTATTAAAACTCTGTCAGTAAAAATGGCCGTGTACCTAATAAGGATCATCTTTATGTTGACTGTGAGTGTTAATTGTTTCCAAAAAAATAAACAATATCTACCTTGTTTCAAATAAGCTAGTTGATAGCATTAATAATAATTTAGCAATTGTATTGAATATTGACAAAGATAACGCATCAAAACTCGAAAGTCGCGAAGAACGCCCCTAAAATTTTACGACGTCATGACGTATTATGATTTTTTAAATCTAGTGACTCCGTTAATTTCATCATCAAATTAAAATACCGTGACGTTGTTACACGAAGGGCAGCCAAAGGAACAGGATACATTTTTAGTCAGTAAGAGTCTGATAGTATTTTCCGCTCTACCAGGAGGGAATCAATTGATGACTTTATCACAGAAAGAAAAGATATCAATATCTCATACATGTCCCTAACTTCTTTGCTATCTGTACCAACATAACACCGATCATAGCACGTTGTTATTTGACTTTATCGCTCACTTTTCTTGTTGTTTTCCAGTGGAGCCGCTGTGGGAGAGTTACCAGCGTGAGTACATCCATCCCTTTCACCCTTTCCTCATTTCTCGAGACACAAACATGTTTTCTACCAATGCTTTTATTTATGGCCATTATTACACACTTAGAAATTAGGTCAAACTTTTCCGGGAGGGAAACCTTGACTGGATTAAGTTCCCTTGATGTATTTCAGTGAATTCACAATATAAGTTTTGTTGATGACTTTTTGATCTAATAAGAAGTTAAGTTTTAATATAATATTACTGATACTGATAATATTACTGAATAATGTTACTGATCTAATATTAACTTCAGTCAAGTTGAAATGTTGGCAGGTATAAAGGACTCGATTTTAAAAATCTAAAGTTATAATTGAGCTACGATATTACAACTTAAAAAGAAAGGGTAATGCAAGTTGTGCATCCTTTTAAGCAACCAAGTACTCGTGGGCTCTCTTGATTTTTTTTTAAATATCATAGGTATGTTGATAACTGATATAGACGTTCATGTGATCATAGATTATAAAAGCTTTATGAACTAGTACTAAGTTTTTTCTCAATTTCTTATCGTGCCAAAGATAAAGGCGGTGTCTAGTTTGGGATCACCGGCATTTCTACAGCATAATTTTAACGTTGCAATAGATATTTTTAGTTCGTTGCATTCTTCATTCAGTTCATATGAAATACTTTCTAAAATCCACCTGATAGAAAATTAACGATATAATTCCTGTATTCCCGATCCAGATGCAACCACGAGTCAATGGACATCTACTCGGAGATGGCTTCGCTGGAGGCGGGCGAGCTGGTCAACTCGGCGTTCGGCGGGAGGTACTGCGGGCCCATCCCTCCACGCCGCCGCGTCTCCCTGCACCGCGCCGTCGCACTCTCGTTCTTCACAGACAAAATGTACACACCGCCCACGCTGTTCACAGGAACTTACCAGTTCATCAACGCAAGTGAGTTGGAGGATCGAATGACCACGAAGAAGGATGAATATTTGTGGTCCTTTTGGTATTTTTGTTAGATTTTATAAAACAGAAGAAGGGAATTCTTACGTGAAGTGTACGATAGACTTGCCATGAAATTGCCTTCAATTTCATTCTCTTTAGTAAGAAAGACACAAAGAGTTATTTGCAGTAAAACTCCTAAAAACAAATAAAAATTCCACAACCAGTAGTAACCTTAATATAGCAAAACAGATAATTTTTAACGTAAAATGAAGACAGATTTAAAACCACGGTTTTGGAATTTTCTTAGTACTTCATTTGATGGGCAAGGAAAATCATTCCGATAATATAAGATCAATGAAAATATTTGCTCCATCAAAATACCAATACATGAAACATATTTAGTTATAGAAACAACACTGAAGTGCCCCTCAAAGTTAGCAGTCCCTCCTCCGCATAACTAATGGCCACCAGTTGGAACTGCCAGAAGTTGTTTAGTTTTCCATTTATGATCTATTAGTAATAGTACATTTAAAAACAACTCCCAACTTTCAAGGAACTTACTCTGGACGTAACCTTAAGTAATAAGTCCAGGGTAAAAGATAGTTTTGCAATATTGGAAAGTGTCTGATCTATATTAATGTCTGCCATATTTGTAGAGGACGTCAAATAGACGTACGTGCCATCACAGGTTGGTACGATTCGGTACTTATCGGTACAGGTAAAACTTGTTTAAAGAAACTGGTACAGCAAAACCACGAACGACGATGCATAAGATAGATAGGACCTTGATGACCATGATGCTTAATTAAAGGGGTATAAATGGAAGAGTGAAAAAGGAAAGGCTGAAAGAGGAATGGAAGAGTAAGGGAAGCCGCGGGCAAAAGCAAATTATTATTTGTGAACTTCGCCTGATGCGATAGAGATATGAATTAACTCAGGACTCTCGGGAGTGACGTTCGTCAAATTAACAAAACAACTATCATTATGCTAGTCATCGAAAGTCCCGAATAATGTCGTCACTAGTAGGCACACGGCGAAAAATTAATTGTCTTATTTTCCTCTGTGAACAGCGGAATTCGAAGTGGGCACCCCAGTACCCAACACATTGTGCTCGTTCGTGATAGAGGCGAGCAAGCGCAAGACGGGCTTCCTGCTGTCGCCGACGTACCCGGGCATCTACCCGAAGGACATGGTCTGCAACTACCTGTTCCAAGGACAGCCCGGACAGAGGATACGCCTCGAGTTCAGAGACTTCGATCTGTTTTTCGGCGGGCCTCAGTGAGTAATAATCTGTTTTATTTTGTTTGTGTATTTTTTTGAACCTGACAACCTTTTACGATAAGATTTTGCCTGTTTATCTTCAACATCATTTAAATTAACCAGAAAAAAACTGTTGTAAATACTTCAAAAAAGTTCTTTAATACTGGATGTGACAGGAAAACAAAATGAGTATGTAGTTTAATAGTCAAAATTAAAACCGTTTTTCTATACCTTTTTCCATTGAGATATTCCCTCCAAACTCCTAAACCACTGCAACTTCTTAAAGGCAAAATCAACAGTAACAACCACCAAGAAACTACTGAGACAATAAACCTGAATAAAGCTTCAAATACTGAACTTAATTGTCTTGGATTCCCCAACAAAATTAATCAGAAACGAATATTAAAAAAATATTTAACTACCACTTATCCTCGTCGAAAAAGTGTCACGTTTTCTAACAACGACGATGTTTTTCTATGCAGCTGTCCGTTCGACTGGGTGCGCGTGTACGACGGGCCCGACAACACGTCGGCAGTGATCGGCACGTACTGCGGTCAGCAGCGGAACCTGGTGTTGTACTCCAGCGACGAGCGCCTCCTCGTAACCTTCTTCACGCTGCCCAGGTCCGCCAGCACGCAGAACCGCGGCTTTAAGGGTATCTTCGAGTTTTCAGAGAGTTTTGTTAAGTTAGGTAAGTGGAATGTTGCAACAGTATTTTTAAATTTTGGAGCCAAAGAATCTTTTCACGGTTATGGAATAGGAGCTGAGAACTTCAAAAATCTTGCAGAAGAAAACGTTCATTTTCGTTGTGCGGCACAAAGTACAGAGAAAAGAAGGCGGAGGCACTTGCCTTTGCCCAGCAATGAGTCTCATTAAAATCTTTTAAAAAATAGAACAGGACAGAGAATTTCTGGGAAACAATTTTTAATTACTTAATTATCTTTCCAACGAGGACATTATGTAGAAACCGCAATTTGGGATAGAATGAATAACATCTGGAAGGGGAGCGTACAAGAAAAATACTGCTCGTTGTCATCGTGTCTAAATTACGCATAATTTGACATTTTGTGCTATTTAACTATCACAACATTGCCCATGGGACCCTTCTCGACTAAATTACTGTCCAACTTAAGTTATTACAACAATCTATTGAGTGAACACATCGAAAACTTTGTGATTTATTACATTTTTACTTTGTACAAAGAGTTTTTCCCTTACCCAAGGAACTCGTCGCGGAAGTTTTTCTATTACTTTAGCCTATTGCTTTTGGATCGAAGTAACATGGGATAAAATCACGATTTGCGCAGTAGCTGAGTTATCGACTGCTGCGTCGCATGATGCGGGTTCGAACCCCTAACCACAACCAATTTTCTATATGGCCAAAAGATTGTTCCAGGCTGTTCGTGTAAGTAACTTTAAATGTTTGTAAACGCTCCCACGACTTAGAAAAAAAATCCTACGTAAGTAGGTGTAAGAAAGGCTGTAAGGCTGTCTACGCACTGCTGATCCTCGAGCAGTTGCTAAAGTCGGTGTATGTCTTAACCACACCAAGAGCCTATTACGACTACCCAAGCTGTTCTATGTTTCGCTACTGACTGCTTCAAGCAGTCCGTGTATCGCCAGCCTTAAGATGATGATGATGATGATGATGTTTTGTTTCAGATTTTATAAGTAAACACGACGCCGAGCACATTAGGGGCTCCGAGTGCGACCAGAAGATTCTTAGTAAAAAGGAATCAACGGGTTTCGTGTACCATCCAAATTATCCATTCCCCTATATACAAAAAGTTGTTTGTAGGTGAGTGTACTGCTCGATTTATGGTTAGCTTGCGGTCGAACCGGACTAGACGCCTACAAATGTCCTGTATGATTACATACGTCATTTCACGTTTTTTTCCCATGGGGATGGCAGAAATTACCGAATACCCTGAACTGTTATCTAATATCCGAAGTCCTACTCTTCTGATTAATTTTATTGCGGTATCCAAGATAGTTAATTTCAATCTCCGCGACTTTGTTGAGCTTCATTGCCTTGGCGCTTTTCTGGTGGTATTTTGGCTTTCTGGTGTTACGGGAATAATGCAGCGGTATTGTCCCATCTGGAGTCCAGTTCGATCGATTCAACTGAGCCTTACAACATATTTTTTTTCCAAAAGTACTATAATAATTATGTGTTATTTCTTTTCCAGATATTTTATATATGGTATGCAAGATTCACAGAATTTGGAAAGGGTTCGATTAGAGTTTCAGAACTTTTCTATACCGAAGGGCGACAATCCGAAACCGGAGTAAGTTCAAACAAAGATTCTTACGTTGCTTCATTTCCTTTGTGTTTTCCTTATTAGGGAAATTCGAAACATATGTGTTTCCGTATTCCGTCTTTTCGGTTTCTAATGATGTTATTTTGGTACCTGCTGTCAATGTTTCCAATGGTGGAAGTTTTACTTTTTAGGATTAAATCAGAGTTGATGTTATCCTGCTGCTCCCTCATGAGCACAAATATGAAACACACAATTGTGTTAACGACTTCAGGGTTGATCTCAGTTAAATAGCTTGCGGAATTATTCTAAAGAGTAATGGCGGCCCTGAAATGCAAATGGCAATTGAATGAACAGGGTGACTTTTAATCAGTATGATTCTGTACTCCGTTCCGCTTTAAGAGGTTTCTGGTGTAGAAAAACTAAGGATGCTTTTTGATATTTTTTCCAGTTCATGTCCCGACGGATACCTGAAGGTATACCTGCGCGGTCAGGAGGCGACGGACTCGTACGATAAGCATGATGCAGAGCTTTGCGGGGAGGGGGCAGGTGGTAACCCGCCCTTCCCCCCGCCCCTCCTCTCCGACGGACCCCGCCTTGTTATGGTCTTCAGCTCAGGAGAACTGCAGGGCAGGGGGTTCAAAGCCAAGTATACTTTCGAGACTGGTGAGTGACAGTTAATTATAGCTATCTTTTATGGATATTAGATCCATTTGGGACTTTACTACCTAAGTCGCTTTACCTAAGTCACTTTTTATGAAACCATGCAGAAGATACCTGCCGTATAGGAGACTAGACTTTTCCATATCCTTCTTATATGTCTTGCTTTTTTTGCAGTGAGAGTTTGATCAGTTCGGTGTGACGGTCTTTGTTGAGTAGTAGACATCCGGTTGTTGGTATCCACTCAACACTGGGTATAATTATCCTCCAGTACTTGCCAGGCCATCGGTCCGGCTGGTTCATAGCCGCTCTCGCTTAAAGTTATTCCATTCTTCACAACACCATGTTCCAGAATATCGAGTGCCAGGCACAGCGGCGCCGGGCGGCGAGTGTGCGTTCACCTACCGAAGCGAGGCGAAGAAGAGGGGCGAGTTCAACTCCCCCCGCTACCCTTCTAACTACCCCTCGCATACCAACTGCACCTACACGCTGGCGGCCACCCCCAGTGAGCAGGTCACTGTAGTGTTCGACCACTTTAAAGTGAGGGCTGATGCCTGGAATGCTACTGCGGGCGTGTATAGGTGAGTTGAGTTCGAATTTCCAGGCCAAGCAACGAAAACGGAAACTGTTCCTTTGGGCTGGATATAAAGGAACAATTCCCTCAATGGACTCTACAGTCCTTTTCCATATACATGTGTAAAAAGTACAAGGACACGCAAATTCGTACCATAAAGTCGGGTCTGGACCCAACGCTGTTGAAACTTATATTGAACCAACCTCATGGACACTTACCCAATTTTTTCAGTGGTGCGACATGCAGTGAAGACTGGGTAGAAGCGTGGTGGGTGGGCCGCGAGGGCGCGCGGGTCCCCCTGGGCCGCTGGTGCGGGCTGGCCACGCCGGGGCCCATGCACTCGCCGCGCGGGGCCACCGGCCTCGTCATCGCGCTGCACACTGATGCTGAGGCCGTCGCCTCCGGCTTCAAAGCTAGATATATTTTTGAGGTAATTGATATGCTCAATATTTACTGAACTAACTTTGTTGCTAGACTTGTATATTTCTCTTGTGGCTTATGGAACAAAAGTGCAGTAGTGCAATGAGTTTCCCTGCATGATTGAAATAAAAAAAGTCCTTAAGAGATCAGAGGTTTTAGGGAATATAAAATTACCATATGTACTTATGGGGGATAGAAAAAAAATATTTTGAAAAGAGGGAGAGAAAGGGGGTTTGAAAAGTTAGGATTAGAAGTGAGGACAGGTAGTTAGTGAAGGTCAAGAATGCGTTGGATGTAGATCAGTCAATGAGGCTTATTTCTACCAGCGGATCAGTTACGACTGAAATGTTAATTACGATCAAAATGCTAAGAGAAGGTATATACATAGGTGAATTTGTTGGTAACTCCTCATTTACCTCTCAATTTTCAGCCTGCGAAGTCGATATTCGGCGACTGCGGCGGCAACATGTCCGGCGCGGAGTGGGGCGTCATCACGTCCCCCAACTTCCCGCAGAACTACGAGCAGCCCAAGAACGGCCCGGCGTCCAGGGTCTGCAACTGGTTCGTCACGGCGCGCCCCGGGAAGAGACTCTTGCTCAATTTTGAATACTTCGCTGTCGAGGGACATCTTACTGGTGAGTGCAGCCAGCAGAAACTGGATGAGGAAAGCTCAGGATAGGGCTCAATCGCGTACATTGGCAGAGGCATATGTCCAGAAGTTGATAGGCGATAATGATTTCAGTTGTTTTGAACATCTTTAATACGTTAAAGACGGGAAATATTAAAGTTCGGCCGTTCAGAGAATGCGTTCCTGACACCTATCAGTTAGACACGACTAGTGATGGGAACAACATAACACTGAGTTCGTTACCGTTCCTCCAAAATGAATCGCCGCATTATTTTAAGATTATATTCGTTTTAAATTGGCGGAATCATTTAAAATTTATATTTTAGTCATTTAAGCGGAAACCAAAAAAAGGTAATATTCATATACATAATAAAATTGTTTTGTTTATTCTTTGTTACAAAGTTACAATCTGTATTTCTATGCAATAAAGTAGGTAAGTACATTGAATTGAATGTGCGTACAGAATATTAATCAGACTCCGATTCGCTTGAGGAGGTGGTGTCTTCATTATCTTCGCCTACATGTATAATAATGTTATTATCAATAACAGAATCAATCCTCATATCTCGGTCAAAATGTTCCAAAATCAGGTTTTTAGTCTTCTCAACAACCTTTGCCCAGTCATCTCTTGTGACTTCCCCGCAGGCTTCTTTTAATAGGGTCATCATCTTTTTCGTGCTGAATAGCGGGGAAGTATAATATAATATAATAATATCCCACAACTATTACACAACGCCATCTAGTCCCAAGCTAAGCAGAGCTTGTGTTATGGGTACTAGACAACTGATAAACATACTTATGTATTTCTAAATACATACATATTGTAGATAAATTACACCCAGACACAGAACAAATGATCGTGCTCATCACACAAACATTTGTTCTGGGTGGGAATCGAACCCACGACCCCCGGCATAGCAGTCAGGGTCACTAACCACTAGACCAACAGGCCAGTCAAGTATTGTGACGGGCGGCGTAACCTTTTATTTGAGCCCAGATTAGCTCGATCGCGTTATATTGGTAATGATTCGCGTTATATCGGCCACGAAACGACAACAGACGACTGTTTTAGCGTCACAATCACAATCAATGGGGTTACCATTTTTAATCTAAGTATAAAAATGCTAGTAACGCCATTTGGGGTTACCATTTTCAACCTAAATATAAAAATGCTACTTTCTTTCGCGCGTTCGGTTTGGTCATAATTTTATTTTTATATTTCATAAAGTTATCTTATAGTCCATTATTTTCAAATTCTTAAAAAGAAAAACAAAGCGTATTATTTTATATTATAAGTATAACTGTATATTTAAGAACAGATACTTGCCTGTTATTTTTAGCACAGCACTACAAATATAAAGCGCTGACATAACCTTGTAATAGCGCAGTATAGATTTAGAAAAATATTGTTTACCAAGTTATTTGACCCTCAGTTTGGCACAAAATTATAACATTCATTGATTATTGATATAATAATGTTGTTTTAATGCTCATCAATTGTAAAAACGGTAAACAACCAGCAAAAATATTTTTATCGTAACTGCAACGCCATTACAAAGTTACGTCTTCATTTCAATCGCGATGTGTCAGGAACGCATTCTCTGAACGGCCGAACTTTAGGCTATAACAGCCTTTCATCAAGAAATACTCTATTCGGCACCATTGGATTCTCGTGGCTAAATCAAAATACTGGTTTTGGCCTTTGTGCTAAGTTAAGCACTCTTTCTTGTCCTGTGACCCAGCAGCTACTTCTGAAAAAATATTAACGCGTATTATGTAATCTATATCTTTAAAGCAGGATTTGGTTATTCCAGAGCGCGGATGTCCAGCGGCAGTGCTCCGGCTGTGGTACGAGAGCCCGGGCCCTCCACTCGAGTTGTGCGGGGAGAAGGCGCCAACGGACCGCTGGCAGTACCTCTCCTCATCCAACTCGATACGGCTGTCGTGAGTATTTTTTTACTTATTATTTGCACTTTTTAGACCAACATAACTTGAAATATCAAAGTATCGCTGCTTTTTAATAAAACCGTTGTTACATATTTCACTGCGTCTAAAGTTATATTGGTCAAACTAAATGTAGCTTCAGGTGTTTTACACAAGCATGATTTGTAAATATATAAAATACGACGAAGTTAAGAAAATATGGACAATCGTGTAAAAATGGTTTTTGCTTATTTCTAAACCATCTGTGTCTTACAATTATAAGTTACGAGCACAGTTTCATTCTCAAATATACATAACTGAAGCAAATCAAGTCAATATTCAAAGGTCATTACAGCACAGTTTATCAACTGGTACGCACGAGCGTGGTTTTAACATAAATCAAAGCTTGGAAAACTTGCACATTTTGGTGTTAGAGCACTGTTTCCGCTTGATCAGGTTTATAATAGCGGATAAGGCGGTGGGCGCGATGGGATGGCGCGCCGTGTGGACGGAGGTGACGGTGCCGGAGGGGGGCGGCGCGTGCCCGGACGGCGCACTGGACTGCGCCGGCGCATGCCTGCCGCCCGCCGCGCCCTGCTCCGGCCTGCAGCACTGCGCGCTCATGCCCGACACCAAACCCACACACTGTTAGTATGCACCGCTTCTATTCATAGACGCGGATGATCCGACGCGGACGATCCGATGCGGTTGATCCGCCATGGTTTGTCGTGATTCTAAAATTTGACGTCGATGAATACTCACAAAGAGTATTCGAATGTTAACAGTAGACGTTATTCTCTTAATCTCGTACATATCTAATGACTTTCTCTTCTAGGTGTCTGATGAAAGCTCCTCGTCTTCATTATGTTTTAACTTAGATATACGACTAAGTCTAAATTGAATAAGCTAAAACTTTTTCCAAATTTTTAATTGATTTTGAAGACACTGTATATTACGATTGGCACTTTACCGCACTTTGCATTTCCACTTGATAAATGTATCTACACCGTTGCATTTTGTCGTTGCATTTAGGGGTTACAAATTAATCGAGTCTATATAAATTATAACTATGATAATGTAGCTTGTTGAGAATACTTACGGAGTAAGCAGTATATGGACTACTGACTATTGTTTGAAGTGCTTCCATTTTTGCTTAACAGACTCACCTGTTGTGTTTAATAGGCGAAAAATATCGAGTAGAATGTCTCGGATCTAAAATAATTGTGAAACTCTTCACGTACATAATATTCAATACATCAAAAATGAAATGTAAAGCAGAATAAATGTAAGGGCTCAGGCATATTACTGGAACAGACTAAATATCCACTTTCATATCGTTCCATTCTTGGTCCTTTGAACCAGAGGTTGTTATGCGTCTATTAAGATAAAAATACCTAATGCTCAGAATCAATGAATTAAAAAAATCTGGGTGATTTAACACGAACTCAAAAAAACTCGACCGTCAGAGATATTCTACTCGTAACTAAAGCACCCGGTACGCTGATATAAATGACCACGACTATGCTGCTACACGAGGCTTGTCGTACATTCGCTGCTTACTCCTGCTTTTATCTTCTAAATCGTTGTAAAATATTGTATTCTAAACACTGTAGCACTGTTAACTAATAACTCTAAACAAATACCAATAATGTTATGTTCACTGTACTTTCTCAGTATACTGATGGTTCAATGCAATCTTTGTCTCTAAGGATGTTATACATGTACTCTAGGGTCCTAGGTGTTTAGACACTTTCAAACGATAAATAATATAATTGTTGGTGAATTAGCAGAATATATTGAATATGTTGCAAAGATTACAGACTTTTTCATTTACATACCAAGGCTCCCCTTAGTATAATTTAAATCTAACTACTTAAATGTTCTTCACGTTAACTCATTCTTGCATCCATAACTTCTACTCCATTTAAATACTCTTTTTATTATTTTACTTTCTTCAAATACTGTGATGACTCAGGAGAGTTGCATCTCTGATCTGTCCTAAGTCTAAATTTTTGTTATAATTATGTTTTTGATCGTTTGCGTGTTGATAATAAATTGTTGAAATTGATAAAGTAGTCACTCCAATGGGACAAAGCTTGCATTGAGTCATCGCACTATGGGGCCTGGGGTACCTCGACACCTGTTTCTATAACAGAGCACTTTCTGGTGGAGCACTAACGTTAATTCGTTTTTCCGTATATCTAGTTATTTTTGAGACTCGGAATAATTTATGTTCGTTGAGCGTTGCGAATGAGCGTGCCATGTCTGTGGTCACAAGTGTTCCACCAGAGAGTGTAGAGTGGGGCCCCTTGGGTCTGACGGCGCGGTGTGCGCAGGCGGCGCGGCGCCGGGGCGGTTGGCGGCGCGCGCCGCTCTGGTCGCGCTGTCGCTTGTGCTCGCCGCCCCGCACTGACCGGGCGCTGCGCACGTGAGTCTATACTACACCCGAGCCCTCTCACGCCTCGCCGCTCCAACCTCCCGACTCCTGTGTCCATCGTCATTGCCGCTTTGGATTAGAGGGAAGACAGACAGTCGCCTCGTCGTCTAATTTCTACTTAATTAGATTTGGCAGTCCGAAATTCATTAATCAAGCATGATCTGCGGATTAAAGAAAAGATAGTAGTTTAGAAAAATCATGATTTAAATTATTCCTCCTGATCAATAATCCGGAGTCCTGTCTTTCAATGATTTCAAAATCCCTGACAACACACACTGTGTTACAATTTCAAAAGTAACTCGCGAAATAATATATTTGAACTCTAATGACATAAAATGTTTAACCTAGAACTGTCTGTTTTCTACTCTACTACGCTATTTTTTCTATAAAAGGAAAATGAACTTCGCAGTACCTGCCTAGGCGCAGAAATGGATGACAAAATAATTTATTTGTAGCCAGGTAATACAGCTTATTGATATTTTATGTATCCTATTGTATTTTTGTTGCGGCCTTTGTAAACACTGATTTGGTAATTTTAGGCAACTTTTGTAGTTTGAGTGTTTCTTCCGCTATGCTTTGTCATGTGCTATTTCGGTTCAGGTTTAATTTATTGCCTTCTTACCCCCATACGCTGCATTCGTTTGTAAGACAATGCGTTATTTGTCACAAATAGGCAGCTATTACATAATAGTAACTTTATACTACTTGTGGCTTGAAGGACCAATTACACTTTGGTCCTTCGAGTCGCAGAACATGAATGGGAATCTTGGGAAATCAACACTTGTTATTTCAACAATCACAACATGCATGATGACAAGGAAAAATGAGGCACTGAAATAAATTAAAAGGCAATAAATTATATCCAAGACCAGTTCACCACACATCACTCTGTGCTTCCCTATCTTTTATAATATTTTCTATAAATCGTACAAGTCTGCATGTTGTAAAACTGTCTACCTAAATTTAAAAGTAAAAAATATAAAATAAAACCTTAACTAAAAGTACTGCTTTACAATATTCATTGATACATCTTTCTAAAATCAGTACCCGCTGAAAGATACGTGCTCATTTCAGTCGAAAGGTAAATAACTTATGATTTTGTAGATTGTAAGTCACAAAGTAACATTATCTACACAACAACTGAATACAATCATTACCTATATTTTCACATAAATCCTTGATGGCCTTTGTGCAAAAGAATTTGAAAATTCCTCTAAGATTTTTTGTAGGCAAATATTACATTTTTCCAAAACAGAAATAGTTATCCGTGAATATTGTATAGCTTCCTCAAAAACTGGTTTACCTAAAAGGACCGAGAGGTCGACTCCACCCAGTCTCTTTGTAGAAGGCAGATCGTATAATTTATGAGCTCCAGGTTCTAATAAGAATATACCATCTCCCCCAAAGGAAATGCAGATTTTCAATGAACAGTAACAGGACCACTAACTACGGGTGAGCCTATGATGATAACAGGACCCAGGTCCACACTCCGGGCTGCTGCAGAAAAATCGTCACAGCAAAAGTACTTAGCAACGTTGGAATTTTGAATGATGACATTCTATTGCATTATCGCATATTTTCTGGAAGCAATCAGTTCATTGTTATTCTGTTCAAGATCTATCAGTTTCAATGACAAGTCCTGAACGCCGTTTAAGTACAGCTCAGGTTCAGTTTCATTGGTGTAATCTGCTCAATGGAGTATGAACTAGATTACTATATATAAGTTCCCCATATTCTTTAAATTATACGATCTGGCTTCTCCTTATAAACATCGAGCCAAACATTCAAGATCCAGCAACAGCTCCTAGCCTCGGGAGGTTGGTCGGGGAGTCGAGCTCGCGAGTCCGGACGAGGTTGTAGGCGTGACGTATTCGTAGGCGGCGAGAGTGCAGTGACAGGCGCGTCGGGCGGCCTGGCGTGGTGGTGGGCCGTGTGCGGCGGCGGCGGCGGCGCGGTGGCGCTGGGCGCGTGGTGGGCGCGGCGCCGGCGGGCGCGGGCGGCGCGCGTGCGCAGGCCTCCGCCACCCCCGCGCCCGCCGCCGCTCGCGCGCCGCGCCCCCGCCGCCCGACTGGCCGCGCCCCCCGCGCTCCCCGACACCGTATGACGACGCGCCCGCGCCGCAACGGCGACACCCGCACCACTAAATAGTTGATTACACGACTTTAACGTACTTTTCGTTTTATTGTTCACATGAGTGAAGAACTTGCCTCAGATATTTTGAGTCTGAGGCAAGTTCTCTTCAGATCCTAACTTTACATAATACGGAGATAAATATCCAAACCACACAAACATAACTGCTATGAATAGGCTTAGCACAGTTAACTACACTGGACAGAAGATTGTCGTATTTCGACTGCATAAAATTTACAGGAGCTTCATAAATATTTATCTAAAAAAGCTCTAGCTTGGTATATACAGGACGTCCTACAGCTAAGCCACATGGAAGAAAAGTAGTACATAGATTTTTAGGGTTCCGTAGTCAACAAGGAACCCTTATAGTTTCGCCATGTCCGTCCGTCCGTCCGTCTACGTACGTATACGGATTTGTTGCGTCGAAAAAAAATAATTAATTAAATTAAATAAAATCTCGTAAATCTCTATTTTTTTAGGGTACCTCCTGTACGCATAAAGTGGGGATGTTTTTTTTTCTCGCGTACCCCTTAGTTTGGAGTATCATTAGACAGGCCTTTAAAAAATATTGATAGTTTAAACTAACAATTTTTTGATAAAAGATTCGTTTGTGAAATATTAAGCTTTAAAGTGCAAATTAACATATTACATATTTACAAAACTTTTGTAAGTTTTTGAAAAGCCTTAACGTTTAGCTTTGCATGTTTGTAGGTCTCTTGGATTCAAAGATTTAGAGCATTTTATTGTAAGTAGGTACCCAAGTTCGGCAGATCAAAAAACTAAAATGTCCGCCATTCGCGAGGTGTTGGAATAAGATTTTTTTTTAAAGCAGTACCTATTGTCGATGAAAACGAGTCTATAATAGCCCCTTCAAGTATCGCTAGCTCGTGTCCGGACACACTGTATATTCTTGATACTCAAGAACCGTACGATCCTGGCCTAATCATAATAATTGGCTCCTTTGGACCTTATCTATCCAATAGCAAACTACACACTAATCCTCTGAAATAAGTTTTTTACACCCTTTAAAGTTTTAGTTGAATTATTCCGAATATTATGAAGTAAGAACCTAGCACCTCTAGCAGAAAGCAGTGATGTTTTATTCATTCAAACAAGATCTATTGGAGAAGTTTGGTGCACCACATAAAATGGCGTAGCCACTCACACAACCCCGTATTCACGCGTAGCATTCAAGAGCTCGCGTAGCAGCTACGCTGCGTAGGCGATAGGACGGCCCTTCGTAGCGCGTAGCGATCAAGGGCTTCGTAGCACTGCTGTAGTAGCTGCGTAGACGTGCGTCCAAGGCGTCGTAGCGCCGTAGCAGTTCGCTCAAGATTATTGCGTGCCGCAGACTTCGTGCGTTTATTGTTGTAAATGATGTTTAACCTGCTGTGTTCGAGTCATTAAATTGGTGTGGTCGGAACTTTTTACCAACGCACATTCCTACTATCTTAGAATTCTGTTCTTTGGATCCTCCGATTGTTGAAATCATCACGTTTTTATAGCAAAGTGCACTTTACATGCCCAGAAACTATATTAAAATGTTCTATGTTCCATGTTAGGCTATGTAACGGCTCATACCTCTTCTTTTACTTCAACCTGGCGAAAGACTGGTCGGGTTGGTCGGGTCAGGAACCATCACGCTTAAAATTGTCTCCGATTTCTTTCATACATTTTAGTTTCCCACTCGCTCTTCGTACCGCATTGGCTGTTATATTACATCACATTACGACCAATAGGAGCGGAGCACAAAAGAAAATATTGTAAAAACTTGAAAAAAAAAATCTTTTCAGAGCTTCCGTTGAAGATTTTCAAGTTTTCGCAACATTTTCATTGATCTTCGTTCCTATTGGTCGTAGCGTGATGTTATTATAACTCTTTGGTCCACCTCTTCCCTTCCAAACTACATATTATCACATAGCGTTTAGATTGGGAGCGGCAGTGCGATGGTGAACGTGCGAATGGACCAACGGACGCGGAGAAGTGCGAATGGGACAAAGCCAAAACCCCCCCCCTCCGAGGTTTGTGAAGTTGAAAATCCCACGGCCAGAATTTGGCATTATGTATGAAGGGCAGATTATGACATAATCACCCAATTTTTTTTTTACGAAGTAAAACATGAATTTGTTATTTTGCTGTATGAAAACTTATCTCCGAAAAATGCCTCAGCCTAATCTAATAATGGATCTGCCCAAAATTCGGCGATGCTTTCGTTGCGTTTTCGACGTTTTCGAATAATAACGTCAACGCAATGTTGTCCTCGTCCGGAATCCAGTTTGTTACTGAAGTGTACAAACACGCGACGAAAACGTAACGCAATTTGCACTCGTCCGCGACGTGTTCGCGACGATGCGCGGCGTGTTCGCGACGGATGCGCTGCGCGTCCCTCCTGCTGTCCGCTCCGCCCCGCGCCGCTTCCAAACCGCTAGTATGATAAGCGGCCTAAGCGCGCGAGTTGAATACAAGCTTAGGATGCGTAGGGCTGCAGACAAGGGATGCAAAGTACTAACAACTGCATGCAACGTGAGGTGGGGCGTGCGGTAGCGGGGGGCTCTTCACCTCAGACCCCGACTGCATTCAACTCGCTCGCTATCTGTACATGCATTGGTATAAGTGAGAATGGGACCCAGTGCGAATAGGACCAACTGCGAACGCGGAACGAAGTGCGAATAACCCCCCCAGGTTGTCGACTTGAGGATGGCCTCGGGCCTGGTTTCGCACTTGTGCAACCGAAGCCGCAGATGATCGACGAGAAGCGAGTAGAGCTTTTTTTTTTTTACGTGGTAAAATCATCAAATGAGACCTCCAACCCCGGGCAGGGCGGGAGGTACTGTCAGACTTGTTTATGTTCCGGGGTCACGGTAATAGAAATAAGTCCCGCGACCCCGGCAGGCTTTGGCCCTCTGAGAGGGCCCTATCATTTTGCTGACAGCTCTTTGAGGCGCGCGACGCGCCGTCGACCCGGGCATGGTCCATGGTCGGACAGCGAGTTGCCCTTTACTCGCTGTCGGCATGCCCGCGCCTATGGTGGCCGGAGATCGTCTTGCGACGTACGACGCCGTGAGCGTACAGCACTGCGGTTGGGGCGGAGGGAGGACGCTGTCTTCTCTCTCTCGCGGCCCGCCACCTCCTTCACGAGCATTACTGCCTCGCAGAAGGTGGCGACCGCTTCCCACTCCGTCTCGCTCCGCAGCATGGCCGAAACCAATGCCGGGCGCGAGAGGTCTCCGCCTATCGCTGCCGTGAGGACACGTCGGTGCTCTGCCCAAGCTGGGCAGTCTTGCACCGTATGCTCTACTGTGTCCTCCGGGCGAGCTTCGCAGTGGTGACACCCATGCGTATCCTCCTTTCCCATCAGCCACAGGTCCTCCCGAAACTTCCGTGTCCGGTGAGGACCTGCGTCATGCGATAGGTCAGGACGCCAAGCGAGTAGTGCTTGAAACTAAACAAGTTGGCGAGTTGAGTCTGTAGTTCCGGTAGTTTAGTCGCTCGGCTACCAAGCGAGTATGCGTCGTCGTCTGTGAGTCGATATGATGAAGTTTTGCTCGCATGTCCACTTCATTTTCAGATCTCTGCGTGTGGTCACAGAAATACGTGGCAATAATTCTGGCCGCAATCTGCGATTCTGTCGCTCGTGGAGACGGCCGCTTACGAAGATCCTTTTGTCTATTTCTTAAACTTTTGTTATCAAGTAATTTGCCTGTATACCCGTTGTCCCCGTAGGTCATGTCCTCGTTAAAGGGGCAAAGGAAATTTAATAAAATAATTTAATTACTTCCCGTTGTACCCGATAGATTATAAGACACTAACGGTGGCAGCGTACCACCGATACTTTCTTGTAATTTCGGTGCGACTGACACCGTGAAGTCGAATATTTAGATTTGAAGAGACAAAGGAAACAAGTAGATAATAAGGCAAACACAGTTTTGCAAATTTATTCCACATATTAAACTGATACAAGATTGATACAAGTCGAGTTCTAACAGTATGGACATGCTATGTGGTCGAATACAAAAAAAAAGTTTAGTACAGCAATAAACATTACAGAAATCCTGAACTTTACAATACTACTGCCTCACACTAATGTATTTTAAGGGAAATATGTAATAAAAATAAAGCAAAAAAAACTAAAGCAGGAACACAGTCGGGAAATGTTCGAGTACAGGGGGTGGTTTTATTTTAGCCGTAATCGCTAGTCGTCGGAGAGTTCAATTCATTCAAGAATCCGATTAAATTCATTCAAGTATCCTAAGTTGTAAGTATGTCAAAAAACAACAGTCAAACTCCTTACAATATAATAATTACTGCTAAAATACACATCACATCGCAAAATGCGTTCACAGGAATAAAATATATCGAATAACATGTATTTAAAAAAAAAACAGACAGTCGACGGGTCCGCGACCCGAGCGCACGGTCGCAAACAGGCAACCGCGGCCGCACGCTCCCCTCAAATAAAGTATATATTAAATATATATACGGCTAATACGACAGTGAAAAACATAAGCATAACGGGAAACTTACAATCGAAACATTTCATAACGTCCTACTTTAAGATTTTTTCGGATCGATGCGATACAAAATCGAAAACTCGAAAATCAAATAAAAAACACATATATAGAAAAAAGTAGAGCGATCCTCTCGGCACGCAGCGAGGACCGGACGTGAACGTACTATCCGCGGGCCGCGAGCGCGCGCGCGCAGCGACCGGTGCTCCCCCGCACAGCTTGTAGTACCTCCCAGCAGGGGCCGGCCGCCCGCGGCGCCCGCGCCCGCCCCCCCCGCGCGCCGCGCTAGCTGGCCAGCGGCTGCTGCGCCAGCGCGCCGCCGCCCCAGCCCGCGCCCGCGCCGCACCCGCCCGCGCCCACCCGCCTCTTGCACTCCCCCCCGACGTTCTGGTGGCCCCCGTCGTGTTTACGTTTACCTGCCGCACAAACAAACACCCTCATGTACACCTTCTCTGACAAGACGAGCTCTTTCTTCCGTCAAGTGAGTATCACGGATTAAGAACTCCGTCACAAAAACAAAGTAAATGGTGGCTGGGATGATGAGGATATAATAGGAAGGATGGTATATATCATCATTACGAATTTGGATTTGGAACTTGACCTTGCAGCCAGATTAACGGAAGAGTCTGATGGGGACGACGACGCAGACTGATTGCATGACAGGGAGGAACCAACAGGTCTTCCACAAACTTCGAAAGGTAACAATGGACTCGTCACTCGATCGAGCTCTACAATTTTGGTCAAGTTTGTGGTAGCCCTAGGACTAGTACGGACTAAGGACCGATATAGGAGATGGATAGTTACCGATATAAATTGTATCGAAATCCAGATTACACGCAAACCATCAAACATGCTGAAATAAAAGGAAAAGGTTTCAGGATATTAGGTATCAGGGGCAACGAGGTCGACCGAGATAGAGTCCAATGCCAAATATTCATAATTTTGAATTTTGTGATAGGAAAGATGAAGGGAAAAGAAGAGGTATAAAAAAGATTGTAATAAAATAATGTGTTGATGTACAGTTTGTACAGTAAATGTGTTAGAGAGATTTTACAGCAGTTATAGTTTATTGAATCATTCTGCACCCGCTGTTTCCGTCCAAGGGTAGTGTCATTATTAGGTCTCTAGCGCACAATCGTTAGAAGCTACATACTATATGAGCTAGCACTCGCCTTGTGAGGATCACAATCCAAGATTCAATCACAATGAGCTTATTAGAAGGTGTAGTGTGTAGATGTATGAGGAACAGGGTGTAAAGTTCTCCTCATTATTCACAGCATCTTCCGACCAGATAATATGGGATGTGCAAGGTGGCGAGATACATCTCGGTCTCGGTCTAAAACGCCACTTTAACAGAATCATACAATATATGATAAAAATTGTAAATTGGAATATTCTATTATTCAAGTAATAGGATGGACAAGATAGAGAATAATTTTATAGCAATTCTTATTATAATTCAGCTAAAGTGAAATTTTTGGCCTTCCAATTATACAAGAAAAAGTTCCATACGTATATTCACGACCACACCATCTGGTTTAGTAGTGAGCTACCGGCAGATATACAGTCATCGTATGTAGTGATATCGCTAACAAAGGGGGTGAGTTTTCTCTGAAGCTTACAACGTGGGGAAGTGTAAAAAACTAGTTAAGAAAAGGTGTGTGGACATGTCCAGTAGAGTGTAGGTCGTGTGTAGTACTCTGTAGTGTGAGGTACTGACCTGGTAAACTTGGCTTGGCGCGGGGATTGCCACGCATGGCGCTGGGCGTGCGGCGGCCACGCGCGACGCGGCGCGCACCACCACGGGCCCCAGCCGCGGGCGCCGGCGCCGCCGCCGCGCGCCGCGCCCATCGCCCGCCCGTCCCACATGACCCAGCCTGCTGACGGAGGACGGTCACTACCCACCACACCACCCCACCTCACTTCCGCGCCCCACCCTGGAACTGCTCCCATACGACCCCACGTATACTACCTCTCCGGCCATAAAACGACACAGTGCTAACAGAGCCTTGTGGCAACATGTTCGTATGATTGTGTCGAATATTCATTCCATTCACACGGAGACATGACGCTGCGCGCACATTTCAATAGCGTGACTCTAAATCTAACTATATTTACTACACGAAAAGACACATTTCCAGTATCGTTGCGTCAAGTCACGCTGCGTCGCGTCTCGGTGTCAGCTGACCCTAACGATAATTGCACAAACATGGCGCCATAGGCTTAGCCCGCACTGCGGCTCCTAGTCGCATACCGAAATGTGGCATTTAAAAACGTACAACACAAACTCGTAGGGAACGTTCCAAGGTAAGACGTGGAAGAGGTGGTCACATGGTGCTAATATATAAACAACGACCGATTTCTGTTTCATGTACTTAATGCTTATTGAGTTTTGTTAAATGTAAGCTGAAATAAAAACCTGAGCACATAATAGACCTTTTACTTGGCGTTTAAAATACATAAGCACATCCAATAGTAACATGCACGAATTTCAGGATTACTGATTTTCTAATTTGATTACATAATTAGCCTCTATCATGTACTTAAGTTTAAATTGTCACGTTCACTTCAAACACAGAAGTCGGTCCAAAATATATTAAAATAAACAGGTACTCTAATCATTCCAACTATAAACCATTTAACTGATAATACTTGAAAGAATGTTGCACTAATATGATACGTTTATGGTTGAAAAAATTATTATCATGCTGCAAAATATTTCGCTATTGCAATAAAATGTAACTAGATCAAATTACCAAATAAATATCATTACTTTACACTAAAATATATGTAAATATACAACTCACAGTTTAAATGGGCAAATGTTTATTGTAAAAATTATTTGTAAAGCTTTAATCAACGCCTGTGAGTATATAAAATATGAACATATACATTGTGGCTTTCGAGATAAAAGTACCTGTGATGAGCTCACATCAATCATGGTTAGTGCCAACGTCACAAGCATTGTTACGAAAAATAACACTTTTACCATGGAACGCCACACAATACCAGCTCGACCAATACAATGTAAAAGTAATGAAACAATCAGGTACCTACTGAAGCTATATACGTAACCTTTCATCCAACATGAATTTAATAAATGCATTCTAGGATAGGGTGACCAATGTCGCTATTTACTTTGCCTACTCGACATTAAATATTTATTAAAAAATAAAAATCTATAAAATCTACGAATAAATACTAATTTGAGACATCGTCTAATGATATCTGATACCGACACGACATCCACTAAACATCAAAATAATAATTTGGAATAACATGAGCGCCCATCGGCGGTACCTGAATGCCTCCGGTTAGATCGTAGTAAAGCGAGTTGGGCCCGAGACCGAGCTCGTCGTCCTGAGTGAGGCATTTACCAAGCGGGTCAGTAAGTCTTCTCAACATATTCTCTACCTCGTTACAACAACGAGAAATATTACAACATTACTCGGGCGTTCCAAAGCTTCGGGGGCACGCTACGTTCCTCGCCTACGGGATGGGTGCGGGTGGCCAAGCTCGAGCGTGTTATCGGTTAGTGACAAGCGAAGCGAAGCTCTACATGGGAGTGACAAGCGCGGCGGAATGACTTTAAGCGGTGCAAATGTGAAATGGCAACTGAAAACAACAGTACAGATGAGACGGGCATGTTAGTCGGAGTGGCCGCAGCCATATAGACCTGATGGTGAGATCGGCCGACGGCCACCCCGCGCCCACTAACACTTTTCCCGGCAATCAGTGACAAGTCGGAGGCCCCGCCCGCCCAGTGCAATCACCACCGTCAGGCCTACACACTACCGTCTTTACCGAGTCACTAACTCCGTTCGAGGATGGGATTAAACAAAAAATAAAAATAAAACAGTAGATGATAAAAATTTGGCAAATCAAAATCGATAGAACAATAATGAGTACAGCGACTAGTGACTAGTAAATAAGAGTGATACATTAGTGAGTGTGTGTGGGACCCACCGGTTGCGGTCTGTTGGGAGGCTGGCGGACGGCGGACGGTTGCGGTGGCCCCGCGTAATCAAAATAGAACTCATCGTACCGGTAAAATGGCTCATTGTAGCCACCTCGGTAATCACCGTACCCGTAATAGTCGTAATCATAATCTATAAACACACAACACAGGCCTTTTAGAGGCTAAGCTAAACTAACTCTAACTTACAAGCTACCGATGTCGGCTGGCGCATAGCGAGCCTCCACGACACTCGTACCGGGAAAAGATTAACATGCTGTTGTCACGTTTACACGGGGTACAGTACAGGTATGGTATGGTACAGCACACGGGTTAAATCCAACACCTCTGCTCCTCCTGCGGTCTGAGCCGACTGAGGCTCTTCGTTATCGACACAAAACAACATGCATCGTGAATGTCTAACTGTTCATGTCCACTGTCTGATGAATTAAATTGTAAATATTATTCTAATTGAGATGATGACTGTATGCTGGTTGTAACGACCCACCACCGGAACCTGCCTAAGCGTCGTTCACGCGCTCAGGCCGCGGACGTTGCCGCGACTGAGCGCTCACAATGACTTCAGATTGTAGCATGCACTGTCTGTTAATATTGTTATTACACTTTAGATGGACCATGTGTAGGCTACACGATTCTTTGACAGATCAAAATTTTCCGAAACCATGCATCGACCTATTCCTAGCTGTCATTAATAACTAGCCTAGGTAGTAGCGTTAATGAAACATGTATTGAGGCCTTAACGATACACTATAGATAAAAAAAAACTCCCAAAGTGGTAGTATTGTTGGAGGTTGGCAACATTGGCGGGGAAGTCCCGGTGTGAGTGTATAGTAGCGGCCATCTTGTTAGTAAGGGACAGTAGCGGATTGTGCGAGTGTGCGCGTGGAGACCACACCGTGTTCACATCTCTGTTCGTGTGAGGGAGGGTGGGAGCTAGGCGGAGGGAAGTGGTCGATTGTTTGTACTACAAATTAATGTGGCGTTACATCCAATGATGCCGCTGTTCAGTTACACGGCCAATGTGTCTATTTCCCTTCACCTATCTCTGTGTGCTGTCACGTTGTACTGTATAGTGGTACACTGGAGGCTCGGTAGGTGTTTTAAAGTCTTTAACTTCATTAAAATTCCCCTTCCAACTTAAATTTTGTGCCAAAATAGTCTTTTTTTTTTTAGTTTTGAATTAAAATACAGGAAAACAAACCAAGATCTAAAACTAATTTATCAATATTTTTCTACTTCAATTTTCTCAAAAACAGATTTCCCTAGTGTAGTCCTAATGAGTACACCGAGCGTCCCCGTGCCGCTCCGTGTGGTGTGGTGTGTGTGGTGTGGTGCGTGTGACGTCATACTGACCGTAATCGCCGCGCGCCTGTGGCGGGCGCGGCTGCGGCTGCGGCGTGCGCCCGCGCAGCACCGGCGAGCAGCTGCACCAATCGAATCTGACAGTTAACACCCGACGTTACATACATCGTGAACGTGCCTAGCCAGCCTCGGTAAACGCTCAAACTTGCCCACGAGCTCTTGTACACATTTATAGATTAAAGAACGCTAAAACAAAGATGCGAACTTTCTCAAAATTTTCAGATGTTAATTTAAAAAAAATATGTGTGATACCGTTCAACATTTTTCATTTACGGCTATCTCCGTGTATGCGTCATCTGTCGCGGTCTACACCTTTAGTAGGTAGCTCATTTCATATGACGCATGTAAGTAAGCAAAAAAAGATCATTATATGCAATGAGCCACTGGTGGAACTGCTATGTAGTAACCACCACCAACTCGAAGGTAGACAAGACTGTGTACAAGCGCACGTTACCATCAATTTTATTTCCATTCAATACATTCACAGAGTTTATTAGATTTGATGTGAGGTTTCCAAAGTTTAAAATATTAAAGGAAAAATAGATTTAGTTCGCCCGAAAGTCCTTGCAATCGTCTGAGACTAAATACACAATTTACTAGATGTCGAGTCCGCGCCTAAGCGCCCGGGCTACACGAGGCTAGTTTTTCAAGATAGGATAGCAAGCGTAAGCTAGCAAGGTAGTAGTGCTGGCTTCGAGTAGACAAACTAGCTTCATTTCTAAGCTTTGAAATGAAGTTAACTAGCTTAACTAGCTTAAGTTTTTCAAGCCCGGGCATTAGAGACTAAAATCCCGCGGAAAATTAGTGGTACTGTATTTTTAATGTAATGTGATATAATGAAAGACACTAACACTAACTGACTAGCGACGCGTCAAAAGGACTAGTCGAATTTTGACATTTCTGAGATCTCACGTTACACTAGCGCCTCTAGCGGCAAATTTTTTTATCATACTCTATAGCCCACATAGATGGTAAATTTACGCTAAAATATTGAACAGACATGGTAATTGAATGGATTTAAAATTTATGGTTGGGCTTCGCATCATGCATTACTCAGTTGTTGATTATTACTAGTACAGTCAGCTTCAGAGAAAATTACCTTTGTTAGTGATGTCACTACCACATCGGGGGTTAATTTTCTCTGAAGCTTACCGTACAAATACAAGTTTCAACCATTTGATAGTTTACAGAGGCATAAGTGAGAGATAAAGTTAACTTTGCAAATTCAGCAATTAATATTTATGTATGTAGGTTCACGTAAACAATTCAGTATCGTTTTATAATCTCAAAATGGGCAATATTCTGAGTAAAAATGCACGTCGGGAATAGTATGAAAATATATCAAATTGAATAAGATGAGGAGCCGACGAACAAAATCTGGTAAATTCATTGTGCATAACAGACAATTTTTTTAAAGTTTTCACACAATTATTATCGACAAAGTTCATTATCTGGCATATTGTAGTAGCGGTTGCGTACTATATCCGATCCGAATACGTGAAAATTCGTTCCGAATTAGCAAACTATTTGGTAGTTTACACACTATATCTGATTTATTCACCTGATTTCTCTACATCATCCATGAGTACCCAATTCGGAACAATATAGCCACTGAATTACTGACCCAGCAATATCCAAATTCAGGACAAGTTCTCTAAAAAAAGATTCGCATTTTCACGGATTCGGATCAACGGCTACTTATCAATATTTCCAATGCTTCAGTTCCTGAATAAAAAATATAAGAATAGCCAAGGACATTGCTGTAAATTAAGACATTAATCATTGAAAATATTGTTTAAAGTGGCCGTTTTAGGGCCTATGCACACCACGTTTTTAAACGCGCCGTCGACGCGCAGTTTGGAATCGCACGTCGACGGCGCGTTTTTGTCCATCAGAGCAGTTTGTTGTCGTGATACAAAGTGTCAAACGCGCGTTTGCATCGCTACAAACGCGCGTCGAAGGCGCGTGTGTGCATAGGCCCTAAAACCCTCACAGGTCAGCTAGTTTTGAAAATTAATGGACAGCAAATTTTTCTTTTATTAAACCAATGCATTTTTACACAAGATATAACGCATTAAAATTCGAAAGTGGAGACTCATGACGTCAGAAGCAAGTTAAAACTGTACTTGCTTATAACGTTTTGCCAATTAATTTTGTTGGTTTACATAACAAAAGTGAAAAATATACGTGGCAAATATTATTTCGACAGACTAATTTTGATTCACGGATTTTTAATTTTTGTTGATCAGCTCCTCAGATATATAACACAAAGGCAGCACACTCACCCGCCGCGGCCATGAATCATCTGCATCATGCGTCGTTCGCGCGCGCGCAATATTTCTTCCTTCTTCTTTTTGTCGGACGGCGGCTTGGCTAACGACACTTCGAGTCGCGCGCCACCCATTTCCTTGCCGTCTAGTTCTTGCATTGCCTGGAATTATGATGTGGGTGGATTAGAAGTGATCTCACAACTTTTTCTTTTTTTATACAGAACCCAAAAGGCTCTAAAACATAATTGCAGTACTTCAAGTACTGCAATTAGACGTTCAGGCTGTGAGTTCCTGCTTAGATTTCAAGACATAAAAGGTTTGGTTTAAAAACAGTAATTTAAAAAAAAAAACATATTAAGGCAGGCTTATGTTCGATAGGAGAGGTGTATGTTTGGCACTGGACGTACTATGACTCGTTTGATGATGATGATGATTATGATTATTATACAATACTTTAACGACTTACAACACTATTCAGAGGGTATAATTTTAAAAGTAATAGATTAAGGAGATTTACATCAAAAACTGACGACTATTTCGTTACCTTCACTGCACAGTCCCGATCTTCAAAATGCACAAACGCGTAATCCTTAATCTTCTTGACTCGTTCCACAGTTCCGTAACGTTCAAATTCTTCTTTCAGTGCATCTTCAGTTATTTCTTGTGTCAAGTTCCGCGCGTACAATACCTTCACCTGGACGACGAAAATAGTATTAAATCATTGGTTTTGGAGAGAAATAGAGGACACTTATGCTAGAAAAACTACTTCAAAAGTTACAAAGCCAAACTTACTTTACTCATCGTTTGCTCGTCAGGTTCCTCTTGTGGGTCCGCCCAATCCACTATTATATCACAGCCCCATACCTGCTCGAATTACAAATAAACATTACACTATTACTCTGTTCTGGCTACAACAACAGTTGGTACAACAAGTGACATGTCAGCAGTAAACACTTACCTTTATTCTACCTGTGCCCAGTCTACGTTTAGCTAGTGACGCCGCTTTGTGAGACTCGTATTCCAAAAAACAAAATCCTCTATTTTTCTTCTTGTCATCGGGCGAACTATATATTATAACTTCGACGAGCCCAGCTGCAATCATAAAACACGTTTGAGGATCGAGAAGCGGGGCGCAGGCACGCTAACGGTATGAACAAAGCTTCCCTCGAGCCCGACGCGCAAAAGTCAGTCATTCAACGCTACAGAATATGAAGCAAATCAAACGATATTCCAGGAGAACATATACGGTACTGAAGAATACTAAATCTAGAGAACAACAGCAAAAGGTTCTCCAGTCATGACCAGTGAGCATTCTCGAGGCAAGGCCAATCAAAAGGTATACGGTCGGCGGCCGCGGGCCACGGTGACGGGCGATGTGACCCCGGGCCCCGAGTGGGCCGCGAGTGACGCCGGGCCCCGAGCGGGCCGCGGGACTCCGGGCCTCGAGTAGGCCGCGGGTGACTCCGGGCCGCGAGCGGACCGCGCAGGCCTCAGGCCCAGGCCGGGCCCCGCGCGTCACGGTGACCCGCGGCGCGCTCTAGTTAACCGAGTAGCACTTATTATGAATTCGACAAGGACTTACGTGCGTGCCTAGTAAACTCCTCAAACAAATCGTCCCGATCTCGATTCTTAGGGATATTCCCCACGAATAACCGGTGATTGTTAAAGGAAACTGTTACGCCAATCTTTTTCCCCTTTCGAATTTCATAATCATTCAGCTGCAAGAACAATTCGAGGGAGAATAGCCTGGGCCGGGGCCGGGTCGGCCTGGGTCGCTGGCGCGCCCGGCCGGCGTGCGGCCGTATGACTGGAGAGACGCGGGGGGGACGCGCGGGACGCGGGAGGGACGCGGGACGGGACAAGCGGGACGCAAGCGGGAGCCCGAGCCGGTCCACACCAAGCCCCACGCACTCAACCCGACAACTCTATAAACTCCTTAATTCATTCGAGTGACACTTTACCTGTTAATTTACCAAACTCTTCCAGTATCTCCTCTTTGCCTTTCGACTTGGGAATGTTGCCGACGAAAAGTCGCAGATTCGGTACGCTAATCTTAATTCTCAGAGTCTTCCCTGGTTTTATTTCGTGATTATCGAGCTGTGGGAAAAATAACAAGGGAACAATTTTGAAAAAGGGCGTCGTGGCGGACCCTCAGGGGGGCCTTGCCAGCCCGGCTAGCAGGCTGGCGACGTCGACGCGCGGGTGATGACGGTTAGAGCCAATCGTAATGAGTTAACTGAATTTGGATGATAAGCCGACAGTGTTGTACGGAGCAAAGAGGAGAGCCTGAGATATATTAAATTCTCAGTTGGAGAACTTTTCGAAGCCAATTCAAAGTTAACCCTGTAAGTGGACCGTTTGATGAAGTGAAAATAAAAGAAGCGAGTACGTGTGATGGTAACAAAAATAAAATAATATTAAAGCAACTTAAAATTGAACGAGGTGCAACAGTAAAGAACGGGATGATATCTCAGGACAAGCGAGGCTAGATCAGTTTATAGGTGTTATGTTTGCACATTTACACAAATTCAGTGATTATACATATTAATTGGACGGCGGCTGCTTGCCACGAAGCGTTTCAACAGTTCATAACGTTACATTGTTACTGTACAGTAGCATTTACAAGAGGGAACAATTTAGTGCGAATGTGGTGCAAATGGCCGCCGTGAGCGGGATATTAATGACATGCTTTTAAATGATAGAAGAAGCTTAGATCTAAATCTCCCAAGTGTGACTGTGAATATATTCGACAGGCAAATGATTGGGACCTTGCAAAATTACTGGCTGATGAGTACTAGTAGTCTTGCAAGTGAGGCCGCGGTGTGGTCACTTCGTCTGCGCACGGAGGAACCATCAGGAAGCTGCGGTGACAATACTAAGGACTAGGTACAGTACGGCAAGTGACGCAGAAGGAACGTGATGGTTCCGCCAGGAGGGCCGCGCAGGCCGAAGTGACCACACCGGCGGCTGCTAAGTGCTGTGATACTGTTAATCTTTCAAGGGAAATATACTTAAACATTTCGGCGAGTCACCTGGAAAGTAGACGTCAAATTAGAATAAATTTTGTTTCAAATTAATAACACCAATTTTAATCAATATAAAAAATCATCCTTATTAAAGCTTTAGAGTTTTGACACAATTTTGTGTTACCAATCGTGATAGCTGATAATGAACAATTGCACCATTGTTTTAGTTTTGCGATAACACAGTGTGCTGTAATGTTGGCTATTGGTACAGATGTGCTCGATAACATCCATGTATCGCACAAAGATAGGTGCCGCACTATCGCGCAGGCCGCTGGTTATCTGAACATTAGCAAGCCGCCAAGGCTGCGGGGAGCCGGCCACTGCCGCTGGCGGCACCAATCTTTGTAGCAAATGTTTGTTCAACAACTCTACGGCTTATTGTACAGTTTAGTTCGAGGGAGTGGTAATTATCATTCATCATTGATTGAGCAAACATTGATCAAGTGAAACAAAGGTCTGTTCCAGCTGTTTAGACAAGAGCGACATCGAAAAAAATGAAATTGGATTTACGAAATCAAAGAAATGAAATAAATACATAGAACATCACGTGACATGCAATAGCTACTCTAACATTAATGCGAATGACCTCTCCCCCGGACGCCTGGTGTGTCGCCTCCCCGGCAGCGCGGGCCCGGCCTCACCTCTTGCACGGCGCGCTGCGTGGCCTCGCGCGTCGTGAACGTCACGAAGGCGTAGCCGCGGTTGGTGCCGGTCATGGGGTCCATCATGAGGCGCAGGTCCCAGATGGTCCCGCAGCGCTCGAACAGCGGGATGAGCTCGTCCTCGTACATGTCCTTGGGGATCTTCCCACAGAACACCTCGCAGCCGGCGCCCGGCGTGCCGCCCTCCCACCCGGGCGGCGGCCCGCCGTACTTCCGCTGACCTGAGATATACCACGACCCCCTTTACTTAAATACCCTAACCACTAAACAGAAACTCTAGGATAATTAATATATTTAATCAAGCCAAGGATCTCAACTTAGCAAATCGATTTCTAAAAAGTGTGAAAGGGTCTGGTCTCTTTAAACTGCTTATGGTTTTAATTCAGACATGATTTCAAAGGTAGGTATTTAGGTGCAAGCTTTCGAACATAATGTCCAAAGTGCCCAAAGATCACAGGAATAAAGTTTATTGAAATCACACGTTGTAATTGACGACTCATCTGTCTTGAGATTGCTTGAATCTTGTATGGCTTCTCTCTGATTGACTCATCTCACCCTCGATAAAAACCGGTCCTAAACTATGTAATTAGGTCGCTAAAGACGAGCGACAATCACAAATCGCTAAAATCGCTTAAACCACATTAAGCGATAATCGTATAATCCAGCGTTACATTAACGAGTCATAAATCCTAAAGGCAAACTTGAGGTTACCCTGGAACATCAAATGCAATTGAAGAAACACCGTGGATTTTAATAAGTACTATAATAGTATCAGACTTATCAAATTCTTAGAAAACTATTGTCCTCAAATGACACATCATTTCGATGTAGATTCAAACATCAATCTGACAATTGCGAACAATCGGGATATGGATTCTGCTGATACAAATCTGATGTGAGTGATGAGTGAGGATGGCGGGGTCTGTTAGACCCCGATCCCCTTCTAACCTAACCTGCATTTGTCGGGGTGCCCCAAGTCGATTTTTTTTTCTCAATGCCCCGGTACTTACACGCCTACATAAATACCATCTGAACAACTTTGTGCTTTTGAACGGGCAGAAGACAGTCAACTTCAAGGGCACCCCGAGGTTCGGTTTCCTATAAACCCTGTACACAGAAAAAGGACCGAATTTTGATGAACTGCAAAACCACGGCTTTTAAAATCAGTCGAGCAATATTTTGTATAACAAGAATAATATGACCTAACATTGAAACATTTATTACACAACATCAGAGGGGTCTCACACAAAAGCAACAACTTGTTCAAAAACCCCATCTACCTACCATCAGCGAAACTACCCTCAACCCATCATCTTAAGAGCGTGTATACCAAACGTCAAACTTTCTACACTAGCTAGCAAAATTATGGAAACACTATTGTCTATTGTGTTTCCATAATTTTGCTCGCGAGTGTAATCAGTGAACATTTTAGAAAAATAGTCGTCTCCTTTTCCCAAATATGTCGTAGTCGGCTTCCAGTCGAGTCCTAGTATTTATGTACGTGAGTTTCAATGTTTATAAACGAACCCATGCTTCTAGGGAAATTCCTAGTAGGGAAAGGAAGAAACGGATAGTTTGCAGCTGAATGATTTTGAAAACTGAAAAATAGTCTTACAGCTAAATTACACAGATTTTATAACTTTCAAAAAAGTTTTTTTTGTAATAAACCTTTGCGATTATTTCTTACTATTATTTTTTTTGTCAAGGAAAGTGCACGAAGTCTCATTAAAATGGGTTCCGTCATTTCGATAAAAAGTATTTAAAAATTTTGTTAACTTGCCGTTCGGAGCACACGCTCTTAATTTGGTTTATATTTTTAGCTGACTATAAAGTTCAATTTGTTCCTTGTTGAGAAATATAGAGCAACAAAGAAATAAATATATTTACCCACAAATTAATGAAAGGACAAACTAATGAAGTACGCGGCGTCCTTCGAGCAGCATTGCACGCTAAACTTGAGAACTTTATTATTCGCACACTACGTGTATGCGTATTGCATTCACAATTTATGTTATTGTTTTATTTTAAGAATACAATGCATTTACAAGTTAAGTTAAATGCAGAAAAACATGATTGTTGACTAACTTTTGTGATATTTCTTGATCAAGCAATTTGTCTGTAACAGGTAGTTAAAAAAATTAAATCTTCAAATGTACAGAAAAGCTAACGACCTCGAAACAGCTGAATCGATTTTGATAAAACACGTGTAAGAATCATCACTAAAACACTTGCGTAGAAATTAAAAATACCGCATTAAAATACATTCAGATCTAGTAGAGAGATTTCGTATTTAAGAGCTAGGGTGTCACAAACAGGCAGACAGGCACATAGCAGTCATACGAATAACACGCTTTTTTTTCTTTTCGCGAGCTAAGAACGAAGAGAATTTCTTCCAAAAACATGATATTTATTTTTATATTATCTCTTTGGTTTCCTTGTTTTTGGTGGTAAAAGCATGAAATATGACCTCCCGCCGTTAGTGGAGCGAATAGGTAATGACTAAAATCCAGTGCACCTTCAATTGCCGATTAAGTTCCAGGACATCCAGGGTCACGGGGTACCGGCTTAGACAGTCCCGTGACCCAGATAGTCCCACTAAGATTTAATTCATCGTAATCGAAAAGTATCACAATCATTGGAATGTGTCTATTAAACTATCAGCATCTATTTACAGTTTCCCTATCACTCAACTATTCTATTTGAGCAAGTTATCTTCGGGTCGAAGGTCTTCCTAGCTACTGTACTGACCTGTGGTAACATCTAACGTGTACCCAGTCCGGGCTAGTATTTGATTGATCTTGTCCTCGTCGGGCCCTTTCACCGGGACAGCAGCTGCCAGTGCGGGCGCTCCTTGCACGCCCGCCCTGCTTTTCTGTCTGAAATACATCACATCACTGATCAATTCCTTTGCGTGGTCACACGAACTTGAAGAAGAGAAGAGAGAAAAAGCCAATAGGCTAGTTTCCACGATCAATAAAGTCAGTGTTATAAAACAATGGACTCGTACTTTTATACGCGTCCTAACTTGAGGTAGCTAGTGACTCAGAACGCACCGGCGGCGGCGGCGCACAGTGGTCCGGATTTTGAAAAAGGTGGACATAGGATCGAAAATGCATATTTAACTAAACAAAAAATTGTTTCGTATAGGAAATCTAACGCTGATTAATACTTATTACTACAACTTTTCAAAAAAACAGCTCCTTCATGTTAAAAAAAAAAATAGAAAAAAAAAATGTATGGGAGAAAATCTATTTTATTTTTTTTCTCCGTTCAGTATCAAAGTATAGCAACCAAACCTTATATTCTGGTAAGTACTTATTGCCCTTAATACGACGACATATAAATTGCTTGCGTATCCCTGCGGCCTTGGCGCCTACGATGATTCAAAGTTTAAAATTTCAATGTTGAATTATCTTAATATTTTTAACGAGTTTTTCTATTGAAATTAATCTAAAATATCATTTTTCATAAAACAAGCACCCCGCGCGTCCCTTCCGTGTATTAGGCTCGCCCCCTATTACTTGGGACTTAAATATAACTGGCGAAATGACAGTGTACTATAGTGTAGTATAAACCATTGCCGAATCCTTTGGGGAATATATAACGTGATCTTATGATAAAATAAGCATTTTTGCTAATTTTTTTTGTAAATAATCTTCTGTTGATTAGTCTTTCATCTTCTAAATATATAAAACTCAAAGCTGACTGACTGAAATAGTAATCTATCAACGCACAGCCCAAACCGATGGACGGATTGGGCTGAAATTTGGCATGCAGATAGATGTTATGACGTAGGCATCTGCTAAGAAAGGATTTTGATCAATTCTACCCCCAAGGGGTTAAAATAGGCGATGAAAGACCTTTTTCAAAATCCGGACCACTGTGCGGCGTGGAAATTATGAAATTAAATAGCGTCACATCTTTTCGTCAATTTTGAATAACGTAACGAAAGAAAAAATACGGGCCAATCGAATACAAAAAGTCAACTCCTTTGATGGTAAGTCGTTTATAAAACTAACTTTTAATCGCTAAACGAACAAAGAGGTTTGTAGAGGTTGTACATAAGTTCCACAAAGTCTTTGCATAACTTCATGTGAATGAAGCGCGAAAACGTACTAATTCTTGGGCAACAAACTCCGTCGGGAGTTGACACTAAGCCCGCTACGAATCAGGGAAACGCGGGAAATCTTGTACAGATAACAAGTTTCCTCGATACCGAATTTCTGCGCGACCAAATTTTATCAGTCGTATTGCAACTTTTTCAAAATATTTTAGAATCTACTTTTTTTGGCACTAGTTTAAAAACAACCAGGGAGATTGTGAGCTCGGGACGTTAACTTTAGACGTGCAAAAAACTGAAGGTTTAAGAAGGTTTTATATGGAAACCAAAAAATTGCATAGCCATTCCTCAATAAAGTCCACTGAGGATAATACCAATTAGAACTTTATTAAATCTCGCAAACAGGTTCTGCATCGCGACTGCACAGGGGCTAATGACCATCCGTAATCTAATCTTGCGACGGGCGGCGCAAATAAACACGAGGACACAAGCAAAATGATCCGTCAGGCCGTCACGGAGCGAGCATTCCTGCTACAAGCACTGTGTCACGTATCAATTAACGACTCACTTTCTCGCTTCATCAACCGTTTGATCTTAAACTCCAAGGGAACTGTCGCCGGGGAACAATGAACCTACTCTCCCTGACTTTAGAAGATAATTAAAAACCAACGACCTCCATGTGATCGAATAAAATCTCGCGATTTGAAAGTGCTTACCAAGATTCTCAACGCATCTTTCTACTCGGTAGAAATCAAAGTATCACAATACCCCCGTGTGCCACCTATGTACGCGCGGTATAGCTAACAATTATACTTATTAACGGAACAGCTTGACTGCTGGCCGGCACCGCATTGGCAGCCTCGCGGGCACGATTATGCTACTTAGATATAAGAGTGCTAAACTTTGCGGAACATGGCATCACTGCCTAGTATCATTAGGAGGGCATTTCAGACTCGGCAATCAGTTTTATTGCATTTTAATGGTCGGTATCGAAGTGACCTCTTCTCCAAAAGGTCGGCAGTTCGACACGAGATGTTTAATTCGGCAGACTGTGTAGGAACAATGATTTTGATTGGTTCGAAACTCCCTAACCGGTGATTGGCTTTGTCAAGGCTTGATGCTGCACAATTTAAAAAGGTATTTTAAATTGTGCGTCGATTTTCACATTGCCATTCTGAGACAAGGTCGTGCAGTAAATAAAACAGCATCATTTCCTAGTTACTGAGGCAGAGGGCCGCACGATTTAAATTCAACGGTTGTCCGCAACGCGGCCTATAATTATGTCAAATCAATTTTTCGAGATTGTGACCTAGATATACCAGGCAGTTTGGCAATCATCCAATATTTTGATCTGTGTTGCCAAGCGAAATAATACAACGTGGGTACAACTCACCTATAGGTCTTCATGACTCCACATAAATAAGCACTTTTATTAGATACATGCTCGAGATTTGAATCTAAAAATTGTCCAAGAACACTTAAAGCACCGTCGGATGGAAATTCTTTTAAGGCATCTAACGCACGTTCATCCAGTTCGGCATGCGCTAGCTTTCCAGTCTTATAAATGTCGTCGAGCTTGGCTGCTACCTGGAAACGACATAATATTTACCATTAAAGACAATTTCTACCGATATAGAAATTACAGTGTACGCGTTTCTCACGGAGGCTACAAGTGTGGGTAGGCACATTGTCTATTCCATTTTAAGTTGTATACTCGGTACCCATAAAGGCCGATACCGAGAGCATTGAGGCCCACGACTGGTGGATCTTTTTGAGTTTAAAGACCTTAACAATACTTAACTAGCAGAAACATAGCAGTGTTAGTTCTAGCAGCATTGTATCCTATATTTAGGGGCGGTAAACAAAAAGGCGGGAACAGAATGCTACTTACGTATCTACCCGCGTACGTGCTCGTTTTAGATATCACTGTCGAGCCCATACAAGAATTTTAAGCTTGGGAATACGATTCTTGATTAGATATTATTCAAGACAACTGAAGTTTGTTATATCATAATAAATTTATCATGTCACTTGTTGACAATCCCTTACGACGGTATAGAAACTCACTGACCAACGCAATTCACGCAAGTGAATAAGTATGTTTAATGCGAAGATAAGGGGTGCCGAAGTGTTACTATATCGGAAGATACACAAGGCTATCTATATACAAGCATCGAAGTGGTTTCTTCGATATAAAAAGATATGTTTTAAACTTAAGTTTTAAAGGACAGTGACGAGGAAAATTACTCAGTGCCGCCCCCCGCGACCCTCTCGGCCCTCCCGACGCATACCAGTGTGCACTGGCCTCATGCGTATAAGGATTTCCGAATGATAAATTTGTCAGCCTGTAGATACCACAGAAATATTAAAAACAGGAGAAGTGGCAAGGGGGCGTGGCGGCAACCCAGCGGTGCTGAGCGTTACGCTCAGATATTGAAAAAATGGCCGTCACCGCGAGTTAGTCTGTTGTCAACCGCGATCGTGAAAAAAAACGATTATGTCGTCTTGTTCAGAGGTTTTGTGCAGAAATAGTAGCCAAAATAAAAACTTTAGAACCCATGGCATCATTTACCAAAGGTAAGTAAAAGTATTTTACAATATTTGTCTTAAAAATCACGAAAAACTGCAAGCCGTAAAATATACCTGACTTGTACTACTATACTTTTGTTTTCCGATATCTCTTCGACTGCATTATTTTTGTATTAAATACATTGCTCTTTTACAACCACCTCAGTCTATCACGGAGTGAACTGAACAAGCAATGTAAAACTGACATAACGATATCTCATCGAGCCGTAATGTCGCATGGTGCGTCCGCTGCTCCGGTCCGCCGTATTTGAGCACGAGTTAGTGTTGTGCTCGTGGAGGTCTGACAAAGTCTATCGACAAAAAGTCGACTTCTAATATTGTTTTATTACTATTTTAGATTTTTTCTTCAATTTGTTAACTTGTAATAAGTTTGAAAGGTCGATTTTTATTGTTTTAAAGCGTAGTAGATAAATGCGTAACCAAGATCGTGAAGTAGGTAAGTTCATTAATGTTTAGTTTAGTAACCTATGTGCACTAAATTAAAAGATCTAATTTGGAACATTTTATACATTAATTAAATAATGTTTTGTTGGTTTCATATCGTTTTTATTTACTTTAATTCCAAACCTGTACAATTTCATCGATATATTTATCAAAATTCTTCGATTTAGTCAAGCACTATGCCGTTCCGCCCCCGTGCCCCTACAACACACAATGATATTTTTTTGAGTGTGGGCAAATGATACGGAAAAAGCACGCTGCAGTTTAAAGAATAAGGTTTATATTTAAATGACTGAGTTATCGTCGGCGCGTGTGTGCACTTGTTCGTAGTATTGTTTTGACCGAACTGTGTGTGCAATATTAGCGTTATGGAGGGGCAATCGTAGCTTCACCGGTTTTCTATACATTTTGAACTTCACGCCATATCTCCTTCTTTATTATATCTATGGTAGATACCTACATGATAGATACCTATCTACATGACCGTCATATAGCAATTCTTATTGGAATCCAGTATGAATACTAATATCAGAATATTAAAACTCGCAATGATGGATTGGCGAAAATTGCACTTATGATAAAAAAATGTGCATATATTTTGTAATGTTTTAAAGGTCATTTTAGTTACACAATTAAATACCAAAAAGTTACAGATAGGTAAGCAAAAGGAACTGCACAGTAAAATTTCATCAAATGAGAATATTTTTTATACATTTAAGAAAAAATGAGCAAAGGCACATGCTTCAAACTAAGTACCTACAAAAAGCCATGTTTATTTAATAGCATACTGGTTGGCAACAATTTTTAAAAACATGCAAGCCTGTATACATGCATTGCAGGTGCCCAGATAATAAATGGCAAAGGTCAGCTTTATCAGAGAGAAAGTGCAAATAAATGCTACCAACATAATGTAATAAGTTTTCTTTCAACCAATTACATTTTCAGGTGTGACAACATACAAACTGGAATCCCCCCACAAGTTTCTAAGAAATAATCTATGATAAGATTTGTAAATCAATACCTACAGAGCTATAAACCTGTTTTATTGTCTATAGTGTTGAACCAAGTTCTATTTCAATGAATATTTATCTGATATAGTCATTGAAAGAAAACTTGGTTCAGTGGTCTAAAATTAATTTTGAATTAAATAAATTTATTTTTTTATATAAAATGGTATACAAGCTTGGCTAGTGGCCACTTATTACATATTACTGAAAACTATTTTTTTTTAAACCTGCAATGAATTTGAATGCTAGAAACCCTAATAGTTCTATTATATACCTAGTACCTACCTTCTTATTTACTTGAGTAATATACATAAAAAGCAAATTCTAATAAGTAGCACATTTATAAAAACAAATTATCAATATAATAAATTCCTAAAAGAATCAAAAACGAATTCTAATATGATTTATTTTGGCAATATAAGATTCCCAACTAGATTCCAATAAGAATTATTTTAATTTAATAAAGTACTAATATTTACAAAATAATAGAAAATGGAACCTAATCCATCACAATACAGTATAATCTGGCTTAGTCATAAGGTTGAAGCAGTTCTCTTATATTTTACTTGAAACAAACGAGGAAACTTCATTGAGACGGGTGATGCCTCATGAGGTCTATTAATTCTATCAGTACACTAAGACAATACAGGTCATACATATAGATACTATGTAATAGAAACAGCAATAAATGACTACTTCAACTTATGAAAAAGTAAGAAATTCATTAAAGATAAGCAAATCTAAGTTTCATATTGGCAAACTTATTTTTTGCAAAAATATTTATCTTTCTGGCTTTTTCTATTTTCCAATCATTCTAATGTGCAGGCCAAAGCACTGATATCACTAAGAGTATGGTGTACTGTTCAAATCACATGCTTACCTTAGGATCCAAGCCGTAGTCAATAAGTTTGCGATAATCCGGTGTTCGGCCAACATCGGAGTCCTTCCCAGGTACCTCTTCAATGGGTATTTCTCCATTGCCCTCCGCCATTCTGCACATTCATCATCATGTTACACACACTACACTCAAACTGCTGAATCTTTATGGGTTTTAGACAAAAGTTTAGAGAAAACTTTTTTATTTTATGACTTGGTGCACTATAAAATTGGGATCTCATACAGCTTGCCTACAATGATGTCATCCAGCAACTATTCAAGGAAGCCACGCGTGTGAGCAATGACAATTTTTTTTTTGGATAACAACATATTTTCTATTTACTTAATACTGTGGAAAAGAATAATATTTACCTTTATTTTGTAATTTTTGTAATTTTGGAAGAAAATGATAACTCTCTAATCGTCCGAAAAACAAAAAAACAAATGATGTTCAAACATATGAAACTGTGAAACAATGGGATTGTGCACTCCTCATTCCATCCGGGTGAAGGTGAAATTTCAAAAAGCGAATGCGCGTGTCATTGCATTCTTCTAGTGAAGTGACACAATTTTGAGCCTAAAAAACGAAAATCGGAATTATGTCAAAAAATCTAACAACACCACTAATATAAAGGAGATGCGAATTCCGGCGGTCAATGACCGAAATAACACAGCAAACTGTGACAGCTCTTTAGAAACTGCTTCACATATCACTTTTAACGAATTATCACTTTAGAACACATTTACAGTCCTCTTGGAGGTGAATATAAACACTAGAAACTTTCCGCTCAAGAAACTTTGGCGAATGCAAAAACTGCAATAAGTTGAGAGTGCAACTGCATTGCACCCGATAAGAACCGGCCGGCGCGCGCCTCAATTTCCAAAAAGAATCCAGTTGGAATCACCACAAAGGATGCCAGAAGATAAAAAACACTTTAACACACAATCACTGAACGACAAAATCAATCAAAAACACTGTACACGAAAATAATTACCTATTAATTTTGCTAGTTGGTGGCCGAGACAGATATGGCGGCGCGACGTCAACGTGACCGCCAGTACGGGGTTCTCATAACGACGCGCGCGGGACATGCAACGAGGAGTGCATTCAAAGTTTAAAAAGGCACTTAATTTTCTTTGTTAACTTTTAACTACCTCTCTGTTTTATAACTAATTGTGAACGCATCGAAATACTAAGTATTTTATTGCACAGAGAGTTTTTGCAATGGTTGCGATTGCGAATAATTTTGAATGTGAAAGAGCGCGGCGCGTCGCGCAAGGCTGCCGGCCGCGAGGTGAGACAGGCTAGCGGCAAGACGGCGACGAGCGAGAAGCCGAGAATGAAGGGGGGAGGGTGTTGCAACCGCCGGTGCAGGCGTGCAGCAGCGACGCCGCACCGAGCTCGCCTGCATACTTGCATACATACGCACACTTGCAAACCCTTTGACCTTCGTTACTCGCAATCGATTCACTGCCAGTTTCGCCTTTGTTACAATTAGTTGAGAACTTCGGTGTTGTCTCTGTACCTATGTTATCCATTTCATAAACAAATAAATCTAAAAAATAATGCCACGAAAAAAACATGCCATTAACATTTCATTGAATTTGGTCTCCAATAGGAATCTTATAACAATATAAGACAATCAATCATTATTGGAATGAACAAAAGCATCCTGTCGACACTTATTAGACCAATAACACAAATTCAAACTAATCTTATTAAATCCATTTTAAATTACGTTTATTAAAAAAAAAAACTAACAGTTACGACTACGACTAGAAGAAAAAAATTGCGACATTGCTTTTTATCCATTATAAAAAAATCACACGGTTACTAATCGACGTTGTCCAATAGTAGAACAAGGTTCATTACTCTTTGATATGGAAACGAAGGGATAAAAGAGTTAATCGCAATAACCCCTCGCCTTTAGTTCGCTTACACCTGCTGATCATCGAAGCCGTATGTATTCGCGACACATACACATATTTAAAACTGGCCTTCGTACTTCGCGTGTATGTGTAAGTAAGAAACTCGGATCTGTATCCGTCGCATTATGTGGGTAGGTAGGTAGGGCAGCTACTGCGGGTGTCTCGTTTTGGGCAGACAAGGTTCCAACACGGCCCTTTTACTGCTAATATCAACCCTAAAGCAGGCAATATGAAGTTGCAAATAACTCATAAACTCGATGCAGACTCTTCCTTTCTTTACAAAGAAAGAACTCTGGTCATCTGGTGTAGTGTGTCTTGTAGCACCACGACAGACACACTTCCTTTCTCACATTTTCTTAATTTCAATAGAGCTTAAAGTATAGCAGCAAAACGAACTCTCACCGAGTTTCCGGCGTTGGTTAAAGTCTTGAGAAAAGATTGCGCTGACATGATAACTTTTAATTAATATAGGTACCATGGAAACATATTATTCTGACAGTTAGACATCTAAGTACTTAAAAACCGATACTTAATTTTTATAGGATAAACCGTTAAAATGATGAGAACATCACTATTTTCAAAAATTGACAAATAAATTAAAGTTGCTGTCATTTTATTTTTTTCTGGTCAATTCTTTTCTTTTTAAGAATAATTAACCAGCCAGTGCTAATACAATCATTCACTCATAATTAATAAAACTTTTTGGGTGCACCTAAGAAGATTGAACTCTTTGAAAGTAGGTAGGTACCTACCTAGTTTTGGCTTGATTTTGATTAATGGGAATTCAGTGAATATTCACGCCATTTAATGCTGTAACTCACCAATTCACGGGACCTTAGAAATAGCTCGAACCATCCGTCACGGACACTCACATCTATAAATAACCATTTTGCAAACACATAGCACAGCAAACTCACTCCGCTTGCCGCGCCGCGTACTACATTTCGCGATAAGGTACCTACTTGTGCGTATTTTAAATACGTCAACAGTTCATTGACCCCCGCGCGGTTTCGCATCGTACGTTGCTGAATTTATTGTGTCTGTAGATTTGTGGGTCACTGTACTAGCTGACGTCAAATTGGGGGCCCAGACGACGATGACGTCACCTTATCAAATTAAACTAGCCGGTGATTCTAGTTCTATTTTATAATAACGTGTTCACAAAACGAGTACTATGAATTAAAATAGCCGCCCTAATCTGACCTGACTCAGTTTGAATAATAGTGTAAGTAATCGTGTCTATCATGTGTGCCGAGGTCATTGCTATTTGTTTATTTTTTTGTTAATTCAAGGGCGTCTTCGCGGCCGGCACGAGTAATCATCGACGCGTCGCGCGTCGCAAATATTTTTATTATGTTTTTGTATTTGTTGCATCAATGTGTTGGAACGCGTCTACAGACTATGTACCCATCAAACTCAATTCATTTGTACATTATTAAAAAAATATTGGATTTTATTGAGTAAGTACTTGAAGCGAAATGCAATTAAATCGTGGAAGATTCTTGCCTATTGTCGCGGAGGTTTTCGACCTTTGCAAAGTGCGCGGCGCGTCGCATATTCAATAGACCACAAATTGTTTTTTTTTCTTACTATAGACACGTCTGGGCCTTGGTGTCACAGATGTGCCTATTATAAAATGTTGTGTGGAAAGAAGAAGCGCGGTATTTGAAATTCGCAACACGTGTTAGGTATATTTTACTTATTAAATTATGTACATAGCAGAATGGATAGTACCTAGGTAGGTAGTCTTATAATTATGATGATATTATACATACATACCAATTTCACTTAATTATTGTAAAATACGTACGTTTGGTGTTCTTTTTTTAAATTTACTTCAGTGCAGCATCAATGCAGCAATAGCACGCAGCCAAGTTCACGTTGCTACCATGGATTTCGTGCTAGTTACGTAATTCGAACACGGTAACACGCACACAAATGCACTATCGAGAATTAACATTGCATTCCTCATTCCTAATTTCCTAACGTGTACTAGGTACATGGAAGAATTGGAAGACCGACCTCTTGAAAATGTAGATCATTAACTGGAAGCGTCCGTTTTAGCGCGTTGCCAATTAAACGTAATGATGACGTATGTTAACAAACTAGTCAATCTTGCTATAATAGTGCTCACTTCCTTGTTAATTCGTTAGGAAATTTAGAATTCAGCATTCTTCAGTTAAATTGTACCAGTGCAATTTGAAATTCATGACTTCGTGGGATAGGTACATACATACAATTATGGACATCCATATAACCAACTAGCGGCCCGTCCCAGCTTCGCACGGGTGGAGGACCCGGTCTAAAATTTGAGATTTAAACTATCCTATCTCTCAAGTTGGATCGAACTGCACATGGTGTGCGAATTTTATTATAATCGGTTAAGTGGTTTAGGAGTCCATTGAGGACAAACATTGTGACACGAGATTTATATATATTAAGATAGGCATATTGAAAACATCAATTAATTGCATATCTAATTCATCCGTCTGTTATAGATTTAAAAAAAAATATGGAAACTTGTTTTTTTTTTGTTAGTCAATGAATATTTACAAAGTTGACACAAACTCATCAAAATTCTAGAGGGTGCAAGTGACGTCACAAGCAAGTAAAAATTTAATTTGATTGTGACGTATTGACAAATTTTAAAGTATCGTAGGCATCTTCATCAATTTTAGTTTATACAAACGAAAAATTACGGGTCAAATAGTTTTTGATAATCTGATAGATTTTATAAAATAGTAAATGCATTAACGCATCCGTAGCGGTAGCTCGGTTGGAAATGAACGTCGGATGTACTGAATCCGAAGGTTGCAGGTTTGAATCCTGCCCTGTCCCTGCGAATTTTTCAGTCAAATACCCTATGAAGCAATTACTTTTTTTATTAATTTTTGATAATATGTTTATACTGGGGGCCGATTCTCGGTTTTAAGGTGTGTCCAAACACGGCGTGCAAGGTGCGCGGCAGCTACGCGCGGCATTCGCGGGATACAAATTTGCCGCGCGGCTAATTTAGACCTTCTGCGCGGCAGTGCTGCGCGGCATGTCCGAGATACGCGTACGGTGCGACAACCACTGTTGTCGCAGAGCTCGCGCGTGTTATCTATTATATTTCGTGTTGTTCGCAAATGAAATTTGATTCCTTTTTGATTGAATTAGACCCAGTTTAAAATAATTTAATGATTGTTAAGATAGTTTTTAAAAGAATTGAATTCCGCGTTTCATACATGTTGGATTATTACGAGAGCAACTTGAAAATTTGATTTTTTTTGTTCAGATATCTTAACGATTATGGTGTCAAATGAAAGGTCTAGGTCTAAAACCATTTTATCAGTTTGAATCATGTAAATCGGTTCACGCCTTTAAGAGATAATTAAGAATTAGTGTAGTGGAAATATAATGAGGCAGAAAATTAATAATAAGTACCTACTGTTATAAAATGTAATAAGATTAAACTTATCACAACCAGTGATATTACTTGTTTTTTCTCTGTTTCTCTCCCTTCTATAAGAATTCAAAAGACTTATGTCCGATTTTTTTTTGCTATTTCATCCAATATATCTTCTCTCACGTTATTATTGTGATATTCTTTACGTCTAGTATCCCATAATGGACCATGGGAGCCATATATTTCAATAAGACGAATTGCTGTTTCATTATCCATTTTACTTGATAAAATCCGTCCGTCCACACAACCATTGGCGAACCAACACTAACACCGTTCGCGGCAGGGTGCTCGCGCGGCAGGTAGCTCGTGGCTGCCGCGCGCGTCAGTCGTCCATACACAGCGCGGCGGGCCGCGCGCGGCAGCCGCGCTCGATTGCCGCTCGATATTTGGACACAGAGATGGTGTCGAACTCGACAAAAATTTCTAATGACGTCATTTTTTCGACAAATTTTACTAAACTCTAACGTTAGCCTTCGACAAATGGCCAATTTGACATATCAACTTTTAAAATTTGTCGAAAAAATTACATCATTAGAAATATTCGTCGAAGAAATATTTGTCGAGTTCGACACCATCTCTAAAACCAAGAATCGGCCCCCTGATTCTAATCAGAAAAGACGCAAGTTCAATGTTATGTGTATCAATAGAATTAGCCAAGTAGGTTAACAAGCATGTTTACAAATTCAAGCTAAGAATGAATGAAAATGAATTTACGTAATATGCCAGAATAACTTCTTAGAGCAGGAAGTTCGCAGTATCCTGTTATTGCTCAATAGATTAGCTATGACGACTAACTTAATTGCAGTAAACCACAATGTTTTATTAAATTCATAGAAGTAACTTAGTAACGTCCAATCAAATGTTTAATAGATCTCTTAATCAACCGATGATTACTTATTCTCGTGAATATGTATTGTTCTTTTTGTATTACTATGGCTTATGTCTAACTAAACAGATTTCTAAGGTCCCAGAATACGGGTATTTTAATTTTTATTAGAAGACAGTGCTGTCGAAATAAATTCTAACGTTATGAGATCTGTTTTATTTCAGGTAGCTTAGTTTTTACGGCTTAGGGGGAAACTCGCCTCTGGTCCGCGGTCCAGTTTACACGGGGTCGGAACAGTAGTGGTAAACTGGGCCGAATGTGTGGGCGAGAATACCATTGGAAAAATGTATAGTAGTAAAGTCAAGTCAAGCCAAGATTGTCTACAACATAATGCTTTTTTATAAAAAGATAACTTGCATTCAGTTAAATTGAGAACTTGTGTATGTTTTAAGACTTTCAAAGCATAGCTTACGAATTATCAAGCCGCTCCTGAAGTTTGCAATAACCGAACAGCACTTAATTACCTCAAAGTTTTCCGAGACAAACTTTATTATGTCTCAAATGAGTCTCATTGTGATGCAGACGAAGAAATGAAGAAAACTTAGTAACAGTATCAACAGGTGCTGAATTGACGGCGCAATTTGTAAATTCCTCAACGATACTCAGGCATTCTCACGTGGCATGTGCAGATTTACGTATGTAGAACACGTATCTATCTCTATTTTCATCTGAATCTGGGAATAAATATTATTTTGCCTCGCAAAAAAACTACCTCTTTCTAGCGATAAAAGAAAAATTATAGAATTAATCAGATTTCTCCCTATTAGAAACAGAGCACTAGCAACTATTCATGAATTATTAAGTTCATAATTTTTCACTGATTACGCAAAACTCCCAGAAAGGGCTTACATACTTTTCCCATTACTTCTGGATCTGTTCTGCTCGACTAAGCTTATAGTATACTACTATAAGCAGCAAACAACTGATATGTTACTAAAACAAGAGATAATAAATGATACCACTTGATCGAAAGTGAGAATTGTCCATACTACCACCAAAGTTCACAACAAGCTGTTTCAGAACGAGAGTGGTTTGTTTACAAGACACGACAGTGGCGCCACTCAGACAGTCTTACAAGAAAACTTCGTATTCTCTGGCACTTAATACCAAATAAAAGTGGTCAGCAAAACTAACATTTTAAGGGGAATGAAAAAATGCGCATTGGTTCATGTATAAATTACTTACCTTAACAGTTTAAAAAAAAATATACAGAGTATCCTTCACTGGAAATTGCACTAGCGTTTCACTTTTAACTTTAAAAACACTTAATTTTACGAAAAACAAAACATGTTAGACTGCCGCAAAACTTAATTTGGTCACAATTTGGTTAAAACTTAATAACTTAATTCTAACTTGGATCCACTCCTCCGTTGGTCACTCTCATTTGGCAATCTACTTCAAAATAAAATTGTGAATAAGAAACTGTATTGCACCAAACTAAATTTACAATTCAAAATTGGTATTGGATCGTCGCGTCCCATAGGACTGACCCTATTTAACCTCAACAATTGGGGTTTCTTAGCAGAAAATAAAAAGAACAAGAATCGTCCCTGGTTGCAAAAGATTACTCTCACCTATCACAATTTCTCCCCATTGTTCGGACATCCATTAATTTTTTTATTTCTTTATGGTGCCGTGGCAACGGGTTTGTCTGCTCTTCGAACAAAAGCAGAATGGATGAAAAGACGGCACGGTTAAATTATACAATTCATAAGACGGGTCCGGACGGACGTATGGAAAGTTCGAAAGGATCCTATCCAGACAGAGGGGTGAAAGGTCTAAATTCATTGTGACATCTGACCTCTCCTATCTGTCTATTATGTATCTAGGCTATTATATGCATAGTGCAACGGCTACCTATCTTTTGATTATTCGCAGGCTCTTAATCCTTCACTGCAAAACGAAATGGATGAGAAACTTTCTCACAAGATGAAAGGGATTCTTTTGAGTGATTCCTGTTTTATCTTACATTTTTTAGGGTGCAAACCTGTTAATAGACTTATAAAAAGTTTTGCGATAGCCCTTAGATACAAGTTCAATCACATGCTGCTGCAACTCATTAGTCATTTTATTACATTACCTTATAAAGTTTTTAATTTATGACTTTTAATTATAGGCTGCCTTCCCAGTAGCTTTCCGCAATTAATAAACAGTACACAAGAAGGTCCTTTCCGTCAATGTCTCAACACGTAAACAATACAGAAATTTAATCTCATTAAATAATTTCAAGTGTCACCACTTGTGTTAGAAAGCCATTCATCAATTTTTGCGATGCTCGATACCAACCACAACGAAGCTCCCATGAAAGCTAGTCTTAGAAATAAAAGCTAATAAGTCCAAACACACGTTTGAAAGGCCTATTCAGTTCTATAAGCGTAGTACCACCCTACCATTAAGAAAAATCCAGTTGGGCCGCAACTTAGCATGGGAATGCTCAGGGGGTCAACGCCATTCGTTTCGCGTACTTGTCCTGGGTAAGCAGTGCGTATTATTATTTCGATAGATGTTTTTATTTTAGGGTCTGAGATCCGGTCTGAGCGCCCCCTCGCCGCCTTGCGGCCGGCTGACGGTGTCGGCCGTCTCGGCTCATGCTCCATTCGATACATCATCTTGCGATGAACACGATCATTATTTTTATCAAAATATGCTTTTTGAATCTATAATTCTGCAATTTTGTATTAGTTATAGGAATAGTCAGCGGAGAGAAAGAAAGCTTGTATTATTCGAGACTGACAAAATTTTGAAGGTTGAGATAGTTGGATAATATTTTGGCACATATTTTCGTGAATTATCGGCAGTTGGTCACCAGCAAAAAACTTTTAGTACAATCAAGATATGCTAAATATAAATATAAAATTATAAATCTAGGCTACAGAGATACGGGAAGAGTAAAGACAGATAATACGGCGTGGAATAAGGTGACTTCTAGTACCGTTAATATATTTCAAGATCAGACAGTAGCAGTACTTATTATATTATGGACAAAATATTTAATAGTTCCCAAATGAAATATGTTCGAATGTGCAACACACCGCGACGCGACCGGTTCTCTCGATCAATCTCAGCCATTGAAATCGCGAAAGCTATGGCCGGTGCGAATTTCACACCAGTCTAGTCTAGACTCTAATAATGTCGCAATAGGCAGCCTAGGTCTGCTCATTGCCTAGAACTGTGAGAATAAATAACGGGTTGCGCCGCATGATTGAGCTCACTCGTTTTGTTATAATCTAGTTTGCGGTACCTACGTAACGTTCGGTAGATTATTATTAATTTCTTCGTATTTTATTATAAAACGTGTGTCATGCATGTATTTCTTGGAACATTTAGTTATGTTCTTTTTGCATTACCTACCTGTTCTATTTTTTTTCCGTGGATTTTTCTTTCCTGCAACATACCAGGATCAGAAATTGTTTTATTTTATTTGCTTCTTTTCTCTTTCTGGCATTAGGTCCAAAGACAATTCCGTCGGTGTCGTTGGTAACTGTGCCTATAACTGTTTCTTAGTAAGTTTAACTCAATAAACCATCTGTACAATCGATTGTATTAGAAAGAACGGGACTATTTCATTTTGATGACCATAAAAAATAAACGACTCAAGAAAAAAAAGTTATTTCATCGAAACAGTGAGCAAATATAATCAATTTCACTACGCCAATCAATTGCTTTCGAAGACCTATAATCACGACATCACGTGATTATGGCCCAGTTTACTGAACCACGATTTTGGACACTAAGTCTGTGCCAGAAAAGAGACATAATAGAACGCAGTTTTCCTAAAAATCATACTACAGTATTACTGGAAGCTCTCACAGCCGTTAGACGGGCAATGATGGCGTATGGCATGGCATGTCATCTAGCGTTTTTCCCGTTGAGATCCATAAGATGTGCAAGTAATTAAAAGGCTCGGCTATGTATGAATCGTTACGCTATTTACCCATACCGGGCGAACTAAACTCCAAGCAGCTAATGTCTGTACCGTTTGTGGTAGTTACATGCTGCAATTACATAATGAGGTAAAAATTATAAGTATAGATCCACTATCTGCATATAAATAGAGCTGGATGTGCGTGATGGAGGAAACCTGACAAAACATCAGCAATCATCCCACTCACTGGTGGATTTGGCTCATCTTTAGGCATGGTTATTGAAACATGTACTTATGTAGAATCTTCAAAATAAAGAGTTTCCATATTTGTAACTATCACCTACGTATGTAGAAGACTAGGTACGATATAAAAGTTATCCAAATGTTGCATTGCAAACTCGTCATCAACACCTCGAACTCTTCAGCCTATAAATGTTCCCACTGTTAGAACTCAGGCCTCCTCTCTGTGAAAGAGTCATAATCCACCATGCTGGCCCATTGCGGGCTGGTGGATGTCACATATCTCGGAATTGTTGATTCTATGACATGCCGGTTTCCTCACAGTTTCCCATACCGTTTTGAGAGCAGTGGTGATGACATAGATTACACATAGTAGGTAATGCGCCTAGACGGGTTCGAACCCACGACCGCTTAGTAATTCGGAGTCGATACTTTAACCACTGCTCTCATCGCAGGCTAATTTATAATACCTATATTTGCTCTTGAAAAGAAAATGTAAATCCTGAAGAATCCAAGCAGAGCTATTCTTGCATCATAGGCTCATACAAACATGTGGCAAATGATATTGTTCAAAGTACCTAGTAACTAGTTGCAAACATTACGAAGGAATGCATAGCATGCGCGATCGATTTTCGACCTAGTTGGGATTGCGAATTGACTGCAGCCAAGTAAGTACAGCGGCATGTTTTATGTATCCGCGGAATTTGCTGGAACTTTAATGAGCCAGCTGTCAACTCATCTGACCCTTAATTTGGTCCTTACACGAGTAATTTTGATAAGAAGCATTAGCAATACACGAACGAAAGTAATTTGGTACATCATCAACTAAAGACCGTTCATTATTAAAAGCGGCATGCTCAGCTGTGGACGTTTAGTTATTTGATGATGATTGAGGAATTAAAGAAATTGGGGGGTAGTTTATATTCTGTAATGTGATGGTCCTACCTGTAGCAGACTGGTACTTTTGATTAGTATCACAATAAGTACCGGGTAAATGATTGCATTATGAAATTGCATCTAATGCAAGATGCGCTTTATATTTTTGTACTTGGCTTGGACTAATATGCACTTACTTCTTCCATCAGTTGTGAGCACAAAACACAATAGATGCTAATGTTGTATCCGTTTATTCGATTAGCATAAAAATATAGGTAGGTATATGTATAAGTGAAGAATCAATCTGTAAGTAGTAAATCACACGAGCATGACTAAATTCTTGTTATCGTATGAACTCATTTGAGCGACCTTATTTGATACAATTATCAAAATCTTTTATTTTGTGTTAGTAAATTAATACTGTTAGAAAAGACTGGCCTTGACGTCAGAAAATATTTGTAAGTAGGTAGTAAGTGTAGTGCTGAAAACATCGTCATAGTAACAGAACACTAATTGATAATTCACAGTTAGTTTCTAGCCACGTCGAACAGTGGGACAAGTTGATTAGATCAATAAAGACTTCCTGCAGACGGGTTGTTGAACAAAATAGAAGCCTTAGAAGTCTGCCTACCGTCGCAACACATGCGCTAATGCATGTGGGACGCCGCCATCTGTCCCTGCCTTTGCATGCACCATGACTGTGTTAAAACTTCATAAATGAAGTGTAAAATCTATAATTTTATTATGAAGTTCTGAGAAATAAAGTTCAGCAATTTATTCGTAGACTAAAATTATGAAGGGTGAGTGGTTGACATGCTTGTATTTCTGTTCTGTTTAAAGCAGCTTTTTGATGCCATTTATAAAATTAAAATAGTTTTTTTTTTCATTTACTTTTTGATTAAAACGTAAATGAAAAAAAAAAACTATTTTAATTTACTATTTTATTTTAAAAACCCATGAAATAAATGGTATTAAGTACTGTGCAGCTCAACTAAGAAGGAGAGTTACTGACGCCATAATAATATAATATTGTTATGCACCCTTTAAAATAAATAATTATCATAATATGAAACTATCTGTAACAAGATAAAACATACTGTATTCAAAATTAATTTGGTCTGTAATCAGTATTTTGACGGCACGGTTGGCTCAGTGACTGCACGATCGAGTGCTGCGCTGTGTCGCGGGTTCGATCCCCGCACGGAGCAAACATATTTTCAATTTATATGATCTACAAGTAGTTGTTTCGGGTATGGGTGTTTGTGTGTGTGAGTTTCTATGTTTGTAAACGCACTCACGACCCAGGAGAAATTAATTACTAGTGTGGGGGAACGTTTTAATAAAAAAAGAAATTTAAAAAATCTACAATGTTTTTATTGCTAAACATTATTTTCAAGTGATAGTTGACAGATATAGCCTAGATCATTGACATTCTCCTTCATAATTGAACCACATAGTGTCTACTTATCTAGCACTCCTGAGTCATAGCATGAATTCTCACACGAATCTAAAGTTTTTCCTTGGTTTGGCCAACCTTCGGGCATTTTCCAGTAAGCCATTGCTAATGCAAACTCATGAGGTACTTATTGGAATTGAATACATGATTTTAGCATCAATAATTAATCATTTATTTAATCATTTATGTACAAACAATACAAAATAAAGGACGAACTAAAGATTAAAAATACAAAGGCACTGCTTATTTCAAAGTTTCTACCAGCAGACCTGCGACAAGAATATTGAATTAAAAAGAAATGTAGACAATAGTATGAGCGCGAACAACAAAATAATAATGAAACAAAAATGAATATTAACCCAAATAAATATCCTACCTACACATATTCATTACAAACAATACATAATCATCATCATCATCATCAGCCTATAATGTTCCCACTGCTGGGACACAGGCCTCCTCTCTGAGAGAGGGAGTGGGCCATAATCCACCACGCGGGCCCAGTGCGTATTGGTAGATGTCACATATCTTCGAATTTTTTGGTTCTAGGACATGCCGGTTTCCTCACGATGTTTTCCTTCACCGTTTTGAGAGCAGTGGTGATGAAATAAATTACACAAAGTAATGTGCCTGGCGGGGTTCGAACCCACGACCTACAACTCGTAAGTCGGGACCGATACCACTGGGCCACCACTGCTCTCAATACATAATAAGTAGGTACTTTTATATAAACAAATTCTAAAAATTTGAGGTACTGCGTACTTAGGTAAGTATAAGTAAATGATAATAAAGTACTCTACCTTAATTATTACAATATCCTAAAATTATATAACACAAACTGCTTGTAAAACAGCCATATAATTAAATGATAATATCACAATCAACTCAGGTAGACATCGACACATTAGAATGAAACTCCCGCCATTTTATATAATGGCGCGAAAGCCTTCTACTACCCACGATCGCCGGCCTGTCGACGCCTACTACGGGGCAATGGACTAGATTTTAGCGTGTTTGAAACTCATTGATATATTCTGACATAACAGCTACATAATACTAGAAGCACTTTAATGTTTATTGATGTTTTTAGCTATATATTTGAATCGCATGCAAGAATTTTCCACATAAACCGGCTTTTTTTCGACCAAGTGTTACTCGTAGTCACGGCCCGCTGTTTGATCAATAGTCAAATTACTTAACTTTTGCTAGTCCCGAAAAAAACTTAAGAAAACACCCGTGTCCCGTAAGGATTTGCTTCAGGTGGACGGTAAAGACGCCGTGGCGACTCTTCAACCACTCAAAGAGAGGTCTTTCCTATCATTACGGTTGTGGAGGGCCTAATCCTGCCGGGGTCCAGGGTAACTTATCAGGTAACCGGGTAACCGTGACCCTAGAACGTAAAGGGCTGTTAAAAAAATACCGAGGATTTTAGTCAGTAAAAGTTTGACAGTTCCTCCCATCCCACACTGGGCGAGAGGACTCGTTTAGTGACTTTACCACGTCAAAAAAACGTAAATTAAACGTAAACTGTTGTGCCGTGGAACTGAAAAAGTCGGGGGGGATTTAAATATAATACCTACCTACCAAAGCCACTCCATTTGGCTTCGGGGTAGTCTGGTAAAAAACCTTTTTTTTGAAAATCTTATTTAATTACATGAATTACTGGCCTAAATTGCACAAAAAATTAATAAAAGCCGTTAGATCTTTAAAACAAAAAACATTTTCTTCTTTTTTAAATAAATGGCTTCGTTTTAAAGTTTTCTTGAAATTCAGCTTTTGTCAATGTGATTTAAGTAGGTTAGGTACCAAAAAGTCTCTACACTTACAATAATTATTTTAAGTACAGACGCGCACATCAAGGTACCCCAATCTGTCTTTCTTTAACCGATTTTGAAGTTTATCCGAATAAGAAGTCTCTTTTCGGATTTGATAGATTGAGGTATGTTGATGTCCTGGCGTGACTACAGCACTTCCTAGATGCTTAATTTAAAGAAAAAAAACTGGTTGGTTTATTATCTGGATTATTTTTATAAATACCCGTAATCCTGCAAAATTAATGTTAATTTCATCTTTACACTTATTGTATATATTTTTTTTTCATTAGATTTGTAGTTTTTCACGAAAGGATGGGGGAAGGGCGAAAAGTTTGAGGTACCGTTACCTCAAACTTTTCTGGTCTATTTTATGTTTTTTACAACATATTTCATTTTCCTCGTTTTCCTGACAAATTATGAAATTCTAATATAGACCAAGGTTTTCAGCATCTTGTAACATCCAGGTTCATTTATTTGTATTGTAGTGTTCTAAAGTAAGTATTCTTAGCTCGGGCACGCCGCAATAGCGGCGATAAGACCCTCTTTGAGGAGTGGCTGGAGAGACGTCACGGCGTGCTAACCTTCCGCGTGACGCAGTTCCTCACCAGACACATATGTTTCGGGAGGTACCTGTGTCTTATGAGAAAGGAAGAAACGCCTGGGTGTCACCACTGCGTAGACCGCCCGGAGGACACAGTCGAGCATACGGTGCAGGATTGCCCCGCTTGGGCGGAGCACCGACGTGTCCTCACGGCGGCGATAGGCGGAGACCTCTCGCGCCCGGCATTGGTTGCGGCCATGCTGCGGAGCGAGACGGAGTGGGAAGCGGTCGCCTCCTTCTGCGAAGCAGTCATGCTCGCGAAGGAGGAGGCGGGCCGCGCGAGAGAGAGGACAAGGTCCTCCCTCCGCCCCAACCGCGGTGGTGGACGCCCACGGCGTCGGACGTCGCAAGACGATCTCCGGCCACCGTAGGCGCGGGCATGCGGGCGGCGAGTAAAGGGCAACTCGCCGCCCGACCATGGACCATGCCCGGGTCGACGGCGAGTCGTGTTCCACGCGCGCCTCAAAGAGCGTCAGCATAATGACGAGGCCCCCTCTCAGAGGGCTAAAGCCTGCCGGGGTCGCGGGTCTTATACCATCACCGTGACCCCGGAACATAAAGGGCTATTGAAGGACACCGTGGATTTTAGTCAGTACAAGTCTGACAGTACCTCTCGCCCTGCCCGGGGTGGGAGGTCTCATTTGATGATTTTACTACGAAAAAAAAAAAGTATTCTTAGCAATTTATTGTCAAAGTCAAGAGTGTGTAAAACGAACTCGTTTGGAATAAGCCTTTGTAAAAAAATATACACATTGTGAATTTTCCGACGAGTGAAAGTACCGTAGGTGCTGGTGGATATAGTATAGACAGAACTCCGCAAACTATTTTTCAATCTTTAAACAATCATTCAGCCCAATAATGGTCACACTGTTCTGACTTAGGCCTCCTCTCTGTGAGAGAGAGTGGGCCGTAATCCACCACGCCTAGTCTTCGAAGTTTTGGTTCTAGCGAACATGCTGGTTTCCGCACGATGTTTTCCTTCACCGTTTTGAATGCAATGGTGATGAACGATGTAATGCGCCTGCCTGGATTCGAAGTCACGACCTACCACTGGGTCATCACTGCTTTAAAGTATACACACTGTTGCATTTATTTTCCTTTTTTTCATTCTACAACTTCAGGTTTACTGCCTCTGCCTGGTTGGCACTCGCATTCACAATCGTGCTTGCTGAGTAATTCGAATATTTTGCTATGGAGATTTTCCATCATGGATTTTTCAGTAGCAGCCAATGGCAATATACACCTATTATTAAACGGGACTCTGCACTGGCAACATGTAGTTACGCACCAGGTCAACCTACCCCAATCTGCCAGATATTACCTAACCCAGGGTTTTTCAGAGGTTGTTAAAAGATATATTAAGGCGTTTAAAAAGATATATTAAGGCGCTTCCTCACCCTGAGAATTCTCCTGTAATGTAACGTTACACATTCGAACATTTCATTGGTGAGGTAGAACAATCGAGCATCACAATGCGCACCTTGTATCAAATCTATGTGCGTTATCTATTGGCGACACATTCGATATAAAAAAATGTTTTACGTACTTAATAATGAGTAAAAATGAGTACCTTACTGTGTTTGATTGAATATTTATTTGTCATAAAATAAAATACTTGTAGCAATATCCAACGGGTAGGGGGGGTCGCGAAATATTTCTTCAGACTAAAGGGGTCGGGCCATGAAAAAGGTTGAAAAACCCTGACCTAACCTATCAGTAATATTTAGGTTTGTCAGATTGAGGTAGGTTAATGTACTGGCGTAGACAGACGTGATGTTAACTTCAGTTTTCCGTGACATCTTGTAGAAATCGAAAGCACAAATATTTGTATGATCAGGTAGTTTATTATTGTTCCGAGTCTGGGTGTTGTGTAGCTGTAGATAACGTGAGTTTAATTTTTTTGTAAACGCACCCACGTAACAGGAAAAAATCTCAGAGAGGGCAGGATTTCTTTAAAAATGAGTCTTTCAATCCTGGGCTGACTAGAAAGGACTTTCAGACCCTCACTGACTGAAAAAATACCGCGTTTTTTCACATGCTTTTTGCATTCCAAGACAGGGTCGCGGGATTATGTAAGTGTGCGACGTAGGACTTACCCAGGGACGAAGTAACTATCAGTTTGGTTTCAGCCATGGGAATAGCAAACTGTATCAACAGGAAACGGCAAAAAAAATACTAGGTTCTTATTTACTTTATATAAGTCTATCCTGTTAAAGGACACCATGGGAAGAGCTTTGCCCTAAGGGGAGACTAAAAAAGAAAGGAAAAAAGTTCCTTTCTATTATGAAATGAAGATTACTTACAGACAAGTAGTGCATTATTTGTAACTTTAGACACCGTCTGTGCGATGGAACCCTCTGTGAAATGCACGCGCAGTTGACCGGTTTCTATATCAATACCTGGCGTGTTGCCTAGGGATATAGGATCTTATTCTTTTATGAAATTTATTTACCCAAAGTCTACGATTTAATTACATAGTTAATAGTGTTACGTTAGTTTTTTTTTTAGGAAATTAGATTACTTAATGGTAATCTGGAAATTAGATTACTTAATGGTAATCTAATTTTCTGACAACGTTTTTAAAATTGTACAGACGCAGAAGCCAGCACATATTGAACCTACCTCAATCTGTCTTCCTTTAATAAATTTTCAACCTTATCACAATAGCGGAAGGTTAATATTTGATTGGTACAATTGGATAGATTCCTTGCTTAGCCATAGCTTAGCGTAGGGTATATGTGATATTGCGCTTAAAATAGCGCGATTAAACTTAAATCCGTAAAACATATTAAAAAGTGCAGATTTCAAACCAAGAAGGTAAAGTAATTGAGTTAAGAACCATATACTACTTCTCCGCAATAAAATCTTCGCTTTTCATTTACCGAGTTCATATTTCTATAGATGCAGTGTGCCGGTAAATGCGCCTGGATTACTTATGTAAGTGAGCAACGGTGAAAGCTGCCCAGTCTAGCGCCTAGCGGAGCCCGGAGCAGCCCTTGACGCTTTGATTATGACTTGCCTCATTAAGACTTCAAATACCTATGAGGTACAAACACCAGCACATCAACCTACTCCAATATGTTTTTTTTTTATTGGTTTTGAACTTTATCACAACAGCAGAAGTTATGAACCTTCAAATCTTGTAGTACTTTGATGTGGTTGGCTTAGTAAATGTCCCTAATGATTCTCCGTTATTTTCCAGCAAGCGTCATTGGGCATTCTACTGTTAAGTACCTAATCATTCGAGAAGTGAATCATTAGTAATATTGCTAAGTACCTGCGGGTACAGACGCCAGCCAGGTCAATCTGTCTATAACCAATCGAACATTAACATTCCACTATTGTGATAAGGTTGAAGGAAGTTTGATAGATTGTGGTTGCTTGATGTACTGGCGTCTGTACCCACATTTTTGCTCTAACATCACTGTTGCAACTGTGTTTCACTAGGTGCTTTGAAAGACGGGGCCTCCTCTCAGAGGGCCAAAGCCTGCAGGGGTCGCGGGACTTATTCCATTGCCGAGACTCCGGAACATAAAGGGCTATTGAAAGACACTGTGGATTTTAGTCAGTACAAGTCTAACAGTCCCTCCTGCTCTGCTCGGGGTGGGAGGACTCATTTGATGATTATACCACGCAAAAAAGGTGCTTTGAAAGAAATGAGTAGGGGTCGACTAATGCTAAAGAGACGATGAACTTATGAAGTACAACTTCGCGTAATCATGTAATGAATACGTTATATTAACTAATTTACCTACATATTCAAATTAAAATATTGGGGCAGGTAGTGAAAATTACCTTTGAAAGCATTTGTCTGGTTTCATGCGATCATAATAAAAAAACAAGAAATACGATTATATAGATAACGATCTTGATTGAAAAGATAACGACGAAGCATAGTAGTGTTCAATCAAGGCTATCGTGGTATCACAAATTCATCTAACATCGTTTTAATTTTAGCAATGTATGCGTGCTAAGAAACGTTTGAATTGATGTTACAAAGAAAAATATTTCTGATCAATTTTTAACAAACATTTATTTTGTGGGCAGTTACAGTTTATTTAATTTAGATATCAAATCAGAAAAATATTTCCAATTATTAATTTAAAACCAATTTTTTTTTTTGTAAAGTTGTCAGCTCGCAATAATAAAATTATCTTTATCGTAGAAGTCATATTGTCAAATAGTAACACTGAGTTTTCCAGTCACTCAGAAATGGGGCTGCTGTCAATTTATTTCAAACCCAATTTTTTGGGTTTATTGAAATGTTTATACAAATTGAATTGGTTTATTGTGTTCTTTAGTTTAATAAACCTGTCAGTATGCATTTACGAGGACCAGATAGGAAAATTCGACTGGTAAGGATATATTTTAGGTTATAGTGTTTCTATGTCATTGTAGGTTCTTAGCTGACTGAATTTTTAATGAAATTATGATTTTCAGGCGTCAAACATACGTGGGAAGGATCAAGTTCTCCCAATTTGATACTGTATCCACAGCAAAGAAGATAATTGTCGCCACTGAGGAGAATGTTTTAGCTGCACTGAATTTGAAGACTGGTAAATTGATTTTATTGAGTGTATCCGTTTTAAATGTAACAAGCCGGCGTTACCATGATTAGTTGGTTACCTTTTTAACGGTACCGCAGGTATTTGGGAATTAATTAAATTAAGAAGTATTTGCCTGAATTTGTCATCAATGAAACTATGTTCATATCAAAACAGTATAATCATTATTTGCATAGTCATGTTGTCTTATAATTCAATTTGTAACCTTCCACCAATTATTTCGTAGAAGAACAAGAAAGTTGCAAACAAATTGCACATGCTTAAAATGTGCGTACGCTTTATGTAGTTGTTGCTCAGTTGGCCAGATTTCATAAAAAAATATGAACAATGGCATCATTACATTTGTTTGTTATTGTATTTTATCTAGTACTGAGAATTACACTAGAATTCTCATCTGATAATTAATTACTACTAATAAATATTTTGACCTAACTACCGTTATGCATAGAAACAACAAAAACCCCTTGCATACTACTTTCATACAATTTATTTTTACCTAACAATGGAAGTCTAAATTATTGGTAAAGGCTATTGCTTTTGACCACTATCTCTCCTGATGGCAACCAAATGATGTGTTCACCCAATAAACCATGCTGGCCTAGAAGTAACCTATTCACTCTTGACATAGAGACCAAGGTTACAGCTATCAGGAAATGCAGCATTAATTGTAAACTAAACATAACCATTTTAAATACATTAACACTATAGTAAAGGGGTATTTTGCACTTTAGCTAAGTGCATTCATTTTGGAGGGAGGAAGATTTTCCTCAAACTATATTTATTTAATGTAAACAGATTGCTTATAGTATTCATATATTCACTATATTTGTATTATTTTCTTTATTACTTGTATTGCTTGGATTGTAAGTCCATTACTGATCAATTTGCTTACAACAAAAATTGTTAATGTTTTTGCATTAACAAAGACATCCTTTTTGAAGACTTAAAACTTACTTACTTTAAAGAATTCAGATGAATCAAAGAATTCATGAGTTATTTTATGTTAGACAAATTATATTATTCAACCTGCCATTTATCTTTTTCTTTAGACTTAAGGTCTCACTGACAGATATTACAGAGCCTATAACATTCCTCAGGATCTTTGCTGTCAAGTAAAAATAGATTTTGGAATTGCACTGATAGTAATTACAGTGATTTTTATGTTCAAAGTAATATAAAATATAATTAGTTTGTCATGTTGAAATCATGAAATAGGTCCTCCTACCCAGGACGGGACAAAAGGGACTATCCGACTGACTTCAATCCAAGATTCATACCGCTGGAGAATATCGCTGTTAGCGATAAATCAGCCTTTGTAACCATAGAATTAGAAATATTGTAAAACCGTTTTTTGACCTATCCACAGTGATCCTTCAAAAGCCCTTTATGTTTTAGGGTTACGGTTACCTGTTGAGACAGTTCTGAGACTCACAAACACTCCAGCTATATTTTGTTACAATAGATTTATATGGATTATGTTGGGGGATGATTTCTTTCAGAGGATAGCCTTCATAAATGCTATTTAAATTCCAAAGGAAGTTATCAATTAAGGTCCCTTGTTTTGCTCACACTTGTTATATAAATGATCTAATGTGAACAGGTCAAGTGGTATGGCGTCACGTGTTCGAGAGTGCCTCTACAGGCAACATTCAGCTCCTAGCTATTACGGACAAGGTGGTCACGGTGTCTGGATCCAACCCTTACTTGGTACGAGGATGGGACTCCGCTACAGGTATGTATTTTCTTGTGATTTAAAAAGTGTCCATAGATGTCTGTTCTGTCAGATAGAGGTAGACACTTTCTAATAGACAACTTTTTACGAGTGAACAACTCTTTAACAGTTGGTAAATGTTCTGGGTTTTAATTACTAGTAGAGTTAAAGTATAATGGCTATAATAGTTTCCATAAATACAAAAGAGGTTTATAGAGTCTAAATGTGCTGTAAGATACTTTTATGTGGCCCTTTTTGTTGTGCATGAGTATAATATTTCAATATTATACTCATGCACAACAAAAAGGGCCACATACAATAACCTTATCATCATATGGCCGCTAATTTTCTCTTATAGTTCTCTCATAAAAAGCTTACAGAAATAAACCTTATTTCATTGCATTCCAGGAGTCCTGCAATGGGAATGGTCATTAACACTAGATAACGATGATCAGGCAGACTTCTCCGAGTGGTGGGTTCAGAATGACATGCTGGTTCACATGCTGCCAGTATTCGGCTCACATATTGAAGTCAGCATGTACAACCTTGTCACGGGACATAACAGGGCAGCAACTTCTAAGTTACCTGCCCTGTGGGTTAGAGAGGGGTAAGCAGACCATGAAACTCTAGATTTTTTATTCATATAATAGTGTGTGTGTTTAAAGTCGACCAGAATTGCTGTTACAGAGAAAATTGTGAAGAACTTTTTTGAAATAGAACCTAGGACCTCACAGTTAGCAGTAGCACCTATAACGAGTAGACCAAAAATATACAGTTTGTTGTTCTGTGACTAAAGGATGATTCACATTTTAAGGGTCGGGGGCACGGCTGTACACGGCACGGTGTAGCGTGAATCCTTTAAGCTCATTATTTAGTGAAGGGGCTATCTCATTGCCCAAGTAATACTCATACTTCTATTTTCACACAACACTCTTACATGGAGATAATGAGATGAATTGCAGATGTTATTTGTTTTCAGTTCATGTGTTTCTCCTTAAATACTTATTTGCACAAACCTACTTACAGCATTAAAATAATCATCATTATGTCTTATTGCAAAAACTTATTCTTAACATTCCAGATGTGTAGTAACACCTCCATACTACACTTGTATATCCGGCGAGAAGGGTAGCCAACAGCTGATTACCTTAGACGTAACATCCCATGCAGTCCAGCTAATATCCCGGCCACTTTCTGATTACGTGAACCTGGCGACATATGAGGGAGGTCTTCGTCCCGTTGACGGTAGCAGCAACATACCAGCCTTCATTTTGGATGATAAGAAGATTGTCATGATCAAGAATAATCAGTTTGTGGTTTCAAAGACCAATGTTGCTGATGTCTCGGCTAGTGTGGCACTGATTGATATTCCTAATGGATCAGCTGTGGTGCAAGCTTGGATGGATGATATTCAGGTAATTGAACTTTTTTATGGTGGTTAAAGACATTTTTGTTACAAGCATTTGGTTTTCTGTTAAGCTAGGAAAAAGTTAAAAAAATGTCTTTCGTTTTTTAGATTTACAGGAATGTTTTATTCGAATTATAGTGCTCCTACACAGCAGTAGACAATGTTGTGTAACATTTTGTTTAACCATTTCTTAACATGTAGCAAATGTTATACATTGTTGTAAAACATTGTTGTGCTTTACAATGTTATATATATAACTGCTGCGTAAAAGTACCTTTACACTAAAAATCTAAGCAGTCATACAAAAAAAAAAAATTTTTGCTTCACCTTAATGTACTAATCTGTAGACTGGGAAGTTTTATCTCGTTTTTTCTGAGACAAACAAATATTTTAATACTTTCTTTCTAATTGTTAAAAAGCTGTTGATGATTAAATAACAAATGTGGCTTGCTAGTAACAGAATCATTCAAGCAATGGAAATGGCAAACGTTTATCATTTCTTCTCCATCTTCCCCAGGGTTTCACAATGTCAGCTCATAGCATATTAACAGGGGCTGAACTGCCCGAGCTTCGCGTGTCAGACCGTGATCTTAAGCTCCCAGACCCTGAGATCTCCTCCGCTGTTTGCACAAAGTCCAACAGGGAACAGCTCATCTGCAGGATACTGTTTAGCGGTGGTGATGATTCTGTGCATCTAATGCAGCAAGGAGGTAGGTTGAAAAGGGGGAGTAATTGTGTGAATTTTCCACAGGACTTGAGTTGTGACGCAGACTCTGTTTTGGGATTAGACAATTAGGAAAAACATTAAAGAAGTGTATGTTTTCTATGGAAACATGGAGAATTTAGGAGTTTTCTAGCAGCTTGCATTATAACGACTACTTAGTATTCGTTATAATCGGAGTTATCTAACAATATTATTCTGATATTTTATGAATAAGGGTCAGTTAACTCCGAGACGCGACACGGCGGGACGTGACGCAACGATACTACAATTGAGTATCTTTTCGTGTAGATAATAAAGTTAAATTTTGAGTTGCGCTATTGAAATGTGCAGCGTCGCGTCTCGGTGTGACGTGACCTTATAGTACTAATTATTTTTATGAAATGAGTACTAATAATGTTCTCACATCTTATCCAGGTCGCGTGTTATGGACTCGTGAAGAAGCATTAGCAAATGTCGTAGCTGTAGAGTTCGTTGAACTGCCTGTCTCCGATAACGACGCCGCCATCGAGTCAGAGTTCGACCAGAAAGAAGGTAATGTGACTATTTGACTTTATCACAATATGAAACAAAAACATGTTAAATGTATTGTAATGACACCGACTTGGTGTTGCTATTTCAAATATAGAAGGATTAAATCCGTTATTAAAGGATTAAAAAAAAAAACAAATATTTGATTATTAACTCACATAAGAAAAGCACAAATATAATATGATTTGATATTTTTGCGATACAATGGCCAGTTCTTAATTACAGCACATTTTTTTTTTTTAATAGAATGGGTATAGTAAAAGGTCGGGAACCTTAAATGGGAAAAGGGCAAAATGATGATCTGTTCTTCAAACCTTTACTGATATTTTGTCGCAATTTAACTTTCAATGCTATGTTCTAACCATTTCTAATGTATATTATGTATATTTATACGTATCTTCTTATTTTCTAGCTGCCAAGATGTATAGTAAGTATTGTAGATGTTTGGTTGTGTGATGTTTAAAGACTGTACGTTTCCTTTCCTATCAATGACAAAGTTTTTTTAATAGTACAAGGATCTTTTGGCGCTAAAAGCGGAATTAACACCCCCATTTTTTTTCTATATTTTTTAATTTTTATCCCACTATAGTAATTTCTCATATCTCGTGGGTACATTTACACTCATACACACATAAAGCAAGACCCCGAACAATAACTCACGACACGCAGAATATCATTCGATCGCTTGGCCACTAGAGTATGTACTTCCAAGGGAAAGAGACAGAGCTATACAAGTCCTCTAGCGCCACCTCGTTCCCTCACTGGAACTAATCTGGCATTAGTGCTGACTTAGTAGCCCACCTGGTTCTAGCGTTCTTCTTGATAGTGTGTAAGTCTTCTTGAAGTCTCATAGGTATGAGTCGTTTGTCGCTCGCTGTGGTTGGTTAGAGCTTAGTAAGAAAGAGACAACGCTCTACGAAACCGAATATCTTCCGAAGATTTATTTGTCATACTTAATTTATCGACGCTCCCCTGTTTTGTACTGTAATTCCGTATTGTGAAGGAAGTTTTTATACCACCAGCACCCTCGCATGAATAGTGTTCAACTCTTGACCCGACCAATACGGATTTTATTTTTATTCGTTACTGAAGCCTCACTAGAATCTAGAATATTCTTTGCATGCTATCCGCTAGCAGTGATAACTAACTGCCGGCCAAAAACAGTCACTTAACAAAATTTCAAATGAATTCTCTTCGCGAATACTGAAAATTCCAGAATTGAATCATTACAAATATTGCTTAATGATTTTCTGTTGTTTCGGCTTTAGGGATTAAGCAATTCACTATTGTCATGTTTTAATGTGCAGGTTTAATCGCAGTGAACTTTTTACATTATTATAGTAAAGATTGCATGGAAAAAAATCTAAGTGCTATGATTTTATTATCACCGCATTCAATTGAACGTACTCGTAGAAGTAGCGTAAATTGTCATACTCGTACTGGCTTGTCGGACAAGTAGCGACAAGCCAGTACGAGTGGAATATAAAGAAATAACTCCCCTGAGAATTTTCCAGTTTTTTCGCTGCTTCAACCAATTTTTTTTTTGCATGTGTTTTAATAATTTTTACTTTTATAACTAGTAGGACGCTACCCATTGATAGTGATTAAAATAAAATGAAATCGAAGAATATGTGTATTTATATTTTCACCTCTTTAATTTCTGAATAATATTCATATTGCAGTATTTTAATAGTGTAGTAGTAAGTAAACCATGCACAACTTTTCACAAGAGGAGGAGGTAGTAAATACATTGAGGAATAGTTCTAACACTTCCAAATTTTCATTACAATTCTCCACTCAGGTTCAATCTGGGCCGCGTTCTCCCGCCGCCTTCACACCCAGTTCCAACAGCTACAGTCATTGATACACAGCATCCAGAGGGGCGAAGGCCTAGAGGAAGACACGCCCTCCGCACTCGTGCGCGACTACTTCGGACTGCACAAGATTATCGTGTTAGTTACTGATGTGGGCAAGGTGAGTGTGAAATTTTGACAGATCAATGGGCTTATTTTCTATTGTTTTCAGAATCTTCAAAATATATGTATAGACACAGTAGAAATTCTTAAAGTTAGAGAAAGAATAAATGCGCAGTTTGCGTTTTCCTAGAAACTGCCATCTGCATAATAATGGCTGGCACAGAAATGTGGACCTTAGTAGTGGGTAGGGTCGGGTCAGGCTTTTGACGACCACGATAATGTGTCTTAAATAATCTCCTAAAATAATTTTATTTAAGTTGTGGGTGTCGCAATATTCATTTTTTCTTTGGCCTTCATCTTCTTCTTCATCAATCTCTTTCTCTTTAATTCCATGAGTTACACGTAATTGTAAGAGAAAGAGATAAGCAAATAAGCAGGTATTTGCCAGAAAATTGCTCAATTTAATTGTTAGCTCTTAAGATCCTGTAATACTCTCTTAAAAATTTTGATTGACACGTTTTTAATAACTTGTAGATCTTCGGCATGGACAATCTATCGGGTGCTATCTTGTGGCAGTACTACGAGGCGGAACTAGACACGGACAACGTGGTAGTATTCACCAGGCGGACTGCCAGGCACCCGCCAAACGACGCTTACCTTACTGTCGTTGGTAAACAAGAGGTGAGTTTAAAAAGAAAAACCTTACTAATGGAACGTAAACGGAATTACTTTGCAATGGTTTTGTTGGTGAGTTTGGAGAATTTATAGGCATTTTTTTACATGACTTCCCTTTTTTGCGGTAAGTTCGGCGGACACACGTCACAAATCCTTTTTTTTTGGTGCAGTAAAGTAATCAAATAAGTTTTTTTCACTCTGTTCGGTAGCAGCAGGAAGTTCTGTAAGACTTTTACTGATTTGAATCAACCTTGTCCCTTCGGTTACTCTTTACTTCAAAGATAATAGTTAAAACGGCTGTATGGTAGTTTCAGAAGCTTTTTCTTGACCGAACCTAATTTTCGCAAAAACATAATGAAGAAGCCATGTTTTGCCAGGTTGTCTAATGAAATTTTGACGTCCCGAAATTGTTTTTCTCAACTCTCAAATTGGATAAATGACCTTGGATTACGTTTCCCAGGGCACAGGTAACGGACTTATCATCAGTTTGAACCCGATCACCGGCACATTGATCGGCGAGCGCCTGTTGAAGCTGGACGTACAACTGTTGCAGTGTACTCTACTACATCGTCCGGACAATGAGAAGCTACACGCTCTTATATTACTTGATAAGGACGAGAATGTTCAGGTAATGCTTTGTTTTAAGTAGTCATAATCAGACAAAATACTGAGTGTGAGTATGTTGCCATAGGCTACACAGTTAATTAAGCTGCCTGTGGCAACCCCAGAGGTGGCTTAATGGTTTATGATTACTACTGAGAAACTTGGGGTGTAATGTTTTCTAAAGCTCTTTTACGTTCTTGGGTCACAGTAATGCGATAGTCCCGACACCGGGCGGGGGACTTAGACCATGTTCATTTATCTTCAAATCAAACTTGGCGAGCGTTACTTTACTTTAATCGACCTAGTGCGGTGTCCCTTTTACTGTATTACACATATTACAGGTATTGCCACGCTCAGCGTCGCCGATGGTAGAAAACATGTTCATGTATGTTGCCGAGAAAAACACGGCGCGCGTGCAAGGATATGCGCTGGTGTTCAATGGACAGGTGAGTTTTTGCAAATATTTCTAATTTTTTTGCGGCTTCAGTACATTTCAACACCTATGAAGTGGTCGGCGTTGCGTTTTCTTTGGAAACCATTCTTTCTTCTAACTTTTTTTTTTTTAAAAGAAGTTCCTAAAGTACAATTATTAATTCGAGTTTATAATTAATAATCGTACTTTAGAGACTGTTTCTCTCAATTATTGTGAGCGATAAAATCTTCATCTATTTATCATCTGCTCAACGTACATTTTAACTAGAAGTTTTGCTCGTGATAATCAGATCATGCAATGCTCTGTCTCGTCCTCCTAGACAGTGGAAGCAGTCCGCACATGGCTGGTGCACCTGGGCGGGGCTCCCTCCGCGGGGCACCACATCGTGCTGTCGCGCGGCAAGCCGCTGGGCGAGCGAGTGCACTCGCCCGGCCGCGTGCTGCCCGACCGCTCCGTGCTCTACAAGTACGTCAACCCCAACCTCGTGCTGTTCATCACCGAGGGACCTGACCCAGTGCATAAAGGTATCACACAGTTATATAAAGTTCTAACCTATTTTAAAACACTTTACAGTTTACGACTTATCAATAGAGTTACAAACTGTTTTTGTTTGTCTACAACCAACGGGTTCAGTGTAATTTTTCATAAATCCCATGATGCAGCTTTATTTTTCATCAAAATCGGCCTTGGATACTTTCGGATTTGGCCATACACGCCCACTTGCAAGAAAAAATTCGCTCTGTATAGTTTGTCGAGATTCTCCTTTTCGAGTTTTTCTAATTAAATAAAAATATTATTTTACTTACAGACATAGTAGTAGCAACGTGCTTGGACGCAGCATCAGGTGCCATAGTAGCTGCGCAGGCGCACAGACGTGCGCGCGCGCTCCCTCTCGCGGTACACACGGAACACTACCTCGCGTACCTCTACTACAACGATAAGCATCGTAGGACTGAGATCGGTAAGAGCCATATCTATATTCGTTCATGTTAAATTCACGGTGTCCTTCAATAGCCCTTTACGTTTTCGGGGTTGATATTCGCTGACACTCTTTGAGACGCGCAGATGCCCGCGCCTATGGTGGTCGGAGATCGTCTTGTGACGTCCGGGCGCGAGAGATCGCGTCGTAAGGAGACGGTGGTGCTCTGCCCATGCGGGGCAGTTCTACAACGTATTGCTCCCCAGTGTTTTCCGGGCGGTCCTCGCAGTGGTCACAACCCATCATAACGTCATGCTTACTGACTTTCACTGACTTAAAACTAATATTTTGTCTGCAGCCACACTAGAACTGTACGAAGGCAAGACTCGCTGGCTCCCAGCCGGCGCTGCGTTCAGCTCGCTGTCGTCGGAGCGAGCTCCCAGCGTGGAGCGCCAGGCCTTCATCCTGGGCGCGACGCCCACGGCCGCCGCCACCACCGTCACAGAGCGCTCGCTCACTGACAAGCATGTGTTGTGTGAGTATACTATATTTAACAAGACTGGCTCCCAGCTGTCCAATTTATAATAGGGTATTTTACTGCATAAATAAATTGAAAATCTATTTAGTCCGTCAGTAATAATATTGAAAAATTATGGACACGTATTTTTTATTTTTTCAAATCAATGATAATTGACAAAGATAAAACGGTTTCAAATTCAGGAGTGGGGGCATTGCGCTTGTAAAATTGTACCGGCCGAGTGACGTTTTGTGATTTTTAGAAGCGTTGTATCTTCGTCAATTTTGGTTTACGTGACAAAACAAAAAATACGGGTCTAATATTTTTTAATAATCTATATTTCGGACTGATATTTTTTTTTGAGTAAAATACCCTATTACATTACCATCATCTAATCATCCTTTTCTATTCCCCAGTGGCGTTATCATCAGGCGCGGTGGTAGAAGTACCGTGGGTGTACCTGGAGGCCCGGCGCGGCCTCACGGAGGAGGGTGCTGTCCTCCCCGCGTTCGCTCCCGAGCTGCCGCTGGGAGGAGACGCGCGCCTCAACTACAACCGCACGCTAGCGCGGCCCACACAGATACACGCCGCGCCCGCCGGCCTCGAGTCTACCAGTCTTGTGCTTACTACTGGACTGGGTAAGCGCATGGTATAATAATATACTTCGCCAGGTATCGCACTCCGAAACACATTGGTCACGTGGGCTGTCACAAGCCTACGTCATCATCACTATCAATGGTTCTCAAACTTTACACTTTAAGGGTAATTCAACCTAATAAAACTTTGACCTGATTATTACATTACTGCTAACTTTTGCCCTTGGCTTCACCTGCGTTGTAGGTTTTCAGTGACACAAAGCATAATTTATTAAAAAAAAAATATAACAACAGTTATTTAGGTTTTGATGTGAAAAAATATTACAAAGAAACATGTTTGACGTTCACAAATAAATGTTGGGATCCGCTTGTTACACAGTCACCGAGCGAGACGGGCGTATGCATAAAACAAGGATAGCGATACACGACAAAATGGCGGCATGACAATGACACAGCCCGTTCCTGTGTTACCAGTAGTGTGCGGTTTTAACTCCCTGACCGCATTTATTACCTATGTGAATACTATAAAACGTTGTGGCTTTATTTAACAATTGTGTTGGTATACGTATTGGATTGTTTCGTTTGCTAGACTACACACAATTTAAATGTTTTATATATTTTTTAAAACAAAATGGTGACTGAAAATGTTTCCTTATTTTCGTATTTTGTTGCAATAAAGTGGCAACTGGAAAGTGACGTAGGCTTGTGACACTGCGGGAGTGTCAGACCTTGTTTTTTTAGACCATGGGTAAGCGTACTTCATCGAAGTTTAATTCTTGACAATCATGGTCTTCATTTCTTTTGTATGGCCCGTTTAACAATGCGTCATTGCTTATTTATAATAGCAGCCTGACACATTTAATGTACTGAGTTATCGACAGCAGTTCGTATCGCGGTGCCTACTCTAAATCCGTTAACGAAGAAACGGTAACTTGAAATTTAGAGCGAACTTTATTTTCGAAATCATTAATATTGACAACACATCGGGAATTATAGAACTGCCCAATCGTATAGTCACTCATTTTTAGTTCGTGACCCTATCAAATGTCCGTAAGGGATGTGATGTAAAAACACCCGGAAATTCGGCTGAACAACGGGCTCCGTGCGTAGAGATTAATACCACTGATTTGTCTATCTCATTAGTAACCTTTTCCAACTTTTCACAGACTTATTCTACACTCGGGTGGCTCCATCGAAAACCTTCGATCTCCTGAAGGATGACTTCGACTACTACTTGATCACCGTAGTCCTGGCGGCTCTCATCCTCGCCACCTACAGCACCAAGTACTTCGCCTCCCGAAAAATGCTCAAACTAGCGTGGAAGTGATGCAAGTACGCCATCTAGGGTACTGTACAAGGGAATTTGGACTGTGTTCTCTCACTAAATAAAATTCATCACTTGTTTAGCGCGCTATGAAGTGTTTGCCTACCGCCTAAATAGGGCAACAGTTTAGAATAATAATTTAATACTGATTTCGCAAGTAATAGCCGTAACGTAGCAAATAAAAGTATTTTAGGAACGAAGTAAAGCTAAATATCAAAGATTGATACATGTAATTTTAATGTAAGTATTAAGCTGTTAAAATTATTCGTATATAAATATTTATCTTGAAATTCTACATAATGTTACTTGCCTAAAGTCAGTCTATTAGATGCCTCAAGATTTCATATCAAACTTGTTTCAATAGCCAATCTTTAAACAAAACCAGAGACATTTAACTTTTTTTTTGTTGATTTCTGTCATCAACTCATCAAATATGGATTAGCATTCATTTTGGATACATTTTGTCATTAATTATATTTCAATTGGAAATGATATTCCACTGCCATATTTTCCGACACAGTCCAAATTCCTTTATTTTAATGGACTTTTAAATAAATAAATAAAATAGTTTCGTGATCGTGCATAGTGGGGTGTTCACATTTAGCTTTCGCTCCGTTGTAAAATATACGTGGAAATGCGTGAAAATACAAGGACAAAAAAAAATCGCTTTTAATTCAATTCACTTAAATTTGGAAGCGATCCCTGAATAAATGATTTAGGAAAACTAGAAAATAATTAAGGTTAAGGAATGCAGTCCTTTAAAAACTTTAACAGCGGAGCGTAGGCACGTCATATCTAGTAAAACAGGTGGTTTCAAATCTATTCAGTGATCAAATTCGTTCAAATAAAACTAGGTCTATGCAGTTTAACGTGTCCCTAACCTACGTTAGAAAAAATATGTTTGAAGATATCATTTTCACTAAGGACCATGTCAAACTGTACAGACATTTTATTGTAAAAGCCGCTGTACACATGGGGCCAAGGCAGTGGGCCAGCGTGTTGGGCCAAAACAAGAATTCGCATCATCATTTTTATGCTGTTCATGCTTTGGATTCCATATAACTGGTTCATTTCGGTACATTTCTATAAATCTTAAAAGTTTAATTGCTTGGCCAGGCCATCTTTAACTCGAAAACATTCACTCCCGCGACACGGCTGTGTTTTTTGACGAATAACAACAAGCTGAACACTGTTTGCGAAGCACGCAAAAATCCTTTGATTGGTGCACGAAAAACCGACAACATTCGGTTGGCCGGCCAATACTGCCGCCAACTACCAACATACCGCCAAGTAGGTCAGTACACGCTGGTCCACTGCCTTGGCCCAATGTGTACAACGGCCATAAAATTTAGCTAGTGCAATTTAGACATATTATTTATTTAAGGGTGGTTTGTATTATACGATTCGTTTATTTAATATATTTAAACCATTCCACAATTTGTCACCTTACATTATAACATCAATTTAAATATTTATGCTATTGTAAATTAAAGAAATAATACTTATTTTTTCTCCTATAAGAAATCTATTCTAAAGTCTACGTAAGGTGACTGAAACAAGTCTTATCTTATTAAATAGCATTTAATATAATTATGTATATTTAATATTGATAAATAACACAAAATGTCCATGCATATTGTTCCTAGTTTTCTGTTTTCTTATTTATTATTACACAAAGCAAAGCGCAAGAAACTTTTATTAATTTTAATGCAATTCCCTATAAAGATGTACACACATGTATAATCTCAGTTAATTTTAAGTTGCATTAATGTTATGGACTATAGGAAGTATTATATTTAAACTTACTGCACATATTAATATCTTTCAATGACTACAAAGAGTGAGACAACTTATTACGTAGGTACTTCAAGGCGTCATTTTGAGAGGGCAAAGATTGTTCTTTTGAAAATGATTACATACCTACCATGCTGTTTTAAAGCGAGAGTATATTTCCACTGTGAGACAAAGTCAGCTATACAAGTCGTCTAGAGTCATCTCGTTCCCACAGAGTAACTAGCCTTGGTTTAAGACGTCTTGGTAGGTCACCTAATAGCCAATTAAATCGAGACTTTCAACTGTGTATCCGAACTGAGTCGAGATACAAAATATTAATTTAATTAAAAGAAGGATATACGTTATTGTAAGCGAGGTTTTTTGTTTAAAAAGTATTTGCTCAGACGAGTTGTTAATTAGCAGTTAAGGTTAAAGTTTTACCGCGTCTTTTATTTGTTTATTACTTTGTTGTTATTTCAATTTGTTGCAATGGTGGTTTATTTATTCAGTGACGGAAACATTGCAACCACGCTCATAGACAAATACTTTTTGTACGACTACAGAACAGCGACTCGACTAAAAAGCACGCCTTTCAAGCTTATAATGATGATTCAAAAATGTAAATAATTATTAACTTTCCCAAGAAACAAATACATGTTTAATCCTGTAAAACTAAAAAGTAAACCTTCTTGTTATAAGTGGAGTTTCTATGACAGATAAGATCATTCTATGAACATTTTTTAAACTATTACTAAAAAAAAGAATTAAAAAAAAGCCTGAGAGTTGAATAACAATTTGTTTTTCTACCTAAAATTATTATTTATGTAATAAATTATGTTACTTATTATTTATATGGCTAGTTTAATTACTGTACACATCAAATAAATACACTTTATTTCTTTAGTTTATCGGAATGTTACCATTTCATTATTTAATTTTAGTGGTGTGGATGAAAATATCATTTATATTGTGTAATAAGTTATCGTTCTTTTACTCATGTCTTTGAATAAGTTACTTTTGAGTATCGAAAATCATAAGATTAGTGTGCAGTTCGATTACATGCATTTGTTTATTTATAGGTGAATTGAGAATTAATTTTATTGTGGAACAAGACATTAATTTGACAAACATTTGTTGCATGTAAATTTTTTTTTCCCATCATGCGATAATAAATAATTATAATATTACGTCGAACTGTGTCCTGTCTTATAGTACCAGCGGTACTTACGTTTAGACGAGTGTTGATCAGTCAGCGTAAGTCAGCAATGTGACGTGCGCCGGCGCAGGACACTCGCTAGTGGTGATGTGTGCGCAGTGACTTCGATTAGACTGAGTTTAAGATGTGAGAGTGGTTGCAATACATAAGTATAATATTATATACTGTAATAAAAAATGGGTATTTGTTTTCTGTGACCAATGTGTTTTGTAAAAAATAAAGTTGAAGTAATTACTGCCAATGATGTGTTTTACTTCTCGCCTAAATATAAAACAAAAAATAATTAAAAAAAATACATTTATTACGATTTATCCATATACTTGAATATTAGCTTAATATTATTTTGATAATCCTTATCTTTAGCTTCGAAAGGGGTGCCTACTATTGGTTGTAAATGCACAGAGTTGTTTGTGGGTGGGTTTAGCACATCATCGTTGTTGCATAGTTCCCGGAGATGATACCAGGCGGCGCCGTAGTCGTAACCTAGGATAGTTGTGAAGAAATCCACTGCTGATGACTGAAAAGATTATAAAATACGAAATAGTAAGGCCAATACTGGATGTAATATTTTTTTGATAATTTTAAAGTACCTGTAACCGTACTTAAAATAAATTATTTTAATTTTAATATCACAAATAGGAAACTTGACAGATTGGGGCAGGTTAATGTGATGGGTTGGCGTAGTATGTCACGGCGATTCTCTTAAGACACCGATAGTCCGCGCGGGTATTAGCTAAAATCTTGATGGATATTAAATGTCTTACCTGCAAAGCTTTAGGCTGTTTCTTTGACAAGTACGGCTGCACACAATTCATGGCGTCCTCTAACGCCTCATCTTCCAGCATGAGATCAGTAGCAAGGTGTGGCAGGGCGGCGAGTGCCGTCATCTGTAAGCTGTAGGCCTGACTGTTGCGGTAGGCTGAGCCGACATCCTTTAGATAGCTGTCCTTAGACGACTTATGTAGGAAGCCGTATATGCGGGGAAGGACGTCCCTGTGGGAGAGAGGTTAGGTTAGGTTACCTCCTTCGTACCCAAAGCGACGCAAGTTTCCGATACCTTACGACTTTGGTATCCACGCGACTATCGCAATAAAAATCTATAGAGGTACGTATACAGGCATGCGTCAATGGATACCAAAGTCGCGACGTATCGGAGACTTGTATCGCGTTGTGTAGGAAGGGCTTTAGTGCGTTTGGTTATGACGCGATGCGTTGCAATTCGACCGATTTGTGATAATAATCCTTTTTACTGCGACATAAAGGTATTGCCAATATAAAATGTGCGGTAGTCTACGGGAAGATGAGACAATAGGATTGTCACGACGACTTAAGTCGTCATAGTATAGTATAGTCCTTGTAGTAGGATAATTATGTCATGTCATGTCATGCAATTATCATTTTTATTATAGGTTTGCTTAAATACATAGCTATAATACTCACTTGACAGCCCGACTCCTAATAAAATCTTTCGCCAGCTCAGCCATAGTGACCAGCAACTCAAACGCTCTCTTCATGACAGCGGGCTCCTGGTTGAACCTGGTGACCAGCGGGCCCCACGTGCGGTGTACCAGCGGCAGCAGGAGGTCCTCGTACCGCCGCAGTATGGGCAGACCCTGGGTTAGAACTTGTAGTGCGAGTATTGAGTTGTCGCGTTGAGAGGATGTGACGTAGTTTAAGCAACGTTTCAGGATTGTTTCAACTACTGCTACGTATTTAGGCGGCGGGATTTTTTCTTCTGTAGAGATAGGAAAAATTGTAGTTAATTATATCGCCCGCTATTACATAAAATGTAACCCACGGGAATGCTATAGCGGGATAAAAAAGTATCACGTTAATTCCGTTTATAAACTCTTCGTGTGCCAATTTTATTCAAATCCGTTCTGTTGCATTAATATTAGTGGTTACGAATATTTTCATACTATTCTAAAATGTGTTATTTTAGGAAGAAAGATTTGTATTTGTTACTCTTTTTGCTAAATTACAAACGAATTTGTATGTTCGGCACACGGATTATTTATAACTGGAAAGGGTCGTACTATCCTTTGAGTCAATTACAAATCAGGCAAAACCGCAGCCTAAGCTTGTTCATAACGTTTAAATGTTGTTGTAAGTTTGGCCCCTAATTAATTTTTAGAATGCGTTCACTAACTTACCCGGTCTATAATCATCATAATCTAAAACATTATCTTCTTTCTTCTTCACATCTTCTCTATACATCTCCTCCACACTCTTTCCGGTCTCTTTCTCAAACTCTTCCTCATTAAGCAACTTCTCTGCTTGTTCCCTACTCTCAACGAATACTGTGAGATCTTTCATCACGTCTATGGGCGTGACATCCTCTGTTGTCTTTGGTACAGCATCCGGTAAAATGCACCATTTGTGAATACACTCGACAAATGTGAGAAACACTTGAAGGTATGCGTACAAATCCTTCTCGTAATACTTATCACAACTTTGGACTAGAACCTGAAATGAATTTTGAACATTAGGAACTCGTTTTTAAAGGAATTTGTTCAAATAAGACTGGGAATGGGCACTTATTTGTCAGATTTATTACAGACGAAGATCGGCAAAATTTCGCCTAAAAACGAATGTTATCAGTTACTGCGTTAAAGTGCATATTCCTACAAGCAAATCATCATTCGAATAAAAACATATTAAAGTTTTATGAAATTAATGAAGTATGTCTGATCTGTGTTATAGATCAACAACACACAATTAGTGAACGTCAGCATTAAATTAAGTAAGTTCCCCAAAATGTCGTGCACCATAACTGGGGAGAAAAATGGCAGAAGAAAAATTTCAAGCGCATACTGTGGACGAAAATAGCATTTATGTTCAAAGAATTGGTGTCTGAATTAGTATTTTGCACTAAATACTCACATCTTCAACGATCCCATAGAGATAGACCAATATGTTGGAGTCACTGTACTCCATCACCACTGATAGTATTTGCAAAGCCGACTGACAGTTCCAAGCCTGCAATATCGACTTTTATTTAGTACAAACATAATTGGTGAGTTAAGACATGATTTATAAGCTACTAGCCGAGCCGGCAAACTTCGTACCGCCTTGGAATAACCTTTCCTTAGATTTCCAGAAGTGATTCAAAACCAAAATCAGCCAAATCGGTCCAGCTGTTCTCGAGTTTTAGCGAGACTGACGAACATCAATTGATTTTTATATGATGACTAGCTGACCCGGCAAACTTCGTACTGCCTCAGAATAACCTTTTAAACCTTTCTTGGACTTCCCGAAATAATTCAAAACCAAAATCAGCCAAATCGGTCCAGCCGTTGTCGAGTTTTGGCGAGACTAACAAACAGCAATTGATTTCTATATAATTATGTGTATAAGATGGATTCCTTACCCCCCAGAAAATAATCAATCTTACCTTCTTGAGCCTCACAGTGACTTGGTTAGTGAAGTAATCAGCATTGGTCTTGATGAGATCCCCGACGGTCGCGTGTCCGCCGGCCGTCGCTATGTCGTGGATAGCCTTCAGACCCGCTAAGTGAAGCATCTCGTACTTGCTGCCTGTTCATATTTAGATAAATGATTAAACAGTTGACAGTTTAAGGCTAATCTTAATAGACCACAGTAAAAATAACTAAATACTAAAAGTTTTAAGAAGGGAAGGGAAGGAAGAAATTGATTGTGAGCCCAGGAAGTGGAATCATCTCTTACTCATAAAAGGTTTTATTTCGCTAGTCTTCTATGTAGCAACACACTAATCTACACCAATAAAAAAAGGTTTTCAACTTAATCACAAAAGTTTGAAGTTCATATTTGAATGTGAGAATTTAACAGATTAGGGTAGATTAATGTTCTGGCGTGTGTACATGTATGACTATGTGGGTTTACAATAACTATTTTAGGAACGACGGAAAAGCCAACAGTTATGTCTAAAATTAAGTTCTGGAAAAACAAAGTTAGTCTTCAAATCTACAGTGAATAGCTAGGTTAATTCGAGGCAAACGTCGACCACATCTTGGCTTAACATCACGAGATAGTCAAACGCTAACATGTGATTAAATTTAAAAAAAAGAAAGCGCTGTAATGAAACTTGTATACTTGTTACACTTACCAACTCTCTCGAGCACCAAACACAATGTTTTCAGTAAATACGGTTGGAACTGTCCTCCCAGTCTCCTGGCCATCATGCCCACTCCCTCCGTGAGCAAGCACGACAGCAGCATGTTCCTCTGTGCCTCGCCCAGGGAGGGACACGTGTGGGAGGACGGGAGGGGCCGGCGAGGACGACGGTAGCTGATGTCGGTGTAGCGGGTCTCTATCGCACCCTCGTATAGGTCTAAGGATATTATTAGAATTCATTAGATGCCATTCGCACGAATACATTTTTTCCGGGCGTTAAAAAAGCGCCGACACAAAAGAAATGCATACCCATGTATTTCTTCACACGTCAGCGCTTTAATAGCGCAGCGCTTTTGTTTGAACTTAAGTGCTGGTTCAATTTATCTTTCTATTCCCTTAACAGCGCTTTTTTAAAGCCATAAAAAAGCGGTCGTGCGAATGGCGGCTTAACTTTGGTCCCCCATTCAAAGACAGACCACGGAAAACGTTGCTTTACTTTGGTCACACATTTAAGATTGAACTCGGCAATTTATTCATCCACAAACAGACCTCGGGAAGAGTTGCTTCGCTTTGTTCACTCATCTACAGACAGATCTCGGCAAGAATTGCTGAATGGGTGATTAAATTAAACGCGCTACATGTCATGGGTCGATTCCCGTACGGATCAAATATAAGTATGATCTGCAACTTTATACAAAATATTGGATTTGGACGCAATAGATCAGAGACTAAAAGTGACTACTCACCGGGCACACTATCCTTATCCCAAGCCCTGGGGTTATACACCGATACGTCCAGGGTCTCCTCATCAGTCAGAGCAGGGTCATCAGACCCAATTTCCAGAGGCAAGTACCATACATCTTCCTCTAGGTATGTACTCAGGATCCGTCTTACCAGACTTTCAGATGAATTTGGTGCTGTGAAAAGAAAATGGTTGGTGGAAATTGAGAGTTATTAGTTACTTGCATCAAAATGTTGATATTGTGTGAATATGGATCTTCCCGGGATTTATAATAGACACTGTCGTGTGGAAAACAGTTGGACAAACAAATTGTCTAACTTTTTTATTTAATAAAGATGGGTTTTTTCTGCTCTTTAAAAGTAATTCCGGGTTATGGTGCATATCCACTTTATTCTTTAATCAGTGTCACATGAACTTTACCTAATTTCGACCTCTGATTATCACTATTGAGAAATATTTCAAAAATTGAAAGTACCACAGATGCCTATTCCATGGAGTAGATTTCGATGGGGAAGAACAGGCAAGAAACTCAATGGACACTGGACAATGTAGATGTTTGTCTCACCTGCCGCCATATAATTACAGATGTACACGAGCTCCGCGCTCCGTTCCTGCTGGAACAGTTCCAGCAGTCTGTCCAGCAGCAGGGAGGCACACTCGGCCTGGCCCAGCAGACCCACGATCATGCGCACACGCTCGCAGCTCGGCTCGTCGTCCAGGTGACGGAACGAGCACCACGGAGACCCGGTAGGAGGTGGAGAAGTTACATCTGGAAGAAAGAATAATAAGGTTTTTTATGAAAATGTTATGAACTCTTCTATTTTTGATACTATACGCGAGGAAACGGTTGATTCCATAACTTTGTGTAAGATATAAAATAGGCGATGATATTTTTGGGGTACGAGGAACACGGCAAGCATGTAGTTACTTGATTATCTGATGAAAAAGAATTGAGATATCTCCTAGGTCTGCATGCAGGGTTTAAACGTAACCAGTTTTTTTATTTATTTGCTATCTGCATATGGCAACATAGCACGTCGGTTAAAGTAAACCTAACCTAACCTAACTCGAACTTGGTCGTGGGACTAACGAATTGCCGTGACCCGGAACGTAAAGGGCTATTTGTAGGACACCGTGAGTTTTAGTCAGTACGAGTCTGACAGTCCCTCCCGCCCTGCCTTGGGTGGGAGGACGCATTTGATGATTTTGCCACGATAAAAAACCTAACTCGGAGGTGAGTTGCGAGCTATACGCGGGTGTTTACCTCTATGTGCATGTTGTGTGAGCATGGTGAGGCCGGCGTGTATAGCGACTGTCTGGGTCAGCGCCGCGCACACAGCCTGCACGTTGTCCAGCGAGGACAGCGCTGACGTCAGCCGCGAGCTCAGCGCTGGCAGCTGGGACGAGCTCAACACTGACAGATAGCCGTAGATCTGGTTGAGCGTGGTTAGTTTGCGACTGGAATCTAAAAAATTAGACAGATGAATGAATCACGTATTTTGCCTTGTCTTATAGGGTTCTTGATTTTATAGCTAACGGACCGTTCACGACTTTGGTCAGAACGGTGCTTGCACGGAGGGCGGGCGGCAGTCGTCGGCCTCTACAGTGGTGTGAGAGTGTCCCACACCACTGTCTGTACCGTTCTGTTACGTGGTGTCAAACTCTTTCGCTTGTACTTTTGGTTTCCGGTACTCCTAGCACCGGCACCGTGCCACTATAGCTATTCACTCGCAGAAATCCACGAGCGTTTTCACTGTATGCGCCGACTCGTAACGTGCGCATGGTCGTAAAACGGGCCGAAACTGATTTATTTAATGCGTAAACAGTATAAAATTACTCGGATTAATTTTTGGAGGCCATAGTCATATAAACAACTAGAAGCAGGTCACTAAAAGAGTAATTTTAAGATCAGAAATAATGATATAGCATATTATAATGCTGGAAAAGTAGTTAGTTTTTCGTGGTTTCGCTTTGTTTGACCTTTCCGCACATATAAAGGTCAGTTTATACTGGTTTAGTAGAGTTTGCAACAACTTACCAATATTGTTCATAACTCTGGGCAGAGTATTCATAGCAAAGAAGAAGCCTTCACAGAGCGAGTCAATGGTCTGCGACTTGGCCTCTTCGGACGCAGTCTGGAAGTACGCGTGGATAGCATTGTTGCAGTATTCCGCCACCTCTGCGTACTCGTCCTTGGCTAGTGAGATCAGTGTGTCTAATGCTACCGGCACTGTACATGATAGGGCACTGAAATAAAATAATAAGTAGTATTTATACAAATACATAATGGTTCCATCTAACCCAGTACTAAAATCCATTGAAATTGTTTTAGAAATTTAGGTGTAAAACAATGGTCGCGGTCCATCTGTAAAGCAACTGTAACCTTGGATCATAATTAGCAATTGAAGGAACAGGGTGAATTTTTATCCAGTAAGAGTCGGACAGTCCTTTCCACTCCACCCAAGAAGATACGTGATGATTTTACCACCCCAAAAAAGTTGAAAAGGGTAAAGAAGAATCGTTATTAGTTTTTAATACTCACATATCACATTCAAGCATCAGCCTAGCACAATAGATAGCGAGTTCCTTCCTCACTCGAAAATGTTCATGAGACCTCAACACAACCAAGGCCTGGGTGACCAACAATATTTTCTTAGCGGCAACATTGAACCACTCATGACTTCTAACCTCCAAGGTTTTACTTTCTGGGACTGAAAAACGCAACAGTCAAATCAAATTTAAATAAAAGCTTGTGAAGAGTAAAAAAACGGTTTTTGTGAAGAAAAATTTTGAAAAGTAAAATAATGTGGCTGACATGTAGCGCTAAATATAAGAGCCATGTTGCCACTTGAAAAAAAACTTAAAATAAAACAAATAAAAATTTTGTATAAATATCCAATTCAAGTCGTAGTTGATTTTACTAATTATATTCTCTAAAATTACTAATTACCCTTACTGCTTACTTCTATGTCGTGTTCCTTCTCTTTGAACCTATTTGCAAAGTCCTCCACGGTGAGGTCGGCAGGCTGGCATACGAACTTATTGTTCATGGCAACACATAATATTCTATGCATTGCGTCTATTGCTAGCTAAAATAAAAAATAACATCACTATTTGTTTAGATATTATTACATGATATAAGATCATAGGGTATTTGACCGAAAGAATTAGATTAGATTAGTCCGTCAGTTTGATTCTAAAAAATATTTGACTCATATTTTTTCTTTTGTTAGGTAAACCAAAATTGACGAAAATAGGACACTTATAATTGGCAAAATGTCACAAGCAATGTGAGTAATTTTTACTTGCTTCTGACGTCACGAGGCCAATAAACAATCCATAATATGGCAATCAGTTAGGGGTGATGCCCATTATTGTATGGTTAATATTAATTTCCTTTATCCCTTGGCTGTTCACATTACTGAAAGTGCTAATCAAAAAACAATGAATTGAAATGTTATCGAGGATTAGACTACGAAATACCTTGGATGGCTTCCTCGTGAATTGCCAAAAAGAGGATCGCCATCTTGATTCTAGAGAATTCCATTTATTTTAGACCATTTGGAAGGGGCATTTGCCCAGGAGTGGAATAATAAAAATATGATCTTTCTTAGGATTATTTTTTCTTGTTTTATCAAGCTTACCACAACAATAGCATGTCCAGGGTTGTTTGTGCAGTTGGCGACGTCCTGCAGAGCAGACATCACGCCCGGCAGGATCAGAGACAACATGTCTACCGCCAGCTCCTCTATGACCTTGTCTTTGATGCGGTAGTCTATGGTCAGCGTCGGGTGGGTCGCTGTGTGCGCTGTCACGCAGTGGAGGGCTGCCAATCTGTAAAGAACAATGCTTATACTTATACTATATCGCACGTATCTTCAAACTTTTGGTCTTAAAGCATGTGGATTTCTTAACAATTTCTTTGCACCGATTTGAGGGCACAAAATAAATTACACAAGTACGTGTCACGCGCTATGTTGCACGATGCCGCTTGCATTATCTACGGGTCACGAGACTGCAATGAGTGTCGACTGCCGACTCAAAACTCCAAATTCCCGGAGTCAGGGCCTCCATTCTCTCTGTCTATGGTTTTTTATAACATACCTGAGTGCTCGAAGCCTCTCCATCTTAGCGATGTGCACGCACACGTAGATGGCCTTGCCCATGAGAGGGACGTGAGACTTCATCATACTCTCCCGAAACTTCACGTTAATGTTCAGCAGTAATGATGTTAGGCATGTCATCACACTGTACTGCAACTCTTCAGGGACGTCTGCAACTGAATGTTGGAAGAATGTTTTAGAAACAGGCCTACTCTCTATGAGAGGGAGTGGACTTTACTCCACAATGCGGGCCCAGTGCGGGTTGGTAGATGTCACATGTCTTCGAAGTTTTTGGTTCTAGGAAATGTCGATTGTCGGTTCCTCGCGATGTGTACCTTCACAGTTTTGAAAGTAGCGCGCGTGAAATACATATATTGTTTACCAGTCTATCACTTGTTTTAGAAAATTATAATTATAAACATATTTTTGCGCCTAGCGAGGTGTAAATCCCAACTAAATGAATTCGAAATGCCTCCACGACTTTTTTTAAGGCGAAAAAATCGCGTATTTGAATACGTCTGGCGTGGTTAAAACCCATTTCTTGGCCAGGTCTGCTTTTCTGTGTTTAGGGACAGTTGAAGTATTGGATATGTTTTCAGCGTGCCTCAAGCAATTTTCCAAAATTGCATGTAGCTCTTTGGCTACAAGATCGAGAAAACATCACCTAAGTACAAGTTTAGTTAAAATTGCAACAGCCAAGAAATAGTAACTGCAACAGCTCATAAATATTGACAGTCGGACAATCAATAACTAAACAAATGGACGGTATATATTGATCTGTTGACCTCAGTTGACTCCAAAGACTGCTACGCAAGATAAACACAACTATATTTACTTTACTATATGTATGTTTTTCATTCAACAACAGGTCATTGAGACTGCACTTTAGATATCTATTGCCCGTTTACGCGAATCGTAGGCGACACCCATCGACGATATATTACTAGACTCCTAATAACAGGCGACCAATGTCTCAACACATTAGGCAAAAAAGTCTTATATCCGTCTTATTTCGACCACTCCTGTGAGCCGTAAACATACCTTGAGACAGAACAGACCTTGAGTTAGCCAATCACAACGCAATACCCCGTCCTCCTCGCTTATGTAGTACCTCAGCGAGTTGACAGAATAGTTTTTTTTTTGTTAGATCGTGCATGCGGAGTCTAGTAATATATCGTCGTTGGCGACACCAAAACAAATGTCGGAATATAATAACCGAGTGGTTCTTTTTGCAAACATAAAAAGTAACATACACAAACACCCAGATCCGAAATAAGTACTTGTAGGTCATGCAAATATCTATGCCGGGCACGGATCGAACCCGCGACCAATAGCGCGGCAGTGGACCGCTCAGACTGCGCCAACAGTGTCGCAAAATGCAAATACTGAGCATTGTAAATTGTGCTTTCTTCACCAATTTAGATTTTAGAACAGGCATTACTAATTATATTGGAATTTGTTTATACTATGGATCACTACTTGTTAGCTATACAAATATAGGTTTGTGGGGTCGTCTTGGGTAGTCTACCATCGCGGCCCTGGATCGCAAAGGGCATGTGAGCAGCCAAAAGCTTGCCACTGTGCCAACCATTTTGTCTCCCAATTCATCATCCAAGAGAAAAATAGTTTACTTACGCATCCCAGGCCTTGTGTGATCAAAAACAATCTGCAGCAGTCCTATTTCAATCTTCATGCACATCTCAAAGCTGTTGATGACCACTCTGTCGAGTAGGTTGCGCATGCAGTCCACAAGCACCTGCTGTACATCATGTTTGTTCCTGAAAATTTAAAAATAGGTTATGCTACAAAGGGTGCAAAATGAGAACAACCAATTTTCTACTTTAAAGTAATACTGATAGAGTCCATTATACAATGCATTTTTTCATTAGATGGCAACTAGATTCTTACAGGATTTTTTAAAATGTCAAAGATATGGTCTATCATAAAATAGGCTTTTTACTGAACAGGTGGCCTATCATGACATCTTAAAGCCAGAGTAGTTTCAGTGAGGGCATTAGGGTGGCGCTAGACAACTTTCATTGCTCTGTCTCTTTCCAGCAGCAGAAACAATAGGCTAGTGAACAGCATAATTTTTGATTAGAAGGTATACTCTCTTATCAAAAACTGCAGTTTTGGTCAAGTCCAGGACATTTTCTTCTTCATATTACTTACCGACATAAGATTAGTTAGCAGCATACACCTAAATAATGATTATCTGACAAAGTGCAATATGTGCATATGTGACGTGGAGTTGCAAATACCAGTCCGTTATACAATACCTCTATTGGACATTTGTCTCTGCCCTGTTGTTTTCAATTCCTGAATATATGTGAGAAAGTTTGTATCATTTAATAATTTGAAAGGGTGTATTGTATCTTGAGGTGACATGTTCACTGGAATGCCCCTAGAGTAATACTGCATTTTTTAATTTACTATGTTCTACCTGCATTCTAGTAAATAAACAATTTGAATTTCAGCTAGACCTGTGTCCTTGTTGATAGACTAAAGATGTAGATGAAAGGTCTATCCAATGTCTGAAACTTAGCTGCACTTATCTTTTTTGCTATGACTTACACTGAGATGTTACAGGAGCAGAAACTATAGAATTTTAGTTTCTACCTACCTCCATAGTCTCAAATGCATATGTTCATTTGTGTAATATTAAACAATATTACTAATTGGCTGTTGTTGCTAAGTATTTTCTTTTCATGTTTTTAGTTGGCAGATTGCTGAAAATGTTTAGCTCTGCCCCTAAGATGACCCACTGACCAATAATTCTATATTCTTTATATTTACAAAGCACAAGAGGGCTTAACAGACGCAGCAGTCGAATAAGGCAAGACTAAAACAAAAGAAAAACAAAAATGTGCTTACTCAGTTTCGCTTGATTTCAAGTGTGTGATGAGAGGGAACAGTAAGTACTGCTGCAACTCCTGCACCACTTCTCCTTTTAAATCCGCTACGTGCTCATTAAACTGAGTAATGCTGTCCTTAGTGGGAGCCACCATGAGAACATCGCACACTGGTTTAATGCGCGAAAATGTTTCTTTTCTATCCCCTTGCATCTTGTTTGCATTATATATTTAACATGCCATGGTATAATAATATACTTCGCCAGGTATGGCACTCCGAAACACATTGGTCACGTGGGCTGTCACAAGCCTACGTCATCATCGTTATCCAAGGTTCTCAAACTTTACTCTTTAGGGGTAATTCAACCTAATAAAACTTTGACCTAATTATTACATTACTGCTAACTTTTGCCCTTGGTTTCAACTGCGTTGTAGGTTTTCAGTGACACAAAGCATAATTTATTAAAAAAAAAAAGATAACAACAGTTATTTAGTTTTTGATGTGAAAAAATATAACAAAGAAACTTGTTTGACGTTCACAAATAAATGTTGGGATTCGCTTGTTACACAGTCACCGAGCGAGACAGGCTTATGCATAAAACAAGGAGAGCGATACACGACAAAATGGCGGCATGACAATGACACAGCCCGTTCCTTTGTTACCAGTAGTGTGCGGTTTTAACTCCCTAACCGCATTTATTACCTATGCGAATACTATAAAACGTTGTGACTCTATTTAACAATTGTGTTGGTATACGTCTTGGATTGTTTCTTTTGCTAGACTACACACAATTTAAATGTCTTATATATTTTTTTAAACAAAATGGTGACTGGAAATGTTTCCTTATTTTCGTATTTTGTTGCAATAAAGTGGCAACTGGAAAGTGACGTAGGCTTGTGACACTTCGGGAGTGCCAGACCTTGTTTTTTTAGACCATGTAACATGCGATGTAGCAAGTCGGCAGCAAGACAGGAAATGTTCCACAATAAGTGCAAGACCCACTAATTCAAAATTATTATAAAAGGAACTTTAGTTATTTCATTTTGAATATCAAAATATTCAACCAAATTCTTGTGCTACCATTTACATTTGACAGATTGACAGTTCGTCTTCGTTGTCATGACAAGTCTTTTTCATTTAGTATTAAAATAATCGACTAAAATGTAGTCATATTTGTTTTTCCCATTGAGTTCAAAATGTACAGACGCCAGCACAGCAACCTATCTCAATCTGTCAATTTTTTAAAAATAGTTTTTCAACCGTTCACTTAAAATCCGCACTTTGGTCCTCATGTTTTCGAGATCAGTGAACGTGTATGTATAGTAATAGTATATTTTGCAACTAGTGAATAAAGAGCGGATTTAAAGCGAGGGCCATTATATGAATCAAGAGCAAGCGAAGGATTTAAATGTCTGAATCACGACCGCAGGGAGTGATTTATGGTGATTGAATCACGAGCGAAGCGAGTGATTCAAATATTTAAATCCTGAGCGACGCGAGTGATTCAGGCCCTCGATTTAAATTCGTTTTATTCAAGAGTTGCAAACGATACTTTATACCATGACTACGAGAAAAAGAAAGATTTGAGCGATAAAAGATATTCAACGAAACAAAGTAAGGTTTTTTTTAATAAGTCTGCTCCACACACACGTGGGTGCGAAGTAGTCCAATCGCTCGGTCACTGCGCTAACAAGCTGACATTAAAACCGGAGCAATGATTTGAATTAAGAGTAATTTTCGTATTAGCAAGGGGGTTGTCCAGCATCGCGGTCGATGTCGAATGTACTAAAGTGTTCTAAATTCAAACACCAAAACAGTGCGTAAAAGACTACTTTTACGCACTGTTTTCGGTGAGTAAAAGTTGCTTTTTCGAGGGGGAATGGTATAAAAAGTTTTTCAATTCATTCTACAACAATAAAAACCTGCGTTCATTTAATGTTACATAATTACGAATTATTGTGAACGGAACGTATTAAAATTTCAAAAGAGGAATTGTCAAAGTCAGGTGTTAATTGCTTACTGTCATACTGAATAGAAACCAAATAATTCAATTAACTTAGATTTAATCATGTATTTATGATCTATTTAAGTGTGAAAAATATATCAAAATGTTCACCTTAGTAGGACAGCGGGTCTTACATAAGTGCCTCAAGATTTTGAGGTTATCCGTTGCAGATTTCAGCAACTTGCCCGACATCAAGAAACTGAATGCGGTTAGGACGGTTGAAAAGACAATAGATGCAAACACAGCTATCTTTATTGAAAGTCCTATACACGTGAAGGTCCAGCCGATCGATGTTAACGACATAAATGCTCATAACAAATTGACCATGACATTGTATAGCCAAGGCAAAGATACTAGTGACTTTCAGGTGAAACAGACATCCAAGCGCCTGGAACTGCTCAACAAGAACACTGCGTCGGACAAAAACGACGTCTGCGTGATACAGGTACCATATCAATTAAATGTGCAGGTCACCACTACAGATTATGCTTCAGTACATCTAGCTAAGTTAGAAGGCCAAGAGTTTGTTGTTAAAACACAGAAAGGGACAGTAAGCGTAGCCAATTTGAAAGCACAGAATATTGTGGTCGAGAGTATTGAAGGGGAAGTGAAGTCTGAAGGCAGATTACAAGCAAGTAACATAGATTTTAAAACTGGATTGAATTCTGGAATATCCTGTAACAATATAATGGCTAATAACTTCAATGTTACAACACATGCTGGCGAAATAGTTGTCAAGTCGTGCTATAGTGACAAATCTCATTTTACTTCATTAATGGGCAATATGAAACTACATAGCCTTCACAGATCAGTACTTATTGATATTATACAGAAAGGCAATCTTCACATCACAGGTTTTCAAGGAAACTTGCAGGCTTCTTTAAAAAGTGGAGAAGTCTACATGCACGCTTCACAGTTTTCAGACAAGAGTAGTATCTTCATACATGAAAAGGGCAAAGTTGAGCTTCTAATGCCAGAACTAGTTAAAAATTTACCAGCTACTAATTTGATAGCAGAGAAGATAACAGTTGACGAAAAGATACTGAAACTAGGTCGGTTTATGGACGACTCACACCCGAAGAGGTTCCGTTATGAGAAGGAGCCGCTACACGAGTTGCACGTAGTTTGTAAGAATGGCTCAATTGATTTAAAGGAAACTGACATACCATTCTAATGTAGTGAACTAATCCGTTTGATATGCAACATCTATGTACATTAGGTTATACTGGAGTTTATACTGTGTATCTTCATGAAAGTGCTTGTTACTTTTTTTATGAACTAAACATTCATTATACTTATTATTAAATGTATTTTTAACATTGTGATGTGTTGATCATTTTGTTGATAAAATATTTAAGTAGCAATCGTGTAGGTAACAGATTTGATTTATTAATACTTATATTTTAATGTAGTATTTCACATTGTATGTACATGTTTATAATATTTGTAATATGTATTATCATTGTTGTGTCTTCCATGAACCATAAAATAATAAATTACTAATTAGGAAACAGCATTAATTCTCACTCATGTGTGATCATTTTAATTTTTAAAATGTACTGTATTACTATATCTTTCTTTAGATATAAGGAGTACTACTAAACTGCCAAAGTAACATTTTGTGTAATGCAATTTGTTCTATATCAACATACAATTTATTCATGCATTTATAACTTGCATTTGAAGTAAAGTCAATTGATATGGTATTACACTGTGAGATTGTCTCAGCTCATTTTAAATGAAGATTTATTTTTGTAGTTCCTTTGTAATCAGACATTAGTGTATTTGCTTGTACCATAATGTCTAAATATTGCTAGTCCTTATTCATTTGTTAGAATAATTTAAATATTCTTGTGTAGGACTTAAAATGTTAGTAGCTATTCAACATTGTTATTTATTTAGGTAGTGAATTGTTGAACAGATCATTAAAATATATTATTTAATTTATATTATTTGATTCTACCCTTTCACACTTGATAACATTCAAAGACTGGTTAGAGTATATTAATCTAATCCCTGGGTTATTCATTTACCATTTAATTATGTATTTCCCAGTTTGTTTACTTCTTAACTAGGTAAGCATTAATTGGGTACAAAGATGATAGATCGTGTAGTGGGGGCGCCACCGACATTGTGATAACGAGCCAGTTTATATGCTGCGCAAGAGCGCGCGCGCGCCAGTCTTACCGTCACCGCCAGCCGCACCCGCCATGCCGGCTTGTGCCCCTGAGTACAGTCGCCTCGCGCGCTCCAATACAGAGTTAGTGTTCTCTCCGCGAGTCAAACGATGCTCGCATCAGCCGCCGCCCTTCACGGCGTTACGACGATCCTTCTCCTCCACGTTCTCCTTGATACCCGAGGAGCGCGCCATATCTCCTGAGCGCCCACCACCGCTGCCGCGCTTCATTAGGATCATCACATGGGGACCGCGACTCATGCTACGGCCGCTCTTCGCCATACTAAGCCTCATCGCCCACCCAGCCTGGAAGCAAATTCTGGTCGTTCTTCCTACGCTATGGATCGCCGCTTCGTTATTCTTATTCTGGAAGTGTGTACAGTGTCCTATTGGACTTATCAAGATGATTGGACGTGCTATTAGCTCAAAAAACCAGAAGAAACCACGTACTGTGCTTATTAGTGGGGGAAGCTCAGTGCAAGCTTTACACCTGGCTAGAAACTTTCATTCGGCAGGCGCAAGAGTTGTAGCGTTTGAAATAGAAGGACAATTTGCATTGTTGAAGTATTCAGCTGCGGTGCATAAGTTTTACACAGTGCCGCGACCGAATCCTGCTGATCCTCTAGCATATGCTAGAGCACTTAGAGAAATAGTGGAAAGAGAGTCTGTGGTGTTCTATGTGCCAGTAAGCTCCACTACTCCAGCGTATTACGATGCTCTAGCGAAATCACATTTAGAAATACTTGGATGTCAGTGCTTTGTGCCTTGCGCTCGCGACGTTGTTACTTTAGATGACCCTTTGGAGTTGATGAGGGTGTGCCGCGCTGCCGGCCTAGCGACACCCCAGTTCTGGGTGGTAGCCAACGACGACGATGTTCGTGCGTGGTACGATAGCGGAGCTTCTAAGGAGGGAAAACATTTTATTGCAAGTGCTGGTGCTCGTGGAGCCCGAGACCGGCTACGTTTTGTCATGCCTGAAGACAAATCCCAATTTAGATTCCCACGGGAAATTAGTGCAGAGAAACCGTGGGTTATTGTACGAGAGCCTAAGGGAGAGAGGATTGTGACGTGCACTACATTAAAAGAGTCGCGTGCGGTCAACAATGTATCGTGCCGCGTTGACTCTGCAAGAAAGGGACTGGTGCCTCAAAAGGATGACGAAGCTGACGCTTGGGTACAGCGATTTGTGTCATTTCTCGCACCGGCGAGGCCTATGACTGGACACGTGTCATTCAGACTTGTTCGTGAAGAGCAAACCACGAATGGTCATACTAATAAACTGGTGGCTATTGGAGCCCGAGTTGGAGTGTCGTTGCCGTATTTGTGCCAAGGAGCGGCACGTTGCGGGCATGCAGCAACTGTGGGCAAGCTGTTGGATACCGTGCTAGACACTCGCGAGGCTTTGTTCACATTCTGGGACCCGCTTCCGTACTGTGCGTACTACCAGTCACGTACGCCAGACGACAGGAGGCCGCCGCCCCCGGAGCCCTGCAAGACGCCACCTAATGTTCCTCTCTGAAGTGTAATGTAGTGACGTCGTAGGAATTATTTATTAAAGACACTCAAGTACCTGAAGAGTGCGTGAGTGGGAGCTCTCTCGGCGTGTGCCATAGTTAAGTCACGCTCTCTGTGTGTTGTTTGCTCGTCTCGCTTGAGTACAAGTGTGTGATCGAGAGACGATACGATATATTGTAACTACTAAGTAGATATTTTAAGAAAATGTGTACCTACAAGATGTAATGTTATGCCTACATTATTGTTAGGTTTAAGAAATAAAAGAGGTCGATATTTTTAAATACTTTTGCTTTTTCTTAATTAATGAAAACATTCCTTTAGCTTGAACACGTAGGTATTATTTATATATGTATGACGTAAAACTTCTCTTCTTTCATCATAAAAAGAAAGGTACCTTCCTATATTTTTATCTGGAAATAACTTTGTCATTAAACCAACCTTCTTGTATAAACTAAAATATTTATACAAGAAAGTAAATTGTTTACAAAAACAGCCAAGCAACCGTTAACTTCGCTCGTTAAAAAAACTTATCACCAAGCAAGCACGTTGATAGAAGTTATTTTTCAACAAGATCTGCGGGGAAAAGTGTGATCTGTGGCCGGCCGCCCTCGGTGACCCGGACGAGATAAGCGCTATCTCCTCAAGTGCACTACAATTTATAATAATATACAGCAAGTACTTATCGGGTCAAATGGACAAACATACCATCCCTAAGATGTGGTTAGGCAAGGTTTTTACCTACTGTCAAAACTAACTGCCAGTTCTAATTTCACTTTACCTGGCAGGATCGTAGATCTATACAGATTTTATTAAGATAGGTCAGAAATCAGCATCTCAAAACAGTTGAATTTGATAAAAAACAGCCATGTCATTATGTAGGCATTGTACCAGTGCGTCAGCCAGTCGTTTAATAAAGCCAAACTGCACTGATAAAAATAAGACGTGCATCAAAGGTCACACAGAGAATCGAACCAATATAATATTTTGTTTTGGGTTATTTTTTTATGAACCGCTCTGATATTCATGCATTTTTTTAAATAAACGTATGGTCTAAAGGTTTAGAAAAACACCTGTGTTCCAAATAGACAAAATATCTGATAAAATGTCGTTTACGAAGCTTCAGTAAGACGATAATGCAGTAATCTACGAGACCAAGTGGGGCGCCATGCGCCACCTTCAGACCGTTTCAACCTCATCCACGGTAAAGCTGTAAAAAGAAGGTAGATTGTAATTATGTAACGTGGGTATTAATTGGTCGTAATTAATTGGTAGACCATACTTATAAGAATCCGCTGTCCGTCTGTTTTTCTGTCTGTTAGTCGATCTTTCACTAGGCTTGTATCTCAGGAGTCGTGATGTACAGTTGAAATTCGCCATTGGACGGTTTTTATGAATATTTGAGACTATTTCAGCAGGTTATTATACATTTATACCCTGTAATAGTGGGAATTGGTTTTCCTACTAAATAGTATTTTCTCACTGGTTTAGATTCTCTATCCATCTTACTAAGCGCGTGTAGATATAGATATACATCTACTTAATATGTTTCACTGATAGAGTTGAAACTTGTTTGTGAATACGGAACCAGACTTATTATTTTGAACTATTGAACTTTGTATTAATTTAACAAACATAATTATTTTGTTCGTAACTAATCTTAATAAGGCACATTTGATGCAGTGGTTAGTCGTTTCACTGCTGCGCTGCTTGTGACTGATTCTATTTCCGCACGGAACAAAAATGTATATGGATTATTTGGCTGAGATCCTGCTTGTTGTGGGTTCGATTTCTGCACGTAATTTTATGGCCTCTATTTAGTTTAATACCTACGTTTTCCAAACGATGACGTATGTGCCAAAGATTACAGTGTACCTAATTGTTAAATTGCTTATTAAATAATAAGTAGGTACCTACCTATTTACATTTTTCTTTCAATTGTGTATTTAGGAATATGTTGCTAAATTGCTTACGAACTTTCTAATTAACAATTGTATTTTTTTTTTATAAATTTATGTAGATATGTATACTTTTATGAATAGCTAATTAATAAGTAGGTACTTCATTATTAAATTACTTTTTTCATTTAAATAGTCATTTTATCGGAATTGGAATCGGCAAATTGCCGTCAACTGCATAACGCAGGTTTCCAATGAGCGCTATATTATTACCATTCCGTATACCATTTTTTTTTTGCTTGTTAAATTCATCAAATGAGACCCCGGGCAGGGCGGGAAGGGATTGTCAGACTTGTACCGACTAAACTCCACGGTGTCCTTCAATAGCCCTTTATGTTCCGGGGTCACGGTGATGGAAATAAGTCCCGCGACCTCGGCAGGCTTTGGCCCCATTGTGAGGGGCCCGTCATTTTGCTGACGCTCTTTGAGGCGTGCGTGGAACACGACGCGCCGTCGACCCGGGCATGGTCCATGGTCGGACAGCGAGAGATCATCTGCCGACGTCCGACGCCGTGGGCGAGTACCACTGTGGTTGGGGCGGAGGGAGGACGCTGTCCTCTCTCTCTCGTGGCCCGCCCTCCTTCACGAGCCTTCACATTCCGTATACCTAAATAAGAGTAGGCTTTGGTTCACATATTATTAATTAGATACCTACAAGTAACGAAGCCACATACACAAAGAGCCACCTGGTAATAAGGTATGTATTATGTGCGGGAATTGAACCTGCGATATGTAGCTCAGCAGTTTAACCATTGCCCTGCCGTGACACATCAATGGGTTTCTTTTGCGAATTAGGTTCCTAATTATGATAATATAATTATCACGTTTTTCATTTTCTACATCATTCGATAACTAGGGTTTCAAATGCAGAAAGTATTTCTCTGTCTTACGTTTTCATCAGACGAATTACTCATTTCAAAATACATCTTGCATAAAGTAAAAATAGCGTGCAGCGGGGAACGATCGAAGCTTTTTATTTTTAAATTCAGCATCCGGATTTATTGCGTCGAAATCGCAGTGCAATGTTTGCATACTCAGAAGAAGGTTACTTACCTGCTGCTAATTATAATTAGAAAAGATAAATAGGTAAAATAAATGCCCTGCTTCTGCTCGCATTCGTTTCCGCAAAGTTTTTGGCCAGTGACCACTGCGTGTCCCATCCACCCAGATTAATATTTTAGGATTACGGATTCAGTTAACGGCGTTAAAGGTAACAATGAAATAAGGTAACAACAAAACTTACTTTGCGGATAATTACTCTCAGGAATAATATGACTTTGTACAAGAATTATTTTTAGAACTGAATCAATGTTTCAGAGATAACCCTCTACATAGATATATTGTATATACACAGACATAATTCTCTTAATAATATTTGTAGGTACGTAGGTATAGACTACGTGATGTAGGTGGCTTACACAGTAGATATTGTAGGCACTTCTTATCAAAAAGAAACAGAAAAATAAAGTAAGTTGTTTGTTAAGTAAGTAATCTTTAAAGAACTTTGAGTCGTTGATAAGAATTTCTTCGCGCATTTACAACTTTCTTTATCTGTATTAAATGGAAAGTTATCTAATGAGTCAAATAGATATGTATTTGGATGAAACGAGAAATCAATAAGCCTTTATTTCTTAGTAACTGAGGCAAGCGTAGAACGAACATAAAAAAAACAGCTCTTTATGGTCATTTGCTAAACGTGGTGGGGGCATTTTACGTGGTAAAATCATCGAATGAGGCCTCCCACCCCGGGCAGGGCGGGAGGGACTGTCAGACTTGTACTGACTAAAATCCACGGTGTCCTTCAATAGCCCTTTATGTTCCGGGGTCACGGTGATGGTATGAGTCCCGCGACCCCGGCAGGCTTTAGCCCTCTGAGAGAGGGCCCCGTTATTAAACGTGGTGGGGGCATGGGAAAACTCTCACACGTCAATGCTTACATAGCATATCTATTGTTGCAAAAGTCAAAAATACCAACTTGATCCAAATTAAAAAGTTTTCAATAAACACTGACCTCCTTCGGAGTTGCAGCTGGGAAAAAAAAACAAAAGGAAAAGGTTATTTGCATGAAATCTGGGTCATTCACTTAGTCATTCGTAAACAGGAACGGTATTTTTAGCGCACCTCGAATAAATATGAATGTGTTAATAATAAAGTGAAACAAAAGAACGAACACTGCATTGCACACCTCATCGTCTGTCACCTATTAGAGGAAATGCAGGCTTCAGGATATTGCGACAGATATTCTCAACTAGCTATTGCAAGCGGTCTTGCTCGCGTGTACCTCGAACATTATGTCATGATTGGGAACGCATCCGATCTGGGAAAAACCAAACCTATGTGTTATTTCAAACCTATATCTGAGCCAAATTACATTAAGCTCCGTTCAGATGTTTTATCGAGATTGAGTGACAAACATCCATCCGAAACTTTCGCATCTATGCGGTCCTGGGTGCAACACCAATTCGAGATCAAACTTAACGTTTTCATATTATAAAAACATATTATAAGGTGTTATTATAATTATATAATCACCTTTACTAAAGGACACACCTACTACTAAGACCTACAGACTTTCAAACTTGCACAATCAGAATGATTTACAAAATCATTTTTTCTTTGTGCATGTCCGTGAATGCGTCCTACGTTTTTTCCTTTAACATTATTATTTTGATCCACATATTCCTTAATATCATTGGGATTATATTACTAAGTTTAAACAGGCAAATATTTATCAAGAAACACGCAAGTATATGTTATACGCAGCCATCGTTTGCATTATGATAATAAATATATACTTTGTGTTTGTCGCGTGATCACGTGAACTACATAATTATGCTGAACATTATTTTCAGAGTTCACAAGTTCCGTATCCATTTATCCAGTATTGACAAGTCATCACAACTACACAATCAATTATAAAATATTTATGCTTACATTTCATGCGTAATCTTTGTTTTATGATGCTATGTAATATAACTTATACAAGTAGACTTATATTTTTGCGGTTCATCGTACCTATGGTATCTTCTGCCATTATAAATGCCAAAAAATTCTAAATATTATTAGTGCATTTAAAGTTTTGGTTCTTTGACGGCATGATTTGCCCAAGCAAGAGTCAAACTTTCAACTGTTGCTTTGAAAGTGTTGAAGTTTCGATTCCTGTGCAGCAGGGACCGAAAACCTTTATAAATTACGGTACAGGTATTGAAGAATTTCGGTTATTTTTCAGACTTGGGTTACCGCTATCTGGGTAACCAGACCAAGGTTACCGTATTAATACCGGTTACCTAAAGATGACCTTGATTAAGTACGAGAAAAAACCTTTACCGTTTTCATATCGGTTAGGTACCTAAAAATGAACGTTTCTTGTTGGTGACACGTGTTTGTGGTTTTGTTTCGAGATTTGAGTGCAAAATAAATAATTTATACAAGGAAATAAAAGATGAGTGTTTTTGACTTATATTTATGTATCTCGCTAATAACCGTATCTGTCTCTTATGCAGTTTAGTACGACTGGGTATTATAGTTTTATGTTAAATACCTTTGTGTATTTAGTTACAATTTTCATGCCCCTTCGCAATTTTGTGTTTAAATGATTATATTTTTGTTAATAAAAATATGTTTGTTTATAAAACGTAGGACATGCGCATGCAAACGTAAACGGATGACATTACGGTTATTTCAAGACCATGCAATACGCCATGACAGCTTGTAAAAATCAAACGTTCCGTAAATATGGCGACCTAGACGTTTTAAAGTCAAAACCTGACTTAAATGCGACCACAAGTTTGATTAAAGTCAGGGCATGACATTAAATGGACTAATGTAATATATAGGTTTTATTTGAGTATTAAATAAACAACCAAGTCATTTTAGAGTCTCCAATTGACCGCTGTAAAACAGGGTAGTGATCGTTATATAAACGTCACTGTGAAAACGTCTATACAACTGCCACATTACATAGATGTCAAATAAAGGTTTATCAAATACCTATTTAGTCAGTTCAAAACGTTTAATGGACTACAACGTTAGTATGACTATTGCGTTGTCGTACAAACGTTTTTGCTAAGATTGTAATATAACGTCGTTTCGTTTAGTCTTACCAACGTTGCTAAGACCAGCTTAATATGACATATTTGTCGCAAGACTAATAAGTTAAATTAAAGACGTCTAAAGGACCTACCTAACAGTCCCAAGGTGGTGTCGGGTTTCTCGTTCACAAGTCCCTCGTAAACAACATAATAACCATCGACAGTGTGTCGAGCAGGGTGGTATACCTAATACTCAGAATAACCAAAAGATATTCACTGAAGGTCATTCAGACTAGAGACTAGTATGAGGACGTAAGTAGGGCCATATATAGCTGCAAAACCCACTTCACTGTTGTTATGGGGGACTTTAACGCAAAGTTTGGCAAGAAAAGCGGTGATGAGTTGAGAGTGGGGCAATTTGGGTATGGGCAACGGTACCCTAGGGGACAGAGGCTGGCCGACTTTCTGAAGAAAGAGGAACTCTTCATGATGAACTCTTTCTTCCAGAAGCCGCCTCACAGGAAATGGACCTGGCTGAGTCCCGATGGTTTCACGAGAAACGAGATAGACTTCTTCATGACCGACAAGAAACGGATATTCAGTGATGTCTCTGCGATCAACAGGGTGAAAACCGGTAGCGATTACCGAATCGTAAAAGGCTCGCTGAATATCAGTGTTAAACTTGAAAGGTCCAATCTGATGAAGTCTACGCTCCGACCTACTCGGTCCCATATTCAAAACCCCGAAAGCTTTCAACTCGAGCTCTCTAAGCGCTTTGCTTGCCTTGAGAACTTAGTTTCAGTGGACGAGATCAACTACGGGCTAGTGGAAACTGTCCGCACGTTAGGGTCCAAGTTTTTTAGACCCGGCCGTAAAGATAGACCTCAGAAATTGACCGATCAAACCTTAAACCTCATGGCTGAACGACGTTTGCTACAGTTGCAGTCTTTCGATGACGCGAAGTCATATAGGCAGGTCAATAGACGTATATCTAAGTCCTTGCGACACGACCTGCGTCTCTTCAATACTAATCGTGTTAAAGAGACCATACAGCGAAACCAAGGCCTCAAAGTGTTCGCAAAGGACAAGTCTATTGGGCAAAGCCAGATGACAAAGGTTTTAGGCGAGATCGAGAGGTTCTATGGACAGTTATACACTTCGGTCGCAAAGCCCGTTGACAGATTGGTAGGAGTTCCAAGAGCCAAGCTGTCCCGATATTATACCGAAGATATCCCGGACATCAGTCTGTACGAAATTAGGATTAAGCTGCTTCAGGTGGCCCTGAAGCAGCTTAAGAACAACAAGGCACCGGGCAAAGACGGGATCACTTCAGAGCTTCTGAGACCAGGTGGAATACCGGTACTTAAAGTCTTCGGTACATCGAGTTGTTGAAGTGCTTGTATAATAACGCCACCATGTCGGTCCGAGTACAGGAGCAGAGTACGAAGGCGAAACTGAAACTGTTCTCCTCGAAACTGTTTACTGCAACAATGGAAGACGCCTTCAAGCTCCTGAAATGGCAAGGACTTGGCATCAACATCAACGGCGAATACATCACTCACCTTTGATTAGCCGACGACATCGTAGTCATGGTAAAGTCGATGGAGGAACTCAGCATGATGCTCGATGGCCTCGACCGAGTTTCACAACGGGTGGGCTTGAAAATGAACATGGACAAGACGAAAATTATGTCAAATGCCAATGTTGTGCCCACCCCCGTCTCTGTTGGAAACTCCGTACTCGAAGTTGTTGACTCATATATCTACTTAGGACAAGTAGTCCAATTAGGTAGGTCAGACTTCGAGAAAGAGGTCAACCGCCGAATCCAACTCGGTTGGGCAGCGTTCGGGAAACTACGCAATATCTTTTCGTCTTGACATACCTCAGTGCCTCAAGACGAAAGTCTTCAACCAATGTGTGTTACCAGTGATGACTTACGGCACCGAAACGTGGTCTTTCACTATCGGCCTCATCTCAAAGCTTAAATTAAGCCGCTCAGCGAGCTATGGAGAAGTCTATGCTCGGTGTGTCTCTGCGTGATCGAATCCGAAATGAGGAGATCCGTAGACGAACTAAAGCCACCGACATAGCCCACCGGATTAGTAAGCTGAAGTGGCAATGGGCAGGCCATATTGCTCGCAGAGCAGATGGCCGATGGGGTCGAAACGGACTAGCAAGCGCAGCGTAAGACGTCCACCAACAAGGTGGACAGACGACCTTATAAAGGTCGCCGGAAGACGCTGGATGCAGGTCGCTTCCAACAGGTGTATGTGGAGATCTAAAGGGGAGGCCTATGTTCAGCAGTGGACGTCCTATGGCTGAGATGATGATGATGATGATGATGAAAGGACCTACTAATCATCTCACTATCATTATAAAACTGCTATCCAACTTTATGTCGTATAAGTCAAGCCTTATATGACATTTTTGTTTCTTGGGTATTTTCATATTATGTTATATATTGTATTGTATAATGTCGTTGTATGTATAAGTGTTGCTCGATTCTGCAACAGAATCTCGCTAGGATAGTTTCTTTATTATATCTATGGTAGGTAGTAACTAACTCAACCAAACAGTTTAACACTCGCTATCAAACTGAATGAAAGACGCCGAGACGCGTTGCGCGTGCGCCGTGCCAGCCAGGGCCGTGATTGGTCGGCGTTCGCGTGTTGGCCAGACTCTTTGTCACACACACAGGCGATGCGCGCCCTTGGACTATTGCCGACGCGACGGCACGTCTAAGATAGGGGTAATTTTTATTTCGGTTACCGGTATTAATACCGGTTAAGAATTTACTTTAATAATATAGGTAACCTTTAAAATTACCTGTAAAAGAGAAAAAGGTTGTTACCGAAAAAATACCCGTATTGATGATACCGGTTTCGGTCCCTGCTGTGCAGAACATTTGTTATACCTACAAGTAGTTGTTCCGGGTGTGGCTGTTTGTGTACGTGAGTTTGAATGTTTCTAAAAATACCAACGACACAGGAGAATTTCGTAGTGTTTTTACTTTTAGAAAGATTACCTAAAATGTGCAGGTATGTTAATTAGAAACTTATTATAAGTACTAGCGTCATAAACGATTAGGCTACTGGATTAGGAGTTGCTCTAAAATAATGTTGCTTTGTTCTGTTGCAAGACTATTTGTCACGGATTCAATATTAATACATCATTTATTTTCTTTCAAGGTGCTCTCCTCATCTTTGACCAGTCATCAACAGCGTTGCAGGGGAATAACATAGTGTGCAAAGTTCAAAAACCGAAATAAACTTCGGTTTTTTCCTACACATGGAGCTAATGTCCTTAACGCATCGTACTTCGTACTTCCCGACCCTGGAGGCTACGCCCCCATGGTCACGTAGCCTATCAGCGCGTCCCAATTAGCCAGATGTGTCACGGGCAGATCAGCAGACGGTGTTGTGACACGGAGGTCGAAGTTCATGTTGAAGGTAGTGGTTAGCTTTATATTGTTCGAAAGCTTAAAGAATGCCCGACATAGGTTTTGACGTGTAAAAAGAATATTTTTTTATGTGGTAAAAGTATCAAATGAGTCCGTTATGTATCAAAGCTCGCCCGGGGTGGAGCGGAAGGTACTATCAGATTGATATACAGGATGAATTTTTCAACTGGGCGTAGATGGCTACTTTCGAAACTATGAGGAATACCGAAAAACGTTGAAAGGAGTCTCGAGACCGATATTGACGAAAACTAAAACTGCATCATTGGATTTTAGAAAAATCAAAAATCCTGGCCAGGAATCGAAACGCTGATTTTGGAAAAAAAATCACACCCTCTATTATTACACCGTTCGATAGTGTTGCTAATAAGGATCAAATTCTGGGAAGTAATCATATACGGCAAACTTAAGGAAATGGCTGATTTTTATGAAATTGCTATTTTTCCATGTTACTTTACATCTACTGAGCCATAATTTATTCGAAATTATAAAATTTCATTGTTTTCAATGTCTCACTGGATTTGACGTTTCAACAATCCCACTGTACTTAGCAATACGACATTATTGAGTTGAACTTAAAATAGCATTATTATAAAGAAGAAACGGTAACGTATGTTTCAAATACATACAGTCTTTGCCTTGAAGATTAATCAGTTTTTTTTGTAATTATACGTTTTCCTTAAGTTTGCCGTATATGATTACTTCCCAGAATTTGATCCTTATTAGCAACACTATCGAACGGTATAAATAATACCGGGTGTGATTTTTTTTCCAAAATCAGCGGGTTCGATTCCTGACCAGGATTTCTGATTTTTCTAAAATCCAATGATGCAGTTTTAGTTTTCGTCAAAATCGGCCTCGAGACTCCTTTCAACGTTTTTCGATATTCCTCATAGTTTCGAAAGTAGCCATCCACGCCCAGTTGAAAAATTCAACCTGTATACCGATTAATATCCACCGTGTTCCTTCAAAAGTTCTTTACGTTCCAGGGTCACGGTTTTTCCTTTGGACAGTACCAGCAGTACGCAAGAATACGCCAATTTAAATGATTCTTACTTATTGTGCTTTTCGTTTCTTGTATTCTAGATAGCTGAGCTCGAGAGCTGAGTTAGTTAATTTGATTTATTTTTATTTTTTAAATATAAGTCCTCTTGCCTCAACGAAGGTTTGGGTAGAGATGTGTGAGTATTTAAATACATCCATCTTAATTTAGACGTCGCTCTGACAGCGAAGGAAAAATGCAGTGCGTTCCCTGACTGATTGTGTAAATTCTTATTATGTTGATATACATAAATGTTTAATGATGGCTTAATTTATCTGTTATCAAGTGTCTACTTTTTTGCATTATAACGTGCTAATTTGATAACAGTTTTGTAGAAAGTGCTTTTACATTATCTCTATTTTTTAACGATTATTGCATCAGTTCGATCCGGAATTATTTGGTTTCACATTTGGAAGAATACTGCCCTTTCTTTCATACTTTATAGGCGTATATTTACAGAACAGCAATTTAATTGAGCCACATACCCACGGAACCACAGCTCCATTACATAACCAATTAATTAACTAAGTATTTACTAATTAAGCGGCTCGGGAGTTACCTCTATCTGCTATCGGATGTCCTCAATGAGAGATCCGCTTCGATCGTGAACAACTGCACTTATTTACCAACAATTAAATAAATATTCCTCGTCTCAAGGAAACTTCCGTGTAGATTTATATAGAATTGATTATTATTCATGCATAGTAATCGTTGAATCGAAAATACTGGAACAATATTTGGTATTGCGGTATCAGTTCTGGTAACTCGAATGCGTGATATTTCTTTGTTGACCCAGCAATGACACGGATACGACAGTGGTGCTTTAAGTCACGTAAACCAGCGGGTGGATCTGAGTAGATCTTACGACATTACCTTGTGACACGGTGAAGGTTTGTGATGTGAAACAAGGCTTTCACGAATAGTGACTGATTGAATATAGACGAGAGAGTATTATGAGAGCAGTGGTATCCACTTACGAGTTGTAGGTCATGGGACCGAACCCCGCCAAGCACATTACTTTGAATAAGTTTTTTAATCACTACTGTTCTGAAAACGGTGAAGGAAAACATCGTGAGGAAACCGTCATGTCCTAGAACCAAAAATTCGAAGATATATGACATCTACCAACCCGCAACGGGACCGCGTGATGCATTATGGCCCACTACATCTCACAGAGAGAAGACCTGTGTCACAGCAGTGGGAACATTATAGACTGGTGATGATGATGATGATGATAGAATCAGCTCTTGATATATGTATGTGTCAGAGCGTGATGGAAAAGGAAATTTACAAAGTAAGCTTTTCGAGTAACCGAGGTAACTAATTACGTTACTATCTACAAGTAGATGGCCATCTATCCATCGATAGACAAGTTTTAGGCAAAGGTTGAAGGTTGTCCTCTCGATATTATTTCGAAATATTAACTGCTTCGACTCTAGCCAAAAATCCATACTAACGAGTACTATGTCCTTCTCGAATAATTACCCAATTTGCGAAAGATCGCCCTGAGTACTTTGGCATTGTTGACTTAGGTAATTGTTGCCTAAGTAGTCTTCTAACTATTGGACAATCAGCTGTAATCGGCCCTGTCATTAGGCATAATTTGCAACGTACATTACAGAGTTCACCTCGAAAGGGACAAAGGGCTCGAAGATAATGTGACAATGTTGTAATGTCTGGCTATCGTAAACGTTAAAATTTTCCACCGGGGCCGTCGCTATCTCTTGCCATTGCTAGACCTTCAATGTTCGTTACTAAAGACAGTTTACATTTTAAAAATATAGAAAAATTCTTAATAAATCTTAGTCAGCTATGAACTGAAAATTGGAAAATCGTTCACTATTGCACACAAAAAGATACCATTCATTTGCCCCTGTAATAATATTGAAACAATTTGTCGTTTGAGAACGATTTTTAGTTTTCAATCAAATATTTATTTTTGAACGTAAACAAATACAGTTCAATAACCTGCTGTAAAGTACATTGCTTTTACTGAATGTGAATCACCTGAGATTATCAAAATATTGTAAAATGTGCTTGGTATGATGACAACTATTGCGTAGAGATAATGTAGAACATCCAGTCCAGACAGTGATAAACAACTGAAGATCCGAGAATATTGAAAGGGTCTGTTTATAATGTACAAGTTATGACTGAGTCGAACAGTAAATTATTACAGGCATGATAATATATATTGAATTCAAAGATAAAATGCAGAAAAGGCAAAAAGGGTTTAAAATTGGATAGACTCCTAAGACCCTCGCGGTCCTTACCACAATCATTCCACCATTTCACCTTGTAAACAGAGTTCTCAGGAAGCCGCTACGGTCACGACTTGTAGTATGACTAGTCGCAATCTTGAGCAATTACCAACGCCTGACAATGAGCAACGCCTGGTTGTTCGACTACACAATTTTCTAGGTCGAAACATCTGCAACCAAAATACCAGCCGGCCAAGCGAACTGCTACACTACTTCTACAGTATGTAGGTTTCCTTATCATCCTTACAAATATAATATTATAAATGCGAAAATTTGGATGGTTTGTTAATCACATCACATCAGACAGAATGGCTGAACGAATCTCAATGAAATCTGACACGGACACGAGGTCCTTTATCCCGGTATCACGTTCTCGAATGATGATTTAATAGTAACACGCGGGTAAAGCCTCTGGGAAAGCTAGAGTTTTAATATTCCCCGTGAATGTGCAATATTTCTTTATTTATTCTACAAATCAACTGATACAACAAAATTTATCACGACAATAAACGGAATCGGCCTTCAGATTTTAATGTTTCATCCGAACCCGATACAAAATTAGTATAACATTATAATAAAAATACAGTGATAAAATAAAAAAGGCGTAGTGTCCACGGTCCAAGGTTGCACCGCAGACGCATCGCAGACGTTGATTAGACGTTATCACTACTTATAAGTGTGTTACGAATATTATCTGTTTGTATTGGCACCGTTGAGGACTGAAGAAAACAGGAAAATGGTCGATGGAGGATTTTATTAAGACAGATTCAGGGCAGACTAGTGATGATGAAAGAACGAATACAGTTAATACTGTATTTTAACATATAGTAATAGAGGGATGGATTGTTTGAGTAATGATAAATATGAATGCCGTAGGATAAAATGATGCTTTGATAAGAGAAATGGAAGAAAAAAACGTGTTGCGCCGACACGCCGTAGGAAGAAGATAATGATGAAGTAATAAAATAATACCTTATGGGCTTATTTTTCAATAGTCAGATGAGAGAACTTTTCTGAAGAATAAAAGTAGCGGTTTGACATATTTTCAATAGATAAGCTGTAAAACAGCCGTTGTTATTGATGTGTGATGATGTGTGATGAGTTAACTGACTTTTGAAAAATCACCTAAATGAAGTCTGATAAAATCACCCTAACCGTCCTCATTTAATGTCGAGGCTATATTACTCATATAATCTTTGTTTAAAATAGTAGGCCTAACGAATTCTATAATGCAGAAGCATTCTAATATGGTTTTGGTTAGAATTATGAACTCCTAATGTTCCCACAGTTGGGACATAGTTTTTCTTTTTACGAGATGGTAGCCGCCACGTGTGTTAGAATTTACGATAAGGACTTATAGGTTTTCTTACGAAGTTTTCTCTCATTGTTTTGAATTTTGTGGTGATGAAATAAATTATTTACACAAAAATGTTGTGGCGAGGGCAAACACTGCTCCTCAAATGAGTTTTCATGATAATCATGACGGTATCCAAATTCCTCTCGAAATTTTCCTACACCGGCTTTCGTTAGCAGTGCATCATAAATAAAATTATCATCATCATCATTACTAAGTTTTGAAGACTCTTCGACCAAAATAGGAACACGTTTTGCATTTAATTTTTAACGAATGCGGATGCTCGGTTATCTCTACCTAGATATTAATTACCCCTTAACTATATAGCAGTGGGACTTTGTTCTTAGATAACATAATTAAGAAACCGAATGGCGACTAATTTATAATTATGTAGATAGTCTTAAAGCACGTGTCTACTAGAGGACAGTTAAAGGAGCTATCATACAAATACCCAGCTCGGAAGCTTGAGTGGGGTAGAAATAGAAAGGGACGCGGATGTCTTTGTTTCTCTATATAAGCACATCGCCCACTACGGGCCATAGACGAGACCAAGGCGTATAAAAAAACCAAGTGAGATCAGTAGTAGCCAATTAAAAAAAATGTAATAATTAGGTCAGACGCCCGCAGTTCAACCTCCCCATACTGTCAAATTTTACCAAATCTATTATTAACCTTCCACTATACTATAGTGATAAGGTTGAAAATCTATTAAAGAGAAACAATTCAGTAAAGTTGATGCACTGGCTTCTGTACAAATCAGTTAAATTGAGACAATTCGGTACATTGATTTATTTACGAAAACACTTGCACTCAGAATTGCTTGCATTTTGCCTTAACTTTACTTGTTTTCTATCCTGACCTCCAAACTAGGAGAGATGTAAAAAGGAAGTACCTAGAATGTTTCGTTTTTGCCCCCCTGCTCAACTGCTTGAAAGTGCCGAACTAACGGGTCAACTAATTTGTGCTGTTTACATTCACCACTGCTCAGCTTCAAACTGCTCTACTCGTATTTGACAAGGGGGCTTAGAGTCGTCTCACGCTTTTTATTTTTTTAAAGTAAATAAACAATACTCCTTAAAGTAATACCTACATCTCTTACTACAAAAAGTAAGATGGTTCACACCAGTGTTTCGTGATATTACATTCACAGATTGTTAACTAGCTGATCCGTCTTAAATGTCTACCGCTAATTGATAAGATAGTACTTAAAATTAATTAATCATTACTTACTATCGAGGATTTATTTAGGAATTATCCTAAGGTTTGATGTTTTTACCAAATATCGTGTGACCTCGGCAAGTGACCTCGCGTATCTATTTTATGATATGCATACTTGTATTTAGCCACCGTGCTCGCAGAATATTCTTTTCTTTCTTCGAATCTCTTTTTTCACAGCTTCTGAAACACTATTTTTTTAATTTTATGGCAGGAGGGGTAACAGGATACTAGAAAACATGAAACTAGGCCGTCAAACCAGTCGCCCGTCGAGGTAGAATTTAGCTCAATTTCTCTAAAAATATCTTGAGGTTCTCATTAGCCTCAGCAATTAATAAAACACATAAGATTCAATGAAGAAATGAAACCAAAATACGATGAAAGAATCATGTCAGGTGGCGTTCTACAGTTGTTAAGTAGAAGTGCACATAGATTGCTAGTAGAAATAAACACACTTTTTTTTATCGTGGTGTAGTCATCAAGTGAGTCCTTCCCACCTAGAGCCCTTCGGGAGAGACTGTCAGAATTTTACTGATTAAATACATGGTGTCCTTCAATAAACGTTTACGGTCCGGGATCACAGTATTCGTAAGTCCCGCGACCAAGTCAAGACTATGAAAGAATCGTGTCAGGTCTTATGTAGAAATGCACTCATAATTGCTACTAGAAACAAACACACATCTAGAAAAAGTAGTCAGTCGAACTGCAGACAGGTCGTCGCAGGTCGCCGGTGATTTTCCTGCGCGGGAGTGCATTACACCCAGACGTACAAAGTGCGGCATGTCCAGACGACGCGACCTACTTGCCGTTACATAAACACAGCGGTCATCTATAAACAAATCCAAGGATATCTCTGAGCAGGCTCACGTGATGACTCCTTCAAGTGTTTGTTGATAATGTGGGGATTATCTTGTGTTGACTGGGGTTCATAGAACGGGTTATTGTGTGATGGTTATGGTAATTATACTGTATTTTTGTTTCTCGGATTCGCCACAATATGATCTCTAAGAAAATTTGAAAAAAATGTTTTCTTTCATTTAAAGGGTTTTGGCGCCTAGCGGTATGTCTCTGTGAAGAAACCATAATACTTATTGAAATTGCTTCACATTTTGTAGCTATGATTTATTTATTTCATAACTAAATATCTTATCGTATGTAACTAAGAAAAAGTGGCAAAGACGAGGCCTACGATAAAAATGGCTCATCCAGAACGAACTGGAAACCTGCGAATCTACAGAACAGAAAAAAATGTTTAACAAGAGGGTGGTCGCGAAAAAATATACTTTTACACAAAATAAACACGACCTTCACAGTGCACTCAGTAATTGCAAGTAAAACACAAACAAAACACCAACGTAAAAGCTAACAAAGGGGGCTACGTATGGTGATTTCAACAATCACCGTAGACGCTACGCCGTAGCGTCGTAGCACGGCGTAGCCTTTTTAAAAACAGCTAATCCTAAAGATTCGTAGCACTCGTAGGCCGTTTGAAAAGATGAAAAAGGAATTTTAGCATCAGATTGTGTTTCTGAGTAAAGAAACTATAAAATTCTAATGAGGTTCTTTTTTTTCATTTGATTAGAAATATAATCCTGGTGTAGGATTACATGGATTATTAGATTAAAATCTTTTGCAATCAATTTTGGGACAGAAAAAGTCGCTAGCAAAAGCAAGTGTAAATGCATAAAACATTCAGTTATAGTAACTTTTATGTAATTTTTTTCTTATATCATCATCTTGGAGAAAAAAAAAGTGATAAACTATAAATATCTATAATTGGCTTAAATAAATAATAAATAGTCCAGAAAAAATCAGTAAGACTTAAAATAACGCCTGTCTATGCCCGAAGAGATAGGCAGCGGCGTAATTAATTAACACTCGACAACCAATTATAATTAAGTACTTACAAAGAGGTACACGACAATCACCAAGTTATAATTATATACCAATTAAAAATGAAAAAATAAATGCAAATAAGCAATGCACATCATGTCAACACGCGTGTTTCCGCATACCTTTGGACGGTATAAAACATTTTTATCAAATTAAAGTTAATAATGTACGGATGCCAATTAAGCATCTTGGTTCGATAATAATATCGCCGTGTGAAGAGGTCGCGATTGGCATTAATTATGATATTATTTCAATAATTATTGGGTCATTTATCTTGTTTCAAAGACTTTACCTACAGACGATCATTTAGATTACGTGTATCGAAATAGCTTGTATTAATGGCGGTAGACAAATAAATATAGTTAGGTAGATTATGTCGAGACAACTAGCAGTGTTATTCTCTATAAAGACAGCCTTATGACAGCGATACGATCTCAAAGACGTCTCATCGAAGAGATCATCATAGAGTTCAGTGGTGAGATTTCTTATAGAGAATGAATAGCATAATTAGACCCGCATTGCGATGGCTGGTCCGGGGTGATGCTCGAAGAGGTCTTGGAAGGATAGTGGTGGCCTTTGTCGAACAGTGGGATATTTCAATATTTGTAACTTAATTTGGTGCGGCTGCTGCAATTGCCGAAAACCTCAAACGGCCTTTGTATGCATGGCTTGACTCAAACTCAAACACAGAGCCGCTAGGCTCTGTGTTTGAGCTGTCTGGGTAAAAAAGAAACACAAGGGCCGATGGAGGCCGAGTGCCACAAGGTTTTTAAAGAAATTGTTAAACGGATAGTCGACTCTTCGCTTGACCTCAAGGCTGGCCAATTTTTTGGATATATAGAATCAGCATTGCCACCCAACTTGGTTAAAGAATCAGCTGCCAACTTTCTAGGCACTTATCTTTGACAGCGATGTGGATGAATTTTTTGGAGCTCTTTGTTAGTTACTTAATTTTTTTAGGTTAGTTATTGGAGTATAAAATATTAGACCAATAAAACATCTTGGTTAATATTTAGTGAATTGACTGAGACTGAGTTTAAAACCCACATACCATAGCCAAACATAAGCATAAGCGTTGTTTTCCAAACGTCTTTTATATTGCGGACAGCGAAGGAGTGGAACTCTCTGCCTGCGTCTATGTTTCCCAACGCATACAATTGTATCTCTTCAAAGTTAGAGTGAACAGGCTTCTTCTGGGTAAACTCGTTCCATCATCAGAGTGACTAAGACAAAGTCACTCTTGACCTAGACAAAGGTCAACAGCAATCCCATTAAACATAAAAAATAGCCCTCTTTGTAAACCAATGGTCTGTGCCAATGGTTGATCAAAGGCCCTGACTAGAGTGACATAAGTCGTAGGTTCAGAGCCAACTCGCAAGGTGATGAAATTAATAACAGAAATTATGCCTTTTCGTTATTTACTACATCATCATTATTCACATTCTTGTTTTGGGATGGGCAACTAGATTTCTAACTTATTTATGTTTGTTTATGTAACGCTTAAATCGCATAGGTGGATTTGATAAAGATTTAATTTGGATAGGACCTGCGTCAGGTGGAAGGTGAGGGCGCCGTGCTCTTAAAAGAGACTGGAAACTATTATGGACTACTTCTTCTTAGATTAAACTTGAAGGGGGTAGTGTCACTATTTAAAAACCTTACCTGGAAAACAACCCCAAATTAATCTCCAAAGGTTTGTTTACTCCACATCATGTGACACAAATCTCAACTATCACATTAAGTAATTAACACGAAAGTATTACGCAACGATGCCGACTGATTATTGTAAGCAAGTTGAAAGGTTACGTACAGACGGTTCCATATCAAGCTAAATATATCAGTGTATCTTGATCTCACTTTTTTATGCTCTTTTTTTAGCTAGGTTAATAATTATCTTATAAGAAAATAAAAAAAAATCAGGCGAGATGCCCATAACAGTAAATTAAATAAATAAAGTAGAATTAAATTACAAATCTAATGAGTCTTCCCATCAGGGCAAGAGGGGTTTTCAGACTTGTACTGACTAAAATCCACGGTGTCTTTCAACCCTTTTTAGACCTTTACGTTCCGAGGTCACGGTAATTCGTTAGTCCCGCGACCCTTGATAAACGGTTAGCTTATGCTGGTTTTGTACAGTTTGAAGTGTAGCCGTATGTACTTACTGTAGTTTTAAGATAAGGGGGTTATACTTCAATATTCGTTGCTTCGCCTCGTATCCGGGATGGTAAAGTCGGACTTCGATCGCTGATATTGTATATTCCGGATCACGAGTTATTAATGTCGCAATTAGTTTAGTGTTGTTGTCTGATTTTAATCAATATTGGGTTTGTTTATGTGATTGGATAATGTTTAGGATTTGAGGATGAATTCTTGACATACATAGTAACATAAATATTAAGAATGAAATGAAGCTCAGAAACTGAGCTTGGCAACAGTCCGGCCAAAAAATTGTGGAAGTGGATATCTCATAGAAATCACACCTCAATTATTTAATTTAACATATAGAAAGGTTTTAATTTTTAATTTTATTAATTTATAGTCCTTTTAATTTATGCGGTCTGCACAGGGGAAAGGCTGGAAGGTTATGAGGGAGAATTTACCCGAGTTTTACGACTGGATATTTTTTAGCAATTAATAAGCACCTCTCGAGACGTGTATGTTTCTATGAAACTGTCATTGGTAAACTATTTTCTTAATTTTATTATTAAAATTGAAAACTTTTGCCAATGTGAACTCAATGGACATGTGCGTCTAGTAGGGACCTAGGCCTGTCTTTATTGATCATCGCTGGTATAGGTTGGTTATCAGTTAGTCAGGGTACCTTTCCACTCCACACAGGGCAGGACAGACAGTAAATCCTAAATCTTCGTGAATGACAGAGGGATTACTACAATTATTAATGATAGGTAATAATTTTTAACACAAGACCCGAATGAATACCTAAAAGCTTAATTTTTGTACAGAATCCACAAACTTTATATGTGTATGTAGACTGTAGTTATTAAGTAAACGAAGATATCATAACTAATGTGAACGTAAATATTTTTAAATAAATAGAACCATATTTGGCATATTTTTCTGTTTACGCTCAATTGGTACAAAGTTTTATACGTTGCGTGTGACATAGCATGGTACTTACCATTTTATTATAGCTTTTATTGCCGATATTATTGTGTCGTAATAACATCTTTGGCCCGTTTAACGATCCTCAGTTTAGCATCCGCATTTTTTCATTTTTATCAATCTTTCAGTTCAAGAACTTCTAGCTCAAAATCTATTGCATTGATTTGCAATCGATACCTTACACACTGACCTACATATACGAAAATAGACTTTCAATAATAGGGGTAACAAAAGCTATTGTTGATCGTACAAACTTCTACTACGCTAATTTACTCGCGACATGTAAACGCGATATTTTTGTGCTGTCTCTTATAACACCTTATGATATGAAGGAGACGAAGCTAGGCTGATGAATTTTGGAAAAGCTGTCGTGGTAGAGGGTAATTGTGGTTACCTGACTTGCAATTTTTGGTTTTAGATGATGAATCTTCAATCTTGGTTAGAAGGTGTTAAACTGCAGTGGAGGTTGTACGTAGAGTAACTCTATTAGGACTTAGTTCATTATACAAGAAAATTAAGTTTGTATGAGTCCGTAAAATTGAGTGAAATGGGGGATGAAGCCAAATGTCCTCATTCGGCGCGCTCAAGAGCACCTCTCAATGAAGCTGGAGCTAGATGGTGGGAGATGTTCGGCGAGCTAGACCAACCAGCCGAATACTATGTGCAAAACGAAGCTAAAGAATCCCTAGACAATAACAGTAAGGACACCGATGACAATAAATCATCCAATGCCAATAATTTAAAAGCACAAAGAGCATTAACTTCAAAACTCTATGAAAACTTTATTGGCAGAACTATGAAAAATGTTGATCCTAAAGGTAAAGTATTGAAAAAATGGAGGGAAGACCAAGCGAAAGCGAGGTACGAGCAAGCTAGGAAAGCAGTTATTAATTCACTGAAAGAAAAATTCGGTGGTCCACTGCAACAAAGTATTGTACCCTCTGTGCCTAATGTCAATAAAGGGGATAATACTAAAGCAATACCAACGATTATTATAACTGGAGACAATGTCGAAGAAACATCAAATTCGAATGTAAATCGTGACGATGAAAGACTGGGGGAAATTGATTCTAATGCTTTGTTTGCTAAGGTTGAAATTGGTAATGCAGGAGTTGAGGATGTCAGTCACGCGAGGAGGCTTCAGATGGGGCCAGGTGGTGAGCTGGCACAGTGGAGGCTTGCTCCTCGTGGCAGTAGGGCGGCGGGCGCGGAGGGCGGACTACGCGGGCTTTCGAGGATCGACATGCCGGTAAGTTACTGCACTTTCTCTAATATGCTCATTACTTTCGCCCAAATTGACCTAGACTGCAAATAAATTTACGACTTAGGTATCTCTGACATTTTACATAAACTTAGTCGATTTCCAGGCATGCACAAGTCTGTTTACAATTAACTTATTTGACCTGTTTTCAGTTCCCAAAGATCTTATCTTTAGAAACTCGTTGCATTAATCCTTCTTATTATCTTTTTAAGTCAAAGTTTTAACTGCAATTCTAGGAAGACGAACTTACTTTGATACGTTCGTAGCTTTCCTATAAAGCGAAGGATGTTATCGAGTTTGAGTAGAAGGCAGTAAACATTGCCTCCATTAGTACTTGCGATGCAGGGAATATCCGATAGTCATGCTATCACGAACTAATCGGGAACCGGGATCTACCCTGAGTTTCTGTGGCTACATGTATTACGTATGGATTTATGATGATCGCTTTACGGTAATGCATAGATTTTATAGGCTTTTGTAACGGGAATTGGATTATGTGCATTTTAAATTGTTATGGATTGTATTGAAAAGGGTGCTTGGATCACTGAAATTATATGAATTTGGTGGTTTTTGTCTTTTTGGCTCTATTTCAATGTTTTGTGATACCTAAATGTTTAGCTTATCATAGTTGGAAGGCGAAATTTTCAGTGTCTAAAATTGTATTTAAATATTTGCAAACGAACCCACAATAAGAAACACTAGAAAACTCTAATGTGTGTGTTTCATTAAAGAAAAAGAGAAAACTACTCGAAAAGTTAAGCTTTTCAAGTGGCTCTAATAAGCAAAACGTTTCGCATAAGTGTACTAACTTACTTTTGTAGCAATATGCTGAAAACTCCACATCATCAATCACAGAAGCAAGTGAATGATGATGCAGAGTTATAAAACTAAAAGAAACAGCAGAAATGGTCATTAAATCAGCCAGATACGATGACAACAGTAGGTACCTATGACGTTCCTCACACACCCACATTCCAACTACGGTTAATTACCATGTAATAATCGAAGTCCCGGGGTCTTATCACAAAGACAGGTGTTACCAACGTGATTTTTATTTTGTTTACCTTTGGCTCGATAGACGATGGCCTCAATTAGAATTTCTTATCGTTAATTATCGTGCTCTAGATGAACATTATCAGTCGTGTTATAAAACGTGAGTAGACGATGGCACAGACATGTTATACCGTTTTTTTTTTCATATGGAAATCCTTTGGAATGTTCACTGTCGCGGGTGTCTAACTCCTACTGACTAAAATCATACTTGGATTGTTGCTAAGTTTTGTTTTCAGGGATCGAAAATATCTATTAATTTCTTTTGTCGTGCTTCAATTTGAGACTCTAGAGTCGAGATTTTCTTGCTCGCTACATCTAGAAAATTATCCCACGGAAACAGAAAATCCGGTTTAAACTATCCTATGTGTTAATCCAAGTTATAAAGTATTTGTTTACCCATCCAAATCCGTTCAGTGATTTTTGCGTGAAAGAGTAACAAACAAAACAAACTTCCATGCATTAAAAAAAACTTTCACGCTTATAATATTGGTAGAAAGTAAGATATTACTATTTTGAATTCCTGTGCCCCGGATTTGAGAACTATTTAGTTTAGAGATAAACTTTTCTCATAGTATCTGTTCCAACTGGCGAAACTTAACTATTATGGGCAGCCAAAGTGTAGTAAGAATTTTTTATAGAAAATACATTACTTCTTTTGAACATTCCATTTTCAGACGAAAGTCCCTCACAACCTTGTATCTATATATTGTTATTGTTGTGTGTATATCTTTGTATTGTTTTCTCCGGCCAATCACACATAAACGCATCCAAGTCATGGACATCACGTTCATCACGCCAACGTTTTGGTTTCCCTTCTCGGCACAGATCCATGTCTACTGGAGATTTATTCTTTCTTTATTTAGTACACGTAATGTTGAGAGTGTTTTCTTGCTACCCAAGAAAAGCTCTCAACATAGTTCTTGGATCAAGAAAAATAAAGATTAAAATTGCTAACCCGCAGCGGATCTACCACGCCAAAAAAGTTCCCCGCGCAAAGCCTTTTTTAATGCACCCAATTACACAAAAAAAAACAAAAACTAGGCCAAGTTCTACAAGTTAAATGAAACAATCTAGTATAAAAACGCAGTGATTACTGTTGACGCGATACTGGCTGGAATGGCTTCATATCTGTTTCGCAATGTACTAATGTTCTGTTGGCACGTTATGGCCTGCGAAACGCGCAACTTTTCTAATGTTTTACTATTGTTTTACTACGATATGCATTGTGCGTGGTTTGTGCTGAAAATTGTCTTTCTTGTAAGTTCTAAGTCGCTGAAGAAATCTTTAGTTTTATCTATATCACGTTTTGGGCAGATAAGATGAGGAACTTATATCTCTGCTCTTTGGCTGTATTAATGCCAAATCATGCGAAAAGGACTCATCCCCGGATCATGGTATGGTCTCTTTTCATCTGGCTAAATCATGGTATGACTGACTATGTGTTTAGTTGGGGATAGTTAGATAGTCAACCGTGTGCAGTTGACGAACAGCATTTAACATGGAGTGATATCTAGGACCTTCTATTGTTATGAATCCTGAAAAGATGACTGTCGAAGTGTCAGTTTTTATTTGTCCTTACTGATTACTACTACTACTACTACGACACACGTAATGATGTAGTGCAACATTTAAATGCTCTTGCAAAAAGAAACTTCAAACGATACACTTGAATATTCAGATAATTTACAGACAAAAAAAGAGGTCGATGATGACATAATTAACGCTGACAACAAATTCAGAAGCACGTGTAATCTGACACACTAATTAGAAATGTCTCATTAATTAGGATCTCCAAATCTGCAAACAATAAATATTTATCTATTATTGTTTGTGGCCGTGAACGTTCATGACGACTACGTGATTAGACACACGAGTTTGTGGACAGAACACGTGATGACAACATGCCTCCTAATTTGTAGGTCCAAAAGTAAAATGGTACATAAACCGCGTGGAGAGAGTCTCTCGGGAATTTCAAAAGAGCTTACTGCTACTGCTTTCATGGCATACTAGATGTAATTGAAGGATCATCATGGTTTTTAGTCAGTACGAGTAGGGAGTGAATTTCCCGGGACCGAAAATTGCGTGGCATCGATGAAATCGGTACTAAAAAACATAGTTATAACGTTCTCAATTTTTTTTCCGGGTAGGTGAAATAGTAATCTATGGGTAGCACTAAATGTTTATTTAATTGGATTAATGGATATTCCAAAAAAAAAAATATTAAACCTCGAAATCTTTCATTGCCGTGTTTGTCCACGCTTCACCTTGTTGTGTATTATTCCACATTGATAAAAATCTATTGGTTATTTATACTAAAACTTCGTTTTATTTGATACATAAATAGTTAAAGTATTGCTACAGAACACATTTATTCAAATATTTAAACAAAACAACGAATGGTTAATAAAAAATCACTTGTCCCAGAACTACCCTTCATCGCCGTGTCCTAATCATGTTCAAGGATATTGTTTTACCTACTACTTTCTTCCCCCCTAACGGTATGCCAAACGTTGCATATTAGTGCTGCCTAAGTGCTCAACGTGGAAGGAAGTACACACGTGCCCGCGTTTTCGCACCATAAATTTAAATAATAAATTTTTATGTTACTGGAAAAATTTTCTTTCATCGCCGTGAATAGATATAACTGGTATTTGAATAAGTTTGTCTTCATGAGTAAGCATTCAATAGAACACCATTCCTCATATGTTCATTTGTGAGGTGCTTATTTCTTCGAATAATTAATAGATTTTTTGTTATTTATATTTTTTGCCTTGATTTTCATCGACGTGTTTTCATTGCCGTGGTTTCCGTGGCCGAAATTTGCTATGGAAATGAAAAAAAAGACATGGCAATTAAAAAAATTTCATTGCCATGCCTTGTAAAACAATTTAGTTTCATTGCCGTGGCCAGGTATTTCATTTCCGTGACTTGTGTTTTCATCGCCATGGTATGATAAGGCAAAGAAAACATCTTATGTCACCTGCGGTTCAGGTGATACCGATTACTGACAGTACAAAACTCGTCAAGTTAACTCTAGATTGTTTCTGTCTGGTCTCTCTTTAGATTTGATGAGTTTTTTACTGTACAGTCAACTACAAAAAGATGTTTTCATGTTAACCTTACAAAATGACGTAACATTTGGTACTATATCACACGTAAATACACACGCAAGCAGTTTCAATTCAGTGATGTCTCTGAGATCAACAGGGTAAAAACCGGTAGCGATCACCGAATCGTAAGAGGCTCACTGAATATCAATGAAAGGTCCAGCCTGATGAAGTCTACGCTCCCACCTACTCGGTCCCATATTCAGAACCCCGAAATCAACTCGAGCTTTCTAATCGCTTTGCTTTCCTTGAGAACTTATTGACCGAGCAAACCTTAAACCTCATGTCTGAACGAGGTTTGCTACAGTTGCAGTCTTCCAATGACGCAAAGTCATATAAGCAGCTGGACGTACATCTAAGTCACTTCAGAGCTTCTGAAAGCGGGTGGAATACCGGTACTTAAAGTCCTCCAGAAGCTCACTAATACCGTCCTGTTCTAGGGCAAAACGCCTGAAGCATGGAGCAAAGGTGAAGTGGTGCTTTTCTTAAAAAAAGTTGATAACAGCCTATTGAAGAACTACAGACCCATCATGCTTCTGAGTCATGACTGTCAGACTTGATGACTTCTAGCCTCCCGAACAAGCCGGTTTCCGAAGAGGCTATAGTACCATACACCACATCCATACGCTGCGGCAAGTTATACAGAAGACCGAAGAGTATAACTTGCCATTGTGCTTAGCGTTTGTGGACTATGAGAAAGCCATCGTATCGGTGGAAACATGGGTGGTACTTGAGTCACTCCAGCGATGCCGTATTGACTATCGGTACATCAAAGTGTTGAAGTGTTTGTATGATAACGCCACCATGTCGGTTCGAGTACAGGAGCAGAGCACGAAGGCGATTCCATTGAGAAGAGGCGTAAGAAGGATGTTATCTCCCTGAAACTGTTTACTGCCACAATGGAAGACGCCTTCAAGCTCCTGGAATGACAAGGACTTAGCATCAACATCAACGGCGAATACATCACTCACCTTCGATTTGCCGACGACATCATAGTCATGGCAAGTCGATGGAGGAACTCAGCATGATGCTTGATGGCCTCGACTGAGTTTCACAATGGGTGGGCTATGGGCTTGAAAATAAACATGTACAAGACGATTTTTTTTTTTAAATTTCAAATGTCGGTATGATGCATAATATTATTTTGTCAAATTCTGCCAATCAGTTTGAATATAATTGTAGTTCTAATTTTAACATATATTGTACTCATCGTTGATTGATTCTTTCATTGCCATGCCACAGTTCTTTCATTGCCGTGGGCGCTTGTTTCATTGCCGTGCACGCATGTTTCATCGCCGTGGCACGAAATTTTTAAATCCTTATATCTCGTTAGTTTTTTAAGTTATCTGCTAGACATTAAGCCAGAATATATAAATTATCAAAAACTTTAATAAGAGCGTTTCTTTTTTTAAAAAAAGCTTAAGATTAAAAAAACCACGGAAATGAAGATTTTATAGGACCTGTTGAAATTCACTCTAGGACAGTTCCTTAACCGCCTTCCAAGACAGTCAGTCAATTGATGATTCAACCTAAAAGAGTGAATTATTCCCGTTGGATCGCGCTTGAATATTTTCCCGTTGAATCCCACAAAAAATTAAAATGTATTTGTAAGCACGCTTTCTTTTTCTTTCTTTTCGCTCCTGGGGGCCAATTCTCGGATTTAGAGATGGTGTCGAACTCGACAAAAATTTGTAATGACGTCATTTTTCGACCAATATTAAATGTTGCTATTCATGGGGATGTCAAATTCGCCATTTGTCGAAGGCTAATGTTAGAGTTTAGTAAAATTTGTCGAAAAAATGACGTCATTAGAAATTTTTGTCGAGTTCTCTAAAATCGAGAATTGGCCCCTTGGATAGTTGACAAAGCAAAAACGAGAAACATAACGCGTTACGTAGATCTGAAGTAACCATGGTATAAGGACTGGCATATGATGATGATGTTACATTTCTTTTCCGTTGTTAATGTTAATCGCACCATTTTATTTGGAAGAAAGAACGTTATAAAATGACAATTTTAGATAATTATTTGTTTTACTTTTGGCATGAGATAAGTGATTTTTAATTCAGTGTTGAGACATTTATCAAAAGTTTTTTGTTACTAAATTCATGTTAATTGGGCATTCAGTTACTATGTCAATTATTATGTAAACTCATCTGTGATAACAGGGTAAGTAAAAAAGTCGGTAGGTAATTGGTAACACACCCTCGCAGAATGATATCATAACTGATACGTTGTCATATCACGAAGTCTGGATGGCCTTTGATGTGGCTCCTATTACATGAGACTTAAAGATTTAAGCCCCAGTTTACACAAGACACAAAGACTGAATGACAAAAGCCTTATGTTTGTCGAATACATATAATTTTAAAATATTGCAGTAGGTATTACCCAAGTTCTGTACCTACAACCTTTTGATCTTTCGGTTTCGATGGGTAATGTTGATGATGGAAGACGTTGAATGGGGGATGGCAACTGGGGAAACTAATGGCGCTAGCATAGCTAGTTCCCAGCATCGTCATTGGTTCAAATCATAAAGGTACTTCAAAATACTAATACCTCATTGGTCGGATTAGGACCTAGCTATGGTGGCGCCATCTACAATTAGCTTTGACCGGCCTTCCTCATTGTTTCACCGTAACTACAACTACGCCCCGGTGATTTGCTTCATCATCATATTTTCAAGAGATGCTGTGGTTGGGTATGATGGTGGGCTTCTCCTATTGTGGCAAAAACTTTTTTTTTTTCCAAATAATACACCTTATGACTAATGAGGTACAATTAAGCAACTAGAAACAGTTGTGACATACTTCTTAATTTAAAAACTGTTACAAACACTTCCACTTAATTTGAATGTGGTCACATTAAGATATCCCGCGGACTTTGTACTCGTGATGATTTCATGATAGATAGGTATTTTTACATCGAATTTCGATTATATTTGTTTGTGTATAGTTGATTACATTTGTAATTAACTTAATACAACATGACGATTTAATTACATATTATAGACTGGGAATAGGTGCGTTAACAGCATTTAGAAATTGCAAATCTAATTATTGCTTCAGGTATTTTTTTTTTTTTTTAAATTAAGTAATACATAAATTAACAAAAATGCAATGCATCAAAATTCGAAAGTGGGGGCTCTAGACGATGAAATGAAAAATGTACCAACTTATTTGTAACGTATTGGCAATTTTAAAAGTATCGTATTTTCGTCAATTTTGGTTTACGTAATATAAAGAAAAAGTAGGTATCAACTATTTTTAATCGACGGAATAATTCGATTTTCAGTCAAATCATCACCGTCCTTTCTCTAAACTTAAAACGAAGTAAAATTAGATACTCTCAAATGTCTCTTCTAAATTAAATAATATGCTAGGTTGTATGAAAATGAGTCACTAACAATACAAACATCAGCATTAATTAGATTAGGTGCGGTTTATTTTTTATTGGCCATTGTAAAAAAATTAAGAACAGCTTGCTATGCGTAGGATAACGTAGAGGTCGGTGAACTTTTTAATATGGCAAGACAATCAGACATATTATCACAAAGTAGACCGCACCTTTTATTTGTCGGCAAAAATAAGTGACGGCAGAAATTTATCAGTTATCACCATTACTTGTGAAAAGAAACGGTTATGTAATCTATAAAAACATAGAAAAAAATAAACATAACTAATAGAAATTGTGTTTTTCTTTGAAAAAATTTTTTGGTATTTTATAGCAAATAGAATGATCTAGAAAAAAAGCAAAACACTACTGAAATTTTTTATTGTTTTGACATTATTCATAATCAAATATTTTAATATTCAGATGGTCTTAAAAAAACCATCTTAAGAAAAAATATAATTAGGTAAACGCAAATAGCAATCAAATTATTCTAAATCTAATAACTGCTCTATTGCTTACTAGTAGAATATTCAAATTAATTATTTTATGATTCTACTAAAGTGACCTTTTTACACCCCAAATTAGGTAAACAGTGCGATATATATTTGTCTATTTCTAATCAATTAAATTATGTAACATTTTGCGTCGTAAACATACATGTATTTCCGTATAATGTTCTAATTATACATAATTATCAATAAGTATCTAATTTATACTAAAATACTGCGTAATACTAGTTCAAATATATGAAATATAAATTCAAGTTCGATGCACCGGAAAGTGGAATACTCTTTTCCAACCTAAATAAGATACCATTCCTTCCTAAGCCAAGGAGAAATCATTCTTATTACTTCAGAAATAAAGATCATTTAACGACGTATGCACAAAAGCATGCAATGAACTGAATTTCCTTTACAGTCCACAATCAGAGGATGTTATATTTTTAGATGGCTCTTATTATATTTTGTTGTAACATACTGCCATACTTTAGTTATATTAAACTTTGACCGGCGAAAAATACTTGCGAAACAAGAAGTGTTAGCGAGCTATTTCGTTGGTGGGTGGGTTAGAGACTACAAGCATAGATTCCAGGATGGGCGATGTTTGATAGGGATATTCAATTGGTTTCTCAGTAGCAGCCACAGAGGCCATATTTGTGCCTGAATAACGACTATAGATTATTCGTTAAATTAGCATACATTTGAATATACTATTAAGTACACCTTGCCAAACTCAAACCTTTCAGATATTAAAAGCAAAGTTACTGGAAATTAGATATAGTATATGTCTGGCTGAAATAATGTCCCTTTTGATCCTTTAGCAAGCGGCATCTTTCAAAACCATCTAAAAATGAGATTGAGAGAGAAATTATTTAAAGATGATAATATCTGAAATAAAATTCAACAGTTGATTATTATGCAATTTCTTGTAAGTGGCTATTGCCAACTACAGTACTTTCACAAGTTATTAAATGCCTATAATTGTCACTAGGAGACTGGCACTGTTATTTCACTTTTTGTCAATAAAGTGTAACAGAGGTCTAACTGAAATAAATGGTTTATGTTTGATATTCTCGTCTCAATTTTTCCGCGACAGCAATACAATTTCAAAATAGCTCCGTAAACAACATTCGTGATTATTTATTGATAGTTAGGTAAATGATTGCAATTAGACGAGTTCTATTAATTGTATTTAATGCCACCATGTTATCACCGATCACGCTGTTTTATCGTGGTACAATCGTGATGGTCAAGTTCATGTTACCTTTACTCGGGAAAAACAATCTGCTAATAGTAATTAGATGTTTATTTAATGAGGATTCTAACGATTAGTAAGTTTGTCTATGTAGTTAGTGGCTACTTTCATTTATTTTTGTTAAGAACACGAACTTACCTCGTGGTATTACAATGATCATGGCGTATAGACATGATGTGCTCATTAAATTATAATTAATTTTGTTGTAATTTTAATCGTTATGTATTCATATTTGTTTGGGAATGTCATGCTGTCTGAAATCAACGAATTTTAATGTAATTTTTAACCGACCTCATATTATATATAAAGTTTTTGTGTTTTATGTCGTTTTCTAAACAAGTTATTTTAATGATTATAATATCGTGAGATGCTATACGAACCTATTTAGACCTATCTATAAAAATATTTAAAAAAAATGTCGTAATCGTTACCTACAACTGGACGACAATTTTTATCTGTGAATTTATTTAAAAAGTGTTGTCAAGTTGAATTAGATAACTATCGTTATTCGAAAGTAACGATAGATTATCGTCAAATGAAAAGCGTTACAAACATATTTATCAGGTGATTGCAATAACGTGAAATTCAAAAACAAAACCTGAAATATTTGCCTACCGAGTTTTAATCAGAAACCGGAGATTACTAACGACCTTTGGGCATCATGAAAACGGGTTGACAAAAGATTTCTTTATTTTAAAACGCAAATAGAAAACATTTTTAGGTAAATTTAAACTATACACATATATAGACTACAGGGACGTAGTTAGGGATGAATTTAAGGCATTGCATCGTGGCCCTCCTCGGGTCCGCCCTGAGTTAGCATTAGTAAGACTCTAAATTTAAAGAAGTGAAGATTGTCTTTCGTCTTCCAAGCAGTCGACCTGCTTTGTTAGTACGATTTACATATTACTGTCTTGCCAAATCTTATCCGCGACAAATAATTTTTGGTGTTTCAGTTGCCAAAAGTTTATATCATTAAACATTTACTGAGATTTTATTATTAGCATTACAGGAACACATAAATCCTATGAGTTAGAGGTTCTAAACCAAAACCGACTAGTTGTGTTTTTCGTCATCCGCGGTGAACGTGCGGAATGGTCCTGAAGAAGAAAATTAATGAGATGAATGAAATGGTATAGTTGCCAGTCTACAAAGACATTAAAGAGTGAATTTCAACAGGTCCTATAAAATCTTCATTTCCGTGGTTTTTTTAATCTTAAGCTTTTTAAAAAAAAAGAAACGCTCTTATTAAAGTTTTTGATAATTTATATATTCTTGCTTAATGTCTAGCAGATAACTTAAAAAACTAACGAGATATAAGTATTTAAAAATTTCGTGCCACGGCGATGAAACATGCGTGCACGGCAATGAAACAAGCACCCACGGCAATGAAAGTACTGTGGCATGGCAATGAAAGAATCAATCAACGATGAGTACAATATATGTTAAAATAAGAACTATAATTATATTCAAACTGATTGGCAGACTTTGGCAAAATAATATTATGCATCATACCGACATTTGAAATTTAAAAAAAAATCGTCTTGTACATGTTTATTTTCAAGCCCATAGCTCACCCATTGTGAAACTCAGTCGAGGCCATCAAGCATCATGCTGAGTTCTTCCATCGGCTTGCCATGACTATGATGTCGTCGGCAAGTCGAAGGTGAGTGATGTATTCGCCGTTGATGTTGATGCTAAGTCCTTGTCACTCCAGGAGCTTGAAGGCGTATTCCATTGTGGCAGTAAACAGTTTCAGGGAGATACCATCCTTCTTACGCCTCTTCTCAATAGAATCGCCTTCGTGCTCTCTTCCTGTACTCGAACTGACATGGTGGCGTTATCATACAAACACTTCAACACTTTGATGTACCGATAGTCAATACGGCATCGCTGGAGTGACTCAAGTACCACCCATATTTCCACCGATACGATGGCTTTCTCATAGTCCGCAAACGCTAAGCATAATGGCAAGTTATACTCTTCGGTCTTCTGTATAACTTGCCGCAGCGTATGGATGTGGTGTATGGTACTATAGCCTCTTCGGAAACCGGCTTGTTCGGGAGGCTGGAAGTCATCAAGTCTGACAGTCATGACTCAGAAGCATGATGGGTCTGTAGTTCTTCAATAGGCTGTGATCAACTTTTTTTTAAGAAAACCACCACTTCATCTTTGCTCCATGCTTCAGGCGTTTTGCCCTAGAACAGGACGGTATTAGTGAGCTTCTGGAGGACTTTAAGTACCGGTATTCCACCCGCTTTCAGGAGCTCTGAAGTGACTTAGATATACGTCTATTCAGCTGATTATATGACTTCGCGTCATTGGAAAACTGCAACTGTAGCAAACCTCGTTCAGACATGAGGTTTAAGGTTTGCTCGGTCAATAAGTTCTCAGGGAAAGCAAAGTGATTAGAAAGCTCGAGTTGATTTCGGGGTTCTGAATATGGGACCGAGTAGGTGGGAGCGTAGACTTCATCAGGCTGGACCTTTCAAATCAAATCTAAAGAGAGACCAGAGAGAAACAATCTAGAGTTAACTTGACGAGTTTTGTACTGTCAGTAATCGGTATTACCTGAATCGCAGGTGACAAAAGATGTTTTCTTTGCCTAATCATACCATGGCGATGAAAACACAAGTCATGGAAATGAAATACCTGGCCACGGCAATGAAACTAAATTGTTTTACAAGGCATGGCAATGAATTTTTTTTAATTGCCATGTCTTTTTTTTCATTTCCATAGCAAATTTCGGCCACGGAAACCACGGCAATGAAAACACGTCGATGAAAATCAAGGGAAAAAATATAAATAACAAAAAATCTATTAATTATTCGAAGAAATAAGCACCTCACAAATGAACATATGAGGAATGGTGTTCTATCGAATGCTTACTCATGAAGACAAACTTATTCAAATATCAGTTATATCTATCCACGGCGATGAAAGAAAATTTTTCCAGTAACATAAAAATTGATTATTTAAATTTATGGTGCGAAAACGCAGGCACGTGTGTACTTCTTTCCACGTTGAGCACTTAGGCAGCACTTATATGCAACGTTTAGCATACCGGTAGGGGGGAAGAAAGTAGTAGGTAAAACAATATCCTTGAACATGATTAGGACACGGCGATGAAGGGTAGTTCTGGGACAAGTGATTTTTTATTAACCATTCGTTGTTTTGTTTAAATATTTGAATAAATGTATTCTGTAGCAATACTTTAACTATTCATGTATCAAATAAAACGAGGTTTTAGTATAAATAACCAATAGATTTTTATCAATGTGGAATAATACACAACAAGGTGAAGTGTGGACAAACACGGCAATGAAAGATTTCGAGGTTTAATAATTTTTTTTGGAATATCCATTAATCCAATTAAATAAACATTTAGTGTTACACATAGATTACTATTTCACCTACCCGGAAAAAAATTTGAGAACGTTATAACTATGTTTTTTAGTACCGATTTCATTGATGCCACGCAATTTTCGGTCCCGGGAAATTCACTCTAAACTATGTACGAGCAATAGACAGGAAACACGAAGAAAGTTGTGATCCAAAACTTTTTACCACTAGGTAAAAAGTCGCTCAGTCTAGTTCACGTCCGCTTGACGTTTCTATTGCTATGCAACGCTAGACAGCGCTAATAACGCTCGGCATCAACAATTTCGTATTACAATTTTCCCAATGCCCGCTCTATAGTTCTTTTAAATCTCTTTGCCAGTCTAGAATATAATTTCTAAGATGTCAAACTATTATCATTTAGACATATAATGAGACTTGTAGAAGCTATTTATATTAATCTTTGTACCAGCCGTGGGAGGCCTAAGTTCAACAACGACGTAACAGACAAACAGATTATGATGATAAAGAGATAATCCACGAACTAACCACGAGGCTCCACGCGGCATCGAACAGACGGGCTTTACGGAGAACGACCGATTAGCAAAATGAATTTAAAAATGCCCGATTGGCGGAATGCCCGATTATCACAACCCATAAATGTGTACTGTGGCACATATCGGGGTACATAATTTTACCATCCTTTCGGGGCACATCTGAATGATGAATAAAAAAAAAATTAAAAAAAAAAAAGAAATAAATCCGACTACTATCTTCTGCCCGCAGTTTCACCTGCGTTTTGTTAGGCATTTGGAGGTATGAAGAATAATTCCGTCATTTTTTGCGTCACTTAAACCGTTTTCTCAGCGTGCCAGTATGCTCTCAATAAGGATATTTTTTTTCCCGATTTCGCAACATTTTTCAGTGCCGCTCTGCATCCATTGGTTATAGTTATATAGGTTATAGCTTTCCTTGATAAATTGACATCCCAAACACGATATTTTCGATTTGAGCCAGTAGTTCCTGAGATTAGCGCGTTCAATCAAACAAACTCTTCTGGCACGGCCCTCTTACGACCTAGCCTGGGTCACTTAACGCGGGGCAACAGTAAAATCAAATGTATAGAAATGTTTGAAACACGCAACGAGGCCCCATCAGCAGCGAATTCGAATAACTAATGTATTATTCGCAGAGCCGGCGGTCGCACCGCTCACCTCTTCACCTCTTAGGTCCGGTCCGTAAAAGGCTATTCCAGATATTTTTGGGATCGGTCGTTTTGCACCAAGACCGAACCGACACACCTCACGCGTAGTACTCATGTGTGTGTTTGACTATCAGCTGACCTTTCGTCTGAGCCTGACCTATGAGACGCTCTGATAACTGATAAGCCGCGCATATCTGCATGTTAGTATTGAGAGCATTGGGGCTAACCGGATTTAACTATTGGTTGATAGCCACGCCTCTAAATGAGGATAAATGGGCATGTATGTAGAATAGAATCCATCTCTAGCGTAAGGATGTTTAAGGAATTAAATAAAGCAGAATGTTTAGTTTTAATTGTGATGAAAGTTCTACCGAAAAGCAGCTGGCAGGCAGAGACTGCAATAATCAAGCTCAAGACCGGGCCCAGTGACATACTGGGCTAGAGTACGAAAGAGGAACTAGTTCTTCAAAGTCCACGGCTTAATTTACGTCACAAAAACGTGAAAATTCTTGTTAATGCCTCAGTATTGCCACGCTTTACATTAAAATTGCAATAACAGCGCAGCATGACATCCCGGGTACCTACGTCACGATCTTTACCGGGCAACCGAAATCTGAACTGCCATAAACTGTGGTACATTAATGTTCATAACCTGACATAAATTGCTTGTTGGCTTGTACAGCAAAAGCGAATTATAAAATCAGAAATTCAATACTTATGAACGGAACGGAATACTATTAATTCTACACTATAACAAAAATAGTGCACAAAAAACTATTTAGAAAGTTTCCTAATTATTGTAAATCATCATATTATTAAAGATCGTTCGCAAAAGATAAACAATTTCAAGTAGATACAGTAACATATATTTAAATATTAACATTTTGTCCTTGAGTTGACCTAGCGTAGTACGAAGCTTCAATCAAATAAGAGTCCAACATAAACTGGCCTTGTTACCACTCATGGTTACTGTTTCCAAGTCGTACGATGCAAGACTCACGTGCGTGCAGACGACAATCAAATTCGACACAATAGTAAACGCAAATAAATTTATATAAGGAAAGTATCTCCACAAGAATGGCTTATTTGGTAATTTAGGAAAATTGGCACAGAATTGTATTAGTTCTATAACTTTCTGATTGAAAGATAGAAAATAAAAGTTGTATCAAAACCCACAAACTATTAGTTAATGTATAAATATTGCACGCGACAATTTTTAATCGCATAGAAAGAGGGGCACGACAATCGTATAGCTAACTGCTACGGATGGCGTAGCAACAACCGCTACGGCTACGAAATGTTGCTACGCTAGTCTGTATGCGATAATCTCCTAATCCAGCAAAGCTGCTACGACACTCTACGTCAATGCGTAGTAAATAATCGCGTAGCCATTATTTGTGAACGAAAGTTTCCAGACAGTTATTGCCTGTCATAAATCATAGTACGACGAACGCGCGACCGAAGTCAGTTTCTATTACTTTACCAGTCAAAAATGTCTAAAAGTTAGCATTCATTTGTCTACCTCAGCTCACGACAAGCCGTCTCACAAACAACTGTTCCAGTCAAAACAGTTGGTTGCAGCTTGCAAATGACGCCCGTAATTACAGGGAAAATTGCAAAAATATTACCCTTGCCTGTTCCGAGCTGGCAAAACTCAGCTCAACTAAGTGTTTGATTGAAGTTACACCTCTTGTAACAGCACTAGATGTTACAATTCGAGTAATCTACTCGATTGCCCGCCGATTGCCGACGAATCGAGATCGGCGGTAAGCACCAGTTGGCACAATCGATAGTAAGACGAGCACTCCCATTTTTATAAAAAAACAGCGAAAAAATTACCATCGAAAAAATAGGCCCCTCAAAATATTGGACTCTATGTCAAGGACGCAACGCATTCCAATTTTGGAGCGGAAGTATAGTAACGGCAAAGTTATGTTTGTTATATTTTACCGGTAAACCAAGATGGCGGCTTTGACACGTGACATAAAACGATATTTATGGGCGGCAAGTTCGCGAGTCGGGATGCGACATGCGAGACCGTCACGAACCGCGGATGTACGGATTTAATGAACGATTTCTATTCATGACGATTTTATGTGAAGCAGGAAGGCACGGGACATGTCGAAACCTGAGGATTGTTCCTTACACGGTATAAGTTATGTTAATGTTCAAACAGTTTGGACTCGACGACAATCACGAGTTGTCAACTTAGTTTGCATGGAGTTACTTTAACAAGACGTTGAACCAGGATAATCGTGGCAACTTTTACGATTCTCGTAAACTTACAGCAATGTTTTAAAAGGCATTGAGGCTTCATGTCTCTAAACTATAACAGATTTTCTAAACCGATACTTGATATCGCAGAGATTTAAAAAATAAAATATCTATTCTAAACTACAATGTGAATGCCTTTTCTAAATGTCTGGCTATATTTAAAATATTATAATATTTCCAAGAACATCTCATAATTTTCTGGCAAAATTAGTTGAACACAAATATTTTTCAAGGAATCGTTTTTACTTTACCTACTAGAATTGAATTCAGACAGTCGGCTGCAAGCTTCTCTACTTAGTACTTCAATTTAACAGTTTAGTATTCTAGTCACACCCCGAAAACACTAAATGATAGTTACAAACTAACCTAAACGACTGACAAACGGCTAGCTTCAAGTTAACAAGCAATTAACAGAATCTATGGTTTCATTCACTCCTAGAACACTGAAGTGAACATTCTATAATTCTAAAATTAACTGAAACTTGAGTTAGTCAGCCAGTTAGACACAATAACAGTAGATAGTATTGTTAATAACCAGTTAGCTGTTCGTTATCGAAAAGTTTGACGCTAATGAGCAAAAGTTTTCGCCACGCGAAAAATGAGGAGTAACTAAAATGCGGAAATCGAGCAAAAACTGCGGATTATGCATGGTGGGGGACGCGAAAATTTTACTATTTAACGTAAAAGGCGTGACTTATGAACGTTTTCGTGGAGAGATTATAAAATTAAGAACTTTTTTGCAGTTAAACTTTATAGTCGACACTCGGTCTTCACTCAACAAAATTTGTAATCTTCAAGGTTTTAAATGGGGGTTGCGTTCAAAACCTAGAAACTAAGCAAACTATAAGTTAGAAAATGAATGAAAATGTTTGCCTCAGTAACGTTCCCTATGAAACTAGGTATTAGTTATTAAATAAATATGCCTCGAAGAGAAAGAGGAGGGTGCCGAAGTTGAAGCGCATATTTTATACCCCTTGAAAATGAAAGTGGTATCTACATGTCCTGGATTATTAACTCGTTGGATGTATTAATTACTTCGTGTAGGGTGAGGGTTGATAGCGAAGTAATAAATAGGAGGAAAAGGTCATAATTGTGCGAATTGTGACAGGTATAGGCACTGAACACTTAATAGTAGGTACTACGTAGTACCTATGGTAAAACTTTAATATGAAGGGAAGACGTTGTAAGGCATTTGCTTTATTTTAACAATAAAATTCGATTTGTAAACTTGTGCTCACACTGCGCTCATTAGCATAAAAATATCAACCTAATTGTAATTCAAGAGACTTTTTGGAAAAAAATATCTCCAAGTACGTTTTGATTATGCGCAACATCAAATCACATTACCGTGCTTCCGATTTGCATTACATTGCTTTTCATATCTTCACGAAATCAACACGGGTTACCTGGTTAGCAACACAGAAGTCAGGTGAGGTATAGCTACGCATACATTGGCTTGCCGTCTCGTCCCGTCGCCGTTCGATTATTTGCCAAGATTATCATTTCGGTCGTAAACGTTTATTGTGACCCAGTTCCTGGGACCATCAGACACGCAGGTTTCAAATAAACAGAATAACACAGTCGTTCCCGGACTCAAGCCACAAGCTTTTGCTAATTTATTCCGCAAGGTTTTTATTGTTTTGTTGAATTCGTAATGAGGTTGCGTCTGTGTTGTCAACAACCTATTAGGTTGTTATTAGTAATTAATTAGAAAGATGCAGGAGACATGGTATTTTTCTTCCTTTTTTCTTCTTTTTTACCACTCAATGCTGAGTGTGTCTTTCAGATCTTTCCACTTTTAGCAGATTTGTACCTTACAACAGTCTCTTCTTATATGATGTTTATCGCAATTCATAATATCATTCTACTACAGTCAGTTCTCTATTCATTTATTTATTAACTGTATATTTAGAGCTCTTAAATTGGCAGTTAAAAGGTAAAGATATTTTCAAGGAACGAAAAATTTTTGCTGCGAGCAGGGTCCGAACCTGCGTCTTCTGGATAGGTACTCCAAAAACCAATTAGGCTATCGCAACTACTACTCTCACAGCTGAATTTTACGTTCGCTTGTTTTTTTTTTTGAACGCTGTTTACACTTTGCGGTTAAGGCGTCTGGAGTACCTATCCAGAAGACGCAGGTTCGAACCCTTTTCGCAGCAAAAAAAAAATTTTTTTCGTTCCTTGAAAATACCTTTGCGAAGACGCGACGCAGGCGTTATTGCGTATAAAAATATAACTTTAGTTTAAAAGGTACTAGTAAAAAGTGGACTTTATAAAAGTTCGAAACGGAGGAGTTAGTAAGTTAGCTATTCTTCCTGTTCTTATGTTTTAAAACATTAACTCAATAAAAAAAAAAACGAAACATAAAAAAAATGTTATGGCAACATAAGACCCACACTTATAAATATTTTCATAAACTTTGTCCCGAAGTCACGACTTGCATGTTCCAGATATTTTCTTAGTTTTTTTTTAAGATATACTTGAACATTAAATTGGAGTCATACTTAATAATATTTTGAGTTAGAAATCAATAACAAAGGGGGGTGTGATAAGATTACTAGAGTCAATGTCCGAATGATTACTGTTGGCGCTGGACCGCACCGCTTGCGTCATCATTTAATGATTCTTTTATACTGCCTATACATTTGATAACTGAATTAACGGCTGTTGTATCACTGTCAATAAATCAATCTATGTCAATGGAACGACTTTGGAATCAATCTAGAATACTGTCCTTCTGAAACTAGGACTTATTTGTTAAGATGACTTTGATGGCGTTAAAATTTTGTACTGAATGAACTGAAGTATATTAGTAGGTACATTACCTACTGGTTGATTCATTTTTTGAATATCTAATCTACTCTCTTTTTTTATAACACCTATTGGTTTTTCAGGTTTGAGTGAAGAATTCATCTTTAATTATCTAATGTTATAACCTAGTGCGGTAGTGCTTAGAATCAACCAACGAATATTTATCTCATTTACAATTCATTTGAAATCCCAAATCTAGCTATTAAGAATCTGACAAGTTATTAAACAATGGAGTTAAATTTTTAAAAAAAATCGTCCACTGCTGAACATAGGTCTCCCCCTTAGACCGCCACGCCGAACGACATTCGCCACTTGCATCTATCGGTTTGCCCGCGACTCTCACGATGTCGTCGGTCCACCTAGTGGGAGGCCTACCTACGCTGCGTCTTCCGGTCCGTGGTCGCCACTCGAGAACCTTTCTTCCCCATCGGTTGTCAGTTCTACGAGCTATGTCGGTAACTTTGATTCTTCGCCGAATATCCGTGTTCCGGATTTTATCCCGCAAAGAAACTCCGAGCATAGCTCTTTCCATTGCTCGTTGAGTGACTCTTAGTCTCTCTAAAAGGCCAGCAGTCTAAGACCACGTTTCAGAGCCATATGTAATCACTGGCAACACACACTGGTTAAACACCCTTGTTTTGAGACACTGCGTTCTGTAATACGGGCCTAAATTAGTCTGAATCGAGTAAAATATTCCATGCAACAGATATACCTTTGTCCAGTACCTATTAAATTTTTCCACACAATAATAACATATCAAATTGGCATAAACATTAACGCGATGGAAACTTTTCAATACACTGAACGCCCTCGGAAACTCAAAACTACACCAAGTAAAGCCTCGTACGAAAAAACCTCTACTTTGGGGTTTCTACACCAGCGAGCAAAGGTATGGAAACACTTTGAATTGATCGGGATAGCTCCTTGTACAATGGCGTGATTTTAATGAATTTGTATCAATTTAAAGTTAACAATAAAATTAAACCTTTGAAATGGGCTTATTTTTTATTCTTAACTAGTTATTAAATACTTAAGATTGCGCGGAATCGGAATAAGTGATTATTCTATGCTTGCGAGTGTAGTTTTAGAAAAATAATGTTGATATTACAGTTGGTTTCCATTATTATATGACTCATCTTATACGGCAGAACAATGTAAAAGCGGGTTAAGTAATTATGGCCACCGAAATACCTACGTGGAAAGTAAATAAGTTAATTTAGGTATATAATCCAAGCTACGTCTGTCGCCGTATCTGACATTCATTATGAAAATCGAGGCCTATGAGCTAGCAACTAAATCCATCAGTCAATATTAAATAAATAATATAAGCCTACCTTAGACAGTAATTTCACATCATTCATAAAAATAACGATTACCTATTACGTGATTATATTATATCTTTGTAACGAACGGAAAAAACAATTGAAAATCAGCTTAATTCCACGATAACAATCGCTGGGGGTATAATTTATTTTCACTCAATCGGAATCTCGAATATTTCATGTACCTATTGAATCATAAATATACTAGCTTGTTCCCGTGACTTTGTTCATAAGTATACTAGCTGTTCCCGTCGACTTTGTTCTAACAAGCAATGAAGTTGATCAGAAAGCCCACCGAATCTGTTCAAAAATGGGATCATTGATTTTATATATTTCAAAATGTCGAACGTGCGACGAGAGGCAGCGTAGCTATTGTCAGGCGCTTAAGTTCCGACCCACTGCGACGCATCCCATTATTCATCCGCGCTTTTACTTCTTATTTCGACTCGGCTCTGGACTAAAAGTCGGACTCGCGCACGAAGCTTTCGGGACGTATCCATAAAATCAGCAAAAATACGTTTTTTTGTAAAGGCAAATACTTTTATAAGAAAATTATATATTCATTTTATTTTATAAGTATTTGTTGTTATAGCGGCAACAGAAATACATCATCTGTAAAAACAACTGTCTAATAACTTATGTATTGCGATTACGTTACCGAAATACGTTCAACCATGAGTTGAGAATTGAGCAACCATGAGTTGCAATGGCCTAGTTGTTTAAGGCGTCTGGAGTACTTATCCAGAAGACGCGGGTTCTAATCCCACTTGCAACTGAATTTTTCTTTCCTCAATAATCATCTTCAAGTATTACGGTTCTTGAGATACAGCTCAGTGACAAATAGACAGACGGACAGTCCTAATAATAGGAATTGGATTAACAGTTTTCCAAACACACAAACATTACCTCAATATTATTAGTATAGATTAAATCCATAAAAGAGTATAAAAAGATTACCTCTTGCCCTTTCAATCTGTGGTTCTAAAGTCCAAAAGAGATAATCAACATAAATACATTATCTTTATTTGCATAAAAATACCTTGGCCCAAACAACTTTGGACTTTACCCCTTGTGAAACCAAAGTCTAAAGTCGCTTCAGCTAGGTATATAGGTCATTCATTGAGATTCAACATCAGGGCCTGTACTACAATCCTACGTTAAAGGATTACGTTGGTCCAGGTTGAGATTTATGCTCAAGGAGCTGTCAGAAAATAAACGCAGCTAAATGCCTGTCGGGGTCACGACTCACTTTCTTAGGTCCTGGAATGCAAACGGCGTGTGTAATAAGGTGGTATATCAACAACAATCTGAACGTCCCTTCGACTCCATCTATGGCGGGACCTCATTTTATGATTGACGCTTAGATATATCTGTCTTGGCACAGGAAAGTTACCTACTCAATGTAAACAGAAGGTTTCAATTGATTCAATTGATTAATTGATTACAGTTACAGTTATGCATGTATCCACATTATATAGCAAAAGTGATTGCCCTTATTTTGTACTAAATAGATATTAATTTCGTAAAAACCTACGTTCCAATCACCTATCGCGTGTAATGTGATAATATGCTATCGGCTTACTAATCTATCCTATCAGCAAAGAAAGTAATTATCAGTAGTCAATGTACGCCAAAATAGTGTAAGAGTGATTTGCATGGAAACAGAATACCTATAAAATAATTTTTGAGGGTTGAATTGTTTCAGTAAAATCAAAGAGGGTCCAGTACAAGAGTTATTGATGATTCAACAGTTTCGGCCTAAAGCACACGTAGTGTTCACCACAACTCAAGTTCTTTTGACGTGGCACGGCGCTAGTGTTACATCAAATTGCGTTAAAAAAGGTGGTACCACGAATTTTCTGCTGTACTTCAGTCGTGGGCGCTCAGATTCTAAAAACTGTCAATATAAATATAATATATTATCATACTAGCTGACCCAGCAAAATTCGTACCGCCATAAACACTAAAAAAACCTTTTAAACCTTCCCTGGACTTCTCAAAAAAATTCAAAACCAATATTAGCCAAATCGGTCCAGCCGTTTTCGCGTTTTAGCGAGACTACTGAACAGCAATTGATTTTTACAAAAAAAATCTCTATTAGAGATTTTTTTGGCAACCGAATTTATACTCCCAGCGTTACGAGGTGGGTATGATTTTATTTGCATTTTTTCCATCTTACACTAATATTTCACACTTTCTTGAATGCGGTTTGAGCGTGCCAGCTGTATTCAGTTTCATTATAAAATGAACCCCAATCTTCGTTGATTGCCCATTATTATGGGGCCAAGATCTATTTTTAAATATCTGTTATTGTACAACAATAATAATGTTATTGCATTGCTTTCAATAATAATATACGGATAAGATAATTGTGTAGGTAGTCGCTCCCGTTTTTTTATGACATTGTGAATTATTGATTTGTTAAAGACGCGTATATTATTATATTCGTCAAGGGATAGTTGGATCTTCCTATTAATAAACATGCGAGCATCAGTGCACTCTTAAAAAAAAAATTATGATGCAGCCTGGTGTGTGGAGTGCCTCAGCGAAAAACTGTAGTTAGTTGGTAGTTTCGGGGCTTCGGCGCTGAGGCTTTCTAACTCTCTCAAGATGGAAAAAGTATCTAGGATGTGTATTGCCGACTCCGATATTTAGATTATTTACTTTGAGGATAAGATTCAATGCCATAGTTCATAAGGATTTCAAATCTCTGGAGAGGGGTTGATGCGTGACTCTGATGCGTGATCTCAAAATTAATGATGTAACAAAGATTCTGTTATAATTTTGGCGATTGAAAAGAATGTCCATGGAGTTTCTTGCTCATTCTTCTCCATAGCGATCTACGCTTTAATGAGCATTACTTCTCCATTTTAATGTCTGTGATGGACTACATAAATTTTTTCCACACTTGCTCGTAATGTCAATATACGTCAGGCAACCTCTGTAAAGCAAGACATTATCCCCCCGCTCGCTACTTTCTGTTTATTATTCCCTGGAATAATGTGATTGAATTGGAAACTAAGAAACTATGAAACTTCACCAAGGAGTCGTATCAGTAATGGCGGCCGCTGGCAGCAACAGCTGATCGCTTACAGTGGTGCCAACTTCACGATCGAAGGTTGTCGTACCACATCAAATTTCAAAATTCGAATTTATTTCCTCGCAGTAGGTGTGAAAAGCAGAGTACGCTCCTCGAGAGTAAAGCTGCCTTGTCTTGGGCTGACTTGAATCCCTCGCTACACTAAGGATTCTTAACTTAATTCCCTCGTTTCACTCGGGAATTAACACTTGAACCTCCTCGCTGCGCTACGGAGGTTCACCCCAGAATCCTTAGTGTAGTTTCGGGATTCAATACGCCCGTGACGTAAGGCAATGCTTTACTCCCTTGGTGCGTAATCTACTATTAAATTACCTATTTTATTTTTTCGTCTTTTGACAATTCAAAAGTGCTTGTGACAAGCCTACTTGAAATAAATTATTCGATTATTGATTATTATTTTTTTGAGCTCTCTACGACGAGATCTTCCTGCAGACAGAGCGCGAAAAACGCTGAGCTAAAATACAAGTATCTTACAAACATCCTCTAGTTTTCGAGAAAAATACAGAAGCTTTCGACCGATTGATCCTTACATAAATTCACGCATTTAATCAGAATATACAAAACGCAATTTTCTGTGATCCATAAACACTTCCTCCCATTCCATCCTTTCGTCTTGTCCACGTTTGTATATCACACAATAGTCGTATCCACTCGAGCTTTCCCAAGATTTTAATGTGGGTTTTATATTTTTTTGTATGGATCTTACCCCTTCTTCTTTTGGGTTTATGAAAATGAATGTCGATTTTTACAGCTTGTGCCTATTTTAACCTCGAATCCCCTAAAACCGGAAATAAATCTAGTCACCCTAACGCCAACATCGTCATCGCCACAAAAAAAAAAAACAATAATAAATTACGTAACGTCTAGAAATTATACATTCTTATAATTAAGTTGGGTTACTATCTCAAATTTTGACTGAAGCTTATCAGGGATTGCTGTATCGGTCGTCGAACCCACGCATGGCACGCAAAACTGTGACGCAGATGTAAGTAAGTAGGTATGTCACACTAAGGAGTTGTGCATAGTTGTTTAAATCTCGGTACACGGGAAGGATTTTCTCAAAACTTGTAGAATATTTAAAAAAGGATCCTTTTACTAAGACTTCGCTGTTCGTCCGTCTCTCTGTCAGTCTGACCATCTGTCACCAGGTTGTTTGTATCTGTATCTCATGAACCGTTAGATAACTTGACAGTCGAAATTTTCACAGATGTGTTTCTGTTGCCGCTATAACAATAAATACTAAAGAACACAATAAATAAATGTTTAAGGGAGCTCCCATACAACAAAAGTCCAAATTCTTCGTGCGAGACTCCGACTCACGCTTGGCGGGATTTTTTCTAGGTATCCACACAGCTTTACAGATATTTAAAGCAGAATATAATGGACATGGGAAAGATAGGAAAAGTTACACTGGCGAATTTCAACAAGTTTAGAAAAACTTCTCCAACACAGAGATTCTTTGGACGGATTAATTTGGAGGGTTTTAAAGTTAGAGAATATGTCAATTTAAGAAATTAAAATCTTTAATATATTTTTTTGCTATAAAAACGAAAACTTTTTTGAAAAGTAAAAAAGCACCATATGTCCAAGAAGTTGAAAGAAAAAAAATGGAAATGACCTCTCCCATCCCATGACTCTTTTCAATTTGGTGAATACTCTCTAGAAGAACACACTGTATGAAGAAATTGTACCAGTGTGAAAAGCCTTTACTACTAACAATTTTATCTAATTGTTACTTTCGTAAAGCTGTATTTGTAATAACTCATTATGACAATCACTTTCTAACCTACGTAGAAAAAGATTAGCAAATATTTTGTCTCCAAGTTCCAACTTGTTAATAAAAACAAGTTCCAAATAGTTAGTAGGCCTACCATGACGTCTTAAAACGAGAGTAGTTCCATTGTAGGAACGAGATGGAATTGGCGCTAGATGACTTGTATAGCTCTGTCTCTTTCCCACAGCGGAACTACCCTCACTTTAACCGAAACCTCGCGAAACCTTTAAACACTAAGGCAGAAACCTGTGAAAATGCTTCCAGGAGCAATTATATAATATCTGACGTACAAAATCGAATAGATACCACAACAGCGTTCAAACTAGTAATAAAAAGCTTTTGCCATAGACTTCCCTCACCACCGCTCACATTTCATTCCTTCGAGTGGTTTTTAATATAATTAAAAAAAAAACAGGCACGGTTCATAAAAGTTAAATTATGCAAAAAGAATTATAGGTAACAACCTGTCCCCAGAGTGCCATTCATCATTGTATGTACCAAAAATCATCAAAACCAGTTCCTTCAGCAATTTAGACTTTTTTATGAGGTCAAATCATGAAATGAGTCCTCCCGCCCGTCCTGTCAGACAAAAATCCACGGTAATCCTATAATAGTCCTCTAAGACATGACATGGCCGGCTCGCGACATGAAAACGTATAAAACAAACTCACTAGGTATTGCATTACAATATTAGTTATGTATGTTAGGTTATAGTTAGATGTTTGGTAACAGTGTTTTGGTATTCACAATATTCATCTCTCTGTGTGGCCTGTCTAGTTGTTTATGACATGATAAGCTGTAATATTATGTGATAATTAAAGCTATTATTAGAAAAGTATAACTAATGAGATGTTGATTACTTACTCTCGTGCACTACGTTTTGGGTAGGTTTTCGAATGCTAATAAATGCATAAATCATCGAGCAAGCTTTGGAAATAGTCAATAACTATAAATAAATCCGAGTGGCCAGCTATAACATGTGCACAACCTTATTACTAAATTACATGTCTGAAAAGTTGCCGATTTTTGGTTGCAAGCAAACTTCTTTAAAAGAATAGTTATGACTCATTATCCTCTCACAGAGAGAAGGCCTGTGTCCCATCTGTAGGAACATTTAAACACTGATGATTATGATAGAAATATAGATATAGACATAGACAATCTAATCATACTACTGCCATCAGGTATGTCCATTTAAAAAAAAAATACGCAGCATATCTTCAATTCTACGTTGAAAGTTAACTGAAGATTAAGCTCTTTTTTACTTGAAATAATTATTGTTCTTTTAAGACCAGGGTTCCATAATTTCTCTGCTTATTTTATAGGCAATATACCTATCAGATATAGAGAAACGCAAACCGACTAATTTGCTTAAGTACTCATACCTACTCTAATCGATAAAAAAGTGGATAAAGTAATAAATCGTTTTTTATCCAAGTGCGTACGGCGGTGTAGCTACTTCCTTAAATCAGAATGTACTTGGGGACAATTGTGGAATCGATAGTTAAAATTGAGTCAAGCAGGAGTCCCAGTTTACGGCAACTGTTCCGTATATTGTAGGCCATAAATATACGGACCATAAATTGGCAACATAACTTATTAATGCCTTTGCCGCTTGAAACATCAATTTTAGAGAATTTTTAAAAAGTGGAGTTACTTTTTTATGTTTTCTTTTTGATTTTTTTCTTTCTTCACCACTTTTATGGTTGTTAACATGGTTTTATTATGTGCTGAACCCCAACAAAAAAAAGTGTTATCATTATCATATCGTAGTAGAGGTACACCTGTACCAACTAACAGGGGCGGTGATCAGTCAAGCGAATCGCTCGCCCCTCGAAGTAATAACTATTCGTAAATTTAACAGTACACCCCATCAGCTTTTGCTGAACACACGTGTAATACGTCGAAAGTAATACACGAAATCTAGGAAAATGATTTAGTTTAGATATACAAACTGCACGGATGTGCAAATAATACTGGCTGTTATCATAATTGCATCAGGCGTTGACGTTAGGCGCGAAACTAAATTCAAAATGGAGTTCGGGGTTTTCATAAACGAAGTTTGTGGTAAATTCAATTGTTTCTATTTTGTTTAAATTAAGCTGTACATTTATTAAAAAGTGAATTTGAATTAACTTTTTTATTTTAACGAATTTAAAAGAACGTCTATTTCTTTCCTTAATTATTTGACTTAACTTACAAACACGCCTTGATTGCGTTGCTAGGTTACGGTGCGTATTATCAATTTTTCACAAAGTTTTGATCAAATAACTCGATGGAACATGGACACGATCATATTTTCGTCGCAATAGGTGAGTTTTTAAGACTTTCCTTACAATATTTTACCAGTGAAACATATATTTTATGTCTAAAAGGTGGTTTGTTTACCTATTTTGTTCTACAAGGTTAAACTTACTAGTGCTGAATGGCATAGACGATAGTGGTAAGGTAATTGACCTATTACATGACCTACATTGAGCTACGAACTTACTAGTACCGAAGAACAATGGAGCCAAGGTAAAAATAGGTACTTTTCACGTGCCTGAACATAAAACATTTTTATTGGTAAAACATTTACATAAGCCTACTTTGTAAGTCAACATTAAATACGATTTCAGAGGTTAAAAATTCCTACAAATGGAAAATATGAGAAATAAATACACAAATTGGAAGGAAAGCTTCTGTTTCTAAGCTCAAGTCAATGTAATCGTAGCTACTAATCTATATTCTCGACAATAAAAGGGTTTATGAGTCTCCAGAAGTAGGTACCTAATCATTACCAAAATTCGGCTTTTTGGACAAATTGACAAGTCCTATCTGAAAATTATGTAAACACTCATAGAATTCGATATTCTCTACATATGTACAGACACCAGCACATCAACCTACCTCAATCTGACCAATTTCTTTAATAGTTGTTCATCCTTATTAAAATAGAGTGGAAGGTTAATATTCGATTTGGTAAAATTTTACAGATTCGGGTAGATTGACCAGCTGGCTTCTATAACTACTCACCTACCGATGGGAGTTATACTTTTATATAATAATTATGAAGAGAGCTAATCGAAATGAAAAATCATCGTCATTTATTTTGACGGAAGTATTACAAGGGTTGATTGTAATAATTACATTTGTACTTACCTACATCATTTATTTAGTGCTAAAGGGGACAGGTTTATTCACCTCGCAAGGGGTCTCCCTGAGTAACTGCATTGTGGGCGGTGATAATTAGATGCCTAGTCCGATAGCCAGCGTTTCTTGCCGCCCTACGGAACGCTATTTCTGCAGTACAAACCGCAATTTCACTGTTGCCACACCTCAGAATGTTGTCTTTTTACTTTTTATTACGACCTCCTTTCTATTTCCTCGAGCTAGTGGACGTTTTATTTTGTGAAAATCGTAGATAAGTGAATGAGTTAAGCTTTCGTGCAAAATGTCTTTCGAATTTAAGTCGGCACGTCATTTTTATTTAGAAATGAAACAAAGGAAGGTTAAGAAGAAAGTTACTTTTCAGGTCGCTAATTTTTTTTACTAATTTAAGGCTCCTGTTTTTGATTATCTCTGAACCACATTGTCTGTTCTGTCAGAAAATCACAATACAATGGGCATTATCAAATTATATTATAGAAATATTTATCTACTGGCGTTAATTATACTTATATTTCCTAGTTGCCGAGTAGGGAAGGGCTGACAACGCCGCGGAGCGCTCGGGCTCCAATCGGCCGGCGACCTACGAGCACGCTTCCTCATCAACGGCTCAAGAAGGAGGTGGGAATACCTACTAATAAATTCAAGTTACTTTTACAAATAATAGATTCCGTGGTTAAATTACTGATCAAAACTTTAGGGTAGTATTGTACTCAGGTCGATATAGCCACACAGTCAGAGCAAGCAACAATTTTTTTGTTTGAATCGACTGGTCTACTTTTTCATATAAACCATTTTTTTTGTCTCTTCATTGTATAGAAGTCCCTGGACAGTCCTCCGGAGATGGACTCTCCGGGGGGAAGCGTGGGCAGTGACCTCCGTCGGCAGAACGAGGAGCTACGCGCTCGTCTCGCCGGCGAGGCTGCTGACCATAAGCGTAGACTCGATGCCTATCGCAAGGCTCAGCAAGGGCAAGCAGCGTTGGTGTCGAGGCTTCAGTCCAAGGTAATATAGGTATACTCCACTTTGAAGGCAGTACTTTGTACTTTTTCTGGATTATTGTATCAAATTGACGATTGATATAAATAAGTATGTAGGTAGGTACCTACTTCTCCATCCATAGCTCCGGCTTCAGAAACTGTTAAAATAATGAAAACCCACATTCTGACAGACTTGGTTCAAGTAAATTAGAAATTCTGGATTTGTATTTTTCTTTTCATTGTCATTTGTTTAATTCTCATTTAACTACTGAACGTAACATAAAACGTCAATAACTGACACGACTTGTCAATGTCAACAAAATGTCAAATTTTAATCATCAACTTATCAACAAAGTCAACAAACACGACAAACACCCAAAATGAACCAAAACATTTGAAAATGCTTGGAGTTAGACAGTCTTTTGATGAAAAGAATCAATATTTTAATATTATAGTACATACAACAGTATAGCCCACAAATTCCTATTCATAAAGGTCTTGCAATACAAGCAACGATGTTCGGAACTCGAGACCCAAATGCTGGAGACAACACCTCGCAGCGATCCGACGTCGTACCGCGAGCCTACTTCTTACCGGGAGCCGTCGACCTTCCGCGCGCCGGCGGTGAAGAGCCATGGCATCTCGCTGCCGCCGCCGCCCTCCGCCACCACTTGCGCCTCGGCAGCTGTCTCGGCTGCCGACGCGAGGATCACCGACCTGGAGACCGCATTGAGGCGTTTGGATGAGGAGAAACGCAAGTAAGTGCAGATTTTTGTAGCTTATGTATACCGGTTAACAAAAGCCAGATTTTCACCAAAGAGGTGATAAGAATGGGTGGAGAGGAGACCAAGACATAGGTACATTGAACTTGTTGCCTCTCCTATCCTTGTTTAAAAAGGATTATCTGCCTTGCATAGTTCTCCAATTAGGATATAAAAAAGGACTAATTTATAGTTTTCTAGACAGATATTGCCTGTAAAAAATGCAGAAAAGTAATTGATTCTTGCTGTGATTTGTTTTTCTTCCAAGAAAAATACCATGTAGTTAAAATTTTTTTTCATGTAGCTCTTAATCCTAATCCTTGATCTCAATGGAAAAGGTTTGTTGTTGTTGAAATTAATTCTTTAATTGTAGTTGTATTGGAAAGTGTAATACCAATGTACAACAAATTGGATTCAATTCTAATAATGTATTTGTTGATTGCCACTGCCACCAGGTGTGAGAAACTGGTGCAGCAGAACAACCTGCTTCGTGACCAACTGGAGGAGTCCCATCATCTGAACGAAGCTCTCACCAACGACCTGCAGAAGCTGACTAACGACTGGGAGGCTCTGCGGGATGAGATGGCCATCAAGGAGGATGAGTGGAAGGATGAGGAACAGGTTAGTTTGTATTGAGAGAATGTTATAATTATGGTTTGTTTAATGAGTTCATAAGAGTACCTAATAAGTTATTTTTACTGTGAGTAGTTGGAAACTATGAATTATATGAAAGCAATTTTTGCACCCATAATCTTACTTTTCTTATTGATATCTGTATAGTGTTCTCTTGACATGGAACTGGGGAAGAGCATGCTATTCGATTTTACCAATGAGCAATTGAGCATGTTCTTGTAGAGGAACAAACCAAGTGATCTTTAAAATTTTATAGTATTTTAACTAGGAATAAGTCTTCAGAATGTTATATAAATTTTGTGATGGTGCCATATTACTACATTTTCTATGTATTTTTGGGGGCTCTTTGGATACCCCTCTGTGATCCTTAAATTATATCTAACGGTTGGTCATCAGCTTGATTTCTTATCTGACCTGTCCCATATCTCATCAGGCTATGAAAGTAACGGATGAGAGAAAATATAAAATTTCCACTTAAAGATTTTCCGCAATAGCTAAGTCCTTGAAATTCGTTGCCCTGGCAGAAAACCGTCAGGTTACTTTAATTTGAGTTTCTGCTACTTCGGATAAGTCCATAAAACAGCTTGACTATTATCATTATTATATGACCACAGGCGTTCAACGACTACTACTCCAATGAGCATCACCGCCTGCTCAGCCTGTGGCGTGAGGTAGTGGCCGTGAAGCGCCACTTCTCGGAGCTGCAGACCAACACGGAGCGCGACCTGTACCGCGTGAGGAACGAGTTCGACTCCGGTGCGAGGGAGCTCGTTGGTATGCTCAGCGGTTATTCCATCAATGCATTCGCTGCTCAGAGTCTGAAGGTTAGTTAGGAGCTCTTATTACTTGATGTTTACCTTTCTCTTAAAAGCTAAATTGATGCATCAATGTCCTGTACAGACGAATTAATGTGAACCACCAGAATGTATGGTTTAAAATTGTCATAACATTTTGTTTATAATGGTGTACGCAGCCAAAGCAGGCCTCCCACTAGGTGGACAGGTGGACGACGACATCGTGAGATTCACGAGCAACCAATGACTTCAAGGAGGCCTTCGTTCAGCAGTGGATGTCTGGATTTTTGTTTTTTTCATCCATGTTCTATCGTACCCTGTGGGCGATCCTCGCAGTGGTGACACCCTGTTGTTTCTTACTTCTGTATCAGACAAAGGAACCTCCCGCATCAACCGTGTCCGCTGAGGACCTGCGTCAGGCAGAAGGTGTGTCTTCCCAGTCAGTCCTCAAAGAGGGGTCTTAACACCGCGATTGCGGTGTGCGATGACTAATAACTCTTCAACTATCCTGTTTATTCTGCAGCCGGAGTACCAACCGATGTCCCACCAGCTATCTCACGGGGGTGCCTACCAAACTCCTCAGCAGGGCGGTTACCAGGGTCAACAACAGTCTGGTTACCAGGGTCAACAACAGCCTGGCTACCAGGGCCAACAGCAGCCTGGCTACCTTGGCTCCCATCCATCAGGTCTCGGCGGCTCTCAAGGTCAACAAGGAACAGTAGGACCGTATAGTGTGGAAGGCATGCGCGTTGATCTGCGCGATATAACCGCTCAACGGGACTCTGCTCTTGCTGAGTTGCGTGAGCGTGACGCCAGGATTCAACGTCTGCTTGGAGAGCTGCAGGGATTGGTGAGTCAAGTAGTTGTTTTGAAGGTACAGCCGGTGAAACAATATGGTTACCCACAGAAAGGGTTGAGGACGGTAACCACGTTGTGTACCAAAGGTCGACGAAAAATTTAGTTATTTTTCTATGCCGTGTGAGCTCGTGTGTTTTTTCTATGTATTTGAAGGCAATAGGGATGGAATTAGTTTTTCGGTAGGAAGGTAATTTAATTTATGATTTTGGAAATGTCCCGAAGATTCTTACATTACTTATAGGTATTTTTCTATGTAGAGTATTTTATTACATTTATTTTGCTTCAAAATTTCTTGAATTATAATAACAGGAGGAGCGCTGCGAGTCAGCTGAGGCAGCGTGTGCGGAGACCGGAGTGATCCGCGCCGCGCTGGAGGAGGTGGCGCGCGCGCTCATACACGACTCCGACAGCGACGCGCCGCCCGCACATGCCGCGCACATACATCTACATGACAGGTAGACATCATCCGGAAGTATAAGGGACCTTACCCATGAAGCGATTCGTGCTATTTGCAATTTCTACAAACTAAAAATGAAAATCGACTTTGCTACTACGATATAAGGATGCAATTTGATTGACTTGACTATCGTCTACTATACATATCTACTATTGAATATCATATACTATTGACTTGACTATCAGTATCAGCCAACGACGATATATTACTAGACTCCGCATGCACGATCTAAGGAACAAAAACTATTCTGTCAAGTAGCTGAGGCACTACGTAAGCGAGGGGGACGGGATACTGCGTTGTGATTGGCTAACTCAAGGTCTGTTCTGTCTCAATGTTTACGGCTCACAGGAGTGGTCGAAATAAGACGGATATAAGACTTTTTTGCCTAATATGTAATACTAGCTGTGCCCGCGACCTCGTTCGCGTGGATGTCGGAACTTACCAATGTATTTTTTTGTGCGAAGCGCTGTTGAATCCTCTAACCGACACAAAAATATTACTTATATTATTATTTTATTAGGTACTTTATATAAGCTAGTTCTTCTTTATTGACAACATTTGCTGTGAACCATCATTCTGGAGCGTACATAAATATGCGTACGGAAATCACCACGCCAAGGTTTTCTAAACCCTGTATTTAGAATTTTAGTAGAATATTTGACATAATTGTTATAAACGCCCTCTGTTGTTCATAGGCAGAACCATGTAATTGATTAAAAAATATCGATAATAGGATTTCAAGTTCAAGCTTCCATCAATTTTTTTCGCGTATACGTAAACATGTTCTACAATACGAAAACAAAATCATAACCCTCCTTTTGGCTTTGCCGTAGTCGGGTAAAAAGCGTAAGAACTCTAAAACAAATAAAATAGATTTACCTATTTGTAAGATTAAGAGTAAAGATTAAGAGTGAATAAATGATTCTATACTATTCACTACCACCGTATCCCATCGTGTCCCATCCTATCCCATCCTGTCCCATCCTGTCCCATCCTGTCCCATCCTGTCCCATCCTGTCCCATCTTGTCCCATCCTGTCCCATCCTGTGCCATCTTGTCCCGTCCTGTCCCATCCTATCATCATCATTAGATGAATTATTTGAATATGTAGTTTTTCTATTCGAAGCTAGATCGCGCTACTGAACTACGCGTCTTGGTGGGAACTGGTCGTAATTTTACTTCTGAAACACTTTAAATTCGAATAACTTTTGATAGACTGAACCGATTGCAATGAAACGAAAACTAAATGTTACTTCAAGTTACGCTAAATCGTTGTGTATATAAGTTACTTACATTAATTTCGTACTTTTTACGTGATGCCCGGACATATAAACATACAAACAGACAAACCGACAAACAGACAAAAATTCTAAAAATGCTAGAAATAGGTTCTATTAGTTGTCCTTTAACACCCTAGCAATTTTTTTTGGATTTTATTTTGATGTACAAAAACGATTTTTCTACAGTTTTATTATATGTATAGAATAGATATAGAAGATAGATATAGAAGATATAGAAGATAGATATAGATATAGATAGAAGATAGATATAGAAGATATAGATAGATATCGTCGCTGGTATCAGTAGTGTTTTGTTTTTCATCTACCCGCAAACAACCGCGCATTGGTATGTCATTTGCCGTAGTGGTAAGGTTGATTTTCTCTTTTAGTTGGAATCGGTCGAATCACGTCGCATCGCGCGATCGGCTAGCTCCCTAACTTGCTCTAACACGGCCTGTTGCGTTCATAATTTCGAATTTGTGAACTTCAATAGACAAATAAATATATTCTTCATTTTTAATACCACACGCTTGACCAGTTAGGCTATTGCTGTCCCGCTCGTCAAGGTAGAATTGCTTTGATAACGTATAATTCTGGTGACGTTGGCGCCGTCTATTAAAGAAATGTCAAGTAATTTTTTGGTAACGCCTGGTGGCCTAAATCTGAAGATCGCAGGTTCAATTTATTAATACTTTCTGTTATAGGTCTCCAAAACGCAACGTATCATCAACAGCCAACGCTACAGCTTTTGCTGAGAGTACAATATCAGCCGTACAAGCCGCGCTACATAAGTATCAAATACAGATACACGAGTTGCAAGTAGATTTCATCACCAAATATAAATATGTTTTTAAATGAAAATGATGTGTAAGAATCCAAACCGATTGGAAATAGGGTCTTCAAAAACCTAGTTAATCATTTTGCGAGGTCCCGTACACAAAAGTCAATCTTTTTTTATTTATTTACTGGCATCGCTAATCGTAAAAGCTTTTTTGCGTCCTTCTCGGCGAGGTCGACCTGTCATCGTATAGTAACGTATTTCATTGTTTAAGTAATCCTGGAGTAACAGTTCCAGGTTCAAGTCTTGCCTTTCGCGTCGTCTTTTTTTTCCTTTGGTGTTCAACAGTTGAGTAATACAGACATGTTTTTTTCTAGGTGAAACTGCAGAACACACGAGAGCAGTTAAGCAACTTGGGCAGGAAGCATGCGAAGACGGCAGAGCCTTACTGTTGCGTCCTTTGGAGAGCAAAGGTTCAGGATCGTGACAGGTAATAATAAATAAAACAGGGTGACCTTACAGGTATTATAATACATTATTCCTGGCCAGGATTTTATTTTCTAAAATCCAATGATGCAGTTTTAGTTTTCGTCAAAATCGGCCTCGAGACTCCTTTCAACGTTTTTCGATATTCCTCATAGTTTCGAAAGTAGCCATCCACGCCCAGTTGAAAAATTCACCCTGTATACAGGACATTCAGAAAGATACCTTCCCTTTGAGGGAAAAACAAATGTTAAATAACAAAAAAAAACAACATTTACGGTCCATACATTTTTTTTAAATTACTTTTTTTTTAAGAACATGAACTTTCAATAATCGACAAGCCCCCAAAACATCCAATCTCCATTACCAAGTTCTTGTTACTGGGGTATGAATCAGTTAATGATAACAGTGAAAATCATATAATTTATATTAATTACATGTGAACAGGTAAACTAGATCAAGCCAACGCAGATCTGCATCAACTCTCGCAAGAGAAAGAGTCCATGCAGAAGTCGCTGGAGGCGCTCAGGATTGATAAGAACAACCTCGAGAGGAACCGGGTCGAGATCAATGCTATGGTGAGTTGGGAACACTTATGCTGAGGATTGACGGGAAATGACGTTAATTTTCGCAATGAGGAACTTTTACACGAATATTTAAGGTCTATTATCGCATAAATTGACGGCATTATTCGTTAATGTGGCCCCCGTATTAGAGGTATAAAGGCAGGGTTCATTTAAGTATTACGTATGTAGAATTATACTCGTTTTTCCCTCCGGACCCTTTGCCCTCTCCCCTAAGCTTTCGTAAACATTGGTAGAACTGCCTGTATTTGTGTGAATCAAAAGCTACTAAATTTACAAAAAAGACAAATAAATATATACCTAATATTTTACTGAATTTGAGAAACTTCCGCGATCCCGAATTTTCTTCCCATATAAAAAACAGAGTCCAAAGCCTAAAAATATTGGTCAATGCACTCATTCTTAAGGACAATACACACTTAACTGAAGAAATATGCCCGAATTTTGAGGATAAAAAAAAACCTAAGAAAGTTTTCCGCATTTTTTTATGAACCGAATTTGCCCTACTTGGCCAACTTAATAGCCTTACTTTTAAATAATAGGTGGAATCTCTAACATCAGACTACGAGAAACTCCAGAAGATTAACTCACGTCTAGAGAAAGCTATAGAATCGTTGGAAACTGAGAAGAGGAACTTGCACGATGAAGTGGACCATCTACATCGCGAGGCCTCGAGCAGGGAGGCAGTGTTGAGGTAACATTGGAATATCAATGATTTTAGCGTTTAAAATAAATTAAAACTTGTAAATGTAGCTAGTAATGATATAATGTTGGGTGAACATTCGAATACCAACCGTATGTTCGTCGGACTAACGTCTAAACTGACTCTTCTAGTTATAGCTAGTAATTGAGAGATGTTGTTGAGGTAACATTCGGTTTATCAGTCTCGTGTCATACCAACTGTGATTTAAAATTAATAAAGATTTGTCAAATAGAATACAATGATAAAGCTTATTAGTATTGTGAGATTATTCGATTATCAACTTTCAGACAAAGGCGTTAGTGTTCATAATTACTTGAAACTTGTTTAAAATACTGAATAAAATGTTCACTTACCCAGGGCCGAAGAAGAACGTTCTTCGCGTCTACGCTCGGAACTGGTGACCACCAGAGAAGAGCTCAACAAGACTGCCCTCGCGAGAGACTTGTTAGACCAGCAGAAGTTAGAGGCAGACGCCATACTGTCGCAGATGGAGAAACATAGGAGTAAGTACTTTGAACTTATTAATAGACTGCGGAGGTATTATGTTTACAGTTAGGGATCTTCCCCTTGACGCGATGAGACGCAATTCGACCGATTCAACTACAAGTGAAAATCATCCTTACTACTAAGACGTATGACATATAACGTGCGGTTATCTGCGAGTAGATAAAAATAGTCAGTCAAATCGCATCATTATATCGTAGTAGCAAGAGCGATGTTCATTTTTAGGGCCTATGCACACCACGTTTTTTAAACAGGCCGTCGACGCGCGTTTGTAGCGATGCAAACGCGCGTTTGACATTTTGTATCACGACAACAAACTGCTCTGATGGACAAAAACGCGCCGTCGACACGCGTTTCCAAACTGCGCGTCGACGGCGCGTTTAGTTAACGCGCCCTTAGTTAACAGAAATTGCAAATTGCACGAATCGCCCTTCCAGCCCTTTCCTGACTTTGGTCTAACCGTGGTATGTGCTGTGTGCGGGGTGTCGCTGCGTGGTCCACGTCACGTCCCTCGCCCCCCACTTCCTCATCGTGTCGTGTGGTCGCACTCATTCGCTTGTTCTTTTGTTTTTGCTGCTCATAGTACCACGCACCCCTGTGTTGGTTCGCTTGGAGAAAACTGCGCGCGTTTTCGCTATGAGCATTATTATTGACGTGTTTCAAACACTTGATCTTTTCGCTCGCCGTTTCGTCAATCTACCGCTTACGAAAACGGAGCGTACCAACCATTAGTGGGAACATTTGAACTACTTTATATTTTATATGAGGTTGTGCAAAAGCCTTCCGAATTAAGCAAAGAAATTAGTGCTATAATAACCACATTTTTCAAGATTTTTAACTCGAGACTTGGTTATTAACGTTTGAGACAAACTAATGTTAATCTTCCCTTATTTAGGTGACCTAGAGATAGAGCTTGAAAGGACTCTGATGGAGAGAAGTGACTTACAAGACCTCGTGGAGAAGCTGGAAGCAGCTGTGAGGAATCTTGAAAGTGACAAGAAGAAATTGAATGATGATCTCAAACATGTAAGTAACAAAGTTATATTTTTGTAAAGAAAGATCTGATTTCATTCTTTGATAATAGTCATTCGGGACGTATATTTGGTTTCATAAATATTAAATAATCTTTTTAAGCATTTAAAAATGCACGTTTAGGATTACTTTTGAACTTGCGTTACACAAGAATATTGTGAGCTGCAATTTTCGAATGATATATTTTTGACTGAAAAGTTGTAATGACTCAGTTGGATCAGAAAATATTTGATCGGTATTTTTTCTTTTGTTTTGTAAACCTAATTTAACGGACATACGACGCAAACGCAAATAAAATTGGCATTACATCACAATTTAGTGCAATTTGTACTGACTTCTGACCTTTATATCTTTGTAAATATGCATTTATTAAACGCAAAAAAACAATATGTTTGAACACTAAATGGCGGACTAATTAGATTTAAAATTAATTATGGCTCTCAATTTTGCTAGTTCATGTATTTCTAATTCAATAACTGATATTCTAAGTACACCAAAAATATTTAAAAAAACTTCTTACAAAACGGCTTTTCTTCGCCAGCTCGAAAATGAAAAATCAAACCTATCAAGCCAATCATCAGAGCAACAAGGCGATCTCAATTCCTTGCGTAAAGAACTATTAGCGGCTGAACAAACTAGGATGGAGTTAGAAGCAGACAAGGCATCGCTCTGTGAGAAGATCAAGTTCCTCGAGGGAGAGAGAGATAAAGTGGAGTTGGAGTTGAGACAGGTTATGAGGTAAGGTTCCAGGTTTTCTAGGTTCTAGACTGAATAGATACAGATACATGACTGAACTAAAATGTGACGGAGAGACTATATTAGCGGTAGGCCACTATATTGGATAATAAAACTGAACCGCTAACACCAATCTGTTAAAACTATTCTAATCCAACTAAGTTGTTACGAATAATTACTCATGAATCCAATATAATGCACCTATTTTGGGAGAGTTTTTACCCGGGAGGGTACTTTTTTCATTTTTATTCTACGGACAGAATTCCTATCTATGACTAACGCTGGACATTAATAATCTCTCGATTGGCTTTTCGGTTGGATCTTCATCTTTGTAACCAATCAACGACCGAATTTGCCTATCCAAAGCTTTAAGAAGATGACCAACCAAAAGACGTCAAAAACAAAGGATTTGGATTGAGAGAGATCATTTTGGTTAACCCTTAAAATGAATATCCAATCCTAAATTAAAATGAATGTCCTGTAAGTACAGAATTAGGTCAAGAAATCAAGAATAATAATCTTATTTTATCGAACAGAGAGCGAGGCGAGCTAAGCTCTCAACTCACAGCAATGGTGCGCAAGAAAGATACTCTAAACGAAGAGATAATACGTCTACAACAACGACTTGAACAAGCTAACGAGACCATCGGCAGAATCAACCGGGCCTTGGAAGACCATGTCAAGGATGGAGAGGAGAAACAGGTAACTAGCTTTTATTCTTCATATCAAAAACAACGACATTGCACAATTTTTCTGTAGGAACATTATGTTTATATTGTTGTTAGCACGAACTGATTCACTCTGATCCCCCCTTACAAGTATTAACTGTGGATGAATTTCCATCTGAGAAGATTTTCTTTGCTTGGTCTGCCTGGGTTCGGAGTCTGTTTCTAGACATCCAGTCGGCATTTTCAATTATTTATTTGACGAAATTTTTGAATAAAAAACACGATATCAATGATGTTTTTCGTTTTATGAATTTAATCGATTTGCGATATCGATAACCGGCGCGGCGGCGTTAGTAGGTTAGATTTTAATAAATACTCAATGTAATATGTTGGGGCAACATGAAATCATTGTTAATTTTTATGTAAAATTCTTAATAATTTACTTCAGCGCGCTGCGTCGCGAATTGTAAAAGAAGAAATCAAGGGCGAGTAAAACTTGAGCCATCCAACTAAGAAGAAGTATGCTTCCAACTGTTTAGAAAAGTTTGATTTTTTTGGTTTCTATGACCTTTTGTTTATTTAGATAATAAATTTCCACAGATCTTAATAGACTCTCTAGAGAAAGACAAGCATCACTTACAAGAACAACTAGCGGGCGTCCGATCAGAGAAGGATGCGTTGGAAGCCGTACTGTTCGACACGGCCAACATGTTGGAGGACACGGACAATAAGCGAGCCAAGCTTGAACATGAGTTACAAGAGACGTTGGTGCAACAGGAGAATTATAAGGGTGAGTTACGTAGATACTTCTTTAAAGTTGTCCTACCATGACGTCTTAAATCGTGAGTTGTTCCTCTGTGGGAAAGCTATACAAGTCGTCTAGCGCCATCTCGTTCCCAGAGTAGAACTATTCACGCTTTAAGATTTTTTTAGGAAATTAGGGACCTACTACTGCAGATTCTGATCTTATCAGTGTCCTCCTAAAAGTTTTGAAAATACGCCAAAAAATTTCTAAACAAGTCGGTTAAGCTTTTAAGGTATCACGGCTGTTTTTTATACAACCGTTTTTTTTTTAATATTAGGGTATTTACCATGTTTTATCCCGTTTTAAACTCTAATATTAGCAATAGTGACGTTCTCTATGTTTTGATTTCTAGATAAAAACCTTTTTTCCAAATGCTACGTGGTGTTTGCATTCCAATCGCAGTGACATTCCTACGTTCATTATATGGAGTTAATATTTATTTTGGTGAACTACAATTTTCATAAAAAATACTGCCTTCTTGCTTCAGGTCAAATCGCTCGCTTAACAAAAGATCTCGAGAACAGCGAGCGCAAATTACGAGACACTCGCAACTCCATGTCTCAGGCGTCCGGTAAGAAGGAGGCGGAGTACCAGCAGATCATCACCAACATCAACCGGACTACCACTGAGAACATCACCAAGTTGAAGGAGGAGAAGGTAAGCAGGGGTGGAAGTTAGCTGTAATTAATTATATGTGTTTGAAAAATAAAAAACATAGAAATTAGGACAGAAAAGGACTGTGACGCGCTGCTGCTGCTGGTATCATTATTTCCCAGAATTTGATCCTTATTAGCAACACTGTCAAATTTTTCTTAAATCAGCTCTTTCGATTCCTAACCAGGATTATTGATTTTCTAAAATCCAATGATGCAGTTTTAGTTTTCGTCAAAATCGGCCTCGAGACTCTTTTCAATGTCTTTCGATATTCCTCATAGTTTCGGATATAGCCATCTACGCCCAGTTGAAAAATTCACCCTGTACGAATTAAGTCAGTTTCTCTCTGCGTTCCAGGGTCGCTATATCCTTTTACAGACAGGGTTTTTCTGAGTCCCTCGACTGTAATAATCTGTCCGTAACTTACTATTAATACTGTCCTCATTATTTATAGGAACAACTCCGCCAAGCCTTAGAACACAAACTAAGCCAGACCATAGCGTCTCTAACGAGCGAGAAGGAGTCATGCGAGGCCAGCGCGCGCGAGAGAGAGAAGAAGCTACTCATAGCGAGAGACCAGCTCATACTGCAGCACGACGAGGCCATGCTTAGAGCTGAGAATGATAAGCAACAGGCCTTGCTTATGGGTGAGTTATAATGTCTCTTGATCATCATCTTTATCGTCATTTTCATCTAGCTAATTTACACACTATGTTGAACTGGATGCAGCTGAACCTAAGTATTTTAAATAGAGTGTGCCTATCTGACCTATATACCCCTTTGCACTGGTTTGTAAACTTTCTATAGTCTGCGCCAAATAAGTCTGGAATAAAATTCATTGACCCTGTGTACCAATGTATTCCAACATATCAAAACGATAAGAAAAATGAAAAGAAAGTATCGTTACACGATCAAAACAAACGTTTCGTGGTAAGAGGCGACGATGACCCTTCCTTGACCTTATACTTTATTTTTAAATTCGAATGGTGGTATTTTGAAATTCGAACCATGCATTATTAGGACCAATAAACTTTATTCCAGACTTATCTGGCGGGGACTATAGCATCTGACTAACAGTGATTATCAAAGATCTACAAATGACAGCCGGGATCGAAGGTTTAACATTTCTTATTTAGATTTAAGCATTCCTAATTGGTGTGTTAAAATCAGACTCACGTTTCCTCCACCACGACTCACGGTCACGTTTGACCATTACCTCGCCTGATGGTAAGCAGTGATTTGACTAAACCAATTTATCGTGGTCTTTCTTTTTATGTTTGTTCCACACATTCAATGGTCAGCCTATACTGGTCATGCATAGCTTGATACAAGAGTGTACGTATGGGATGTATTGAAATGAATGTATAGGTCCACCATGTACAATCGGCAAAGTTGAATAATAACTCATTTCGACAATATTGACAAATTCAAATTGTCAAAGATCAAAGTCGTTACCATGGATATGTATGTTTATGTTTACGTGGACCTAATTGTATTTGAATGTCTGTAAGAATCATATTTTGGATGCATTCTTCAACTTATTCCTCTTCACCCACAGCCCACCAAGAACAGCAAGCTCTTCTAGAACGTCTAGAGGAAGCGAAGCGCGCGTTCGACATGGAACAGAACAAGTTGGAGCGAGTCAGACGAGATGCGCACGCGCGGGCCGAACAGGACCGGACCTACGTCAACCAGCTCAAGGACGAGATGGCGGCGCTCAAGACTAGGCTGGATGAGGCTAAGTATGACTTGCTTTAATTTTTCTATAAGCCGCTTGGCCTATTATCAAGAATGACGACTTTCAACTATTACCCAGAAACGATTTTTCAAAAAATATTCCTTAGGTGCCGATTAAATACGAATCACTTGTATAGAATTTAGAGTTTCTCGTCATTGATTTATAGTTTAAATGAAAATTATTGCTTTGAAAGATTTTAAACAAAATGCGACAGCCACGCCTATTTGCAGTCCCCAGTAGTAGGTCCAATCTACTGAGTAAAGCCCCGATAACGCGTACCTCGCGTGTGCTTAATGACGTAGCAGACAAAATAGAAATTTTTACTTGTTCTCTGAGTGAGTTCATAAAAACCGCCTACCTCTTAATTTTAATAGAATTTCGATCTTATCACAATAGTAGAATGTTAATATTCGATTGGTAACATTTGTCGGATTCGGCTAGTTTGACCTGCTGGCGTCTGTCTGTACATTTTACGTTATGGTAATTCAATCTGTAATTATGGCCTCTCTATTGAATTAGGAAATTCCTGTAATGATAATGGTGATGTGTTAGTAATATGTAAGAATTTTTCAACAAGTACTTTTCAGTAGAAGCATGCAATTTTATTGAGTGTATTTTTGTATTAAAGTAATAGGCAGTCAACAGGATAATGGTGGAAATAATTCACAACAGTTTTAATATCTAAGCAGTAAGAGCAATTTTCGTAAATCAAGAAATAAGCTGTTGTTCACCAAACGTCATTTTATTTCAGAGCAACAGCTGAAGACGAATGCGCTCGCTTCGAGAACCGAATCAAGGAGCTTCACTTAGAGAAAGAGGCCGTCATGCGCGAGTGTACTGAGATCCGCGCACAGTTGTCTCTGGTTGAAGACAAGTATGACAATGCGTACGCGCAGCTACAAGAGACCATGAGGAAGTTGAAGGAGTGTGAGTTTGCTTACTTTAAGATATTTTGTCTCCTAGGTATTGTTTTTAATTTCCATGATAGCAATATGACTCCTGTCTCAGTTATTCATTTAAATATACTTTGTCCGGTAAAAAAGTGCTTCAACCAGCCCGCGAAATTCAAAATTTCTTGCGGTTTTTTGTAATTTGCAGGCCATTGCTAGGTTTAATGTTGAATTTAAAATATCATTCGCGGCTGTAAGAAGTATGTAGTTACAGAATTATAATGATCAAAATCTCTAAGAATGACTTTGGTCTCGCTTCGTACGATTTTTACACACAAGGAACGGTCAGCTATTACTGGTTTTGTATAGCTTGATGTGTAGCCGTGTGTACCTTTGAAAGTTGGTACAGCCATTTCTTGATATAGCTGTACCAACTTTTAAAACTACAAACATTATTTAGTCTGATCGATGTTTTGTTTTATTAATGCTTAGTTTCTTAGACTATTTATATTTATTTCCAGTGGAGAACGAAGCAGACAGTCTTCGCAAGGAACTAACAGACGTTCGTCGTCAACTGACGAACTGTATCGCCGAGCGTGACAAGTACAACAGCAGCTGTCGCGAGCTACGCGACCATGTGAAGAGAGCAGAGCACGAGCGCAGGGAGGCCGCGAGGGCGAGGGACGAGGCTTATCATAAGATAGCAGGTAAATATTAACCCGGATCTTACCTAATACTTGTGGCATTTCAATTGATTTTAGTCTGTAACGTCCAGAAAATTTCGGGAAGTCATTGTTCAAAATGTCTAAACTAAACAAAATTTTGAGTTTATTCTTGTGTTTTACTGAAATATTATGTAAGTAGGCCGTTAATCGCTCTAAATACGGTGAAATCTTTTTAGTATATTGCTTCTGATGCAGGGAAAATTAGTATCCCACTAATATAAACATGATATACACCATGAGGATAGATATTACACGGGCTCAGTACGAATCCATAGAGGTTGTATATCTTTAATTTTTGTATGCTAAGAAAATGTCTGTAGTAGTTTTTTCTTTCACCGACTTTAAATACACAAGTATCTAAAGTTAAAAGATGAATAATACGCAAACTAAGTCTTCCGTCTGTAAAATTATTTAACAACTAATTTACCAGGTCTGGAAGAAAACCGTACAACCCTCGATCTGGAACTGTCTCGCGTGCAAACGATGTTGAAGGAGAGTGAGACGGGAGGAGAGCACGTAACTCGAGAGTTGAAGGCAGCTGAGGGACAACTGAAGAGGGAGAGGGCTGCGTTGGAACAGGCCAACCATGATATTAAGGAGTTGCAGTCCAGGTTTGTAGATAGAGTAGATTTGAGATTTTTTGTTGAAAGTAGATTATACTCTTATTGGTCGTTTCACGTCCAAAACGCGTCTCTGCAAAGTTTTTTCTCGTTGGGGTGGTAGGACTGTCTAAACAGGTAATCTTGACCCTGGAACGTGAAGTGCTATTGAAGAATCACTGTGGGTTATAGTCAGCACGAGACTGATAATCCTTTCTATTCCACACATCAAGAGTGGTATAATAATCAAATGAATCCTGTAATAGATTATTAAACTACTCGGCACTCCAATATAAAAAAAATATGTGAAAAATTATATTTGTGTAATGTAAATGATATACAGGATGAATTTTTCAACTGAGCGTGGATGGCTATCTCCGAAACTATGGGGAATATAAAAAAAAACGCTGAAAAGAGTCTCGAGGCCGATTTTGACGAAAACTAATACTGCATTAATAGATTTTAGAAAAAACAATAATCCTGGCTAGGAATTGAACCCGCTGATTTTGGAAAAAAAATCACACACTGTATTATTATACCATTCGATAGTGTTCCTCATAAGGATCAAATTCGAAACTAGAAAACCCGAAAGAAAGCCCGAAAGGAAGTTGAGGACTTACCATAGTCACGAGTTTGTAAATACCAATTTCTGCACGTGTGTCATACAATATTTTTCAACACATTTTTCGCAACAATCTTTGAAGTTTCTGATATGAAAATGGAGTCAATTTGCAAATGGCGCCACATGCACGTGGTGAAAATTAGAACTACATACTTCTTTCGTCACATTTACTCTTTAGTATTAAAGTGAGATAACGTATTGAGCAAAAGCGCTTCCAAGGAGGTTCAATCAGTCAGGTTGTTTATTCTCATAATGTGAAACTATTTAAACCATAAAACGCACGGTGCTTTAAAACGGTGTGTGCGGTAAAATAGGTACTTAGGTGAGAGGACCTATTTTATTGCACGTTCCGTTGTATGGTGCGTAATTTTTAACTTTCGAACATTGTATACAGGCTTCGTAAATGCATTTTTCGAGCAAATGTGTTGAAAAAATAGGTGCTACAGTCCCAGTCACAGGACATAAAAAGAAAAACAAAAAACCCGACTGCGTTAAAACTAATTTTAAAAATAAATGAGAAAATTAACTTAAGTAAAAACTAAAAAGAAAGAAACAAGCCCAGTAGTTAAGAATTCACTCATTCACACTCACAGTCGGGGCCCCTACGGTAGTAGGTGCTCATACCAAAGCGTAGATCTCTATGGAAAAGAATGAGCAAGATGAGCTCATACCAAAGCGTAGATCTCTATGGAAAAGAATGAGCAAGAAATTCCAAATACTTCTAAATTAAATCGCTGGTCAGGCTATAGTTTCTACAAGTAGGGTAAAGACATAATAAACACTTATTAATGTAATACTTACTTGTATTTTCCAAGACACAAAATTAAATACACGTCACAATCAACACTCGGTATTTTTAAGCACGATTAAGTTTAGGAGTCGATTGCCCGAGGTCTGATGCACGACTGAATTCATTGGCACGACTACCAAAGTTACTTTCTCCCACCATTCTACCTACATTCCAACCGATGCGGTTTGATTGGATAGTCACGCCATCTACGAACTCAGTCGGTACTACAGTAGTCAAATGAATACTTTTAACTTTAAAATTTAATATAATTTAACAAAACCAATTGGATAAAATGTGATATAATTTACTATTGATAACATTATATGTTAAAATGATACAGAAAATTTCGTTAGATTTATTGCTATGTTTACTTCCTATATTACATGGTTCGTATTATGGTAGCGTTCACGACTTTGGAAATACATCTTAACACTTTCGCTGTCCTAAGACAATTATCAATACAAACATTGCACGTCTAATAGTGCGTTATATACAGTGCATGGACGTATGAACTTCAACCGCCGACCAAAAGTGTTATCCAAGTCTTGTACGTCCAAATACGATCGATGTATAGGTAACAAACATGGTCAAATCGTTGATCTCGTGTATATTTTGGCGGACTGTTTCATTTCTAAACCTATATGAGACTTATTATGTCTCAAGAAAAGTTTATAAGCGTAGACCCTTTTTTACATATTAGATATGGCAACCTAGGGAGCTAGATTACCTTCTTGGCGGTTTGAACGAATTATCCGATTTTTTTTATTTGATTGATTTTTCAATTTTCTCGTGAACAACACTATTCTTGGTGGTTAATAATGTATTGTATGGCATGTACGGACGTACGGAGCTAACCCATCAGCGCATTACATGTAATGCATGGACAATGAAAGAATTAATAAATCGAAAGCAACGTTATGCATATCTTTTCACTTTACCACCGTCATCGTTGCATTCCAGATTACAGAACGAATGCGAAGAGCGAGAGCGTTGTGCAGGAGACGCGGCCGCCGCCAGGAGACATGGAGCGGAGCTGGAGGCCATGCTGGGGGCCGCGCGGGCCGACCTGGCCGCCTGCAGGCAGCGGGCCGCAGAGCTGGAGGAGGCATGTCGGGCCAGGGACCAGGTAAGAACGTGAGCGTTGTACAGGAGACGCGGCCGCCGCCAGGAGACATGGAGCGGAGCTGGAGGCCATGCTGGGGGCCGCGCGGGCCGACCTGGCCGCCTGCAGGCAGCGGGCCGCAGAGCTGGAGGAGGCATGTCGGGCCAGGGACCAGGTAAGAACGTGAGCGTTGTACAGGAGACGCGGCCGCCGCCAGGAGACATGGAGCGGAGCTGGAGGCCATGCTGGGGGCCGCGCGGGCCGACCTGGCCGCCTGCAGGCAGCGGGCCGCAGAGCTGGAGGAGGCATGTCGGGCCAGGGACCAGGTAAGAACGTGAGCGTTGTACAGGAGACGCGGCCGCCGCCAGGAGACATGGAGCGGAGCTGGAGGCCATGCTGGGGGCCGCGCGGGCCGACCTGGCCGCCTGCAGGCAGCGGGCCGCAGAGCTGGAGGAGGCCTGTCGGGCCAGGGACCAGGTAAGAACGTGAGCGTTGTACAGGAGACGCGGCCGCCGCCAGGAGACATGGAGCGGAGCTGGAGGCCATGCTGGGGGCCGCGCGGGCCGACCTGGCCGCCTGCAGGCAGCGGGCCGCAGAGCTGGAGGAGGCCTGTCGGGCCAGGGACCAGGTACCATGACGTTTTTAAGCTTTAAAAAGTCTCCTGCCTTGATTCAATCAATTACAGATACACAAAATAAGCCTTTGTTTTTCTTGTCATTGCGATAGAACAGTAGATTAGCTTAAAAACCTTAGACTTAAAAACCGTATGATAACTTTTACCAAGGAGTTGTATCAGTAATGGCGGCTGCTGGCCGCAACAGCTGATCGCTTGCAGTGGTGCCAACTTTACGTTCGAAGGTTGTCGTACCACATCGAATTTCAAAAATCGAATTCATTTCCTCGCAGTAGGTGTGAAAAGCAGAGTACGCTCCTCGGGAGTAAAGCTGCCTTGTCATGGGCTAACTTGAATCCCTCGCTACGCTAAAGATTCTTAACTTAATTCCCTCGTTTCACTCGGGAATTAACACTTGAACCTCCTCGCTGCGCTACGGAGGTCCACCCCCAGAATCCTTAGTGTCGCTTCGGGATTCAATACGCCCGTGACGTAAGGCAATGCTTTACTCCCTTGGTGCGTAATCTAATATTTCCTTTTTTGATCTCTTTCATAAAAAGTTTTGTATATACTTTGTTTGCACGTTTGGCGTTTTGTATATACTTTACTGTACACACAAAATTTTGGTGTACAGTAAAGTATTTTCTGTTATTCTCTATTCTAAATTTAACGACTATGTACATAAAAAAAGATGATCGATCACGTAGTGTAAGACTGTTCAAAATGGACAATGTCAAAGACCTGTGATCCACTTTGACCCCGGATCAACGAATCTATAAGTCATGGAAAAAAAAATAACAGAATCAATATAAATCGTTCAGTCGAGATATCACTTTAGTTTCACAGTATGTATGGTATTTGCTCACTAAACTTATCTTATGAATGATTGTTATTTTTAGGAATTGGTTCTACGTCTGGAGGACTGCAGGTCGAAAGAACGAAGACTTGAAGAACTCAAACATAACTTGGAAGTATGTCTCGCCGATGCTACACAGCAGATACAAGAACTTAAGGTTGGTACTCTAAAATAATAGCAAATATGTAACTGACCGCAGCCACTCGGCTTTCCTTGATTTTTAGGCCAATATTATTCCGGCTCTGTCACAACCGCTTGCTATGATCGGTGCCGTAACGCGGGCGTCAAGCGGTGAGATCTAACAAAGAAATGTTTGAAGCACGCTACGAGATGCTGTTCATGGCGAAGACGCGCGTTGTTCGATGCGACCTAATAACTATAGCACAGTGTACATTCCCAGGCTCGTCTCGGCGGCAGTGAAGGTCGTTGCCGCGCTCTAGAAGCATCATTATCTCAGACCGAGAGCGCCAAACGTGAGGCTGAAGCGAAGCTGTCGTCCATAGCGCACGCACTGCGTCGGGTGTGTGGCGTACAGCCTGACGGTACTGTGCACGCGGCCACCAGGAAGAGACTGGCCAGCCCCGCCAGGAGATACAGTCCGCACAGAGGAGGTAGGTGTACTATGAAGAGAAGCGTGCAGCCTGACGGTACTGTGCACGCGGCCACCAGGAAGAGACTGGCCAGCCCCGCCAGGAGATACAGTCCGCACAGAGGAGGTAGGTGTACTATGAAGAGAAGCGTGCAGCCTGACGGTACTGTGCACGCGGCCACCAGGAAGAGACTGGCCAGCCCCGCCAGGAGATACAGTCCGCACAGAGGAGGTAGGTGTACTATGAAGAGAAGCGTGCAGCCTGACGGTACTGTGCACGCGGCCACCAGGAAGAGACTGGCCAGCCCCGCCAGGAGATACAGTCCGCACAGAGGAGGTAGGTGTACTATGAAGAGAAGCGTGCAGCCTGACGGTACTGTGCACGCGGCCACCAGGAAGAGACTGGCCAGCCCCGCCAGGAGATACAGTCCGCACAGAGGAGGTAGGTGTACTATGAAGAGAAGCGTGCAGCCTGACGGTACTGTGCACGCGGCCACCAGGAAGAGACTGGCCAGCCCCGCCAGGAGATACAGTCCGCACAGAGGAGGTAGGTGTACTATGAAGAGAAGCGTGCAGCCTGACGGTACTGTGCACGCGGCCACCAGGAAGAGACTGGCCAGCCCCGCCAGGAGATACAGTCCGCACAGAGGAGGTAGGTGTACTATGAAGAGAAGCGTGCAGCCTGACGGTACTGTGCACGCGGCCACCAGGAAGAGACTGGCCAGCCCCGCCAGGAGATACAGTCCGCACAGAGGAGGTAGGTGTACTATGAAGAGAAGCGTGCAAGCCTGACGGTACTGTGCACGCGGCCACCAGGAAGAGACTGGCCAGCCCCGCCAGGAGATTACAGTCCGCACAGAGGAGGGGTAGGGTGTACTATGAAGAGAATAGTGCAGCCTGACGGTACTGTGCACGCGGCCACCAGGAAGAGACTGGCCAGCCCCCGCCAGGAGATACAGTCCGCACAGAGGAGGTAGGTGTACTATGAAGAGAAGCGTGCAGCCTGACGGTTACTGTGCACGCGGCCACCAGGAGAGACTGGCCAGCCCCGCCAGGAGATACAGTCCGCACAAGGGGAGGTGGGTGTACTATGAAAGAGAAGCGTGGCAGCCTGACGGTACTGTGCACCGCGGCCACCAGGAAGAGATGGCCAGCCCCGGCCAGCCCCGCCAGGAGATACAGTCCGCACAGAGGAGGTAGGTGTACTATGAAGAGAAGCGTGCAGCCTGACGGTACTGTGCACGCGGCCACCAGGAAGAGACTGGCCAACATGGCGTTAAGAGGAAGTCGGCTGCTTAAATAGGTTGTCCTATATAAGAGACGCTGCAAAAAAATCATACAAAACCTACAAGTTCTGGGAATCCTTTTTGAGGTAGGAATGCCTTCTTAGGGCGTCGGGAGGACGTCTGCAAGACATAAATTGGATAACATACTATACTATCCAATTGCGAGGCCGAAACGACGTTTTTGTCGTATAGTCGTCATACATTTACGTAGCCCGATTATGTGCATGTTTTATTGACCGAGCTAATGAATGTTAATCCGACACGATTTCGCTTGATAAATTAGTTTTCGTTTTCATTCTATAATAATAAATGCATGAATTAAAAATATTAAACAGTCAAAATCAAAGATAAAACACTATTTTAATGCAGTGAAAATTTTTCCGCGAGCGTATAATAAAGTTTACCACGTGCTCGATAGATGGCGTTGTACGTTTGACGCGCATTTCTGAATCGCGGTGTTAAGATTCTCCGCGATCGAATGACCCTCCCCGGTTCTGCAAAGTTCGTTATCGCTTCTCGGCCTTTTGGCTAAGATCAAAGTGTAGTATCTGTTCTTTTCAGCTTAATATCTGAAAGTTCCCTCACTGAGGGACCAGTATATTAAACTGATTTTTGTAAGCTGACGGGATGTTCGGGGCTCGCTCCACTCCCGTCGCGGGTCGGCCCGGCATTGCAGTGCCGCCGGGATCGGCCCACATAATATTTGTGAAAGAGAGTCTAGAACTCGACAGGAGGAAAGAAAGTCAAATCTTCTAATATCTTGGAACTCCGGTGCGCGGGAGTGTCATAACAGTTGACCCCCACCCGGTTGCTGGATCCATACTAATACATAATGTTAAAATAGCTGAAGGGATCTTGAACAAATTTGGTCCTAGTCTACTACATTCATCCTCCATCTTCCCTTATTTTATCCCCATGGGGGTTGAATTTATCAATAACCTATTTAAGCTGTCGTTGTCATCATCGTAGCTCCAATCTTTAATTTCAGTTCAATCAGTCGAAAATCTAAGAAGATTTATACAAACTTTCACCCCTTATTTTATTCCCTTAGGGATTTTTTTTGGATGGAATTTAGGGTATTTTTTAGTAGCTTATATAGTATTATGTATAGTAGCTTTATGCATGCAAAGTGTCAGCCCGATCAGTTTAATACTGACAAAGTTTAATACAAACTTTCATCCCCTATTTTATCCCCTTGGGGTAGAATTGATCAAAATCCTTTCTTTCCCTACGTCATAACATCTACCTGTATGCCAAATTTCAGCCCGATCCGTTCAGTAGTTTGGGCTGTGCGTTGATACATAACTATGTCAGTCAGTCAGTCACCTTTGAGTTATATCTAATATTTAGAAGATTATTCCTGCAACTCAAGTTTTGCATGCACTGCTGTATAAAAATAAAATATTTTTTCTTTTTTTCTTTCTTTTCAGTTAAATTCGAACAAAGCCGCTGGCAACAGCTAGTTCTCCATAATTAAGTGGTTTGTCGCCATTTCAGGTCGCGACCACTCTGAAGATCGTAACGAGATCATTGACGTGGATCCCGAGCTCGTGAAAAAAGGCATGCGTAACCTAATGCATGATGTGTGCCAGATTGAACGCGAGAAGGTACGGTTCACATTAAAGTCTAGTTATGTTATCGAATGGAGGCCGCGCGTTATCTGATGAAGACTATAGGATAACGCAAGATGCAAACTGCTTTTAATATTTTTCTTATTGGAAAATTCATAGGTAAGGTCAATGTTTATCTAATGCCTACGTCCAACGGCTGCAATGATGATGGTAAAGTCTACACCAGGATTTCTACTTAGTAATGGCGATAAATATGGGACCTTTTGAAACGGATAATCGGCTAGTTTCGGCTTCATAGTGCGTTATCTCTATCACACACTATAACGATGTTGCGTTTTAGTAAGTTATTCGTGAAAAAAGAATCATGAGCAACAGTTCTTGTAAAAATATATTGGACCCGTTTTCTAGACAATAGATTCGCTCTATATTATACAACTTTGAACTTCTACTTATTTTTTGGAGAAAACTGTAACATTACTCGAATAATGATTAATTGCAGGACGATTACAAGTCTCAAGTGAGCATGCTGAAGAAGCAGCTGAAAGACGCGAGTGAGCAGGCTGGCAAGGGAGACAACAAGCTGCAGTCTGTGACCGCCAACCTCAGGACCTTGCAGGAGGAGAAGGCGCGCCTGCAGAGCGCCTTCGGACAGAAGGAGGCGCAGCTTAATGCTTTGGTAAGATCGGGTTCATTTTTTACTGACATGACTTTGACTGAAAAAAGAATGAGGTTCTCAATAGGATAGTTTACGGCATAAATAAATTGAAAATATGCTTAGTCCATCAGATCAGAATCTAATGATGGGATCTTGGAGAAAGCGAGGATAGTCTTCAATAAATTATAGCAAGATTGGTACCATCACATATCTATGCATTGTTTACTTTTCTGTTACGTATTTTATGTAATTGTTTCAGAACGAGTCTGTACAAAGTAAGACTCTGGAGATCAGCAACTTGCGTGATAAGATCACAAGCTTGGAGGCTGCACTAACGTCTATCACTGAAGAAAAAACACAGAATGAGGTAACAGTTGTATTTAATTTTGTTTCGTATATAATTCCACAAAAATATTACACATGTCGTGTGAATTTTGAAAATTTATAAGTATTGTTTTGAAATATTTTTATAGAACAAAGGAGACAATCTTCGAGCACAGTTAGCTGAACGTGTACAGGAAGTTGGACAGCTTCGTGAAGCGCTTGCAGCGGCTGAAGGTATATAATATATGTAAATTGCACTTGGTGCTGCCAAAATGTTATCAGAGATAATTTATTACTACACGTGTACTTCTTTAAAAGTTAATTAAATTAGGTAGCATCAATTAATTGTAAATCTTATTTGTCCGACAGTTGGAGTTTTAAAAAATAATGGATATGTATTTTTTCTTTTGTTGAATCAATGCACGCAAAGATATAACGCATCAAAATTCGAGAGGTCGTGACGTCCGAAACAATTAAAAACTGCACTTGCTTGTGAGGTATCTGTCAATTTAGGGTTACGTAAAAAAAGAAAAAAACGTGTCAAATATATTTTGAAAATGTAACTGACGGACTGGTCCTATTATTTCAGTCAAATACCCTATTATTTAGTATCTTTTCTTTATCAGGTCGTGCAGCACGTCTAGATGTGCGTCGTGCTCAGCTGGAGGGAGATGTACAGAGAGCTGCCGTTGCTGCCAGGGATAGAGATCAGGCATTGAAGGTAAGCAAGGTATATTAGTGACCAGCTAGGATATGCAGATAGGCTGGATATATTTGTATATTAGTATTGTATATAAGGAGTCGATTCGGAAACCATTTATTTTGACTATATGGAAATGATAAAACAAAAAACAATAACCTACTCTTGAGCTAATTATTTATTTGTATAAATAGTATAGTACCAGTCAATGGTATAGTATTTGGAGAAAATATCATGAATAAAAAATAAACAGGTCCAGTTAGATTTAAAAAAAAATCTCTACTCGCGGAGTTTTAATTTCAAAAATGAATAATAAAAGTTTTAGGAATTAATCTTCATACTGCAATTAAAAGTCTGCCTACATCATTGACACCAGGTTTCTCAACTTTAGGAGGCCTTGAGTACCAGAGTTAACTAAGCCGCCTCTAATATGACTTTGGAATTAATATATTATTTATTGAATCGGAAAAAAGAAAAATTATTAAAAGTTAACCTCAAACAAAAACTGTGTCCTTCAATTTACTTAATGCTTATTACACTTATCATTTTACTCCTTTTCAGAAACTCCAAGAGCGTTGCGAAGGTTACACTCGCACGATAGCTCAACTAGAAGATCGATGCACGTCTCTCAAGGGTACCGTGGAACAGTTGTCCACATCACTACAGAAGGCGGCCGCCGCTGAGAGTGAACTGAGGGCTGAGCTCGGGAAGGTCAGCAGGCAGCTCAATGAGGCCAAGAATAATGAACATAATGCTCTTGATAAGCTGAGGCAGATACAGAAGAGTGTCAGTGAGTATAGTACTTTATTATTCTGCTAGATCAGTTGGAACAAAATTCCTTAAATATTTCAAAATAATTCGAAAAAAAAAATAAAAGTTTCGTGACACGTTTAAAACAAACGTATCGTGGTAAGAGGCGCCGCAATACGATCTCCGGCTACCGTAGGCACGGGTATGCGGACGGCGAGTAATGGGTGACTCGCTGTCTGACCATGAACCATGTTGAAGGCGCGCTGTGTTCCACGCACGCCTCAAAGAGTGTCAGTACGATGTCGCCCCCCCTGTCCCTTAGAGGGCCAAAGCCTGCCGGGGTCGCGGGACTGGCGAAAAACGTGACCCCGGAACGTAAACGTCTATACGAGATGCTTTCCGCCTTAGTTCATAGTAGCCATTAATTCAGATTTCAGTTTAAAAAAATGAGCTTCAGGTTCGTAATTGTGTATAAATTTAAAAAAAAACCCGCTCTGGATTAAAAAAAAACCTCTGAATCTGATCACTCAATGGCTCGTATTTTTCCAGCGAGCTGTGAGAATGAGCGACGAGTACTGACAGAGAAACTGGAGAGTGCCAAAGCGGCGCTCGGTGAGATGAAGAGACTCAACGCTTCTCTAGAAGACCAAGTGCATAGACTTACCAACCAGCTCGCCAATTTGGAGGTGCAGAGGTATGGCAAATTTTAATGGGATTTTATATTACCCTTTTTATATCCATACTAATATTAAATGCGAATTTTTCATTGTTTCCAATAACAATAGTAAAAATTTTAAGCTATCGTGGCAAATTGAAGTAAAAATACCTACATGAAATGAAAAAAAAATAACAAAACGATTTGTATAAAAACAAAATAGTGTAAAATAATTTAACTTACGGAAGCCAGTGGCAAAAAATTCAAACAATCACGAATGATTTGCTGTCATTCGTTTAAGAATTCCCTCGATTTCTAATCTGATGACCATGTAAAGAGAATGCTTTCTAACAAAAAAAAAACCAAATAGCTGGACCTATTTGGTCAATGAAAATCATGGAACATACATAAAAAAGGTTCTGATGAAGAACTTCCTTTCAAAATCGGATTAAAAGATACATATTTTGAATTTTCTAAAATGCGCCATGTAAGTTTCAAATTATGTATGAACACAGGTAGACAAAACGTGGAAAAAAAGGTACGATACTTCCGAATCACCATTTTAAAGACCCCACGCTACACTAGCGCCTCTAGCGGCAAATACATAAACAATAGCCCTAATTCCTTTCGGATCGCAATAAATGTCTTGTTCTGCTAATGTTCATGATTGCTAAAGATAACTACATATTCCTTCTCACAGATCCGCCTTCGAGTCCCAGCTCCGCATGACGACGTGGGACGGCAAGGAGAGCAACAGTGACAGCGACCTGGAGCGAGAACTGCATCAGCTGCAGCGGGAGAGGACGGAGCTCAAGTCCAAGGTCGACGTGCTGCAGGACACCGTGCGCAAGCTGGAGGCTGAGAGGAGGCTGCAGAGACCTGCGCTCAGGAGTAAGAGCCATGACAGGGGGGAGAAGACGGTCTACTACTCGGATCTGGACTCAGGTATGTAATAATACTAAGTTGAGAGCCTTGACAAACACCTTTCTAGGCTCTCCTTAGGGGGTTGTATCAAGGGCCAGAGAAGGTACTTCTTGAAACGGCTCGTATTGTGAAAAGGTTCCTGTCTCTGGAGCCCTAAACACTGGTAGCTTGGACCCCGCTCCGGTGTAACACGATTTTTTATATTAAAAAAAAAATATATTTCCGTTTTGTAATAATATTTAAAAATGTAATTGATAAGTAAAAAAAATAAGTAAAAATTATAAAACAAAATCAAATTTAGAAACGTACTTATAGTCTATAAAACCCTGAAATGAAGGTGGGCAGGGCTCATGCTAAGGGAAGGGATAGAAAAGTGGATAAGAATAGTTACAGTATGGCACCCGCGTGATAAAGGTACACAAACTAATCTTAAGAAGATTGCTGGTCCGTGCAAAGAGCAAAATGGGTATAATAACAATAATAACCAATAATAAAAGCAATTGGAATATCTCCTATATCATCGGTGCGGTTATAAAAATTAAACTTACATACACATACACAAATAGCGGTTATGAGGGCAGTAATGTCCCAATATACATAATAACGGCTTCGACTTAATTTTAGGTTCAAACCCAGGCAGGTGCATTAATTAGTATATGTACTTTATTTCATCAGCACCGCTCTCAAAATAGTGAAAGAAATCATCGTGTGAAAATTGGCAAGTCCTAGAACTAAAATTTCGAAGCTATACAAAATTTGCCAACCCACACTGGACCCGCGTGGTTAATTATACGGCCAGACCCAGAACAACTACTTGTAGATCATACAAATATTTATTCCATGCGGGAATCGAACTCCTGCCACGCTGCGCAGTAAACAATCCAGCTAATAATTATTTTATTTTCCTGTAAATATGCAATATCTGGTCATAAAATATTGAAACGCCATTTATGACGCTGTTCATAATACATAGTACTTCTGATATCATTGTTATTGATTTTTTACTGTAGAAATATATGATTTCATTGTATTTCCCTTTTATCTAAAATTGACTCCATTGTATAGTTTTTGTTAGTATATTGTTTCGTTGCGTGTATATTAATAAGTATGCGGTGGGAACTATCCAGTAACTAGGTTGTCTAATATAAAAATTAGTGCAATGAGTCAGAATTATAAACTAGATACTGTTTTAATTGAAACATCTAACAACCATGCTGACCTAATGGATAAATTGACTGAAAATAATCTAGCTAGGATATAATAAGAAATATTTTTGACCTGTATTTTTTCTTTTCTTGCGTGAGCCAAAATTAACAATATGTATGTCACTTGGTATGATTTAAAAAAAAAACAATATATCTATTATTTTTCATTATCCTAACCGATGTCAATAGGGCGACACATCAAGCTATGCAAAACCAGTATTAGCTGTCCGTTAATTGTGTATAAAAATCGTACGAAGCGAGACCAAGACAAACTGGTCGGTAGCCGTGTGTACTTCATAGATTTGTTGTTAACGCTGTCGTAATGGTTTTTTGCCAACGTAAATCAGCCATAACGCATCATTAGCGTCATGTGGTTGGAGATAAGCCTGCAACCACATGATTTATTTAAATGCATTTGGCAAATATAGTTCCCTATCTCCAGAAACAAAAATAATTAACTGATAATATTGCCCATTTTTAATGTACTTTGTAAATTCAATAGGCCATTTAACTAATAAAAATCTAACAAGTCCGTCACTTACAATAACAAAATCCCATATTTTGTAATTTTCTAATATTACTGTGACTATGAAAATCGGAACCAAAGTCGTGTAGGGAGAATTGAGGATGAAACTCTGCAACAGCAGATCTTTCTATTATAAACACCCAAAATTAATATTCTTACTCAATCTAAATCCCGATCCGTTTTCTTTGATAACTGTTTGTGAATGAACTCTTTAAGACTGCTGGGCAAATTCGAACATAGATTTTTTAGATTGAGAATGCAACCGAGATAGATTATTAATATCCAGCGTTAGCCATCTACGTTATAAGTACTATCTTACCACTAAGAAGATAAAGTCTAAATTTCTTCAAACAATCTATTTTTATACCCATAGGACCGGATTCAACAAAGGATTCATCAATGCGAGGCTACAAGGACTCTGCCAACATTCCGTGCAAAGACAAAGGCTTCACCACAGACCTGAGTCTCATAGAACTGGAGAACAGAGAACTACGGATGAAGATCAGACGTCTGGAGAAGGAGTTAGCTGATAAAGTAAGTTGCAACTTTGTAGTAACAGAGCTTATATATTACGTGATATCATGACGTCACGGTAATTCGTTAGTCCCGTGATTCCACCAGGCTTCGGCTCAGTGGAGGTCAGCCGTCGTGAGGCTTATCGAATTTCCGTGACCCCGGAACGTAAAGAGCTATTGAAGGACAACATGGATTTTAGTCAGTACGAGACTGATAGTCTCTGCCCTGGGAGAGAGGACTCAATTGATGATTTTACCACGATAAAAAAGGGGGACCCGTCATTGTGCTGGCACTCTATGGGTAAATGGTCCTTGGTCAGACAGCGAGTCGCCCATTACTCGTCGCCCGCATGCTCGTGGTAACAGTGCTTTGTGTGATTTTCAATGACGCATAATGATTTTACCTGCTTTATCGGTCTTGGTCTTTCGTACTTCCTTCCTCTTTTTAATAAACTTGAATTAGTTTGTACGGATTGACACGTACTAAATTGTATGAATCAGCTACGATCAATGTTTCATTGTAATTCAGTTATTTTTATCATTTCTGATTGAAAAAAAGGCAAAAAACGTTTTGTTGGTAGATCTTTCACATTCCAAGTATGATAGACTAAGGATCCGGCGGTTGGGACTCGACGTGGCGCTGCACAAGACGGAGGCCATGTGTTTTCATGGCCGCGTCAACGCGCCCACGTCGGGTTACAGCATCACGGTGGGAGGGGTTCGCATCGGCGTCTTGAGGACGATGAAGTACCTGGGACTCGTCCTCGACAGCCGGTGGAACTTCCGGGAGCACTTCCTGTGTTTGGCCCCGAAACTGAATCGGGCGGCGGGCGCCCTCAGGCGACTCCTGCCCAACCTCAGTGGGCCAAACGCCTCCTGCCGTAGGCTGTACGCCGGTGTCGTGCGGTCCATGGCCCTCTACGGGGCCCCAGTGTGGGCCCTAAGCATCCGGACGCGACCAATCAAATTGGTCGCATGCCAGAGGGTCATGGCTATCCGGATGATCCGGGGATACCGCACGATTGCCGGCGAATCGGCCAACCTGCTCGCCGGATTGCTGCCCTGGGATCTGGAGGCGACTGCCCTCCAGCGCGTCTATGAATGGCGCGTGGAGGCGCAGCGCCGGGGCGTGACCCCGCTGCCTCGAGAAGTCGAGGCGTGGCGGGAAGAGCTCCGGCGCGATCTCAGGGCAGTATGGAGGGCACGACTGTCGCGACCGACGGCCGGGCACGCCGCAATAGCGGCGATAAGACCCCTCTTTGAGGAGTGGCTGGAGAGACGTCACGGCGTCCTAAGCTTCCGCTTGACGCAGGTCCTCACCGGACACGGATGTTTCGGGAGGTACCTGTGTCTTATGAGAAAGGAAGAAACGCCTGGGTGTCACCACTGCGTAGATCGCCCGGAGGACACAGTCGAGCATACGGTGCAGGATTGCCCCGCTTGGGCGGAGCACCGACGTGTCCTCACGGCGGCGATAGGCGGAGACCTCTCGCGCCCAGCACTGGTCGCGGCCATGCTGCGGGGCGAGACGGAGTGGGAAGCGGTCGCCTCCTTCTGCGAAGCAGTCATGCTCGCGAAGGAGGAGGCGGGCCGCGTGAGAGAGAGGACAAGGTCCTCCCTCCGCCCCACCCGCGGTGGTGGACGCCCACGGCGTCGGACGTCGCAAGACGATCTCCGGCCACCGTAGGCGCGGGCATGCGGGCGGCGAGTAAAGGGCAACTCGCCGCCCGACCATGGACCATGCCCGGGTCGACGGCGCGTCGTGTTCCACGCGCGCCTCAAAGAGCTGTCAGCAAAATGACGGGGCCCCCTCTCAGAGGGCCAAAGCCTGCCGGGGTTGCGGGACTCATACCATCACCGTGACCCCGGAACATAAAGGGCTACTGAAGAACACCGTGGATTTTAGTCAGTACAAGTCTGACAGTACCTCTCGCCCTGCCCGGGGTGAGAGGTCTCATTTGATGATTTTACCACGTAAAAAAAAATAAAAAATAAAAAAAAAAAAAAAAAAAAAAGTATGATAGACTAGCTGTTGCCAGCGGCTTCACCCGCTACAACTCCAAAATTATCCCACGGGAACAAAATCGGGATAAAAACTCCTATGTGTTAATCCAGGTTATAAACTATTTGTGAACCAAATTTCAGCCAAATCCGTTCAGTAGTTTTTGCGTTAAAGAGTAACAAACATCCATCCACACATACAAACTAGTAGGATAGTAGATATAATGTGACAATGCGGATAACTTTCGCGATTAAAAACTTAGAACTTTTGTGTCTTATAATCGTTGGCAGCTCAACCGTTATGTATTTATTATCTGTCTCTCCCAATAACACATAATAAACAAGTTCCTCAACTCAAGAAAGAAATATTTATACAACTTTTTTTTTTAATTTGACTTCTACATATTAAGTTACGTCTCAGAGCGTGAGTAGTTCCACTGTGGGAACGAGATGGCGCTAGACGACTTGTATAGCTCTGTGTCTTACCCACAGTGAAACTACTCATGCTTTAAGACGTCATGGTAGACCATCTGATTCAGAAAGACATGAATTTTTCCTTCCTCATGTCATCTTCAACAATCCAGGAAGCAGAACTAGCGATGGCCCGTTCCCGCTACCTGTCGGACCTGTCGAGCGTGTCTCCGTCGCGCCGCGCCGACGTGGAGCACTACCGCCAGGCCGCCGTACAGGCAGAAAGACTGCTGGAGAGCAAGGAGGCCTCGTACCGACAGCAGATCATGAGGCTTGAGACACAGGTAGGCATAAACCTTGGATATATAGGCTATTACGTTGGTTATAGCTTCGAGTGCCACTATTAAGCATAGCATAGTGTTTTTGGATACCCAAAAAAGTGACAAAGAATTTCTCTAGCATCCTGGAGGGTGTTTGCCCCGTCGTTGGTAGTAAGATGGTACAATGTACAGACACACCAACCTACCACAATCAGTCAAATTTCTTTAATATATTTTAAACCTTATTGCAATAGTGGAAGGTTTATATTCGGTTGGTAAAATCTGGACTGATTCGGGTAGTTTGATCTGCTGGCGTCTGTAATTACATGACACTATTTCATGATGGAGAATATAAATGTAGTGTTATGTTGTCCAAGTGTATTATCTGTAACATTACAAGTTTTCAATTTGTAACGAGCACCCTAATCAAAAGCCCTAAACTATATTTTTCAATTCCCCAGGCATCCCAGCTCCGCTCCCAGTTAACAGCGGAGATCCGTCGTCGTCAGGCCTACATCGCTCGCAGTGGTCGCGCCGCCAGGGACGTGCAGCGACTACGGTCAGCTTTGGGAGACTCACTGAGGACTGTGTCACAGGTAATATTATAGTAGCGTTATCAGACATGGGGTCAAGGGACAATAAACTACCGTGACGCCGGAACGTAAAGGGCTATTATAGGACAGCCCCTTGGATTTCAGTCAGTACAAATCTGTCAGTCCCTCCTGCCCTGCCCTGGGTGGGAGGACTCATTTAATGATTTTATCACCCTAAACAAAAATAAAACAGACTTAGGCAGGCCTCCTTTCTATAAAAGCGAGTGGGCTGTAATCCCCCATGTGGGCCCAGTTTGGGCGGGTAGATGATACATGCCTTTGAATTCATGTCGATTTCTTCATGATGTTTTTATAAGCACAGGTTAGGAGCAGTATAATGATTTTACCACCCAAAAAAAAAAGCTGTATTATCCACTAAAATAGTGAAGTAGGACTCTTACGGATGTGCGCACAATACCACATTCGCAAAATAAAATATGCACGAATTGTCTCTTCTGTACCACTTTTGGGAAATGGTACATTCGAAAGTCATTTGATTTTCCTTATTTTCCATTTTACATGTTTCAGAGGACTTAATTTTATTATTAAAAGTTAAATGCAAGTTTTCGGGGGCGGTCAGGTCATTCGCTCTTATGAGCCAGACAAAAAGGCAGTTAAACTTTATTAAACTGACCCACATCTTTATCTGCAGTCAACGCTCGTTAAAATCACACTACACAGAAATACAATCGGTCAAAATCAAACAAAGATTAATATTATCTTATCTGTTGAACTTCAGACGAACATAATAAATAACTTGATGAACTGGGTTATCTCGATTATTATGTGTTGGAAGTATTTTTATATTGGAAATCGAAGTAGGTTAGGAGTCAACAACATTTTTTTTGCGATAGGCTCGCCTTTGACTACTAACTCACCTGATGGCGGAGTTTAAGTAGGTTTTATTATTGAGGGACTTCACTGTCTAGCCCTTCAGGCATAAAAGTCCTGATGATACCTTCTGGCATCTAGCATCAGACTTCTAGACGTTCTGCAGCATACCATCTGTACCTTGTTGCTATTTCACCAACTTGTACTATACGTTTCCAAACGTCTTTCATAATGCGAACACGCAGGATTGGAACTTAAATTCCTACCTGCCTTCATCTGTGTTTCCAATCGCATGCAACCAACCCTTATCTCTTCATAGTTGCGACGTACAAGTTTTTTCCATGTAGGCTCGGTCTTTTGTCGACTTACGTTGGAAATCAATAATCTATCTCGGTTTCTACCTTGATCCCGATCATTTTCTATAACCAATTAACGACCGAATTTATCTATTCGAGTCTTAAAGATGCCCAATAAGAAGCAGCTATCAAAAACAAAAGAACAGGATTTGGATTGGAAATATTAATTTCTGGCGTCGGTTACTGTCACCTCTGATCCAGACAAAAATAAAGTCAAGAGCAAATACATCCTATATTTAAAAAAAAAGATTGGAAAGCTAAAGTTTTGGAAAAATATCATGTTAATATTTTTAACATTGTATAGAAGACACAAACAGTGTTGTATCAAATTGGTCAACGAATCCTATCGTTTACTGTACTACATTAGTGTTGTTATCAACAAAAAATGCTAGATAGGACACGAATCGGAAACATTTAACGATAAGTAGAGAAATAGTTTCCAAGTATAAAATTATGAACCGGTTTGTAACAATCGTAGTATTACTGTACATTTTTCCTGTTGCTGGATATACAAGCTGTTCTTCAGAAAGATCAGGTGGCCTACCATGATGTCGTAAAGCCAGAATAGATTTAGTGTGAGAACGAGTCAGAGATATAAAAGTCGTCTCGAGTTATCTCGTTCCCACAGCTGAACTAATTACGCTTTACCAGGTGCGTAGTTCTCACAACCGGTGTTCGTGTATCATGAGATGTCTCATGCTTGTTGGAGCCATGATCTCTACAGGCTGGCTGGTAGTAGCACTATTCTAGACTCGGAAGCCATAAGCACTTACGTCAAATCTTTTTGCGTGCGACTTAAGTGCTTTTGGCTGCCGCGTCTAGTATTGCAGACTGATGATGATTTTTGTTTCGTATCGATGACACGACATGTTAAATTTCATTGGCCCTGTTGATCGCGGCGTTTTTAGGTATTTCTCTAAATTGACTGCAACTCGAGCAAGTTGGCTATAATTAACACAGCCTGGGTTTCTGCCTACCACTATAGGAAAAAGGCGCGAATTTATCTCTTTTTAATGTAACCAATACAGAAATAAATAGGTAATAAAATAAAAATCACTTATTTCAGACACTTATAAAACTAAGCTAACGTGTTCTGATTGGTTAACGTGAGATTAGCACAAATCAAACTTTTTGTATCCATCTATTGTTTCCCTTAATAGGTCTATTGTAATTTATGAGTAAAAGCATTCATTAACGCATTCTTCAGAAAAACCACATTCCTATGACTTTATTTAGTAAAACCCATGAAGGAAATAAGGAATTCAATGAAAAAAAACCCATCTAACCAGCATTAAACCGACATCTACACTCCCGAGCAAAAGTATAGAATCACTTACTCCGATTCTGCGCGATCTTCAGTACTTAATAACTAGTTAGAATAATAAAAATTGTACTATTTTAAAAGTTAAAGTGTTAACTTTAAGTTGATACAAAATTCATTCAAATCAGGCCATTTTTAAAAGAGCTATCTAGGGTCAATTCCAAGTGGTTCCATCCTTTTGCTCGCGAGTGTATTATTAAAAATAATGTCATCATTCGTTATATGACCTAGTGACCTCACAATAAAAGGAAAATAAATAGTAACGGGGATTCCCGTGGTAGATATTGCGTGCATTTACATGACGAAGGGGAATCGTGCGTAATTCTGTTACAATTACTGCATCTCTTACAACCATTCATGTAATTTTGCACTTGCAAAATAAGTTACCAAACATAATTATGTGCTTTTGGAAATTCTTCTTTAAAATCTACTCCTAAAGTTCAGTTTACTCTAATTCATTAGGCAAATTTCTTTGGAATAATATTCAAGTTATTCTAATATCAACTCTATTCATCATCATCATCAGCCGGAAGACGTCCACTGCTGAAGATAGGACTTAATTAATATTACATAAAAATATTTGTTTATGCGGTAATTAAATCAACTAAAACCTAGGATTTGAATTATTGATTAAATTCATTGTTATTAAGGTAAACCGCAAGGCAGTTGTTCTCCAATTGAATTGCGTTTTCCTAGGTAAACAGGACCCATACATCCATGAGTTTCAGCAACCATACATCAAATACTCAATTTAAAAAAAAAAGGATTTGTCCTGTAAGCTTGAGATTTTACTACGATGTAGTTTATCGACCATAAAAAGAAGAAACTAATTGACAGGCAGTTCTGATAAGCACAAGCACCTGCCAGGTTATTCGGAGCAGGCATGGCAGGTGTGTCTGAATTGGTAATTCACCTCCGATAGGTTTCTGAGATTTATAAATTACAGAATTGAGTACCTATGTCAGTATTTCGTTAGACGATTTAAACATTTGATGTGTACGATTTGGGGAGGATCATGAGCTATCCATCACACACTGTTGGCAATCCCACGCCTAGGATGGCCGCAATCGCTACGCAATCCCTTATGCTATTGGTGTCTGGGGCGCGAGGAGTAACATGCCTCTCCCTCACGCGTTACTGCTGCGCAGAAGCAGGCGAGAACCTGTTGCCCCACGGGGCTGCACCTGCGTGTAATGGGCTGATATGAAACTCACCTGACTATTCAAAATCATTGTAGAGGAAAAAAAACTTTATTTAATTTCCCTAGCTATCGAGTTGTGTTCATTATGCCAAGTATTCAAATAAATGGATGTTATCTGTTTAAACTGAACTGTTTTCCTGTTTAATGAAGTTCAATGTAGGTATTTCAGTAGGTACTTACCTACTATTGCTCAGGTATTACAGTGTGGAATAAACTAAACGAGCCAAAGGCATAGGTTATTTAGTCTGAAAAAAAAAATTGGTTTTCGAACCCTCGACAAGCAGCGCAGCGGTCAATCGTTTAACCATTGCGCCAATCGAGCCGATAAATTAGGCTGGTCAGGTTTACAGTTGTTATGTATTTATCCAATGATCTACATATACCTGTAAGCTAATGACTAGCATATTACCGCTCAAGGTTTTATTGGACGTAATTATGACATTATTATGTTAGTAATACTATATTGAATTGAGCTCGAATAAAGTTTCTGGGAAATCACTGGACCTTGGACACAGGATAATGGAAAGACGTCAGCAAATTACGCATTATTTTAGTGTGGTAAGGACGGTAGCTATTTACTACTTCTAGGTACTGTATCTATTTGTTCCAGGTACAACAATCATGGGTCGTCTAACTGTCGGGTTACCCTTTTTTTTATCGTGGTAAATACACCAAATAAGTCCTCCCACCCAAACTGTCAGACTCGTACTGACCAAAATCCACGGTGTCCTTCAATAGCTCTCCACGTTCCGGGGTCACAGCAATTCAAAAATCTCTGGACCCCGGCAGGCTTTGGCCCTCTAAAGGGGGGCCCGTCATTATGCTGACACTCTTTGAGGCGCGCGTGGAACACAATACGGACGACCCGGGCATGGTCCATGGTCAGGGGCGTGGCTCATTACTCACCGCCCGTACCTGTTACCCTGGAACGTAAATTCGATGGATTAGAGTCAGTAAGAGTCTTACCGTTCTTTCCACTCTACCCAGGGCGAGAGGACTCATTACAGAATTTCACCACCAAAAAAAAAAGGAAACACAATGATACTTTTCCTTGCCCGACCAAATTGGACTTTGGGGACAAGTTTGGAACATGAATATTCGAATGTTGTTTAGTGGGTTTAGCCCAGGGCAGGAAATCACAACCATTGTACGCGTAGTCTACATTGATTTGTTTGTAATTATTAGCTGTCTACGTCAACTTTCGAGGCAAATAACTGTTTCCTAGTTCATTCATTCATAAATACAGGATGTTTCTGAGCTTGTATGGAAACTATGAAACATGCAGTGATGTTACACCTTCGGCAGGGTCGCTATTTTGGATCAAATTCTGGAAAGTAGTGACATACCTACCTACTTACGGCAATATGAAGTAAATCATTACATGCCAAATATCATTTTTTTTAACGTTGCCCCACTCTTAGAATTCCTCATGTATCGTAGGTGCTTTTACAAACATAGAAACTCACTCTAGGTCAGGAACAACTACTTGCAGATCATAGAAATATTTGTTCCATGCGGGGATCGAACCCGCGACACCCAGCGCAGCAGTCCAATTGCTCATCAGTCACTGCGCCAGACGTGAACTACAGCAGACTTAGTACTATTGAGCAGTGCTCTAAAATGTAGGGAGGTAGTTCAACTTAACATTTTATTACGGAACCACGCTAAACTGCATAGCAATTAAGGAGTCTTCTTACACGATGTCTAGCAATGTCGTTGGCTATGATAATCAATGCAAGCCATCTGAATGCATTATGTATTCGGGTTCCAGTTTCCGGTCCTCTAGGCTGCTTATAATGTGCATCCTAGTATTTTAATTAGCTGCAATTTAGTGTTCTTTAGTCGCATTGAAATGGTGTTTTAGCGAAACTTGGGAGGTGATTGGTTAGCTCCAGTAGACTTTTGTTGTAAGAATGATACGTGAAGGGGAATTATGCGATGAGGAGGGCGATGTGTGATATTTATGAGTGAAGAATATTTATGGGTGGAGAGGTAGAGGCAGCTCAAGGAAAAGATGAATGGATTGTGTGAGAAGAAAAAGGATTAACTAAATGAAAGAATGGAAGAAAAAAACGTATTATGAAGACAACAAATAATATGGGAGAACGGAAGGGAGGTGAAAAGTTAGAGGTACTACTAACTGGACAGGTAAACGTCCAGCAGTGAAGTAAATGATGTAGGATGAGGCTTGACAAACAGTGAAGACAATAAAATTACTGCTAATTGATTCATCAGTCGGAATAAGAAGAATTAATTGCTATAATTCTCGAGATGATGATGTCTCATGCCTAGGTATGACGCGGACTATGCAGGCATTTTTGCTCGATTACGCGTGAGGAAAATGAGCGACTGAGTGAATAGTTATTGAAGTATGTAATGAAAATGAGTAGGTATTTTTAACAAGTAGGTGATACGTAGGTACTACAAACATTAATTAGCGGAATGGAGCCCATTGTTGCTATTTAGGTTACCTACCTTACCTTTGGGCAAAAAAAAACATAGTAGGTTGTTAGTCCAAACTTTTTTTTTTTTTAATTCGCTATTTCCCTTCGCTGGCAGTGTTACAATAGGCTTAGGATCGTTGGAACAAGACATCGCCACAGTTAAATCGCACGTTAGTGGTTCCTAGAGAAACTACGCTAGGTCAGCTCAAGGTCGCAGTATTATCAAGCAAGTCCGGTTTGCAACTGCTCAAGTTTCATTCATATAATACTCACAATGTTTTTCTTATTCTCAGGACCCAGCTCTGGACTCGTATACCCTGGAACATGAAGCTCGCAAGTTGGACAGCACCCTCACCCACAGTCTGCCGCCGCTCAACGACAGCTACGACTCGTCCAAATAAACAACAGCACGGCGACAAAAGATATTTACCAATATCGAGCTGCCGGCGCTCGAGCATTGTGGCAAAAACACACAATAGGAATACAGATGGTGTAATTTATAACCAGCCGTGTAGTTTCAAGTTTCTATTATAGGAAAACTCTGGTGTGGTGTGTTAAATTAGCAGATAAATCGACACAATAGATGACAGCAACGTTATTCCGATATCCTTCAAACTGATTGTCATCAGTTTTTCCAAGTCACCGCGGTGACTATTTTTAGTCTTGTTCGAAAATTCCTAAATGTAAATTGGACGCCAGCGACATTACAAATATGGTAGGACTCGCGAGGGCGAGTATTTATGACAAATACATTCTGTAGCCTTCGACTCAAAAACAGGCCTCATTCATGATGGACCAAAATGTTGAAAGTTGTTACGAAATCGTTAATCAGTAAAAGTATTGCTGAATACCATTGTACCTACTTATCGGTACACATGTGACGTCATCACTGCCTGTGTCATATCGGACGAATGTTTACTAATTTCATTTGTTCGACATGTGAGTTACATTCGAGTTAATTACACCACATGTCAGTAGTTCGAGATGAATCTATTTGGAATGTTGGATATTTTAGGATTTAGGTAGTTCAAACGACCGAATTTTAAAGATTCTTCTCGGTAGGGGTAACGCACGAATCACGAGTAATTTAAGAGAAGCGTATTTGTCATTTAGCAATGATTTGTTTGATAACACGCGTGAGTCAATGCGTCTTGAACGATGATTCACACCGAGGTCAGTTCAAAGACCGGAAATATGGAGGAAGCGATTTTTTTTAAACGCCAATGACTCAGTAAAATCTAGTTTAGTAGTGAGATTACGTGTAAATGTGTGGACAGTATTTTAATATTTTTTCTAGTCAATTCGAATTCTGTGATGGTTTTACATATTTATAAAGGAACAAAATAATTTCGGTACAAGCATAGTATTTTTTCAACAGGTCGTGATTCTAAAGTCAATGTGTTGCATATTTTTCTTTATTTTAATAAAGCCATGATCTAATTAATGCTAACCAATACAAAAAATAAGGAGACTATGCCAAGGAGACTGGCTTCAGACGAACTTTTACATGAATTGTCTTACTGCTAATAAGAGACATCTTTTGTAAAACCTGTTTGGGGCCTCATTTAAATTGGTGTTTATCATTGTTTCACTATGTTACCTTGTCTAGTCATTTAGGTTTCACGGCCTAGTCTTAATACATATAAATACTAATGCATTTGTTATTGTCATTTAATGCTCCTCATCCAGATTAAATATTAAAGCGTAGTTATTTACAACTTTGTGTCCATTACATCATTGTTTTTGTTAGAATACGTCATTCGTATAAATTAACACACGTGTTCACAAAAACATAATTATTATAATGTGAAGATTTCTTAGTTTGATATAATATATATCTATTGTGTGATTATGCAAATTTTTATATTAAAATATAAGTAACAACCACCTGTACTAGTCATGATAGTATTAATTAAGGCCAACGATTCCATCCGGGACTAAGTTCTAATTACATCTATATGTGAATAACAAATATATCGACACCTAGGTACTTATCACGTTTTCCGCCTCAACGACTTATGAATATTGTTTAAAAATAGTCTCGTTGTAACAATGTTTATTTCAATATAACACGATTATAATAAAACATAGGAAAATAAAGCGAATATCCCGAAAATCCCACAAACACTTCAATCCAAACTGTACTTTGTAACAATGCATTGTATTATAACATGTTTTGTATAAAACACACAAAGTTTATAAAATACTGTAAGTTTCACTTCACGCTTTATCGTAAAGGGGGCGAGGCAGTTTAGCTAACACTATTTTATTAAGCATGGTATAAATGATGCGGATAAACGTTATCGAAGTAATTTTACGAGCATTTATCGAAAAGCATATTGTACTGATAAGTGTATATGCACTTAGTATTGGGTACTAATACATTATTTAGTAAAAAGGGCGGTAACAATGCTCCTCGCTAACATTTGACCCTGCTGCAGCTCGTTCGATAAGCGCCGCAGACGGGCTCGGGGCGCCAAGATAAAAATGGTTCAACACCATTTCATTACGCTATCTATTTGGCCGGCTATCGGCGCGTCACTGTAGACAACCCTATTGTATGTAGATTCACATTCCCACCAGCTTTACTTCCAATTAACGACTTGACAGCATTTTGTATTAAGTTATAATTTCGTACGTCGCACGCGCCCCATAGTGGGCTCGATCTATGTATGAGACCTTGTTACACACCATGGGGTGTGTCAATAGGAAACTAACGCAACTGTAATCCAACACTTGTTTTGCATCATATATTAGATTGCTTAGTTATCGAGTTCATAAGTAGATATTAAGTTAGGCGTATTGAGTTCGTTTCCACTGGACTGTGTCAATTCTTATGTTACTAGAATATCGACATACGCCCGCCACGTCACACTGCCATACATAATTTTTTAACATGATTGTACCTATTGTTTAGTTAGTCCCTAGAGTTAAGTATAGACACGTTTATGTAACTTTTTTACACTCATCAAGTCAATAAAATAGTTGTAGATGGTATATGGTTGTTTCAATTAATTAAATTCCATTAAAATTCCCGAGCCAATTGACGTTTATTTGATAGTCGGTGGGGTACCGGCGGCGTGCGGCCGCGGGCCTGGGATGTGACTCATCACGCTCGACCTCGGTTGACATCACGGGAGCACCGGCCGCGGGGGGGACAAAACATACCCCAAAACGATAATATTTAAAATTGGTTTTATTGATGCAAAAAAAAGAAATTAATAGATTATTGTACATGTCCATTATTGATTGAAAAGATAAAATATACAAGTTCTTAATTTTCACAATATATATAAAAATATAATTCAACTCAGATCAAAGTTATATCCAATATCCTTGTGCAGTAAATCTTACATGTTAACAGAAAAGAGAATGGAGGAAACATCTAATTCCGTAACAATATTTGAACACCTATATAATATTATTACGTTTAACAAAGTTTCTAGCAGCAAAACATAGGTTGATAATTTACATTTAAATGAGCCAGTAATCATAAAACTTTAATCCATTTACAATAACGATAAATTTCTTATTTCTCAATTTCGTAGGTTAGGGGTTATAGTATGGTGGCCTGTGGTGTACATTCATAACACAAGGCATAGGGCACCACCATAATTACACTGGAGACTCTAAGGTCGCAGGGTGCAATCACCTAAGGCTCTCTAATATTTGTTCAAAAGTTACAGAGTCCTAAACGGCTTCACATTATCAACTTTTCACTTGATACATTTGAATTATATAACAAGACAATAATATATTCTGAAAAAATTTAATGTATCCTTAACTCTCATATTTAAACATTACATACTGGGTCAGGCCTTCGGGGCACATCACCCAGGTCTTTTCGGAGCCTGCTTCAACTCTCACACAGCTGTTCAGAAGTTTCAGGCCCTCCCTTTATCAGTATGATTAGATAATAACTACTAAATGGTAAACTATATCTATATTAGGTTCAGACAGATAAATATATATTTATTTATTTATATATAACTATAAATGCAGTTGTGTCAACAGTTAGCCATTTGATGAATAGTAGTGTACATTTACAGTGACACTACAATGGGACCTTGAAAGATAATTTCAGTGTAAATAGGCAGATGCACTCATTTTCCTGCTCAATTATATTTCAGGGGACTGTCTGTACCTAATACCGTTAATATTATTATTAAAACAAAAATATTTTTAGTTGCTTTTCATATAATTGAAAATCATAATTGAGAAACAATGAGAAGTACATACATAGAAAATGTTTTAGTGAAGGAGTGGCTTGTTTTATTACAATATAACTGGAATGAACATTAATGAAGTCAGTATTGTCACAGGTTGTTCTAGAACATACTCCTCATAGCCTCTAAATAAATGAATATGTTTATACTTACATCAAGTAGTTTTTTAAATTTATAACCATTTACAACTTCTGAACCTAACAGCATCCACACATTACAATTGGAATTTCTAGAGTGAAACACACACAGAATCGTTGAATCTATCCTTGAATATTATAACTATCAAAATATAGACCAGAAGGTTTGAGACACATTGTATGGATAGGTTTCTGGATGTAATCCAAAACGCTCTGTGGATACTCCACCAGTGCCGCAGCACACCATCACATAACTCAACAAATGCACATTCTTGAAATGCTAAGGTATATTACCAAGCAATGATGCTCAACACCCGACCTAGATAACTTTGGGAACAGTCGAGAGCCAAATCCGGGTACCAGAAGTCTTTCAAATTATTAAATATTTTATACCTAGACGCTTCGGAGGCTCCAACGACATTCTTACAGAATGTGACATTTCGACTTTTTTTTTTGCTCACTGTTGATAGGTGTTCTCCTGTTGATTTGACGTACTAGGTCGAAGAACACATCATTCACGTGTATTTTGGCTTTTGCCGAGGTTTCCATGAACGAGCAGTTGAAGTGGCGAGCGAGATTGCTTCCCTGCTCCTTGCCCACCACGCGCTCCGCTTCCAGGTCAGTCTTGTTGCCGACCAACACCATGGGCACGTCGTCTTTGTCCTTCACCCGCAGGATTTGCTCCCGCAGGTCTTGTAAGTCGTTGAACGTTGATTGTGCGGTGATGGAGTACACTAGGACGAATCCTTGTCCGTTCTTCATGTATAGATCTCTCATCGCTGTGAATTGCTCCGTACCAGCCGTGTCTAGAATTTCTAGCATGCATTGTTGACCGTCAACTTCCACCTGTTTCCGATAACTGTCCTCGATGGTGGGGTCGTATTTCTCGACAAAGATGCCTTGTACGAACTGTACTGTCAGGGCGGACTTTCCCACGCCTCCGCTGCCTAACACGACTATTTTGTATTCGCGCATTATTTACTATGTTTTATCACGTGATAATATCAACTTAAATCAAAGATCAAATTGCTAAAAAGCACATTAACTAGTAAGTTATTGCAAAAAAACCTTTAACAAGTCAAACCGCCATGACACCGTTAGCAGGGCGATGGCTCACTGTGTCGGTATTGCCATAAATAAATTTAAATTATTTATCACATAGACTCGACTCTATGAACAAAGTTCAGATTTTTTCCATTGTACGCAATATTGTGGAATGTTGTATTGTTAGTTACAATCACGTTACAGTTTTGTAATGTTTTTGTCCGTATTTAATTTTATCAACAGTTAAATAAAACCCATGTTTATTTGAGTGAATCAACGGAGCGACTGATTTGAAAATACAGACGCATGCATCGTGCACCAAGTAGTTAAATGAAAATAAATTGAAAGGATGCATCAAATTATTTCATTGTTTCAGTTAAAATCTTTCTATAACTATAAATAATGTAGGTAGTCTCCAATGGATAATACTATACCCGGATTAGATATGAGTAGATTTTTACTTTTGCATGCGGGTTTATTGTCCAATCTTATAACTTTTTTATGATTGCAAGATTTAGGTGAAATATCTCTAAATTAGAGATTCATACTTAGAATCATCTCAAAATAAATCAAAAACTGAAATTGCTAACAGTATTCCGTGATAAACATTATTTATTACTATTTAGAATGCTTATTGTCTGTGGTAATATTGTAATTTTAGTTTTAAATTATTTCGATAGATGGCAGAGCATTAAACCAGACGGTTTGTTTGAACATCTAACGTATAGATGGCGTTGTTTTATAAGTACGCAATATAACTACATTATAATTGGTAGACTGACATAAAATATATCCCGATGTTAAAACAGGTATTAGAACGTCTTTAATTATCGAGAAGGTACAGACGCCAGCACATCCACCTATTTGTTAAAATACGATGAGCCAAAGTCTGCCGGGGTCCCGGGACTTATTCCATCACCGTGACCCCGGAACATAAAGGGCTATTGAAGGACACCGTGGATTTTAGTCAGTACAAGTATTATTTACTGACAGTAAGAGGTGGGAGGGGACTCATTTGATTATTTTACCATGATAAAGAAAAGCCTACCTTTCAATGCTGATGTTGCCGACGATCACATCTAGCGCCTCCACTGCTCGCGCGTTTATTTTTCATCACTCATACTCTGAAAGTAGGTCATTACATGCCTGGTAAGCGGTTTGAAAGTTATGCATTGCAGGCCTAGGGAGAATCGCTTTCAAGTAACAGCTGCCAAATTAAAAATATAAAAAAAAAAATTTAATATAATTTAGTTTCAGCTATTTTTCTAAAATAACATACTTTTTGTTTACTACACATATTTCATAACATTATCCTCTCGTTTCATCACTTCATTTATAATAGTAACATCATGGTGTCCAAAGTAGAGGACTCAAACCTGGTTGTAAGACCTATCAAAATAAGTTCTGTGATTTGTTTTTTTTTATGTCTTCGCCTGAGGATGAGCTGGACAAAACTAATAACCAGTGGCTCACACTAGCCTTAGGTCGAAATAGTTGGAAGTCATGGCCTTTGCCCAGCAGTGGGATGATACTGGCTGGCAGTAACAGTAACACCTCAGGTAATAAGTACCTACTCGGTATCTTTATTTTTTTGTTACCGGAGGGAAACCTTCAAAAGTCTCCCGGTCTTTGGGGATAAGATCGGGGCGTTTGAGATTTGTACTTCCTAAAACCACCCCGGTGATCACCATCAGCACATGTAGAACTGGGACCTCTTAAAAGATCAACCCCAGAACCCTCATGTAGCTGCTAGGGCACATTCTCGGGAAGACTAAAGATGTTTTCCCGGAGCCTCGCTGTGCACGGTAGCAGGTGATCACAGTGTTACCGGCTTCCCAGCGATCTCAAAGAATACTAGGTACATAAGGTTTCTTTGCTGGTGCAAAACTTGCGTCTTGCCTCTTTATAGTGCAACCCAATTAAGATCACCTATTTAATTTACGTCACACCTGTCAAATAGGAACATTCCGTACTTTTGGAGTGTCAGTTGACCATTGACACTGCTCTTCTTAGTTGGAACGTATTATACTCTGCTCCTTCAGTTCTAAGGTGATGGTATTCCGCGACACTCACTGTACCTAGTAAATCCTTAAAATTAATCAATGATGTAATATCACTGTCTCTGCAGGTAACCGGTAAGTAATTATTAAAGTCGTTTAGTCTTGGTCAAAAGTCGTTAATTTTAATCACAGCTCATCAACATTTTGAGCCATAAATCTCATCTGAAATTCGGAAGGAAACATGGGCACAGGCACACCTGCGTTCAGCCTTTAATTACTCTGCGTGTAATGGACATAGTTTAATACAAGCTTCGCGTGATGCACGAACGCACCCGATCATACCCAAAATGGCGGCAATGATAGGGCCGGACGCAGCAAATTTAATTAAAAAAAAGTGTGCGGTCTAGTTTTTCGCGATAGTCATGTGCCACTCCTTGTAAATTAAATTACTTTACGATATTTATTCGGATTTTCGGACGCAAGTTTGGTTTACGATGGACGTCGAGCATTATTTTGCTTTTTAGTAAAAGTATCTCTCTGGTTAATAAAGTTAGGAAAGAAGAATTGGATTAGGTAGCTTGTGCCTTGTTAGCCAGAAAAAGTTTGAAAAGCTGGAAAGCGTAGTGGGTACCAAATGAAATGCAAATGTTTTAGGGTTCCTATGTATTTCGAAGTTGCTGTTAGACGTCGATGGTGTCGGTATACTGACATCGCTTTATAATTCTGGATAGATAATTTAGTAAGAAAGAAAGTAATATAAGATAGATAACTATATTATCCATAAGAATTAAAGTTTGTGCAGGGAATAAAATCTTTCACCTCTCAACACTATGTGTGCGTTCACTAAACCTCGGAAAAAACTAAAACATGTGTGTTTGTGTGTTGAACGTGGAATAAAACAAAACATTTGCTCCATAAATCTAACCTGCAACTGTGCCAACCGACTCTTTGACTTGGCTGTCAACAACTATCCCTAAATATTTGGCGAAGGTGGGTTCGCAATCTCAGGTGACCGAAATATTTCCGGATTATCCGTAATTATTAAGTAGATACAGATAAGTGGATACATTACAATGAATTTTCAGTGGAAAGTACTTTATACGGTGTCTTGGGATCCCTGGGTGAAGCGGTAAGAATAGCTAGGCTCTTACTGACTAAAAATTCACCATGTTACTTCTGTTGGCATTTGCAATCCAGATCTACAGACGCAGGACTAACGAGCTACCGTGACTCCGGAATGTTAAGGGCTATTGAAAGACACCGTGGATTTTTTTCAGTACAAGTCTGATAGTCCCTCCTGCCCTGTCCTGGGTGGGAGGATTCATTTGATGATTTTACCACGCTAAAAAAAGCCTACCGTCGCCTGTAAAACAAACTCGCGATCCCGGCACGTAACTACGGTACAGTACAGTGTTCGTGCACTACAAGATTCACAAGCCGACTCAATTAAATGGAAAAACGAGATACAACTCAACTCAGTTGTCTTTGTTTTGAATAAATCACCATTTTTTTGATCAGAATAAAAGATTTTGTTTTTTTCAACTAAATAGACAACATTAAAGGGATTGTTTTCAAGGCACTTATAACAGTCAATAAAATCCTTTGTGATATTTATGACAGATGAATTGCCAATAGATTTTACGATGCAAAAGCAGTAAACAATTTTAAGAGACCATGAAAACAACGAAAATAATAAACGAAATATTTCCCGGAAAAATATTCGTTTCAGTTTACATATTTTGATTGTGAATTCGCGATAAAATATATTTATTAAAATAGCAATGAATTGTCGGATTTGTGTTTCTGCATTTTTAACATCTACCTATTTCATATTATCTTCCAATTGTATTTTCAACATCTGAAATATTTAAGGAAAAAAACGTTCAAAAACATAAGCTTGGCTACTGAAAAAGCACGCTCATATAGAGTTACGTACGAGACAATATTCTCGTTTAAATTAATTTATCCATAGTCGTATGCCACTTGAGCCTCACATTAGTCCTCCCCCACCCGAAGCGGGAATGGAGAGACTGTCAGACTCAACTGACTAGAATCCATGGTGTCGGTCGTTGGATTATAATATGTACTACGGGTGTCGGCTTATAAGACAGCCTCGCGACCTCTGCAAACTTTGGCCGTCTAAGAAGGGCCAGAGAGGTCAGATTGGTGACAACTCTATGAGGCGCTTGTGGAACACGATGCGCCGCCAACCCGGGCAAGGGCATGGTCCATGATCGGACAGCAAATCACCTGATACTAGCCGTCCGTGCAGACTCGCAGCTTATGTATATTTTTATGCCCAGAAAAAAAGTGACTCTGTTGTATAATTTTACTGTAAATATCTGAACTTTTAAAAGTGTCTGTTTTCAATTTTATTAGTTGACGGGCTTTGACACCGCTTAGCTCTAGTCGAGTGTCTCCACCCGGCTAATGAGATAACTTTGTAAGAACGCAACGTCGCGAATATAAATAAGGCTCGATAACACCACACTACAAAGTTGTGTCGCACGGAAATTATGAATTATTTTGTTACTTTTCGCTTTAGGATTTTATTTGGTGCTTATTTTTCGTCTGGAAGGAAATTTCTGGAACAATATTGTTGTATAACGACTTTTCTTAGTGTTAAGAAACATTTTGATATTAATTATTTGCATTTTATTAGTCTCTATAATGTTTTACGAAACCTTTTTAAGGAGGAAAATGAGTTTCACAGAGTTTTGAACCATTATATTTGGGTTATGGCTAAGGCATTTTACGGTTGTAGGGATCGATGAGCCGTCTATGGTGGTCCCGTTAGATTGGTGACAGCTTTTTGAAGCGCCATTGGAACATGACAGGGTATCTTATCAGACAGCGAGTCACCCATTTCTCGCCGTCCGTAGTTCTGCGCCTAAGGTGGCCGTAAATCGTCTCGCGACGTCCGTTACCGTATGCAACTCCCGCGGATCATGTATGGCTGGCTTAAGCTATGCTGCAGCCAGTTTTGATTTCAACCATCACTAGACACATTTACTTAATAGTACCTACGTAGATAATAACGTGTGTGTCATGACACTCGACCTATCAACTACACTATCAGCTCATCCGTCGCGTGTCGCCCCTAATTAACATATTAATTGCTGGCAATACATGCCGTGATTCACGCTACGCCGAACCCTATTCACGTGAGGCAAATAGGCCCGGAAAATGACTGGCCTATTTATTTTTTTCGTTGAAAGGAGAGTGTCGAAATCATGTTTGAGTAATTAATTTTATACAGTCATTGGATAATAACAGAAAACAGATGTCTAAAAAGTAAATATCAGTTTCAGCAATTTAGAAAATTCAATTTTAAACCATTTATACGTCTCGTAGACAATACTACTATTCGTAAGCAAAACGAATCGTTTTTCGTTTATAGGAACCGGGCATTAGATCATTGTCAAACTTGAAAGAACAAAAGGTATAAACTTGATTCTAAACGCATTAATTGCAAATATAAATTCGTAGGGGAATTAGTTCAATCAACTTTTTTACTGATTCAGAAATATCTTCAATAAGCGTGTTTGGGGATAAGACAAGGTACCTAGTATATCTTTCTACATGTTATACCCATCTAGCATGTACTACGAACAAAACGAATTATAATAATCATCTTTTTCTCTTTTGTACCATCACAGTAACACACTTTTTTCTACTCTCCTCTGTTAACTATCATGGTAACATTTACTTTTATGTTAGGACATATGAGCCTGGTCTGTTAAAAAAATGATCTTACATTGTTTGCAAGATAAACACCAATTTTAATATTATAAAAGCATATTCTTAACCGTCGTAAAATATCTCTAAACATACTACAGTGTCTGGTGTCAATGTCACAACTCCCAAAAATCTTTTGTTAGTCCCGAGTACTAAAGTAGACAGTTATGAATGCGCGAATAACTCAGCAGAATCTTCGTGAGTCATACAATTTGTCTGAAAGTATAAGCAACAGATACGCTCTTTTCATTTCGCTGTCCATTGTCAAAAAAAAACATAATAAACCAAGTATTTTAAACCATCCCTGCTATTGTTAACAAACAAACGGAATATCTGCATTTTTGTTTTATATTTCCACTTCGTCTGCAGCGCTGTTACAGTAAAGTGTTTTATTGAAATTCGTGTCTTGCACATCTTAAAATAGAAGAACATCTGGGAGACTGTGGAGAATACTAATCCGGGAATGTTCTGTTTGTGCACAACTCCATTGCTTTTAGCCAATATTCTAGTCAGTTTAAAAAACTTGGGACAATATATCGTAGTAAGAAAATTGAATGATATAGAGATAATAGTTACTAATGCTCGGGGTTTCTCTGGTACATTTCCCACGTAAATAATAACGTAAGATAACAAAGTTGCGCTAAGAAATAGCATGCTGAAGTGGAAGTGGGCTAGCCATGACTGCAGATATGCAGATAGAGAAGACATTGTGGGACGCCCTGCAGCACGATGTTTCGTTGATTTGAAGAAGGTGGCCTTCAGTGGATTGATGCGGTTTGCTCAGGACCGGGATGGTTGGCTTTCTTTGGTGGAGGGTTACGTCCAGCACTGGACGGCAATTGGTTGAAGAGAGAAGAGAACAAGAATAACCTTTGAGGTTACAAAAGCACGTATATGTCGCAGTCTTCAGAAATCAAGTTGGTCAAAACTTTCAACTTGAAAAGCTTTAGAAATGTCGCTTCAATTGGACAATACAGTTTGAATTCTAACTCTAGTGCATACAGGTCAGGTTCACTTCCATTTGTACAAGAAATTTCGCCAACGTGCACTATCCTAAAACGAATAAGGTTCATAAACAAAGGATTTCGATCTCTTTGTCTATACATATTGGAATTCCGTTCACTTTACCAACTTTCAACAAAATAAAATATTTTCTAACGTAAAATTTTAAAACCTAAACATTGCTCCATTTGTACCATTTTCAATTATTGTGTGAATCCCGAAGTACATTAGCTTAATAACGTTGAAAAGCTTTTGCTGAACAAATTCAGGTCGCATACGGGACGTTTCTTAAAGGCAGCTTCCATCAATTGATGTCGAGCTAAGTATATAGGAGTGCGTTGGGTCTCTTTGTAATTTATCTTGCAGTTTATGTTCTCCTGGTAGGACGGAAGACTTTATGTATGGGTTTATGACGCTACTAATGTAATTACAGGAAAGGAATTGTAGATACGGTATTTTACCGAAGGCCGCATTTTTTTTCTGAACTTTTAAATTAAGAACATTTTCAGTATTTTTTGAATATCAAAGAATTAATCTGTTAGCAAGATGAAACTTTTGTAGTTGCCCATTCTAAGAAGGTTCCAATAGAGTGAAACTAGAAACTTCATGGATACTCTTAAATCAAAACAAAGCTTAAATGTCAAAATTATTTAAGCCTTCCCATATCCTATCCTAACCGTAGTTTAACTCTGATAAAATTTCCCTTAAATCCAGAATTGTAACACGCCACATGGGTATTTATTTATAATTCGTGTTAAATAATCACGACTCTCGCGGAATTATGTCAAAACAATTTTGTTTGATAGCCTGATTGACGTCAACGCCATTAAACTCGAAAACAAACAAATTAACAGGATAATCCATACATTCTAAGAATCATTTTTGGCTAGGATGTGATTACTGTGTGGTTGGTTATTAAAAATGTTTCCTACAATAACATGAACACACGCACACACACTTTTTTTGGCCGAAGCCTCTTATTTGTCCTGACTGAGAGTACAAATAATTCCATCATTCATTTAGAAAAGTTAGTTTTAATGGGTCATACAACATTCATGAAAAATTCTAGCTGTTTTTGAATTTAAAATTAATAAAACCTGGAGTAGACTAAAAAAGCGTTCAATAAACTGTTTTCAGATTGAAAGTGACAACTTCACAGACAAAAGCAACGAAATGTATAATAGGACAAGGGAGTTTAGTCAGCTATAAAATTATAACTACACAGACAAGCAACGAAATGTATGTATATATTAAAATAGGACAAGAGAATTAGGGAGTCAGAGGACATGACGGCATAAGAGAGCGTCATGCCGTTTACCGTCAGACGAGTCAGTTTTACTGCTAAGACACGCCAATATATTTTTCAAAATAGGCATAATTACGTACCTATGTTCTTGCTTTGACATTTGTAACAGGTAGTCAATTGCCCAACAGTCTATCAATCTATTACCCAGTAATCATGGAAGATACTTTTGATTGATCGAAGTTTTATTTTATGTCTTTTGACAATTCAAAAGTGGCTGTAATGGCCTACTTAAAATAAACGCTTTGATTTTGATTGATTTGATAAGCTCAATGAAAAATCTGGTATTAATCTACATCCGATAAGGATCACAACACAGGTAAGAAACGGCTAAACAGATGATGTATACTGTAAGTTCATTAAGTAAGCAACTATCCAAGACTAACCTACTACAGTCCATCACCTTTGTACAGCGTGCAACTTTTAATTACAAAGTTGGATTCCATTTAAGAGAGCATATCTTATGGGCACAATACGGGCGGCGAGCGCATGAATGAGTTCGTTAGAACCAACTCTGACGTGGCTAAAAGCGGCACTGGGCACAGAGCTACGAATATTGAACCTTTTGGAGACCGCACTTGGTTTAATTTTTCTTGGTGGTCACATAGGCAGTCGCTCCATGTAAAATACTGATATTTAGCTGCATCCAGTTCGACTGAAAGGAATTACTGGTCTATAATATAGTTGAGAAAAGAGCTCGTGGCTAAATAAAGACACGCGCACAGATCGATCTTCCGGATTAAGCCGTGCTTGCCGAGGTTGGTCTGTGAGTGGGTGACCATCTGTCATAGCGAGTTTCCTCCGTGCCACGGAAAGTACGTAAGACATCATTTGTAGATTTTTGACAGTCGTTAGTAGTCCTTTGTAGTCAAAAGCTGTAAAAGTCTGACATGGGGAATCGTATTACCTAGTTACTGGGTTGTGGTGGTCCGATAGGAAGTAGCTCCATGTAAAACACTGATATTCAGCTGCATCTGGTTCGAGTCAAAGTCGACCCCAATACAGTTGGGAAATGGCAGGCAGGTTACTGGGTTTTGGAAGTCAGGTAGGCAGTTAATGCAGCATTGAATAAGATATTCATGTGCCTAATCATTTTCAAATTAGTGCCTTTCTTTACTATGAGCTACGTAAGATTTTGGACAAAAACCGAAAATCAAATGATCCGTGTTACTCTTAAAATAATTCAGATCGCTGTGTCAGAGGATTAACGAAATCGATTTATAGTTTCTGAAAACAGGTCTAGCTTTCAACGAGTATTATTTACATAATCCAGCGTTAATTATTCTGTGTATCTGTAATGGTGTCTGGCATTGACGCATGAAACCTTCTTATTATGTTATGTGTCACTTATACTTTTTAATAATGCTAGGCAACCATGACTATTGACTGTCACAAAAAAAGACTCGCTTTGAAAATTCTAAAATAGTAAATGTCGTGTTCTATATAAAATATACATTAAACTCTCAGTGAAGTGTTCCGTGATTAAATAATAAAAGAAACCGTCTCTAGAGACTCGGGTAATATAACCACATGTATAATACTTCACCACTTCTTTATTCCACTGCAGTTGTTGGTAAGAAACCACCCTTTGTTATTTATATCAGGTTCTGTGCCCCACTGGAAGATTCGGAAAGTATTTGCAATGGATTTTACCACGAAAATAGAGATAGGTAAGCTTGAGGGGAAGGTAAACTGGACTACCTGGAAATCTATTGACAAAGGCAGTTCCAAAGCCAAGGCTCCTATTATTAAGAGCAGGTTTGGGGATGCAGTCATCATTACATCAATGAGGGAAAGTGTTATGGTGTCTGGCATTGACGTATGAAACCTTCTTATTATGTTATGTGTCACTTATACTTATTAATAATGCTAGGCAACCATGACTATTGACTGTCACAAAAAAAGACTCGCTTTGAAAATTCTAAGATAGTAAATGTCGTGTTCTATATAAAATATACATTAAACTCTCAGTGAAGTGTTCCGTGATTAAATAATAAAAGAAACCGTCTCTAGAGACTCGGGTAATATAACCACATGTATAATAACTTCATCACTTCTTTATTCCACTGCAGTTGTTGGTAAGAAACCACCCTTTGTTATTTATATCAGTATCTAGTTAGTAATCGTTAATCGAACCTTTAACCAGTCAATCAATCGTAAAATCTTTTAAATACGCAAATATTCAAACTAAAGTTCGAAGCAGTAATTGTTCCTCCTTCAAAAAGTCCATTTTGTTATCTTTATTGCTAGCAAAGTTCTAAAGTATACAAATCTGTATCAATCTTACATGGTAAACATACATACATAACCATTATATATGTTAAATGCAATTTTTTTGAGGATTGATGGATTATTGTGATGATGATGATGATTCACTGATGAAACTTGAAACAGACCATAATTTTATAACGATATTGTCTGAAAAAGAATTTACGTAGGCGAAACCTATAATCAGAAACCACAATGTTTTTATAACATATAAAATGTTTGTTTGTTGTAGTAAACATATTTCAGTTTAAAAGTATTTATGAATAAACTGACTATAATACTCTTGCGGATCACAGTGGTCTATGATGTACAAATGGAGAGTCAACGGTTTAAATTAATTCCTAGAAAAACTCAAATAAAAGCATTCATTATATTCAGTTGCAATATAAAGTGGTCTCTCAAATTGCTTGCATGATTTTAATTAATATTTCGTTATTATGAATAGGTATCATGTTAAAATATTTTGAGAATTTCATCCACTCATTATTATTTCAATGTAATTATAATCTTGCGTGACTATGTCTGGGCTTATCCAAAATTAATTAGTATTAGATTTTGCATGGGATTTAAGTGGCAACACTGATTGGAACTTGTCTCACTTGCATCTTTTTTGGGGTATCAGCAACTAAAGAGCACCACCTACCACGATTCTGATGGATAGTTATACTTCTTTCCGGTACGTTTATACGTCTCTCATTGGATGTATTCGCCTTAATTCTTGGCCTCAAAGGTTAACAAAAACAGACCGAACTCTAGACCAGACACTGTCTATTACTGTTTGAACTCTGACAAATAATGGTCTGACATATATGTCAAAATCCAATATTAGCAGCCAGTACCAACGCTGTCTGGTCCGCTCGATTAACGCTTTAGTTATTGCAATGAGATCTTCGAAAAACAAAATGAAAAACTAAAAAGTCGTCTTACCGCATCAATTCTAACCACGTTCCGCCACTTTTCAGCGGGTGAAGTTAAATTGATCATTCAAAACTCGGATAATAGGCACTAGAAACGTGCTTTAGACCTTCAGGGGGGCCAATAAGATCCGGAATTCTTCTTCTCGATCATTTCCAGCGAACTAGCTCTTCGCCTACAATCGATTGTGAACTTTTAGTATCACTGTTGAAATTTCCTTTATCACCGCCTGTATTTTTTCTTCTTTCAGAGTTTCTAGTATTGTTAGTTGTGTAGATAAGTTCTTAGAATTGACATTTGTTTCATTTCCTTTTGAGGAAATGGGATAGGAAGACCTTTATTAAAAAATGTTAGAGAAATGGAGGAGCGAGGTGAGAAATAGTTACCTAAAAGTATACAAACTATTTTCTTCTATGTAGCGGTTTGTAAATGAAGAACTGTGAATTCAGCTGTAACTTAGTATTAAATCAATGGCAACTTACTGTTTCATGCTTTATGCTCTGGCCTCTAAGTCTAAAGTTGTTAATGCAAGCACTTGAAAGAGCATCTCACCAAAGCCCTGTCGAGTGCTTTGTTGAGAGTGGCTGTTAACACTTCACATGTAACTCCCAGTGCGTTCAAACTCAGGCAACCTTGGATCTGGCAACCTTAGAACTAGAAATACTAGGGGGTATTTAATTAACTTTGACACCACATCCTTACACGAAATAGAAAGAAGTAGCTGTTGAAGGACTCTAGACAGTCATCGATTTGGCCGAAATCACTGAGATGGCATCATCATAAAGTGCAGACTTAACGGAGACATAACCGAGGTTAAGAGAGGTTAACCGCTTACAAAACTATGCATATCACATGAGGCTACCTCACCCAAATTGTAACCTCTGTCAGAAGTCCTCTTCAAATATTCAATATACTTTGATAGGTGAAGACAGCGTTGACACACGAATATTAATGAACCCACATTTTGCAAAGTAACGCTTTCAAGTTTATTTAGGATGTCATGGGTTCAACATTTTTTTGCTGAACCCTGATCGTGGGATGTTCGGTACTGGAAATAGTTCGGTTGATTGGTTTTCGACGTCCGAGCCCGATATATGAATTCTGCGGATTTGTTCTGTGTAAACTCTGGTTTATTCCGATGTGTTAGATACTGTTAGTTTAGGTTTTATTCAAGTTTTAGTAAAAGGATTTTTATTTGGACACTATTTTCGCCTGATAGTAATCGAAGATCAATGTGGTTGAAATTAAATCACGCTTGCCTAGAAGTAACCTATTCAGTCTTGCTTTAAAGACTTCAAGATTGTAGCTATGAGAAAAAGCCTGGCCTTTGTTTTCTTGCCAGGTTTATATAAAGTCAGTCTTAGAAATCGATTTTAGTTTAATTAGGATAACACACATGAGCAGTGATGGCCCAGTGGTCACGACTTACGAGTTGTAGGTCGTAGGTTCGAACCCTGTCAGGCGCATTACTCCCAAAACGGTGAAGGAAAACATCGTGAGGAAACCGGCATGTCCTAGAACCAAAAATTCAAAGATATGTGACATCTACCAATCCGCAATGGGCCCGCGTGGTGGATTATGGCTCACTCCCTCTCTCAGAGAGGAGGCCTGTGTCCCAGCAGTGGGAACGTTATAGGCTGTTGATGAGGATAACACTACTTACTTAATAGTATAAAATACTTGCCTAATTTGACAATATGAAAACAAACTACAGGCAGTATTTGTGTACAGCGCTGCATTCTAAAGTTAGACAGAAAAATGTACAAAAAGTGAGACGAGAGATTAATGAACGAAGATTTCCAATTAGGTATAGACAAATAATTCCACAGAGTGAATATATTATATTACGATTATTTAAACTTAAGAGCCCTATTACAAAATGAAAGAACACAGTTTCTGTCAATTTGACATCGTGATGCCCCCCGCATAAAAACAAAACACAATCAACACAGCTACGCCTCGTATACCAGGACGAAAACAACAAGAGCTTTTGCCACTTTTTTTTCGAATAAACAAAGTGAGATCCCGGGCTTCTAGACACTACTTATTTTCTTAGTTACGAATGGATAATATGATAAATGTATACCTATCAAAACAAAATAAGGGCCACTCATTAAATTGCACTTTAAACAAGTATAACTCTTAGACTGATCGATTTTAGCGATAAGACCGCCCATTGTGTCACACTGCGGATTGGATATATTTGTAATTTACAAGGTGTGCATTTTAAAGATTATTCAGTTTCATTCTATACGAGTATATATCTTGTTAGGATATCTTTCAAGTGTTCATTTTGTTTCTTGTGACTAACTGGAATTCATAACTTATTTAATTAGATTTTTGAAATTATTTAGACCTAACGATATGGTGTTTAAAAAATTTCAAACTTTTTCTTGGACTTATACATCAAACAGGCATTTATGCCATCCATTTACATAATTATGGGCCGAAAATCAGCCACTTGCGGTGATTAAGGTGACATAGGTAAGGAGATATAGCCAGAAGAGGTCGGTTTAATGGTAGAATATTCACAACCGGTGTTTTAAAATATTTTAAACTGGTGTCAAAAGACGAGTAATATCAACAAACGCCGTGATCCAGGAAGAAACTGAGTAAGGCCCAAGAAGACCATCATGTTCGTTAAATCATGCAAAGAGAGCGATAAATCTACTACGCGGATCATAAAAACTCCATTGCGACAAGCCACAAGATTAAAAATATTCAAGAAGATGCATTGTTCGCCTGCACTTGACTGTAGCGCATGGTGCAAATTAAAAAAAAAACTCTTTGGGACATTGAAAACGTTATTTTTTCGATTTTATTATTTAATATGAAACCTGACACCTTCCTGTAATTTCTCACTTTTCATTCAATTACGATTTATTGGAATGCTAACTTATTTTTTGTATGTTTTGTTCTGAGTAGTACCTGTATTCATGAATAAAATTCACAAAATAATATCAGGCGAAAGAACCATGGCCTTGGGGCTTGAACTTCAATGCTGCTAAAACGTGAATTTTTCCGCAAAAAAAAGCCAATCCGACCCGGTTCTATCTTTCTGAGGTGTAACCGTAAAAAATTACAGACCATCTTGACGTTTTTGGGGTGCCGTTGACATCGACCCCGAATATTAGTCCACTTTTTGAGTTGGCTGCAAAAAAGTTAGGTATCCTTGTCAAGCGGTACTTCACGCCTGAACAGTTGATGAACTTGTATAATGTTCAAGTCTGGTACATGGAGTGGTACAGGTTGACCAAATCCCAACTCGATGCACTTGAGTCAGTTTAAAAAGCGCCCGGTATTGATCGAGGCCACGTACTGAGGGGCGAGACGGAATGAGAAGTAGTCACCTCCTTATGCAAAGCAGTCATGCTAGCGAAGTAGGAGGTGGAACACGTGAGGGAGAGGAAAGCCGCGTGACCTAAGACGCCGTGAAGCGATTTCCAATCAGGGAGGTAAGCCTTGGAGGGCCAGAGCTTGCCGTAGTTACTGGACTGTCTCATCAAAACAAATACAATGCAGCTGCCAAAACGCCGCAATTGACTGGATGCCGAACCTGATACAAGACTTCAACTCTCTTCGATGAAACCTAATTACAATCGATTGATGAAAAATAAGAAGCTGTTCCATACATCCTATTCGATTTTTTTTTCTAATACTCTGTAAAATTATTATAATGCGCGTTACTTTTCTCTTATTTTTATTTATTAACACTTACTACACACAAGTAAACATTGTATCTACGAAAAGGCAGACTTACTTAATGCCTTTTTATAGTTTAGTCATTAGGGACAAATTAATTTAAAAAAAAACCCGATCCAAAAGCAAGTTCCCTATATAAAGTAAAAAATAATAAAAAAACTCAATTTTAAAGTACCTACCTAAGTATAATAATTAAAAAAAAATGTCGCGTTGGGGGATCGCTCCAAATTATTTATCATCTACAATTTTTTCCGGTCCCCCTTTATGACAAAAATGCCTCAGAGAAGTTTAAAGGCAATGAAAATCCACAACAAATGGTATTTATTTTTATTCTGTATATCAAATAGATATAAAGTTACAAGAGGGAGAACGTTCAATATTCATAAAAAAATAATCTACACAGTTAACGAGTATTTTGAACATGATTTAGGCCGGGAGAAATCGCATTTCGGGCATACAATTATTATCAACTTGCTGCCCCGGAAAACTTCGTACCGCCTCTTTTTCTCACCTTCTAAACCTTCCCTGGTCTTCCCAATATAATTCAAAACTAAAATCAGCCAAATCGGTACAGCCGTTCTTGAATTTTAGCGAGACTAACGAACAACAATTGATTTTTATGTATAAGATTATTTTCATTATGACTTCACTAACATCAGTGCATTGAAGGCTTTGTATGGACTCTTGTGAGGAGTCATCTCGAGTATAATGCGGCCGTCTGGATTCCGAGTGAAATAAAATATAAAAACATGCTCGAACGGATACAGAACAAATTCGTTAGATTCATTTATTTAAAATTGTATGGAAGGTACCCGGGATACCCATTGCTATATCCTACCCTGTGTTCTGTCTCGGTATGGTTGGCTATTACAAACTGGAAATTGGGCGTGAATTTGCACTGGCAACATACATTTTCAAACTTTTAAGAAGTATTATACAAAACTCGGACATACTATCGGAAATAGCTAGGCTTCAATTTACCGGATGGGTACGTGGCGCGGCGGCGCATCCCGTCATCTGCTGGTGGTTCCGAGGGCGCGAACTAACCTGCTGGGGCGCGCACCGCTGAGTCGTGCGCTGCGCACTCTCAACAAGGTGGCGGAGGTCATAGATATATTCGACTGTTCACTGAATTAGTTCACAAGGGCCACATACTGTGTAGCATGTAAGGATTAGTTAAGTTTATTTTAAGTTACTTTGTTGCATTAGATTATGAGATATCTGTAATGGCAAAGAAACATGTGATAAATAAATAAATAAATATTTTTTATCCATTTTGTTGATAGGTGGAAAGTTTTAAGTAAATCACGTGAGATTAAATTATTTTCATACAAACTTTAATCCCAATTACACCTCTATTTTAAACCTCTTCGGGTATGAACTTTCAAAAATCCGTTTTAGTGCACAAATATGAATGCAGTTATTTAGAAGTTGGTCAAGTCTCTTGAGAAAATCTGTATTCAGGTCATAGTAATACATATCACCATAGTCAATTATGGGTAAGATGGGGGACTGAACAATTGTTGATTGCCTTTACGTGAGCAAAAGAGATATAGGAACGTTGCGTTCCTGTAACAGAAGAGCGCAGTCAATGATATAATCGGCGATACAGTTAATCCGTTCCCCCTCTACAAGTCATGGCTTCCTATAATAGCAGACTGGCACATGTCTGGCTTAACCGCTACCTCAAAACAATCAGATCACGCGGGACTGTCTTATCAAGTATCTATGCCCCCGGATCGCAGTGGGTTATTGAAGGACACCGTAGAGTTTAGTCAGTACAAGTTTGAATGTCCCATCCCGTCCTGGGTGGAAGTGCTGATCTGATGATTTTACCACGTATTAAAAAGCCATACCACTAGGGGCATGGCCGGTGGTATTGTGCGTCCGCAGCGAGCTATAGGTATTATACAAACGAATTGGAATATTTGGGAAGTTGGCAAGTCTGAAATTACATTTAATTACCAATTCAGAAAAATAGCTATCAGAATTATTTACCACGTACATTTATTATCTAGAATTATATCCACATTCGAATATAGGGAAAATACAATCAACACATTTATATGTTTAAATTGCAAACAGATCAGAATGAAATTAATTCAAAATATTAGCTTGTATCAAAAAAGGTTGGTCGCGCTATATTCTTGCCGATTGGGAAAATTCCTGGCCACCACTCATGACCTGCGGAAAATTTGAGATACTACATTTTTTATATGGAATTTGATGTTATGACAAAGACACTAGCGCCGCGTCTAAAGGTCATGACTGATGGCATGTATTTTAAATTTTAATGATTACGTGACTAATGTCAAAATGGTTGCGAGCGGTACGTCCTCGCTCTGAGAGCGCTCCGCGCTGTCTAAATCAAAGAACAAACCGTTCTTGGTTTTATATTGAATTTTGTCGTTGCATATTTTAATTATTTTATACTATTATTTTACTTTTAAATGTGCTAATTATTTTTTCATGCAAGCTAACATAGTAAACTTAGTTATTCAATACTTTTTGTTTGAATATTCAGTAAATATTGATAGATAAAAAATATAATTTCGGACGAAAAAATGTCAAATTCTTTCTGTTTTCCAGAATTATTTTTGGTGTATTTCTGAATGAAAATTAAAAATCTGATTAATACACTCCAAATATAAACTTTCAGGTGTACCATGGACATTTTCAAATGTTATTTTACTATTATACATTCTATGTAATTCAATACAAAAGTATGACAAAAAGTAGAATTTTATGAAACATCCTTTGCAGAGACAAGGTTTTTACTCATGTATGTAAACAAATCTAAAAATGTTTTCAATACACTCCACGCAGAAATAATCAAACTTTCTCGAGTATATATTTTTTTTTAATTTGCACAAAAACAAGGAAACGTGTGATAGCCCTCTTAAAATCTTTAATGTAAAATGTTTTTTATCAACAAAAATTTTTAATCACGTAAAATGTAGAAAACACATAAGCCGAGCATAGCACTTCATTTGTTTTCTCATTAAAAATCTAGATGCCAAGATAAGTTCAATTTGTAATTGGAATGTAATTTACAATCTAAATGCAAGTGCGCAAAAAGTTCAATTACTAACGGCGGGAGTGCATGATTGGACTACCGATTAGTTATCCTGTCAGTGCTGAATGAACCAATGAACGAATGAACTATTTATAACACTGCTCAGGACTTTTGTTAATTCGGTCAGCAGGGGCTCTCCCGTGAAACGATTTGAATTTGGATTGTGATTGAGAGAAGATTCATTTAGAATTCAAAACAGTGAAAAAAAAACGGTGATTGACGAAATTATAGTCTGCCTAGTCTTTTCTCATATTATATATTGAGGTCGGTTTTCAGTCGAACAAGATCCAACGACTGCCTATCGGACCTCCACAACCCAGTAACTTGGTAATACGATAACCCATGGTAAGACTGGTTGACAGACTTTTAGAACTTCTGACTAAAGATTTACAAATGACAGCCGGGACCAACGGCTTTATTGCTTTCGGGCACGGAGGACGCTCCTATGACAGATGTTCCCATCCCACATACCTACCTCGGTAAGCGCGGCTTATCCTGGAAGATCGGCCTGTGCGGCTGTAATTATCAATGTTAAGCGCCGTATTCACGTTCCATCTTGCTGTACGTCCGTCGTAACACCGTGAATAGGCTTGACGTACGTCATAATAATAATAATTACTGACGTACGTCAAGCATATTCACGGTGTTTTTGCGTCGTGCATCGTGTATGACCTTGGCGGGACGTACAGCAAGATGGAACGTGAATCCGGCGCTTAAGGTTCAAACTCATTATCAAAGCAAACATTAACTTTTTTATTCAGCCAATTTTTCATGAAAAGAAGGTACGATATCGAGTGCCATACTAGTAAAGAGAATTTAACGTGTTACACGAACGCACCAGATTTGCGTAGGTTATTAATTAAACCTCTGTGCGGATACAATAGGCTTTCATTGAATAGGTTTCTACTTTTTTGAACGAAATTTATTCCCATTTTGTGTTACTCCGACTGTTTTACTTCCATTTATTATTGGGATTATCAGGATTTTAGGGTTATTTTGTGAAACCATATTGTTTGCAAGTAAATGTTTATGTTTAATTACAATATTATATTGCTACTACATTCATTACAATAGTAGGTCCAGTGGTATTGACCCCGACCTGCGAGTTGTGTAGTTGGTGGGTTAGAACTTAGAACCTAGCCAAACATTTATTTGTGTAAGATTTTTCTTCGCTACTGTTCTAAAAGCGATGAAAGAATACATCTTGAGGAAAACAGGATGTCTTGACAAACTCAATAATTATGTCGAATTCAAACCAAGAATTCGACATTTAAAAACCCGCATTGGGGCCGCGTGGTAGATTATGGTCCACTATCTTTCAAAATAGGAGGCTTGTGCCCCACTGCTGGGATAAAATCCTGAAATACTATTGCCCATTTGGGAGTACATAATATACTCTCAAAATTGAAGAAAAACAGCCCTTCCCCTGGCAGCGAGAACATCACATTAATGAAACAAGTGCCTAAGACTTTGCTCAAACACCAATTTCCCAACCAAAAGATCAAACATAAGAATGACGAACAACAAATTAAGTCAACATTCAAGACAAATTCATAACTCTCCGCCCAAATTGAGCCATAAATGAAATTGAGACGCTATAATAAAAAGTGTTGGAACTTTCCGTCGACGAGACACTAAGAAAAGAGAATATTCGCAAAAGTACAGACTTTATGGTAATGTGTAACCTTGGAAGTTCAACTGACACTCACCGGTGGAAAGCCGTCGTAAAACCGGTCCGACATAAGGGTGCCGTCCGGTTTTTAACTTATGGACGGAAACTCGTTTGGGTTTTCTTTCATTTGAAGTTGTTACGACACAATCTCTGTTGTAAGGTTTGGTGCCGGGGATTTTTTTCTTTTGATCTTAAAGATATGACAGGAGTATTATATTTTGTAAATGATAATTTTTATTTTAGTTTTGATTAAGATTAAAGTATGTAACTTACTAGCCTGAAACTACATCGTCTGTAAAAATAAACTTGGACAAAACCTGAACAGTCTGAAAATTAGTTAGTCGTCCACATGCAACTAAACAAAGCAATGCAATTTAAATTACACAGCAACTTAATGTTGTAAAAATGCACTTAGAACTTAAAACGCGGCCCTCTTTACACAAAGCTTAAAGCTTACGACCTAATATTTAGAACTTTGCTCAAAGTTATAAAAGGTTTATGTATTAATTAACTGTACAACAGTTTGAAACAGGATGCAAAATTCGTGTTACAACACTATAAGCTTGGATTTTACCGCGTCCGAAACAGTTATAAAACTATACCTAATACCAACAATGTCCTGAAATATTATTACAGTTATTACAAAGCGGCTTTCCGTCTAATCTGAGGTTAAGTAAGTTATGAGACGCAGCTCAAAATTTACACTTTAATAGCTAAAATTTTGCAGTCCGCCCGGCCGGAGTTTCAAATAACAGTGCGGCTTCCCGTATCCGCGTCGCGTCGGTTCGGATACGGCTGTGCGGATATCCGAAACCACGGTTAGTGATAGATAATTTTGGCGAACTTTGATTTTTGTACATATGCATGTGTACATCGACCTAATTAAATTTTAACGGTATCATATAACTTGAAAATTTTGAAACTATTTTGAACACGTTACCACCTTTTGTAGAGTTATATTAAAGTCCTTAGTCCTTGTTACACAAATAGAACTAAAAATTTGTTTATAAATGGGACGAAATGTAATCTTTATATTTTGATTTTAGTTTAATTTCATTTGCTTACAAAATTGTGTGTATTTGTGGTATATTTTACTATGTTAGTTGTTCTTCAAGTCTTCACGACATCGAGCTCTTTTAACCAATTTAAGCCCATGATCCTCTTTATATCGTCCTTAAGAGCGCTTTTGTGTCCATGGTTTCCATTCAAGAAAACGTTTGCACCACGATTTCTCATCCCGGACAACAAGGCCAGCCTGACAATAAATGTATGTTTTTCTTTTCTTTTGGCCCTGCAAATAAATGTTTTTACCAACATTAAATTCCATAGTTTTATCATTATTCTATTCTAACACATTACATTACTCTAATGGCCGTTATCATGGTTAGATCTGTGACAGCAAGAGTTAATGGTTTTTTTCTATTTAGATGTTATCAGAGTAACCGAGCTATTTAATTGTGTCTCATGAATCCAATTACAGAACCTATTAATGTCAGTAGCAAACTGCTATTTAATTTTCATGAAATGATTCTCGTTTATCCGAATGCGGATATTTCGGATACGGAGCCCATCTCTACGAAAGGTCATCCCTAACTTATTCCAGTCGTATACAGTACGGCTCTAATAGAGTAAGATCCCGTGAACGCCAGACCTACGGTATTTTATAAAAGCTGAAACTTTGTCAGCGGATGCTCCCAACACTGGTAAGAACGATGGCCAATTATGGAGTTTGGGTGATGGTGGCTTTGGCAGATAGACGGTACTAAAGGTGTCAAAAAAAAGAGTTTACTTACGTTATAGTATAAAAGCTGATTTTTATATATAATACTTGGGTAATAAGTAGATGATGTGTCCTCTTTAGCCAGACACTTTTGATGGTTCCAACCCCTTGCCAGACACCCTTAAAGTTCACGAAATTATAATTTTACTTACGTTATAGTATAAAAGCTGATTTTTATATGTAATACTTGGGTAATAAGTAGATGATGTGTCCTCATCAGCCAGACACTTTTGATAGTTCCAACCCCTTGCCAGACACCCTTAATGTTCACGAAATTATAATTTTACCTACGTTAGTTGAACGCGGTAATCTCAGGAATTACTGGTTGGAATTAAAAAATCTTTTTATGTTGGATAGTCAATTTATCGAGGCAGGCTATAAGCTATATAACATCACGCCGTCATCAATAGGAGCGGAGCAGCATTGAGAAATGTTTCAAAATCGGGAAAATGTATTCCATTTCGAGAGCTTCCGTTGCGTGCGCTGCATAAACGGTTAAAGTTACGCATAAATAATGTACTACGGAATTATTCCTCATAAAAAAATCTAAAATAAAGTCCGCAACAGCATAATATGTCTATCTTTTAAGTCTAAATCACTGTAACCATTTTTTTGGAATTCAATTTTGTTTTAAAGTTAGTTAGGCATTATTTGCGTATTTTCATTTATATGATATTAATCGTTATCCAAATATATACGTTTTATAAAATTGCCCATGACATCGTTTGATATCAATGAATATCTTAGGAGATATTATAGTTTCAAAATAATACCACAACAAAATAATGACTGCCTTGGTATAATTGCGGCGGTAAGATCCCTCTTTAAGAAGTGGTTGGAGATGCGCTACGTCGTCCTCACCTTCAACCTGATGCAAGTCCTCCCGGACACGGTTACGGCGGGAGGTACCTCAGGGATTCGGTGGCAGGCGCAGGGAATGGGGAAAAGTCGGAACACGTGATTTTTGATAAACTCTGAAAGTACTGGACGGATTTGACTGTTTTTTTTTGTTGTATAGGTATTAAGTGTGTCCAACATATTTAAAGGCATTAATTTATCTTGAAAACTTGAACACCTGGTGCAGAACCGCAACAGACCAGCTAAACTATAAGAGATTCAAAATGGTGCCGTAGCAAAAACTGTTAGACGTGATGAGCATGCTCTGCAGAGATAATAAATTTGAAGATCTGGAACACCTGATGTGGAACTACAAGAGCCCAGCTATACTATAACATACACTGGAATGACGTCTTAGCAAGAGTTGTTCACTTGTTCAGCCTGATGGACACTCTTTGTTGACGTATAAAAATTGAAGATCTTGAACACCTGATGTGGAGACTGATTTCACTGTTTAATTAAGTATAAAATAACATAGCTGGATGTACCTACACGCAGCAGCAGGCGGTAACAGTTTATGATTATGAATAATTTGAATCTACTGACCAAAACTCCCATTTAATTTTTAACTCGGGCTTTTGGAATTAGGCATCAGACGTTTCAGATTTTCGATTTTGACGACCCCGTTGTCGCTGGCATAAGCATAAGAATGCGCGTACGAAGTTGCGGGCAGAAGCTAGTATCATATAAATGAAAATACGCAAATAATGCCTACTTTAAAACAAAATTGATTTCCAAAAAAATGGTTACAGTGACTTAGACTTAAAAGATAGACATATGCTGTTGCAGACTTTATTTTAGAATTTTTTATGAGGAATAATTCCGTAGTACATCATTTATGCGTAACTTTAACCGTTTATGCAGCGCACGCAACGGAAGCTTTCGAAATGGAATACATTTTCCCGATTTTGAAACATTTCTCAATGCTGCTCCGCTCCTATTGTTGACGGCGTGATGTTATATAGCCTACATCCTGCCTCGATAAATGGACTATCCAAAATAAAAAGATTTTTTTAATTCCAACCAGTAGTTCCTGAGATTACCGCGTTCAACTAACATAGGTAAAATTATAATTTCGTGAACATTAAGGGTGTCTGGCAAGGGGTTGGAACCATCAAAAGTGTCTGGCTGATGAGGACACATCATCTACTTATTACCCAAGTATTATATATAAAAATCAGCTTTTATACTATAACGTAAGTAAACTCTTTTTTTTGACACCTTTAGTACCGTCTATCTGCCAAAGCCACCATCACCCAAACTCCATAATTGGCCATCGTTCTTACCAGTGTTGGGAGCATCCGCTGACAAAGTTTCAGCTTTTATAAAATACCGTAGGTCTGGCGTTCACGGGCTCTTGGTCCATAAGTTAATTCCGCGCCGAAAGGCTCTCAATTGAGATTTTCAACTTTTATGAAAAAAACAAATATCATTAAAATCTATAGAATTCCTTCTACAAACTTTTCGGAGCGAGGTTCGATAATGAAAAGGGGAAAACTTTTTTATTTGTTAGGTTCTCTTAATATTTGAATATCGGGATCGCTGAAGGTTATATTCGGGCGGTCACGCTTGACGGTTTCGTTTTCCAGCTGAATTAAATTCTGTGGAAAACTTTCGATTGTGAATTTTCTCGGAACTAGCTTTGACTTTGATGCTGTTAAGGTTAAATATCTAGCAAAGAGAAATATGTATAGAATTTATTTAGTCGAATATAATCTGGATGAATTTACTATGGCTGATACTAAAGGTATAAATCTATAAACGTTTTCAATATCTTTATATTCATATGGTGTTTTACTATATCGTGTAATATAGTTAACAAAGGTTGGCGAAGTGGCTAAGCGATCGACTGCTGGGCAGCGTGTCGTGGCTACAATCCCCGCACGTAACAAATATTTCGTATGATCTGCAAGTAGTTGTTCCGGGTCTGGGTGTTTGTGTATGTGAGTTTGTATGTTTGTAAACGCAGTCAAGATACAGGAAGAAATTCAGAGTGTGGGCAAAAGATTAAAAAAAACAACATATAAATAAAATATACCAAGAATAAATAGCTTGAGGTACATAGAAACAAAGTTGCGAGATAAAGTTAATAAAACTGAAGATAAATAACTCTAATTCTCCCACACTTACAATTCACTTTTACTTATTGTGACATCCACATTTCCGCCTAGTATGGCATCAGCTGCCAATACCCCCACATCCTTACAAATATATAAATCGTTAGATGTGTTCCCACTTTGCATCCCTAGCATGAGTTTTCACTATATTACTTTCCAGTATTTACAGCGTTTCTTGTATGAAAAATGGATCAGCGCCTCTGGTGTGCGAAGAAGGAACTAACTTTTTCCTTGAAAATTGACAATTTGAAATTTTCAAAGTTCCAGTTTTTACTTTACGTCTCAGATACTGAAAACTCGTGCTAAGGATATTGATTTTTGTATCACTCACGGGATACAGATAAAAAAAAATGCTACTATCAGCATTTTTTTTTATACGGTGCCCTTTACTAGGATTTTTCCTGTAACGTGGGTGCGTTTACAAACATAGAATCTCACATACACAAACACCCGGAACAAATAATTGTAAATCATACAAATATTTGTTCCGTGCGGGAATCGATCCCGTGTCACGCGGCGCAGTAGTCGATTGCTTAGCCACTGCACCAATAGTGTCGGTATTGTGTATATTATCTAAAAACAACAAACTTTTTTATGTCTGTCTGTCTTTGTGTTTGTACGGGCTAATCTCTGAAACCGGCCCGGTTTTAATGGGACGTTCACTGGAAGATACATGAGGTACTAGGGATTAAGGGGTAAGGCTTCTTATCACGGAATTGCCACGAGATCGGGATTTACTTGGGAATGTCAACTCCTGATATTGCTGAGTCAATTTGTATGTATGTGTATGATAGGATGAGGCCAAATGAGCGTAATTTTTGAGTCGTGAGTCGCAGAATTTCGGTCATTTTCATAGAATTCTTTGCGACGCGTCTTTTGTTTTGTATGAAAGCGACCGATATTACGGCGACGAAAAAATTACGCTCATTATTTCATAGCATTCCAAATGGAGTCGGTCCAGAATTTGTCGATGAAAACGAGTATTTAACGTTATAAATCTTCACATTTAACCATGGATAGGCCACAGATGTTAGTTACTTTCGCTCGTCACTCTTTTTTATCGAAGCTTCCCGTCTGGTTGCCATAGTTACCCGTCATGGGTACGTGTGCGATGATACGGCGTTTGTTACCACGAACTTATAAGATATCGTAGTTTGAACTGTATTTTTAGAAAATAGATTTTGGTTTTTATCAATAGTGGCTTTGAATGGGCAAAAATAGGCTAGACTTATGACTCCATCACAAAAAATGTTTTGTTTGTGGAATTGCGCCTTTGGTGTACGAAGAAGGAACTATTTTTTTTTCCTTTAAATTAATGACAAAGTTCCAATTTACGTCACAATAACTGAAAATTCATAATCAGGTGTGGTGATGTATGGAACAAATAAATAATGCTGCAGCTACCCTAACAAAAACAATAGATACAGGCGTTACCGACATGTACCAAGGTCTAGTCTAAAGCCCGCTGTACACATTGGGCCAACGCATTGGGCCAGCATATTGGGCCAGCGTATTGGGCCAGCGTATTGGGCCAGCGTATTGGGCAAACGTGCACAGACCTTCTTGGCGGTATGTTGGTAGTTGGCGGGAATACTGGCAGGCCAACCGAAAGTTGTCGGTTTTTCGTGCACCAATCAAAGGATCTTGGCGTGATTCGCATACAGTTTTCACACGTTGGCCTGATGTGTAAACGGTGACGTGACATTTGGAATTCGTTAATTTGGCTCAACATGCTGGCCCAATGCCTTGGCCCAATGTGTACAGCGGGCTAAATATGCTCAGTCCGTCATGTTATTTCGAAGAGATGACACAGCACTTTTGAAACTTTCAAAACGAAGGCAGTCATTTGTTTTCCTTGACGCCTGCTATGTGGAAATGCGTTTTCTCTTTTCACGTAAATATTTCGTGAACGAATTGTTTGTCAAAAATTGTGACACTTGTCTGATTGACAGTTTAATTTGTTGTGCGAGTGTTTGTTTCCCTCGACTAATTGGCTGCTAGGCATGAGGTTCTGGGTTCGGTTCCATTTCGGTTCATTATTGAACCGATAATCATTGAAATCGGTTCACCAGAAATTGGACGTAAGTGTTATGGAGTAGGCTTTTTATTTATATTTTGACGGCGTTGTATCAAATAAGATTTCTGTACTTTTTTTAGGTGATAAAATAAACAAATTTTTACGAGTCCTACCACCCTGGGTGGAGCGGCGGGAGGTACAGTCTTGTAGACTTGTACTGACTAAAATCAACAATGTTCCTTCAATTGCCCTTTACGTTCACGCTTACCCGTTTGGACAGTTCCACGACCCTGAAAGTCCCTCTGCCATCCAAGGCAGGCGGTATAGACTGTCATATGCTTATTGGCTCGGCCGCTACGATAACCGTCGTCGTATATAATTTTATCTAGTTTTCTTCCATCCAAACAGCCAATTCCCAGAAAGTTCAAGAGTCTTTAATCACAGTACAGACAGCAAAACCACGATGCCATCGTTCCAAACTTTGAAATACAAGGCAACCGTTGAATGGCTATCTCAAACGACAAATTTATTAGCCACGCAGCCAGTAAAGCATCGGAAGCAACTTGTTCTGTCCGTAATGTTAGAACGATGTGTCGGTAACTTGTATTCTATAGCTTTAAGTTATGAAGGATGGGCGAATGTTGCTTTTGTTTTGCCCAATTTTAGAAATGATAGCCCTATACGCAGACTAGGCAAGCTGTAGGGCTATGGAGACAAATGCTTACCGGGGTCGGGACTAGGCAAACAGGATACCATGGTCTTGGAATACAAAGGTATTTGAAGGGACAGGGTGGGTTTTAGTCAGTAGGAGTCCAACTGTCTTTCATCTACTCGGGAGATTCATTGAATAGTTTAAGAGTACACGACTGTGATGATGATGTTACGATGTTTTCTAGAGGGCGCCATATCCAATTATAGTGATGTCACATAGCCTATAACTAGCAGACAGTTAAGACGCAAATTATAGCAAACTCAACGAATTCTGTGACTCGCCATTCGGTGATATTTGGTTTGAGCACTATCGTGGGGCTGTACGAGTGAGATGAGTTACTTGAAATACCTGAACAACTAACGTTTAGTTGTCATTATCTCACTCACTCGAGCCTCCCCAAATTTAACAGACGCATTTGCACTTTATTACTGATGCATATGGTTGTATCTTATAATTAGGCAAGACACAGAATTAGATAAGTTCACCCTATGATCAATAGTTCAGAAGTTATGAGGGACACAAACATAAAGATAAAATCATAACCCTACCGGGGAAGAAATAAAAAAGGTCGGCATAACATATTTTCCTCCTCAATTCCCATCAGCCCTCAATCTCAATATTCATTTCAGTAATAGCCAAAAACCAGCACTATTTCACAAAATAAACAACCTTGCTTACTCTGATTTACGAGTAAAACTATCCGTGAACACATTTTACCTAAACCAGTCTTAAAGTTAGTTAAAATTTACTGGTACTGCTATACTGTATACAAAATTAAGACTACCAGTCCATTCCAGGTAAATAAAAATGTCAGCTCGGGATTTTTACGAGCTAAATAACCGCTGGTCGTAAGTCAAGACAAAATTGTGTACAATTAGCAGACCGACTAGCTGGCGTAATTGCCAGAGGAAAATATGCTAAATTTAGACAAGCAGGCTTCTCGTCAACTTTATTACGGGACTTATTCTGAGGGCCGATTTACCAGTATTTTAGATGCAGCAGCCCAGTCAATTAGCAAGTTGAAGTGGCCGTGAGCAGGCCACATAGCACGCAGAATAGATGGCCGATGTGGCTGTAAGGTTCTCGAATGTGGACCACGGACCGGTAAGCGTGGTGGATAGACGATCTGCGCTAAAGGCGCTCCCAACCGGTCCTATTGGAAATCTATAGGGGGGGCCGTCACAGCTAGACCAAAATGCATTAAATATATGTAAATATTGAAACGCGCACGAAGTAACTTATTTTTAAACAAAACGATTTATTTATCTTACACTAGGAGTTTCTCCTCTACCGTGGGCGCGTGGGTGCGCTTACTACGCACCTGACCTTTCAGAACAGCCAATGTTTGGCGCTTACGGAATACCATAAAAAAACATCAAACACGTTTGATAAAAGATTAAGAATTATTTTCACTGTAATATTGAATTTCGGTAGCAATGCAATGTTTTCCGTATCGGCATCGTGTGTTCTATTTCGGCGTTTCCTTTGAAAGGTTTATAAATGCTCTGCTTTCAAAACATCGTATTTCGGGAAGGCTTTTCTTGAAATAGATGTCAGGTTTTAGGAGATCGAGTGGAGAACGTGTAAGGAATGTTTTTAATTTCTTCTGATATAGTGTAGTATTGTTTATTAGGTGCGTCCACACAGAGCGAGCAGCTTTGCTTAGCGCGGCAAATGCCTCGCGCTCTATGTGGACGCGCCTGTTGTTTTCCAACCGAGGCGAGGCCTGAAACAATATTCGCGAGCAAAAAAAGTCTGTATGGCTCGGCAACTCGGTCGTTCGCCCGCGGCCGCGCGCTCGCTTTCCTCGGCCGAGACACGTCCACACTAACTAATCTGCTTCGCGCGGCAAATGAATATTTTGTGTTCGTGTGCAACGGCAACGTATGAAAAGTGTCGTGGTAAGCGTAAACCTCTAGCTGGTTGGAACAAGCATGTGAGCGAGGCTCACAGGAGGGCCAGACTGGAGTTCAATGTGTGGTGTGGGTTTGGTCGACCTTCCTCTGGTCCCATTTTCGATGCGATGACGCTGGCACGAAAGACCTTTAAGGGGAAGCTTAAGTGGTGCCAAAAACACCAGGAACAAATTAAAATGGATTTATTAGCCAAACATCATGCTAATTCTAATTTCAGAGGATTTTGGAAGGCCACGAACAAGTTGAACCCCAAGCCTGGCGTTCCTGTGAGCGTCGATGGGGTATCCAGCCCTAAGGACATAGCGGAATTGTTCATGAGACACTTTGCCATTAAGTCGACACTGGGGCCGCCGTGCCGGGTGTTCGGTGCTGGCCCGGAGCGTGGGGAGTTGTCCACTGTAATACTTACCAAGGAAATCAAGCTCATTATCCAGAGGATGGCAAGAGGCAAATCCCCTGGGCATGACGGACTCAGCATTGAGCACCTGCAGCATGCTGGTTCCCACTTACCGCGAGTGTTGGCATTATTATTTAATCTGTGTCTGTGTCATTCACATCTGCCGCCTGACCTGATGCGAGCTGTGGTGGTGCCTGTTGTAAAGAGCAAAACTGGAGACGTATCGGACAGGTCAAACTACAGGCCTATTTCTCTCGCCACTGTCGTAGCCAGGGTCCTTGACAGCGTGCTAAATTCATATCTAAATAAGCATGTGCGACTCAGTGATGCCCAGTTTGGATTCCGGCCTGGGCTGTCAACGGAAACCGCTATTGTCGCCTTGAAGCACGCTGTCAAGTATTACACCGATAGAAATACACCTGTTTATGCGGTTTTCCTTGACTTGTCCAGGGCCTTTGACCTTGTCCCATACGATCTCCTTTGGCAAAAGCTGGATGAGACGACACTACCGCCGGAGTTTGTATTACTCCTCAGGTATTGGTACCTGAACCAGGATGCTCGGGTGAGATGGGCGGGTGAGCTGTCGGAGGCATGCCAGCTAGAATGCGGGGTGAGGCAGGGGGGACGGTCCTCGCCTTTGCTCTTCGGTCTGTATGTCAATAGTCTGATTGAGCGACTCAGCAGCACACGTGTCGGCTGCTACGTGGATGGAGTATGTTTTAACAACATCAGCTACGCGGACGACATGGTGCTGCTGGCTCCCTCGATCGGTGCTCTCCGAAAGCTACTCAGTGTATGTGAGTCGTACGCTGTAACTCACGGGTTAATTTATAATAGCTGTAAGACAGAATTCATGGTCTTCGGGTCTGGCACCAGGTGTCCCGCTACTATCCCTCCTCTTCTGATGAATGGACACCCGATTAACAGGGTTTACAAGTTTAAATACCTGGGCCATCTGGTTACCCATGACCTGAAAGATGACATGGATCTAGAAAGAGAGCGCAGAGCATTGTCAGTTAGGGCGAATATGTTGGCCCGCAGATTTTCTCGATGTACAGACGCAATTAAGATAACTCTGTTTAAGGCGTATTGCACAGCACTGTACTCAGGAGCTCTGTGGTTCACATATACCAAAAAGGCTTAAAATGCTCTGCGTATCCAATACAATAATGCATTCAGGATATTGTTGCGGCTGCCACGGTTCTGTAGTGCCTCGGTCATGTTTGCGGAGGCGTGTACTGACGGCTTCGATGCACTGTGGCGTAAAAAATCAGCCTCGTTACTCTGCAGAATACGGAGCAGTCGCAACACTATCCTGCAGTCGATAGCCGACCGGGCAGATAGTCCGTTAGTATGGGCGCTCGTGAACCGGTCACGTTCCGTTTTATGTATTAAGTACTAACATAGGTTAAGCAGTTTTGTTACTAACACTATAGATCAATGTAGTCTGTGCAAATAAAGATAAATAAATAAATAAATAAATGCCTCGCGAGGCTAAATATCTTTTATATGCTGATTTATTAAATTATCCCACCCACAGAACATTCCGTTTTAAGCGTTTTAATCACGCTCCTGACTTCATCTTCATCGGTGTCAAAGAGGACAAGAGAATCATGTATATGTATATTCAGTAGGTGTTGCATTATTATGGTTTCGAAAACTAGATTGCACCGGTAATATACCGGGAAATATCGTTTTCATATCGTAAAACCTTCGTTACTCCCTCTCCTTCAACAATTACACTAGATTAGCCTCATCACTTATAAGGATTACAACAACGATTACATAGAGTTCAAGATAAACTTGCGAATGGTGTTAACTACTACCATTAAGTTTTTAGTAAGCTGCATAGTTTGGTTTAAGTGGTGTTTTAGTAATTATCATTATTATCTGTTGCTGTTGAGTGTTTCTTTTATCTTCATATTTAAGTGGACTTTGTAAAAGATAGGTTACTGTTTGTATAATGGTTGGGTTTTATTGCAAAAGTAATAACGAAATGTCTACTAAAATTTTATTCAGCTTTAGAAAATTAGAATTTATCACCTGCTTCGCCTTTTCCTTGCTCTGTTGAAGTGAGAGAGTTGGACAAAAGAAAGAAGGACTAGAAGACGCTAGTCTTTTTTTTTTATGGCATTGCCAAACTGGTTTACGACAGCGTCCAATTTGGAATTCGCCGTTCAATCAAGAGATTAAACGTACTTTTGATTACTTATCAATAAATTATATCAACACTGAATTAGAACATGACATGTTAAAGTCCTGTGGGCATTCGATTTTTTTAAAGCTTTAGTTTACAAGTTTTGTAATTTCGTAACATAGCGATTAATCACATACATATTTTGGTGGACTTAGCGCTAGAAAAAAATTACGCGTACAAGTACCTACCTGCTTGGGTGCTTCAAGAAGCTGACAGCAAACTGACGAGCGGGCATAGGGCTAAACGTCTGCCGGACTTGCGAACTTGTAACGGTGACCCTGAAACGTAAAAAGGAATTTTAAGGAAGAGTGTGGATTTTTGCTCAATGAGAGTATAAAAGTTCCTTGCTTCCAAAGTGGGCGAAGAAACTAAAAAAAAGCAGTACATGTTAAGGCTATAGCAGGCGACACATCTTCCAGTACTGATCTCGTGTGTGTAGGTAGTTGAAAGTAGATAGAGGTTCTTAACATCTCAAGAACACGTGTATCTTCAAAGACATAACATCCAAGTCTGTTAAGTTTCATGTTTGTTACCGAGCTCTCATTACTTTATTCAAATACGTATATTTGTATATAATTAACGAAATGACGAGTACGCTCGCAAGTAAATAAAGTACGCGATGTATCTAAAACTTCACAAGTTAAGTGACTAATTTACTTCGTTGCCAAAGCTCTGAGACGTGAAAAGGGTAATTAATTAGCGTCCGACTTTGGTGGAAATGTGTCCTGAATTGCCGTCGTGTGTTTATTTACTTATTTGGACGATCGTTTAGACTGAGTCTGTCGGGGATGTGAGTAGGCGGAAATTATGCTTATTAGACTGAATATTTTTGGTGATTATAATTGTTGAGTTGGCAATAGGTAGGCAATAATATAATCTTGAAAATTACCAACTTGGATAGATAGGAAGAGTATAAGATGGTAGGGGTGAAAAAAGCTGATGTGCCGACTCGAGGCCTTAGAACTTGTATTCATGTTTTTGTGACGTAAACTCGTACTTGGACATTCGATAAAAAAATACTGTCGCTGGTTCTTACCCCAGATGCGCTTTACCAATACTTTTATTGTGTACGCATAGTCGCATACAAAGCGCTATACCAATACTTTTATTGTGTGAACAGGTAAAGAATGGAACTCCCCGCGTTGGTCCGTGTTTCCTTCTAGCTATAAGTAACCTTGGGGTCTTCAAGTCAAGAGTGAATAGGTTACTTCTAGGCAGGCGTGCTTCACCATCGACTAATGTGGTGACATACCACATAATCAACCACAAATAACATCGCTTTCCATCTTGCGAGATAGTGGTCAAACGCGGACCTACAGCAATTAAAAAACAAAAAAAAAAACAGTAGATCCATCGAGATAAGACCTTACATCGACTTAGAACATAGATATAAGTTAGTTTTACCCGGACAGGTTACCGATGTTCTAGTTCTCGTGTTTCGCTTGGAAAACCGGGAATTGCGGTGTCAATCTGTCTCGCCAACGTCCAGTCTTTAAACCGGTTAAATCCGGACAGATAACGGGTTTGGGCTTTGGTTCTCTGGAAAGCGGAGCGGATTTTTAAGGAGCGAATTTTGGAAACGCGAAAGGCCATTCGTAGAATAATTGTTCTTTATCTATATTAAAATTGATCTATATTACGTGAATATACCATTTTATTAATTATATAATACGAGTATGATTATATAATACAATTTATACTATGAATTTGTGAAAGACTTGGCCCCGAAGAGATGATAAAGATTTAATAATTTATTTTTATTACGTATTTGAGAAAAGTTATTTTAAAAAATGACGATTCGTATTCTAAAGAATTCTCAACTAATTGATAATGCTTAGCTGTCAGCTAATTGCTGTAAAAGATGGCAAAGGGAGCTACAAACCGATTCAACATCTAAACAAAAGACTTGAAAAAGAATAGAAAAAGTGCCTTTTTGAAACTATTTTGATCCGTATCGTAGAATACTGTTACATTCTCTAAGCTAAAATAAGTCGGGGTGCTAAGACAGGAAACCTCCACGTGCGCCCGTGGACTGGAGTTCCCTCTCGGATACGTCCGGGGGGAAGACCAGTTTTTCGGGCCGGTGCACCCTGGGATGCGGGCAAAAACTCTTCCTTAGGCACTGTGTGCCTAAGGGGTCTCTTTGCCCGTATGCGAATAGCCTGTCGTGTGGACGCTCCAACGCGTGTCCCTCTGATCAGCAAAGGGCACAGCGGCGGAGCGGGCTTGCGGACGGTGAGTAATGGGTAGCTCGCCGTCCAACCGAGGACCAGGCCCGGGTTGGTGGCGCTTCGTGTTTCGCGCCAAATGCCTGCTAGGGTCGCGGGTTTTTTCTTAACCCAGGATACCGCGGCCCCGGAACGTAAAGGGCATCGGAAGGAACACGGGTGGATTTTAGTCAGTAAAAGTCTGACAGTCCCTTCCGCCCCACCCAGGGCGGGAGGACTCATTTGATGATTTTACCACCTAAAAAAACAAAGCTAAAATAAGTCAGCTGTCAGCTGGGAATGTGCAGTGCAATAAACTGACAGTGTTAATTTTATAAAGTTTAATTTATAAGTAGGTAAATTATGTATTTATGTAGTACCAATTATGTGTTATTGAATTTGTGCTACATATTATAAATGAATACCTTCAAAAATTTTCCATGAGCTCATATTTTATAACGGCAAAAAAATAAGCTTCATAAACATTATTAGCGAAGGAAAAGAAGAGATTTCTTAATAGCAATACATCGACGTATGGTATTTATACTCTTGACCCATATCTGTTTACAAGGAAACCAAATAGGCCGGGAAAACCGATTTTTCCATGAGGGTTTATTTTCTCTCAGTATTTTGATTTCTATTAAAAGCTCACAATAAGATTTTTATGTAACCGGATTGTGTGGAATTTTACCGTCTAATTTCTTCACGGTTTTACGCCAAACTTGCCTTTGTATTTTTCCACTATAATATTAATAGCAACCCGGTTTGAAAGATGGAGGTATGCTCCTGGAAAAGTCTTGAATTTGAGTCAGGTGTTTTGATCTCACTCCTGTGTTGGACGTAATCGGAGGCCTTACCACAAGATTTCTGTATTTTATTCAGCGTAGTGGAAGTGTTTACTGCCTTTATTTATCGACAATTGAAAAGGCGCCTTTAGTGCTCAAAGGATTGACTATTTACTCCATCAAAACTAACGTCAAAGTTACAAAAATTGGAAAAGTTATGCTCTCGGATTGTGTCGCGGGATTTATCAAATTGCCGTGACACTGGAACGTAAAGGGCTATTGAAGGATACCGTGGATTTTAGTCAAACTAGTCTGACAGTAATAGGTGTAAGGACTCATTTGATGATTGTACCATGATAAAAAAATGCCTCAGATTGCCTCCTATAAGACCAAGAGAGTAATGAGACATAATGTACTTGTGGTGGCGTACACAACCCAGCACACACTATAGTTACTAATTGTGATTGACGCAATAGCTGAGCGATCTTCAGTTGAGCTGCGTGTCGCAAATTCGGTTCTCGAAATAACAAATATTTTTAAAAGCTTACAGATTGTTCTTGGTTGGCCAGTATGAAAATTATAATGATTGTAAACGGTCCCACGATAAAGGAGAAGTTTCGAGAGAAGTGTTTGAAGAATACATAGACAGAAAAGCAACTTATATGGCGTTATCTATCAAGGCCGGATTTCAATGACATGAAAAAGTACTTAAAATGCTCGCACTGCTGAAAAGTTTGTATGGTTGTGATCCATGAAGCCGTAAGTGTTGCCAGGCACCCACTTTTATAGGAGAAATACACAGAGTGAGGAAAAATAATAAAAACAACACTGCTGCGCAGATATCCATGACGGAGTTATGTCATTCCCAACCCGCTCTACCTACAACATGACCACAGCCTTACCCACTTCTGCACTACTGCACTTTCATATATTACACATGTTATAGTATTCGATTGCCAAATCACATGGTTTCTAAACCAACCTAGACTATTCCGTAGATTATAGTCTAATAGTCTATACCAATACGAAGAGGTTTTGAAACGGGCCTTTCGAGCAAGACTCAATTTACAGAAACCAAAGCTTGATTTTGGACACGATACATTCTGCAGCTTAAGTTTGTTGAGAAAAGGAAAATCTGTGTGAGATAATAATAAGGACCGAACAGTCCGACTCGCTGTCAGATCGTGCCCGGGTCGACGCGCTGTCCGATTATGCCCGGGTCGACGCGCTGTCCGATCATGCCCGGGTCGACGCGCGTAGTGTTGCACGAGCGCCTCAAAGAGTGTCAGCATTATGACGGCATTGGTTCCCTTTAGAGGGCCAAAGCCTGCCGGGGTCGTAGGACTCATGATTTACCGAGGCCCCGGAACGAAAGGGCTATTGAAGGACACTGTAGATTTTAGTCAGTACGAGTCTGGCAGCCCACGGACGTTGACCTCGAACATGGACCTTGCCGGGGTCGACGGCGCGTCGTGATCCAGGTATCCGTTACTCTGGAACGTAAACGGCTATTGAAGGATCACTGTGAAATTTAGTCAGGACAAGTCTGACAGTCCTTCCCGCTCTGCACTGGGTGGGAGAACTCATTTGATGATTTTACCAAGCTAAAAAAAGGGCAGAAGATAAGAAAACCTGTTGACCTAACCAGGAGTCGAAAGAAACCTTTATAAAAAGAACATTCCCGTTACAAGACCCTAAATGTGTCTTATGTAATAATTTTGATTATAGTTTGGAAGATGGGTTTTTTGCACCTGATTTGGACCGAATTTCTCTTGTATCGTGAGTGCGTTTACAACCATTAACTCACCTAAACAAACACCCAGAACCGTAACAACTACTTTTAGGTCACACAAGTATTTGTTCCGCGCGAGGATTGAACCCGCCACACGTAGTGCAGCAGTCGATTAACGATAATATTATCTTGATAACGGTGTCTTAAATACCTAGCTATAATGGACCCTTCATGATTGTATTTATAGCGGTGATAACACTATTTATTTTACATACTATTTCATTTTATACACACTGTTATTAATATAGTACACTATATTATACATATATATTATATAAGTATACTTTCTGTATTCAAGCTGATTTTCGTCCGTTTGCACTCACCACGTAGGCTCAGGTGAAAAACCAAGCGTCGGGCCATAGTGGTCCGGACATTTGCTGAACTGAGGTGATTTGGCGCAGCCGTGAGTCACATAATAGTTAGTGTGTTTTTACTTTTACTTTTTTTATACATTTTCTTTTTGATTTGGGGTGGTATTAGGCATGTGTCAATACGTTTTTCTTTCTTCTTTCTTTCTTTCGATCGCTCAGTCACTGCACCAATAGTATGTGTGTGTGTGGCTTACTAATTGTTGTTTTTTACTCTTTGGTGGAGGTGCGAATGTGATCTATTATCACATGATGTCTACATGGAAAAGACGTAAGACGAGGAGTCGTCGCGGATGTGCGAAAATGTATGAGAGTCACGCCCGCGCCCCGTCTCTTCTGTGTATACGTCGCGACGCATCTATACATTTCGTATGAAAGAGACGCCGAAAAGACTATCTAAGTCTTTTCTATGTGGCCCGCGCCTTACGAATCGTGTGATGAAGATCGAATGGCACCAAGTGCGCATAACCTGTTTATAAATCGGAAAATAACATATAAGCTATACCGAAATACATAAATAACATAGAATCCGCTTAAAAAAAGAAAAACACATCGACAAGGCGTGGGCGAAAGTCAGTCTTTTATGGAAAATGTGTTATACAGAATTTTCGTATAAGTCTGGATTCTATGAAAAGACTGGTTCAATAGCCTTTTTTCCCGTTATATCGCTGGCAAATATAACAGTATAGATGTAAAGATATTTCTGATGGCCTCAGTTATGTTTTAAATGGTACTATTGCGAGAAATAAAAACAGATAACGGTTATTTGATGGGAGCTTGCTTGCTAGTGGGTCGCGTTACTGACAATTTCATTTTTTCTTTTTGATTTTCATTAAATTGTTCAAAAGTCTGGCATGGAAATGGAGCAGTAAATTGATAAGTGTTTGTTGTAATGTTAAAAAGTTATTTGTTTGTTTCGTATGTAGGTTCCAACAAAAAATCGTTCTATCTAGTTTTTGTCTAGAAAGACTATCTAATTATAATTTTTGTCTACAAATAATAGAGAGCGTAGGGTCTGGGAGAAAAACGTTATGCCAACGAAGTCAGAACCTAGTGTTAAAATAAAATAAATATGTACAGATTTGTACAAGCTACACGATTAACTTTCTCAAAAATCTCAATAGTTAAAAATGGATGGAATGGAATCATATTCTTAATGTTTGTGTTAGTGAACTCCAACAACGCTCATCAATAAGTTAATTTACTACTAATTTACTGCGAAATCAGGTACCTACTGACATAGCAAGAAGACTGCATTCCTCGTATCCATTGTAGTAGCAAGTGAACTAATACCAACTACTTAGAATGCATACCGATGTCTATAAACTAGCTTCTCTCAATTACAGCTTTCCTAGTAATCTAATACACATCTGAAACGAACACCCAAAGCAGCTGGCAAACAAGCAACAAAGCGCTAACCCTCTTACAGTTCCAGCGACAAAAGCGCTTTATTACTTAAAACATTCCTCCAAACAGTTTGCATAAGGGGCGTCTTAACACAATTGCAAGAATAGGTCTTCGACAAACTTATGCGCTGAATGAAGCGCTCGGGGGAAAGTCCTCAGAAGTGAGGACAAACTTGTGTAACGGCCTTAAGTGAAGTCGTGAAAGAAATCAAAGGTAGTAGAGATGCTTCCGACAACTATTTGAGAACTAAGAATGTTCGTAGCGCGAGCTAGCTCGAGCGGCGCGCTTTAGCTGCAGTTGATACTAGTTTTTGATGTTTATTGGAAATGTTTGAGACTGAAGTTGGAGTATGCAGCGATAGATTTAGTTGTACAAGTGTTTATAAACTGACAATACAGTATAAAGTATTTTTACCCGCAATTAGCACCCCAGCCCCGTGCCCACTTTGGGTGTCATAGATGCTGAGTAGTAAAGTATGGAAGAGGGAGACATGGTGTGGTAACTCCAAATAAGTCAAGGGCAGGATAGAGATTTTTTTAATGAATGGTCGATAGTCGGACAGCGAGTCGCCCATTAATCGCCGCCCGAATGTCCGCGCCTGCGGTGGCGTGGCGTGGCGGGAGATCGCTTAGCGAAGTTCATCGCCGTGGGCGTCTACCACTGTGTCTAGGGTGAAGGGAGAACGCTGTCCTCACCCTTAATGCCCATGGCAAAATAGACTTTGATAGTGTCTATATTTGGATTAATTTAGCTAACATTACTACTCGAGGACCTTGTAGTCTTTGACCAAATATCGACTATGATCAATAAACAGTTAGAGATGACATTGCTCAATCAGTTTGATGTTATTAGCAGTTATGAGAACCTGCTAATTATTGCAACTATGCATACCAACCCATACAAAGAGCAGCCATCATTGGAAATATAATAAGCGATGCCGATTAAATGATTAAATTTTGACATGTAGTCTTTGATCGAAAAAATTATCATCATTACATATAAGCCCCTTCATACACTTGGCTACGCAAGTCTTCGATACCTTACGATTTTAGTATCCATTGACGCGTGCCTGTGTACGAACCTCTATGGGTTTGTATTCCGATAGTCGCTTGGGATACCGAAGTCGTAAGGTATCGGAGACTTGCGTCGGTCGCCTTGTGTACGAAGGGGCTAATAAAACAAAGTCGCTTTCCGCTGTCCCTATGTATGCTTAGATCTTTAAAGCTACACAACAGATTTTGATGCTGCTGTTTGTTTGGTTGTTAGTTTACGGCTTTATAATGTCGATTAATTATTTAAATGATGAAAAATAAATGTTTGATTGTAGGTTACAGAGATTTCATAGAAAAACAACTATTTTGTAACACAAATTACTAGATAGGATGTCCATTATTTTCAGCCAAAGTTACCCACAACAGTAACCCAATAAAATAATTTTAATTTATAACATTCAAAGGTCCCAATTTGCATTTACATAGATAGGTAACTTCCACGTATTTCAGAATCCGGTTAATTATACAGAACCCTCTTCCAATCTTAATTGGAATCGCAATAATAATATTTAGTACCAATAATTTTACGTCAATAGCTACAATGTTGCCATGTTGCGGAGTTAATTTGTAATTGTTGTAACGTATACCAATTTGTTATTCTGTTGGATTCAGTTCACACCAAGACGCGACGCGACGCGATTATATTGGAAATGTCTTTTCGTGTAGTAAATAAAGTAAGAATTTTTGTCACTTTATTGAAATACACTCAATTTGCGCGCATCGTCACGTCGTCTCACTTTTAGCCCATTCGTACACAAGGCGATGCAAGTCTCGAAATACCTTACGACTTTGGTATCCAGGTGACTATCACAATACACATCCATAGAGGTTCGTATACAGGCACGCGTCAATGGATACCAAAGTCGTAAAGTATCGGAGACTTACATCGCCCTGTGGACGATGCGGCTTAGACTATAAACTGCTAGCTTTTATACGCGGCTTCAGTCTTAAATTACCTCTCGTGAACTTACGACTGATAAAAATCGTACGTCCTAATGTAGGTGACGGTATTTACGTGGCAAAGGCCCATTGACTCGTCTGGCTGTGGTCTCAAACGTAACATGGACTTAGTAGTAGTAGACTCCTCCCACCCAGGGCAGGGCAGGAGAGACTGGCTTATACTGACTAAAATCCACGCTGTCCTTTACGTTCCGAAGTCACGGTAATTCGTTAGTCCCGCAGCAGGCTTTGGTCCTCTAAAAGGACCCCCCTCAGAGGTCATTATGCTGACAGCTCCTTGAGGCGCGTGTGGAACACAACGCTCTGTCGACCCGGGCATGCTCCATGGTCGGACATCGAGTCTCTCATTACTCGAGGGCGTAGTTAAAAAATGTCTCAAAAGGTTCCTAGTTAACCGACTTCAAAAAGAAGGAGGTTATCAATTCGACGGTATGTTTTTTTTTTTTTGTGTGTTTGTTACGCGATTTTTCCGGCGATTGTGGACCGATTTTCAAAATTCTTTTTTTGTTCGAAAGGAGATGCTTCCGGAGTGGTCCCATATTCACCAAGTCAAGATCTGATGATTGGATCCTGGAGAAATCGAGGGCAACCCTAAATTTTTATAGGCTCACATATAGTTTTTCGCAAATATTATGAAGTAATTTAAGTATTTGCGTATGGTAATCATAATCTCATGTAGCTGAGCTGATGATGGAAGGTACAACTCCTTAACAGTAAGGAGAAGGCATCGACTGATTTAGTTTGTGTTCGCTTATCTCTGGAACTACAAGTCCGATTTAAGTCATTCTTTTTTTGTTATACTAGGTATTGTTCAACTGAGGGAACACTGCAAGTTTCATCAAAATCGGTTCAGTAGTTTTTGAGATAGGGAATTTTATTAGCTAATTTTGTGCATTAGCGATGTTATAACCGGTGCTACGGATTACAAAATGTGAACATGTAAGAATAGTACATTATGGTACAAGTGTGTAATGTTGGTGATTACCGCTGAGGCGCCATTGAGACCCGAGCCGTTAGGTGAGGGTCTTAAGAAAGCCGAGGACGGTAATCATCAATACACACGTGTATCATACGACGTTTTTCAACACACTTGTGAAGAAAATAATATTAATATTTTTTTTTAAAGCCATTTTATTTAATGATTAAAAAGTTTGTTTAGAGAAACAATTAGTTAACGTGCAGTTGGTAAAATTTATTTGTATCTACTATTGAACACGATCTTTTTTGTTTCGAAACTTTTTTAAAAACAAAGCAACACAAAAAAAAACAAAGCAACACAAAAAAAAAAACAACAACAACAAAGAAAAAGTCACAGTTTGATAACAGTATCAAACTGTGACTTTTTCTTTACCATTATTCACAAGTGAGTTATAGGTTTTTTTTTTAATTGGTTGACACTTTAAAAAAAAACCTATAACTCACTTGTGAATAATGGTAAAGAAAAAGTCACAGTTTGATAACAGGTGTCATTATGTGCCTAATTGCGGTGAAATTAGGGCCATTTTATGAGCAAGTGTGTTGAAAAATGATATACCTATTTGACAAGACTTTGGGTTGAATATTTAAACTAAAAAGAGTAAAATAAAAACTTTTTCAAAAAAAAATGTAACCGCCTTCAAAACCAACCACTAAAAAAGGGTAAAAAACCTCTTTCGGAAGTCGGTGGCATAAAGACAATGAAAAAAATAAAACCACCGACTTCCGAAAGAGGTTATTTTACCCTTTTTTAGTGGTTGGTTTTGAAGGCGGTTACATTTTTTTTTGAAAAAGTTTTTTTTATCTTCGAACTTCTTCTTTCTGAAACAGCTCGTACTAAAAGCTCTACCAGCTATTAAGACCTTATAATCATGTTTATTTTTGGGTATGAAGTTTCATTAAAATCAGTACCCCTAGAACGAGTTTTCACTATTTTACTTTACAAAGTCTTTCCAGTATTTACAGCGTTCCTTGTATGAAAAAATGGAACAGCGCCTCTGGTGTGCAAAGAAGGAACTAATTTTTTCCTTGAAAATTGACAATTTGAAATTGTCAAAGTTCCAGTTCACTTTACGTCTCAAATACTGAAAACTCGTGCTAAGGGTACAGTACCCCTAGCACGAGTTTTAACTACTTTATAGAGTCTAACTTTCCAGTATTTAAAGTGTTTCTTTTATGAAAAAATAGAACAGCGCCTCTGGTGTGCGAAGAAGGAACAATTTTTTTCCTTAATAATTGTCAATTTGTAATTATCAAAGTCCCAGTTTACTTTACGTCTCAAATACTGAAAACTCGTTCTAAGGGTACAGTTCAGTTATTTCGTAAAATAAGTAAGTAATTGAAATTTTTAGGGCATACAAGATAAGAGTTTCTTCGAAATCGAATTCGCGACACTTTGTGCAACAGTCGATTGCTCAGCGACTGCACCAATCTTGTTAATAACTGGTAATTGGTCGGTAGCTAGTATCAAAACATTATTGGTCTCTATCCTTAGCTAGGATATTGTATATCTTTGTCCCTTTCAACGTCCTCAAACATTATTGCTTTCTATAAATAGTATTCAGGAAGTCTTCCAATATGTAGGGAAATTCCGATTGGTGTCCGCGAACCGTGAAACGTAGCACCAAGGTGTATCAAAGGTGAAGTAGGAAACTCTCGATATGTTTACTATGTTGATATGTTTGCGGTTATACACTGACTGCAATACACAACAAATATATATTCTATTCCATTCTATTATGTATGATAGTTGCAGAATAAAAGGCGCGGGCAGCGAGTAATGGGTAGCTCGATAAGAACCATGCGCAAGTTGACGGCGCGTTTTGTTTCTCACGCGCTTCATAGACCTGTCAGCAAACTCCAATGTAAAGAGCAATCGATAACTATTTTTTCTATTCCTTATTTGTTAGGAGAAGATCTATATGAATGAAAGTTTACGAAAGAAAACTAGGAAGGTCGAAAAGTTGAACGCAAAGCCAGGGCGGGTTGCTAGCTCTATAATATCTTGCACTTTTTCTTTTCCTTTAACAGTGAAATAAATTAAAACTGTCACGAAAGAACCTGTTTCATTCAAACCGTTGAAAGTTGAAAGGTTATGCTAAACATTGATTTAAGTTTCGCAAACTTGTTTTAACAACGTCTGGCAAGACAATAGAAATATAAAGTTTCTTATTAAAGTACAGTTCCGACGACGACAGATCGCAGTTGAGAATAACCGCAAGCGACACTGCAGCTGCGGGGCATGATCATCAAAATGGCACCTCTATTTCTTCAATAGTGTTCTAGGCCCACGGTAACCTTTTATAACACACATTATGTGAAGCGTTATTGGGGATTAGGGTGAAGTCCATTTGCCTACAAGAAATTGATTCATTTATGCATATTCTAAACGAGATCTAGGTTATGAAAATCGGGAAACAGACAAGCCGGCCGTGGAACTAAATTCTGCAGACTCACGGTTACAGCTGTCACGAAGCTTACAAGTCAAACAAAAAAGGTCTTGTTGAACTCTTTTAGTGACAGTCACTAACAGTAATAATAATATTATGCTGTCTGCGGTTGCCGCTCAACCGCAGCGTCAGATGGCAATGTCACTATCACGGAAATATTTTCAAAGATATAATAGTTCATGTATGTAACCAGTTGTATCATTATCGTCTCTTGATACGATTGGATGGCATTGCCGCTATGGATTGTAGTCGCTTTTGAAACCGTTCCTTAAAATATGCACCGAAGTCGACCTAGATATTTCTCTCCATTTCTACACCTTTCTTTACACAATTACTCTTTCACAAACAGATCTTTTCACAGCGAGAAAAAAAATGGTAATGCTTCATTATTTTATTCCGCTTCTCCTCCAAAATTCAATGGATACGCAGCTTTGTAAAACTTTGTAGCTTCTCAGAGGGAAGTTTTAATATTTCTCTCAAACTTTAAAGTGTTCGCTTTCGTGGTCTTAAGTTTAATGTAGATAAAATCGCATTTGACGGTTGTATGAGCGCATCTAAAGGCATAAGGCAGCCATTCGCGCGGAAGGTCGTTTGATCGTAAAAATGGTGCATACGATGGGAACTTAAGGGTATTGGATTTTTAAATAGTTTTCTTTGACATCTGCGTGTATGTCAAAATAAAGTAAGAGCAAAGCTTTTTTTAATTACATTCTGCTGTTTCAGCTAATAAGCGCTTCAAACACAAGCTTTATACCTATAGCTTAAAGAGTTACCTTAATGCGTATCAACATTGAACACTGATTCTTTGAAATCTTGCACGACCTAATTACTTTTACAAAACGATTAGCAATTAATTGATAACTAATTCCTTGAAAACATTTATGCTGTAATACTGTTTATAACTCTACGAATATTGTTGTTTTTGGTTCCATTTTAACTTTAAGTGATGATTATTAACATAAACTAAATTGTATGACCACATATAAGAACATTGATAAGGCTAAACGAATAATTATGTAAGGATCGTGGCATGTTTTCTAGATTTTTGTGGTAAAAAATCTACCTATTTATAAAAATAGGTAGGTTTATAATTTTTTTTTTTTAGTTGGTAAAATCAACAAATGAGTCCTCCCGCCTTGGGTGGGGCGGAAGGGACTGTCAAACTTTTACTGAATAAAATCCACCCGTGTTCCTTCCGATGCCCTTTACGTTCCGGGGCCGCGGTATCCTGGGTTAAGAAAAAACCCGCGACCCCAGCAGGCATTTGGCGCGAAACACGACGCGCCACCGATCCGGGCTTGGTCCTCGGTTGGACGGCGAGCTACCCATTACTCACCGTCCGCAAGCCCGCTCCGCCGCTGCGCCCTCTGCTGGTCAGAGGGACACGCGTTGGAGCGTCCACACGACAGGCTATTCGCATACGGGCAAAGAGACCCCTTAGGCACACAGTGCCTAAGGAAGAGTTTTTGCCCGCATCCCAGGGTGCACCGGCCCGAAAAACTGGTCTTCCCCCCGGACATATCCGAGAGGGAACTCCAGTCCACGAGCGCACGTGGAGGTTTCCTGTCTTAGCACCCCAAATGTGGAACGCTTCACGATTTTGCGTGTCATCCATTAGCAGGTTTATAACTCTATATTGCCCCAAACAAAAGCTTAACAGGAAACCAAATAACAATGCCAATCCCACAAAGCAACTCAAGAATAAAATACACTTCCTCGAATAGTCCCAGAAAAATGTATCTAATATTAGAAAAAAAAATAGCTTGATATTCATTTATGATAAAAAATGTACTTCTTCGTGTTGCGAAGTAAGGAATTTGCCTTTCTATACATATATTTGTTGCAAAACAACCATTCTACTGGGAATCTCCATGAGAGCCGATATTTTGGAGCTCATAAATAATTTAATCAGAAACAAAATGGATGAGGATGGAAGCACGGGAGATTTTATTTTTTCTTTAGGTTATCAGTATTTAGGTAAAAGATTCTTTAGGTAAAAAGGTGAAGCTAATTAGGCGTCTAAAAAGAAATGCTTGATAAAATCAATTTATAAAAGGTTCAAAAAACACTTATTTTTATGAAAAACCACAGACCACAAAACTGTAGTAGCGTTAGCACAGTAAGCACAATACACTACCATAAATACATAACGGAATATTTAACGCGTTTTTATTTGTTTTGAGATTCTGTTACAAGAAACTTTTTTTTTTCGTTGGAAAATCGTCAAATGAGTCCTCCCACCACGGGCAGGGCGGGAGGGACTGTCAGGCTTGTACTGACCAAAATCCACGGTTTCCTTCAATCACCCTTTCTGTTCCGAGGTCACGTAATGGAATAAGTCCCGCGACCCTGGCAGGCTTTGGCTCGTTACAAGAAACTTACAAAATAATAATAAACGTGGCAAATATCCCATTTAGGTTCAAATAAATGCCTTCCTATTCTAAGCCCTCAGACGCTCTATAAATACAAATTACGTCACTAAAGCCAAAACAAAGAGCGATCGTAAGGTAATACCGCCATTAAGCTAGGCAAACGGATAAGTGAACGCAATTTAATGTAGTTATTAACGCTTAAAAGCATTTCATTTTCCTCCCTCCTGGCTTAGCGGTAGGCGTGGGACGACGCCTTTGACTTCTCACCCGGACAAGAAAATTCAAACACAAAATCTATTATAATAAGGGCGAATGTTTGTAAGAATAGTTTTTTTTTATCGGGGTAACATCATCAAATGAGCCCTCCTAAGAAGGGCGGGGTGGGAGGCTGTCAGTCTTGTACTGACTAAAATCCACGGTGATCCTTTAATAGCTCTTTACGTTCCAAAGTCACGGTTACCTATATCACGACGTGCCGTCAACCCCTGAAAGGTCCATGTTCGCACGGCTACGCTCGCGCCTACGGTGGCTTCGCTACACGACTTCCATTGCCTTGGGCGTCTCCAGTGGTTTCTAGGTTGTGAGGTGAAGGCTGTCCTCTCCCTCGAGCGTCCTGCCTCCTCCATCGCTAGCATGACTGCTTCGCAGAAGGAGGAGATAGCTTATAGCCTGGATAAACCAAAAATAAAAATTCTTTGAAAGCATAATACCACGTTTTATTTACCTTGAGGGATTTATAACTTAAAAGAGCAATACATGTTTTACAAGCATACTAGCATCTTCTTCATGTTTCCTCAGGGAATAGTAACACAGTGGTATTTTCAGACAAATATCCATTTTCTTTAGTAGGTAGGTTATTTTTTATTGATGTGACAGGTTAGAAAAATGATCTTTCACTGTTTTTGTGGAAGGTGTTTTATTACATCCTCTCAATATAGAAAGAGTTTTTTTAATTTAATTGACTAAGTACTTACTTTTTTTAAATTGATTTATTAACAAAACATTCAAGAACATAAAAAACAAACGCTGACTTCAGAAAAATAACGTAATATCGCTGGACGCTTCTATCCAATTAATTATTTATTAAATTCCGGACACGGTGCAATCGCTGGACTGGACAGGCGACACGGCGTCCTGACCTACCGCATGACGTTGGTTCTCACCTGAATGAGTCCTCTCACCCAGGGCAGAGCGGGAGAGACTGTCAGAATTGTACTGATCAAAATCGAAGGTGTCCTTCAATAGCCCTTTACGTTCCGGGGTCATGATAATTCGTTAGTTCCGCGACCATCTCGTAGGCCTCTAACAAATAATTGATTAAATATATTCAATATATATAATGTCATCCTTCTTTCTAGTTCGTTCTAGCCTCGCGTGTTAGAAACAATAAAACCGGCCAAATGCGAGTCGGAGTCGCCCATAGAAGGTTCCGTAGCAGCAAGTAACATAATATAAAAGTTCATGTAGTTGGTTGTAACTTTGAAAGATAAATTGCGGTTCACGATTAAAACGTATTAAAAAAAGACTAATAACTTGATCTCGTTCAAACCAATTTTCAATTGAAGTTTGCATGGGAATGTACGTCATAATTTTTTTTAGTTTCATCATTCTCTTATTGTAGAAGTTACAGGGGGTTTTATGGTCCTAATGCGGTTCACAGATTACATCTATGTACTTACCAAGTTTCAACAGGATAGCTCTTATACTTTCGAAGAAAAGTGGCTGTGACATGCAAAAGGACAGACAGAGAGACATGTCAAATCTATAAGGGTTCCGCACTTTGGCTATGGTGCCCTATAAATGGGGTGCCTCTGTTAACCCGAATGGTAACCCATCCACCGGCAGAGTTCAGCAAGTGTAGCGTAACCTTGGTTGAATGAGGATATTTTGAATAATCCAAGCCAAATTTTCCATTTATAATGACAACAGTAAATGTTACTCACAGTTTATTTTTAGCCAGTGCTAAATCCATTTCGTGGAAATCTAATTTGATTCCGAAATTTAGAGCAATCCCCTTTGCTCGTTTTGTATGATAATATGTTTCACAGAAACTCCGTTACTCATGTTTCTATGAAATACGATTTGGTGGTCAAAATAACCCGACTTGAACTAAAATCATTACTGTAATAATTGAACAAAAGCTGAAAAGTTTGTCCTTTTGTTTGGTTGGACGTGCTAATCTCAGAATTTTTTTAAAAATCTTTATTAGAAAAAAAGGTTTTAATCGCGAAGCGATAATGCTAGCCTAATCTCAGAACTATTAGTTCGAATTGGTTAAAATCATTGTGTGTTGGATAGTATTCACTGAAATACGCTATAACATCGAGCTATGACCAATAAGAGCGGATGGGCGGGGGTGAAAACATGGGGAATAGCTATATTTAGAGTTACTGTATTTTTCAATTATAGTATCGGAGACGTGAAAAAGTCGTAAATTACAGTTAATCTTCAAACTCTTTTTAAGGTTTTCTCGAATAGCGGCGATAAGACCCCTCTTTGAGGAGTGGCTGGAGAGACGTCACGGCGTCCTAAGCTTCCGCTTGACGCAGGTCCTCACCGGACACGGATGTTTCGGGAGGTACCTGTGTCTTATGAGAAAGGAAGAAACGCCTGGGTGTCACCATTGCGTAGATCGCCCGGAGGACACAGTCGAGCATACGGTGCAGGATTGCCCCGCTTGGGCGGAGCACCGACGTGTCGTCACGGCGGCGATAGGCGGAGACCTCTCGCGCCCAGCACTGGTCGCGGCCATGCTGCGGGGCGACACGGAGTGGGAAGCGGTCGCCTCCTTCTGCGAAGCAGTCATGCTCGCGAAGGAGGAGGCGGGCCGCGTGAGAGAGAGGACAAGGTCCTCCCTCCGCCCCACCCGCGGTGGTGGACGCCCACGGCGTCGGACGTCGAAGACGATCTCCGGCCACCGTAGGCGCGGGCATGCGGGCGGCGAGTAAAGGGCAACTCGCCGCCCGACCATGGACCATGCCCGGGTCGACAGCGCGTCGTGTTCCACGCGCGCCTCAAAGAGCGTCAGCATAATGACGAGGCCCCCTCTCAGAGGGCTAAAGCCTGCCGGGGTCGCGGGTCTTATACCATCACCGTGACCCCGGAACATAAAGGGCTATTGAAGGACACCGTGGATTTTAGTCAGTACAAGTCTGACAGTACCTCTCACCCTGCCCGGGGTGGGAGGTCTCATTTGATGATTTTACCACGTAAAAAAAAAAAAAAAGGTTTTCTCGAGACATTTAAGTCGCGACGCGACCCCATGACACGCGATGCGTGTTGAATCGAATCAAATGTATTGTTTTCTATTGACCAGAATCACACTATGAACATCCGACGCGACGCCATGCCTGCACATTTGATTCGAGTCGACAGGCATGACGTTTCATCGGGTCGCGTCGCGTTTTAATAACGTGTTTTCGCTTTTATTTTCATTTGAAGACTTTCTAATATTCAACAACTTCATCGAACATCAAACAGGCAAACCATCAAACGGATCACCCGACACAAACTTCAGTAAAGCAGTAGACACAGAGGAGATAAAACATGGAGGCCGCAATAAAGCTCAGTGTGCACCACCCTTAAGAGTAATGGCCTAAAACAATGAATACGTTGACGGTTGAGATATATGGGTCGTGGGGAAGGGTTTTACAGATAGAAGAGCGGGTAGATAGTGTAAGAGACCGAATAATTTTGTTTATGCCTATAAAGAGTATATAGCTTTAAATTGAACATAGACCTTTTTTAAAGAAAATATTGGTTTTCATTAGGAATTTCTCCTATAACGTGGGTGTATTTATAAACATTTACAAATTGAAGTAAAACTGGATCTAGGACAACTGCAATTATATATTTACTTACGGATTTACCTGTCAGTTTTACGGCACGTTCACGATTGGCCTAGTGCCAGAGTGATCTACTGCTGCGCAGCGTGTCGCGAGTTTTATCCCCGTGGAACAAATATTTGTATGATCTGCAAGAAGTTGTTTAGGGTTTGGGTGTTTTGTAGGTCTGTGAGTTTCTATGTTTGTAAACGCATCCACGATACAGGAGTAATTCCTAGTGTGTGACAACATTAAAAAAAAAAGAAGCATACGTCAAACATTTGTGTCTGAAGGACAAAACGGGTGTTTCTATGCCTGTTCATGCCAATAATTAGCAGTTTTGCTATTGTCATACAAACATTTTTGTGCGAAAATTGAAGCCTTGATACGCAGTGCTTTTGTTTATCTCTGAACTACTGTACTGTGCTAACATACCTACTATTCTTTAGTCGAAGATTTACTGGGGAAAAACAGTTTTCTTTTTACGTTATTTTGTTTTCTTGTATGAATATAATTTAATAAAAGCTTTGATGTAGGAATATTTTCCACCATTTGCGAAAATTACTTACCTCACACGTAGAATAAATTGCTTACTTGTTGTTTTGTTTCTAGACTGCCTACAGTGTGATAGACTCATTTCATTAGTTTTCTTTTGCTTGAATATATCCATCAACATCTTATGTTTCTCAACTATGTTGTTTTCTTTTAGTCAGATATGAATATTGCAGAATATACAAGCAGCGACTGCCTTAGCAGTGATGACCCAGTGGTATCAGCCCCGACTTACGAGTTTGTAGGTCGTGGCTTCGAACCCAGCCTGCCGCATTACTTTGTGAAATTTGTTTCACCACCACTGCTCTCAAAACGGTGAAGCAAAACATCGTTAGGAAACCGGCATGTCCTAGAACCATCAAATTTGAAGACATGTGACAACTGCCAACCCGCACTGGACCCGCGTGGTGTATTATGGCCCACATCCTCTCAAAAAGAGAGGAGCTCTGTGTCCCAGCAGTGGGAACATGCTGATGATGATGATGACGACTGCCTATCTTGTGCCCTAGCACATTTTTTCTCGTTTTTGTAACGTGAAGAAAACGTTAATCTTGAATTTAATTTAATTGAAAATCTTAGTAGTTCCTTGTTCATATACGGGAGTCGCTTTTTCATTTTCCATATAACAAACGTAGAAACTTTAAGTACGGTGTAGATAAAATACGGAAATGTCAACCCTATTGACAGGATTGACTTTCAGTCGCTTTGTTTTAAAGTTATGGGGTTTTCGAATTTTTGAAGAGCCTATTCTGATCATCCTTAAAACGCAAAAATCCTTTGTTTATGACGGTAGAAATTTTCTCATCAAAACAACAAAATTACCTGGCTTGAAAGGTATCGATTTCACATACTTTTCCAAACAATGTTCGGGATTACTTCCGGCATAACCAGATGTGGTTGACTATTAATATTTTACATGGAGCGGCCACCATCTGACCTACCGACCCAATTATTAGGGAAACCCGAAATCCTGAGGCAAGGACCGTTGTCAGATATTTGGACCCCCAAAACGCAATAACGAGATCGTCATAATTATTGAAAATGTGACTGGCTAAACCCCAGAATCGATAAGCCTTTGAAATAAATTATGATACTTTGTTTAGTATTACAAGTATGATCTGAGTTCCCGTTCTAGTAATCTTTAAAAGGTCGCGGGACTATTAAAATCACACCGTTTGGGCCTTTTTTAGCTTGGTAAAACCATCAAATGAGTCCTCCCTTTACGGCTCGGCAAGGACAATACGATTGATATTTTTCCATGACTAAAGGAAAAAAAATCTCATAAAGTAACAAGCATTTTGTTGCTACTGTTTCATCATTGGGAGAGACAAAATGATCAAAACGGTAGCAACAAAATTTTAATGAGACCTTCAAACTTGAAGAAAATCTTTTCGCTGACTCAAAACAAAAATATCATCGTTTTTAAATTAATTGAGGCCATTTCCTATAATCCTAAAGGCGTTCCCTCACAGCGATCATTCACCTGTAATGTAACGTTACAGATTCGAGCATTTCATCAGTGAAGGAGGAGAACCGAGCGTTACAACGCGCAACTTGTATCTGTATCAAATGTACGCGAGAGAGGCAGTAGTGTAATGTAATGCTCGAAGACACGCGAATGCTCTTGCATGCGTAGCATGGCGCCGTAGAAACGGTTTTGTCGACGGGAGAATAGACAAAATGACAGAACGTTAAAGATTTTTATCGATTTAAGCATAGCAATGTTTAAAATATAGAAAAATATGATTCTATTCGTTAATGGCGAACAAATTGTGTCACACTTGTGCAAAAATTATTTATTTATATAGAACTTGTGCAAAAATATTAGTATTTATATAGAAATAACGATGAATAACTTTGTCTTTTCTTGGTAGAATAGAGAAAGAATCGCCATGCTACGCGTATTGGTGAGCGGCGTGAGCCTTTATAAAAAAAAAGTAACTTAATATTTTAGAATACGCTGTCAATATTACTTCTGCCTTATTCATGATAGAGAGAGCGCGGTTCGGAAAATCGATGTAAACTTTCTATGGTATAAGTTCATGATAAGTTACCATTTATGACTAGCAGTATCTTAATGGTTCAACTGTAGACATAAAGGGGAACAAATATTTGTAATCAGTGTGGGTGAACTTCGTTTTGGGAAGTAAGTGAAGTTGAAATTGTGAATTAATTCAACAAACAGATAAATGTAGGTGTTTGGCGTTTGAATCAATTTCACTTACATAATATATTTATGTTACAAAATTGAACAGTTAAAATGGCACGGTTGGCAGTAATCGAGTGATTGGGGGCTGGGTTGCGTGTTGTGTGATCGACTCCCGTATAGAACAAATATTTGTGTAGTCTACAGGCAGGTGTTATAGGTCTGTCTGTTTGTGTGTGAGGTAAAATGTTTGTAATCGTATCCACAACAAATTATCATAAGTGTAGGACAACGTGTTTTTAAAATAAATTGTTGATGGGGCTTTCTTGCATTACTTTAATACGCAAGCTGTATAGACAGCTGAATGGATTTTGATGTTTAAATACAGGTAGTATACGACTTGAGTCTAGGACGTACGATATGTTTCGTTTGTTCTTAGAAGTACTACAAGTGTTACTAGAAAGGATTAGATAGGTTTTAACTTCGTATTTTAAAGATTTACGTGTAACTTATTGTTGAACAGTTTCTGTCATACGTCAGAAAGGTAAACATCTGTCGAACGCTTGTCTCACAAAAGTATAACTGCAAAACGATCGTTGGCCCCTGGGTGGGAGGACTGATTTGATGATTTTACCACGTAGAAAAAAAATATCAACGTCAAATGCCGTTTTGCAGTTGCCAGTTTTTTTTTGACTTGTGTGCAACAGATGTTTAACATTTTTGTAGTAAGCCGGCTTGTGAGGGTAATTTTGTATTAAAGCAATTTAAATATGTGTAACATAAGTAAATAAAATTTTCCATCGATCCAGTAATACCACGGGTTATTTTTGTAGTAAACGTTATTTTTGGGTTTCAGTAAACTTGCATGAGCATAAATGGGATTTGGGGTGATTCCTATCTTTAAAAGTTTATTTTTTGAAGACGATTCTATCTTTCTGTTGGTAGATAAATACAACTTCTTTTTCTAACATGATTGTGTCACATACTATTTGTCTTTACAGAAATATAATATAACTTTATTAAGGATCCTTTTCCCTATTCCTTATTAGCTCTTCTTGAGATAAAATAAAATTTAGTTCGGGCAACATATATTTTCGGGTCGACCGGATTCAGTATGATACGGAAGCTGGTCAAGCGACAAAATTGAATTTAAACTTTACTAAATCAACTCTTACGGTCGCAAATCATATTTTGTACCCTTCTTAAAACGACTGAAAATCTGATCCGAATTTCAATTAGGTAAATGTATTCAAGTACCAAAAGATCACAAACATTTGCAAGAATCTAAAACTGAGTCGAGTCGGAGAAAGTTGATAGAGTCAGAAATGAGGAAATTCGTAAACGAACCAAAGTTGCCGACATAGCCCAGCGAATTAGCAATTTGAAGCGGCAGTGTGGTCACATAGCACGCAGAACTGGGAAGGTTCTCGAATGGAGACTTGCAAGGTGGGCAGACGATCGCAGGATCGTGCTGGATGCAACCCGCTTCCAACCGGTCCTATTGGAAATCTATGGGGGAGGTCTATGTTCAACAGTGGACGTCCTACGGCTGATATGATGATGGTGATGATGATGAAAACTGAGTCACATTCATACAAAACATATCATAAGAAATCGCACTAGAGCTCCGGGTTCTAAATTTTTTCTAGTTTGCTATCTTCTTCGAGGTCTGTCACGTGGCGTTTTTGCGGTTTCAACGCTACCACATAGTGGTTATAAGTTCAAAACCGAAGTTCTATTCCCTCGAAACGTCCCATTGAACGCTTTAGACCGTAATATTGATTCATAATTACAGGTTACAAGAGTAAAGTAAGGCCTGGCACATACTGACGACTCGGCATGGCAAGGGATTCATCGATCACCTGAAGTGAAGACGATGATTTGGAAAATATGACTAGATAATGACAATAATGTCGGATTTTTGATGATAAAAATGACACGTTACGCTACACACCGTGTCGGCGGCATTCTGACTAACTTTTCCTCCCTGAGGACGCTTTGACACCGGGATTCTAAACGGCTAAAAATGATAAAATAACTCTCGAAATGGTCACACGACGTAAGTCGTAAACAATTCAAAAGCATATTATGGACTTCACTACATAACTACAACAAAACTCAGCCCCTTCGTATACTAGGCGACGGCGACGCAAGTGTCTGAAACCGTACGACTTTGGTAGCCATTGACGCGTACCTATGTACGATCCTCTATGGATTTGTATTGCGATATTCACTTGGATACCAAACCCGCTTAGTGTACGAAGGAGCTTGCTGACAGTATGCGCTTACTTGTAGGGATGGCAAATTGCCGAAAGATTTTCTGCCGTGCCGCCAGTGTGTGCCTCGTCTAAATGGGCCTCATGAACGGCTGTGCCCATATAATTAACGACACTTCATCAACTATGTGTAGTTATAAAGTCAGCGCCACATGAGAGTCAAAACTTTGATATTTGATGTGTTTAATTACCTTAACTATTTAGAGGCGTACCTTTAAGTTTCTGTACCTTGGTTCACGTAATTTGTGGTAAAATTATTTCGATTTTCGCAATTTTTCTTTGAAAATCACTATCGCGAATGTTGAAACAACCGACGCTCATGAAAATGAAGTCCAAGCTTGGTTAAATATGGAGCTCGAGCGCAGCTTCGAGATCATTCTTTTTTTCTTATGGTTTTATTTCTGACGATCTAAAGTGTGAGAGTGATGGAGCGAGCCCAGCGTGTCGCGGGTTCGATTCCCGCACGACACAAATATTTGTAAGACCTACAAGCTTAGTTGTTCTGGGTCTGGGTATTTTTTCTATTTTGGAAACGCAACCTCGACAAAGGAAAAAGTTCAAGTATGGGGCAACGATTTTTCAGAAAAAGAAAAAAAATCAGTTTTCTTATAATTTCCAAAAAGAAAATCAACTGGAAAAAAATTCTATTTTAGTAAACCTTGAAGAACAGCAAATTGTTTTGGAGTTAACCGTAACTGGCAAAATGTTGGTCAACTATCATTACTTGTAGCAAAACTCCTTTGTAGGTTATTTCTTACAATTTCTACGTCAAACCGACCCTATTATGTTGAAAGACTTACGGCCTTTAAAACTTCCGAAACGACTGTTGACGACAATTTTATGTGCTCTTCAAACCTCGTAGCGGTATTGAGTTTTTAAAATAACGGTCACTCGAACATAAACTGACCATGGCAGGATAAACTTCATCTTAAGGAGCAGACATTCAGCCACCGTGTTTGAAATTACAAAACAAAGTTATGATGAATAACTTAGGTACTAGAAATCCAGAATCCAGCTGCCTTTGCTCAGATCAGGTTGTGGGTTCAGATAACCTCAGTACGGGTTGATACTAGTCGGTGCAGGCATTATGGTCACAGATATAATAAGTTCTATTTTTTTGAATTGACAGATTTGCCTGTTTTTCATACAAGTTTTGCCTACCGTTCAACACAGACCGTTAAAAAAGTATATTTGTACTATGTTTTTCGGTGATAGTATCTGTGCCATAGATTTTCACAGTGGAAGATTTTTTTAAAAATCAGTTATGTAGTTTTTCAGTCTATTCTTTAATGCAATCAAAATCAACAACATTTCTCATAATAACATTAGATTGACTTTTGGAATTTTTGAATTTTGTATGAGAGAGCATACCGGAGGACACTGTCTATCTATTTGTCGGAATCACTTCATAGTCAAAATCTAATCGATAAAGTGCTGCCATAGCTATACCATTATAAAACATCGTTGTTATATAAATATTATAAAAACCACAGTCACATTCAACTTTTAAATGTAATTTGTAACTAGACGCACTTTTAATTGTTAGAAAAACCGATTTTATTAACTCATCAGTGACGAATAATATCTTTCCATGTAATTCTTGCGTAACCGAAGATTGTCACAATATTTTAGCGAAATGTCCAATTAGTGTACATCTGGCTTTAATCTGGAAATTCTAGTTGTTAAATTATATATAAATGTTACTCTAAAACATAGCCTGAAATTAAGCTAACAAGTTTCGTATTTCAGCTATAGAATTCGAATTACCTTTTTAGGGAAATATATCTTAGTGATCTCTGCTTTCAAATGATATAGACTAAAACCTAACCTAACCTACTTTGAATAAAATGAGCTTCTACAAATCTAATACATTTTGTTCATTCGAGGTTGTATAATTGCTGGAATATATATAGGTACATGCTTTTTATGAATATATGTATACAAATTAATATTATTTACAAAAACATGTCGCATCGTGAACAAATTAACATTGTATCTAAGTGTAGGTCAAAGCTGCCGCGTGAGAGAGAGGACAATGTCCTCCCTCCGCCCCACCCGCGGTGGCGGACGCCCACAGCGTCGGACGTCGCATGACGATCTCCGGCCACCGTAGGCGTTGTCAAGCGGGCGGCAATTAAAGGTCAACTCGCCGTCCGACCATGGACCATGCCCGGGTCGACGGCGCGTCGTGTTCCACGCGCGCCTCAAAGAGCGTCAGCATAATGACGAGGCCACCTCTCAGAGGGCTAAAGCTTGCCGGGGTGTCGGGACTTATAAGTGTTGGTCAAAGATGATAGAGACAAATAGTATGAAGCTGTATGAAGCTTTTTTTGTTATTTGGGACAAACCCACCACACTATTCCCTAACCACTGCAACTCCTGAAAGCCAGAATCAACAGTGGCAACTACCAGAAAAGCGCCGAGAACATGGGGCTCGACGTGTCCTGGAAAAAGAATTTACCTGTCTGGGATCTGAAAAGCAATGTTTATAAAAAAGAATAAGAAGGAGTAGGAAAAATGTATAAAGCTTGCTAATTTTTCATAGATTTGAACTATCGGGATAAAAAGTAACAAAAGTGTTCATTTCAGGTTGTATTTAGCAAACAAATCCAATCTCTTCTTTTTGTGTAAAAGAGTAACAATCATTAATCTATCCATCTATCTGTACATCTATCAAAAAACTAAAATCGTATTTTTGGTAGCTATACCAGGCAAAAAGTACTCAATGTCGAAATACTCTTCCAAAAAATTCAAATTTAAAAATTTCACGCTCCGTAAACCTTTTGGCAATTGCCAAAGTAACTACCTTTGTTCAAAAAAGGGTAAAGAAAATTATTAATCCAACCTTAAAAATACTATTAAAAATTTTATTCAATATTTCACAGACAATTGGAAAATTTGACCTCCGCTTTTGAAGTTTCAGCCGGTTTGGTCGACTTCCATTACGGGCTGCTAATTGTCCAAATATTAAAGAGCTCGGCGGATCCTCAATCCTCGTTTATCGGCAGTAAAACTGGCCACTAGCTTTTAAATGGGACATCGATTGTGAGAGATCGTAAGCTATTTGGTATATTATAATAACTTTGGATAAATATTTTCCTTGGGTTTGATCGTTTATTTTTTATTTTTGGTTTGTGTTCAATTGTTCATCATAACCATATTTTTACAATAGATACATCAAGCTTACTAAAGTAAACGGCTTGTTAGATAAGGACAAACTTACGTGGATCTTTTGACTTGTATGGTCTATTATTTTTATCAGACTCCAAAAGGGTTTCAATACCTTGGAATCTTTTTTTAAAGTACAAATATGCTTGAACTGATGTCAAAATTTCGTCTTTAGTTTGAAAGGGATATAGAATAGAACATAATATAGTTTATTGTACCGTACGCAAAATACGCGCAAAGTTACGACGTGGAGTTGCCGATACCAACCCGTTATACAATACAATACTTTATTTTACACCGAAGTTAACTGGACACATGGACGCAGTGGACTAGCAATGCTTTGTCTCTTATCAAGGTAAAAACCAGCACCGAAACTGAAAGAAAAACTGATTTCAGATGTAAACATGTTTTCTAAAAGTCTAAATTTGAAGGTCACACGCGCTACCGTTGTACTCAAAATACTTAATGGCTCAAATTTGCATATTTTGTAGGTCTCTTTATGAACGGTCACTTTACACTTGAAACCTTGGTTTTCAGGTCGTCCAGTAGGTTTCTAATAAAATAAAACAGACTGAAACTTCTTCCGTTTCATACGATTTTTTTGTACCGTTCATAAAGTCAATGAGATTTGAAATTCATTTCTTGAATCAAAAAAGGAATATTTCCGAATATATACCCATCATCTTTGTTAGGGACCTCCTACAGGTCCATTCCTGACTATGGCACCACAGACGACCTAAACTGGCATTGGTAGTTCTCCCTAGAGTGTCAGCTGACACTTGTCCGTTCTATCGGAGTCTGGCGCCAAAAAGACTCATGTGTTTCATTGGTGTGAGTGAGACACAGTGGATATCAATACGACTCTGAGAGTTCCTTACGTCTCGCCCTAGACTCTGAATCATTGGGTGATTTTACCGCCGTAAAAAAAAACGTCTGTTTCGGGTGCTAGCCCGTACAAACCAGGGTCGATGAATTCCCTTTTTTTGTTTTGTTTTTTTTGTTTTTAACGTGGTAAAATCTAAATTAGACCTCACACCCCGGCAGGGCCGAGAGTACTGTCAGACTTGTACTGACTAAAGCCACGGTGTCCTGCAATAGCCCTTTATGTTCCGGGGTCACGGTGAGGGTATAAGACCCACGCGAACCCGGCAGGCTTTAGCCCGCGAAAAGGGGGTCCTCGTCCATTATGCCCTGACGCGCTTTGAAGCCGCGCTGAACACGACGAGCCTCCGACCCGGGCATGGTCCATGGTCGGGCGGCGAGTTGCCCTTACTCGCCGCCCGCATCCCGCGCCTAATGTCCGGAGATCGCTTGCGACGGCCGACCCGTGGGCGTCCCCCCACCCGCGAGTGGGCGAGGAGGACCTTGTCCGCTCTCTCACGCTGCGCCCGCCTCCTCCTTCGAGCATGACTGCTTCGCAGAAGAGGCGACCGCTTTCCCACTACCGTCCTTGCCCCGCAGCATGGCCGGCGACCGAGTGCTGGGCGCGAGAGGTCTCCGCCTATCGCCGCCGTGAGTACACGTCGCCAGGTGCTCCGCCCAAGCGGGCAATCCTGCATCCGTATTCTCGACTGTGTCCTCCGGCGATCTACGCAGTGTGACCCCATGCGATTCTTTCCTTCTCATAAGACCACAGGTAGCCCAATCCCAAAACATCCGGTCAGTGAGGCTCGTCACGAGGAAGGTCGAGGAAGGTTAGGACGCCGTGACGTCCTCTCCCAGCCACTCCTCAATAGGGGTCCCTTTCGCCGCTATTGCGGCGTGCCCCCGGCCGTCGGGTCGTGACAGTTCGTGCCCTCCATAATGCTCTGAGATCGAGCCGGAGCTATTCCCGCCGCGCCTCGACTTCTCGAGGCAGCGGGGTTACGCCCCGGCGCTGCGCCTCCACGCGCCATTCATAGACGCTTATGACATTCCCTTGGGACTACTTTCGAGAGCGATTTCGAGGGAAAAAGCTAGTCTCATAATCCATTAAATAACTTGTAAACGCCCGTGACAACATTATCGTGTATCTAACTCAACGGAACTTTCAGATTATCTTAAGATTAAGCACCTCACAATCCCCTTTGTGAACTGATTAAACTAATTAATTAAAACATCTTTAATATAATCTCCTTACTCTGATACTCTCACGGATAAGGAGCGACACGATATTATAATTTTGAATTAATTTACTCTCCGTTAGGAAACTCAAAGACAACATTTTACTGTCATGGATTTCCGCAAAGAAACGCCTGATTCGATTCCAGAGGAGTTCGTAACTAAATAGTTCTAGTCGCACAGCTCAATCTATAAGGTTAAACCACGCTTGCTTAGGTTTGTCTGTGGATGGGTGATCATTTATCATAGCGAGTTTAATCCGTTCCTCAGAAAGCACTTTAAATCGTTGTTCCCATGTGTTTTTTGTGTGTGGACTGTCTTTGACAGCCATTCATTACAGTCAGAAGCTCGAAAGTCTGACAACCAGTAGTAACAATTATTATTTTATTACCCAGTTACTGGTATCATAAAGGCAGTTACTCCATGTAAAATACTGTCATTCAGCTGCATCTGGTTTGGAAGCCGACCCCAACATAATTGGGAAAATGCCGTTATTGTGTTTTTAATTAATTAATGTCTAGACTAAAAGGAATTTGATGAACGCTTGATTCTCGTAACATCAGTCTAATATTCATGTCAAGGCTAAGTTTATATAATTTAGCTTTATGTGATTGTGTAACTTACACATATTATGTGAAAATCCCCGTTACGAACGTTAATTTTCAGATAGGTATTTCCAAAAAGCCAGAGGATTATAATATAATGGTTACAAATGTAACCGAAAGATAATTTATAAACTGCCACAACTGGTTACATAAGGACAACACAATTGAAGTAAGGTCTATTCCTAATTCTATCTTGGTTCAATTTACCGTTACGTTTACCTGCTCCGAAGAAAATAGGTCCGACATAACAAGATTTACTCACGGAAAACAAAGAAAACTATACTAGTAATCTAACGAGTGACTTCAGACGAAAGATTGGTTGTAATCCGATGAATAAGACTACACGTGAAGTTGGTGAATAAGTGAAAGTGGGTGGAAATGTCGTTGAAACTTCTTTATACAAGGTGTAAAAGGTCCCTGTTTTTTTGGGTGTAAAAAAGCTGGAGTAGAAGGGACTGTCTGACTCTTACTGACTAAAAATCATCATCCTGTTTCTTCACATGTCGTGTTCGTCCCAAAGAGTCCATGTAAAGAGTGTCCATGGAGTTTCTTGCTTATTTTTCTCCATAGAGATCTACGCTTTAGAATGAGCACCTACGATACTTTCACAGTTTTTATGTCTTGTGACTGGGACTGTAGCACCATAACTATTTTTGTACTAGTTTTATTTGATGTCTTTTGACAATTCTAAATTGCCTTTAATTGGCCTAGTTAAAATAAACGATTTGATTTGATTTGATCCCAGGGTCGCAGTGCTCTTTTAAGAGAGGTTCCGTTGGTTGGTCCAAGCGTTGGTCCCAGTTGGTCGAAGACTCGAATAGTCTAAATACGGTAGTTGATTAGTTAGAGACATTTTTTTTAATATTACAAGCTTTATAACTAAGAAAATAGGTACAGTAAATCTCCCAACATTCTAACCGAAGGTGACTATCGAGATAGATTATTAATTTCTAACGATAATAAACATCGACATGCTTAAGATGATTTGTAATTTTTCCACATTCTGTCATTTTGTGTATTCTTCCGTCTAAAAAACAAGTTTCTACGGTGTCATGCTACACGTCTCAGAAGATACACCCACGCAACTGTTGGTCTACCACCCAAAATTGGACCCAAATTCGGTATCCAAGACCCACATAGTCTGCGATCAACCTTACAACACCCGAGAGTCTAAGTTCCCAAGGTGACATCGATGCAAATAAATTAATCCTGGCCAAATATTTGCCACCCATATTTGATCAGAGGAGAATGGTGCCTCTTCAAGTTCCACCCCTAGGGGGGTGTAAGTGAAATAGAGGATAGTGTAGACGAGGTGCTGTAGTGAGAATTTATGCAGACACGGAAGCCTATTTTCTTGATGTATAATGTTACCACTTGCTCCAGTTGAACCGGAGTATGGAGCCGCTAAATCTACGTGAAAATTGTCGAGTTATGTACAGCTTTAGTGCTGTAATTGTTGAATTAAAGGAGCGTTTTCATTAAGCAAGTCTTGCATATAAGTATGACGTCACATTTGCATACGACTGGCTTGAATTAGAAAAGATGTTTTAGAGAATATGCATATTGCATGCAGGTTTTACTTGCAAAGTAATTGAGTAGGTTGACAGTTACAGACTTGATTTAAAAAGTTTAAACTACTACTTACAAATTGAAACTTTTATGCAATTTTATAATTTTATGCAATTCGCAACTTCTAAACAAGTAATTTGTATAATTGAAACGCGGTCTTAAGCTCGGTTTTGAAATTAGAACTTTGGAACAGATATTTTTTTCTGGAGTTGAGCGCTTTTACATAAAGGGCCTTTTTTTTGCGCGGTAAAATCATCAAATGAGTCCTCACACCCCTCACTGTCAGACTTATACTGACTAAAATCCACGGTGTCCTTCAATAGCCCTTTATGTTCCGGGGTCACGGTGATGGAAATAAGTCCCGCGACCCCGGCAGGCTTTGGCGCTCTGTGAGGGGGCCTCGTCATTTTTCGGTCGAGGGACTTATTTGTTCGCGGGACATAATGGGCCTTCTACACGCACAAGCGTCACCACAGTTTGCTTGCGCAAGCCCAGCCTGCGCGTACTTTCGTGTGCTTGGGCATTCAGTGTTTCCGACCGTGTATTGTTTTTTCATACGAGAAGCTTGCGCAGGCAGAGCTGTAGTGAAGTTTGTGCGTGTAGTAGGCCCATTAGACGATAACTGTAACATCACGATATCAGTTGGATTGGAGTTTTATACATTTCTAGGTAAAATGAACGAGGGAGGACGATGTGCCAGTAAATAAGAACCCAAAGGCAATCATTTGTTGCGGAATATTCTTTATTTTTAGCCAAAGAAACCTATTCTTCATATAACAAAGAATTTTTACACTGACCACGTTATCGCTTGCCGTCAGGCATCAAGTCAAATAGTAGCAAAACGAGAGAAAAAATAAAGCTAAGAAAAGTATCTTTTTATGCTTTTTTGTCATACAAAAAGCCTACTTCAAAGCCCGACATATAACACGGGAAAACTGATATTTTATCTTAAAGTCATCGCGAAAAATGTTTTTATTCTTTATGTCGTCTTATGTATTTCTACGAGTATTATTCGGAATTGAGTTCGTTACACATTTATTGGATGATGGTATTATGATAAACAATTGCTTCTTGTCTTTGTTATATTGCGATGCATTAATACTTTGTTTGGACGATATCGCAGTTAGTGTTATGACCGTCATTGTAACAATAGAATTAGAAATATTGTAAAACAATTTTATGACATATTCTATTTTTTTTAACGTGGTTAAATCATCGAATCAGTCTTCCAACCCAGGGCTGGGTGAGAGGGACTGCACTAGGACTGTACATGACTAAAAAAACAACGGTGTCTTCAATAGCACCCTTTTTTATTTCTGGTTCACGGTACCTAGTAGTACAGCGACCGGAAGGCTTGACCCCACGGCGGCCCCCGTCATGTTTTTGGTGTACAAAAAAGTAAATTCTATCTACCTTGCTGAAGTATGGTATTATATACTTATGTCCTCTGTTATTTGGGTTCACCCTTGTTCTTTATTTTAGGTGCAAACTGAGTGCGGGGCGTGGCCAACTGCTAAGTTCCAACTACTTGGACACGGGCCGTCCAACTTGGACCACGGGCCTTCACTATGGGCAGTTGTCCAACTTTAAAAATAGTTGGACCACTGCCCCTAGTGAAGGCCCGTGGTCCAATTCATTTAATAATAAGTTGCCACCCTAAAAGTCTCAACTGTATCATTGTATGTGTACGGTAACTACTGGTTTACGGTTATATTGAACCCCTTTGCAGTAGAAAAATCAAATTAAAGTTGGGTGAATAATTTAAGAAAAAAAAAATATTTACAACTAAACAATCAACGAAATTTTTCTAAAGCATGGCCTACAGCTTATAGCTTAGGGATCATGGTGATGGAATAAGTCCCGCGACCCTGTAGGCCATGCTTTAGAAAAATTTCGTTGATTGTTTAGTTGTAAATATTATTTTTATTTTTTTTAATTATTCACCCAACTTTAATTTGATTTTTCTACTGCAAAGGGGTTCAATATAACCGTAAACCAGTAGCTACCGTACGCATACAATGATACAGTTGAGACTTTTAGGGTGGCAACTTATTATTAAATGAATTGGACCACGGGCCTTCACTAGGGGCAGTGGTCCAACTATTTTTAAAGTTGGACAACTGCCCCTAGTGAAGGCCCGTGGTCCAACTAGTTGGACGGAGCAGTTGGACCACTGCCCCGCACTCAAAAAAAATCTTAAGAGTTTACCGCTGGCGTGGAAAGCAAAGTTCAATTAAAAAGAACAGTGTTGGTTTTAGTCAGTACGAGTCAATCCTTTCCGTTCCTTCACGAGACAGTCATTTAATAACTATGCTTAATCCTACGTGGATTATTTTGGAGTAATATGCATAAGTAGATAATAATTAATATTTCATTTCACCAATTTCTTGAGCGTAGGTGTTATAAAAGGTCACGAAAAAGCTTTTAATACTTTTAAAACAGATCAGAGCAGCAATTGCAAAACAGTATTTTTGGAATAAATTCATTTCATCTTCATTCACGCAATGCGATAACAAGTGATTGAGTTTCATACTCAATTACAACGTTACATGCATAACTGTTTTTCCAAAGGCCTAATGCGAATAAGATTTCTAAAACTTTGAGCAATTGAGCATTCAACGGAGATTCGATCAAGTCGTCGTCATATAAAATATTAGGAGATTTGAGACGGAAAGCCTGCTATAAAACTTGATTCATAATTACTGCTCTGGAGTTATTTTCCCCATTTTTTTTAAACTCCCCACAAAAGGAACTTCTCCTGTGTCGTGGGTACGTTTGCATGGGTGCAAACATAGAAACTCACATACACAAACGCCCAGATTCGAAACAACTACTTGTAGATAATACAAATAATTGCTCCGTGCGGGAGTAAAACCCGCGACGCGCAGCACAGCTGTCAAATTGCTCAGCTTCTGCGCTAACCGATTTGATATTTTGGCAAGTATCAGTTATACAATACGAAAATATAATATTTACCAAAAGTTACCTCAAAACTATTATTTCAGCCAAAAAATTACCAGAAATTACAGACAAACTTGCTAGTGAAAATGAAAAAACTTTCGTTAGTATACCAATTATGGCTCGCCGGGATTGAGTTGGTAATGGTATTTCCCATCTCTGGCTCTTAATTAAATTCGTTGCTGCTTCCGACACAATATAACTTTTATACTGGCAACAAGATTACGGATGCAAGCTTGTTTCCGTTATAACCGAGGAAGAGGCTATACTATGAATAAAGGTCTAGACAGAGAGCTAGCGTCAACTATTCACATTACATGTAACTTCGCTTTGTCAGCAGTTTTGCTGTGGTGTGGTTGATAAGTTCCGCCTATTATGAAATAGCAAGGTGTCATATTAAGGCGTCATCGATAAAGAGTTCCGTGGAAATGTTGCCGGATATCAGCAGATGGTTTATCTTAATTCACTCACACTTTCACCTTCCACATGGAAAGGTAATTTATTGTTATGCTTTTGTATTAACAAAGTGTAAATAAAAAATACACACTTTTTATCTACTTTTTAGATTCTTACTTTAAACATGGTAGTACAAGAAAGAAAGAAATAACATCTACAATCGTAATCGCAAAAACATCAGTTCAAAACAATAACAACTATCTAAATTCAATTTTACTCTGATGTAACATAGTACTTCCGATAAAATGCAAAGTTATTACGTGAAACGAATCCATTTCCCATGGCACTCTCGCAAAATAAAAGTGCGAATATGATGTATTTGAAAAATGGCACCTCTGGGATGATCTCCTATACATTTCCCGATGAACGGAATTAGGACAGAAATAATGGAAAAATGTTTTCAGCTAAAATAAATTGAAACACGAATGTGGAATCATTAAAAAAACTGTTTGCGTTTGTGAAATTATGAAAAAAAGCGAACATAACTCCAATGTGACCCAATTGAGAAATCGTATGTACAAAGCGAATAATTTTGTACAAATAAATCCACCTGAGTATAGGTACTCTTTTTGCTTATAATAAAAATATTCGTAATTACGTGTGAGTTGATTTCGCTAGCTCCTGGTCTATTAATGTTTGTTTATTTTTGCGTCAATTTGATTTATTACTGCTGCTAATGAAGTGTATTAGGAAAAACCGAGTGAATGAAATGTTTCTCGTGACCTATAAATTATATGAGTTTATTAAGAACATGGGTTCAATAATTGAAATTACCAAACGACATCCATCCATCATAAAATTGCTGAGTAGGAGCGTAAATGTTTTGACTGAAGGGAGAAGGCCTCCTCTATCTAAATCATCAGTGGGTTCGATTCCTGGTCAGAATTATTGATTTTTATAAAATCCAATGATTCTTTTTTAGTTTTTGTCAAAATTCGCTTCGAGAGTCCTTTCAGTATTTTTAGATATGCCTCATAGTTTTGCAAATAGCCATCCACGACCTGTTTAAAAATTCTCCCTGTATACTAACAGTAATATTTGGTAAGGATTTATGTACATTACACTGATCTGCTCGTAGAATTCGTGTTATATTCTCACATTAAATCAGTATGCACTTTAGACTGAGTGGTTCAAATGCAAATGGCGTTCATCTGCTTAAAGCACTGTCTAATGGAACATGAATATTTAAGAAGATAATACAAAAATATACAATCAGATTCGGGGAAAATAATGACTTCTGAGACACGAAAGTGACATTTTTTTTAGCGTCGTAAAATCATCGAGTGAGCCCTCCCACCCATTCACCCAAGACAGAACGGGAGGGACTGTAGAACACGAAAGTAACATACTAAAATTCTACAACATTCATCACCTATATCACGTTTTCCTACTGTGTTAGGATCGGCTTCTAGACCAACCGCTGCCGGGATACCAGTGTACTAACATTTATTAACCAGTTACTAGATAATACGGTAATGGTATATCAGGTTTTCAACAAACATTTTTTTGTGCTCACTTGGAGCTCGATAATATTATTAATTAATACCGAGCTCCAAGCGTAACCGTAACCCTGGAATGTAAATGCCTATTGAAACATCATCCTGGACTTTAGTTAGTACGAGTCTGATTTCCTTCCGTCCCGCCCTGGATGGGAGGACTCATTTCATGATTTTACCACGAAAAAAAAAAGGTAACAGTTAGCCTGTGGTGCCGTTAACCGGGTTGGACCACTAGGCAGTGGATACCAACCATCCCTAGAACTTATACGTCACGAGAGACTCTAAGAATTAGCCGGGGTGGTACACTAGGAGGTACCATTACAGGAAATACATTACCCCTAGAACTTATATTCACGTGATCCTATAAGGAACTACTCCAGAAATTGTTTTATCGGATTTTATATTTACTTATCGCAAATGGAAATAACTTTCCTATACAAGTTTTAGGAGAACAGTCATAGGCTTACATTCAGTGAGCTGAGCAATATATTTACAAGTCATTACGAAGAACCCACTCGTAAACATATATCAATTTTTATTACCATGGGAATTATAGTTTGGAAGAAGTAACACTTGTTACGAGTTGCAAATTCAATTTGATGTAAGAGCTTGGCGGTCGTTCGACGAAACTTCTCATCAAATTGAATGTGGTTTTCACGGAATGTTTTTTGAGTTCAGTCGAATGATAAGCTTAGCTCAGCGAACGGATTCATATGGGATGTGGCACAGAGATAAGTTATAACCTGGATTAACACATAATATACTTTGTGGCAGTGGTGGCCTAGTGGCATCGGTCACGACTTATGAGTTGTAGGTCGTGGGTACGAACCTCGCATATACTTTGTGTAATTTATTTTAACACCACTGCTTTCAAAACGGTGAAGGAAAACATCGTGAGGAAACCAGCATGTCCTAGATCCAAAAGAATTTGAAGATATTTGTCACATGTACCATCCCGTACTGGGCACGCTTGGTAGATTATGGCCCACTCCCTCTCACAGAGAGGAGGCCTGTGTGCCAGCAGTGGGAACTTTATAGGCTGATGATGATACTTTTTGCCCCGGTATGACCCTTCCCTGAAGATAATTTCGACATAGATACAGGCGGAGCCGCTGGCAATACCTAGTCTTGTTTCTAGTAAAGCTAGATAATATAAGGCCTGTCTAATAACTAACTTAATTTAAAGCAAACTGTGGAAGTTATTCCTAACAAATTCCACAGTTCGCTTTAGAAGCCGATTAATCAAATACGAATCAGTAAATCTGAAAATTGGATTAATCAGAATCAAATACCTTACTTTACTACCTTACTGTAAAGGCTATGGCACACTATATAGCATCGCAATGACACCGCTCCAACCGAGCAACTTACTTGTTATTCAACAAGCATTAAATCGTGTGCTATACATATTCTGTTCACTTCATAATCTTAATATGAACAAGCTAGTTCTTCTATACCACGCGACTCGCAACACGCGTGCTGCAAGCGAAAGGACCGCGTGTCAGCAGCACCTACCGTGCGCTTACTATGCGCCGACTCTGATTTGTGTTTAACATAAAATGCCATAATGAGGGATTTTATTTTCATGTTTTCCCTAGTCGATGGATAGATGGCGCTGAACTTGGTATGTTATTGCTATGAGCGGAACGTCACGTCATTTTTTGATATTTTTCACTTGGATTTAGTTTTGAGATCGTAAAACGTAACACACATGTTATGTCATTGTCAGTAACATCACATCACACCATTGGCATTTGGAAATAAATAATAACAAAGAAAAGAAAAAAATATTCACTTACCAGTCTTTTTAATTTATGAGTTTTCCACGCCATAAAAAAAATGTCCCAAGAGAAAAAGAAGAGAAGTCTGTGCCTCGTGGATTTGTGCAAAAATGAAGGCATACATCTAATAACGTAGTCAGTTCAACGCCATCTACAGAGTTCTTGGAAACTACTTTTTTTTTAATACTCAATAAAGAAACTTCTCATTATAACAAATTTTATTCGGTGTGACAACAAGCTTTCGCGCAGATTGCGAGCTTGCACATCGCGCGTAGTCAGCACACGACTTAGCCGAAATTCGAGGCATGACATCTTGCTACAGCTGTGCAGTTGCGGTGCTGTAGCAAGATGTCATGATCTTTAGTCTGAGAACGTAAAACTTAGCTAAACTTCTTTTATTCAAAACCTAGTTTTAACCCTTTGGATTTCTATTATTTATATCCTCATAGAGCGAGTTAACTAACTTTGATTTATTGAACCCAGGGACGCGGAGACGTGAGGTTCCTTGGAAGCCCGGTTTTTGCCGTTCAGAAATTTGTAAAGCAAGGTTTAGGGACAGTGTACGTACCGCTCAGGTTTATTTTTTTTACAGATTAAATATACACTATTAAAGTATTTTTTAAACCAGTCCACATTAGTTTAGTTTGCCGAGATCGAACGTTATCACTTAATTAAACCTAGAAACCGAATCCCAAAGTCATTCGCATTCGCAAAAATACAAATAAAATATAATGGATGCCCCAATAACTCAAACATGACTATTCAATAAAATAGCATAAAGTATCCAAATATTATTATTATGAACAACTACAATATCTATCACAGTTCAAATGTTATTTACTTTTCCGAACAATATTATGTACGTTTCATTTGTCAGGGATGCTACCAACATGCCGTTCGGTTTGAATTCGATTCGGCATTTCAGTTGAATGACAAAATCGACTCGAAACCATTACTACCAACATTGTGCTTTCGGCATGTCTGTATGACCACATGTATAAACATGGACAAGGCGAAAGGAACTGATTTAAGTTTCTATACTTATTTGTATATATAAAAGGTGTGAGGTTATTACTTTGGGCTTCCATTTGGCTCATGTTAATAGGGAAACCGAGTTCATTTTATTTGGTAAATAATAAATTTATTTTGGTCGGCATAGCACAATTTGAGCAAAACCAAATATAAGTAGGTATTTCCGGAAAATGTATCTAGATTTATGTTTTTTTTATTATCTGGGCTGCCCCGGTCCAGTACTGCAATGCTTTTGCTGGGTGCACGTGTATTAAAAAACTCCACTGATACCTACTTCCCAGGTTTGCACTCTAAACCTCTATAGGTTGTTAATTTTATATTGCCGCCCGTTTGTGGCGAAAATCGAACCGAACTTTGTGTAAAGCACAACCCTCACTATGTAGATATGATAGGCCTGTGACGTCATCAGTTGGTAGCCATTTTGTCGCCGAGAGTAAGTTGACGTGTTCAACCAACTTTGACGAATTTCAGGTCCCGTCTACCGTACGATGAGTTAGATAGCAAGTTTCAAGTATTTTCAGAGAAAATAGAGCTTTGTAAAATGTATTTCGGCACGATTTTCTTTATCTTAGTTAACTTCAAGCTACAATTTTGATGAAAATAATATGTCTCTACTCTGAAAGCGCTTTTAAGTGATCCATGAATACTTCAAAGGTCTTTTGAGACTTTGAACTGTATCACTGGTAATTTATAACTACTTCATATCGACTGTGAACTGCCAACCGATACTATCTCAATTTTGACAACTTTACAGGATAAAGAAAAAACATGTTAGCATCATAAAACAGCATCTCGTTTGTTAATTAAAAATACGTTGTTTTTTATTATTTTTATTGCACATGTTATTATAAACATAAGTAACATTATAATTATGCTTCCTTCCAATATAAAATCGAGATAAGACAATATAAATCAACACAAAAACAAACATAGGACTTTTTACTTGGAACAATATGGGCTATCGTCAAAATCAAAATAAGACAATATAGATTTCTTGCAACGATGCGGAGTATTAAATATGTAGTAAAAATTGAGATAGGACCGGTTGCCAGTTCACAGTCGATATACTATATAAAATATGCGCAATTCGACCGATTTCAACTACAAGTGAAAATCATCCTTTACGACTACGACATATGACATAAAACGTATCATCATATTTCTAAGCGTAGGTTAAAAACAAAACACGCTCGCCATGACGACGAAAGTCAGTCAAATTACAAAATCGATTATCATTTTTAGTTAGTAGAAATTGCAAATCGCACGAATTACGTCATGAGTAGGCTCCAAAAGGTGTAAGTGGTGGGAGTACCCATATGATACACTCTCTACATGAGAGACGCTCATACAAAACCATTATACCGCTTTCTCACGTCAATTGTTTTAAGGGATGTACGTACGTCCCCGAATCTGTGGACCTGTTTGGCGTCCTCACCTACTATTTTGGGATCTTCCCAAATCCCATCATAGTTGCGAAAAAGTTGTGTAGGTGAAATTTTAGAATGTCTATACCCACCAACTTTCGATTAGCTAACATCTTACTTTCTTATTAATTAAAAACAAAACATGCAACCAAAATTAAACTCGACGAATGAAAATCTTCAGTCAAACAAATCTGAAAGCAAGGATTCAGAAAACAATTCACCTTTTACCTTGAATGTTGGCACCGACGCCCAAGTGTTTTCTGAATGAAAGATCAAACAACTCAACCACTTGAAATAAATCTCAATATTTCCGTGTAACTTATTGGAAACAACATTAGGAATTCCGACAATATCCGTCTCCACTTTTCCGGGCCAACTGTCACGAAAGTTGGACCCCTAAAAGAGAACTTCGAAATATCTAATAAGGCAGGGAGTTGTCAGGTGAAATGCGGTCAAAGAAAACGTCTGTTTCCATATAAAAATGCTTACAAAATAATTTTTTTATCCAAAAGTACTGAAACAATTTTGGATAATTTTATGGGACCAAATGGCAACTATACTGCATCGAACAAATCACACTAATCGGACTAGAAACCTCGGAGTAATCGATGTACATAATAAAAAAAAAAGACCGAATTGAGAACCTCCTCCTTTTTTGAAGTCGGTTAAAGAATATCCATTCCAGGTACTAAACACGTAAAGAGATAAAGTTTTTAAGTTAATTTCGGATTTATGGGTTAGTTAGTTACCTCCGGAACTACTAATTCGATTCCGAAAAGTCTGTCACTAATTGGAAACTAGCTATATCTTACGCCAACACTTTTCTTGGTATAATGTAAAAGTTGCCGTATTTATTTTTTGGGGTTGTTTAAATCATTAAATAAGTCCTCGTGCTCTGAGCGGGAGAGACTGACCTGAAAACTTTTACTGACTGAAGACTCTGTGAAATCTAAAACGAAGGTGCAGACAAAATCTAGAGTTGCACGTAAAATATTCCGAACGCTTATTTTTTAGAAACCACGACAAACAAGGCTGTAAACAGTATCGATATTAAACAGCGAGTCGATGTTGTTTCTCGATTATTCATTCTTGAGCGAACAATCGATTACAAGCGATGATAGATTTATCCCAGCAGCCTTGATTTTAGCTTACCTACGCCTGGCCTTTTAAGAAAATGTTATCAAGAGCTTAAAACTTTATGGTTTATAAATGAGGTCAGGTATATTTTTGTGAAAGTATTTTCGTAAAAGGAACGATAGAATATCTGCTACTTAAGGTGAGTTTCACCAATGATGTTCCGTTGATAGCAATCGATGTTCTAACCCTGTTTAGTGGCTTATTTGCTTATTATACAAGTTACTTTAAAAAGTCTCATATCTGGGCACACCAGCTGATTAACCCTTAGGGGTTACATGCGTGGTTTTATAATAAACTTTTTTGTTTTTGTAGGCGATGCTATCTAGGTTTTTTGTCTCATTTTTATTATATTTAAGTCTTTGTAATTTTCAAACGAACTCGAAACGAAAGTTAAAAAACACTATCAGGTTTAATATTAGGCCCTTCGTACACAAGGCGACTCCAGTATCCGATACCTTGCGACTTCGGTATCCAAGCGACTATCGGAATACAAACCATAGAGGTTCGGACAGGCACGCGTCAATGTATACCAATATCGTAAAGCAGGGTTTTTAGAGACTTGCGTCGCCTAGTGTACGAAGGGGCTTAGAGTACTCACCGACTGTTCTGTTCCGATGATGGCGTCTATACCACACACTAGGGTGCCCTTAACCTGTTGGGTAAGAACTCCTAGAGGGGGTGTCATACACCAAAGATAGAGGACTTCTTTTATGTGTGATACTGACGGCTCTTGGACGTAGATTAAATTTTAATGAGCAAAAGCTATTGGTTTCAATATTCCATTGCATTTATAAAACTTATAGGTCTAAAACGTGGTCGATAAAAACTTGGGTAGTTATAGAAGCCAAAAGAAGAATATTATTGAACTTGTGTCAGAATTACTGATCTCTCATCGTGAAAATTCGTTCCTATTATCTCGAAAGCCAGTTCGCACAACAGCAACCCATGATTTTTAATGGACTGTTAATTTCACGATTCACTGACGACAATTTACCGCGATATCATATCGAGGTAAACACACTCGAATATTACACATACGTTATTCATTACTACGTCAAATGAAGCCAGTTATTTACTGGGTGGTTAGGTATTTATTGTGTTCTTTGCGGTGTGTTTATACCCATAAACACACAGCAAAGCCCATATAACCCATCAAACATAATTCCAAAACAGTAATCACAACAAAGATCGGGTGATCTATAGTATTCCAAAGGAACGTATAATTTCCGAGATAAACCTAATCCAGATTATAATCTTTTATCCAATGATTTTAAGTGTAGATACGTTATAGGCGCTCAGAAAGTGACGCGCTCAAATGTGGTCAACTGACAAACCTTGACTATATTTGTCTCTTTTTCAGTAGCAATGCCATCCTACTTTAGCGACTAATCGTGATGTAGTATGATATTGCAATATTTAGATATTCATGTGTGCGTTAGTGTGCCGATTTTGAAGATAGAATGTTGTGTAGGTAACGTATTTATTCATATAAAATATCATTGCTTTTATCCAAATCCGTTCAGTAGTTTTCATTTCATCATTTTATCTGGCACAATTTTATATCTAGTACTGTATTTCAACAAGCAACATCATTGTTCCTGGAGATACATCCCAAACTTCCAACATCAATCAAGACTCCTCGTCCACCACAACAATATTGGTCTTCCGCGTCGACGCCAGCTGTTTGAGCACATCAAAGAGATCCCCTAAGACGTTCCTTACGGGCCACAGGGACAATGCAATTGTTGCTTCTCTAAGCCTGTCTTAGATCGGTCTCAGGGGATGCAGTTAATAGGTAATTTGTGCTTTAAACCAGTGATTTGGCTTATGCTAGAGAGCTAAAATTGTAGATAAATGTTTTACTCAACAAAAGAAAGAATACGTGTCAAATATCTTTTGATAATCTAACTGATGGACTAATTAGACTTAATTTTAAATTTTCCAAGCTTTAAAAATAGATCCATTTAAATTTTCTAATCTTTAATTGATGAAAAATCTGTCTTAAATATTTTATGAGAGTAACTTACGAAATCAGTTTCTTTGTTAAGACGGTTTTCTGAGGACATGAGTTTTAGACTTTATCTACACACTTTCCTAGAAATTCCAACTTTCTCGCAGACGAAGCTGAAAGGAAAAGTAACTTTGAAATAATTCAGCGGTTTGCTCCTTATGAAGCAGTTTTTAAGTTTTCCAGTTCATTTTCAGTATAGTGGAATTCACATAAGGTTTTATTTTAAACGGAGGCCTTTTCACAAGATTTCTGCATTTTATTTACAGCGTCCTTAAAGTATTTACTGCGTTTATTGTATGGAAAAACGAAAAGACGCCTCAAGTGTCGATAAACTAATATTTTCATTCAAGTTAACGTCAAAGTTCCAGTTCACGTCACTAAATCGGGAAAATTCACGATGTACCCTTTGATTCATTCTACACTGTAAATAAAACTACAAAAAAATGTAGTTAGAATTTATTTTTAATCCCAAATGAAAAATCCTTTTCTATTGTATTTTTTTACCGCTTGAAAATAATTCCGTGATGGAAAACTAAGCGGGAAAAATATGCAAAGCTTCACCACTGTTTACAACCATTAGCAACAGTTTTAAAAACTAGGAGATTGCGCGATAAGTGCTTCGATGCTTTGCGAACTGGAATCAAAGTATTTTTTAAATTATCTACAATATTATTTCATAATGATAACCTTTTACCTTTATTTATTTTTATTGTTTTTGTGAAAAAAAAACTATATATTTAACCTAGTTTTTTAATTCTTTCTCCTATAAAAACTCAAACTCTATTACCAACGAATAAAAAGGTTTTTTTTAAACTGCTACTCGTGTAAAGCCGGGCCTTCATTTATATTTTATAGAATTTCTTTGAAACATAACCAAAAAAGAATCTAAATGTTGGATATATTTATATTGTCTTTGATATTTTTACTTTCACACTTATTTTTTCTTTGGATCGATTTGAGTACACTGCCAGTGTCTTCATACATTATTATTAGTCTCAAACGCCACCCCACTGTCAATTTTGACATAACTGAGCTGTCAAATTTTAATAAAAACACCTGACATTGTGAAACTACTTAATAATATGCTGTTCCAAAATTAAAAATACCATTGAAAAGCCGAATAAGGGTGTTTTTCCACCAGAGATGTACTATGCAGCTACGCTGCGAGAATGTAAAAGCTGAGCTACGAAACTATGTGACCGTTTCCACCTATAATGCAAAGCTATGTAGCAGTGTGAATAAGATATGCTATGAAGATGCGCTGCCGCAAAGTATCTGCTTGAAGTAGATCCGCAGCTCAAACTATGCGACGTATCTATGTATAGTATGGAAGGCTGCGTAACCTTACATATAAAAATCATAACTAAGTTGATCACACCACCGGATCTACGCTTGTCAATTTTTTGTTCAAAGTCAAATCATTTATTCCAATCAGGCCATCAAAGAGGCACTTTGAACATCGATTAAATAAAATTAAAGTAAATAGGAAGGGATGGAATTGATTCTGGACCCATTCGCAAACCCCATTGGCGTTGTAATCTTTTATAAAGACTATAAAATGAGGTCTGGGACATTGTAATAATAATGAGGCTACATGTATTGAAAATGTTCTCTATTTCAACTATAATAATGTAAATTACAAAACGACTTCTGGCTTGACAACACATTTATTTCTTATCAAACATATTTGTATTTTAACGTTGTTGCTATAGGCATATAAATACCATACGTATCTTCATTATAAAGTAACGTTGACATTATAATATTATATTATTCTGAACAAAATTATTGTTTCCTAGAATTCTAGTTCAAATCTTTGTTTGGGAACATGACAGTTAACAGAAATAAATGAAAAACGTTACTTGAATTTCGAACGTAAATTATTTCTTTTTAAACCTATTTCGAATACGGGTGCGGGCGGTCATGAGGTTTAATGTAAAGTTTGTGTACACGATAAACTTTTGTTTATAAACACGGCTGCATCAACATGTTGGTCTGAAAGTGTAAACAGTGCTTTAGCAAAAACTGATTTCGAGCGCTACTGGCGTGTTTTTAAAATTACTTTTAGAAAGAGGAAGTTCTTTAGTAGGTTTAAATTGTAGGTAGCTGCTTGTCTTCATCATTTTAGAATTTGATTATCATTTAGACGTGAACAGATGATTTATTTTTGGAGCTAGAGTAGGGCAGTTTTTTTTGTAGTAATAGCTTTAATAACATGTCATGTATAATATTTTTGCCTTTAATAAAATAAACTATATTAAAGAGGTTAGTGTAAGATTGGGACGATAAATAGCACAGTCGCAGATTCCCATCCCTAACGCAGTCTTTACAACTAAGCCACTTCGTACACAAGGCGACGCAAGTCTCCGTTATCTTACGAATTTGGTATCCAGGCGACTCGATCGAGGCGAGGCGATCGTAATAACAGTTTCATAGAGGTTCGTACACAAGCACGCATAATGGATACCAAGACGTAAGGTATCGGAGACTTCGCCTTGTGTAAGAAGGGGCTAACACTCGCTAGCTGTTGACCCGCACCCTGTTGTCTCGACACGCATATGCGAGTCCGGGGCATTCACAACGGTACTAAAGGCAGAAGCAACGTGCTAAAACAAAATTCACATTCATTCCTCACCAAAAAAAAAGGAGTCAAAATACCAGTGCAGTTTATTAAACATGAAAGTATAAAAACAAAGGCTGTTTCTACACCGTTTCATAGCTCGTAGTCAGACCAGGATTACCATACGCTTGCATATGCATACGGGCCGCGTTTGGCTAGCTCACACCTCGTGAAATAGGGACATAATTGTTCGTGTATTGTGAAATAGGGACACTAGGTTTATGTTTAATTTTTATGCTTCGTTGAGCTTTGCATAATATCGCTTTGTGGCAGTTGATGGGTGGTGAAATGAAACGTGCTGTTGTGTTTTAGTTTTTTAACACCTTCGTCGCCATGTGTATCTTTTTGTCACACAGTTTCTGGAAACAAACTATTTCACAGGCCAGGTGAATCCAAATATCACACGGATGTAAATCCAGGAAAAACAAGCGAAAAAGGGGGATTGATAAAAAAATGTGATTATTGTGTAGTTTTAAACACGTCCGAACAAATAAAAATGTTAAAGGTTTGAATAGTGGAAAGAACTAAGTGACACATACTCTGGGTGTATGTATGAGTATCTGATCACCCTTTGGTGACAGTTTTTTTAAAAATTTGAATGAAGGATAGAAAAAAGAAATCCACTTAGCCGCTGAGGTTTGAACGATAGCCATTTTTCTACATTGTGTCATTATCACTATTCCTTTGTCGACGTCCATTTTGTTCAGTGTCACGCTACTCGTACTTGGTCCCAATCACCAAGTGCGACCTACCTACCGCACGTTCACAAGGCATGCGCTCAAGACGGTATGGTTTTTAAAACGGGGTCAGCGAAGTTCAGAAATCTACATTTCCTCACTGTTTAGCTTCGGTGGATATCTGATTGGTTATTCAAACACATGCCCTCTCGTCTCCGCTTTAGAGGAATTCGGGCCTTAGCGACAGAAAAGCCGGCGCGCAACCTATTTGGGCCTGACTATTCGAGTTCTGGCAACGACTCAGCGCTAAGTTCGTTGACCGTAGGCGCTACATATGTGTCAATCCTGTCCAAGTTGTTAAAGTTCAACTAATGTTGAACATAACCGAAAACTAAACACAACTATCTCATCAACTTAACAAACATTCCACAAACGCACGCCAACTTTCAAAACACAATCCGACACGAAATATTTAGCGCTAAATAAATTTCAAAGCACTCGAGCTAGTTTCCCTAGTCCAATATTTGGCATTTGCCATAAATGTGGCTATGTAAGGCCGCAAATCGCTTGCGGTTTTGGCAGCGGCTACCAAATCATAATAGGGTACTTACAAAATTGATGCTCAGCATTAAACACTTTATTGGCACTTGGTTTGCGGACTAGCTGGATTTTCTAGGCGTTTTGGCTAATTTTATGGCGTTTTAAATTCAAGGTTAATAAGCAGTGTTCTAACGTTAAAATATAGGGAATTTTACCAATATTTAAGATCAGAATTGCCATAGAATAACTTTTTAGGCATACCGTAATTAGGTTATAATTTTCTTACTTCAGGGATCGCGGTTTCGCAGATGTGTAATTTTCTTTTCAGATTTTTTCGAATCTAAGCCGTTTTGCGTCACCTACAAAACAATACGTGTCCATTACTTTTACTATTTTAACTGACGGAATAAACAATTTTCAATATATTTATGCAGTAAAATTATCTTTAATAGCTAGCAGATTACACTGTAATAAATAACAAACAATAAATCCTAACGGAATTACCGTCTTACTTCTCAAGTAAAGTTTAGTTTCTCTCAAGTCTGGTAACTGACAGATAGCTATCCAAAGCAGTGTTGCTTCTTAACAACACAAATACTGAGAAAACGTTATCCAATCGTTCCCGGTTGGATAACGTTACGTTACGATAACGTAACTAAAACCTTCTACTTCCCAGAAACGGCTTTTAGTTTTATATAGAAACGAGGTACTGGATAACTAACTTACATATAGCTCTATGCTAGATTGTAAGCTAAACTACTACCGCTCTTTTTCACTGCGGTGCTCTCCAATCGTCGCACAGACAGGTATTTGGCCCTAAAAGCTGGCCAAAATCGATTTTTTTTATATTAGTTCTACTCCCTCTAAGCCATTATTTCCAAAAACAAGGATAACCGCTCCAAACAATAGCAAAAACTAAAAAGCGCTAGCCCCTTCCAGGACGTCGTGGGCTCAGTCGGAAGTTACCGTTCGCCAAAAGTGTTCGAGAGATTGTTCGATGCGCTCAGATTTCGTTGTTTTAAAATATTTGCCATCTTGTAACTGAACGATTTTGTGTTGGTTTTCATTATGGATTGTGCACAACCAGGTATGTATTTTATTTGGCACTTACTTTTAACAAGTAATCTATAGCTTTTCTTAATTTATACCCTTGAGAAGTAAGCCCCAAGAAACTGCTTTTAAAAAACACATTTTGGAAGATCAAAGGGAGTTTTAATATATTTCTCATCATTTCTAAGCCAAAATTGTAATGATTAGCTTTAGAATAGACCTTTTAGGATGTAATTAAGTCCGAAATAGCCGCCCCAAAGTGCCCCTCTATTTATGGTGATTTTTTTCCCTAGACACGCTCGATTCTCAGTAATTGAAGTTTTTCATATATTTTTGGTGTTTTGTGTTATAGGCTCTTCTGGAATGAGAGTTATGACTCGAAATGATTGGTTTAATATAATGGAACGCTCAAATACCTCAACTTTTGATGAAAAGTTGCAATGTATGGAGCGGGAACTGCTCAATCAATATGCAGAAAATGACCAAAATATTGCTGATGTAAAGCATAACAGCGCTCACTAAAAGCGAAGTCAACAGCTTTTCCATCAAGCATAACATGCTTTTCACCATGACTGATGGAAAAGTATGCAATACTGCTACGCATACTAAATCAACCATGAGGTGCTACATATGCGGCGCTATGTCATTACAGTTAGACTTGACTAGACTTGGAGAAGGAGACCCCATGCAAAAAAGAAAACCTAGAATTCGGCTTATCTTTGTTGCATGCTCGGATAAGATTTTTTGAGAGCATTTTACATGTGGCCTATAGATTGCCCGTAAAAAAATGGAACGTTCGCCTTACTGCCGAGGAAAAGCAAGCAGTGGAAAATAAAAAAAAAGAAATCCAAGATAAGTTCCGGGAGAAACTCGGTCTGTTGGTAGATATACCAAAAGCCAACTTTGGAAATACCAATGACGGAAACACTAGCAGACGTTTTTTTGAATATTTCGAAGTATCAGCGACAATTACGGGGATAGACGTAAATTTAATTTATAGATTAAAAGTGATTTTGGACACATTGTGATAGCACAGGGTTTAAAGATAAACTGAGAGATGTTTGAAAGATATTGCCAAGAAACGGCAAAGTTGTACGTTTCTTTGTATAAGTTTTACCCAATATCTCCGACATTGCAAAAAGTGTTGCGTCATGGGGTTCAGTGGTAAGGGAAGCAATTCTTCCCATTGGACAACTGTCCGAAGAAGCGGCAGAAGCCCGCAACAAACACATTAGAATGTTCCGGCTCAACTACGCCCGAAAATTTTCCCGGGTAGCCTGCAACGCAGATGTTTTTAACAGGCTCCTCTTAACTTCCGACCCTGTCCTGACGGGCATGAGGAAGAGGAAGAATTTAAAAAAATGTGTCACTTTCGGCTGATGTTTTAAATTTGTTACTAGAAAGTGACATTTTAAATTTAAGTTTTGATGAAAACGACGAAAATTAAGAATAAATGCTTGTATATATTACATACGCTTTTTTTTACCTTTTCCAAGCTAAAACTAATATAAAACATCGTTTGACAGCCATTAGGCGTACCAAATATTTTTGGCCAACTTTTAGGTCCAAATACTGCGCCAATTGCCTGTTACATAGAATATTTTCTCCCTCCCCGGTTGGTGATAAGAATTGAAGAAAACAATAAATTCACTGAAACGGTTTATTAGCCAAAACACCCTGTATTGTTACCTTGATTAATGTAAATAATTATACAATATAATTTTCTGACAATGGTGAAATAAACAACATTTCTTGGTGTTAACTATTTTATATAAGTAACGCTAGCCAGTTTCAACCTTTTAAATTAAGAGCTAGGGTCATGGGGAATTGGAGATAACCGGGTACTGATTCGATGACGACTACAAAAATAAAATGTTATCAAATATCTGAACCTTCCAATTAAAGTTACTTAAATTAAATTAATTAATGGGCGCCAGGGACTTGAAGAGTCCCGGATCCTGGAGCTGCAGATGTCCACTATGCTTCGGGATGAGGGTAAACAACCCCAAGATCCTCAACTTAAATTCGGTGAAATACCGACATCAAAACCGGGTTCACCAAACACCAGTCTTTTAAGAGGCGGTTTGCACAGGATGGAATACGTTCAAGGTACGTGAATCCCGCTCTTGACCGTGGTAACGGACCTACCAAGTCAATGCTTATTGTTTCAAAAGGTTTGGAACAGTCTTTCGCATCACCTAAGAGACCGGAAGGAGGCTGTTGTGAGTGTTTGTATGCGGCGCACTTATCACATTTACTAACGTAGCTAACCACATCTTTGTACATGTTAGGCCAGAAGTAACAGAGAGCGAGTCTTTTATAAGTTTTAAACACTCCGAAGTGAGGTGATAATTCGCCACTGTGGTGACTCTTTAGCAATTCTTCCCGACTGCTCTCCGGTACTACCTGCTTCCAATCATTGTCACTAGCTACTCCGAATTTATTTTTTGAATAGCGGTAAAGTTTATCCCCTTTAATTATATAGTTCGGGCACGACCTAGGCATACTGACGCATTTATCCCACACCCCCTTAAACCAAGTGTCAGTGTCCAACGCTTTAATTTCCAGCACCGGAACGCCACGCGATAAGGCATCTGGAACCACATTGTCCTTACCTTTGCGGTGCTCAATGGTAAAATTGTAAGGTGATAACCGACAACCCCAACGGGCCAAACGCCCAGAGGGATTGGTTAAGTTAAAGAACCATTTCAAACTCGAGTGGTCGGTTATCACTTTAAACTCAGGACCGCCTTCAACGTAAGGACGAAAGTGTTCCACGGCGAAGACCACCGCAAGTGCCTCACGCTCCGTCGCTGAATAATTACGTTCCGCCGGATTAAGCGAACGACTGCAGTAGGCGATCGGGTGCTCCTCCCCATCTACAACCTGAGTCAGAGTGCCCGCTATCCCAAAACTGGATGCGTCACAATGAATCTCAAAAGGTTGAGAGAAATCTGGGCAAGCTAATACTGGTGCCGACACCAATGCCTCTTTCAAGGTTGAGAATGCGGATTCGGTCTCAGCCGTCCACTTGAAAGGCGGCGCTTTTTTGCTTGTACTTGTAAGCGCATTCAAAGGGGCCGCTATCGAACTAAAGTTTTTAATAAAACGTCTATAGTAGGAGGCCGTTCCAAGAAACATTTTCACTTGCTTACGAGTTGTAGGGGTTGGAAAGTCGACAATTGACTGAACTTTCGACGGGTCAGTGTGTAGGCCTCGCTCGTCTACAATGTAACCTAAATATTTTAGTTCTCGTCGAAAGAAACAGCACTTAGGTAAATTTATTGTTAAATTAGCCTGCCTTAATTTGTCTAAAACCCGTTTTAGAAGTGCAATGTGCTCCTCGAAGGTTGATGAGCAAATAATTATATCATCCAAATACACAAAGACCTTATTATCGAACTCCGGACCGAAAAGTCTGTCCATCAATCGCTGTTGGGTGGCTGGGGCTCCAGTCAACCCAAAGCACATAACTTTGAACTGGAACAAACCTCGACCGGGGACTGTAAACGCGGTTTTTTCTTTGGATGAAACGGAATCCAGTTCTATTTGCCAGAAAGCTGATTTTAAGTCAATAGACGAAAGATAACGCGCGTCACGCAACTGATCTAAGATGCGAGAGATGTAGGGTAGTGGATACGCATCTTGCTTACTGACCGAACGTATATCTCCAAGTACGTATAGTCCCCACGTTGGGCGCCACTGTTACATAAAATATTTTCTCCCTCCCCGGTTGGTGATAAGAATGGAAGAAAACAATAAATTCACTCAAACGGTTTATTAGCCAAAACACCCTGTATTGTTACCTTGATTAATTAAAATAATTATACAATATAATTTTCTGACAATGGTGAAATAAAGGACATTTCTTGGTGTTAACTATTTTATACAAGTAACGCTAGCCAGTTTCAACCTTTTAAATTAAGAGCTAGGGTCATGGGGAATTGGAGATAACCGGGTACTGATTCGATGACGACTACAAAAATAAAATGTTATCAAATATCTGAACCTTCCAATTAAAGTTACCTAAATTAAATTAAATAATGGGCGCCAGGGACTGGAAGAGTCCCGGATCCTGGAGCTGCAGATGTCCACTATTCTTCGGGATGTGGGTAGACAATTCCAAGATCCTTAATTTAAATTCGGTGAAGTACCGACATCAAAACCGGGTTCACCTAACACCGGTTTTATAAGAGGCGGTTTGCACAGAAACCGTCTTAAGATAATCCGTAGAAATAATTGAAAGAAAAAAGGAAGTAAAAATAAAAAAACCGTCACGCCTGCGCTATCGCTAGGCGGGGTCTGCCAGCCGCACAGTCGTCTCTGCAGGAGGCGTGCTCGAGGACGGGTTCCGCGTCTGGGCTTCAGACAGCACTCTGAATCCCAGCGGCGGAGCGAATCACCCGATGGGCCTCCCTGCAATCGACAATACGGAGGGCTAGGAATATAAACAAAACTAATTTGCTTTCCTCTAGGTGACCGAGCAGGGAAATCTAGCTAGTCAAAACAACAACCAATCTTTGGGGAATAGCAGGGGTTAATACTCACAGTTACTGCAGGGGAATAGCCCTTGGACTGTGGCCTCGTGTTGCTCGACTGGCTGGGCCCGCACACGAAAAGACGCAGTTTGGAATCCTGGAATAAGCGTTCAATAGATCACCAACATATTCTCTCAACAACCAGGGGAGCGCTCACTGACTAACTCCAGACCCGGTTACAACAAGATTTCTTACCTTTTAAATTAGTCGCAAGATTTCAGGCGAGCGCTTCCCAGGCTGTCTCTGAGATAAATGGCTGACCTACTGTCGCTCCTGCCGGATCTGAGGTCAGGGTTCGGGTGCCAAGCCTCAGCCATTCTCCCAGACTTTCAGCAAAACACAAGTAACCGGTCCCCATGGGGAAACACTACAAAAACACAAAAACTTCACAAAAACTGTCTAAGGTCACGACCAGAAGCCGAAGCCATATTAAGCTTTAAGATCCACCTCAATTCTTTGCTCCATGATCAATATCTCGCAATTTTCCATTAATCTATCTTCCTTTTCATGGGGAAAATAGTATATTTATAACTCGGCAAAATAACCACTTTGAGCTGTCAACACCAAGGACGCAAACAAAACCACAGATTAAATATGCATCGCCTTGACGAAGTTTCTAGAAATAAAATCACTTCCGCTAATAAATTTATTTTAATTTATTATTAATTTCGTTTGTTTTCCTTTAACTGAAAATTATTAGGAAGGTGTTAGTTGATATTACTTAAAAGTTTTCGATCATTATGTTAAAATATCGATTAATCGATAGCTGCTAACAAACTTCGCCAGATGGCGCTTCCACTTGTCAAAACTGACGTCTGACGAAATGTCATGTGGATTGTAAACAACTCCAGATCCAAATATTATTGCGAAACTGTTTAGAAAGGTTTTAGAAAAGTGATTTATTGTTGGGAAGTGAAACTAACGATACATAGGAATGCTAAACGGATGAATGCAGGTACTTGCTACTTTGCCTATTAGAAACGCAGCCGTGAAATAATCACCTGAGCTAGGAACAAAAAAAAACATTGTAACAGTACCTCCCCAACCACCAGAGATTTGACCCACTAGGGCAAATCTCGACGCTGGCCCTCCAGCGTCAAAGCAGATTCCAAAGTATCAAGCTCACTAACCAATTCTCAACAGCTCAAACCTGAAAAGAGGAATGGAGAACGAAAAGAAGCAAAAATTAAATATATGAATACTGGTGTACGATCACAAATATTATATTATATGTTGTAATATATTATGTCATCTTCATTTCTCCTGGGGCGAGTCTAATCCATTTACAAACATGTAAAAGACAAGCTCCAAAGAGTTTAAAAATGTGTAAGTAACTTTCCACGAACTATCCCAGTCTGACCTACTATATTTATATAGGACAGACAACCCTATTCAATCGTACACCACCCTTCACACTTCAAATGAGTGAACTGCCAGCCCTCATGCTGAGCTAGAAGTCAAATAATACAATGAAATTATATAAATTAAATTCCATTTAAAAAAAATGAAAATTTCTTCCCATAGAAGGAAAGTAACGGCCAATGGCCTAACAAAAAAAAATCCAACTTGAACGTATTCCATCAATGCAGCCTACACGCCCGCCATTACGGCCTTCTACCTCAGGACTATCTTTTTGCTGCCTTACCAGCAGTCCGGAGTTTCGGACTCCAATAGGGTTGTTAAACATGCAACAACCACTACTAAATATGGTTAAAAAACGTGAACACAGTAGTAACCTGTGTACCACTACAAACCGTAAAAACAGTGGAAAATAACTTTTAACCAACTGTGAACTAGGCACCGGGAAAATAAATCCACTAATGCTCAAACAAAAATCAGCAACCTCAAGGCATATACAGCCCTCAAGGGTTACTGCGACCAACTACAACATGCAATTTTATATTAAAAAAATTGTAATTAAATAAGTTAAAAAAAAAAAAATTAATCGTGGCCACATGGCGGTTTAAAATCTTTTATATGCCATGTGCCAAGATTTTTGCCGGAACTACAGCCTTCTAATTCATACACTAAGGGTGAAAGTTTTTTTCCTAATAATACATTTTTCGTATTTTGGTGCCAATTTGGCCATAAAGAATTTGGAGGCGTCACTCTGTGGATATGTTTTCTTCCACACAGTGTCGCCTACCTCAAACTCCGCGTGCTTCCTACCGCTATTATAGTAACGAGCACTACGAGTATGGGATTTGATGAGCGCCTCCTTAACTTTATCAAAGATACTACCTAATGTTCCTAGCCGGTCTGCATAAGAACTGCGCGAAGAGCAAGCCAGAGTGAGCTGTCCTACGGTATCATTGCCGAAGACATCACCACTACTAACTGCCTCTCTGCCATGTACTAGGAAGAACGGTGTGAAACGAGTAACTTCATTCGTGGAGGTGTTCATAGCGAATTGGATCTTAGAGATGTTAACGTCCCAAGATCGATGATCATCCTCCACGAGTATTGATACCGCAGTCATTATGGTACGGTTATAGCGTTCTACGGTGTTCACGCTTGGGCAATAACGAGGTGTGAAGTGAACTTGGGGTATTTTGTACCTCTGTAGTAGTGAACGAATCTCATTGCCCGTGAATTGCGTCCCGTTGTCCGCTATCACCGTACGGGGTATACACCGTGTACCAGGAAAACGCCGTCTTCTAGTTTCTGTGCTATAGCCTTACCAACGGCTCTACGTAAAGGAAACAGCAGACAATATTTCGTAAAACAGCACACGACCACCAACAGGTACGTGAATCCCGCTCTTGACCGTGGTAACGGACCTACCAAGTCAATGCTTATTGTTTCAAAAGGTTTGGAACAGTCTTTCGCATCACCTAAGAGACCGGAAGGAGGCTGTTGTGAGTGTTTGTATGCGGCGCACTTATCACATTTACTAACGTAGCTAACCACATCTTTGTACATGTTAGGCCAGAAGTAACAGAGAGCGAGTCTTTTATAAGTTTTAAACACTCCGAAGTGAGGTGATAATTCGCCACTGTGGTGACTCTTTAGCAATTCTTCCCGACTGCTCTCCGGTACTACCTGCTTCCAATCATTGTCACTAGCTACTCCGAATTTATTTTTTGAATAGCGGTAAAGTTTATCCCCTTTAATTATATAGTTCGGGCACGACCTAGGCATACTGACGCATTTATCCCACACCCCCTTAAACCAAGTGTCAGTGTCCAACGCTTTAATTTCCAGCACCGGAACGCCACGCGATAAGGCATCTGGAACCACATTGTCCTTACCTTTGCGGTGCTCAATGGTAAAATTGTAAGGTGATAACCGACAACCCCAACGGGCCAAACGCCCAGAGGGATTGGTTAAGTTAAAGAACCATTTCAAACTCGAGTGGTCGGTTATCACTTTAATAAACTAAATGATCGATAAGATCACTAATAATGTATGTGTTTTACTGCAACCGCCACTTTTAATAATTGTCGCACAAGTACACACCTTCTTTATGTGATTATATTTCATTGATTTATTTCTTATTTTTTAATTATTTTATTTTCACTGCACTTGTATAGTTTTAAAGCCAGTTTATTCATCGGAGGTTTAGGAGATATTGTACACTAGACATTTTTATAGCTATGATACACTTGTGGTCATAGATTTTTGTTGTTGTATCTAATAGTTGTTTTTTACTCACTATATGTTCACTTATCACTTAGATAACAATAGAACTTGTTACTTGCACTATTATATTTACGAATCTGAGAATACTTCTTGTCTAAGTACGATTTAACTATTTTTTACAATATAAAAACTCAGAGGTGATGTTGAGCGTGCCACTAGCGTGTGACGTCATCCTAAATTCCACTGCCACTGTTACATAAAGCAGACCCCGCCTAGCGATAGCGCAGGCGTGACGGTTTTTTTTATTTTTACTTCCTTTTTTCTTTCAATTATTTCTACGGATTATCTTAGGACGGTTTCTGTGCAAACCGCCTCTTATATGACCGGTGTTAGGTGAACCCGGTTTTGATGTCGGTACTTCACCGAATTTAAATTAAGGATCTTGGAATTGTCTACCCTCATCCCGAAGAATAGTGGACATCTGCAGCTCCAGGATCCGGGACTCTTCCAGTCCCTGGCGCCCATTATTTAATTTAATTTAGGTAACTTTAATTGGAAGGTTCAGATATTTGATAACATTTTATTTTTGTAGTCGTCATCGAATCAGTACCCGGTTATCTCCAATTCCCCATGACCCTAGCTCTTAATTTAAAAGGTTGAAACTGGCTAGCGTTACTTGTAAAAATTGTTAACACCAGGAAAAGTTGTTTATTTCACCATTGTCAGAAAATTATATTGTAAAATTATTTAAATTAATCAAGGTAACAATACAGGGTGTTTTGGCTAATAAACCGTTTGAGTGAATTTATTGTTTTCTTCAATTCTCATCACCAACCGGGGAGGGAGAAAATATTTTATGTAACAGTTTGATATTACTTAAAAGTTTTCGATCATTATGTTAAAATATCGATTAATCGATAGCTGCTAACAAACTTCGCCAGATGGCGCTTTCACTTGTCAAAACGCCCAGGAGGGATTGGTTAAGTTAAAGAACCATTTCAAACTAGAGTGGTCGGTTATCACTTTTAACCAGACCGCCTTCAACGTAAGGACGAAAGTGTTCCACGGCGAAGACCACCGCAAGTGCCTCACGCTCCGTCGCTGAATAATTACGTTCCGCCGGATTAAGCGAACGACTGCAGTAGGCGATCGGGTGCTCCTCCCCATCTACAACCTGAGTCAGAGTGCCCGCTATCCCAAAAACTGGATGCGTCACAATGAATCTCAAAAGGTTGAGAGAAATCTGGGCAAGCTAATACTGGTGCCGACACCCAATGCCTCTTTCAAGGTTGAGAATGCGGATTCGGTCTCAGCCGTCCACTTGAAAGGCGGCGCTTTTTTGCTTGTACTTGTAAGCGCATTCAAAGGGGCCGCTATCGAACTAAAGTTTTTAATAAAACGTCTATAGTAGGAGGCCGTTCCAAGAAACATTTTCACTTGCTTACGAGTTGTAGGGGTTGGAAAGTCGACAATTGACTGAACTTTCGACGGGTCAGTGTGTAGGCCTCGCTCGTCTACAATGTAACCTAAATATTTTAGTTCTCGTCGAAAGAAACAGCACTTAGGTAAATTTATTGTTAAATTAGCCTGCCTTAATTTGTCTAAAACCCGTTTTAGAAGTGCAATGTGCTCCTCGAAGGTTGATGAGCAAATAATTATATCATCCAAATACACAAAGACCTTATTATCGAACTCCGGACCGAAAAGTCTGTCCATCAATCGCTGTTGGGTGGCTGGGGCTCCAGTCAACCCAAAGCACATAACTTTGAACTGGAACAAACCTCGACCGGGGACTGTAAACGCGGTTTTTTTCTTTGGATGAAACGGAATCCAGTTCTATTTGCCAGAAAGCTGATTTTAAGTCAATAGACGAAAGATAACGCGCGTCACGCAACTGATCTAAGATGCGAGAGATGTAGGGTAGTGGATACGCATCTTGCTTACTGACCGAACGTATATCTCCAAGTACGTATAGTCCCCACGTTGGGCGCCACTGTTACATAAAATATTTTCTCCCTCCCCGGTTGGTGATAAGAATGGAAGAAAACAATAAATTCACTCAAACGGTTTATTAGCCAAAACACCCTGTATTGTTACCTTGATTAATTAAAATAATTATACAATATAATTTTCTGACAATGGTGAAATAAAGGACATTTCTTGGTGTTAACTATTTTATACAAGTAACGCTAGCCAGTTTCAACCTTTTAAATTAAGAGCTAGGGTCATGGGGAATTGGAGATAACCGGGTACTGATTCGATGACGACTACAAAAATAAAATGTTATCAAATATCTGAACCTTCCAATTACAGTTACCTAAATTAAATTAAATAATGGGCGCCAGGGACTGGAAGAGTCCCGGATCCTGGAGCTGCAGATGTCCACTATTCTTCGGGATGTGGGTAGACAATTCCAAGATCCTTAATTTAAATTCGGTGAAGTACCGACATCAAAACCGGGTTCACCTAACACCGGTTTTATAAGAGGCGGTTTGCACAGAAACCGTCTTAAGATAATCCGTAGAAATAATTGAAAGAAAAAAGGAAGTAAAAATAAAAAAACCGTCACGCCTGCGCTATCGCTAGGCGGGGTCTGCCAGCCGCACAGTCGTCTCTGCAGGAGGCGTGCTCGAGGACGGGTTCCGCGTCTGGGCTTCAGACAGCACTCTGAATCCCAGCGGCGGAGCGAATCACCCGATGGGCCTCCCTGCAATCGACAATACGGAGGGCTAGGAATATAAACAAAACTAATTTGCTTTCCTCTAGGTGACCGAGCAGGGAAATCTAGCTAGTCAAAACAACAACCAATCTTTGGGGAATAGCAGGGGTTAATACTCACAGTTACTGCAGGGGAATAGCCCTTGGACTGTGGCCTCGTGTTGCTCGACTGGCTGGGCCCGCACACGAAAAGACGCAGTTTGGAATCCTGGAATAAGCGTTCAATAGATCACCAACATATTCTCTCAACAACCAGGGGAGCGCTCACTGACTAACTCCAGACCCGGTTACAACAAGATTTCTTACCTTTTAAATTAGTCGCAAGATTTCAGGCGAGCGCTTCCCAGGCTGTCTCTGAGATAAATGGCTGACCTACTGTCGCTCCTGCCGGATCTGAGGTCAGGGTTCGGGTGCCAAGCCTCAGCCATTCTCCCAGACTTTCAGCAAAACACAAGTAACCGGTCCCCATGGGGAAACACTACAAAAACACAAAAACTTCACAAAAACTGTCTAAGGTCACGACCAGAAGCCGAAGCCATATTAAGCTTTAAGATCCACCTCAATTCTTTGCTCCATGATCAATATCTCGCAATTTTCCATTAATCTATCTTCCTTTTCATGGGGAAAATAGTATATTTATAACTCGGCAAAATAACCACTTTGAGCTGTCAACACCAAGGACGCAAACAAAACCACAGATTAAATATGCATCGCCTTGACGAAGTTTCTAGAAATAAAATCACTTCCGCTAATAAATTTATTTTAATTTATTATTAATTTCGTTTGTTTTCCTTTAACTGAAAATTATTAGGAAGGTGTTAGTTGATATTACTTAAAAGTTTTCGATCATTATGTTAAAATATCGATTAATCGATAGCTGCTAACAAACTTCGCCAGATGGCGCTTCCACTTGTCAAAACTGACGTCTGACGAAATGTCATGTGGATTGTAAACAACTCCAGATCCAAATATTATTGCGAAACTGTTTAGAAAGGTTTTAGAAAAGTGATTTATTGTTGGGAAGTGAAACTAACGATACATAGGAATGCTAAACGGATGAATGCAGGTACTTGCTACTTTGCCTATTAGAAACGCAGCCGTGAAATAATCACCTGAGCTAGGAACAAAAAAAAACATTGTAACAGTACCTCCCCAACCACCAGAGATTTGACCCACTAGGGCAAATCTCGACGCTGGCCCTCCAGCGTCAAAGCAGATTCCAAAGTATCAAGCTCACTAACCAATTCTCAACAGCTCAAACCTGAAAAGAGGAATGGAGAACGAAAAGAAGCAAAAATTAAATATATGAATACTGGTGTACGATCACAAATATTATATTATATGTTGTAATATATTATGTCATCTTCATTTCTCCTGGGGCGAGTCTAATCCATTTACAAACATGTAAAAGACAAGCTCCAAAGAGTTTAAAAATGTGTAAGTAACTTTCCACGAACTATCCCAGTCTGACCTACTATATTTATATAGGACAGACAACCCTATTCAATCGTACACCACCCTTCACACTTCAAATGAGTGAACTGCCAGCCCTCATGCTGAGCTAGAAGTCAAATAATACAATGAAATTATATAAATTAAATTCCATTTAAAAAAAATGAAAATTTCTTCCCATAGAAGGAAAGTAACGGCCAATGGCCTAACAAAAAAAAATCCAACTTGAACGTATTCCATCAATGCAGCCTACACGCCCGCCATTACGGCCTTCTACCTCAGGACTATCTTTTTGCTGCCTTACCAGCAGTCCGGAGTTTCGGACTCCAATAGGGTTGTTAAACATGCAACAACCACTACTAAATATGGTTAAAAAACGTGAACACAGTAGTAACCTGTGTACCACTACAAACCGTAAAAACAGTGGAAAATAACTTTTAACCAACTGTGAACTAGGCACCGGGAAAATAAATCCACTAATGCTCAAACAAAAATCAGCAACCTCAAGGCATATACAGCCCTCAAGGGTTACTGCGACCAACTACAACATGCAATTTTATATTAAAAAAATTGTAATTAAATAAGTTAAAAAAAAAAAATTAATCGTGGCCACATGGCGGTTTAAAATCTTTTATATGCCATGTGCCAAGATTTTTGCCGGAACTACAGCCTTCTAATTCATACACTAAGGGTGAAAGTTTTTTCCTAATAATACATTTTTCGTATTTTGGTGCCAATTTGGCCATAAAGAATTTGGAGGCGTCACTCTGTGGATATGTTTTCTTCCACACAGTGTCGCCTACCTCAAACTCCGCGTGCTTCCTACCGCTATTATAGTAACGAGCACTACGAGTATGGGATTTGATGAGCGCCTCCTTAACTTTATCAAAGATACTACCTAATGTTCCTAGCCGGTCTGCATAAGAACTGCGCGAAGAGCAAGCCAGAGTGAGCTGTCCTACGGTATCATTGCCGAAGACATCACCACTACTAACTGCCTCTCTGCCATGTACTAGGAAGAACGGTGTGAAACGAGTAACTTCATTCGTGGAGGTGTTCATAGCGAATTGGATCTTAGAGATGTTAACGTCCCAAGATCGATGATCATCCTCCACGAGTATTGATACCGCAGTCATTATGGTACGGTTATAGCGTTCTACGGTGTTCACGCTTGGGCAATAACGAGGTGTGAAGTGAACTTGGGGTATTTTGTACCTCTGTAGTAGTGAACGAATCTCATTGCCCGTGAATTGCGTCCCGTTGTCCGCTATCACCGTACGGGGTATACCGTGTACCAGGAAAACGCCGTCTTCTAGTTTCTGTGCTATAGCCTTACCAACGGCTCTACGTAAAGGAAACAGCAGACAATATTTCGTAAAACAGCACACGACCACCAACAGGTACGTGAATCCCGCTCTTGACCGTGGTAACGGACCTACCAAGTCAATGCTTATTGTTTCAAAAGGTTTGGAACAGTCTTTCGCATCACCTAAGAGACCGGAAGGAGGCTGTTGTGAGTGTTTGTATGCGGCGCACTTATCACATTTACTAACGTAGCTAACCACATCTTTGTACATGTTAGGCCAGAAGTAACAGAGAGCGAGTCTTTTATAAGTTTTAAACACTCCGAAGTGAGGTGATAATTCGCCACTGTGGTGACTCTTTAGCAATTCTTCCCGACTGCTCTCCGGTACTACCTGCTTCCAATCATTGTCACTAGCTACTCCGAATTTATTTTTTGAATAGCGGTAAAGTTTATCCCCTTTAATTATATAGTTCGGGCACGACCTAGGCATACTGACGCATTTATCCCACACCCCCTTAAACCAAGTGTCAGTGTCCAACGCTTTAATTTCCAGCACCGGAACGCCACGCGATAAGGCATCTGGAACCACATTGTCCTTACCTTTGCGGTGCTCAATGGTAAAATTGTAAGGTGATAACCGACAACCCCAACGGGCCAAACGCCCAGAGGGATTGGTTAAGTTAAAGAACCATTTCAAACTCGAGTGGTCGGTTATCACTTTAAACTCAGGACCGCCTTCAACGTAAGGACGAAAGTGTTCCACGGCGAAGACCACCGCAAGTGCCTCACGCTCCGTCGCTGAATAATTACGTTCCGCCGGATTAAGCGAACGACTGCAGTAGGCGATCGGGTGCTCCTCCCCATCTACAACCTGAGTCAGAGTGCCCGCTATCCCAAAACTGGATGCGTCACAATGAATCTCAAAAGGTTGAGAGAAATCTGGGCAAGCTAATACTGGTGCCGACACCAATGCCTCTTTCAAGGTTGAGAATGCGGATTCGGTCTCAGCCGTCCACTTGAAAGGCGGCGCTTTTTTGCTTGTACTTGTAAGCGCATTCAAAGGGGCCGCTATCGAACTAAAGTTTTTAATAAAACGTCTATAGTAGGAGGCCGTTCCAAGAAACATTTTCACTTGCTTACGAGTTGTAGGGGTTGGAAAGTCGACAATTGACTGAACTTTCGACGGGTCAGTGTGTAGGCCTCGCTCGTCTACAATGTAACCTAAATATTTTAGTTCTCGTCGAAAGAAACAGCACTTAGGTAAATTTATTGTTAAATTAGCCTGCCTTAATTTGTCTAAAACCCGTTTTAGAAGTGCAATGTGCTCCTCGAAGGTTGATGAGCAAATAATTATATCATCCAAATACACAAAGACCTTATTATCGAACTCCGGACCGAAAAGTCTGTCCATCAATCGCTGTTGGGTGGCTGGGGCTCCAGTCAACCCAAAGCACATAACTTTGAACTGGAACAAACCTCGACCGGGGACTGTAAACGCGGTTTTTTCTTTGGATGAAACGGAATCCAGTTCTATTTGCCAGAAAGCTGATTTTAAGTCAATAGACGAAAGATAACGCGCGTCACGCAACTGATCTAAGATGCGAGAGATGTAGGGTAGTGGATACGCATCTTGCTTACTGACCGAACGTATATCTCCAAGTACGTATATTTTCTCCCTCCCCGGTTGGTGATGGGAATTGAAGAAAACAATAAATTCACTCAAACGGTTTATTAGCCAAAACACCCTGTATTGTTACCTTGATTAATTAAAATAATTATACAATATAATTTTCTGACAATGGTGAAATAACCAACATTTCTTGGTGTTAACTATTTTATACAGGTAACGCTAGCCAGTTTCAACCTTTTAAATTAAGAGCTAGGGTCATGGGGAATTGGAGATAACCGGGTACTGATTCGATGACGACTACAAAAATAAAATGTTATCAAATATCTGAATCACCAATAATGGATGAGATGTTGGAACTGTTACATAAAATATTAATCGTGGCCACATGGCGGTTTTAAATCTTTTATATGCCATGTGCCAAGATTTTTGCCGGAACTACAGCCTTCTAATTCATACACTAAGGGTGAAAGTTTTTTCCTAATAATACATTTTTCGTATTTTGGTGCCAATTTGGCCATAAAGAATTTGGAGGCGTCACTCTGTGGATATGTTTTCTTCCACACAGTGTCGCCTACCTCAAACTCCGCGTGCTTCCTACCGCTATTATAGTAACGAGCACTACGAGTATGGGATTTGATGAGCGCCTCCTTAACTTTATCAAAGATACTACCTAATGTTCCTAGCCGGTCTGCATAAGAACTGCGCGAAGAGCAAGCCAGAGTGAGCTGTCTTACGGTATCATTGCCGAAGACATCACCACTACTAACTGCCTCTCTGCCATGCACTAGGAAGAACGGTGTGAAACGAGTAACTTCATTCGTGGAGGTGTTCATAGCGAATTGGATCTTAGAGATATTAACGTCCCAAGATCGATGATCATCCTCCACGAGTATTGATACCGCGGTCATGATGGTACGGTTATAGCGTTCTAGGAAGCACGCGGAGTTTGAGGTAGGCGACACTGTGTGGAAGAAAACATATCCACAGAGTGACGCCTCCAAATTCTTTATGGCCAAATTGGCACCAAAATACGAAAAATGTATTATTAGGAAAAAACTTTCACCCTTAGTGTATGAATTAGAAGGCTGTAGTTCCGGCAAAAATCTTGGCACATGGCATATAAAAGATTTAAAACCGCCATGTGGCCACGATTAATATTTTATGTAACAGTTTCTTATAAGAGGCGGTTTGCACAGAAACCGTCTTAAGATAATCCGTAGAAATAATTGAAAGAAAAAGGAAGTAAAAATAAAAAAAAACCGTCACGCCTGCGCTATCGCTAGGCGGGGTCTGCCAGCCAGTCGAGCAACACGAGGCCACAGTCCAAAGGCTATTCCCCTGCAGTAACTGGAGGGGAATAGCCTTCCACAGCAAGGCTCAGTTCCACAGCAAGGCTCAGTTCCATGAGCCGCCCAAAGCTACGTCTTCTTTCGTCGCAGCAGACCTAGCATACCAAGCCCCGAAGGGTTCCAGGATTGAGGCCGTGCAAACGGACTCTGGTTCGTTGTTTTGTGTTCGTTGTAGGGTTAAGGGGCACTCGTTAACAGATTGTAAATCGAAAGAAATTGTGTGTTACCGTTGCGGCAAAAAGGGCGTACGTGCACCAGCGTGCCCTACGTGCAATAAAAAGCCGTGCAATAAAAAGCAGAAGGAGGTTCAGTCCTGCCCAACCTGCATTTCAAAAAACTAAATGTCCGGAACTGCAGCCAAAATTTTGATAAGTCCGATTGGGACAAACATTTAAAATTTTTAAAATTATTTTTTAGTACATTAAGGGTGAATACAGTACATTATAAGACTTCGGACGATAGACGTCCGCATTTAACTGTTTCTATATACGATGAGCAGTATTATGGCTTACTCGACTCGGGTTCTTGTATATCGGTGTTAGGTTCCGATGCTGGCCAACAATTTATAAGGGCAGGTGCAACGGTGCACGCCGATAAACAGTTGGGCAGCATAGTAACTGCCAATGATTCGAGAGCATCAGTGGAGGGTTATTTATTTTTACCAGTAACTCTCATGGGAGTAACTAAGGTTATTAAATTTTATATTATTCCGGATATTACCACACCGTTAATATTTGGAGTTGATTTTTGGAAGGCCTTTAATTTGGCACCAAAAATTTTTAATACTTTACCATTTCAATATATAAAACGTAAAAGAGGTCATACTTGCGTCTCGGAGGTTAGGCACCTACAGCCGTTTGATGAATTAACACCGGTTCAGAAGAAGGAAGCGGAGTTATTAATTAAAGATTTTGAAAAAGTCTCCTTTGAGGTAAAAGGATTAGGTCGTACCTATTTGCTGCGTCATAAAATAGACACGGGAGATGTTCCTCCTATTAAACAGCGTTATTATCCTTTGTCGCCCGAACGCCTCAAGGAACTCAACCGTCAGCTGGATGAGATGTTGGAGATGGGAGTAGTGGAACCTAGCAATAGCGCATGGAATAACCCGGTTCTGTTGGCTCCAAAACCAAATGGGGAATGGCGATTTTGCCTGGACAGCCGCAAACTGAATGCGGTCAGTAAGCAAGATGCGTATCCACTACCCTACATCTCTCGCATCTTAGATCAGTTGCGTGACGCGCGTTATCTTTCGTCTATTGACTTAAAATCAGCTTTCTGGCAAATAGAACTGGATTCCGTTTCATCCAAAGAAAAAACCGCGTTTACAGTCCCCGGTCGAGGTTTGTTCCAGTTCAAAGTTATGTGCTTTGGGTTGACTGGAGCCCCAGCCACCCAACAGCGATTGATGGACAGACTTTTCGGTCCGGAGTTCGATAATAAGGTCTTTGTGTATTTGGATGATATAATTATATGCTCATCAACCTTCGAGGAGCACATTTCGCTTCTAAAACGGGTTTTAGACAAATTAAGGCAGGCTAATTTAACAATAAATTTACCTAAGTGCTGTTTCTTTCGACGAGAACTAAGATATTTAGGTTACATCGTGGACGAGCGAGGCCTACACACCGATCCGTCGAAAATTCAGTCAATTGTCGACTTTCCAACCCCTACAACTCGTAAGCAAGTGAAAATGTTTCTTGGAACGGCCTCCTACTATAGACGTTTTATTAAAAACTTTAGTTCGATAGCGGCCCCTTTGAATGCGCTTACAAGTACAAGCAAAAAAGCGCCGCCTTTCAAGTGGACGGCTGAGACCGAATCCGCATTCTCAACCTTGAAAGAGGCATTGGTGTCGGCACCAGTATTAGCTTGCCCAGATTTCTCTCAACCTTTTGAGATTCATTGTGACGCATCCAGTTTTGGGATAGCGGGCACTCTGACTCAGGTTGTAGATGGGGAGGAGCACCCGATCGCCTACTGCAGTCGTTCACTGAATCCGGCGGAACGTAATTATTCAGCGACGGAGCGTGAGGCACTTGCGGTGGTCTTCGCCGTGGAACACTTTCGTCCTTATGTTGAAGGCGGTCCTGAGTTTAAAGTGATAACCGACCACTCGAGCTTGAAATGGTTCTTTAATTTAACCAATCCCTCTGGGCGTTTGGCCCGTTGGGGTTGTCGGTTATCACCTTACAATTTTACCATTGAGCACCGCAAAGGTAAGGACAATGTGGTTCCAGATGCCTTATCGCGTGGCGTTCCGGTGCTGGAAATTAAAGCGTTGGACACTGACACTTGGTTTAAGGGGGTGTGGGATAAATGCGTCAGTATGCCTAGGTCGTGCCCTAACTATATAATTAAAGGGGATAAACTTTACCGCTATTCAAAAAATAAATTCGGAGTAGCTAGTGACAATGATTGGAAGCAGGTAGTACCGGAGAGCAGTCGGGAAGAATTGCTAAAGAGTCACCACAGTGGCGAATTATCACCTCACTTCGGAGTGTTTAAAACTTATAAGAGACTCGCTCTCTGTTACTTCTGGCCTAACATGTACAAAGATGTGGTTAGCTACGTTAGTAAATGTGATAAGTGCGCCGCATACAAACACTCACAACAGCCTCCTTCCGGTCTCTTAGGTGATGCGAAAGACTGTTCCAAACCTTTTGAAACAATAAGCATTGACTTGGTAGGTCCGTTACCACGGTCAAGAGCGGGATTCACGTACCTGTTGGTGGTCGTGTGCTGTTTTACGAAGTATTGTCTGCTGTTTCCTTTACGTAGAGCCGTTGGTAAGGCTATAGCACAGAAACTAGAAGACGGCGTTTTCCTGGTACACGGTATACCCCGTACGGTGATAGCGGACAACGGGACGCAATTCACGGGCAATGAGATTCGTTCTCTACTACAGAGGTACAAAATACCTCAAGTTCACTTCACACCTCGTTATTGCCCAAGCGTGAACACCGTAGAACGCTATAACCGTACCATCATGACCGCGGTATCAATACTCGTGGAGGATGATCATCGATCTTGGGACGTTAACATCTCTAAGATCCAATTCGCTATGAACACCTCCACGAATGAAGTTACTCGTTTCACACCGTTCTTCCTAGTGCATGGCAGAGAGGCAGTTAGTAGTGGTGATGTCTTCGGCAATGATACCGTAGGACAGCTCACTCTGGCTTGCTCTTCGCGCAGTTCTTATGCAGACCGGCTAGGAACATTAGGTAGTATCTTTGATAAAGTTAAGGAGGCGCTCATCAAATCCCATACTCGTAGTGCTCGTTACTATAATAGCGGTAGGAAGCACGCGGAGTTTGAGGTAGGAGACACTGTGTGGAAGAAAACATATCCACAGAGTGACGCCTCCAAATTCTTTATGGCCAAATTGGCACCAAAATACGAAAAATGTATTATTAGGAAAAAACTTTCACCCTTAGTGTATGAATTAGAAGGCTGTAGTTCCGGCAAAAATCTTGGCACATGGCATATAAAAGATTTTAAACCGCCATGTGGCCACGATTAATTTTTTTTTAACTTATTTAATTACAATTTTTTTAATATAAAATTGCATGTTGTAGTTGGTCGCAGTAACCATTGAGGGCTGTATATGCCTTGAGGTTGCTGATTTTTGTTTGAGCATTAGTGGATTTATTTTCCCGGTGCCTAGTTCACAGTTGGTTAAAAGTTATTTTCCACTGTTTTTACGGTTTGTAGTGGTACACAGGTTACTACTGTGTTCACGTTTTTTAACCATATTTAGTAGTGGTTGTTGCATGTTTAACAACCCTATTGGGGTCCGAAACTCCGGACTGCTGGTAAGGCAGCAAAATGATAGTCCTGAGGTAGAAGGCCGTAATGGCGGGCGTGTAGGCTGCATTGATGGAATACGTTCAAGTTGGATTTTTTTTTGTTAGGCCATTGGCCGTTACTTTCTTTCTATGGGAAGAAATTTTCATTTTTTTTAATGGAATTTAATTTTTATCATTCCATTGTATTATTTGAACTCTAGCTCAGCATGAGGGCTGGCAGTTTACTCATTTGAAGTGTGAAGGGTGGTGTACGATTGAATAGGGTTGTCTGTCCTATATAAATATAGTAGGTCAGACTGGGATAGTTCGTGGAAAGTTACTTACACATTTTTTAAACTCTTTGGAGTTTGTCTTTTACATGTTAGTAAATGGATTAGACTCGCCCCAGGAGAAATGAAGATGACATAATATATTACAACATATAATATAATATTTGTGATCGTACACCAGTATTCATATATTTAATTTTTGCTTCTTTTCGTTCTCCATTCCTCTTTTCAGGTTTGAGCGGTTGAGAATTGGAAAGTGAGCTTGATACTTTGGAGTCTGCTTTGACGCTGGAGGGCCAGCGTCGAGATTTGCCCTAGTGGGTCAAATCTCTGGTGGTTGGGGAGGTACTGTTACAATGTTTTTTTTGTTCCTAGCTCAGGTGATTATTTCACGGCTGCGTTTCTAATAGGCAAAGAAGCAAGTACCTGAATTCATCCGTTTACCATTCCTATGTATCGTTAGTTTCACTTCCCAACAATAAATCACTTTTCTAAAACCTTTTTAAACAGTTTCGCAATATTATTTTGATAAAAAGCTCTGTTGTTTACTTTCGACATGACATTACGTCAGACGTCAGTTTTGACAAGTGAAAGCGCCACCTGGCGAAGTTGGTTAGCAGCTATCGATTAATCGATATTTTAACATAATGATCGAAAACCTTTTAAGTAATATCAATTAACACCTTCCTAATAATTTTCAGTTAAAGGAAAACAAACGAAATTAATAATAAATTAAAATAAATTTATTAACGGAAATGAGTTTATTTTTTCATTATAAACTTTCTTCTAGAAACTTCGTCAAGGCGATGCATATTTAATCTGTGGTTTTGTTTGCGTCCTTGGTGTTGACAGCTCAAAGTGGTTATTTTGCCGAGTTATAAATATACTATTTTCCCCATGAAAAGGAAGATAGATTAATGGAAAATTGCGAGATATTGATCATGGAGCAAAGAATTGAGGTGGATCTTAAAGCTTAATATGGCTTCGGCTTCTGGTCGTGACCTTAGACAGTTTTTGTGAAGTTTTTGTGTTGTTATAGTGTTTCCCCATGGGGACCGGTTAATTGTGTTTTGCTGAAAGTCTGGGAGAATGGCTGAGGCTTGGCACCCGAACCCTGACCTCAGATCCGGCAGGAGCGACAGTAGGTCAGCCATTTATCTCAGAGACAGCCTGGGAAGCGCTCGCCTGAAATCTTGCGACTAATTTAAAAGGTAAGAAATCTTGTTGTAACCGGGTCTGGAGTTAGTCAGTGAGCGCTCCCCTGGTTGTTGAGAGAATATGTTGGTGATCTATTGAACGCTTATTCCAGGATTCCAAACTGCGTCTTTTCGTGTGCGGGCCCAGCCAGTCGAGCAACACGAGGCCACAGTCCAAGGGCTATTCCCCTGCAGTAACTGTGAGTATTAAGATTGGTTGTTGTTTTGACTAGCTAGATTTCCCTGCTCGGTAACCTGGAGGAAAGCAAATTAGTTTTGTTTATATTCCTAGCCCTCCGTATTGTCGATTGCAGGAGCATCGAGTGATTCGCTCCGCCGCTGGGATTCAGAGTGCTGTCTGAAGCCCAGACGCGGAACCCGTCCTCGAGCACGCCTCCTGCAGAGACGACTGTGCGGCTGGCAGACCCCGCCTAGCGATAGCGCAGGCGTGACGGTTTTTTTTATTTTTACTTCCTTTTTTCTTTCAATTATTTCTACGGATTATCTTAGGACGGTTTCTGTGCAAACCGCCTCTTATATGACCGGTGTTAGGTGAACCCGGTTTTGATGTCGGTACTTCACCGAATTTAAATTAAGGATCTTGGAATTGTCTACCCTCATCCCGAAGAATAGTGGACATCTGCAGCTCCAGGATCCGGGACTCTTCCAGTCCCTGGCGCCCATTATTTAATTTAATTTAGGTAACTTTAATTGGAAGGTTCAGATATTTGATAACATTTTATTTTTGTAGTCGTCATCGAATCAGTACCCGGTTATCTCCAATTCCCCATGACCCTAGCTCTTAATTTAAAAGGTTGAAACTGGCTAGCGTTACTTGTAAAAATTGTTAACACCAGGAAAAGTTGTTTATTTCACCATTGTCAGAAAATTATATTGTAAAATTATTTAAATTAATCAAGGTAACAATACAGGGTGTTTTGGCTAATAAACCGTTTGAGTGAATTTATTGTTTTCTTCAATTCTCATCACCAACCGGGGAGGGAGAAAATATTTTATGTACAGTACATTATATATTTTCTCCCTCCCCGGTTGGTGATAAGAATGGAAGAAAACAATAAATTCACTCAAACGGTTTATTAGCCAAAACACCCTGTATTGTTACCTTGATTAATTAAAATAATTATACAATATAATTTTCTGACAATGGTGAAATAAACAACATTTCTTGGTGTTAACTAGTTTATACAAGTAACGCTAGCCAGTTTCAACCTTTTAAATTAAGAGCTAGGGTCATGGGGAATTGGAGATAACCGGGTACTGATTCGATGACAACTACAAAAATAAAATGTTATCAAATATCTGAACCTTCCAATTAAAGTTACCTAAATTAAATTAAATAATGGGCGCCAGGGACTGGAAGAGTCCCGGATCCTGGAGCTGCAGATGTCCACTATTCGTCGGGATGAGGGTAGACAATTCCAAGATCCTTAATTTAAATTCGGTGAAGTACCAACATCAAAACCGGGTTCACCTAACACCGGTCTTATAAGAGGCGGTTTGCACAGAAACCGTCTTAAGATAATCCGTAGAAATAATTGAAAGAAAAAGGAAGTAAAAATTTTGAAGTTATGTTGTTAAGGCAATATGTAATATGACGCAAGGGTAAGGACAATGTGGTTCCAGATGCCTTATCGCGTGGATATGTTAAAATATCGATTAATCGATAGCTGCTAACAAACTTCGCCAGATGGCGCTTTCACTTGTCAAAACTGACGTCTGACGAAATGTCATGTTGAAAGTAAACAAAAAGCGGTGACTTTATCAAAATATTATTGCGAAACTGTTTAGAAAGGTTTTAGAAAAGTGATTTATTGTTGGGAAGTGAAACTAACGATACATAGGAATGCTAAACGGATGAATGCAGGTACTTGCTACTTTGCCTATTAGAAACGCAGCCGTGAAATAATCACCTGAGCTAGGAACAAAAAAAACATTGTAACAGTACCTCCCCAACCACCAGAGATTTGACCCACTAGGGCAAATCTCGACGCTGGCCCTCCAGCGTCAAAGCAGACTCCAAAGTATCAAGCTCACTTTCCAATTCTCAACCGCTCAAACCTGAAAAGAGGAATGGAGAACGAAAAGAAGCAAAAATTAAATATATGAATACTGGTGTACGATCACAAATATTATATTATATGTTGTAATATATTATGTCATCTTCTTTTCTCCTGGGGCGAGTCTAATCCATTTACAAACATGTAAAAGACAAGCTCCAAAGAGTTTAAAAATGTGTAAGTAACTTTCCACGAACTATCCCAGTCTGACCTACTATATTTATATAGGACAGACAACCCTATTCAATCGTACACCACCCTTCACACTTCAAATGAGTAAACTGCCAATTTCTGGTAATTTGGCCTGAATAACTTTCAATTCCGCCTCAGGATCTCTATCAGTCTCCAGGACTTCATCGGAACTGACTAGTTTACCCAGATCTCTAATCTGGATACGAAGTTCCTCAACGGTTGAGGCGGGTTTAGCGTCCCGGATCAGCACCCGGTTATCTGCAATTCCCCATGACCCTAGCTCTTAATTTAAAAGGTTGAAACTGGCTAGCGTTACTTGTATAAACTAGTTAACACCAAGAAATGTTGTTTATTTCACCATTGTCAGAAAATTATATTGTATAATTATTTTAATTAATCAAGGTAACAATACAGGGTGTTTTGGCTAATAAACCGTTTGAGTGAATTTATTGTTTTCTTCCATTCTTATCACCAACCGGGGAGGGAGAAAATATATAATGTAACAGTGGCGCCCAACGTGGGGCACGAACCCACGACCCTGAGATTAAGAGTCTCATGCTCTACCGACTGGGCCCGCACACGAAAAGACGCAGTTTGGAATCCTTTTAAATTAGTCGCAAGATTTCAGGCGAGCGCTTCCCAGGCTGTCTCTGAGATAAATGGCTGGGAAGCGCTCGCCTGAAATCTTGCGACTAATTTAAAAGGATTCCAAACTGCGTCTTTTCGTGTGCGGGCCCAGTCGGTAGAGCATGAGACTCTTAATCTCAGGGTCGTGGGTTCGTGCCCCACGTTGGGCGCCACTGTTACATTATATATTTTCTCCCTCCCCGGTTGGTGATAAGAATGGAAGAAAACAATAAATTCACTCAAACGGTTTATTAGCCAAAACACCCTGTATTGTTACCTTGATTAATTAAAATAATTATACAATATAATTTTCTGACAATGGTGAAATAAACAACATTTCTTGGTGTTAACTAGTTTATACAAGTAACGCTAGCCAGTTTCAACCTTTTAAATTAAGAGCTAGGGTCATGGGGAATTGCAGATAACCGGGTGCTGATCCGGGACGCTAAACCCGCCTCAACCGTTGAGGAACTTCGTATCCAGATTAGAGATCTGGGTAAACTAGTCAGTTCCGATGAAGTCCTGGAGACTGATAGAGATCCTGAGGCGGAATTGAAAGTTATTCAGGCCAAATTACCAGAAATTGGCAGTTTACTCATTTGAAGTGTGAAGGGTGGTGTACGATTGAATAGGGTTGTCTGTCCTATATAAATATAGTAGGTCAGACTGGGATAGTTCGTGGAAAGTTACTTACACATTTTTAAACTCTTTGGAGCTTGTCTTTTACATGTTTGTAAATGGATTAGACTCGCCCCAGGAGAAAAGAAGATGACATAATATATTACAACATATAATATAATATTTGTGATCGTACACCAGTATTCATATATTTAATTTTTGCTTCTTTTCGTTCTCCATTCCTCTTTTCAGGTTTGAGCGGTTGAGAATTGGAAAGTGAGCTTGATACTTTGGAGTCTGCTTTGACGCTGGAGGGCCAGCGTCGAGATTTGCCCTAGTGGGTCAAATCTCTGGTGGTTGGGGAGGTACTGTTACAATGTTTTTTTTGTTCCTAGCTCAGGTGATTATTTCACGGCTGCGTTTCTAATAGGCAAAGTAGCAAGTACCTGCATTCATCCGTTTAGCATTCCTATGTATCGTTAGTTTCACTTCCCAACAATAAATCACTTTTCTAAAACCTTTCTAAACAGTTTCGCAATAATATTTTGATAAAGTCACCGCTTTTTGTTTACTTTCAACATGACATTTCGTCAGACGTCAGTTTTGACAAGTGAAAGCGCCATCTGGCGAAGTTTGTTAGCAGCTATCGATTAATCGATATTTTAACATATTGCCAGCAGTCCGGAGTTTCGGACTGCTGGCAATGCGGAAAACAAAAAAACTGCGTTTCTAATAGGCAAAGTAGCAAGTACCTGCTATTCCCCAAAGATTGGTTGTTGTTTTGACTAGCTAGATTTCCCTGCTCGGTCACCTAGAGGAAAGCAAATTAGTTTTGTTTATATTCCTAGCCCTCCGTATTGTCGATTGCAGGGAGGCCCATCGGGTGATTCGCTCCGCCGCTGGGATTCAGAGTGCTGTCTGAAGCCCGGACGCGGAACCCGTCCTCGAGCACGCCGTTAGCCTGCAGAGACGACTGTGCGGCTGGCAGACCCCGCCTAGCGATAGCGCAGGCGTGACGGTTTTTTTTATTTTTACTTCCTTTTTCTTTCAATTATTTCTACGGATTATCTTAAGACGGTTTCTGTGCAAACCGCCTCTAATAAGACCGGTGTTAGGTGAACCCGGTTTTGATGTCGGTACTTCACCGAATTTAAATTAAGGATCTTGGAATTGTCTACCCTCATCCCGAAGAATAGTGGACATCTGCAGCTCCAGGATCCGGGACTCTTCCAGTCCCTGGCGCCCATTATTTAATTTAATTTAAGTAACTTTAATTGGAAGGTTCAGATATTTGATAACATTTTATTTTTGTAGTCGTCATCGAATCAGTACCCGGTTATCTCCAATTCCCCATGACCCTAGCTCTTAATTTAAAAGGTTGAAACTGGCTAGCGTTACTTGTAAAAATTGTTAACACCAGGAAAAGTTGTTTATTTCACCATTGTCAGAAAATTATATTGTAAAATTATTTAAATTAATCAAGGTAACAATACAGGGTGTTTTGGCTAATAAACCGTTTGAGTGAATTTATTGTTTTCTTCAATTCTCATCACCAACCGGGGAGGGAGAAAATATTTTATGTAACAGTGGCGCCCAACGTGGGGCCACTGTTACATAAAATATTTTCTCCCTCCCCGGTTGGTGATGAGAATTGAAGAAAACAATAAATTCACTCAACCGGTTAATTGTGTTTTGGCTAATAAACCGTTTGAGTGAATTTATTGTTTTCTTCAATTCTCATCACCAACCGGGGAGGGAGAAAATATTTTATGTAACAGTTTGATATTACTTAAAAGTTTTCGATCATTATGTTAAAATATCGATTAATCGATAGCTGCTAACAAACTTCGCCAGATGGCGCAATCACTTTTCTAAAACCTTTCTAAACAGCCTCGCAATAATATTTGGATCTGGAGTTGTTTACAATCCACATGACATTTCGTCAGACGTCAGTTTTGACAAGTGAAAGCGCCATCTGGCGAAGTTTGTTAGCAGCTATCGATTAATCGATATTTTAACATAATGATCGAAAACTTTTAAGTAATATCAAACTGTTACATAAAATATTTTCTCCCTCCCCGGTTGGTGATGAGAATTGAAGAAAACAATAAATTCACTCAAACGGTTTATTAGCCAAAACACAATTAACCGGTTGAGTGAATTTATTGTTTTCTTCAATTCTCATCACCAACCGGGGAGGGAGAAAATATTTTATGTAACAGTGGCCCCACGTTGGGCGCCAATATTATATACAGGTAACGCTAGCCAGTTTCAACCTTTTAAATTAAGAGCTAGGGTCATGGGGAATTGGAGATAACCGGGTACTGATTCGATGACGACTACAAAAATAAAATGTTATCAAATATCTGAACCTTCCAATTAAAGTTACCTAAATTAAATTAAATAATGGGCGCCAGGGACTGTAAGAGTCCCGGATCCTGGAGCTGCAGATGTCCACTATTCTTCGGGATGAGGGTAGACAATTCCAAGATCCTTAATTTAAATTCGGTGAAGTACCGACATCAAAACCGGGTTCACCTAACACCGGTCTTATAAGAGGCGGTTTGCACAGAAACCGTCTTAAGATAATCCGTAGAAATAATTGAAAGAAAAAGGAAGTAAAAAATAATGGAATACGGGATAGGTAACTTTAATTGGAAGGTTCAGATATTTGATAACATTTTATTTTTGTAGTCGTCATCGAATCAGTACCCGGTTATCGGTGTGACACTAGATACATACCCCAGGGTAGTTTAATCCACGAGCTTATTCGAATTAGAACCCTAAATTAATTAAGCCAGTGAGCTCTATTTCTAACAAGGCTACTAAGTGCCTACATATTAGTTTAACACCACCCTAAAGTTTGGGTGTCCGAACTCTGAGTAGTCTCACGTTCAGTTCAGCTCAGCTTCCACTAAAATTATTATAGTTGTACTTAAAAATGATATTCCAGGAAATGTTGCGAATTTAGTATTTTAGAGTATATTCACAGGTTGTAAAAATATATTAATTTATATAACTACCTGGACCGACTAACTTCGTGCCGCCTTTTTCATACTTTTTCATCTTTTAAATCTTCTCTGGTCTTTCCAAAATAATTCAAAATCAGCCAAATCGGTCCAGCCGTTCTCGAGTTTTGGCGAGACTAACGAACAGCAATTGATTTTTATATCATCATCTGCCTAGGCTTTCCCAACTATATTGGAGTCGGCTTCCAGTGAAACCAGATTCAGCTGGATATCAGTATTTTACAAAGAGCGACTGCTTGTCGGACCTCCACAACCCAGTAACTGGGAAATACCATACCCCATGGTAAAACTGGTTGTCAGACTTTAGAGCTTCTGACTAACTGTCAAAGATCTTCAAATGTCAGCCGGGACCAACGGCTTTACGTGCTTTCCGAGGCACGGAGGAAACTCGTTATGACAGGACGTGGTCCATCATGGTGGACCCATCTAGAGAACAACCTCGGCAAGCGCGGCTTAACCTAGAAGATCGGCCTGTGCGGCTGTACTTATTTAGCCACGAGCTCCTCCAATTGATTTTTATATATTAGAGATATAATTAAGTCTTGAAAAAAGAAGTGGGAAATCGGTTATCGGCTACAGTACTATCAAATCGAGCACAGTGCGATATGACAGAGATACGAATTACGGGGGCACCCGTGAAGTGACGTTCAAGTTACGACGTGGCAAGTTTAAAGTACATCACAATTTTATTTAATTTTTAATGAAAACCAAGCCACACTATTTAATTTAAAAAAATATGTAGTTGTCCAAAATTGGCAGATCTATAATAATATTTGGTTCAGATCTGGCAAACTAGAAATTGGGTTTTATAATCAGATTTTTTTCCAGTGGCGGCCATAAAGCCTGTCATAGAATGGACATATGACGGGCGCTCTTAGAGGGCCATCCAAAGCCTGGCGGGATTGCGGGACTTACGAGATTTAAGGGCTATTGAAGAACACCGTGGATTTTAGTCAGTACAAGCCTGCCCTGGCTTGGGTGGGTGGGATTATTTGATGATTTTACCACGCTAATAAAAACAGAGAATAGACATAAACAGACATTTAATTTGATCTAAACAAGCTATTTTCAAGTATTAGTTATAGTTACAAATGTATGTATGTTCCATTACTCCGCACAAGCGTCGCAATGTGTCGCCTCACAGAGACAATCAGGAATGTGATGCATAGCAATGCGAAATAACATCGCTCGAACAGAGAACTGTTGGAACAGAGGACGTTTTAACAGGCTTATTATTGCCACTGTCTGTGGTATTAGTTGAAATTATCAAACGTTGTGAAATAGGTAGGTAGATGCTATAGAGAATTTGGGCATTGATTTATAATAAAGAAAAATATTTGTAAGGCACGAAAAATTCAGCTGCGGTAAGGGCCTGCGTCTTCTGGATAGAAAATATTGGGCGTTATTGCGTATTAAAATATAATTTTATCGAATTCAAAATCTGGGTTATGTAAAAAAAAAATGGGACACTATACTTGTAACAGGAAATGAGGTCATTTAGATTTTGAAAAAAAACAAAATAGTGCATAAAAAACCCACTAAAAATAATAATGGCGAGAGCTGTCACCTACTTCTGCGAAATATGACGTGAGTGACTGTTGTTTGGAATACAAACATTGCAATCGAATTAATATTTAAAGAAGAATGCCCAAAAAAAACCCAGAGTCGATTAGAATAATTTATGAACATCTAAATAGACCTTAAATAAGAGATCATAAATACGCTATTAGTTTCGCAGAAAACCATAACCAAACAAGACAGGAGCATAATAACAATTTCTATGTAGGAACTAGGACGGCACACGCCTTGCTATATAGAATTGTTACATTCTGCTGGCCTATTTGGTTAACGTTGTAAAAACTGGCAGAATATCTGATCTATAGCCTGCAGCAATGTAAATTAAAAAAAAAAACATATTTTCTAGACTTTTTTTATCGTGGTAAAATCATCAAATGAGGCTTCTCACCCCAGGGCAGGGAGGGACTGTCAGACTTGTACTGATTAAAATCTACGGTGTTCTTCGATAGCCCTTTAAGTTCCGGGGTCACGGTGATGGAAATAATGGCCCCGTCATTTTGCTGACGCTCTTTGAGGCGCGCGTGGAACACGACGCGTTGTCGACCCGGGCATGGTCCATGGTTGGACAGCGAGTTGCCGTTTACTCGCTGTCCGCATGCCCGCGCCTACGGTGGCCGGAGTTCGTCTGCCGACGTCCGACGCCGTGGACGCCTACCACTGCGGTAGGGGCAGAGGTACGACGCTGTCCTTTCCCTCTCGCGGCCCGCCTCCTCCTTCACGAGCATTACTGCTTCCAAGAAGGAGGCGACCGCTTCCCACTCCACTATTTTTTAGATTTAGAAAATATCTAACATTTTTTTAATCAATAAAAGAACGCAGCATGTAATCAGCTGTTTTCATTTATTAAGTTAATAGCCCTATAATAATCCGTAATTACTTTTAAATGTACACTAGTGACCCGCCCCGGCGCCGCACGGGTGCAATCTCTAAAATATCATGCATGTTATATACATAAAACCTTCCTGTTGAATAACTCTATCTATAAAAAAAACCGCATCAAAATCCGTTGCGGAGTTTTGAAGATATAAGCATACATAGGGACAGGCAGAGGGAAGCGACTTTGTTTTATACTATGTAGCGATGTGGTAGTGATGATAAATAATGTTTACATAGATTTAAATATAATCAGTAGATCCGTAAATGTTCTTTACTCTCAAATCTCTCTCAATTTCAATTTCAAGCACAATTCATAACAATATTGTTTCTAAAGCCGCTTTAAACAAGTCATAGATTTTTTAAAGTTCAGTCAATTAGTTACGTTTTTTTTTACTTGGTGATGGTTTAATCGAAAACTATCATTGAATTTGGGTTATAGTATGTATACTCTACCTTGCCACACATAAGTCATTTTAATCGATTCTGGGTTTTTGCTCCATATATTTTTGGGCATTCCTCTTTAATCAAAATCAATCATGTATATTACATATGTATTGGTGATTTGTTTGCATTAAAACTTTTTAGACACATGATAAATATTGACCAAAGAGTGGATTTTAAATTGCAATTCTCCGGACGCTTTTTCTATTACAGGTGTGGTATTATAAGTTTTTGTTTTTTGTTTTGCAATAGGCTTGCATTTGACCACCATAATTATCGACTGATAAAGTCCGGTCAGAAAAAAGGAGGATTTTCGTAAATATTGATCTATTATTACCTGTCTCTGTCATTCTCGCGTAAATATAATTCGTCTCGCTCGCACAGATGGCGGCCATTGCATACTAGGTCAATGTACGAAATTCTTCCTGCTTTCTGGCCAGACTTTAGTACCTAACCTATGGTGTGGTTGATCGGGAATCACGCTTGCCTAGAAGTAACTCAGCAACTCAACTCTCTAAGTGTGCGCACAATGAAAGTGTTTTTCTTTTCAAATTAAGCTTTTACAAATGTAGTCAAATCCATAATATAAAATCAACAATTTCATTCAACACCACGCCATGCTCGTTTGGAAATTTTGCCTCTCTGCTATCCAAATCTTTATAAAAAATAAACCTTAATTAAAGCAGATTATAAAGAAAGTCACGCGCCCAAATCCTCGCCATCGCATTTCAATGAATAATGACCGACGACATAATATGCATAATGATGTAAAAACGAAGGTTTTTTCCTTAAAACATAATTAATAATGCATACTGACAAGTATCTCTGGTCAAAATGTTCGTGGCTCTGAGCGATTCATCTTCGACGAGGAGCTAAGAAATAAATTGGATCCTACAAAACGCCATGAAGCTATGATCCACACACACTTCCACATATTTTTTCCTTTTACCTCGTCCACGTTCTTACACCATTCTGCACGCGTAGCATGGCGATTCTATCTCTATTCTACCAAGAAAAGACAAAGTTATTTCATCGTTATTTTTACACAAATCGACTGTTTTATTGAACAAATATGACACGATTCTTACACCATTCAAGAATAGAAACATATTTTTTCTATATTTTAAACATTGCTATGCTTAAATAGATAAAAATCTCTTACGGTCTGTCATTTTGTCTATTCTCCCGTCGACAAAATCTGTTTCTACGGCGCCATGCTACGCGTGCTGGTCAATCGAACATACGCGCATATTCGCTGGTTTTGTGTACTATTCGCATTTTCGAATTATTAAATTAATATGGATATAGCCTGTCTCTTCGTCACGAAATTCTCCTTAGCAGTCTTAATAACTTACATTGGCCTTATCAAGTCTCTGAGTAAATGTGTAATTAATACATACATCTGCGTATCGTTTCAGGAAAATCAGATACCAAGTGAGAGATTATAATATTATATCAATTATTATAATCTCGTGTTTATTTCTCGAAGCTCGGAGGGTTCCTGTGAATTTCTCGTGTAAATATAACTTACACGTGTATATCTTAAAGTGATCTGAGAATGTACACTTGTACAGTTAACAAACACGAAGTTCTATTTCTACTGAAATTCTTCAATCAAAAGTTAAAACAACAAAAGTGAGTATTTAAAATATTACACGGTCTAAATCCGGCATCGAAGCACAAACGGCTTTAGTATCTAAGTTTTTTTAAAAGAATCACGCGTATGTTACATAGACAAAATGTACAGATCGGCTCATTATTTTAAGCGACTTAATACTCAAAGTAACAGAGGTCTCGAATAAAAAAAAAAGAAAGGAATAAAATCGAAGATAGGTTTATTCCCGTAGTGTTTACTAAACAAATAACACGAATTAACAATAAAACTATACATGAAAGAAAAAAAATACCTTTACGAGGCCAAAAGGCCCCAAATATCAAGAATGTAGAGTTAATCATTTTATATTAAATCCAATAACCACAGAAAAATAAGCAGCACTATTTTTTAAGAGTAATAGAAGTTTTTCTTTACCAAAAACTAGCTTTTATTAAGTAGCTGAATCAAAACACATCCATCTTTTCTTACTCCGTCATCTTCATAATATGATTCATTATATAACAGATAATTCTCTCTAAGATATCCCAGTTCCCCTTGTGCTAGCAAATCATTTTCCCGGCGGTTACTAATAACGCTTAGTTTGGTTTATTTATTAAGTACATTATTTATATTAATTCTTAGAAAAATACTGTCAACGCTTTTGGCTTACATTAGCTGTAATCTGCAATTTTGTCTGCTACCAATTACTATTTACACATTACACTTTGCTTATAGTGTATTTTTTACTGTGTTATTGTTTTTACCAAATATTAAAAAAAAAAAAAATTATTTGATAAAGTTTTAATGCCCTTGTGTCACATGATACGTGTTTTCCCTGATGCGCCTACGACGTACTGGATGATGTCCGAGACTTCCCGATTACCTTAAAAAAAGACAACGCGACACTGGGACGCAGAGCACACCTGTGAAAATAACTCTACTATCTTCCGCTCAACCCTGTGTGAGAGCTGTCAGCAAACAAGCGGGGCTCCACAGAGTCATACGTCTGCCGGGGTCACGGGACCGTCTTAAAAGGTCATCGTGACTCTGGAACGTAAACGTGAAGGAATAAAGTGGATTTTTAGTCAGTAAGAGACTGATAGTTTCTCTTTCTCCACCCCAGACAAACATAGTAGGTACTTCGACATTTTTAATATCAGTATGGATACTAATATACTCGTAGATTATTCCTTTTGTCTCTCGGTTGATGGATCGACGAATTATTAATTACTACATGGTATTTTTTTGTGTATACTATTTTTATTTTCTGTAAATGAATGCATCAATCAACATCGCCTTCAGTAGTCCAGGCTGTTACCATTACTTTATTGATGTTATTAAGACGCTGGATGCAGGTTGCTTCCAACCGGTATATGTGGAGATCTAAAGGGGACGCCATGTTCAGCAGTGGACGTCCTATGTCTGAGATGATGATGATGATGAAGAAGATTATACACACATAAACCGCGATATGGATTAATCCGCATACACACTTTCACTGGTACTCCAATAGACTTGAGTTCATTCCTTAACTATTTTATGGCTCTTCGATTAAGGTAAATAAAAAAAATTGACAGCCAATACAAAATTATAGAATAACAATCTAAATGATATTCTAATAAATACATTTTAACAAACAATTAATGAAGATTTTAACTATCAGCTTGATAAAGATGGCTAATGTATGAGGTATATACATACCTACATCTATGGAAAAAGTGCTCTAATCGAGGATCTGACAATATCGGCCGTGAATTCAATTTGGTGGGACTCAAATTGACTCAATACTATTGAGTTTGTTTGAGTTGAGCAGCGGACTCTTGTAGACACTTGCTAGAATACCAGAGTACCTTTAAATGTGTGTATTCGTTGATTAAAGAAAATATTCTTCGTAATTAAGAAAGACCTTCATTTCATTATTTTGAATCGAATCTATAGAATTGCTTCCAATTTGAACGCCTAATCTGTGTGGTAAATTAATAATCTAAAACCATAGGAAAACAACATGACTATGACACTATGTATGATCAAAAATTTCTAATCAAAATTCTGCATTCTTCAGAACATTGGCCAATGGTTTTTCACTTTTTTCAATAAAATCACTTAAAAACTTTTATGGTCGAAACATCGCGGTGGGTGACGTGACATTCCACTTCATGTTGTTAAAGAAAAGTGAGTGCTACATAATTAAAATGTAAGGTTGAATCTGGCTTGTCGAAGTGGCAATCTCAGCGCGAGCAAAAATGCTCGGAAGTAAATACTTTCGCAGCGACTTGTAATGCCACAAAATTCTGTCACTGCCAGTGGTCGCCGGCTTTAACCCTAGATTACGAACCTTCGTCGATTCGACGACGCGGGTTTGTTTAAATCGCGTTAACTTTTGCGCGCGTGATCGAACTTTTTCAACACTTTATGTAATCTCTGTCGACCCATTGCCCCTGCGATAGACGGTGTTGTTTTGAGTCCAAGTGGCCAATGAGCGCCGTTCCAGCAACCATGACTCGTCGCATCGACGAAGGTTAGTAATAACGTTACTTTTTGTGTTACTTAGTGGAGTACTTTCGTGTTAATTTTTTTGGTTAATTGATTTATTTTGTTTATATTCAATGTTATTTATTATTTATGATAGTTCTTCAGTTGTTATTACAACATGACAGCGATATCTGAAAGCGCAAAGAAGACCACCTGGAGATTGATTCTGCTTATGAAACAAATGCTGAAGATGAAGTTCCTACTTTGACCCAACAGCACTTTTCAAGCCAAGTAATGCGGCGAATTCCGGCCACCTAAGGCATGGTGGGCATGCGGACGGTGAGTAACGGGCGACTCGCTGTCCGATCATGAACGATTCCCTGAGTCGACGGCGCGTCGTGTTTCACGCGCGTGTGAAAGAGTTGTCAGCAATATGATGGGGTCCCCTGCCCCCTTTTGAGGGCCAAAGAATGCCAGGGTCGCGGAACTATCAAGTAACCGTGGCCCCGGAGCGTAAAAGGCTATAATTGAAGGATACTGTGGATTTTAGTCAGTACAAGTCTGAGAGCCTCTTCTGTTCTGCCCTAGATCAGCCTGGATGAGAGGACTCATCTGATTATTTTACCTAGTAAAAAAAAACAAGGTCAAGTAATGCGACTAATGATTATGGTAGGTACCTTCGATAAAAATAGGAAAATATATGCCTTTTGTCTCTTTACAAAACGAAGCCTGACTAAAAGTAGTCTCACCAAGTGCAATAAATCTATGAGCGGGGAACACAAACTTGACGTATGCCACAAATACATTAGTTGATGGATTTTTAGCATTTTTTTTATTTCATTGGTTTATTTCATTCTTCATTTTTAATATTTAAAGATAATTTTAACAATTTACTTTTTGTAATACTAACAAAGCAACTTCAAAAATGTCATTATGTTCAATTTAGCACAAAACGTATGATCAAATTCATATGGATGGTTGGATAATAAATATGCTATTTTAGTTTATGTAAACATAGTAAATTATAAGAAAAATATAATTTATTAATAATAAAAATAAAAAATTACCAAGTTTGATTTAAATAAAACCCATTATCCCCTTTATTAAATACCGTAGTCGAAAAGACGAAGGTTCGTAATAAGCGTCGAAAAATAAGGTTAGTAATCTAGGGTTAAGGATAATAATATCAGGTGTCAATGTAAAGTATTATATGCTTAACTTAATAAGAAGAACATAAGTTAATGTAAACCAAAAGTTAAGTATCAATCTCAATAATGTTCTATCATTTTGCGCTAATAACCTAGCCAAAGGTAGGAAGTTCGATAAATTTTCGCCGGGAAACAACGTCGGTAAATATTTACTTGACCTTGTTCCCTCAGGCTGGTTAGTAAACGGAACAGAATCAGTTGATTAAGGTCATGTTTTTTTCTGTTTATCTGGTAATATTTTACCAGCAGTTTTAAAAGTTTCGTTGAGTCATTCGTGATTTTTACGGCAGATTAAGTTAAGATTTATCATGAACAAGGGACTGATCTTTATTAATAGCAAGCAGATATGTATACAGTTAAATTATCTATTGTTATAACATGTCATACATTAAAACAATGCCCAAAAGACAGCCGACAACGCAGGAGACGCCTACGGCATCGGACGTTGCGAGGCGTTTTCCGGCCACCGTAGGCACGGGCATGCGGACGGCGAGTAATGGGCGACTCGCCGTCAATGAAGATTTTACCACTTAAAAAAAAACAGAGTAAAACACATAGTTTATCCAAGGAACAGATGAAATAATGGAGATTTGCTTAAGATATACAAATAACAAACCACACTTGGATTCATTGAAAATTTCTACTCAAAAACAAAGTGGACAAACTATCACGCAACAATTCTGTCCACCATTACTTCCCCCATTCAAAAGAATAGTTTCAAGAAGAATGTCAAAATAAATCTTCTGTGAAATATACGTCTTTATGCAGTCCCCTAAGGTGCTTTCTACTGGAGCATGAACCGCGACATCCACCTGAAGTTTTAAGTCCATTAATAAGAACTTGAAATACAAAAGCATAAACATAGAATAGATAGTTGCAGAAGAACCAATCTGTACATAAACTGAAGGAGGTGTACACACTCCTAATACGGTTGCGTGTTGTGTTATGACTAAGAAGTTGCGGGCGAAAAAAAAATGGCGCAGAGTGTGAGGGAGTTTTCATAATGCCTGGGCACGCACGGCGGTGGAGCAAACATTTGTTAGCCCCTTCGTACACAAGATATCCAGGCGACTATCGCAATACAAATAATAAAAAAAGGTATGGGAGACTTTCGTCGCCTAGTGTACGAAGGGGCTTAGATTTGGAGTACCCAGGACCGGGATTGTTGGTATTTTTTCGGGGAAGCTTACGTCCAGCAGTGGACGGCAATTGGTTGAAGAAGAGAGAGAGAACTGTGTCAATGATGTGTGTGTACGCATTTTGTCGTACTAACCTTCTGTAGTATATCTATTATGTGGCCCTAGTTTTAAAACTGGAACAAAGCCATCATTAATCGGCCCAATGTTCTCCCGCCATTCCTATTTCCGACAGCACAAATTGTTTTTGAAATATTGTCCGATGGACCGAAAGGAATAGGTAATTTTGTTTTCAGTAATTGCGATTTATCAAAGGTCTGATAGGGCGTGGGTTCCTCTTAATTAACTTATTAAAATTAGGATTCTGATTTAAAAGTCCTTGGGGCGTTTGTTTAAATTAGACGGACCTGTACCCTTTTGTTCCGTTGTTGTGATTTGAATATTTTTATTTGTAAGACAGAAGAACTTTTAACAATTTTAAAATTACAAGACACCTTTAAATCTAAGCTCCTAATTTGCGTTACTTTTATTTTTTCGCGGGAGGAAAATGGTGCAGAATTGGTTCTTTCTTAAGCATTCCACCTGACCAAAATAGTAAAAAAAGTCTAGTAGTGTAATGATTTAAAAAAGAAACTCAAGTGAAATCTGTAACTTTCACTGTTCAACAGATGTTTGGTCTTAAGACAAATAAAGTTAAGTTAAGTACATGTTTTCGTTTTAACTGACTAAATTCCTTTAACTTCACCCGCTTTTTTCTCCTTTTCAGTTACAGGAAAACCTTTTTCAATCCAGGACACATTGTCAACATTTCACTCAACGTCCTGAATGTTGTGATGTGAAAACGATTACCAGCCACATTTCGGGCTTTTGGACGGCAAACAAATAACTACGTTAAATGGAGTTGAAGCCGACAGGACTGCCTTTCAAAAGCAGATTAATTGTTGACTCTAGCGTGTATATATTATAGAATACTAGCGGCCCGGGACGTGCTTCGCTACAGCAAAAAATGTGATACATTAATGAAGAATCGCTCAACCGATTTTGAGCAAACTTCACATAAACCATCTACTAAATAGTCCGAACAAAACCTAAATATTTGGTTTTGATAGGTGAGCCCGTTCTTGAGTTATAAAGTGACAACGAAAAGTGGTATTGATTTTTAAATAAATATTTTCATAGGCATATTTACAGCATCAACAAATTGCAAATATAATTAGTCAGTCAATTAGCGTTTATTTGAAAAATAAGGGATACGTATTTTCTTAAATCAATGCTCGTGACGTCAGAAGCAAGTGAAAATTGTACTTGGTTGTGACGTAACCTTGTATATCGCAATAATACTGTGGTAAGGGCTCTTCTGACATATTCTATACCCCCTAATTGCCTATGTCACTAAGGACCAACTTTCAACTGGTGAAAGAATTTTTGAAATCGGTCCAGTATTTTCGGAGCCTATACAATACAAACAAACAATCAAATCTTTCCTCTTTATAATATTAGTGTAGACAACAATCTGTATAACTTACGAAAAACATCTCAACAAGATTTATCAATAACTATTACGAAACAAATAATAAATGTATCCGACATATCGGCTAACAGGTTTATGAGTACCATATTAATTGGCTGGCCGACAACCAGCACGAATGTGACAGATCCGACCGACCACCATGATTTACGAACCTTATTTGTCCCGTTTATTAGGTTGAGCATTGTTCCTAATCCGTCCCCCACATAAGGCTCCTGTTGCACCGTGGACGATTAGCGACAAGCGATTAGAACCAGCGATTAAAACAGGATTTTTTTTGCAGAGCTCTGTAGCCCTACATCTACATTTCCCGTTTTTGTGACGTAAAGGAAACTGGAACTTTGAATTTAATTTGATAAACAATCAATTTCTCTTTCGTATACTAGAGACACTTCTTTATTTTTCCATACAATAAACGTAGTAAATAGCTTCAAGTACGCTCGCGCGTACATAAAATACAGGAATCTTGTGATAAGGGTTCTGGTTGTAAATATATGTTATATAATTATGCTAACTGGCCTACTTGAAATGAATTTTTTATTTTGTATATCTTTACTAACACACTCGTTGGTCGGTTCTAGGTAAGACCGAGTGTGCTACTCGAATATTGTTTTCGCTAAGTTATGAGCATGACTTTATGAGTTGAGCAACTTTTTATATTTGAAAGTTTCTTAGCGCTTAAAACTAGAGGAAAGAAAATTCTAAGACCTAAGCTAGCAACTATAAACCTAAATTATAAACTAAAAATATATTGGCCTACTTCACGTTTACGACGGCTATAATGTCATAAGCGAGAAAGCGAGTAAGCGAAAGCTCTAAAGTCGCTTCCTCTTATGTTGGGACAGAAGCCCTATTTGTTCTGACTCAGTGGAAGCTAAGCATTTTTCTTATTTATGAAAACAAATGGGGTATAACAGTGATTGTGTCAGAGGTATGAGTTATTGGTTAAGATGAATTTAAGAATGAAAATAAATCGAGATATAGGAGTCTAATGACCCGTGTGGCCTTGAAATATTTTATCGTATTCGCCCGTAAATGTAAATGATTCTTCTTTTCTTATGAGGTGGTCGTGACTTTTATGAAGATGGTATGTCAAGTTTGGTTAAACTAGATTTTACTGCTCCAATGAAAGGCAAAGGCCTGTTGTTAAATTTTCCAGAAGAAAGTGTATAGCCATGACATGAAAGAACCATCTTCACCATTTCATGACTAAAGATTGAAAAAGAAACGCATTCAATATTAAGAATATTTTTTTGTTTGCGGTAGAAAATTGGAGCGGCAGGGACTATCAGACCTGACTGACTAAAATCACTATTATCCTTCAGGTGTTCTTTGCGTTCCAGGGCCGCAGTAAGCTATTAAGTTATTCCGGTGACCCTGATGCTTTAGATTTGATTCCCTCACTCAATTGCAGAACTATGATCGATTCGTTCAAAAGCTCTCATCGCACTAAATCTACATTCAAGTAATCTCCATTTTTATTAAAAAAAAACACCTTCACATTCGCAATCAGACTCAACATTGAATTTACATTTCAATAGTGTAAATCAAGTGTGGCTTTAGAGGCAAAAGTTCATCAAAACTTTAAATCAAATCGTGGAATCTGATTTAAAGTTCCAATCCTCAAAGTTGCTGATGATAATGAGGAGAAAAACAATATGGTTGCCTTTTTTAAACCGTTATAGTGTTTTTTTTTTTAATCTAGCTTTGTAATTCCCTCTATTTGTAACATTGCAACTATAAATGTCAAAGTTAATGATTAAGCGATAGGCTGGATGTAAAAAGCAGGAGATCGTGGGCTGTGCCGCTGTCCTGGGAAAGGCCTATGTCCTAAAATAGGCTGAAATGATGATGATAATGATGATGTTATTTACTATTTATGGATTAAATTCAAATTTCGTTTATTTATAAAAAGGAACACATTTGCAACAAAATATGTGTTCCTTTTTATAAATAAAAGAAATTTCGCGATCATGGATGGATGACGATCAATAATAAAAATGCCGTCAAAAAAACTATAATTATCCGTGTTTTTAACGGTTTTTATTGTTGTCGTGGCTGAGCAATCTTTTTTTGTTCAAACATTGCCCCACACTTCTCCTGTGTCGTGGGTGCGTTTACAAACAAAGAAACTGGCATTCAAAAATACCCAGACACGGAACAACTACTTGTAGTTTAAACAATTAAATTTTGCGTGCGGGAATTCAACCCGCAACACGCGGCTAAGCATTCCAATCACTCAACCACTGAAATTTTTGTTTTTCATAATTTTTTTTTCAATAAAAAATATTTTGGCTGGAATTTAATACAATTTTAGGTTTAGTTAGTCCCCGATGTCGTAATATTCGATATCGTCTGGACAGAAAGATATAACTTTATTATTAAGTGAACTTTTTTCAAAAAACGAATAAGGACTTCATAAGTCTTCTTTGGTAGTTAGATGTAATGACTAAAAATCCGTCCTGTATTTTCGGTTGGCCTTTGCGTTCAAGGGTCACGGTGCCCTTTGAATAAAGTCTCCGACTCCAGAAGAAAACTTTCGTATTGTGATGGTCATCAAAATATTCACTGAAATAATAAAGATTTTCTTTACGTCGTGGCAGGCCCAAGCGAAGATAGCGAGATGATATAGACCGCTTCATGAAGGACTGGACCACCGTCGCAGAAAGCCGCGATAAGTGGAAGGAGTGGAGGGAGGCCTTTGCCCAGCAGTGGGACGCTATGGGCTGATAAAAAAAAAAAAGATTTTCTTTGAATCAAGCATCAAGGAAAAGATAAGCAGATGATGAACAAAAAACTACTGTATATTTTTAAATTAAAAGAAGATAGTGCCATCATTTGATACGGCTTTAAAGTTATCTCTGAGACGTTTCGCACAAGTTTTAATTGATCAATTTAACTTCAACTAGGTACTAACATTTGATCTGAGATTAGGGTTGTACCTGCACGGTTTAAAACGTTACTTTATATAATACGTTTTAAATATATCAGCATGGTGTCAGGCGGCGTCAGGCAGGTACTAGACTTTGTGTAATTTATAATATTCCCACTGCTTTCTATACGATAAGAAAACCGGCATGGCTAAGGCGACCCCTAAACCTACAATAACATTGTACAATACTTTTAATTGTACAAAAGATTGAAAGGCGCTCTGAATCCAAACGAGCAATTATATTGCGCAATAATACGAACTGCACAATGTTTTCGTGCTCTATCGGAGTATAGTATTGATCCCGATATTGCGCAATATTGACCCTACACGATGCAATGAAAAAAAATGGTGCAATAAAAATTAAACTCGCTCAAACTTTCGTTCAATCATTGCGCAATCTTCAATATTAATGCTAAACGGTAAATAATATTGTGCAATTCGTAATATTGCACAATATTATTGACCGTCTAGGGGCCGCCTAAGGCCTAAGGCGCTGGCCACACGAAAAGACGTAAGACGCAAACGGGGCGGAGACATTTGTCTCTACAGCGTCCCTTTCATACAAAAGCATAGAAGCGTCGTGACGCGCCACGCGTCCTCCTCTTACGTCTATTCTGCCACGCGGGCCACATAGAAAAGACGTAGGACGAGGACGCGTCGCGGACGTGCGAAAATGTATGAGAGTCGCACCCGCGCCCCGTCTCTTCCGTGTGTCTTACGTCACGACGCTTCTATACATTTTGTATGAAAGAGACGCCGAAGAGACATTATGTCTCCGCCCCGTCTGCGTCTTACGTCTTTTCTATGTGGTCCGCACCTTAGGAAGAAATTTTCGAAGATATGACATCAATTAGCCTGCACTAGATCCACTTGGTGGCTCCTGTTGCCAGTTCTTTTTTTTAACCTGTATAATAAATGTGGCCATAGTAGGTAGGATGTGGACATCCCACCCTTAAATACATACAAAGCGCCAAAACTTTAATTGTGCGCACAGCTAAGGAAAATAATTACCTGCCGGAGTCAGTATTTCCCGATAGCAGCAACCTTGGGGTCTTGCAAGTCAAGAGTGAATAGGATACTTCTAAGCGACCGTGCTTCACTATCGAGCACATCTCCATTATCCATCAGGCGAGATAGTTGTTAAATGAGCGCTTATCAGTAAATAAAAAAAACTGCTGTAAAAATAGTGTAGTTCCCGTAGCCCCCTCAGTATTCTCACTGCACGGAACTACTCTAATATTTCAGCAGTTTTTTACAGAATTTATAGAAATACAGTTTTTTGAGTAAAAATATAATCCTCGTCTATGTTAGGCATAAATATTTTGACTAACCAGTGTCTTTCATTTTCCTTTTATTTTATTGAAAACGTCCAGTAACTAGAATTATTTAGTTCGTTTTTTATTGCTACTTGAATATTGAATTTATGGCTCGCAGTGATAGTTAATATTTCAGTGGAATTTCATGCATACCTATGTTTATTATAATATTGTTGCATAACTGACAATTTTATATTCCCTCTGTTTATTTTGGATTATTTTTTAATATTTACATCGTAATACAATGGTTTACTTTTGATAGTACTGAATATATAAAGGCATTTTTTTTTAGTTTTTATGGTATTTATGTGCATTTTTCTCAAAAATATCCAAAGGCCGTTCTCGCATAAATCAACTCTTTGTTTACAGACAATTACCGTAGAGCAAATAGCTCTACAGAATTTGTTTTCAATATTAACTCAGTCAATGACTCCTCTCATCCTTGGTGGCGCGGCAGAGACTGTCAGACTCGTTATAATTCTTCTTAGGCAAAGGGCAATAGCCATGTTGACAGCATCAGTACATTGCAAATCTAATCAGAGCGCCAGCTAGTTTTGAAAAATATTGAACAGAATTTTTATAATTAAATCAATGCATATTTACAAAGATATAACGCACCAAAATTCTACAGATGGGCTCGTCACGTCAGAATCAAATAAAAAATGTACTAGCTTGTGATCTTTGTTTATTTCGGTTTCCATAACAAAAAAAACGTGTCTTTGATAGACTATTAGACGGACTAATTAGATTTTTTCAGTCAAATAACCTATTGAAAGAGTATGGCGTTTTTTTCCCCGAGTTTTGCAGTTGGCCTTTGCAATTCAAACACGCCATAATCTTTTAAAGACATTCTCATATTCTTCTTTATACGCTATTCCCCATATTTTCATAACCTATGTCACTCAGAACCAAAGCACCTTTCTACTGATGAATTTTTGTAAGTGGTCCAGTACTTTTTGAGTTTACTCATTACAAACATACAAATCTTTCCTAGTTATACTCGTAATAAATTACAAACATACCTACGTACAAAAATTTCCTCGTTACAATTATTATTATTTTAATATAGGCAGGTATACATATGTATATGAAGAATTTCAAATAGGTACGCCTACGGCGATAAGACGCGACGGTGATTTTAAACCCAACCAACCAAGAGATCACTTTTCCGTTTTCAGGTCAACCCTGACACAGAATAACCATTCGATCGTCCCCGCAGAGACCTCTAACTGTTATTGGTAATAAGTGCGCTAAGACCACAACTTTGTAGCTGAGGGTTAAGTTATAACCAATTATTGAGCTGATCCCCTGATATTCCAGTTAGTGTTTACTTCTTAGTACTAGTCAAACGATTTTGGGATCTAAAGTGAACTAGTTTCACTAAATTCCAGAGATTTTCGCTTAATCAAACGGTCTTTAGGTACGCTTTCATTTGGTATTCTTGTCAAATGTTGTTGTGATGATTCTTGTGAATATCTGATACTTTAGTCTGTTTGAATTTAGCTGAAATTTGAAAATGTGATTTCATAGTAAACCTCTGCAAAATCCTACAAACATATTTTTAGAAGTATGAATATAATGTATTATATTGTAAAATTAAAATAAGACGTCCCCCCCTAAGTGGAGTGAAAGGAGGTCGCGGGACTTATCTCATTACAGTGACCCCGGAACATAAAGGGCTATTGAAGGACACCGTGGCTTTTAGTCAGTACAAGTTTGACAGTCCCGCCCGCCCTGTCCGGGGAGGGAGGACTCATTTGATGATTTTGCCAGGTAAAAATAAGTGGAGTGAAAGGAACGGTCAGATCCCTTCAGATGTCCCCTGAGTTCCAAAGCCGCGGTAATATTAACGCGACTCCGAAATGAGGCCCTAACAATACTGCATCAGTTTTCTGAAAAAAGAAAGAAAATTATCTATCATTTCGCACACCTCTGCCTAAACCCTTTGGGCAGTAAAAGTAAGTTGTATAAGTTACAAAATACATTATTTCTACAATCTCTTACATCACATCAAAACACTGTGCATTCGTCTTGTCTGTCCCATAAAAACTCAATCTAATTCGGTTCAATAGTAACTACGTGCTTCGAATTAAACGAGAGGTCACGATTTCTGTTCTCGGGTGAGTTGAAAAAGTTAATTAACTTACTTAGGTACGCCCTTTTTCCTAGTTTACTGTAATGAAATTTTAATTTAATATTGACTTATTGGAGAATTTTTAAGAGAAGTTCGCGACCCAGTCCATCTTCAAGGTTAAGCCGTATTTGCCGAGGCCGGCCTGCATGGGTTACCATTTCGATACATAGAGTTTCTTGTCCGTTCTTCTCCAGCAGGCGTAGCATGGCGCCGTAGAAAGGGGTTTTGCCGCCGGAAGAATAGACAAAATGGCAGAACGTAGGAATATTTTTATTGTTTTAAGCATGGTAATGTAAAAACTATGGAATATAAACGTTCTTTTCTTCAATAGTGTGAGAACAGTGTCATATTTGTGCAAAAAAACAGTCGACTTGTGTGGAAATAACGATGAAATAACTTTGTCTTTTCTTGGTAGAATAGACATAGAATCGCCATGCTACGCGTGCAGATCTATTCTAGATTTCTAGAGATCAAGGCTTTGGAATGGGCACCTACCAGTACTTTCACAGTTTTTATCTCTTGTGACTGGGATGGTAGAACAATAAATAATTTATTTTACTTTATCTTTTGGCAATTCAAAAGTGTACTTGAGATAAATGTTTTGATTTTTTTTGATAAATAGTCTATCCAACACAGAAACAATTTTTCAATTCGAACCAGTAGTTCTTGAGATTAACGCGTTCAACCAAATTCTTTGGCTTTATAATATTACTATAGATTGAATGATGCAGTATGAACTTACATATTTTTCCGACCACTACATAATTATATTATTTGGAACGACAATAATGTTGAATAAGTTTATTCTAGAAGTTTAGAATATTACTACGTACGTAAGCATATAGCTTCTAGAATAAACTTATGTAACTTTATTGTTATTCCAAATAATATTAAACATGTAGTGTACGGAAAAATACATAAAAAGGTAGATCCAGTCACCCAGTACAAAAGTAAGCATAAAGGACATTGTACTAAAGTGCTAACAATCTGTTTCCCCTGAAGCAAGTTCATAATTAATTTTAAAATATTTCACAGTGCTACGCGAAATTAATTGTCGGTACTTGTATCGTGGGTGGACCATGATCGTTATTGCGTTTTTTTTACTTGTTAAAAATATATAATTCGTTTAAAAAAATAGATACGTACTTTTCTTTGTTATTAATATTGAAATGAAATTGGTTAATTAAAATAAAGGTACCTACCCAATGTCTATTGTTATTTACTAGCGACCGTACGGGTGCAATCTTTACTATATTATGCATGTATGATTATCATGCATGATTTTCGGAGTTAAGCCGCGCTTGCTGAGATTGGTATATCCACATACCATCGCTCATAGCAAGTTTCTTCCATGCCTCGGAAAGCACGTAAAGTCGTTGATCCTGGTTGTCATTTGTAGGTCTTGATAGTCATTACTGTTATTCAGAAGCTCATAAGTCAGACAATCAGTCATACCATAGGGTATCGTACTGCAGTTACTGGGTTGTGGTGGTCCGATTGAAATATGGTGAGATAACTTTCAGTTGCGATGTACTGTATTTTTGTCAATGATATTTGTAGTCTCAATATTACAACAGAAGTGATTAATTAAAAATCAAAAGTGGCCAGTTTAAATTATGAATACATTTATATTCTATTTTCTAATTGAAATTTAGAATACTACTACTACTTAAAAATGACAAACAAACTAAGCACGGCAAAATCATGTCCATAATTCTTTCTCTACCCAAAACGGACTAAGCCGTTATAGCACGTCACTTCTAAATCCTGGCCATTAATAACCGGGACAGTTGCACATTTCATACATCATGGTCACCCTGATCCGGTTTTAAATGAACTACAAGCGGGTAGTGAAATAAAATAGGTCTGGGTGACCAATTTCTGAGTTAATGTAGTGTTTACAAATAGTGTTAGCATTGTGGGGCTTTGACAAGAAAACCGGGTTTTGAAACAATCGGATAATTTTAGGTTACTGTTAGTAGAGGGTATTCATTTTTTTGGAACTTGGAAACTCGCTATGATAGATGGTTACCCATCAACAGGCTATAGCTAACCTCGAAAAGTGTGGAGAATAAAATGCGCTTTTTTTTGCGTCTTAGCTTGGTAAAACCATTAAATCAGTCCTCCAACCCAGGACAGGACCGGATAGACTGTTAGACTTGTATTGATTAAAATCCGCGGTGACCTTCAATAGCCTTTTATGTTCGGGTCACGGTAGCACGTTAGTCTCGCGACCGAACGTAGGTATAGTACAATTTTTAAAGGTTAATAAGTCGAAAATAAGAAATAAATAATCACGCCGTAATAATTTGACCATTGGTATCGGTTTTACCATAGGTATTCCGATCTCTTAAGTTTGAGGTACTCAAAATACTAAAGTCCGATTAACAATACTCCATTCTTCAATCTTAAGTACTGAATGTTTAACTTCCAACTTCGAGTTCGTTTTAAAAAGCTTTCAAAGTTTTACGTCGGGCGAGAAGAATCCGGTTATTTTTTAATGAATGATCGATTTCTGTTTTTACACATTTTTTTTTTAAACAGTTGTTTTTATTTAATTTAGTTTTAAAATACTTGCTATGGGGAACTACGGTGGGTTGCAATATGGCTGACAAAAAACTATGATAAGAAAAGAAAGAGAAGGAATTATTCAACCACTGAAAATACCTACAACTGAACCTACCCACAATCCACTGAATAAAAAAAAACAGGAAAAGTTCTGAACTAAACAAAAAAGAGGATACACAATACAAAAAACGGAAGTGTAATTTGAAAAAGGCTAATTAATCTTTTTCTTTCATCATCACCCACTGTGCGGTTTTTTTCATTTTTCACCGGAGAATGCAACTTCGAAACAATTGCAAGTAGCCAGGGATTCTTACAGATAGAATAATTAACGGACCGGAGGTTATCCCTGATGAAAAAGAAACTTAATTTCAACGGAAATGGCAAAAGTTTGAAGAGGTGCAATAATAATTGTGGTATATTTCCAACTGACTTTATGGGCACTTCTCTTTTTGAATTTTCTTCTGTGAATATTTTATTTCTCATTAGAAAAGAGTTCTGTAAAGAATGTTTAAGCAGGCATGTCTTCTATCATGAGATATACAGACGATGAGCCAAAGAAACATACTTTTGTAATTATTTATTCACGTAAATATCGAGATAAAAAATGTCAGCAATCGCCTTGACAAATTCTGCCCTATAAGCCCTGCAATGCCCTGTAATTTTACGATTTGCAATTTCTAAATTCATGCTAAAACATGAGCTTATTATAATATCATCAGTCACATTTATTATCAAAAACTGAAACAATGGCACGAAAGCCCACAACCCATTCCAGATATATAAAAAAAGAAAACCTTATACTATTCGTTTTTCAAAACACAGGCCAAAATCCTTCGTGGAAATAAACAAAAATATAAACAAAACGTAACACTGGCACAGTTAGTTAAATATCAAAGTGACAGCACCACAACTCTATTAAAAAAAAAAAAATTAAAACCTCTCGGGGCGCCGCCGCCGTAGTGGCCAGTCACCGGTCGGCACGGCCGGCTGGCCCATTCTAGGCACACTCGGGAGTCGGGACAACAAGGCATTAAGCGCAAATCCCTTTATCTCGACGTCCAGTCGCGTCGCTCATGCGTGGCATTGCTTCCCTTCGTTGTGGGTGTGAGATGAGCGGCCCGGGAATTGAATCGGGAGTGAAGTTACCTCCAATTTCGTCGAGTATATCAAAGATTAGTTGGGCTGGGTCAGAATTTATAGCTCGACGAGTCGGTTTAGGCTTCATTGGCGCTTTGTGTCGCTGATTTCACAAATTCACTTGGAATTTAATGTTCATCAGCTATTTTTGGTTTAAAATGTTTCATTAATCTTTCGGTTTTATTTATTTTTAATAGATGTAGTTATAGGAAACAAGCTTTCATCATGTTTTGCTTTCTAAGTTCATGAATATTCTGCTAAAATCTCCGCCAGTTTGATCTGAACATATTTTTTTTTTTGCTATAAACGGGCCTATTGTAGTTTGAGGGTCATAAATAAAATAATGTGACCCGCAGTGTTTTGTGGACGTGAGTAATGTTGGCTTCCTTATCGCCGGGTTCCTATGATAGACCTAAAATATGAAGAATAGCTATTTTAGCCAATGAAATGTGTGCAAAAATATTATTTATTATGTTCCAAATTCTTTTAGGAGATGATATCTCAATCCTCGAGAAACGTCATGCTACAACAGCGGGTCTTAAAGGGCCACTCATCAATATTCCTAATGATTCACTTCGTGAATGAGCATAGCCAATAAAGTTGTAAAGTGAATCATCAGAAATATTTCTTAAAGTGGCTGTTTCAGGCCCTCCGGACGAACCTTAGAAGCCAAGTTACTGATTAAAACCGCGGGGAAGAGTATCTTTTCAAAAATGTGGATAATATTTATGCCAGAATGAGAATCTAATAATATGCAAGACATTTGCGTATCTGCATTATGCCATCATGTAACAACCATTGCGATTTGTATTCTGAAAAAGGTACGTCACCTTTAGATAGGGAAATGGCAAAGTTGCAAAGTTGAAAGCCACCATTTTCGTAATAAGTAATAATTTATTTTTAAAACATCTAATTAAGCTTCTTTTTAGTCGTTTGGTTAGTTACCCATACTGACCTATATCAGACTGTCGTAAAAATGCTCATAAAACACAATTAAGTGATCATTTTTACGACAATCTGATATATCCATTCGATACACAGAATTACCTTAGTACGAAAATCTAATAATCTACCACTATCTTGATAAGACTTGTTGTCAGATTTTCAGTTTTCAGGCTACCGACTGCCAGCCATCTTGATATGAGTGTCCACACATACACGGAGCGACCATATAGACGATCCTTATTTCGCAACGATACAGTATATTTTTGTGTGACACATATTATATTTATCACAATCAAAAGGGAAGGCTTTTGTCCTAAACAGCAACTTAGCGCGGGTCTTAGCGGACTGGGCCCAAACAACATAATGCCATTAGAAGGGACTGCGACACTATAACTTAAGCTAGAGTTAAGAACCTCTGACTAATGATTGTGGAATTGGTCCACCGTGTTTTATTAGGATGTGAACAGATGGAATACGTACTGAGATTCTTTAATGATTTTACTTTATTATCAGGAGCGGTGACTTAACGGAGTCTGAAACGTTTTACCAACAGACGATAGTATGGATTTGTCGGTTTATTTAAAACCACCATTTTAGTTTTTTTTTTCGTATAGGTTTTATTTACTTTCAGCAGTCCCGGTGTCTGTAGGCCAATTGTTATTTGGGTGAAAAGACATTGGACTTTAATTCACTGATGTAAAGTTATGTTGGCTAACGTTCGTGGGTCAAAAGTTCTTTGGATGAGAAGTTCATGGGTCAAAAAAAATGTTGACCAACAGTTCATGGACCAAATGACTGTTGGTAAAACGTTTCAGGCTCGACTTAGCGAGTGACGGCGAGCAGTAAGATCATTATTGTATATATATATAATTGTTTGAATCATGCCACGAGCCGCCACTGGTAGCGAATTCGCCCACTCACAAAATAATTACTGTTATATTTTGTAATAATTGCAAAAGTGGTGAATGGGCTGTTAGTTTTGTAACATATCGATCGATCATCGATCAGTCGATCGCGAGTATTAGTCAAGTCGATCGTGGCAAGGCAAAAAATATAAATAAGTAGACCAGACTGCGCAACGTAATTACCAACTACTGCATCATCATCTTGTTTCATTTTTCGGTTGGTAGATCGCTCAGGGTTTCGTTACTAAACAGTAGATCTTATGTCTTATCAAGTTGGCCACCCCTGACCTATGTATAGATTTACACTTACACGCTTCGCCTCTCATGTATGAAGTTCGGAGTTCCTCGTGCTAGTGCGATGTAACCAATGCGTCTTTTTTAAATATTTCTGCCTTCAAGGGAAAAGGCGTGGGTGATATGTATTTAGTTTAAGAAATCAATAAGAAAGGTTTGAACCCACTTAGACAGCTTATGTAAGCATGCGGACAGACTTACGTCGACACAAGACGTACGACATAGTTGAAGAAAATTCAAACAAAACGTATTATGTAGGAACACTTTGTACTAACTTCTGCGAACTATATTCATACTTGTTTGCTTGTGGGCTGATGGCCAAAATCTACAATGGATTTTATACAAGTTAAACTATATGGGTCAAGACTCAAGTTTCTGGATGCCTTACTCCTCTTTATCGTTGGAAACTCATCGTCGGATGGTAGGCATGTACCACGGGTTCTTCTTTCTTAGTCCATCAACATAAACACAGGTTCGTACGAAAGTAACTTAAAACTTTTGAGTTAACCCTAGTCCCTATTACTTCTCTATTCACAAGTTCCTACTTGGGAATCGAGACAACTGTTCAATCACGTTGTCTCTATTTTTTAGTTCTTATCACTAACTAATCTTATGTCCGTAAGTTGTAAAGACTAAAAATTGTGTGTTTGTTGTAGTAGTAGTGCTTAGATAGTATGACCCTAGGCGTCTGTGCTTTGGTTCTACACTCGCTTCATAGAGCTGCTACCTGTCTGACGAGGCCCCTTATAGGGCTAAATGACCGTGCATGTCGCGCGCGTGACATCTCGTGTGGCGCGCGTGGAATACAACACGCGTCAACCCGGGCATGGTCCATTGTCGGACAGCGAGTCGCCAATTACTCGCCGCCCGCATGCCAGCCAATATTCATTCTCAACGAAAACGCAAACAAAGTGACCTCGACCTTGCTCCCTCAGACATTAATGTCATAAGCCATGAGAACACTTGCTACTAAGGCTTATTAGTATACCAGCTCTATGTCAGCCCTTTAATCGCTGCCTTCGTTTATGTGGTATGCCCTTACAGACTAGGGATGGTATAGATGTTAAGGATTAGATAAACTACCGAATTTTGTATCTACTAATCAGATTAGCTCACCAGACGGGCTTATCATTTGTGCCTTTTTAAAATTTAATATTGTCATACGTTTGTTGTCTCAAAAATCATATTGAGAGAAAGTTAGTTATTACAAGAATAGGAAAAGTAATTCTGAAAATCATAAAAAAATGTTTGATACACTTTTACGTCTGCCACTGACCTACTGCTAACCGATCATCCCGAAATTTATTCTTTTCTTATTTAAAAAAAGTTGCCCTACTCTTGGAATTTCTGTGTCCTGGGTGCGTTTACAAACAACACAGAAAATCACATTCACAAATAACCAGACCCAGTTATATTGTCGAGTGTAGATATATAGAATCGGACACACGTTTCATCCTGAAAAAAGGTTCTTTCGGCGTGTCTTTCGGATCATGATTGAATTATATATTATTACAAGCAGAGCAAAACAGTTTTATTGTCAAAGCCGTGGACAAATGCTTGGTAATAAACACATAACATTCCTTTGCTATTCAAGTTAAAAACATTTGTAGAATGGCACTCCAAATATATTATGCAAAAACGCAGGACAATAAATAATAAAAAAAATGCAATAAAAACATTGTAAAACATTACATAGCAGGGATACTTGAAAACATTTTGAGTATATAAAAAGTGCATTTCAGACGGGCGCACCATTTCGAATCTATTCAGTAAAATGTTGAGAACCACTGTGTTTTTGTTCCTTTTAAAGGAATATTACTGCTATCTTTTTTTGCCTGCTAGCAATGGGACTCTTAGATTCCCTCCTAGAAATGGATCTTTCGAAATAAATTCAACATTTTCAAGAAAAGCCATAAATAGCTCGAGAATTCCGATTTCATGTGATTGGAGGGATGAAAATATGGTTACGCCTGTGAAAAATCAAGGCGGATGTGCTGCCTGCTGGGCCTTCAGTGCTACTGGTAAAACAACATCCCTTTTTATTGAAAAAAAAAATAGCATTGTTAACCGACTTCAAAAAAGAAGGAGGTTCTCAATACGACTGTATTTTTTTTTAGTTTGATACGACTGGGTAAATCGATTTCGTTGATTAAAGTGTAAAATAACTTATCTTTCGAAAGTCGGTGGCAAAATGAATTAAAAATCAAATAGAACAATTATTTTACACTTTTTGTGGTGTTTTTTGACAGCGGTTAGTTTTGTATTGAAAATATTTTTAGTAATGATATAATTGCCTAATTTTATGTCAATGCTGCAAAATCTTTCATTTTGAAGTCAAGTTTTAGTCTCCACTCGACCAGTTAATTTATTAATTTCAAAAATTTTAAATCAATAACTTTTTATTATGTTACAGCAAATATCGAAAGCCACCTAGCAATACACCGAAATATGCAAGAAGTTTCTTTATCCGAGCAGTTCCTAATTGATTGTGATGACGCCAAAACAGGATGTGGTCCTGGATTGATGACAGAAACATTTGCGTGAGTTTCACTTAAAAGTTGTAATAATCATAATTAACATTAAATTGTGGGAACTTGGAAATTTATTCAAGTGTTCAGTATACATAATTTAAACCTCGATAACGCTAAAAGAAACGGCAGTCGTGTAAAAAAAATCGACAGTAAAACATTGTAAGAATCTGAACTTATGTCAGAGATATTTTAGGTTCCCAAAGGAAGTTTAATCAAACCCAGCAGACCCGACTACAGCTATTGTTTCTCCTGCCATCTCACTGTGTGCGTGCTCGTCCAGACGTTTGTCTCAGTATAAGTTGGAAACATTACTAAAACGCGGTAACATTACTTTATTAAAACGCGACGCGACCCGATAAAACGTGATGCGTATTGAATCGAATGAAATGTGCAATGGCATGGCGTCGCGTCGGATGTTCACAGTGTGATTCTGGTCTATAGAAAACGATACATCTGATTCGACTCAACACGCATCGCGTTTCATCGGGTCGTGTCGCGTTTTAATAATGTGCCTTTACACGCGACTCGTGCATCGTGTGCGTTTCGCACTTACATACATTACACAGACACACAGTACGCGCGTACGGAAAAAAAAGGGACTCGTCGGAAACTTAGGGGGAGGTCAGGGGGTCTAGTCTGTAAGCACGAAATCCGTGGTTTCGGCCTTAGCCCCTTCGTCCACTAGGCGACGCAAGTCTCCGATACCTTACAACTTACCAAAGTTGTAAGGTATCGGAGACTTGCGTCGTCGTGGATACCAATCCAGGTGACTACCGCAATACAAATCCACAGAAATTCGTACCCAGATACGCATCAACCGATGTCAAAGTCGTAAGGTATTGGAGATTTACTTTGCCTTGTGGGAACGAAGGGGATTATAGTCTCAGGCGTTTTGACAACGAGCCTGAACTAAGAATAAATGATATGACGATTTGACAGATAGCTCTTTAGTCCTCCACCACGCATGCCATGTGAAAAATTTGTGGTACTACATTAACATCTATATCTATACATATAATAAAACGAGCACTCCGCCCGCGACTTCGTCCGCGTGATTTTCGAACTTTTCTTTTGTGAATTTTGACTCCCAGCCACCACCTATAAGGGATACTTTCCGAAAATATAAATCAATATTCAACAAAATTTCTATCTACTCGCAGTATCCCGTCTTAGGTGGTACCTACGTTCTTAAAATAAACCCAAAGAATATATTGGGATTCCTTGTTAACAACCCCAAAACTACTCTTAAGGGGTTGAATTTCGCAAGATCTTTACTTAGTGAGAACCTATGTCTAAAGTAGAACCTCCTGTAAAAATTGAGACCTCTAACTATCAATACATCAATCCCGTTTTAACTATCACTTACGTCTTGAGACTCCTAGCACTTGTAGTAACAAAGTTTCATACAAACTATCAACCCCAAAAACAACCCCTTGGGGGTCGAATTTCCAAAATCCCGTCTTTAGTATCACTTACGTCCAAAAAAGAACCCATATGTAAAAAATGAAGTCTCAAAACTATCAACCCTAAAAACAACCCCTTAGGGGTCGAATTTCACAATTTTTTTATCTTGTTGAGCATTTACGTCTTAAAATGAACCGGCATGCAAGATTTGAGACGCCTAGCACTTTCAGTAACAAAGTTTCATACAAACTATCAACCCCAAAAACAAACCCCTTAGGGGTCGAATTTCGCAAAATCCCGTCATAGTTAGCATTTACGTTCTATAAAGACACCCTATGCAAAATTTGGAATTCCTAGCACCTGTAGTAGCGAAGTTTCATACAAACTATCAACCCCAAAAACAACCCCTTAGGGGCCGAATTTCGCAAAATCCGTTCTTAGTGCTCACCTACGTGGTATAAGGAAGTTTTATGCCAAATTTCAAGTTTCTAGGCCCAGCGGTTTGGGCTGTGCGTTGTCAGATCAGTCAGTCAGTTTTGAATTTTATATACAGGGTGAATTTTTCAACTGGGCGTGGTTGGCTACTTTCGAAACTATGAGGAATATCAAAAAACGTTGAAAGGAGTCTCGAGGCCGATTTTGACGAAAACTAAAACTGCATCATTGGATTTTAGAAAAATCAAAAATCCAGTCCAGGAATCGAACCCGCTGATTTTGGAAAAAAAAATCACACCCTGTATTATTACACCGTTCGATAGTGTTGCTAATAAGGATCAAATTCTGGGAAGTAATCATATACGGCAAACTTAAGGAAATGGCTGATTTTTATGAAATTGCTATTTTTTCATGTTACTTTACATCTACTGAGCCATAATTTATTCAAAATATAAAATTTCAATGTCTCACTGGATTTGACGTTTCAACAATCCCACTGTACTTAGCAATACGACATTATTGAGTTGAACTAAAAATAGCATTATTTTAAAGAAGAAACGGTAACTTATGTTTCAAATACAGTCTTGCCTTGAACATTAATCAGTTTTTTTGTAATTATACGTTTTCCTTAAGTTTGCCGTCCTTATTAGCAACACTATCGAACGGTATAATAATACAGGGTGTGATTTTTTTCCAAAATCAGCGGGTTCGATTCCTGACCAGGATTTTTGATTTTTCTAAAATCCAATGATGCAGTTTTAGTTTTCGTCAAAATCGGCCTCGAGACTCCTTTCAACGTTTTTCGATATTCCTCATAGTTTCGAAAGTAGCCATCCACGCCCAGTTGAAAAATTCACCCTGTATATAGATAGATAGATAGATAGTAGGAAAGTCAAAACTGTACATTGAATATTTTTTTAAAAGAATACTTGGGATGTGATCTACTTTCGATACCGAAGCCTAAAATATAGTTTTTAGAATTTTTATCTGTTTGTCTGTATGTATGTCCGGGATAAACTCAAAAAGTACTGGACGGATTTGATTGATTCTTTTTTTGTTGTATAGGTATTAAATCTGGTCAAAACATAGGCTATAAATTATTCTGGAAACTTGAACACCTGGCGCAGAACCGCAACAGACCAGCTAAACAATAAGAGATACAAAAATGGTGCGATAGCAAAAAGTGTTCCAAGTGATGAGCATTTTCTGCTGAGAGAATAAAATTGAAGATCTGGAACACCTGGTGTGGAACTCCAAGAGCCCAGCTACACTATAACATGTACAGGAATGACGTCTAAGCAAAGTTGTTCAGCCTGATGAGCACTCTCTGTTTACGTATAAAAATTGAGGATCTGGAACACCTAATGTGGAACTCCAAGAGCCCAGCTACACTATAACATGTACAGGAATGACGTCTTAGCAAAGTTTTTCAGCCTGATGAACACTCTCTGTTGACGTATAAAAATTGAAGATCTGGAATACCTAATGTGGAACTCCAAGAGCCCAGCTACACTATAACATATAGGAAAGACGTCTTTTTTTTTTGCGTGGTAAAATCATCAAATGAGTCCTCCCACCCCCACTGTCAGACTTGTACTGACTAAAATCCACGGTGTCCCTCAATAGCCCTTTATGTTCCGGGGTCACGGTGAAGGAAATAAGTCCCGCGACCCCGTCAGGCTTTGGCCCTCTGTGAGGGGGCCCCGTCATTTTGCTGACGCTCTTAAGGCGCGCGTGGAACATGACGCGCCGTCGACCCGGGCATGGTCCATGGTCCGACAGCGAGTTGCCCTTTACTCACTGTTCGCATGCAGCACGCAGCATGTCCTACGGTGGCTGGAGGTCGTCTGCCGACGTCTGACGCCGTGGGCGTCTACCCACTGCGATTGGGGCGGAGGGAGGACGCTGTCCTCTCCCTCTCGCGGCCCGCCCCCTCCTTCACGAGCACAGCTGCTTCGCAGAAGGAGGTGACCGCTTTCCACTCCGTCTCGCCCCGCAGCATGTCCTCGACCAATGCCGGGTGCGAGAGGTCTCCGCCTATCGCCGCCGTGAGGACACGTCGGTGCTCTGCCCAAGCTGGGCAGTCTTTCACCGTGTTCTCTACTGTGTTCTCCGGGCGATCTTCGCAGTGGTGACACCCAAGCGTTTCCTCCTTTCTCATCAGACACAGGTACCTCACGAAACTTCCGTGTCCGGTGAGGACTTGGGTGATGCGGTAGGTAAGGACGCCGTGACGTCTCTCCAGTCACTCCTCAAAGAGGGGTCTTACCGCCGCTATTGCGGCGTGCCCGAGGAAGGACGTCTTAGCAAAAGTTTTTGAGCTTGATGAGCACTATTTGTTTATGTATAAAATTTTAAGATATGAAACACCTGATATGGAAATCAAAGCTATCACTAATTAAGTATACAAATTATAAAATAACATAAGCTGGGATTTCTTCCACGCAGTAAAGGCGGTAACAGTTTAGGACCGATTTTAGATGACGATGAATATTATTGTACTTTACTGGCCAAAAGCCATTATTTTTTTTGCCGGGCTCATGGAGTTGGGTAACAGACTTTTCAGATCTCAGATTTTGACGATCCCGTTGTCGCTGGCATAAGCAACAGGATACGCGTTCGAAGTCGCGGGCAGAAGCTAGTTTATAATATAGTAATTTAGAGACTAACGCCGCTTCAAAATGACTTCAGTCTTGGCGGTATTATTCGGCCGCAATTTGATTTTGATGTTAGTTACGTTAGTACATCTGTATCCGTACCCGTGTCATCGTTGACGGACTTCGAAAGTCCCACACACAGATTCGTCGTATTGTACCAATTAGTTCTATTTCAGAAACATAGTGGCGAAATTGGGTGGCGTTCTTCAGACAACAGATTACGATCCCTATCAGGAAAAACGGATGGAGTGCAGGTGGAATGCATCCAACCCTCGACCTGAACCAATACCTGTAATAGGGTTCAAAAGGGTGTACCCTGATGAAGAAGTTATGGCGGAATACCTTTGCAATAATGGTCCATTGTCAGCAGGTAAGAGACAGATTTCTTCAAAAATTTAGTATTTTCGATCGCATCGCATACACCCATAATCTCTTCAAAGTTAGAGTGAACGGGGAGTGATGAGCGTTTTGAAAATGATCCCAAATTAAGAATGAATGATATTATTATGATTTGATAGACAGCTCCTTAAAGTCCGCACCACCAGTCATGACCTAGACAAAGCTCAAGAGCAAACCCATCTCAACTAAATAAATAAAGAACTGGAACTCGTGTGCACCGACAGTACACAGTAAAAGCTGATTGGCGCCGGATTCCGACAGGATGGTGGTTGCAAACCAGGTTGACCTGGTGAAGCCTAGCACCGCCAATGGGATAGCTCAGCTGTCATCACAGATTACAGATAGCCTGTGGTGTCAATGCAATGACACCACCCTACCTAGCGGTCCCGCTAGGAGGTAGATTTCTCCCACCTCATAAGATAAGATAAGACAAGGTAAGTTGAAGTGGCAATGGGAAACCCACATCGCTCGTAGAACTGTTAATTGATTGGGATGAAAAGTTCTGGAGTGGCGACCACGGATCGGAAGACGCAGCGAAGACAGGCCGCCCTAGGTGGACCGACAATATCGTGAGAGTCACAGGCAACCAATGTATGCAAGTGAAAAATTGTCATTCGGCGTGACGCGATGGTCTAAAGGGGAAGCCTATGTTCAGCAGTAGACGTCTTCCAGATGATGATGATGATGAAAATGTGATGAAATTAATATTTATAACAAGTAATGGTCTCTTGCAGCAATCAATGCGGAATCAATGAAAAGATACAAGGGTAATTACATAGATGAACCAACAGCCGAGAACTGTAATCCACACTCTTTGGATCACGCTGTTTTGATCGTTGGATATAACGTCTATGGTTTGTTTATATTTTACATAATTATTTCACTGAAGTAATTTACAGTTAGTATTTTAAACAAATTCGAGATTGGGTTTGAATATTTTGCATCGTTTCTTCACCCTTTATTTTGTTGAATTTTGGTAGAAGAGAATCCTTTTTTGTAATAGATAAATTAAATAATATAAATAAATATAAATTTCCAAAAATATTTTTTTCAATAAAGTTGGAATAAGAACTTAAAATAAACAGGGATTGATGAATATTTTGACGGTGTAACCATCTGATCAACCAAAAAAGTTAGAGAAACTGTATAAAATCAGTTGTAATTTTTATAATTTGATAAAATGTATTTTTTTAATAACATTTTTATGTTTTAGAAACACCGTCTGGTAGAAAAGTGCCGTATTGGATTATAAAGAATTCGTGGGGCCCAGACTGGGGAGACAATGGATTCTACTATATGGTACGCGGACGCAACGCATGCGGCATTACTTCCGATGTGTCATTCGCTTACGTTAAGTAGTGCATTTTAATTACATGTGTCTAGATCGAATATTTTATATTAATCTGTAAAATAAAGGTTTTTCAAAGCATTTTATTTACGCCATTTTGTTTTTGGACCCGGGTACGTCCTTAAACTACGTCCAGCCACCGAAGGACGGGCAGCAGCGTCCTTGCCAAACCTCGGTGACTTCTGCGATCCCCAAGCCGCCTGCCAAGCGTGGGGATTATGGCAACCCCCCCCCCCCCCCATTATGATTGACAAGCACAGCACACGGCCCCCAGTCCCCGGCAGCTCCGCTATTCTTGGTCTGGGTAGCGGACCGAGTAACGGCGGAGCAGGGGGTGCGAAGAATCCCCGGCAGATGCCCCGCTACCACCCCCAACGAACTTTGGCCCTGGCAACACACAACATCCGCACACTGAGGACCGATGAGAAGATTATCGAGCTGGAGGAAGAATTGAGCAAAATGCGCTGGGATATCTTGGGACTATCTGAAATCCGAAGAGAGGGTCAGGATACGATGGTTCTAGATTCCGGCAACATGCTCTTCTACCGGGAAGGAGACCGTTAATCCCAGGGTGGTGTGGGATTTCTCGTCCGCAGGTCCCTCATCAACAACGTTATGAAGGTCGACAGTGTGTCGAGCAGGGTAGCATACCTTATACTCAGAATAACCAACCGGTATTCGTTGAAGGTCATACAGGTATATGCACCGACCTCGACACATTCTGATGATGAAGTAGAGGCATTGTATGAGGAGATATCCGAGGCCATACATACCTCCGAAACATACTTCACCGTTGTTATGGGGGACTTCAACGCGAAGGTGGGCGCACGGAATGGCGATGAGTTGAGAGTGGGGCCATTTGGGTATGGGCAGCGAAACCATAGGGGCCAGCGACTGGTCGACTTCATGGAAAAGGAAGAGCTTCATTTGATGAACTCCTACTTCCAGAAGCGGCCATCCAGGAGGTGGACGTGGATGAGCCCCGATGGTACTACCAGAAATGAGATCGACTTCATCATGACGACCAAGAAGCGAATATTCAGTGATGTCTCTGTGATCGCCAGGGTAAAAACCGGTAGCGATCACCGAATCGTCAGAGGCACATTGAATATCAATGTGAAGCTTGAAAGGTCTCGTCTGGTGAAGTCCACGCTCCGACCTGGTCCTGCCCACATCCAGAACCCCGAACACTTCCAACTCGAACTGCACAATCGCTTCCAGTGCCTAACCGAATGCGAAACTGTGGACGAGATTAACGATGGGTTGGTGGAAACTGTCCAAACTGTGGGGTCTAAGTTCTATAAGACACCACGCCGCAATAAACCTCAAAAGCTCTCGAACGGAACCATCAAGTTGATGCAAGACCGGACTGAGATGAGGCTGCAATCTTCAGCTGATATGTCGGAATATGGCAAACTCAATAGACGAATCTCGAAATCAATGCGACGTGACCTGCGTGCCTATAGTGCAGCACGGATCAAAGAGGCGATCGAGCGGAACCAGGGCTCAAAAGTCTTCGCAAAGAATTCGTCTATTGGGCAAAGCCAAATGACAAGGCTGAAGATTAACGACGGCAGCATCATTTCGACGAAACCAGAGATCCTAAGAGAGCTTGAGAGGTTTTACGGACAGTTATACACATCTACACGACAACCCAGTGTCGGTACAGCTCGAGACGCAAGAGCTAAACTGACTCGGCACTACACTGAGGATATCCCGGACATCAGCCTGTACGAGATTAGAATGGCTCTTAAACAGCTCAAAAATAACAAGGCGCCGGGCGATGACGGAATCACAACAGAACTTCTGAGAGCGGGTGGAAAACCGGTACTTCTAGTCCTCCAGAAGTTATTTAATTCCGTCATACTCGAAGGCACTACGCCAGAAGCATGGCACAGGAGTGTGGTTGTTCTTTTCTTCAAAAAGGGTGACAACACCTTGTTGAAGAACTACAGGCCAATCTCACTTCTGAGCCATGTTTACAAGCTGTTCTCAAGAGTCATTACGAACCGTCTCGAACGCAGGTTTGATGACTTCCAGCCTCCCGAACAAGCCGGTTTCCGAAAAGGCTTTAGCACCATAGACCACATACACACGCTCCGCCAGATTATACAGAAGACAGAGGAGTATAATCGGCCATTATGTTTAGCGTTTGTGGACTATGAAAAAGCCTTCGATTCAATCGAAACCTGGGCAGTATTGCAGTCCCTCCAACGATGTCATATCGACTATAGGTATATCGAAGTATTGAAGTGTTTGTATAGTAACGCCACCATGTCCATCCGACTTCAGGAAGAGAGCACGAAACCAATCCAATTGCAGAAAGGCGTGAGACAGGGAGACGTTATTTCTCCGAAACTGTTCACGAACGCGTTGGAGGACGTTTTCAAGCTCTTGGAATGGGACGGACTCGGCATCAACATCAATGGCGAATACATCACTCACCTTCGTTTTGCCGATGATATAGTCATCATGGCAGAATCGTTGGAGCACCTCAATGCTATGCTCAGCGACCTCAGTATCGTTTCCCAACGGGTCGGCCTTAAAATGAACATGGACAAGACGAAAGTCATGTCGAATGTCCATGTGGCGCCCGTACCGGTTGTTGTTGGGAATGATACTCTCGAAGTTGTAGACCATTATACTTACCTTGGACAGATTGTTCAGTTAGGTAGGTCCAACTTCGAGAAAGAGGTCGCCCGAAGAATCCAACTAGGATGGGCAGCGTTTGGGAAGCTACGTGATATCTTCTCATCGAAAATCCCGCAGTGTCTCAAAACAAGGGTGTTTAACCAGTGTGTGTTGCCAGTGATTACATATGGCTCTGAAACGTGGTCTTTGACTGCTGGCCTTTTAGAGAAACTAAGAGTCACTCAACGAGCAATGGAAAGAGCTATGCTCGGAGTTTCTTTGCGGGATAAAATCCGGAACACGGATATTCGGCGAAGAACCAGAGTCACCGACATAGCTCGTAAAATTTGCAAGTTGAAGTGGCAATGGGCAGGCCACATCGCTCGTAGAACTGACAACCGATGGGGAAGAAAGGTTCTCGAGTGGCGACCACGGACCGGAAAACGCAGCGTAGGTAGGCCTCCCACTAGGTGGACCGACGACATCGTCAGAGTCGCGGGCAACCGATGGATGCAAGTGGCGAATTGTCGTTCGGCGTGGCGGTCTAAGGGGGAGGCCTATGTTCAGCAGTGGACGTCTTCCGGCTGATGATGATGATGATGATTTTGTTTTTAACTTTGACAAGATGGCCGTTGGTCTTTTCAGCCGCCATGTTTATTTTGTAAAATATCGCCGATTGATTGTTATCTTAAAGATTACACCTTCTATGAAAGTCATTATAAGAACAAGACATCAAATAACAAATGTTATTTTAGGGTAGGTACCTAAATTAGTCCCCGTAGTCGTGAATATTCGACATCGTCTGGACATCAAGCAAACTTTATAATTAAGTGAATGTACTAAACAGGTGAGACGAAGGTGGATGTGGCTGATCGTTAATTTAGATAAGGGTTAAAATTGAATGGTATTAAAAGGGATTTCAGCATGTAATATATGATGAAGTTCAGGCTCATTGGACTATGTTTTTTTTATCGTGGTAAAATCATCAAATGAGTCCTTCCACCCAGGGAAGGGCAGGAGAGACTGTCAGACTTGTACTGACTAAAATCAATAGTAGACCCTTTGTGTTCCGTGGTCACGGTGGCTCATTAGTCCCACGACCACTGGACTATGCTAAAGGCATTGTTTGTTTCTACCTTTTTTTTTAAAGAAACTGTCGCATATATAGAACTGGTACCTCTCAAATGGAGATAAACACGATATCTAGTTATACGTAGAAATAGCCGTAGAAAGCTTCAAGCCGAAGCTTCAGCCGTTTGTGTCCAAGGCTAGATCAAAGGGACCAGTAGTGCTATTACTCTATAAGACTAAAAAGCTACAATTTGGCTTTAGTGGATTTGCAACTTAATAAACTTGAGTATAAAGTAGAACAAATATTCAAAAGAAAACGTAGCTTCAGCGCTGCCACGGTGCCTAATAGAATAACATAGCATAGTCGCCCAAAAGCTCTTTGGTTTTAGTCCAAATAAATTCATTATTCTTTTTACAATGCAACTTAAATATTGCACAAGTGTAAGCACAGCATAAAAGTTTAGTTTCAACGCAGCACAATGCAAAGTTACACAACTTTAATTAACCCTTGAATAACTCGCAAAAACAGCATAAACAACACACTTTATTATTCAAACCAACCAACATTATGAATAACATAGCATTTTGTTATAAAAACAAAAGAGAAAGTTTAGAAACTTTTTGTTGTTTTAAAACTTAGCAAAGAATTTTATATGAAACAATAAAATAGGGAATTATTAATACTGGTCTGAGGTAGAGGGTAATATTTTGAATGTTAGGTTGATGGAAACTTGTCAACCAAAGTTTTCGTTAGCCTTAAGCGAAAATACGGATTGCAAGAGAACTGTAAAGGAACAGCGTGAGAGGACTGATTTCATATTATTGTAAACAAAAAAAAAATGGACTTTAGGTTCATACTCCCAAAACGGCCAACTTACCATATGACATACAATATACACACCGAACAAGGCCTTGTAAGATATGCTGAAATCAGAACTAGGTACATGCATCTGTGAATTATTTCATACATACAATATAATACATACATTTGATACATAAATAATAGGAAAAAATAAATATGTCTGAGAATTGAAATACGAGCAGTGGGTTTAATGAACGCTTAATTTCTAGTTGAATTTATTTAAAAATCTAAATAGAAATGAAATAACAGAGCCGTGTAAACCAAACAGAATCATTATCGTAATCATTTTGGTGACCTGTAACACAGGTTTTCCCTAGACCTTCATTAGGCACCAGCTCTCACAATGTGAACTCTCATGATGAACAAAATTGTTAAGTGCAAAAAAAACCATTGTGAGAGAAATAAAACTATGTTTTTTATTGCAATGACAAAAAAATATGAACAGTTAATTCTTCAAAGTAGAGCACTTACTTGGAATAAGCTTATGCCCAAAAGATTCAAGATAATATGATTGATTGCTAAAACTTGGTAAATACACGAATAAGTTAATACGCATATTTACGCAGCTAACGCAATGGCTGAGCTGATGGTAGATAGGTGGTGTCGCGGATTCGATTCTAACAGTGAAACTGTGTTGTTGTTGTATGTCGTTGTTTAGTTTCTCTGAATGTAGCTGTTTGTTATGTGAGTTTAAATGTTAGTAAACGCATCCATGATACAGGAGAAATTCCTAGTGAGGTAGGTTAAATTTCTAAAAAATTGGGCCTGTGTCGATTAGATAAAGTTCACAAATGTTATATAATTATATATATTTTTTAATATTCCACAACTATTACACCACGCCATCTAGTCCCAAGCTAAGCAGAGTTTGTATTATGGGTACTAGACAACTGATAAACATACTTATATATTTCTAAATACTTTCATATTATTTCGTTTATTTTTCATATTATTATTATTATTATTTATGTTGTATAAAAACATGCCGGTATCCTGACAACACACGATGTTGTGCTCATCACAACTCGTTGTCCAGTCTGTTATTACTGGGCCACTAACGCACCGAAATATTATGCCTGCATATTTATGATTGTATTAAAGTCTACTTTAGTTTAAACCTAAAATAATATTACTTTCAACAAACCCTCTCCACGTAGAACAGTGTGGGCAGTTAATTTTCAAATCTATTGCTATTCTAGACGTCAATGGTGATGTAGAATACGAAAATCGTGTAGAAGAGAACTTGGATTGTAAGCATGTTCGGGTATTATTACTAAATAACAAAATCTTAGTGAGAGCAATCAGCATTCTGACGTCCACAACCCTAATACTCGTACATAATACGATACCCCTACGTAAGACCAGTAATCAGACTGCCAGAAGCATTATCACGAGGAAACCGAACACAACATAGTATGGAGTGGAATTCCCCGTCGTCTGTATTTCCTGATAGCTACAACCTCGGGGTCTTTAAGTCAATAGTGAAGAGGTTACTTTAAGGCAAGCGTACTTCACCGTCGGCCACATCATCGCTTAACATTAGGCGAGTTAGGGGTGGTGGAAAAGGGTTACGCACTCTACGAATCGCTTCTACACACTATTACTCTATGACACTACCCTAAGGGAGTTACCTACTCTATGATAAGGGTCACGATAGTCCATGTTTTACATTGACTAGATCGAATGGTCACGAAATCGAATAAAACCTTTTCTATTGAACTGACGTGTAGTGTAACCCAGTGGGGTATGTTGGACGAGCTCCTTTATTGCTATAAAAAGGTGTATTGGCACTCTTCGTGCTGATAAAGTGCTTTATTGAAAGATAGGGCTGGAAACTGATGGAAATTATTTGTCTTGACTTGAAAGTTCTAAGTTCCCCTAAGTCATTTCTAGACGGCATGCAGTCGGCGAGTAATGGGCGACTCGCTGTCCGACCATGGACCATACCCGGTTCGATGGCGCGTTGTGTTCCACGCGCGCCTCATAGAGTGTCAGCTTGATGACAGGGCCCCCTCTAGGGCCAAAGCCTGCTGGTGGTGGGACTTATCAAATTATCGTGAGGGCAATAAAATTTTATTTCGACATTGCTTTACACACTTCTGCTGCTTATTCCGCTTTGCTCATCATGGTGAACACAGTGGACAACTTTGATCTCCTCAATTCACCTCGAAAAAATATCACCAGGGTGATCAAAGGTGACTTTTCTTCTAAGATCTTGTGGACTCTTATTACCCACGTCGAGCATAACATGGTGTCCACCAAAGTTGTCGATCTGGGTGATATCACTTGGGTGAAAAAGTGGAATAAACTACTTTTGCCTTGTAAAATTTGATTTCATCGTGTTTGGAAGGTTACCTTTATTTATCCCACCAAAGACTACAGCAGCTGACGTCCACGAATCTTTATGAAACAACTCTCTGATGCATTCTACTAATTATCGCTTGAAAGGAAATTTGTCAACACCAATTTACCCTCCCCTGGCGGGGTCTACAATTATTTGGAGTAAACAAACAGGCTTGTTATTCTGAGAAGACCCAGAATCATTAGAACGTTAATAAACTAGCAAATAATAAATGTTTCTCATAACATTTACGCCAATAAACAGCTTTTGAACATAACTCTCAATAAACATTACAAGGAAAATAATAACAAGAAAATTACTGCGAAAAATGAGAATTTACACCAAGATCTAACAGGCTAGGCACAATATATATTTCTTGGAAGGGTTCGCGGCTCGCTATTACCAACAAAGTACAAAAAAAGATAAGACAAGTGCGTGCCGGAGTCGTGTTCGAAGGGTTCTGTACCAATATATATAAAAACCACAAATAAAATCATGTCTGTTGTGTGACAGCCCCCTTTTTTATCGTGCTAATATCATCAAATGATTCCTCCCGCGGGACGGAAGGAACTGTCAGACTTGACTGATTAAAATTCACGATGATCTGTCAATATCCCTTTACATTCCAGGGTCTCAGTTATCTGACAAGACAGTCCACAAATGGGCTCTCATTTGCGGACCTTTAAATATTCGTTTTATTCTGTTTTGTTGTCATAGCGGCAACAGAATTACGAGTACATCATTTGTGAAAATTTAAACTGTCTAACTATCACGGTTCATGAGGTAAGTAAATCATGGTGATAGACGGACCGACAGACAGACGGACAACGGAGCTTTGTATTGGGATTTGATCCTTTACGTACGGAACCCTAAAAACTGCGGTCTTTAGCACGAAAAATACCGTTCTATCATTTTAATGAGATACTTCAACGTCGTGAAAGTTCTTTGATATTCTGAGGCTCAATTTTCATTGGCACAAAATGTTTTTTGGTTGCTACGAATATTCAAAGAATTATCAACTTAATATCAATTGTGTTATGTTCAACATTGGAAAAATCGGAAAATTAGTTCCTTCTTCGCACACCAGAGGCGCTGTTCCATTTTTTCCTTGAAAATTGTCAATTTGAAAGTGTCAAAGTTACAGTTTACTTTACGTCTCATTCACTGAAAACTCGTGCTAAGGGTACTGGACTTATTCTTTTGGCTTTTAGAATGAGTACGTTGAAGCAGCAATGGCCAGGGCACATAGCTCGCAGAAATGTTGGCCGATGAGGCCGTAAAGTTATTGCAAGCGCTGCGTGGGCCGTCCACCCAAAAGGCGGACGGAAGATTTGATGAAGACCACAGGACCACGCTGCATACAAGCCGCTTTCCAACCGATCCTATTGGATATGGGGAGGCCTATGTTCAGCAGTGGACAACCTACGGTTGATAACGATGATGATGTTGAATTTTTTGGTAAGTTACGAAATTATAACCACTTAAAACGCTAAATTATAAATGCAACAATTTTTAAGCATACATTGTGGATGGATGGATTGAATTTGGAATGGATTGGAAGAAATCTTTGTTTATTACTCTTATTCATAACTAGCGGCCTGTCCCGGCTTCGCACGGGTGGAAGTCCTCTAAAACCCGGTCCCGATGGTTACAAACAAAACAAAAAAAGAATTATCCGAATCGGTCCAGCCGTTTTCGAGTTATGAGCTTAGCAACACATTTTGCGATCCATTTTTATATTATATATATATATTATATATATATATATATATAAGAATATATAAAGTATGTAATGTTTTGTAAGATTTCATTTATAAAATTAGCTAGCATTCCATTTCACGCCATTGCAAATAGAGCCTTCATAATATTGTTTCACAGTGCTAATTAAATTTTCTTCCGTATCCCATTGAGCCTGATCTTTGCCTAATCCCCGCCATTGTGCCATACAATCTTCTTTTATGTTTTTCTCGGATTTTTCCTAAGACGCTTCAAAATAACGGGCGATTGACAATTTGAACGATTGTTTGGGTATTTCTGTGTGAGTACAATAATGGTTTTACGTTTCATTATGGTTTTTTTTTAATATCATTTAATGAGTTCTTATGCCTGTTAACGCTTTCAAAAGATGAAAAGTTTTTGTGAAATGCTGGCTGTTCCCCGTGGTTACGGGGCAACTCAAGGCTTTATAAGTATAGAAGAAGCATAGATTATTTTTTGGTAATAATAGGTTATATTTTTTATATATTTGGTAGTAACATTGCTTTGGCGCTATAGCTGTTAAGGTGTTTTATACGTAATTTTAAAAATAAATTAATAAACATTAATTTAGTTTAGGGACATAAAATGGAAATTTAGTTTTTTCTTTCCCATAGAGTTTGAGCCACAAAGACTGTGCTTAGTTTTGACCGTTTACGATTACGTAGTTGTTCGTTAAAAACTCATGATACCTGCAGTAATTTATCATTTTGATTTGTAGTAGATATAACACCAAAAGAGTAAATAGTCGAAGTATTAGTCCATAATTACATTATTATAATGACGAGAAATCAGCTCATAATATATTATTATTAAATTATGCCACTAATTTCATTGAACATGCACTTTGCACCGCAAACGTTCAAAACTGGTTAATTAGTTTATTCGCATGAGAATTATGAACAATACTGTTACATTGTGGGTTTTAATGAACCAATGTTAATAAACGTACTTGATTATTATTGTAATTATCACTAAATTATACCTAGTTCGTTGGTTACGAACAAAAGTACGACTATTGATCATATTGTGAACCCTCGAGTCCAAAAACCAGCGGGTCCAGTTGACCAGACTTCCCAATGCCAGTTGGCAGATGTCACAATGTCTTCGGATTTATTGGTTCTTGGACATTGGTATATCCTGGAATCAAAATATATTCCGAAGACATAATATGTCGTAGGACCGGCTGGCTCGCAATGTTTTCTATAACCATCTTTTGAAAAATAGTAATGAAGTAAATTACACGTTTGAATTCTAACGACTTTTGTAATATAGGATCGATACCTCTGAGCACCCACTAAGCGACCAACTATTTAGATAAACGCTGATGTAAATGGTATACTCTTGTAGACTACAGTTCAAAAGTCGTTGGGCATCCTAACCAGCCGTTGAATGTCAGCATCTGTAGCGCAAAACATTAACAATAACCATTGTCTGTTACCGTTATCGTTTCAGACAAAATCTTACCCATTTTAAATGACCCACTTAAAACTTAAATAATTCATAACAAAAACCGCATGCCAATCAGAATTATCAGCACTCAAGGAATAACTTCGCACCTACTTTGAGAAGTTACCTATAACGCGGCATAATAAGAAAATGGAATGTCGGGGCTGCCTTCGAACATTCCTTAACTCTCAACTTTTCAATCAGTACACTATAATGTGGTTTGCTGTTCTCTCCCACTGGCTTTTCAACTCGACCGCGCACACTCCCGGTTCACAATGATTTTGTTACTCACTGAACTTTACAATTACAAAGTGAATAATACAGTAAACAGTTAAGTTCGCTTGGCACTTGAGTAAATAAAGGCGACTGGATTAAGTTAAGAGAATGTAGAATTCAGTTTCATGTTATACAGTAACTTGAATTTCATTGTTGGTATGTAAGTTGTATGTGTTTAAAGATCTTTGAATTATTTTTGCATTCCTTTTTCTTCACATAATTTAATTATTTGTTATTTTACCCAAGTTAATTTACTGTATGTAGTAGTCTTTATAACTATAATTTTATCTCATAAGTTGCTTAAATTTAGTTTTAATTATTTTTCGTCATTATAATATGTGACTGCACAAAAACACTGTAACACATTTAATATATAAAGAAATAATTATATTTACCATGAAATGTGATAAACCTTATATAATGTTCATCTTTCAGCGTCGTAAAACATGACCACATAAGAAAAACGCTATTAGCATTTGTCATCTACACTATCTGTTGAAATTGTGCTCTTTCTGCATATATTCAAATTGATACTAAAACTTGAGAGATTTTATAACCTTTGCTTTTTAGTTCAAAATCTCGTTTATTTTATCACTTTGTTAAAATAAATGTAGTTAGAGTTTCAGGTACTGTTCATTGTATATTTAAAAAAAAGTTCTTCATGGGTTGTGATAAATCGTAATGTAAAAGAATAGCATACATAAATTCACGCCCTTTTCTCTACCTTATACCATATTTCAGGCAAATTAAAAATATATGTCATCCATCTTAACTTCCTTAGATAAACTATCCTATATCTAATGCATAATGAAGTTGGTTCGAAAACTTCTCGGTACAATCATGAAAACATAGAAAATGGGAAAAAAAAACTATCTGTCATGTTCTCTCCTATTCCTCAACACACTTGTCTTATTAACCCTAAGCTCTACTAAATTACCGTGACCTTGAAACATAAAGGGCTATTGAAGGACACCATAGATTTTAGTCAGTACCAGACTGACAGTCCTCCTGCCCTGCCTTGATTGGTGTACGTATTATGGGGATTTTAACAATCACCGTAGCCGCTACGCCGTAGCGTCGTAGCACCGTAGCCTTTTAAAAAACAACATTATTTTGATGATTTTACAACTAAAAAACAAGTGCTTCGCCTCTGCCACCAGAGAAATTCCCACAATGAGAAATCATAGACTAGAGTCAAGAGCAAAAACATCTAAAAAAAAAGAACTGTGTCATGAATTTCACTATCCTACCAGCGTGTATCAAACACAGCATGAACTGTAACTTCAATAGAAATTGAAACCGGGAGTTCGTTGTCTGAACCGGTAAATGCCAATAAGAAGTAAACCTTAAAGTAAACTCATTAGCCAAGTTTTTGCGGTGAACCGTGTTGGTGTCAGTGGCTATAAATTATTTTATTACGGCCATGATTTATTTGCTATTCAACTTATTATGGACTTACAGCACTTTGAAAACCTCAAGGAATAATTTTGTAAGTAACTTATTGAAAGGGGAAGCTGAAGTTTGAATTTTAAACGTATCGACTGTTCTTGGGGATCCGTGGCACCTTTTGGTGTCAAAGGGGACTAATTACATTGTCGTCTATGTGTCAGCAGTATGGATGTTTCTTCTTTTAAATATTGTTGTAAACTAATAAACCTGATTTCCGCAAACTTAGTGATATTTTCTTTTTGCAGTTTCATTTTCACTATCTAAGTATCCGTGATCAAACGTGGTTAATCTCTCGTTTTAAGTTCTAATGCAGATACATCTTCGCCTGAGTTCATTCTTATATGTGTATTGCAAAGAAGTATACCAATATTGTGCAGTATTAGGAAGCATGCGTATTGAAAATAGACCGAAGTTATATATGTATATGTTACAGTCAAAGTGCTTAACCCGTTATACATAATAACTAGTAATTATGTATAATCACTAAACTTACAAGTGAAAGTAGTGTTAGTTATCATGTTACAAAACTGATTGATTAGGGTAGTTCATATATATCTACATTTTGTTATCTCTGTCATGGAAATTAATTAAAAGTCAACAAACTTACCTCGAAAAAAATTTGAAGCTCTTTCAGTGGTAGTTGTCCAGACTTTTCATGTGCTTTCCAAGTAACTAGCCCAATCAACGGCGGGAAAATATATCTGTAAACAAAAAAAAAAGAAAATGTCATTTCGGTACCATACAGTATTTGCTCTATTTTATAAATGGAACCCAAAGTGCCAGATTCCGACTAACGTTTGCTCGAATTCAAACTAATTTTATGCTTGTTTTTCCCTAGCAAGTCAGCAAATGTCTGGAACTTAATAAATTGATTGGTGGGTACATTGACATCTCCTGAATACATAATATGAAGAACTTACTATGATAAGTAGAACATAGGTCGCATTATTTTAAAGGTCATTGCTCTTAATTGAATCTAAGAAAGGATTAAACAATAACTGGGTTATTAACAAAACAATATACCAGTTATTTGTTGTATGGGACTGTCAAAACATCTTACTATAGCCCTAGAACGCAAACTGTGAAGGAAAAGAGTGTTTTTTCTTCAATAAGAGTTCGACAGTCCCTTTCACTCAGGCGCGGACGGCGAGTAATGGGTGACTCGCCGGCCGCTCATGGACCAAGCTCCGGTCGACGGCGCGTCGTGTTCCACGCGCGCCTTAAAGAGTTGTCAGCAATCTGAAGGGGGCTTTTAGGGCCAAAGCCTGCCTGAGTCACGGGACTGTCTTATCGGGTAACTGTGACCCTGGAACATAAAGGGCTATTGAAGAATCACAGTGGAATTTAATCAGTACAAGTCTGACAATACCTTCCGCCCCACCCTGGGTAGAAAGACTCATGTGATGAATTTACCACAATTTTTTAATCCCACTCTAGTAATATCTCCTATAGGTATCCTGAGTACGTTTACAATCATTTAAACTCATAATCTAACAACCAGACCCGGACTAATACTAATGGGTTATAGATATAATTATGTGCGTGCAGCAATCTATCACTCAGCCTTCACAACCACTTCGCCACAAGGACTTTTTTTACGTGGTAAAATCATCTAATGTATCCTCCCACACAGGGCAGGGCGGGAGGTACTGTCAGACTTGTACTGACTAAAATCCACGGTGTCCTTCAATACTCCTTTGCGTTTCAAGGATCGCGGTAATTTGATAAGTCCCGCGACCGCGCCACAAGGACTTGGTTTAATTTCAAAACTATGCCTTTATTGTTTTGTATGTTTATACGGAATAATGCCTGCGTTCCTTTTTTAAAAACTTTTGGAGAAAGAAAAATTCAATACCTACTCTAGACGCCTTATCTTACCAAGGGAAAGAAAAAATTTGCTTCAAACGTGTGTGTTGCGATGGTCTAATAGGGTATTTTACTGCATAAATAAATTGATAATCTATTTAGTCCGTCAGTAATAATATTGAAAACTAATGGACACGTATTTTTTATGTTTTCAAATCAATGAATATTGACAAAGATAAAACGCTTCCAAATTCGGGAGTGGGGGCTTGTGACGTCATTACGCTTGTATAATTGTAACGACCGAGTGATGTTTTGTGATTTTTAGAAGTGTTGTATTCGACAATTTTGGTTTACGTGACAAAAGAAAAAATACGGGGCTAATATTTTTTTATTATCTATATTTCGGACTAATTATTTTTTTTGAGTCAAATACCCTATTGGTAAGGTTTCTGGATTACTTATCCAGAACACGCGGGGTCTAGTCCTACTTGTAGCTCAATTTTTCTTTCCTCAAAAATCGTTATGCCTTTATAAGTAACCACATAATCTAACCGCCTTATCAATAAACTAATCATAAACTTCGAAAACTTAAAGTCGACTCTAAAACTCATTTAGTTTTTTTTTTGTTTGAACTTTCTACGCATTTACATTTTAAAAAGCCGCTCATAAAACTTCTTTAATCGTTTTAAATAATATTATAATCCCTTACTAAAGTTTTAATCTTATATTTTCATAATAAAGAAAAAGTTAAAAATAAAGAAAAATGTTAATTACATTTACATAATTATAAAATGTTTATATTTCTTGGAGTTTAAAAAACATTAGGTACAGCACCGTCTTTATCACCATTTTATACGCATTTTAGAATTTTTAATATCACGATAACCATTTTTTCAGTTTAATTTGGTAATAAAATAGATAACTAAAGAAATACTTTCGGTGACTCCTTATTAAGATGTTTAAGATGTCTCATTTAGAAGGAATTTCAAAATATAGGTCTCATGGGGGTAGGCAGAAACCTGCACGATACGCTTTTGTTGGTATAGAAAATCATCAAATGAGTCCTTAGACAGGTACTGACTAAAGCCCTCTCTAATGCCTTTTGGGTTCCAGGGCCGCGGTAAATTCATATGACCTTCCAGCAACATAGTAAGGTTAAGCAGACCTAATACGTGGCGAGTTTGGGTTGCGGGAGTAACGAGCTATTGTCACCCCACAATTTTTTATCATTGATCCTTTGGCACGTATACGGATTTCTTTATGGTTAAATGGCCCGCGGACAGTTCGGTTTGGGCCGTTCAGACTCACCCAATATTAATCCAGTACCTATTTGAAAAAAAAATGGTTGATCTGATCAGAAGCTTCTTTCACTAAAATGGTTAGTTTCATTATAATTTATATAATAGTATAATTTCTCTGAAAAACCAAGGAACTTTTCAAATCTGATTTTAATTAAACCAAAAACTCAGGAACAGTGAAGTGGTGTTTCTAAATCTACAGTAGAATAACTGTGAACCCAGGCTAATTGGATATTGTAAATAAATTACTTAAAATATTAAAGTACGGTCAATTACTTTGTGGTAGAAAGTTTGTTTGTTTTAAATGGTTATACTAAGCAAATTAATTAGAATTTGGTTATTAAATACTAACCTGTTTTATTTCTGTACCAATTAGTAAAACATTTTAGAAAATTATTTGCCTATTTAAAACAAATTTAACTTATTTTAGACTTCCTCCTCTATCCCTTCAACTTGTCCCGTTTCATATTCTAGAATTCATTTGTACAACAAAATAATGATCCTTCTAACAGAAAAATTAAAAATCACATCTTAAAAGCAAATGATGAAAAAGCTTGCCAACTATAATGACTTCTATTGTATACAATAATTGAATCACATTAACGACGGCGACGCGGACACTGTAGTTTTAACTCTGAGCAGACGGCCATTCCACCACACTCTCTGAGAGTCGGGACATTATTATGATTAAAAATAATAGAAGTAAAATAGTATTAAAGAAATACTTTAATAACACTGCATAATTACCTTAATATTCTTAAGAGTTTTTCTCGCGTTGCTATCACGCAACGACGATATATTACTAGACTCCTAATAAACAGGCGACCGTAATTGTCTGTCAACACATTAGGCAAAAAAGTCTTATATCCGTCTTATTTCGACCACTCCTGTGAGCCGTAAACGTACCTTGAGACAGAACAAACCTTGAGTTAGCCAATCATAACGCAGTACCCCGTCCCCCTCGCTTACGTAGTACCTCAGCGAGTTGACAGAATAGTTTTTGTTCTTCAGATCGTGCATGCGGTGTCTAGTAATATATCGTCGTTGCAACTGCTTAGTTGGCTAATGTTCATTTGCTTTATGTGACTCAAGAATTCGTTTCAAATTCGCCATGTGACTGTCCATAAATTATCACAGGATCATAATATTTTCGTGTTTCTTAAATCACATTAATAAAGTGGAAGCTATGAGAATGGTACCTCCGAAGGGGTTAAGAAAGGACCCCGCCTCCGCCCTATCTCCATGGCGCACGTAACATTGACGTTCTGTTAAAGCTGTCTAACTTAAATGAGACAGGAAAGGATAGTTTTGTCGCATGTGTTCTAGCTATAGTTTTATATGCTTATTTAGTATCATCAGAGGTAGGTTATTTTTTAATACTATTCTTAATTTTAAACTTTTATAATACCTCCATGTGTCACTTCACAAAATTTGCTACTTCGTGGGGTTTGCAGAGGTAGCTTATGTACTTTTGACGCCTTATCGACATACTTTTATGAAAAAGAAGAGAACAATAACAAACAGTTACACATGCTACCAATTTTTCAATCCGACATTTTCTAATACCGAACCTCCTCCACAGACACATCACAAAAACTTCAAAGTCCGTTTTCCCGATACCAAACGATACATGATATCCGTGACATCTTCAGAAAAACGTATCCGAACGTTGCCTGGGGAATCCAATAAGCGCGGAACGCAGACATTAAAATATTGAAAGGCGACGAAAACTTTTCTAATAAAAAACGCTCCATTTGTTAAAATGAAAAACGATTTCCACTTTGCGTCCCTGTCTAACTTCTAGGAAACTTGCTTGGAGAAGTTTGTTATGCTCATCAATTATCACCTCTATTGCCCTGCAATAATGGCTAGATTAGAAAGATAAGTGAGTCTGTAGTGTTTACAAGATAATTATTATGATTGGCTTGATCTTGAAGGAATAATATTGTGTTAGTTCGTTCGCTGCGTTAGTTGAGAGTTCAAATCTAAGTATAAACTTGTTCGACGTTCGACTTAGTTAATTCCAGTTTATTTGACTAAATTCTAAATTTTACTTCTGACTGAAAGGTAGGTTTATTTTACTTAACAATCCATCATCGCTTGTTGTAACTTATGTTCTTGAGCGTCTGAAAATTCTGTTACAAGAAAAATTAAGATAGAGTGGTGAGAGAGTCCATGAAGCAAAATACTTTAGATACTATATTTTTACTCAATCTGTTAAATTTTATAAGAGATTAATAAACTTCACGTTACTTTTTTATTTTATAACAGCAATATTATTTCTTTTTTCAATGACCTCTAACTGTTACTGTCAGTCTGTATCATCCCACTAATGGGCAAAGGCCTCTCCCCATGACTCCCAACTATTTCAATGTTATTCAACTACCTAATTGATATAATCAGTTTTGGGATAAAAGTTATCCCAAACAGCTACTTCGTTGATTTAATGGGTGCAAGCGCATTTGCTGATTCTGGACCCGTTGCCAAGACTGCATCAGTATTATATTTCCACACGGAATTCAATTTAACGTTGATAAAATAGGCTGGCTCCTAATTATAATGGGCTGAAAGATAATTAACTCACAAAATTTTGGGTACTATTGGGTTTTCATTCTTAATATGTTTTGTGAGGGTTGATGTTTTATAATGAGTGAAGCAATTGCAATTGCAGCAATTGACTGCAGCCGCAGGAAACGAACTTGTGACACGTAGCGCGACGCAGGTTAGTTTCCTTTACGAAACAAATATTTGTATGATCTAAAAGTTTTTTTGCGCATCTGGGTATTTTTGTATGAGAGCTTAAAAATGTTTAACGACGGAATTTATAGAAAAAGATTTATAGTTTGGGTGACAATGAGTTAAAAAAAATAAGTCTTTAAGCGCCAAGCTCTATTTAAAACAAACACTGATGGATGATTACAAACTTAACTTAAAACTTCATAAAAGAATATTATAGGTTAATAATAAAGAAAACTTTAACAATACTATAAGGCGGTTTCCACCTGCAAGTTGGAGTAACAACAGAACTAACTAAGTACTGCGTAATACTGGAACTTGCACCGTCTTACAATCCCCAGCTCTCAACTATTATGCTGGGAACAGATCGCCACGTGCTAAGCTCTTGTTTTGCAGAATATTCGCTACCTGTAGAATAGTCGTAAGATGGGCAGTAGTAGAAACATTAAATTGTGTACCACTTATTTATATAATTTAACTTAACAAAGTAAATATTTTACAATAAAAATAAAAATAAAGGACGCAAAAACTTTCATGACGTCAAGGATTGGGTCGCGGGCTTTTTTTTTCGCCGTAAAATCATCAAATGAGTCCAGTCCTTACTTAAATCCACCGTGGTCCTTCAATAGCCCTTTACGTTCCAGGGTCACGGTTTCGTGGTGGAACAGTCCCACTCATTGAGACGTAAAAACAAATAAAAGAACATACGCCCCAGTACGAGTCTGTCAGCCCCTTCTGCTTCGGAAGGGAGAACTTTTTGATGATTGTATCACCTAAAAAAACGGACGACGTCAAAAGATTCAGCGGCTGTCGACAGGAATAGTGTCTTTTTTTGACCAAGAAATAGGCCAGGCTTGCTACGAGAAGAGTAGACTAATCATCATTATCTGCCTAGGCTTTTCCCAACTATATTGGGGTCTCCTTGCAGTCGAACCAGATGCAGCTGGATATCAATATTTTACATGGAGCAACTGCCTATCAAACCACCACAAACCAGTTACGGGTAATATGATACCCCATGGTAAGACTATTTGTCAGACTTTTAGAGCTTCTGACTAATAGTCGACTATAGAATACGAATATACGACTGTCAAAGATCTACAAATGACAGCCGAGACCAACAGCTTTACGTGCTTTTCGAGGCACGGAGGAAACCCGCTACGACAGATGGTTAAAATGCAAGCACGGCTTCACCCGGAATATCGGCCTGTGTGGCTGTAATTATTTAGCCACGAGCTTGTCAAAGAGTAGACTAATCACTTGGTAATATTCTTAAAAATATCTCCTCGATTTCATCTCACAGATTATGCATGGCAACCAATTAGTTGTCTATCTACTAATCCATTGTAATCATCGACAAGGGTAGACTGTGTCCTTCAAATGGCCACTGTCTAGACTAAATTTCCCGCGAACACTTGTCTGGAGAGCATTCCATTCTTAGAACCATTTTGTATACACCAAGCACCCTTATTAGTAGATGTGGTATTCTTTCTATTTGTGAACATCAAAGTATATTTGAACGGGAATTTTCTTTTGATTCCATGTATTTGACAAGTGTTTAGGCATTCCTAGGCCCGGATCTATTAAGCGAATTTTTCTTAGGACCGAAAAAATATATTATTTAAAACAAATGTGATATTCCTTCAAGCGACTGTGATTAAATGTTATAAGAAGTGGAACATTAAAGTTATGTAAATAAAGTTAATTTTCGAATGAAGCGATTTAGCTAGGCTTGAGGTCGTCATTTAAATATTAAGGACAGAGTCTCCTTGATACCCAATGCTAGACCTGGTATGTTAACATAGGGTATATAGGGTGAGTTGTTTGATCAGTTGTTAATTAATTTACTAAATATTTGTTAAAAATATATGTATGGGATGTTAATAATAATAATAAGGCTAAATAAATTCCATAAAAATGTTATGCCTTTTTTTTTTCAGTCCGTATGACGGGAAATATCTCTCCACATTTTTTCCATGACCTCTACCCGCGCTAAACAAACCAGCCCCGGGTTGCGGGACATACGTATACCGCGTCTGCGGTACTCAAAGGGCTACCGAAAGACACCGTGGATTTAAGTCAGTACAAGTCTGACAGTCCCTCCCGCCCTGCCCGGGGTGAAAAAACAAGCCAGCCAGCTCGAATTTAATGTTATTAATGGCAGTTCACCAATTAGCAATGATAATAATTTATGGTTTCTTACCAACATTTTTTTTTTTTTTTTTTATCGTGTTAAAATCATCAAATGAGACCTCCAACCCCGGGCAGGGCGGGAGGTACTGTCAGACTTGTACTGACTAAAATCCACGGTGTCCTTCAGTAGCCCTTTATGTTCCGGGGTCACGGTAATAGAAATAAATCCCGCGACCCCGGCAGGCTTTGGCCCTCTGAGAGGGGGCCCCGTCATTTTTGCTGACAGCTCTTTGAGGCGCGCGTGGAACACGACGCGCCGTCGACCCGGGCATGGTCCATGGTCGGACAGCGAGTTGCCCTTTACTCGCTGTCCGCATGCCCGCGCCTACGGTGGCCGGAGATCGTCTAGCGACGTACGGCGCCGTGGGCGTACACCACTGCGGTTGGGGCGGAGGGAGGACGCTGTCCTCTCTCTCTCGCGGCCCGCCGCTTCCTTCACGAGCATTACTGCCTCGCAGAAGGCGGCGACCGCTTCCCACTCCGTCTCGCTCCGCAGCATGGCCGAAACCAAAGCCGGGCGCGAGAGGTCTCCGCCTATCGCCGCCGTGAGGACACGTCGGTGCTCTGCCCAAGCTGGGCAGTCTTGCACCGTATGCTCTACTGTGTCCTCCGGGCGATCTTCGCAGTGGTGACACCCCGGCGTTTCCTCCTTTCCCATCAGCCACAGGTACCTCCCGAAACTTCCGTGTCCGTTCTTACCAACATAAGGTAAAAATAAAACTAAACAATAAAGTCGTTTTTTTTTAAAAATCCTCTTTATTTCTTGTCATCCTTTCAAGAAAACCAATAGGTATCAAACAAAACATGTTTGTTGGTTTCCGAAGCTCACAATAATCAGAACCCAACACCACCACTCGTTCCAATCAGCTATAAAGATAAAAATACCTGTCAAAAGATAGAACTCATTCATTCAATTTTCGTCTTATTTATTCTACACGACTTTCTCTATGAGGTAGAAAGATATAAAGTATAAAGTAATCATCCCCTAGCTAGTACTAGGAGAACATTATTATAAATCTCGTGCCCTCCCTAGTAACCGTATCTTTGTGTCTGTCCCTGAATTTTACTTTTTTTTTGCGTAGTAGTTTCTTATAAATGCTGATAATGAATTTACACATATGCGAAACGATCTCGCACATATATGAAGTTCTGAAGGTACCATTGCGCGCTGTACGATATTTAATACTAGGCCGTAGCGTTATAACGAGCCGTGTCCGCGGGACTTATTATATTACCGTGACCCTAGAACGTAAAGGGCTACTGAAGGACACCGAGGAATTTTGAATAATCTGCAAGTAGTTGCTCCGGGTTTGGGTGTTTGTGTATGTGGGTTTCTGTGTTTGTAAACGTGCCCACGGCGGTATAGGAAGAAATTCCTTGTGAGGGAAGTTTTTTTTAAAGGTTTAATGATAAAGAATTTGGGTGAAATGAAAAACTTAAATAAAATTAATCGACTTCCATAGTCTACTAATAATAGAAGTCGTTTGAATAGAAGTTTCTTGTGTTGGACTCGGGACATATTTGTCTTTTTATTGGTTGGTAAAATGTTGAAAAATATACAACCGTTTTACATACGAGCAGATAGCCTTTAGACTTTAAAAAAAGTCCAGCAAGTACATAACCCTAAAAGTTTAAATGTGAAAAATGTAAAACGACGACCAATCACAATATCATTCGTCTGGAATCTGGTCTGAGCACAAATAAGTCAAAGTAAAATAGTTTGAAGTTTAGTAAGATATGTCTGCGTTGGCCATTTTATGATTAAGTGAAGCGATGTTTTTAGAAGATTGGATATTTCTTTAACTTATTTTGTAGATCACATATTTCTGTGTAGTTTTCGATGAAATTGGCTTAATTGGCTGAATATTAGATATTTTTAGATGGATTTTCTTTTCTCTGCTAGGTCAAAGGTGACAGAGACAAAATCGAAAACACAGCTTTTAACCCAGGAGAAGCCTGTTCAATGTAATTTTGAGGAGATTAGGGTTGCATGCGTTCAGAAACACCAGGCGCATGTATAAGCTAAAGTTATATGCAGCATTTTGTCTCAAATTACTTGCTTCTAATAACTATTAATAAAGGATGGTAGTAGATGGTATCTTGTAGATTATGCATACCATACGCTTTATGTCAACTTACGCTATACCGTACTACTTTGGACGTTCGAAAAACCTGTTCATAAATTAAATAAGTTAAAAAAATGTGAAGTTTTCCATAGTTTTTAATTAGGGTTTTCGCACGGGATTTTTATTTAATCGAGCTTAATCAAATGAAACCAAATATAAATATGACATTTTAGTTACCAATTTATCATGCAAATATCGTCGTGGAAAATCCATTTTATGACAAAAAATATATTTGTTTTGCTCGCAGGCCGTTAATCATAGAAGCTTTAAATCCATATATCATGGTGCTTTGACGTGACCGTCGAAACAAATAACGGTTGAATGGACGATTTAGTAAAAATATTAGTTTATTACGAAGTATTTTCCAATTCCATTCAGAAATTTACTTTCGTTTATACAAAAACTTTTATCTAAACAATAAATTGAAGTAGATTTCCATAATCTTTATTCAGTTTTGAAATGGAGATCTAATATGTACCATCTTATTACGAATTTATACGAAACTACACGCATAAAATGTTTTCTTATTCAGTGGACAATTAAATTTCTAATTTCAAAAACAAATACATACCTTATTACTATGAAAAATAACTTTAACGGCTTCTCTGAAAAAATAATGTGATTTTCATTCAAATCACTTTAAGGACCCTTTATTTAATAAGCTTGTTTTGTTGTTAGAATTGTAAATATGTTTTGCAACCAAATTTAAATTTTGACCTCAAATGGAGCACCTGAATGACCCCACCTGTCGCATAGCGTACCAGGGCAGCATAAACCCTAAGGAAGTATTACGGTATTACGCAAAACGCCATCTCCTCACCACGATTCCTGTCACTCTATTAAGCTTACTATCCTCTAAGCAGCGTTTCCCAACCTTTTTCAGCCACGGATCCCTAGGAAATCAAGCACAGTTTTCACGGAACCCCTTGATAAAATAAAAACATTAATTTTGTGTCCACAACATAAGTAGTTACGACATATTGCTTGTGAATCTTTTTTATTCCTATGTTTTTGTAGGGTTTTATGTTGTTAGAATTGTTCCTTTGTTTGTCTGCTTTTCTCTCATGTTGGTTTCTAAGTACGAGTAATACAAACTGTTTATCATCTTCAAATGATTCCGAATTTGGTTTCCATGAATTTGATTATTATAACAGCCTAGTGTCCTGAATGTATCGCTCACGAAGACATAGGTGCAGGGATAAAAATAGACTAGACAAAGAATAATAGGAAAGAATAGACTACAAAACAAATTATAAACAGGGTTTATCATTTGTTTTGTAGTCTATTCTTTTCTTCAATAAGGAATGTTTTCTGTACCATGGGTGAGTTTACAAACATCCAGATCAGGAAAAACTACTGTAGATTATACAAATAATATTTGTGCGGGAATTGCCGCCACTACTGTGCAGCCGTGAATCGCTCAGCTATTGAGCCAACCATGCTGTCTATTAACTGCTACAGACTTGAAATTGCATGATAACTAAGTGCAATTACTAAAAATGAAAAACGTTTTTGTTACTACGATTTAGATACAATTCGATGGACTTGACATCGGCGTGGCGAGCGTGTTTTGTTTTTATTTACCCCCCTACAACAGCACGTTTTATGTCATATATCGTAGTGGTAAGGATGATTTTCACTTGTAGTTGGAAACGGTCGAAGTGCGTCACATCGCGTCGTTAGTAAGCTCCCTACACTTAAACTTTTTCACTGCACTTTTTCGCTACATATACAGTTCATTCAGTATCAACGCTTCCATTTCCCGCCATCGTTGCATACAAATCGTACAGTCCATCAATTGCAGGGCAGCCACACTGTGAACGTGCAACGTCAGGCGTTTCATTGCACCAAAGAAAACAAAAGAAAAACATATCTATTCTCTATTCTATCAGTGAATGGTAACTGACCCAGTTTTGTCCAGCGGTATTTTTCCCAAGAGCGTCGTTAGTTGAATTTATAAAATAAATAATTTAATTGAATACCTTGTATTTGCTTCGTGGGGTGTTATTCAATTACTTTTTAAAATCGTGGTGTTTGAAGTATACAGGGTGTCCAGTATATAATGGATAACCTTGGAATGGGTCATAGTAAAACAAAAGGCCATTCAGAAAAAAATACAAAAAATAATCAATACCAAGTAGCGCCCAAGATATGTCACTTTTAATAAAATTGATAATTTTTGATACCTTATTTTACATTCATGCACACCACGGCCATAAATTGATGAATTTAATCGGTTTTTTAATGTTAAAATAATTTAAATGAACTGAACTAATAGATGAACAATAAATAGTATCACTGCTATTACACAGCTTTTAAAAAAATGAACTTGAATTACTACTTTATTGAAAAAATTCAGAAAAAATTTCATTGTGACAAAGTTTAAGCAATCATAGCATGAAAAAAACGTATGGCAACATGGGTGACCAAACATTTTAAAGTTATGTGCATTTAATGCAGCTTTGAAATGGTATTATTCATCATTATACCTAATGTAAATTTCTTTTTAAAATTCCAAGGTTATCCGTTATATACTGGACACCCTGTATAAAAAATGGATCAAAGGTTTGTACTTTTGGTGACCTTGTTTAGACACATTTCAACAAGGTACCCCGGCCTTGGATAGCAGAGGGCTACCATAGGAACTGGGTGGTTTTTAGACAGTACGAGTTGTCTGGCCACTTCCTAGCAGAACTCAAAAAATCTCACGCAGATCAGAGTTCCTAATTTCGAATCATAGAATAAAAAATGAGATTTGAATAATAGTTTTTCTTCGTATACTGACAAATTCAATGGCTTGTGTTTAAACGCCTTTCAGAAAAGTCGCCTATCAGAATGGAGAAATGCTCACTAAATTGTGTATCATAAAGTATTTAAGATTTTTTTCTGTAATAATAAAATACCTAAGCAAGGTTAATGAAGCCCCGTTTCGCGGGGCTTCTATTTCTGTTTGCAGGGTTTGAAGGAACCTAATCAAACCGAACTTATTAACTTCCTGAAATGTTGCTAAAGCGAGTTTTAGATTTAGTGAGCATTTATCTATTTTGGTATACAAAAAGAATTATTGATGAGAATTTAAATTGTAGCCAAATTCAATTTGTGTACATCAATACAGGACAGTTTCAACCTAAATCATCAATGAAACTGTTAGTGGGTGTCCTACGTGAGCGACAAATACGATGCGACGCGTCGCGATTGAAACAATTTCAGCCAATATTTGTAAAACTTCGTGTCGCGTCGCATCGCGTCGTATTCGTCGCTCACACAGGACACCACCTTACTAACAAATGGACGGCAACATCACCGAATATCTTACTAATGAAAATTATAGACAAAAGTGTTAAACCAATCCTGACTTCAACTTCCCCCGTACAAGAGAAAATCCATGTACAAAAGTCAGTACAGGCGATAATTGCATGAAAATTAAAACAAGCGACACACTAAAGCAGTGATTGTTAAAGTTACAATTACTATTTGAACTAAAACGATTAGTATACTACATTAAACCACTTATGCATTTATAGCTAAATCGCTGCAAGGAATTAGTTAACTTACGAGTAGAATTAACTTGAGCAGCACGAGAACTGAAGACTAATGAAGTAACTTTGATTTCACGGAAACTACCGATAGACCTCTAATTAGGTTCCTTATCATTATTGCTAATAACATGGAATACTTTTGATCACCTATTTTTATCGTTGTAAAATCGATCAAAAGAGTCCTCCCATACTTTTAGAGATTAATTTGTTCAGATTTGATCACCTAGCCCGGTTTACGAAGTAACTCATACTGTTATCATCATCATCATCATCAAATCAGCCGTAAGACGTACACTGTTGAACATAGCCCCTATAGACTTCCAATGGGACCGTGACGTAGACGGATAAATGTTAACCTATCGTTAAATCTAAATAAAAATCAAATGTCTGCCCCTTACTGAGCCATGCCAAAAAATAAAGACTAGTTCCCGGCATTCCACATCCTGCTTCCAGCCGTTTCTCAGCTTTTGGTTCACTTAGCTGTATTTTCTCAACTATTTCAAACAATAACATTAAAAAGCCATCTATTACAAGGCAGCCACACCATTTTAAAAATGCTGTTTTAATTAAATGTTCCATTTTAATGCCATACACTTCTCAGAACAAAATAATGCTTAGTTTTCTTTCAGAGAATTTCCAATCTTTTAGGGGTAAGCCAGTGACGTTTTTTTCCTCACACTGTGTAATCCTTCACTTCAATTCAAATAACACAACAACTCTTTTTCGTTAATTACCTTTCGCTAACTCTTTCCACACGGCTGAACCTTTTCTTCCTTTCTTTTAAAAACAATGAAAAAGGTTTCATTCGTCGAACAACAATGGTGTCTATTCCTAACTAATTTGAATCGAGAACGTTTGTAAGGCAATGTTAAAAGGACCTTGCACACCAAGCCGTGATTACTAGAACTTGGCGCTTGGCTGCCTGTTACTTTGGCCGCAATTCGACCCAAGGAAGCACTATGTTCGACCAGCTGTAATGGTCAAGATTGCTATCGTGCTATCAGTTGCGGTCATAGCCTCATTGTGCACAAGGCCTGTTTAAAACTAATGCACACCATGATCGGGAGACCATTGACAGCAAACCAGGATATGCAATGGGCTACTGGCATCATAGATTTGCACTGGCCCATGGCAAATTTCAACTCTACTCTATCGAATAGTGAGAACACGGCAGCGCTCCGTCCAAGTCAAGACACAAGAATAGGTAGGACACAAAATAATGTAATAATGAGCAATACGGGCTAAACTGAGCAGTGACGCTTGTTAAAGAAATTTCCTTAAAATTGGTTGGGATAAGGAAAATTGGTGTAAAACGTTTTTCAAAGAAAATTTTAGAGTTCTGGTGAATTTTTTTTTGGAAATTACCTATATAATTGGACTGGAATGATATGAAAAGTTAATTTTGTGCAACAATTTAAGCAGAAAGCATGTCATTTTGCACAAGGGCTCAATTTAAACTAGGAAGCCAGGAAGGTTAAGTTAGGTGTATGATTAATCTGTGGTGTATGTGTATATGAGTTTCTATGATCGTAAACGCACCCACGATACAAGAGAAATTTCTAGTGTGGGGCAACGTTTTATAAAAAAAGGGGTTGTTGGAAGAAAGTTTGTTTGGTAGTCAATACAAAGTAATTATTGCAAATGCGATGCGATTATTGCCTTTTCCTGATTATCTCTGGAATTATTATTCGTCATGCTCGAGCGAGCATTTTTTAGGCCTGCTTAGATTGCGATCCCCGTCTTCTGCCCCAAAGTACTGAAAAATTGTAAGCGTTTTTCTACAATATTCCGATTCCATCAAAATCATAAATTATAGAAACAGTTTTTTATTACCACACTAAAATTTTATAGATATGGCTGCATGTATAATCGTAAGAATTGGAAAGTTTTCATATTTTACTACTGTAGTAAAAATCATTGCTGTTTGTGACGTTTTCATTGTTAAATGTCTGAAAACAAAAATTTGTGACTTCATTGTGTTTGTCAGTTTATTTTTATCTTCCATATCAACAGTCGCCTTGCTTCAGTGGCCAATAAGGGAACAGACAAAATAATATTGAGCATTTACAGGTATTTACCATTCGTACGTACATACTCATGACTGATTACAGGCAATAGGTTCGCACTTATTACATGGGAGTTAATTAACTGGTACAATATAATATACGTATATTATATGAGCTATATAATATAAGGACACGTCTGCCAGGCCCAGCGTGTATTGTAGCAGCGTGTACTGTGGTAGGTTTTACAATTAACCTGGTTAGCGCAGTGCCTCGGCGGTTGTTTGTTTTTGGTTAAAAAAAACACCTCGCTACACGCTGAGAATTTCTCCTTTGTAGTGAGTGCGTTAATAAACAAAGAAACTCACATACGCCCAGACCCGGAACAAGTCCTTGTAGGTCATACAAATATTTTTGTTCCTCGCAGGAATCGGAATTGCACCAATATTGGCAGCACGTTTAGCGCTGTGGCTGAACGATTGGATTGCTGTGCAGCTTGTCGCGGATTCGACTCCTGCATGGAACAAATATTTGTATGACCTGCTCAGTTGTTCCAGGTCTGGGTGTATTTGTATGTTTTTTAAATGCCATTGTCATGTAGGAATAGTTAAAAAGTAGGAAAAAGTTTAAAAAAATACTTTTCATATCAAAAAAATACATAACAGTGCCATCCACTATTGTTTTCAGTATCACAAAAAAAATATTTAAAACCGTTGAGCGAATCTAACTAGAAATATGTTTCAAATACCGTTGTAAAGCTTGTAAATGTCAATAAACAAAACTTTTCAGGCACTGAATTCATGTTTTATAGGAAACGCGAAACAATATATCTGGGCTATTCAAATATTGATCTGATGAAGCAATCACAATGGTGAATGGACACAGGTGAGGTGAATTCAATGCCCATGAATACACAGGACAAAAAATACTTTTGGGATTTGTTTTTGTTTTTCCTGCAGCGTTTAAAAAAAAATGTCTTTAAAACAAGTTATGTTAGGTTAGGTTAGCCATGCGTCTATGTATTTAGTGGGTATGAAACTGCGTAATATATTTTATAAAAAATAACAACAACTTTCAAGTAAGAGAATGACACAAAAGTAAAGATATCGCGGTTTTATACGAAAACAACAACAAAACATTAACTAAGTACAGTCAATAACAAATACAAGTGTCAAAAAATACCTGCACTAAATATAGCGTACCTCGGAGCATTGTTACCTTTGCATAAAGGAACCTAGGTGGTGCAGCGGAAATCGCATTAAATCCCACTGCCCCACGATCCAAATGTACAAAGAAACACTAGAATGGAGTTAGAATATCGAGGATTCCTTTTTGACATTAAAAAGAGAGATATAGCCAGGAAAAACATATCACTGCTAAAGTTCATCTTCACAAATAAATATAGGAACAAAATATAAAATTCAGACCTGTTTAAATATTGTTTAAATCTATGATAGGGCTCGACTGGGCTTTTATAATGAGACTAGTGGACTGTATGAAATAGAGTTTATTGCTACAACTGGTACAAGAATATTTAAAGAACAAAGAAATGACCCGAGCAGTCTGCGCGTGGTAGCCGAGTGTGCGGACCGCCAGCGGCGACCGGGCAGGCGCGGCTTTGGTTCCTCGAGCCCCTTGGTCACCCCGCGGTCGCCCGCGCATATTTGAGGCGCCGAAAATTACGTTACACATAAAACTATAAAGACATCATCAACCAAAACATGTTGCACCTTTGCATAAAGAAACCTAGGTATCCCATTGTAAGTGTGAAAGGGGCAACTAGAGTTTTTTATTTTGTGAAACCTCTCTACTTTAGGAAAATCAGAGGGATAGAAAGAAAGAAAGAAACAAAAAAAAAAACGTTTATTGGCATGCCACAAGTACACTCAGTAATAAGAAAAGAAACAAACAAGAAGAACTTAAAACTAAACAATTTTAAACCCAAAAAACATGTAGGTATATTTTAGGATCTATCATCCTCGCACATATCCATTGAGGGTTGGCACTTTGACAAAAAAGGGAGAAATTGGAGCTAAGACAAAGTTGTCACTGCAAATATGTATACAAAACACATAATATTGTAGAAGTTCAAACATGTTTATATATCTCACAGACATTAATACTCTGACATAAAGTAATAACTCATCAAGGAGATACAGTCACTAAGAAATCTAGAACATACTAATATAGAGAGTCATAAAATAACTACGCAAAGTATACCATATCTCGGGACGTTGCTACCTTTACATAAAGCAAACTAGGTGGAGCAACGGAAGTCGTATTAGATCCCATTGTCCCCCGATGCAAGTGTGTAATCAACACTAGAGCTGTTGTATTAGTACGTGTGTGTCTGATATTTTCCTCGCGTATATTGTTTCGGGCCTCGATTGAGAAACAATAGGCGCGTCCGCACAGATCAAGCAGTCTCGCGAGGCAGTTTCGTCGCGCGGAATTTGCCTCGCGAGTCCGCTCGCTCTGTGTGGATGCACCTAATGGATATCTTCTGCTTTTTTTTTTTTAAAAAAGGAGAAGTTATGTGAATACATACCCTTGAAATGTAAAAGGACAGGCATGTTTAATTGTGTTAGACATAAATATAAATCTTAAGTCTCTCACACAGTCATCAAGTAGGTACAGTCACTAACAAATCTACAACATACTAATATAGAGGGTCATAAAATAACTACGCAAAATATACCGTACCTCGGGGCGTTGTTACTTTTGTTATGATTCCTATAAATTTTATGGGTTTCGTCTGGCCCGCCAATTCTTGTTTTATAACCCTCCCGATATTTCCCGATGATAGCCGAAATACAATAAATCTGATAACTAACTAGCGATATTTCTCTTCCAATAGCCGACGCGGTGTGGTCGACCCTTGTTTTTGAACGTTTACATAGTTTTTTCTTATATTTTATGGCACACGAGATGTAGATTGCCAATTTGAATTCCGTTGGTTAAGAATTTTCTCCTTTTTTACAGGTTTTACTGGGGTTGTATTTTTCAAGGGTGCGAAGGAATTTAAGACCGTTTTCCTGTTAAGAATATTTCGTAGAACAATTTTCATTCTGCTGAGCAAATGTTTTTGATTCTTTAAGAGGCAATTAACGCGCTTTTCCGTCAATATTCATGCTTGGAATTTCAAATTATGACTATATTTCAATTGATTTGTTAATTACTTCGATTCCTAGACGAGGAAAAGTTTTTCCCATCATAAACACAGTAACAGAACCTGAATTTGGAGTAGTAGCAGTTGAGGTCAATCAGCTCGCCCTCTTTTAGATGGACCTTAAATATGTTACTAACGAAACGAGGTTGCTTAAAGAAGCTCGTGTCTAAATAATAGTAGCTTATAGGTTCAGCTGTGGTTGCCGGGATAAGTCTGTTGATTGGTGACCATGTTTTATCGTCGCATTTCCTCTTTGCTTCGGAAAGTTCGCAATAACATTGGTCCTGGCTGTCATTTATCAGTCTTATATTAGTACCTATAGTCTCTCAGTCTCTACTCGCAATCGCTCCTTAGAGAGCTGCCGAGTTCGCGGAACTGTGTTGTCAGGTAACCGTGACCATAGATCGTAAATGGCTATTGAAGGATCACCTTGGATTTAGTTAGTACAAGTCTAACAGTAGTGAGTGGGAGGACTCATTTGATGATTTTACCATGATAAAAAAACAGTCTTTTATTGGTCCGAAACTCGAAAGTCTCACAACCAGTTTTACCAAAGTGTACCTTTTTACCCAGTTACTGGATTGTGGAGGTCAGATCGGCAGTCGTCCCATGTAAAATATTGATATTCAACTGTGCCCAATTCGACCCCAAATAAGCTAGGCAGATGATGATGATGAGTGTTTTACTCCTGCGCGAGCCTTCGGAGAGTACAGGTGCGATGTTTTGTTAATTTATTATGTCTTACCAGTTAATAAATATCTTTACCGTTAATCAACAAGTAAGGATTAAGGAACTTCTTGACAGGATTAAACTTTCGACTGTTTTTAACATCAATCAGTTTTCTCGCCGCCATCCATTAGCGAGTAGCAAGTAGAACGAGCAACTGAAAACGAGTTGATGAGAAGCGAGCAACAGTTATGTGGTTTCGATAGTTTTGTCGCTTGGCTATAAGAGAGTGCCTTAAGGCGACGGGCGATTACTAAAAACTATCTGTGGCTAGTATTTCAGCATTAGTTATTGTTATCGCAAAGCGAGCACATCGCTGCTTGAGTAGTAGTTTCAAGCTCTTTTCGATCAGCGATAAACTTATGAGGTCCTCGCCAACACAGCCAATGTGAATAGAGCTATAAACTTATAATGTAATTATGCATTTTCTTTTTGTACACGAAATTTATACCATAATGTAGGTTACTTGAGCTAGATTAAAGCCGATAGTCGTTTCCTGCGCATGGACTTTAGAAAAATTCCCGAACACAAAAAAAAAATCAGTAATCTTCAACATATCAGTTGGCATAGCAGTCTTAACACAGATGACTGGCATTAATATGAATCTAACTAAAACCAAACTATAATATATCAATACCCATACGGTGTGGGATTTAATTAGAAATTGTGGTATGGGCCATAGGTACCAGAATTTCTAATTAAATTAAATACCTTAATTAAACTTGATCTCATTAAATCTCGAGCAACATACAACGTTGCTAATGTTATGGCCTGGCCACGAGCTACACGCTTAGAATGCTACTGAAATTGAAGTATTTTCTAAACCAAACTAAGAAGACAGATATCTTTAAAAACTTTGTGAGCTTTGTCCATGGCCCTAGAGTTTAAATTCTAACCAGCGATTATAAAAAAAAAAACAAAGTGATTTAACAGATTGAAAAATTTGAATGTCACAAGTCGCCAAGACACGAATGCTCTCAAACATTTTTTTTAAAAAAACCTTGAGCCACACTAGTAATTTCCCCTGTGTCGTAAGTGCGTTTACAAACATACAAACTCAAATTCACAAACGCCCAGACCCGAAACAACTACTTGTAGATCATCCAAATATTTTTGTTCACCCGTGACACGCAGCGCTACAGTCTAATTGCTCAGCCACTGTGCTAACCGTGCAATACCTTCCGCCCAGAGTGAAAACACTGATTTTCCATGATGATGATACACAAGTCGCATCGCCAGAAGTCGTGGCAGGGGCGTAAATCAGGAGCAACGTAGTAGGTAGCGACTGACTGATGTTACGGTGCGCCTGGGTAGTCGCTACGGTATAGCGTGTGGTAGATGTCGAGGTCGGGAATCTTAAACGAATGAAAGCCTCTAACAAATTGCTGGAGGTTTCACCTTTGAGCGCTGAGACTGTGAACAAGATATCTTTGAATATAAACACCGTTTAATTGAAACTATGAAAATCTACTTAAATTACATTATGTGCACATTTCAGAGATACAAAAAAAAAACATCAGTTACCTAACTAGCTATATGAAAGTAACCAGCTTCTTTTTAAACAAATAAAAAAACAAGTAGGTTCTCAGTTCGACCTGTGTGTTTGTATAATGTTATGTTTGTCTGTTATTATGTCACGTTTGTATGAACCAATTTTGATGATAAAAAAAATTACCCTTTAGTTCAGAAATTCAATGAAAATCTTCGTTTAACCGGCCTTAGGCCCCTTTTTTTACGAAAAGTATTTTTTTCTCTATTTAATAGATTAAAAGCATCTTACAAAACCTTCACTTTCATCACATGCTGGTCCTGCTCCATAGTACAATGTAGGGCTTAAACAGAATCAAGCTGGTTGAAATTTGAATGCTCACACACTTTATATTGTACTAGCTTCTGCCCGCGACTTCGTACGCGGATCTTATTGCTTATGCCAGCGACAATGGGGTCGGCAAAATCGAAGATCTGAAAAGTCTAATACCGAACTCCAAGAGGCCAAACTCCCATGATTTTTTTACCCGGGGGTAAAAAAATCATGGGAGTTTGGCCAGTAGAATAAAAATTGTATTAATATATTAATCTTACATCAATAGATAATGCTCATTAGGCTGAACAGCTCTTTCTAAGACGTCATTCCTATACAGGTTGAACTTTTCAACTGGGCGTTGAGTTGTTTAGTAAGGCGAGTACAGTTTATACAGTTTTTTTTTTTACGTGGTGAAGTCATCAGATGGGTCCTCCAACCCCGGGTAGGGCGGGAGGGACTGTCAGACTTGTACTGACTAAAATCCACGGTGTCCTTCAATAGCCCTTTATGTTCCGGGGTAACGGTGATGGTATAAGTCCCGCGACCCCGGCAGGCTTTAGCCCTCTGAGAGGGGGCCCCGTCATTATGCTGACGCTCTTTAAGGCGCGCGTGGAACACGACGCGCGGTTCATGGTCATACGGCGAGTTGCCCTTTACTCGTCGACCACATGCCCGCGCCTACGGTGGCCGGAGATCGTCTTGTGACGTCCGACGCCGTGGGCGTCCACCGCCGCGGGGTAGCTGGGCTCTTGGAGTTCCACATTAGGTGTCCTAGATCTTCAATTTTTATACGTTAACAGAGAGTGCTCATCACGCTGAACAACTCTTGCTAAGACGTTATTCCTGTATATGTTATGGTGTAGCTGGGCTCTTGGAGTTCCACATCAGGTGTTCCAGATCTTCAATTTTTATATGTCCACAGAGAGTGCTTATCAGGCCGAACAACTTTGCTGAGACGTTATTCCTGTATATGTTATAGTGTAGCTGGGCTCTTGGAGTTCCACATCAGGTGTTCCAGATCTTCAAACTAATTCTCTCAGCAGAAAATGCTCATCACGTGGAACAATTTTTGCTATCGCACCATTTTTGTATCTCTTATAGTTTAGCTGGTCTGTTGCGGTTCTGCGCCAGTTGTTCAAGTTTTCAAAATAAATTATAGCCTATGTGTTGGCCAGTCTTAGTACCTATACAACAAAAAAAGAATCATTCAAATCCGTCCAGTACTTTTTGAGTTTATCCCGGACATACATACAGACAAACAGACAAACAGACAAAAATTCTAAAAACTATATTTTTGGCTTCGGTATCGATTGTAGATCACACCCCAAGTATTCTTTTAAAAAAATATTCAATGTACAGTTTTGACTTTCCTACTATTTTATTATATGTATAGATAGATTTGTAAAATAGCTGTAACTGCAATATTTTGTTAAAATGTGAACACTAAGTACCTTTTAGCTATTTTCTTTATTTTTTTATTTCTTATTATTTTATTTTTCAATCATATTTAGTTTAGATTTTCAGGGTACATTGCTTTTACATTATTTATTTCAAATGATGTAAAAAATAATGTAAAACATTTTTTAAAAAAGTAAGTATGGACTTTCTTGCCCATTCTTCTTCATACAACCTACCTTTGCGAATGGGTGTATGATCAATCCCATCCCATTTATTTCCTTAATTTTAATTCGACGTTTAAAAGTGCCTGTTGATGGCCTAATTGAAATAAATGATTTGACTTTGACTTTTCTGAAACTATTTTACCAAAGCTTAAGCATAATCAGCCTCTAATTTTTGCATTGCTGTGGCACATGCCTCCTTTCTGTGAGATTATGAAGTTGTAAAATATCACGCAGGCTCAATGCGGAAAGTAAATGTCAGAAGTCTTTAAATTTTTCAGTTTCCTAATGTTGTTTTCTTTTACCATTTTGAGTGTAGTGAAGAAGTAAATTACACAAAGTAAGACGCCTTGGAAGTTTCGAACCTAAAAAGTGGTACATCTACGGTTCCTTCACGTAAAATAATTTAGTCTAAAATCAAAACAATATCTCCCTAATGTAGCTTCGTTATACCAAAACAGAATAGTCTTGTTCCATCAAGGAACAATACATAGGAACGTTGGCTTCCTGAGTAATGTTTCGGTATACCGGCACCCGTGGTGGAGTGTCCGAAATCTTGAACTATTTGTTAGCCGAAACAAACACGAATGCCAAATGATACATTACCACCGCTGCAACCATGCATTCGTAAATGTATTACGAATTTTCGAGCAAAATAGATCCACTCTGTTTTCGAGGAATGTTACAAACCAATACTACAATACAAAATTCCTAGAAATGATAGAATACAGCATTGTTATTCCTAGAATTATATTAGAAATCAACTTGATGGTAACGGGAATTTTTGTTTGTATATTACTTAAAAAAATATGTTTCGTTTTGATATTGTATTTTTACAGAGATCTCTGTTATGACACGGGTGATTGATTTTGTTATAAAAATGTTACTCTATTTTTTACGATAGGTTAACAATAAGGAACGAGATTGTAAGACAAAAATTTATGTTGTATGATTTGTAAGAAGAATATTTACTACATTAAATATATAAAACCACTCGCGGACGCTACGATACAGATATCTTATGATCCACTTCTATGTATGTGTCAATGATACTCGAATTAAAATTATTTCATTTGTTTATAATGCCAGTCATACGCGATCCTGTTTACATTCAAGTTTACAGCACGCTGTATGGCGTGCTGTATGGCAGCTGCCTATCAGTGTGCATGACAAAGTCTCCTTCTTCCTTCTAGCTATACATGGTACGTCCACTACTGCAGGCCAGATGATCTCCAGCCACCGCAGGCGCGGTCATGCAGACGCCGAGTAATGGGTGACTCGCTCTCCGACCATGGGCCATGCGGCTCGACGGGGCGTCGTGTTTCGTTAGCGCCTCAAAGCTGGCAGCACAATGACGGGGCCCTCATAGAGAGCCAATACCTGCCGTCGCGGGACTAATGACCTACCATGACCCCGGAACGTAAAGGGCTATTGAAGGAGACCATTGTTTTTAGTCAGTACAAGTCGGACGGCAGGACGGTCCCTCCTGCCCTACCTTGGGTGGGAGGACACATTTAATGATTTAACAATGTTAAAAAAAAAGCCATACTTGGTCAAGTCTACTGCAAGCCGTTGCCGCTTACAGGATCGTGTACGGATTGCCTTATACTTTCCAAATTAAAAACATCTGGGTTCTACATAAGTACTTAAAAAGCAATATAACAGTTCCTAATACTCATAATCGTATCCCATAATCGCTCGCTTGGTATTGGTGAAACATCCGACCTACCAAAAAGTTCCAGGCTCAGTAATGCCTGTGATTCCACCTGTCTTCGTCCTAAACAGAGTTTGATGACTGTCGGGTTGTTCTACACGAAATTACGATGAATCTGTGAAGTTTAGGGAGGCCGATCTTGGTGTTATACGGGATGATATTGTGCGGACTTAATAAGGTTTGATTTAACAATATATTAGACATGGTGATGGGTCGATGATTTGAAGAATGTGGCTGGCAGTCGATGGATTCAAACTGCCCAGGACCGGGAGGGTTGGCGCTCTTTAGGGGTATGTTCAGTATTGTTCAGCAGAGGACGGCAATATAGGCTAATAATAATATATTATTTTAATATGATTTGAGTCGACACGAGAAACCGGTTTGGTTAAAATTAGTTTGGTCCATGTACAACCCTTACAATTTCTATGTACGTCATGAACTTGAATTTTGTGTTGAGAACATTTATTTTGTGTGTAACTAAGAAATGGTGATTTGGACTCGTTCGTGCGACTGATTTGCCAGATAAATATACTAAGGGAGAGTTACGGTGAAATGAAATTTGAAATTAATTGCCTATGACGAGAAGTGGGACAGTCAGGTTCATAAAAAAAAACTTGTATTGTTCGAAGGCTGGGAAAATGTTTCGAGGATTAACTTTCACTCCTTTCTTGGCGAAGTTTGAGCGGTCTAGTTTGATACGCCAGCATTTCTAAGCCATTGTTGGTAAAAATTTTCTCCCGTATATCTTCCACATACTTACCAGGAATTAGTTCAAAGAGAATTTTAATAATATTTCTTAGAAAAAAATATTATCTTTTTTGTTCTCTACTGACAAATCGCTTTTATATTAGACAACTTTGTTCTAGTCTCTTTGCTGGAGCCTTACAATTTAATATTTCTTTAGCCAAGTAATTTTTTGTTATAACGAAATTTTAAGAAACTTGTAAGAATAAGTCTGGCCTAAATTATCTAGATCTATCATGTTTTATTTCACTTATCTAACTAGTTTTTCATTATCTTTCACAGTAGTGATGGACCATCTATCTATGACTTGAAGTTACTAGCCTACTGACCGACTAGTCTTCTAATCATTAGACTAGTGATTAAAGTCGACCATTTTTTATTCAAAAAGGGTTTGCTGTTGGCCAGAATCTAGCCCTGAAGCAAAGATTAGGCTCAGATGGAACTGAAAGCCACAGAACACAGTAAAAACTATTTGGCGCCGTACTCCCACAGGATGGTTATCGCAAGCGAGGCAGTCCTGCAGGGCTATTGGCTGACTTTACAGTCACTGACCAGCAGTTGTCAACCTGAACTTGGATGGCTTGATACCTGTTATGAGGCTAAGTTGAGAAATGGAGTGCCTCACGAGCGTTAGAATAGTTGATTTATCAGTTTCGTAGCAAATGCAAAAGCCAATACAAAATATACTTTTTGGCAGCTATTTGATGGTCACCACACAGACACCGAGATACGCAATAGCCCTGCTGGTGTGCCTGCCGGGGTCGCGGGTCTTATACCATCACCGTGACCCCGGAACATAAAGGGCTATTGAAGGACACCGTAGATTTTAGTCAGTACAAGTCTGACAGTCCCTCCTGCCCTGCCCGGGGTGGGAGGCCTCATTCGATGATTTTACCACGTCGGTGGCTTTGTTTTATTATTTCGATGTCTTTTTGCCACCGACTTCCGAAAGAAAAGTTATTTTGTAGGTTATTTTACCCTTTTTTGTGGTGGTTTTTGAAGGCGGTTACATTTTTTTTGAAAAAAGTTTTTTATTTTACTCTTTTTAGTTTAAATATTCAACCCAAATTCTTGGCAAATACATCATTTTCTTACATGTGCACTAGAATTTTGTAATCCGTAGCACCGGTATTAACATCGCCCATGTTGTGTACATAAAAGAAAATTCCAATAAAATTCCCTATCTCAAAAAATGCTGAACAGAGTTCGATGAAACTTACAGTATTCCCTAAGGTGAACGATCCCTAGTACAACAACAAAACAATTTTGAAAATCGGTCCACAATTGGCGAAGTAATCGCGTAACGAACACGCAAAAAGTAAAGATCATCATGTCGTCCAAGTAGGCGAAATTAATAAAAATGCTCACAAAATAAAAAGTACTGAACCAAATTTGATGAAATTTTTATGGGACCAAACTGCAAGTATCCTGCATCGAACAAAAAAAGAATCACACTAATCGGACTAGAAACCTCGGAGTAATCGATGTACATACATAAAAAAAAAAAAAACATACCGACCGAATGGAGAACCTCCTCCGTTTTTTGAAGTTGGTTAAAAAAAAAAAAGCCCTGCTGGTGTGGTCTAGCAACGCACATTGGGATCGTCAGTCATCATTGCAGGCTACATGTAGCTATTTTTTTGTGTGGTAATATCATCAAATGAGTCCTTCCACCCAAGGCAAAGCAGGAGGGACTGTCAGTCTTGTACTGACCAAAATCCACGATGTCCTTCAATAGCCTTTTATGTTCCGGGGTCACGGAAATTCGGTAGTACCGCGACCTGGCTACCATCCACCTCGAATCGTTAGTATTGATGATTGAGCACGTAATAAATAATACTTGTCCGTCGTTTTTAGAAATTTGAATGTATTTTCCTGTTGGTTTTGTCTCTAGCCTGCTTTGTCTCACTTCTCCTAATTTTCCTGTTATCAGATGAAATTGTGTTTTCTAGATTTGAGTAAGCTATTAATTTATTTACAACCAAAGAAAGAGTTCACATTTGTTGATAAAATATTTATCGAACAGTAAGACAGATTCCAAAATAAATATTATTGACTAGCTAACTAATATTTTTAATTGCGAACGTTTCAGATGTATGGATATTATTTGTTACTTTTTCAAAAACCACTGAACAGATTTGCATTAAATTGGCACACAGATAGTTCGTAATCTGGATTCTTTTTTCAAACGCGGTAAAATCATCAAACGAGTCCTCCTATCCCGGGTTGAACGGGAGGGACTTTTACTTGACATCATCTGCGTAGCCTTTTTCCAACTATAATGGAGTCGAGATTATAGTTATAATGGAGTCAGCTTCCAGTCGAATTAGATGTAAATATTTTACATGGAGCGACTCTCGCCCGTCTCTCGCTATGACGGATGGTCACCCATCCACAGACCAACCTCGGCAAGCGCGGCTTTACCCGGAAGATCGGCCTGTTCGGCTGTAATTATTTAGCCACGAGCTTCTCAAGACTTTCACTTGAACTGACTAAATCCTCGGTGATCCTTCAATAGCCCTTTACGTTCCAGGGTCACGGTTACCTGATGAAACAAACCCTCGATGGATTAACACATGAGATATAATTAAGGACTATACTATTCGAGCCAATTATTCAATGCTTAATTTACTTTTTGCTATTGCCGACTAAAAACACAGCCGGATCAGTCGGCTTTCGCGACTTCATCTCTATTTACTAAAAATATCGCGTCAGAAATTCCTTCGTTCTAATTTTCTTTAGTTTTGGTTTATTTTTGCGGAGAACCTAGAATAATAATTATCTTAGTTTAACACTCGTCTAATTGTTTTTAACATTCGCATTGAGTTTTATCTAGTTTCTTAGTAATCATTATTTTGTGAATTAGATATGTTTTCAGCGAGTTTGACTGTTATCTCTATGTCTAATAAAATAAGGCTGGTTTCAGGGTGATGGACTGGCTGGTGGCTGCTACACTCCCCAGCAAAAACAAGGAATAATTTACTCCGATTCCGCGCGATCTTAAGTACTTAATTACTAGAATAAAATTAGATCCGTTTTAAAGGTTTAACTGTTCAATTTAAGCTTCTTTTTCTCACTAGTGTAGATTTTGAATGGCTTAGGAACCACTTTTAAGGCGCCTGAGTTTCATCAGTTATTATCATTAAGTTCCTGAAGTATGTTGTGTCCATAGTTCATTCTCTCTTATCCCTACGGGACATACAGATTATATCCTTATTAAGTTTAATAATGTCATAATTATTAACTTTTGTGTCGATATATCTGTTTCTTTTCTTAGCCTTTATTGACGTTCGGATTTTGATTTAAAAATGAAACACACAAAATAATGTGTATGATAAGATAAAGGGTAATTTGAATGCCGGTATTACACTCCCGTGCGTTAATTTCAACAAACAGTCGAAGCCGCGGGCAAGATCTCTTTTGAAAATAAAAAAAGTCCGGTGTAATTCACAAAGTCCCACATGTTGACATGCCCAAATTCATCAACAGACGCCAAAAAGTTCCACTTTGTAAAGACTCCAAAAGTTTCCATTTTGTCAAAACATGTTGGGCTCAACGAAAAACTTGCGAGGCGAGCTTAACACGAGTTTCTTTATAAACATGTGCTGGTATATATCAAATTCTTGTCGACGTTTGTAATTTGTCGTGAAATATTCTTTTGAAAATTGAAAGAGTTTTGGAGGGGTATATTTCATTTATTTCTAAGGAACTTCTTATAATATATTATGAAAGAAATGACTGTTTACTTTGAAATTTAAATTTTCCACATGTTTAAACGGCTTTCGCCAGTAACGGAACGGCTGATTTCCACGAATCTGTATGACACAAATCACTCATGAATTCTACTAATAAAATTATCGTTTGAGAGAGGCCCCGTACTTATACACCCAGCTACATATATGTGTATACTAATTTTCTCATTCAAAAATAGCCCTAATTGTATAATAATATTGGCTATGCTACACTGGGCAGGTGTACTGAATTATAGAATCCTCTTAGGAGGACGGAAGTGTGGCAGCGGAGTCAATAAAGGCTAATTAATTATGCTACATTATGCTCTGTCTGCCAATTATTATCTATATGTTTGGTTCTTAGTCATGGTCTGACCTGTCGAGGATAGTGGTTCCCTATTTTGGCTTGTAATTAACTCTTAATGAACAACGAACAGAGCCAAGCATAGAGCCAAACATTGCTACGAATATTTTGACGATCTTTCTAACGAAAGCTGTATTTCGTTGTTCGTCAACAAAACTTTCTTTATTACGATGGCAAAAAGCTCGCTACATCACTCGTAAGAATGCTCGCTAAAACGCTCGCGTTCGCTTTTATAAAATGTAACATTTGCAAGAATGCTCATGACAAGTGAATGATCAAGTTTTTATTTGAAGTATTAGAATTTACTATTGTTTTAACTAGTAAATTCTCAAAACACGAACAAATAAAACAATCATTAATGATACACGTGATTATCGATTAAATTAATAGTTACCCAAAAATATAATAAATATACCGAGAGTATAAGGAGGGTCTCGGACTGTCTAAACATATAACAGTGAAACTAGATATATAAAAAAAAGATTATTTGAACTATTTTTGAAATACACTTTGGGGGTTTAATCATGTGTTAACAGTTTGACCGACTATTTCCTGAACTTTTCTATTTTCCAACTTGCCCACAATATGTTCCATAGGCAATGATTTCAGATGCCATGGCAACGTCCCCAATTTTGGTCTTCTTTATAATATACTTTAATCCTACTTCCCTCTGGACAAAAGGTATTTCAGATTGAATATATTGATTCAATACGGATATAAGCCTTAAGGGACTTATAATGATAAAAAGATAGCTAGGCAGTATAACGACCCGTCAAACCATAGGGGATTGACCCAATAAACCTACTTTTTTTTTCACTAGAATTGAACTGAATAAACATAACATTGTTAAACATTTTCCCAAAATCTACCCATTCCAGGGCATTGGGCGAGGTGTATTAATAACAGAGTCGTAGCTACCGCCGTATATACCGTAATTATTTATAAAAGGCCCCGGGGCAGGGGGGGGGGGGGCTCAACGTGCGTAAACAATAATTTATAAAACATTTTAATTTCAGAAATAACAAAAGTCAAAAAAAGAAATTTTTTTTAACGAGTAAAGCATGTGATGAAAAGTTGGAAACCCTTCATTGGTTATTGCGGGCTGCGGGATTTCCCCGTTTAAGTCAAAGTAAATACTTTAACGGGGCAATCCCACGTTTACATACGATACGATGATATAGATATAGAGCATAGCATTTCTTTTTCTTTTATTGTTTACAATAACAAAAACCGTATCTTTCTTTTTCCACTTATTTTTTCGAGGCTTCTACGACTCATTGTTGATTCATAATTTCATTCCAAAATTCAGTCTTCCCGTAAAATCAAGCTTTCATTTTGATATTTAATAATGTTTTTCAATTTAATTCTATACAAATACAATATAAATATATGCTTCAAACGGTCATCAAATTAGTTTTTAATAGTTTCATGCCAATTTGTAGTAATTTAACTTTTAAAAACCCCGATTTTATGTAACTTGTCATTTTTTACCGAAAACACTCTTAACCTTTACCCTTCCTAAGGGCCCCCAAACAAATTTTTATACGTAGTCCTATCAAGCCACGCTACGTTTCTGATTGCTGCTTATTTTCTCTCACAAAGCGATAGCCTATTTATTTCCCAGTAGTATAAATATGAAAAACTAATTATGTTTATGTAGATTTGGGATATTTTATATTATAAATGACACATTCGAAATTCATGAATGTGGGCTTGTGATGTCATAATGCCGGTAAAATTATACCGACCGAGCTACGTCATGTGATTTTCGAAGCGTTGTCTTCTTCTTCACTAATTTTGCTTTACGTAACGTATCTTTGGAACTTATTAATTTTTTAGTGAAATAGCAATTTTTTGTTAATTATTAAAAAAAAAAAAAAAATTACCCGACTAAAAACTGCTGAACAAAACATACTCATACACAAACGTCGTAAAAAAATTCGGCGGCGTTCGGCCATCGTCGGCAATTTCCGTTCATTCGGTGACATTACGGATTCTCATGGATACAATACTACCCTCCTGTATAATTGGATATTGAGCTGATCAAATCGTTTCACATTTTCTTTATTATTATCATTTAGATTTGAGTGTTTTTTTTTTATTGTTTTTGCTTAATCGAGAGAATGTAGACTAAAATAGTACTACAAAGACAGTAGGTAGGTACCATTCGTGTACAGTACGTTAAAAACATAAACAAAATAATACAAACAACACGATGTTGCCGTCAACTGCAGCCATCTGCAATTGAGTTTGGAATTATGACTGCAACGATATGACAATATGCGGCAAAGCATCACTGTGACAAGGTGCGAACTCGTAGGGAACATCCAAATACTCCGAAATATTTTTCTGAATTTCAGTGTTCCGATTTTAAAAATCTCCGAATTTCACAATACCTAAAAAAATACAATATCTATTATTCAGAATCACAAAATGTATTTTACCGAAAGTCCTAAATCCGATTTGTTCGTTTTCCGATTTTCACAATTCATGTTTCAAAAAATGAAATGCTCGATGACGAAAACTAAAACCCACTACAATAGAAATTGTTATAGGATCATATTTTTTATGAACAAGTCCCAATTCTTATGATCATACTGTTGTGATCCTGCTAGTATGTAAAAGTATAAGCGTTATTAAAACTGTGAGAAACTACGAACCACGTGCAGGATGAACCCGCGACCTCCGGATTCAGTACATCCAACGCTCTTTCCAACCAAGCTAACGGGGTTCATATCTACTGCGTAGCGAATTTCAAATAAAATCTTTGAAATTCGCTGGGCATGCGTTAGTGCGTATAACATTTATAAAATATTGTAAAATACTACTTTTATATCAAGATGTGATACAGGTTATATTAGTTTTTCACAGTTCACCATACAATTTAACAAAGCTGATCTAATCTGCTGGTCGAGAGAGCTCTTCAAAGACTTGAAATGACATTGTTACAGCACAGATACTAACTGAAAGGGTTTCAACTCCTTTGTACGCCTCAATGCATTTTGTATGAACCAATTCTTGTAGAAAGAAAATCATAACCCTTTCTTTCGACTTTCGCGGTAGTTGGGTAAAAATGTATGGAATAGGGATATTATTTTAGAGTCATTGCAACGTAGTGAGGGCGCGTATAGTTCGAGGGACTAAATAAGTAATTTACCTGAAGTAAACACGGTGCTTTTCATAACGAATACGAGGAAAATAAAATTAAGAACATAAATTATTAGCTAAAGAAAAAGTGAGTTGAGTGATTGTCACTTTTCTGCTTATTTTGTTTTTATTTTTATCCTGTGGTCGGCCAGCTATACACAGCCAGCATTATTCATGTTCATCATTAAAAAAGGTAAAAAATTGCCGCCATCTATGTTTTTTAAAGAAATAGTTGAAACTAACTTGTGTTAAAGTCGTGACATATATTCTAATAATTATTAACTTTATGTTATTTAAATTTTAAATCACACTGTAACTGTATAAAAAGTAAAAATATGGCTGTAGAAATGTCAAAACAGAACTAGTATTTTTTTTTTAATTTGGAAGCAGTTTGTTGAAAGCGATTCTCCCTAGGGCTACAATGCTTATTTTCAACTCGCTCATCAAGCATTTAGCGACCTACTTTTAGAGTGTGAATAATAGAAAAAAATATTGTATCGTAATCATTTTTATCTGTATCATTAAAGAGACTTCTTCAAAGGAAGGAACTCCGTATTTCAACAGTGGGAATGCTCTGGGCTGATTGCGAAGTGACAGTTAAAACAGACAAGATGAAAAGCATTTAACGGTGCATTAACCGCGTATTTAAATGATAACAACCTACTAAGTCCAACAATATCTTTGATATCTTGCTGCCCTGGTACATTTGATGTTAAAAACTTTATAACCTGAGGATGAAATGCCTGTCAAGTTTAATTAAACACTCAAAAACTAGAAATAAACTTAATATACAACAAAAGACATGATTATTAAGTTTTCTAATTATAAAATTTAACTTGACGTAATTAACAGAAACTTTATAATATAAAACAAAACGAAGACAACGCGTCACTTGACAATGAAGTACTAGGCTGTCATGAATTATTTAGAGGTCTCATATACAAATCTGATACGTGTAGTTTGGCATTAGATTCCATTAATAGTTCGTGCAGCTGTTGAGTGCATTCACTGTAAGCGGTACAACTGAGTATGTTCAAGCATAATACAAATACATTTATCTGATAATCTTCATCAGCTATGGTAATTGTTCATCATCTCTGCCTTTTCCCAACGTTGCTTAGATTGGAATTAAGCACAGCTAACCGGTTCATCATTAAAAAAGGTAAAAAATTGCCGCCATCTATGTTTTTTAAAGAAATAGTTGAAACTAACTTGTGTTAAAGTCGTGACATATATTCTAATAATTATTAACTTTATGTTATTTAAATTTTAAATCACACTGTAACTGTATAAAAAGTAAAAATATGGCTGTAGAAATGTCAAAACAGAACTAGTATTTTTTTTTTAATTTGGAAGCAGTTTGTTGAAAGCGATTCTCCCTAGGGCTACAATGCTTATTTTCAACTCGCTCATCAAGCATTTAGCGACCTACTTTTAGAGTGTGAATAATAGAAAAAAATATTGTATCGTAATCATTTTTATCTGTATCATTAAAGAGACTTCTTCAAAGGAAGGAACTCCGTATTTCAACAGTGGGAATGCTCTGGGCTGATTGCGAAGTGACAGTTAAAACAGACAAGATGAAAAGCATTTAACGGTGCATTAACCGCGTATTTAAATGATAACAACCTACTAAGTCCAACAATATCTTTGATATCTTGCTGCCCTGGTACATTTGATGTTAAAAACTTTATAACCTGAGGATGAAATGCCTGTCAAGTTTAATTAAACACTCAAAAACTAGAAATAAACTTAATATACAACAAAAGACATGATTATTAAGTTTTCTAATTATAAAATTTAACTTGACGTAATTAACAGAAACTTTATAATATAAAACAAAACGAAGACAACGCGTCACTTGACAATGAAGTACTAGGCTGTCATGAATTATTTAGAGGTCTCATATACAAATCTGATACGTGTAGTTTGGCATTAGATTCCATTAATAGTTCGTGCAGCTGTTGAGTGCATTCACTGTAAGCGGTACAACTGAGTATGTTCAAGCATAATACAAATACATTTACATGTGTATTACACATGTCATGTAAATGACCTTTTTTACGTGGTAAAATCATCAAATGAGTCCTACCACCCAGGGCAGGGCGGGATCGAACGTCAGACTCGTACTGACTAAAATCTACGGTGTCCTTTACGTTCCAGGGTCATGATAGTAAGTTTTTATCGAGCACTTTAAGATATTATCTGTTGTATTACAAAAGATTGAGAGACTTACAAGAAAATCCGGGAATGACTATCAATTATGTACTTCTTGGAATAAATAATAAGGTTTTACAATATTCACTTCGGCGTAACCGTGTCATCCGCCCGGATATATTTCCGATGAACCAATTAATTTTAGCAGTGGTGGCCCAGTGGTATCGGTCCCGACTTATGAGTTGTAGGTCGTGGGTTCGAACCCCGTCAGGCGTATTACTTTGTGTAATTTATTTCATCACCACTGCTCTCAAAACGGTGAAGGAAAACATCGTGAGGAAACCGGCATGTCCTAGAACCAAAAATTCGAAGATATGTGACATCTACCAATCCGCACTGGGCCCGCGTGGTGGATTATGGCCCACTCCCTCTCTCAGAGAGGAGGCCTGTGTCCCAGCAGTGGGAACATTATAGGCTGATGATGAATGATGAATTAATTTTAGGATATTTTGATGCCGAAATGTTTCTACGTATTTCACTAACGAGGTTTTGAAAATAGGCTAATTTGACGGTAATCAAACGGCTGAAAAGTTTATGATTTCGAAAATTGTAATTGAACCTGTCTGTTCACTGATGGCTAAAATTCCCATGAAAAGGGTTGTTCCTTCCATCTTTGGCTATTTTTAGAGAATGATTAATGTTCCCGTTTGAATTAGCATTGTTATCTGTTATTAAATTATTAATTACATTCTTGAGGAGTGGTGAAAAAGATGATATTCTTATATTTCCTTTGTTCTTTGTCTGTAAGCCGTTAATTTTGAAGAGAAATTCTAATCATACCGTTTTCTAATTTGCAATATGTATAACACCGTGTTGATGACCAAAGGCGATGCGACTTTACGACGCTGTGTCACAGTCTCGGCATTTTAATAAACGAAAGACTTTGCTTTTGTATATTTTTTTTACTTTTGTATATTGTATGTGTCTTTCATTTGTGTCTTTCTCAATGTGTCTTCGCACGCGAGATGTTTCTCGTCAGAGAAAATTATTTTTGAAATAAAATGACCAGATAACTAGACCAGATAACTTCGTAAATCCTAACTTACCAGTTTGATATTGATGAACTGCAAGTAGCTGTTCCGGGTCTGGGTGTTAGTGTATGTTTGTAAACGCAACCACGATACAGGAGAAATTTTTAGTGTGGGGCAACGTATTATTAAAAAAAAAAACAAAAAGTTTTCTTGCAATAACAAAAGAACGCCGAAAAACCTTTGCTAACGTATGTTGGTAATATAAACCCAGAAAGTTAGTCAAAAAATAGGTGTCTAAGGTGAGTTGCTTCTGACCTATTCACTCAGTATATTGGGTAGGGACAGCCAATCTACTTTGTTACTTCTTTTCTAGCTTGTCTATTTCCTATTAACCGGACACTATAAATATTAGCCAATTATGGTTGTATGAAAAATTAAATAACTTACTTATTTTAGAATAGCATTGTAACCTTGTCTATTTTTAACCGAACTTGGAGAAAATTTTAATCAAGTCAAGAATAAGTCTAGAACTAAATATCTTACTTAGTATGAAATAACAACCTGAGCTTGTCTATTTTGAACCGAATTCGGTGAGGGTATAATATAACGAGTCGCTAATTTAGAAATAAATAAGTACTTTGTTAATAAGAGCCAATCATATTTAGCAATACTTGCTTGTATAATATTAGCAAAGCTCTATTACACATTTCAAATATGTCTTGTTTGATTGCAGCCGAATAATTTTTAACAGAGCTTAATTGGTACTTTGCTTTCACAACATTTTTTTGGTGCAGTCTCTGTAGAATGTTATAAAAAAATTGTAGTATTAAATAAAAGAATACGTTAATAAAGGTTCATTATCCAAAACATTGTAAAGAAAAACTGACAATGAGTCGGAAAATTCAGCTTTGACAGTCAACGAAGGACAAAGGAATCAATTGACCGTGCGGCCACGGAATGAGAAACGGAACGGAACATCCTTTGAAAAACATGTATTTTATTATTGTTTAAAATATAAATTGTTTTATTATATGAATTGGAGGTATTTTGTTTATTGTTCACAATTTAAACTGGAAATGGTTTTCTTTGATATGTTATTGAATTTATCAATTGCAAGTTACGTGGAATAATTTGCAATGACGTTCCAAAAGGTGTATTTTTACCCAAGAGAGTTGTGCATATGCTCATTTTCTGAGAAAAATATAAACAGACCTTAATGCTCTCCTCCATTGAGTTCAGCATTTTTATTTACGTTTTCTCACTAACTAATTATCAAGTGGATTTCAACTGAACTCAAGCACACCATTATTTTTTACGACGTATTACAATGTGCAGCTGACACAATCATTATACACGTGTATCTATATAGGGTGAATTTTTCAAATGGACTTTCATAGCCATATCCAAAACTAAGTAATAGGCTTATGTACCAAAAAAATCTAATTAAATCCTAAAAAACTAAAAAGACAGTTTTCGAAAAATCACATCAATTAATAGTCCTTGCCAGGAATAGAAACTGTTAATTTAGAAATAAAAACACCATTATTACAACGCTTAAGTTTCGGATTTGGCCGTTCACGCCCAGATGAAAAATTCACCCTGTATGAAGATAGGTTGTCCTCGTATTTCTTTGCTAGAATAAATATAATTTGTCACCAAAAAGTACCTCCGTATTTTAATTTTTACTACCAAAATGAAAAACGTCCGGCGGCTGCGTTTTTTGAGATAATGAAATAAGGACGCAATTTATTGCTCACAGTACTGCCCTAGTTTTTTACTCTGATAATCTTCATCAGCTATGGTAATTGTTCATCATCTCTGCCTTTTCCCAACGTTGCTTAGATTGGAATTAAGCACAGCTAACCGGCGAGATATTGGATGCCAGACTATCTTCTGTATAGTATAAAAATTAATTGCTGTTCGTTATTCTCTCCAAAACTCGAAATCAGTCCAGGATTTGGCTAATTTTGGTTTTCAAATATTTTATGTCCAGGGAAGGTTTAAAAGGTGAGTAAATGTTATGATTAAAAATGATTCTGAGGTGGTAGGAAGTTTACCGGGGTAGCTAGTCTCTAATATAATAATCAATTGCTGTTCGTTAATCTCGCTAAAACTCAAAATCGGTCCACGATTTGGCTAATTTTGGTTTTGAATTGTGTTTGGAAGTCCAGAGAAGGTTTAAAAGGTGGAAAAAAATGATTTTGAGGCGGTTCGAAGTTTGCCGAGTCAGCTAGTGTTAAATTAAAAACATCGAGCAATTTTTTTGTGGATCCTCAAATGAATAGTCTCGCTCTGGGTAGATCTAAAAGGACTGTCAGACAAGTACTTCCCCCAATCGCCCTTTGTGTACCAGGGACGCGGAAAACTTATGAATTTTTGCTTAGACCTGCAGTCAGATACCCTCTGTAAACTCCAAATCAAACTATTCTTCCTGCCAAGTCAAAATTATCCAGTCTAACATAAACCTTTTCTTATTTTGATAAAGTTGAAAATCTGATGAAGACTGAGGAAATTTAACAGCTGGCGTCTACGACACTACATTATGATTGAAATAATGTTAATTTAAATTCCTTTCAACAAAGTTACTAACATTAAGGAATTTGGTAATATCATATAAAGCATTCCTAGGGCTTACTCACCGTTATTGTTATAATATAAACGTGAAATGAACCTAGTTCTAGTTTTATTTGAAAATTAATTAAAACATTAATTTGTGTTTCATTTCACGTACGATTTCCTTCTAATTCTGAAATGAGAGTTTTCATTGTAGTATGAGTGCATTCAAATAGAAAATGATTTTTCAAAGTATTTATTCAATAACGTTTGTCAAAGTTAAGACACCGTTTTGGTGCATTGACTGAGGTAGCGACTGATGCGCAGCGTGTCACTACTCCGATCCCCGCATGTAACAAACATTTGTATGATCTGCAAGTATTTGTTCCGGGTCAGGGCGTTTGTGTATGTAAGTTTTTTTTTAAATTTTTGTAAACGCACCCAAGATGCAGGAACAAATTCCTATTGTGGAGCAACGACTTAAAAAAAAGAAAAAAATTGACATCAATATGTTATGGTTTCAAATGACTTATGCCAGACACGTTCCAGTATACTTTCGCAAGTCTGGACTTGAACAAACACAGGACAATGAAAATTTTAGGAATTTGTGCAAGTACCTTCCCACACATGTATAGTATACTTGCGCAAGTGTTGATTCGCGCAAGTATACCTACTTGTACCGTGTATGGCTACTATTTCTAACTTTATCATACAAACGAGCGACAGCTTCTTGATGGCAGATACCAATTCAGCGATCAAAGTTTCGCCGCATGCTGCCAACTTATAGCTCAACAATTGGATCATTCACCTCACAAACCTCAAACGCAAAGCGATCCCACCACAATGAATAATGTATCCAGTCTCAATGCTACTCATATCATATTCCACTGACTCTTTGATTGAGATAACACCCTGTCACAGTATAAAGATAGACCAGTAAAACAACAAGGCCCTTTTATGGAATTTAAAAGGGTTTTAGTGATGTCACCTGATTTTTCGGTAAAATTCACATCGTTCTTCAGAAGGAGATATTCGGCTAGATTCGGCATAGTAGAGCGCTGTCTCTTTCACACAGTACCCGTCTAACGATTGGTGTCGGATTGTCGTTCGTTTTGGTTTGTTGGAGCGTCGTGTGACAATAATAAAGAACTCTCTCTTAGAAGCTGAAACTAGCCGAATTCTACAGGTCGATGAGTGATATTTTTCCGGTAGTTACTTATATATCATGAAATAACTCCGACTTACTCATTTAGTCCACTTTCGGCTCCTCGAACCCTAAAAGTCTCTCCTTGGCCCTATCAGCCTTACTACAAAAACTTAAACATCTGTTAAACAATTGACTAAGAAAAGTGTGACTGCAAAACGGACCTTATTTCAACGTCAAAATCTGTTTTTTTTTGACAAGTTTTTATTGAAAACTTTTTGTGGTACCACGGTTTTTGTTACATTTGTTTCCCCTCAATTCTTAAACATAGTTGTGGATGACTTGACTTCCAGAGGATGAAACTGAATTTTCATATAAAGTCCACTTTTAAACCCTACTTCAGTACGCACCTAAGCTATTTTTTTCAGTGGGTTAAATACTAAAGCAAAATTTAGAAAAAAAATGTAAAATTTATTTTATCAGCAGGATACTTTCAGATAAATGTAGGTATGTGTGTCTGTTGTTTTTAATCTGACTATTTTGTTCATAGTTGAAAATCATCATCTGCCTAGCTTTTGTTAACCTATTTTGCCTAGCCCATGTTCTGGTCGGCTTCGAATTTAATTGGATGTAAATACTAGTACTTTACGCTGCCTATAACTGGCGTTGATAACCCAATTAATATGTAATACGATATCCCCGAAGAGCAGTATTGGTCGTGAATTCAAACCTTGTTAGTTTGTGTAATTTAGTTCATCACAACTGCTCTCAAAATGGTAAAGGAAAACATCGTGCGGAAACCTACCTACATACTCTTTAAACCAAAAATTCGATGACATGTGACATCTATAAACCAGCGCTGGGCCCTTCGTGTTATATTAACAATGTTATACAGATTCATTGAAAAGTTAAACTGTTGGTTATGTGGTGTTGATATTTTGATTGTTGATGTTTTTGGTTTGTGTAGTTGAGTATCCCACATAATTTTTTTTTAATGTTTGATGGGTTTGCTCTTGACCTTAGTGTAGGTCAGGAGTGGCTAAGACAAGGTCGACGATGGAGGGAGCTTACAGAGGACGCCTGTTCACTCTAACTTTGAAGAGATTAGGTTTGTATGTGTTCGGAAACACAGACGCAGGCAGAGAGACTCCTTCGCTGTTCGCATTATAAAAGACGTTTGGAAATGCTTCGTGCGAATTGAAGGCATAGCAATAAGGTAAGGATGGTAATTTGCCGTGTGTTTACACCACCACATTACATCCCACCACCATTACATCCCAATTCTTCTCACAGAGAGAAAACTTATGTCCCGTTACGATATCAGCTAAAAACCGGTATCCAGTTGAAATACTGAATGTTAATACAAAAATATTTGCACTGTAACCCCGTGATTGCGTTAGATATTCCACTTCAGCTCCAACAGAGGTTTATTTTAATTGTAAAGTTGGGTTTGAAGATAAGGCGACGCGGGTACTGTCTGCTTTTGAAACTAGGTTACGTTAGCATGTAGATGGTTTTTCTTTAATCTTGGAAGTTTTTGGTTTGTCTGTACTTAAGATCTCTGTTGGTATTTGGCGAGGTTCTTAGGGTTTATAAATATGGAGTATTTGAGACCATTTTATACAGGAGCCTTAAAGTTTTTAAAATATAACACGGCACGTACAGATACCAGAAAGTCTACCTTCCCCAATCTGTAAAATTTTACCAATCGAAGATTAACCTTCCATTATTGTGATAAGGTTGAAAATCTATTCTTATTTTATCTAATTTTACATACTGAGGAAGGTTGTTGTGCTGGCCTGTATGTTTCTGTGCGCACAGCTAAGGAGTGGAAATTCCTGCCGGGATCTGTGTTTCCTAATAGCTATTGTACCGTCTGTTATGTGACAATTATAATATTTGTAAGGTGGTGGGTAGACTGTAGCACTTAGTTCAATAAACCAGTTCACTGCTAGCTCCCGCCTTTCATTGACGCTGCAGCTATAACCACGGGCCTATTTTCACTTACCATCAGGCGAAATAGTGGTAAAAGACGAACTTAACGTTAAAAAAGAAAAGGGTGTTTTTACGTAACTTGGGAGAAGCACATTGATTTTCCAGGAAGAGCAAAGATTTTCCTCGAAATAAGCAACGCTTTTAACAGATTCATTTGTATAGACCATATTATATTGCTAGCGGTACCAAAGAGACTGCAGCCTGTCCTTTACAGAAAGATATCAAGGGATCTTCAAACTGAAATGGAAATGTTATATGTATCGAAATGTGCTACTATAAATACAAAATTAAACTTGATATGGCGGACCAACAAACATTCATGTAAGTTTTACTACCCAAGGGTCTTAATCATACTTTATCACGAAATTTCACGTTTTTTTATCGTAATGTTAACGCCCACTTTGCCGAAAAATAGTGCCTCGTTTGCACACTAGAAGCGCTTTTAGCTTTTTTCCGTACAATGAACGCAATAATTTAAGTACACTGTACGGTAAAACACGAAAATCTCGTTTTAAAGCCACTGACGAAAAAAAAACCCACAAAATATTCTTTCCTGCACAAAAAAGGAATCTCCATCACTCCTATTTTCGTAAAAAGGCTCAACACTCATCCTGGAATCAATGTTCCCGGACATTTGCAGGCCAGTTATAAGCGCATGACGTCACACTAGTGTTGGTTTCCGTTATCCGTCCATGTTCCATGCGCGGCCATGTTTGCCCGCCACTCACTTTTATTGAATCCGGCTTTCGGCCGCGGATATTACGCGGTCCGAATAACTAGATCGTGAAATATTCGGATATTGTTTGCCTAGTTATTTTATGGGAACAACTTTTGAGGAATGTTATTCGGTTTTCGGTTTTCGGCTCTCAGCTGATATTCGGCTTAATGTACTGGCTGATTCAGTTATGTAGTTCTGTTATTGAAGTGTGCGAACTCCGTATATGATTTCTATTTGAATTGGACTTGTAAATGGGTCAGACGTGTTATGTAAATTCAGGAATGGCGTTGTATTTCTCGAGTTTGGTCAAGTTTTCGTGGTTTATTACGTTGAGATAAAATTGTGGGGTGCTGCGTTGTTATTTACTTTTGAGATAAAGCAATATTTTTAGGACGTTGTGATTTTATATTGAAATTGTAAATCGTTGACAAAATAAAATTCAATATCAAAGCAGTTGCTAGAATGTAGCAACAGATTTTTCAGTATAAACATGTAAGTTATTGTTTCAGGGTTGTTGTGGTATATGAATTATAGTAAGCGAAATATGTTGAACTTTTTTACCTTAAGACCTATTGTACCATATTTCATGCAAATAAAGATTATTATTATTATCTTTATCTTCGAAGATCTCGGGATCATGGGATCCCGGACTTTTAAAAGGCATGCCAGGAGCCGAAGCCATCTTGCAGAGGCCCATTACGCAATTTAAATGAAATGAGGCCCAAACCGGCGGTTATCCCTGTATGCACTATGCCAGTATACCCAAGGACAACCCCCGGTTAGAGTTAGACTATTGCGGAATGTGGAAACAAAAGACCGGGTTATGGCGTATTATTATGGTCAGGACCATGTTCTAATTTTATCCATAGATAATTATTTTGATTCTGTCAGTCTTTTTCAGCTACCTTTCCGTATCTGCAATAGTCATCATTAGCGATCTCTGCTTTTCTAGTCCATTACCGATACTACAATTATTATAGTCTATGCATCTTCTACGCAGTGATGGCACGGTTGGCGCAGTGGCTGACGAGCTGCGTGTCGCAGCGGGTTCGTTTCTTGAAATGAACTAATGTTCTGTCTTACTGGTGTTTGCGGATCTGTAAATGTTTGTAAATACAGAAGAAATTCTTACATACTCGTAGTGTGGGTCACGCTTACAAACATAAGAAACCTTTATCAATCAGAATATAGAGTTCAAATTACTCTCCAAACAATACAATGGCACGTAATGACTACACAATTAGTAGACGACATCACATAGGCACCATACCAACGCCAACGGTACCATATTTGCCAAATTACGCTTTGTAGCAAAATACAGACGCATCTGCCAATTGGTAGACATTTATCCCTGCATCAGTGTGAACGTATCAGGGCAGAGGCGTAGTAAGGTGTGGGCGGTGGGGCCAACATCTATGGCCATCGGCGCGAAGGGCCTCGCGCCTAAAAACTGAAATATATATTCCGTAATCAGGGCAAAACATTTCGCGCATAGTAGGGCAATTAATATTTTGATAATTAAATGTTTTTATTAGACTGAACCACATTAATTTGCTGGCGTTGGATTTGTGTTAACCTTGCGAGGAAATGCGGCATAGGTAGACACTTTCTACTGGCAGGAAACCAATTTAAGAATTTTTTTGGGACAAACCCACCACACTATTCCCAAACCACTGCAACCACCAGAAAAGTGCCGAGACAATGAAGCTCGACATGTCCCGGAGAATGAATTTACCTGTCTTGGGTCCTGCAACGAAATTAATCAGAAAAGAATTGTGGATGAGTAGAAAAAAAAATTCAGTATATTTTCGAAAGTTTCAATTTCAAAGGTTTAATTTAATAAATCCCACTTCTTGCTTCATTAGATGACCTCGCGCTAAATGTACTTTGCCCCAAATGAAATTAGGTATCGCGCCCCCACTGAATCGAGGTAGCTAGAACCATCTCGTGGAGGCAAACGCTTTCTGCTAATTTATAGGTCTGATTAGGTATTGCCGAAACGTTGTTGGACTTTACAATTCCCATTGCTAGTTTTACGGCCACCTGATATATGTTGGGTAGTTTTGTGGAGATTTCAAAACAAGTTTTGTTGGCAATAGTCTGACAATGGGCGTCAACATCATCATCAACCTATAACAGTCCACTTCTGTACGTTTCCCAATTTCCTCGCGCGGCAATTGCTTCGCGAGTCTGTGCGCTCTGTGTGGACGCACCTAATCACTAAGCTACTGAAAGCGCCACTAGCGCTGCACGATCAGACGATCTCAAAGTCTGATCATCAACCATACCGTTTGGTCATATAATTAAGCCGGTTGCGAGCACTACTCACGAAAACCGCCACTTGTTTCATCAGAAGTTAATTAAACTATTAGTTAAACGCAAAGCATTATTAAACCATTCGTTAAAAAATGTACAGTATTTTAAAAGTTGAAGACTCATGCCTACAAAATATAACAGCTGTTCTTTTTCTGTACACTTTCTAAAATTAGTTAATATTATTCGATGCCTGAGGCCTGATAATAGACTCTTAAAAACTTGTTCTTTGAACGCCAAAGAATCTCCATAATTGTTCAAAAAAAGATGAATATAAATTGTTGGGATAATTTTTGCTCAATATTAAAGGTTACAATAATAATATTTAGAGAGGGCTAGTATTTGCAAGTGCGATTGCTAAGCTTGATGTCTTGGGTTCAATTTCTAGGCATCAGCGTTCAGCGATGTTGGGTTTATGCAACAAATAAATAAAGTACATTTATCTCTCAGTCACAATTACCTAATAGAGGCGATTTTTTGTATCGTGGTAAAATCTTTAAATGAGACCACGAGGGACTGTGAGACTCGTACTGACTAAAATCCAAGGTTTCCTTTAATAGTCCATTACGTTCCAGAGTCATGGTTACCCAATGAGACAGTGCCGCGACGTCGGAGTCTTGTGGCGCTAGCAAGTGCGTGAAAAAAGTAAAGTAAATATGCCGATTTCTATGTGAAATTCCTTTTGTGTAAATTTGTGCAATCAGTATTCCTCATAGATTTATCAGGACTCATTTCATAATATTAGCACGATTCAAGAAAAGCTGTGCAAACTTTAAAAAAAAAATCTGCCCCGTTAAAAACTAGCAACAAAATAACCCACTTGAAATTCCCCCACAACAGTAATGGACTATCCCACTGTCTACCTACTTAGAATACTTGGTACTAAGAATGAAAACTGGATGTAAAAGTGAGAACATCTTCGGCATACTAACGGGGGAACTACAAAGTTGTAAAGAGTACCTGTTCGCTGCGCATCTAGGCCAGATACAATAAACTTTGATTGGATGGTCGGTGATCACAGCCGTGGTGTTACGTTCTGCTTTCCTGGTGTATGTAGCTCGTTAATTAGTTTTTCTTTATGCTGTTTCTTCAGTCAATTTGCTGTCATTTTCTCCAAATTTTTGGTTTTAAACGATCCTTGTGCATTCCAGACCTTACTTTAGGATCGAGATCCGTTAAAACGTGATGTTGTGATTGAGTATATCTATCCATCCATGCATCCAAGCTTTTGCATTTTATAATAACACTAATTCTTGCTAATGGCTTTGCCCGCGTGTTTCTCGAAAATTATCCTAACGGAACACAATACCGCGATTAATAGCGCGGGCCTCAAGGAGTCGTGGCTGGAACGTAAAGGACTATTGAAAAACTCCTTGGATTTAAGTCAGTACAAGTCAGACAATTCCTCTCGTCCTGCCCTGGGAGGGAGAACTCATTTGATGATTTTAACACGTATGAAAGAAGCTTTGGTATAAAATATCCGCCTGCCGGGGTCGCGGGACTAAAAGTTTGTAAGCTATCAATATGCCATTTTCTATCAGAATCCATTCAACAGTTTTTGTGTGAAAGAGTATCAAAATCCATCCTCTACGCTCACAAACTTTCGAATTTATATTAGCAGGGAAGTAGGGATCATTCAACGACTAGTTAAAGATTACTATTCCATAGCTAACAGCGAACGTGCCGCAGCCTATAGCGAGCAGTGATTTGGCCAATTAGCGCACTCGAAGTGCATTGCAGCGCACTAAATGCAGAAAATTGCACCAATCAGAGGGTACGTGCGTTACGTGTCGGGTCGTAATGTGATCTCTGGTCTGTGAAACTTGTAGTTTGTGAACGTGTGTGGAGCTTATAGCGAATCTAATAATGGTGTTTGAGAATGTTTGGTTCAAGGTACTTTTCGGGTAACTAAAAAGTATACTACATTATTTCGAGACTAAGATATTTCAATTCCTTGCAACCTAGAAATTTTGGATTACAATATCGGCTTGTAAAATTAAATAAAACCTAAAAGTACAAGCTTGACACATGTCGCTGCTGAGAATCTCGATTTAGTTCACATCTTTGCTCTGTCACATCACTGAGTTCGCACATAGCGAATTGCCTGCAAAAGATTGTCGTGGGTCTAGTGGGTGCAGTAGGGCCGTCTTAACCGTATTGGAGACCCTGCATGTGCACTCTTTTTTTATTTATTTTTACGTGGTAAAATCACCAAATGAGTCCTCAAGCCCCCATTCTGTCATGCAGACTTGTACTGATTAAAATCTACGGTGTCCTTCAATAGCCCTTTATGTTCCGGGGTCACGGTGATGGGATAAGTCCCGCGACCCCGGCAGGCTTTGGCCCTCTGAGAGGGGGCCCAGTCATTATGCTGACGCTATTTGAGGCCCGCGTGGAACACGACGCGTCGACCCGGGCATGGTCCATGGTCGGACAGCGAGTTGCCCTTTACTTGTTGGAAACTTTGACATTAATTTTACGAAAAAAAATGTTCTTCGTTGGCACGGAATTAGTGTGCTAAAGCATAAGTTTTGATAATAATGGAGAAAGATATTAGTATATTATTATAAAAATTGTATCAATATAATATGGTTGATTATTAACAAAAAAAAAACAGATCAATTTCTCTCCAGTTTTATCAAGTCTACGGAGGCTTATATAATGTACGACTACGTCCTGAAAGCTTCAGTTCAATTATCCACGAACCAGACTCAAAGGGACATGTTGCGAATAATTCAGCAAAAATAGCATCTCTATTTCACGAAATTCCATGCAATCCGGTTTTGACGTGAATATTGAAATAAAATAAAAACACAAGTCTCGATGTTTTCCCACAATATTGCATTTCGCGCGGACTGGCATTGCATCGCGTGCCTGCAATTTCTCTATTCATATGAAGTTTGAAGTTTGCTTGCCAGTATCATATTCACACATATGCAAACGACTGAAACTGTTTTGTGAACTTTTGCTGTATTAGAACAGTATTAGAGTCCATTTTGGCGTATTTCGTTAGTGATTTTATACTATTAATAACACTAATTTTGCCTTATGGTAGTAACACGCTATTAGTAATTATTTTTACCAGTATAACAGTAAATCGCTCAGATTGACTGTGCTGTACTACGTGTCGTAGGATTGATTTCCGCACTGAACACATATTTTTTTTTTTTACATTACAATAAAATACGTACGATAATGACTGCATTAGTTATATACTATGTCGCAGTCATTAACGCCCATACAATAAAAGTTTACGCATTAGCGTTCCAGCGTAAAGAGTAAATGAAACTAATTATATAATATAAAGAATACAGAAAACTTATCTAAAAATACATAAAGAAAATAAATTGTTGTAGTTAAAATAATATGTGAGTGTTCATACAGCGTGCGTGCCTGTGAGTGTATGTGGTAAGTGTTGTGTATATGTGAGAATGTGGGTGGTGAGTCGTGTGTGTGTGTACGCGTAGTGTGTGGTGTTAGGTGTGTAGGATGTTGTAGGTATTAATTGTATGTTCAGAGTATGTTTGTAATTTTATGTTTTTACTAGAATTTCAAGTTCTTCATAGGTCAGACCATGAAGCCATTTGTCAACATTGACTCGACACTCTCTTTGAGTTAGTGGATAAATGTTACATTCTTCATTTACTCGATTGTACAAGATAGGGCTCAAGTATCTATATTGCCGTCTAACAACACCTATGCTGACTGGCTCAGTTGAACAAACTCTATCGACTCTTCGTCTGCGTTTGATGAGGTTAACGTCGAAGGTGAGTTCGGAGTGCTTGCGCAGTACGGTGCTAAGAACATATGAGTGTCTCACTCTCGGTACCTCACATAGTGCGTAGAGTTCATTTGTGGGGAAGCGGATTGGTTTACGAGTCATCTTTTAAAATGGCCCTCTGTGCCCTCTCCACTCGCAATAAAGATGATTTACCAGAACTGCCCCAAGCTGCTATGCAGTAGGTTAAGATTGAATGAGCCAGAGCATAGTAAACTGTTCTTAAAGTGGACAGATCGGCAGAAGCCCTCAAGTTTTTAAACACATATATTAATTTCCGAACTCTGCCCACCAGCGAGTTTATATGTTCAGTCCATGACAACACATACAATTATCGATATATATACCAAGATACTTCATAGAGTGAGTAGGAATAATTTGAGTGCAATCACAGTCCTGATTTGTGTCCGAGTTACATTTGTGAGCTGTTAGTGTATAGGTAGACGCCGGCTGAGAAGATCTACGAGGGGAAAAGGTCATGAATCTAGTTTTATCTAAGTTAAGTGTCAGCAGATTTTTTCTTAGCCAGGTCATAGTAATTCGAAGAGCGGATTCAGCATGTTAGAGTGTATCGGACCAATCATTACCGTGTACAACGATTGCAGTATCATCGGCGTATGTTATAATTTTAGAGTTGATTAAAGGTAGGTTGCAGAGATCATTAATAAAGATCAGAAATAATGTAGGTCCAAGTACGCTACCCTGTGGCACACCGTAATTGATAAACTTGGGTGCACTTATGTAGTTTCCTATTCTAGTAGTCTGAGAACGACCTGTTAGGTAACTTGTAAAAATTTTTATTTTTAAATCTTGTAAATATTTTCTATGAATTAATTGTTTTGTAAAGTCACGCATGATATAGAAGAAATTCCTAGTGTTTCCATTGCTGGGCATGATTATAAATATAATAATTTAGAACAAAGTTTAAAAAAAAAAACAATTTATTTTTAGTTTTGTCTACAGAAGAAAAGACATGAAAGTAAAAAGATCTATCATCCTGTATCTACGTCAGAATAGTCATTTCTTTTCTACATTTTTAATATCACTTATTAAAAATGTAGAAAAGAAATGACTATTCTTCAGTCGTCTACGGGTAGGGATGGGCCACGCTCGGTCTTTGTCTATTCTTTGTAGAAAAGAAATAGGATTTGTCATCTTACGCATGCTGGTCGGTCATGTGTCCTTGTGTACATACCTACACCTCTTTTGTATGGACAAATAAATCCCAACACTTTTAAAAGTTAAATAATAACATGCATGATGGATTAAAAAATACATAACTGGAATCCATGGAATGAAAATGTTTATAATCCATTGAAGCGGATGTTCAATCGCTGTATGTTAACGTTTATATTTTTGTTATTTATTTGTTACCTTTTCAATGTTCAACTCGGCGTATTTTTAGAGATTAGCCGTTGCTTTTAGTTCAGTAAACTGATTGGGGTACATTCGTTTATCAATCCTTACTAATTTTATAAAAAACGGAAGTTTCGATGTTTGAATGGATGGATGGATATTTATTTATTAATAATTAAGTAATGACCCTAGATTGGCTCCCGAAACGGCAGATGAAAAGATCGTGAGGAAACCAGCATACTGAGCCCGCGTGGTTTAGCCCACTCCTTCTCACAGAGAGGAGGCCTGTGTCCCAGCAGTGGGATTATTATTACCCTTCTAATTTGGCTTCAGACGAACACAAGTGTAATTATGACAACGGTAGGTTATAATTTCCCTTTTGGTATAATAGCAAAAGGGCAATTATAATAATAGAACTTTAAATATAAGGATATTGTGTGATGGTAGGTAGGAAGGGTATGTATCAAAGTTCAAAGTACACGTGGCAAGTTGATACTTACAAAATTGTTAGGAAATAATATTCTTCCCTTTGTGTTATCTTGAGCTCTTATTTAAGAATCACAATAGGTTTTGATAAGTTCGCCACAAAAATTCCACGAAAAAAAAAGGCTTAGTTCTGTTCTCCTAGTACTTTCTGTTCAGATTCCACATTGTGTTCTCGTTTTCGGTACCTAGATGTGCTGGATTTTATTATTTAATTATTCTGCTATCCGGTAAAAGAAATGAGGCGAATTCACAACAATCAAAAAATAAAACAGATACCTTTTGGATAAATACATACCTACTTTTTTTCAAGGGGAATTAATTTTGAGGCGATCTAATAATAGCTAATCACATAGTAGTACAATTATGTGTATTCGTTCATTTAATTTGTGCCTTTAAAGTCAAACAGAATCCCTACTTAAAGTACTGTCAGTAAAAAGTTAAATATGCGAATATAATATAATTTTTCGTCTACCTTTTCATAATTATTGTTTCATTTTTATTTCAGCCCTCTATTTTTGTGTTGGATGGTCCGTTTATCGAAAAAGACTAACAGCAGCCCCTACTAAGACAAACGAGCTGTAAGTTCACTTCCACTTCATCTTGTTTTGAAGTTCTCACGTATTGCCAACGTGTTTTCTTTTTTAATTTTCAATCAGCCCTTTCATCCTGGATGGAGTGGAAGGGACTGTCAGACTCGTACTGACTAAAATCCACGGAGTTCCGCAGTCGTTTGGCCCTCTCTGACGACCTGTCAGATTGCTGCGTCTGTACATTCGATCTCATTCTGTGAAGTTTTCCACGTGATGTTTATTTAGTGTATAAGTTATTACAGCATCAGAAAGTTTACTGAGACGTAGCTTATTTATTTGTTGTTGGTTTTGAAAATTATGTTTGCCATTGTATTAGTGCTTTGAAATTCTAGGTAACTTATCTATATATATAAAATTCAAAACTGACTGACTGATCTGACAACGCACAGCCCAAACCGCTGGGCCTAGAATCTTGATATTTGGCATAAGCCCTCCTTATACCACATAGATGAGCACTAAGAACGGATTTTGCGAAATTCGGCCCCTAAGGGGTTGTTTTTGGGGTTGATAGTTTGTATGAAACTTCGCTACTACAGGTGCTAGGAATTCCAAATTTTGCATGGGGTGTCTTTTTAGAACGTAGATGCTCACTATGACGGGATTTTGCGAAATCCGACCCCTGTGGGGTTTGTTTTTGGGGTCGATAGTTTGTATGAAACTTTGATACTACAAGTGCTAAGCGTCTCAAATCTTGCATGCCGGTTCTTTATAAGACTTAAATACTCAACAAGTTAGAAATTTTGTGAAACTCGACACCTAAGGGGTTGTTTTTGGGGTTAATAATTTTGAGACTGAATTTTTTACATATGGATTCTTTTTTGGACGTAAGTGATACTAAAGACGGGATTTTGTGAAATTCGACCCCCAAGGGGTTGTTTTTGGGGTTGATAGTTTGAATGAAACTTTGTTACTACAAGTGCTAGGAGTCTCAAGACGTAAGTGATAGTTAAAACGGGATTGATGTATTGATACTTAGAGGTCTCAAATTTTACAGGAGGTTCTAATTTAGACATAGGTTCTCACTAAGAGAGGATCTTGCGAAATTCAACCCCCCCAAAGTTTTGGGGTTGTTAGCAAGGAATTCCAATATATTCATTGGGGTTATTTTAAGAACGTAGGTACCACCCAAGACGGGATACTGCGAGTAGATAGAAATTTTGTTGAATATTGATTTAGATTTTCGAAAAGTATCCCTTATAGAGGGTGGCTGGGAGTAAAAATTCACAAAAGCAAAGTTCTAAAATCACGCGGACGAAGTCGCGGGCGGAGTGCTCGTTTATTATAAACGGGGTTGTATTCAAAGAACTTTAAGCAATAATTTAACGATCCCATGTTTTGATTCAATGGTTTACTTTTGAAATGTAAAAAATCCTTTTTTATTGGTTATTTTGGTAATTCTCCACCTATGGAAATCAAAACATAGTTTTTTTTAATCGTACTAAAATCACTAATCCCAGGGCGGGACAGGAGAGACTGTCAGGTTTTTACTGACTAAAATCCACGGTGATCCTTCAATAGCCCTTTAAGGGCTTTAAGCTCTAGGGTCACGGTTCTCTGATAAGACAGTACCGCGGCCCTGGCAAAGATGGCCCACTGAGGAAGCCCCTTCAGAAACATGGCATATTTACATACTTTGTATTCCCAGAGACATTTAATGAGTAAAGGAGGTCCTTTGGTTAGGTGATTCTTTGAATTTCTTGATATTATTAATGATGTTGATTTTGTGTTATTTATTTTCCTAAAATCAAAACATTTAGTCTAAAATAAGTACTTTCTATCTTTACATCATTAGAATTTTTCTCTTGATCGAACATAGACAAACCTAATGGCCTCGTTTGGCTATGTCTCTATGTCTACATATCGACCTTTTTCAATTGGGTAAGAAGTTTTTTAGTTTCAAAGATTATTCGTTTTTCAATTCTTTTGGACAAAACTCTTTAAAAATGGATGGATAAATATTTTGCTAAACGCAAAACTCGAGACAGGTTGGACCAACGGCTATTTTTCTTTACAGTTCAGATTTAATCAGGAAAAGGTTTAATGTTATAGTGTCAACTCTCATTTTCAATAAAAGAGGCATCATAAATTAAAAAAAAATATATAAATGTAAAATCTTATTTTCCATAATAAGAAAACTTACTTTAAATATAATAATTCCAACACAAAACTTAAATTGCCATTTCCATACATTAAACATGGCGGAAAACGTTGGCGGGAAGTTTTGAAAAGTGGCAACACATCAGTCTAATGTCAAAGTGTTACGCGGGGAAATGTCGTGTGGGGCGTGTGACGTCATGCAGTGATGTCACGGTATTAAGCATGTATGACCCATTTACGTTAAATAATTTAGTAAATTTTAAAGCAGCGTTAGTTTCATAATATAATGGAGGGGTGTGGGAGTGACAAGGATTATAATAAGCGATCTCACGAAGAGTGTTTTGAACGTCATTTTCTAAACACCAACGGTGTTTAGTTTAGTGAGGACTTTTCGAAAGTTAGTTAATTAAATTCTGTGTCTTTCTTGGAGTTACATGTTTGATAAGTGCCTATACGGGTTCCTTAAATATACAAAACTCAGTCAAGTTTACTACGAGTAAAGTCTTAGGTATAAATGGCTGGACTGGAAATGCACAAACACTGTAAAATTAATAACAGGTTAATTTCAATAGCTGTCAACGTCACGCGTTGGTATTTAGCATTTAAAACAAACTTATTATACATCGGGTGTGTAGCCATAATCCATGAATTGCGTCTTTATATCGCCAGCGTAACTACCCCTAAGAAATACACTTCTATTGAAATCAATAAACTGCATACTCAGTTAAAATCATTCCTCTACTATTCTTTTCTGATTAATTTCATTGAAGGATCCAAGACGGAAATTCTTCCAGACACGTCGACCTTCATTGGCGCTTATCTGGTGGTCAATACTCTATTCTAATTTTCAGGAATGCTATGGTTTGAGAGTAGGTGGGATTGTCCCAAAATAAAATACTTCAAACATTGGTGCCCCTAACTGGCTCAGCGAAACACGTTTATTTTTTATTCTTTCATATCAAAAGTGAGTAATAACGTGGTGGCTACCACGTTATTACTCATTTTTTCTTTAAAATCACGATTCAACAAAACATCAATTTGGACTTAAAAGATACAACAAAACCCTCCCCTAAAATGTTGAAAATAAATAATAATTAAAATAAATTTTCGTAACACAAATACGCTTCATTTGCGTGTCACAACACATTGGGCATTAATGGCGGCTGACATGACACACACATTACATTAACTTTTGACAATCAACCCAGATTTGTTGGTAGCTTTTAGTTTTTAGTTGGTTAAGCCCCTTTGCAGTTTAGGGTTGGGCTGGGAAAATATTTTGGTTAAGTTAAATTGATATGGCAAAGCTGGCAAGCAATGATAAGGTATTACTTAAAATGGTTTTTTTCAGCAAGGAATTGCTGAAAAACGAGGTGTTTGTTTAACTTTAACATTCATTTTCATCATTTTCAGAAATTAGTAACTTTACACACAAACACCAGAAAAGTACTTGTTCCGTGTGGGAATCGTAACCGCGACGCACAGTTGAGCAGTCAATCGCTGAACCACCACGCCAACCATGCATTCTCAACATAAATTCAAAAATTAAAAGGTTAGACGCGCTCTAACCTTTTACTTTTTGAATTTATGTTGGAAAAAGAATAGGCTTGATTCAGATGTATTAGTATATAAAAACAACTTAGATATCATCTGCCTAGCCTTTTCCCAGCTATATTGGGGTCAGCTTCCAGTCGAACCAAATGCAGCTTAATATGAGTATTTTACATGGAGTGACTGCTTATCGGACCTTCACAACCCAGTAACTGGGCAATACGATACCCCATAGTAGGACTGGATTTCAGACTTATGAGCTTCTGACTTACAGTAACGACTGTCAAAGATCTTAAAATGACAGCCGGAACCAACGGCTTTATGTGTTTTCCAAGGCATGGAGGAAACTCAGTATGACAGATGGTCACCCATCCACAGATCAACATTGCGCAAGCGCTGCTTAACAAGGAACATCGGACTGTTCGGCTGATGATTTACAACTCCTATCCATATACAATACGTAAAAGTTAATTATAACCAACATCGAAAAAGCAAGACATTATCACTTGTAACAATATTCTTTATTAGGATAGTACAATTTTATTCTAGAATATAAAATACAATTTAGATTATATAAAAAACACCGTTCAGCACTTCACAGTTCACAATAGTACACAGTTCGTTTGATACATACAGGAGGTTAGGCTATAGAAGTAGCCTCAGCAGGAGAGGACTCAGGAGTGACCTCAGTAGTGTCCTCAGTAGGAGAGGTCCCAGGAGTGATCACAGTAGGAGAAGTCCCAGGAGTGACCGCAGTAGGAGAGGTCCCCGGAGTGACCGCAGCAGGAGAGGTTCCAAGAGTGACCTCAGTAGGAGAGGTACCAAGAGTGACCTCAGTAGGAGAGGTACCAAGAGTGACCTCAGTAGGATAGATTCCAAGAGTGACCTCACAGGAGTGACTCAGAGGGTAAGAGGAGATCCCTCAGTTGAGTGACTTAGAGGGTTGTATAGAAGTCTGAGATCGAGTCCAAGCTGTTGACCATTCAACAATCCGAGATAGAGAGAACCCATTCCTCTGACGGCCTCCGCTTTTATATCCGTCAGATTGTTTTCGTAATTTCTTCTTTTCTATTTTCAAATATTAGTTTCATCAAAGGTTTGGTCATATCAGACCAAGGAGGTCTGCGTGCGTTTACATAATGTAAAATTTAGATTTAAGTTATTACATACATAATTATAAAAATAGAAAATACAATGTTTCTGTGAAATCAATTAGATAAAATAATTTAATTATATAAAGCAAATTAAAGCAACATCATAAACAAGAAACTATAACACACTTTACCAAACACCAATTTCTAATAAATGGATCTATCCTAAAAATACCGACGCGTGGTCACTCAAATGCGAAATGATACGAACTAATTATGCAAACTATCTAAAAAATAAACACGAACTATTTATAAATGATACCCTCCGCGAATAAAGTATTAAAACTAACAAGATGTACAGTCATCAGAAATTAAAAACCATCAACTGTTTTGCTTTTTCGCAATTTTTCTGCAAAACTGCAGTCTACAATTTTGTAAAATTTAGTTAAATAGATAATAGTCCTTTGCTCATAAGTTTTTTTTAGCGTGGTAAAATCATCGAATGAGTCCGAAAGTGTGTGAGGTACCTACTGACTAAAATCCACGGTGTCCTTTAAGGAAAAAATATTAGGGAATCAGTCATTAATGGCCGACAATGATTTTGTCAGTTATTTGGGTTTAGGGGGTCAACTTTTCCGTTAACGAAGACTCGGGTACGAACGTAACTAACGTGAAAATCTGTGGGGAGTTTATTAGCTACGAGCTCTATTCACTTTCGAGTTAGATAAATAGCTCTATTCAATATCAAAAGAGATTTATTCGTGAAATAGCTATTCCAACTTGGAAATGAGACCTATTACGTGAAAGTATTCGAACGGTTTCCAAAATATCATGCCAAACCAAAAAATAATTCAGTAGAATGATATTGCTCTTGAACCTCACATAATGCATACATTTCATTGCTTGTGACTGTACCGTGAGATCTGTCTAGTTCTTGACGACTCTGAGCGTTTAACGTAAACTAGGTCTAGGTCACTATGGATAGATTAAGACCTACTTATGAAAGTGAGATGATAAATATCAAAGTGAAGCGAAATAGTGATAATCCGTTTGCCCATTTGCCGCAAGATACACGTGTAACCTGCACTGGACTCGCGTGGTGGACTATGGCCCACTTCCTTTCACAGAGAGGAAGCCTGTGTTCCAACAGTGGCGTATGTAGAGGCCGATAATGATGATGTTGATGATTTCACGTAGTTATATTTTCTTTGTTTGTAAAAGACGAAGAAAATAAGAACTAGATGTCAAAGGCCTCGAGAGCTGGAAGGAAGCCTTTGCTCAGCTTTGGAAAGAGGCCTCCACATCAGCATGAAAAATGCCAAAGGTGCAATATGCGGTCAACAGTTAACTTTGCGATCTGCAATCGCTCCCTGGTTACATAGAAATATCACAATACGACGATATAGCGAGTTCTTGAAATTGAAATTCAGGATGAAATCAAAGGGTTTCGTGCGATCGATATCAAAGGGATATAAATAACTATACCTACCTACTATATTTGAATATATCAAGAGCCTGAACAACTAGATACTCGTACATACCCATCTCCTTTTACATTAGAAGGAGGACCCTCGAGGACGATTGTGAATACGTCAGACTATTATCATGGAATAAAGTTTTTTTTTATCAGCCACTAGCACTTCGCCTACGACTTCGTCCAAGCGAATTTCAAACCTTTCCTCTGTTGTGGCCTTAACTTAGGTTATGAGTATTAGTGATTTATACCATTTATTTTCATCACCACTGCTCTTAAAATTTTTAAGGAAAACATCGTGTGGAAACCTGAAATTTAAGAACCAAAAACTAGAAGTAGTGTTCGCGTGGTGTGTTACAGCACCGTCCTTCTCACGGTGAAAAGTCCCAGCAGTGGTAACTTAAAACGCTAATTATGATATGTTAATAATTGTGTAAAAAAAGACGAAAAAGACCTATCTGCTACGATTCTTTTGTTTCATCTTTTTTCTCGTCATTTATTAACAGACACCAGTTGCTTTACAATTACAAATCCAAAACTTCATTATTAGTGATTATATTCCTATAACATTATTACAAGATTGAAAGGCCCGTCAGAACGAGGATACCAAATTACTGTGCTATCATCGCTTCATATAATTTTCGTATCTTTTGTGGTAGCCATTACGGCCTTGCCATTATGTACGGACGAGGCAATTCTCTTCGATTTTTCTCGATGAATAAGATGGCTCTTAACGTCATTTGCAGGCGTGACTTCGATGTTTGTCAACCGGGGAAATGATATCAGGGGTATTTTTGACATAAAAGTATTTTTAGTATAAAAAAGGTATTTTTTATTGTCTTTCTCTCATACCCGTATGTTTTGGGTCTAATAATTATGTCAATCTCTTGCAGTCCGCAAGAACAGACTCTCGAAGTGATGAGAAATTCGTAAAATATAAATACCCTCAGAGCGAGGGTAATTATAGGTACTTTATTTCTCGTAGGTAGATCTTAATAAAAGATAATTCACTCCATCTTTACTAAATATAAGACTTCAGTCTCAGGCTTCTAACTATTAATTAGCGCCCACCAATGCTACCAATGGCGCAACTAAGCACGCTCTATTAAGCACGAAATACCCTCAATCGACTTGACCGCAGAACTGTTGCCTCATTGGCTATCAACAAGCCAATTACTGGCACTCTTACGCACTATTTACCCATTATGCTTTGTGTCTTTGTCATTTCGAACAATTGGCATTGAACAAACCGTATGACATTACGCATTTCATTTCCCTCAAATGAAAAACAGACACGTTCCAAAACAGAATGATCATAGAAACGTATGGCGCAATATATCGTCAAACGGCCTCCGCGTAATGGCCATTTGCTCAGCGGGTGAAGGGTTAGGTCGAATAAATGACATTAGGACTAGATTTCGGAATAAATATTCGGATGAAAGGTATAATGTTTGGTCCATGAGCTCATAAAGTCTGACCTTAAAAGTTATCCGATTCTCCAAATACCTAAATATTTTTAACAAAAAATATTTCAGGTTTTTGTGATCAACCTTTTTTTTTGCGATATCGTATTACTGTCGAGTCGAGTTTCTGTTCATTTTCCCCAATTTTCCTGATGAAGCGTCCATTATCGTCGATACTTAGTTATATTAATTTTTGGTTGGAAAAACTTACTAGTCTCTTCAAAGTTATCAGATATCACGACAGTAACTTTAGCTCGGGACTGCGGTGACTCCCGAGTAGAATTTGGGGCGAATTTTTATCCACTCTTCTTATATCAAATAACTGATTTATTACGATCGACGTCGTGCCGGTTATCAATTTGATTTATTTTGTGTCTGATCCACAATAAACTTTATCAGTTTGTTTCTCATACTTTTTTGAACGGTACTTACGAGTATAAGTATAGTCAGGGCAAAAACATTTTTAGTGATGTGATCACGCATAGTCATGCATTGTTCTAAATAAAAGATTCGGTACTTATATTTGCAAAGACTTACTACCATCTTGAGGTCTTAGCACAAGATTTTCTTATTTTACATTCAGCGTACGAGAAGAACCTATGTAGGTTACGGACGTTGTTTGTATGGAGAATGATAAAGTGCCCACCGATGAACTATTTTTCTTCGATAAAATTTTCTGATTAGTATTCCGTCAAAGTTCTCATTTACTTTACGTTATTAAAACGTGAAAACTCGTGCTAGAGCATTTGATCCTTAGACGCTGGCTAAACAGAAAAGTCGTAAGATGCAGACGGGGTGCAGACATTTGTCTCTGCAGCTCTTTGTTTGAAAGGGTTCAAAAATGTATAAAGTATAGAAATGTCGCGATGTAAAACATACAGAAGAGATGATTCGCGGGCTCAACGCTAGTACATCTGCGCCTGTCCACGACGTGTCCTCGGCTTACGACTTTTCAGTCTGGCCTGCCCCTTTACAACTTTTACAGTACCAAATATTTTAAAATGAGTGACAAAGAATGGTTCACATAGATTATAGAAGTAATTTATTATTTTAAAACGTGACATCATTTCGTTTAGGACACCCTTCGAGTCATTTCACCAGCGCATTATTCTAGATTATTCACGCTAGAAGTTTCTTAAAACTATTTTAGATTCATTTTGAAAGCAAGAGGGGATTAGTTTTTGAGACGACTGACCGTGTCTCAAGTTATATAAGGTACTAGTTGTTCTCCGCGGCTTCACTCTACCTCCCTCCCCTATGAAGCCCATTAACGTCTCGTGACTCTGAAATAAAAAGGTCAACTGAAAGAACAAGCTCGAATTTAAGTCAGTATGAGTCTGACAATCTCTTCCTACAAACTTAGGATACATTTAATGATTTTACCCCCAAAAAAAAAATACGGTCCCATTTAACTCGTTGATGATGACTCAACGTTTTGATGTGAAAATGGAACGTACAAACACATTTCTTTTATTAGTAGAGATTTTAAATACGCTGCAAGCAAAGATAACTGAAAGCATTTTCAAGTAAGTTATTCAACTGGACATAAATTAAATATTTTTGGTCGACGGGCACATGGTTATCTCTCTATGACTATTGGCTAATCATGAATAACGAACGAATTAATCCACATTTAAAGCATTGTACAAGCAAACATTTGAGTCTGAAAGTTGAAATTAAAATATAAATTGTCCTAAGTAGAGAACTTTGTACGAAAATCTTTCATGATCGCGGATCTATACCCATTGCATTTATTGAATATTTCAATATTAAAATAGAATAATAAATCATCTTATTTCTTTCCCAAAGAAAGCTCCGAAAAGTTTTAAGACCATACCGTAAAAAAGTATTAAAAAAAACAATTTCAGGAATTGAAATACAGGCTACAAGAATTTATGACAGGTTTCCAGCTTTAAGAGTATTTACATAATAATAATCAGAAGTTTATACTGAAGACAAGCGGCGGTATTCCTTGACTTCATTTAAATAGAGATGAAAGATAAATTTCTTGGTCTTCTACTAGTTAATCTTTGCTAGCAAAGATTCCCTGAGTAAAATTGCTTTATTAATAATTAGTTTCTACTCATAGCTTCTACCCGTGTAGTCTACAGCAACTGTTCAAAGGGATATAGTTTCTTTTTTGTTTAGAAAAATATTTCCCATACTAGGATTTTTTTCTGTCTTTATAACCATATTATAACCTTTGTCCCGTAATATTTACAACAGACAAGGAATATCAAAGGTTTTATGTTATGTATTAATGTTACTATCATTGATTAAACACATATTTCATTGTCTGCGCAATCATGTGAACGCATATATAATATGGATGCTATCCAAAAATAGACCTTAACACTGCAGCAAACGGACGTCCAGAATTATACCCAAACAGTTCCATTTCACCACAAATAAAACATTTTCTACTACCAAATTCTTAGTAGCGTCGGAAATTCGACACATACGGTAGAATTCTCATTGTGTGAGCATTTGTCGTGAACCACCACACTATGCGCATCGGTTTAGAATCGTATTATTTCGGAATCGAGTGAAATGTCACACGAACAACGGGTTGTGTTGAGATGTTCTTGGTGAGATTAGGGTGATAAGATCTAGCGGGGAAGGTGATATGGTAGCGTTGAACAAATAGGGTGCATAAGAAGTAACTAGCATTTCTGTAACATCCAGTTATTGCGTTGAAGTTGGAAGTATAAGCCGTCACTCGATAAAAAATATTAATATTCAGCTGCATCTATTTCGACTGGAAGCCGAAATTTTTTGCCTCTTTAATATTATTCGGCAATAATCAAATTGACTATGTTAGTCACGTTTTGGGCCATCATTTCTTGGGAGTAAATAAAACTAAAAGTAAAAGCTAAGTGTTTTTATCGCCCAGCTCAATTTGAATAAATTCTACTTGGCGTATGGTAAGTACGCGCTTGACTAACTAGTATGGGTACAGCAGCCTCATTTTTACGGCTTAGGGTGTTGATTTCTTGGGTCGACGGCGCGTCGTGTTCCATTGCGCGCCTCGAAGGACTGTCAGTTTTCTGCCTCTCATAGAGGGCCAAGGCCTGCCGGGTTCGCAGGACTGACTTATCAGGTAACTATGACCCCGGAGCGTAAATAACTATTGAAAGACAACGTGGATTTTAGTCAGTACAAGTCTGCCAGTCCCTCTTGTCCTGACCTGGCCTTGGGCCCCCTTAGAGGGCCAAAGCGCGCCGGGTTCGCGGGACTGACTTATCAGGTAACTATCATGACCCCGGAGCGTAAATACCTATTGAACGACACCGTGGATTTTATTTAAGTCAGTACAAGTCTACCAGTCCCTCTCGTCCTGCCCTGGGTGGGAGGACTTATTGGATGATATTACCACGTAAAAAAAGGGTTTTGATTTACCCAGGGACCACTTTGGTTACCCGTTGAAAGGGTTTTTGATAGGGTTTTGACAAAGTGTTGTTTTAAAACCCATTTCATATTTGTTACACTTTTTTACGAAAACCCTTATCAATGGGTAACCTCTTCCAAACCCTTTCGATTTGATACCTGTTTATTCAAAAACCCATTCTTAATGGGTTACACTTTCTAATAGTAAGACGTTTTGAACGGGTTACCCCTTCAACGACTGTGACAGGGTTACCCATTGGGACTACAAATATTGTAATTTTATATCTTGTGCCTTTACTTTAAAGTTCTAAACTACATGCATTCGATATGTACGCGTCAAGTCGCAACACGCAGTTATTGCAGTGATTTTAAAGTTAAATGTATTTTTCATTTTGGAGTTGTCGGGATTGTTTCTTCTTCTTATCTTTTTTTACGGAATCATAAAGGTCATTCGATCGTTTCATATAATATAAATATAATACAACTTTGAATTAGATATGCAAATATATAAATAATATTAATATTCATTGTAGCTTTTGATCAGATTTTGTTATAATAAGATCTTAATAAGGAAATTAGCAAAATAAAAATAGGTGCAAAATAGGTTAGAAATTGATCAGGCCCATCTGTATGAAAATCTTTTATTTTTTTCCGAATTTCCAAAAGTCTTAGATCAAAATTTGTTCAGTAACACGAGCTGAGTTACCCCTCGAGAGGTTTTGCGCATTTATGGTGTTAAACGTTGCATAATTAGGTAGAATAACGTCCGTTTCATAGGCGTTTTTAGGGTTCCGTAGCCAAATGGCTGAAAACGGAACCCTTATAGATTTGTCATGTCTGTCTTTCTGTCTATCTGTCTGTCCGTCCGTCCGTATGTTACAGTCAGTTTTTGTCGAAAGTATAAGAGCTATCCTGTTGAAACTTGGTAAGTAGATGTGTGATGTATTATGTGAACTGCATTGGGATTTTCACACAAAAAAAAAAACAAAAAAAAAAACCAAGTTTGGGGGTACCCCCCATACTTAGAATTGAAATTATTATTTTTTTCGCCTGACCCATCATCATCATCATCATCAGCCGGAAGACGTCCACTGCTGAACATAGGCCTACCCCTTAGACCGCCACACCGAACGACAATTCGCCACTTGCATCCATCGGTTGCCCGCGACTCTCACGATGTCGTCGGTCCACCTAGTGGGAGGCCTACCTACGCTGCGTCTTCCGGTCCGTGGTCGCCACTCGAGAACCTTTCATCCCCATCGGTTGTCAGTTCTACGAGCAATGTGGCCTGCCCATTTCCACTTCAACTTGCAAATTTTACGAGCTATGTCGGTGACTCTGGTTCTTCGCCGAATATCCGTGTTCCGGATTTTATCCCGCAAAGCAACTCCGAGCATAGCTCTTTCCATTGCTCGTTGAGTGACTCTTAGTCTATCTAAAAGGCCATTAGTCAAAGACCACGTTTCAGAGCCATATGTTATCACTAGCAACACACACTGGTTAAACACCCTTGTTTTGAGACACTGCGGGATTCTCGATGAGAAGATATCACGTAGCTTCCCAAACGCTGCCCGAGTTGGATTCTTCGGGCGATATCTTTCTCGAAGTTGGACCTACCTAACTGTCCAAGGTAAGTATAAGGGTCTTTAACTTCGAGAGTATCATTCCCAACAACAACTGGTACGGGCGCCACATGGACATTCGACATGACTTTCGTCTTGTCCATGTTCATCACGCTGAGCATAGCATTGAGGTGCTCCAACGATTCTGCCATGATGACTATATCATCGGCAAAACGAAGGTGATTGATGTATTCGCCATTGATGTTGATGCCGAGTCCGTTCCATTCCAAGAGCTTGAAAACGTCCTCCAACGCGTTCGTGAACAGTTTCGGAGAAATAACGTCTCCCTGTCTCACGCCTTTTTGCAATTGGAGTGGTTTCGTGCTCTCTTCCTGAAGTCGGATGGACGTGGTGGCGTTACTATACAAACACTTCAACACTTCGATATACCTATAGTCGATATGACATCGTTGGAGGGACTGCAATACTGCCCAGGTTTCGATTGAATCGAAGTCTTTTTCATAGTCCTCAAACGATAAACATATTGGCCGATTATACTCCTCTGTCTTCTGTATAATCTGGCGGAGCGTGTGAATGTGGTCTATAGTGCTAAAACCTTTTCGGAAACCGGCTTCTTCGAGAGGCTGGAAGTCACCAAACCTGCGTTCGAGATGGTTCGTAATGACTATTGAGAACAGCTTGTAAACATGGCTCAGAAGTGAGATTAACCTGTAGTTCTTCTACAAGCTGTTGTCACCCTTTTTGAAGAAAAGAACAACCACACTCCTGTGCCATGCTTCTGGCGTAGTGCCTTCGAGTATGACGGAATTAAATAACTTCTGGAGGACTAGAAGTACCGGTTTTCCACCCGCTCTCAGAAGTTACGTTGTGATTCCGTCATCGCCCGGCGCCTTGTTATTCTTGAGCTGTTTAAGAATCATTCTAATCTCGTACAGGCTGATGTCCGGGATATCCTCAGTGTAGTGCCGAGTCAGTTTAGCTCTTGCGTCTCAAGCTGTACCGATACTGGGTTGTCGTGTTGATGTGTATAACTGTCCGTAAAACCTCTCAAGCTCTCTCAGGATCTCCGGTTTCGTCGATATGATGCTGCCGTCGTTAATCTTCAGCCTTGTCATTTGGCTTTGCCCAATACATGAATTCTTTGCGAAGACTTTTGAGCCCTGATCAGTTCGATCGCCTCTTTGATCCGTGCTGCACTATAGGCACGCAGGTCACGTCGCATTGATTTCGAGATTCGTCTATTGAGTTTGCCATATTTCGAAATATCAGCTGAAGTATGCAGCCTCATCTCAGTCCGGTCTTGCATTAACTTGATGGTTCCGTTCGAGAGCTTTTGAGGTTTATTGCGGCGCGGATAGAACTCAAACCCCACAGCTTGGACAGTTTCCACCAACTCATCGTTAATCTCGTCCACGGCTTCGCATTCGGTTAGGCACTGGAAGCGATTGTGCAGTTTGAGTTGAAAGTCTTCCGGGTTCTGGATGTGGGCAGGACCAGGTCGGAGCGTGGACTTCACCAGACTAGACCCTTCAAGCTTCACATTGATATTCAATGTGCCTCTGACGATTCGGTGATCGCTACCGGTTTTTACCTTGGCGATCACAGAGACATCACTAAATATTCGCTTCTTGGTCGTCATGATGAAGTCGATCTCATTTCTGGTAGTACCATCGGGGCTCATCCACGAACACCTCCTGGATGGCCGCCTCTGGAAGAAGGAGTTCATTAAATGAAGCTCTTCCTTTTCCATGAAGTCGACCAGTTGCTGATGGCCCCTATGGTTTCGCTGCCCCTACCCAAATGGCCCCACTCTCAACTCATCGCCATTCCGTGCGCCCAACTTCGCGTTGAGGTCCCCCATAACAACGGTGAAGAATGTTTCGGAGGTATGTATGGCCTCGGATATCTCCTCATACAATGCATCTGCTTCATCGAATATGACCTTCAACGAATACCGGTTGGTTATTCTGAGTATAAGGTATGCTACCCTGCTCGACACACTGTCGGCCTTCATAACGTTGTTGATGAGGGACCTGCGGACAAAGAAATCCAACACCACCCTGGGATTTACGGTCTCCTTCCCGGTAGAAGAGCATGTTGCCGGAATCTAGACCTATCGTATCCTGACCCTCTCTTCGGATTTCTGATAATCCCAAGATATCCCAGCGCATTTTACTCAATTCTTCCTCCAGCTCGATAATCTTCTCATCGGTCCTCAGTGTGCGGATGTTGTGTGTTGCCAGGGCCAAAGTTCGTTGGGGGTGGTAGCGGGGCATCTGCCGGGGATTCTTAGCACCCCCTGCTCCGCCGTTACTCGATCCGCTACCTAGACCAAGAATAGCGGAGCTACTCTGCCCCCGATAGTTGAAAAGACGCATCTAACAGTTTTTCCAAAATTGAGTTATATACATTGCCGAAATCAGGAAAAAAAGACGCATCTGCCTGTATTTTTAATATTTTTCTAACTTCATCCAGTGTGGTTTTACCATAACAAAATTAGGCGCTTCTGTGCATTTTTTTACACCCGATTGAAGATGAAAAGACGAATTTATGGGAAACTTAATTAAAAAGACGCATTTATGTAGATAATGTTCTTTTACTTTATAGTGTTTTTTTTAGTTCAGTAATTGAAAAGGCACATATTTCTTCCCTATTTCTAAGAGGAAGTTTAAAAGGCGCAAATAAGTATTTGCGTTTAACACGCTAATAAAAAAATGCTTTTACATTAAGATAAAAGACCGCATCTGACCACTTGCGCTCTTTTTACTTCGTGAAATTGTTTAAGCATAGACGCATATGCCATAAGCGTCTTAATTATTTACGTTGAATAAAAAAAATATAAAATAATACTTAATAAAAAGGCGCAAGTGTACAGAAACGTCTTTTTTTCGTAGAATTGTGAATCAAGCGAGGATTGTGCGGGGGTCGGGCGGGGTATGTTTAGTACGGCGCTTGACCAGTTTCTATGTCAGTTGCGCCCGAGTAGGTTGTAGGAGCACGATGTGTCGCAGTCGCGCAATATTTCGGAGCTTAATTTATCGTAAAAAAGTAAGTATTTTTTATTAGCAAGACGGGAGATAATTTCGACAAGAACAACTACCGCCCAATATCTTTAGCTACAACCACAGCTAAAGTACTTGACGGTCTGCTCGAGAGACAGCTTAAAAACACCTAAATTTAAATGACTCGCAGTTCGGTTTTAGACCAGGACTGGTTACAGAATGTGCAATTATGTCTCTCAAGCAAACTATCAGGCATTACAAAAATAGAAGTACGCCTGTTTACGCAGACTTTTTTGATCTCTGCAGGGCATTTGACCTGGTTAGGTATGATATTCTTTGGCGTAAATTGAACAACACAGGTGTGCCGGGTGAGTTAATCAATAAACTGTTGAGCTAAACAACATCGGAGTGGGATGCTCGATTGATAGTCACTGTATCAACAGTATTAGCTATGCAGATGATATGATGTTGCCCGGGCCATCAATGGCCGCGCTCAGGAAACTGATAGGCGTGTGTGAAGAGTATGCTAGGGTACACGGTCTCTTGTATAATCCTCACAAAAGCGAACTACTGGTATTTAAAGCCAATGGTCGTAAACTGGGAGATGTAGCACCTGTGCTGCTTAAAAGGGTATCTGAGTTTAAATACCTTGGTCATGTGGTCACCGAGGATTTAAAAGATCATTCCTCCTTTCCCTTTCATCCATTGAAAGGGAAAGGAGGGCGGTCCGTTGTAACATGCTGGCACGCACATTTGCGAGGTATAGTTTGGAGGTAAAGATCACTTTGTTTAAAGAATTCTGCCAAAATCTCTACACCTGCAATCTGTGGGTCAGCTACACTCAGCGGGCCATCAACGCTCTCCGAATACAATATAATAACGTGTTCAGGGTGCTGCTGGGGCTTCCACGGTATTGTAATGCGTTTGCCATGTTGGCGCCCGCGCACACAGACGGCTTCCACACGGTGCTGCGGCACGGATCAAAGAGGCAATCGAGCGGAACCATGGCTCAAAAGTCTTCGCAAAGAATCTGTCTATTGGGCAAAGCCAAATGAAAAAGCTGAAGATTAACGACGGCAGCATCATTTTGACAAAACCGGTGATCCCGAGAGAGCTTGGGAGGTTTTACGGACATTTATACACATCAACACGACAACCCAGTGTCGGTACAACTCGAGACGCTTGAGCCAAACTGACTCGACACTACACTGAGACATTAGCCTGTACGAGATTAGAATGGCTCTTTTACAGCTCAAGAATAACAAGGCGCCAGGTGAGGACGGAATCACAACAGAACTTCTGAGAGCGGGTGGAAAACCGGTACTTCTAGTGTCTCAAGACAAGGGTATTTAACCAGTGTGTATTACCAGTGATTATATGTGGCTCTGAAACGTGGACTTGGACTGCTGGCCTTTAAGAGAGACTAAGAGTCACTCAACGAGCAATGAAAAGAGCTATGCTCGGAGTTTCTTTGCGAAATAAAATCCAGAACACGGATATTCGGCGAATAACCAGAGTCACCGACATAGCTCTTAAAAATTGTAAGTTGAAGTGGCAATGGGCAGGCCACATCGCTCGTAGTAGTTTTATTTACAAATAATAAATTAGGTTATGGCTTATATGATAACGATGAACCTACTACACTGTACTATATCAGATATTACTACCTTACGTAAACAATATAGGATTTATAAATAATTTTATAAACATTTTATCTAAGCCAAGGGTTATCTACATACTTTCTAATTCTTAAGATAAAAGGCGGATATACCTAGATGTGCCCATTTCTGTTAAAAACATATACTAGATAGAAAGCGTTTGAAGTTTAAAGGACGCATCTAGCCATTTACGTCTATTCAATTAAGTTTGTCATATTTTTCTCCATTTTTTATGCTAAGATGAAAAAGTTTTTTCATTATTTTTATTACAATAATTTAATAAATTCATTTTATTATTAAACCAAGTTGAAACCTATTATAGTGGGCATTATTTCCAACTTTTAGTATGTAAATATTTTATTTTATTCGAAGACAGCAAATGATTTCCCATTTCATTCACTAAAACATTTTTTTCTCCGTTTTTACTTTTTGTTAGATCCGTCTTTTCAACTATCGGGGGCAGTACTGGGGACTGGGGGCCGTGTGCTGTGGTTTTCAATCATAATGGGGGGGGAGGGGGTTGCCATAATCCCCACGCTTGGCAGGCGGCTTGGGAATCGCAGAACGTCACCGGAAGTTTGCCAAGGACACTGCTGCCCGTCCGTGGTTTGAACGAGATCGAGTTTTTTTTTTTAATGCTTCATAAGTCGTAAACCGCAATTTGCCTTGCAAAGTTACAACCAATTACAAAAACTTTTATATTATGCTTTATATATGTACCCACCCCTGTATTTATACTCTATTCACTCCGTTTTACTGTACTTACTTAATTAAAATACACTTACCTTTGTTCATCTTCAATATTCAGATGTTACTTAAAACTTAAAAAACCGAGAAAGCTTAAAGTATCGTCCTGTGAAACCGAGTAAGAAACACTAATGAAAAATTGTAAATGATTCTAAACTTTCAAGGTCAAAATATATTCCCCTTCTCCAACGTAATTTAAAATAATTTGATTTAAAACCCTTTGAAAACCCTGACAAACCCTTTCAAAGGGTTATCTACTTCAATTAGATATCATACATGAACCGGTAACCTCTTGAACTAGTTAACTTATTGAAAGGGTTACCCTAACGTTAGGGTTTTGAAAAGGCTACCACTACGAAGAGGTAACACTTTTATTGACTGAACCCATATAACCTGTTACAGTTTCGAAAGAATTAACTCATATTCGGGGTTGTACGGTCCCTGGATTTACCACGCAATGAATTCATATTCCGTTAGAATCTCTCTATGACTCGACGTGAAACAGACTCGTTTTTTTTTACTTAGACTTTATTGTCAGGAGTAAATTACATGAAATAATTCATCGGGTTCTATAAGCAAAAAAGAATCGGAGGCAATGATTCTATCAATAAAACAAAAAGGTAATATAAAGCTTACACACTAAGCCCGTAGCCTTACAAGAATATTAGAACAGGAAGTGGTTTACGTTCCTTTTTATTACGAATATCTTTTATTCTTATTGTTACGTAAAAAATTGGCTAACACTTAAACACGTTTGTTTCAGTGAAGTATTTTCCTGAAATACTGAAGCGAGTGAGTGCTCCCATTACGTATTTATGTACTTACGTTTTGTTGCTTTTTTGCATGCAAATATATTTTACAAATGCATAAGTACCACAGCTTTCTTTTATTCGTGTTACTGCTTTGCTTTCGCTACGAAGTGCTACGATTCGTAGCACTTCGTAGCGAAAGCGTAGACCCCGAAACGTAGCAAAAATGTATGTATACGAATTTGTCATTTAGGCTTGATAGATCTACAAATATTGATAATATGTATAAATTTTGTGAGATGATAATTATGTGACAAATCATAAAGCATGATTTATTTATTAAATACCAATGTTCGCATAGTGACAAAAAACGGCAAAAAAGATAAATTTTTTGCCTTCGATGGACAACACGTCAACGTCTTTTTTGATGACGAAGATACAACATTTTCTTCAAGGAATTCAGAAAATGTTATAACCTTTGTCCCGAAAAAATTGATTACAATAATATCTCAAAGTCCCTTAGGTTTCTCATAATAATTTGCGAAGTAAGTTATTTCTTGATTTTCAAGTCAGCAGTTCTATTACGAAAAGTAATTGGAGCATACCGTTCGTTATACAGATCGTGGAAAATCGATATTGAGAAGTTAATTAAGAATTTCTTAGAAGAGATATTTTGGGATAAAGAAGTTGTTCTTATTTGGGGAAAAACATGGATAATTAAGGGTTTACACGTTTTCAATATGTGGAAATCAAACCGTTTATTTTTTTATTGAGAAAGTATGCTTGGATGACGCGGTGGCTGAGCAATTTGGTGGCTGCGTTGCGTAACTCAGGGTCGATTTTTTTTAGATTTTTTCTTGGAAAAGTCATTAAATGAGTCTTCCCATGAGACCCAGGGCGGGGCAGGAGGGACTGTCAGACTTGTACTGACTAAAATCCACCGTGATCTTCAATAGCCTTTTATGTTCTAGGGTCACAGTGATTTGAAGAGACAGACCCGTGGCCTCGGCAGGTTTTGGCCCTCTAAGACTCCCCTCCGTCAGAATGCCATTACATGAGGTAAGAAACAACTGGTAAGAATGAACCTGCGATGTTGATCCCCCTGTCGAACTTAAAGGAGTGCGATGACCTTAAGTTATTATTTTACGACGAGTTGCTGTTATTAATTTTCTGTAGGATCTTCATTTGTAATTAAATGGTGACATCAAACAGATTCTTTATTAACATGAATGAGAACAAGAATAATTATGAACAAGCGACACGACCCGGCTTTACATGAAATCGAATTATCGACCTACCTAGTTGTTTTTCCGAAAATTGAATAGCATAAAAGTCTTGCTTTGAAAATGAATATTATGACGTCACGGTTCAGTGATTGGAATGCTGCGTTGTGTGTCACTGGTTCGATTCCCGCACTCATCAAACATTTGGATGACCTGCAAGTAAATGTATGTAAACGCCCCCACGATACCGGAGATAATCGTAGAGAGTGGTTACGTTAAAATAACGTATTTCACTATATTGTAACTAGCCAATTATGTGCATCTGTACGGAAGTTTTGAGCGTACAGACAAACATAAGCGACTTTGTTTTATATTATGTAAAGATAAATTATTTATTCAAGTTACACAATCTAAGAATGTTGATGGCAATCTAAATTGAGACGAGCCTGAATTTAATAACACTTCTTTACACCGGTGTAGAATCTTGTCAGTATTAAAGGAGTCTCTGACTTTATGATAATAATTTTATTCCTATTTCGAAATAAATAAAGATGCCATATATTGTTTTACTTCTCTCAATAAAAAAATAAGATAATCGTAGTACATTGATACGTCGTCAATGATGACATAAAGTACTATTTCATGGTTTACATTAATCTTTATTAGTATTACAAATGCAAAAATGAGTTTGTTTGTAACGTGCTTATATAACGCGTGTAAATCGCAGAACCAAGGTTAATGAATGTTGGTACAAAAACTTCAAGACCTTGGTGGGATAAGCGTCGGGCATAAATCATCATATTTAAAAAAAAAAAATGTACAGGCCAGGCCAAACTTACTCGTTTTGTCAGCAGAATACGATACATTTTGAAAACCATTGCCACTTAGACCTATAGATATAGGTAAAACACAGTTACAACATTTATTTAAAGCAAAAAAAAACATGTCAAAAATACCTCGGAATATTACAGCTGAAAAAGAAATATACTTATCTAAACAGGGTCATAACGCGTCGGCCTATTCTTCAACTTCACACACAGAAATGTGTACGAGAACTTCTGGTAGCAACCGTGACAGCCAGACTCACTAGTTGATTTTACAACATTTCTAGTAATAAACACTAAGTAGTAGAGTTAACAAGGTCTTCGTATTATTACTAGATTTGTCGTAAAGTCGACTAGTGAGTTTTGCTGTCACGGTTGCAACCAGAAGTTCTCGTATACATTTCTCTGCGTGTTTGCACTAAATGGGTGTCCCGCTCAGCATGTAAATACCTAGCGCTGCTATTCTGTAGGATATACCTACAGTGATATACGGACGTCGACGACGAGAATACCAAAACTGTACCACTGGTTACTATAACTTCAAACCGATTTAGGAGGTCACCCCGGAGTGTGTACTATGAATAGCACCGGGTCAACCAACAAAACAATCATTCTTCTTTTGTTTCCCAAAAACTAAAGGGACAATGAACACTGGACAGGCCGAGGACAAAAGGACATGGAACAAAATACTGTCCCACAATTAAACATGATTTAATTGAAGTTACGAGGAAGTTTCAAACAGAGGAAATTACTACTTTCCTGTCCTTGATTGCTTTTGAAGCTATTAACTGCTTTAGTTGATATGTAAAACATATACCATCAATACTACAAAAAAGTTGATGACGTTATATCAAAGGGCAATTTTTCAGTTACACTTTTCTTTAGAAAAGTGTTCAACAGATTTTTAACTTTTTTTTAGAAAGACGGATAGTTTTTATAGCTTTTTCCCAAGGCGTATCAACAAATTAACTTTAGCATTTATAACAATAGTGAAACCTGGAAAACTGTAAGTCATGGGGAGAGGCTAAAAGTCACTTGATTCCGCTGGACCTTTGCCCAAGGCCTAAGTAGATTAGCATTATAAGAATCAGTTTATATATTTCTTGGGAACCCATTAAAAGATTCGCGTTTATATCGCAATCCAGCAGGGAATATATTTACTGTATATACGACAGTTTATACTGCTTATCCTCATTTAAGTTAAAAAGATTAAATGTTCCAAGATAAACGGAAGCGTTATCGCGGCTAAGTATCGCACCAAAAGAAAAGTCATTAAAGTTAGCTCAATAGTTTTTAAACGACTTGCATAAGTAAACGGGATTTTGAAAGATGGTTCTTGAATAAAAATGGGGAAGAAAAGTTAACTTTTTATTATTCATTTTGACGGCATTCAGTGGCTCATCTATTGGCTGCTACGCTGCGTGTCGCGGGTTCGGAACATACACAAAACAATAAGTATGTTCTACTGGTCTGACTCCTACACGGAACAAATTTTTGTATGGTCTGCAAGTATTTTTTCCGGTGTTGTGTATGTGAATTCAAATGTTTGTAAATGCACTCACTCTCGATGCAAGAGAAATTAAAATGAAGAGAGAAGTTCTTTTGAAAAAATAAAATAGATTGCTCGGGTACTACAACGGCCAATAGCATCAGTGAGCTGTCACTACAAGATATACAAGTAGCATGTGGTTCCGGACCTCTAGGAGATTGACCCCACGTGGACCACATATCCCAAAATAATGCACAGGGGCATTCAATTTTTTTTACTGAATTGTGCGTTGTAATGTTAGCCAACTTTGACCTTAAATAACATAACTTGGAATCATTAGAAAAAAATATGTGTCTACTATCGTTTTGGGTAAACAAATCTCCATGTTTCAAACTGATTTCAGTGTTCACTAAAATGTCAAATCGCAATATTAAATAAGTTTCAGACACAACTGAATATCCCGCGTCCTTTAACAACATTACATTAAGGTTTACCTATACGATCCCACAACAACTTTCCATTAGATTAAATAGTACATTTAGCTCTCGATACATGTCGACGAATTCCGTGAAAAGATTATTGAGTTGTTCTGTTATTCTGGAATTTTCCTAGACAATGTACTCATGTAACAAATTTAGCTAATGGAAATAGTTTTAGAAATGTACGTTTATATAATATGTGAGTTGTCCACACCCAATTCGCGTGTTAACGTTGTTATTTTGGTCCAAGTCAAAAGTACGAAGCAAGTTTGCAATAGAACAGTTTTAGTGGACTCAAAAGTAGGTAATTTATTCAAATTATTGAGAAATCTTTGGAAGACTATTTCATGTAAAATAAATTTTCATATAAATACTATAAAATGTCGCATGCTGCAAAAACTGTGGGCCAAAATAGCTCAAAACTGGAACCTTGAGACAGTGAGGTTGGGTCGCGGTAAGCCACGAAGGACATGGCGGGACGAACTGGTCAGGTTCTGTAATGAAATAACCATCACCTTTTGTGTGGAGAGCTGCTGTGCGCCATATTTTTTTTGGATAATAGTATCAAACCTCAATGACCTCAAGATTTGATTAGATTGATCACAAGAATTCAGCGCTAAAATATTTTGATCCGTCAGTACGGTACCCCACAGTCCCACACGTCAATAAATATCGCAATTCGACCGTTTTATTTCGGATCGTAATATGGATCTAATGTATACCAGTCGCATAATACAACCCGAATTCTATCGGTACGCTTACTTGCCAAAAGAATTTATAGTTTTGTTTTGTTTAAAGTTAAAAGGATCTAGAGTATTTACGTCTAATTGGCTCTAGACTGAATAGTCCCCTGTCAGTTATTTGGGTCAAGTTTATAGCACAATTACACGCTATCAGCTATTACTTATACTGGTTTTAATTTTTAGCAATGTACTCACAACGGTTCCCATTAATGTAGCCACAAAAATGTGATAAAAATGTTTTTGCGTATTGTTAAGGCAATCACGACGGTAGCATAGTTTTTTTTTAAACTACCTGTACAGTGTGGGAATCGAATTAGCACATAGACAGCGCAACAGTAAATTGCTCAGCCACTGTGCCAACCCCGTCGATGTAGATAACATCTTGCTTGTATTTACGGGTAGTTTTTTTTTAAGTATTTCCTTCAAACCACTTCAACGTTGATAACCTAATAATCATCGTTTTTCTAATATTAAGGTTCTATAAATAAAACAGAGACGACCTGGTTAAAATAGTTACAAAAAACATCTAGATCATTGTTCTAGCTACCGAAAAAGCTGGGTTTGTTTGTTGAATCTCAAAGGTAAATACATAACGAAATGAATGTGTATTTTGTTACCTCCTCTTTCAATACTTTTGTATCAACAGTCCCAGATTTCATTCAATACAATAATGTATGTACCTTTATTCAGTTATGTGTAATAGACACTTTGTACTGACAAAGAAGAGCGACTGCAATTTTTGGGAATGGTGTTCAGTTTGTACAGACACAACCTACCCCAATCTGTCAAATTTTACCGATCGAACATCAACCTTTCACTATTGTGATAAGGTAGAAAAGAAATTGAGGTAGGATGATGTGTTGGCGTCTATGCGTTCCAAGGGTACCTACATTTTACCGGGGACGAGTGACTGTCTAACTGTCTGGAACTTAAAGGGCTATTGAAGGAACCCCGTGAAGTTTATACAGTACGATTCTGACAGTCCACTTCAAATAATGGTTAAAGTGTCATTATCATCATCAGCAGCAAACTTACATTTTTGCAGTCTAAAGTATTACTTAACACTACTCTTTTATTACAAAATGAGCTTTAACTCAATCAAGAAACCATTATTTTTAACTATGCTTGTAATTGTACAGCTTCAGAGAAATCTCAGCCCCTTTAGTAGTGATGTCTCTACCAAAAGGGGTCAGTTTTCTCTGAAGCTTACCAATATACCTACGTATTGCTCACCACTGCAAAGCTACAGGGAACAGGAGACATAGATAGGAATTGAAGATCATAGATTAAAGGTCGGTTAGCACCGGACTTGATTAGAATGTAGCCGACATTAGGAACGATTAGAGCTTAGGGCTTCCCGCACACGGGCCACCGGTCATAACCACAAGACTCCGCCACGCCGCATATTTCCTGTAGTTTTCATACATTTTATATGGACTCGCCGCACACGGTTGACGCTGGCGGCCGCCACCTACAATCGGTTGCTCGCTTCTTGTGGCCTGTACCGGCCACTAAACGCCGCCACTCGCCACTCGCTCACCCCTCTCTCTCTTACCTCAGTAACGAATTGGTTAAAAAAAGCAGCAGCCAGCGACCACAAGTGTCGACCACCGGCCACAAGCGGCTGTCACGCGCTTCAGCTTCTCTGTGGCCGCTTCTAGCTTTTTGTGGCGACGTGTTGTGGTTGTGGCTAGTTGCCCGTGTGCGGCGACACTTAGAGAACTTCGTTGATTCAGACAGTCTATTCCCGGGAGTTCCGTTCAAATGTGGATACATTTGCTTGCTACCACAGTTACAAAATGTTCTTACACATGTACTAGGAATCTAGGATTATCCGATGGGTAAGACAGAAAGGCACTTTAGCTTAAGTCCTTGTTCGGTTTGTTTTAAAATTATGACAGGTGTTGTCAGAGGTTTCCGTCCATTTGAATACAATTCTAAGACATATTTTTGGCATGGCATACTTTTGTTAATCCTAATCATGTTTACGCATAATTCCTCTTGTCATACTAATGCTTACGCATAATCATATTAAAGCATTAAATGTGTGGACATAATATCCATGGAGCCTTTCGTTTTCATGTTTACACTGTCTGCAGGCTTTAAAGGAATCTAACCAAACCGAACCTCGGTGATACCTATTTAACATTTAATTTTTCTTCTTTGTGTCGCTGGCACGACGGTATTTATACATTATTGGCCCAAAACTCCGCCATCTCCACCGCGTTATCAGTAGCAGCGAAGAGATTTTTTGGGTGCATGTTTTTGGGCTAAGAGCAGTATTAACGCAGCTCATTTGACATTTTAATTAATACAATAAGCAAACAAATTGTCCTATTTAATTAAAAACCCACCGAGTACCTATTGGGACATTGGGAATACTTGATAATTTTCAATTAGCCTCACCCTTTCGTTAATTTATTCGTTAACCAACTTATTGGCATTACAGTTTTAACTGCCAGTGCTAGCGGACCGGTATACGGTAAGTTATTTTTTACTTTTTTGTTTACTGTCCTCATATTTATGTTCTTTGTTATCAAATTACGGTTTGATTGTGATATATTGTGATTACTTCGCGAGTGTTTCCAAAATATGGGTATTTTCGATTTGTACGAATACATTTTCATTGTGATTTAGTTATCATAATAAACTCGTGAAATCTTATAACCCTAGTAACCTATGTCCAAAGTTTGGTGTTTTAGTACGTACTCGGCTCAGTCAGAAATTCCTATGGTTTCAAAAAAGGTGTCCAATATCTAATGCGTAATACGACTTTATTTTTAATCATGTCTTGTCGGCTTATATTTAAATTATCCAGAACCTTCGATCGTTACTGATATCACGAAATGTAAAGTATATCTGTCTACTTCGTAAAAACCAGACAAGTGCAAAACTCGCATGATTAGTTTTCTGTACTGTATTCGTCAAAGCCAAATCCTTTTGCTGCGGCAGCCATTTTGAATTGAACTCTCTAACAAGATGGTGGATCTGTAACAGTGGTTCAACATATATTTGTCATGTTTGCTTGGAAACTGTTTGTACCTATGAGTAATATTGTATACTTAGGTATTCCTGATTGTTTTCTTGAGTTATTTTGGTGTAGAAAGGTATGAGTAATCTATCTTCTATAATATAAAAATGGATCGCAAAACGTGTTGCTTAGCTCATTACTCGAAAACGGCTGGACCGATTCGGATAATTCTTTTTTTTGTGTTTATAACCATCGGGACCGGGTTTTAGAGGACTTCACCCGTGTGAAGCCGGGACGGGCTGCTAGTATATAATATACTAGTGGCCCGTCCCGGCTTCGCACGGGTGGAGGACCCGGTCTAAAATTTGAGATTTAAACTATCCTATCTCTCAAGTTGGATCGAACTGGTGTGCGAATTTTATTATAAACGGTTAAGTGGTTTAGGAGAGACCATTGAGGACAAACATTGTGACACGAGATTTATATATATTAAGATTTTTCTGTGTTCAGCCGGAATTTTAATGAAATTTCTATTTTTTTAATAAAACCGACACCTCAATGACATCAATCTTTTGAAATGATCGATTGATAAATGGGTTACTAACACACAAAGTAAGATACATAAGTCAGTTATATAATACAAGATAAAACCGTCTTTTAATTCCTATAGATCTTCACTATAGCGTCTACTTCAAGAAAACCAACATTCAAAAAGTAGTTCTGCCCCCAATTCTTCCGCAACACAAGAAGCATAGACATTAAACATTGTATTGTATGCGTTCCGACGTTTGTAGGAAACGTTCCACAGACATAAATCTTCGTATTGTGTGCATTCGATATCTCGTATCTCGCACTCGCTTCGTACGTTGCTTTGTGATTGATTACTCATAAACAGGTAGCGTTTTAGTTTATGTGTGTGGGTAGGGAAATGTGTGTGTGTGAGTTGTTTGTGAGAGAGTTATGTTTTGTCTCATGTGTGTTGAATGAAGACAGCATGGTGAAAAGAGGCTCAAAACGTCAGAGGTAAGTAAATTAGAATTTAGAGTGCACACACCATGACTCAAGTCTTTTAAACGCGGTGTAGGTGCCAGTGTCTATATCATAACATCAAATTGCATTGAAAATATGTGTTAGATACCTCAAATTGTCCGCAGGTTTAGTGGCGGCGCGGTCTTTATTACGCCAAACTTTAAAATGTTGCCAATCAAAAAATTATTCTTGTGATTAAATTGAAAATCTACTAAAGTTTGTCAGATTACTGCCAAGCCAACAATGTTACCGCTCCTCATGCCCTTACGCTAAGGTTGACGCGACAATAGGCTTCAACGCGATCTGCGCTACATGAGCTATTAAAAATAATGAATGCTCACGTATAGGTATGGCTATACCATATATCAGCGATACCACGTGTATAGAGGTATACACCCCTTGCATGTATAACCAAGCAAGCCCTAGCGTGTACCTATGTTTAAACTATACAGTGATCGTTGCATGTATCAGATAGGCGTGCAATCTGTTAAACTTGCACGGTTAAAAACATCTTGCAAACCCTAACGTGTATGACCTCCATAACTAGTTTCGCTCTTCCAGCCGCATCGCAAATCGCTGCTAATGTGGCTTCAGCCTAACTCCTCGCCGAGTTGATCCAAACTGTTAAGCCGTTTGAGAGTATGAACAGATACTTCAATAGTTCAGTTTAGTTAAGTTTGGTTGAAGTGTGTTCTCTTCACCAATTTAATCGCTTGCCCTTAAGTGCATGCAGCGAGGCTTGCCGTTTATGCAAAAGGAGTTTTTGGGGGCTGATGCTAAGCCGGTGTCTAGCGCTTTATAATCGATTATCGACTGAGCTCTGTTCGGGTAAAATAAAAAATAAAAAATAGAAGAAAGCCTTGAAAAGAAGCAATAAATGCCTGGCCATTTGCGTAGTACTACTACTAAGTCTGTCTGAAACTAAGCTTTTCAGACAACTTAAAAAAAAGCAAAGCTGTTATCTGTTTTTCCATTGCTACTAATATTATAAACGTTTGTTTAGATGGATGGATGTTTGTTACTCTTTCACGCACAAACTACTGAACGAATAGATTTGGATGAATGGCAGTGGTCCAACTGCTGGTTTATTAGTTAGACCATGGGCCTTCACTAGGGGCAGTTGTCCAACTTTAAAAATAGTTGAACGACAGCACCTTTTGAGAGTTCCGTGGTCCAATTAATTGGTGGTCCCTAAAAGCCTCAACTGTATAATTATGTGTGTATCATGGTACCTACCTACTGGTTTATTAGTAGGCACTTAGGTACACAGATAGTTTATTAACACATAGGAATTTTTTTCTACCCATTTAATTTTCCTATGGGATAATTTTAGATAAAATGTAGCGGGTAAAGCCGGTGAAAATAACTAGTATCTGTATAATTCTAGAACTACAGTCGTAACATTATGTTTACATAAAGCACCTATTTTTGTATTCCCTAATATCTTATTTCGTCTTTTCATCCATAGAACTCGTAATATTTTTCATCTAATATAATACGGTTAGTCGTACAAAAATATCTCTTTATCGATATTCTATTATAGAACAGACTTTTGTGCTTGTTATGTATGTTTCAGATAGTTTTTTATAAACTACGTCGTAAGTTGTTACTCTCATTTTCAGATAAAATGATATCATACATTTAATTCGCTTGGTTATAAATTCGATGTTATAGTCTGCTTAAGATGAATAAACAACAAATAAAAAAAAAAATACGCCCAAACGGCCCTAGTTGTAGCTATAGTTTAAAACTCTGCGGAGAGATATAAGCAACATTTACGTTTATCTTTGCTGATAAGGCCAATTTACAAAGGCTTATGTTTAACTTACCACCAGATATAGTAAGTACAAAAATAGTAAATGATCACCAAAATGAAACCCATTTTAATGTAAAATTATAACCAAAGTTTTTACATCTTGCTATCCTGTTTATGCGGTTAAACCTAGATGTATCATTCCTTCACGGGAGCAAGTCGACGGAACCCCGCTTCGCGGGGCTTCTGGGTGGTTTAAAAAAAGCAAGCAAGTCAGTAAACAAGCTCAATTTTCATTCTTTCTGAATTAACTAACACACTCACTTAGTTTTCTACTTTCTTATTGATGTTTAATCGGCCAAATACCGGCCTGTTTTCCCACAGCAACTTTTTTGTCATCGCTACGCTCATCATCCCAGGGGAATTCACCCTCTCATCTAAAAACCGAAAAAGGTCGTGTACCTACATCCTGGTTTCAGAGGTGTTTCCTCCCGAGAATGGTTTTGTTTTGGAGTGCACTTATGTTTGAGGTTTTCTTAAGCAGATACTTACTACATGGTGCTTTTGAAAAAGGCGTGATAAAGACTTCAGGATCGGGAATGCGCAGATTGTTTAGCCAAAAACACAATTTTCTTTCTTTCGTTTGTATGTTATTATGTCAGCCCTGACTGTACCAAATAAGTGTTATTTCATTCTTTTAGGTATCTCTGATGTTCCAGGTACTCTCATAGGCAACGTTGAATGCGATCAGGTGGACCGTGTGCAATATGGTATCAAAAAGCATTTTAGTAAGACTAAACGAGACATGGGACAGTACAATTAAATTTGAGGTATTCCACATAGGGCATCCGCTGACATTGGCACCTGAGCTACGGGCCACCTTATCTATTCCACATAAGGCTCCTGTCAAAATGTTTCGCGGGTGCCAGGTGCCATTTTTGCCCTATGTGCGTATGTGCCTCGTAAATTTATGTGTGCACAAAATGATTTTGTTTACATTTGAAGCAGTGTGAAATAAAAAAGTTTAAAAAAATTGTAATAAAAATATATTGCTTTTTAGTACCGAATATAATTGAAATAAATCAAACCGTATTTCCCGGTAATAACAGAAATTGTGATTTTAATATTTACGAATATTTTCCAGGAACCATTTTTTCTGTAATTTTTCAGATGAATCTGTTAATAACTACAATTAATTTTCTCAATTTTAACTATCATCCAATGTGAACTGGCACTTATTTATTGTTTCAAGTTAAAATGGCCTTAATCCGACACTCCTTAATTTTGCCAGTCAAAACAATCAAGTATTTGCGCTCTGCGCTCAAGTAATTTCGAGAACTTATTAAAAGTTACTAATAACTTAATACATTGCGTCGCGGATCAGACAATATTCAAAATAATATTGCTTTTACTTGAATTGTATTTATTTCGTAAGATTTGACTGGACTCCTGGTCTAGTGGTTAGTGACCCTGACCGGGGTTCGATTCCCACCCAGGACAAAAATGTTTGTGTGATGAGCATGATCATTTGTTCTGTGTCTGGGTGTAATTTATCTATAATATGTATGTATTTAGAAATACATAAGTATGTTTATCAGTTGTCTAGACTAGTGTACAAGTTCTGCTTAGCTTGGGACTAGATGGCGTTTTGTGATAGATTTGGAATATTTTATTTATATTTATTCTGGTCAATCTTCAAATAAGTTGATCTGATAGGCCATTTCAGGGCCGATTTTTCATCGTACCTTGGGATGCATATACTTGCTATTGTTTCTACTTTTTAATCTTTGACAATCTTTACAGGTTATCTGTGGCCTGAAAGTCCGTCTTATCCACTACTATCCAAAATAACAGACCCCAGACACCATAATCTTATATAATAATAATACAAGTAGGGTAAAGCCTAGGCACACTATACGGCAGGATGGGACTTTACCGCCACCCAGGGCAGGGCGGGAGGGGTCTGTCAGTCAGAATCGTACTGACTAAAACCCACGGAGTCCTTCAATAGCACTTTACGTTCCGGGGTCACGGTAATTCTATAGGTCCCGCGACCAGGATGGAACTCTTACCGGAGTATTTTTTTATATTTGCTTAATAGGAAATAACTCACAATTTGAAAAAAAGGTAACAATTATAATTTTATTCCGATGCTATCAAAATTTATAATGTGTATTTCGAAACCCTTATAAATATCAACTTTGGATAACGAAAAATAATATATTCAAATACATAAACAGATAAGAGAAACTCATTGAATATGGAAATGTTTTCAGCTCGATTTAGTAATCTGAATTTAAATCGTCCTCAAGTAGGTATCAAATAACTTATGATTAAATTAGGAGTTTCAAGTTTGGTATTATAATTACAAACTATTCCGATCTGTAAGATTTGTTTTTCTTAGTCTGGATTTGAGCCAGATTGATGACAATACGGCTACCCATTGTGGGTAGCTGGTCCTAAATTATGAGTTTAAAAAAAAAATGAGGCGCCGTGAATCCAAATAAACTACAGGTTTCTAGATCAAGAATTTTTACTGTTTTTTTTATCTCTCCTTAAGAATTTGAGATAATGGATAAGAGTAATGTGATATTCTTCATTACATGTTGGGGTTCCTGTTATTTAGGAATCATAATCATTGTTAATATGGTTTATACGGCGGTACTAAGCAGCTCCCAAAAGTCAGTCGACTTCAACTTAACTACCGAACTGCGAGTAAATATATATAAATCTCTGCAAAACACTTCAAAGATATCAGGCGTCATGTTTCAATTTGCAAAACTACGAAAGTAAACCACTGATATTCAATCACAAAAAAACTCTTTTCGTATCCAATAAAAAAGATACATCCTGTATTTTTCATATCAGCACAAAGGAAACAGTTAACGGCAATATAACACAGATCTACCCGCATAATTGGTCATTATGAATATCCGATACAATTTGTATTCAGCGCAGTTCATACATGTAATATTTTTTGTTGCGATATCTACCCACAAACGACATGAAACAACGCCCTCGCTCGTCCCGAGAATACTAGATTTCATCCCCGAAAGGAGAAAAAAGATTTAACAAATTGTGTTACTCCACCAGCTGAAACCAAACTTTGGATGTGAAGCTTTAGGGTACAGATTTCGCTGCTTGGTTTGCTTAAAATGAATGCCCAACAATTCTGTTTGCTCCATGACAATGATGTGTCGCTTAGATTTTATCACAAATGCTTTGCAGCCATTAGTGAGTGCACAGCGCGATTCTTTTAATTCCTACCCTCTTTGTTTCGTAAAAAACTTCACAAATAATGGAGGATTCGTCATTACGAGGAATATTTTTTTTAATGTTGCCGAAATACGATAATCTGCAGCTTTCCCGAAGTTGAAGTGTTTTGTTCGGAAAAGCGATTTTTAATGTATTTCTGTAAGTAGTGTGGATGATTTTAATATTGGCAATACAAGTTTCTGTATACATTACCTACCTACCTCAGTCTGTACCTTTGTTTTCCTTTTCAGTAGCAAAATAAAGTTTTTAAATTATACGCAAATGGGCAGTTTGAGACCTATTTAAGAAGATATTACTTTCGTACTAATGATGGATAATATCTTCTATTTTATCTATAAAATAAAACAATAGTTACAGACGTTTACGAACATAAATTACTAAAATATAAGAAACTAACTAAATAATGTACAAAATTGCCTCGTTCAATGGCAATGCTGAGCCTCCGGCAAAGTTAAAGTCCCTTGGGTTATGGGAAGTGTCAACTAATCAATAAGTATTTTTTTTTAATAACTTTATTCAACCTTTCTATCTTCTTTATGCGTTTGAATTTTCATTAAAAGTCTGAATCGATTTACATTTCAAAATATAAGGACTAGAATTTTCGAAGGTAAATGCCGCATGGTACAGTAATATTCATCCACCATTTTGTCCAACCTTGATTATAAATAGAACAGCGTCAATAACATAAATAAATATTCATTCCACATTACACAATAATTATAATGTGAACCAGATTAAACATTATATGATCGAATTTAATGTTTTCTGGAACAATATCGTCAACAAATATGGAAGATACAATGAAATAGAGAGACCACACAACGTCCTTACAAATATTTCAGGGTCTCATGTTTACCGTTGCTAGGAGGACTCTGGTATATTATGACTTGGCCACGGACTACAATACAAGTGATAAAAGTCTAGACAGCAGTAAACGGAATGACTCTAAGATTTCAAAGGATCACTTACGGTTAACCAAATATCCGCTTCACTTAATTAGTGAAATCCTATTGGTTAATATTTCTCCAACAGTCATAATGCCTACTGTGGCAAAAAATTACAGTCGTGAATCTTGAGGGATGCTCTTGAGCATCTCACAAGTCGCGACAAAAACTCATGAGAGAGGTATCTAAAAGGGGTGGTTGTTATCATGGCTCATAAGGTGGATTTTATATATAACCCCTAGTATTGCGCCAATCTATACATATAATAAAATAGTAGGAAAGTCAAAACTGTACATTGAATATTTTTTTAAGAGAATACTTGGGATGTGATCTACAATCGATACCGAAGCCAAAAATATAGTTTTTAGAATTTTTGTCTGTTTGTCTGTTTATCTGTTTGTCTGTTTATCTGTTTGTCTGTTTGTCTGTATGTATGTCCGGGATAAACTCAAAAAGTACTGGACGGATTTGAATGATTCTTTTTCTGTTGTATAGGTATTAAGCCTGGTCAAAACATAGGCTATAATTTATTTCGGAAACTTGAACAATTGGCGCAGAACCACAACAGACCAGCTAAACTATAAGAGATACAAAAATGGTGCGATAGCAAAAATTGTTCCACGTGATGAGCATTTTCTGCTGAGAGAATAAATTTGAAGATCTGGAACACCTGATGTGGAACTCCAAGAGCCCAGCTACACTATAACATATACATGAATGACGTCTCAGCAAAGTTGTTCGGCCTGGTGAACACTCTCTGTTGACATATAAAAATTGAAGATCTAGAACACCTAATGTGGAACTCCAAGAGCCCAGCTATCCCGCGGTGGTGGATGCCTAGGGCGTCGGACGTCACAAGACGATCTCCGGCCACCATAGGCGCGGGCATGCGGGTGGCAAGTAAAGGGCAACTCGCCGTCCGAACATGGACCATGCCCGGGTCGACGGCGCGTCGTGTCCCACACTCTCAGAGGGCTAAAGCCTGCCGGGGTCGCGGAACTTATATCATCACCGTTACCCGGAACATAAAGGGCTATTAAAGGGCACCGTGGATTTTAGTCAATACAAGTCAGACTGCCCTGCCCGGGGTAGGAGGACTCATTTGATGAATTTACCACAAAAAAAAAAGAGCCCAGCTACACTATAACATGATTTTTTTCAACTGGGCGTGGATGGCTATCTTCGAAACTATGAGGAATATCGAAAAATGTTGATGACTGCTTTCAACATTTCTGGGAAGAAATCATATACGGCAAACTTAAGAAAAACGTATAATTGAAAAAAAACTGATCAATCTTCAATCTTGAAATCATGCTTATTTTTCTTCAACTCAACGTCCAGTTGAAAAATTCACTCTGTATAGGAATGATGACGTCTTTGAAAGAGCTGTTCAGCATGATGAGCATTATCTATTGACTAGCTTCTGCCCGCGACTTCGTACGCGTATCCTGTTGCTTATGCCAGCGACAACGGGATCGTCAAAATCTAAGATCTGAAAAGTCTATTACCCAACTCCAAGAGCCCGGCAAAAAAAATAATGGGTTTTGGCGAGTAGAGTACAGTAATATTCATCGTCATCGAAAATCGGTCCTAAACTGTTACCGCCTTTACTGCGTGGAAGAAATCCCAGGTTATGTTATTTTATAATTTGTATAATTATAAAATACTCACAATACTAATTTCACTGTATGTGAAATTAGTGATAGCTTTGATTTCCAAAACAGGTGTTCCATATCTTAATTTTTTATACATAAACAAACAGTGCTCATCAAGCTGAAAAACTTTTGCTAAGACGTCATTCCTCGGGCACGCCGCAATAGCGGCGGTAAGACCCCTCTTTGAGGAGTGGCTGGAGAGACGTCACGGCGTCCTTACCTACCGCATGACGCAGGTCCTCACCGGACCCAGAAGTTTCGGGAGGTACCTGTGTCTGATGAGAAAGGAGGAAACGCCTGGGTGTCACCACTGCAAAGATCGCCCAGAGGACACAGTAGAGCACACGGTGCAAGACTGCCCAGCTTAGGCAGAGCACCGACGTGTCCTCACGGTGGCGATAGGCGGAGACCTCTCGCGCCCGGCATTGGTCGAGGACATGCTGCGGGGCGAGACAGAGTGGGGAGCGGTCACCTCCTTCTGCGAAGTAGCTATGCTCGTGAAGGAGGGGGCGGGCCGCGAGAGGGACAGGACAGCGTCCTCCCTCCGCCCCGACCGCAGTGGGTAGACGCCCACGGCGTCGGACGTCGGCAGACGACCTCCAGCCATCGTAGGCGCGCGCCTAAAGAGCGTCAGCAAAATGACGGGGCCCCCTCACAGAGGGCCAAAGCCTGACGGGGTCGCGGGACTTATTTCCATCACCGTGACCCCAGAACATAAAGGGCAATTGAGGGACACCGTGGATTTTAGTCAGTACAAGTCTGACAGTGGGGGTGGGAGGCCTCATTTGATGCTTTTACCACGCAAAAAAAAGACGTCATTCCTATATGTTATAGTGTAGCTGGGCTCTTGGAGTTCCACATTAGGTGTTCCAGATCTTCAATTTTTATACGTCAACAGAGAGTGCTCATCAGGCTGATCAACTTTCCTAAGACGTCATTCCTGTACATGTTATAGTGTAGCTGGGCTCTTGGAGTTCCACATTAGGTGTTCCAGATCCTCAATTTTAATACGTCAACAGAGAGTGCTCATCAGGCTGAACAACTTTGCTTAGACGTTATTCCTGTACATGTTATAGTGTAGCTGGGCTCTTGGAGTTCCACATCAGGTGTTCCAGATCTTCAATTTTATTCTCTAAACAGAAAATGCTCATCACGTGGAACACTTTTTGCTATCGCACCATTTTTGTGTCTCTTATAGTTTAGCTGGTCTGTTGCGGTTCTGCGCCAAGTGTTCAAGTTTCCAGAATAATTTATAGCCTATGTTTTGACCAGATTTAATACCTATACAACAAAAAAAGAATCATTCAAATCCGTCCAGTACTTTTTGAGTTTATCCCGGACATACATACAGACAAACAGATAAACAGACAAACAGACAAAAATTCTAAAAACTATATTTTTGGCTTTGGTGTCGATTGTAGATCACATCTCAAGTATTCTTTTTAAAAAAATTCAATGTACAGTTTTGACTTTCCTACTATTTTATTATATGTATAGATATAGATGTACTAGCTTCTGCCCGCGACTTCGTACGCGGATCTTGTTGCTTATGCCAGCGACAATGGGGTCGGCAAAATCGAAGATCTGAAAAGTCTGATACCCAACTCCAAGAGCCCGGGTAAAAAATTCATAGGAGTTTGGCCAGTAGAATAAAAAATGTATTAATATATTAATCGTCATCGAAAATCAGTCCGTGAAATTAGTGATAGCTTTGATTTCCACATCAGGTGTTCCAAATCTTATATTTTTATACATCTATACATCTATACATATAATAAAATAGTAGGAAAGTCAAAACTGTACATTGAATTTTTTTTAAAAAGAATACTTGAGATGTGATCTACAATCGACACCAAAGCCAAAAATATAGTTTTTAGAATTTTTGTCTGTTTGTCTGTTTGTCTGTATGTATGTCCGGGATAAACTCAAAAAGTACTGGACGGATTTGAATGATTCTTTTTTTGTTGTATAGGTATTAAATCTGGTCAAAACATAGGCTATAAATTATTCTGGAAACTTGAACACTTGGCGCAGAACCGCAACAGACCAGCTAAACTATAAGAGACACAAAAATGGTGCGATAGCAAAAAGTGTTCCACGTGATGAGCATTTTCTGTTTAGAGAATAAAATTGAAGATCTGGAACACCTGATGTGGAACTCCAAGAGCCCAGCTACACTATAACATGTACAGGAATAACGTCTAAGCAAAGTTGTTCAGCCTGATGAGCACTCTCTGTTGACGTATTAAAATTGAGGATCTGGAACACCTAATGTGGAACTCCAAGAGCCCAGCTACACTATAACATGTACAGGAATGACGTCTTAGGAAAGTTGATCAGCCTGATGAGCACTCTCTGTTGACGTATAAAAATTGAAGATCTAGAACACCTAATGTGGAACTCCAAGAGCCCAGCTACACTATAACATATAGGAATGACGTCTTTTTTTTGCGTGGTAAAAGCATCAAATGAGGCCTCCCACCCCCACTGTCAGACTTGTACTGACTAAAATCCACGGTGTCCCTCAATTGCCCTTTATGTTCTGGGGTCACGGTGATGGAAATAAGTCCCGCGACCCCGTCAGGCTTTGGCCCTCTGTGAGGGGGCCCCGTCATTTTGCTGACGCTCTTTAGGCGCGCGCCTACGATGGCTGGAGGTCGTCTGCCGACGTCCGACGCCGTGGGCGTCTACCCACTGCGGTCGGGGCGGAGGGAGGACGCTGTCCTGTCCCTCTCGCGGCCCGCCCCCTCCTTCACGAGCATAGCTACTTCGCAGAAGGAGGTGACCGCTCCCCACTCTGTCTCGCCCCGCAGCATGTCCTCGACCAATGCCGGGCGCGAGAGGTCTCCGCCTATCGCCACCGTGAGGACACGTCGGTGCTCTGCCTAAGCTGGGCAGTCTTGCACCGTGTGCTCTACTGTGTCCTCTGGGCGATCTTTGCAGTGGTGACTCCCGAAACTTCTGGGTCCGGTGAGGACCTGCGTCATGCGGTAGGTAAGGACGCCGTGACGTCTCTCCAGCCACTCCTCAAAGAGGGGTCTTACCGCCGCTATTGCGGCGTGCCCGAGGAATGACGTCTTAGCAAAAGTTTTTCAGCTTGATGAGCACTGTTTGTTTATGTATAAAAAATTAAGATATGGAACACCTGTTTTGGAAATCAAAGCTATCACTAATTTCACATACAGTGAAATTAGTATTGTGAGTATTTTATAATTATACAAATTATAAAATAACATAACCTGGGATTTCTTCCACGCAGTAAAGGCGGTAACAGTTTAGGACCGATTTTCGATGACGATGAATATTACTGTACTCTACTCGCCAAAACCCATTATTTTTTTTGCCGGGCTCTTGGAGTTGGGTAATAGACTTTTCAGATCTTAGATTTTGACGATCCCGTTGTCGCTGGCATAAGCAACAGGATACGCGTACGAAGTCGCGGGCAGAAGCTAGTAGATATTAAACATGCTAATCAAATGTAATATCAGCATAGCACGATAAATTGCGAAATGAACGGAGAAAGGAACCAATGTATCCTGTCAGTATTAGGCGCCGAATGGTTTTATGACTGTGTTCTGTCAATAAGCAGGAGTTCGAATTCTTTTTGATGTACTTCACTCCATCTTAGACCTCATCTCTGCTTCTGGATTGAAGCCAAGAGGAAACCCATTTGGATAAAAAAAAGAAACAACGCGAGTCGAATCGCCTGAGGTCGAGAACGGGGCATAATTAATGTTTACCGTAACTGTTGCCAAGAGGACGTGGCTATATTATGCTGGTACGCGGCAAGTCACTAAACATAATTAAGAGTAAATAAACGTACTTTCAACGTTAATTAAAACATCCTCTACGAGTGGCGATACTTAAGTACTTAAATGTAGGCAGGTAATGGCAGCCGGGTGACTCGTTTTTTTGGTAAATGTCAATTGCGAATTTCGCAAGACGTTTTGCATATTAATTAAATTGTTTTATTCTTCTTTCAGGGCTTTAATGATACTATGAGAAGGGCGTTATTGTTTTAATTATATTTGTGAGATTATCTGTGAAAACAGACTGTGATCACATTCTACCAAAAAACCCATAATGCAATAATTCTGCAAAAAATCTCACAGTGATTTTCCGCGTCTACTTGACTATTGCTGCAAAATCCATCTGTTAGATTATCAAAAAACATTTAAACGATATTTTATTTAGTTAAGTAAGTCAAGATTGACGAAAATATTACGCTTCTAAAATTCACAAAATGCCAAGCCGCGCCGTCCGCCCGTGCTATAATTTTCGGTGCGTTTGGGCATCATGAAAACCCACTTTCGAGCTTCTGTGCGTTTTAGTTTTATCAATATCCATAAAACAAAAGCACATATTTTATAGTGTATTGTGTAAAAAAGAGATGGGCCAGTTAGTTTATTTTCAGAATCATTTATTATTGCTACTGCTGAAATTCGAAGCATTTATTTAACTGTAAACATTTTCTTGATACAAAATTATTTTTAAACCAAACATCTTTCCAACAAACATTCCAAATCGATTTCAAATCCTTTATTAATTGCCAATTAAGCTCAAAATTCTGAAACACAATTGATTTACAATTCTTCTAAAAAACAAAAGCGTTCGGAACGCGCGTTCGGACCGCCCGCGTTCAATAAACATCCTAAATAAACATTGTTAGGAGTATTTTCTTAGTTTACTCAGTCATCCAAGTTTACTCAGTCCTGATTGAATTATAACTCGAGACGATAAAATATCCTTTTTATGACGACAAAGCTTTTCTATTTAATAAGATTCTACATTTTCTTTGCGAATCGGTAATCAAAGAGTGTATTAGCGTTTCATCCGGTGGAAGCAATTTCTTAGACTTAATTTCCACTTAACCTTATCTTGAAGAATAATAATTAACTTAGGGGTAGGTGAGGTCATGGTTCGTTGGGAATAAAAAAAGATGTTATGAATGAAAAATAGTCATCACGGTGTTAGACATGGTCGTGGGACTGTCTTGTAGATAACCGTGGCTCCGAAACGTAAAGGGCTATTGAAGGACACCGTTAATTTTAGTGAGTTTAAGTCTGACAGTCCCTCCTGTCCTACCCTGGGTGGGAGGATTCATTGGATGATTTTAAATTTTTTATATATTTTCATACTTCTTGCATCAACTTTCAAAGCATGTTCCTGTTCATTTCCGTATATAATTATTTTTTTGGCAGTTACAATAACAACCAAAGAGAATTACAAATAAATAAATAGATAAAAATTCAGCTGCGAGTGGGACTCGACCCCACGTTTTTTAGTAATGTTCTTTGGTTCGAGTTACACTCGTAGCTGTTTTTTCTTTCCTTAATAACGCTTTAATATACGCGACATAGGCGTTAATATGTCTTAATATATAGTGTCTGAAACTAGACTTATTAACATTAGAATAAATTATGTCTGATACTCTGTATACGTCACACCTCAAACCAAAAAAGTTACCAGTAAACGTAAGCGGCAAGATAAGGCAACTAATAATAATCACGCAAATTCATTTTTGTGCGGACAAAAATTTTCATCAAAGAATTGAACGATTAAACACAAAATCTCTTCACTTTTAACAAAAATAAGTTCTTTCAAAATTATCATGCTGTTAATAAATAACACTTAACCCAAAACAAACTTCTAAACAAACATTCCACTGCACAAAACCAATCCATTAATCAAACTCACAAATAATTAAACAAGGATTATTCCTTCAAAACTTTAACACTGATCCACAAAAGGATTACAAGAATATAACAATTAATTACTAGTTAACAAGAGGCTAGCTTAACTGAGAAATAATTAAGGCTTGGGTTCCGTAGTGTCCAGCGACTCAATTAATGAAGGAAATTGCTCTGTGTTGGACTAAGGAACCCTCTATGTGACAAAGTTAGGTCGCTATGAGAGACGGCTTTTGTCGTTATAAGTCCGCACGAGTATTAGCCTCTTGTGAATAGTAATTTCGTGGTTTACTATTTAATATGCAGTATTACAAATACTAAACTGAAGATGTGAGGAAACCGGCATGTTTTACAGCCCAGAATTCGAAAACATGTGACATCTACGAGTACCAACCCGTACTGAGCCCACGTAGTAGATTATGGCTTCTCACAGAGACGAGGCCTGTGTCCCAGCAATCGAAACATTTATAGGCTGGTGATGACGGTGATGAAATCTGAGAGCAATTAATCAGATTAAGATGTTAACTAATAAGATTATAAATTGATGATTTTCACTTCATAGTAGTTTGGTATTTGTGTCCATAGGGTAATTTTCAATCCACTGAATAATAAAACATTTAGGACAGAAATCTAATTGAAATTTACCAAAACCGTAAAATAATATTTTCATTGACATGAATGTGAAAATTATGAAAATCCACATCAAAAAGTTCCGGGCATATACGAGTTAAGGTTTTTTAATATCTGACGATAAGAGACAGACGATGAAATTCTTCTATAAATGCCAGCACATCAACCGCGATTGCCGCTATCGAATCAAAAGTTTTGTTTTTGTTTAATTTCGAGAGGTGCTATAAACTTGAGCATTCAATTGTAATACGCGTATGACGAATGTTACATTACAGAAAAACAAAGTTATGCGTTTTAGCGAACATTATAAAAATGACGTATCATCAAAAAAAGAAAGAGAGGACAGAGGCATAGAAAAGAAAATATTTAGGTATTATTCTGTAAAAAATCGGTCAATATTATTCAAACATAAAGAAAAAGGCTAGAGCATTTGTATGGAGAAAATACCACTTGCATTCCTCTCAAGAGTTACACTAGCCATGTCGACACCCGGCCTCCCCTATTTTTGAAACAAAAGTGTAGCTCCCTAAACTCGTTTATCCAGGTAACTAACCCTATAAAAATGGCGACGTGTTTCCGTTACAGATCTAAGTAATGGCCGAGCTTGTCTTCGTTAAACGTTTTTTTATTCAAACTGGATTCAAGATAAGGGTTCTAATTCTTTTCTTGTATTTACAGACAACAATAGTGTACAGTATTTTTAATCTTATTAGGTTTGATGTTTTGTTTCAAGATCTTTTTGTGTTGGAATGTGAAAGAATCAAATAAACCTATCTAAAAATTAAATTGTATGTAACTAATGTTGCATAACTTCAAATTTAGATAAGTTCAGCTTTTAACTGTGTTAAAAATCTGACAGAATCATTTCTATTAAATATCAAACAAGATTTAAAGCTTATCGTTTCAATTTATAAACAGTGTTATTTGTAAAGCATTAACAACCTTTCATAGGCTGAAAATACGTTACATATAACTTTTACTATGGAACTAACCAAGAAATATTTAAAAAAACTGGTGTTTTTTACAAAATGAAATATTTTCCATAAAGTTGTTAATAGCGATAAGTACTTTCAGCTCATGAAAGCTTAATGTTTTACAAATAACCCTGTATATTAAAAAAAGTTACTAATTCCAGAGTTAAATGAGTCGATAAGTAAATAATTTTAAAACGCTTAGAAATAACGGCTAAGAAAAATACTCCGAAAGAGCCAGCTGCTCCTTGTCTGCAAGTTTTAACTTGAGATAACTTATGCTTGTAGTTTTATAGTAATAATTCAAACTTTATTCATCTGAATTTGTTGGAAATTTCCTCGAAACAATAATTATTGTTAACTTTAGTTTCTTGTAAAGTCGTCGTTCATGATATTTTGTTTTGTCTTAAAATTTAAAAGGAGATCATTCACGCTCTAAACATTTTTGGGCTTTTTCTAAAAGTGCCGGCCAGCGAAAAAAATTGGTATTGGTAAATAGATAGTACTAGTCATTAGGAGCAATAGTTACTATGGTACAAAAGCTGTAGGATTGCTCTTGGCCAAGCTATACAAGTTCGAAGATTCGTAATTTTCATTCATTTTTTAATTTCTGAAAGTGCCGAGAAATACCTAATAATGATAAATACTGCTAGAACTAGTGACCTCAAGCAATTCAACATAAAATAACATCACGCCTGTTATCCCTGAAGGGTTGGGCAGAGGTGTACCCAATTAAAATGAATAATAATCACTTATTTTTTTGTGAAAAGAAGAAAAAACATGTTAAAATATATAAATCTGCTGGTGGGGCCAGCACCGGGAACAGAATTGAAGTTGCATGTGGTAGGGGTCTTGGGAGAGAAACCTCCTAACAGTACGAAACGTGACCAAAAGTAGTGCTCTTTGAATCAACCACGTTTATTTGGTTAATAAAATCATCAATTGTGCTACGGTATCCTGCTACTGGTAGGTGTTTGGCTCTATAAGGGCCACTGAACGTTCTTTTAGAACACGATAATATGCTGTCGTCCTGGGCCTGATCCTTGATTAGACAACTAGCTTCCCCATTACTCGCCGTACGCAGCTGGATTGAGATTACGAGGGCGTTCACATGTTCTGCCTCCTAGTTCTCTGTCATTACTGCTGCAGTCTCCTGTAGGTGGCAATCCGGAAAGTAAGCTGCCTCTTCTTAGTGGCAGCCTCCTTTCCAGATTGCCACCGTGTTATCTGCTCCAGCATCTTTAAGTGGGTCACCTGAAAAGGCATGATCCCCTGCAATCAGCTTGTCGGACTGTCAGACGACGGACACAGAGTTCCAGTAGAGGGGTTTTAACCACACCACTTCCACGTAAAAAAGACCAAAAAGAGGCCTTTTCCCCCCAATATTGGGTAACAGCTTGAAAGCAGCCCCGGGAATGCTTCTTGAAGTTCCACGGGATGTCAAGGGCGAGTACCAGTCGACTTCCGTTGACTGCACGGCGATGCAAACCTGTCCCCACCGCTACTTGAGGGTCCGATAGTATCGCATTCCGAAGGCTATGAGGCTCTTTCAGAAAACAACAAATGTACGAATGAAATGTACCGGGTCGTCGACTATCTTAGTAACTGGAATGCAAAGGGCAACCAAATGAAGAGGGTGAACTTTTAGTCGGCAGGAGTCTGACAGTCTCTCCAGCTCAACCCAGAACGAGATAACTGATTTGATGATTTTATTTCCCAAAAAACGGGTAGATTCAAAAAGCACTACTTTTGGTCACGATTCGTACTGTTAGGAGGTTTCTCTCCCAAGACCCCTACCACAGGCAACTTCGATTCTGTTCCCGGTGCTGGCCCCACCAGCAGATTTATATATTTTAACATGTTTTTTCTTCTTTTCACAAAAAATAAAGTGATTGTTATTCCTTTTAATTGGGTACACCTCTGCCCAACCCTTCAGGGATAACAGGCGTGATGTTATTTTATGTTAAATTGCTTGAGGTCACTAGTTCTAGGAGTATTTATCATTATTATGTGTTTTTCGGCACATTCAAGTTCCTTCATGACACACATAATAGATATCTTAGGTCCTCGGAAAACTTGAGACTGGAGATGCCAATGCACTCTACGAGCTTTTACGACAAATCTTTTACAGTTGAAGCAGTGCGACTATGGAATACATTGCCCATGTCGGTAAGGAGTGCACAAAACTTGTCAATTTTTAAAAATCTGCTCAAGAAGCACTACCTCTCTCCTTAACCATGTGACAATAATGCTTCTTTTCTTTGTTTTGGTGATTATTATACGTGTAAATATTTATTGTATATGTATATATATATATATTTATGTTTGCGTGTGTATGTATGTATTATTTATTTATAAATATATATATATTTTTTTCTTGTTTAATTGTACACCACAGTACTACCAACAGTATGTCTCTCTTTCTTCCTAATCCATCCAAAGGTTGTCTTGAAAAGATCGCTTTTAGTGATAAGACCGCCTATTGTGTCACCCTATGTTTAAGTTTTAATTTGTAATTTTATGTAACTTTAAGTTGCATGGTGTGCATAATAAAGAGTATTCTATCTATCTATCTATCTATTCAGAAATTAAAAAATGTATGAAAATTACGAATCTTCGAACTTTTATAACTTGGCCAAGAGCAATCCTACAACTTTGGTGCCATAGTAACTATTGCTCCAAATGACTAGTACTAACCATTGGTACCAATTTTTTTCACTTTCAGAAAAAGCCCAAAAAAAATGATCTTCTTTCTAGTACCTACATTTGTTGCACTATGAAATCACAAAAGATAATAAGCAAACTTACCTGAGGTATAGTATGGTCGCGAGACTGCTAAGCAGGATACCGCCACCCTGGAACATAAAATGTATGAATGAATGAATGATTTGTAAGTATATGTGTATAGGTAACGTAATAAGTTCTCATGACCTAATTTGTTTCACTATAGTCGACATACCAGCCGTACTAATATTTGTTTTTACATCTTATAATAAATCATAGAGCAATGAGCATGCAGTAGGTACTTACTAACATAATTTGCAATAACCTAAATCAATAATTCCAAACCTCTGCGTATATAAAAAGTAAATACCTTTACGTCAAGAGTAGTTCCACTGTGGAAATGAGGTGGCGCTAGACGACTTGTAGTTATAGCTGTCTCTTTCCCACAGTGGAACTACTATCGTTTTAAGACGACATGGTCCCCTGTTCTTTAGTATTCTATGACTACCATGCTTTTCATCTGCTGGTCAAACATTTTGATATAATTATATTTGTTTTTGGCATAATTTCAATCCACCATGAAATATTATAGACCCTTCCCGTTCAGAAGTCTCTTTAGAATCATCATTGATTACTAAAAGACTCGAATATTCACGAATTTGCTCCAAAATGTAGGGAGTATTATAAAAATTGTAAAGTCATAAGCGATGAAACTAGACTGCAACATGTCGTCTAATCAAAATTACTTGTAGAGACTTGCTCTAGGAAACTTTGAGCTCCTAGAAGCTGGTTGCTATGGCAACATACCACTTATGTTTTATATTATGAACTGCATAGTTGTACCAGTATAATGAGAGCTGTCTCAAGAAGCCTTATTAATAATTATGTTACTGTATCTTTATTTTTAACCGACTTCATAAAAGGATGCAATGAGGTTTTCAATTTGAGTGTTTTTTTTTTTTGGTATCTCTCTTTTAATGACTGAAATGAAAGTATAAAACTTTTCGGATTTATGTAACCACTAGGTACTGTTGTTCCTGGACAGGATAAGGTGTTATATTAAGTTTATCCATAAAAAGTCCTTTTAAGTATCTCGGAATCTGAATTTTTGCTCGGTTGATTGTAATGGCATTGACCCTTACTATATTAGATCAAAAATAAGACTAAAAATAAGTACACTTCTGCTTAACCCTTCAAAGATTACAGAAGGTCACGGGGTCATGAAACAGCCTTATCCCCTTTATTGCATAGCATACCATATTTGCACACTAAAGTTTTCTTTCTAAAATTCAAATTATATTCAAGTTTGAATGCTGGCAACATAAAGATCATAGAATAGATGTATACTGGTCACGACGATAGCTCGTGGAGAGAATAAATGAAAATTGTTAGCGGACTGTATAAAAACTTGTAATTACGTGATTTTAAAATTAACAAATAATATGATTAAAATGAATATGAATAAGATGCGCAAGCGCAGCTGTGCTTGAAGACGCGCAACAGCTGACTGGTGTGGTGACGGGGCCTCGCTCGGCCGCCGGCGTCGATGAATGCACCGCTGCCCCCGCACCCCTCGTTCACTCCCGCGACTCGCGGAGTGCGGCGGCGCGCTGCTGATGGTGGCTGCTGGGTTGAGGCTAGTGGCCTCAACATACTCCCCCCGTTGAAGAGTCTTCAACTGAAGCTACTGGCAGCGGGCAGATGGTGTTGAAGGCCCGCCGAATGACACCCTTTCTTGTAAGGATGTCGGCGACTCTCGCGATGCCGTCTCTGCCTGGGAGAACATGTGTGATGCGTCCTAGAAGCCACATAAGAGATGGTAAGGTTTTGTCTTTAATGACAACTAGTGTCCCTTCCTTGAGCTCGCCAGACGATCGGTGCCATTTTGTTTTTTCCTGCAGCCACAGAACGTAATCATGTGAGAAACGAGCCCAGAAATGTCGCTTCAGATATTCGATTCGACGAAATCGTTTTAAACTGGTGACGTCGGCGTTCTGGATGGTTTTATGCTGTCAACCTCTGATGACGTGCTGACGGCTGTGGCTCCGATGAGTAGAACCGGATCTTCTTGTTGTGGTTAGACCAATGTTGACGTAGAAGAAAGAAGAGAAGATTTCTTGATTCGAAGTCTCGACGATCTTTTCTTGCGCAGCCCGTTGGTTTGAACTCGATGAAGACGACTGTTGCCGTATCGACGTTCACGATGACCCAATGCAGACAATGACACGCGAAGAAAATGAAGACTTCTTGTGAACTTGAACCCGAAGATGAAGTTCTTTGTTTTTCAACCGACGAACCGTTGAATTTTTGAATTTGAAGATATGTACGTTATTCTCTCCGTTTGTTTCAAACTTTACCGGTAGAAGGACCATATGGTCACGACGATAGCTCGTGGAGAGAATAAATGAAAATTGTTAGCGGACTGTATAAAAACTTGTAATTACGTGATTTTAAAATTAACAAATAATATGATTAAAATGAATATGAATAAGATGCGCAAGCGCAGCCGTGCTTGAAGACGCGCAACAGCTGACTGTTGTGGTGACGGGGCCTCGCTCGGCCGCCGGCGTCGATGAATGCACCGCTGCCCCCGCACCCCTCGTTCACTCCCGCGACTCGCGGAGTGCGGCGGCGGCGGCGCGCTGCTGATGGTGGCTGCTGGGTTGAGGCTAGTGGCCTCAACATATACTTTGACGTTTAGTGACGGGAAAATGTTGGCAGCCTTGATAAAAGAAATTAAGTCAGTTTGAACTCGAATGTAATAATATCAATCACTCTAAACGCATATACCTGCTCCGTTCCGTCGTGGGTAAAAAGGGGGATATTTATAAAGAAATAAGGTGTTCCTTAAACTCAAAAATACAAGAAACAGTGTTAAAAGGGCACCACGGCTTTGGAACGCAAAGAGATATTGACTGAACAGGATGGAGATTCCGCTTCACATAGGACGACTCATTTAATGACCTTACCCCATAAAAAAAGCCGTGAGAACAACGTAACTAGAATTATTTCCCCTATGTTCTTATCAATATGTTCTCCATCTTTGTTTTTCTCATAAGGGAAAGTGTAAACGCGGCAAATATTTTACTTTTAATATGTCGTTTATCATTTTTATGCGAGGGCCTACTATCCGCGGTTGTGCCTAAGGTTATTGAACCCCTGTGGTTCTGACGTGATAGAAGGACCATAATAAAGGGAATGGCACTCTTGTTTTGGGTTCAAATTGCTTTTTAAGATTTGTGGTTATGAAATACATCAAAAACCTGTTTCTTATCTGTGACCTAGTTGCTTATTTCCTTGCCAATTTGGCCACCGACTTCCGAAAGTAAAGTTATTTTATAGGCTATAGCTATTTTCTGGTGGTCGTTGGTACGCCAACGCCTCGCCCCGTGCTGACTGTTCCAGATATGATGCCCCAAATATAATTTCGAACCCTCAACAATGGTCTGGAATATGATTGATTGCCCCACACAAAGGATCTTGAACTACATCTTATTAAAACAGACCTGGCATAATATAAATAGAGCTTTTCAGTACATAAATCAATATTCTCAAACACTTATTAGAGAGCTATGTGTATTGAAATTCTATTTATATAACCTTTGTTTTAAAGGCTTATTTTGTTTGAACCCATAATAGAAAGCTAATATTAAACTTTCTGTTTGTGTTCTTTAGAACGGCGAGGGGTTTTCGCAATGCGGGTTCGGGGTTCAGAGCTTATCTTGACAACTCACTGACTTATTTATAACACTGCATGGTTATTTTGACTTGTGGCTTTACAAATACGCATACAACCTGAATCTCTTCAAAGTTAGAGTTAACGGCCTTCTTCTTGGTAGTCCTGCTCCATAGTAGGCTTTATCTCAGTTACCTTTTACAATGACTAGAGTCAAAGCAAATAAAAAAATAAATAAAATTTTATGCCGTTTTCTCATGGGGATAGGCAAACCCTACTTATGGCCACCTTCTACATTCCTTTCTTTTAAGGTTGGAAAATCATCAATGAATCCTATCCCTCTGGATGAGCAGAAGAGACTTGGCTTACTTAAAACTAATCTGAAAGAAAGAAAAAAAAAACTGAAAGGGTTTTCAGTTTCTCTTTACATTCTAAAGCCGCGATATGCTTTTAAGACATTGTCGCGATTCGGATCTGCCATTTGCTCATAGCTCTTTGAGGCACATGTGGAACACGAATAGACTGCTTGATTCAGGTCTGGTCCTTGATCGGACAACGAGCTACCCGTTACTCGCTGTCCGTAAAACGACGGCGACTGGTGACCGAATAGCAGCCCCGAATCTTAGCCGCGGTGGCTGGGGCGTGAGTTAGAAGGTTGCTATATGCTACAATCCTGCCTGACCCACTTTAATATTTTTAACCTGAACTTTCCTGAAGGTATTAAAATCCATTTTTACTAAGCCGATGATATTACGAGTCCGTTGTGACCCATAAGCTCGGGGCAAATATCTTCCTTGTGCCCATCAAAAAAGGGTAGATTATACATATTTTGTCTAACAATAATATAATATGTATATTTCAATATCTGATCAATCTATAATCTGGAATTTTAAATTCAAGTTCTAGAAAACATAACATTACGCTTGCAGTGCCCTTATGGTTAGGCAGAGGTATACATAGGTAATCCCAGTCAAGTCAAGTCAACTTACAAGTCGATTGATTTTTGGTCACGGAACAATCACTTATCTTAATTTATCGTAAACATAAGTAGTATTTCAGTGGTAGACGCCCACGGCGTCGGACGCCGGCAGACGATCTCCGGCCAACGTAGGCGCGAGCATGCGGGGGGCGAGTAACGGGTGACTCGTCCGACCATGGACCATGCCTGGGTCCTGGGCGCGTTGTGTTCCACGCGCCCCTCAAAGAATGTTGGCACAATAAAGGGCCCCTAATCTAGAGGGTCAAAGCCCGCCGGGGTCGTGGGACTTATCGAATTACCGTGACCCTGGAATGTAACGCTGAAATGTGTCCCTGCCCTGGGTTGGAGGACTTATTTGATGATTTTACCACGATAAAAAATAACATACAGTAGTACTAGTAATCAGCATGCTTGTATAGATGATGTATAAAAGTTAATGAGGAAAGTATTATGCAAGGATCGTAAAGCTGGCGTTCTTTAGTTTCTGCCTAAAAAGGAGTGAGTGTATACATTATATAATACTTGGCCCAGACTCAAAACCTACCCCATATCGTGTCGTTTCAAAACCGCGCACAATGCATAATTCCATAGATAATATGCAGAGCAGGACACTTTGAAGCCGTCACGTTATTTGCTGTCCTAATTCTGAAAGCGGACGGAACGGGAACAGTTGATAGTTTCACTAAAAGCATGACGTTTTTTTATTACATTGTCGAATCTCAGATAGATTGAAGTCATATCTATTTATTTTTATTTCATTAAATCATTATCTTAGGTTAATTTACAGTTAAGTGCTAGATACAACAATAGGTACCTACCTACCTACACATAAGTTTTAGCATCTGAAGCCAAACTAGGAGGAACCTGTATTTCGGCTAACAGCGTCATTCCCTTCCCTTAGTAGGTATATATGATTGTGTCACTTGTTTTTGGGAACTGTGGTCAAAAAATTTTGAAAGAAAAGCTCTAGGAATGATCGTTGAATACATGATGATGATGACGCGATCCGACCGACTTCGGCCAGGGCGATTGCTTCTGCTCTGTTGTAGTTCGTGTGCTCGCATGTGGCTTATGTATCCAATCTTTTTTGCAATACTGCACTTATAACGAGATTTAAATCTTTACATGTATCTCGCTGTAATTAGGTCACGCAAAGAGTTTTCATTGAAAGAAGAGTGTGATCGCAATCCAGTAGAACGTTAGATATAATAGATAACATTGTGTGTGTTAGAAAATATTTGGTAAATAAAAAAAGGGTTCAATGTATGACTTCAAATCACTAGAACTTACAAATTCATGTAGGAAATATTGACCGATTCCAAAATTGTTTCAGTCATTACTGATGGCCCATTACTAATGGGCAAGCTATCTAGCTTACCCATTGCTGAAACAATAAGGGATAATAATCTTACTAGCCCAATTTGTTTTAGCTATATTTAAAACATTTCTATTATGTCATTTCCGATCATAATACACACAAAATTAGAGATCAACAAACAAAAACAGCGTTTTCCAACAGGGTGAATTTAATAGTTTAAATCTTTGAGCATAATTCATGTGGGATTCGCTCTAGAGTTACATATTATTATCATGCAGTGTGTAAGTTACTCCACAATATATTTATTCACACTGTAGCTTGCACGGTGCATAATTTATACGCTCTAGTAAATAATGACATATTTTATAGTAAGTTAGCACATCTAATATGGTTTGCATTATATGCAGTACCGGCTAAGACATGTCTGTTAATGTCGATTGACAGTTAGCTAAATAAAATCGACAGACAGATAAGTGGTGCTTTGAAACAGTTTTCCGAGAGGAGACCATACAGCTCGTTGTAGGCTCAGCGTAGACAGAAAGGAGCGCAGTGGTGTAGATTTTATTAACGCGTTTGAAAATAAACTTTAAAATTATTTCAATAAAGTGCATAAATGAATTTCTGCATATCTTCGAGGACGCGCGGGCTTTTTTGTCAGGTTCAAGCATTTATTATTATTATTCATTTATTTCAACCAACTAGGATCATAATTAGCGCGCAATTATTTATGCGCCATATAATAATAATATTAAAGCTTATTTTCAAGTGCGTTAACAAAATCCTCTCCGCTGCGCTCTCTGTCTGCGCTGAGCCTTAAGGAGAGGGTGACTGCTAGCGGTGACTGTGACGGATAGCCAGACGGGCACTTTAGTGATCCTATGACGGTACTATTTTTCATTCGATGTTAAGAACCCTAAAAACCTAGCCATTCAGCTAGTCATGCTTTTATTATACCTACTTTGTCTAAGTACAATTTCACGTGCCACCATAGGCGCGGGCCACGAGGGCGACGAGTTATGGGCGACTCGTTGGCGCGTTGTGTTCCACGCATGCTTCAAAGATTGTCAGCAATATGACGGGGCCCTAGGTAGTGAGTACAATTTATTCATTAAAAACACCGGTTAAATTCCGTATCATAATCTATTAGGTAAATGGACAAAAAATTCACGGACTGACAGACAGACAGACGAACAGCAAAGTCTTAGTAATCGGGTTCCGTTTTACTCTTTGGGTTTGAAACCTTAAATACCAGATTTCCGCACTTGCAAGATCGATAATTATAATGGCTTCAGCAAAACATGATGTTTCTTAATTCCAATAAGGCAATTTTGTTGAAAAAATAACAGCAGAATTTAACCTTTCTTCCTTGAAATTCCTTTACTTCTCAGGCCTTAGGCTGCCTTTTCACAAACAGATGTGATATGCGACGTTGCTGTGAATGCGTTTGACGTCAATCAAACATATTCATTGGTTTACATAGTACAGCACTGGTGGAAACAGATTCAACTAAGATGTGTTTTTATATGGAAGGGTGCATATTATGGAGGCGTGCTATGGGTCGTCTTCCCTACTATTGATTGCGTAGCTCGATCTGCGCATCTTCCAAGCGCAGCTAGTATGATCAGCATCTTCATAGAACATCTTACTCGCGCCGCTACATACCGTAGCATTAGTGGATAGGTCACTCAGCTTTATATTCTCGCAGCACATCTACATAGCACATCTCTGGTGAAAAGGCACCCTTATTCTGGGAAACACAATGAAGACGGTTCAGTCAAAAGTGAAATTGTCGACGTTTCTTGTTATTAAAATTCTTTTGAAATCGTTCGTTTAAATTGACGTGAGAACTGTCGTCATAGTAACATCTTAGTAGTTGGAAAGATGATAGGTTTCTATGACAACTTAATTGGCAATGAAGAAGGTATTTTTGACATCTTTTTTATTTTAGAACTTTGATCGTGATAACCTATTAATTTGTTATTTTTCTGTGAAGTAATAACTAGTAATTATTTATTTTAGTTATAAAACATCACGACGGCAAATTATCAGTCAAAGATGTCGCAGCCTAGTGTTACGACTGACTTACGTAGTCGTTTGTTCGAACCAGCCACGTGCATTTCTTCGTGTAATTTATTTTATCACCACCGCTCTCAAAACCGTTAATGAAAACATCTTGAGGACAGCAGCATGTCCTAAAACAAAAAACTTTAGAAGATAATTTTATGACGTGACACCTACCAACCCATAATGGGCCCGCATGGTGGACATGACCAGACCGTATTTATATTTTTGGCGCTTTATATTTTTGCCGTGACAAAATCATCAAATGAGTTCACTACTCCTGGATGGAGGGAAAAGGACTCTCAAACTCTTACTGACTAAAAGTCCAAGCTGTTCCTTCGGTTACCCTTTGCGTTCTAGGACCACGGTATCTTACATAGATAGTCCCAGGAGAATGTTATAGACCGTATATGCTATTAGATGCTATCGCACGACTGTAAGTCCTGAAGGATTAGGTCCACATTTCGCCAGCTGTTATATTGCGTTCCTGGTATTATTTGAATAATTTAGTAATGTTCTTGCCCACCATTTGTTTGTGATATAACTGTTCAGTTGCAAGCATTAGATCAGTGAGGAAAACTGACCCTTATATTTCGTAACATGTAATGATATAATTTGTAACAGCCAGATTTACCTGATCCTTAAATATTTAATCAAGATTAGTTGGTATAACTACCAAAGATTTGGTTCAGGAAGAAAATACAGTTAATAAAACGGTTTTGTGATGCTTAATTTATAAGTTTGTATTATTATGAGAAAATAAATAATTATAGATTACAGTATTAGTATTATAATGTTATCTCCAAACCTATTAGTTTTGTCAGATTACAAACAACTTTTTAGCCTTTTTTTACGTGGCACAGTAATAATCCAATGAGTTCTATCATCCTGGGTTGAGAGGAAGGGACTATAAGACTTGTATTTACAATAGCCTTTTACGTCCCAGGGTCACGGTTGAGATTTACCATTAGGTACCTGTATGGCTAACTTTTTGGGGTTTAAGAATGCTTTTGCTGTTATATCCTATCTATGACTGGGCGAGTATATTGCTACAAAAAAATCAAAAACAAAACTCCGAGCCTCCACTCAAAATCAAAATCAATTTTTTTTATTTCCCATAAGACCATGAGGGCACTTATAAAACGTCGACAAAAGGTGCTCGGTTCGGGTTGATCGATTCCAAGGAGAAGAACCGGCAAGAAACTCCATGGTTATTGGTTACTCTTTTAAAATATGGTATTATTTTACAACCTGATTGTTACAATTTAGAATAGGTACTCAGATATGTGAGAAAAAACGTAGGCCTAGTAACAAGGGAGACGTCCTTGCGAGAGTAAGCACTAAAAAAAAAATTAAAAAATATATAAATATATATACAAAAAAGGAGTATGAAAGAATTTATATAAAAAAAGAAAGCTATATAAGCTGCGTTACTTCTATATCATTTTACAAATTGTAACAAATCCGAACAAAAAGAGTGAAAGGCAATATCATATTGCAAAAAAAACTGATAAATTCCTGACAGAAAATTCAAATATCCCGTTATTTTAAGTAAATTACTAACAAGGATAGTCTTAAGAAAAGATATCAAAGAAAATTTTTCAAGTACATTCGTCCTACATATTTTGTTTGAATCCCGCATTGTTTTGCGTCTCAAATGGACCCTTGACATGAAAATTTCTAGTGTTTTTAGGACCCAAAGGCACTCCTTTTAATGGCTGAAAAGGTACCTAGCACAAATATTTAAGTAGTACTCTCTACTTTAATATAGTACCTACTTGTAGAGGTAGGAGGAGAATTGTCCTGGGATATTATAGCGGTGGTCTTTACGGACTACGACCTTGCCCGTGTGAGCGTTAACTTAACGCGGGGCGGCACGCGGTAAGATTAAATGTAAACAAAAGTTTGAAACACGCCACGAGAAGCCGCCAATAGCGAACTCACGCATTTGCGAACTGACCGCTTAGACCAAAGTAGTGAACGGGCCATTAAAGTACGTATTTTTATGTGTTCGTCTTATCTACAACTTCTGTTGCATCTGAATATCAGTATTTTACATGGAGCGACTGCCTATCGGACCTCCACTAACCAATAATTGGGTAAAACGATACCCCATGAAAAGACTGGTTGTCAGACTTTAGAGCTTCTGACTAGCAGTAACGACTGTCAAAGATATTTCAATGACAGCCGAGAACAACGGCTTTACGTGCTTTCCGAGGTACGGAGGAAACTCGCTATGACAGATTCTTGATTCTATGTCACAATTATTATACAGTAAAAACAGTGGTGTATTACATCAGTAGACATATATTATAACGATTTTTATATAACAAAAGTCAAAGAGATCACCGATTTCTTAAGGTGATTGAACCTCTTCTCCAATTTGTTATGTCTAACATAGGTAAAATTACTAATACATATATTATGAAAGACTAGTTAATTTTACCCTAAATATAACAAGGAAAACCCGAGATTAAGAAGAAATAAATATTAATAGCATGTGATTTAGCTCAGATCAATGCCTCGGGGCACAATTGGGGTGTTCCACGTGTAGGCAATTGGTTGCTAGGCAACGTATCTTATTATGTTGATGATGTGTTGTTTTGGTTGTTATCGAATATGTGATGTAAACTTGTGATTTAGGGAACGTTTATATCTGACGTAAAAAACGTCAAGCTTATCATCGAATGTTCTTTGACGTACTAACGTATCATCGGTTGAGTGTGAAAGGTCAATTGTTTTTCTATACATTTGTCTATTCTTGCGTTACGCGACGCGTGTTCCGTCAAATATGAAGCTTCCCTAAGTATGGGTGAATTGTTTTTTTACTAGTTAAATTCAAGTTATTATCAATTTATATTTATTTCTGTTCTATAACTTTTTCTTGAATGGCACTACTTAACCGAATCACATTGGAATTATTATCACTATGAAAACATATTAGAAAACTAGCTCTCCCACCGTGTCTGTTTATCTATTTGCGATATACTCTAAAACTGCTGCACGGATGTTCATGCGGTTTTCACAAATAGACACAGATTTCACTTTCCATTTGTTTTTTTTTTAAATTCTTTTAATAATATTCACCAAAATTCTTTAACTTACATTATAATGTTCGCTGAGTTACTGAACTATTTTTAGCACGAACGGAAACTATCTCAGTAAAATTTATTAGATTCTGAGAACCAGAGACAGAACCAAAGGATTCCTTTAATATTTTCACTTATTCTGCGAAATCTGGAAGCAACTTCGTGACAACACGCCGATCCCATAATTTTTAATATAATGCAACCCTTTCGCAACTATGTAGGTACTACGGTACCGAACGAATATCACTATTTTACACAAGGTCACTCACTTCTGTAACCACATAAATTAGGGTTTCAGTTAATCAGGCTACCAACGAATTTGGGTTTTTTGACTGCGAGAAATATGAAGCCATTTTCAAAGGGATATTTTATTTAATTATTTAAAATAATAGACTTCTGGGTTTTTATTTGAACTTTGGAACGTATTGTTCAAAACTTAGCGGCTATTGTGTCTATATTAGACACGTGATAGTTTTAAAAATAATGTACAAATAATTAAAAGACAAAAAGAGAGTGACTGAGACTGAGGCGGAGCGGAGCAGAGCGGAGAGCGATTCACCAATCAAATGGCTTGAGTGGAGAAGAGATGCGGATTTCAAGCCATGTGATTGGTGAATCGCTCTCCGCTCTGCTCCGCTCCGCCTCAGTGGAAACGCAGCCTAATACAAAGTCGCTTCTCGCTTCTCTGTAAGCTTAGATCTTTGAAACTACAAAACGGATTTTTCTGCGGTTTTCATCAATTATCATAGTGATTCAAGAAATTAACTATTATGACATAATTATAATACATGCTTATTATAAATAAATGGAATAAATGCAATTTTGTCTGAAAAAAAAATGACAAATAGAATAAATGCAATTCGGTCTAAAAAAAAAGTCAAATAAAAACCTCAGATTACCAAAAAAAAGGACATTACAAGGTAGACAATCAATTGAACCAAACAGGCCTCAAGTACCTTAGCAGATAAAAGTAGGAAGAAAACTGTCGCCGTAAATCTGTACTGTAACATTCCCGAGCTCCTCCGTTAGCACATAGTAGGTACAATAACATATGTTTCTCTTTTAATTACATATACTTAGAATTTATTATTAAAGTCAAGATTTCCTCGTGGAGTTTCCCTTACCGGAATTTATTCTAACATTCATTTTTACTAGTCATTCTCGAAGAGTGCCAGACGCGTAGATACTTATACTAAAGCTTATTCTGTGGACTTTTTTTCTTGATACCTTTTTTCATTTACTGCTTACACATTGTCTTGCTGATGAAATCTGAACTTTTTTAGCTAAGTCTAGCGTTGAAAATTCAATAGCACAGTTTTTAAGTGTTGCCTGTTGTAAGTCCAAAAAAATACTATTAATATCTAAAAAATATCCACAAAAAGGTGCAAAATAGCCTTAATTTTGGAAGTGATTTTCGTTTGTTTTGATTGATTTGTTTTGTTGCTAAAACAACAGTAAGCAAGATTAAAACAAAAACCAACACATTTTTTTGAAATTTGAACTCTCGCCTTTAAGCCTAGTGCTGAAAATTCAACAGCATGTTTCTTAGTGCTGCCTGTTTTAGTGAAAAATTGGGCATTAGTGCTAAAAGAACTGGTAATAACATAAGTTATGGCAGCTTCCCTTGTCAGTAATAACTTTCACGATTCTTTCAAGGAAACTTTTTAAGGCTTTCAGCGGTCTGCTCGAATGGATCCTGGATTATTGTTATGACTCCTTTTTTGATGATTATCACTAATGTTTTTCTAGGTACCTGGTAGGATTTTCAGGGGTGATATTTATGTTTTGAAGCACTTAGTCGGGCAGTGGGTTTTGTGGGTTGCTTGACCATTTACATTTACTCTTGGAGTTTCTTGCCGGTTCTTGTCTATGGAAACTACCAACATTACTGTGCTCATTTTTTGACGTTTAATTACAAGTTCCTATGAAGGTCTATGTGATATAAAATAAATATTGGAATAATTTTTATTTTTGAATTATTTTATGTTTATCTCTAGACACTTTTAACTTGTTCAAATATAACATCTTTCTCAAGTATGTTTAATTTCAACATCAATGATTTAAACCAAAATGCTGTAATAATATTATGATTTAAACGAGTGTACATAAACTTTCTTTCCCATTCTCCTTCATAGAATTCTACGCTTCGGAATAGACAACTGTAGTACTATAAAAAGTTTTTATGCTTTGTCACTGGGACTGTAGCTTCAATCACCTTTTTTTTGACTATCCTAAAGTGCCTGTTATTGACAAAATGAAATAAATGCTTTGAGTTTGCGTTCATTTCGGTTGGCCTAAACTAGATAGACGTATTCAATAGAGTTAGTCTTTGTGGCTTAAAGATAAGCTGCTTAGACTGGTTATCTGTACATATAAAATAAACATAACATAGGCCTACAGAGAGGAATTAAGAGGGAAAGAAAGCAGGACAATAAAAATAGCATACGTCTCTACAAATCGTCTCTAACCATTTTGTTTTATTTGGTAAAAAATTAAAGAAAGGAGATACTCCAAAGTTGTAAACGTTTGAAGGAATGTAGAGAGGCCTTTCGAGAGGGTCCAGCAGTGGAACAAAACAGGTTAATCAATAATAAAAACGTAAAGCAATAACTAAGTACTCCTACTACTCCTAGTCAATGAGTCGTCCTACCCCAGGTAGAGCCGAAAGGACTGTCAGATTCGTAATGACTCCACCGGTGTTCCTTTCAGAGTCCTTTACTTTCCAGGGTCATGATTCCCTGTCAAGACAGTCCCGCGGCCTTAGCCTATGTTAAATTAAGCAGTGTTGACCCTCTGGTAACGCCCACGACTTACGAGTTGTAGATCGTGGGTTCGATCGCAGTCAGCTGTACTTATTTTTCTGTGTATTTCATAATCATTATATTTTATGACCCTTGCTTTTGAGAGCTATGCTGATGAAATAATTGATGAAGAAGGAAAACATCGTGAGAAATCTTAACAAGCATGTCCTCAAAACAAAAAAAAAAAACGTAGATATGTAACATCTACCAAACCGCATTACAAAACATTCACCATTACAAGAGAAAGCTAACTGTGGGAAAATTATAGGCTGATTATGCTACGTCAACGTCTCATTATAGTAAGTGAAAAAAAAAACCGTTAATCACCTAGAGAAACATAAGATGAGACTTCAATTTCAAAACTGACAATACTTTAAACTATATCGAAATAAAATCAAATATAATAAAATAAATGACAAAGACGACATCAAAGCGAATCCAACATAAAACGAGTTATCGCAAGATCCTGAATCGGGGTCTGACAGTCTGACAAAGAGTAAGATGTAAGACCATTAGTGTCAGTCCAGTTGCTGACATGTTCGATAAAGTGCACTTCTCGATTTCCAAGTTTGTTAGGGAAGTCTTTGGTCAAATATTATACGATTCAGTGTCTTAGGGATAGAAGTCTTAGTTCCTGGCCATGACTTCGGATCGCTGCAAGTCGCGATTAGAACAAATCTTGCAGTAATTTATTTTCTTTGTATGAAGCCCGGAATCCACCAAAGCGAAGACAAAATTAATCAGACATCATAGGACGGTTGGCGCAGTGGTTGAGCGATCGGACTGCTAGGCCGCGTCTCGCGAGTCCGATTTCTGCACAAAGTAAAGTTTTTCCGAGTCTGGGCGTTTGGGTATGTGAGTTTATTATGTTTGTAAACACAACCACGATACAGGAGAATTTCAAAAACAGGGGCAAATGTGACTGGTTACGTAAAACACGTATCTCGTTTTCGCTTTGGTGAAGTCCGGGCCTAAGTAGCGTAGAAAGTGATACCTACGTGCTTGATTTGGTACTAACTTCTAGGATGGTTAATATCTCAGTTCGTTTCCTTTGCTTTATATTGGATTAGTAATTGTTTTTTGACTAGATGATGGCGCGGGCGCCACTTTTCAGCCACTCAAATGTAATAAAATTTATTTTGAAAAAATAACACAAAAAAGTATTGCTTGACCTAATTAACAAATGATGCATTTAACTTGTGAATGAGGCAGGAGTTAAATATATTGAGGGGGTAACTAATAGGGGAACACCCAAATACTCCGAAATATTTTATTCCGAATTTTATTTATATGTTAACTCAAATATTATGCTAATAACTTCAATTAAAGCATTATTCTATATTGGGGATATATATGTTACGGTAAATGTGATTAATTGAAAATTATTAATAATTATCTATTATTATTAATAATTACCGAAAGTCGAGGTTAAAGTGATTAATTAATCACATTTGTCGGTTATTATTAATAATTTGACCCTAGTAGTGATAAATGTAATAAGTAAACTTCCTTCACAGGAGCAAGTCGACGGAGCTCCGCTCCGCGGGGCTCCTACTTCTGCGTGGTTAAAAAAAAAATAACCACGAAGAGGATGGCGGGGTCTTTCAGACCCCGCCATCCTCTTCTAACCTAAATTGTCCGAGTCGGGGTGCCAGCAAGTCCCGAGGTTAGGCCTAGTTCTAACCGGCTAAACCTAGGTGTAACCGACCACAATCGGTTAATCCTACGTGTATCATACTTATCTTCAGTTAGCTCTAGGTTTAGCCGTTTAGTTTACTAATTTTATCACTTTTACCAATATGTGTCGTGAATTATTAATAATTACTACTAAAAGTAATAAATTTCAATCGTTTATTCACATTTACCAAAACATGTGATTATTATTAATAATTTTGTAAAATTATTAATAATTTTCAATTAATCACATTTACCGTAACATATACATATACTACATTTAAAAACTAAACATAAAGGTAAAATATTTACAAAAATGATTGAAATAAAAAGTTACAGGGCGTCGAAAAATTCATCCACATCGTTGTCAATGGGGAAAGTGCCCAGAACGCTGGCAGCATTGCCTCGTTGGATTGCAATGCTGATCCTTTGACCAAGATATAGGCCAGCCCTCTGGTCACGCGAGGCGTCGACTATACGCTTGGCGATGTCTTTGTAAAGTTGGTGGGCGCTCGGACCCCAATTTCGATATTCCGATTTTCAAAACTCCGAATATCATAATACCTAAAAATTACAATACCTATTTAACCGAAAGTCGTATGTCCGATTTCTTCGTTTTCCGATTTTCACATTTTCGAAAAATGTAATGCTCGATGAGTTCTCATTCCGAAAAACGAAACTCCGATTTTCAATATTTCGAATAAACTGTTTTTTTCGGAATATTGAAAATCGGAGTTTCGTTTCTCATTCTACAAAGTCTGCTACGAATTGCTGCAAAACTACACGCTAGCATGCTAGCAGCTAGGTGTAGCAGTAGTACTGGCTACACGTAGCTATGTCTACCGTAACCCTAGAGTGTTATTTAAGCCTGTGTAGGCGCGGAGTGGCGAGGCGTATCCTATAAACTGACACTGTTTGCCTTCAGGATTGTTAATGTTATTAGGAGAACTTAGGATCCAAGAGCGAGCGAAGCGAGCTCGGGACTTGGGGCACCCCGACTCAGACTCAGACGCCATCCCCTTCGTGTTAGATTACTTTAAACCTTGCTCACAGAAATAGGAGCCCCGCGAAGCGGGGCTCCGTCAGTCTACCCTGGTAGGAGGTGGTCAACAAATTGAATTAAAACGTAAAATTATCGGAATTCTAATTAATCGGAACTTTAATAATCGGAATTCGTGTTTTTGATGTTTCGGAAAATTATTATTCGGAATTTTTGATAATCGATCTTTTAAAACTCGGTATTTTGAAAATCGTAATTATAAATGTTAGAAATATTGAAATTTCGGAATTATGAAAATAGAAATAATGATCAATCGGAGTTGTTATATTAGGAATTTCGAACCATTCGGAATTATGAAAATCGGTATTTTGAAATTCGTATTTATGAATTTCGGAATTAAGTTTTTCGTATTATCGTAGTGTACCCAACTAATAGCTACTGTTGTTGACAAATATGTAGAATAGAATTTGAAATAATATTTCATAAATACGTTGATTGAATCAAAAGAGCTTCTGATTTAAGAGAAGGTAGAGCAATAGCAGTCGAAGCGAGCTTAACCTTTTGACAGAAACATGCGTCAAATTGAAGCGAACTGTTTCAATTAAGATACGTCTTTTTCTTGATTCAAGATAGGATTAATATTTAAGAGTTTACATTAACAATATCATTAGAAGTATGCTAACAAGCATGCTTATGATTTTGGCAACCAAGATAGCGCCCGGGGCATGCCTCGCCTGCCCTCTCCTAAATCCGGCCCTGATTTGATGATACGTTGTAATGCGCCCGTCTTGGTACTAATTTAGGACCCAAAACTCAGGGCCGTCACCACTGTGGGTCAACACTGCTTTTTACTTCAGTGCATCCTTGACAATTAATGTCACTTTTCGAACTGGTTTGCGAAACAATAAGTAAATGTTGTTCAGCTGGGTAGTTCAGACCCAGTTTAAAACGAGTGAGCGAGCTGTTCGAAAAGTTAAAAAACACAAGTACGCAAGTACTCTTTATGTAGGAAACGGAAAGCAAATCTGTTCTTGTATAAAAAGGAGTTTTCTTCTTTTTCGTATCGGCGCGATTGTATAAATTGCTACGTCTGTGATAAAAGTATCTTATCGTTTTTCTATAGAAATCTGATTTAAATGTGAAAGACAATCTGTCTGTTTTTAATCAATTTTATTGGATCATAAATATAAGAAAAGTTTCACACTCGGAATTTATATTGTATTTCTGGGTGTTTAAATTAATATTTAAACATGCACACAAAAACATCCAAACTTGATAGAACTTACTGGTTGTAGATCGTTTTTTTTTTGTTTTATAGATTTATATTGTCCCAATGCTGGGCAAAGGTCTCCCCCATAACCTTCCACTCTTCCTTTTGTGCGGCTTTCTCCGGCCAATCGCTCATAAATGTGTCTAACGCCAGCGTTTTCTAGGCCTCCCTCAGCAACGACGACCATCCGGCAGCCACTGCGTAACGACTCTAGCCCAACGATCCCTATGCATTCTACACATAGATCGTTATAAAAATAGTATTTAATTCCTTACAGGAATCGAACTCACGATACGCACAGCCTGGAACAGTCAATCGCGCAGTCACTGCTCAAACACTGCCGAAAAAAATATGATGGCAAAAGATTTTTTTCTGACATAATTGTCGACTTTTATGTGTGCAAAAGCTGGCGTGTTATAAAAAGAATCTCCTATTTTTTTTGTTAAAACGCATAATATAACACTCGACCCAAATAAAACGCCATTTCACGCATAATTAGGTCCGTTTCACAAAATTATTCGAACAGAAAATACTAAAACAGCAACTGAAATAGTCGTAATTTCTAAAACAATTGACTTGCAAATCGTTAAATCGAACCCGAACTGGCTGTATACGTACAAACAACACAAAATGAGGATTCGTGATACGTAAGGCATAACTGGCGTTTGGATAGACAATTGTCATTTAAATCCACCCAAATGAATCGTTTTGGGTACTATTCTCTACGGGGGTGTCATAAAACCACAGACGGGAAAAACCACAAAGGGTTATCCATAAAATGAACAGTACAACAAGGAAGCTTGGTACAGTTTCCGTAAGCTGTGGCGCTCTGAAATCTGTCGTCGCAGTCAGGTAGCGATCCCAACTTTCAGTACCCAACTAGCCTCGGGGGAGAGCACACGTCGCCTGCGCGTTTTTGCCGCCTAATTCAAATTTCGAATTCGGACCGTTTGATAATACCGTCTTTATCATGTTGATATAACGTCCACTCGCGACTTCGAATAATTTATTTAGTGCAGTGATTTTATATGAGTGCTAAAATGTCTGGAGTAATCAAGTTCTTATGTTTATTAGTGACATTTTTTGGAGGTGAGTTATGCTGTGATTTAAGATAAAAATTTTGTACTTTTAAATTGACAGTTTGATGTCATTAATTTTGTTGTGGAAAAAGGAAATCGAATTACGTCGTCGTTCTTTTATTAATGAATTCTTCCTGGAGCTAATGAATTGACGATCCGTTTTATCTCTGATAATGGAGTGAATTGCTGGAGAGAGATTTTTTTGTTAATAATGTCTTTGATAAAGTGAGCCGAACATTTTTCTTTTTTTTTTCTCAAATTGACAGGTGATTAAATTGTTTCGGGCGTTTGAAGTTCAGTTTGAGTTTGTTTTATCCGGTTCTGAATGAGTATTGCTTTTTAACTTAATTGAAAAAGTGACTTTTACTGTTCTTTTGAATTAAATCGTTTTAATATTTACGAATGCTAACATTATTTTTCCCTAGGTATAGAAAGTGTAACTTTCAAAGGTACAGTAAGTATGTTTTTTATTCTGAAAATATGGACATCTGAAAATTCAAAGTAACATACATGTGACGGACGATGAAACGGAAGAAGACCGGTTATTGGAATGGTCCAACTTCCAAGCTCTTGATACTGAAGGCTTACATCCGTATGTATGTCCTATGCTTAACTTTTAGGTATAGCATAGGTATATTTGGAATACCTCTAACTATAAATAAATTAGTGGATAATATGATTATTTGTAACCATGTTACTAAGTTTAATAGGAGTAACATTATGAAACATTATTAAAATTATGTTTCATTTACGAAATTTTTCTATAAAATTTCCCAAAAAAATATACTTCATTTTAACTTTTTGAACTGTTCCCTAAGTATCATAAATTGAGAGTTAAGCCAATGAATATTGAAAATATACAAATATTTTGAAATTGAATTTTCCGAGCATTCTCTTCTGACTTTTCCACTAAAAGTTTTCTCTTGCATTCACAATCACGTGTCGTATTGACTTATTCAAGCAGGCTCTAGAATCGAATTTTATTTTAAATTTTTGGAAACCGTTATAGACACATTGAAGACTGGCTGCGAACATTGAACATAGACTGGTACTTTTGTAGATATTAGTACATACATTTACATAATATAGAATTGTGTGATGCCCACTGCAAAGTCTGAACAAGATTCCTGTTTTTCAGATGTATATTAGTCTTTTAAATTCACAGCTAATTGCTTTTGACAACGATGGTAAGCAAAAAAAAATAACAAGATTCAAACTCTATTTTAAAGGCTTAACAGTCCTTTTAAATCGTTATCAAATAGATTTTATTTTCGTACACCATCTCATCAGAACTTTTATAGTTTTTGTGACGTAAACTGAAACTTTGACGTTTATTTGAAAAAAAAATGTTCTCCGTTCGTGCACTAGAATAGACAAATGCAGTAAATACTTCAAGTACACAGCAAGTATAATAAGGAAATCTTGTGACAAGGACTCTGATTCAGTTCAGTATCTTCTCGACCATCGAAATAACAAAAAACGATCATCAAAATGGAGCAATCTGCACAGTCTTTTGTTATTAAATCCGTTGGCAACGTCAAACAGAAAGACTTGCTAATATACCGGCTAATATCCGAGCGAAGAAGACGGAATACTCTGCTTGAATAATGCAATTTTATTAACTGGTAACCCGTACCATTGTGGTTACAAGACGTGACTGAGAATTAATTGAAAAGGGTTCTGTAGATATTCGAATGTTTGATGCCTCTTTGTAATCCTGTCGTTCAAAAATTCGGTCTTATTCAAGTGGGGGATTTCTGTATGAGTTGAGGCTAACCCTTTTCCTTAGGTACAGCCCTTTGGGAATGCCAAAATAATTTAAATATAGGTACTTACGATATAACGTTAAAACTACATGGCGTTAAAATGGAAATTAGTTGGAGTATTACGTGTTGAACTTTACAATAATTATGAAATCTTGCTTCAAGGCGACACTGAGTCAAGGAATCATATTTTACTGTGACATTGAAAATTGTTTATTAGATTTGCAAGATATATGAACCATTTTTGACTGACCAGATAACCCATTTACTAATTAAAATAATGTGGATTAACAAAACCCTTGGTGAAAGTTTATCTTGTTACGAAGCAGAAGTACGAGTTTGCGTTCATATTTTTCCAATTTTCATGCCATGGAATCACCATGTTTTTCCATCTTGTAACAACCAAATGTCATCGCTTAAGACACCATAATATCGCGTCCTCATTTAGGTTTTATTCGTTATCAGCGGACCCTTTTTGGGGACACATGTCGATGAAAATCAGATCATCATCAAATAAAGGATCGCCATCTGCCTTTAGCAATTGAATAACCTAAAGAATATCAATAACCCTAAGTACAGGGTCCCTTACTTTAGTGCCTCGTTACGTTTTTCATAGTTATTCTGAATTCTAACACGTCGTAATAAGTTAGTATTTTGTTTGATTAATTTTTTGAGCGTACTTTCCTCGCTCGTTGATTGACCCTGGGTTTCATAATGAGGCTAATTAGTGAGTTGATGATGATGTTTAAAGTGTAATAAAAAGTTTAAAAATAGTCTCATTAGGGACTGAGTGGGTTGAAATTAATAAAAAGTTTAAATAGCCCTGTTACTAAAGCTTCATTCTAGAGTTTTCTCATAAAGACGTAATTTTGTCACATAGATTAGGCGGCGTAAGCAGAAACTACAAAATATCAACATAGGGTTCTTGCTTAAACTAATTTTACTTGTTTTTATATTAAAAATATATGTAAGTATCTCGATTTAATAAATGAAATGTAACTATATTTAACCAAAATAGTATACAAACTTTAAATAAATAAAAATACAAATGCAAAATCTAGCTACAAAAGGGGAAAATACATTTACAGGACAATACATTTATAGAACAAAATACATTTTCCAATATTCGCGGGACTGGGACCTAAAATAACACCGTGGCCCTGGATAGCAACGCCCACTGAACTTACAGGCTGAATTTCTGAATCGAATCTGGCAGTTCATTAATTCCGCTCCACCCGGCAGGAGGACTCATTTGGTGATTTTACCACCAAATAAAAGGGCATCAAAATTAAGAAATTGATTAGAAGTTACGTATAAAATAGTAAATAATTCCCTCATGGAAAACATTCAGGAATTATAGGCACCTAATGTGATAGTCGCGCAATTCTCACTTCTTAACCGACTTCAAAAAGAAGGAGGTTATCAATTCGACGGTAAGTTTTTTTTTTTTTTTTTTTGTGTGTTTGTTACGCGATTCCTCCGGCGATTGTGGACCGATTTTCAAAATTCTTTTTTTGTTCGAAAGGAGATGCTTCCGGAGTGGTCCCATATTCACCAAGTCAAGATCTGATGATTGGATCCTGGAGAAATCGAGGGCAACCCTCAAATTTTATAGGCCCACATATAGTTTTTCGCAAATATTATGAAGTAATTTAAGTATTTGCGTATGGTAATCATAATCTCATGTAGCTGAGCTGATGATGGAAGGTACAACTCCTTAACAGTAAGGAGTAGGCATCGACTGATGTAGTTTGTGTTCGCTTATCTCTGGAACTACAAGTCCGATTTAAGTCATTCTTTTTTTGTTATACTAGGTATTGTTCAACTGAGGGAACACTGCAAGTTTCATCAAAATCGGTTCAGTAGTTTTTGAGATAGGGAATTTTATTATCTAATTTTGTACATGAGCGATGTTATTACCGGTGCTACGGATTACAAAATTCTAGTGCACATGTAAGAAAATGATGTAACTATTTGACAAGAATTTGGATTTAATATTTAAACTAAAAAGAGTAAAATAAAAGCTTTTTCGAAAAAAAAATGTAACCGCCTTCAAAACCAACCACTAAAAACGGTGGCAAAAAACACAATGAAAAAAAAAACCACCGACTTCCGAAAGAAAAGTTATTTTGTAGGTTATTTTACCCGTTTTTAGTGGTTGGTTTTGAAGGCGGTTACATTTTTTTTTGAAAAAGCTTTTATTTTTCATTAATTTTTTTAAAGTAAAATAAAGTAAGTTCGAAATTAAATAAAAAGAAAGGTCGTCTAGCCTTTGAAAATTACTTATTTAAAAAGTTAAATATTTGAACTTTTCCCCAACACTTCAGAGGACATTAGAAAACGAACGCTCCAGTAATTTATTCATAGAAGCGCTAAGTAGAGTTTCTAGTTCAACGCGAAGTGGCTACCGCTGGATCTTTGCAATCCTCGGAAAATCTGCTTGGAATTATATTGAAACTCCTTGTGATTATGTTGCCCTAGTACTTTTTTACTATCTTAAATGTATTCCGTCCTAAAAAAATCTTTAATTAGTATCCACAGTACTAAAAGGATTCACAGTCAGTCTTGCCAAAGGGTATCGAATTACCCAGTTACTGGGTTTAGGAGGCCAAATAGGCAGTCTCTCCATAAAAGATATTTAACTTCACTCGATTGGACTGAACGCTGTAGTTACATTGCTCAAAGGATTTTCAAGTCTTGCCAAAGGGTATCGTAATACCCAGTAGGTACCGCTGTTGTGGAGATCAGGTACATACAGTCGCTCCATAAAATAATGATAGCTATAGCCGTGTAGACTGGACGTCAGCCTAAAAGGCAAAACAGATCAGTGCTAAAAGGATCTTTTGTACGTGTTGTTTGTAAACATCTATGAATTGGTTTTGCGAGAATTTATTGCCAAAGTTTTCCGCTTCTTGGAATACCAACTCACGGCAAGTGAGAATAAGTGTGCTCGAGAACTTCACGACCTCATCCCACCATGCTTTTGTGTAGAAAAGCATGGTAACTTGCATCCTTACATAGTAACCTTGCACATACTCGGTCTACGCCCTTCTAAACATGACTTTATTCTAATATGCGCACAGCAAAGGAATGGAACACATGTGTTTGTTTGTTGTTATTCTGTGATTCCGAACACATACATCTCGAATATCTTCAAAGCAAGACAAGCGTGCTTCACCATCGACCATATCATCGTTTACCATCGAGATAGTGGCAAAATGCGAACATAACAAAGCTAGAGTGATTTTGTCTGTGCCGAGTCAGACATAGACTAGAGTCAAGAGCAAACTGAAATCAAATTAAAAAAAAATCTGAATTAAAAAGAATAAGACATTAGTTTTGGTCATCTGCCAAAAAGGTCTTCTTACAACAATATCAGGTTTCTTTGTTAATCTCTGGAACAATCTAAAATGGATGTCAATTTATATTCCGGTGTTCCGTGAATATCTTTAAAAGCTATTAAAATGTCTCTTTTACGATTTCTTGTTGTTGATCTGTTTATTTAGGTAGGTATTTAATACCTAAGACTCTGTAGCTTTTGAGATTGTCTTTTCATAAGGAATCTATTTGTGCTTTGCAAATAAATAAGTATGAATGTTTACATTTTAAATCTTAATAATATTCTATTGATTAATTTAGATTGTTAGCTACCATCTTCTACCCTGACCTTTCCTGCAATGTATTGGGATCGGCTTATGTTGTGCTAGCTTGTGCACGCGACTTGCAGTGCGGTAATCGAACAAGCGATAATAACGCTCCTGTCAGTGGCCCAGCCACTGCGCCAACCGTGTCATGAAAATTATGAGTCCTCTCACCCAGGAGGGGGGGAGGGACTGTCAGTCTCGTACTAACTAAAATCCGCGGTGTCCTTCAATATCCCTTTACGTTCCAGGGACACGGTAATTGGATAAGTCCCGCGACCCCGGTTGTCAAAATTACTTGTTGTGCCTTGTGGTACACCCCCGCTGCTCAGCTTCTATTGGTCGTAGCGTGCTTTTTTATTGCCTATAGCTTTCCTCGATAAATGGATGCCAATACAAAAAATATTTTTTCAATACGAACCAGTAGTTCTTGAGATTAGCGCGTACAATCAAACAAACTCTTCAGTTTTATAATATTAGTATTATTACTAGCTGTTGCCAGCGCTTCGACAGTTACAACCCCAGAATTATCCCATGGTTAAAAAAATAAACAGGATAAAAACTATTCTATGTGTTAATCCAAGTTATAAACTATCATCTGTGTACCAAATTGTATCCAAATCCGTTCAGAAATTTTGCCGTGAAAGAGTAACAAACATCCATCTATCCAAACACTTTGACTTTTTGACTGGCTTGTTGGTCTAGTGGGTAGTGACCCTGATTGCGATGCCAGGGGGTCTCGAGTCCGATTCCCACCCAGGAGAAATGTTTGTGTGATGAGCATGATCATTTGTTGTGTGTCTGGGTGTAAATCTATAATATCTACGTATTTAGAAACTAGCTGTGCCCGCGACTTCGTTCGCGTGGAAGTCGGAACTTACCAATGTATTTTTTTGTGCGAAGCGCTGTTGAATCCTCCAACCGACACAAAAAACCATCATTCTGAAGCGTACATAAATATGCGTACGTTTTCCTAAACCCTGTATTTAGAATTTTAGTAGAATATTTGACGTAATTGTTATAAAGGCCCTCTGTTGTTCATAGGTAGAACCATTCAATTGCTACTGGATTAGAGAGTAGTTTGTTTATCGGTTTGCATTATCGATATGTTTAATCAAATAAATGAAGCTTTGTATGAAAAAAAAAAACATAATTGATTAAAAAATATCGATAATAAGATTTCAAGTTCAAGCTTCCATCAATTTTTTCGCGTGTACGTAAACATGTTTTAAAATACGAAAACAAAATCATAACCCTCCTTTTGGCTTTGTCGTAGTCGGGTAAAAAGAGTTAGAACTCCAAAACAAATAAAATAGATGAGTTAAGATTAAGAGTGAATAAATGATTCTCCATCCTGACCCATCCTGACCCATTCTGTCCCGTCTTGTCCCGTTCTGTCCCGTCCTGTCCCGTCCTGTCCCGTCCTGTCCCGTCCTGCCCCATCCTGTCTCATCCTATCATCATCATTAGATGAATCATTTGAATATGTAGTTTTTCTATTCGAAGCTAGATCGCGCTACTGAACTACGCGTGTTGGTGTGAACTGACCGTAATTTTACTTCTGAAACACTTTAAATTCGAATAACTTTTGATAGACTGAACCGATTGCAATGAAACAAAAACTAAATGTTACCTCAAGTTACGCTAAATCGTTTTGTATATATTTGTATAAGTTATTTACATTGATCTCGTACATTTTACGTGATGCCCGGACATATAAACATACAAACAGACAAACAGACAAAAATTCTAAAAATGCTAGAAATGGGTCCTATTGGTTGTCCTTTAATACCCTAGCTATTTTTTATTTATTTTATTTTGATGTACAAAAACGATTTTTCTACAGATTTATTATATGTATATAATATATAATATAATATATATATGTATAGATAGAAGATAGATACATATATAAGTATGATTATCAGTTGTTTAGTACCCATAACACAAGCTATGCTTAGCTTGGGACTAGATGGCGTTGTGTGATTGCTGTGGAATATTATTAATAGTATAAACAAACTTTGACGTTTGCAATATTTTTAAGATTAGTAAGATTTTGGATTATTCTGTTTCCAAACAAAATTTTGTTCGCGATACACTAAAAGTTCTTTGTAGACTCAAAGATTAGTCACAGTAACAATCTAATAGAACTGCAGAACTTCGATATTACTTTACTTACCGTCTTGTCCGATAACAGAGTGTTGGAATTGAGTTTAAAAGGATCACAGCTGTGTCTTGTTTCTTTTGATATAATATCATGCCAGTATTTTTCATGGAGCTAGAAATGAGCATGGAGTTATGAACTGTTTTTGAAAGGATGATCTATGTCTCTAATATAATTTTATAAAACTGAAGAGTTTTTTTGGTTAAATGTGCGAATCTCAGGAACTACTTGTGCGAATTAATAAATATTATTTTACTGGCTGACCCAGCAAACTTCGTACCGTCTCAGATTTATTTTCCACCTTTTAAACCTTCCCTGGACTACCACAAATGATTAAAAACAAAAAATAGCCAATTAGCCAAATATGTTCAGCCGTTTTAAAATTTTAGCGAGACTAACGAACAGCAATTGATTTGTATAATATAAGATTGGGTAGTATATTTATCGCGGTAGGCTATAATCGTATAACATCTCGCTACGACCAATAGGAGCGGAGGAGCAGTGAATGAAACTGCAAGGAACAGATAGTTATTTAATAAACTCAGTCAATCTTATCTTAAGATGTCCAAAACCCTGTCTTATGACTTCGCATGCCGTTGGAAGAATATTTATAATCTTATTTATCATACGGTATAAACTCAAATGTTTGTAACAATGGATGGATGGACTTTACTTATTGTTTCACGAAAACTCACGGCTCAACCGATACGGATGAAAAAAAATCTGATAGTATAAAACCTGCATTTTTGTATACCTTAAATCCCAGTAATAATTTAAACTGACGGCACGGTAAGCTCAGTGGCTGAGTGATTGGACTGCTACGCTGCGTGTTGCGAGTTCGATTCCCGCATGAAACAAATATTTGTACGATCTACAAATAATTGCTCCGGATTTGAGCATTTTTGTATGTGACTTTCTATGATTGTAAATGCACCCACGATACAGGAGAAATTCCTAGTGGGGGGCATCGTTTATTTTTTTTTAAGAAAAAGAAAACTTTCACTAGGACAGAGTCGCGACTTAAAAACTAGTAGTACTAGTAGTAGTATAATAGACGTCCTTTTTGTGTAGAACGTCGCTCTCAATTCTTAGACAATATCGACCATTTTAATCCTTTAAGGCAGTACTTGTCACTGTCGCACCTACATCTAGAGAATGGATTACGTCGCCAGGCCTTTTCAACTCGTCTGACTTACTGAAATGTTGAACAAAAGGTCCTTCCAGTTCTGTGTTTTGACCTTCAGGTTATGCGCCCCTGGTTTTAAGAGACGAGAAAGCTTTTTAACCCCTGATTATTGTAGCTATTAAAGTACACTTGAGTGGAAGTTGAGGAAACCAACCAGTGAGCTGATTGAAATGGACGATTTCTGTTAGAGGGATAGGGAATATGGTGTCAAGTAAAAAATATTCCAAAGGAAAATGCGGTTTAATAAAGAGGGGGAGTGCCCATCTGTCAACTGATATTTTCTTTGATCAAACGTTTCTGCGATACTTGACCGTTATTGGTCGGATCGTCAATTGATGAAATTTTGTATTGCGTAATATATTTTAGTAATGTTTGCGGTTCTGTGAGACGCCAAAGTGGCAGGACATATTAATTTAGTTTTAAAAGCTAGTGTTGTACTAAAATAATAAACAAAACTCTCTGAATTATAAATAACTAAGACTTCACCTAATTACTGAGTGAAAAACAACAATATGCGCTGTCTAGACAGTATTTTAAGTTCATTATAGAAGAACTTAGTGAAAACTTAACTAAGTCCCTGAGGCAAACATGTTTAATAATATAATGAATAAATAACACGACTGCTATGAGTTTTAAGTGTGTGTCTAGAAGTTACTTGCAACCTTGTACAGATAAGTAGGTTGACATCAATGTAGTTACTATGTCTACATTAATAAGGACCACTCACACCGGCATAGACTAGGGATGGGTAATTGGGTATGCCTTAGACATTATAGACATGCCTTTTACCCGGGATTTTTGCCCAGTTAAGGTTCTACATATTTTTTTACTAAACAAAAATATTAGGTTTTATGCCCAACTGACTGGGCATTTATTCCGGCGTAAATTCATTCATGCCCAATATGCCAAGTTTAAGCATTTACTGTCATACCACAAAAACTTTTAAACGTCTGTTGAACACTTGTCTAAAAAAATTTCAGATTATGTCGTTGAAATAAGGTCCGTTTTGCAGTCACACTTTTTTAGACAAGTGTTCAACAAATGTTTAAAGGTTTTGTGGTATGACGGTAAATGCTTAAACTTGGCATATTGGGCGTGAATGAGTTTACGCCGGAATAAATGCCCAGTCAGTATAAGTATATAAGTTTTTGTAGTAAGTAAGGCTGTAATAGTGTTCACAAATGTTTTTGCCGTCAATCCATCTCTAGCAAGGACACTTTGCGGACATGGGACACTGACATTCCGGGATCGCGGAACTATCTTATCCAGTAACCGCGACCGTTAAATATTTACAAGATTTAACGTAAAATATTTGAACTAAGCTTCTGTGATTTAGCAGTTCCATATAAATGCTAACTGAAACGTCTGTCAGTGTCACTGCTCGCGACGGGTCCGCAAGTTGTCAGTACCGAACCGAAAAGTTATTTTGAAGAAAATTACTCGGAAAACAATTTGGTACCTAAATGAAATTGTCAGTAACCTAGTACTCAATTATTCACGAGTCAACAGCAATTGATTTTATTCTGAAAACAAATAGATAGATATAATATATAATTTATTCTGCTTACTTTTTTTTCTAACTTCTGTTATCCCACTGCTGTACAAAGGTCTCCTTCACAACTTTCCATTCCGTCCTGTTTGTAGTTTTTGTTAGTGGCTACCCTACATCATCTGACACTACAAGTTGTTGCTCCGTATCTGGATATTTGTGTGTGTGTTTCTATGTTTATAAACGCACCCATAACACGGAGAGAACAACCTAGGGTGGGCCAAGATTCGAAAAAAAGACACCACTTCTTTTATTTTATTGTTTCATACCGACCATTATAGGTCATTAAGTAACCACAAACATTACTTTTTATTATTTTTGTGTCAAACTATTATTCTCAAAATATTATATGGTTGGTTAATATTTTTCCGCAACAACAGATTGTGAGTTTTCCAGATTAAAATTCAGTCAATGGCTTCACAGCTCCGAAAAACAAACACTCTCCCACGTATTAAATTATTCGATGAACAGAATGAAAATAAAACTCATTCTATTTATTTTTCCAATACGAACGAATGAACTCGCTCATATAAAATACATACCCCATTTCCACAAATAAAAAGGTATCATGAAATTAATAGCACCGTAAAAAAACGGAGTGTTACTGTGAACTGGGTTTAAAATACTCATATATCTGCAATACTCGTAACACTTGAATTAAAACTATATAATAGAGATCAAATAAACGTAATACCTAGAATAATTTTCATTAAACCCCTTCGTGCACAAAGCGACGCAAGTCTTCGATACTTTACGACTACACTACACATGAAGTTAATACACATCCACATACGTGTGGGCACACGTCAATGGATACCAATGTCCTAACGTATCGACTTGGGTCACCTTATGTATGAAGGGGCTTAAAAATACCGAAATGTGCCTGAAGCGACTGGCGGGACTTTTCCAAACAGCAACCCTGGCGTGGCGCGACGCTTGCATCCACCTAAAATCCACCTCATTGGGGGATGTGGGGTCTGTAAGACTCATGCTGACTAAAAGCACCCTGGTGTTCCCGGGCATCTAATGCAATACTGGTACCCTAGAATAAAGCAGACCTATCTCACCTGTGGGCCTCGTTCCCAGGAGGGAATGAAGGAGGTATTCCACATAAGGAACCCGCTGACAATGGGACCTGAGCTACTGGCACTTTATCTATTCTACATAAGTCTTCTATCAAAATTTTTCGCAGGTTTTTCTCGCTTCATTTTGACGATGATATTAAAACATTAAGCCAGTAATTCAAGACGGGCTAGTTTTTTATTTGTACTTATGACAAGTAGATCAACTACGGCAGTTGTTAGTAACTAGATGGTTAAACTGTTCTAGTAAGCTGTTTGGGTAACTTTTAACTGTTTGTAACTGCACAGACTCTCGAGGAGAAACTCCTAGTGTGGGGCAAAGTTTCTTTAAAATAAAAACTAGGCAACCAAAACAAACTCGATCCTAAACATTTCGATAAAGAATCGAATCAATAAGGATTGTCTTCTTCTTATAAAGCCTCTGTATTACCCAAGACCGGTTAGTTTCTGAACTTTTATTTATCCATTGTAAGTCTGAAAAGCTTTTGAACAGACTTCATTCTAGTTGATTCCCTGATGTATCTGAGTGGAGATGTTTTCTGACCCTTTTTTGGCTTTTGTAAGACTTTTGTAGTTTCGATTTGTGGTTTATTTGTATCGTATATTATCTACAACGGCAAGAAAATTATGCGTACCAACTCGTAGTGGAACTGCTTATCTAGAATTTAAGCTTATGGAAATATTTTAAACTAATACGAACTTGATTTTTTACTTTAATTGCATTTCTGTTAGATAAAAAACAATGAAATAATTATATTTGACGCAATCTAAGGCGCACTAGATTAATGCAGAACTTGTTTGGGTTGAAAAATCTTAAAATGAGATGGAGTTGAAGGGGTTGACAAACTAAAAAGTAACGCGTTCCATCATTATTGTCCTTTGCATTCCGAGGTTCTGCGAGCTTTTTTAAGACAGTCTAGCGATTAGCACGCCTAAAGCAGAACTTTTTGTGTTCAACTATGAGGACAGGATTCATAATATTGAGTTTGTAAAAATCAAGACTACTACTCCATCTTAAACTTCTTTCTACCGTTTTAGTGTAGATCTCCTTCAACACCTTCCACTTTTCTCGACATCGAGCTGTTTGTAACCAATTTGAGCACTCTCTTCACATCGTTTTTCCAGCACATTAGTACCTAATTGTCCTTCATGATGCTTTTCACCCAATAGCTTCCATTCGAGAAGAGGTTTAGCTCCACAAATTTCTCATTCTGGGCAAAATGGCCACTAGGGCCAGCTTAACTCCATTTTAATTGTGCTACACGTTTCGTCGCATTTCTGACTCAGATTCATTTTCGGAACATGTTTACCAAATTATACCAGAAACCTTTTGCTTGATTTCCTAAGAGAGACGTCCCGGACCAACGGCCACGTAAAGATATAATTGCAAACCCTTTCCCAATGAACGAAAACACGTTAAATTATACAATTTTAACTAGCTCTTCTATTTATCTCCAATCTCAACCCAGAATTCTATCCGCATTATGGTTATTTAAATCGCTTTAAAAAGGTTTAGTCCAGGTAACGGTTACCAATGAATATTAATGAGTATTATGTAGGGTTCTTGTTTTTAAACTTTATTTTAATAGACATAAGGTTTATATCAGCAGTATAATAACTGGATAAGGAGGATACTCGTTATTTTTACAAAGCCTGTCGACCTTTTAAATACTTTACAGTTACAAAAAGGCAGTTTCTTTGTATAATTCTTTGATTCCTTTGTTTTTATGAATGTGAAAATATGTCACTTTTTTGCGATATTTGAAACAAAACGAAAGTGGACATTTTTGAAGTGTGTAAAGCTCATGTCATACCGACTGACCGAGTGAGAGACTGAGTGAAACTTTGACGTGATACGAGTTCACACTAAAAATAAAAGACAAGGCGTGAAAGCCGAACGAGCATCGTGATAACTCTCAGCATACTTCGGTTTACACCAATCATAAAGCGAACTTCAGAGCTAAGCTTTGCTAACAAGCTGAACGAATAGCATCGTTGTCATCGTCGAATATTTCGTTTGCATCTTTTCTATCGCTGACGTAGCTGTGGCTAGAACGAAATTAGGAAAATAGGTGAAACCATGCTCGCTCGCTCGCTCGCTAGTGTGTTCTGTGCTTTATCTGGGTTTCGGGTAACAAACATCTTTTATTTATCAACCTTTATAATTAGGTGTTACTTGTATAACACATTAATTTTATACTTTGTACACAGCAAAACCCACATAATTAGGAAAGGATAATTATACGATTCTCTTTTTATTCTGTCACGACTATGCTGAATTGTATAAAAGCGGCCAAATACGAATCGCACTCGCGCACGAAGGAATCCGTAGAGTTATCTATAAAAATCATGTATGTTGTATGGAAGCCACCTTAAAAATATTTTATTCTGTTTTTTAGTATCGGCAACAGAAATCCAGAATTTCAAATTTCATGAGATACAGCCTGGTGACAGATGGACAGACAGACAGACAGACGGACAGCGGAATCTTACTCATTGGATACGGTACGGAACCTTAAAAATGAGAGACTTACCATCCATGAAATCACGGGCTAGACCCCTTTTTAAAGGACATAATACCTTCAGGTTTACTACAAATACGTCATGATTCTGTAATCCTTTTTAAAGGTCAATTCCCCAATTAACACATTTAAACCCATATCGTTACTTAAAATATTATGTCATTTGAAGTATTTTTAACCGACGAAAAAAAAAAGGAGGAGGTTCTCAATTCGACATGTATATATATTTTTTTATGTATGACCACGCATAACTTTTCCAAACGTGGTCCGATTTCAAAAATTCTTTTTTAGTTGGAAAGAGTATATATCAAAGTTGGTCCCATTTAAATTTCAAAACCGAAATCGACCTCTAAGGGTAGAAAAAAAAGAATTAATTGTCAATCTTCCTACAGAATTTTCAATTATGAACCGATTCTGTTGAAATAAAGTTAACAATTGTAGTTCTGAGGACATTATTATAATAGCAGAGATGTGGAGAACATAACATGATGGCGTCACCATCATCAGATCAACTCCAGATCCCTGTTATTGTTTGGCGCCGCCTCAAAATTTATTTTTTTCTTTTCAGTTCGATGTTTCGTCGGTTTGATTTTTTTTTAAAGAACTTATTTCAGTTTTCTGTTTCTATAGTTCATTAGCGTAGGGAGGTATCTAAATAATAACCATTTCATTAATATCTATATCTGTGACTATTCTTTTCTCTCGGGTAAATGAACCTATAAAAGGAAACATCCTGACAAGTTTCACTTAATTATGTTCCTGTGAAACTTGTCAGGCAGTTGTTTCTTTTAAGATGTTGTGACACTATCGTTCACTTCTTTAGAAACACTATCAGTTTTAATTGTAGGTTTAAAAGTAATTGCCATAAAGGCCTAGGTCGACGGTGACCCCATGGATTTTAGTCAGTACAACTACTGACAATTCCTTCCGTCCTGCCCTGGGTGTGAGGACTAAGTTGATGATTTTACCACGCAAAAAACTGTACCGCAAATTAAAAAAAAACGACATTACATTTTTTTTTTTTATTAATCTAGGCCGTCGGAGACGAGAGAGAGAGTTTCGAATTTAGTCATTTCCATCTACTAACTTAATGTATGCGACAGACATAATTATATTTTCTTCCCTTTTAGGGTGATAACAAAATCTCAATATGTTGATTCTTACATGATAGTGCTAGTTCGCGCGGTCGCCTATGGTTTTTGCGCGGTTAATAAGGAAAAACTTGCCAAGTTTGGTAGTTACTTACTTATTCTCGTTAGTACTGGGGCAACAATATTTAATATGTTCTGGCTTGTACATTATTGCATATAGGGGACTATTCTACTATTAATATTAGTAGAATTTGTGTTTAGTTTCTTTCCCAATTTGTTTTTTTGTTGGTTATGGACTTGTGGCAGTAGGTATATTTTTTATGTTTAGCAAAACAGTTGTAACAAGTCTTTGTGTTTTTTCTAAAGTTAAATTATTATTATCTACGGTAAGTTGGAATTGTGCTAAAAGTACGTAACGTGCGTAATGATTACGTAAGTGGTGATGTGCGGTCTGAGAGGCCGTTGCAAAATTTTACTCGAAACCACTATTCGTAAAGTAATGGGAAAGGGATTGAATCAAATTTAACTGCTTTAGGTCTGTGAGACCGCAAGTCACAAGTTAAAGGTGAAAATCCAAGTATACACACTCCGACTCTTTGCATCTTTGAAGTCCAAAATTGTTACGCGGTTATGCCTATAAGGACAAAATGTAACAAATTATGTCTATATTTAAGATGAAATCCCCTTTATTATAAAAGTTTTTATAGATAGACAGCCGTCCAGTAAAAAAAGAACCGTTTACAAAAACATGAAAACTTGAAGAAGTTTCCTCACAGATACGGGTAGTAAAATAAATTCTATTAATGGTTAACTATACAACACAGTTAAAAGAAACTTTACTTTTAATCAACCGTCGCAATGTCTTCGCGTCGCTCGGAAAACTTCAAACTGTCTGAAAGAGGTAGCGCTGGGTTAACAAAAAAAAAAAAAGAATCTAGAGTTTCCATGTCTCCGTTTTTTTGTGCTGTCCTTACTAATTAAAATTGAGTGTTCATTTTATTTAAGTTAATTTTAGTTGTTTTGTTATTTCGATCTTGGCAGAAAAATGCAAATATCTAGTGAAATAATATAAACGTTGAACAACTCATTTAAAATGAATTACTTTGATTAATATTGTTATGAGTTTTTAAAACAATAAAGAAACTTAAATTCAGTAGTCTTACTAATTTAAATAAAATTGAGATTTATTTTTATTTAAGTTGTTAAACATTGTATAACTGGTGTTGTTTTAACTGGTGATAAAAAAATGCACAAGGATGCTCGGAAAGCGATGAACGGTGAGATGAGCGATGATGACGTCAGACAGGCAAGAATGGAAGAAGAAATAAAATACGAATAGGAATGTGATGACGCTTGAAAAATTTCATTGAAGATTTTCTTAAAGATTTCTGTTTTAAATTTTCCATGCTCTATAAATATTTCGTTGGTCATGGGTACTTCGCTTTTATAACAGTGTTACGTACCTGATCTCTTAAATCAATAATGATTAGGCTAGACTATCTACTTTTTTCTTACAAAAAAAGTTCACACGCTCCAAATAACTTAGATTAAGAAGGAAAACGTTTAAGTCCTTTATTGAATTACCAACTTTTGCCAGTGAATTATGTTCTCCCCTCTCATTTACCCCCTTCAAGTTGTATATAAGCGTGTCTAAGATTCTGTCTATCTCTAACAAAGTTCATTAAAATCAGGGCAGAGATTTAGGTGTGAAAGTGTACTAAACAACCTCAGTTTCACTTCTTGATATTATTTAGAATAGATCAGTACAGAGATAAAACAATAAAAAAATATTATGTCTGTTCTATTGTTTTTCTTATTAAAGACCTAATTGTTTAGTTCCCAAGAGCTATTTTGCTCCAAATCCACTCATGTTTTATCAGATAGCAACGTAAGCCTTCATGCCAAGTGTAATTTTGATATATTTCCGACATCCAGTAACTTTTTTTGCCTAAATAAGAAAAATGTTCTTATTCTCAGTGATTTATTTGCTACAGGAACTAGGTATTTTTGTGTGTGATAGAAAAATGGCCTATTTTAACCAACTAGAGATAAGAGTTATGATATTTGATTTTTTATGATCATATTTTTTAGGACACTGCTTTTTTCGTACAGAATAAAATCCGATAAGTAATTTTTGTGTAAACAAAACATGTTCCTCAGTTTCCATAATTTATTTATTTTGTTGCCTTCCCTCGTCTATGCGTCGCTCCGGAGTGAACTGCCAACCGAGGTTATGTTTCTTCGCCTAGGAAATGCTGAGTTGGTAACACTTTAATTTGGTGTGGACATGCTCAGCACATTTCTCTTGTTTTTTTTTTTGTATTTTTATTCTCATGTGTGTCTATGACCAAATAAATGTTTTTTCTATTTTATTGAATAGATGTTGTTAGGGTACACGTGTTCTCGAGTGAAGACCGCGAATAGGCAAACGTAAGGTGAGATGCCTTCACGCAAGGTGGAGCTATGTACTTCACAAGGTGGCCGGTAACGGCTGGATAAGAGTAGCTGGTGATCAAATAAAAAGGCTTGTCATTGGAGAGGCCTATGTCCAGCAGTGGACTGCTATAGGCCGATGATGATGGTAATTCAATTGAAGAGTAAGAAACATCCATCTTTCCTCTAGATGTAAGATTAGAATAGCGTAACTATTATTTGCATCGCGTTATTCTTCTTAATTCCACCAGCATCACCTGTTCCCACAAATAAAAACTGACACACTTGTCTCGCTAAGGTACGGCCATTTTCCTGGACCTTTTTAAATCCCAGGGAGCGAACAGACAAAGTAGGTATACGTCACAACACAGCATTGTTAAAATAAATCTTTAAAGGGTAAAAGAACCCTTACTAATTAGATGGGCACCCGCTTTCGTATATCACTTAACCCGTTTCAGGAAAGATGGTAATCTGTTCAAGCCTCCAGGATTATGTAGAAAAAAGTTTTTATTCAAAACATGTAAAAATTCGGACCACCTTTATTTTTTCGCAATGCGGTATGTGGCGAGTCTTGTGATGTTAAATGGGTGATTCCTAATGGCTTGCGGAACAGTAAGTACTTATTGGTTAAAAGCTAAAAATTGGAATCGTTTTCTGGTGAAAATTGCGTTGTAGATTTTCTAGTTTGGCATACATCGGCACACGGAAATATGTTTTTGAAACAGATTTATGTGTTGATGCAATTCGTGTTGTCGTTAAAAACGATCAATTTATTTATTTATTTATGTACACAAAAAGACGTAAATACAAGATGTGATATTCAGAAAAAAGAGCACATAGGCACTGCTTATTTCAACAATAAATTTCTTCCAGCAGACCAACGACAGAAAGAGATATAATCAAAACGTAGACACAGTGTACAAAGAATAAAATATAGGTCGCTGTTAGTATTTTGTAATACCATACTAACAGCGACCCGCCCCGGGTCCGCACGGGTGCAATCTCTACTACAGTTGGTGCCAGTTAAGATGGCAATAGCGGTCGTTGACTTTTACCTAATAAGTCCTCGTATAATGACATAATATCAGAATTAGCATTTTTCTATGATAAAATAGTTTTTACTTGTGAGTCTGAAATAGAAAAATAATATAAAATCTTAGGTAAAATATTTTTACCATTTTGATATTTTATGAATACTTAGATACTTATATCTTTACAATGTATTTACTAATTTATTCAGTATTTTATAAATATGCTAATTCTGAACTTATGCCATTATACGAGGACTTATTAGGTAGGGGTCAATGTCCGCTTACTATATATTATGCACGTTATACACATAAAGACCTTCATTTTGAATCACTCTATCTATTAATAAAAACCGTATCAAAATCTGTTGCGTAGTTTTAAAGATATGGCATACAAGGGGACAGGAAGCGGGAAGCGAGTTTGTTTCATATTATGTAGTGATACCTACAATCAGCAACATTGTATCACGTCTAGAAATGTATGGAAAAGTTGATGCTATGTTTCATTGCAAAATAATATTCATATTGTCAATCCCAACAAATGTCATTTTTTTCTGAAGTTCGAGTAGTTTATGTTATTTTTCTAAAAATAATAGGTTATTACGATTGAACAACCCAACGACAGTCTCTTTTCTAACGATAGCGAGCAAAGCCTTTAAATGTGTTCGAATAGGCATTTCACACTAGCTGTAGTGAGGGGATAAGGGTGAGGTTGTCGCGTATCGACACATTCACGCTCCACTGAGTCGCAAATATATCGATAGTCGAGAAAATTGTGCTCTTGTCATCGATATTTTATATTCTTAAAGTGGTAACATGATCACAAATATTAAGTGCCTATTGAGGGTAAGCGTGTGGGGTAAATGTGTATTTTATAGAAATAATATTAAAGGCTTAAATTGTATAACTTAAAAATTAGGGTCTTTAGGAATTTTAAATCGGTTCTGTAGTTCCTACAAACTAACATACAAGTTTCACCTATGTAATAATAAATGGAAAACTGCACCATTACTGAATCCAACATTTATTTAATAAAATATAATTATCATCTTGGAACTTGAATTTGCCGGTCATGTCAAATCACTCCGCGCTGACATACGTCACCCTGACTTGTCTCTGCTTGCTCCACTAAGGATGAACCTCGATGCGTAGGGTTGGGATTCCAGTTACCGATTCACGTTCAACAGTAAAGATTACTATAAAAAACTAAATCAAAATTATGCATCAATAAAATGACAAATCATAACCTGTTTGAACACACATTAAAACTCTGTCGAAATCCTGAATTATGATACAAATTGTATGAAATACAAACTAAAACTAAACAAAATTTAAAAAAAGAACTCGTCGAGTTAGCTGCCAGCTCAGCCTAACTAATATTCCTGAACGCCGTAGCAAAGCTAATTAAGCCTGTGAAAGCACAATTTCAGGTCGCGGCTTCAGAATTATCTACACACTCATTTTCCTTTACAACGTGGGTAGAAATGCAGCCGCTATAATCAGCCCTAGTTTCTCGAGTATTTAGAATTTGCTGATATTGCAGAAATTTGTGGAAATTTTGTGGTTATTAGTATCTAAAATTAATTAATAAGACATGCTGACTTAGTGTTACTGTATAGGGAAAGTCAGCTCCTAAAATACGCATGTGGGCGGTGAGTAATGGGAAGCTCGATGTCCGATAAGGTAACGTGACCCTGGAGTATACAGGGCATTACAGGAGCAGGGTGGGTTTTAGTCAATACAAGTCTGACAGTTCACATTGAACATAGAAAATTGAGTAGCACAAACAAAAATTCAAAATCTATCTTTGCTTAAGAAAGTTGAAAGTAAGACTGCAGTTACTTCATGTCAATTTCTAAAATTCAAAGATCACTGGATTAAAAGGTCGACCCTCAAAGAAATATAAAGCTGGTTAAAGACGTAGACTACTCAAGACGGTTCACGTAGGGAAATGAAAAGAAATAAAAGTGTTCATAGGTCTTTTGAAAGCATTTTTGCAATTCTTTTTCCGAAGTAGTCTCGAGTAGGTATAGTCAAACAAGGTATTTAGTATACCTGTTTGCCATTGCATTGTACTTCTGAGGTTTAGTTCTCTTTTCATTCTATTAAAGGTTAAAAATCTTAGTATAATTTTGTTACATCTGTGTTTAGGGGATACCTACGCCTGTGCGAAAGTTTTTTGTTCGATTTTTATTTTATCGAACTCGTTATGTCGAATATTCAGTTGTACGATGTTTTATTATATCGATGCTTTATTGGTGCGATGTAACGTTTGTGCGAAAAATCTTTTTGCGAAGAACTTTACAGCGATTGCTCATTTGTTCGATAGTTTATTACTTCGATGGTACGTTGATTCGAAACGCCATCTTAATTGCATTTTAAACGATGACGAAATACCTACATGAATACCATAAATATCTTCACATTTATTTTCGTAAAATGACAGGCCTGTTGGTCTAGTGGTCAGTGACCCTGACTGCTATGCCGGGGGTCGTGGGTTCGATTCCCACCCAGGACAAATGTTTGTGTGATGAGCAAAATCATTTGTTCTGTGTCTGGGTGTAATTTATCTATAACATGTATGTATTTAGAAATATATAAGTATGTTTATCAGTTGTCTAGTACCCATAACACAAGCTCTGCTTAGCTTGGGACTAGATGGCGTTGTGTGATAGTTGTGGAATATTTATTTATTTATTTATAAGACTGATAACAAGTTCACCACGTTAAGGATGCGGCTCCACTGAGGCGGAGTGGAGCGGTCCTGAGTTCGATAAAATAAAAATCGAACAAAAAACTTTCTCACAGGCGTAGGTATCCCGTGTTTAGTGACTGATTGATTGACTACGGCGTTTTTCACAGGTTCTTATCCCGCATGGAACAAATAATTTGTATGACCTGCAGATAGTGTCCTAGGCTTGGCTGTTTGTGGTTTGTAGGGCAATATATGAAAGAAAAACAAAAACAAAAAAAATATGATAAAGTCCATACTAAACAGACAATTTTATAGACAGGTACCATTATTTTCTCTTTTGCTATTTGCGCCCAATACTAAGTATTATTTGTAAAGCCATTGCTTTCAGAGCCTTTGTTTCAAACTGGATCTACAAACAGTGATTTTACTCGTACAAATTAAAGCGTTTACGTACACATTACAAATGAGTATTGGCATAACGTAGGTACTTCAGAATCATAGCCTAACAACCTTTTTCCAATTCTCAGATGCGGCAGAATTTAATATAAACCTCTACAACCCAGTATGTAAAAGTTATAAAATGTATTTAAAAAAAAACGTGGAAATGTATTTGAGGGGCACAAAACTGAAAAAAAAATACTCTGTATTGAAAATAGTACAGTCAATGGGCACAAAAAGAGGCTTTGCCTTGCATTAGGTGGTAGTTTTTTTTATTTGTATAAACGGGCGATTGCTTCAGCTCCGTTGTAGTTGCCGTTCGTGTGCTCGCATGTCGCTTATGTATCCAATCTTTTTTGCAAAGATTAGCACACAATGTGGGCATGTGAGCCTGCACACCACCGATATAATTATAACTGACTAGCTGATCGGACAAACTTCGTACCGCCTCAGAAAGCATTAAAAAAAAAACCTTTTAAACCTTCCCTGGACTATCCAAAATAATTCCAAACCAAAATCAGCCAAATCGGTCCAGCCGTTCTCGAGTTTTAGCGAGACTAACGGATAGCAATTGATTTTTATATATAAGAAGACGACGCAAGTGGTCGTCCATAACAATATACGGAGTGCGATATTGTTGTGCTATGAGCTATATGCTATATGCTATTATATTATAGCATAGTCTGAAATCACCTTTGATTGATGTTTTCAATACTTGCTTATATTATTAGTTTGTTTTACTCAGAAACGTTTCTTTTTACTTTTAACTAGTAACTACCTTATTTTATCCTTAGAAAACGTAAAAGATGAAAGTTCTAGGAAATCTTCCGATATTGAAATTTACTTTATAACTAGAAATAAACTAACTGAATAAACTAACTGGAATTGAACAGCGTGTAATAAATGTTAAACATTGTTTACGGAGACTTGAAATAGAGATGATAAGAAATGCCGGAACCAACTGCTTTACAAGTTTTCTAAAACAAATAAATACTTACTTAGATATTCTGTTTTAAGTTCTACTTTTGGGGGATAGGAGGAACAGAGTGGAAAGTTCCTCACTACCCGGTGAAAATGAAGGTACCTTCCAACCAGACGGTTGTTGTGTCTGGTGGGCTTTCTGCCCGACATTAATTATATCCTATGTGTTCTAATGTCGAGGATAACTTTGATTGCGCGATGTAGACTTCTTAGTTTTGCGGTCTTTGCAAAGATGGCGCTGCTGTTCTTTTTGTAGTAGTTATGTCCGCTACATACTCAATCTTTATTTTGCCAAGGGCATCTCGTTGTCCGACCATGGACCATGCCCGGGTCGACGGTGCGTCGTGAACCACGCGCGCCTCAAAGAGCGTCAGCAAAATGACGTGGCCCCCTCTCAGGGGGCCAAAGCCTGCCGGAGTCGTGGGACTTATTTCCATCACTGTGACCTCGGAACATTTAGGTCTATTTTTAGTCAGTACAAGTACATCCCGCCCTGCCCGGGGTGGGAGGACTCATTTGATGATATTACCTCGTTAAAAAATAAGTTCGTCAAAATAAATTCCACGGAAAGGAGAATGTCACCCATCCATCAGATTTAATACCTTAGTACATCAATTTGTCTAAATTATAACAGAACGAAATCAAGAGCATTTAAATAAGCTTAATTTGCCTGTTGTGGGAAATTAAATAAACAGGTGAGCAATATAACAGACAAGGAGTAATAAAGCAGCATAATTTAAACCAATAAACATGAAATATGGTCGCTATGTATTACTTACTCCACTTCATATCAATCTTAACGAATGTTGATGTTTATTTCCTTCGCTCATTCGTTCTTCAAACGATACAGTTGCTTTTTGTTGTGACATAATTATTTTATTTAAAAACTAGTTTGATTTTTATACCTCGAATGCATTAAACTTACATTCTACAGCAGTTTTCAGAGCAGACATCAATATACTTTTAGCTTGGTACAATCATTAAATGAGTCCTCCAACCCAGGGCAGAGCAGGAGGGACTGTAAGACTCGTAGATACTGACTAAAACCCGCGGTGTACTTCTATAGCTCTTTACGTTCCGAGGTTACGGTAATTAGTGTGTCCCGTGACTCCGAAGACAACAATATAGGTATGTACTTAAAAAAATAAAAAATCAGAGCATTTTTAAAAAATGTAAACTTGTCTTAAGGCTGTGGAAATACTTTCCATCATAACATTTATGTTCTTAACAATATGTATTACAAGAACTTCTCAAAAGGAAATAAATATTACCTATTTCAAACTCATTTTCTATTTGCAAACATAACATTTTATGATGACTTTACAAGTCAAAGAAAAGTACCACACAATTTATAGAGTTCATCGACTGTTACCAATTCATTCCTTTGTTGTTTCATATAATAACGAACTTCAATAGCTCACTAAGATTCCGTAATGGGAGCTCTAGCAAGAATTCCAAAAGTCTTTACAATTTAATAAGACATATTCACACAAAACATACATAAATCCACATATAAAAGAAAATAGAAAAAAAAGAAAAAGATCACGGCATCTTCTAAAAAAGTAATTGCCACCACATATCCTATCACTTATTCCTGGAAAGAGACCAAGAAAGCTCCATGACAACGTTGACAAAAACATTTAATCAATAACAGAAAAGTATTCTCAAACATAAATCTATCAGGAAAACCCACATCAGCAATACTGTAACAAAAATGGAACGGTAACAAAAAGGGAACCTTCACTCACTGAGTAGATCGTCCAATTCAATTTGCTTAGGTTACAGAGGGTTTAAGTATTAACGGGACTTTTGATGTTGCTATTCATTAATTTTACGAACACGCGTATGTTTTTGGGCAGCGGTTCCCAAAGTATCAAACGTGAATGGGGTCAGTACTTGTGGTTTACCGACATTCTTTAACCCTAGAGTACTAATCATCGCCTGAGAGGCCGCCCGTGGTCGGTTTTTTCTGGTTATTTTGAAATTGCGGGGACGTGTCGCGCCCTGCTTTCGCGCCAACTCAGTGTAGCCCACGACGCGGCGGGGAGAGCTTTCGCGCTCGGCGGGGATACAGCGTTCCCGAGATATTGCCTACAAGATCGCCTGGGAGGCGATCATTGACTGAGTTCGACTTAGTCTGCAGTAAGCTATGTGATGATTAGACTAGTTTTTTGTTATGTTTTCCATACTTTATATATTATATTGTAGTTTTTATACCAAAACAGTGGTCCAATGTCAACATTTAAAAAAAATATATAATATCCCTTAAGGCTATGTTAGAAAGTTAAGCATTATGTTTAAGGCTGATTTTAAGACAAATAAGAGTTTCTCAGATATATATTTTTTTGCATTTCATGAAAGCAGAGGTATGCCTGTTATTAGTTATAAATTTTGTTACATTTCAATAAAAGTTTAGTACTAAAATTTTGCTTTATTTATAAAGTAGCCTCCCAGGCGATAATTAGTATTAAGCAGTAATAAATTTATATTAGTACTCTAGGGTTAAGATTGGAAACCGGGTTTATTGATCGTTAACTGGCTTTTGTCGTTTTGTGTAGCAAAAGACCTTTTACTTATTCAAGGGTGTTTTCTAACGATTCAGCAAAAGAATGAAACATCAGTGAACTCCTGAGTATTATTAACAGCGTTTTGCTTAACGATAATGTTTATGTCGCCAACCGTTTATTAGAGTGGTCATTAGTTGCCCTCAGCCGGGCAATGTTTACCAAATAATAATACAATATGACTTTTCACGCTTCTGCTTATAGCGGGTCCGCCTACGTCACAGTTTTTGTCCACGTCGCAGATGCGAAGCGTTGGACAGGGAGCAAAAACAGTTGAGCACCACTGTCTTTGAACAAGGATATTTTTTATACACATTTTATATTTTGTGACCCTGATAGGCTGATGTAGGTTTCATAAAACACCGAATGATATTTTAATAAATGTGAGGAAGAAGACCCGTTCCGTTTTACGTAGCTGAGTTTTCATTTTTGTTACATTATATAGGATTGTATTCTTTTATTTTGTTGATCATGAATCATTTATTTTTCCCGCAGAGTAAATAAGGGTCTCATTCGATTTGCTGCTATGTATTGTAAAAAATGTGTTTGTTTATTTTTATTGTTGAGGTAAATTGGCTACGTAGAGACAAACCGAGATGAATGTTTGTCCATTGATTCTGTTTATTGAGTTTATCGAATACATTCTACATTTATTCGAACGAATATCGGTTTGATTATTGAATTTTATATCAGTTTGATATTCCCAGACTTGCATCACATCATTTTTTTAAAACAAATTTTTCCCCACACTAGTAATTTCTCCTGTGTCGTGGGTGCGTCTACAAACATTGAAACTCACATTCGCTAACACACAGACCCGGAACAACTACTAGCAGATCATAAAAATATTTATACCGTGCGGGGATCGAACCCGCGACACGCTGCGAAGCAGTCGATCGCTCAGCCACTGCGCCACCCGTGTCGTCAAATGTTGTTAGAAATGTTGTTGAAAATACCAAAATGCCTACTGATGGGGAAAATTTCGCTCTAAATTTTCTTTAAATATCTATCAATAGATCTATCTATAACCTGGAACTGCGAGGAAAAAGTAAATTATAAAGTTTCCGCTTATCTGCTTCAACAAAGGTTTTAATCTCGCGTTCAGCAAAACCTTAATTACTTGATAATAGCCTTTTTATAATTAAGTTTAAAGTAGAGAATATTTTGCTCTTCACTTAACTTTTTCTATTTTAATTAGTATTGGAAAAAAATATATTGCGAATTCTTGGCACAATACCTCTTTTTGAAATTGAATAGAAATGCTAGTGAGCTGAACTTTGTTATTTATGAGTCAACGTATTCTAGCAAATCATATTAAATTGAGAAAGATGTGTTGAACTTCACAGTACGCACATTTTTTTGGCCTTTTTTTCTTTGTGGTAAAATCAACAATTAATGAGTGAATGAGAATGAATGAGAGACTCGTACTTTACGTTTCAGGGTCACAATTACATGATGAGACAGTCCCGCAACTAACGAAAGGCTTTGGCCCTCTAAGGGTTACCCATTCAAATTGCTGACAGATCTTTGAGACGCGTGTGGAACACGATGAGACGTTGAGTCACGCCTACGCCTACGGTGTCCGGAAAGAAACTACCTCCTTAGTAAGAAAGGTTATTAACACCAAATCCCAAAATAAATCCGCCATATTTAACGGCACAATGTCCTATATTATTATTTAGACGTAGATACAATAAGCCTATAGACCTTCTACAAACTTTATCGTCGACCAATATTTACATTTAGATTTAAAACCGCACATACAAGTACCCCACATGACAGACGAGTGGGGTAACCACGATTTTATACGAAAATAAATGGACGATATACCAAGTACAGTCCAGTTAAGCCTGTTTCGGCTCCCGAACTAAGCTGTAAGACCAACATACATAATTCTTGACAGTATATCATGTTGGAATTCCCGAGTTAGATGTATGGATGGTCACATCGGTCAGTGTGTTTGTGTACGTTCGTAAGTTATTTGACTTTTGACTTTGGTTGTGGAGTTTAGGACTTTGGGCTGAGACATAGTTTTGTGTACCTACTGTCAAGGAAATTAATCGCTGCCAAGTATATTTAATCCCTTCGTTGATTTACCGTTATACAACAGTACCTACATACGTACAGTAGTAAAAATTGTAGGAATTTATTTAGTCTCGCGGATAGACGAGGATAATATATCTAAAGACTAAATAAGTCTTTAACCGTAATGTAACCACTGTTTTTAATGACGAAAATAAGTAGAGTAAAAAATGCATAAATTAACTAAAGAAAATATGACTACAAATTGGATTGCCTTTTTGTCCGAACCCCGTCATGGGACTAAATAAGTTACTTTCACCCCTAGAATAATAATAGGTATACTAATTATACGACGTCCTGTTCAAGTTAAAATCAATGAGTAATTTTCTTTCAGCGGTATATGAAAAGATCGGGTCGAATTTTAATGCGGCGAAAATAAGCTAAATGATAACTAAGTAGTCTTTTACTAATTTTAGGAGGCGATGGGATTGATGACTAGCCTCAGTGCAGGCCGCATGGCTGAAATTACCGAAAGTGAACCCATGTAAACGTCCTAATTCCATGTCCCATAAAATTAAGAGCCTTCCTATTAAAAATATCCAGTGATTAAATCGCGAACTACACGCGTATGATATCTAGATAGTGGTAACATCCGGAACGAGGCCTTACGGTATAGTTCCTATGTCCAAAACTGTAGCAAGTTGAATTGATAGTGGACTAGATGTCATTTCTGTCGCAGAACCAACAAGAGGTGGAGCTGAAAGGTTCTCGAATGGCGACCGCTACAGTAAACGTATTGTGTGACGCCCCCCGGCAAGATGGACCGACGACCTGTAAAGTTATCTAACAGTGGCTGGATGAAAAAGTTGGGATATCGTGCGCTGTGATTTAGATACGGTATATATTGTTAGTCATTTTGCTTAACTATTATTAATTAAATTGATGAATCGTTGAGTGTCTAGTAGTATAGAAAGATAATTTAAAAAGATGCAATATTGATATTTAGCTCAAGAATTCGTATTATTTACACCAATTTACTTTGTTGAAAGTTATAATTCGCGCCACAGCAAAGATACGTCGCACGGAAGAATTTCGCACGCCACGCCATTACAAATACTCTTAAGTCTGAGCGGCTGTCATACGCCAGAGAGTTTGAACGACTGTCGCGAAGGGTACGAAAGTGATAAGAATTTTAATTTTTGTTACTTTATGTTGAGAAATCAAAGCAGGAAGGTTTTCTTAACTCAACAAGAATCCTTTTATCATGGAACAACGTATACATTTTAATGACTAAAGCCTCATTTAGACGACACAAGAACACGCATGTGAGTTGCGTTACATTCAATGATATTTTAAGTAAAAAGGTGTAGATACGTTATACTTAAGCGCTCAGAAAGTGACGCGCTGAAATGTGGTCAATTGACAAACCTTGACTATATTTGTCTCTTTTTCACTTGCGATGCCGTCCTACTTTAGCGTCTAATCGTGATGTAGTGCGCTCTTGCAATATTTAGTTATTCGTATGTGCGTTAGTGTGCCGTTTTGGAAAAAAGAATGTCGTGTAGGTAACGTATCTATTCATTTATAATATCATTGGTTACATTGCGGACTTCAAAGGTACAACGAATTCAGTTGATCAAACAAATGACTGGCCTGTTGGTCTAGTGGTTAGTGACCGTGACTGCTATGCCAGGGGTCGTGGGTTCGATTCCCACCCAGGGCAAATGTTTGTGTGATGAGCACGATCATTTGTTCTGTGTCTGGGTGTAATTTTATCTATAATATGTATGTATTTAGGAATATATAAGTATGTTTATCAGTTGTCTAGTACCCATATCACAAGCTCTGCTTAGCTTGGGACTAGATGGCGTTGTGTGATAGTTGTGCGTCCTGGCTAAGCAGGGCGAAGGCAAGCCCACACACTGCATCCGCACTGAGGACGATTTTTCCCGGGTTTTTAGTGTTGAGGCGCCTTCTGATCATCGGGTGTAACATCTGTTCCTATGTGTCTCGCCAAACTGCTGTTAACTACCTTTTCACTATACCTACACATTGTTTCTATTTTCTGTTCAGTGTGCTTGTTTGTTACGTTTTGTCTTTAATTATGTACTGTGTGAGGTCGGATCTCTTCCCGTCTCAGTATTTTTTTGGCATTATTCTGCTGGGGCCCAGGTGCTCAATCACTACTTATAGCTTATTTATATTATTTATACATTACAACGCGGCTTATCACTACAATACTAACTATTATAAATACACTTTTATAACAACATTAAACATTATCTATCTTACAATATATTCACAATATTATTCATTTCACTCGCATTCTGTGCTTCACAGTAGCTATTTACACTATATTAACTATTTACATTATTTACATAATATGAACATTTTATTCATTAACATTTTTAAAACAAATGAACAAGACTAAACATCTTACAGTCGGATTTTTTAACGCTGGGTCGCTGGGATCACGCCATGACGAGTTTCTTGTTGCCATGGAAAGTATCGGGGTGGACATCATGGCCATAAATGAGACTTGGCTGAGGCAGGGAGAGGAGGGCCGTGCTCCGTCAGTCCCGGGCTACCGCCTGCGGCACGTGCCGCGCCCGGCCTGTGTGCGCGGCGGGCGAGGGGGCGGCGTGGGATTCTACCTGCGCCGCGGAGTGCGTGCGCGCTCTCTTCCGCACCCGCCGGGGTCGCAGGTCGAGCAGATGTGGCTGAGGCTTAACATAAACTCACATTCTGTCATTGTTGGCACTGCATACAGACCGCCGTGGCTTGATGTCAATGTCTTCCTGGATGCGATCACGGACTCTCTTTCCTCTTTTGCCAATGCGGACAAGGTTCTCCTGGTGGGTGATTTTAACATAAATGTTTTAAATCCCTCTGATAATAAAACTAAGCTGTTAAATAACTTTTTACATTGTTGCAAGCTCAAACAAATTATAACCAAGCCCACTCATTTTACAGACCACAGTGAAACTTTAATTGATGTGGCTTGTACTGACGCCCGTGTGTGTGGACACTCAGTCTCACACATACCTGAACTAGGTCAGCACGCAATTATCAGTATAGAACTTAACTTTAAAATAGAGAAACCTGTCCCGCAATGGATAACATATAGGCCGCTCAAAGATGTCCTCCCTGAACTTTTTAATGATGACTTAAATAAAATCGACTGGGAACATATTGCAGGTCTCCAAGATGTGAACTCAATGGTGGAATTGTTCAATCAATACATGTTGGCGCTGTTTGATTTGCATGCACCCATCAAAAGAGTTTTGATAAGGGAAAAGTCACCTCCCTGGATAACCTACACTGTAAGAGAAATGATAAAGCTACGTAACAAGTGCCATGTAAAGTATAAAGCTTCGAAATCTGACAGTCATAGGAAATCTTATACAGAGTTAAAATACATGGTAAGAACGGCAATTGAAACTGAGAAGTGCGCATATTTCAAAACATATATTAATGAAAACATTACACAGCCTAAGAAGTTATGGAGTCACATAAAGTCTACAATCACTAATACAAAAAAGTTAGAACACAGTTTGCCTCACTTCTGCAACGACCCGGATACTATAAACCAGCATTTCCTAGATGTTCCGGGTGGTGGAGAGGTCGATCCTGCAGATTTATTGTATTTTCAACAGCATCGGCACAGCGACAGCAACTTCCAGCTTGAGCCAGTTAACGAGGAAGCAGTGTTGAGAGTTTTGCGTAGTCTCAGTTCCAATGCTCAGGGCTCTGACCGGATCTCTCTGGAGATGGTGATGCTGACACTTCCTCGTACACTTACTCTCATTACAGCTATCGTCAACAGATCAATTACAACTTCTTCCTTCCCTGATCTGTGGAAAATGGCAATTGTCAAACCTCTCCCTAAAGTGAATAATCCCACCAGTGTGAAGGATCTGCGCCCAATCAGCCTGCTCCCTTGTCTATCCAAAGTATTAGAAAGGGTTGTCTCAAACCAGCTTAGGTCTTATCTGGAGCAACATGCTATTTTACCCGAGGTTCAATCTGGTTTTCGCAGGGGCCACAGCACAACAACAGCTCTCCTGGATGTAGTTGGGAACATTCTTGAAGCCAGAGACAAGGGCATGGGAACTCTTCTTGTCCTACTGGATTTTTCTCGTGCCTTTGACTCAATTAATACTTCTCTTCTCCTCGCAAAGTTATCATATTATGGTTTTAACATTGAAACAGTAAAATGGTTCGAGAGTTACCTTACTGATCGATCACAATTCGTCCAGGTGTCTGGTGACAATGGTAATAATGTGTCTTCTAGGCCACAGCTTGTGAACAGGGGTGTGCCGCAGGGATCAATCCTTGGCCCTCTGCTCTTTATCTTATACAGTGCTGACATCGTCAAGTGTCTGATCAACACCAAGTTTCATCTATATGCTGATGATCTACAGATGTACCTCTCCTTCTGCGCCCGGGATACTGCGGAAACAGTAAGAATTATCAACGGAGACCTTGAAAGAATCTCTGATTGGTCCAGGAGGAACTCCCTGGTTCTGAATCCAGCCAAATCAAAGTATATTGTGATGGGGTCCAGGGATTTTCTAAGCAAAATGCTCACTGTTAATCTGGATCTCCGCATTGATGGTTGTGCTATAGAGAGGGTTCTGGAAGCCCGTAACCTAGGTGTAGATTTTGACGGACAGTTAAACTTTGAAACTCACATTCTGGAAGCTGTGCGTAACTGCTTCTACCGACTCAAGCTTCTTTATCGTGTCCGTCCCTACATAAGTGTGGATATGCGAGTAATGCTTTGTGAATCACTCGTCCTAACTAAGCTAAACTACGCTGACACTGTGTATGGGGGCGTGCATTCTCGGTAGAAGTCAGAAGTTAATCCAGCGGGTACAGAATGCTTGTGCTAGGTTTTGCTACAATGTGCCGCCCAGAACCCATATCACTCCTTTTTTAAATAAAGGTAATTTAATGAGAATGTCAGCGCGGCGAAAGCTTCACCTGGCTACCCTACTCTTTGGCATCATTCTCAGTAAGAAACCAGGCTATTTGTATAGGAAACTGTCTTGGTCGCGCGATGTTAACCAAATAAAAACCAGAGCATCATCATACCTTATGTTGGCTTCCTCCCACAGAACTGCCGCTTTTCGTGGTTGTTTTAAGTTCGCTGCCAGTCGCTGCTGGAATGATCTCCCGCCACCTCTTCGTGATCTAAAATCAGTTGGTACTTTTAGGATCAATTTTAAACGTTATTTACTCCAACAGCAACTAAGTACCAATTGATAACTCACTGTGTTTTGTACGCAATTCGCAATGGTGACTGGGGCGACATATTTATTGGGGATAGCGGATACCTGTGTTGTGATGCACAATTACGTCCGTAATAATTAATATATTCGTACAATCTAGCGACAGTTACTGAATATTCGTCTTTTCTTCTTGTTTGTTTTACTCCCAGCACAGTAATCATTATAATTATTTAAAATCTTTATCACACACTATTTTATAATTTAACACTCACTTGTAATATTAATGTTTTGGTTTTTCTCTTCACGTAATGAATGACTTATTAGTTTGCGCCCGCGTCTGTTTCAGTGTTGCCATCCCTTAGACACTCATGGCATGGACAAACTTACGTCGGGTGTCGATTTGGTATTTTTTATTTTTTATTTATTTATTTTTTAGTTTAATTATTATTGTTTTTTGTTTTATTATTTATGTAGGTACGTATCTGACCGTGACTTCACTTTGGGCCCTACCAGAAAACCAGCGCTGTGACAGTTAATTGTCACAGCACATGCTGAGGTAGGAGCCTTTTGGCCTCGCACAGGACTAAATTGTTTATGTTTTTTTTTTTATTTTACCTTTGTTTTTCTTCTATTGATTTTTGTTTTTCTATGTTGTTTATTTTCGTGTAATTTTGTTTAATTTGTCTTGCGTGTGTCACAATAAATCTCTTTTCTTTCTTTCTTTCTTTCTTTCTTTGTGGAATATTATAATATTATTATTATTAAATACTGCAATGTAGTGAAACTCGCATGCGAGTTCTAGCTCCGTCTAAATGAGGCTTAAATGTAATAATTGCATCACTTCTTTTCGTTGAGATATTCTTAGGATGGTTTTCATCATCGATGTCAGTGGTGTCCAAGATAAACTACGTTCTTAGTTTACATTGAACATCACTGACATTTATGCATTCGAGAACACATAGGTATTCAGCCGGTCTGAATTTACAACCAGAGGCGATAAGTACACTTACGGCCCGCTTGGTAAACCACAGAGCCTACTGCTAATCTCAGGATAGGTGTTTTGAGTCCCAGAAGTGGGAACGTTATAGGCTGACTAGCTTTTACCTGCAATTTCACGTGCACCCGTTGTAGCGATATTATATACCTAGTAGATAGATAGATACCTCGGTAAATGGACTACCCAGCACAACATATTTTTTTCAATTCAAGCCTCAGTAGTTCCTGATATTAGACTATGACTATGACATTATAAAACTTATGAGACTTAGAGAGTGATGAGTATGAATGTTTATGGATGGAGAGGAAGAAAAGGTCAAATAAATTGATGGATATTGTTTAAAGAAACATATAAAAGAAAAAGGAGTCAATGATACTATGATTTCTTATAGGAGAGAATGGAAGAAAACAACGTGTTGCGCCGACCCCAAGTAAAATGGGATAAAGGCAAGAAAAAGAAGAGTTCCTGAGATTAGCATGTTCAACAAAAAAACGCTTCAGCTTTATAACATTCGTATAGATAATGAAGATGGATGAAGGTGTTTAATACTTACCTTATACGAGTAACTACACATTGTCTATACAAAATCTTCCCAAAGAACAATATCTTTAAGACCTGAAGTCGATAATCAAGCAATATCCTTAGAAGTTTATTTCCCAGATCAGTTTCAAACAGCAAACAAACTTCATCGAGTTCAGTGAAGAACAAATTTAATTCTAAAGTTAAAGTTTTTCTTATAACCCAATTGGAAGAAAGAAAAACAGTATCTGATGTTGGTGATTTGTATTTATTATGGAGTTGTGTTATTAAACTCAATTGGAGTTTTTTTTTTTGCTGGCAAGTGACTGAAGTAACTTTTTTTGAGTTTTTTGGGCTAAGCATGCGGAACCACGGTTTTTTCTATTTTTGTGTGAAATCTTAATGCGGTTCACAGATAAATACATTATTATTAGCAAGTTTCAGCAGAAGCTCCTATAGTTTCGGAAAAAAGTAGCTGCGACATACGGACGAATAGACAGATAATTATGACGAATTTATAAGAGTTCCGTGTTTTTGCCTTTTGGCCCCCATTCAATTTTTGTTTTATTTTGTTTTTTTGCAAGCATTTGTTTTTATTGCAGAAACCGAAATGCATCATCTATGAAAATTTGAACTATTTCTAGCTATCACGGTTCATGAGGCGGGGAGTGAAGTCTTGGTAATAGTGTGGGGGACACTATTACCAAGACTTCACTCCCCGCCTTTGGGTGCGGAACCCTAATAAAGGATTTAATCACTACAAACGTATAATTATATTCTCCTACTAGCTGTGTCCAGCACAACTCGATAATTATCCCAGAGAAACATAAAATCAGAATTGAAATTAATTGTAAGTAAATCCAGATTATAAACTAAATGTGTGCCAAATTTCATACCAATCTGTTCAGTAGTCTTTGCGTCAAAGAGTAACAAACATTAATTTATCCATTCATCCTTACAAACTTTCAGTTTTAAAATATTAAGTGCGAAGTAAGACTTACAAATAAATACCATGATAAATTAAATCTATTTAATGCAAATCTGTGAAAATTTTCTTATCTTAGAGATCTGCCAAAACCAGTTCAATTTCGTTTGAAGTATGATATTATAATGGGTGTGAGAAATTATATCAAAGGAGAGAAAATTATTAAATTACATACAAGTCTTTATAGTCTTACGGTTAAGGATACTTGAAGATCAAAAGGCTTGGCGTTCACACCTTTATCTAGCTACTGTGTAATATCAACCATATTGCAATATGACAAGGTTTAATTTTGAGCATACACACCCGTTTTTTTAGGACTTTGGACGGCTATAACCGGATGATGAAAACTGAAGAGAATTGAAAAATGGGAAGCACAACTTAAAATGGATGATATTGCTGTATATTTGATAATCTTCTAAAGGTGCTAATATTTTATTTTTTGAAAAATTGTCAACAATATTGTTTACAATTAGACAGCAAAAACTTTTGAACCTCCTACCTTAGTGAGAGGCTAAACGTTGCCATAAAACCCCACCAAAAATCAAATCGCGGGTCCAGTGCGGGTTGGTAGATGTCACATGTCTTCGATTTTTTAGTTCTTGGACGTGCCTGTTTCTGCCGGATGCTGATGATGATTTGTAATTTTTGATGTACTATTAGGCACATCACTGCCTACCTCTAAAGTGATTATAGGCGTGACGTCACTTTATATAGCTATATCTCGGAAAACAGGTTGTCTACTTTCTAAGTCCGTCAACGAAAACAGAGGAACGGATACAGATGTATAAACGTAACTAACGTCAACATCAAATTGCGGGCGGATAATACCAGCACGACTGAAGTCATTTTGACGCGGCGCTAGTGTCTCTGTCATTACATCAGATAGAATTTTTTTTTTTTTTTTTTATTAAAATTATTTTTTTTTCTTCTTTACACAATGTGATTTTATGTATATATGTATGTATGTTTATGTATTTATTATATATATACATTATATATTATTGGTATGTATAATATCTCTAGTTAATGGTTCTTTTTGTTGCACCTACTATGATTTATCTCTGCATCACCCCAAGGTAGACTGGCAGAAAACGCCTACGGCATTAAGTCCGCCTTTGTACAACGCTGTGCATAAAGTTTTATAAATAAATAAATAAATAAATTTTGGCAGGTCATGAGTGGTGGCGCAGACTTTAAGGAGCTATCTGTGTGTGCGCCTACAAGGGTCGCGCGCCTGCCGGAGTCGCTGGATAAATGAGTAACCGTGGCCCCGGAACGAAAGGGCTATTGAAGGACACCTTATTTCGGGCTCGTTGTCAAAACGTCTGTCGCTAGCGCCGCGACCACGGGTGCTTAGAGATTAGACCCCGATACCTGATACGAAAGGTGGACATACGATAGAAGAAAACATCGCGTGCAATTTCAACTTATTTCAAACAACAAACGAGGTGCTATTACACTCATACTGTTCCGGAGTGTCATAGAATACGTGACGTCACTAAATCCAATATGGCCGCGCTAACAGCCATTTTATCGAATACGACAATACCAAATAACATCAATTTTTTTTTGAGGTGTTACGGCAACGTTATTCTATTTTATTTTGTGTTTATTTCAATGTAATCGTGAGGCTTGAATTATGGAGATCGAGTAGGTTGCCAATTTGGTAAAAGTCATGTGGTACGGGTATCGAATGTGTTTTGTATAAATATTTACAATACACATTCGATGCCGGAATGGAAACACTATCTCAGTTAGGTAAGGCTGGGTGCTGACTAGTGACTTTTTGTCGTGTAGGCTTTTCGTTTCTTCGTCGAGTGCTAATGAGAGTGCGCTGAGTAGAGTAAAATTTGGTAATACGCCCTAGTTGATAAAACACCCCGTCATTCTAGCACTCAAACTTACTGACATTTCGATGCAATTACTAAAATAACTCTACCTAATTCCAAACTCTGGTAATTAAGTTCTGTGTACCTAATATAGTACATCCACATTACACCAGTTTTGTTTATACTTGTATATTAGGGGGCATAAAAGTTCAAAATGGTGAAGGAAAACATAATAAATAATATACAGGAGATAATCGGTGATGTTATAGAACCAAAAAACATGTGACCTATACCAACCCGTACTTGTTCCACGTTGTGGATTATGGCCCACTTTCTCTCATGGAGAGGAGATCTCTCAGTATTGGAATAATTTATAGGCTAATGATAACGATTGATAGCGGACACAAATAAAGAAAGCGTAGAAATTACTGATAGAGAAACTCAATAACAATTTTTCCGACTGGGTAGTTAAATTTAGGACTTCATGTTCAACAGACGCAATGCCTTGATGGTCTTTTAAAAGCTTAGAAAACATACATAAATAAACTTGATAGTTTTTCCACGTTGAATAAACTCAGAAAATATTACTCTCGCATGCGTAAAATACAGCCTTTAGCAATACTCGTACGGCGCACGAACTAAATGCTACAGCAAAGTGTTTCAGACAAGACTTGGAGGCAATTACATAAATTATTGCAGCGAATAATTGCTCCTAATTAAAACCGTTCCACGATATATGTACCGAAGCATAAATACAGGCTGAAAATAACTAGATTGTATGTAAGGGATAATATTTATGTGTTGTCATAGAAGAAAGATATAGGGTGGTATTAAACATTCTTTCGGCGGTATTCCGCCAGTAAAAAATTGTGTATCGCCGAAAATATGTAGCTGTTTTGTGTGAAATTAAGGCTTTTTGTTGCTTCTGTTTACGAAATTTATGTAACGGTGATTAAAGAGTAAGGATTGACAGACTAATTTAAAATCTACGCATCAAAACTCTATAACCTTTTTATTAATAAAAACAAAACGAGTTCGTCGACACAGAAACTTAAGCCGCCTTGCCAAAAAAAAAATAAACATCTGTTGAACGCTTGTCTTAAAAAAGTGTGGCTGTAACACAACCGTTATATCAGCGTGAAATGACGTTGACAGTTTTCATAGACAAGTGTTTAACAGATGTTTATCTTTTTTGTGGTAAGACGGATGGAGTTTTAACTCTAAGTTACATTGTCTATTTCTACAGCGAAAGTCTACGTTCAAATCAGTTTACTAATTTTCTATTTATTGCTATAGTGCGACTAGGACAGAGGTTAAGAGGGGTCTGTTAAGTCTATAAGGGTTTGATGTCTGTACGGAAAAACCTTTGGTCGTTGCTCAAGCTCAATTAAGGCGCGCGTTGCATATTTGTTTTTAATAAATTCATGTTCTAAAGACAGTATCTCAGAAGAAGTATATTTATAAGTATTGATGAAATGTTCAATTCATCAATATTTATAAATATACTTCTTCTGACACATAAAAAGAAAACAGTCAGATGAAATGACAATAATCTCTACCTTTTGAAGGAAATCGGCATGCCCTCAGAACAAATATCCACAAATCAGAACTTGTGGTATTTCGGGGAACCCAATTGTGTCCCAGCAGAGGGAATATTTTTAGCTTATTATGCCAAAACGAACTCGCAAAACATAAATACTTTAAAGATCTTATAATTGTTCAGACCTACACACTCACCCTAAGGGTGTCTGACCGAAATAACACTATCAACTACGACACCTTAATTGTTCACACCAACAATTAAAATTAGACTCTAAGTAAGAAAACTTAACGCCTAATTTAATTTACCACCGAGCATTATAGAAGCACCGCAATTTTTTAATTAGGTCACGAGTTTTCAAACAGTGAAAACTCCATCAAAGTCTCTCTAGTGGTTTTTGTATTACGGTTGCGCAAACATACACAAAAAAGAAGAAGTTATAAACACAGTTTCGAAAAAGTTTGTGTTCTTTATTAGGTACAGTCAACAAAAGAGGTATACAAGAAAGAATATCGTCTCACCTCTTCACTGATTTAATATGCATAGTGTGTTTAATAACTTTTTTAAAAGACACACAGAAAAGTGAAAAAAAAACCTGTCACGTGTGAGTCGGAATCGCTCATTAAGGGCTCCGTTACGTACCAACTTTAAATAAAATGAGGTTATTTTGTAACGGTGTAACAGAACTATACAAACTCAATTGTCAGATTTTTCCGCATTTGCTAAATTTTATGATTCTAGGTCAACTCGAAGTATCTTATAGGTTTTGATTTCCTTGAGAAAATATGCGACATAGACGGAGGATAAACCATAATATACTTTGATTACGTTATCTTGGAAGTTTGATTTTTTTTTATCCTAGGACTTGCTGACCTAGTTTTTCATATTAATTTCAGCTTGATACTTTCACGTGATAGTGTGAAAAAGGTTTCGTTACAAGGAAGGGCGGACAGAAAACCAACAAAGTGATCCTTTTGGGGGTGATCCCTAAAAATGAGCAGTAGATAGTATGACAAGTTGTTATTTCTGTCCCTGAAAAAACGAAGCGTGGGTTAATAAATGATTATTTGTTTATAATGATAATTAAAATTGCGTGTAAACAAATAATCATTAATTAACCCTACAGAAAACGTAAATTTAGAACATTTAGAAGAAAACAATAAAGTTTTCCATAAAATTTAATCAAATACCATTTTACGACTCACAAAAATAAATAAAAATTCGTTTTACTACGAGTATTTTGAACTCTTTATTTGGAAGCGTTCGCAAAGTATGAAATTCTACTTTGTATGAAACGGTCGCATACCGTTGGACGCAAATAAAGCCTGAACTTTACAGGTTATAAGAGCTGAGCTCGGCTTCTCTCAATGTAATAAAATAGAGAATGAGGAAACTTTAGAACCGAATTATAGTGGGTTTATAATAACTTAGGTTGCCAACCCCTGGCACTGGGGTTGACAACTCCCCGCCCGCCGCACTTAGAGCGTTATTACACTGACGAATTGAAAGCGTATTACCAACGAGGCTATATTATTTGAGAAAGGCAAAGATATGAATAGTTACAGTCTTCACCAGTAGTTATGTCGCACTGTAAATAATGGTTTCATTGTTGAAATTGAGTTCGCAAATCTTACATGGAGCAATTCATGATTAGGGATTCGTTATTTGATATTAATTAAGCAAAATATTGGTTATAAGGGACCTATCTTAAAAAGTTACCTTAATGTAATGGGTCGACGGCGCGTCGTGTTCCACGCGCGCCTCAAAGAGCTGTCAGCAAAATGACGGGGAGAGGACTCAGAGGGCCAAAGCCTGCCGGGGTCGCGGGACTTATTTCTATTACCGTGACCCCGGAACATAAAGGGCTACTGAAGGACACCGTGGATTTTAGTCAGTACAAGTCTGACAGTACCTCCCGCCCTGCCCGGGGTTGGAGGTCTCATTTGATGATTTTACCACGATAAAAAAAAAAAAAAACCTTTATGTGATGTCACTATTTTTATTATGGTAATAGAAATAAAGCTTAAAATCTCTGGCTTTTCGCGAGCTAGCTGCAACTACGTGGTTGCGGGACTTATTTCATTACCGTGACCCCGGTACGTAAAGGACTATTGAAGAACACCGTGGATTTTAGTCAGTACAAGTCTGACAGTCACTCCCGCCCTGCCTGGGATGGGAGGACTCATTTAATGAATTTATCAAAAAGAAAAAAAGAAAAAACTGCAACTACGTGACACGATTTTATACCTACAATAAAATTGACTTTCACTTATGTACTCATATCAATAACGCTGAAACGCTTACAAACCGCAATCGCTAGTCTGATATTGCCCTTACACAGGAAGCCATAATAAATGACTATCGGCCGATTTATACACGAATCTCGATTAATATAAATCGTACGAACATAATAGTCGAAATCAATTTACAATAATGAATCAGTGTAGTGTGAAAACTTTCATGTAGAATATACAGGATGTTTCTTTTAAATTGGCCAAAAGGTAGAAATCTGCATCCATAAGAGATACAGGAAAACTTTCTTAGGAACCTTTAGCTCTTTTCTGATACTGATAATTTTGGCGTTTTTATTTTTTTGGTCAAGTGTGAGTTGTCCACAGAAATGAGTGAAATTGACCAAATTTTTTTTAATGCCGTTCGACTATATAATTATATATACTTTCACGCAGAATTATATATATTATATATACTCTCGTGCGGAATATACCTCAGACTTGTATAGCTTTTGATAGTCTGTCAAAGGGGGTCAATCAAATTATTTTTCGACACCATATTGTAAAGTAGGAAAATTAATTTCCTACCAAAATGAAAACCAACTCAAATTGCTGGTACATACCCTTCATTATTGACTGAAATCGGTTTAACAAGGAGAATTGGGGGTAGTGTGGCGATTGAATTCAATAGCGTATCTCTGAAAGGTTTTAATAACTTTCCATAAGGATCAATTTATTAGTATAAGTAGAACATTTTTGTACGTACTTGATTGACAGTTTGCAAATATGTATGGAGCAACTATATTAATAATATTTTGTATGGCAAAGCTTTAAAATTTAAATCATCATCATCATCCACAGCCCAGATTCACCCACTGCTGGGTCTCTCTGGTCTGGTCCTATCTTTGTTTGTGCCAAGCTCCACGGTCTTACAACGTATCCTTAAATTTGGCCACACTCTTCCCGATAAACGTAAGTTATAATAATTGTTCTGGGTTTATTTATTTGTATCTGTGAGTTAAAATAAGTATTTGTAAACACAACCACGATACATGAGAAATTCCCAGTTAAGTGCAATAATTTTCAAAATAATGAACCCCGACTTTACGTTGACTACATACACACTACTTCTTAACAATGTTGGTGGGCATTCTTCCCACCGCAGACACATGTTTGTGTGATGAGGCCATGATCATTTGTTCTGGTCTGGGTGTAATTTTCTATATAGTATGTATTTGAAATATATATATGTATGTTTATCAGTTGTCTAGTACCCATAACATAAGCTCTGCTTAGCTTGGGACTAGATGGCGTTGTGTGATAGTTTAAAAAAAAAAACATATTATATATATATTATTTTTATATGTCTATACTACACTCCATTACCCCAAAGCAAACCCATTTCAAATAAAATAATTTAGAAAGCTAAAAACTTCGCATCCTTAATCGTTCTCGACAGACATTTTGTGAAATGAAACCTAATTTGATCCTAGTGGATTTTAAATGTAGGTCCTAAATCGTTTGATTTCTTGCCGGCCGCACATTTGTGGTTTTTTCTGCTTCAAATGAAATCTATTTGAAAGGGTAAGAGATTTAATCTGGCATGTGTTCACCTTGGCAGTCTTTTTCCAACTATGATGAGGTTGGGTTCCAGTCGAACTGGTTGCCGCCGGTATTTTATACCGAGAGGGTTAGGTGGAGGTCACATACCTATGTGACCTCCAAAACCCTCATCCCTATCGCTCAAATCAAGTTAGTATTGCGTTGTATCTTGGCAGAATAAATACACATTGTTAGACTAAATATTATCTTCATCATCATCATCTTCGCCCTAAGACGTCCGCTGATTAAGTCCCTATGAACTTTCAAAATGACAGGTTGGAAGCGGCGTGCATCCAGCGTGATCCTTTGGTCTTCATAAGATCGTACAACTCCACCGGCCATCAATTCTGCATGCTATGTAGCCTGCCCATTGCCATTTTAACTTGCTAATTCGTTGGGCTATGTCAGCAACTTTGGTTCGTCTACGAATTTCCTCATTTCTGAGTCATTCACGCTGAGAGATTCCGAGCATCGCCTTCTCCATAGCTCGTTGGATATAACTATCTTGAACTTACTAATTAGGCCTATATTTCTAAATAGGTGTATGTTACCTCGGCTATTATTTAAAAGTGTATTCAGAAATGAGTCTTGAAAATATGCTGAAACTGTCGACTAACCATGTCTTCCTTCGCGCTTGTACTGAACTCTAATCCCTACCTAATGGCTTAAGCTTGGATAGTAATTACAACTCGCCATTCATTAACATGTTTAGTCTTTTCGTACGAGAGTGAAATTAATAGGGCTACCCAGTGCAAACAGCTGTGTTAAACCGAAAATGTAGAAACACCTCTTCAAAAATTCATTTTAATGCACTTACCTCCACAGTAAACGACTCCCGAGCTATTGTCCCAACTTAAACTCCACTTAATGCCATATAAAGGGTATATAATCGTGGACCAATGTGTGAACAGGTGTACGTAATGGCCAACAATGGTCCGTTTAGCGTTACAAACACAATGTTCGTAGTGACCACAATGAATAAAACAGGAGAGCACAAAGGTGAGCTGCATTTAATTGTTTTGCAGCTTTCTAAAACTCTTGTTATTGTTTTGTTGTTGGAAAATTATGGACAGATGTGGTCAGCTTGCATCTAGACAACCTTAGTGTAATTAACGCAATATCAATCAACTGAGATCTCCCATAGGCCTCTCCCAGGCTGCAGCCCATCTTACCTTATCCACCTTATCCTCCAACTGCCGCGTCTAGTATGTCCCAGCCGCCTTCTTAAGGTTGACGTCCATCGAGCTGGAAAGCCACAGTACTCTTGCCGATATGAAGTCTCCACTCATCGACTTAAGTCTGCTCTACCTGCCATCGGACCTTCTATAAAACAAGGCCATCTACCACTTTAAAAATGTACACAACATTTGGACATAATAACACTCTTAATCCCGGAAAAGTTATACTTACAGAGTGTACCACATAACGGTTGAAGGATGTTTGGATTAACAGGGTTTAAAGTGCTTTGGGTGGAATTACTACACTCCATATTTTGACAGTTATATTTCAGTCTCGTTAAAATAGGGAGCGATGGCAATAGAGCCATTTACCGGAGATGAATGAAGGTTTCACGGTTTTTAACGAAAAAATACTTAATAAACCGAGCATCCGAACCCAGGATGTCATCTTTGTTTTAATTTTTTCTATGGACAAAACTTGCTCTTACATAAATAGTTTCTCATTATATGTACCTACCATCTGTAAAATGAATTGAGTGGACCAGAAGTTCTGTAATAATTTTGGCGGTCTAAAAAGAACCTGTCCATGGAGTTTCTAGCTCTTTCTTCTCCATAGATATCTACTCCTTGGAATGGGCATATACGTTCTTTCACAGTTATTTTGTCTGGTGATTGGGACTGTACCACCTTATTTATATTTTTGTGTTTATTTTTTTTTGTCTTTGACCATTCAAAGTGTCTGTACTGGCGTCCTTGAAATAAATACTTTGATTTTGATATCCTGCAGTCCATTAAGACCAGGCATGACTGTGTTTTAGCTAACATAAAATGACTTACTGGCAAGAATCCTCGATGGGCCTTGACAATATCTTTTATACCTAGTCTATGTAGGCACACTGGCACAGTGCAAGTAACTTGACCATAAAGTGCAGGTTCCAGGTCGATTGTAAGTCACTGGACTTGAGAGCTTGTGTAAGTATGTCTTATTTTAAAGGGAGCATCGTGTTATTTTATATGAGGTACACGAATAATTTTGGATATACTGTTAATTAAAGCACGCGGCGCGTTTTACCAAATTTTGGATAGTCTTTCAAATATCTTGAGATATTATAAAAAAATCTAAAGTAGTTCCTTTTTGCTTTATGCGTATTAGTGTGTAAATTGCTGAACAAATAAATTACCACAAAAAGAAGAGTCTCATATTCTAACAAGAAAAAAAGAAAAATATCTTCAACCTTTTATCAAGCAAAATTATGGGAAGCCGCATCCCTTCACGTTTTACATACGCAAGCTTAGCAATTTCGTCAAAACTATTACTTAGAGCAACTGCGGCAACAATGTACGCATCAAATAACATTTTGCCTGACAAGAAGTTCCGCATTTATTTTTCTTGAAGAAAATATTTTGCCCCAGAGCCTCATCGATGTTCGCCAGCGTTAAAATACAGGATGAATAATACTGTGTATATATTTACTAGAGCTCTCCCTCGAGGGTTTGCCGAACTATCAGCGTTTACTTATGATTGCCTTGTAAGCGGTAGGTTGGAGATCGCTTGTAAATAAATACTAAGTTCGATAAGATTGGTAAAGGCGGACTTTTCACGTTGAAAAAAGTAAAAAATCTTTCAGTTCTGTTGTTGTTTTTCAGAATATTAATAATTATAACAAAGTGACTATTGTATTACCCAGTACTAACTACGTTGTCTGGTCAGATAGGCAGTTGTTCCATGAATAATACTGAAGGGCACCCGGTTACACATAAAAGTGACCTAAGTTTAGTTAGGCTAGATAAATGATATTGGGTAATTGCCGGCAGCTATTTAGATACACGATAACATTACTATTGAGGGTATAATTGAATTGAGGTTGATATAAGTGAATTATGTTCCGACGACTATTGAGAACCTCCTTTATTCGAAGTTGGTTAAAAATTAAGACAGTCGTAAAGACAGTCTATGGATAGTGTTCCATCAATTAAACATACAGATATTTTAGTCTTTTCACTCATCATCTGCCTAGCCTATTTCCAACTATATTGGGGTCGTCTTCCAGTCAAACCAGATTCAGCTGGATGTCAGTATTTACAATTGACTATATTATAGGCTTTTCACTATGGGTTGTAATTTACAATTTCATCGAGCAAAAAATTTGCTGTTGTATTATTATTTTGTATTGTGATAGCTAGTTGCGATACGTATTAGTCGTATTCATATTATTAATATTAATGATTGCGTATGACAATTGTGTGATTAGGTTATTTCCTATTATTTTCCGAGAACTCCATAACAATATCATTTTCAAATCACGCATGGTTATGCTCATAATTAAAGCGTATATTTTACAAAATCTGATGAATCTGATGGTATTTGTGAGCTTTATGCTATTGTAATACGGCACAAATTATGTAAATTAATTAATGATAGTAGTCTGTCAAGCAGATAATATTACGCGTTACACATTTTCATAACACGTTTTAATAATTGAAATGTTAAAGCATTGATATTTTTATTTGTAGTATATCTTCATTTGTTGTGAAGTGACAAGAACAGATAAAGTAAGCAACGAGTTAAGTTATAAGGGGCAGTTTGAAAGTGGCGCCTGTTACAGAAAAAAATGAAAGGGAATGGGTGACACTCATGTGACGAGACTGATGAGTATGAATGTTGATGGAACTCCACCCATCAACATTCATACTAAGCAGGAAGAGGAAAGCCAAAGAAAAGATGGATGGTTTGTATAAGTAAGGATATGAAAGCAAAAGGAGTAAATGATACTATGAGTTGTGATAGAAGAGAATGGAAGAAACAAAACGTGTTGCGCCGATCACAAGTAAAATGGAATAAGGGTAGGAAGGCTTGGTTCTATTCTCAGACAGAATATTTGTATAACCTACAGGTTCCGTGTCTTGTTGTTAGTATATGCCAGTACTAAGTCGCATTATCACTAGGAGACATGTTGTGGAGACATAACGCCCAACATTCACGTGGTATATCTGCAATTTTGAGGGATGTCGCCCGACATTTTCCTTGTCTGCATTAGCCAGTATCTACTAAACTCAACTTATGAAAATTTGTGCGACCCGTAAATGTCGGACTTTCTTATCGAGCGACAGAGTTGCGGAGCTAATGTCGCACCCTTGAAAATTACAGGAGATGTTGCTGGAGTAGGGCAAAGCAGTTAAAAAAATGTGTATTCCCGAACGATTACCTAATGGTTGAAAACATATGCATGCTAGTTAATTATGTAATTATGTGAATCAAGGACGAAAATGAGACTATTTCATAAATAAACAACAAAATATTATAATCAACTAGCGGCCCGTCCCGGCTTCGCACGGGTGGAGGACCCAGTCTAAACTTTGAGATTTAAACTATTCTATCTCTCAAGTTGGATCGAACTGCACATGGTGTGCGAATTTTATTATAATCGGTTAAGTGGTTTAGGAGTCCATTGAGGACAAACATTGTGACACGAGATTTATATATATTAAGATTACATACTCATGACTTTCGTATCGAGCGACAGAGTCGCGGAATAATTGTCGCACCTACGAAAGTTACAGGAGAAATTCCTTGAGAAGGGCAAATCAGTTTAAAAAAAAAAAAACAGTCCGCATCAATTACCGAATGGGCACACACAAGCAAAAGCTACTTGCTGATATAATTATGAGAATTAAGGACGAAAATGAGACTACATCCTACTAATAAATATAAATTCGAAAGTTTGTGAGGATGTATGTATGTATATGTGTATGTAGGCATGTTTGTTACTCTTTCATGCAAAAACCACTGAACGGATTTGGCTAAAATACACAGATAGTTTATAACCTGGATTAACACATAGGAAAGTTTTATCCCGATTTTATGTCCCCTAGGAATAATTTTCGAGTTATAGCGAGTGAAGCCGCTGGCAACAGCTAGTATTTCATAAATAAACAACAAAATATACTCAATTACATATCATAATGTAAGTAGTAATCTCTGCACTGAGCACGATGCAGGGGTGTTGAACCTTCTGTATCAAGTTACTCCCTCATTGTAGCGGGCTGAGCTCGGCTTCTCTGTTGTTCAAATCCACACAATAAGGTGGAATAAGTCTGTTGTATTGTTTGAGCAACTGAAATGTGATAGCGACAACAAGTATGTGGCTAAGTGTTGTCCTTTTTGTTTTGATTTCTTTTGTTGTTTCGCATTTAATTAACAGGTTTGAGGGCGTTGTTTGATGAAACAAAAGAGATTTTTGTTTTAAAACAACAGTTTGTTGATTTATTTTTTGGCTTTTGTAATGCTATTCTTGTAAATAAGAAACCTCTTAATATTTATCACAACATGTTTTTAATGGTTGTTATTTATGAGATTAAATACATAGTACTCCCAAATTAGGAGTTTGTATAAGCTAATGAAACGATAAACGAGGGAATTTGAATCGGACCGACCGCGACCAGGTGGCACTATGCCAATCTTCTGAATGTTTATGGAAATCCCGATCCTTTTTTTTTTTTTTTAGCGTCGTAAAATCATCAAATGAGACCGCCAACCCCGGGCAGGGCGGGAGGTACTGTCAGACTTGTACTGACTAAAATCCACGGTGTCTTTCAGTAGCCCTTTATGTTCCGGGGTCACGGTAATAGAAATAAGTCCCGCGACCCCGGCAGGCTTTGGCCCTCTGAGAGGGGGCCCCGTCATTTTGCTGACAGCTCTTTGAGGCGCGCGTGGAACACGACGCGCCGTCGACCCGGACATGGTCCATGGTCGGACAGCGAGTTGCCCTTTACTCGCTGTCCGCATGCCCGCGCCTACGGTGGCCGGAGATCGTCTTGCGACGTACGGCGCCGTGGGCGTACACCACTGCGGTTGGGGCGGAAGGAGGACGCAGTCCTCTCTCTCTCGCGGCCCGCCACCTCCTTCACGAGCATTACTGCCTCGCAGAAGGTGGCGACCGCTTCCCACTCCGTCTCGCTCCGCAGCATGGCCGAAACCAAATCCCGATCCTAAATAATATTTTAAAGGTCCACTCACACTCACACCAATCCTTAACCCGACTTTGGCCACCACGGGTTAACCTTGAAAATCGATCCGTGTAACTGTTATTAGTTTGACGAAACTGTTCTAAACAGGTTAGCGCTGTGGCTGAGCGATTGTACTACTGCGCTGCGTGTCGCGGGTTCGATTCCCGCACAGAGCAAAATAATATTTGTAGGATCTACAATTATTTGTTTCGGGTCTGGGCGTTTGTGTTGTGACAAGAGAAATTCCTAGTGTGGGGCACGTTTTTTTTAAAAAGAAAAAGATTTAGCCACGAGCTCCACCTAAAAATTACTCAAACAACAACGCTTACTTTAATTTATTGTGCAAAATTGACTTATAGCAGGCACTAAATTAGCTTAAACCAGTCGTATTTCAGGCTACTTCTGTTCCTAACTTATATTTGCGTTTAATTTATCTTCCTCTGCTGTCACAAGGAACACAGATAAAATGAATTACATTGAATAATTTCGAGCTCTTTTCATTAGGTAATGGTCTTTACCTATAAGTGTCACGCAATTTTTTGGATGGGTTATAAATTCTATGGAAAACTTAGTTAGATTTATGTAGCCTGTTTTATAGGTGAGTTGATAGAAGCCTGACGGAAAATTATTACTTCTATCTTTTCGCAGTAAAAACTGTTTGCCTGTCAAACTATTTCTGCCGGATCAGAGGCCCTGGTATGAATTATACTTATTTAGCCGTACAGGCGTACACCTGAGTTTCATGCCCGTAGCTCTCCATAGAGATCTACGGTTCTTTTTCATGATAAAATCATCAAATGAGACCTTCCACAAAGGACGGGATGGGAGGTAGTGTCAGATTTGCTTAGCCCTATAATCGGAAGAAAAAAATAGTTAGAAAATTTATAAAATAGTTGTTACAATTTCTGGTGACAATAAAGTATTTTCTGTCTGTCTATCTATCTATCTAACAGTTTCTAAAGCAATAAGTGTTGTTGAATTGTCAACGCCAAAGGCATTTCAAAGTATGTTACTCAGTTAACCCACTGGACTACCAATATACAAGCTCTTTCAACCTGCCTAGCATCTATTAGATTTTCAATTCGATTTACGCGCAATCCTTCAGACTTTCTGAAAAGTAGGTAACCTACTTTTTTATTAAGACCTTTACATCATAAGAACCAAACTAAGTTATACGATCTGTTTAGGCATGCGAAAAGGGTTCCCAGATACTCGTAGTTTATGTTTTTTAAAATTTCGGACTCTAGGAGAAAAATTGAGGTAAATTATACTAATTTCACAGTTTATTTTTGTAACAAACATCAATAAGGTTGTTTAATTCGGTCGATTTTTTTGTGTAATTAGGTGTATTACTCAAAGGTTTCCGGTTCGATTTGTACGATTCTTTTTTATTCGACGTACAGTATAGTTCTCTTTTGGTCTCATAATTCCATTCAATTTGGCTTTGGTTTGGTTTGGTTTTTATTTTATTATGTAAAATAATGATCGAAGTATGTATGACTAAAGCAACTTTTGTTGAAGTTCTCAATATTATCAATCCCTGGCAGATATTGCGCGCAAAATTCAGGAAAAATTCCAGACTTATCCCAAATATAATTACGTAAGTACTGCTTTACATCTGAAAAGATAAAATGAGAATTAAAAGCACCTACTTATTTAATTTTCAAAATACATAAGATGTACATAAATACTTCAGACCTTCAACAACAAAAGTAATGTAATAAACCCAAAATACAAGGTTAATATACAAAAAGCTGCTCTATTTAAATTCTACTTAAAGCACTTTCGCTTTAACAAAAAACAGACTCTCCTAACTAGTCTCACTAGACGAGACTGTAAAGAATTTGGCAGAACTTATTCTATTTTTAGAGGAAAGTGCCAGAAGCACTAATGACTTGAACTGGCTGTCTGTCAGGCTCTTAAAATACGGGAGAATTTTGGAACGTGAACGTTCGTTGTTTCAAACATGTTTAAAAATACATTAGCTTGGCGTTTTAGCAGGAAATGTTTTGTTTAAAATCGCTTTAGGCTCTCGACACATTGATTGACGGCTTTCGATGGTTTTATGGATCAACAGTCTATCAATGCGTTGTGATCTTTTAGTAATAGTATCTTGATACGCCAAGGTACTGTTTGGCTTTTTGGTGGCAGAAGGATTGGAAATCTCTCCACATATTATTCGCAGTGTCTTCTTGTTGTGAGTCAAGGTACTCTGCGATGTCTTCACACATCTTTAGCCCCTCTTCATGTCCGAGTTTGTGCCATCGTATCCGCGTGATCTTCTCTTTTTTTACCTTTATCGGTTTCGGCATTCCAAATTCAGCGACTAAGATACGATGTTGTGGTGTGAGCGGTTCTCCGGGGATTACTTTACAGCATTGTTTATAGTATTATTAGAATTTGGATCAGTTATAATGTAGGCGACGAAAAAAAAGGAGTGTATAAAGATTGTGGCACCGGATGATACTATCATTTTTTTATCGTGCTAATTTCATCAAATGACTCCTCCTATCAAGGGCGGGATGGGAGGGACTGTCAGATTTGTACTGACTTCAATAGCCCTTTACGTTCCGGGGTCACGGTTACTTGATGAGATCCATGGGATAAAAGCCTGATTTTAAATGTTTATGTTAAGTTTTTTTTTTCGGAATGAAGCACGCTTAGTTTTAATTGTAGATCTTACCCTCGCACAATAAACCGTGCCTCATAAGGCATAATCTGTAAATGAAATCACGACACTACATACATTTGTACAAGGTCGGTGCGTGTAAATATGACATATGATTAAATATTCTAGTTAAATACATAAGTTAAATAATTGTGTGATAAATCTAACATGAACATGTTTCGAAGCATAGGCGAATATAAAATGAGTTGTTTTACAATATAACGTTCCCTACGGTTACCTGAATTGTCTTACAGATCATGGATCCGCATAACCTAGCATTTTCCTCACGCGTTCCACCTCCTCCTTCGCCAGCATTACTGCCTCGCAGAAGGAGGTGATTACTTCGCATTCCCCTTCTTTCCACACTGTGCAGGCAGGCCTGAGAGGTTGCTACCTCTTATCAACTCTATACGAACACTATGGCGGATCACCAACCAGACCAAGCGGGGTAGACCTCCACTGCCCCTCAGCAGCGTTTAAAGCAAACTTTATTATACTAATGACTTTTCCATCGTGTCAAGAACGTCATAGAAGATATTTCATAAGTCCGGAATTCATTGGAGTGGGCGATACATTCCCAATGACATTGCCGTCAGTTAAACGAAGAAAAATGAGATATTGTTTCGAGGTTTAATCTTCTATTTGAACTGATTTAGATAACGTACGATTCTCGTGTAAATCCACATAATACATACATCAGAAAACTTGTACAGGCCAAAGTTTACAATAAATCAACATTTTAGTTCGCTTATAAAAATAAGTTAGTTTTCGATACACTCCCAATGAGATTTGTAACGTTTCCTGATATAATATTCGTTTCCCGGTATTCCCATTGGATAGGAGTTTTGAAACTTGAAAAAACAGAATTTCAATAGTTTTTCATACGGTATATCTAAATAACGTTTCACAGCGTTGGAAATAAATAGAAATGCTTTTCAGTTGCAGATAAAATAAAATAAAAATTCCCATACCTATAATATCTTTCATTCCCCTTTTGTGTACTATAGACGTTTATTTGTCCATTGTAATGTCCTCGTTGTTCTAGTGATCAAAATCTTTTCTGAGCATGAGGATTCGGTTTGATTCCCAGATCGAGCTTAATACTGGGCGTTTTTCCAGCAGGAATTTCTCTGTATTCTTTATTTATTCATGTATGTATGACTACTTTTCTAGTTTTTGTCCGCTGAATAAATTCGAATGTAAAGATTTAAGTTGGTACATTGAATGACCTAATAATAAGTTGCATACAAAATCCATCCCCTCGTGCCCGTTTTATCAACTATCATGCAGAAATAAAATTAACCTCTGAGTAACTGTCTCTTGGTTTTAACTGATTTATGTAGAAGTGAATGCATAACATACAAACTTACTTCCAAATTAATTATTCTATAAGATACTAGCTTTCCCCGGCGGCTTCGCCTGCTCATCTGCCTTCTTCCATTATAGCCAATGCCAATCAGGACAAATGCAGCTATCAACGATTTTTTTAATCGTTGCATTAGTTTTTTACTTTCCTCATTGCAAACATACAAAAGTAAAGAAGAATAGATAAGATTGCCTAACTTGTGTGTTACTATTATAATACCTAGAGTAAAGCTGGACAAAAGATTTGCGATTTGCGGACAAAAATATAACTATAATAATAATATCTGTTCATATATAACTTCTTGTTCTTTTTTCGGAGATGAAACCTTTATGAGCATTCCCTAGGGATGTTGTATAAGATATTTGCTACATTGTGAAGGCCGTGGTTGCTCTTACTTAACCTTAATGGTAGATATGTTTGCTTTCCAAATGAGGGCCATGGGTGGATGGAGGGCACGCCACAAGTGAAATGATCTAGTATTCGCAGAAATCATAATTATATTGGTGATGATATTTTTTCGAGATTATTTTTTTGGTTGGAACACCATCAAATGATTTCAACTGCTCTATGTGGAGGCGTAAGCCGGCTGCAAGGTATAATGACACATCTTGCATTCGCCATAAGTATTTTTATAAGAAGACGAGCTTTATATATTATAACTAGCGGCCCGCCCCGGCTTCACACGAGTGGACATATAGACACAAAATATTTTCGTCCTCTATAACCTGATCCTGATGGTTACAAACACTACAAAAAAATAATTATCAGAATCGGTCCAGCCTTTTTCAAGTTATGAACTTAGCAACACAATTAGCGATCCATTTTTATATTGTAAAGCATAGATAGATAGAAGATAAATATGGGTAAAAAGTCAAATTCGTAACAACCGCTTTATTTCAATATATTTCTAAATACATACATATTATAGATAAATTACACCAGACACAGAACAAATGATCGTGCTCATCACACAAACATTTGTCCTGGGTGGAATCGAACCCACGACCTCCGCAAGCGGTCAGGTCACTAACCACTAGACCAACAGGCCAGTCATCATACTACAAAGCATCGATACTGCTGCGTGTGACGTCATTTTTATCGTCGCCGTACCACGGGCAGGTGTTACTGCATATTATATACACGGTATGCACTGCAAGCTGACACAGACTTACTTATCGCAACAAACTTTATATAGCAATTGCGAGGATTTATCAGTTGGGATTTTCAGACTTTGCGAATAACGATTTCGGTATATTTTGTAAAGAAATGAAGTTTTAGAGACGCAATTTTTTGCGTTGCTGTCAACGTGGTGTCAGTCAAGTTTGTTGGAATAAAACTAATGCAGTTTCAAGCCATCAAAAACTTTGAAGTCTAAAATTTAATACTTTAGCTGGAGCTTTGTCTGCCAAGTTGAAGAATTTCAAAACTAATTAAAAGCTTATCGAAACGAAAACAAAAACGCACTATAAAACTTTTAAAAAGAGGGAACTCATAAACTTTAAGTAGCAACTAAAATTCTTTAAACCACCAGATTCTATTTACTTTGCTCATAAAAATTCATTAAAGTTTAGTTAAAAAAACAAAGCTGGACCAAAGTCGGTAACAAAATTTGAAACACCCAATTTTCTTTTGAAGACTTATGTAAAATGGCCGCCGGCTTTGCGGTAATCCGCGGACCAAATGCCCTGAGATTATGTATATTGGAACATAATTGGATATGGGATAAGAAGGTAAATGAATGGGAGCCTTCGTGACATTCGAGCTTAATGTTTCTTGTTTTGTTTTGATATGTTTTTCATTGTAAAGCTTTTATGAGGAAAGAATAATTCGCAAGCAGAATTTGAACTTGCAATTTTCCGATTCAATACATCGCAAGCTTTTGCCAAGCAAGCTTTAAATTATCGTGATCTTGCTCTCAAGCGTCGTTTTTCTCATTGTATTTCTAATTGATATTTCAGAAGCCTTAGTATGATTTTTCACGTTTTACTAACGTAAACTGGAACTTTGAATTCGTAGGACTAAATCCTGTTCGTAGTCAAATTCTTTCTACAATAAAATTTAATAATGGTTACTAGGCAATAGACGTGCTTCAGCATCGACCACATCGTCGCTTATCATCGGGCAAGATAGTGGTTCAACTCAAACCTTTCGTCAAATAAATAAAAAAATTAAACACGTAAGCGTTGGGTTACATAAAGTTAATTTGCCAGTTTATTAAACCTCGTACATTGAAAGTTAATTCGCCACAGCTAGATTTTTTAATGCGTGTTAATCTTATAACGTAAGGCTCTCGAATGGAGACCACGCACAGGCAAGCGCAGCGTAGGACGTCAACCCACTAGGTGGGCAGACGATCTGATGAAGGCCACAGGATCACGCTGGATGCAGGCCGCTTACAACCGGTCCTACTGGAAGTCTAAAGGGGAGGCCTATGTTCAGCAGTGGACGTCTTACGGCTGATATGATGATGAATCTAATAACAAAATATTTTTCAATGATTACGAAGTGTTGGATTTGCTGAGCTATGTTGAAGACATTAGCACCTACGTTATCATTGAATAATTTTCTCACGGGTGGGGTAAGGTCGCAATGATGGGTAATCATGGTAATGGATGGCCATAATCCATCATGCGGGATGAGTATGTGTGTTTATGACGCATCTCTCGAATTATTGGTTACTTAGGCAGTGCAATAATAGTTCATTCCCGTAGTTGATTTGAACTGTGGCAGGCATTCTGCCTTATAATACTCAACGCCTTAAAAAGTAAAGTAATCGGGCATTTTCATTAGTTGTTAGGGCTCGCATGCGGGATGCGAGAGATTTCTGTATCGCATGCCACTGGGACCGCATTCGGGGAGCCGTTTTCATTAGTCGATAGCCCGCATGCGGGGTGTAGGAAAATATATTGACAAGGGTAGCAGACGCGCATGCTGTATATCGACCGATGAATTGAATTGGTGGATGACACGAGTGGTATAAAGCAAGCGGAGAATCACCCCAGACGGTGTGACGAACACATATCGACTTGTGACTTTCATTGGTGTTATCTCGCATACGAGGACTCTCCGTATGCTGTAAACCGAACGAGTTAACGACCAATGAAACTGCGCCATAAGGTAGTTTGGTGTGGAAGGAAATTTGGTGCCAGATTCTTAAAAGTCTTTTAAGACGTTACCTACGCAATGTTCTGTAATGATGTGCTACGTCTTGTCCACCTTTATGGTAAACTAGTTACATCATTTCTCATTACTGCCTGCGTAGGTAACGTTTTGAACGACTTTTAAGACTCTATCACCTATTTGCCTGTCTCACCGACATTCCATCACCTACAATTTATGGAAAACCTTAAAAGGAAACTGACGTCGACTTATTTAAAATGTAACTTTAAAATTAGTTCATTAAACAATGTGGATTCGTGTAAAAAGGCGAGGGAATTTGTTCTTTGATTTTGAGAATCGAGACAGCAAGCCAGACTGAGGTTACCCGCTGTTTCAAGGAATACAATAATTATGGACGACTAAAACTCGTATAGAGTTTCGAGTAGAGTTTTGAATACATGTATAGCAAGAGGGACAACGTGTTATTGGGAGGTATTCTTCAATCTACATGGGCACCCGCTGACAATAGCACCTGATTATAATTTTCACGATTGACGGCAACGATTGTAATAAACTTGTATCATAAATGTATTTTGTTTTTTATCGATACGGGAAAGGGACCCAATTTGATAAAGCCATTTCACTGTTTTGAAAGCAATGGCTTAGAAACTGCCACCCCATAGGTGCAAATAACAGTTAATAATGACGTCACAAACAGCAGAAAGGGACATGATGGAAGGCCAATCATTAATCGCAATGCCCATCGCATAAACAGTGTGATAATGACGGTCGTAATTAGCCACTTAACCCGTACCAGGCCATTCAGTGTAATATCCGTGTTGATGATAAAATCGGCCGTTTGGACCCCGGTTACATGCTGTTATTGTAACGGTTATTATTGCTAGGGAGGTTGTAATAGCGTTTCTATGATTTTTTAAGGGTTAAAAATTGCAATACTTAAGTATTTCTGTGTTTAATAGCCGGGCCTAGCTAACGACATTTCCCGTTGATTTTCGCAAATGTCTTTTGATTGTCGTAAAAACTTCCATTAACGGAATTTACCATTAGTGTGGCTCTAGTGTAAGGAGAAATGAAATGATTTACTTTCTTTGGAGCAGCCTTATTAATAAATACTATAAGTCTTACGTATAAAACTTAATTATTATAAATACGAAAGTTTGTGAAGATGAATGGATGGATGTTTCTGACTCTTTAATCTAATTCTGTAAGACATATATTGAATGCATTTGCTAATATACATATTTTATAACCTTTATAAATATGAAATTTTCATCCCGATATGAGATTCCCGTTGGCTAATTAACGACATTGCCACGGGCATAAAAATCATCCATACTGCTTGCAACGGAAAACTGGAAAAAAAACTAGAAATTAACCCGTTATGTTTAATGATAATGCTGGTTCGTCGACCTAGAAATAGCCCAGCACTTCCACGTACAGTCGACTATTCTACTCGGCAATATTCTGAAATACTACTCTAGTAGGAATTCAATTCCAAATGGAACTTCAAACATAGCTACTAATTAGACTATTGTATTTGCCCCGCTTGAGGTTATGGGCAAACAGCACAGTCCGTCTTGCTCTATTGTATTTCGGATTAGCGTCTGCAACGCCAATCATAGCCGTTTACCCTTTAAGCATAAATAACAAAAATCTAAGATACGTAATTTCACTTGCGCCGGGTCTGGGTAAATTTACGGACTGTGACCCTTCATCTTCTTTGCACAGATATATAAATCATGATAAAAATACTTTATGTTGTAATATAAAAACATAAAATATTTTTATCTTGATTTTTTGTTTTCGAGTTGCAGCTGATGCAGACTATTGCAACAGTTAGTATCATTTTAAAGGCGAAAGTAGTTTACTATTTTGTTACCGCAAAGTGCATGGCCCACTGAACTGATCATCTTGAAATTTTGCAAATAATAATTATTATTATGTCGTCAGGTGAACAAAGGGCAGGGCATACATGGGTAACTTTTTGTTTTTTTACCTGTTAAAATCATCAAATGAGTCCACCCACCCCGGGCAGAGCAGGAGAGACTGTCAGACTTGTACTGACTAAAATCCACGGTGTCCTTCAATAGCCCTTTATGTTCCGAGGTCACGGTGATGGAATAAGTCCCGCGACCATGGGTACCTTTCATCCCGAAAGACAGTAGTTCCCGAGCAACAAAAAATAACGTTATTATGAATACCTACTACATGGCGCTTTGTATGTTTGAAAAGTAAATTTTTCATAGAAGACGAAATTGTCAAACTCATAACTTTTGAAAAAAAAATACCATCTTACACAAACCCTTGACATAATATTATTGTTGATAGATACAAATATAAAAACATAAATACACAGTGTTGTAACAGAGGTTTTAAAACATATTCATTTTGAAACAACCCCTATATCCCTAGTAATCTCAATCTGGATTCTTTAAAAGACTTTAAAATTGGATTCAGTATAAAGGGCAAAGGGGAAAATTTAAATCCGGTTAAAATCAGTTTACAGTGTCGGAATTACTTTTGTTACTGTACTGAAAAGTTTGATATTTTCGCAATTCTTAAAATTACTACGAATATTTTTATTCTTTATAGAAACTAGTAAAACCTGTATAATATCATGAAAGCAACTATTTCTTACTTGTGACTTAAAAGAATATGTGCAAACGCCAACATATTAACCTACCTCAAACGGTCAAATTTATTTATGGTTAATAAATAAATTAAAATAAAATAATTGGGGGACAGATTGGGGTGGGTTGACCCGTTTGGGGTTGAAACTCTATGGCCATAGGGTCCGAGAGCTCACAGCCTATTTAAAAAGATATTTTGCGACTTGTTGACGCTTCCCGTGACACAAAAGCTGACTTTTACCTTGGCAAGAGGCTAAGCATTGCCGTACAAACGGGCGTTGGAACCTGTCTTTGGGCACATTACCAGCTGACAGTGTGACGTGACTTAAGACTTAAGATATTATTGATTATTATTCATATAAATGCACCGGGATTTTTATGAATAACTAGCGGCCCGTACCGGCTTCGCACGGGTGGAGGACCCGGTCTAAAACCCGGTCCCGATGGTTACAAACACAACAAAAAAATAATTATCCGAATCGGTCAAGCCGTTTTCATGTTATGTCGTGACAACGGAAAAGGGGTTTCATTTTTATATATATAGAAGATAATATAATCAATACATAACAAAACATACATCATGTTTTCATTCACTGATGTCAGTGTTGTCCAAGATAAACTTGAAAGTACTTAAGCATTGATGCTTGTCCAACTTTGAACTCACAACCTCATGCAAAAGAGACAAGTTTCCAATCGTTAAACTTTCACAATAATCAGAAAACACCTACCAATACGACTTTTAATTCCGTAAGTGCTCAACTGAACCGGAATTCATATCAGTGATATTAAATCCGGGATACACATAATTTTCGAACTGGGTTTGAATTTCACTGCCATAAACATGTTTACACAGAATATTATCAATATTCTGTAACCATAGCACGAGTTTTCACTCTTTTACTTTACAGAGTCTTTCCAGTATTTACAGCGTTTCTTGTATGAAAAAATGGAACAACGCCTCGTGTGCGACGAAGAAACTAATTTGTTCCTTGAAAATTGTCAATTTTAAATTGTCAAATTTCCCGTTTACTTTACGTCTTAAACACTGAAAACTCGTGCTAAGGGTACTGGTGATATTTAACAAAAACTATTTCCTTAATAATTAACTTCGTAACTGAAAATGTAAGCTAACAAGTGACCTATTAAGTTTCGAATCTTTGCTTAAATAACGAAGCTGTTGTCAATTGTGAGTGCCGTTTATGGCACGTTTTCAATTATCGAGAAGTATTCATCGAATGGTACTACTGTAGCGTTGAACACGACATTTTTGCGTGTAAAATGGCGTAGAGTTGCAACAGAATATCAACAATACGGAGATGTCATTACTCGTATTTCTTAACGACATTTCTATTACATATGTTTTCATGAAACTAAAAATAAGAATTAATACCTTATCTAACGCTTGGCTAAATAATTTTACATTGAAATCAGTCAGTCTATCAGATGATGATAATACTGTTGCGTACTTTTACATCTAGAACTGATTAAAAAAAATATATTTGCAGCTGGGATACTCAAAACCGCACATAGAAATCAGTGAATGATTTTAAGAAAGACCTTTGCCCAGCATTGGGACTAAATACACAATAAAAATATGAAACGGTCTATGGAAAAGTGCTATGGCAAAATCTAAGCTTTGCATAAAATTATAAGACTATGGGTGTGATAGATACAGTACAAACTATAGCAAGCTGAAGTGGCAGTGGGCTGGTCATATCTGTCACAAAACCGACCTGAAATAGAGTAGACATATGGTAATCGAGATAACCGCACGTAGCTAAACGTAATGTGGGACGCCCATCAGCAAGATGGACCGATTACCTGGAGGAGGTAGACGGCAGTGTATCGATGCTAAAGGTGGTAGGTCGCACTCAGTAGCGCTCCTTGGGGGACCTATGTCCAACAGTGGACTGCGATGTCCAGACTTAGTGAATGAAAATAATTAATGCAGAAGCTGACAAATAAAAAACAGAAACGAATGAGCAGACAATGAAACTTTTAAATAACCAAATGGAACGAAAAACAGGCTCCTAAATCCCAGCACGCTCATGTCCTTGAAACAAATTTACTAAAAGACACTGCAGCATAATGTCAGCATAAATTTTCCCTTAAAGCGTTATTAACACTAAATATTTTAAGACTCCTTTTGTACGAGTCCAAAAGTTTATTAATAGTGCGGAGTAATTTGCAAGTGCTTGCTCGGCCGTGCCAAGTATTTCTAGTTGATACTTTTATAAGGTTGAAGGCATACTGGATGGCCCTTTGCTTACCGACACGATTTGTGGAAAGCGTAGGTACGACAAAGCAAAATAATTAAAAAAAAAAACCGAATTAGTCCGTCGAAAAGTTTATAAAAAAGCCCCGACACAAAAACCAAGTTCCCTTTAAAAATAATAAAAAATACGTCGCGTTGGGGGACTGTTCCAAATTATTTATATCTCCTGTTTTTTTGGAGTCCTACAACGCGACGTATTTTTATTATTTTTACTTTTTAAAGGGAACTTGGTTTTTGTGTCGGGAGTTTTTTAAATTTTTAATTTACTTTTTATTTGATACTTTTTATAGGTACATACTTGTATCATTTTATGTTGCTAAGAGCACTCCCGATTATGTCGTCAATATTCCGTTTCAGTATGCTTACATTTGATACCCATCTCGAGTATATTTGCAGACCCTCGGTTACCTTTCCCCACTTTCACCCCCACAACTTCTAAACGGCTCAACCGACTTTCATCAAACATGTCTAAGAACACTCGCAGGTAAGTCACCTTTCATAGAAAAAAAACTAAATTGAAATCGCTTCATCCGTTCGGGCTCTATGATGCCACAGACAGACAGACAGACACGTCAAACTTATAACACCCCTATTTTTACGTCAGGGGTTATAAAAAAAATGCACCTGTATTTTTTCTTTTGTTATGCAAACCAAAATTGACGGCAATACGACGGTTTTAAAATTCCGAATACGTCACTTCATGGTCTGATTTTGATAGTTTTGATCACGTCATGAACTGACAGCTCCATTCCGAATTTAAATACGGTTTTTTTATCAACGTCAATATACATTGATTAAAGAAAAACCATGTCCATTATTTTCAAATACTCAAGTCGTTAGTTTCGTGGTACAGATGCCAGCACATCAACCTACCTACCTCAATTTGTCAAAAGATATATTATTATCAAGTTTCCCTTGAAGCCACGTCCCACAAACCCAACAAAGATGAACTACATAACATTAAAAAGGAAAACAATTAAAGTATTTAATAGTATTATTAGTTTTCTTATTCTTGTGACTGGGCACCGTAGCTATTTTATTTTACTTTTATCTTTTGACAATTCAAAAATGCCTGTAACTGGACCCTGGAACGTAAAGGCTGATTGAAGGATACTGTGGATTTTAGTCAGTACCAGTCTGACAGTCTCTCCTGCCCTGCTCTGTGTGGGAGGACTCATTCGATGATTTCACTACGCTAAAAAAGTTATTTTAGGAACGAGTGTAAAGTTACAGTGATAAAGAAATTAATATTTTAATAACAATATAAAATTTTTTTTTTGTTAATAACACAAACCATTTACTAGTGTGACTTCAGCCTTATAAGTTGGTACCTTTGGCATTTGCTAGTAGCAATACTTCAAAGGGTATTGCTACACTGAGAAGCTATTGTAACGAGTCCTTCTAGGTATTTTCATATTGAATTCACTAAAGTTATCGATTTTATATTACTCGTAGATATTATAGAAGTTTAATTTAAAAATACAAGGGCCAAATGCTTGTTTGTATTCTTTTTCTATTTTAATTAATCTCCTAATAACCCACATACTATTATATCTTTTTATTTATTTTTGTGGTAAAATCATCAAATGAGCCCTCCCACCCAGGGCAGAGAGAGAGTGCTCACAAGCTGTTAAACTTGTACTGACTAAAATCCATGGTATCCTTCAACTCCCTTTACGTTCCGGAGTCACCGTAATTCGTTAGTCCCGCGAAAATTAACATAGGCCTAATACATTATGTGGTAGATAGAAAAAAAACAAATATCTAAACTCTAATAAATAATCAAAAATAAGCTGTGAATATTCATCTTCGTTCATCTTCGTTCTACCGCAAATTTTAGTTTGAATTTTTTCTCACAGAATAGAATTCTTGCTCACAGAATAGAAATTTTATGGAGCACTTTTGCTTTGAAAGCAAAAAGGAAACTGCTTCTAAAATAAGTAGAACAAGCTGTATAAGGTACTCGTAGTTTTAGAATTTACCCTCTGGGAGGATAAGACCTCTTCATTGTATTTAGCACTAATTGGTAAAGCAAACTTCACCTTCGAAAGAGATTGCCGAGAACTTTGTAGAATATCGGTTTTAATATCAACAAATTCCTGTTTGGAATAGAATACCTTGTAAATGGATCCTTTACTCACGACACTATTAATGTAGCATAGTTTTAAATATCTAACTAAAATAAAAAACAAGTCAAAAAATAAATTAAACACAAAACTTTATTTCATTTCAAACAGCTTCTTTTGTTATTTTTTTTAAATCGTTTTTCGTCATATAATTTGAAAAAAAAAATACACTTTGAAATATAAACATTTAGTCGTTATATTTTCTCGAATTGTACTTATACGAAGCATAGTAATAGTTTATCATATTGAAGTTCTCAATTCGTAGATTTTTTTTCATAACAGTTTTATCTGTAAACACAGGTTGACCGCGCGTAGTTTTATTGAGCTCTCTTTCATCAATACGTCGAAAAAACATAACACAACGTTTTCGTTACTCATACTGTTTATTCATTATTTATTTAGTAAATTGGAGAGCATGTGCCCCGGGAGAAACATATGTCAAAAAAGAAAAGTCGACGTAACGAGGTACGGGAAGACTTTCGTCATGTTAACGTTACAGTAAATTAACTTGTGGATCAAATGTTGTCACTACAAAAAGATTGAGAAAAAAAATGGTTTTTCAAAAATCCACGTTATAAATAGCGATGAATCCGTGTAAAGTGGTAAACATTCTTTAAATATTTTAATATTTTTTTTCAATAAAAAACATAGTTTAAGGGTGGATTTCACCGATGAATAGGTACGCAATTATTGTCAACAGATACCGATAATCATTCCTGAATTTATATTTCTAATTTTGATTTCACAATAACCCCACTTTAAAGAAAAACCGATATAAATTTTTTAACACATTAGTGTTTTTTTATAAGAAACGTGAACACATGAAATTAAATGTAGTTATGGTACGCATCGACGAAAGCTGGGAAGACGATGAGTTTAAAATTCGTCGTCAAAGGTGGCCCATACAAAGTTGTTGCTGAAAAATTAGTTTATAGAGAATTTGGTACATGACAACGGGTTTTTATATAAAAACGAGTGAATTCCACCTCTAGTTATTTACATGGCTGGACTTTTTTGAACAATAAAATTCGTTTTACTGATTTAAGGTCTATGAAACTAGGAAAATGAAAAAGGTTCAATACACCAACAATCTCTTTTGTAAAATAGATTACAATGAGATATCGGGATCAACAACCCAGATCTAAAGTATCGCAATATAATAAGTGGGTGTTAATTTCAATAAGGGTTCAATAGGGTTCATTTCAACCCCTACAGGTAAACCCAGAGCGCTGAAAATTGTTAGATGATTTCAAAAAGGGCCTTCTGAGAATCATGTCCAAAGCAGTTTTATCATCATCAGCCTATAATTTTCCCAGTGCCTCCTCTCTGTGAGAAGGTAAGGGCCATAATCCACCACAGTTTTATAAAATACCAGAATTTTTAAACGGTCTAACAAAAATGACTTGACAGTTAGGTTGCCAGGTGGCTAAGCGCTACTAGGATTGTCACGGAATGATAGCATGTAAATATCCTGGGTGGGAGTGAGGTAACTCTAAATGCCTACTGCGCTTAAATATGGCGGCCTTAAATTCATTCGCTTCGTCCTATTTATGAAGTCTATGCCTAAAATTGTGAAAGAACGATACGCGAACTTTTCCACTTCTTATCTTTTTCCCCGTTGCGTTTTGAACGATCACTCCCGCTAAGTTCCGTTGTGATAATGCTCAACGAACTGTGAAATGAAACTTGAAAGTTCGTCTTCATTTTTTTTTTGTTTGTGATGATTACAGCTCAACTTTTCGAAGTAGGTAGTATTTCCTTAATTTTGCTACCATTATTTTGTAATAATGGTAGCAAAATTAAATTAATTAAATGGCAGATGTGAGTGGGAATGCACTGGAAAGTCATAAAATTGACATAAACGGTAAGTTCCATCAGAAAGATAAAGTACGTAGGTAGTACTCGCAACCAGTGTGATTGTGTGACCAAGTTTGGACATCGTTATAACGAATAAGTGACCCGAAAGCCTATTGACAAGGATTCGCGTATTACCTAGAGCACCACTCGGACCCATTGCGAGTTGGTAGATGCCACATGCCTTCGATTTTTTAGTCATAGGTCATGCCGGTTTCCTCACGATATTTGCCTTCACCATTTTGAGAACAGTGATGAAATAAATTACACAAAATAAAGCGCCTGGCTGGGTTCCATCTCACGATCTACAACTCGTTAATTGGGGGTGATACCACTAATTTGGGGACTATACCATCGCTCTGCTCTGTTGACGGAAGTAGCCTCAAAATAGTTGCGAAAAGGCTGACAACATGATGACGCACGTCATTGATGAAACCGCTTTTACAACAACAAATTATTCATTTGCAATATCAAATTCTCTTGCTAATCGCCATGATTACGGCAATATCCGATGCAATTCCATTGAAATGGACTGGAAATCAGCTCGATAAACCACTAATCTAGCATTTAGCTGTCAACTAACGCGGCATATATTTATGCCTGTGTTTCCCGTAAAGCTGCTTGTTTCAATAGCAACTTAACTGACGCAATGAATATTGACATTTAATTAAATACAAACTATAAATAAATACTTACTAGTGATGTTGCTGACGCAATAAGAGTTTGGGGTCGAAATTAAGCCTGCCTGGTTAGAGGGTCTGCCTAAGCAGGTAGCTGTGGCTCTGGAACGTAACGAGCTATTGAAGAACCCATAGATTGTCAGACTCGTACTGACCCTCAACCCTGGGCGGGAGGACTCATATGATGATTCTACCTACATAAAAGGCCTCTTTCTTATTTTGCCAGTTAATGAGGACGAGTCTAATTACCTTGCATGTAGCAAAGCCTGTTAGGCAACATTCAGTGTCCTATGTTTCGCAATGATTCTGAGAAATTCTTGAAAGAAGAGGAGGACAACATCGAAACCCTCAGTGGCTCGACTTTGAGGGTTGTGGTTATGAACTAGTCTACTCTACTGATAAATAAGTTTATTGTAATCAATACTAATGTGTAAAACGAGGTTTTGTTTGTAAAGAACGAATAAGGTTTTGAAAATCTTTCGCCAGTAGTAATCTACATTGTTACTGACAGACACTTTGTTGGGATAGTCACGTCTACCACGTCTTATAGACTCGTCTAACTCTACGCTTGAGTGGGGAAAAAGACTGCGAAAGGCAGCCAACAAAGACTGCATTAGGAAAGCTCATCGTTAGTGAGGTTCATTAAGAGAGGGTTATCTCCAGCAAAAGTGAACGAATCCAGGCAGATGATGACTGAAGTTATAATAAGCTATATTTTATTTTCAAATTGCAGTGCATTTAAGTTCCAAACCTTTGAATCGTTCTTTTACAGATGAACTACAGAAACTGAATTCAGATGCAAGAAATGTCCTAAGGTAACGAAAAGATCTAGAGGGCCAAAGCCTGGCCGGGTCGCGGGACTTATCTCATTACCGTGACCTCGGAACGTACAGAGCTATTGAAGGACACCGTGGAGTTTAGTCAGTACGAGTCTGACAGCCCCTCCCACCCAGGCAGGGTGAAAGAACTTATTTGATGATTTTTCCAAGATAAAAGAAGAACCTTTGAAAATTGATCAACATCACAAAGGGTTAAATAAGGATGAAAGTTTGGACAGAAGTTCGTCATTATTTCCCGTGGGAAATGTCACCGGACGCAGCTTCCCTCTCCTAAATCACTTGGCTGCTAAGCAACCTATAAGTCTAGATTACCGTCGCCTAAGTTTATAAGCCCTACGTATAATGCAGGTGTCGCTTTGATCCCTTATAGTAAGTTTAAGCCCCTAGTGAGCGACCTTTGTGTTCATAATATCCACTTTAAAGGCGGAATTGTCGGGACGGACATAATAGACTCTGTTTAGGATTAGAGTTGCTTTAGAAGTATACAATGGACAAATATATAGTGTGTTCTGTTTATAAATTCTTAATGGAGTGGACTTTGGAGTTAAGCTTATGTTCTGGACTGTGGGCGTGGGCTGAATTATTGTTTGTTGGTATTTTTGGCTTGAATGACGTATATGGAAATCAATGTTTTCGCGTAACTTTGTTGTTTTCGTATGCGTGGTAGCTCAAATCGGCTTACGTGGTTACATGCGCGCTACATTTGAGTTGGAAAATATAGAATGCGCGTACACGCTTACGATTGTTTGGGCTCTCAGTTAGGCGTCTCTCGCGGCTCGCACATGTCCTTTTTTTGTTACCCTTATTTTTTTTCTTGTTACGTAAGTTAACCACAATTGACGAAGATACGACGCTTCTAAAAGTCACAAAACGTCAATCGTTCGGTTTAATTTTACAGGCGTTATGACGACATAAGCCCCTCCAACAACTTCTCCCGAATTTCGAAGCGTTGTATCTCTGTCTTGTAGACGTGTCCTTGAGTGGAGACCGCGACTCGGCAAACGTACTGTGGGACGCCCGCCCGCCGGCCAGGTGGAGTGAGGACCCACGAAAGGCGGCCGGCAGAGACTGGATGAGGAAAGCTCAAGACAGGGCTCAGTGGCGCACATTGGGAGAGGCCTATGTCCAGCAGTGAACGATTACAGGCTGATGATGATGATGTATCTCTGTCAATATTAATTGATTTTAAAAAGCAATTCGCGTTCATTATTTTTCAATCCTTTATCTCACTGACTCAAGAGCATTTATTCATGCAAAACTGCCCTTCAATAGGGTAAACCAGCAGGATAGTATGTGTGAACAGCCAATAAACACAATTTATTTATTTTTATTTTTAAAGTATCTAATTCAAATATAACTTATCATTTGTTTACCATTTATACGTTTACAATGTTATGTAGGCTTATCAACAATATTAGTTTTTCATGGTCATTGATGAGTAGGTTATCAAGTTATCAACCCACCAGGCCAGCGCCGATTGCTGTTTGGCTAATAAAATATGTAATTAAAAAACATGTTTACTGTGTCACATAATTAGGCAAGATGAAAAGGAATCCGATTATTAATAAATACCAATGTATTTTTATTATAATTAAATTTAATGTAAGATGGTCAAATAACATTAGTACAACGTTTTTAGATAATAAATGTAAAGTACCTACTGACGATATTTTGTTTAATTTTTTTTCACAAAATAATAAACATATTTTATGTCATTATTTGGGTATTGTAGTTTTACAGAGACACAAACTTACAGCTAGTTATTAAATATTAGTCTAAGGCTTAAAGACAATGTTTTGTGTTGTTAGCTAGAGATGAGTGACTAAGAATGAATAGTATTAGAAGTTTCCCTATCTAAGTAGGGATCCATAATAATTTAATATTACCAAAATATTTTTTGTTGTACGATTGTTGTTTATTTAAGAGTCTGTGTTATAAAAGCGTGTATTACGTCATAACAAAGTGCGATCAATTTCATTCTTATCGTGGCCACACTGACAGTTCTTTCTCCTACAACCCATTACTTAGCACAATAATGACAGATGCACAAAAAACAATCCCACCAAAAACATTTCATGTAAACTGTTGCCAAAACGAGCACATAAGGTTTGTCCTACGAAAAAGATATCAGATCTCATGCACAACCAAGCTTCTGAATCTACACGGCCTAATTCTAGCAACCCTAACTTCACAAATTCTACAAATCAGTAAAATGTATGGCTTCACCGTTTCGCTACCGTTCTGCCCCCGATAGTTGAAAAGACGGATCTAACAAAAAGTAAAAACGGAGAAAAAAATGTTTTAATGAATGAAATGGGAAATCATTTGCTGTCTTCGAGTAAAATAAAATATTTACATACTAAAAATTGGAAATAATGCGCACTACAATAGGTTTTAACTTGGTTTAATAAAAATATGATTTTATTAAATTAATATAATAAAAATAATTAAAAAACTGTTTCATCTTAGCATAAAAAATGAGGAAAAATATGACAAACTTAATTGAATGTCTATTCAATTAAGTTTGTCATATTTTTCCTCATTTTTTAAACGTAAATGGCTAGATGCTTCCTTTAAACTTCAAACGCTTTTAGATGTACTTTTCTTTTTAGTATTTAGTTAATCTATCTGGTATATGATTTGAACAGGAAAGGGCTCATATAGGTATATCCGCCTCTTATATTAAAAATTACAAAGTATATAGATAACCCTTGGCTTAGATAAAATGTTTATAAAATGATTTAATGATCCTATATTGTTTATGTAAGGTAGTATATCTGATATAGTACAGTTAAGTAGATTCGTCGTTATCATAAAAGCCATAACCTAATTTATTATTTGTAAATAAAACACAATTGATATAGTCAAGTATTTATTTTAAAAACTTTTGAATCACATAAACAAAAATGCTATTCATGGCACAGTAAATTATAGCAAAAATTAGAACTATGTATTAAACTTGAAAAAATTTGGCTTAATCAGTCTTAAACAGATACAGATCTATTAGAATTATCTCTTATATATTTATCATAACAATCAAGTAACAAACACGTATTAAAAATAACATTCTTAGTCTAATAATCCCGTTACTAGAAGTAGTTTTCAAAAAGTACAAACAATATTATCATAATTATTATGAGACTAAAATATCAAAATGAAAAACAATATTAAAATCAACATCAAATTAAAAAAGCTTCAGTCTTAACTGCCTCTATACTCTCTTAAAATCTAACTCTTAAGATCACAGACAATTTATCAATCCTTCATAAAATTAGTACAAAAATAACGTTATTGGACAAATATTAAAGTAGTTTCACTACTAACAAAAAAAAAGAACTGCTGTTGCTTTGTGTGCCTATTTATCACCATCTTCCTCATATTCGTTAATCAAATCGACAGAGTTATCATTTACTGGCAAATTTTGCCAAAACGCCCTTCGGTTCTCTGGCATAAGACAAAGTAACTGATTAATTATATCAGATTTTCGCTTTTTATTAACTCCTCTGAATTGAGTTTTTATTACTGGTCTTGGAATGCCAATTTTAATATTTTTCATTCTCAGGAAGTCCAGATCCCTTTCCATCCCATCAAAATCAGTTCTATATGCTATTGTTTTCATTCCCCTTCGAAAAGAGACTTCGCACATGTTACTCAGATATACTCTTGGTACCGTATTTTGAAGCTTGTATGAAGAAGAGCAATCTTCAAATCTACAAAAGTCACCGACGACCATTTTCTTAACAGTGATTTTACGATGAGTATCAGAAACCGCCTGATGGAAGTCTTCGAAGTCATAGATTCTTTTCTTCTTTTTGAGAGACAACTCGACCTGGTGATGAAATTCATCCGCTGACATGTAAGTGTGTCCTACTTCCAAATATTTCAGAGTGATAGTTTCCAAATTTACATCGCTTGAGTTTATCAGATACATTAAATAAGAAAAAAGACTCCAGTTCTTGTTTTGAGCGGCACAGTGGTCAAGCCACAGTGTTATGTGCTTGACATCACGATAATGCAACAAAAAAGCTCGGAAACAGCTTATGATGTCGTATTTTTTCCTACCAGCAATAGCTTCGTGCCAGATACAAGCAAATGTGTCCCTCGCGCCTCGAAATTTCTTGTCTCCAAGAGGCACAAAACTCTCGTTAAATAATATCAGTCTTGGGCAAAATATAGCAACCTTGAATTCATCAAGACGAGGGCACATTATAACCTTTTCTAGGTCTACCGAGTAATACATAGCGTCACTGGTTTGGTCTTGCATACTCATTTGACGAGATTTATCTTCATCGTATTTCTGTCGTGCTAAAATGTATCTTCTATGATGTAATTCGTATTCCTTACATGCGGTGCAATTACGATGACGGATCTCCATTATATCAGGGTTATGTAATTTATATTTTTCACATATCTCGCACTCCTCATTGCCGAGTTTGGCGAAAGAAATATTAAGTTCTTTAATAACTCGTCGGTAGTGATCGTAAGATACACAGTCTTCGGGAGCGGACTGCTCAGTTATACCCATTTTTTCACAAAAGTCTTTGTACATATCACGATTATTTATATCTGACGGTAAATATTTTCGATTGGGAGCATGTACTCTTCTGTAGTGTGACACAGCAGGACGAAAAGAATTAATGTGATCAATGATGGGCCTGTTATCGATCTTTTTAGGGTTGGGGTTATGGCCTCGCATATTGGTTATTTCTTGATCATTCGCTTGCTTTAAAGCGTTTCGCAGAACCTTGTCGTTTTTTTTCTCAAAACCAAGGGTGGTCAAAAAGAAAATCTTGCACACCGTTACTTTCTCATTATTTTCATTCAATAAAAAATATGTAATAGTTTTTCCTCGGTTAATTACTTTTGAGTTACGTTTTTTTTTTGTTCGCCGGGCCGGTAAAGTTTGAGATGTGTTGTTAATTAGGAAAATATACTGTTCTCTCCAGGTGAAACTACGAAACTGCTTATTTATAATACCTCGCTGATTTTCAGATATATTTAAAGAACACTTTTTTTTACATTTTTCGCCACAACCTGGTTTAACACAATACTTTGTAGAAGTCTTTAACTCTTTCTTAGCTTTACTACGCTCTTGCAATGAAGTATCGTAATGTTTGCGTTTACGTACAGTTCCTTTCTTGGTAAGTTGAATTAAATTTTCAGATGCCTGGTCAGTCTGATTATCGGGCTCGAAATCTTCTCGTTCAGGTGACTCTGACACGCGAACGTTGTATTGTTGAGAATCCTCTATGAAATCGATTTCTGAGTCAGAGTCGATAACACTTCTTTTTTTGCTTTGTGGCGGCTTATAATCTTTATCAAACACTGAATCATCAGAGTCAAAATCACTTTCTGTTGAACTGCTGCTGCTGCTGATAGTAGCTGCTGTAGTGGTGGTATTATCGCAGACTTTATCCGGAAGAACACTGTCAGTAGAGACGTGGTTAATTTCTTCACTGTGGCTTATTTGGTAAGGGTTTTGGTCATTAATTAAGGGATACAGTGAAATTCGCCCTGTATTTTCTTCTGCCGTACTATTTGTACTTTCCATACTTGTGGAAGCTAAAGCTTTAGTAAGTAACGCAAAGCATCGACCTTTTTTCATGTTAGTTTTACCTGTAACAACAGTGTTAATAGTGTTAGAAGGCACCAAAAAGCGTTTATAAAGCACGTTAAGTGTTTGCAAGCGATATAACGCGCATCACCATTACTTTAATTAAACTAATATGAATTATGATCACAAAAAACACACACAATTCAATAAGAATGACTATACGGCGTGAAGTTTTAGTGGTTGTTTTCCCGAAGCGAAATGAGTTTGTATCGGTAATAGAATCAATATATATATATAAAAAATAGACTCATTAAACGGCAGAGAAACAATTGCTGGTGTACAGGTAGACGTAGCATATTTTGACTTTAAAAAGGCATTTGATACCGTCGACAATGATGTACTGCTAATGAAGTTGTCAAAAATTGGCTGTACTCAAAAACTCTTACAGTTTTTCGCAAGCTACTTAGAAGATCGACAACAGTTCGTCGACTACAACGGGTTCGAATCCGAGCTATACTACACCAGGTCAGGCGTTAGCCAGGGCAGTAATTTGGGTCCGCTCGAATTTATTTTGATGATAAATGACTTACCAGACGTAGTCAAACATAGTTTATGTTTATTGTTTGCCGATGACCTCAAATTGCTGCTCGAGGTCAGGAGTGGGTCAGACTGTGAGAAATTGCAGGAAGATATAGATAGAGTGGTAGAATGGAGCCATAAAAATAAACTATTTTTCAATACAGCGAAATGCTCGGTAATGACATTTACACGAGCAAAAACTACCTTAGTCTACGATTATAAAGTAGTGGAGGCGCCGATGCAGCGAGTATCTCAGGTGCGAGACTTAGGAGTTCTGCTTACACCGGATCTTACTTTCCGAAAACACATCGTGAACATTTGCAAGAAGGCGTACAGAAACCTAGGTTTCGTACTGAGACAGTCGCAGGGATTCACGAACCTGACCACGCTTAAGGTGCTCTACGACGCGTTGGTGAGAAGTCACTTAGAACACAGTGCGGTGATTTGGGCTCCTCATGAAGTGAAATACAGTGTCATGCTGGAGCGAGTACAGAACAAATTTACAAGACACTTGTATTTCAAACTTTATGGAGTTTACCCATTTTACCCACTGATGTACCCTACACTGTTTGTACTGGGTATGGTTGGGTACAATGAACTCAGAGTACGAAGGGAGTTTACACTCGCGACGTATGTGCTTAAGCTCCTGCGTGGAGTTGCACATAACCCGGGAGTGCTGCGACACCTGAAGCTGTGTGTGCCGGACCGGTATGTATGGAGGCGGCGGCGACCGCCACTGCTGGCCGTGCCTGTTGCCAGAACCAACCTGTTGTCAAAAACGCCCCTCACTCGCACATTACGTGTTCTAAATGAAGTGCATGAGAGGATAGACATATTTTCGTGTAACTTGAGCGAATTCGCAAGAGTTTTATTGAATTTTGTTTCATATATTTAATTTTTACTTTTTATTTTTGTGTGTTGTTTGCTTTTACAAGTTATGTTTAATGTTAAGAGTTTTTAATAGTATTAGTCGTAAGTTATTTTTAAATTATCTTGTGTGTGTTTGCAAACCACTATTGTATTGGGTATGCCTGTAAAGATAGTGTGTGTTTTTAAATAAATAAATAAATAAATAAATAAATAAATTGTGATAAACAAAACTCGAAAGCGACTTGAACCAATGGTAAATACATCGCGCGTTATCTGCGCGTAGCAAAAGCATAACATGAATCAGCTGATCACTACATAATAAAACACAAAACCCAATAAGTTATCTATACCAATTTTTAACCTTCACGCTTTTAGGACCGTCATAAATATACTTTTTTGCCTACATCAGATCACTGAGAAACTGATAAACATCAAGACAGTTTTATCTTAAATATTAGAGTGACTGCAAGTATTGCGACTCCGCGTAAGTCGCCAGTATATTGAAATCGTAATTAGCCCTAGTAGCTCCCGTATATTTGCACCATAATAAGCGAGGAACTCTAAATTATAACGTGCATAAAATAGGTTATAACAAGACAATGATATTATATTTTTTAGTCTTAAACAATTTGTATTGCACGGTTAAATAAAATTGCACACACAAACAACAAAGAAAAATTTCAAATAAAAAAACTTACTTCGTTACGACGAATCACGCTGCGAAAAAATGCGCGATCGCGACACGACGTGCTCCTACAACCCACTCGGGCACAACTGACATAGAAACTGGTCAGGCGCCGTACTAAACATACCCCGCCCGACCCCCCGCACAATCCTCGCTTGATTCACAATTCTAAGAATAAAGGACGTTTCTGCACACTTGCGCCTTTTCTATTAAGTATCATGTTGTATTTTTTTATTCAACATAAAGTATTAAGACGCTTATGGTATATGCGCCTATGCTAAAACAATTTTACGAAGTAAAAAAGGCGCAAGTGGTCAGATGCGGTCTTTTTTCTTAATGTGAAAGCAATTTTGTATTAGCGTGTTAGACGCAAATACTTATTTGCGCCTTTTCAACTTCCTCTTAGAAATAGGGTGAAATATGCGCCTTTTAAATTACTGAACTAAAAAAAAAACTAAAAAGTAAAAGGACATTATCTACATAAATGCGTCTTTTTAATTAAGTTTTACATAAATTCGTCTTTTCATCTTCAATCGGGTGTAAAAAAATGAACAGAAGCGCCTTATTTTGTTATGCTAAAACCGCACTGGAGGTAGTTAGAAAAATATTAAAAATACAGGCAGATGCGTCTTTTTTTCCTGATTCCGGCAATGTATATAACTCAATTTTGGAAAAAGTGTTAGATGCGTCTTTTCAACTATCGGGGGCAGCGTTGTGGAGGTGATGTTAATATTTAGTTTCTGAAGTACCTAAGTAACGAAACAGCCAAGCCATACATTTTACTGATTTGTAGAATTTGTGAAGTTAGGGTTGCTAGAATTAGGCCGTGTAGATTCAGAAGCTTGGTTGTACATGAGATCTGATATCTTTTTCGTAGGACAAACCTTATGTGCTCGTTTTGGCAACAGTTTACATGAAATGTTTTTGGTGGGATTTCAGTTCTTTTTGTAAGTTGCTGGCATCTTGGATTTATAACGTTACATTATTTTTCGAATTGATCTCAACGGGCCCTTTCATTTGATACCCATATTGCAGAAGTGCATTAAAAACAAATTAATCCGCCATTTTGGATTTATAATGACGTTACATTATTTTTCGAGTTGCTCTCAATGAGTCCTTTCATTTGAAACCCATATTGTAAAAGTGACTTTTTTGACTATTTTAACTTTTTTGACTTTTTTGACTTTTTTAACTTCTTTAACATTTTTGACTTTTTTGACTTTTTTGACTTTTTTGACTTTTTGACTTTTTTGACTTTTTTGACTTTTTTGATTTTTTTTGCCTTTTTTGACTTTTTTGACTTTTTGGCTTTTTTTACTTTTTGATTCCACTCGAATAAGGTTTAAGGTCTCATACAAACTTCCACCCCCACTTTTAGGGGATGGGGGGGGGGGAATTGTAGGTTAATTATTTTTTTTGTTGATTGTATACTAAACTTAGACTAAATACCGAATTTCAGGTCTCTAGCACAGCAGGAAGGATCCTAAGTTCTTAAGGTCTCATACAAATTTCCACCCCCCATTTTAGGCGATAGGGGGCGAAATTTATAAGTTTGTGAATTTTCTTGTATGTTGTATACTAAACTTAGACTACATACCGAATTTCAGCTCTCTAGCACTGCAGGAAATAGCCAAGCATTTTGATGATCATCAGTGTGTCAGTGTGTCAGTGTGTCAATATATCAGTGACGAAATCCGTGTATTTCAGATGTCAATAAAATCGAAACTATTAGAGCTATTCCATTGAGATTTTGTATGATTAATAAGTCTATTACTGGCATCATATCCTGTGAATATGAACTATCTGGTACATCGGAAACCAACTCTATGAGGGTTCAAAAAAACGACGAAACACTTCGAGAAAAGGTAGGTAGTGCCCTTGCTCTTCGCTTGGCTCGTCTTGGCGGGGGGCACTACCGTGCCCCCAGATACGCCATTTCTATTTTATCTTCAAAAATAGAACGCATAAAAATTCTCATGCAAAACAATAGACAGTCGGAAGCGCCTAGTCATTGCACTGACAATTAATAACAGTGGCAACATTACTGTCGCTGACAGCAGTTGAAATGTTTTAGTGACGTTTTAACCACTTGTGAACGTACACAAGAGGGGTAACCTCAAAACGTTGATTTTGACGTGACAACTAAAATAGAATGACGACATGTTTTTTTTTCGCGTTATTATGTTGGTACGTTGACACTTGACACTCGAGGGCTTAAGGGCATAGGGATTTTTGTTGTGCGCGAATTTAAGGTCAAGATGATTTTAGAATTCAAGGGAATCTCATGTTTGTATAGAATGGCGACGAGGATTATGATAATATATCCTTTAATTAAGAGGTAAAATTCCCATTTGCTAGCTTATAAATTACAAATGTAGACAAAGTAAGATAATATCAGCGGATAATATCGAAAACCTTGTGTTAACTCTGGTGAAAAGTTGTTTAGCGATTTAGCATAGCGTCGGATCAGCATTAATAGCGGCAAAAACACATTTATTTCTAGTACTAATCCAATATCAGCTGAAAACTTTAATTTCCAATAACATTTTCAAATCAAAGTCCCATTACAATGATTGTCAGAAAAACTATTACGTCTTTATGGAGTTCGTTTATGAATTATTTATCAGCTTCAAAGAATAGAGCCCAAAACTTGCACAAAGGGCGGAACTATCGAACATGCAAAAAAACTTTTATTTTATATTCTTTTGATAGATTCCCGTTGGATTATTTATTATTAGGTTTCCACATTTTATTGTATGTCGGATTTTTTAACGGAAATGGGGATATTGTGTTATTTTTTTTTGTTATGAACCAGAATCATAATGTATTGAAAAATGCTTACAGTGGTTTTATAAGTAGAAGATAATTATTATTAAAGTTTTTTTTTGTTATAACATGTGTCATTTGTTTTACTAGTTCGCCTTTCAGTTATTCACTTATGAATAACTGAAAGGACAGCACTAGTAAGTTATAGGTATTAAAGAAATGAATTTCAAAGAAAAAACTTTTTTATAAACAAGAAGAGAAATTCCTGGTTTAAAAAATACTAAGAATTTCTCTTGTATCGTGACTGCGTTTACAAACATTTAAAGTCACAAATACAAACAGCCGAACCCGGAACAAGTAATTGTATATAGGTATCATTTAGAAACAATCAGACATTTTAATTTAGTTAAGCTGTGAAAGACAAGCAAGCTGACGTGACATGTATGTGAAATACTATTACTGAACTGGGTTGGACCGGAAGCTGACCCCAAAATAGTTTGGAAAAGTCTTGGAAGATTTGCAATGAACATTCTCAACAGAACCCTTTCATCCAATTTAATGTTTTTAAGTGTTTGTTTACAACAAAGCCTCGATAATAATAAACATTTTCTTAAACTTGATTTAGGAAATAATAGGACTTCTGGACACAGTGCTTATTGTTAGAACGATTCTCTTATAAATATCCAAACCGCAGAGTTCCGGGTTGGGGTATTTTTGTATGTGAGGTTTGACCGATACCTACTGGTGGGCAATTTTTCAAACAGAATATTTTTTTGTTTAAACATTGCTACAATTATGTTCTTGTTTTACATTAAATTCCGAATTGCAATCCTTCAAAGAGCATAAATTAAATGGTAACAGCCCGGATTCACGAGTTTTAGAAACCCAACTAATGGCATTACTTAGTGTCATTTATTTCATCAATATTGGTCTGAAAATGGTGCAAAAAACATCGAGAGGAAAACGGCAAATCGTAGAATCGCAAAATTCGATGACAATAACTAAGTCATTTGCCAACACGCATTGGCCTCTGTGGTAGATTTCAGCCCACTATATCTCACAGAGAGTGGGAACAATATAGGCATGCCCGACGGCGCGTTGTGCCCCGCGCGCGCAACCGCTCAAGATGACGGGAATCGTCTAGAGGGCTAAAGCCTGCCAGGGTCGCGGGACTTATCTCATAACCATGACCCTGGAACGTAAAGGACTAATAAAAGACACCGATTTTAGTCAGTACAAGTCTGACAGTCCCTCCCGCCCTGCCCTCATTTGATGATTTTACCCCGATAAAAAAAGGTATAAAAAAACGCTCTTTCCCACTTTCAAGGCAGTTTTTAAATTCAATATTTCAAGTGGGTTGTATCGGCTTTTGTTCTAGTCTTTAGTTTACTCGACCTAGTTTCAACTTGGATGTAGTTTTTAATTATAATTCCTAACTTCTCTACAATGTTGGTGTTTTTAAAAGAGTAGGTGGTGGAGATTGTGGAATTTTAACTGCTTTTATAGTGAAGAAACTAAAATAACTTTTTTTTCGCGATTATTTTCGCATTGCTCGACCTAGGAGGCAAACCAAATAAAAAAAAAGTATTTTTTTTCAAAAACCACCTCTATGAACAAAAAACATGAATAAGTTGAATTATGAGGAATTGCGTTCCTATACAAGACTGCGTTACTAACACATAATCTGTCATATTTTTTTTATACATTCCCTGAGATACAGCGACTTAAATTTATTTTATTTACCAGTATGTCGGTTTCCGTTGCAATATTTTCTAATTTATAAAAGACTGCAATGCATCTTCAATTCTCCATCCACTCTTTTAAAGTGACGCTGCTCTAAAATAAAACGTCAATTTCGTGTGCAATTTGTTGAAAACAACAAACGTTACACGCCATTTAGAATTCTAGGAAGATGGAAATAGATGTAGCCGTCCGTTGACACATAGGAATAATGGTTTTCTCATATCTTTTACTTAAAAAAAAATTGTATGATTGGAGGATAGAATAGTGATAATGAAGATAAACTTGGTAGTCAGAAAAGAGAAGGTTTTTTTAAGACTACGAGGAATTAATACACAGATATCAAGTTACTTGCTTTTTTGCGCATGATCTACAATAATAAAATACTACGAGTAAGAAGAAAGGTTCAATTATGGTAGAAAGTTTGTTGAAGCCTAGCCTGTCTAATTTTATTTTTTTTTCCTTGCAGAAACAAAAAATTGCACAAAAAGTATCCTAAGTATGTTTTATTCCAGACTATACTTATATCATAAATCTCTGAGCCCAGTTTCATCAACAATTTTTCAGTCCATCTACCGTGATGATGACAAATATCTATCGATCCCAAAATATAAATTAATTAGATAAGTAACCATAAGACATAATTTTTAACCAATAGTCTTTTCTGGCCAATTTTCGTTCCAGGGTTACTTTTATCTGTTTAGAAACTGCCGCAAAGTAAGAGTAGTTCCCGTGGTACCACGAAGAGATCTAGTAGTACCACGGGATGTTTTGAACCCACAAACTCGTACTACTGGTAGTGGGTACCACTGGCGTTAAACGCATTTGATATCCTGTAAAACTAAGGCCACACTTACGGAAAATATCGTTGATGGACGTTTACCGCGAAAATCAATGGAAAATGCGGTTAGTGTGTTCCTTATATCTCTCTCTAGTAATAAAACTGGTACCACAATATCAACAATTAATTTTGTATGTTGCATTTTAAAGATATGAACAGATGGTAATTTTTGTTACACTCTATGACACACGTAATAAAGTTGAGTATATCATATGAAAAGGATGATTTGATAAACGCCAAGTCATTTTCTAAAGAGAAAACCATTTATTTCATAAGTCCTTCAAGCGAAAAAATCACAACAATACCCGGACTTCTAGAGCCAAGTAACATCACAATACGGGCACGCCTTACATCTTTTAGATGAGATTGGAGTATACGTGACTGAAATTCGGCCTGGATCTAACATAGCCTCAAGAAAGCCTTTAACCACTCCTAAGTGAGTTTCTCATGTAGGTTATTTCAGTAAACGTATTTATTTCGCGAGGAAATGTTTGAAAATGAACATTTCCATATTGATCTATAAAAAAGTATTTTGTATGCAGGAGTACAGATCTGTGGTAGAGGGTAATATCCGGGTCCGGAACTTATAACATGAAATGATATTTATTTTGAAAGTAGGTTCAAAAAACACTTTAACACGTCGACTTTTTACAAACTAAATGATGGTTACCTGAATACTCTAAGACAGCAAGAATTCTAAAGAAGAAAATAATGATACTGACGAATTCGCTGTTTTTTTTTTAATATTCGTAATAATATATTCTGCACGTTATATACAGTACACACACTTTTAATACATATGTAAAATTACCAGAATTACCTTTAATACTCTATAATATTCAAGGTTTATAATGTAAAGCCTGTGCTAGTCCTCCGTTCTTGGAAACCTCTCCTTTGGTGTCAAACGTCAGGCACAGTGTTTCTTGAAGCAATTTAGGCGAAAGATTACTGCTTAGTATGAACATAGGTACTTAGACACGTGTAGTTTTGTTGTACGAGGATTTGTTACTATTAAAAGGATGAGGAAAAATATACGTTGCGTATGATTTTGAGAAACTTTTTGAATTCTAGTATGTTTAATTAATGTTTTAGTTCAACAAATGTACAAAACAATGACTGAACCAAAGATATTAATCAAGAGCACACTTATTTACATATTATTAAATGAGCAAAATAAACTAAAAATTTCAAACTCGTATCGCGAACTATGGCGATGTCATGGTTCATCACGAGCAAGGTACATATAGAAATCCTACAAATATGTTTACAATCCTCCAACCAGACATAAAACCCGTCTGGTCGGAGGAGTTTTTTCGAGGAACTTACGACCCTGTTCCTCATACTCCCCAAAAGTCTGTCCGAATGTAATCTGTCATCTAAACTTCGGTCACTCCTCAACATAAATTCAGGCCTGAACCCTTGCTTGCGTTACATTAGTTACATGTTACATAAATTAGGACAAATCCTATACTAGTTTTTCCGTTTTACTAGAGAATCTCAAGTATTTCTCACCACAGAATATGCCAAACTAACTGAACATAAAACAAACGATCCTGAACTCGTAAATTCGGACCGCAGAGGGAAGAATATGCCTGACGGTCAAACGTGCACTTAATTACTGAATGTCGAAACTCTATATTTGCTTGGCATCGGTCAAGTGCGTGTTGAAGGGCTTCATACAATTTGTTACACTGAATTGCTTTCAACGAAATGTTATGTAATGTGAACGATGTATAGCGGAATTTGTTACGTGAAGGAGTTCGAAACATTTTTGGCTTCAGTTATATGTATTTTGAAGTCAATTTTGTTTATTTCCTTTGAAAACCCTGTTTGTTATTACGAACACATCCCATTATATGACGGCCAACAGTGGCTGTTTCGTACCGACTTATTATCAACCTAATGAGCAATTGCTGAGGGGGTTTTTCGTAACACAATTTTTTTTTCGCAGAGACGTTAAATCGCATCGAGACAACAAAATTTATTAACCGAAATGCCCAGTCAATATACCTAATGAAAATCAAATCAGCTTTGAAAGCAAATAGGTAACCTCTTGTTAAGCGCCTAGAGCTTAGTTACTAGTGAAATGAACATTCTAGAATGTTCGCATCCAGCTGGACTACGAGATTGGTGCTTCCATTATACGATTCTCAATGTAACCACCGTGTATCCTATTAACAAATATTCAGATTTCCAGTACTTGGATCTTGCCCGGGTTGACGCCGCTTCTCATTCCACGCGCACCTTATAGAGTTTCAGCACAATGATGGCGCCCTATCATTGTGCTGAAACTTCTTAGAGGACCAAAGCCTGCCGGGGTCGCGGGCCTAATGAATTACCGTGACCCGGAACGTAAAGGGCTGTTGAAGGAAACCGTGGATTTTAGTCAGTAGGTACAAGTTGGACAGCCCCTCCTGCCCTGCCCTAGGTAGGAGGACTCATTAGATGATTTTAGCACACAAAAAAAAATCTTTCAATAGCCCCCTGCGTTACGCAAAACAAAAGCAAGCGCTTATTAGTGCTTATAAAGCCGTAGCTTATCCTCGAGCCATAAGTTCTTAAACTGAAAGGCACAGATAACACAGTCTACTGAATTCTCCACGTGACATAAACCTCACCCAACAAAAAACTCCAACTAAGTTTAATAACTCAACTTCACGATAAACACAAGTCAGTAACATCAGATACTGTTTTTCTTTCATCCAATTGGGTTACAAGAAAACTTCAACTTTAGAATTTTTTTGGGGCTTCCCTATATTTAGAACTGAAACTAGGAATAGAACAGAATTTATTTTTCCATGAAACCCATACGTGTGGGGTTTATATGCTTACCATGACAAACTTTTTTATAAGATAACATATTTTTATTTGCAAAAAGCACGGTATACAGGTTAATAAACATTTTAGATCAACACTTTGCTTTATGCTAAAGCATAGAAACTTACTTTGTGTGTGTACGACGTACGTGTGGTCGCGGGACTTAGATACGAATTACCGTGACCCCGGAATGTAAAGTGCTATTGAAGGACACCGCAGATTTTAGTTAGTACCAGTCTGACATTTACTCCCGCGATAAAAAAAATGTGTGCACGTGTACAATCCGAATTTATTGTTAAATTCTAAATTAACACTAGCAAAGCCACGGGCAAAACCTAGAACTGTCATAAAATCGAGGCGTGAAATTATTATGTACGTCAGTTTTTCTTTTTAACAGACAGGATGTCAGATTGGTTGCCGGCTTAGGCTTCAGGGTAAGTTTGGCCTTTCAATTTTAAGAAAAGAAAAATATTCTACATTTATCTCTAGGCAACTAAAGTATGAGAAACGTCTCTGCCTGGCTTGGATTCGAAATTCAAACCTCTTGCCCTTCCTTTTTTTATAAATGGTGGAAGGAATTCAACATGGAGTTCGTTAGATCATCAACGCTACTCCAGTATTTTTTCTTCAAGAGAAAAGTTATTATGTCTGTATATAGATGGCTAAGCAAAGCTTAGCTTCGTACAAATAAAATTGTGTTTTGTATAATAAAATACACACGCAGTCTGAAGCGAAATTTAATCATCTTAAATAGAAATTATTTATTCTGTAAATTGAATTTTCGGCCATTTTGTTTAATATTTGTTTTTTGCTGGCAGAATGCGTTAGTTTTTTTTATATGACATTTAATAATGGCAGGATGCGGCTTGAGCAGGGATGAAAACTTAGCACAATCGCATACATCGCACGAAACTGTGCCCCCACAGTTGCAAGACACCAAACATACGTTCATTATTTGCTAGATTTGCAATTTGTTCGGTTTTTTGTAAGTTTACCACATATTTAATTCTCCACAAAAAAAGAATGTATATACCCAAAAGTTTTTTTTTGTAAATTCGCGCCATTTCTTTTAATCGCGCGTATATCAGAACAATCCGTATTGAGGGTGTTTACAGATGTATAAACTCATAATAGCCATGTCCAGAACAGTATTAGTACCGCAAACCAGAAATTCTATGTGTTCTGTGCAAAATTCGAACCACGACGATAAATTCTGTGCAAATCATTTTACTTCATTCTAAAATCCCTTTAAAACATCAAAAGATTTAGGGCTTACATTACATACAAGATGGGTTGTTTCCTTCTACATCCTGTATACCGATATCTGTCAATATTGATCATACTAATATTTTTCTTTTTTGTGAAGAAAATGCGGAATTCCTTTTCATGTCATCCTCAGACATCTTTGGTATGACTGACCGACGATCCAGGGTTCATTGTTCGTCCCTTTTAGTTTAGGGTCCCGTATATAAAGGCGGGAAATTACGTCATTATTCCGTTGCTCATTTGTTTTTCTTGGTTGTATTTTTTTTTCTCTGTAGTTTGTTTTGTTTTTGGAACGGTATTGTGAATGGTGGGCCAATGGGGAAAGTGTACCCATTGGCTGACATTTCCGTTAAGTAATATTAAGAGTAGGTAAGTGTATTGGTTCGTAATATGTGAAGGTAGGTTTAAATAGATCAGGAAAATGTAATTGGGCCTTTTTAGGAATACAAAAGTTTCAGTTACAATTACTGTGAGAGGTTTTTTATAGAGTATGCTGACATAAACAGAAAAAAAAAAACATCTAATTTTGCGAGTTCTATTTTTTCGAGTTTAGTTCCCTCTTTTCAGGGTAACTTTAATGGAGTGACCATGTAAAATACTAATCTGGTATTCAGCTGTATCCAGTTCGAATATTATAGCCGACCCCAAATAAGCTGAGAAAGAGTAGGTTAGTTAAGATAAAGTAGACAAATGAAAGTTAGGTAACTTACATACATTAAAAAACTGTAATAATAATATGCATGAGTTTTCAGTATTTGAGACGTAAAGTAAACTGGAACTTTGACAATTTCAAATTGGCAATTTTCAACGAAAAAATTAGTTCCTTCTTCGCACACCAGAGGCTCTGTTCCATTTTTTCATACAAAACGCTGTAAATACTGGAAAGACGCTGTAAAGTAAAACAGTGAAAAGTCGTGCTAAGGGTACTGATAGCTTCCAAGGATTGTACGTTGGAGTCTTTAAGTCTATAGTGAATAGGTTACTTCTAGACAAGCGTGCTTCACCGTCGATCAAATCTTCGCTAACCATCAGGCGACTTAAAAGTCTAACGTGAACCCATCACTTAATAATAAGATGCAAAATCAAAACCCTGCCTTATCAGTTATCACACAATTAATTGACAACTAATAACGTTGCTAATCATTACGGAACAGTCAATGATATTCACCTAATCATATCTGATGTCACATGGTTCGGAATTCGCTTTGTGTTGGTCGCACACAGCTGTTAGTGACAGTCAAATAATAATTAATTGCTCAAGCACATTTACCTTTGACAGTTTACATTTAGTGTATGTCACTAAAGTACGATTTTTAATTGTAGTCAGTAAAATGACATTTCCAGTGTTGCAGGTTTTTAGTCCCAAATAAATAGTGATGTGGTTAATCGAGATTTAACAATTAAAAGTTAATCGAGATTACATTTTTTTGAATTCAATATCAAATTGCCTTTAAATAATAAAAAAATGTAATTTACGCTAATTAAACAGAAGAAACCGTGTGTCGGTAGGTAATTAAATCTATACTAATATTATAAAGCTGAAGAGTTTGATTCTTTGTTTGTTTGAACGCGCTAATCTCAGGAACTACTGTTTAGAAGAAAAAATATTTTTGTGTTGGATAGTCCATTTATCTAAGAAGACATAATTATGTCCATTTATCGCCTAATAATTTCACATATAGGCAATGATGAAGCTTTTGTAGAAGCCGGTTTACTTATGTTCGAATCGAAGAAAAAGAGTATGGACTATCATGAAGAAATGAACTTGGAGTGTTTTGAGGAATGGCTTAAAAGAATTTTGCCAAATTTAAAGCCAAATGCGGTGCTGGTTTTAGATAACGCACCGTACCATTCAAGAAAAGTCGAGCGTATCCCTACTTCAAACTGGCGGAAGGCTGATATTATTCAGTGGTTGGATGAAAAACAAATTCAATATCAACCTACAATGATAAAGGTTGAATTAATAGAAATAGTAAAATTACAAAAATGTAAATACGAACGCTATGCTATGGAAGAGTTGGCTGCTGAATACGGTGTCACAATCCTGCGTCTGCGTCCTTATCAGTGTGAGCTCAACCCAATAGGGTTAGTTTGGGCTCAAGTAAAGGGGTACGTCGCCAGGAACAATAAAACTTTTAAAATAAAAGACGTAAAGCTATTATTTGAAGAAGGCCTGAAAGAAGTGACGCCTGAAAATTGGAGAAAGTGCATCAACCACGCCATAAAAGTCGAAGACAAAATGTGTCAACTCGACCACATCATAGATGAATATGTGGATTCATTCATTATAAATGTAACTGATTCCGATTCCGATTCTGAATATACCGATTCAGAATCGGAGTCGGAACTCGGAATCAATGACAACCGTAATGAATAAAAACGTATAAAGTTACTTTCAATTCCCGACTTTCTAGTGTTAATTCTTCTGAATACACAATAAATACATTTCCCCCCCAGCTTTTGCAATAATTTTGTAGTGAGAAATTTTAATATTCTGGTATATAAGGTCTGGTATATACTGTTATTTAATACGTTATGTATTAAATATTAAAATAAAAACGCTTTGACACCTAATAAAATAAAACATGACTAAGAATGTCTAAGTCTATTGATTGCCGAACATCACTATTGTAGCGGGTCACCCTTTTTTGTATCAGTGACAGTTGAACTTGTCATTTTACTGACTACAATTAAAAATCGTACTTTAGATATAACCTGTATAATGTCAATTTCAACCGCCCGGCCTACTTATAAAACTTGATGAAAGTTTGCCACGAATCTGATTGATTTCTTTTAACAGTGTCAATTACTGCCGTTGCTGGCGCTGTCTTGTTTTGTTTTAGCTTCTACATTTAAATCATTCATGTACTAAGCAGTCAAATGATTTTCAACTTTATTTTATAATGTTATGTGATGTTATGATTTATGTACAGAGTGCATATTTGCCTTAGTGAAAATTCTCCTAAAATAAAGATTAAAAAAAAAGGAATTTTTGTCCCGCCCGATAATAATATTCTATCTTAACCCAAAACCCGATCTGTTTTCTTTAACGGCTGCTTCTGATTAGACGTTATTCTTTCAGATTCGGATAGTCAAATCGATCAATGATTGGTAACAGCTAAAAGATTGCAACAGAGATAGATTCGAAATATCAAAAAACTAAGCATGCCAAAACTTTCTACGTTTACTATCTGCAGGCAAACAGATATTTATTAGGTGGGCAAATCGAACTAGCGTTACGCAGAGTAACAGTAGATTGCTCAGTCGCTGCACTAAACGAGCCTTATTTCGTTTTTGTATTACTTACTGGTTTAAATCTGCATTTGGATATATTTATAACAGTCGAAAATATTACAGTCACACATTGCAAATCATACAAAATTATCTATTAAGGAGCATAACAACATTATCAAAACAACGAAGCGCAATCGTTTTCATTAAATTTCAATGCCTAAATACTCGAATATTCAACTTAATTTTTGTTTCCATTATTGCGTAACAGGCTTAGGCAGAGTTCTGTTGGACTTTGTATAATGTATAATGAGGTTTATATTAGCTATTATATAAGCTTAGATATGGTAGCTATGGCAAACGGCTTTATTTTGAGACCCCTTATAGGGAGAACAGTTACATAAAACGTGAGTATTATTATGTTTTCTAATGTTTGAAATAATGTGCCGTTGTTCTTCCCTTGTGTATTCTGAAAGAGACACGTGTGTGAGAGGAAAATTTTATCGAGAAGATTTTTTTCTAAAACAAAGTTGAGGGTTTTTCTGAATGTTTATTGCAAAAGCCGGAGTAGCACTAGGCTAAAATAACAACTCTATGGAGCCTAACGGGCAGGAAACGTCAACGCGGCAGGCCCATAAGGAGATGGCGAGATGAGCTAGACTAACTTTTAAAGGGTTAACATACAATCGCATTACATCGCGAGAGATGGAAGGAGGAATGTGAGGCCTTTACCCTGCAGTAATAAATAATAATTGTTGCCAAAACAAAGTAGACAACTACATTGACTGAATGTGTATGTTAGTGAAGTTCTTCAGACCAACTGTACAACTGTGCTTGTATGACCAGTTGCATGGATGTGGAGAAGATGTAAAAGCATACAAGGATCTTCGTAACTGGCGTTTCACCGCGAGAGACGCCCACGTCGGACGTCGCGAGCCGATTGCCAGGCACCGTGGGCGCGGGCATGCGAATGGTAGGAATGGATGACTCACCGTAGGATCGTGGAACATGCCCGCCGCTTAAAGGGCCGACAACTCCTGGGTTCGCAGGACTATCTAATCAGGTTACCGCGACCCTGAAACATAAAGAGCTATTGAAGGTTCACTGTTAGCTAGTTTAATTCTGACAGTCCCTCTCGTGTCGCCCTAGTTGGAAAAACTAATTTAATGATTTTAAAATGATAAAAAAGCAGGTCGGTCAGGCGTTCGGTGGTGTCTACCTCCATTTAAATAGGCCTGAGTTCATATTTTGTACTGACGTGTTTGAACCTGTCTGGGTTCGAACCCATTTACAGCACATAAAACTGAACCATAAACACAGCCATCACTGTCCAATAAACACAAGCTTTTACATAAACTAACAAAGGAAAATAACCTTTTTCAGCTGAAAACGAAAATACTACAGTTACTTTAAATAGCTACATACAGTGAGCAGTAGTACCAGATTATTTCACGTTTCATTTGCCAGTTCGCTTGGACGGTCCTTTTGCTTCATTCCTAGTAGGATAACCATGTGTCCCGCATTTCAGGAACGAATTTTTCCTTGTCCCATTCTTTGGCAAATCAGGATAGTCTGTCTCGTACTTTAACCTTTTTTACGTAGTAATATTATCAAAATATGTCCTCCTATCCAAGGCAGGACGGGAGGGACTGTCAGACATAATCTGACTAAAATCCGCTTCCAGTACAACGGTTACCCAATAAACCCGTGACCCCAGTAGGCATAAGCATTCTGAGGGAGGCCCAGTCATATTTTTTCTAGCACGACCAACCCGGGCCATGGTCGGACACCGAGTCGCCCGTTACTCGCCTCGCCCTATGCTTATTTTTACCCTGAATCTCATATATTCAATGCAGTTGTCCCGTAAAACCGAAAATCAGATCTGGTGACCCTAGTTCCAAGCGCTTCGGACGACACAGTTATATTTATTACAAGTAATTCCTTTGTCTTTTGTGGTCAGTATTGCAAATTGAATGAACGTGAGTTTTTGCAGATGACTAGATTGTTTTCCTGCTTTTATAAATCCCTTTGATAACAAAGAACAAAAGGTTTCATTATGTTTGAGCCACTTCAGATGAGCAGTGGTTATTCTATGGATTATATAGCGTGGACTTAAATACGAGTGTAGAAAAAATAATACGCAGATTAATTTTCAATTCCGTTATTATTTCATTGAACAAGATATTATCGTCATATTCTTAATGATTTAAAAAAAAATGTTAGCTGTTATCTCGCTTGTGTAAATTTTGTAAAAATGATTATTAGTGTTTAAGAAAACACTATAATGCATTAAGTCACAACATGGCGTCATTTTGGTTTCAATATTTTAAGAAACATATTTATAGCTAGTGATTTACGAGTTACTTTGGCAAAATTACATTAAAAAAAATTCATAACTAAATTATTATTATATTTGTTTCAGGTAAGCATCTTGAGGTCCGGTTGGCTTGTTTGGAAATATTGGTCAAGTACAAGTATGAACGAAAGGGTTTTGAAACATCGCGGGACTATATTATCAGGTAACGGAGACTCTGGAACGTCAATCATAAATAATGTCAAATGTGAAACAATCGAAGAGACACCTTTTTGTTTTTGCGCGGTAAAATCCACAAATCAGTCCCCCCACCCCTTAAGGCTACTACACACAGTGCCGGCGCAGGGCCGCCGGGCAAGCCGACGGCCAAGCCGCTATGCACCCGGCGGCATTCAAAGCCGCCGCAAAGGAGCCGCCGGGATGGCCTTGTACTGTATCGCCAGCCTGTATTGCCGGCGGCATGGCCGCTCGTCATAAACCCGGCGGCATTGCCGCCGGCATGTGTGTAGTAGCCTTTACTGTCAGACTTGTACTGACTAAAATCCACGGTGTCCTTCAATAGCCCTTTATGTTCCGGGGTCAGTAATGGAATAAGTCCCGCGACCGAGACCGAAGAGACAGCTTGGATTTTAGTCAGTACGAGTCTGACAGTCCCTCCCAGTCCATCCTAGACGGTAAATTTGTAAAATCATCAAATGATTCCTAATAGGGTTAATAGGGTCTGTAACACCTTTAATCTTAATTCAACACTGCTAACTAGTATCTTCACAATTATGGCTTTCATAGAGAGATGATGTCGATATCCCAGCTGGGTACGTGATAATGCTGATCAGGTATTTTACAGAACAGCTTTCTGAAATATTGAGTGTCAAAGTACTGTGCTTTATTTTTATCTGATGATAAAACAACCCAGGTTCTAAAGCTTCCACGAGAAGTGTCTACATAAAGAAACTAGGTACATAAATATTAAATCTGTCACGTGTTGCGGAGGCTATTTCAGAACGCTTCAAACCTCACGTGAATACCAAGGTATTAAACATGTATTTTAGATGCTTTAGCGTTTATCTTTGAGAGCGTGTATGAGGTAAGTTATAACTTATATTTTTTGGGAATGATTGAGCCGGTTTACAAAATGGGGTTTACAAATATTAATTTAAACGGTGATTATAATTATAAATTATTATTTTTTACAAATATGTATTTCAAAAGATTATAATTTATATTTACAAATATTAATTTAAACAATGTTTATGAATGTCTTTTTTTACAAATATTTCAAAAACTAATAATGGTGTAACACTCCACGACACAAGACATTATACCTAAGTGTGAAATATTGTAGGTGATCATTCCAAAGCATAAATATTTTTTATTACCTACATTTTATGTCACGGATTTCAATTTAAAGATATTGTAGTTATCACGATTTTTATTCGGGGAATTTCACTACAAACAAAAGACCTTTAAATAAATGTAGCTGAAACAAAGTAAAGGAATGCCTTCAATTTGCACATAATTCGAGTTGCAAGGCAATTTATTACAGAAACGACGGGCAGTGAATTCCGGCATTTTGATTTAAACGTAACAGGTAAATTTTGTTGTTGCCTTCGTTCAGTATTAATTTAGTTCATTAAAGCCAATCAGTATAGTTATTAAAATTTACTAGGAACATTATGTTCACACAAAGACCTTAAATATCCGCCAGGAACGTCTTATTGGGATAGAAGTAAGTACCATAATATTTGTTAATTGTAAGGCTGAGGTCAAACGAGCGTAATTCTTGAGTCGTGAGTCGCAGAATTGCGGTCACTTTCGACTTCACGACTCAAAAATTAAGCTTGTTTGGCCTCACCCTAAGCCTTTGTCAAACAGACAGGCGAGGCGAATGCGAACCGAAGCGTTTTAATTTGTAATGTATAGAGTTGTTTTAATCCAGTCACATTGAAAAACAAAAGCGGTCCGATAGCCTATATAACTGGCTTCAAACCATTCCATACATTACAAACAAAAACGCTTCGGCACGCATTCGTTTCGCCTGTCAGTTTGACAAAGACTTTAAATAGCATGTTGACAATAAATTGCAAATCTAACGAGTCCGCCAGTTGTAAGAGTTTAAAAAAAAACGTTTTTATATCAATAAAATATTGACATACGACGTAATATAACATACAAACTCGAGAGTGTTAGCTAGTGACAGGAGGTAAGGAGTGTTAGGACTGGACTGACATAATTAATGATGAAAAGCGTCGTATTTTTTGTCAAATCCTGCTAAATGTAACAAAAAAAAAATCATGTCAAATTATATTATTGATAACCTTACTTATGGACTCATTAGATCTTTTCAATATCATGCTTTTTACATCTGTGTTTATTATGGCATTTTAAACAGTATTAGAGTTCATGCCGTAGAAGTCATAACCACAGGTAAAGTCAGTTTAGGAGGTAGCAAAACATTTTGACTAAGATTTTTGTTCTTTTGGCCAAGTTTGCATGTCTCATCTGGGATTTGGTTTTCAAATAATTTTACATTAGCGTATCCTTACGTGACTTCTTTATAAAAAATATTGTTCCCGGTACATTTTAATGAGATTTCGGTAGAAGCGAAAGTATGATCCTGTGGGCATTAAAATATTTATCAAAACAAAGTTGTGAACCGAGCGTATTTTATATAAGTTTGAAATTGTTTTCCCATGTTTTAGCGCGTTAAACAATATAACGAGAGACCAATTTTTACGGGATAACCGTTTAGGAGCTAAAGTGTAGTTCTATTTATAAATCACTAGAGATTTTCAGCTACTTCATACTGTGTTTAGGATTTGACAAAATATATTTATTTTTTATGTATTCTTCGAGTACACTGTCGGCATTTTGCTAAATTGGGCCTATTTGGCGCAGCCGTAAGATACACAAAATTATCACAAGATTTTTTGCTTCTTTTCATTTTGTTGTTTAGGTATAAGTTTTTTATCATCATTATAATTTCTATACTTTATCTTTTCTTTTTTCTTTTTATAGAACGACCGCTCAACCACCGCAATCCGTGTCGTCGAATTTGTCCTTTCATGTTATGTTGTCCATGCTTATTTAATGCACCTATTGAACGTATTAGTTTATAAACACTTGTTACCTAGTAATATTGATTTGCTAATTACATTATCTATTTTTATCGGGGAGGTATGAACATACTCAACAAAAACCTCGATGCAATATTGTCCTTTCACTAGAATGCTCGTCAAAATGCTCGGTCAAACGCTCTCTTTCATTTTCCCGCAATGACAATGTAACATTCGCAAGTAGGCTCATTGCAAATAAATGATCAAGTTTATCAAGACCTTTAGGTAACTCAACAATAAAATAGTATTAATTTTCCTAGAAGACACCTCCTCCACTTAGCCTATATAGATAGGTATTAAGTAAGATAGGTATTAGGATAGGTATTAAGTCTTCCAAATTCCAGGTATTGATAGTAGCCAGACACTTCGATTTGATGGGTAGATGGAGAGTAGTTTATCTTGATCTGAGTTAAGGTAATGGCACACTATACCGGCACGGCAACGGCGCGGCTGGGGCACTGCGTCACCTCGAATTTAGGCTACGGCCAGCCATAAGCGTGCTAACCGCGTGTCGTCCCCGAGCATGTACTTCTTATAAAAGCAAAGATAGCTTCAATTCGCTTCTTTTTCACATTTGAGATCAAAATACAAGTTTTTTTGTAATATTGGCGGTCCTTACGAAAATCGAAAAAAAAAAGTTGGCGCAAATAAGCGCACCTGTTATCAACTGTTCTCAAAAGATTAGACTCTAACCTATAATTTGAAATAATCAAAACACCGGGATCTTCTGGTCTTTTTGTTTAATAGACGTTTTATTTTGCAAATCGTCTCTAAAAATGCTTTTTTCACCCTTTGGTTTCTCATGTTGATATAAGAGTAATGTATTACTATTACTTGAAATAAATGCACTCTAAATTATCTTGACAAATATACAAAATGAAATAATAAAACAATAAACAAGGCTTTAAGTTAATTTTATCAGTAAACTCAAATGAAGATAACACTTAAATGTCGTATTCACATTGTCAGTATACAACGACTATTATCGTCCCACTTCAAGATTTTTTATTATTTTTTTCAAGCTACATACAAGAATGTCTGATATGTAGCTTTGACCAATAGGGTCTTAGGTATAAATAGGTAATAAGTATGTCATGAAATATTAACATTTATATTTTGATTTAAATCCCCCTAGATTTTGAAATTCTCACACTGTGCGACGGTCCGACGGCACAGTCCGCGCGCCGGCCGCGAGGTGCAAGCTTGCTGTCACCGTGAACATAATTGTTATAAGGCATTTGTTTCGCTAGCGTGCTTATAGCGCGCCGACCGCGAACGCGTGCTAGCGAAACAAAAAACGCGCTGTAAGCACGCCGTCTGCTCGCTGGCGGTGCGCGGGCTGCGAAGCGAGTTGTATGGTAGCAGTTAGCGCGCTGACTCCCCGCCGTAGGCTTTTACATAATAGACATTATTCAATGTATTATACGACACAATATAATTGAAGGCTCTAATTTGAATGAGAAGTTAAGTGCTAGGTTAATCCGTGCCGTTGCTGTGCCAGTATAGTGTACCATGACCTTTACTAACCACGTAGGTACATCAAGAGCTCGTGTTTCTAAGTTGATTTAATGGAGGTCGAATATGTAGGCACTCTTCTGTTTGTATCTATCTATATGTCCTATATACCTGTCTGTCTGTAGTTTATAACTGGTTTCTGAACTGAATTTGACGTTGATGATCTAATAGATATTGATAAAACTGATAGGGTCACCTGACTATTTAAGGAACACTGTGGATTTTAGTCAGTACGAGTCTGACAGTCCCTTTCATGTCACCCGGACGGGAGGTATTGTATTGACTTTACCACGTAAAAAATTATGATAATAAGTGCTCAAGGAACAGTTAGCAAACAGATGAAGCCCTTGGTGTTTTGTGTACGTGTTTTTCTTTCCCCTGTCAAACTTCTGTTCGTTTACAAAGTTATTTTTAGTTTCATACAAAACACTTACTTATTCACAAATACTTGATAACCATGCCAAAAATACTTAATAACTACCCTTAAAAAGTTCGAACATCGATGGAGTGGGAAGTACCAATTGCCGTTGTTTAAATATCTTTGGAATGAACTTCCACTGAGCTTTTGCACGTGCAGAAAACCGACCTAAAAACCTCAGATCCTGACCTGACCTGACCTTTTTAATAATTCGCGGAAACACTTCCAAAAATATGAATTCAGGAAAGTTTAAGGGTTAATCTTCGTTGGTATTTCATAAAATTGGTCTTTTTTTATCGTGATAAAATTATTTCATTGGTATAGTAATCTTTATGCTTCTGATTACCTCGTTGCTCTGAGCAAGAAGTTATGAAGATGACGGCACATTGGCTAAGTTGCTGAGTAGCGGGTCGCAAGTCCGATCCCCGCACGGATCAAAAATCTTTGTGACCAGTAGTTGTTCTGAATCCGGTTGTTTTTGTACGTGTGTTTATATTTTTTTAAAGCACACGCGCCACGACACAGGAGAAAGTCTTAATGTGGTGCAACGACGCGACGTTCTTTAATTAAACGAAAAATGTGACTTACTCTAGCTCTTCAGAAAAAAAACAGTCAATAAAATATAGGTACTTTATGTTAAAAAAGAAAACAGGTTGGTACAGTGAAATACATAAGGTTACAAAAGATAAAAAGAAAGATATTTGAGCGTTATCGGCAAAATGTTGGGCCTTTGAAAGATACCATTACATTATTGAAAACGTGGGGAAGATACCTAATACTTTGTAAAAGTGGATCTGTGCCGAGTTATTGAAATAACTCATTGGATTGCCACCTTTTCTCTTTGCAATGCAATAGCAATTTTATAGAAATTATAATTGAATACTTTTATCAATTTATATATTTATTCGAGCTAACCACTATCCACTTTTTTCAAGCATTTTATACAAAACTATGATTAATACAGCTCAACTTTCCTTATGAACGACAAATGAAAAACGGTAGTCTTTTAATTTATTGACTTGTAATTATTGCGTTAAAATAACAGATGCTATATCTGCCTATTAATTACTCATAGAAGTGACTATTGTCATAATTTGTATGTGTTTATGTGGCTATTACTCGACTTAACCACATGATTGTGGTTCATGACCATAATTTTAATTATTTTGTAAAATATGTTATAATATGTGTTAATATAGTTTTTGTGTCCCACTACTGGGCAAAGGCCTCCCCCTTTTTCCTTTCAAACCTTTTTAGTCTGGACAGTTTCTTGCCATGTCTGCCCCGCGTTGATGATCAAAATTGTCACGCCACTTCGCTGCGGTGGATTTAAAAAAAAATTATGTAAATTCGATATTTTGAAAATTTCGGATAGCGAATAAAAATAATAATGTTTCAATATAATTATTTTCTCAAGAGGACGACTGAAACTGAGAGAAGGACTGAGAAATCAACTAACTTATATTTACCTAGTTTACTTTATTTACCGAGTCTAGACATGCTAATGTACCTAAGTATACGTAATATAAATAAAATCGGACGAAATTTTATATAAATATTGCTTAGAAGTCTTACGGATTAGCCAAAAAATTACAGATTTTGAAAAATATCTTCCGTATGTTGTTCTGTTTAGGATCGAGACTGTAGTAGCTAATTTTAATCTTATTTCTTACATAAGAATACTGTTTGTGCGGATTTGTGGATGTTGATATTTACTTCACTTAAATAGGGCGGGAGAGTTTTTCTGTCTGGCAGGACCGCGGTGCCCTTTAAGTAAGGTGTGATTTTATGAATTTAAATAACGCATTTTTTTCTTTTACAATATCAAAAGAATTCGTACCTGAAAGTATGGAATGTTCTTAAATGCCTGGCGCATTTTAACGACGTACTGAGTAGACTAACAAGCTTTCAATTGATATATTTATTTAAGTACGCGAGAAAATAACGATGTATTGGAAATACAGAGTGTTCGGTATATGTACTTAAACAATTTCATAGGAAACTGGGTGTGGCATTGGTAGTACATGTTTTTTTTAAATGTTTTTGTTGGTATATAAATTTAGTTTTAAGCTTCGATTCATGATATCCAAGAGATATCATCAAAATGTATAGACAATCACTAGTCTTTGCTTATAGACTCACACGGGTTGACGAAATCGCTTACAGATCTGCTCGATATCGAATTACACGCGTTTTTGAGGTCGAAATACTGGCCAGAGACTGCGCGACATCTTTTGTTTCATAAAAACACTACCGACAATTTTATATTGGCAGCACCTTGAGGTCGTAATAAGTTTGATTTGCGTTGTTTACAGTGGAATTCCTATTGCTCCATTAGCATATAAGCGTAATCGACTCGATATAACACGAGTGTACTACGCTAGTGCGACAAACGGAAGTGCGATGAACGGTTGTGGGACAAAACTGTACTGCGACACATCATAATTCGAATGCACGCGTCGCGTCCTGTCATCAGCACCTCGCTTAGTCACTAAAAAAATAACGTCGTCGGTCCTTTTTCAAACACACTGTATTGTGTATTTATCGACACAGATGTTGAGTCTGTTAAAGTAATGGTATCTACTTACCGGGTTTATAGAAATATTATTTATTCAGGAAAAAAGGTACATTTGTAAAGCCACGTCCATTGAGAAAGTATTTTATATACATTGGAACGTTTCCATATTTATGTTGTAAAGGGATTTCAGAATTAAGTGCGCAGTTTTCTTGGGGCATTTTGGTAAGATTGAAATATCCAACTGTTTTACTATGTAAAAAATGATGTAGAGCTTATTTAATCAACGATTTCAACAAATTGTACACTACAAATAGTAGAGCAGTGGTGTCCTAGTGATCTGGGCCCCAAGTTTTTAGGTTGTGAGTTCAAACACACCCAAGCAATTTCTGTATGTAATTGAGAAGAAGGGGTGGGACATAATCCACCACGCAGGCCCAGTGCAAGTTGGTAATCAATTTGAAGACTGGCCAGTTTCTTAACGATGAAGTCGATCACCGTATAACAAATTATAGGTACCAATAAAGAATTTTTATTCAATCTAGGTGGACTTCGCCTCAAAGAGCGTCAGCATAATGACGGGGCCCCCTCTCAAAGGGCCGCCGGGGTCACGGGAGTCGTTCCATCACCGTGACTCCGGAACATAAGGGGCTATTGAAGGACACCGTGGATATTAGTCAGATCAAGTCTGACAGTCTCAAATCATAAAATGAGTCCTCCCACATGATGACTCATTTGATGATTTTACAAGGTAAAAAAAGAAAGAAAAGGTGTTGGTCGTCACTGTAGCAAACGCAGTGACGAACGGGAATAAGACTTTCCAAAGGGTTAAACACATAGTGATGCTGTCTATACAAACAATTAACTTTTGGACCCCATCCAATTCCTCGACCGAAACTTAACAGCAGTCATAAAATTTTATTAGACCTAAAAAACAAATGGTCTAGACTGGACAATAGTAACAAGTTTGAAACTGCAATAAGCCTAAATGTCTGTTTTCTTAAATGGTTTTTGGCATGCGGTAAGGAAAACTGTATCACACTAAAATGGCGACCACTGTATTGTATTTTTAAATGGTGGTACATTTTCTGGTGCCAATATAATATTAAATAAAAGCGCAGTGAAATGAAATTCGGTTAAAAATATGACATTGACATTTTATTTTTATGGAAATGACATTTTATTCATATTAAAAACCTTTTTTAACCTCCGACGGAAAAAGAGGGGTGTTATTAACCCCCGACGGAAAAAGAGGGGTGTTATAAGTTTGACGTGTCTGTCTGTCTGTCTGTCTGTCTGTGGCATCATAGAGCCCGAACGGATGAAGCGATTTCAATTTAGTTTTTTTTTGTATGAAAGGTGACTTACCTGCGAGCGTTCTTAGACATGTTTGATGAAAATCGGTTGAGCCGTTTAGAAGTTGTGGGGGTGAAAGTGGGGAAAGGTAACCGAGGGTCTGCAAATATACTCGAGTTGGGTATCAAATGAAAGTGTACTGAAAGGGAATATTGATGACTTAATCGGGAGTACTCTTAGCAACATAAAATGATTAAAGTATGTTCCTATAAAAAGTATAAAATAATAAATACATTAAAAATGTATGAAACCCCCGACACAAAAACCAAGTTCCCTATAAATAATAAAAATACGTCGCGTTGGGGGACTGCTCCAAATTATTTATCATCTCCTGTTTTTTTGCAGTCCCCCAACGCGACGTATTTTTATTATTTTTTACTTTTTAAAGGAACTTGGTTTTTGTGTCGGGGGTTTCATAATTTTTTAATTTATTTATTATTGTGGTGCGAAATCGTCAAAAATGTCTGTCATCTCTGAGTGTTTTTATTGTTACGTGTTAAAATCATCAAATCAGTCTTGTCACCCGGGCCAGGACGTGAAGCTGTGTAGAAAGGAAGGCACTTTTTAATGGAAAACTCCCACCACAATATCTCCCAAAGCACAGCAACTCCTGAAAGCCAGAATCAACAGTGGCTAACTGCCAAACTCGCACTGACTATAAGACTCCTGTCTTAAGCAGAGTGTTTCGTCTTTAGCCCAATGCGTTCCAGGGTCACGGTATCCAGCTTAAACAATCCCTTATCTAAGAAAAAGAAATATCTATTATTAAATGGTAAAATTTTCGTTTTTATTTCGTGTTCTTTTTGGCTAAAAGTGGGATTCGTATCATACGAAATTCACAGCAAGATTAAACTTTTTGAACCGGGTTATCTTTTAAAGTTTTTTATTCAGCTTTTCACAATTCGCAACAAGATTTATAATAAAAGTTGCTTTTGAAAATGTAAATGATAGGGTATTCAAGGTAGATCAGTAAGAAGCAAGTGGGCCGCTGCCCAACCTTGGAATCCCACACAAGACCTCAATCTAAATCAAAATTCGTTATGTGCGAAGCCAATATATACTATAATTGGGTTTGTCCATAGAGTATTTTTTCATGGTAGACACAGATTATGGAATTATTTGTCTTCAGATTTTACTGGGAATTGAATAACTAGTAAAATGCTTGGTTTTTTTAGATACACATTTATTAAGTTCCCTTAGGGCTGATTTTTCAATAGTCAGATAACTTTTATCTGAGGAATAAATAAAGCTATTTGTCATATTTTCTATAGATAAGCTGTCAAACCGACACATACAAAAAAGCCCATAGAGGAATAAAAAATTAGGGACTCGGTCCGATTGGATCCTGCTGTTGTCTTACATAAATGTCTGCAAAATGTCTTACAAGTATATCATGCTAGGCATGCACACCAAGGCTCTTGAACATATACATAACATTCCAAGGAATAGTTACATACTCAATCCTGACATTGTTTTCTACTATAGGAAGAGAGGACTCGTCTGATGATTTGCCAACTTTATAAAAAGGGATTAAAAACGTGAAGTTATACCGGCGCATACATTAGTACCGACGTTTATTATTTCCATGGCTTTGCTCATTTTTCTATACCAAGGGACTAAAAGCCATCACAATAACGTAAACATTCCATTGACAAAAAAAAAGGCGGAAACTAACCACAGACTGCATAATATTCATGCGATGCACCAACCAGCCATTTTCACGTTGGCAACTCTATTGTTTCTGCTTTTTAATTAAGAGCCTTCAGATGAAGCATCGTAGCCACAGACTTTATAGAATTGAAAAGAAAAAAAAAGTATTTTTAAGAGCTTATTTGTCTTTGTTCGGGGACGGTGGATTTCGCTGTAGTTTATGGTTAGGTATGCTTCAGTTAGTTTGGACAAGGGATTATGTATTCATGTGCAGTGTTGCTTGTGTAAATTTAGTACATTTTACCTTTGAGAGAGATTTAATTAAGTGCTGAAAATATTGGTTAGGTCAATGACAACCTAATTTTAGTCTGCTGAGAAATGGGCTATGAATTTGACACCTTTTTGAGTATTTTTTATTTATAAGTTCATTGTTTCAGTAGAGTTTTTTCTATTTGATTGAACGGTTTTTTTATTTAGTTATGTGCAGATATACTTAATACTCGGATTTTCAATTCCCTCCATACCTATCATAATTTCAAACATCAGAAACTTTGTGATACGTGACTATAAAACAAAGTTGAACATATTCAAAGAAGAAAGGCCCCAATATACTCGTTAAACCTAAGTGTAACGCCAGGCAGATGACTTACAATCATATTTCAGGGCACCTTGTTCGCGCCTTCATTTATACAGTTAGGCGACCAGCAATTCAACCATGAATTCTAATTCAACTGATCCAACTAGTTTGCTGTATACTCACATGTATGAAACTCTCCCACAAGTTAAATAGACTTGCTATTTGAGTTTCAGAATATTAACCAACCTATATTTTGTGGTCTATATTGACATAGGTCCAGTTGAAAACCAGAGTAGGGTACTCACTGGTCCGGCAGTTTGATGAACTGAGCCTATTTGGCGTAGCTGTGGGACACAAAATTATTATTTTTTTAGGGTTCCATACGTCCCAATAAAAAATGAAACCCTTTTATGGTCACGTTGAATGAATGCACCCGTAGAGGTGGGCAAAGATCGTCACTCACTGGACGCCTGAGGGAGGACATCACCGTTGAGGTCGACTGCGGCGGTGGTGGTGTGACGATCTGATTATGCTGGGCAAACATGGCAAAAAATTCCCCAAAACGGAAAGGTTTTGAAAGAAAAATGAGATGCCTTAATCCAATAGTGGGACATAGAAAAAATAAATAATAAAAAAAAAAAACAATCTGCACCATGCACATGTTTTAAAAATAGAATAGAAATAGAAAAAGTTTGTTTGTTGAAAAATATGCTCGAATCAGTAAATACAGCTGCTAACAGAAAACGATAAACAAAGAGTTAATGTTTTACATTTTTAGTTATATAATGTATGTACTATTCGTAACAGATTAGACTTTTATTATTATACACTTTTATAACATTTATAAAATTAATAATGAAAGTTAAATAATACATTGTTTGAATTGAGGTTTTATTCAGTCATATTTTAACTTCAACATTTACTCACCATGCATTTTTGGATTAATGGGACTTAGTAATTTAATAAAAAACTGTTTCAAAAATACGCTGACTCTGTTTTTTATTTAATTGACTTTTTTGTCACCGACTTTCAAAAGAAAAGTTATTTTTAGGCTGTAGCTTGTTCGTGTGGTTGTTTTTAAAATCGGTTACATTTTTAGCTATACGTTACTCGTCGTTCACAGGAATGACAACTTAACACTATTTACCGAAAAATTATCAATCGCATATTGCGATTTGTTTCAGATCTCCGTAAGATCTTGTCGAGAATTACAAAAAGAATCTTTTGTGATGTTATGGTGGGTTCAAAATTGGATAATCTACAACCATAACACGTAGGTCATGTCTCACGAGTCACGACTATCAGTGAACCGCTTCGGGGAATCGAATGTGGTAGGCTGAGTAGGACACATGACGATAAGAATATTTCCAACATTTTCCCCATTTACAACTCTACTGCGAATGTGTGTGTATGTTGTTTTTTATATAAAAACGGTTTAACCGATTTTAATAGGGTATGTGGACGATGAGTTATCATTGACTCGCCGTCCGATCAAGGATTATGCCCGAGTCGACGGCGCGGCGTGTTCCACGCGCACCTCAAAGAGCAGTTAGTAATCAGACGTGGCCTCTCTTAAAGGGCTAAAGCCTGCCGGGGTTCGCGGGACTGTCTTATCAGTTAACCGTGACCATGAAACGTAAAGCGCTATTGAAGGATGATCGAGGAAATTTAGTCGGTACAAGTCTCACAGTGGTAGGAGGTCTTATTTCATGATTTTACCACGACAAATTAAAAAGTATACCACCCGTATCAAAAGCAGCCGCGACATAACCCACTTAGCTCACACCCACATCTAACCAACAGTTATCCAGTTAAACTTTAACTTGACAACTTAGTAACTTGCGGATAAGAAAATACAGTTGTCGCGTACCAATTAGAACTTGCTGCGTCACCAGACTTCACTCGGCACATATAGAACATGAGTTTCAGGGCTGTCGCCTAATTGAGCTCTTAATTACAAGCTTTGCGGCTCATGTGTGAAAGTTTCAGTTAAAGTACCCTGTTATGTGTATATGGGTGTTATTTTACATATTACATGGAATATTATGTATCTTTTTTAGGAGTAAGGAGTTTTATTTTCATCATTGTGAATTATACATTCCAATGGTTTTTCATTATAGTATTTCATCATCCGAAAAACGCCACATGTGTTATCATAGTCACCTGGGGGGATGTCTACCTAGTGGGAGGTCTTCCTATACTCTGTGCCGTTTGTGGGGACCTGAGAATTCTTTCATGGTAGCAGTCCATTTGTTATTTCATTTATTTATGAACAAAAAAACCTATAATAGGTTCGTAAGTACTAGAGATTCATGATAGTACCCACGCTTTATTGATTGACTACCTCTGGTTGAGATTATGTTCACTCTCATGTCTCTGTTGCGGGTTTGATCACCCTTCAAAATATGAATGGTGCTGACAGGTCTATCGTGAACGGGCGCCGTAGTCTGTGAATGGTCATTCTAGCTCACGGTATTTTAGATTTAATTTTTTAATTTATATTTATATTTCCTATGGACCCTTTACTGCTACATCGTCTCATATGCACCATTAAGTGATGAGTAACAAGATCTGTTAATTTGGCTATTGAAAGAGTGTCCATTTCTGCTCGTTCGTCTCATGAGATCACGCTTGATGAGCACCACGGTACTTCACGTTTTTTGTCTGTGACGGGATGTAAGCACATAACTATTTTATGTACAATAATTTGTCTTTTGCTTTTGCTCAAAATGCCTCTAGCAGGCTACTGAATAAATTATTTGTTTTGTTTGATTATAATGTCCTTGTAAGGTATTTTTAAAAACACTGCTTCCTGCACCACACATCTTATTTCAGTTAAATTCGTATTTGAATCGACAACGTATAACTTCTCAGTACTTTTATTGCCTAAATAATCTATGTTTTTAAAAACAGCAGTATCCCGTTTTATCTAGATTGCATTAACTAATAACTTTTATTTGTTTAACTGAAACTTGCAATGTCCGTTCAAAACTTAACCTGATTACTTTTTTATAGAGAAAATTGGTACTGCAAGTTTGTTTCTCAATTAACCAGACGCACAGGATCTTTTCCGTTATAACTCCCGTATTTTTTGTTGATTGATAGTACAACTCCTAATCCATTTATAACTGGATGGTTATTCCTCTCGTCCACTCGTACATGAAACCAAAATGGTATTCTGTAGTATAGGTACATCATTGGCTCACCAGTCGACAATTTCCAATTAAAGAGCTTGTACCAACGCGGACTGATTCCCGCGGCTAACGCAGAGGGCGCTGCTTGCAGGGTTGTCACACAAAATGGCCTCTTATTATACTGATTAAAGAAAAAATAGAACTTGCTTATTTTTAGAGAATTGTTGTTTTATTTGAAAGAGATCTCATGGTGATAATTATTATCGTAGCGAAACCAAGGGAATTCTTCAATACGCGATAGCATGTGTTTCTTTATGCTACCTAACATACCTAGGTAATAAAAAGACCAATTATTTCAGTTTATTATATCGTCTCATTGTTAAGCGTAACCATTATCAGCTTATAATGATTGTGTCCATTGTCGGGTCATAGGCTAGCTCTCTGTGAGAGGGAAATAGGCCCGTGAAGTCACCAAGTGACCCGTGCGATTTACTTAAGATGGGTTTGAGATTTGCCATAACATCGTCTTCATTCCATGCAGAATTTTAAAAAAAATATTATGGATGGTTTGAGAGCAATATGGTTGATGGAAATAAATTATACAAATTAATGTGCATTGGCTAGCATCGAACCCGCAACCGGGGCCGATACCACTTAGGCAGCACTGCTCTCATGTTCTTGTTATTGAAAATATTATGTAAAACAGGGTTTTCTTCTGAGCCTTGCCAACGGTGTTAAGTGCGACCGTAATAAGGGTCAAACCGAATTAATGTCCATTATAATCATATTTTTCGTTCGGAGTGAAAGTTTGACATGTTCATATACGCTTGCATTAATTTTCTGACCCTCTTACATTTGTACCACTTAGGGAGGGCCCAATTTATGCAGGCGTGAGTACTTATTCTAAATTTTTAAGGTCCGTTTTAAATAAGTACTTTTGATGCTAATTCAATTTTAATCTATTTTTTTGTAACAAACGCGCTGTTCTGATAAAATATCGCAATTAATAAAATTGTGTCCTCAGGGTCTGCAAAAATGTTTTACAAATCGGTTAAGTGGTTCTAAAAAATGTAAATTGAAAATGCATTAGAAAAATAATAACAAGGTGAAAATAATAAAAGCATCAGTGGATATACCTATTTTGTTCAGAACTTAATTTCTGTGAAAGTATTTTTTGTAGAAATAATAATTTTAAAACTTTCTCATCCAATTTGTGCTATAACTTCAGTTTATTTTCAAGTCATAAAAATCGCAATTTAATAAGTTAGACAGAAATTAAATTCGTTTAAATTTAATTATTTTAGTATTTATTCACTACCTACGTTATCATGAATAAAGGATCCCAGGCGCGTCTGTCTGTTCGCGATAAACTCAAAAACTGCTCAACAGATTTGTTTTTAGTAGACAATGTTACAGATAAGGAAGGTTTTTGAAACTGTTGAAATATGATGATAATGGTTAATGTTGAAAAATGACAAGTCACTAGGGCGCTTTTATAGAACTTTTATAGAATTACACAACCGGGGTAAGTAAAACTGAATTTTGAAACGTAACTACCTAATAACTTTTTGTACTTGGGTACTTTGTTCCTAATTATTATGTATATTACATTAAGTGTATCTAAATTATAATGAAATAGTCGCTTATCAGCACAAGAGAGCTATAAAAATGGAAGAAATGGGTTTTTATTGCGTCGGTAATTGCGGGCTGGGCAATAAAACACCTTTGTTTTAATTGTGTTGGGTTAAAGCGATATTCGTTGTTTTTTGTTGCAGTGGATACTGTAGGTAAGTAAGTTTTTCTTAGATGTAATTAAAAATAGTGCAGTTTATTAGTGCATTTACGAAACTTTCATTCTTTGCGAGAGGGGTCAGGTTAATACACGTCATTCATCCTAGACTTTCATAACAGTAGTAAGTAAATAAAATTATATTTTTAAAATCAATTCATACCGAGGCGCGTCGCAACGCCCACGATTTAATAGAGCAACTGAAAATGTCAGTTTATTCACTACACAAAAAGATACACATTTCCATCGTATCATCGCTTTATGTCGCGTCGCATCGCGTCTGATTCTGAGCTTTATTCCAAGAAGAAAAACAACCAAAAAGTTTTACCAAATAAAAAACTACCCCGTGGCAACCCTAGCGTCCATGTACTCCGGAGTCAGTTTCGAACTTGTTTCTGCTTATTCAGATTCGCGTTGAGTTGTAAAGCGACAGATTTCGTTAGGCATGCAGCGCCTAAAGCGGACTTTATTCATTCAGCTCACCAACATGCCTTTGAATGCCGCAGTTTTTCAATGTTTTTGCAACAACCTGGATTGTTTTTTTTTTTTTTCATACTAGTGACTTGTACCGGCTTAGCGCTGTTAAATTTAATTATAACGAAACTAGTGGAGAAAATCTCAAATAACTTTCTTCAGAAGAAGTGAAATTTGTGTTTTAAACACAACTGTACTCTTAGCACGAGTTTTCAGTAGTTGAGACGTAAAGTAAACTGGAACTTAGACAATTTCAAATTGACAATGTTCAAGGAAAAAATTAGTTCCTTCTTCGCACACAAGAGGCGCTGTTCCATTTTTTTATACAAGAAACGCTGTAAATACGGGAAAGACGCTGTAAGTAAAAGAGCTAAAACTAAGGGTACTGTACATTTTCTTACTTGTATTCCATTAATTATTAAATAGGAAAACACACCAATAATGATTGGCAACCTCTAAGAGCTGCTAAGACAACTTAGTTCAAGCGCGTAGATCTAGATTTAAGGACAATTTAAGGGTGGGTTCATATCTGACGGAACATTCGTCGCGGATCAACGGTTGTGGAACGCCAGAACAGACAAATGTATAGAACAACAATTGACCGTTCACACTCAACGGATGATCCGTTAGTGCGTCGAAGAACATTCGATGATCCGCTCGACGGATATTCCGTCAGATATGAACGTACCCTTAGTCAGTACAAGTCTGACAGTCGCTCCTGCCCTGTCCTAGGAGGAAAAACTTATTTGATGACTTTGCCACGCTAAAAAACAAAAGCAGCGTATATCTTTGAAACTTAGTAAACAAACCTTCTGCTTTAAACCGGAGACAATCAGTTGTCTATCAAATTGCCAGATGTCAGTAGTAAGTCAAGCGCAGATAGCTTGTAATGCAATTTGAGGCGACATATTGATGCCCATATATTTGTAAGGGTGTTTGTACACACTCATGCCATACATACACAACCAATTACGGGTGACTTTCCACCAAAGATCTGCTACGGAGCTGTGCTGCAAGAATATAAAAGCTGAGCTACGAAACTGTGTGACCGTTTCCACTGATGCTTCCCTATGTAGCTGAACGAGTAAGAAGTGAAGATGCGCAGCTCATGCTATGCGTTGTATCGATATTAGGGAAGACGACCCATAGCACGCATCCATAGCACGCATCCATAGCACGCATTCATAGAACGCATCCTTTCATATAAAAACACATCTTAGTTGATCCCGTTGCTTCTAGTGCTGTGCTACGGAAACCGATGAAAATGATTGGGGGATATCAAACGCTTCCGCAGCAATGTAGCATAGCACATCTCTGGTGGAAAAGCAGTCTTATTGTGGCTTTCCCTTCGTAAATCTGATCTTTCCGCGCAATGAACTTATACTGGTTTTGCATAGATTCATGCGTAGTTGTACGTACAGCGGTTATTAAAAAGCTTAAAATGTGTGTGCTATACATGTCCTCAGTTTTAGAAATGACTGCACCAATTTTGATAAAACTTCATATCTATAAGCAGAATACGGTCTCAAAAGAGAAACAATATTGAGAAAAAGTGAGATTTTAGAGTTTCTATACAAACATCAAATTATCTTTTTTCGAAAATGTCGTCTACAAAATTCTTAAAACCATGTATGCTGCTTACACAGGTTTCACTAAAATCAATTCAAATAAATAAAATAAAAATGTTTTCAAAGTTTCCATATTTTTGCTCTTAAACTATTAGTTTACATGATGTAAGAGACGCCCACGTACAAACTTTAACCATGAATTTAGCACGTGCACGTAAAATTCAGTTGAAAAATCTTATTAGATTGACATTAAATCACGTTTGTAATCTCCAAAGGATTGGGTAGCAATATAGTAGTAGTAATAATAAATTGGTCAGTTATTTGATCAATAGTTAGACTAACTATTGTTAAAATCCCATACAATATGATTTTAACAATAGTTCGTTAAAAAAAAAATAGATACTAAAAAATATTTGACTCGTATATTTCTTTTGTTACGTTAACCAAAATCGGCGAAGTTATAACGCTTCTAATAATAACAAAACGTCACTCGGTCGGTATAATTTTACAGGCGTTATGACGTCACAAGCCCCACTCCCGAATTTCGAAGCGTTTCACCTCTGTCAATATTCATTGATTTAAATTAACAAAAAAAAATGTGCTAATAATTTTTGATACTCTAACTGATGAACTTCACAGATTTCCAATTTATTCATGCTATTGATCACGTGAGTCAAATAACGTGGTGGATTATGGCCCACTCCCTCTCTCAGAGAGGAGGCCTGTGTCCTAGCAATGGGAACATAATAGCCTGATGATGTTTGATCAAACAACTGACAAGGTGTCAATTAGTAACAAATGATTGCCCATTCACAAATAGACCTCAGCAAGCTTAGCTTCATCTCATTGATCTGTTGTATATTCTGTTATTGCTCCAACGCCTTCTACATAAGCACCCTTATATTGGCAGATTGCAATGTAACGACACGACAGCTTGTCAATCTGACACCTGCAGACAACTTGACCTATTTCTCTCAATCGACTTCGAAGGTGAATCTAGAACATGAAGACGGTAGGTATATGTATGGAGAGACTGGCTTTCAACTCCATACTGTGTTAAGGCCAGTCGCTAATTGAACTACTGGTTTTAACGAATGATTGAAAACTGTACGTCAATTTAACTAATAGTTTACGTAACTACTGATAAAAAACTGAGGCCTTATCGCGAGATTTCTGTATTGTACCTTACGATGTAATTGCAGTGTTTACTTCGTTTATTGTATGTAAAATGATTAAGCGCCTCCAGTGTACAAATGAAGCACTATTTTTATTCCTTCAAATTAACGTCAAAGTTCCAGTTAACGTCACAAAAACTGTGGCTTCTTGTTCTTGTCAAAACATGAAAGATTTCGTTCGTTCTAAAAATTCCATTTTAAAAATTAGTTAGGATTTCAAGCCAATAGGTGTGCGTTTTCAACAAAAATATTTTAATAATAATATACAGGGTGTTTCTTTTAAATTGGCCAAAAGGGAGAAATCTGCATCCATAAGAGATACGGGAAAACTTTTTTAGGAACGTTTAGCTCTTTTTTGATGTTGAAAATTTTGGCGTTTTTAGTTTTTTGGTTAAGTGTGAGTCGTCCACAAAAATGAGTGAAATTGCCCAAAATTTTTTTTAATGCCTATCGACTCTGTTTCATGTAAGGATCATTTTATTGTATCGGAAGAAAAAAATCGGGACGGCGGAAGTTGGTCAAATTTAACAAAATATTTTTTCATACAAATTGTATGAACGAAAAAAAAATACCATTTTTTTATGATGCCATTTTATTTCAATCATCATCATCAATCATCATCAGCCTATAATGTTCCCACTGCTGGGACACAGGCCTCCTCTCTGAGAGAGGGAGTGGGCCATGATCCACCAAGCGGGCCCAGTGCGGATTGGTAGATGTCACATATCTTCGAATTTTTGGTTCTAGGACATGCCGATTTCCTCACGATGTTTTCCTTCACCGTTTTGAGAGCAGTGGTGATGAAGTAAATTACACAAAGTAATACGCCTGGCGGGGTTCGAACCCACGACCTACAACTCGTAAGTCGGGACCGATACCACTGGGCCACCACTGTGCCATTTTATTTAGTGCCTTGTAAAGACCATTTTATTGTATGGGAAGGAAAATGCTCGGACAACAGAAGTGGGTCAAATCTTATGAAATACTGACACTGTTAATAGGACTTTATGCTGTTAGAAGAAACATTACTCTACTTTTGATCAACTTCTACTGTTCAGATATTTTTCTGCCTATACAATTATCTCTTCCTTACATGAAAGTCAGTCAAACAGCATAATAAAAAAATGGAATTTTTTTTTCGTTCATACAATTTGTATGAAAAAATATTTTGCTAAATTTGACCAACTTCCGCTGTCCCGATTTTTTTCTTCCGATACAAAGAAATGATCCTTATATGAAACAGAGTCGAAGGGCATTAAAAAAAATTTTGCTCATTTTCACTAATTTCTGTAGACAGCTCACACTTGACCAAAAAAATAAAAACGCCAAAATTTTCAGTATCAAAACAGAGCTAAAGGTTCCTAAGAAAGTTTTCTCGTATCTCTTATGGATGCAGATTTCTCCCTTTTGGCCCATTTAAAAGAAACACTCAGTATACATATTTTTGCATAAACTAGGTAGTTCTCATGGCATCGCTCGAGTGTAGCTCGTTGTTTTCCTCTAGAGAATCTATAACACTGAAATTAAAGTTTTCATTTATGCAAACCAACACTGAAAAAAAATTGCTTTAGCAAAGTACCAATTAAGCTCTGTTAAAAATTATTCGGCTGTAATCAAACAAGACATTATTTGAAATGTGTAATAGAGCTTTGCTAATATTATACAAGCAAGTATTGCTAAATATGATTGGCTCTTATTAACAAAGTACTTATTTATTTCTAAATTAACGACTCGTTATATTTTACCCTTACCGAATTTGGTTAAAAATAGACAAGCTCAGGTTGTTATTTCATACTAAGTAAGATATTTAGTTCTAGACTTATTCCTACATGATTAAAATTTAAATTCCAAGTTCGGTTAAAAATAGACAAGGTTACATTGCTATTCTAAAATATTAAGTAAGTTATTTAATTTTTCATACAATCATAATTGGCTAATATTAATAGTGTCCGGTTAATAAGGTAATAGACAAGCTTGAATAAGAAGTAACAAAGTAGATTGGCTGTCCCTACCCAATATACTGAGTGAATAGGTCAGAAGCAACTAACCTTGGATACCTATTTTTTGACTAACTTTCTGGGTTTATATTACCAACAATATATTACCAACATACGTTAGCAAAGTTGACTAGTACTATTTTAGCAACAAACATTGCAGGCTCCCTCCGAAGCAAGTTACGTGTTTGTAACGTTTAACGTTTTTTCAGTGAAGTGGTTATTTGCAAAAAAAAAAAAAATTGAATCACTTAATCTCATTTATCGAATTTAGTATACTCGTAATGTGTTTTTAATAAATAAAAATCTTCAGACTTCTAAAGTGTATACGAGTATGCTCGTATTTGTCAACGTAATTAGATATTTGCGCGATTAAATTGAAGTTTTAAAACCGCCCAAAACACTTTACTTTCAAATTCAGAATGAAAAATAATTCGCACCATTGAAAATAACTTCTCATAAAATAAAAGTTTACTACCACTTTTAAATGTATGACTGCATTTAAATGGCTCGCTTCGCAACGTAGCCAAGTAGGAAAAATATCTAAAACATACATGCACTATGAAAAACTTATTCATAAAAATAAAATGCCAGACATAAGGGCAAAGAGGAGAAAAAAAAAAACATGGCGCTTGTTCGAATTTTAAATTAAAAACATTGCAGTGTGATAATAGTAATTCTTGTTATTCGCTGACTGCTTTTTTTCTTTTTTTTTAGATTTAGAACAAAGCGTTGGTCTTCGCTTTCTGATGTGCATTAATTCCAGCCAGTCAGGCACGTTTAATAATTTCGTGTTATTAATTATAGGCGTTCCTCAGTTTTTGAAATTTGTTTGAAGGTGATGATGGACGTAAAATATTGTATAAAAAACGAGTGCTTCGGTTGACAAACGTAATATGTTGAAAAAGATCGTCAAGACGAGTACGCGACTTGCGAGACAATCTCCCACTTAAGACATTTCTTTGACACTTCAGTTTTTACTGTATTTCTTCTCGTTCAAGCTAGTTTATCTTTCCTTTAATATTTACAAAAGAACACTGTGATAAAGTTGAAAATCTATTTGAGTTTGACTGGAGTAGGTTGATTTGCTTAATGACGGGGCCCCCTCTCAGAGGGCCAAAGCCTGCCGGGGTCGCGGGACTTATTTCTATTACCGTGACCCTGGAACATAAAGGGCTACTGAAGGACACCGTGGATTTTAGTCAGTACAAGTCTGACAGTACCTCCCGCCCTGCCCGGGGTTGGAGGTCTCATTTGATGATTATACCACGCTAAAAAAAAAAAAGGTTGATTTGCTTGTCTGTTTGACAAGCAAATTGACAACTGTTTGACATTGTGTACGTGTTTCGCATAATAAGGAAGCAACATTAATGTTTTAATTTTTTCCTGTTTTTTTATTGTTTACAAAAATAAAGTTAAAAGCGGTCAAGTGCGAGTAGGAGTCGCATAAACATTGTGTCTGTTGTAGTATGAGAGCCAATACTTATTTTATTCTGCTTTTAGTATCTATATGATATAGTGGCAACAGAAATACATTATATGTGATAATTTCAACTATCTAACTCCCACAGTGAATAAAGGTGCATTCACACTCATCAGTCACCCTCACGTCACGTCACCGGTCTATATTCGTACCCGTCAGTCACCAGCCAATCACCGGCACTTGTTCTATCAGTCACGTCACCGCACCGGTCAGGCACGTCAAATAATATCCATAAAAGTTTTATCTGGTGACGTGACGTGACTGATGTGTGTGTATGCACCTTTAGATACAGCCTGGTGACGGTAGGACAGATAGACAGACGGACGAACAGCGGAGTCTTAGTAACAAATTCCTGTTCAAACCTTTGGGTACAGAACCTTAAAAAATAACCCAATTTTGTTCAAAAACGTAGGCTTATCTCTCCAAAGAGATTAATTGATAAGTTTGTTGTACCAGTTTCAATCCTTCTGTTGTTATGTAGATGTTGTCAAGTTAGCTGGCAGTTGAAAGTTTAGCGGACATTATGCAAACTGCATCCAAACTGTGTTATCCTATTCAGTTTATTCTGTACAGATTTTGTGCAATCGTGTTTAAAATTCATACGGATTTTTCTAAATACATGTGGATTTTTATCAGGGTTGCACGAAATAAAAGTTATTGTGTTTAAAATTCTCAAATGAAGTTGTATTTTATTTAACGCCGCGCGTAGTAAACTGGATCTAAGAGAAAACAATTTGGGCTAGTTTATAGACAACACAGTTACTATTTTTATCTCTAGTAACCTATATCTTACTTCCTTTTTTGCACATTTATTCAAAAACAATTATTTTATTCTTCGTTAACAGGGACTAAAATAGCTCATTGATCCTTAGGGACTAAAAGTGATATGAATTTTGAATGCGGATATTATAATTTTATTTTCGATTGCACGAGAATATTGGAATTGAACAATAAACGCGTAGGATAGATTCCGTCTTCGTTCCTAGTTGTCTTTTATTAGTTCGTTTTATAAAATATGCACATACAAATTAGCCTCTTATTATTTATTATTATGTTATGTCTTATGTTTTTAATAGTATGTACTTACATAAATAAACGCAATGTTCTTGTTCATAAGATACACTTAGGTACGTTTATTTTCTCATAGAGGGTCATAAAAGGCAGTGTCCACATTGGGAGCAACACTATTTTAAGCTTGAGTGACATACTTTGAAAGGCTCGCTGCGCTCTGGTTAAAAAAAAAAACTCATGTGTAAAATAGTTGTTTGATCCTTATATGCATAATCTACTACTAAAAGCCAGCAGGGCTATAAAACGACACTAATCCTGTGTCGTGTTTACCAAAGCGATCGCTAATTGGACAAGAGATCAACGAATTTTATTCATTTTACAAATAAATGACTATCAAAATCAAAGCATTTATTTCAAGTAGGCCAGTTACAGGGAGTTAGTCCACTCTGATCCCCAAACCGACCCCCTGTCATATATTTTTACGTTCTAGGGGATCAGTTTTTGGGGATCAGAACGGAATAACTCGGCACTATTAAATTGCCAATACACAAAAAAGAAATATGGTGCTACAGTCCTAGTCAAAGACATTGAAGACATAATAGCTGTGAAAGTACCATAGATGGAGAAGAATGGGCGTGAAACTCCATGGTCACTCTTTTTCAATCGCCAAATTACATCATTCATTTCTAGATACATTATGTGAAAACGATTTAGCAAGTTAACAGTGTCCACAATAAATAAAAATAATTCAGAAATGAAATAATTATTATTAACGTATACCCTGGCAGCTAAAGATGACCAGTCCCAACTGACAGCGCCCGTTCACGAACATGACGCATGATATCAGAACCATACCTATACATTCAGAACAAAGAAAAACATGACTCCCAATTTACGATAGGGGAAATTGAACGAGAACACAAAAACAACTTTACCGACACTTCAAACTAAATCTTCTCCTAGTACTGGAAGTTTACTGCTGTAATGAACAAAAGAACGGACCAAGTTTGAGTGCACGCATCGCAACAGTGAACAGACTTGAGCCAACCGAAATTGCTGAAATTACAGTTAAAAGCATCATCAACCGTCTAATGTAGGGAGTTAAGTTAGAAGCTGAAGCGGCTTCTTAGAGGAAATGCAGTTAAGATTTGTTTATTTCAAGATTAGTCGAGAGAAGGATCGATGGCAAAAACATATAATTTGAATAAAACTGGGCAAAAACTTAGCAAATTTATTTGTTTATCTATTTAGGATCTCCAACAAAAGATATACACAGACCGTTGACACAGAACAACACAAAGTACTTAGTTGGTGTACTCCTTCACATACAGGAGATCACAGCATGCTCTATAAGATTAACACCTAAGCTAACAAAAATTAAAATAGAATACTAAATTTTCGACAATCTAAACATAAGTACAAAAAGAAACAATAAATATAAATTTGTAATAACATGAAACATTAACTTGAATTATAAAATATCTTTTAGGTATTTATTTTCATTTCATTTAATATTGGGCATCAATGAGTTTTTTTTCTTATCATGGTAAAATTATCAAATGAGTCCTTCCACCCAGGGCAGACCGGAAGGAACTGTCAGACTCGTATAATCTACGGTGTCTTTCAATAGCCCTTTAGGTTCCACGGTCACGGTAATTTGTGAGTCCCCCGACCCCGAGGACATGAGTATTACGCCAAATTAATGCCCAGTCACTGGGCACAAAAACGTATAACTTTGTTTACTTAAATATTAAGCAGATACTGAACCGGGCAAATAGCATTAATTCGGTTATTACGTGCATTTATCGGGAGTTTTTCATTGCGCCTAATATGAAAGAAAAGAAGCTATACAAGTCGTATAGCGCCGTCTCATTGATCAGTGGAACTACTCTCGCTATAAGTGGTCATGGTAGGTCACCAGGGCATAAACCCATTTCTAGTAATAAGCGTTTAAAAATTCTTCAAAAGCTATTACCTAATAGCTTTTGCCATCGGCTTCATCATGAAATGATCATAATCGTAGAAATGATAATATTTTCCGAAAAATTTTCATAACAGAAAATCTATAAATTTAATATTGTGTACAATGTTCTTCATAACAATTTCAATGGTTTGGTTAACAATTTACAAACCAATTAATTTCAATTTTCTACATGAATAGATTGATTGTAATATTTATTCATTTGTACACAATTAAATAGTTAACGGTTTATTAATAACGTAATACCTGTACTTATTAAACAGGTAATAAAAATATAAAAATGAATTGTAAAGTGTTTTCCCAACTATATTTCTCCTGTGTCGTGGGTGCCTTTACAAACATATAAACTCACATACACAAACGTACAGAACCGGAACAACTACTTTTAGATCAGACAAATATTTGCTCCGTGCGGGAATCGAACCCGCAACACGCAGCGCAGTAGTACGATCGCTTAGCCACTGCGCTAACCGAACCGTCAATTGCATCCCACCCAAAGTTTAAACTAAGATTTAAGTAAAAACTTCAATTGGAATATTCGTTCAAATTAATTATTAAGATTGGCTTGAATATTTTCTAACTCAAAAGAAAACAAAGGGGTAGAAACTCTAATGTCGTAGCAAAGTGCTACGCCGTAGCTGTATGCTACGCCGTAGCAATACCCGTAGCTCGGTGCTAAGCGTAGCGAGGATTGTCAGTGCATCAGTGCATATCACCATATTGTATTATAACAACTGTTTATCTTCATTTAGTTCGACTGATTGAGTAAACTGGCATGTCCTTGAACCAAAAATTCGAAGACATGCGACTTCTGCTAGCGTGGTGGATTATGTACAGGCCGCTTATTTTTCTAAGAGGACCTGTGATCCAGCAGTGGGAACATTACAGGTTAATGATTCTTAAGGTCGTGCTAATTACTAATCTAAGTAAAGAGTTTTTATACTTTTTATAACCTTCTTGACAATAATAAATTATATTACTACCTTCCAACTTACCAACTAAGAAAGTTTATAAAATATTCCTTAATTTATTCATGAAATTTTTTTGCTCGCTTTCTCTTGAACATCATACCAACGCTAAATAGGAAACCTCTAGGGCCGTACAACTAGCGTTTAACTAGCACAACTTCAGGATAGTTTTGAAAACTTAAATTGCCAAGTTACGTGGATTGAAGCTGAAGTTATTTTCAGCTTATGCTTAATACCTGGGGGTTTATCAACTTGCTCGAATTATGTGAGAATTTTCGTGTCGCGTGCGTCGCTATTAATGCGGTTATTAATTCTTTGAACAAGTAACTTTATCTCTGAAATAATTCTGCAATTTAAAATTCCTTTGTTTGTGTTCAATGAAGTTGGTCGCGGGATAAACGAGTTACTGTGACCCCGGAATGTGAAAAAAAGGACACCATGGATTTTAGTCAGTACAAGAATGACAGTCCCTCCTGTCCTGCCCTAGTTGGAACTCAATTATTGATGATTTTACCACGTTAAAAAAGTGTTTAATGAAATTTGAAATGATTTTAACTTTTGTCAAGCTTTTTTGAAAATCCATCGAAATACTCGTATGTGCAGTGTCAGAGAAAATTCGTCTTCTACGAGTATGAAGTTTCATACAAAAAGATTTAATACGCAAATAATGTTTCAAAATTTCGTCACCGACAGCCAGCCTGCGTGGTCAATTTGTTGAACTTTTAACCTTTTACACTGATGGCAGTGGATTTCAACGTCAGCTTTGAACCGATGACATACATGTTTTTGTATAAATATTTTACAGGGTTTCTTTTTTTTATTTATTGTTCATCATTCAGAACAATGAAACAAATATTTAACTATGAATTAAAGATTTTTTATATTCATCTAGATTCAAGCTGCGTTTTCCATAATAAGAGTACGAAATCAAATTCCTAATACTTCCATATCCATAATCAATAAGCGAAGCCTTCACAGAAAATAAATTACATGATTACCCGACGAGGTAACATCTGTAAATCTAATCGAAACCTTTTAACCGTACTGAAAAGGTTTCAGAATTACGTTGAGACCAGCCAAAGGCACCACATTATTGAATCGGCCCTCGAAAGTGCGTAATTCCTTCACCATTTTATCGATAACACACGCAAATTCCATTTTCTGGTACATTACACAGGTCAATCTGGAACCTATTCTGGTATTGGACGAGAATGTTAAGAAAATTTTCCGTTTCTTTAACGAAATGCTTTGTAAGGAAATTCCTTTGGTGGTCTTTGGGAAAATACCTGGGAAATAAAGGTTTTATAAAATAGTTTTTAACCGGTTATTGGTGGTACACTTTTTTTTTAAATTTAGAATGATTTTCATCACATAATTAAAAGATGAAAAGTCCTGGGAAAGCCTACTATCGCTAGTGTACTAAATTCGGCTACTCATTGCCATCCAAGTCCCTACCCCTTGTAGCATTGACAGACCTTTTTTTATCGTGATAAAATCATTCAGTGAGTCCTCCCACCCAGGGCAGAGCGGGAAGCGCGGCGGACAGCGAGTCGCCCATTACTCGCCGCTCGCATGCCCAGCATTGACAGACCTGGAACAATGTTGGAAACCCAGAAATTGTTCCCTATAACACAAAACAAAGCCACAAAGCTTTCTGTTTTAAATATTTTTGAATTCTACCAAATGGTTCTACGCAGTCACTGAGCAATTGACGTTTGCACTACGGGTCGCTTACCCCGCTGAACCAAATATTTGAATGGCCTACATTTTATACGTGTTCGGGGTTTTAGCTTTTTTTTGTGCATGTCAGCGAATTGCGTATTTTCAACGGCAGAGAAGTGAAACTGGCTTCGGGTTTGTTCAAAATCAAAAAATCTAACTCAAATAGTTTTTATTTCTCATAGGTCAATGAGGTCACTTATAAAACGTTGAAAACAGGTGTTCAGTTTGGGTATGTCGTTTCCATGGAGAATAATAGGCAAGAAAGTCTATGGTTACTCTTTTAAAATATGTTTTTACAATTGATTACAATTTTTGAATACCTATTTAGGTATGTGAGAAAAGCGTAGGTCTGGTAACAAGAGGGATATTCTTACTAAAATTAGCACATTGTAGGTGCCTACAATTTTCTCTCATTCACAAATAACGAGTGAAAAGGAATCTGTATAAAGAAAAACTATTTAAGGCGGGTTACTTCTATAATAAAAAAGGAGGGCATATTTTTGAGCAATTGGGCTTTATTTTTGGAATGGGTATGTGAAACTTTATGTATGTTTTATGAATCAAATGAGCAATGAAATTAAAATAATGCATTTATTCGATACATATATGGCTGGTTTTATGGCATTTTTTAGTGTGTAAAAATCATGGCTTGTCTTGGCTGTCAGACTATTACTCACTAAAAACCACCCTGCGGCACGTTAAAAGACGGTCCCTGATCCCTATTTATAGGTCTCTATGTATAAGATTGATGTATGGTATACAAAGGCTTAGGTCAAATCCGTCAAAAGAATGTTTCAGATTCCCGCTAGTTTAGTCCTTTTTATCGTGATAAATGAATCATCAAATGAGTCCCAGGGCAGTACAGGATGGACTGTCAGACGTGTACTGACTAAATCCACGTCAATCAATCGATTTAGTGGCAGATACTAGGCAGTCGTAGTTTCAAAATTAAGAATCAGACACTTTACTATACAACTTTTGAATGTAAGTGTTAAATTTAGATCTAGAATTTGTAACAAATTATAGGCATTAACTGTGTCTCTAGTTCAATCTAGACTGGAGACAAGAGTAATCGAATCAAATATCTTTGTCTGGAATGTTTATTGAGTAATCACAGTGCCATTTGTCTGAAATACTTACAAAGACTTGTGTATGGGTTTATATTACATTTGTAATAGTTATACAAACAATTTTGATGTCTTGTTAGTATTGTTTAATTAGTCTAGGCATATAATTTAGAAGCCATCATTAACTAACTAGATACTGTACTTGTGTGTACTGTACTACTGTTCTTGTGCAAGAGCAATAACGAACTCGCTATCGTAGAGTAGTAATTTTTAATTAAGGTGCCACGTCTATATAAACACAGATCAAAATCTGAGGAGCTCATGGCTAAAAAATGACCGATCTTCCAGGCTAAACCGCGCTTGCCGAGGTTGGTCTGTGGTCTGTGGATGGGTGACCACCTGTCATAGCGAATTTCCTCCGTACCTCGGAAAGCACGTAAAGCCGTTGGTTCAGGTTGTCATTTGAGATCTTTGACAGTCGTTACTGTTGTTCAGAAGTTCGGAAGTCTGACAACCAGTCTTACCATGGGTATCGTATTACCCAGTTACGGGGTTGTGGAGGTCCGACAGGCAGTCGCTCCATGTAAAATACTAATATCAGTAGCATCCAGTTTGGCTGGAAGCCGACCCTAACATAGTTGGGAAAAGGCTAGGCAGATGATAATGTTATCAGATCAAAGTCACTTCTTTCCCTCTCGTATGCCACCTCCTCTTTTGCTAATATTACCGCTTCGCAGAAAGAGGCAATTTCATACATTCTCGAAAAGATATAACCTAAAGCGTTTTTCTAAACAAAATCCCTTTAAACAAAACAAAACAAAACCAAACTAAATATTGTATTCAAAAACTACATTGTTTAGATTCCATGACCTCCCAACATTTCATGTTTTACCGCATAACAATTGAAGCGGTATGCGGCTCACCGTGTTTCTATTTAGGAAGTTATAATTGGCCGCGAGCTCCTGCCACACAATTGGCAACTCAATAGATCTACTGCTGGCTTCAAAGCTGGCAACCGGAATTTCGTATTTCGAAACTAGGTAGTCTTCATTTGTTTCCCTGAGTTTTTGGTTATTAAGCGTGCTTGCTTGTGACGTGATACGTGCGATTTGCAATTTCTACTCACTAAAAATAAAATCGCCCGTATTATCTCTTAATATCAATATTATAATGATGCAAATTTGTCATCCCCTTAGATAAATATATGTCATAATGTCGTAGTGGTAAGAATGATTTTCACTTGTAGTAGAAATTGTCGAATTGCGTTGCATCGTTTCATCAGCAAGCTCGCTTAGGTTTTCGGGTTTTTAATTAAAATACAAATAAATATAATATCACCCGCAGAGTTTGGTATAATAGCTAAAGGAAGTTTTATTGATGGGCAGATCATTCAAAAGTTATCAAAGGCTTCTTTTTCCGGTTGCGGGACTGTCTCATCAGCTAACCGTAACCCTGGAACGTAAAGAGCTATTGATGGATCACCGTGAATTTTAGTCAGTATAAGTCTTACAGTCCCTCCCGTCTCGCCTTGAGTGGGAGGACTTATTTCAGGATTTTACCACGATAAAAAAGTCTTCCATTCTTGAGAATAATCTAAATTAATACCCACGATTACAAAAACAAATATTTTAGGGGTTTTACGGAAACGCAGCGCATTACTAAAATTAAATATTTCAAAGTGATTATATAACTAAACTAAATTCAATATTACTGCTTTTAATCACAATTAATTTTAACGTAAATTATAATGGATGAAGCACAAAAGCTTTGACACTATCGTGATATTCTGATTGAAATTGATTCAAAACATAGATAGAGTATTGCCATGTTGCGTTGGTTTGACACCTAATTAATTTGGTGGCAGGTATGTTTCAATGAAAATTTTACGAAAATATAATTTTGTGGTTGTATTGAATTTACTGATTAATTTTGAAATCCTCTTGTTAACATTATAACTATTTAAAATAAAATAACAGTTATCGGTACAGTTTATTCGTAAGACTATTTTTTTTTTAAGCGTTGCCCACACTGAAACTCGTATGTCGTGGGTGCGTTTACAAACATAGAAACTAACATACACAAACACCCAGACCCGGAACAACTACTAATACCTACTTGTAGTTGTTCCGGGTTTGGTCGGGTCTGGTCTATACAATTAATATTTGTTCCGTGCACCGAAAAAATGTTGTGATAGCAAAGTACCAATTAAGCTCTGTTAAAAATTATTCGGCTGCAATCAAACAAGACATATTTGAAATGTGTAATAGAGCTTTGCTAATATTATACAAGCAAGTATTGCTAAATATGATTGGCTCTTATTAACAAAGTACTTATTTATTTCTAAATTAGCGACTCGTTATATTATACCCTCACCGAATTCAGTTAAAAATAGACAAGCTCAGGTTATTATCTATACATATAATAAAACTGTAGAAAAGTTATTTTTGTACATTAAAAAAAAACTCAAAAAATTTAGCCAGGGTATTAAAGGACAACCAATAGAACCCATTTCTAGCATTTTTAGAATTTTTGTCTGTTTGTCTGTTTGTCTGTTTGTCTGTTTGTATGTTTATTTGTCCAGGTATCACGTAAAATGTACGAAATTTATGTAGATAACTTTTATACACAACGATTAAGCGTAACTTGGAGAGGAATTTAGTTTTTGTTTCATTGGAATCGGTTCAGTCTATCAAAAGTTATTCGAATATAAAGTGTTTCAGAAGTAAAATTACGGTCAGTTCACACCAAGACGCGTAGTTCATAGCGCGATCTAGCTTCGATTCTGCTACATATTCAAATAAAAATTCATCTAATGATTATGATAGGATGGGATAGGATAGGATAGGATGGGATAGAATAGGATAGGATGGGATAGGATGGGATAGAATGGGATAGGATGGGATAGGACGCGACAGGACGGGACAGGACGGACAGGACGGGATAGGACGGGATAGGATGGGACAGGACGGGACAGGACGGGACAGAACGGGACAGGACAGGATAGGACGGGACAGAATGGGAGAGGACGGGACAGGGCGGGACAGGACGGGACAGGACGGACAGGACGGGACAGCTCGGGACAGGACGGGACTGGACGGGACAGGACGGGACAGTACGGGACAGGACGAGACAGGACGGAACAGGACGGGATAAGATGGGATAAGATGGGATAAGATGGGATAAGATGGGATAAGATGGGATAAGATGGGATAAGATGGGATAAGATGGGATAAGATGGGATAAGATGGGATAAGATGGGATAAGATGGGATAAGATGGGATAAGATGGGATAAGATGGGATAAGATGGGATAAGATGGGATAAGATGGGATAAGATGGGATAGATGGGATAGATGGGATAAGATGGGATAAGATGGATAAGATGGGATAAGATGGGATAAGATGGGATACGATGGGATACGGTGGGATTTTGGAGGGAGACCTTTTTACCCGACGCTTCGCACAAAAAAATACATTGGTAATTTCCGACATCCACGCGAACGAAGTCGCGGGCACAGCTAGTTTCATACTAAGTAAGATATTTAGTTCTAGACTTATTCTTGACTTGATTAAAATTTACTCCAAGTTCGGTTAAAAATAGACAAGGTTACATTGCTATTCTAAAATAATTTCATTTTTCATACAACCATAATTGGCTAATATTTATAGTGTCCGGTTAATAGGTAATCGACAAGCTTGAAAAGAAGTAACAAAGTAGATTGGCTGCCCCTACCCAATATACTTAGTGAATAAGTTAGAAGCAACTAACCTTAGATATCTATTTTAGACTAACTTTCTGGGTTTATATTACCAACATACGTTAGCAAAGTTGACTAGTATAATTTTAGCAACAAACATTGCAGGCTCCCTCCGAAGCAAGTTACGTGGTTGTAAATAGCAGCAACTTGTTTATTTAGAGCCGCTACGTTTTTTCATTGTGCGAGAATCGAACTCGCGACACGCTGCGCAGGAGTCCATTCGCTGAGCTACTGCTCTCAATCTTTAAATGTTAAAAAATGCTTTTTGCATTCTAGGATCGCGGCAACGTAATCATATCATATTTCACATGGTTTGTACAGTCTTCTTCAATAGATAGAGCTAGCATATTAACTATTAACTCGGCATTTTTCTGAACTGTCTCTGTACATGGTAATGCAATCTCCTTATTTTCTTCATTTGTTAACTCTTGATACTCCGTTGTGGCCAGCATGACTTGCTGCCATGATTCGCCTCACGATGTGACTCTCCTGCCACTCCTCCCTGTTGGCTGCGATTCCTTTACATTCATGCAGTGTGCCATCTAGTGTAGACTTCTGATCGGTTAATAGCATATTATGATCTACCGCGTGCTCTCGTTTCGTTCCTTTGGACGACAAGCATCTTAATAGAGCCGTTGCAACTTTGGAACACATAGCTAAAGACGACACGGTTGGAGCAGTGACTGACCAGTGCGCAGTGTGTCGCGAGTTCGATTCCCGCATGGAACAAGTATGACCTGTTGTTGTTTCTGCTCTAGCTATTTGTGTATATGAGTTTCTATGTTTGTAAACGCACCCACGACACAGGAGAAATTTCCAGCGTAGGGCATAAAAAAAAATGGTTTTGGGAACAAACGGTGCCGATAACTGTTGTTTTTATGTTATCTAAAGAAATTCCTAGTGTGGGGCAGCGTTTTCCTCAAACAAAAAGAACTAAAGTATCCGAACCTGGAATACAGCCGATAGACGCAATGCCGACTACATACAATATACTTCACAAATTACAACTTCAGTTTGCTTCCTCAACAAAGGATACGAATCCGGTTAATTTTCGAATAATCCTTGGCCTTGATTTTTAGATCAATAACTTGGCAAAGATCCATCAGCTTGCAAGGCTAATGGTCACAATGTATAACCAATGTCAATCTGATACTTAGACGATGAAACCACTGTTTTTTTTTGTGTAGGAAAAGGATATTTTGATTGAATTTATGATGTGTCACTGTATAGGTTTGCGGCAGATTTTGCCGATGACACCCAGACATAAAGAAAAAACAAAAAAATTAAAAAAATATTAAAATCCCTCCAAAAACATTTCATGTAAACTGTTGCCAATACGAGCACATAAGGTTTATCCTACGAAAAAGATATCAGATCTCATGTACAACCAAGCTTCTGAATCTTCACGGCCTGACTCTAGCAATCCTAACTTGACAAATTCTACAAATCAGTAAAATGTATGGCTTCACCGTTTCGCTACCGTTGTGGAGGTGATGCTAATATTTAGTTTCTGAAGTACCTAAGTAACGAAACAGCCAAGCCATACATTTTACTGATTTGTAGAATCTGTGAAGTTAGGGTTGCTAGAGTTAGGCCAAGAAGATTCAGAAGCTTGCTTCTTCATGAGATCTGATATCTTTTTCGTAGGACAAACCTTATGTGCTCGTTTTGGCAACAGTTTACATGAAATGTTTTTGGTGGGATTTCAGTTCTTTTTGTAAGTTGCTAGCATCTTGGATTTATAACGTCACATTATTTTTCGAAATGATCTCAACGAGCCCTTTCATTTGATACCCATATTGCAGAAGTGCATTAAAAACAAATTATTCCGCCATCTTGGCTTTAGAATGACGTCACATTATTTTTCAAGTTGCTCTTAACGAGCCCTGTCATTTGATACCCATATTGTTAAGTGCATTAAAAATAACTATCACTCTATCTTGGATTTAGATTGACGTCACATTATTTTTCGAGTTGCTCTCAACGAGCCCTTTCATTTGATACCCATATTGTAGAAGTGCATTAAAAACAACTATTCTGCCATCTTAGATGGTCCGCCTTATCGAATTTGAATGACGTCACGTACCTAATCGTGCATTGTAATCCAAACTAAACAAGTATACAGAATTCAGTTAATCGGTTGAAGATATCTACTTCAAAATTGAGTTCAAAGTTTCCACCTGGATAAACATAGTACATACAATCATGGCAAGTTCCACCCCCACCCCCACAGTTTTAGGTGATGGGATAGGGCATGTTTTTTGGTATACTTAATTTTGTTCACATACCAAATTTCGGCTTTCTAGCACTCCACGAAATACCCTAACATTTTAAGGTCTCATTCAAACTTTCACCCCCAGTTTTAGGGGACGGGGGGGTGAAAGTTATAGGTTAATGATGTTTTTTGTTGATTGTACATATACTGAACTTAGACTAAATACCGAATTTCAGGTCTCTGGCACTTCAGGAAGTATCCTAAAATCTTAAAGTCTCATACAAACTTGCACACCCCATTTTAGGGGATGGGGTGCAAAAGTTATAGGTTTGTGAATTTTCTTGTTGGTTTTATACTAAACGAGCACTCCGCCCGCGACTTCGTCCGCGTGATTTTCGGACATTGCTTTTGTGAATTTTTACTCCCAGCCACCGTCTAGAAGGGATGCTTTTTCGAAAATCTAAATCATATTCAACAAAATTTTCTATCTACTCGCAGTATCCCCGTCTGGGGTGTACCTAGGTTTCTTAAAATAACCCCAATGAAATATATTGGGATTCCTTGCTAACAACCCTCAAAACTACTCTTAAGGGTTTTAATTTCGCAAGATCCTCAATTAGCCTATGTCTAAAGATAACTCCTGTAAAATTTGGACCTCGAACTATCGAATACTCCAACCCGTTTTAGCTATCACGTTACATCTTGAGACTCCTAGCACTTGTAGTAACAAAGTTGCATACAAACGATCACCCCAAAACAACCAACCCCTTGGGGGGCGAATTTCACAAAATCCCGTCTTTAGTATCAATTACGTCCACAAAGAATCCGATAAGGTAAAATTAAATCGTAAAACTATCACCCCAAAAACACCCCTTAGGGTCGAATTTCACAAAATTTTTAAACCGTGTTGAGCATTTACGTCTTAAAATGAACCGGCATGCAAGATTTGAGACGCCTAGCAACTTTGGCAAAGTAACAAAGTTTCAAACAAACTATCGACCCCAAAAACAAACCCCTTAGGGCTCGAATTTTTCGCACAAAAATCCCGTCATAGTGAGCGTCCTACGTCTAAAAAGACACCCCAAGCAAAATTTGGAAGTCCTAGACATGTAGTAGCGAAGTTTCATACAAACGATCACCCCAAAAACAACCCCTTAGGGGCCGAATTTCGCAAAATCCCGTTCTTAGTGTCGCACCTACGTGGTAATAAGGAAGGTTTAATGTCAAATTTCAAGTTCTTAGGGAGGCCAGCGGTTTGGGCTGTGCGGTGTCAGATCAGTCAGTCAGTTTTGAATTTTATATATATAGATTTAGTTTACATACCAAATTTCAGATCTGTAGCACTGCAGGAAGTAGTCAAACATTTTGATGATCATCAGTGTGTCAGTGTATCAGTGTGTCACTATATCAGTGACGAAATCCGTGTATTTTAGATATCAATAAAATCCAAAGTATTAGAGGTATTCTATTGAAACTTTGTATGCTTAATAAGTCTATTATCGGCATCATATCCTGTGAATATGAACTATCTGGTACATCGGAAACCAAGTCTATGAGGGTTCAAAAAAACGACGAAACACTTCGAGAAAATGTAGGTAGTGCCCTTGCACTTCGCTTGGCTCGTCTTGGCGGGGGGCACTGCCGTGCCTCCAGATAGTTTTTGGTAGATTATAAAGAAAAAAAAATGAATACCTTTTTCAATTTACCCAAAATTGGTTTATAAGATGCGCGCTACTTTTTTTTTCATTTTTGACAGAAATATTTTTCAGAAATATTCCAGAACAAAGTATGATTTCTGAGTGAAATAAATACTATCTTTGAAATATAATCTCTTCGTATGGAAAGGGTAGGCAGTTACAATAACAAAACCCTGATATCGTTAGTTCTGTAAAAAGTCTCATATTACAGGGTCCCCTTTGTAATATTAGAAGATTCCTAACTTATGAAAGAGTGAAAACTTTGTCCCGATACTGAAACCAGTATTGGTTTATTACATTCAAAGTAGCGTTTGACAGCTAGGCTTCCAACTGCGTGGGTTCCAACAAGGCTCATCAGGCCCAACAAGGCCTGGCGATAAGTTGGATAGGCCCCAGTCGTTGCGACCTTAATTTAAACTCGAGCAGATAGTTCGTTCAAACAATATTAGAGAGACATTAAATCGAAAAATGCTTGTACCTGAACAGGCCATCTATGCAACTATTCTTAATTTCTGAACGAGAATAACCCGAACTTTGCAAAGCCCGGGCCCTGCCAGCTTATTCTGACCCTGGCTGGGTCGCACAACTGCAAGAAAAAGGCGCAGGCCAGGCAAAAGAGACGTAAGAAGAGGACGCGTCGCGGACAGTCGCAAATGTATGATCGTTTCGCCCGCGACGCGTCTTTTCTGTGTGGTTTACGTCGCGACGGCGACGCTTCTATACATTTTGTATGAAAGGGACACTGAAGAGACAAATGTCTCCGCCCGTCTGCGTCTTAAGTATGTTCTGTGTGGCCAGCGCCATAGAAACGTGATTAATTGAATAGACTTTACATATGTTCACAGAAATACTATTCATCGATACAGCTCAATAGCATGACAATAGCACGATGAATTTACACATAAAGGCATGATATTAATTTGATTTCATATTTCCAACAATTGATCCATTGAATGACTGATACATTCGTGATTAAATACAGAACTGTATCGGGGTAAGCAATTGTACACGATCAGGTTATACGAATATTTACTCAATGAATTGGTGTACCAATAAAAACTGGTAAAAATAGTTTTGACTGCAAAAATATTTTATTTTACATTATTCTGTCTCCGTGGGTTCGCCGGCCCCTAATGCTATGTGACCTATTACTATCTCGTGGGTCTCATCGTAAGAGTATCAGCATAATGACGGGCCCCTCCTTTAGAGGGCTAAGGCCTGCCGGGGTCCCGGGGCTCTCGTATTACCGAAACCGGGAACGTAAAGGGCTATTGAAGGATAACGTGGATTATAGTCAGTACGAGTCTTAGAGTCCCTCACGCCCTGCCCTGGATAGGAAGACTCATTTGATGATTTTACCACGATAAAAAAAAAAACAATATTATTTATTATACCAAGATTTATATTAATTTTACCAATATTCATATTTTTCCAGTTTAAAAGTAACCTTTTAGACACCCGAGTAAAATTACTTCAAACCAGTCAAAGCTTATTTTGACCTGTAAAACTTACTATAACTAGGTACGTAACATGCACGTATTTGTATATTCCTGTTCTATGAAAAACATTGTCATTCGCCCCGCGATGTTTCTGCCCTAATCCGCTTTTTCCGTTTTTTTTCCACACTTCTTTGAAGTCCATATTAAAAATGAATTTTATATGAGTCAGGGATTATCCGATGGGGGAAAAGAATTCCGTGTTACATGGTACAGTGGCAAATGAACAGCTCGGAAATTCGGTGTCATTTCAGATTGCTCTACGAGTTTTCCATTCAATTTCGAATTGCCTTGCCAATCTTTTGTATTTTTTCGTTCGTGGTAATTGAAAGATTACAGTTGGAGAATTATTATTATTTTCGTTTTTTTTATTAAATTGTTGACAATGTACATAGTATAAAACAAAGTCGCTTCCCGCTTCCTGCCCCTATGTATGCTTATATCTTTAAAACTACGCAAGGGATTTGGAGGATTTGTTTTTTTAATAGATAGAGTGTTTCAAGAGGAAGGTTTTTATGACTATAACATGTTAAATATAGTATAGATTGCACCCGGAGCCGGGCCGGTTTGCTAGTTTGTTATATAAAGAATGCCTTTTAAATTTACTAAAAAAGGTCAATTACATTCCGTATTGAATCACAATTATGGTGTAAAAATTGAATACTCAATCTCTCTATGACGGGATAACTCTTTAATTTAATCTTTGTTATAAAATTTTGTTAAAAACTTTTTGGGTGAATGTAATGCCCCAAGGTAATTTTTATTCCGCCATAATAAAGTGAACACTATACTGGCGTATAGATAACGTAGCCTGTGTTTTAAGTAACGATGGGACTGACATGCGCTGTGCTTCATAAAAGTCCCTAAAATAAAAAATAAATAAAAAAGGTAGCCATTATCTTAAACCTAATTTCGAAGTGGGTGCGCCAAAAATCAACTTGACTTAGTTATTCTCCAATAAACACACATATATTATCAGCATCACAAAATAATATATCACTGTCTCGCGCACCCGTGAGACGTGTTACCAGATTGCTTCCTCATTACAAAGTAATGAGTTTTCACCGTACCCTAAGGCGCTGAGCTGACTAGAGAGGGAAGGACTAAACTGCTACGTACCAAAGATCTTTCGAATAATCGAAGGCAAAGTCCAGTAAGTATAGAACTATCGTTATCATATCGTAATCGTATCGTCGTCAGTCTTCGCAGCAAGTCAGCCTAGCTTCGGGCACGCCGCAATAGCGGCGATAAGACCCCTCTTTGAGGAGTGGCTGGAGAGACGTCACGGCGTCCTAACCTTCCGCGTGACGCAGGTCCTCACCGGACACGGATGTTTCGGGAGGTACCTGTGTCTTATGAGAAAGGAAGAAACGCCTGGGTGTCACCACTGCGTAGATCGCCCGGAGGACACAGTCGAGCATACGGTGCAGGATTGCCCCGCTTGGGCGGAGCACCGACGTGTCCTCACGGCGGCGATAGGCGGAGACCTCTCGCGCCCAGCACTGGTCGCGGCCATGCTGCGGGGCGAGACGGAGTGGGAAGCGGTCGCCTCCTTCTGCGAAGCAGTTATGCTCGCGAAGAAGGAGGCGGGCCGCGTGAGAGAGAGGACAAGGTCCCCCCTCCGCCCCACCCGCGGTGGTGGACGCCCACGGCGTCGGACGTCGCACGACGATCTCCGGCCACCGTAGGCGCGGGCATGCGGGCGGCGAGTAAAGGGCAACTCGCCGCTCGACCATAGACCATGCCCGTGTCGACGGCGCGTCGTGTTCCACGCGCGCCTCAAAGAGCTGTCAGCAAAATGACGGGGCCCCCTCTCAGAGGGCCAAAGCTTGCCGGGGTTGCGGGACTCATACCATCACCGTGACCCCGGAACGTAAAGGGCTACTGAAGAACACCGTGGATTTTAGTCAGTACAAGTCTGACAGTACCTCTCGCCCTGCCCGGGGTGGGAGGTCTCCTTTGATGATTTTAACACGTAAAAAAAAAAAAAAAAAAGTCAGCCTAGCTTACAGTCAGTCAATCCTAGACCTGACCTAGTAAAAAAATGAGGACATGGAAGATCTATCAAACTGTACTAGATTAAAACATCATCATTAGCCTATAATATTCAAAGTGCTGAGACAGAGGCCTCCTCTCTGTGAGAAGGAATGTACCATAAACCACCACAAAGGTCCATTGCGGGTTGGTAGATTCAATGATATCCCGGTTTCCTAACTATGGTTGCCTCCACGGTTTTGAGAGGGGAGGTGAAAAAAAAAAATACACAAAATAATGCGCTAGGCTGGATTCGAACCTACGACCTACATGTCGTAAGTCAAACTGATACCACTGAGCAACCGTTTTCTACTATAGCATATACTAGATTATATCATACTTAATCTTATTTAAAAGAGACCTGTGCCTCAGCAACAAAAGATAATAGTCCGATTAAATAGAGGATATTTTTTGTCCTTTTTGTCCCGGACAAATGTTTCACGTCTACGCAGTCCTCTAAGAGTACAAGATACGTTAATATTAATACGAAATTACTCAGTAGTCTGTAGACACAGTTTGGTAATTAGCTAAGAAGAATCAAGTTCGGAAAATCCCAAATGACTCGAAATGGAATCATAAATATTAGGCCCGAATCACATTATTGCGATGTTCGACCCAATTCTCAGGCCGAGTACATACGTCCGATTAAATATTCATTACGTTTATATTAATTTACATTTTAGGACGAAAGGGTGTTACTGTGATTATAGTTGACTTAATTTGGTATTAGATGTGACAGCTTAATCAAATCTCGAAAACTCAACCGATTGCGTTCACTAACACTTGTGTCGACGAACTAAGATTCATCTGACGCTTTGGAAGGTCTTCTCTCTAGGTCCGTGAACAAAGATACGGACATTTATTATTATGCTAATAACACGGACTTTTTTAATGAAACGAAGCATCGGCGAAAGGGATGACTGTACAATAAACTTGTCAATAATTCTTAGTTCGCCTTCTTAACTTATCTCAATATTTCCGTAAGTGATATGGAGTAACGAATGCCGTCAATTGCGACCGAAACTATGGGTAATGTGGATAAGTAAGACAATGGTAGACAACGTGGGTAAATAATGTATACGTATAAACGCGTAAGTCACTTGGTATATTTATTACTTTCACGTGAAACGGTTTTGGTAGAAAAATCCCGAAACCTATATTTTTTCTAATTACCTCAGCTAGAACAGTTTTACCTCGACACATTAACCGTAGTTCCTTTCTTTCGAAGAGAAAAAACCCAATCACGGTTCAGCTCAAGTGGAAAATCGAAAGCGAATCGAAACCGGCGCCCTAGAAGAGTTAGTGATCCGAAGCAGTGGCTAGCAATAAATAAATGGGAAGCTTTTGCTTAATTTAACACGAGTAATGTTTCGTGTGAATTAATGTTTGCTTGAGTACTAGAATAAAACGGTCGTTAAGGAATACCTGTTTTAGGGTTCTTTAGTTTACAAGGAACCCTTATAGATTCGCCCAGTCAGGTCGTCTGTCCGCAATTAGTTCAAAGACTCTTGGTAATAGATTATTATAATTCCTGTACACTTTTTAGATGAAATATCCAAAAAGTTTTTTTTTTTTAAAGCTTTTTATTTTGCTTCTTCATTATATAAACGCTGACCGTACTTTTAATCCTCCTTCTGCGTAATTTTCTTAAAAACACACAAGCACTCTTGAACACACGTGATTTTTTTCCCTTATGTATAAAGAAAATTAAAAATGGTTAATGGTGGTTCTTCAGGAGAACCTGGGTTCTCTAAAACATGTAACGTGGTTTGACTCCCACTTACACTAATTTCAACCAATACCCGGCCAAAAGCAATAGGCTCTAATCGTCTCTCATCGATTTAAAAAATAAAAATAACTGACAAAATGTGAATGTTGTATAGGCCTTTGTGTAACATTTCAGGAATCTCTAAATAAAAAAGATATTGTTACATTTGGCGAGGCTTTATAAATATTATAAAACATCATAGAACAAAAACATTTTTTGAAATCTTTGTTAGCCACCATTAATGTTACCAACCCTTTTTATGTGAATGTTTTCCGAAAAAAACATGCCAGGAACACACAGGTTTTTTTTAATAAGTGATTCCGGTGATCCGGTAAAAGCCGAATTGCAAACTCTTGAATAAATAAATAGGTTGACGATTTTAGTACACATGTCCTGATTTTAATTAGATGTAAAATATACTGTGTGTAAATGTACAGTCAGCATCAAAAGTTGATGACCACATTTAGATTTTCAAAATCGCTATACACCGTATTTTACCTAAATTGTTCAACATGACAAGCGCCAAAAATGAATGATTATCATAAAAGGGCATAAGTAGGTGATCATCACTTTTCATAAGTCGCTAAACAAAGTTATAGTAAAAAAAGCTTAACATTCTTCGTCTCTAAAGTTTCTGAACAAATATTTGACTAAAAAGGCATACCATCGTTTATCTCTAAAGTCCCTGAACAAAATGAAATGTTTTTGGGTTTAAATGCGTGTGTATGTTTTTTCGGTAGGTATGTGTGTTTGATATCTATATAAAGTAAGTAGACACATGCACATGTAAATCAAAACAGCTTAATTTATTTTTAACAAAATTAAATTAAATGATTCGATAAATCAATACAGTTAATAACAATGATTTGTTTTTATTATTACGAGTAACTGTCATTTAATATCTAGACAGTCAAGCAAAGTTCAGGCCTGCAGCTCACAGTGTGTAATATTACACGAACCATTTGGAGCCACTTTAGAGCTCTTCTTTACTCAAAAACTATTTCACCAAGACTTGTCACATTTGGCTCATATATTGAGACTAACGAGATACACGTGTTCCAAATTTTATAAACATGTCTCAAACGGGTATTTATTTATTAACGTCGAAAAATCGTCATTTGTATGAGTGACCTATAGATCAAAAATATAATCCAGTTCCAGATGACCAAGGAAGTTTAAATTTGGCAGGCAGATAGGTAATTAGGTGAATACAAAGGAATAAACCAGAAACTGATAATTTTTTATCATCTTCTCTATATAAATATATAACAGAACAGGGTCGTAAGACTTGCCTACAGCCTAAACCGCTAAACATAGATACTTGAATTTTGGACAGTAGTCGCAGTCTACTAAGACGGGCGAAAATCCTCCTCAAAGGGGGTGAAAAGGGGTGAAAACTTTTGTATGAAAAATCTGAGGAATAAGATTTTTCATACAAAAGGTTTATACATTTGAAACTAGTCATGAATATAAAAATAAGTAAATCTAAAAGATTGTCGCTATTAGTTTTTAAAACTACCCTATTGGTGACCTAGACGATTATAAAATTTGTATAGGAAAATCATAACGCGCGGGCCGATCAATTAAATATCTGTACTTATATACTTGATCAAAAATAGCTAAACGCGTGTTTAAGGGTTTTTTTCTTAAATCACTCCCCAAGCTGGTGAAAAGGGGTATTCAGGTTTTAAGGGAAGGATACTACTGCATGCTTCGATAAAAGCAAAGCTTGACCTGTATATTCTTTCAATCAATTAAAGGATGCGTATTAATCTGTTTTCGTTGTTTTCCTATCTTATTCGTTCGGTTCAGAATCTAGAAACCATCTTTCTCTATTAGTATAGGTCATTGTTATTAATTTTCCCTAAAAATTAAGTGAAAATTAAGTCCTTTTGAAAACCTAAAATCAACTGACGTGACATAAATGATGAAATGAAAAATTAGAAATTAGAGCCAAGTTCTAATTTCACATTTATTTTCGTTTTTTAGAGAACTACACAGAGCCATAAAATTAAAAATGTGCTTGTCAAAGTCAAAGTCAAATCATTTATTCCAATTAGGCCATCAAAGAGGCACTTTTGAACGTCGATTATTAAAATTAAAGAAAATAGGAAGGGATAGGATTGATTCTACACCCATTCGCAAAGGTAGGTTGTATGAAGAAGAATGGGCAAGAAACTCCATAAGTACTTACTCTTTTTCAAAAATGTTTAACAACGTTTTGAAATCACAAATTAAAAAACTTGCCACTTGAACACCCACTTCTAACATTTCTCATTCAAACTATGAAAAAAAAAAACTAAATTATTTTGGAAAGTTAAATTTTAAGTATTTACATCTATTTTTATTACATGATTTAGTTTGGATAGGACAATATTGGATTTGAACTCTGAAGATATTTTAGTTTGCAGTTCAGCTACTTCTGATAGTAGTTATAGTAGTTTACACGCTTTATGAAGTTAAGTTATTTTTGGACGTTGGCGTCCTTACACTGAATAACCAAAACAAGCATTTTATATTGTTCAGTGACTTTTGTTATTTATGAAGTTAAGTTATTTTTGGACGTTGCCTTCATTACACTGAATAACCGAAACAAGCATTTTATATTGTTCAGTGACTTTTGTAAAACTGAATGTTATGATGTTTTCGGATATTATAACGATCAGCAATTTTTGACAAAATGGCGTTCAGTGACCTTTGACAAGTAGTGTTCAGTTAATTTTTTACTTTAATGATGTTCATTCAATACTGGCCCCTATCTTGTTGAGCGATTTATGGGTGATATAATGTACAGTAATTTTGAAAATCTGAATGTGGTCATCGACTTTTGATGCTGACTGTACAGGTTGGTTCAAAGAGAAAGAGAAAAAAAGTAAAATTTTTACGGATAGAAAAACAAGTCCTCATTTTCAAACTACAAGAAAATCCAATATGTTCTAAGATAACTTTTTAGACCTATTTATCCTGCTTATATGTATGAAACATCATTAAAATCTGTTTGTATGAAATGCTGTTCTGCATACACGCCTTTAACTTATTATGCTGACTTCACACGGTGCGTTCTATCACATTTGAATCGGATTGAGCTTTTAACTTTACACGGCGCGACGCAGGGTTCAGCCCGACTCACATAATTACGCACCGTATGAAGCAAGTACTACAGTAATTTTAATTTAGTTTATTCATTGTTGTTTTAATATTTCTTACAAAACAAAAATATTACATCATCATCATCATCTGCCCATAGTGTTCCCACTGCTGGGACGGGACACAGTCCTCTTCGCTGTGAGTGGGCCATAATCCACCACACGGGCCCAGTGCGGATTGGTAGATGACACAAATATCTTCGAATTTTTGGGTTCTAGGACATGCTGGTTCGGGCACGCCGCAATCGCGGCTGTAAGACCCCTCTTTGAGGAGTGGCTGGAGAGACGTCACGGCGTCCTGACCTATCGCATGACGCAGGTCCTCACCGGACACGGAAGTTTCGGGAGGTACCTGTGGCTGATGGGAAAGGAGGAAACGCCTGGGTGTCACCACTGCGAAGATCGCCCGGAGGACACAGTAGAGCATACGGTGCAAGACTGCCCAGCTTGGGCAGAGCACCGACGTGTCCTCACGGCGGCGATAGGCGGAGACCTCTCGCGCCCGGCATTGGTTTCGGCCATGCTGCGGAGCGAGACGGAGTGGGAAGCGGTCGCCGCCTTCTGCGAGGCAGTAATGCTCGTGAAGGAGGCGGCGGGCCGCGAGAGAGAGAGGACAGCGTCCTCCCTCCGCCCCAACCGCAGTGGTGTACGCCCACGGCGCCGTACGTCGCAAGACGATCTCCGGCCACCGTAGGCGCGGGCATGCGGACAGCGAGTAAAGGGCAACTCGCTGTCCGACCATGGACCATGCCCGGGTCGACGGCGCGTCGTGTTCCACGCGCGCCTCAAAGAGCTGTCAGCAAAATGACGGGGCCCCCTCTCAGAGGGCCAAAGCCTGCCGGGGTCGCGGGACTTATTTCTATTACCGTGACCCCGGAACATAAAGGGCTACTGAAGGACACCGTGGATTTTAGTCAGTACAAGTCTGACAGTACCTCCCGCCCTGCCCGGGGTTGTTGGTCTCATTTGATGATTTTACCACGCTAAAAAAAAAAAAAAAATAAGGACATGCTGGTTTCCTTACGATGTTTTCCTTCATCGTTTTGAGAGCAGTGGTGATGAAATAGGAGCACCAGAAATAAAAACCTCCTCACAATGCCACCCGTATCTAGGAGTACTGCCAATTTCGATAATTTTTATTATATTTATATGCCGCCAAAACTTTTTATTTAAAAGTGTTCCCCCCTACGCTACTAAATAAAAAGTTTAACACAATATATAAATAAATATTAGCACTATTGTGAAATTCATTTAAAATGTATTTTATTTCCGTGGCCTATAAAAAACATCAACAACACCTAAATAAATTGGTTGGTCTATTTGAGAGAACTGTATTATATAATTTTATCCAGTCATCTTAATGAGCACATCATAATTAATTACATAAGTCTCCAAAAGTAGGTAAGTTGAGAATATTTATCTAGGAAAGTATATTAGACGCTAAGATCTAAAGAAAAGGTATATTAATATATATTATCTGGGTTATTTCCATACGTAGGTCTTAATATTATATAATGAGTTGTAACAGAAACCGTACTTCTAAGAGAAACCGACATTAATGTTATTTTCATAATTTTAATACGTTTAAAATTAATAACGGTTATAAGAAGATGTTTAACAAAGCAAACAGTTGTATTTTTCCTGTTACTTTGATTTTTTTCTATTGCCATCTGGTTGTGGAAACGTTGAAGTAAATTTTCCGACGTCCTTATGAATACTTATTTTTCTTTTTGAAAATTTATTTTAGTATTGTCATAATTATAAAGATATTATATGGATTTATATCCAGAGACCCTCGAACATGATCTAAGGAGGCTCTCGTTGTCTTGCCTGATTCAAAAAGCAGTACTTTTTTACATGACGCGCTTATAATATAAGTGATTCCTTTCTATAGACCCCTGACCACCACGAAGGTAGGTTGAACCTTATTCTCGATACCGGTAGAGTTATTTCGTATTTTTATCTTGAAATATAAAACAAACTTTAAAAATAAATACAACAGATACCGGTAGAGTTATTTCGTATTTTTATCTTGAAATATAAAACAAACTTTAAAAATAAATACAAAATACCACTAAACGAAGTATTCAGTTATTATACATTTGTCCAAAGAAAGACATAAATTAAATTAGTTCTAATATAATAACATCAATATCATCTCAAATAAATGATTTTTGTTTCCTCCATCAACTAAGAGTATCTTTATCAGAATATTTTACCAATATTAATTGATGACCTATAGGATCAAAAAATGATAGATTTGTGCGTAAACAATAGCTTGATCGATGGCCTGCCCGTCTTCTTTATAATATACACAATTGACTGAACAAAATGGCGTTCATTCCATAGATGAAAGAGCCAATGGGGACATCCAAATAGATTGATGGAATAGGATATAGGGCATCTATGGATGAAAATATAATCCTATAGGCTTTCAGCCTTTCATGTGGTCGCTCGTAGTGCTTTGTGAAGGTAATGGGAGTACCTACCCACCCATTTCATGTCCATCCAACGTTAGGCCGCTTCCAAACTAGTGCTAAAGGGGGCACAAATCCAGACTCACACTATTTCTAATTATTTGCAACAATCGCGTGTCAATGCGCAAGGTGGAATCGGTTTACCATGAAAATTATAGAAGACCTATATTTTTTTAGGGTGCACATAATTCACATGGAAACGGACTTATTGAACACAATTGTTTAAGCAATATCAACTGTTTTATAATTTTAAACTCATAATCAATTCAAAGTACTCAGCTTGGTTTGAACGAGATCAAGAGTGATCAAGTAATTAGTTTTTTTTTTTATGTCACAAACCGTAACCTTCAATTTACCTTTCAAAGTTACACTTACAACCAACTACAAAAACTTTTATATTTAATGTTACTTGTTGCTACAGAAACCTTTATGGGCGAGTCCGCCTCGCACTTGGCCGCTTTTTTATTTCGCGAGTTGAATTTATCAGCTGAAGATGTTTAAAATCAAAAGTTTACATAAAATTCTTACATTCGGTAGGTAACCGGCTGCGAAATTCAGTTTATTAGGAGAGAGGTGTGGAAGTGCCGTGTTGCTAGTAGCACTCCACTCTGCTTATTTGCCCGGCTTGTACCGCACAAATGGACTTGTGGCCTAGTTGTTGTCCTAATACCAAGGTAGTTTAAAGTCAATTTGAACTGGACTGGTTGGGACGTACGGTTGCCTATGTTCTTTGTAAATAAAATTGTCTATTATTTTTCCTATGTTTTGGAAGCTTTTAGAGTTGGTAGTATTTGTTATCAACTAATATTATAAATGTTAAAGTTTTTATTGATCGATGTTTTTTTACTCAATCACGTCCATACCGCTGAACAGATTTTGATTAAAATTACAAATTCATTGTTCAAAAATTAATTTGATACCTACACAAAATACATAGGTTGTTTGATCATTATTTAAAGTAACTAAATGTTAAAATCTCATCTATACATTATTTTAAACAATTAATGACTGTAATAAAATTTGTAAAGGATTCATTATTATAATTATACAAATTTTATTAAGTATGTACTATGATCATGAATAGAAAAAATCTAATAAAGCAAAAAAAGAATTTATAAACATTAAAAAAAAAACACGATATCATAAAATTCCTCTTGATCTTTGTAACACTTTCAAAAAAAGAATAATGTCCACTACCCCACCCAGTATATAAAAGTAAGCCCAAACGAAATATTATCACCGGCCAGTATCACAATTCAATTTGAATGTTCTTATTTCATGTTGGTCGTTTCCCTAAGCCACATCTGCCTCAGAGGTGAACGAATGAAGTATGGAAAGTTCTAGATGAGTTTGGGTGAAGTATTGCGGTCTCTATGATAGAGGATGTTTCTAAAAGTTTGTATTATTTTTGGGACATGACCCTTACTATTAAGGTTAGGTTTTGTTGAAGTATTTTTGTTAATAGGAATATTAAATTACCATTTACATACAAAATAGGCTTTAATTTTTGATGTGAAAATCGTCAAATTAATTCTTTACTTCATGAATGGGGTAGAAAATAACTGTTTAACTTGTTGTGACTCAAACGATTCTGTAATTTCAATTGCCCCTTGCACTCAAGTCAAGTCAAGTGTTTTGTTTCTTCATTTAGCAGAATTTATAAAACAACAAAGATGACATTAAACACTTTTTTTTCGGGTTATGCCGATCGACATACTTAATTCGGCGCTCACAGTTGTTCCATTATGTTCAGATTGTGTTGCAAAATAAGTTTTAAGCCGAGTGGATTTCAAAACGAAAATCTATTAATTTAAATTTTGCTGCCCGACTTTACATAAAATCAATCATTTCGACCCGTCATTGAACTTTGTTATCAAACAAATTCGATTCTTTCATCAATAACGACCCTTAGTTTGCAAAAGCCAAATATTTGACCAACCTCGTCAAATTCTTAAATAAATTTTATTCTAATCAGCAAAACGAATGGAAAGATAGATAAAAAGAGATGACGAAGAAAAACTGGAATCTCGTTACGTTCCCCTGTGATCTATTTGCAGTCAGTTCGTCCGATGGCAGGTAATCGACCTAATTTTTCGTTTTGAAATCAGAAGAAAGGATCACTGTTATTTGTTGAATGGCAGGTTCGTTATGGTAGACATTTAATCCAGCTCTCCTAATACTTAGAATCTTTATTAAATCAACATACATACGTATGGCGAAGGTACTTTCGGAATACCGTCTGCTTCTGCTACAATAATAATATTATTTGTTTGCTTTATCCTTTCGCCTCGCCCATTGTCATATTATACTTACAATATCTATCTATCAAGCTTCAACTGTTTCGGAATAAAGTGGCTGTGGTATTGACAGATAGAAATGAGGAAGATTCCGTATTTGATCATTTGGATATGGGACCCTAAAAACGATAATCACTTTATGTTTGCAATGTACAACATTGACCTTCGTTTTCAGGGTTCCAATAGGCTAAGGATTGCTGATAAATTCTGCATTACTAAAGCAAAATTTTCATTCCAGAGAGATTACCTACTAAATTCAATACGTAACTGGCTAGTTTTACTAAAGACACCATCTTTGCCTTAACAGCAAAATAAAAGACAACAGCCACTAACATCTCCATGGATTATAAATGTCGCATTACTAAAACCCAAAGAACAAGAATGTTGAGTCTTTATTATTTCCCAGAAACACTTTCTGATGCCAAAATAGATTAGGCCGCCGTTCCCAGATAGAGATCGGGTTGTTTTCCAAACGGCAAATTTAAATAATGGCGTGATTTCACTTGAGAAGCGGAAAAGTTACATTAAAATTATGCAGATTGAAGTATATTTCTTTTTGTAACGGTCTATTAATGTGTCGGTTTAAGTTTTGCCTTTCTTTGGAAGGTACGAATAGGATTAGCGTAGATTTTACGGTAGACTGGTTATCCTGTAAATGATTTAGCGAGGGTATGTTCTTCGGAGATTTTATGTAACGTTTTGTAAACAAGGTTAGGCTTATTGAATAAATCTGGTTTCGAGGCTCTGAATATCGGAAGATTGTATTTGTATGTAAATCATGTGATGAGTTTGAGTTATCTGAAGCAGATTTGTACATATTCGGCAACCGTTTAGCATTGTTGATTACTTTTCGAGTGTATACCTAATATTTGATGTAATCGGATTAGTGTGGTTTAGTCACAGATCCGATTATGATCTCTCTGTAATGGCGCCAAATCCATATTTGATTACTATACGAGACAGTAAGATTATAGGAGTATTTAGTAAAACCAACTACATTGTGGATACTACTACTACTTCTGACACACTCTCAGAAGTTGCCAACTCTTTTTAAGTATCATTGTAATGAAGGGTGATCCTAACACCCATAATACTAATCGCTAGCATTCAATTGCTTGAGTGAAAAGAGTTAACACGGCATTGTGTAAAGCATCGCCAAAAAATTTTTTTACGTAAAATCGTCGCCATTATTTATGATGACAAATGCATAGCAAGGAAACCCTTTGGGAAAAAGACGGGTGTTTATGAATGTATAAAAAGCGAGTTTTACTACCTACATGAAAATAAATAACATAATGGCCAGTTATTCTAAAAAACACAAGCTATAAAAACTATACTATCGAGTATCAACCATCTTAAACCCACTATGATAGTCTGAACACGCATTAGGGGTCCGACAGTAAACATCACACTCTATTTTATTTGCTGTCATTGCGATGACACAGGTAACACATCGTGAATGTTAAACGCGTTCTTTATAGACAATCCTCTATTAATATTATTTCTAGAAGAATTTGAAGGTAAAAAGGCTTTTAAGAAATCTGTTATTTTAAAGTTTTATGGCAGAAAAATAGTTTAATTCTAGTTTATAGCTAGTGTAAAAAGTAACCGCGGGATGTATTAAACGTATTTTAATTTTCGGGTCGGCATTTATTTGATTTTGCCGCCTAGCAGTGCCGAAAGATTTTCTGGTCGGCAAAACAAAAATAAATCATCATTCCCCTGCCTTAATCCTAACTCTTTTAAAGTCGGCACAAGTAACGTCTTCTTCCATCATCATGTACAGCCTTCCAGTCTAATAGAATACAGCTGAATAGCAGCATTAAATGCATGTAGCAGCTATCCATCAGTCCTCCATAACCCAGTAACTGGGTAAGAAAATACCCAGTATTGTCTCCTTCCACACTTCTCTATTAATCGTCGTTACAACAGTTACATTCTTCTGGCTTAATGTAGACAAATATTTTCAGGAAAACACCGCTTGGCTTATTTCAAATTATGCCGAGCTTTCGTGCATGAAATTACAAAACTTTCATTTAACATAGTTTATGTGTATAATTAAAATTTCTTTAGTACTAATAACTCTGGTGTTTCATTTCGTGCATTTTAATTAAATATAGTGATATTATAACTATAATTATTTACGAATACATTCCACATTGGGCACTGAAACGGCTCCTGCGTGATTGTTACCGGAGATATTCCACATGACACCAATTAATATTCGCAAATGCTATAAGTGGAACATTACAGTTCTGAACAAAATAACGCTGCACGTATTATTAATATAATCTTAATTTTAAATGAATGCCAGTCTCTTTTAAATGTCCTATCTGTGACAGCAACGGCTTATTATTATAATTTATATTTTAAAATATTGGTGTTATTTGCGTGAACTTTTTTTTTTACGTAGCCCTAGACTAGGAATTTTTCCTGTAACGTGGGTGCGTTTACAAACATAGAAACTCACATACACAAACACCCAGACCAGAAACAAGTATTTTCAAATCATACAAATATTTGTTCCGTGCAGGGAACGAACCTGGGAAACTTAGTAAACGTAAAGGAACGTTGCAAATTCCTACTGCTGGGATACAGGCTTCCCATCTATAAAAGGAAGGACGTTGCGAGGTGGAACAAAAGAGGTTGAAGGATGTCGCTTTGCACATAATAATAATGCCTTCGAACTTATGGTTCTAACACTTTTCGATTCTTCAAGTTGCATTTTGATCTGTAATCTCCGTGTTTCACTATAATCAAAAAACTAGGTGAAGCACGGGTCCACAAGTTTTCCTTCACCGTTTTGAAAGCAGTGGTGATGAAATGGCACTTGCCTGAGTTATTGGTTGTTCAAAAGTCCGAGCAATTAACAATACATTTATACTGATCTTTCATAGATAAATAGTATCTAAATAAATCTTAATAATTATTTCATTCATTTAGGGGACTTTTTCTGAGGTTGTGGTTAGTACTTAGTTTTTATTGTTTGGTATCCAAGTAGCTGTGCTATTTCTGTAAGACGTTTTCACAATTTAACTTAAGTAGGTGATCATTACTTGTACCAAATGGACATCCCACCCTTTTCTAAAATTGTGTCAAGCTTTTAGTTGTGTATGTGGGATGTTCCTAGAGATTGTTTAGGCTTGATGAAACTAATGGAAGTAAAAATATGGAAACAAAGTTTACCTTCTTAAAATTATGCCTATACATAAACTTTTTTTGTACACAGAAGCTGTTGGTAAATAAATAAACACGTAAACTTTTTTGTGGGGGCGAGTAATTATTAAACCACTTCTCTAGCTCTGAATGTAGCGGGAGGGATTGTCAGAATACTTACCAACTAAAATCCCTGTTCCTTCAGTTGCTTTTTGGGTTCCAGGGTCGTGGTAACACTATCAAATAATCTCGCAACTGTGGACGCCCACTTAAACCTAAAATAAGCACTACACATACCGCCATTTTTTTTAAATATTTATTTATTTTATAGAGGCTTTTACGCACAGCGTATAATAGTTCCATCGTCAATAACGACAAAGCCCCACAATATACGATATTGTGATCTAATTTATAAACATTAATTTGATTACTAACGTCATTATTTATATTATGAAAAGGCACATTGTTTTTGACGTGCCAACCAATATGTTCGAGTCATGATGATAATAACATAATGACAAAGTGAATAGCATACATTTATTAAAACAATTTACTAATCATTTGTGTTTTCATGTTTGATTTGTAATGTTTCATTAGCAGAAAAAAACACAGATTAAATGAATGTACTGCGAGAGTAGTCTTTGGTGTGACTGCTAACGCCATCTGTTACGAAGGATGAGAACTAATAAAAATGTGTATGAATTTGGAATCTACAAAATGTGTTTGATTTTTAACCCCTCGTTTTCACCAAGAAATTAGTGCCTAATCCAGTTTCATACTTGTCAAAATATTAAAATTAGTTGCTTAGTCAGTACACATCTGACAGTCCGTCGCATCCCGTCCTGAGTCTTGACACGTACCGTGGTCCTGAGGCCCTTTTTAGATGATTGTTCCACGATAAAAATAAAAATGGAACGCCTTTAGCGTTACCTTTTTATCAATAATTTGTATACTGTGTTTTTGATACTCGGTAACTGCACGTCTATTTGTGAAGTAATGGACTATTTTGGACCTAAAAATCAAAGCCGAATTTGTTAGAAATCGACTGTTTGTGTACAAAGGTTCAAAGATTTTTCCTTTGTACACAAACAGTCGAACTATACTACTACTACACTAACATTTCCAGGAAACCGATACAATATCTATGCTTCGTATTATATCTATGACTGTTTCTGTCTTCGTTTGGTATTGCGAACCCTAATTATATCTGCAGAAAAAATCTCAACTTATGACAATCCTTAGGCAAACGCCCCTCTCATTTTGCCCCCCGCCCATAATCCCCAAGGTCAACAAAACAAATTATATCGAAATCAAACGAATATGTGGTGGTTCTTACAACTCTTTGTAGTTATTTAGACAACATAATTGGAACATAGGCAATTACTTCATACTGGGCCTTGAAACACAAACATGATTGCTATAACCACATACTTCAAACCAAAAATTATTCAATGCATCACTTACTTAATTTCGTGCTGTCGTCGTACGATGCGCATCTACAACGCACAAAATCACTTTTCTCGCTAGCGCGAGTCGCTGCAATCGCGACCCCGACTAGTTCCCGAGCGTCTTCGGTTAATTATCCTTCGGGAAGAGAGGGTGCCCATCTTAGCCCCGGGTGCCCGGTAATGCCCCGTCTTCCCTACAATATCTATGCTTCGTATTATATCTATGTACTTGTATTGACACTAAATGTCTTGAAATCATGGAAAAAAACGAAATATAATAGAAAATAAATGATTGCTTGGTTACGGTTATCTCACTTTAACTCCTTATCAATTAACGAAGTTTAAAGTGGCCTTATTGAAATAAATGATTTAACTTTGACACATCGGCCATCCAAAGTTTCTTATCTAGGGGTAATAATGAACTTTATCAATAACACAAATAATAATTAATATCCCCAATTCACAAAACGGTACTTACATACTTTGAAAACTGTAACTTCTAAGGCTGCGTGCAGACAATACGCGCCTGCTTAGCGCACGCCAAGACCGTCAGCACCCGCGTCTAACTCGCTTGGTATTTTTTTGTTTTTTTTTTTTGACATCTTTAGATCTTATATTTCATTTATCGAAGTCTAGCGATAAGCGCCAGGGAGTCTACTCTCTTAGTCCGTCAGCGAAAAATAAATCAAAACTGTTCGAAAATAAATCAAAATTGTTCGAAAATAAATCAAAACTTTGAATAAACCTTAACTGCCTAGTAGTTCTGAATTCATAAGTTCTGTCAATACATCGGGAGTCGAGACAACTGTCCAATCATGTTGCTACAATTTATTAGTTTGTACCACTTACTAATCTTATGACCGTTATTCATAAAGAATAGGAAACCCCCCAAATGTCGCGTCGGCGTCGGCCGAAGCTATGGGTTACACGCCCGCCTCGCGAAAAATTTCAAAGACGCGCGTGGCGAGCGCTTAGCGGGCGTGAGTCATCTGAACACAGCCTAAGTGTAGCCACAAACATGCCGAGTGCGGGTAGGTGGAAATTTAGGCGTTGTTAATGTCCCTAACTTTCCCTAGTTTAACTTTGACTTTGTCTTTGATACATCATCTTAAGACCACCAATCCAGGGCGTTTACGTTAACCGCTAGCCGTTTGGCTAAATGGTCAAACGGCCGATGGAAATAGTCGATGGCGCGGTGCGTTGTGCTCCTCGCTTGCTTCTGGGATCTGTCCAAGCTTCTTCTACACTTCTGAATCTAAGATAAGCTATTTGACAGTCAGTAGCCTGATATTAGCATGCAAATCAATGTTACCAAAAGATAATGTATACCCAGTTATGGAGTGGAAGCTGACCTTTGAGAAAATGCTAGGAAGACAAAAAAAATGCAGTTCTACTGAAAACGCTTTTACAATCATTAAAAATACTCAAAAAAAAAATATCCGTGAACTATAACAGATAATCTTTACCTGAAGCTTTCATAAACAAAGCTCTATTAAACCTATGTATTAACCTTACTTAATCAACCTCAGACATGTTGAATTGTAAGCTTAGATTTAATTTACTGCCATCAACGGCGACAGGCTGTCAATTCCGTTCGATCAGCAGTAATGAGTTTATCTCAATTGAAACGGATTAATAGTGAATCTGTGACTGAATCTGTGTATTGACCCAAAACTAACAACATGCCTGTAATCCTTCATTATTGAAGGAGAATAGCTGTAATGAATATCAATTCGATATTTCCGACCGACTTTATGTGTTAAGCCGTGCTTGCCGAATTTGGCCTGTGGATGGATGACCATCTGTAATAGCAAGCTACCTCCATGCCTCGGAAAGCACGTAAAGCCGTTGGCCCCGACTGTCATTTGTACCTTTGACAGTCGTTACTATTAGTCAGAAGCTCTCGAGTCTCACAACTAGTCTAACTGTGGAGTATCACACTACTCAGTTACTGTGTTGCGGAGGTCCGACAGGTAGTCGCTCCATGTAAAATACTGATATTCTGCTGCATCTGGTTCGACTGGAAGCTGACCCCAATATAGTTGTGAAAAGGCTAGGCAGATGATGAAAAAACAAACACTATTCCTCCTGGAAATCATATCCTAAACACTAAGTGGGTAATTGACCCAAAAATATGAAGTAATTTGTCTCTCTTATAAATAAAATTAAATACCTTATTCAGAAATTGATTCTTACAAAGAATAACTGAAATCTAGACTAAAAATGCAGAGCATATGTGTTCAGAAACCTCAAAAAAACGAGCGGGATAAATCGGTGCGCTGTTGTTTTGGATTCGGTCCGGCTATATGTGCCGCGTCTTGAAAGAGTTATGAGACGATCGATCTGATTTTTGGTAAAGGCGCACTGTTAGATATCTAAGAGAATGTGATCATACTTCGTCATTCGTTTTTGGGACGCAAGCTGAAAGAGCAAGGCGATATTTCATGACGTCAGTGTGTTTGAAGGTTTATTTAGCTTGCTCAACTGGTTTTGTTTTCTGGTATTACGTGGATTGTGGATTTACTCATGTAGGTACACATTTAGAATGGCTTTTTTTGACAGCAAATAAAAAGTTCTTTGTACTTTTTATTTCATGTTTGTGTAGAATCATAATAATATGTAATTCGGGCATATTTGTAATTCCAGAGTTTGCCCGCGGCTTTCGAAAATATCAGAAGAACTTCTTTTTCTTACTAAAAGCATCAAATGGTAATTTAGATAAAGATTAACTTATCAACATCGCACATATCACAACATAGTTTAAAACATAGTTTAATACTATGTTTTTTCGGAGCCGGGGCGGCCCAATTTTATTGACTAGTAAAGTCAATAAAATTGGGCGTGATTCTTCAAATTTTTCACAAATTAATTGGACGTAGTTAAGCAGAAAGGACTCAATCCACACTTTGGCCAAAATTGAGTTATTTAAGCCATCGTACTCCTGAGGGTCGAATCTATCATGTAGTGAAGACCCTATTTTTAAAATATACACGGAAACCAGTTTTTCTCGCTACCCCGACTCAACCCACAGTATGAAGAGCACACAAAATATATTTGCTGAATGAACTCAGTCCGCTTGAATTGTTTCTCAGTAATGAATTTCTATGAGTATGTCCCCATGGCCGATTAACCAGAACAGACTCAAACGGTTTGAATCCTTTCTAAGAAATAAATTTTGATTGCAAATATCATTTGATCAAATAACTGAAACGACTCAAACAGGTTGGGTCTTTTCTGAGTTATAGGTTTACTGAAACAAAATATTTATTTTTCTTTATCAGAAACGACTCCAAACACTTGAGATATTGTAATTATCAAATAACTGAATCGACTCAGGCAGTCTGAGTCGATTGTAAGGAGAAGATGTGTTGACTGATACATTTACTTTTAATTGAACTGAAATGACTTAAAATATTTGTGTTATTTACGTTTAAGTAGTATAAATATTTCATTAATCAAAGTTATTATGTTAGCGTTGTTCATAAAAGACATACATGTAATAAAACTATGACTATTAATTTCCAAAAAGATTATAGTTTTAATTTTTTGTTGAAAGTTGGTAATTACTTTAAAAAACTGGCAACTCTGCCATTTTTTCGCAGTTTCGCACACTGAGTAGTGAAACGCGTGTTTTCACTGCAACTGCAACCTGCAACCGAATCCTTTTGTTGGTTTTGAGATCTCGAAGTTGTTTTTACTCAACCGAACTGTCTGTCCAAGGTAGACGTATTCTTGAACGACTTTAACAGTTATTATACCATTTACTACGACTTGTCCCGGGGTAGTGGTGTCGTTATACATGATTTTTGTTTTTCCATGTTCATCCTGAGACCAATACGTTCAGAAGCATGGTCTTTCCTTTTCAGTTCAGCGTCTTAAACACGTCCTCCAAGGCATTGGTGAACGGTTTCGGGGATACAACATCCCCCGTCTCACACCCCTGCGCAGCGTGATATGTTTAGACTGGTGGACTGGACTGCTGGTTCTGTACTTGAACACTCATAGTCGCCGCGTCATACAGACATTTTCAGCACTTCGTTGTACCGCGATAGGCCATGATCTATGGTGCTAAATGCTCCACGAAACCCAGCCTGCTCTGGAGGCTGAAACTCATCAAGTCTTATTTCAAAACGATGTGTACTGATGACCCTCAAAAATATAATGGCTTAAGAGTGATTAGGGAGGATAGTTTTTAATAGGGTTTTGTTGCCACGTCTTTGGGAGTTCTCCCGGTGTCTAATACAGAGTTGAATAACTTTTGGAGCTCCCGAAGTGCGGACTTTCCACCTGCTTTCAGGAGCTCCAAAATGGCTCCATCTTCACCCGGGGATTTTCTATTTTTAAGCTGCCTGAGGGCCTCCTCAACCTCATCCAGGATAATTTCCGGCAGTTCATAGGTGTAGTGGCGGTTCAGCGTGATTCGGCTATCCTCTGGAGGGCTGATAAGTGGACCACGACTGTCGTGAAATCGGCCATAAAAGTCTTCTATCTGGTTAAGATCTCCGGCTTTGAGGTTATGGTTTAATCATTAGGTGATCTAAGCTACGTCAAATGCGTTTTGGCTGTTGAACGAACGGTTTAGCACCCAGATTTTCCTCTATTGTCTTTTCAATTAGGCTTGCATTAGAGGCTCTGAGGTCGCAACAACTTGCTTATCCTCGTATTGAGCTTTCGCTTCTCTGACCGCGTATAGCTTACTAGCTATAGATCCTAGATAGCTTACTAGATATAGGAATCTACTGATCCCTTCTTCAGGTGGCGCTGTTCGCTTGTCATTTGAGTGGAAGAGCTCCGTGTTTACAAATGAATATTTCTAACGTATTTGTGACATTTCTATACTAAAAGCTGTGAGTTCTAATTTATAATTGCTGAATTTTCAATAGTCTGATAACTTTGATCTGAGGAATAAAAAAGATGGACAGATTATCTATAGAAAATATGTCAAATACCTATTTTTATTCCTCAGATAAAAGTTGTCTGACTATTGAAAAATCAGCCCTTAATGTGAAAGTTATCTAAGTGATAACGTCCTATTTTTCAAGCTAAGCTCGAAGATCTCAGATCCATGTTTAATTTAATACCTAAAGGCTGTCATTCAGTTTACAGTAACCTTAGGGAGACAACCATATCAACGAGGACGTTGAAGGATACAGGCCATCTCTTTACTTCGACTTTGAGGATGAGAGAGAAAAAATATGGGCGATCATTTTAGCGTTGTTTCTTCTTTTTTTGTATTTCAATCAAAGTGTTTTCATGTGATTTTGCTAGCTTTATGTTTATTGACAATAATAATATGACTTTTCAATCGTTATCGTTGTTACTATTTATTTATAAGCAGATTTTCTAGACGAAGGGTAGTTTTGAGTCCATTCTGAGAAAGTAAAAAACAAAACCTCTCTAAACAAACTTAAGTTTAATTGTAAGGACTCAACCCACATTTCAGTTAATATCTCGAAATCTATTGCAAAATATATTATTATATTTATTGAAAAATAAAATATAAACTATCCTTTTAATTATGGTGCAATTTTTTTTTTCAAATGTTATTTTGTTTTAGAGGAATTACAGCTTAAACTTCAAACGCCCATAACTCAAAAGTGACTTTTTGTGGATTGAGTCCTTTCTGCTTAAACTACGTCCAATTATAGAAATAATTCATTTATTTTTTTGCTATATAGATTATACGAATAATAGTTTGTCTTTTATATCTGTTTGAGTCTAAAATGCGTGAAAAATTGCTATAATATTAGTCTATAATATTGACTCGCCTAATTTCTCAAAGACTCAATATTATTCACCTGTTATCTAGTTTTATAAAGGTGAATCAACTTTTAAATTGCTTGAACAGTTTTTAGGTTTATCCTTTATGTAGAAACTAAACCGTTTCTTTTATGTTCGTTTAGAAGTGGGATTAAAATTGCGAAAGGTATAAAATTATATGGCTGAATAAACTCGTAAAAAATACGAGTCTAAGTTGAAATCTACACTTTTTCTACGTCAGCAGTCACAGGTTATTTTTATTCGAATTTGAATCATTTTGAAATTCACCGACTCGATGAAGATAACGAGCAATTCTATGAACACACGTTTGATTGTGCTCATTATATTTTTAAATTTGCACTAGAACAAAGAGTTCTGAAAATAATAAAAAGATTTCATAGAATTTATAATAGCAGTCAGATTATTTTTTTCCTTTTGAATCCATACAAATAGAAAGTATAAAAAACAACCGTTTGATTACGGTACACAATGGATACAAAAAAAAGACTTAGTATGATTATACAATAACATTTTATACGCTTCATGAATACGCGAAATGCCACACGCTGAATAGGCTTTTACTAGCTTTGGACATAAATGGTATAGCGGGCTTTTTAAGATATGGCCGATGTTCTTTAAAACTGTGTAGGTCATTTTAAACCTTCATTAAAATCACTCAAATCATTTTAATTTTATTGAACCTGACTGTACCTAATTTCTTCAAACTTGTTTTGGTAGAGAGGGCCAAAGCCTGCCAGGGTCGCGGGACTTATTCCATCACCGTGACCCCGGAACGTAAAGGGCTATTTAAGGACAACGTGGATTTTAGTCAGTGCAGTGGGAGGACTCATTTGATGATTTAACCTCGTAAAAAAAAAAATGTTTTGGTATTGGTGTTAAAATGTGGTACTCGTTGGGAATAGAAACTAAATTCGGAAATAATTTAACTTTTGGTATTGGATGGGAATAGATCTGAATTCTAGATCGGAATCTGATGCTGGATTTTGACTAAATAATAATATATTACGCATGCAGTGTCACATGCGTCCTAAAGGCGCATAAGGATTTATAAATCGTATAAAGATTTTTAGGGTCACATAACCCTAAAAATCTTTATACGATTTATAAATCCTACATCTAACTCAATCCACCCCAGGTGACTCGGTACCGACTAACTATCTATATCCTGCTATCTAGATCAAAATGGGGGTGGTCAGCGGGAACAGGACCACCTGGCTTGCAACCACTATTCTGTTGGAGTTCAGTACATGTCAGGCCTCTTCTTTGATAGACCTCTGGGCTAGGTTGACCCATTTCTATTAAAATAAAGAAATAAACAAAAGGAAATGTTTAGTTCTGCCATAGCAACATGGAAAATTGAAGACATTTTGATTTGTTTGTAATGCGGCTTTATAATAATTATTTTAAATATTTACACATGTTTTTTCTTTCCATTGAAAATCTTCGTCTTAATAATATTCAGATTTCGTATCCCAAACAATTTTATTAGGATTTCATATCGCGCAGGAACGTATATTACTATGGATCAATAGTGTCTATATCTCACGAAAATCTTTTTTTCTTTTTCCAGGAGTCACAAGCCTTCGTGACGTCATGCTTCTAGTTCAGCCTTCCACAGTCATCAGGGGTGGCACAGCCGCCTTAATATGTTCCCGGGACATGCAGGGGGCGCCACTGTACTCAGTCAAGTGGTACAGAGGAAACCATGAGTTCTATCGGTATACGCCGATGGAAGAGCCTGATACGAGGGTGTTTGGACTGCCTGGGATTTATGTAGATGTAAGTAAAGGATATTTCATAATCATCATTGATTCATTCGTCTCCTTCCATACCTCTCTATTGTCCTCTTTTGTATTCATCTTTCCTCTCACATTCCTTCTAAACTCTTTCGAACACTCTTCATCTACGCGTGGACAGGTCTTTTTTGTACTAGTCTAGTACTAGTGCTACTTTTGGTGTAATTATCAATGGGTCGAAACGGTTCGTGTAAATAGTGCATGGCATGCGCGCGGCCTTTTGCTGGAACTTGCCCTGCGCACTGCCGTGCGCTTACATTGGATCGGCCATTAGATTGTAGTTTAGAGTGTCTTCAAGATTGCCACAAAGAGCAGCGCAGAGGCAAACAAGTGTACTAAGTAGCGTGGTCGAAGCCAGCTAGAGCTAATTTATTGATCAAGTTGACAGACACTGTTCAATTTCTATGAATTTTCCTTTATTTCATGACTATCATAATTATTGTTGCTTTCAATTTAAAGTACCAAAAGTCAATCTAATCTCGATTCTCTCCCAGTCCAATCTTATAAAAAATCTGGTACCTACCCCACCCAAGAGCACCATAAAGATAATTAGGGCCTTTCCTTACCTTCCAATATGTTTTCCTGCAAACCAGTGGCTCTCCCCTACGGCCAGATTAAAGACTCTATTACACGGATGGATAGGACTCGATCACAGAATCTAATTCTTTGAGTCACCTGCTATAAACAAAGAAAACGATCCGTGCTCAGTTGATTAGGTCGGATCGGAAATAGAATGGTGCAGTGTTCATGCAATTTGTTCCTTTGATAGATGTGATTATTTTGTTTTATGGGATTTGCTGTTCTTTTTTAAATCATATTTTACGGCCCAGGAGGTCTATCGTTTTAGTCCGTTAACACAAATTCGGGCACATAATAATATGAAAGAAACTCAAGACTTTTGACTGAACCCTACTGACTGAGTCCCAGAACATAATTATTTTAATCCGTTATTAACATACGCAATACAGATTTAGACGTGGGCGCCGCCTTAAAAATTCTCGGCGGCGGCGCGCTGGCCAAATTCAAACGGCGGCGGCGTGGCGCCGGCGGCGTGGTTTTCTACTACCTCCAACTAAAACTCGAAATCTACTACTCCCTATCTTCTTTAAACCGGCTCCTTAATGTCGTTTCAGGCGGATGATAGGAATATGTCGTTTTTTTTTGTTTTGTTTGGCTTCTCGCAAGTCATCCTCTAGTAGGTTGTGTACGGCGCAACCGGACTTTTCTGTGGATGCCTTAAAATTTAAGGCATCAAGGGGTTGGGCAACAAACTGAGTTTAAAAAAAACTAAGCGACCACACGCTAAGGGCCTTTGGGGTACGGACCTCAGCTTAGGGCGTCGCTGGGGAGGGGGGAAATGTCAGTCCTATACAGTACAGTAAATACCTTGTCCTGATCAGGTCATCAGGTACAAAAAAAAAAGCTTATATCAGAGAAACGAGTACTCAATAAGAAAATAAGCAAGTTGGTGCGACGTGACCTCCGAACCACCAATTAACGTGGAATTTGAAAAGGCAATAGAAGAAAATCGGGTTGCCAAAGTGTTCGCCCAACAGCTGAAACGCTCGCATCTGACGAAGCTTAAATCACCTAATGGCCAAACCATAACCTCAAAGCCGGAGATCCTAGTTGAAATAAAATAGGCTTTTATGGTCAGTTGTACGACAGTCGTGGTCTACAAGCCCCTTCTTCAGAGGATAACCGAGCCACTCTATTTTTTATTTTTGTTCCAATAAATATTTGTATATTGTATTTGTACTCTAACACGCCTACAACGATAAACTGCCAGAAATCAGTCTGGATGAGGTGACGATGGAATCACTTCGGTGCTTCTGAAAGCAGGTAGAAAGCACGTACTTCAGGAGTTCCAAAAGCAGGTAGAAAGCCCGTACTTCGGTAGCTCCAAAAACTATTCAACTCTATTTTAGACACTGGAACAACTCCAAAGGCGTGGAACAGGAGTGTTGTGGTCCTCTTTTTCAAGAAGGACGACAAAATCCTATTGAACATCTATCGTCTCATATTTCTCCTGAACAGATCCACGTGTATAAAGTGTTTTCAAGGGGTCATCACAAACCGCCTCGCAAGAAGACTTGACGAGTTTCAGCCTCCGGAGCAGTCTGGGTTTCGCGGAGGATTAAGCATCATAGTCCCCATCCACACAATGAGGCAAACTTGCCTCTTTGCTCTTCGGACTTCTGTATAACTATACAGAAGTCCGAAGAGCATAAGCAGACCCTGTTTTTTTTATCGTGTTCGTGTTAAAATCATCAAATGAGTCCTCCCGCCCAGCTCAGGGTGGGAGGACTCATTTGATGATTTTCAGATTTGTACTGACTAAAATCCACGGTGTCCTTCCATAACCCTTGATGTTCCGGGGTCACGGTTATGAAATAAGTAACGTGACCCCGGCAGGCTTTGGCCCTCTGAGAGGGCCCCCCATCATTATGCTGACGCTCCTTGAGGCGCGTGTGGAACACGACGCGCCGTCAACCCGGACATGGTCCGAACCAGTCCTTGGTCGGACAGCGAGTTGCCATTTACTCGCTGTCCGCATGCCCGCGCCTACGGTGGAAGTCGTCTACCGACGTCCGACGCCGTGGGCGTCTACCACGGAGCCCCTGTACTTAACATTTGTTTTTTTTAATTTTTTTTTAATTAAGAAAAGACCTTTGACTCTGTTGAAACCTGGTTCTACAATCAAGAGGACTGACGGTACATCGACTGCTGAAATGTCTGTTTGACGCCACGACTATGAGTGTCTAAGTACAGAAGCAATAGTCTAAACATATCCTGCTGCACAGGGGGATGTTATATCCCCGAAACTATTCACCAATGATTATAGGGATATTAATTCAGTAATTTTGGATGAGTCAATCACGAAAACAAATACACGTCTTTAAGCCACTCACGCCGCGCGGTGAATGTCGGCGGCGGCGGCGGCGTGCGGAGGGCACACGGCGGCGTCGCGCCGGCGCGGCGCCCATATCTATACAGATTACGTCACCTGTGCTATTGGAAGCTAACTATTAAGGTTTTTTTTTTCTTGTAGACCATATTATAATATTCATTGAGTTGTGATAACAATTTTGGTTTTTCTTGATCCTTCCTTAAAAATGGAGTGTTCCATAAACATTTCAATAAATTACTTAAGTTCAAATTCAGGGAACAGCTGTTAATTTTCAAGGTCCCGCAGTAAAATTAGTTGTCTTACGTTATGAATATTTCCTTTCTTGCTCACTAATAGTAGTTAAATTGTGAATGACAAAGCTGACGACAGTTTTAGGGCACAGAGTTACAACAAAAACAACACGGACACAACATAACCAAAATTGAAAATGCGCACAACGAAGTTCCAAAAAAGTTTTATGGCCAATGTACCAGAGTTTGGTGGGCAAACGTTCCAAAATTTAAACAAAGTCGAGCAGTTTCACGTTTGAATACGGTCAGCAAAAAAAAGGAACACATAAAAGGCTTCGACGCGACAAAAATCTAGTACACATTGTCTACCTGTTTGAAAACATTCCGAATTTCGCTACCGACGTTACTAGTATGCTCTCACTTTGCTAGATTGAATCGATAAAGACTGGATCTGGATTGAAAACGATTTTCGAGGTGCGATCCGATGCGAGACGGCTTGTATTCCACCGTCTTTCTTTCATTAAAGCAAAATGAGGTTTTTCACATCTCTTTCATTGTACAGGTGTTTAAAGGGAATATCTGTTGTTGGTAGATACTTTAAAGTTTAAAATCGAATTCCGGATATTCATTACATTGTGTCGAGTATTTTATATTTTTATCTTGAACTGAAAATCGACAGTTTCAAAAAGTAATTGTGTCTACGATCCGGAAAATGTTACAAAGTGATACTTCTTGTTTAATGGAATGGAAATAATTGGATCTTTGGCTGTAAATGGCACAGGACAATTTGATGAGTCCTTCAGCGCTTTAAAGTCGCTGTGCAGTGAATTTGCTTTCATGATCAGCTTATCAAGTTGATGGAACTGAAATTGAACTGATTATAATAATTATCCTGTCTAAATTAGAAGGTGATTGAGGGCTGAGTGACGTACTGCAGCGTTGCGTGTTGCAGGTTCGATTCCCATATTATGGAGCAAACATTTTCAGGATGTACTAGTAATTGTTCCGATGTCTGGATGTTGGTGTATGTGGGTTTAAATATTTGTAACCGCATCGATGATGCAGGAAAATCTAGGGCAGAGGAATAAAAAGTTGTTTTAGTTTCTAAATTTTAAATGGGGTTCTGCATTCTAAAATATGAAATAGTACAAATAATAAAGAGTGCTTGTGTAAATTGGACTTAATGACATGACAAAGTAAGTTTAGCACAGACAAACAATCTAGTTAATGGTTTGAGTACTGTTCTCCTAGATGGGCTTCAGAATAACCTGTTAAGGAAAAATGTAAGTTCCTTTGGTAACGATTGTAGAGCAAAACAGACTTATGTAAAATATTTAAATAGAGAACGGTTGTAAATGTTTTTCCTCTTGGCCAACAGGAAATTAAGTAATAAGTTACTTAATGTCGTTTCAGTTTTTTTTACCGTTCAAATTGGGTATTTGTATGAAAAAATACTTAATTAGTCCATCAGATTATACGAAATATTCGACCTCTTTTTTATTTACGTTCACTTTAAAATTGCCATTTTTTTTAATAATAATAATATTCCACAACTATCAAACCACGCCATCTAGTCCCAAGCTAAGCAGAGCTTGGGTTATTGGCACTAGACAACTGATAAACATACTTATATATTTCTAATTACATAACATTGAGGATTATTTTATTCATTATTTTCATTTGAGGTAACCGGTATAGACTTGGCTGGGCCACTGTATTTGAAGACAGGAGAAAAGTGCTGGATCGTTTTGTTCACATGCGCAACATATCGTGCAGTCCATTTAGACTTGTGTTCCTCACTGTCTACAGAAGAATTTATGCTAACTTTCCGCCGTTTTGTGGCAAGAAGAGGTTCTGTGAGGATAATATATACAGATAATGGAACGAATTTCCGCGGAGCTAGTTCAATACTGAAGAACATGAAGTGGGATGAAATAGTACAGAAGACCTCAACGCAAAGGATTGAATGGCGCTTTATACCTCCGTCAGCGCCATGGTGGGGAGGATTCTGGGAAAGAATGGTACGGACGGTTAAAGAAATGCTTAGGAGAGTGCTTGGTAAGGCAGCACTCAAGTACAATGAACTATTGACGGTCTTGTGTGAAACCGAAGCGATGGTTAATTCTCGGCCACTAACCTATATAGCAGACACTACAGAAAATTTAGTTCCGTTAACTCCTTCAATGTTTTTTCATGTAGGAAAAGAAGGGAAGGATGTCCTGGATATGGGGCATATTGATGGTCAGCTCTTGACTGGACGTTGGCGTTATATTAAAGATTTGTGCGGCAATCTGAAACAACGTTTTCGCAGCGAATACCTGGCTTTACTCACTGAAAAATCAACGAATAATAATATCAATAAACCAGTTGAAATCGGGGATGTAGTGCTGATAGGGTCGGAAGATACAAAGAGAGATGTTGCAAGGGGTGGATGGTCATAAACGTGTAGCACGGGTTAGAAGCGCAAAGGGCGAATTAATCAGACCTCTACAGCGTCTCTTCCCTTTAGAGGTTCGTCATAAGGATGTGCCAGCCACTGCACTTGCACAGCAGCTGCCTATTAAAGAGCATTTCACTCGTTCTGGTCGGCTGGTCAAACTGCCCATGAGGTATTTATAATTTTTATTTTTATTATTCCCTGATAGTGTAGTGTATTATTCCGCTTTCTCGCGGGGCCGGAGGATGTTGTGGATATACATACTTTTTTTAGAGATGAGTCAGATTGTCAAATTAAAAGGAAGAAATACTTCTTTTATGTCATTATTATGAAAAGAATAAACGATAGAAGAAAATAAAAATCGCTGCAAATTAAAGTTTATAGTTATTTTTCTCGACCCATTCATAACACATATATAGATAAATTACACATACATCACACAAACATGTTGTCCTGGGTGGGAATCCAACCCACGACCCCCGGTATAGCAGTCAGGGTCACTAACTACTGGACCAACAGGCCAGTCTAATAAACGTCACAAGCAACTGCAGTTTTCACTTGCTCCTCTTGAATTTTGATGCGTTAATCTTGCAGATAATTAAGGGATTAATTCAACGAAAGAAAGAACACGTATCCAATCTTTTTCAAAACTCTAGGCTTATTTTTGCAATTTATTGGTGCTAGTGGAGAGACTATGAAAATATGATAATCATTCAGATCTAAATACATTATATTTATGGATATTTTCCTAATCTTCACTTTACAACTTTTAAAAAACACTTTCAACGGATGGCAGAAATTATAATCTCATTAACATGAAAGCAAAACACTTTTGACAGGCGGTCAACAAAGTCTGACCTCGCTCCTAAAACGAGTTCAGATCAACTGGAAAATTAAATTATCCTGCCGAAAATTTTAAGTGAATTTTGTTTCGCAGATTTACTGTTAGAATAGTAATAAGTTAAATTAAATTTAAATCTTTATAATTTAGTTATTGTTGTACTAGATAATCTGGCTTCTAAAAAGTTTAAATCGGGAGTAAATTATGTCAAAGTTTGCTTCTGTTAATGTCACATGTCTTCTTTTCTTCTGACTTGGCTAAAAAGGTCATAGCTCATTAGAGCGACCCGGCACCCATTCGGCGTCACCTCACCTCCTGTGGCTAGTATTCTTTATAATGGACTTGTAAGGGTATGAGCTCACTAAATTAACTCGACGTAGCGTCACCAGATCGCCCCGCTCGTAAGCCCGAAAGTCGCCGCTTGAATTGCCTTGCGCATTGCCACTACAACTCCCAAATTATTATATGAAACATCAAATTGAGATAATAAGTATTCTATATGTTAATGCAGATACCTATCTGTGTACCAAATTTCATTCTGATTCGTTCCATAATTTTTGCTTGAATGTGTAAAAAATACACACTTACATACAAACTTCGCATATAGTAAGATATTAAATGATTTTTCGCGGAAATTTTCAGATGAACAGATCAAACGGCACGCAGGTGCTGCTCCGAAGACTGGACCTGTCGTTGGCTGGTAACTTCAGCTGCGAGGTGACTGCCGACTCTCCGTCCTTCGCCACGCAGATCGCTACCAAATTCATTGATGTTATAGGTGAGAATTATTTAGTTTTTCTTTTTTGAGTTTCTGCAAACTACCCGTTCACTACTTTCATCAAAGCGGTGAGCGGAGCGGCGGATGGGGCGAATAATACATTAATTACTATGTCATCATCTGCCTAGTTTTTTTTGATTGGCTTCCAGTCAAACCAGATTCAGCTGGATATCAGTATTTTACATGGAGCGACTGCCTGTCGGACCTCCACAACCTAGTAACTGGGTAATACCATACCCCATGGTAAGACTAGGTAATTACTATGTAAGTATACAAATTCGCCACTAGTAGTTAGAAGTAGGTAACTCGTGGTGTGTTACAAACATTTCTATACATTTGTACTAGTATGCTACACTAATTAGCCACCGCTCACATTGAAGGGGGCTATCCGGCCAAAAATTTCCATTTTTGTGAAGTTGCGTCACGGAGCCTTTGATGTTAACCGCTTAATTGCTTTTCAAAAATAATTTTATTTCAAAAACGACTCCATAGTCTAATAATGAAGGCTTAGAGTCCTTTCAACCAGGGTGCCTCCAAACTGTAATCTTATAGATTTAGTTTGATTGATAAAATGATTTCCTCGTTTGTAATGCGTAGAATTCATACTAGGATACGTTGCTGTCAATATCATGAGGAAAATACTATCAAAACCAACTGAAATCATGAAGTTTGAAAGAGTAAAATATAATACACACACGTACGGACCCGACAGATCAAAATTGCCATCCGTGCCCACAAAAACCTGACCCGACAAAAAGCCGATCCTAAAAAAACTACGGTCTTCCTGCAGCCAAAAAATAAAATTCCTTACATTGCTATTTCCCATCGACAGACAGAACACATACCTATAGCTGCAGCAAATATAACCGCGGTGTATCCACTCAATTTATCCCAGTTACCGCGCTAGTTTATAGCCACGGTAACAGGTGGAGCAATTTGTCGCTATTTCAAAACGACACGCGTTTATGGCTTATTATTTATCGAATAGACTGTCGCTGTATTGGGTACTTTGTTTACGATAGTGCGTAGAGGGAATTTAAAAAGAATATTTATTTGCTCAAATTAAATTTGTGGTTTTTAACCACCATTATTGTCTCTATCGTTAGTCCAAACGGTTATCGATGGCATCACACTAAATCAAGTCAGCCTTTTTAAAGTATCCTCTGTCTGCAAAAACATCAATCCTTTGTCACAACTTCATGTCTACCATGCCACCATATAAATCTTATCTGACTCAGGCACCGTTTTAGTCGTTATTCTTTCACGCACGCAAATGCATTGGATGCGGAATCTAGGGGACTTAATGTGTGTTCTCTCATTTCTACGAGAGACACATCCCTGGGATGACGAATAAAAATAGACGTAAACCCAAGGTATTATATTTATAGTGACATTATATAGATAGTGAAAATTTGTGTAGGTATATGGCTGAAAACGTTTAAAAAATATTATGTCCTTTTAAAAGTTGTTGTAGGAAAGTGTACGCTATAGCTATTAGTTTTTTGCATCAAATTTTAGTATCCCGTGCAACGTAGACATTAATTTACCGCTTTTCAATATAAAATAACAAAAATCTGTTTTCATTTTCACAAAATAGCAAGAAGAAACTTACTTCCTCCAAAACTATTGAAATGTTAATTAAGATAAACTTTCGGCACACTTAAAACAATTTCAGTGAAGTGTCTGCCACAAAAAGATATCTCTCCACTTACTTAAATAACTACTTGACTCGGAATTTAAATTATAACCGTTATAATTTTATAGTCTCAAGAACGACCCTTTCCTGCCTTAACTCAATTACTTGATCTTAAGTTAAATATTACATTTGAATGGAGAAATAAAAACTTTTTAATTAACCGGGAAGTTATTTGAACAGCCTTAACTGTGATGCTATTCTGCAAAAGACTCGGCGTCGATCACGCGAATGGATTCTGAACGTTATGTTTAGGGTATTAAGTTGTAAATTCACCAAAAATAGGCTGCTGTTTCTACGCTGCGATCTTAGAGAACAGGAATGCTGAATAAATGAGACGTGAACGGGCAATGAAGAAGGTTAGGAAAATTTTTCATCGTGGCGACAGACTTTTAATAATGATTGAGAAGAAAATATTGATTTAAGTTAATTACATAATTGATACTTTACTAAATGTTATTAATTTATAGGAGCTCGTGGATAAATAATTACTTCCGCACTGGCAGATCCGCCGGATAAGGCCGCACTGGCCAAGGTTGGTCTGTGGACGGAAAAAGCCATAAGTTCAGGCTGTCATTATTTTGTAGATCCTTCACAGTCGTTACAAATTTTTCGATAAAACACTAAATTATAGAAATAGACTAAAATGTCTGCCGAGTGAGATAATTGAAATTGTTTTTCTTTTCGTCGGGAATTGCATCAGCCATTAAGAGATAGAGGTCTGCCCTAACTGTAATGAGGTCACGCGAAAAAGTATTTTACTGAGATGAGCGACCTCTTACATCCCGAGCAGAATAATAGTTATATGATTTTCAAGGTGAATGGTGATAATAAAACATGTAATGCCAAATGCGCAAAACCTCTCCTGGGGTAACTCAGCCCATTTACTGAACCATTTTCGTTTTAAGACTTTTGGAAATTCGCAAAAAAAAAAAGATTTTTCAGACAGATCAGCTTGATCAATTTCTCATTTTGCATGAACAACCATTTTTTTTCAAGTCTTAGAAGAAAAAATATTCATCAAAAACAGGGGCCGACTTACCCCATAAGAGGTTTTGCGCATTTTGTGTTACACGTTGTGTAATCAATAATTAATTTCTCCGGAAAAAAAAATTGAGTCTAATTTTTCCACTGTCTTTTGGACACTACCTATATATTTCCGTCCATGAAAGATGCACAGCTCAACGAGTCATTCAGACTATTTGTCTTCTGTCCAATATGAAAAAGTCTCGGAAAAAACCTGACCTTCTAAAATTCTGTGGCGATCTCCAATTAAAATTAACATATAAAACACCAAATCCGATATCGAGGGGTATGTTATGCTGATGAGCTTATAGCCCTGAAATCGTTTTTGCCAGATCAGAATGTGCGCTAACTCTGAATTTTTTAATTTATTTAAAGCTCGCGGACGCACAAGAAATTTATTCCAACTTGTAACGGCAGCTCGCGAATATATTGCTAGTGGGCGAAAGGAAAGCGTAAGCCTAATAAAACTTATCTAGAATAGACAATTCGCCCACTAGACTCACATTGCATTGAAATTGCAGAAAAACCTCGATTTGATAAACTAAATAAAGAGTTCGCGATCGCAATGAACATCGGACTTTATAAAGATTGCTAGTTTAGCTTTGTAAAGACAGTAACCAACCACAACCGCGCATAAATATAGGCAATATTTTTTCTTTCTTTCTTCTTTTATAATTAATATAAAAACATGAGGATTCCGTTTTAATGTCATGGATTTCCGCAAAACCGTACCTATTTATAGTCACTAATAGTTTCCATTAAAAAAATCTAAACTTTTTCGATGGTGTAATTAAAAATTTAATAAGGAAACTGTAAACTAAACCAACAGCATCTCCTTGTTTGGTTCCAAAACAAGCCATCCCAATAATTGAATCAAAAGTTTACTTAACTCTGTAATTTTCAGCGGGCATTTGGTCTTCAGTTTTACGTCGTTCAGTAAAAGTTTTACAGTGTCATAACAATTTTATTGTTTTGTTCATAATTGAGTTATCGAGGCAACATTTTTAAAGATATCCGCTTTGTGACTTTCAATTTTGATTTTAATACGAGTAACAAACCTTGTAGTTTAGTGGTTATCACTAAGGACCCGTTGCGGACAGTGAGTAATGGATAGCTCGCCGTTCGATCAAGAAGCAAGATGTTTCAGTTTTAACTCACGACGAGCTTTTGGGTGAGCTCGTAATCGTGGTTCTGGTACCCTTCTTCACAGTAGTCCGCTAGGAAGTGAATCCCACGCCCAAAATATTATAAATTGATGAAAATCATCATTCAAAGTGCAGCATTACATTTTGTCGTCAATTAAGTCCACTAGAATACTTTGACGTCTTAGTCTTAATCTTTAATCAGGAAGACATAAGAAAATTCAATTTCCTACTCAGCTGCATTTCCGCTAACCCAAACACAATTTCGGAAGGTCCTAATTCCATTCCGTGAAGTGCTCGGCCATAACAGTTTCAGTATTGTTATTTTATGGGACATAAAGTTCGCGATATCAGAACAGTTATCGTCGACCGATCTTGTATTTATTAGGGATTTCGATAGGTTAAGTTTCGGCATATCCTATAGTTTATAATGGAATAGTCCATAGTTGTTGTGTTCCTGTTTTGCTCTGCATTTAGGGGGCTGTTAAGGTTTTTAGAAAGGGTAGCAATTATTGTAAAAGTTTATGGTTTATGGTAGGGTTTGGATAAATAAAATTTGAGGAGCGATAAGGGCAATTTATTCATAAATATTTATACACTCGATTTTCACAACAACGTAATTTGTTATTGAAATGTTTTTATGGTTATTGTACGCCATAAAACATTTCAATAACAAGAGGCTTAATGTACCTTCCTACATTATAAAAAGAGATATTATAGGTATTTTACTTATCCTTCTAAGTAAAACGCTTCCTTCCATTTCTTTCGTATTGAAATTGATAAAAATGTTTCCCAAATAATAAAAGGTCAGAGGTGTTAAACATACTCGAGCTTTTTTATTATTTAAAATAAAGAAATGATTTAAATAATATGTACTTTTCACAAAACCATTTCAGCAATAGAAATTCTATCTTATTTTTTTAAATTAGTTTAATTAATTTAAATATACTATAATTATTTCCTGACTGTGCGGCGAAAATCGACCACGAAACAATGCAACTAAGGCCCTTCGTACACTAGGCGACTCAAGTCTCCGATACCTTACGACTTCGGTATACAAGCGACTATCGGAATACAAATCCATAAAGGTTCGAACACAGGCACGCGTCAATTGACATCAAAATCGTAAAGTATCGGATACTTGCGTCGCCTAGTGTACGAAGGTGCTAACTGCGTGGTAGGCCGCACGGCATATCGACCGAAAAAATGACACGTGTAAATGCCCCATTAGGACTTAAAATCTACCAAATCCTTTGGAAAAACAAGTATAATGATTTTTCTTGATGTACAATAAATCATACTTCATCTTTCTTATATTCTTGAACATCTACAGTATGTTGTTTTATCGAGCAACTTATAGACAACGCTGCAATATTTCTGTATCAAATATTTTTGGCGCGAACTCCTTTATATCCCATTTATGAAAACACATCGCGTCCTTTACAAATTATGTTTTCGGAAGGAAAACATATATCTTCGATCTCGTTTTATTAGTAAATAAACCTTGCTATAGAAACAGAGAAAAAAACAGACATATTGGTGTAGATTTCCTTGTATATCTTTATATCTTTTTTGCTTATTTTGTGACTGATATTCTTTTTATGTAGGCATATCGGATTCTATGTTCTATTAAATCTCAGCAATTTTTGTGTATATTTATGTAATATAACACTGGTATATACTCTCCACAGGTTGACTCTACCAGACTTAATTTAAAAATTATTAAAATTCTTCTTGAATTCTAGATAAGCTATCCTGATCAAACGACCAATTTATTTAAATATACGAAAATATTTTGGAGAACAAAATGAAATTCTTGAACAAAATCAAACATTATCAAATACTCTAACGACATGCTCCGTCGCTTAGAATTGATCCCGAAAAAAAATATGAAAATACCATAAACGGAACACTTACAAAAAACACAACTTATGTGAGTACATAGGTGTGTTGGTTAATGTTTCTTACAAGAACTATGAACGGATTTGGATTATGGTGTATAGATAGTTCATATAACCAGGAGATTTATTAAAACAGCTATAGTCGCTGTTTTCTGCGGTTATATCACCGCTGCTCGGCTCCTACTGGTCGTCGCGTGGTGTTGCATAGCCTATAGCCTTCCTCGATAAATGGACTATCCAACACAATAATACTTATTCAATTTCGTTCACTTTTTCCTAAGATTAGAGCGAGCGTTCAAACAAACAAACTCTTCAGCTTATTGTATTAGTGTAGATGGGATACTTTTTATATGCCAGTCCACAACCAGAAAGCGCTGATAAAGGCTAGTAGAAAAAATAATATTTATGCTGGTAATACTTGTGTGTGTTGTGACTGGTAGCAAAAGATTCTCTTCTGGACGCACCAGACGAACTCAAGTATCGTCATTCGAGTCCCTCCGCCCTGACTGCCGCCAGACGTATAGAATAAATCTAGTACCTATCGTGAATGCTCGGTGGAAATATTTATATGTTAGAATAGAATAGAATAGAATACTCTTTATTATGTACACCATACAAATTACAGGATACATCCAATCAATATCTTATAAATAGGGTGACACAATGGGCGGTCTTATCGCTAAAAGCGATCTTTTCAAGACAACCTTTTATGTTAGGTATAGACATCCTCCTATCGAAGGGTGATGAGGAGGGATGAGACTCATGTGACTAGGAGAATGATGAGTATAAATATTGATGGATGGAGAGGAAGGCCAAAGAAAAGATGGATGGATTGTCTAAGAAATGATATGAATGAAAAAGGAGAAAATGATACTGTGACGTCTGATGAGAATGGAAGAAAAAAAAACGTGTTGCGCTGACCCCAAGTAAAATGAAATACAGACAGGAAGATGATGATGATGATGACAAACTCCTAGCGAAGACATCCTCGTAGTCTAGCGAGACTGTCTTAACAAGTAATCGTGATCCTGAAACGTAAAAGGCTATAGAAGGAACACTACAGATACGACTATACGACTCTGACAGTCCTTTCCGCTTCACCCAGGTTAGAAGGATTCATTTGATGATTTTACCATGATAAAAAAGGTGGAAAGATTCTACTATTATCAAATGTAATAGTGACTCAACGATGTTTCAGAGTTGAAATTTTGGTTAAGCAGAAAAGATGAGACTGTTGCAATTCTGCACTAAAATTCGCGTAGACTTCTACGATCCCGAATGCCTAAATTTTGTAAGGATAGGCGTTAGGGTTTAGGTCCAGTGTTAAAATCTCACCGTATGTTATGCATGCTTGCGTTAAGATTATCCATACTGCGAGATAAATGTAGGTATATGGAAGCAGTAAAAGTAGGTACTGCTTCGATAATCATTTGAATCCAAGTAAGGATCTCTTGGACACGAATTAAACTGCTTTCAAACTAACGTTCACTTCAATCGGCAGTACCAATCAATTCGTAAATTATACAGAGCATTTCCCTGCGTTCAAAATCCCGTTTATGCAGATTATTAGTTTAGCAGCAAGATCGCGTTTCTAAAGCCAATTAAACCGACTAATAAGACCTCCAGGCTTGTTAATGAACCTCGAATATTATGTTTTCCTGGTATCTATCAAACACACGAGTGGTTTGTAATTATATATTATATCGCCGGGTTACTGCTAATACCAACTAACACGAAAATATTGAAAATGAGTAATGGTGTTTTGAAAGTTTGGTTCCCAAAATTACTTGTATTACTTTAGATAATGTATTATTCAAAAATGATAACGGATTAGTAATTTAATAAACTATGCTTTGATGTATATCTTTTAAGGGAAAAGTCGCAGTGTTTCACAGAAAATTACACTTTATGGCCCAAAACCCCCCCTTTTATTTGGTTTTACCTCTCTATCCAGAAAATACTGTATTTTAGAAACTAAAAGTAATTACTGAGTGCTATTAGATCTATATTTATTCATTCAAATATGTATGATAATTAAACATACGCAGATATCAATAACTCCTTTAATTTTGTAAAAAAAATGCAAAAATGCAAAATATTAGTTGGTTTTACCTCTCAAGTTCAGTTTTATTTTTTGTATTAACCTAAACTTCCTGTCTAGAAAATACTGCTTCGCTAAGAAAAACGTTTCAGAGCTATCAATAATAATATTTTATCGTATTAATATTAAAAATAAAACAACATGTAAACATACATAATCATTTATTATCAAATGAATCATTTTGAAAGTATTAAACGAATTTGAAATTGTAAAAACATTCTACATCAGTCTACTCTTCATCAGAAGACACATCAGACAGCTCAACGTCTTGGGTACGGTCTACTTTAATACTATCAGTCGCTAAGTTTTCAAACCACGCGTGATATTCTTCTGGAATGACTTCTTTATTACACAATTTCAGTAAATCAGATTTTTTTGCTACTGAAATAGGCAGCGGTGCATGATACAACTGATTCAATTTGGGCCGTGGGATACCGGCAGGGCCGTGGGATACCGGCAGAATAGAATAGTATCCCCCTTTGTACCAGGTGTCGTAAGAGGCGACTAAGGTACCAGAACCGAGTAATGGCGGTATAACCATTCTAACTGACGTAGCTAAAATGGCACAGGGCGAGGATGGGCAGCAGCATCCTCGGCGCGAAGCTACGTCTCTGCGATCGCCACCACGCCTGCCCAGCGTGGCGATTATGGGCAAACCCCCCCTTTAAATGACTGACACCAAAAAGACCAGGCCCCCAGTTCCCGGCAGCTCCGCTATTCCTGGTTACGGTAGCGGCCACGGTAACGGCGGAGCAGGGGGTGCGAAGAATCAAGGGCAGACGCCCGGCTACCACCCCAAACGAAAACTGGCCCTGGTAACACACAATATACGCACTTTGAGGGTAGACGAGAAAATTTTTGAGCTGGAAGAGGAACTGAGTAGGTTACACTGGAATATAGTGGGGTTAGCTGAAGTCCGTAGAGAGGGCGAGGACACGATAATCCTAAAATCAGGTAACCTACTCTACTACCGGGAGGGCGACCATCTGTCTCAAGGTGGTGCCGGCTTTCTCGTTCACAAGTCCCTCGTTAACAACATTATTACCATCGAAAGTGTTTCGAGCAGGGTCGTATACCTAATACTCAGAGTATCCAAGAGATATTCGCTGAAGGTCATTCAGGTGTACGCAACGCCCTCGTCACACCCAGATGATGAAGTGGAGACTATGTATGAGGACGTCAGTAGACCCATACATACGTCCGAAACCCACTTCACTGTTGTAATGGGGGACTTCAACGCAAAGCTGGGCAGTAAAAGCAATGATGAGCTGAAGGTGGGGCAATTTGGATATGGGCAACGGAACCTCTTGGGACAGAGACTGGCTGATTTCCTGGAGAAAGAGGGACTCTTTATGATGAACTCTTTCTTTCAGAAGCCGCCTCACAGGAAATGGACCTGGATAAGTCCCGATGGTTCTACGAGAAATGAGTTAGACTTTATCATGACCAACAAGAAACGAATATTCAATGATGTCTCAGTGATTCACAGGATAAAAACCGGAAGCGATCACCGAATGGTCAGAGGCACGTTGAATATTAACGTAAAACTTGAAAGGTCCAATCTGATAAAGTCCACGCTCCGACCTACTCGCGCCTCTATCCAAAACCCCGAAGGCTTTCAACTCAGTTGTCTAATCGCTTCGACTGCCTGGAAAATTCTGCGTCGGTGGACGAGATCAATAATAGGTTCGTAGAAACTGTCCAAACGGTGGGCTCTAAGTACTTTAGACCCCGTCGTGCAAATAGACCTCAAATACTCTCCGACCATACTCTAAACCTCATGGATGAACGACGTTCTTTAAGGCTGCAGACTTCCGGTGACGCCGAGTCATATAGGCAGCTCAATAGACGAATTTCTAAATCCTTGCGGCACGATGTACGCCTCTTTAATGCTAACCACATTAAAGAGACCATTGAGCGTAACAAGGGCTCCAAAGTGTTTGCAAGAGATATGTCTATTGGGCAAAGCCAGCTGACATTGCTGAAACGAGAAGACGGTAGTACAGCGTCGACTAAAGCAGAGGTATTGGAGGAGGTCGAAAGGTTCTATGGACAGCTATACACTTCGGTCACAAAACCTGTTAGCAGCGCGACCAAAGACCCAAGAGCCAAATTGACCCGACCCGACCCGACCCGATTATACCGAAGACATCCCGGACATCAGCCTGTACGAGATTAGGATGGCCCTCAATCAGCTAAAAAACAATAAGGCGCCGGGTGAAGACGGAATCACTTCAGAGCTTCTGAAAGCGGGTGGAACACCGGTACTTAAAGTCCTTCAGAAGCTCTTCAACTCCGTCTTGCTCGAGGGTACAACGCCAGAAGCATGGAACAAGAGCGTGGTGGTTCTATTTTTCAAGAAGGGTGATAACACCTTATTGAAGAATTACAGACCCATATCGCTCTTGAGCCATGTTTATAAGTTGTTTTCGAGGGTCATCACGAACCGTCTCGACCGCAGTTTTGATGACTTCCAGCCTCCCGAACAAGCCGGTTTCCGAAAAGGCTACAGCACCATAGACCACATACATACGCTGCGTCAAGTTGTACAGAAGACCGAAGAGTATAACTTGCCCTTATGTTTAGCGTTTGTGGACTATGAGAAAGCCTTTGATTCGGTGGAGACATGGGCAGTGCTTGAATCTCTCCAACGATGCCGTATTGACTATCGGTACATCGAAGTGCTAAGGTGCTTGTACAATAATGCCACTATGTCGGTCCGAGTACAGGAGCAGAGTTCGAAGGCGATTCCTTTGAAAAGAGGCGTAAGACAGGGAGATGTGATATCTCCGAAACTGTTTACTACCACTTTGGAAAACGCCTTCAAGCTCCTGGAATGGCAAGGACTCGGCATCAATATTAATGGCGAGTACATCACCCACCTTCGATTTGCCGACGATATTGATGTCATGGCGAAATCGATGGAAGATCTCAGCACGATGCTCGGCGACTTCAATCGAGTTTCCCAACAGGTTGGTCTTAAAATGAATATGGACAAGACAAAAGTAATGTGTAATGGCCATGTTGTGCCCACCCCATTATCAGTTGGGAACTCGGTTCTAGAAGTAGTTGACTCGTATGTCTACCTGGGACAAACCGTCGCGCTAGGTAGGTCCAACTTCAAGAAAGAGGTCAACCGCCGAATCCAACTCGGCTGGGCAGCGTTCGGGAAATTGCGTAACGTTTTCTCGTCCAAAATACCTCAGTGCCTCAAGTCGAAAGTTTTCGACCAATGTGTGTTACCAGTGATGACGTATGGCGCCGAAACGTGGTCCTTTACTATGGGCCTCATTAGTAAGCTCAGTATAGTCCAACGAGCTATGGAGAGGGCTATGCTCGGAGTCTCTCTGCGTGATCGACTCAGAAATGAGGAGATTCGTAGACGAACCAAAGTAACCGACATAGCACAACGAATTAGCAAGTTGAAATGGCAGTGGGCAGGCCATATAGCACGCAGAACTGATGGCCGATGGGGCCGTAAGGTTCTCGAATGGAGACCACGCACCGGCAAGCGCAGCGTAGGACGTCCACCCGCTAGGTGGGCAGACGATCTTATGAAGGCCACAGGATCACGCTGGATGCAGGCCGCTTACAACCGGTCCTACTGGAAGTCTAAAAGGGAGGCCTATGTTCAGCAGTGGACGTCTTACGGCTGATATGATGATGATGATGAACTTCTCCCAAAAGTTCTGGAGGTGTTTTGTTCGGGGGTTCTTTGCGCCCACGTGGATCACAATTGAGTTCAAATACCCCTATGGTATTTCGCTTTTTTACGGCGTCTGTAATAACAGCTTGTGAAATGCATAAAGTTTTACAAAAAAAATCAACTACCCTGGGGTAGTCGGTATTACCTCTAGACATTGCGCGTTAAATATGAGCTAAATGTAGAAGAGGTGGTAAATAAAAGCTACTATACTCAATATTTACTCGCAGACTTCTTCATATTTGTGTATACGAAGTCAATAGGACAATCGGGACTCTAAACCCCTTGTAATTGTTATTAAAATTTTAAAATAGCGTTTTTCTTTAAACTCTGAGTGCCAAAACCAACTAAACAGAATCATATCGTTTCACTTTTAATGTCCGTATTTTAGTTGCCAAGTTTTAATTTTGAAATGATCAAAGTGTTATTATTCTGTTTGCTTGGATTAAAAAAAATATATTTTCACTGATTAACAAGGATATTTATTATGTTTCATACCACCTGACAGATTCATTTAGTTGGTTTTAACACTCAGTATCTCGTAAACTAAGCATCGCACGGTTTAGTCGGTTTTACCAGTAGAAAGAGGATAGAATTTGGAATCGAGTTGTATATTTAACTCATTTTGCCAAAATTTCGAGTTAGTTGGTATTAGCAGTAACCCGGCGATATGATCTATCCTAATAATTATTATAAAGCTGATTTCGTTTGTGCTTTTGGTTGAACGCGTTTATCTCAGGAACTACTAGTTTGAATTGAAAAAAACTTTTTGTGTTATTAAATTAAACTTTTTATCCAACACAAAAAGATTTATATATAAAAATTATCTATACCAATTTTATAAAGCTGAAGATTTTGTTTGATTGAACACGCTAATCTCATAAACTACTGCATCGAATTAAAAAACAACTTGAATGCTCCTTTTATCAGGGTAGGCTATAAAACATCACGCTATGACCAATTGAACCCAGCTACACTTATAAAAAGCTAAAACAAAATTGTTATTCCAGTCATGGCACAAACATTAAAATCAATTGGGTCCTGTAGGATCACAATATTTATACATATATTCTGATGTACGTGTGTTTTTAGGATTCCAATTCCATTTGAATAAGTATTTTTATTTTGAATAAGTTACTATAATATTCACGCTTTTTCCTCAATGAATATTTTTTCTGATTTAGAAGTGAAATGAAAGATATTTTTAACTTTATCTTCTAAATCTGGCACTACCTACCTTTTCTCGAAGTGTGTCGTCGTTTTTTTGAACCCTAATAGAGTTGGTTTCTTTCTTGGTTTCTTTTTACTGATTTCTAGAATTTGTGAAGTTAGGGTTGCTAGAGTTAGGCCGTGTAGATTCAGAAGCTTGGCTTTCTACTTGAGATCTAATATCTTTTTCGTAGGACAAACCTTATGTGCTCGTTTTGGCAACAGTTTACATGAAATGTTTTTGGTGGGATATTTATTTCCGGGTGTATATTATTCTAGAGGTAAAAGTGTAAATTTATTTAACTCCTACGAATGTTTTGTTTGACCCTCTTATGACAATGGCGTAGCTTTTAAGGTTCCGTATAAATATGTTTTATTTCCGTGGATTTCACAAAAGTTTTCATTATGCATTATCTCAAGCAACATAGTACAAGGCCAACTGCTTTGAGAAAACCCCTGTATATAACGACGTACCAACGAGAATCTAATAAAAAGTAGAACGTGCTTACCGACTTTTTTTTCTCAAATATTATAAACTCGAAACTGTGGATGGATGGATGGATGATATTCAATAATGTCAGAATGAATCTTGATGACTAATATTGTGTCAGGGATTTTAAAAGAGTTACCTTGGAGTTTCTTGCGGTTTGTTCTCCATGGAACCGACCAACCCGAACCGAGCACTTGTTTTTCATGAGCCTATGTAAAATAAAAATATTTGATTTTGTGATAGGCTTAAATAAATAAAAAATGTATAACACGTGATACCGTTTATCTCGGTATTACGTTTATGGGATAGTTCGTAAATTAAATCCCAGTAAATTCATTCCAAAACAGTTCCTTATGAAATGTCTTAAATATTCCAGCGTTGCCGACAGTTCCACCTGTATTGAAGGCAGACAAGGATCGCTACCAGCCGGGGGAGGTGCTGCGAGCGAACTGCACGTCTTCACCTGCGAGACCTGCAGCTAACCTTACCATCTACATCAATGATGAGCCTGTAAGTATCTTCCGTCATCAATCAATATCAAGTTCTTCCCTGGTGATTCACTTGCTGTGATCGATATTAAACTTGATTAATTTTATAGGTTATACCATCGAGCACTAGTTGCTCGACATTTTGCGGAAGCGGGCTTTATTGGTGCAACCTAGAGACAAACAACAATTGTTGTTTCTACTTTTACTTACTTACTTTTTTTATTTTAAGTGTTTATCGTGGTTCCTTTGCGCCAAGTAGGTTAGGTTTTTTTTTCTTTGAGTTCATGGAGAATAGACAAAACATTAAGGATCGGTACTAGCAAAAAGTGTTATGGCATTTCCATAAGTTTATGTATAAAACTTAAAACAATAGCCACGAAAAAAAAGGTCTGGGTAGCTTAAGAGTTCCCCCAGGGTCTACAAATATCGGATTGAGGATAAACCCGGCTGGAATTGTTAAAAAAAAATTTGAAAATCACTAAAAACGCGTAAAAAGCACTGCCGTATTTCCATAACTTTGGCGTAAATAAGCAGAAAACTAATTAATATTATACATAAATAAAGAGAACAAAGACCGGTGTACTGTCTACATGTGTCTGTTTTTCAAAACATTGTATATTTTTCGCGTAAAAAATTCGTAAAGTAACTGAATTTTGAGGCCGAAAATCTCCATACATTTTACTATGGCGGAATATTTTATCCGGCATTGGTTCGAGATCGAATCGCAGAGCTCAGTCGTCCGCAGGATTTCAAGGTGAGAGCACGTCGCTTTTTACCAAAAAATTACGCGGCTAAGTGGCATGTACATACACAAGACTACTTTGCGGGGTGCGCACAGTGGTTGGAAATCACAAATTGAAAATAAAACAAAATTGTACATTGTAAAAATTTGTAGTTGTATGTTTGTACAGGCAGTTGGAATTGAAACTTTTTTTTGTGACCGATGATAGTTTTTGCTAACGACAAGTTAAAAAAAAACAGGTTCAAGCGATTTTCGACTTTATTGACATTTAGAATTTAGTTTGTTTTTCTTACATTAGAGGCAATGGGCAGGCCATATTGCTCGCAGAGCGGATGGCCGATGGGGTCGAAAAGTGCTAGAGTGGAGACCACGGACTAGCAAGCGCAGCGTAGGACGTCCACCAACAAGGTGGACAGACGACCTTATGAAGGTCGCTGGAAGACGCTGGTTGCAGGTCGCTTCCAACCGGTACATGTGGAGATCAAAAGGGGAGGCCTATGTTCAGCAGTGGACGTCCTATGGCTGAGATGATGAACATTGATCCTCATTAAAATCCGGTGTTTGCCTAAATGTCAATAAGGTCGAAAATCGCTTGAACCTGTTTTTTTAACTTGCTCAACAAAGGCAAGTAAAAAAAAAAGGTTCAAGCGATTTTCGACTTTATTGACATTTAGAATTTAGTTTGTTTTCCTCATATTCTCGTTAGCTAACATTGTTAAAGGAGGAAACGCCTGGGTGTCACCACTGCGTAGATCGCCCGGAGGACACAGTCGAGCATACGGTGCAGGATTGCCCCGCTTGGGCGGAGCACCGACGTGTCCTCACGACGGCGATAGGCGGAGACCTCTCGCGCCCGGCATTGGTTGCGGCCATGCTGCGGAGCGAGACGGAGTGGGAAGCGGTCGCCTCCTTCTGCGAAGCAGTCATGCTCGCGAAGGAGGAGGCGGGCCGCGTGAGAGAGAGGACAAGGTCCTCCCTCCGCCCCACCCGCGGTGGTGGACGCCCACGGCGTCGGACGTCGCAAGACGATCTCCGGCCACCGTAGGCGCGGGCATGCGGGCGGTGAATAAAGGGCAACTCGCCGCCCGACCATGGACCATGCCCGGGTCGACGGCGCGTCGTGTTCCACGCGCGCCTCAAAGAGCGTCAGCATAATGACGAGGCCCCCTCTCAGAGGCCTAAAGCCTGCCGGGGTCGCGGGTCTTATACCATCACCGTGACCCCGGAACATAAAGGGCTATTGAAGGACACCGTGGATTTTAGTCAGTACAAGTCTGACAGTCCCTCCCGCCCTGCCCGAGGCGGGAGACCTCATTTGATGATCTTACCAAGTAAAAAAAAAAAAAAAATAACATTGCTCCTTCATTAAAATCCGGTGTTTGCATAAATGTCAATAAGGTCGAAAACTAAACTTGTCGAGGCAGGGGGGGTTACAGTTTTTAGGTTTTTCTAAGGAGGTTTAGTAACTACATAATACACCACATGACACTGGCCGAAAATAAAGAGAAAAAATAAAAACTTCTCAACATGGTAACCGATGTCAAAAATGGCGGCTGCGATCTGTCTGGTCAGAAAATCATTAGAAATTTACAAAATCCTCGACAATCCGAATTTTGCGGATATATGTTGTCGACTCGAAATCTTTATTTTTTAATGTTTTATTATTCAGGTAAGCTTTCGATCGAGTTTATCGTAGCCCTAATAGATAGAAATATTCATTTGTTGGGTACGCGCTTAGTGCTACTTGAAAACTCTATGCGATCATAGATGTGTGTGTGAGTGGGTCGACCGCGTCTATCGCTGTGTGAGTAGCGCTTCAATACCTATTTTTCTCTCGAGCCCGCCGCGAAGAGGGGCCTTAATGAAGAAATTTAATTAGTCAATGACATTATTTAAAAATATTCAAACTGTGTTTTTAATCTCATCTTATGTAAGTCTAAATTGACGAACATACGATGATTTTAAAATTTAAAATACATACACTTATTTTTTATCTACTTTATTACTCGAGCAATAGAATAATATTATATTTCATTTATATACTGCTGATAAAATGACCGTTTAATCCCGCTGATTTTCCAATCCGTGCTGTATTGCTATGTTGTAGATTATTCCCCCCTTCTCCCCTAACAGAGAGGGGGTCTTTGTCCTAGAGTGAGTATATTATAATCTCAATATAGTATTGGTATAATATAGACATGGCACAAATGGGATCGGTCATATGACTGATTAATAAGCTATGACATGATTGGAGTGGAGTGTATATCATGTTCATTTATCGATGCGATGACTGATATTATCATTACAAACACAATAGCCTATTTTAAAGTACGAGTAAATTGAAAATCTGATTAGCCCGTCATTTAGAATTTTGAAAAATAATAATCGACACGTTTTTCTTTTTAATTTTGTGAATGATAAAACACTTAAGCCTTCGTCAAACAGACAGGCGAGGCGAATGCGATCCGAAGTGGTTTTATTTTGTAATGTATGGGATTGTTTCAATCCAGTCACATTGGAAAACAAAAGCGGTACGACAGTCTATGTGAGTGGCTTCAAACAATTCCATACATTGCAAACTACTCGTAAAACCCTTCGGATCGCCTTCGCTTCGCCTGTCTGTTTGACAAAGGCTTTAGTTTGGGAGTGGGAGCTTGTGACTTAATAACGCCTGTAATATTATTATGCATAATATTACAATTGCACGGCGATGTATTGTGAATTTTACAATCGATGTATATTCATCAAATTCAAACTTCCGCAGGTCTTGAGCGGCGCGGCGCGGACTCTTTTTTGATTTTCATATATTAAGTTTCGTTTTATCACTTTATCTTATTTAACGGGCAACATAATCCTTTACTCCATTCAAAAAAAAAATTAAGTGCTTTCACCGAAAAGTTACAAGTTTCATTTCATACAATTTAAATGGTTATAAACGGCCTAATTTGTAAATGTAAAAGTTGTGTAATTAGATTACTTTTTGGCCCACCTGTAAGTTAGGCACTTGTTATTTCAACAAGACTTGTTAAGGCAGGTGGCTTCTCTTAATGTTGCTCGTTAATCATGTTTATGGCCTCTGTTTGGTTAAGTTTTTATCGTTGACGCGATTTAATCTCTTTTTCATGTTGTAGGATAAACTTTTATGATTCTGCTGTGTTTTTATTTCTCAAACCAGTGTCATTAAATAAAATCATTTTGATAACATTCTTTCACTGGATTCCCAGGAAATAGTTATACAGATCTACGTATGAAAAAGCAAAAAAGATGAAATATTGGGATAAGAGAAATCATATCGCAATATTTCGATTGCCATTAACACTTTTCCTCTCTTGAGAATTTAAACTTACATTTTATCAAGAAAAGCCTTTTGCTCTAGGTTCAAAAATTTGAGCTAGTCAATCACCAAGCGAATCGTCATAAGGACCTCTTTTTTTTTCTTGTGAAGATGATTGTGGCTAACCTCTGTCAGTTCATAAGTCTCCAGACTATTATAAGCAATCTCAGAGATTTAAAAAAAAAATTCAGATGATACTGGTATACTTTTTAGACTAGTGATCAACAGATGTTATACTTTTTATAGTAGGACGGTTAAAGTCTAAGGCTCGAATGTTTTGTGAGAGAATTAAGTCTAACATGAAAGGAAGTCATCGTTTTCGCCTAAAAAAAATTCATACTAATGCTGATCTCTATCTCATTCCAGCTCCGTTCAACAGAGACGAGCCTTCATCCATCAGAGAACGGTATGCTCTGGACCAACGTCAAGGCTGACGTGAAGGTGACTCCAGAGCTGTTCCTAGGCGGCCGGCTGAGGGTTGCCTGCCTGTCCACGGTATATGAGGTGTACAGGAGCTCAGCCAACCTGGACTTCTTCACGCCAGATACGGATCCAAGACCTGAGAGGAGTGAGTTGTTTTTTATGGAAAGAAAATAAAACAAACCTTATGAGTCGGTTCTTTTGCCTCTGATGTTATCAGCACCCGCATTGCTTGTAAGGTTTTGAACAAAGGATAATGGGACAACATATCCACAACATATCCGCCCGATAAAACCTGCCGGCATAGTATGTAGCAGCTCTAAAAACATTGCAGGCCGGTGACCATCATAACATCCGACGACACCGCCATGCGAGATTCTTGTAAGCGGACCTTTGGTGTCGCAGATTTCATTTGCCGGGTCGTCTCAAATTAGTAAACTCTTGATAAAACAAACGCGGCCGGAGTATCAACGTCAATCCTCCATTTACATGCATACAGCATCGCAATAATCACTAATGCAGAAAAATCTGTAATCTGTATCTGTAAAACAGTGCTTACATTAGAATACCCTAAAAATAGCAGTTTTTCAATAGCAGCAAAAATGGTTTTTCATCATATAGCTCAATAATTTTATTGTCTGTCCAAAAGCGGCTTATTACACTTAATTCTACTGTTTTTCACAGTCAATTTTCAAGGCTGCTTTTAGGAATTTCTTGAAAAGCCTCGTATGCATCACGGTCAATAAAAGTAGTCTAGTCCCGATGATTTCAAATTATAAGCAGCTGTCAAATAGAATGGAGTACAGTACCCCTAGAACGAGTTTTTACTATTTTACTTTACAGAGTCTTTCCAGTATTTACTGCGTTTCTTGTATGAAAAAATTGAACAACGCCTCTGTTGTGCGAAGAAGGAACTATTTTTTTCCTTGAAAAATGTCAATTTGAAATTGTTAAAGTTCCAGTTTACGTCTCAAATACTGAAATTCGTGCTAAGGGTACTGTACTGTACGGGCACGCCGCAATAGCGGCGATAAGACCCCTCTTTGAGGAGTGGCTGGAGAGAGGTCACGGCGTCCTAACCTTCCGCTTGACGCAGGTCCTCACCGGACACGGATGTTTCGGGAGGTACCCTGTTGTCTTATGAGAAAGGAAGAAACGCCTGGGTGTCACCACTGCGTAGATCACACCGGAGGACACAGTCGAGCATACGGTGCAGGATTGCCCCGCTTGGCGGAGCACCGACGTGTCCTCCACGGCGGCGATAGGCGGAGACCTCTCGCGCCCAGCACTGGTCGCGGCCATGCTGCGGGGCGAGACGGAGTGGGAAGCGGTCGCCTCCTTCCTGCAAAGCAGTCATGCTCGCGAAGGAGGAGGCGGGCCGCGTGAGAGAGAGGACAAGGTCCCCCCTCCGCCCCACCCGCGGTGGTGGACGCCCACGTCGTCGGACGGTCGCACGACGATCTCCGGCCACCGTAGGCGCGGGCATGCGGCGGCGAGTAAAGGGCAACTCGCCGCCCGACCATAGACCATGCCCGTGTCGACGGCGCGTCGTGTTCCACGCGCGCCTCAAAGAGCTGTCAGCAAAATGACGGGGCCCTCTCTCAGAGGGCCAAAGCCTGCCGGGGTTGCGGGACTCATACCATCACCGTGACCCCGGAACATAAAGGGCTACTGAAGAACACCGTGGATTTTAGTCTGTACAAGTCTGACAGTACCTCTCGCCCTGCCCGGGGTGGGAGGTCTCATTTGATGATTTTACCACGTAAAAAAAAAAAAAAGGGTACTGTATAGATTGAGACAGAATGCTATAATTGGATATGTTTCGGGCGTTAGTCTACAGCAAACAGCTAGTGCCATCTGGAGAGTAATTGAGAAACTAAACTCAAAATCCTAAGATGAAAATGAAATGAATGAATGATTAGACTCACAGGCGGGTGATGTGTCAAGTGGACTTCTGCTACTAGACTCATCATTTCTTCATAAAATTAACAAGTTATTTCAAAAAGAACTTTCCTTATACTCCTTAACCTGCCCTAATAGTTCGTAGTTCTTTCCACGGTTGCTCTTTGTAGGATTTGCAATTTGTATACTAATGACTTCTTTCTCTCATTCCAGTTACTCTCAACAGTGCATCCAAGTGCTTCCAGAGCTGGATCCTCCTGTTCCTGCTTTTCCTCCTACCAGCAGTGATGGGCCAAGATTACTTCCCCATCCTGGACTATGAAGACTACGATGAGAAATTTAAAGACACCGGTGCATTTTCGTCACTCCTTGGCGCTTAAACGAAAAGGAACTTTAAAATATACGAATTTAGTGTGATATTAATAATTTTAAACACGATTATTGATTAAGCATTACACTGGTTTTGTAAGAATTTGCTTTGGGTTATTGTTATGGGTATTTTTTTATTATTTATAGTTTATTTTTACGTTGAACTCAAAGATTTGAAGTAACTATACTCACTCTTAGTCTGATTTCCAAAAAAACGGATAAAATATGTGGGAAATACTAACTAATAATAAGTATTGGTTGAAATCCACACCTTGTTCCATTTCTCTTGCATTTGGTCGAATATTATCTCCGTTTTGAGTGGAAAACTCTTTCTTAGAAAGGCAGTTGCTTTTTTTTAAATTGAATGTTTTTGGAATCTTGTGATTCTGAAAAGGGTAACGATTCTCAGCTGGAGTTCTCATCTTTGAGTTTAAATGTGAACATGTTTACCTTATTTAAGAAGAAAATTGTAAAACATTAAAGCTTGATCTACACTGTCAGATCTATATACATAAATTCTTAGCTTTTAAAGCCAAAAATTTTCAAAACTATGATTTAGGCTGAAGTCAGACGAGAGTAATTTATTGAGTTTTGAGTCATGCAGACTGTTCATTTTGAATGTGACTGAAATTAGGTACGTGATTCGCTACTCAAAATTTACGCTAGTCTGGCTTTAATCTTAATCATTTACATCTAGATTTTTAAGAACATCACACGTTCCTAGATTAGGAATTAATTGAAGGCACGTTTGGCGCAGTGGTTAAGCTATTGGCTGCTGAGGTTATCGTGAATTCGATCCCCACACGAAACAAAATTTTGTGTGTGCCATTTCTGTGTTACACACAATACTATAGAAATATTTTTTACAACTGTTGATGATGTCGCAATATTATGTTATTCAAAAGTTGTTGACCCCTTTCAATCAGAAGAAATTCACAATGTAGATCATGCTTAAATTTATTTTTTATGTTTTTTAAATTTAAGATTACTTTTGTGTATCCTTAATTTCTAACTTACTTTGCACCTGATGCTTTTTATCATCACAAAAGACGTTTGTTTTTCATTCCAAATGATTATTGTAACTTTGTACATTCCATTTTCTATGTAATTAATAATATTCAACACTGTTATAAGCAAAACGGAATAAGTAGAGTATATTTATCAAAACTTTAAAGAAGGAAGTAACATGGGGATGTTGTATTTTTTTTGTAGTCTGTTAAAATATCTAAAGAGTCCTTCCGGCCTGATTGGAGTGGAAGGGACTGTCAGACTGTTATTGACAAAATCCACACTGTACTTACACGGGTCTTCTGCTATCCAAGACCTCGGTATCTTCCTTAAACGGTCCCGTGATGCTGGGGATGATACCTACCAGCACGAATGATGTTCCTAAATGCTGGGACACAGGGCACATGGTATAAGAAGGGATGTATTGTATTTTACCACGGTGGTTCAACAAGTGTTAGCAGATGTCTCATTTGTGACTTTGAATCGTTAGATTTAGGACATTCCGTTTACGCCATTGAGCTATTATTACTACGTATAGAGACGACACCACGTATCACCACTATGTCCCATCCAGAATGAGTGCGCGCACACGTAATAGTTCAACGGTTTACTCACAATTTTTGCTTAAAAGAAGTGGTGATGAAATTGTTCAAACCCAAAACCTTTACCTCATAAGACTGGCTCGATTTTAGAGAGAAGAAATTATCATCAAGATTATTATCTTCATAATACTTCCTTAATTCAATTTTTGACAAATATAATCTACCTATTCCAATTTCAAGTTATAAGTCTTCATGTAAATACTACTTTATCTTTCTAATGTACACAGTTTGTAAGGTATTGTGATAACTTAAGGACTACCAAGTCCCGTAGTTTAAGTGTAACTGGGGAAAATTAAATTTTCATAGCACATAAATATAACTGTACAGTTTCGGAGAAGATGAAAATTATTTTGTTTGATTTTTAAAGGGGTAATATGCTGTTGTGTAGATAGGAATGTGTAAAATAGAGTAACATCGACGAGATGCTTTTCATATCTAGAATTCGAGAACAAGAAAACCATGTGTGGAGACTAAGGTGGTATTGTCGGTACTTAGTGAACGGGTCGAGGGCCGTTCGACCACAAGTGAAATACGTCTATGTCCGAAAAGCCCGTAAAACAAAAAAAAGTGTTTTACCACCTTGGCTTTTTGAACCCTCCTTGCTATGTTCAAACCTTTACTTTCCTTGAGCACTCAAATGATAACATTTGATCACACTTTTATTCTATTGATGAACATTTCAAGTTTTGCTTTTACTACTAGCGACAAGCGCATATGACCACTGCCTCGTGATCTCTCTGATCGTAAGCGAAGATGTGGTCGATGGAGAAGCACATTATCCTAGAAGTAACCTTTTCACTGTTGATTTAAAGAACCCAAGGTTGTAGCTATCAGGAAATACAGAATCTGGCAAGGAATTCCACTCTTCCGCTGTCCGTACGATAAAAGTATTGGCAAAATATTTTGTACGTAAGAGTGGGATGTCCACCATGTAGCGAAGGCACGTTTCTACGTACGTCTTTTACAGTTAGCTTCAGAGAAATCTCACCCCGTTTTGGTAGTGACATCACTATCAAAGGGGGTGAGCTTTCTCTGAAGCTTACCATACAAGGTTGTTCAAGTTTTTCTTCACTTTCCCACTCAATTAGTTGTTTGTCTAATCGATTACAATAACTTAGAAAATGACAGAATTGCAATTTTGTATTTTATGGTTTGTGTTCTTTTATGGGCTGTTAAAATAATCAAATGAGTTGTACCACTCTGGGTGGAGCGGAAGAGACTATCAGATAATTTCTAACTAAAACCACTATGTACGGCTGATAATATAGGCTGGCCTTTGCTCCCAGGGTCTCGGTAACTTTTGAAGGTAGTCCTGCAATCCCAAAAAGCATTTGGCCCTATGGGTCATTTTGAAGATACCGTTACTTGAGGCTTTCTTAAAGACACAGGGAAAAAAGCAATCCTCTGTAAAACTTCTTATCTTTATTAGGCTTTGTAAATCTACTGAATCTGAAAGGCATTATTCAATTGGCTGTAAAATTGTACATTTATTTTCATCAGTACATAAAACCTTACCTTTTAGAATATAAGTTAATTTTAACATCGAAATAAATTTCTATACATAGATAAAAATAATATTAAACAATTTGTAAATATTGGTATTACTTGTATTGGTAACCCTGTTCAGCTGTCTGCTTTATTTTAGAATGTGGGGGCGACACTAACGGGAAATGCCGTTAATTTTTGCAACAACAGTATTTAAATGTTTGTTTAAACGTTGATCATCACGAAACTCATTTGACGCTAGTGGGACCCCTAGCATACAAAAAAATTAATGATAGAAGCTTAAATTGGCCGCTAAATTATTATTAATTACAATGATTATTAATTATTGCCCGAACCGTGGCTCAAAATCAGAATTTTTTATCCATTATAGCGACAAACAAGCATAAGGCGTATCAGCAGACCTAATGAAAACGATCACCGTAGCCTATGGACGCCAACAGTGTCGCCAGTTACAGTTATAGCCACTATTCTACTTAGATAATTGTGTCCATTTAATGGCCATGTCCTACTCCTGGGCAAAAACCTCACCCATATTGTTCAAAGAACTTTTTTAAAGAGCTACCTCGAACCAGTGGTCGTCCAGGTCATCTCGTCACCATGATTTTTTAAGATATTGCAATTGAATGTTTGAAAGCCACTTATCAAGAAGGTACATAGTTTGTCAATCTTCTTATGATCACCACTGAAAAAAGAGGCCTGTCCCAAGGGTCATCATCATCAGCTGGAAGACGTCCATTGCTGAACATAGGCCATAGGCCTGTATATAGAGGGCTTCAAATCAAATCAAATAAATTTATTTGGGCTTATTCACAAGAACCCTCTCTTTACCCTACCAAGCAAGTCAACTATGGGTCATTCTAAGTCACATGTGTATTCAAATTTTTGATTCTACGACTACAACAACTGTGTAATTTCCTAGATGCTATAATTCCTCCTAGCAACGCAATGTTCTTGCACACTTTTCTGATTCACGCTGTATGTTATGCCTGCTCTACACTATCGGTGGTAATAGCTGATCGTATGTCTATAGTCAGCACGGCATCGTGCAAACTGCCACACGATTGTCTCTAGTCATCAAACGGCTAACGTACACAATGGTTGTGGAGTAAGAGTTTCTGTTGCAACCATTATTTTGATTTTATGAACTAATTTTTTGTTTAGTTTACCTACACACGCCAGTGTTCAACGCTTCACTATCCGTCGGCGAATGAATAATCGGTGATTTTGTGGGCACGTCAACGCAACTAATTTTGATGCGTGCCACAAAAACTGACAAATTACGGATCGTTGGCGATCGTAGACGATGATTGGCGAGTATATTAATGTGTGTAAATCGTTTGTAATCGCCGATAGCGTAGAGGAGATATTACCACATTACACACTGTGTGTACATCAATATATTATGTGTATTAAAAGCTATTAATTGTTTATTTTTATTATATTCATAAACACTGCTTTTCGCAAAATGATTCATATAAAATCCTTGCTATTTATATTTTTGTCATAATTTTGTTATTAAATTTTACACAAAGCACGATTTTTTTGGTATATTGGAATTGTTGATAATTTGTCCAAAGATTTTATTAATTACGTCAATGAAAATTGTAAATAAATATAAATTTTTGAAATAATTTCTTGTTGTTTTATTTGATTCCAGTTCTAGGGTAGTTTCGCCCATCAATCAATTGCAAATCTATTTAGTCCATCAGATAGAGTAATGAAAAATAATTGACGCTTATATTTCGTTTTTTAATTTAATGAAAATTGACTAAAAAAGGACCCACCTAATTTGAGAGTTGGCTTCAGAAGTCAGAACGAACTAATACAAAACGTGACGAATTGCAAATTTTAAAAGCATTTTAGCTTCGCCAATTTTGATCTACGCTACGTCAAATATTATTTGTTAATCTAACTGACGGACTAATTAAATTCTTTTAATGGACAAGCCTTGCCCCTGTTTCAACTACCCACCTCAGTCGACAATCCAAACTTATTTATTTATTTTATTTATTTTTCCATTAACACATACAATTGCTATTACAGGTAATACCCAAGCTAACAAAAGTAGTCATAAATTAGTTGTCTGCCCAATCCCAAGTCACGGGTCTGGGTAAGAAGTACACGTTACGTAGTGGTCAACTCACTAAGTGTCATCCTCTGGAATTCCGCCAAAGAGCAAGAAAATAAGTCTAACCGCCGAGAGACCCTATTCAGTATTCCTACTGCGCGAACCGTAGGTGCGAACCGTAATAAATTTGTACGGGAAGACAAAACTTTAAAAAGTGCCTGCCTCGGTCCCAATCGTAACCTCCTGTCTGGGACAAGCAATCCCAACGATGCCAATATTTGCGGATTATATTAATTTACATCATTCTCAGGCTGACTTAACCCATAGTGGACATAGGGCTCTTCTTGTTTATGCCAAACTGCACATTCATGTGCCAGCTTCATCCAGGCTATTCCTAATCTTACAAGCTGGAACCAATAAAATCGTCAACTGTTTACCTTTTCTCAACTTTGCTGAGGTCGGCTGCCAGTCTGACTGGATGCAGCGTGAATATTAGTGGCCATTTTACAAGGAGCGACTTCCTATCTGACCTTCACAACCCAGTAACTGGTGCAATGACATTTGGTAAAACTGAATCAGCTGAACACATTTCATTGAAATGGATTGGGTAGTTTCTTTTTAGTTTCGAACGAAGGATGACTAAAATATTGAGACACTGGTCTCGTAAGGTAGGTCGACATGAAACGTTTGTAAGTCAACTAAATAGTCTTCAGTTTTTTTATTTAGTTAAGAACTTTATTTGAAATGCTTCTATGACCCCAATAGTATAGGAATATGTGTGGAGTACTTTATATTAGTCAGTATCATAAAACTAGTAAGTTTATAAGAGCTCTCTATGTCACTGGGCTGCAGCTGAAAATCAGCGTAGGTGGCAAACTTTACGTTGCCATTTGGCATTATGCTGAGCTGAGGCCCTTGGGCATTGAATTGTTAAGTTATTATTTCTTTTATTCTTACTGAATCACTTTCCTTATAACTTTATTTGTATTGTTTAGTTTTTAGTGCCAATAAACGCAATTTTCCTTCTTTCACTCTCTATGTTCATCAAAACCAACGGCGATATTGAGCCCATACAAAAGTATGCCTACCCAGTAAACCCCACTCCCGATTATTTTTGGATTCATAAGTTTTGAACGCCAGAAACTTTGGACGAAAATGCGGATTTCGTATTTAGATAGATCTACCCCAGAATGCTTAGAAAGTACCAAGTATTTTTACACCAAAAAAGCTCATACTTTAATGTCTCAATTAATTTTACTATATTGTAATACTGAAACGTAAAACTAACGAAAATAGTAGTAATAAAATGAAATAATATCGCAGAGGTGATATAGAAGACTGGATATGACAGGAACTCAAAAGGTTACATCAGAACTTGAAGGAGTTGGCGGGGTTTCACGAAGAGTGGAAAGAGTGAAGGGGAGCTTGCCCCAGGCGTGGAATAGAGCAGCCCTTTAAAAAAATACACTAAAATCTTTTTTTTACTTTTACTGCATTCAGTTAAAACGAAAGAGACACAGTACCTACTTACCGAAATCCAGTGAGACAAAGACATAATAGAATAGTAACCTACATCTGATCTAATCCAATCCCAGGTGCAATCTAAAATCCAATCAAGCTGGTTCCAGTCCAATATGTCGCGACTGGATTTACCGTAATTCTTCTATCGAGACTACTTTGTCTTACAATGGATCGATATGCGCCTTACTTTTTTAAAGCACTGGAAAGTAACGTAGGTACCTAAGTAATGTACCTTACAATGCATCAGAGTAAGTTGCCATAGCAGTGCCTCAGGGCTCTTTCGTGTAACACTACGGGCCACACACACGGGAAATGACGTTAATTATAGTATTCTGTAAGTGGACGTTTATACGGAATTTTAATAAATATTATCATGAAAATGAACGGAAAATGTCGTTAGTGTGGGTCGGTTGTTGATGAAGATAGCAGACAGTATTATATAGATAGTCAGTCAAATAATAAAGTAACCTGGGTTTGAACACACGACCATCTACGTTGAGGCAGTTACTAATGAAAAATCCCATAACTTTACCTGACTTTTGGAACCGCACTATGACCTGTTTCATAAGTGACCAACCAGCGAACTCCAACCCAATTAATAATTTAAGTCATCAGAGGAAAAGAAAAGTTATTTAAAGTTATATTGGGGAATATCTTCGAAAAATTAGCCCGAGTTTAAACATAGCCATAGAAATAGAGCAACCCCAGAAACGAACGATAATTATTATCGTTCGTTTCTGGGGTAACCAATTGATGAAGCTCGTCGTACTACCTTGCTTCTCCAGCAAAAATATTGATATTTCTTCCACAATATTTGAACACATATTTAAAAATAGACGCAACCTAATTGTCTTCTATGAATGAGTGAAGAATTATGAGCACACTGCAATTAGAACGCGCTAGAAAAATCAAATTAAAACCTCTAATGAACAAACATAGCGGGAGGCGGTTGCCGGTTAGTAGCACAGAGTAGGCAAGAAACAGATACTTCGAGAAGAGATAGTAGTAGATTGTCCTATTTATCTTGGAGAAAAGCAACGTAGATAATTCATTTGCGTAGCCTTTGCCCAGATATTTTCTTTAGCTATGACAAAATGTATGACTTTGCTTTACAAAAATATAATTTAATATTATAATATTTTATATTATAACTAGAGATGAGTTCACCAAAAAAAAATGGACTGTATCTGGAACTGAATGAAATATTGTATAGTCAGCATCAAAAGTTGCTGACCACAGTTTTTCAAAATCGCTGTTCATCGTGATAATACCTCTAACGATACGGTGTTCAGCCTTTTCCCAACAATATTGGGGTTGGCTTTCAGTCGAACCAGATGCAGCTGAAAATCAGAATTTTACATGGAGCTACTGCCTACCAGACCTCCACAACCCAGTAACTGAGAAATACGATAGTAAATAATTATTGTATTCCAGTCTCTTCATAAAATATGCAAAAGAAAATCCCAAGTTACCAAGAAAAAGCTTCTTTTAAAAATCCTTTATTTCTTTATACCTACTCTGTGCAACGTTATTCAGAGTGTTCCCGTCGCATAGTTAGTCTCCGCAGCTTCCGCCAGAGGCGCTGCCGCGCGCCACAAAGCTTCAGAAGAATTTTATTCTGCCTCAACTCTGCACCAATTATTTACCATGCCACGATGCCGCATTGATTCCTTTTGTTTGCTATGCTAATGAAGGACGCAGGTGTGGTTATTTTATTTTTTAAATTTAAATATATTTTACAAATTAAGTATGTGTTGGGGAGTTAATGCAAATTAGGGCAAACAATGGTGCAAAGCATGGTTTTCGGACACACAATGTTATTACAGTTTTAATAACAGTTAGACATAATTATAATTATTATTCCTTTGTCAGTATAGACGAAGCAGGTACCAACCTATTTTATTATCACATAAGACAGTTATATTATTGTATTCCTATCGTAAGTATTGATTGATCTACTTATCTTTTGAACTATGGGGAGATCTTTGACTCATTTATGAGGGGCCACACTATAGGAAAATGCGATAATTTTCATGAAACAGTTCTTTTATTCGTATAGCTATTAACACCTCAAAATACCATGTCACAAACAAATATAATAAATAATTGTCAGCAAGATTAATCTCTAAAATGAAATATACCTAATCTAAAAATCCAGTACAAAATTCAATCTCCAAATAATTTAAAACGACAACAGAAATGAAATACAAATAAAACATCGACATAAGCAAGCAATCGGCTGAGACGTAGATAAATATGTCGTACGGAACCCTCGACACTATAGCGCAAATCGGTCGTATACCTACCTAAGAATCCCGTTTTTCCCGTGATTGAGGAGCCCCGGATTGAGGCGGGATTGAGCCGGGATTTACCGTTGGAATCAAGTCGGCAAGAAAATGTTTTCGTTCTGCATAGTGCAGTAAGGGTAAGCTCATAGCAAATTTAAAAACGCTCGCTAAAATAAGTGGCTTCATACCACATGAATTTTAAATTTCCCGTGTAATACAATATAATACGTGAATAATAGCCATAGGCGATCCTCAGGGTTAAGTCCTGGAAGTGCAGTAGAAAGGATATACCCGAAAACTCAATCAAACCGCTAGGCATTCGATGGCGGGCGAATAGAAATTCCGTACCCCAGTAGTCCCATTGCCTAGTTCCATTATGGCACTATTGGGATTTCTTTTCTCCCAGTAGTTAGTTCCATTGAATATATTTGAGTCACCTGAACCTATACATGGCATCGAAAGTCCCTGAGATGCGACGTCGCATCGTATCGCAATGTGGCTTTGTTTGGGAGCCCTTAATTACCACTCAAATGTACTTAATGGAACTAATGGGATCAGGTTAGAAATATACTAGTTTCATGGAACTACTAGGAGAAAAAAATCCCAGTAGTTCCATAATGGAACTAGACAATGGAATTTCTGGGATACGCCGAAAAATTGCCGCAATTTATGTCGCAGTGTGCGCTTAGCCTAATTTCCCAGGTATGCCTCGAGCTACGGATTTACAATTGACAGAATTGAAGTTGTTTATTATTATCCCCTTTGTGTGTCTGCTTTGTTATTGTATAAAACTGCTTCTTCACTGCTTTTTCAAGAAACACTTTGTCTCTACAACTGTCGTTCATTTGCTGCTTCTTTTTAATATTGTTGAATTATATCGTGTTGTTTTATTATGGGTCTGACATCAAATAACAAGAAATTTTTTGAAAACTTTTAACGTTATATTGAGTTGTATCTATACTACTATAAAAAGAGGCCTTTGTTTGTATGTAGCGGATAATCTCTGCATCTTATAATCCGATTCTGATGACCCTATTTTTCTAGTAGGAAACTAAATTATTCCGGAGTACTGTAAGATATTATAATTTTGACAGTCCTCTCGAGTGCTAAGTACATTCGCAAGAATGCTCATTACAAGTTTATCAGAAACTTAAAATATTTACAAATGACAGATACTCACATAAACAAACACCCAGACGCGGAACAACTATGTACTTGCCTACCCGTACAAATATTTGTTCCATGCGGAGATCGAACCCGAAAACACGCAGCGCTGCAGTTCAATTGTTCAGCCACTGCGCCAAACGTGCCATCAATTTTATTTTCCTGTTTTTAATTGGATTTTATTTATCTGGTACATGAAGTTCTTTTCATTGGCTCTTAAGTTTGATTTGGACACACAAATTATTAATGATTTTGATTGATTTGATTTAAATACGGACCTAAATACCACTTTAAAGAACTCAAGCCGAAATCCAAATAAAAAAAAACAGCTCTATTCCCTCGCTTTTCGATACCGAACGAATGAAAAGAGTACCTCCGTCCTCTGTTACTATGAACATCAATTTGCTTTTGGCAACCAGGTACCACGGGCTTTGTAAAGCGAGCAAATACCACAAATCCTTGGGGCTTAGGTAAAAGTAACCTCACAGTATTGCTGGCAATATTAGATACTTATCTTACTATTAGAAATGTTGGCGGTTGGGACATTGTAGGTATTCGTTTTTCGATTTTTGTATGTGCGCAATTCAGTTTTTCTTAGACGTTTTTACAAAAAAAAAAAAAAAAAAATTAATAGCATAAGTCGTAGCTTTTCCTGAAAGAGTATGTATTAAATGCTTGTCTTATGCAATGAACGATGGAAGGATCATCGTGGATTTTAGTCAGTACAAGTCTGACATTCCTTCCCGCCTCGCCCTGGGTACGAGGTCTCATTCGATAATTATACTACGTTAAGAAAATTGGGATCGGAGTCTTAGCTGACTTTCACGGCTCCAGCCTGGTGTCAGCAGGTACACTTGACCTGCTTATCTTGTCGGTAAGGGTACCACGGCTGGCAGGAGGTAGATGTAAAACTCAGTCGCATTGGTAAAAAGGAGTCTTACAGCAATAAAATAGAGAAAAAATACTGGGTAGATGATGATACTCATCAAATGCTAATGTTATATATATATTTCCATGAGACCGTATATATAGAAATCATCATCCACAGCTGAGCTCGACTCACACTCTTAAAAATAAATCTCTCTGCCTTACAAAATACATAAGCCACGATCTTCAAAGAACCAGCTAGCTTAGAATCACCCTGCAAAATTTAACATTCAAAACCTGAAACGTGCTTCAGAAAACAAGACCTTATTTGCATAGGAGTACAAAACACAACGCTCCCAAAACTGCATACAAATAAAAGAGGCAACTTTAGATAAACGTAGGCTCCAAATTTTAAGATGCACCAACATTGTGACATATACATCCACAAAGTTAGCAACAACGGGGTACCCACAATTAACAATGCAAATTTACCGAGTGCGAAAGCTGTTCTGAATTTCATACAGTGAATACATATGGTAATTGGGGTTGCACATGAGAAAAACGTTCAGTAGAGGGTTGTTAAGATCTCAAAGGAAAGATTCTTCTAGAAGTAAGTTTTGTCTTGTATGCTCGAATGTAGTTTTGAAGTGTAGCTTAAAATATACAGTTTATTGCGTTTTTGGAAGAGTGAAAAGAAAGGTATATAGTAACAATTTTTTTTTACTTTGCAATATCATCAAATAAGTCCTCCCACCTCTTACTGTCAGACTTGTACTGACTAAAATCCACGGTGTCCTTCAATAGCCCTTTATAATCCGGGGTCTCGGTGATGGAATGAGTCCCGGGACCCCGGCAGGCTTTGGCTCTCTGAGAGGGGGCCCCGTCATTAAGATGTTACTAGATATTAATATCATTCATAAATCTAGTAACATTCTATCAAGTGTTAAAATGTCCACATGTCATAATAATCTAATGTTGGGCGGTACTTTGCGGAAATCCACGACATAAAATGTTATGAAAAAAACGAGTATCAAGTTTTAATTCCGCGACAAAAATCCAGGTTTGGATGCAGGAAGCAGTCCCAAGGATTAGTTACGCTACTTGATACGAGATGGCGCTAGTTGCAGGTGAAAACCATGAAAACAAATCAACTACTTACATTGTGTGTGTGTGCTGAGGATGACTGTGAAACTCTACTGGACCCCGTGAGTAAAAAAGTGCATAAAAGTTGACACGAAACTGTGAGTTTAAGTGTTAAATAGTAATAGTGCAAGGCAAGGGGACTAATTCATTGCATCGAGTTAGTAAAATACAGTGTGCGATAGGTGAAGGATTTACCACCAGTCATGAATCTATATTGTATTTTTTCAAAAATAAGACCTTTGCTTATTTACTGTCACTCATTAGTGCTAGCGCCTCGTATTAAAAAGCGTCATTTCACCAGCGATATTGCTATCAACCTCACAGACTTACAGCGACCGAGTATGTTACTTTTATAACTTTAAGACGATCATAAAATTATCGCCAAGTCCCAGGAAGCGAGTCTCCGAGAGAACTTCACAATTACTTAGATTTAGACTTTAAGAGTGAAGTTTAGTCGGAAGTACTTCACAGTTTAATTGCTTTAGTTAAGTGAAGTATGAGATTTTTATGGTGATAATTTCTTTTTATCATTATAGATATTTTGGTGGAAAAAAATATTCAAGTGAGTGATGGAGATTATTGACGTTTCCATCGCTTATAAGACTAGAGACTTCAGACACTTACGAAATTAAGGAGGTTACTGATGGCGGAATGCGACGCAATTCGACCGATTTCAACTACAAGTAAAAATCATCCTTATCACTACGACAAGTGACATAAAACGTACGATTTTCTACGGGTACATGAAAAACAAAACACGCTTGCCACAACGACGTAAGTCAGTCGAATTGCAACATTACATCGTAAGTAGCAAGGACTTTTATTATCATTTATCATCTATCAGTAAGTAAATATTTCTGGTCGCATGAATCGCGCCATAGGGAAGCTCCCATAATGTGAATGTTTATCAGTCTATTACGAGTACCTTTTCACGCCATAACAGCTGAACGGACCGATATGCATATCGAGCCTATCAGGTTATTTAATAGGATAACTTTTACTCAATAGCACATCGGGTAATTATCGTCCTAAATGCTGCCAAATGAAGTAGATACTTCATAAAATTCAAATTAGGTCACTAGTATCAATATCGTCTATCCTCTCGCGTGTATGGCTCCCTAATCCCTCTCCCTCCGACAAAGGGAGGGCTTCCCTCACATTATTTAGATAAAGCCCTACATCCCTCCGTTGTTGTGCCATTAAGCTGTAGGTAATGAGTTGACATGTTCATTATAATGTAATTAATTATATCTGTATTAAGTCTTTGTTGTATGATGTTAGGGTAAGTGATATGTGTTGTGTTGCTGACTTGTGTGTAGTGGTTAGTTTGAAAGTAGCCGATTGTGGGCTCTTGGGTTCGAGGTTAATCAAGCTTACTTTTTCTTTAGCAGGAATTTCTCTAGGGGTAATTTTAAAGAAGCAGTCGACGGTGCGTTGTTTCACGAGGGTCTTAAGGAACTGTTAATCTGTCGGTGCCTCCATAGAGGGCCAAACGCCAGTCTGGGTTATGGGACTGTTTATAGAGGAGGAGAATTATGGAGGTCAGAAATTATCTCAAGGAAAAAAAATGTAATTCATATAGCCTGTGGTACAGGCAGTATCTTCACTAAGAGGCAATTACAATTATATAGCTATCTATTAGTTAATATTTAGATAGATCCCAATATTAATTTCTATATCCAAACTTGCAATCATACAAAATTTACCTGTATACGATATTAGTATAGATAAACATATTAACACGAAATGTTATTCAAAAACATAATACTGAACACAACAACATGATATAGCCATGTTACCCATGCCAATAACATGAATGCCACCAATTTTCAATATGCAATTTTTCAATTATCCGTAACAATTTCGTGTATCGTCCATTCCATTGTCAGATCAATTTATTAATTCAACAGAATAAAGCGTTTTCACAATAACATGTCCAATTTATGTGTCCACTAGTGAAATAACAATAGGTTTCAAACTGTACACGGGGGTAGAGTTCTGAGGGCGAAAATGGCAACTTTTAATGGGCCCACCGGGCATACAATTTTGTGCATTTTGGAACAAATCCAACTTATATGCAAGTTGTATTCGAAACTTTGTAATATACATTATCCATTTAGGGTTTACCGTGTAAAAATGTTTTGTACTATTTTTATGCGGTTAAAAGAGGTTAAATTATTTATTGTTTTTAACCCCCGACGGAAAAAGAGGGGTGGTATAAGTTTAACGTGTCTGTCTGTCTGTCTGTCTGTGGCATCATAGAGCCCGAACAGATGAAGCGATTTCAATTTAGTTTTTTTTTTGTATGAAAGGTGACTTACCTGTTAGTGTTCTAAGACATGTTTGATGAAAATCGGTTGAGCCGTTTAGAAGTTGTGGGGGTGAAAGTGGGGAAAGGTAATCGAGGGTCTGCAAATATACTCGAGTTGGGTATCAAATGAAAGGGTACTGAAAGGGAATATTGATGACTTAATCGGGAGTACTCTTAGCAACATAAAATGATATAAGTATGTACCTGTAAAAAGTATAAAATAAATTTAAAAATTAAAAAAACCCCCGACACAAAAACCAAGTTCCCTTTAAAAAGTAAAAAATAATAAAAACTCGTCGCGTTGGGGGACTGCAAAAAAACAGGAGATGATAAATAATTTGGAACAGTCCCCCAACGCGACGGTTTTTTATTATTTTTTACTTTATAAAGGGAACTTGGTTTTTGTGTCGGGGGTTTTTTAATTTTTTTTTATTGATAGAGTAAAGTTGTTTTCGCGTGTTTCCTTTTGTCATGTCAATTAACATTTATTTCATTACCATTGCTAGGTAATGAAATAAATGATAATTGTTATGATTAATCGCTACGCTTGAATATAGTACAGTTTTAATATTTTCTAGTAGTAGTAGTAGGTAGTCCGTGTCATACGTTTCTTTACGGGGTTTTTCCAACAGACTCAATGGCAGCCCGGAATCGGATCAGTCTCCGGATGAAAGCAGTAAGCTCATCCCTCATTACACGAGATCAAACACAACTGAAGACATGAGTGTACGTCTCCGCCTAACGCTGAGAAAATCAATATTGTATTTATTGAAATACTTTAGTGTTATGAACATTATGTAGATAATTATAAATGAGATTTTCTGGGAATTAGGTCGGTAGTAATGATAAATAAGTCGGAAACATATATAATTCTTTTTTTTTTCTGAACTAGATGGGTCTTTTGGGACATTGGTACGGTGTTGAGGTATTAAAATAATATGAATAAAATATTAACATAGTTTTTACTTCCATACCAACAAACTTTGACAGCTTTACTTAAAGGCGCTCCCTCACCGGGAGCATTCGCGTGTAATGTGACATCAAAGTGCGCATTCTGATGCTCGATTGTCCTCCGTCACTGATGAAATGTTCGTATCTGTAACGTTGCATAACAGGTGAAAGCTCGCGATGAGGGAGCGCCTTTAGGACCGTACTCAACTGTCTGGGCCTATAAAGAGGGCCAAATGCCTGTCGGGGTCGCGACATTCTAATCAGGTAACTGTCATCCTGGTATTTAAAAGACAATTGAAGGAAAACACGTTGGATTTTAGTTAGTACGAGTCTTACAGCCCATTCAGCTCTACCCAGGACGAGAAGACTTATTTGATGATATTACAAAAAATCACTGACTGACATGACTTAACTCAGTCTAACAACAGTGATGCCAAAAATAGAGTTAAAAAACGGTTGTCTTTATTATTCTGGACTCAACGCAGGATATTCTATATTTATCTATTCTCCTAAACGTCGTTGGACATCGAACATCTCTCATACTTGTCATTTGATATGGCCCAAAACTGTTCGGGAATCTCTGGCATGTAATAAATTTTGTTACATTGTCATACTAAATATGTACCTATGTGCAAAATGCTTCGCAAAATGCGTCTAATTTAGTAGTTTATTTATTTAGTTAAATTAGTGCAACATAAGGCTTTAATGTTTCCATGTACTGGGCCACAGGCCTCCTCTCTGTGAGAGGGAGAGGGCTGTAATCCACCATGCGGACCCAGTGTGGGTTGGTGAACGTCACATGCCTTCCATTTTTTGGTTTCAGAACATGCCAGTTTCCTCACGATGTTTTAATTCACCGTTCTGAATGCAATGATGATGAAATAAATTACCGTGGCGGGGTTCGAATCTACTACTACTATCTACAAATCGTTAGTCATGGCTGTTACTACTGGGTCGCCACAGGCTTTCGCCTCATTTGTAAACTCACATCTTTTCCCATGAGGGTAAGTATCAATCCTTAGGTACTGCTTTCATCCACGTTCATACATTTTACTTGACTGGCCTGTTGGTCTAGTGGTTAGTGACCCTGACTGATATGCCGGAGGTCGTGGGTTGGATTCCCACCCAGGACAAATGTTTGTGTGATGAGCATGATCATTTGTTCTGTGTCTGGGTGTAGATTTATCTATAATATGTATGTTTTTAGAAATATATAAGTATGTTTATCAGGTACCTACCCATAACACAAGCTCTGCTTAGCTTGGGACTAGATGGCGTTGTGTGATAGTTGTGGAATATTATTATTATTATTTAGTCATATAAGCTCGAACGTCTCATTTATATCCTGGTCAATATAGTAAGTTTCTAACAATGCCACTACTACCGTCCAGGTTTAGTCCAAATCCACATTTACTCGTCTAAACGAAAAAAGCATTAGGTACCATTACGAAAGAAGTGACTGATAAGTAACATTATTCTTTCATTCAGCTTCTGAAGAGTACTTTATTAAGTTATTCAAGATCCTACCGTCTGCGAGAACAAAGGAGACTGTTTCATCTTAGTTCAGCGCAAACGTTCAATAGCGGCTTAAGGGCATAATTAATCATTGGCATTTAGAGGTCATTGTCCTCGCCGATTAAGACGATGATTACGTCACGAATTTGAGATTTTGTTTGTGTTTGTTGTTGGATTAGCTCGAACTAGTATTATTGTTGACCAGCTTTTACCAGTGGCTACGTTAATTCGGAATTGTAGCATGTTGCGCTATCCTCACGGAGGCGATAGGCGGCGACCTCCCGAGCCCGGCATTTGTCGAAGCCATGTTGCGGGGCGAGACAAAATGGAAAACAGTCGCCTCCTATTACGAAGCAGTCATGCTAGCAAAGGAAGCGGCGGTCGCCATGTGGCTGAGGGCAGCATCCACCTCACAACACAGCCGCCGCGGGAGAGTCCACGGCATTGGACGTCGGAAACCTGCCGGGGTCGCCGAACTGTCTCATAAGGTAACCGTGACCCTGGAAAGTAAAGGGCTATTGAAGAATTACCGTGGATTTTAGTCAGTACAAGTGTGACGGTCCCGCTACTAGTCACTCTATTTACAAATCGTTTATGGAATAAAAATAACTTAGTTTTAAAAGAAATTTCTATTTTGTTAGTCGGTAGCTTTACTTTTTAGTCCAGAAAGTAACGAACAATATTCTGAAAACCGCATCATAATTCGTTAAGCCAAACGCGAGATAATTGCGGACAAAAATAAAAACATAGACACATATAGATAGGTCTAATTAAGAATCTTTTTTTAAGAGTCAAGGAAAGATGAGGTTCCAGCATCATTCAAGAACATACAATTCAAGCTAAGCAACACACATTTAAATAATGTCCAAGTAAATTCTGCATCTGTATCACGTGGCCATACGTTATCTCTGACAATGGACACATGATGTATCGGCGGCACACTGTACCCGTATTTTAATGTCCCCTGTAGTCCAGTGATTAATCATTTTCGGGCTCGACCTCTGACCTCTGTCCTTCCCGTGGAGGTCAAACCGTTCTTTGCAAAGGACATATTTATGGGAAAGACAAAATGGGGATTTTAAATCATGTTTTTGATGCATTGTTTTTGTGGATCAGGATTTATTTTTTGGTAAAGGCCACGTTTCAATTAAGCAAGTTATTTGTATCATCGTCATCGTCATGATACAAGGTGCAAATTTTATTCAACTTAAACAAACATGCATATAAGTTACAAGTTGTAAGTAGGCAGTTTAAACTTGTACATTATGTTTTCTTTTTCCAATTTGAGTAACTTGTTTAGGGCCAAAGCCTGCCGGGGTCGCGGAACTGTCTTACTATGACGTTACTGTGACCGCGGAATGTTAACTCTGTTGAAGGACACCATGGAATTTAGTCAGTACGAGTCTGACAGTATGTCCCATCCTGCCCTGGGTTTTACATTTTACAATACTGGGTTACGAATTTGGATAAAAATTGCAAATCGTATGCTTTATAACTTGAACAAAGTGTGCAAGTTAAAAGTCGCAAGTAGTTAGTATGAACCTGCACTTTTTTTTTGTTTGCTTTATGATCTATTATTCGACAGGAATATCTCAAGATATCGTTGCACACCTAAGCACACCTAAGCACACCTAAGCGTAATTAGTTGTGCGGACTTGCCTACAATTTTCCCATCATTTTCAAAGATACACAAAATCTTTGGTAATCTCCTACAATTTCACGATATCAACAAGCCACATAACATCTCAACAAAAATCACAGATTAAAGAGTCCGTTAACGTAATAATGAGGGGAAGCAGACCACCCCCTCGTCTGGCTAAATTAGGACAGTTGCCACCATCATACACTTATTTACGTCGCCTAATCTTATTTCAACTTAATTTGGGCACGAATTTACGACAAAATATGTTAATTTGTATTGAATTCAGGGGACACTCGGTAAGGCGGGTTGTGTATCATGAGATTAGCGATAGCGATATAATAATAATAATAATATTCCACAACTATCACACAATGCCATCTAGTCCCAAGCTAAGCAGAACTTGTGTTACGGGTACTAGACAACTGATAAACATACTTATAATTATATTTCTAAATATACATACATATTATAGATAAATTACACCCAGATACAGAACAAATGATCGTGCTCATCACACAAACATTTGTCCTAGGTGGGAATCGAACCCACGACCCCCGGCATAGCAGTCAGGGTCACTAACCACTAGACCAACAGGCCAGTCACGATCAGCGATGAGTTGATGTTTAAGGTAAGTTGGTTTCCTCAGAGCATTTTATGTTCTAAACTTTGTATCCACTAGCATTGTTTCCTGTGACAAACATAGAAATTAACAAATGCCCAGACCCGGAACAACTACTTGTGAGCCTTTTAATATTTTTTTCGTGTAGGGATCGAAACTGCGACACGTTGCGCACGATCTCTCAGCCACTGCGTCTTACTATGGCCGGCAAAAGTTATAAGAAATCATTCTACTTTTGAGTTCGAGGTTTTTTTCGTTCGAGTTTAGAGTTTCAGGTTGAGATGATGACGATGATAATCCTACTTTTTACGGGATATTATACGAATTTTAGCCTCGGTGGGAAACTAATAATAAAATTAATTCGAAGCCGCGAGTAGGTAGCAGTTGCTATGGTTCGGTTGCAAAGAGCTTCTGATGTACTGAAACAGATAGTTGTTTAACTTTAATTTTTCACAACACAAAGTTTTAGAGCTCCAAAAAGGAAATCGTCTTTCTTTTGCATCACTCCGTAGTATAAAACAAAGTCGCTTCGCGCTTTCTATCTGTCCCTATACAGGGTGAATTTTTCAACTGGGCGTGGATGGCTACTTTCGAAACTATGAGGAATATCGAAAAACATTGAAAGGAGTCTCGAGGCCGATTTTGACAAAAACTAAAACTGCATCATTGGATTTTCGAAAAATCAAAAATCGTGGTCAGGAATCGAACCCGCTGATTTTGGAAAAAAAATCACACCCTGTATTATTATACTGTTCGACAGTGTTGCTAATAAGGATCAAATTCTGTGAAGTAATCATATACGGCAAACTTAAGGAAATGGCTGATTTTTATGAAATTGCTATTTTTCCATGTTACTTTACATCTACTGAGCCATATTTTATTCGAAATATAAAATTTCATTGTTTCCAATGACTCACTTATTTTGACGTTTCAACAATCCCACTGTACTTAGCAATACGACATTATTGAGTTGAACTAAAAATATCATTATTTTAAAGAAGAAACGGTAACTTATGTTTCAAATACAGTCTTTGCCTTGAAGATTAATCAGTTTTTTTGTAATTATACGTTTTCCTTAAGTTTGCCGTATATGATTACTTCCCAGAATTTGATCGTTATTAGCAACACTATCGAACAGTGTAATAATACAGGATGTAATTTTTTTACCAAAATCAGCGGGTTCGAATCCTGGCCAAGATTTTTGATTTTTCTAAAATCCAATGATGCAGTTTTAGTTTTCGTCAAAATCGGCCTCGAGACTCCTTTCAACGTTTTTCGATATTCCTCATAGTTTCGAAAGTAGCCATCCACGCCCAGTTGAAAAATTCACCCTGTATAAGCGTAGGTATTCGAATTTCGATCGTTAACTGTTTTAGAATCAGTATCATTACTAGTTAAGTACTGCATTGACATGCTATAAAAAATACGAATACTAAACGTATTCGTATTTTTATAGGTTACAGTAATACTGTATATGTAGGTTGTTACGCAATATTTTAATACATAATTAAAAAGAATTTAATAATAATTAAGTATACAGTGGCTGAAGAACTAAAGTGCAATCTGTGCTAAAGTGTTCTACATCGCGCAATCGAAGTAAATCCACGAATTACAACACATTGAATAGGTAACAAAATCAATAAAAATAAAAAAGAACAGGTATTCGGACAGCAAAATTCGGGCAGAAAGCCCACCAGACTTAACACCCATCTGTTCAAAGTACCTTCGTTTTCAAAGAACTCTCCACTCTGTTCCTCAAACTCTCTAATCATTGTGTTATTATTTCACATGCATTAAAATAAAAAGCATGCGAACTAAACTATTGAATGTACTTACCAAAGCGGCAACCCGGTGCTGTTGCTGCTATTCAGGACCTCATTGTAATTCTGTTTTCTTGTTTGTTACACAAATCACTTATTGGATACACTACCTACAAAATTACTGTATTTTTTTGAAAACACAAGGCACAACCAACACTTCACAGGGGTAAAACACATTGAATTTATGCAGTAACTAATAAAATGTTTTTAACACTTCACTTTTAACAATTTTAGCCATATGTCCCGGATAGAAATGACCGCGCCTGTACATTGATGGCTATTTTTCAATGTTTTTCCATTGTAAGATTTTTCGCACTTAATCACTGTAACAATATTAGGTCCAATGTATTTTTCGGCACATTAAGCAAGCGAGAACAACCGGTACTTTGCTTAGAATAGTTCTTAATCCGCGGAAAACTTTTTATTAAAATAATTCAATAATTTTAATAAAAATAACCGGAATGAATACGTTTTACGATTGTACTGATATCAAGAAAACTATTGACAGCGCACGCGAAACCATAAACAAATGACGCGCGGTGGGCTCTGCTGTCATTCTTAATTTAAAAAATTAAGGGTATGTTTTTTTTTCATAATTCAATCTTTAGGTTGCCAATTCACATACCAATTTTGAATTTAGAAACACAAAAGTAGTTTAGAAAATAATTACCTAGTTATCGTAAAATTGTTTTCATGAAAGTTATTTTGTTCTTAATTTTTTGGGTATATTGGTTTTGATAATTTTATAGGTCGTGTTTTAACCATAAATGTCATTCAATATTAAAACTGTCTCATTTATTGATATTAAAAACTGCCTTACTTTGGCTGATTTGTTACCTTTTTTTATCATGGTAAAAATCATCAAATTTTAATTGATCCCACCCAGAGCAGGGCGGGAGAGGCTATTACACTTGTATTGAATAAAATCCACGGTTTTTTTTTTTTTGGTATTTTTCTTTCCTTCCAACGGAAAAGGCGAAGGGCATAAGCCCATACAGCCTGGTCTTATTTCAATTCAGTCTTCAGTATTAGTATTATTCGAGGCCAATAATGGCCTTGTCTTGCGTAAATTTTCCATTTCTTCATATCTGGTATATTTTTTATGTCTTATCCGTGTTGTAGTTACAAATCAGGTAGAGGTCTATTCCGGGGTAGTGCTTTTTCAAATATCTTCAATAGTATTCTTGATTAAATCATAAATGGGATAAAATGTTTTATTGTTCTTGAGCAAATCCTGAGTTCTTCATAAGTTCTTTACGTTCCAGGGGATCACGGTAGTGAGATAAGTCCCGCGACCCCCGCAGGCTTTTTAAGTGCGTCCAAGGGGAGAAATCACATGAAGGGTTTGCTTACATCTAACATAGAAGAAAAAATCAATTTTATTGCTTACATCTTTATCTGAAAGTACCTTCATTACATACATAATATTTCTCGTCCACTGCTTGAATATCTCATTTCTAGGCTACACAATTATTGCCTTTGATGTCGTCCGCATTAAATGCACGGAGAAAACTTGAAGGAAGCCGAACATCAAACGTGCGTTATGTTCGGATGTTTCCGATTTGGTCACATGGATTACTTGTGTGTGAACGTGTTGATGTTCCATGAGGTACGGAATACATGTCGCCTTCTTTGGCCCTGAGAGGATTCTTTGGCCCTTGTTTACGGAAGTATGTCAATTACATAACAGGAAAGATTTGAAGTTTGCGTTTCTTTACATAAACAAGGTTAAAATCTAGTACTTTGGCGTATATACCAGATTTTGGACATTTAGAAATGACTTCTCTGTCCTGGGTGGAGCCGAAAGAGTGTGAAGCCTATCCTTCAGTTGCCTTTGCGTTCAGGTTCACGGCAACTATAAGTTTGTGAAAGAAATAAAAACGGGCAACGGCATCACAGCTTAGGTTTTCCGTAAACCCCGCGGTGATGACTTAGCAATGCCACTGTACTCCGCCAGCCAACGACCCTGGTGTGGCTTACGGCGGTAAACCACCGTTGAAGTCCGGCGCCAAACATATATTTTACTGTGTTCCTACAATGTGCATACACGTACAATTTCTTCGGAACGTCTCTGCTTCTCGGCTTGTTGGAGGGCAATGGCATTTTCAATCTTAAGGTCCGTACACACCTCAGAACGCAAGTGTTGCTTAAAATCAGTTTCAATCAATCCAATGCCTTAAAACTAGTTTTAAGTAATGCTTGAGTATTGAGTGACCTTCTAAATTACTCTTGCTATCTTACTGCTTGAATATTTGAAGTTTAACAATACAAATCTTACCGGAAACCTAGTGTTCCGCTTGTTATTTTGGTCCACTTGACATATTTTTGTGGCTGTAAGGTTGAACTAAACTTGCCCTAGTTTAGAGGTAGTACAATCCAATTCAGTCTTTTACTGCAGTTCAAGAAACCACTGGCTTTTAGGCACGTATAGAAAGCTGTTAAAAATACTCCTAACGCTGGAAAACTGGCTTAATACGAGAGGGAAACTCTGTGGAATTCAATGGTATTACTTACAATGTTATGCAAAATATTTAGCCTCAGTTTTCTACATCAAAGCCACTTTTTGGTTAAAAACTCATCAAATTCAGGGCTCCGATGTTGGGTTGAGCGGTAGGGACTGTTAGCCTTTTCGTGCACTAGTACGAACGACGCAAGTCTCCGATATCTCCCGACTTGGTATCCATAAGTGGTACTCCGAATCCATAGAAGTTCTTAATGCACGCGTCAATGGATACCAAAAACCACCCTGTTTCTTCAACTGCCGTTGCATTTTCTGATCGCGTTAACCTCTTATGCCTTTCACGTTATGCTTCCCAATGATGTGAAAAAAACGCGCCTATCGGCTCGTCAGAAAAGGGCCTTGAAATACCTATGAGTTACAAAACAAGGTACGCCAGTGTGTGTTAACTTTACTAATTGTTAATTAACTTCATTAAGAGCCAAGGACCAAACAATCAAACACGTTCATACAAAATTAAACAAATTAATTAGATTATAAATCAAGGGGCATATCGCGAAGTTCGCACTTGTTACCCCCTTTCATGTTAACGCAAATTAATCAATTATGTGTCACGACAATTTATTAAAACGAAAATTATATTTGAATTGCGTTGCTCACACGAAGAACCCCGAAGCTCCGTCCCGCTGTCTCGCAGCTCCGCAGTCCCGCGGTCCCGCTGTATTTCACGATGCTAGCTTAATTAATAATTCGAACAGTTTCTAGCGAGTGAAAATAAAGCGATTCTGTTATCGTATTTGCAAACGTTTGTGTTCGCAATCTGAAGAGTTGGAAGCCCAACGAGCATTTCTGGAGTTAATTCTTTGAATGATAATTAGCTGTGCTTATTTGAATTGAATGCGGATGTGAAAATGGCCTGTGAATAAGCGAGAAGAATCTTTGACATTCATTATAATATGGGCTTGTAGTTTTAGAAGAAGCGACTATATGACTTTTTATTAACACTGAAATTTTACCAAAATCAATCAAAAGTTATAATATTTTTACAGGCCTTTGTGGACTTGTTTGCATAAACGATTACACACTAAAACATATTTTGAATTTTATATTGCACAAAATGAATGGTTTATTAAACGTATTTTTTTTAAACTTACAAACCGAACAGTTTAACTCAAATCTATGTTACTATTTGCGAATTCAAAGCAAATATTCCGTTCAAATAGTCCGCTCCAATTAAATAGATGCCGATATGTATTTGACCATGTTAAACTACTTTATAATTTAGCCGCTCAATAATATATTTCGCGTTTCGTAATTCCGTACAGTCCACAATTTGAGTTGTCGGCAAATAATTAGCATTTTAATTGTTTCGCGGCAAACAACGAGTGAACGCGTGAACCGAGGACGACAGAGGGGGAGGATTGGTGGTGAGGCGCGGGGAGGGGGCCGAGTTCATTAATAGGGCTTTTCTAAAATGCTGATTCCATCCTTTATGTGCTTTCGTGTTTTGTGATATCAGGCCTCCTCCATATTTTAAATAATATTACTGTTTCTATTTATTACTTTGTGCGAGATTTCCTAAACAATGCTAGGGTGACAAATATTTCAGAATGATTTATTAAAGGTCACTTATTTCCAAAATGTCAGCCGGCTTAGGCCACATTTATCGTCTACACAGTTGTTCAAATACTGAGTACGGACTCAAACATTATCCTGAGTAAAGCCTGGACCTCATGAAATATGACCACAGGGCTAAAAACAAGCCAATACGCTTCATTTTCCATGATTCAGATAGCCGCTGTTGATTTTATTATGATTTAAAGTCCATCCGTTTTTTCCTAGTTTCAAATTGTTTATCGCTTGCATTCTCAAAAACTGTAACGGTTGACTTATTTGCATTTGTTAATGTAATAAACTATTTTGTGCTCTGCGGTTCAAGTTCGTGTTTCACTACTAAGGGCCGCAGCATGATTCTGAAAAAAAATGGCTATGAAATACAAAAGAATTTGTACTGGTAGTTACAGAGATAAAACAGTCAAAAAACCTCCTCCGTTCTTTGAAATCAGTCAGAAGCTCGAATGTCTGACTACCGATCTTAGGTCAGAATCACTTCATGTGAAATACTGATGATCTTCATAACATACTACTTATAAGTAATTTTAGACTTGTAGAAAATAAAGCAAATGACTAAATAAGTGGCAAGTCCCTTTATAATGGTCGCGAGACTTATTTCATTACCGTGACCCCGGAACATAAAGGGCTATAGAAGGACACCATGGATTTTGGTCAGTACAAGTCTGACAGTCCCTCCCGCCCTGCCTGGGGTGGGAGGACTCATTTGATGATTTTACCACGAAAAAAAAAAAAGACCCTATATAGTTGTATCCGAAAGCTAAAATATGTATAATTTTTTCATAAACCTTCCGTTCAACCAAATCACACTGAATAAATATTTTAAACAAACGTTTTAATATCGCACAAAATAAATATAAGATAACAATATTGTATATTTGTTCCGGTGATTGGAAAATGGGAAAAATCTCATTTCCTACGGGATATGAGGGGATTCTTTGAAGGCCCCATTTGTAGGACAATGGCAGTTACAGATATATTGATTTGTTTGCTAATCTCTTAGATGATGTGGTTTTGTAAATATCCAAAGGTAATAAATCAGGTGAAGTAATGCTTGGAATTCAGTATAATATTGATCGATCGTTATGTACAGACACCAGCAGGTCAGCCATCCCCAATCAGTCACATTTTCATCAATCGATATTAACTAAAAATCTATTGAACAGATTGAAATAAGTTGATGTACTGCCGTCTGTACACAGTCGTTAGACACGACCTATAAAATCATAAAAACCAAATTAACCCAAACAATTAAAAACTATGAGAAAATAGAAACAAAATAATTTTCGAATCTATCAAAACCATTTTACTCTAATTAATTATTTTGTAAACAACCTTAATATGTGTTTCTAAATTCAAAATTAGTGTGTGACCTGGCCACCTATAGTTTGAATTAAGAAAAAAAAACGAACCCTCAAATTATTTAAATTAGGAATACCAGCGGAGCCCACCGCGCGTCATTTGTTTTTGGTTTCGCGTGCGCTGTCAATAGCTTTCTTGATAGCAGTACAATCGTAAAACGTGTTCATTCCGGTTATTTTTATTATAATTAGGATTGAATTATTTTGACACAGTTATACGCGGATTGAGGACTATTCTAAGCGAAATTGAGGTTGTGCATCGCGATGATGGTAACGCCTTTTTTTTCGCTTGCACAATGCGCTGAAAAATACATTGGACACATAGTGAGTAAGTGCGGAAAATCAAACAATGAAATATAGCCATCATCGGGACTTATTATGGCTAAAATGGTTAAAAGTGAAGTGTTAATATGTTTAGTGGTTACTGTGTATTCAAGTGTTTTCCCCTGTGAAGAACTTATTGGTTGTGCGTTGTGTTTTTCAAAAGTTAGTGTTTTTGTGGGGAGTTTATTTACCATTTGATTTGTGTAACAAACAATATCGAAAAACAGAATCACAATGTAGTCCGGAATAGCAGCAATAGCACCGGGTTGCCGCTTTGGTAAGTACAATAGTTTAGTTTGCATGCTAATTAATCCATGTGAAATAATAACACAATGATTAGGGAGTATGAGAAACAGAGTGGAATGTTTCTTGAAAACGAAGCTACATTTGAAAAGACGGGTGTTAAGTCTAGTGGGCTATTAATACTTATTCTTTTTTATTTTTATTGATTTAATTACCTATTCAATGTGTTGTTACTCGTGGATTTATTTCGATTGCGCGATGTAGAACAATTTAAGTTCCTCCACCGCTGTGTATACCTATTGTGATCTTTTTTAGCTATGTACTAAAAATATTGCCTAACAACCTACATATCCCGTAACCTATAAGGTTATACCTGGCTTCGGATTAGAAGACGGTTATGTTGTGTTTTAATTTTCAACACCACCGTGTCACATTTTGAATACGGAGTTCTTGAAGAAAGAATCAATCTTTTATAAAGGAACATATTTTACATGCATCACCATACCAATTTAAACAGTCATTAGAACACTCTATTGTAAACTGCGGTTTAATCTACTTTCAAAAGTTTAAACGGAATATGATCTAGAAGTCTACATGATGGGTCTTTTCAGCCTTTATTTGGAAAGCATTTTATTTATTTATCTAGAACCTCTTCAAAGTCCCCAGTGTTTTTTAAAGTTATGATAGTTTTATTATACAGAGTGCTACTTCGCTCGCCATCGAGGTCTGTTCCTTCTGTGTTGGGCATACTTAAACTGACCATAGAGTAGTGTGCAGAAAAGATTTATTTATTTCATCAAAACAGACAAATCTCTCTGTTTACTGTTTTGATCCTGTATTGATATTTAGAGCCAGGACATCAGTAACCTACTCAGGCCTTTCCTTCTTCTGACACCTTTTTCCTTTACATTCAACGCGAACTTTTAATCCTTGATGTTGACATAAATTTTATGATTTTACTATCAAAGGTAAGTACCATCGAACAATAAATTGCTATTTCTTTTTAATATCGCGTAGTGTTATATTTGTGAATCGACCGTCTTTTTGTTTTGAATTATTTTTTGTAGACTAAACAAAGAACACAGGAAGATAAAGTAATAGCACTGCAAACAGGAATAGTTTTTACGGTGACTAGGTTTTCAAAAAGCATATAAGATTCATATTCGATCAACATTTAACAGATTGGGTTAGGTTGATTGTAACTTCAAACGAATGATTTTTGCTTCAAAACCACAAGCTTTAGATATTTCATTAGTGATTCTTCTTTTTCTGAAAGTAAATAAGATTAGTTATTGAGAAGTAGAATTTATGGACAAGTAATAAATGAAATTCTCTGAGGTACCTTTTTTTTACTATCTTATTCGATTACTATTCGATAAGGTAGTCTCTATTTTTTGTCTACTCTATTTAAAAAAAAAGAGAAAGCTCGCAGGGCTGTACGAACGCTATGCAAGACACGTCTCACTCGAATTTACAGGCAATTCATTCGATATTGGATTATTAGGCATTGATCTTTTTAAAATTTTCCGATTTACTGCGAAATACACGGACGATGGGAGTGCTGTGGACGGGAACGCGAGTTTTAAATACCTTCGTGTTTTTTGAGTAAACTGATTTGAATAGTACTAAGTACTTCTGAGATGGAAACCAACAAGACAGACTACTAAAGGATATCCTTCGTAAATGTTTATATACTAAAGATGTCTAACGTTAACTTGAAAAATTCTAATATAAAAATATTGTTTTGTAAACCTCTTAAAACTCAATGACTCAAAAATATGTTACAAACAGATCGTTGGCATCATTATGTCCTTCTTCACAATTTCTCGTAATGGAATGTTAAGGCCTCGTTCACGTGGTGCGTCGCTCGACGCGTGCAACTGTTATTCAATTGTCAATTCAAATGTCAATCATCATCATTGTTAATTGAAGGCTCTAATACATCGCCACCCTTTTTTTTTACCCGGTGCCGGTGGCCGGGCCCGCACAACGCGCCGCGAGTCTTTGAACAAGGAGTTATTCATAAATCTAAAGTAACACCAGTCTCTGAGTCTCCCAAATAGGGTACGTAACATAAATAGAAAGAGGTCACTTATTAGATTCCTAGCACAAATTCAAGATATGCTAAAAGTTTGACACGGGTTTCTCATTCTACGAGAGTAATTTGCTACAATCCACCGCGGGGACCCAGCTATGTTACTCTCTAAAAGGCTAATTTCTAGGTTATACACTACTCTATTGAGATAGTGTCGCTACATATTGCTGTCAGTGGCATAATGAATAAGAAATTGTAGTTATGCAATACATTGCATACAAAACTGTAGCTTTAGTAAATCCTTAGTACCTGCTATGTACGAGACCATGATAATGTTGTAATTGTTTTAAAAGAAACGCCTTAACACGCGTTGCCGTCTTTCTTTCTAATCCGTATGTTTCCACACAAGACACAAGAGGACTGTCCCCAAATCACAATTTGGTTCGATGAGAAAATAATGTAAAACGATCTGATTGTGCGCGTATAGAATTTTAAATCTTAAGCTTTTTTGTCGTAGCGTTTTTTTCGCTTTTTTCTGTAATCAAAAGCTTGTTAGGAAACTTCTCTGAAATAAATTTATTTTACCTGGAATAAAGGTTTTTATTAAATTTCTTAAATAAATAGCCAATGTAAATTCGTAAGCTTAGAGTTCTTTTTAATTGAATTTTTCTTTCTTTTCGTCGGTAAACAGTTTGTGAAAGATTCGATGGCAAATGCTTTTTTAATAGTTTCTACAACAACTGACTTTTTGGTAATAATGAACACACTCAAAGTACCACATATTAATTTATGAAAATGGCATAAAACAACAGTAGAATTAAATTGTAAGAGAACTTTTGGAAATGTTACGTCTATCGATGAATAATAGGATTTAAAATTACAAGGAAGGTCTATCAAAACTTATTTGACATGGCGTAATAGTAGGTAAGTCCTAAACAATTAACCAAAAATAAAAACACTTCGCGTGATCAGAGGGCTGGCTTTGTCTTTGATAAAAGAATTAGCATTGTCATTCAACGTGGCAATGCTACCATCTTCTATGCACGTTCCCAGATGACAGCGATGCGAAGGAGTACTTTGACGTCCAAGTATCGTCTTTGTGTGCATAAACATAACGTTTATTATCCTACTATTATTTTTAATATTTAGTAGTTAAGAGTGAACAATTTTTTAACTAATGACTATACTTGGTACGTAATAAGCTAGGGCCATTAATTTCACAAGTACTCAGAACACTTTGAAAGAAGTCTAAGCGATAACAATTGAACACACTCACCAGTACACATTCATCTGTTTATGAAAACTGCCTCAAACACAGCAGAAGTGTGGAACTTTTAATTAAATACAAATGCTATTCGCAAGCGAATTTACAATTAGAGTAGGGACGCGGGCAACTGGGACGTCGCCGTCGATATAAAAGGTTTATAAAGTTTAAATTTCTTTTTAATGCATTTTTCCGACTGTGAATTTTTTAGTCTTGTATAGACACACACAAGTATAAAACTATTAGCAATAATATAACAGTAGCTTACGCCCGGAGATTCATCATCATCATCATTATCTCAGCCATAGGACGACCACTGCTGAACATGATGACGTTAATTTAGGATTTGACAATCAGTTTTGCAACACTCGATGCCATCATCACCTTAAAAAAATATCCTTACTGTTTACCTCTGGAAAGGATTTTATTTGGAATTTCGTTCGCCGTGGAGGCGGAAATTTAACAATGTATTTTTTAAGTTGCAAGCGCTTAATCGGGCCACGTTTTCATAAAACCGTGTTGTATTAAAATTTCTTTAGATCATCAACAACTTTGACACTTGAATTCCCGGTTTATGTAGGGACAGGACTATTTCTAATGCCACACCTCACCATAACTCACCACACCACACCACACCAGCACCAAAACCACACACAACCACAACCACACCACTCCACTCCACTCCACACCACACCACACCACCCACACTAACACACACCGCACTACACAATTCCATTCCATTCTGTCTAACTCTAGGATTCCTGAATTATTTAAATATTTTTTATATGATGTGAACCGATGACGATGAAACAAAATACATATGGTTACGTCAATTTAACACGTCCTATCCAGGTTTTCTTTTAAAACGCCATCTGCCGTGCGTTGTAGTTTTGCTAGTACGAATTCGAAGTTAAGCGCGACTGACGTTACGAACACGTAAAATACCTTTAAATTCAAATATCTTTTGATAGACTGAACCGATTCACGAAAACAAAATAAATTCCTCTCCAATTAAGCTTATCGTTGTGTAATAAAAGTTATCTACGTGTAATTTCGGAGCATTTACGTGATCCCTGGACAAATAAACAATACAAAACAGACAAACCGACCAACAGACAAATTCTAAAAATGCTAGAAAATGGGTTTCTATTGGTTGTCCTTTAATAACCCTGGCTATATGTTTTTTTTTTTTTAATGTACAAAAATAACTTTTCTACAGTTTTATTATATGTAATGAATGAATATAGAGAGATGAAGATAGATAGAACGATATGATAGATGAATCGAATGAACAACAGTGCTTTTTATAGTTATTATTTTTTTTTTACAGGAAGTGCTTTTGTAATAATTCACTGACATTGGTATACATTCTTTAAAAAACTTAATAAAAAGAGCAGACGCTTTATTTATAACGAGTTTTCACGTGTTTGTGACGTATCGTAAACTGGGACTGACGTTAATTTAAAGGATAAAAATATATCCTCATTGGTACACTGAAGGCGTTTTTCTAAACAATTAACGTCATAATATTTCAAGTATGCTGTACGGCCAAATACGTTGAATTCGTTCTAGGTTTTCAGATTTAATTTATGTTCCTCTTGAAAGTAATGATCTAACCATCATATCTAGCATAAGTATATCGATATCTTCGTTTCCCCTCCCTAACTCACACATGGGTGGGATGAAGAAATTAATTCATATTTACTTGTTTTAATGAAACAGCCGACTGACTTTCATTAACATCAACTTATTTTAGTATAACAACAACACTCGGTTTATGAACTTTCCATAGTTTTTGTTTTGAAAAACTGGGCAATAAACAGTTATTTCAAGATGAAACCTTTACATCTATTTGATTTGTAAATCAATTTCATATTTTACAAGGACATTTTTTTGCTTTTTTTTTCTGTGGATTTCTTCAACCAGACCGCTAAAAGTAAAGCTAAAAGCTAAGCTATACAAAGAAAAGTAATTGAATCTCAAATCAATAAACAGAACAGACAAAATGCCATTGAAATTGTATGTGGGGTAAGGACAGTCAGTGCCCTTTATTACGAGACCCATTTTATACAGTGAATGTGGATAATGCAAGCCACTGACCGTACGAAACAACGGGAACAACATTAAAGACCTACATGCAATTTTTCCTCTGCCCAGTTTCAAAGGCCTATTTAGTGATTTGTTAACCGTTTTAAAAGCAAACATCTTAACCGCCATCCGAGTTGGCACGCAGCAAAAACTACAGACTTGCCATGGAGTCGGTCGTTACGAGAAAATTAAATTGCCCCATTAAGTGGCAGCCGCCCGGATTATGCACTTTGCTTCAATTGGTTACGTACCAGCAGGGGGATAAAATTCCCTAAGTTGCACTTTTAATGCACGCAAGTGTTTAGGGGTTGAATTACGGTTTTTCTCGTTTATTATTTCGTTTTTTGACGAGTGAGTCTAATGAGCTCGTGGCTAAATAATTTTAGAGACATGCTGTCAGACTTTTACGTGGCATGCCCCGCCAGTTTGTTGGACAACGTCCCTCGACAATTGTCTTGTTCATTAACTATTGTTTGTCTTATAGATATCGCAAGCGACGTCAAGCGACTTGACACGTATTTTTTGTATCAAGGGACAGAGCCAAGGAACAAACGTCCCCGAGTCGAAATTATTATTTACCTCTATAAATAACATGATTACTGATATACGTGATATATAAATAATCTACCACTGTCGTCTACACGACCCTTTGTAAGCTTCATTATTTAATGAGGTTTTGCTGCTAATAAAAATTATGAAAGAAAGAAGGTGAATAAAGAAAAATTAAATATAAAACTAGAGTCTGCGATACCCCTAATATGACCAGCGTAAAATTCGAGGTATTTAATTTTTAAAGCAATTTGATAATGTCATATTATAATTATACACTAGCGCCGGGGTCAAATGGCAATCAGTGGTCCCGTGATCTCTATGGCGGTTATTTAACAGTATTGTTATGAAAGTGCATAGTTTTCAAAGATAAATCTATGTCTACCAAAATAATCTTCGAATAATACGGTATAACACCATGGGTAACAAGGTGAATGTCCCGTTCTCAATAAATTACTATTTTTTTTTCGTGGCTTCACAAATCTGGCTTATAAGCCATGCAAAACATTGTTGAATAAATCAGAATTCGTTGAAAACACAATTCCGAATTGAAATCACGAACAAAAAAATCGGGGATAAAAACTTTTAAACCAGAAATAATGGTTCACTTCTGGAGCACATTTGTATTTTACAGTTAAAGCTCTTCGTATGACGTTTTTTAATTTCGGGTTGTTTTTTTTTAACCTTTTCTTTTAAAAATTGACATTTTTGTCACAAAATATAGCTGGGCTTATAATACTAGGTCAAATGTGACTCTCATCAACTGCTACTTTAATGAGAGTTTAAAAAGCTGGCTTTTATGACGGAAATACGTTGTGGCACAAATAATACTGTTAGTAGTTAGCAACTGCAAAACGTTGTTAGTTATTCTGTTTATCTACAAAGTTCGGCTACAATTTAATTTTCATTTGGTTAGGACATGCTAATCATTATTTTATAAATATAAACAGTTCATTTTATCGTCATTATTATGATTTAAACTTAAACAGAATGTTTAAGTCGGTAGTTAAATATTAGAATTAATTATGATTACAGGTACATTCTTACCTATCTTAATCTAAAAGGGGACTCCAGGGAACAAAATTAGACTGCTTATACCTACATATAGATAAAAATCTAATCTTCATTATTATTATTAAAATTGAAACAGAATGTTTAAGTCGGTAATTAAATATTAGAAATAATTATGATTACAGGTACCTTCTTACCTATCTTAATCTAAAAGAGGACTCTAAGGAACAAAATCAGACTGCTTATACATATAGATAATAACCTAATCTTCATTATTATTATTTAAATTGAAACAGAATGCTTAAGTCGGTAGTTAAATAATAGAAATAATTGTGATAAGAGTTGCCTATTTATCTATTACCTTTTTAATATAATAGGGAACAAAATATAGACTGCTTATACACATAGATAATTATATAACAAATAGATGTGCCTTATCATTGAATGGATACATTACTTTTATCCCCAATTGGATCTAGAATCAACATAATTTCTTATTTTCCTTCATCCTCAAGTCATTACAGTATTTCTTCTCTACTCTTTATTAGACAAACAGTGTCATTGAAAGTTTTTTTCTCAATAAAACAAGCAATGTTAACGAGATAGCCGAATAAATACAAACAAGGGGTGGCGGCCGGAAAAAACAGAATAGTTTTATTTTTTTACATCAAAACTTATTCGTACTGGCCCGTTACTTGGTTGTTCGAAAAATGAAACAAATTGTTTCACTATTTCTTTTTTTTTTGCGTATTTTTTTATTTGTGGCCTGTGCTTTATTTGTTAGTATTTGTAGTGAAAGTTGTCTTTGAGAGTCATTGATTTTTCCACCTCGTTTATTTTTTTTTACTACATCTACAACGTAAGCTTTGATGATATTGGGCCAAACTATGGTATGAGTAGAGATCCCGGGATGAATTTGGGAGGGATTAGCCCAGCTGTGAGACAGTATAGGATATTGAAACAAAGTAGCATTATTCTTCTTCTTTTCAAGTTTACGGTTAATAAGTTAGGCTCAGTACGCCACAGGTCAGTGGTTTAGTGACCATCTCAATCGCAGCGATAAGATTATAGAACAAAACAGTCGACTTTTTCGGATAAATCTAAGACAAAACACATAAAAAACCTTAACAAATCTTTATTTTCGACCCCGTCACATAAACGTAACAAGACTGGAGCAAAACACTGACATATCGTACCTTTGTTATATGGATCATGTGGAATTACGATCGGAGACTCACAAACAAATAAATATGTTGTGTGTTGCATGCTTGAAGAAACTGGCTGAATACAAAAATATTTCCTCGTATTTTTCTTTTCTTTTTTCTTGTACGGCATCGCTTGTCATAGAGTAAAACCTGCCAGAAGTCAGGTATGTACTTCCTCTGTGGTTTTCCAAAGATAAAGTATAAGAGAATAGTGTTTACATTTTATGACAACGTTCTTCAAAATTAAATGTAGACAGACTGACATAATTACTTCTATAAGACCTTATTATGTGGAGGCCACACTAACGAGAAATTCCGTTAATATTCTGCTGATAACGATAAAGGTTTTTGAATGTTTGTATAAACGTCTATCATAGGATAAACGGTGCATCCCGTCTTTGGACATTAGTTTCAGAAGTAAGACAAGGTGTGTGCAACTTGCTACCAATATGCTTGTGGGATAGTGGACGATGTGAAAGGAGTCTTTCAAGTAGCATTTTCCATCATTGGCTGTGTAAGCAAACCTGATTGACGACATAATTACTAATTAATGCATTGTCCATAAGTTTTATTATAATTAAACATTTTTTAAAAACCAACGTTTTTAAACAAACACATTGAAGAGTTTTCCTCCAATATTTTCTTCCAAACACTTTCTACTTGATCTCCATACAGAACTGGTAGAATTTAATACAAATGCTCGACCCCATTCCTTAAATATTTGAGGTGCGACAGACGCAAGTGTTTGTCCTTTGAGGTCACTCTTGACCCAGGAGCCGGTGTAGGGTTAAATAGATTCTGTTTGATTTATAGAATATTTAGACATGTGAAGGACGTAAGTATTTTCTGTATCTGCAGGTCGGACCGTGAAAATCCTGCATCCAAGTATAAGGAGATAAAATCATCAAATGAGTTCGAGAGCCTCGGTCTGTCTAAAACTATCCGTGTTCCTTCAAAGTTAAAGTAAAATCATTTTACAGTTAGGCCATCAAAGAGGCACTTTTGTACGAAAATATTAAAATTAAAGGAATTGAGCTGCGATGGGATTGATTCTACCAGAATGGGCAAGAAACTGCATAAGTTGAAATAATTAATTTAAAAGCGATGTAGGTACCCTGAAATTCTAGACTAAATACTATTTAAAGAAAACAGGGGAAGAAATACACGATATTCATATTAAAATACCCTATACGTTACGGGGTCACGATTATCTGTTTAGACAGTCCCGCGAGACTAATACTTCCAACCCTAGTTTATTTTTAGCCAAATTAAAACTAAATACTTTATACATTACGATTTTTTCTTATAACTTACTTGTTGGCGTACCCTGGGTAACATTAGGATTTAAGAGGCGAAAAATTAAATAAAAATGGCAGTATGCCAAAGGTGCTATAAACTTGTACAAATCACTCACAAAATCGTAAAACAACGCAATTTTCAGTCTTTAGAAATATAAAACAGACTTGTCCTTTATGAAAATCAAGCATGTTATTAGTTTCGAATGTACATAGTATTCTAGTGTTTGCACTTGCAAGCAGTGAAAAGCGTCAAACTCATCATATTATGCCTTGAGTATACTACAAGGCATAAATTTCATCTCCACATATACACGACGTATCAGCTTGAAATAGTAGATTATGTTTAGAACTATAGAATCAAAAACTTATGATTTGTTTGAACATTTTCGGCCATTTAAAGCCTTCGCCAAAAAGCTCAAGCTCTTGCTAGCTACTAAACCTTTTTTAATAGCTAGCAAGAGCTTGCTTTTCTCTGGCTTTTGCTAGTTTTATTCGGTTGTACTATTAAACCTTGATATGTTGGCTCTGATGCTCTGATAAAAAACTTCAGAGGTGCTTTTACTTAGATATTCCTTCAAAAGAGGTCTACCTTAGTGTTCACTAACGTATACTTACTTTGAGAAAGTTACATGTTTACCTAGTTCCGACCAACTCCCATGCCCGTAGAACCCTTCACTAAAACACTGAGCGATTTATAACTAAACCGTGCGATTATAGCGCACAACTTGCTAATACCACCTAAGAACATAAGTCTGATACTCCCAATATTTTACCAGTAACCCGAGTTCTAAGCCCGGTTCCATTATTATGTATGAAGTTAGAGGCATGTCTCAATTGTCCGTAAACAAACATACGTATATTATGCGGAGGCACGATCCGTTTGCTATAGTCCGCGCTGGGGAGTTGCGTCTAAGATGTGTTCACACGTCACGGCGATGTGGGTGGATGTTTGGGGCCCGAACACACAGTGTGGGAAAGATTAATTTGCGGTAAAACCTACTGGACCTAGCTGTAGACTGATGCAGACATCGGACGATTACAGATACTTCTTTACATTAGGTACTTGTCGTGGGTCACATTCTGGGACGTAGTCTCAGGCCCTAGCAGAAATATTTAGGTTTTTTTTTTGTTTAATGATTGGTTTGCGTTTGACCACTATCTTACCTAACGGAAGATGTGGTCGACGATAAAGCACGCTTGCCTAGAAGTAAACTAAATCCTAAATAGTTGACCTCTAGTGATACTAATCTAAGAGGAATTCCTCGGGGAACAAATCATCCATCTTATTAACGTCAAAATCCTCTTTATTTCCCTCTGTGTCTACAATGTCCTCGATGTGGAGCAGTCATTATGATAAGAAAGTGACACAAAAAATAAAATAAAATAGAGATGTAAAGTCGAAAGAGAGGAAAACACAGTCAGACTATTACTGACTAAAGGACCAACATGTTCCGTCACTTATACATTGTGCTCCAATGTTCCAGAGCCACGGTGTCCTTTACACGTCTCGCGAGTCCAACAGATGACCGATCCCTAACGTGTCCAGCATTAAATCAATCTATAAATACCCTAGTCCATAAAAGTTAATGAAGCAGTATAAGCAGGAAAGGATTTCAGGGAAAACACCGTACTTTCGAAAACTATCTACAAAGTCTACCTTCTTTTATATTACCTACAAAAGATTCTAGTAGGTTAAGAAACAAACGTCCAATTGGTTTGGAGAACCTTGCCAACTGCCTCTGCCCACTTTGGCATCCCCTTCTCGAGACTTCCCTGTTCGTTCTAATACGCAGTGTATTTGAATGTTTTTATTTACATACAAATGCAGCTGTTTCCATGCCGTTTTCCGAACACTGAAAAACTTTTTATTCTGTGAAGAAGCGTCTAAGGTAAATAGTTTTGTAGTAAAGGGAACTGATAGTTTAATATTATTTCTATCTTACTTTACTATGTCTCCATGATAAGTACAATACTATGTTGGTGCCATCTTGTGATGTTTTGCCCGCTTTTCTTATACATACTTGCAAGATCTTAAGTATAGTTAAAATCGTCTAATATTCTGTCGAACACGTCTTGTTGTCTGTTTCAGTGTTGCCATCCCTTAGACACTCATGGCATGGACAAACTTACGTCGGGTGTCGATTTGGTATTTTTATTTATTTATTTTTTAGTTTAATTATTATTGTTTTTTGTTTTATTATTTATGTAGGTACGTATCTGGCCGTGACTTCACCTTGGGCCCTACCAGAAAACCAGCGCTGTGACAGTTAATTGTCACAGCACATGCTGAGGTAGGAGCCTTTTGGCCTCGCACAGGACTAAATTGTTTATGTTTTTTTTTTTTTATTTTACCTTTGTTTTTCTTCTATTGATTTTTGTTTTTCTATGTTGTTTATTTTCGTGTAATTTTGTTTATTTTGTCTTGTGTGTGTCACAATAAATCTCTTTTCTTTCTTTCTTTCTTGTCTAAAAAAACAGCTATCAACGTCAAAACTATATTTTTCACGTTTATATATGGATCGTTTTGTAGTTTACTTGTGGTAAGACAGTAGATGTTCAGCTGTATTGGTTAAAATGGAAGTCGATCTAAATTTAGTTGTCATGAGGCTTAGTCAAACCAAGATACATGATAGGCATTTCACTGTTCTTTCATTATAAATCATCCAAAACCTGAGAAAACATGACAAATCATAAAATATTTGACGTTTGGCTACATCAATGTTTTCAACATCAAAAGCGAATATTTACTAGTAAAAACTAAACAAAAGTTCCTAGCCGTTTTTCGGTTCGAGTTCGGTATCTTAACACCTGTCGATAGTTGCCACGCTTTCAGTATTTTTACGACACTAGCCCTGCTTTATGTCTCCTCTGGGATCAAGACCCGGTTTCTTTTGGTCCTGAAGTACGAGTTACGTGTGACACTGTATTTATTTATAACAATTATCGTTTTTCTCGCTTCGGTGTTTTCAGTGGATGTAGCTATAGATAGACATAGATGTAGGTATAGGTGAAACGTGTAATGTAATGGTATTGATGGCGCCACGGGACTGCCTAAGGACCTATGAACACCACGTTTTTTTAAACGCGCCGTTAACGCGCGTTTGTAGCGATACAGACGCTATACGCACGCAAGTCAGACTCAGTCTGTAGGTAGACCTTTGTTGTATTAATTCATATTCCCGTTTGAATGCAAATGCGCTTGTGTATCGATACAAACGACAACAAACTGCTATGACGCGCGTTTCTAAACGACTCATTGACGGCGCGTTTTAAAAACGAGGTGTACGTAGATGGATACGATGGATACTGTGGCCCTGGAATACGAAAGGCAAACAAAAAAATAGGGTGGACTCTTAGTCGGAACGAGTCTGACAGTGTCTTCCGCCATTCCCATGGCGGAAGGATTCATTTGATAATTTTACCCAAAAAAGATGGCAACGGCCGGCTCGTCTCACTGGTGGAGCTATAAGATCTTCAAGTACCCAGGTGACAACTGATAGGGCAGCAAAATTTCGCTAATTGATTGGCAGTTGCTGCGTAGATGAGCCGTTTATGAATCCCTAATAAATGCGATTGATGTTATTACATCATCAAACCTACTTTTTTAACTTAGGCTGGTGATTTGGATTTGGATTGTGAGTATAACTTTTGATTTTTTGGCTCAAACTACCTATAATAAATTTTGTTCCGCTGGAGAATGTAGTTGTAGGTCACTAAACTAACTAAATCATTATTTATTTGCGCTTCCATTAAAACCCGTTTAGTGACATATAGACATTTATGAATAAATTATAAGGTATCACTGATTAATAATATCATATTAAATGTTCAAACATTAAAACACTATTGTATCACTACCAAAACGAGCCAAAATATTAAATACACGACCATAATCCTGAACACAATGAAAACCAATATATTAAAGAATTAAAATAATGCCCGTATATCATGTTTATTCCGTTATCGGTTCATTGGGGCAATGCAATGGTAGAAATCAATTTAGTAAATTCACTAGCAATTGTAAACATGTCAGGTAAATTAATTAATATTGGAAACGATTGTAATTCGCTAATTGAATCGAATCTCGTTCGGAATAATTGAAGGTGTACTTAAGGAACAGACGTAAATGTTTCAAAGGTTCTTAATGTATTGTATCTGTTTGGGGAATGGTTTTCATGGAAAATTTTGTCCGGGAAAGCTCCTTATTAGGGAATTCGTTAAAGGAGGCTGGATGTCGTTTTTAGCAGCATATTATGGGCCTGTCATTATATTAGTAGGGACGGTCTATTTACCATTACAGTGTTTGAGTGTACCATTACAATTTCTAACAGTTTTTTATAAGAAAAATAAATTACCTTTTAAACTTATTATTTTAGATTTTGACTATGCGTGAGGTATTATGCAGTGATATTTCAGACTCAATCAGTTTATCTATCAGTATTCTGATTTGTTTTTGTATTTTGTGAAGTAAAGTTTTTTCTGAACCTTAATTCTTCCCAGAAGTAGACAGAAAGACATTTCTTGAACAAAAAAAAATGTTTACAACGTTAAACAACTGTCAACGTCAAAACGACATTGCACGTTGATATGAGGGTCGTTTTGCAGTAACACTTTTATAGACAAGCGTTCAACAGATGTTTATCTTTTTGTTATTGCAATATCCTTACAGGCTAGACCCAATGCGATAACTAGTTCCAGTTCAGTTTCTTAACCCTTCCATTATTACAAGCATGGAATTATGATTTCTAAACAAAACATAATAAACATCATCATCAGCCGGAAGATGTCCACTGCTGAACATAGGCCTCCCCCTTAGACCGCCACGCCGAACGACAATTCGCCACTTGCATCCATCGGTTGCCCGCGACTCTCACGATGTCGTCAGTCCACCTAGTGGGAGGCCTACCTATGCTGCGTCTTCCGGTCCGTGGTCGCCACTCGAGAACCTTTCTTCCCCATCGGTTGTCAGTTCTACGAGCGATGTGGCCTGCCCATTGCCACTTCAACTTGCAAATAAGAGCTATGTCGGTGACTCTGGTTCATAACATAATAATAACCTTAAATAATGTTCATCCATCACCGTTTCGAACAAATAGTCATCGACTGGATTTGTTTGACGTAATATAGAAATGTCCACAGCTCAGTTAGTTATTTCATGCAGTGTTTGCTTGTCAACTGAATCTGATTAATATGTTTTGAATTATAGCAATAATTGGAGGTCTAAATTTAATTGGAATGGGGAATTCGATGGGGAATTCGATTTTTGAAGTGGTTGGGATTCATTTCCTAGCGGTTCACCCCGGTCAACAGCACAACAGGCTGAGATTAAGCCATTTCAATTAAATGATTGTATACTTTTGCTTGCTATTGTAATGAGTAACTTACTAGGCAAAGTTAATAGATTGGGTTTAGGTTGATGTGGATTTTATTCCTAAGATATCTAAAAAAAAAAAACAGGAACTATTAACAAAACGAAAATTATCACGATGGTTCCTGACCTATTGTAATACTATCCAACCGAGTTTCAAGACTGTTTCTTATGCGCTAGAACTAAATTCTTATACTTTTACTTAAAAAAGTAAGAAAATTAAACTCAGCCATTATTTTGAGAAACTCCTGATACGAACAGTTAAGATTCCCGCAATTACTGGCAGGTTATTAAAGTTTACATCTTAGACACCCTCCAACTTAATGATCGTGACTGAAGAATCAAGACCTGGATTAAGCGTTACTGGAAGTGGTAAATAGAAATAATGATGATGATAGGATTATCATCATCATTATTTCTCATGAGTCAGATAATCAGATCAGTTCTGATTATCTGACTAGTGACAAGTGAACGGCTCGTGCACCACCTTGTGCATTGTGTTTCAATATTTTTGATATAGCGACCCCTTTAAGGGTTTAAAAATTTTGGCGACCCCTTTGTGGCACCCGACAGGCAAGGAAATAATTTATTAAAAGGCTCCTTAAAGATTTTTGTTGTAATGGTTTTGGATGATAAGAAGACAAGAATATCAGGAGTTGGCCAGAGAAGCTCTAAAATTATTAGTGCCATTCGCCACTTCTTATTTATTTGAATTGACATTCTGTGCAATGGTGGATATCAAACCAAAAAAGGGAAAAAGACTTCAGTTAGAAGCTGATTTGATAGTTAATAAACTTTGTGGCCATACCGTATCGTACCATTGCCCGTAAGGGAAAAACTAATTCTAAAAGGCAGCAAGGTTGAGATGTTTTAAAAAAAATGCCTCAATCGTCTCTTGATAAGATTGGTGCTCAGCTGAACATTTCAGCTAACAGTTACGTCTGCCAAAGATCCACAGTAGATACTCGACACCAACGGCTATACTTGCTACGTACTTTCGTGATACGGAGGAAACTCGCTATGATAGATGGTCACCCATTCGCAGACCAACCTCAGAAATCGCGATTTCACCTTGAAGATGTTTTTATTTAACTACGAGCTCCTCGATTTCTTTTCCTTTTATAAAGCTTGAAAAGGATATTTGAACCGAGGCCACTTCCAGTCCCATTATAATGTAGGTTAAAAGCTCTTGAAAAGATACGATAATGAGCCTATCGCGCCCATTGACTCCGCGAGATCGCCTGATAAGCCCCCAATATTTACTTAACGCATAAATTAATACAAATTATCTTTATTTTACATACATTTCGGGTGTTTTGGGAGTCTTATCAGTCAAGGACTTGAGGGTCTTATCAGTGGGTCTTAATATTCTGCTGTAGACGAGACTAGGTAGTTAAGTACTTATACTTTGTCTTCATTTTAGTGGCGTCATTTGTGAATCCATCCACGTTTCGATTCCCATATTTACTATATTTTTTCTGCCAGGAACACCTGGAGTGCAGTAGAACTATCCATTGCATAAGTTTCCATTTTACACTGCACGTTGTTCCAGCTGTTGAACGCGGCCTCGCGATACCAAAAATATAACACTGCTTCTAGAAATACAGAACAATTTTAATTACGTTTCTTTTTTTTTAAATTCTGTGACATTGTTTTATATGTCATTGAATATTTCGCATTGAGAATCGATCTACAAATCGATGGATAAACATTATAAAAACTATAAATATAGTCAAATGGAAAATTTCCCTCTTTTGAAAAGTTCAGGCGTTTACTAAACTACAACTAATAGAAAAAAAATAGGAACATAATTTTTCTTTTTCTCCAAAAGTATAATAGTACAATAGTAAACAGGTTTATTACTTCTCTTGTGATAATCACTCTGAGGTTGATCATCACAAAAATTAATAAAAATAACGACATACAAGAAATTAAAGAAAAAATGTTTTAAAACACATGAATTTATCTACAAAAGTGTTTTTCTTCACAAATTCAGATACATAACTTCAATACATAAATTATACTTATTCAATGTTTTAAGCAACAACGCACTGAGTGGCAGAGCGGTACCAAGTTTGTTTATAAATTTAACAAAAAGAAAAGTATGTCGCGGTCTTGCCCCTCGGAACTTCATCAAAGTTTTGTCTTTACATTTATTTCTGTTTTTGAAATAAAACCTACAATAAGAATTAGCTTACAAACGTAAATATTGTGTTCTTCAAACTTACTTGAATATTTTTATGATAAAGTATAAACCTTAAAAGATACAGCCTGGAGTAATAATACTACTGGCTATTGTCACTAGTCAAATAACATTTAAAATATAAAGAAAAAAATTTGAAGACGTTCAAGTCGCGCTACCATTTTGCCGCCCTCCATCATCAGTACAAGACGACAAAAAGGACGAGTACATCATGCATATGACCTGAATCTTAGTATTTCATCTCCTTGCTAACATTTAGACCTATAAAATGCACAAGCAGTAACCAAACTCCAAAATCTACTTCAAAAGCATCTAAAGCCGTATTAATATCTTAGTTTCCTACGTCAAAGCCACGTGTTCAAAGCTGCATTACAAATTTCATAATGAATACAAGTTTGCTCAGTCCCCCCGGGTAAGGTACCGTCGCTTTGAGCGCAATACCACAGAATAAATATGTACAGAAGATTCAGACTATGAACATCATTGATTCATTGTACGAATCGTCGCAACACCGATGTTGACAAACATACGCACTCTGGCAAAGGGATGAAACAAAGCCAAGGTTTAGTTTCGTTTTCACTCATGTAGCCCAATTATCAGAATTGAGCGAGCTAACCAAAGTGATGAATGTAACTGGATCAGTTGTGATACGTGGGCTTTACTTAGCTATTCTGCGATCATCGGGATTTTCATCATCGCATTTGTAATTTGACTCTAAACTTAAAATTGTACAAGTAAGTATTTAGTCAAGACATACCTTTATGAGAACCTATTTTCTTTGTCTCCTGAACAACATTCGTTTGAGATTGCCATACGCCCATACGGACGTTGCAAATGTGCAGCTGTTTTGGTCATTGTCCGAAGATGGCTTTCTGTACTTATTTATTCTGTGACTCAGTGGTCTAAGAACAACCGCTTACTTATTTAATTCTTTTGTACGTACACGTTAAGAAAATTGCTTTGGAGAAATCGCTGGTAAATGTTTACCGTTGCTGGGAAACTATTCAAAGGATGTAAAAGATATTTTAAGATTGTTTTGTTCACGTTTTGAAAGGTTTTTTTTAATTTTTTTCCTTTTTTGACCTTGTTAAGACTCGGTTACCTAACCAAGTTTGGATTTTTTATCGTCAATATCTATTTTGATAATGTCAACTGTTATAGGGAAAAGATAGAAATTTTTTAAATCAAATTACTGTAACTCCCATTATATAATTATTGCGATCTTCTTATCCAACGCCTACTTTATTATTATTTAAGGCTTGTTTTCAGTTCCGAATTCCTGTACAGCTGGACTGCAAGTTTTGTAGTGTTTTTTACGTGGTACTATCATCGAGTGAGTCCAGAACAAGACGGGAGGTACAGTCAGACTTGCATTGACTAAAATCCACGGTGTCCTTTAATAGCCCTTTACATACCGGGTTCATGGTAGCTCGTTAGTCCCGCAACCCTGGCAGGCTTTAGGCTAAGGGGTTTTGCAGTGATACGTTTTCATACCAAAAATTACTGTTTCCTAGAAAGTGAACAACAACGTTCATACGATAATAGATGGTACCACGTGTAAGAATAGTCCAAATTGATGGTCAACATATAGTAAAGACGCGTACTGAAACTTGGAATTGATAAAACATGCTGGAACGAAGCGCAGCGTAGGACCCACAAGGTAGGCAGACGATCTTATGAAGGCGACAGAATCACGCTCCTATTGGAATTCTATTGGGGAGGCCTATGTTCAGCAGTGGACGTCTTACGGCTGATAATATGATGATGATGCTTGAATGAAAGGGACATACCCCTTTGGCATTTTGTAAAGTATTACAGTAGTAAAAGCTTTGTACTTTTTACATAGACGTCCTACGTACATAATATGGTACTGGCAAGCTTCTTCATGATACCTATTTATGTCCGACCTCTCACCTTATCAGTGGAGGTTGTGAATTATGACTGTCTTGTCACACGTCGTCGTTGTGGAGCGACAACTTCGGATAAAACATGGCGGAGGCGGAGCATGTCGTGATGTTTATTATGATTATGTGTTACATTGAGAATTAACGGACAGTTTATATTAAATCTAGGGGGTTAATGAAACGCTTTGTTAAATAAAGCGTTTCTGTGACTCATTTAGCGGTTCTGGGGGCTAAACTCCAAACACGAAACCACCTTAGTTATGGGCGTTTTGACAACGAGGCGAAACTAAGAATGAATGATATTACAATTTGACAGATAACTCCTTAGTCGTCGGGCAAAAGCTACCTTATAACCTTTGATTATTCATATAATGTCCTTATAACATAGTTAATTACACTTTACTTCTAGAAAAACAATGAAAATATTAGTAGCTAGTCATGCAAACACAAACAAATAAACGTAGTACTCATCAATAAAATCCATTAGGCTTACCAACATTATCCATTAAATCCGTGGTAGTCAGGTAAAAAAGCTCATCTTTACTTCTTCAAAAAGGTTTTCTTGGAACTGAAAATGATTAAAACCAGCAGGTCCTTTAACATGCTCTCTTGCTGGGAAACGAATGCATCCTATTGTTCTGATTCAACCCCCAAGGAATATGCTCGTGGCAGCTAAACTTATGAACTATCTCTATTGCCATTATTATGAAAATGTATGTTTAATCCAACAATATTATGCATTTTCTCTATATTATATTAATTCTTGTGTTCGTTTCATTTCCTTTTCACTTGAATGAGACTGTGTTGAGAGTTGTTGTGTAAGGAACATCGTGTCATAAAATTGTTTTTCTGTAAGTATTAAGTACATCATACCAACATAAGTCTGACAAGACTCAGAATCAGATTTGATCATTTTTTGGGCTATTGCTTCTTCTAGGGAAGGACTTTTTCTACCTTTGAGGGCCTATTACTTTTTTTTGAGGGCTATTACTCCTTCTAGGGAAGGACTTTTTCTACCGACGATTTTGATACATAAAGAGATATGATGACGATTTTGGTACATAAATCTATACATTATAATCAAAAAAATTACTAGTTAGTTATGACATCTTTTTTATTTCGAACTTTCCTATAATTATATTATCTGGGCCAAAATACGTAAATTAGGAGTATTTATACAACCATTTTCTCCTTTTAACATCTATATCCCTTTTCCTTACATGGTGATATAGTAGGAAGGAAGCTTTAAAGATAAACTCAATTTATTTATTCTTGCGTACGTGTGAGATGTTTTACATTAATAAAATTAAGGACTCAGTAATTAATTGTAAGAGAGAGATAACACAAAAGTACTAGGAAGACACGTTGAGCTTTTAATGTTTCAAATATAAGTGATGAATAGAAACCAACTCAAGATATTATTTTGGTATAGTAACTACATTATATTGTGGCTTTGATGGTCATTCAGAACTTTCCAGAAATATCTCAGACTAGCTTCTGCCCGCGGTTTCACCCGCGTCATGTTAGGCGTTTGGTCCTATGGTCCCGTTCCCATCAGTTCCCTTGAAGAGCGTGTGGAACACGACGCGCTGTGAGTCGGGCCTTGCCCTTGATCGGACGGCGAGCTACCCGTTACTCCCCATCCGCAAGCAGCAGGTATATGCACTGCGGTTTCTGACGCCGTGGGCATCTTTAATGGTGGCTGGGGCGAGAGGTAAAGGATGTCTTTTCCCTCACGCATTCCGACTGCTAACCATTCCCCTTACTTGCCACCTAATCTTGAAGTACCTCCCGAAACAACCATGCTCGGGAGGACTGCGTCAGTTTGAAGGTGAGGATACAGCCCGTAGCGTCTTTCCAACCGCTCCTCAAAGAGGGATTTTATCGACGCAATTGTGACGTACCCAGCCCGTCATTATTTTGTCACAGTATTATTTTGAAACTGTGATATATCCTAAGATATTCATTGAAATCAAATGATGTCAAGGGCAATTTTGTTCAAAATTAAATGCTTGTGATGATTAATGTATTTATTTGGATAAGGATTAATATCATGTTAAGAGGGCTATCACACGTTTCCTTGTTTTTGTGCAAGGTTTTTAACCTGATTCTGGTTAGGATATGGCCACAAATTAAAAAAAAATATATACTCGAGAAAGTTTGATTATTTCTGCGTGGAGTGTATTGAAAACATTTTTAGATTTGTTTACATACATGAGTAAAAACCTTGTCTCTGCAAAGGATGTTTAATAAAATTCTACTTTTTGTCATACTTTTGTATTGAATTACATAGAATGTATAATAGTAAAATAACATTTGAAAATGTCCATGGTACATCTGAAAGTTTATAATTGGAGTGTATTAATCAGATTTTTATTTTTCATTCAGAAATACAACAAAAATAATTCTGGAAAACAGGAAGAATTTGACCTTTTTTCGTCCGAAATTATATTTTTTATCTATCAATATTTACTGAATATTCAATCAAAAAGTATTCAATAACTAAGTTTACTATGTTAGCTTGCATGAAAAAAAGGCAAAAAAAACGCATTTAAAAGTAAACTAATAGTATAAAATAATTAAACTATGCAACGACAAAATTCAATATAAAACCAAGAACGGTTTGTTCTTTGATTTAGACAGCGCGGAGCGCTCTCAGAGGGAGGACGTACCGCTCGCAACCATTTTGACATTAGTCACGTAATCATTAAAATTTAAAATACACGCCATCATTCATGACCTTTAGACGTGGCGCTAGTATCTTTGTCATAGCATCAAATTCCATATAAAAAATGAAGTACCTCTAATTTTCCGCAGGTCATGAGTGGTGGCCAGAAATATTTCCAATCGCCAAGAGTATAGCGCGACCAACCTTTTTTGGTACAAGCTAATATTTTGAATTAATTTAATTCTGATCTGTTTGCAATGTAAACATATAAATGTGTTGATTGTATTTTTCCTATATTCGAAACAACAATTATAATAGCTTATTTGTAATGGCCAACCATACCGAGACAGAACACAGGGTAGGATATAGCAATGGGTATCCCGGGTATCTTCCATACAATTTTAAATAAATGAATCTAACGAATTTGTTCTGTATCCGTTCGAACATGTTTTTATATTTTATTTCACTCGGACTCCAGATGCCGCATTATACTCGAGATGACTCCTCACAAGAGCCTCATACAAAGCCTTCAATGCACTGATGTTAGTGAAGTCATAATGCAAATAATCTTATACACAAAAATCAATTGCTGTTCGTTAGTCTCGCTAAAATTCAAGAACGGCTGGACCGATTTGGCTGATTTTAGTTTTGAATTATATTGGGAAGTCCAGGGAAGGTTCAAAAGGTGAGACAAAGAGGCGGTACGAAGTTTGCCGGGGCAGCTAGTTGATAATAATTGTAAGCTCGAAATACGATTTCTAGCGGCCTAAATCAAGTTCAAAATACTCGTTAGCTGTGTAGATTATTTTTTTTATGAATATTGAACGTTCTGCCTCTTGTAACTTTATATCTATTTGATGTACAGAATAAAAATAAATACCATTTGTTGTGGATTTTCATTGCCTTTAAACTTCTCTGAGGCATTCGTGTCATAAAAGGGGACCGGAAAAAATAGTAGATGATAAATAATTTGGAGCGATCCCCCAACGCGACATATTTTTTTGAATTATCATTACATACTTAGGTACTTTAAAATCCAGTTTTTTTTTTCATTGTTTTTTACTTTATATAGGGAACTTGGTTTTTGTGTCGGGGTTTTTTTAAAATTAATTCGTCCCTAATGACTGGACTATAAAAACCAAAGGCATTAAGTAAGTCTGCCTTATCGTAGATACAATGTTTTCTTGTATGCAGTAAGTGTTAATAAATATAAATAAGAGAAAAGTAACGCGCATTATAATAATGTTACAGAGTATGAGAAAAAAAATCGAATAGGATGTATGGAACAGCTTCTTATTTTTCATCAATCGATTGTAATTAGGTTTCATCGAAGAGAGTTGAAGTCTTTTATCAGGTTCGGCATCCAGTCAATTGCGATATTTCGTTTTGGCAGCTGCATTGTATTTGTATTTTTCACCGTGGTGAGACAGTCCAGTGACCACGACAAGCTCCGGCCCTCCAAGGCTTACCTCCCTGATTGGAAATCGCTTCACGGCGTCTTAGGTAACGCGGCTTTCCTCTCCCTCACGTGTTCCACCTCCTACTTCGCTATCATGACTGCTTTGCATAAGGAGGTGACTACTTCTCATTCCGTCTCGCCCCGCAGATCGTGGCCTCGATCAATGCCGGGCGCTTTTGCAAGTGCATCGAGTTGGGATTTGGCCAACCTGTACCACTCCATGTACCAGACTTGAACATTATACAAGTTCATCAACTGTTCAGGCGTGAAGTACCGCTTGACTAGGATACCAAACTTTTTTGCAGCCAACTCAAAAAGTGGACTAATATTCGGGGTCGATGTTAACGACACCCCAACAACGTCAAGATGGTCTGTAATTTTTTACGGTTGCACCTCAGAAAGATAGAACCGGGTCGGATTGGCTCTTTTTTGCGGAAAAATTCACGTCTTAGCAGCATTGAAGTTCAAGCACTCAAACGGCCATGGTTCTTTCGCCTGATTTTATTTTGTGAATTTTATTCATGAAAACAGGTACTACTCAGAACAAAACATACAAAAAATAAGTTAGCATTCCAATAAATCGTAAAAATAAACGAAATTGAATGAAAAGTGAGAAATTACAGGAATGTGTCAGGTTTCATATTAAATAATAAAATCGAAAAAAATAATGTTTTCAATGTACCAAAGAGTTTTTTTTAAATTTCTAAAAACCCTGTATTAAAGGTGTAAATGTTCTGGATTAAATAACAAACATTTTCTATGCCATTTCAATAGAAATCAGGTAAAAAGCCTAAGTGACCAACTGTAGCATCGTAATTCGAGCATAAGCGAATCTATGCACTGTTAGTCGCGATTGATCGTGGATGAACTCAGATACCTACTATCCTACTATTTGCTATGCGAATGGAATAATGTGGAGTTGTACCACATTTTCTACGCAATTTTGAGAAGTAAGTACCTTCGTTAGGAAGTGTAACCTCAGTTTTGCGAGACAGAATAACCACCCCAGAGCACTTAATTTAGAGCTCACCGAAACATTCTGTTTCAAGAGTACACTCTGAAAGATCTGTCTTTATTAAAAAAGAAACCAGCAGTGACCCAGTATAAGAAACACTGAAGCCCAGTCAAAATAGTTTGAGTTTTTATGATCCGCGTAGTAGATTTATCGTTCTCTTTGCGTGATTTAACGAACATGATGGTCTTCTTGGGCCTTACTCAGTTTCTTCCTGGATCACGGCGTTTGGTGATATTACTCTTGTCTCTTGACACCAGTTTAAAATATTTTAAAACACTGGTTGGGAATATTCGACCATAAAACCGACCTCTTCTGGCTATATCTCCTTATCTATGTCATCTTAATCACCGCAAGTGGCTCATTTTCGGCCCATAATTATGTCTCTAAATGGATGGCATAAATGACGGTTTGATGTATAAGTCCAAGAAAAGTTTGAAAATTTTTAAACACCAAATCGTAAGTTCTAAATAATTTCAAAAATCTAATTAAATAAGTTATGAATTCCAGTTAGTCACAAGAAACAAAATGAACACTTGAAAGATATCCTAACAAGATTATTTACTCGTATAGAATGGAATTGAATAATCTTTAAAATGCACACCTTCTAAATTACAAATATATCCAATTCATAGTGTGACACAATGGGCGGTCTAATCGCTAAAATCGACCAGTATAAGAGTTATACTTGTTTAAAGTGTAATTTAATGAGTGGCCCTTATTTTATTTTGCTAGGTATACATTTATCATATTATCCATTCGTAACTAAGAAAATAAGTAGTGTCTAGAAGCCCGGGATCTCACTTTGTTTATTCGAAAGAAAAGTGGCAAAAGCTCATGTTCTTTTCATCCCTGTATACGAGGCGTAGCTGTGTTGATTGTGTTTTGTTTTTATGCGGGGGGCATCACGATGTCAAATTGACAGAAACTGTGTTCTTTAATTTTGTAATAGGGCTCTTAATGAAAACACCTTCGCAAATAATGCATAACTTTAAAACAAATTTGATTTCCATAAAAAAGGTTATAGTGACTTAACCTTAAGAGATAGATATATGCTCTCGCGGACTTTATTTTAGAACTTTTTATGAGGAATAATTCTGTAATACATATTGTTTGCGTAACTCTAGCCGTTTACGCAGCGCACGCAACGGAAGCTCTAAAAAGGAAATACAAACTCCCGATTTTAAAACATTTATCATTCCTGCTCTGCTCCTATTGGTGATAGCGTGATGTTGTATAGTCTATAGCCTTCCTCGATAAATGGGCTATCTAACACAAAAAGAATTTTTCAATTCCAACCAGAAGTTTCTGAGATTAGCGCGTTCAAACAAACAAACAATCAAACAAACAAACTCTTCAGCTTTATAATATTAGTATAGATGAATCTTATAGATTTCAGTGGACTTATACAATGAGAGCATAATATGGATGGTTCATCCCACTTTTTTCATATACAACGTATCCTCCGGGCGCTCGCAGTGATGACACCCAGGCGTTTCTTCTTTCGCTATCCGTCACAGGACCCTCCCAAAACTTTCGTGTCCGGTGAGGACCTCCGTCAAGCGGAAGGCGAGGACGCCGTGGCGCCCATCCAGCCTCTTCTCAAACAGCGGTCTTACCATCGCAATCGCGGCGTGCCCGACCACATCTTATGCTTACCTTTCGTAAAATAATAATAGAAAAAGGGTATCAAATGCTTTTTGAAGAGCAGTATCACATTTACAGGAATAAGCTAAGCAATTAAACACACTTCGTAGTAAAATTCAATTTTCTTGTTTATGAGCGCGTGCGGCATTTTAATCCTTATACGCGTTCCTTGTCAGCGGCACGCTCTGTTACATTTTAGCGGTGCGACTGCGGTCTGTCTGGATGTGGAGCCGTGTTTATAATTACATCGTCAGTCAGCTGTAATTAGATTTTTTTCATTTGCTACAGTGTAAAAAAATGCACATTAATGGTGTTCATTTTTATTAGTGACCTACTTTTTTAAATTATACTTTGTTCTAAGTACATGTTTCTTCCTAAGGCTGATTTAAAGTTTTTTTTTGTTGAGAATAGAAAATTAATTATTTTTGTGGCAAACTTACAAAAACCCCTTTCTGTCAAACACCTCATCAGGCATGTTATGACCTACTTTCAGAGTAGTGAAAAGGTGTTAATTCATCCACGGAGTGCGGAACATCTTTTACACACCGAAACCCATGTGCTTCGAAATTACGTTAGCCTCGTTTGACTCCGGTTGTCATTTGTAGATCTTTGATAGTATTCAAACCTTGTTGAAGTGAAGATGGAAGCCTACCTCAACGTAGTTTGGAAATATCAGGCAAATGATGAAATCATTATAAAGTATCACGCTTTTCGCACTATTTGAAGTTATTTAACATTATCCATAAATCAATTTGTTTAAATGCAACATTATCAATTAGCAACGAATTAAATTAATTAGGTAGAATATTATATTTGTATTGGCTTATTGCTGAAATGCTGGTTAGTTGGTAAATATGATTTACCTATATCCAGTCATTATGATGTTTGTGTCCAAACAAACAGGCCAGGCCTCCTATTAGGTGGACTGACGACATCGGTTGATTTACGGGCAATCGATGGATCCTTTTTTTTATCGTGATAAAATCATCAAATGAGTCCTCCCACCCAGCACAGAGCGGGAAGGAAAGTCAGACTCGTACTGAATAAAATCCACGGTGTCCTTCAATAGCCCTATATGTTCCGGGTCACGGTAATTCGTGAGTCCCGCTACTATCGATGGATGCTAATGGCGGATTGTCGTACAGCTTGATAGTATGGGATGGGCTAGTTAAATGATGAACCTTTTTCAGCTGATGATGATGATAATGCGTCCTAAGCGACATACAAACGGGTCAACATAGAGTGGTAGTAAAAAAGGGACACATACACAGTGATCTAAAGTGCTGATAGACTTGAGCATTCACTTGTAACAAAACATCGAGCATTCGCTGTTTTTGATTTTGGCAAATTAAACAATAAATTTAAAAAAATCTTAAAAACCCACGTTTTTAAATGTCCTAAAAATAAGAAAATAACCCTACGGGGCTGAGAGAGGGGCCACCCAAAACGTGGGGGCGTATATTATTAAATCTTTAAAAAGCCAATTTAAGGAAATAAGCGATATTTCTTCAGGAGATGTTGACTCGAAATTTAACCCCACATCTTATCCCCATTTGATTAGTGACGCCAAACACCTAGCAGTCACTCCAGCAGATGTGCAATAAAAACTAGTTCAGATACGTAGATTGTAAAAATAAGATTGGGAACGTTGTGTCTACTCCACAGTTCGCCGGAACACTTCGCGCTGGTTGCCCTAGAGCAATAGAAAATAGCGATTTAGTAGAAGATAAAAAAATAAGGTGTTTTTTACTCAATTGGGAACAAAGATCATCGCCATCTTATACTGTAATAAACTTTCACCGACCCTCATATCAACGTCAAATGCCGTTTTGCAGTTGAAACTTCTTTTATGCAACCGTTGTTTAACTTTTTTGTAGTAAGACAGTCACAATTTGTTTTAGAAACTACCGTTTCATGGACATTCCAGAGGACCCTATAAATCTGCGATTTAGGGCCTGTAGTCTGAACGTCCTGACTAATCACAATGTTAACAGCCCAATCACGGGCTCGCTACCGATTATTGAGTTACCCAGTTACTGACTAAAGGCACACTCGGCAATCACTTTGCTTAAAATGCTGATATTCAGCTGAATCTGGTACAAAACTGTGGGTCTTAACCGGCCACTATTTCCAATATTCCAATTCCAAAGCAAATTCAAAATGATTCACTTTGTGAATGAATACCCTATGACATTGCTGAAAAAGCACGAAGTCACCGTTTTAGACCCTCTAATAGACGTAACCAACATGATGGCAGAAGGAGTCTAGAAAGAGGACGATATTACAAAGATAGCGGGATGGGATCGTACATCAGTACGATCCCATCTCGCTACAGCCTCTGCCTTGCTCCCCACCCATCCGAAACGTGAACACAATATAATGAGGGAGTGGAGCCTCAGAGAGCAAAGTTTGGAGCGGACTCAAAAGTGCTCCCAGTAATTTTTCCTGCTTGATTTAAAACGATCTCATTGTTACAGAGTTTTGGTCGTCCATTCTTGTTCGCAATCGTGTTTTGTAGTTGCTATAGGTATGAGTTTATGAGAAGAAAGGGGAGGAATAAGGTCAGATAATAGGAGGTCACTCAAGAAACTTATATTTTTTTATGGTCACCGTGTGTTTTTCAATGCAAAATTTATGTAATTTTTAATTTTGTATTGGACACCATCGACATCGGCGAAGGAAAATATTGTTAGGAAACCTGGACAATATAAATCGATATCAAAGGCCTGTAGGGTACTCTGAGGCGGCTTTATTGACTTCGAAAGTATAGAGTAAAGAGGGGTCACATCCTCAAACGAAAAAAAAGAAAATTATACAAAATATACAATATTCTAACTATGAAGATTGGACACATATTCGAACTCGATTGCTTTGGTTGGAATATAGCCTTTATTACAAATTTCTATAAGATACCTTATAAAAACCAATAAATCCCAGAACAAATTTAATTTTCAAAATAAAACCAAACATTCCCTTTTAATTTAATTTTAAATTACGCGATCAAATAATAAATATGTACATCAAAAGTTTGCAAGCAATATGGCGGGCGGGCGGCCCTAGAAATGCATGAAATGAAACATGTATGAAAAGTATTGCACAAAGGAATCGCCTTAATGCGTGAAGCAGTAGCTCGCTGTTACCGTATAATATTCCACTAAGAAGCTACTACGAGGAAATGGTCGAGGTAAGTGGAGGATTTTCGAGAAATAGGTACGTTTAGACATCGAAGTTTTTGAAAAATTGGACCTTGTGGATATTAAAATGAGAAAGAGTGCATACGCAATTTTATTAAAAAAAAAAGAATTATATAGTCCGAAAGATAGATTCTAAACAAAATATTTGCTGATATTTTTTTCTATTGTTCCGTACCCCAAAATTTACGAAAATACAATTCTTCTAAAAATCACAAAACGTTACTCGGTCAGTATAATTTTACAAGCGTTATAACGTTCCACTCCTGAATTTAGATGCGTTTCGTAGAAGGAATAATTGCAAAAAATGAAGGAAAAAATATTTCCACGAAAGAATTCAAATCCAATCTAAAAATATGGTACGGATTTGGATGGATTTCTAGGTAAAGCCTCCAAAACACTACATGAACAAAAAACGTGCAAAACATGTGAAAAACTGCCTATTCGTAACTCTTTTGATCTTCATACATTCAGACTCGTTTCACTGACTATTACTTCAGATTCTAAAGCTACAAGAAACTTTTTTGTTGGTTTATTACTCTAGGACAAGGTGAAAGGATTACCAAAAAAAGCGCGTTAGTTTATGTCAGTTTTTGGGTTCTGAAAACATCAAATTTTAATGAGTCCCGTCTTTAGTGGAGCACAAGATAAATCTGTCAGACTCTTGCTGACTAAAATTTACTATTCCTTCCATTGCCTTTTGCGTTCAAAGGCAAAAATATTCTACTTAGGCAGATCCGCGAGACATTGCAGCTTTGGAACGCAAAGTGCAACTGAAGATCCCGCTTCATCTAGAGCGGATAGACTCATTTGATAATTATCAAAACTAAAGTAAAACTGTGTAGACAATACATCATTTATTAATTATTTTTATGTAAGAAGAAGTCTGCCATGGACTAAGCTATCCGTACAGTCAATACAATGTCTGTTTACTGTTACCATTCACCGAACTTAGCAATTATCCCCCGGCAGTTAGTCGGAGCGACCGATGTCTTCAATTGCCTTGTCGTGCCTTTTAATCTAACTAGCATTGCTAAGAATGGTTTCCGCAGACAGAATAGTTAATTGTCCACATTTGTGTGCGAGTTATTTATACTGTAGGAATGTGGGTACTTAACTATTTAAGTCTGGAGCTTCATGAATAGTGCACTAGAGTAACGAGGTTGTTTCTACACTCGGTACTGTTAAGTAGGAGCATTTCTGTTGAAATTAGGTTAGGTATGTTACATGTTTCAATTTAAAGTTGAAAAATCACCTGCTGGGTCTCACCTGGCAACCGTGACCCCGGAACTTAAAGTTCTATTGAAGGATACCGTAGATAAGGAAGGTAGATAAGGTACTGTTAAGTAGGAGCATTTCTGTTGAAATTAGGTTAGGTATGTTACATGTTTCAATTTAAAGTTGAAAAATCACCTGCTGGGTTGGCGGAACTGTCTCATCTGGCAATCGTGACCCCGGAACTTAAAGTGCTATTGAAGGATACCGTAGATTTTAGTCAGTCAGTCTGACAGTTCCCGCTCAGGATGGGATGGGAGGACTGATTGGATGATTTTACCACGCTACAAAAAAGTTCATAATACAAAGAATTTTTTTCAAGGAGGTCACTTTTGAATTGTCAAAAAGAAAAATAAAATATTTAAATAATGGAGCTACATTCGCAGTGTCCACCACTTCGGGTTATAATTATCATTATACGTAAATGACTTCTTTATTTTTGAAAGAAATTCTCATCAACAATTTTCATTTAGCGATACCTGAAGTTTATTGCCTACCTACGGGGACGTGCTCGTTTGTGCGGGGAAAATTCCTAGTGTGGGGCAAATTATTTTATAAAAAAAATCTGTTAAATAGTGCCTGCATCCAACGTCTATTTTAGTTCAAAAGCGTCTATCGGATACAACATCATAACATGATATCCTCGTTCATGTCCCAACAACGTATTCAAACACAGTTAACACAGACCACAGTCAGTCTGCTAAGCTAACAGTGAATCATATCTGTCCGCACCTTTAAAAGCAATACGACACACACGTAAATCAGAATCACACCTCTAGCTTGCAGCCTCACAAATACGGCGGGGTTTAGCCAACAATTGGCGGTCGATGTGTTTGCTTACATTGTACCGCATATGATGTTACCAGATGTTTTTGTATGATTGTTTCATCAGCACCATCATCAGCCTATAAATGTTCCCACTCTTGGGACACAGGCGTCCTGTCTGTGAGAGAGAGTGGTCCATAATCGGGTCCAGTGCGGGTTGCGAATCAGCGAAAAAGATAAACGTATCAACTTTCAAAGATTTTTTTTGGAAAGAAAAATTCGAACCGCGTGCAGGATTTAAATCCGCGACCTCCAGATTCAGTACATCCGACGCTTTTTACAACCGAGCTAAAGGGTTTCTTGCATACTGCGTCTACCTGCAATAGATGGCGCTAGACGTCACCTTGAGACGTTAGACATGGATTAAAGAATTCGACGCAGCAGTCCGGATGCCGCGGGATCAAATCCTGCACGCGGTTCGAATTTCGTTTCATGGAGGTACTCATTAGAATCTGGTAATTTTTCCACTTCAAAGTTTTGAATTTTTAAGTTTACCTTTATTAAACAAGGGACACTCTAGTACAAGATTGCATGCTTCAACCTAGCGTGTACGGCAAGTGCAAGGCCGCTATAGTTTTTTGTGTATAATAAGTATTGGTAATTTTGTCAAAAAGGTTACGCCGCATCTTAAAGCAACAAGGGTTGGTTTTACTTATACAAATACGTCATTTGACTTTAATAGGCGCAACCTTCCTCAACATAAACTTGCCAGTGTCACATTTTTTGCTGTAATTTTTTCTACTGGATATTTTTTTTTTGCAAACAGTCATAATTAACTTACCTTAAAACTCGCCCTAAATCACTTGGTAACACTGTGGCAAGCGCCACCGTCACCCAGTCACACCAAGGTAAGTTCAAACAAAATTTAATTGGTCGTCTATTTTACAAACAACCGTTCGAATCGAAACCAATTATCGTTTTCGCGTTCGAATATCGAAAGTTCGTAGCAGGTGCGCGTAACGTCTCGGCTTGAGGAAGAAGAGGAAGCGGGCAGGTGCCTTAGAGGTAATGGGCACCTTTTGAAAGAAAGAAAATACAGTGTAGTGTGCAGTTACAAGAGACGCAGAAAAAAATAAAGGACAATAAAAACAATGAGCAACTAAGGCCAGCCGTTTGCTAGTGACTTTTCTCGCGGTGAGGACACCGTGGATTTTAGTCAGTACAAGTCTGACAGTCCTTCCCACCCTGGCCTGGGTGGGTGGAAACATTTGTTGAATTTACCACGCTAAAAAAAGTAATTGGCAGCTCAAGGCAAATTTTTGGGACGAAATAGAAAAAACATTATGATCTTCTTGACTAGGTTCATTAGAAAGATCAGGTGCCTAGTACTCGCAACCAGTTTAGCCATGTGGTCGGATGTATGAATGTTGATGAGGCGATAGGAGTATGTAAAGGTGGTTCTTTAGTTAAGCCTACCCTCACACAAAAAGGCTTGGTGTGTGTATTTTGGAACAATACCTAAGTAAGAAGATTTTGAGACATTTCGCGTTCATTATGTCTAATGCCGTGCATCATTTTAGGAAGAGATGTAACAATGGTTCTGATTCTAATTAGCTGACCTGACTTTGCTCGAGGATAGTCAATAACTAGTAGCGGTAGTAATGAAACCCCTTTCAAATAGAATTTATTTCGTTTAAGTTTTGTTGTTAGTTAGTTTTAATTTGTCTTGCCGATTGTAGGTACTATGTGTAAACTAAGAAGATCACTTTTCTGCTTAATTAATTTAAATTGCTTGCGAGAATTTTTGAAGGATATTAGGAACACCCAGTAATAATGATGGTTGAGTTAGCAGTCTTCCGTCTGCCTAAAACTGCAACTAACGTAAAGCTGCAGTTACAAAGTCGCAGTTCCTAACCCTCTGTCTGTCAGATGCCGATGTTGATGTAGATGACCTTAGCACTACTGACCATCGCCTGGAACAGTTTGTGGTCACATTAAGAATCATCGAGCTTCCTTCCTATATACTTTTCATCATATTTTTCTCAGTGGCAGAGACAAATCCTAAATCCAAAGATTATTACTGAAATGAAAAATGTTATTTATTTTTGCAAGTACACACTTTTACACGTCATCTTATTACGAACTAGATAAGGCCGGTGTTCCGTACGGCGTACCTGACTACTTTGAGAAGAATCAGCCAAAACAAACTCAGAGGTCACAGTCTCTTTCAAAATCCCGACATTATATTGGTTAAATCATAAATGTTATATTGGTAAAGTTATAGTGTGCAGTTCCTTACAAATTATTGGTGTGAATATATAGCACAGGACGCATAAAGCTAAAATGTAGTTATTCCCCGCTATTAGTACATAAATTATACCACATTTATAGCCGTCGGTGTCGGCATATAAATCACGATTGGCCAGGCTGGCCGAGTCATTAGTGGGCGACCACGGTACCAAGTCGGATTGAATTGTGACCGTGTTTAGGGTCTGCACAAGCTATCCGCCTACTTCGCTTCAGTTAGTAGTTGTTGCTAATACGCGCCTCGAAGTGCGTGTGGTTTCGTATTGTTTTAATTGGATCGCCTTCCTTGTATACTTATGTATGTATAAATTGGTGCGTATTGCAAGGAAAAGGGTTCATTATGGCAGACGTAGAAGGAGCAAAAGTTCAAACTGTTTTACCGATTCAAGTACGAATGAATTCGGTTCTAAAAGTTTACCTTTTAAAAATTTTGAGGAAAAGTTAGAGTCTGAACGTTTTGGCACGATCTAACCAGACTCTAGCTAGAAGAAGTGAAATTATATAAATGGAAGCTCTGTTTGAAAAGTTATTGTATCAAATTTAACTATCGACAAGTTAAAAATACTTTACGAACTATTCAAATACCTACCGAAAATACAACAAAAAAATACGGAGCCGTAGAACCACAAATGCCATGTCACCGGCTATCATTTGTAGCAGATCTTTGACAGTCGTTACTGTTAATCAGAAGCTCATAACTCTGACAACCAGTCTTACTATGGGGTATCGTATTGCCCAGTTCCTGGGTTGTGGAAGCCCGATAGGCAGTCGCTCCACGTAACATACTGATATTCATCTATATCTGGTTTGACTGGAAGCTGACCCCAATATAGCTGGGAAAAGACTAGGCATGTGAAAATGATGATAATATTAGTAAGATAGATAGACACCAACCTGTTTTGGACAGTCTACTTATTCAAAATAGCTTGAGCCATGTTTTAAAACCAAATGTTGGTCCAAAGATAAGGACAACAGGATTGCACGTCGTTGACAATACAGACTCAATAACTCACTGGTGTCCGGTTAAGCCGCTTACTCTATAGACCGGGATCTGTAGCGCGCTCCCGAACAAAACGGTGCAGTTCCATTCCTAGTTTATTTTTTGTAGATTTTAAAATCGCTTGACAGGGTAAAATAATCCATTTTGGGACAAGGGCTTTTGGAGTTATAGTTTGTGACTGAATTTTAGGAAAATTGGTGGTAGAAACTCTTGGCTATTCGCAATATCCCCAATTAGTAGTCCATTGGCCTGGTTTACCACATAAGATAAGTAATTAATCAATTGTATGTATAGTCTCGTAATTTAATATTTTGTTAGATTTTTTGGAACCTACCTGCTTGCAAAACTATTAAACAGGAAAATAAACAATAACAATGTCATAGATCTGGGAATCTTATACTATTTGGTTCAACGATACATTACATGACTGAGATAACAGACTCTTGTGGAACAGTTTCAGCTACGTTATGATAAATACCTGTTTTTCAATGTCACATAACATAATCGTTGCATAAAGATTCTACTCCTGGGTGACAGAGTTTTCTATTAGAGGCCCTAATACACCACGCGGGCCCAGTGTGGATTGGTTGGCGTCACTTGTTTTCGATTATTTAGTCATTTAGTAGCACATGTCAGTTTTTAAAAGTAGTGGTGATGAAAAAAATTACACAGAGTTATGTCCGGCTAGGTTTGGAAACACGATCATACAACTCGTAAGTCGGGGCTGTTACGGGTTACCACTGCTGTACAAAATACCGTTCGGTCGAAATCTTATCTTCACCTTTTTAAAGTTACAACCGAATAAAGCCTAATCAACACCTAAAACAATTGATTAAATCGGTATCTGATATGTCTACAAGTTTCCCAACAAAGTTCCCCAGTATTGGGTCAATGTACCGACACATTTGCTCTAACTACGTCAAATTACGAGCAAAGGGTTCCGTTGCGCGCTTCGATCTAATTGCGACTTCGTGACTGCTCCTACCCTCTTCCATTAGCACCTCGTACTACGGAACCCTGTTATGGAATATCATTTCCAGGGACGCAGCATCCATCGACGCTTTTGATTTCAAACGTCGATGTTGACAACGATAGACTTCAAGCAATGGATTAGAAATAAGTACACAGGATTAATTCTCATCGAGTCATGATAACATCACGTTGGAATCGTTAAAAGTCTAGACACTGGGCGATTCAATTTCTTATTTACGTTGATTTCTATATAAACCTAAATGGTATTTCAAATGTAGTGAGTTATTCGTTCAAGTTTAGTAAGAATCATGTTCGTTCAGATTACTTGAATTTGAACTGAGATGAAATTTATCTGTGTAGTTTTGAATTTAATTTATTCTTAAGTGTTTGTTGTTTTGAAGAGGTTACGCAGAAAATTGGAAATTGTTCTGTGAAAGTGGAAATCGCTCTGTGATATTGGACCAATATTTATTAATATGGTTTTAAAATGATATCTTGATAAACACTACCGAGAAAAGTGTGTAATCACTTAATTGGAATTTATCCAGGATAGCTCCTTAAATAATGGCATGATTTCGAAGTATTTGGTATCAATTTAAATTTAACATTTATGTGTTTAAAATGGTACCACTTTTAATATGTGAATGTTATTGAGTGGTAGTTGTGTCGTTGTCTGACTATTCCTCTAGAGATATGAAAGAAAATGCTTAGCGGATGCCAATAGTTTCTGCCTACCTTCACAGGAAAAGGCGCGAGTTGCTGTATGTTTGCAAAAGTTTAACCCCGTGTTTATTTAAAAAATAGAATCAGAGTACAGTTTCACTCGAAAAGCAGCATAATTGGCAAAAAAATCTTTATGACGGGAATATCTTAGCTTTCTACAAATCTCAAGCTTCCGATGCCCACCTCGGCTTTTCCAAACAAACCTTAGAAAATCCTTGAAAGTCCAAAAACAAGGTAACTTGTCACTGAGTTAGTGATTGAGGAGATTAACAAGACGAAGAGTCCTGTAACCTGGATAATGTCCCAAGGGGTTCGGACTTTGGCTTCGGGAAAATATTGTGTCTGCTTACTTTGCACCTTAAGGATATCTGTGCTGAAATTAATGGAACATTCGTAGTCGTTAAAATAATGTATGTAAGTAAATATTTGTGTAGTTTTTATGTGGGTAAACTAGCGGGTACGTTTTGTTGTAGCCACTTTTGGACTGCAGGGGTCGCGGAAATTACTGATTGGGTAGCCTGGAACTTGAAACGTTAATGGCTTTTGAAGGATCATCATGGATTGTAGCCAGTAGAAGTATGACAATCACTCCCATCTCGCCCTAGGTGGAAGGACTCTTTTGATTATTTTACCATGCTAAAAAGACATACCGGTTTCCTCACGATGTTTTATATACTACTAAGCCACCACTGCTCTATAAATATACCTCTCCAATTTTTACATATACAAACAAACAAGAGTACAAGAAAATATTCTAAGCTCAGCCATGATAACATTCTACAATTTTCTCTACATCAAGTTAAACAACAGAGATTTAGTCGACACTTCCACAATTACATTCAGCCGAGTTTAAAACAGTCCCTCATAGCTGAGAGAAACTAATGTAACTTTCTTCGAGTAAAGTTGAAGTAGAAAAAAGTGTCTGTCTGGCAGAATGAGGAGCATAAAGCTGTACATAGTAAGGGTCTGCTAGACGAGCGTTTGTAGAAACAATTTACTTGTTATTGAAATATTTCGATAAACGATACGATACGTGGTTTCAAGCGGCAAGTGTCTCCTTCAATACATACATAGATTTTGCCAACGGTTTCACCCGCTCATTCCAAGCCCTAATAGTTTGTCACTCAAAACCATTGCAGCTTTCTACTGGTGAAAGGATGTTTGATATACTCGAAAGTCCAGCATTATTTTGAGTTTAGGTACTCATAACCTGTAGATTGCAAAATGGTAATAGAGTGAGATTAAATAGAGCTTCTTTTAAAATGTTTACCAAAAATGCACTTATTTTACCACCAATAAATTAGACATACCTAATACCGACATAATTCGAATGCATAAATACTCACCAAATTGTTGTTGATGAAGCCCTCCTATAGCTTTTATTTCTGTATTTGTAGGAACCTAACATGTAGGGAATGACCTCTGCATCTCAGCATTAGGAAGATTAATAGGTTGCCTTCATGCTAATAAAACATTATAGTGACCAAAATTACACAATCCCTCACTTTCCGATAAAATCTGTTGTCGGACCATGCTTCCGCCATTTTCATAATCTCGTTAGACTTGTAAAAAGATGCGTACACCCGATAACCGCCACGCCATGCCATCGCCAGTCTGATACGAACTTAAGTCTCCCCCCTCCCCGGAAGCCGACGACGTTCACCGACAAATTCACTTTTCCTGTCGGCGAACGGAAACGAATCCAGAGCACCTTTATACCGTAATAATATTGTATTAAAGAGCCCTTAAGGACAGAAATCTTTGTAGAATTTCCGCTTGGAGTGTGTGGCTATGATTTTTCTATAACTAGTCTTTTTCCTTACGATAGTCGGCCATTTATTTATGGGAGGTGGAACACAATACTCTTATTAATGAGAAGAAGTAAGCTCTTAATATTGCACATGGAAATAGTACGGTTGATGGGTGTTACAAGTTTATAAATCCGAATTAAAGTTTGTTTGTTTGCTTATTACATTTTCACGCCAAAACCACTGAACCGATCATAATGATGTTGTCAGGTGTACAGAGACGGACATGGGTTCATCCCGAAAAAGGCATGTATCCGAGAAAAACAACAATACCGCTTATATGATTATAGATAGCGTCACAGTATCACGAGCGAAGCCGCAGACAAGATCTAGTATTAAAATGGTTTTGGCAAGTTGCAAGTACTGTGCAATACTCGCGACCGGCGTGATTGTATGACCAGTACCCCTTTTTTTTTTTTTAGCGTGTTAAAATCATCAAATGAGACCTCCAACCCTGGGCAGGGCGGGAGGTACTGTCAGACTTGTACTGACTAAAATCCACGGTGTCCTTCAGTAGCCCTTTATGTTCCGGGGTCACGGTAATAGAAATGAGTCCCGCGACACCGGCAGGCTTTGGCCCTCTGAGAGCCATTTTGCTGACAGCTCTTTGAGGCGCGCGTGGAACACGACGCGCCGTCGACCCGGGCATGGTCCATGGTCGGACAGCGAGTTGCCTTTTACTCGCTGTCCGCATGCCCGCGCCTACGGTGGCCGGAGATCGTCTTGCGAAGTACGACGCAGTGGGCGTACACGACTGCGGTTGGGGCGGAGGGAGGACGCTGTCCTCTCTCTCTCACGGCCCGCCACCTCCTTCACGAGCATTACTGCCTCGCAGAAGGTGGCGACCGCTTCCCACTCCGATGACCAGTACCCTTTTTTTTTTTTTTTTTGCGTGTTAAAATCATCAAATGAGACCTCCCACCCCGGGCAGGGCGAGAGGTACTGTCAGACTTGTACTGACTAAAATCCACGGTGTCCTTCAATAGCCCTTTATGTTCCGGGGTCACGGTGATGGTATAAGACCCGCGACCCCGGCAGGCTTTAGCCCTCTGAGAGGGGGCCTCGTCATTATGCTGACGCTCTTTGAGGCGCGCGTGGAACACGACGCGCCGTCGACCCGGGCATGGTCCATGGTCGGGCGGCGAGTTGCCCTTTACTCGCCGCCCGCATGCCCGCGCCTACGGTGGCCGGAGATCGTCTTGCGACGTCCGACGCCGTGGGCGTCCACCACCGCGGGTGGGGCGGAGGGAGGACCTTGTCCTCTCTCTCACGCGGCCCGCCTCCTCCTTCGCGAGCATGACTGCTTCGCAGAAGGAGGCGACCGCATCCCACTCCGTCTCGCCCCGCAGCATGGCCGCGACCAGTGCTGGGCGCGAGAGGTCTCCGCCTATCGCCGCCGTGAGGACACGTCGGTGCTCCGCCCAAGCGGGGCAATCCTGCACCGTATGCTCGACTGTGTCCTCCGGGCGATCTACGCAGTGGTGACACCCAGGCGTTTCTTCCTTTCTCATAAGACACAGGTACCTCCCGAAACATCCGTGTCCGGTGAGGACCTGCGTCAAGCGGAAGCTTAGGACGCCGTGACGTCTCTCCAGCCACTCCTCAAAGAGGGGTCTTATCGCCGCTATTGCGGCGTGCCCGATGACCAGTACCCTTAGAACGAGTTTTAACTCTTTTACTTTACAGAATCCTTCCAGTATTTACAGCGTTTCTTGTATGAAAAATTGGAGCTGCGCCTCTGGTGTGCGAAGAAGGAACTAATTTTTTCCTTGAAAATTGTCAATTTGAAATTGTCAAAGTTCCAGTTTACTTTACGTCTCAAATTCTGAAAACTCGTGCTAAGGGTACTGATGTATTGTATTGTATAACGGCCTGTATCCGCAACTCCACATCATGTGCGCATATTTTGCGTGCGAATGACGATGACCAGATGACTATGAACATGGATGAGGTGGAAGGAGAGCACAGCTAGCCTTCTGTAGTTTGTGCCTAACACCATAAAAAAAATGCGTGGGTTTATAATGTAATTACTGCTACTAATTTCAGTTTGTACGAGTTAATTTAAACACAAGGAAGGTAGAGGGTGTCCCCAACTATGTTGTAAAGAGTAAACTTTATTATTGGTAACAGATGCGATGCCTGCGTAACGGAAGGGAGGCTTATAATATCCAGGAGGGTCGATACCTATGGATAAAGTCCGATTGAAAATGTTTTTTTCCCCGGCCGAAGCGAAAATGCGAACCTGAATGGATATTTCAGCCGAAAATCGAAAATGAAATTCGGTCGAGCTCTACCTACGGAATGATGATGATGGTCAAAAGCGAATATGGCAGTAGTCGTACTTGGTACTATTTCTTATTTTAGCAGATAACAACAGACTAGAACCACTATCTTTGGAATTTAAAACGGGATAAATGTTTTTTGGCATTCCTCCCACCTTGTGTTGACTAAAATTCACGGTGTCCTTCAATGGCCTGTATGTTCCGAGGTCACGATAATTCGTTAGTCCCGCGACCAGAACAGGATTTTTACGATATTTATTATTTGTTTTGAGTATTCGATATTTCGGTATGCGTATTTCATGATCACAGATCAATTAAAAAAAGGAGGTTTACACATTCGGCACCCGCTGACATGGCATCTGGGATATTCCATATTCGGCACCTAGATGAGATCACTTCATCTTTGTTCTCATCTTAGCTAGATTAAGGCAAAACCAAAACGCATTCGTAATTTAAAATTCCACACATTGTCTCACTGGGACTCAGGCCTTACAAAAACACAAACAACAAGCATGAGGAGAAAATAGATAACAGACATTAAAGTCTCGACAGAACCCACAAAGAGTCCTGAAAGCCATCCAACTATGCCTTCAATTCACCATAGAATTCATATAAAAATTCATAGGAACGGTAAAGTGAAGGCATAGGTACTTGAATAAATTCATTTTTCTTGTTATGCTCACGCCCGAAGCGAGTGGCCTGGTAATCGAATCTCGTGCCTTGGTTCACCGTGGACTATTCGCGCGTCTCGTAACAGCTATAGATGGTATTTGTAGGACATATCGTCTGTGAATGGAGTATCAATTTTTTTGACGACATTAACATGTTCTGCTTTTGCACATTCTTTTCCATAGAGATCTACCCAGTGGAATGTCTTATGGTACTGCACAGTTATTGTGTGTTGTGACTGGGACTGTAGCACCAAATGTATCTTTTTTTTTTGGCTTGGTTCTAAAAATCATCAAATGATTCTTCCCACTCAGGGCAGGAGAGGAGGACTGACAGACTTATACTGATTAAAACCCAATGTCCTTCAATAGCCCTTTACGTTCCGGGGTCACGGTAATTCGTTAGTCCCGCGAACCCGGCAGGCTTTGGCCTTCAAAGGAGGGCCCCGTAATTGTGCTGTCTGAATGTGTCGTCGACCCGGGCATGATCCATGATCGGACAGCGAGTCGGCCATTACTCGCCGCCCGCGGGAAAAGTAACCTCTTTTGGTAGTGATGTAAGTACCAAAATGGGGACTTTTCTCTAAAGCTTACGCACTATACACAAATACCTGCCTTCTCTTAGTTGCATTTCGCTTATACTCTCACCTTGGCCAATTGTAATCAGCTAAGCATACTCTTAAAATTTCAGTCACTCCGTCTAGTTTTAAATTGTTTTGAACCATTTTAAAAGAACCATCGCCATGTTAATAAAAGTTAATTAAGTATGACGGGTCGTTGTCGCCTATCAACGCCTGTTCACTTGAACCAATTAAATTGATTCCGCAGAAATTGGTAATTGAATTCATTCCGGGTAACAGAAAATTGTTCAGTCGGAATTCATGAAATAGGTAATGATTATGCTGAAATGTTTTCGGTCGATTTTCTGTTCGGTCGGAGAGTTCATTCACACGAGGACCTTTTGACGAAACGACTTTTTTCACACCATTTTTATGGCGGGAATAGGTACTTTTTAAATGCCTGTTAACACGCATAACAAATTCAGACATTGGTTTAAGCTTACAATAATAATTTTGACGATAATGGTTTGTTTACCCTATCTCACGCATGTAACATGGTCGAAGGACACCGTGGATCTTAGTCAGTACGAGTCTGACAGCCCCAACCCTGCCCTGGGAGGACTCATTTGATCATTTTACCACGTAAACAATAAAAAAAAGCTCACACAAATATTTCACCATCATCCGCCAATCGTCGTCGAGTTTATAACGTGGTGGATATACCTGCATGTTTTGGGGCTCAAACTGATCATGATAATGTGTTAGAGCATTGTTTGTAACACAAGTCAAGGTAGTCCTACAAAGTATACAAGGTATTGTAACCGTCTACTTCACCATCCAGCGAGGCAAAGGCATTTTCCGTTAATTTTCTTTTTTATTCAAACTGGCTATTGGTTTTGTTCAGCAGACAAAAGTTTTTAGTTGTAGATTTTTAACTGCCTACCCCGTTCATCGAACACATATCCCTAAAGAAATACCTAGACATTAGGGTTGTAACAAACATGCCATGATAAATGGGGTCCAAAGGTAAGAGAAGTATAAAGCCGGCGTTCTATTATGTTCAGTAAACGGGGAGTAAAGCCACGCCCAAGTTATTATGGCCAAGTTATTTATTGCCAAGAAAATGTACTCGCTACAGTTGGTATGAACGATTTCAAAATGGTCGGGTATAATGTAACGTATGGGTTTTTGTTAAATACTCTCTCGTTGGGTCAGTGGATAAAAGGAATAGAAATATTTATATCTTTTCGCTTTTTCCATTGAAGTTTTTTTATTCACTGCATTACGTACGCCCAATGCGACTTTCTGAACAACCAAACTTTCAACAATTTAAAAAATAAAATCTGCTTTAGTTTTTCTATTTTGATAGATTAATGAAAATCATTCGTCAAAGCAAACTGTACCTAGTGTAACCAATATGCCATCTTTTTTTGTTCAGCTGATAAAATCATCAAATGAGTCATTTCGCCCTCTGTGGAGCGGAAGAAAAAATAAGCAGAGATTGCCAGACATTTCTTTAATTGTGACTCGATTGCGATCATCACAAATGCAACATCCGTAATCTATATATATAAAATTCAAAACTGACTGACTGATCTGACAACGCACAGCCCAAACCGCTGGGCCTAGAAACTTGAAATTTGGCATAAAACTTCCTTATACCACGTAGATGAGCACTAAGAACGGATTTTGCGAAATTCGGCCCCTAAGGGGTTGTTTTTGGGGTTGATAGTTTGTATGAAACTTCGCTACTACAGGTGCTGGGAATTCCAAATTTTGCATAAGGTGTCTTTTTAGAACGTAGATGCTAACTATGACGGGATTTTGCGAAATTCGACCCCTAAGGGGTTTGTTTTTGGGGTCGATAGTTTGTATGAAACTTTGTTACTGCAAGTGCTAGGCGTCTCAAATCTTGCATGCCGGTTCATTTTAAGACGTAAATACTCAACAAGGTAAAAGATTTGTGAAATTCGACCCCTAAGGGGTTGTTTTTGGGGTTGATAGTTTTGAGACTTCATTTTTTACATATGGGTTCTTTTTCAGACGTAAGTGATACTAAAGAAGGGATTGATGTATTGATAGTTAGAGGTCTCAAATTTTACAGGAGGTTCTACTTTAGACATAGGTTCTCACTAAGTGAGGATCTTGCGAAATTCAACCCATTAAGAGTAGTTTTGGGGTTGATAGCAAGGAATCCCAATATATTCATTGGGGTTATTTTAAGAACGTAGGTACCACCCAAGACGGGATACTGCGAGGAGATAGAAATTTTGTTGAATATTGATTAAGATTTTCGAAAAGTAACTCTTATAGAGGGTGGCTGGGAGTAAAAATTCACAAAAGCAAAGTTCGAAAATCACGCGGACGAAGTCGCGGGCGGAGTGCTCGTTTCAATATAAAATTCCGTATGATCTATCATTTCTTCCGTTTTCAAATATGTAGTTGCTAGCACAAAACAGGATCCTTTCTGGATACGATCATCACAATGCCTCAAATACGTATTTTGCGCTTCACCACAGACAGTGCTCTCAATCACTGGTTACTGTTTACTGCACTATTCAACGGGAAAACGCAGCTTTTAACGTGTAGCCAAACGATTGACACGTTTGAATTAATCGCGCATTTGGACTCGCAGTTTGTGTTTCGGTAAAACGTTTCAAAGCTACGTTTAATTTTCACTTTATTTATGTTACATAGACCTTCTATTATTCGCCTTCTATTATTCATAGAAGGCGCCGCATGCGCAGCTCCTGGCGGGTTCGATCCCCTACCGGAACGATTATTATTATTACTTACAAGTAATTGTTCCGGGGATTGGGTGATTCTGTATGTTTATGAACGCACCCACGATACAATCAAAATACCTCGTATGTGGCAAAGTAAAAAAAAATGTACAAAATTGATTTTAAATTCTAAATTTACGCGAGTGCAGTCACAGATAACCGCTAGTTTTATATATTAAAAAAACGGAAAGCCCCCATTACAAAATAAACGTTTTAAACGCCACTTGTAAATGTAAAAAGCTGAAATAAAAGCAAAAGAGTTGAGACAGAAAGAATAATGATCGCGTGATAACGACTCTTTTTCAGCTATTCAGTTCAGTTTAATGGCGCAATACTATGAATACGAGTAGGCTGGGTAATTGATATAGGTACCTAAGAGTTATTGCATGATTTAGTTTAAAAAAATATAAAAAGAATATATGAGTACTCATATTTTAAAAATATTCATCCACACTCATTGACCGACCATTTTATTCTGTATATGGGTCGCGAGACTGCCTAAGTAGAATACCTTGGTACTGAAATGCTTCAAAGGATGGGAGGGCTAATTTGATGGTTTCGCAACACAAAAAAGCCATAAATAGATAGGATAGATAATGATCTGGGTTACTACTTAGGTCACATTTGCTGACGAGTTGATTTGGTTAACACGCTGATCTTAGGATTTATAGATTCGAATGGAAAAATATTTTGACTGTTGCTTTATTACATGAGTCGTTTACAGTTCTTTCTTTCACCAAACAGTTAGCTCAGACCCTTGGCAATGGTTGGCGGTCCTTTGCAAGTCCAAGTCTTGATTCTGGTCCCCGTTCTGATCTAGGTTCTTGCCCTGGTCTGGGTCCTTGTTCTGTTCTTGTCTTCAATCTGTTCTGGTCCTGCTCCATGTACTGATTCTGTCCTGGTTCTGTTCCTTGCTCTTGTCCTGTTGCTGACACTATTTCTTGCCCTTATTCTTGTCCTGGTTTTGATCCTGCTCCTGTTCTGGCCCGCCATGTTCCTGCTGCAGATCATGAGTGGTGGCAAACGTCAAATCATAATAATTTTAATTCATTTTCAGTTTGGGCTCTTTTTCAAAACGTCTACGTCTGTGTACTAAGGTTGAAATCACGCGCTTTGTGCTAAGAGATTAGACTTTCAGGTCTTTATCGGTCTGAAGACAGCTTATAATAATAACGTAATCAGTCTATATAATGTAGGTTTTCAAACAGAAGATTCGTGAATGTCTTTAATACACTGCCCGTTACAGAGTCTCCTCTTCTTGTAAAGGAGAGGCACCAAGCGGGCCAAGTTCTGAGAATGCGCTCTTAAAATACGTTTGAGGAGTACAGCACAAAAGTACTTTCAGCTTAATCGTTGGGAAACAATATTCAGTCTTATATTGACTAGTCTAGAAATACAAAGGCTCTACGCAGGAACGTAGCTCTTGAACAGTATATAATGTTTATTGGCGCCCTCTGGTGGCCGGGTGGTACGTAAATATGTTGGTACGAAGTGCCGTGCGGTGCTGTGCCGCTAACTGCTCGTTTAGCGGTCACCAACTGACCAAGGAGGTTTTGTTGCTAGATGAGGTAGACACACAAATGAAAATCGCCAATTGTGGCCTGCTTTTTGTACTTTCAATCTTAGATTACAAATGTGTGAGTCAACATCACGCACACATTTAATTTTTTTCCTTGGACATGTGTTCACTATTTTTACGTAGAAATCGAAAGAAAGAGATACACTTCGAGGTGAGTACGTGACGGAGTGATTATTTTTATATAATTTTGTAGACTGACTCGAATGCTTTTATTTAATTTAATTCAAAAACTTTTCGAGCTAAAGTAAAAACGTGAAAATATTCAGTCAATTTTGTGTAGAATTTTGTGTTTTTACATGTTTTTGGCTCTTTACACATAGTATTTAGTAATTTTCTCAAAAGCCTCAACGTTTACCGTCGCAATAAAGTCATTTGCATGTATGTAGACGTAGGTCTCTTGGATTCAAAGATATTTGCATTTTATTGTACATCCCTCAGTTCAATCGATCAAAAAACTAAAATGGCCGCCAGTCTCATGTGTTGGGATTGGATTTTTTTTAAACAGTTTTTTGAAGTGTTTCATCGAAAAACAGTTCGAGTCTATAATATTCCCTATCGGAAACCAAACACACTGTATATATAGTAAACGTATAGATAAACCTACTAATTACTTATTGCTTTGTGTCAATGCAACGGACAGTTTTGAGATAGGTACCATGTACTAAAGTGACCTAAATAAGTTACTATTTTTTTATAAAGTATGACTTTTTTATGTTTTTTTGTTTGTATAGAATTTACATTAAAAAAAAATAACCAACACGGGCAGATACTTATCTCGTCGGTACTCAATGAATGAAGCAAGCAAATACATGTATCCTATACCCAACGACGATATATTACTAGACTCCTAATAACAGGCGACCGATGTCTGTCAACACATTAGGCAAAAAAGTCTTGTATCCGTCTTATTTCGACCAATCCTGTGAGCCGTAAACATACCTTGAGACAGAACAGACCTTAAGTTAGTCAATCACAACGCAGTACCCCGTCCCCCTCGCTTACGTAGTACCTCAGAGAGTTGACAGAATAGTTTTTGTTCCTTGGATCGTGCATGCGGAGTCTAGTAATATATCGTCGTTGCCTATACCTCATCCAGATATCCACCATCTTCGTGGCATGTGTTCGGTGGACAATTGAGGCAGACATGAACACAATTAAACCGTTACTCCACGACACTGCATACTACTTGCGATCCCCTTCATTGTACCGCCACCGTACGTACGTATATATTTTACTTCTACGACCCAAGTATTTGAACTGCTCTGTGGAAATACTGTGTTTGTTTGAAGACTTACACTTAAGTCTTTATAGAGCTAGGTCACTGAAAAACGTTGTCAATTCTATTGCTCACATTTTCAATTCACTGGAAGATTGCGTTCTTTAAAAAAAAAGATATCCCCCCATTTTGAAGTTTATCATTATCGTGAAAGTGCTGACAAACATTCAGCCCCGCAACTCATCATCATCAGCCGGAAGACGTCCATGTTGAACACAAACCTCCCCCTTAGACGCCGCGCCACGCCGCCGCCGCACGACAATACGACACTTGCATCCATGGGTTGCCAGCGACTCTCTCGATGTCGTCGGTCCACCTAGTGGGAGATCTACATAAGCTGCGTCACCTGTCCGTGGTTGCCACTCGAGAACCTTTCCAGCCTGCCCATTGCCACTTCAACTAGCAAATTTTAAGAGATATGTCGGTGACTCTGGTTCTTCGTCGAATATCCGTGTTCCGGATTTTATCCCGCAAAGAAACTCCGAGCATAGCTCTTTCCATTGGTCGTTGAGTGACTCTTAGTCCCGCAGTATTAGGACCCGCAACGGATATCGAATCCGAGAATCACTTGACGCTTGTACCAAACATACTACCAAAATTATTAAGGTTTTTGTTTAAAAAATCGGAATATTTGGTACTTATTTTTTTTTTTACGTGGTAAAATCATTAAATGAGACCTCCCACCCCGGGCAGGGTGAGAGGTACTGTCAGACTTGTACTGACTAAACTCCACGGTTTTCTTCATTAGCCCTTTATGTTCCGGGGTCACGGTAAGGAAATAAATCCCGTGACCCCGGCAGGCTTTGGCCCTCTGTAAGGGGGCCCCGTCATTTGCTGACAGCTCTTTGAGGCGCGCGTGGAACACGACGCGCTGTCGACCCGGGCATGGTCCATGGTCGGACAGCGAGTTGCCCTTTACTCGCTGTCCGCATGCCCGCGCCTACGGTGGCCAGAGATCGTCTGCTGACGTCCGACGCCGTGGGCGTATACCACTGTGTGGTGGTGTGGTTGATTGTAACAAATTTGTTAGTAGTTTTTTTTTGAATCGGGAATCTTTATCTTTGTCCCGGAGATGTAGACATTTGATTGCTATGTTGATAGCATTTAATATTAACCATGTTGTTGCCAATGTATTAGACTCTAGGTTAAGTAGTAGTTTAAGTGACGAGTCTGTGTTGTTAAGTTGCCCTAACAACATAGTGATACAGCGTTCTGTACCTGCATGCTGTACGAAGGAGAGTCTGCCTAATATACCACCTGCCTTGGAGACCACTACTACACAGGTTGGGTATTCCCTTCCTGCTTGTAAACTAAATGGTCCTGTTTTGGAGATCACTCCGGATATTATTTTAAACTAGATTGTAAGACAACAGAAGAAACCTCTGCAGTTAGTAACTCATTATTAGTGAACGATAAACAAGTTTCTTCTAGCAAATTAGTTAAGTATAAAATATCAAGTGGAGAGCAACACACTCTAAAATTGTTTCATCAAAATATTCAAGGGTGCTCTTCTAAATTACTGGAAATAGAAATGTTTTTGGAATCAACCAAGTTTGATATTGTTTGCCTTACAGAGCATTGGTTAAAAGATCATCAAGTTATGTCTATTTGTTATGATAATTATTATGTAGTTAGCAATTTCAGTCGTAAATGTATGATACATGGCGGATCATTAATACTAATTAAGAAATCGATTAAATCTAAAACTCGAAATGACATTGTTGACCTGTCAGTTGAACATACCATTGAATTGTCCTGTGTTGAGCTTGATAAGCATGTTATAGTATGTGTATACAGACCCCCTAATTACCAGAATCTACCTATGTTTGAATCTATAATGGAAAATGTTTTAAATAAAATATGTAATAATAGTAAATCTATCATCATTTGTGGTGATTTTAATATTAATTTATTAGAAAATAATTCAAATAGTATCAGACTGTTGAGTCTTTTTAAATCTTTCAATTTGTCACATGTTTTTATGGAACCAACCAGAGTAACCGCCTCTTCTGCCACTTGCTTAGATAATGTGTTTTCCAATTGTGATTACTTACATAAAGAAATTGTTAACAAACTGCCATCTGATCACAGTGGCCAAACAATAACGTTTTGCGCCTATACACCAATTCAAAAAACTCAAATAAGGTATAGGCCAATTACATGTAAAAATTTAGAAAATATGAATAATACAATAGCAAATAAATTATGTGATCATAGTTTTAATAATGTTAGTGACCCAAATGAATTTTACACTGAGTTTTTTGAAATTTTAAAAACACAATTTATTCGTACTTTTCCACTAAAAACTAAAACCATCTTTACAAAGTTCTTATTTAGTGATTGGGCAACACCAGGAATTCGCAAAAGCAGAGAAAAACTCTTCGAACTTTATGGTCTTAGGAGTCAAAATACTAATAATATTAGCTTTCATCAGTATGTAGCCAAATATTCTAAAACTTTTAAACGTGTATGTAAAACAGCTAAAGCTCTTTTTATTAGTAGTAAAATTAAATCAGCTGATGATAAAATAAAAACTACATGGAAAATAATAAATAATGAAACAGGTAGGAATAAGCAGCGCAATATGGAAATAAACTTAGAAACTGCACATGGCCCCATAAACTCAGATGTAGAAATTGCTCAGGAGTTTGAAAGGTTCTTCTCGAACATCCCTCTTAAAACGACTGAAACTTTAAATTCGTCACCCGCTCTCTCTGCTGCCTTACTTAGAAAGAATGTAAAGGCGTGCCCAATGGAGTTTAGGTTTCAGCACACAAACCCCCAAGCTGTTATTAAAGCTTTCAAAGATCTAAAAATTAAGTCAACAGAAGATCTTTGGGGAATGTCCGTGAAAGTCTGCAAATCTTTTATTGAAACCGTTGCACCTTACTTAGCTTTTATATTTAACACTAGTGTAGACCAAGGAGTGTTTCCAGATCTCATGAAACATAGTAAGGTAGCTCCACTTTTCAAATCGGGGGATTGTAAAGAACCTAACAATTATAGGCCTGTGTCAATTTTGCCGGTTTTTAGCAAGGTGTTTGAAAAGTTAATGCTTGAACAAATGTTATGCCACTTTAATAAACATTCCATCTTCCATAATCATCAATATGGTTTTACAAAAGGGCGTTGTACAACTGACGCAGGTGTTACCTTGTTAAAGAACATTTTTAACTCCTGGGAGGAAGCACAAGATGTCATAGGAATTTTTTGCGACCTCTCAAAGGCATTCGATTGCGTAAACCATGAAACACTTTTGCTGAAACTAGAGCATTATGGAATAAAAAATAAAGCCCTGGATTTACTTAATTCATACCTAAGAGATAGACGGGTTAAAGTTCAAGTAAACGGTGTAAATTCATTAGGGTCTGAAATGCCAATGGGCGTTCCTCAGGGTTCTATTTTAGGTCCGTTCCTCTTTTTAGTTTATATAAATGATTTACCCCATTTACTCAAAAATCAACCGAATATGGTGTTATTCGCGGATGATACGTCGTTAATCTTTAAATAGACAGACGTTCGCAAAACCTAGATACTGTTAATGATTGTATCCTTCAGGTACAAGATTGGTTTACTGCAAACAATTTAGCTCTTAATGAAAAAAAAACAAAATGTATTAGATTTACTTTACCAAATGTTAAAAGTAGTGAATGTGACATTATACTAAATGGGAAAAAACTGGAATTTATTAATCAAACAGTTTTCCTGGGAATCACATTAGACGATAAATTACAATGGGGCCCCCATATAGCATCTTTGGCGGGGCGTCTAAGTTCAGCCGCTTATGCAGTTAGAAAGATAAGACAGTTAACAGATGTTGAAACTGCACGCTTGGTTTACTTTAGCTACTTTCACAGCATAATGTCTTACGGCATTCTACTATGGGGACGGGCGGCTGACATTGAATCTATTTTTATTTTGCAAAAGAGAGCCATCAGAGCAATTTATAATTTAAATCGTCGCGAATCTCTTAGGGAACTATTTAAAAAGATTAATATAATGACAGTGCCCTGTCAATTTATTTATGAAAATATAATGTATGTTAGAAAAAATATTCATCTTTTCAAAAAAATAAGTGATAGGCATAATTTTAATACTAGAATAGTATATTTTGCAACGATTGAATAAAGAGCGGATTTAAAGCGAGGGCCATTATATGAATCAAGAGCAAGGAAGGATTTTAATTACTGAATCATGACCGTAGGGAGTGATTCATGATGATTGAATCACGAGCGAAGCGAGTGATTCAAGTATTTAAATCCTGAGCGACGCGAGTGATTCAGGCCCTCGATTTAAATCCGTTTTATTCAAGAGTTGCAAAAGATACTTTATACCATGACTACGAGAAAAAGAAAGATTTGAGCGATAAAAGATATTCAACGAAACAAAATAATGATTTTTTTAATAAGACTGCTTGCGAAGAATCGCTCGGTCACTGCGCCAACAAGCTGACATTAAAATCGGAACAATGATTTGAATTAAGAGTAATTTTCATATTAGCAAGGGGGTTGTCCAGCATCTCGCTCGATGTCGAATGTACTAAAGTGTTCTAAATTCAAACACCAAAACAGTGCGTAAAAGACTACTTTTACGCACTGTTTTCCGTGAGTAAAAGTAGCTTTTTCGAGGGGGAATGGTATAAACAAAGATAAAATTGATCAACCTTATTTTAGACTGTCAAAAGTACAAAAATCTTTTATGGGGTACTGTGTTAAATGTTATAACAAAATACCTAGTGAGGTCTTAAAACTAAATGAAAGAAAATTTAAAGCTTATATCAAAAATACTCTATGTCAACAAGCATATTATAAATTAGAAGATTATATTCAAGATAAAAATGCTTGGAAACATGCTGGTCCTGCTCCATAGTACAATGTAGGGCTTGAGCAGAATCAAACTTGGTTGAAATTTTAATGCTCACACACTGCCTATATTGTATTTAATTTTGTATAAAAGTTATAATTGCATTATTTTGTGAAAGTGTGAACACCGTGTACCTTTTAGCTGTTTTGATTATTGTTTTTTTTGTACCTATCTTTTAAATGGTCATAACTTGAGTACATCGCTTTCACATTTATTTATTTAAAAAAAAAATTGTGATTTCAAAACATTGTGAAACATTTTTGAAAAAGAGTAAGTATGGAGTTTCTTGCCCATTCTTCTCCATACAACCTACCTTTGCGAATGGGTGTAGAATCAATCCTATCCCTTCCTATTTCCTTTAATTTTAATAATCGACGTTCAAAAGTGCCTCTTTGATGGCCTAATTGGAATAAATGATTTGACTTGACTTTGACTTTGTGGTTGGGGCGGAGGGAGGACGCTATCCTCTCTCTCTCGCGGCCCACCATCTCCTTCACGAGCATTACTGCCTCGCAGAAGGTTTTTGCCGGGCGCGAGCATATTTGGTACTTGGTTAAGATTTGACTATACAGTCAAGTGTTAAAAGCAACTTAGATCATACCTGGAAACTCCGAAACGACAGGTATAATTCGTTAGTCACCTTTATACAATACTGAAGAGATTTTTTTTAAATATATATTAATAAAAAAAATCTCTTCAGTATTGTAGGATAAAACTGAGAAAATCTTACAAATATTTTATTCAGATACGTCGTTTATTATCACTCTGAGATTCATTGCCTCGCTCCTCCGTTTGATTGTTTATCGTCAGATCTATTTACAAAATAGCTCTAACGAAGTTGGCACAACACGTTAAGCTCGCTGGCTGTTTACTAGCTTTCATTTACCTGCAATAAATAACAACATCAAGATAAATAGCATTTGTGAAGTGGCGAAGAATATTTGTCTTACAAGTTGTGATAAAAATCTACATAGGATAATCTGAGTCAGGAATCAGCTTTTGTAAGAAGTATAGTTTACCTTACAATCTAAACCTTTCAAGTAGGCTACTTTAGCAAAAATCAAGACTATGAGGACTAGCGAAAAATGCTCAAAAGACTCTCTTCTCTAGTGTATATGTCTATAAAACTTTACCTACATCCCAGAGGACACACTGGGTAGAGCACCGCCGCGTCCTCACGACGTCGATAGACGGCGACCTCTCGCACCCGGCATTGCTCGAGGCCATTCTGCGGCGCGACAGAGTGGGAAGCGGCAGTCTACTTCTGCGAAGCAGAAGCGAAGACACCGTGAATTTTAGTCAATACAAGTCTGACACTCCCTCCTGCCCTGCCCTGCTCGGGAGGACTCATTTGATGATTATAACATGCTAAAAAAAAACTTGTACCTATAGCTACCTATTCAATCTCGGCTAATTTACTGATGATATCTGATTATTACTTCGAACAATGCCTACCATTGATTTCTTGTTTGACTAATAAGTTGTATTTTCTCAATTGAAATAACCAAAACCTAATCATCTATTTACCTACAAACAAGCATCGGAAATGCATCATTTGTCGTTTACCGTATGTGGTTCATCACGAAAGTAAAATAATCGGTTTTGGTGAACCGTTAACCGTAACCGGTAAACGGTTTTGCGGTGAAAATCGACTGATGATTATGTATCGTTGAATTTAAATAAGCATTATAAGTTTCATTAGCAAAATTAGGTTGGCATTGCACAGACAGGTTGCATAAACTTGGTGAATTCATGAAAATTATATTATTGAGAGCCATGTTTGTAATTACTGGTAGACTTCAGTGGGTAGCTAATTTTGTATTTGTTTTCGTGTGGACATTGCAGTTGTTTTGGTTTAATTAATTTACCTTTTAGATTTTGCGGTTGAGCACACTGTAAGGTAAGGTTCCGAGCTATATTGCAGAATGACGAAAAAAAGTCGTCTTAAACCATAAGTTGCCTTAAGAGTGTTGATACGGCAAAAAAAGGACGCTTTGGTCTCATGTAAAATTGACCTTGAAAAGTGTTGATGTTATAAGAATGTTTTGAATAACAATAGCGGACTAAAAACGTCCTATTAGAGTTTTAAGGTACACACTGGGTAATCTGGGTGATTGCGATAACCAGTTTTGTTTTTCAATAAAGCTGAATATTCAGAAGTAACTACATAAAGCTGAATACTATCTAAAATAATTCTATGAAACTTTTCCGTGCTACATAAGGCGTTTTTTGATGGGACGTCGCTTCTTTTGAATCCAACTTTGGTATTCAAAAACCGTGTATAACTTGATCCAAAAAATTGTGAAACTCACGAAACTAGTTTTCACCTAATCGAATGTCTTGAAACAACTATGAACATATTCTCCATTTTCAAACCTAGCTGAAAATGCTCTCTCATCATTCTTACGTATATTGTTCGTTGCACTAACACAACGTGAAGCTAGCAATAACGTAATGGCTTCAAAGATTACAGGCACGTCGGGACATGTTGCAACATGTTGCGCGAACATGATATACTGCATGAACAACCTTGTTTACTGCTGTGGTATATGATAGATTTCTTTAGCAACATTTTCTTGTTCTAGGTGTAATGGAATGTCAGAAGATTTTATTCTATACTTATTGTTGACAACGAGTTCACCCGCTATAGCTGGAAAATTAGCCTACGGGAAGATAAAAACCGTTCTTTGTGTTTTCTGTGCATCAAACATCTAAATCTAGAGCAAAAGCTGGTAATTTTCCCAAAAGAATGACGGCATTGCTTCGTTGGATGACCAATTCAGAAAGTCAGACGTGTTAAATACAAGAGGTGTTTACAGATACAACAGATACAAGAGGTGTTTAGAGACCTACTTGTACTGTAATAAAAATATTGTACACTAGTCACCAGAAACCGCCATGTTTGCTCAAGACGGATTGATTTAACTTCGATCCCCACACGGATCTTCACCACTGTCCAAGATGATGTCCAAAATAAACTAGAAACTACTGTACCTAGGCTGCATATAAACAGCATAATACATGTTGGCACTTGCTCATACTTGAACCTACAAAAACATAAAATAAATTCCGTTAAATCCATTCCATTTAAAAATATAAGTGTTATGAGTAATCTTAAATACTTGGGTCGACCTACCGTCACTTGAAGCCACACAGAAGCAAGATAATTTTATTGCAAATCAAATTCTTCCTCAATCAAATCTTAAGAAAAATAATATAAAATGAACCAACGTTTTTCTATATGTCTTAAAAAATCATACTCAATGAACAAGCCCCTTCACATAAGAGTCTAATAATAAGTCGTAATATTAATTAAAAGCTCTACACGATGTAAAGCAGGCATAATTGCCAACGTGAGTACTTGCCTATAAAGGCGGTTTAAGTTTTTCTGCGATAAAGCTGGGTACACAGAGTTGAGGGGCGAGCGAAGCGTGAATAGGATTGCATTGTGCGGGTACTAATTGCGGTTTTTAAGCGGCAGTACCGTATGAGGCCAATTATGTGCGCCAGCCTTTATATTTGGATGTGGCTTACATCGAACTGAAATGATTTTTTTTGTAGTGGAATTTTGACGTTAGCCTTGTCTTTTATACGTTTTTCATTTATTAAGGTCATAACCTTTGATTGAGTCATCATAAAAAGAAATTAATTTTGTTAGTTACTTGAGTAGGTATGTTCGTCAAGTACTGAAAAAATACTGTGGCATTAAAATATAATATAGCATCGTTATGCTTATCCGAAGGATTAGGTTAAAAGTTTTATTATACCGATCTCGAATTTCTTCTTGCACACACAAACTTTTCTTAATAACTAGTAAATCATTCACATGTAATCATACAATAAATAATAAATTCACAGTTGATAAAACAGCTTTAAACGGAGCACTATCAAGCTTTACTTAGAAACGACTAGGTACTATAAACTTAATAAACCTTATTCTGAGAATTTTAGCTATCCATAGAAAGTTGTTCGTAAATAAATGATTAAAAGGTACTCATTTACTAGTTTACAATTCTAGGTATTTGCTTCTTCTCTTGGATCTAGAACATGCCACCGATCTTCGCGATGTTTTCCATCATTGTTTTGAGAACAGTAGTGATCAAATTAGTAACACAATGTTTGTAAGTCCGGGCCGTAATAACCGGGCCACCACTACTAATGCCAGATAATTCGCCAGGAGGTTTACCATGACATCTTACAGCGAGAGTAGTTCCAATGTCGGCACGAGATGGCGCTAGACGACTTCTATAGCTTTGTCTCTTTCGCACTGTGAAACTACTTACTTTCGCTTTAAGACGTGATAGTAAAGTCAAAGTCAAATCATTTATTTCATTGAGGTCATCAAAGAGGCAGTTTTAAACGTTGATTATTAAAATTAAAGGAAATGGGATAGGATGGGAATGATTCTACACAGTATGCATCCTTTAAGAGATTAATTTAGTGTACTTGAAGTATTTATTGCACACAATAAATGTGTGGAAAAATAGAACAGCGCCCCTAGTGTGCGAAGAAGGAACTAATTCTTTCCTTGTAATTAATGTCAAAGTACCAGTTTACTTTACGTCAACAAAACCGTAAATTCATGATAAGGCATCAGCCAATCGCACCAGATCAGCTTTGTTACGCATCGGTGTGAATGCGGAATTCCATTCAGCATATATTAGAATCACGGCAGGCGTATAAATTCAGAATTTTTCAAACCTCCCTATTATGGCCGGTGGTGGATGAATGGTGCCCTATGTTACGCACCCTTATTGAGTTCGTGAACATGTTGTGTTTGAAAATTTGGATGTAAAAAATATAAATATGGAGGTTTTGTGGACAAAAATACGAACGAGGGACCGTTTTCAAGTTTGAGTGCTGAAGTATTCCACGAAGGGCACCCGCTGACAATAGCATTTGAGCTACTTGCACCTTATCTATTCGACATAAGGCTACTGTCAAAATTCTTTTCAGGCGCCAGGTGCCCTTCGTGGAATACCTCTGAATGCTTAGACCCAGAGACGGACAGTTTTAACTCTGCGCTGTCATTGTATTTTGTGTCTTATTTTTTAGCGCAGCGTCGGAAACTTAATCGTTACTTCGTCGAACTCAATATTCTATTCCAGCACGCATCGTTTATGTGCTGTAAAATTCAAAAAGAAAGGAGTTTAAACTTCAATATCAATTAACATATAACAGTCAAATTTCACAAAAACATTTTTTAGTTAAAGTTTATTATTCATAAATAGTTAACAAAATCTTAAAAACTAAAACATTTACAGCGTGAATTTCATTTAAATGAAACAAGAATTAATGTTTGCTTAACGACTGAAATATTACAGTTTTACAGCAATGTCAATTAAAGGTTTTATGATGTTGATTCTAATTGGAACTAGTGTCGCCATGCTTATTGTTTGTATCCATTTCCAAAGACAATTTTACAAGCGGGTATGCGGGTGAAGAGTGATTGGCGACTCGCTGCCCGACCATGGACCATGCCCCGTCGACGGCGCGTCGTGTTCCGCGCGCCTCAAATTCCTAAGCCTACCGGGTCGCAGTACTCATTAATTGATGTTTTACCACGTAAAAAAACAAATATCTAACTACTTCGTTTAAGCACCAAAAAGTTTGTTGTTTAAGTGCCAAAACATCTTAATTATCAACAATAACTAGACTGGGAAACTATAAACCATAGTCAGTATTCAATAATAATAAATTTATTAACACCCACAGACGAACCGGCGACCGTAAGAATAGAAAAACACATTACATACATTACGCAGTCCTCAATAAGAAATCACGTTATCATTCCGGTTCACGAAATGGTCGAGAACTTGTAAATGGGAGATTGGTCTGAGTTTTAAGCGGTAGCGATTTTGGTTCGACCTAATTTTAGAACAGATTTTTTAACTCTTCAGTAAAAAATTGCTCCTTGTGCTGTTTTGTGTAGTATACGCTTGACAACAATAGCTGGAAGAAATTATATTTAGTCTATAAGTTGTCTACTTTTAAAGTAATTTGTATTGGTTCCAACTCCCGTTTCTAATGGCTCTGCTGCCTTGCCATGCCAGCGGCTATTGAACAAAGTGCCAGTATAACTTAGCGGCGAAACCCGCTGGGTGTATTGTTGCTGCCGGCATAGTGTGTAACAATCATTACATGATAACGTAATTCGTATTAAATTATAGCTAGGTATGTAGGTTTTAGACGATACTTTTTTCCTTCCCTTTTTTGAAATGAAATGAAATGATGTTTATTTATGCAAGTAGGTTATAACTTTTACGCGTCTCTTCATAAAACTAGAAGGGGCCGGTGTTTCGTACTGTCGTGTTTCTACTCTGAGAAGAAACAGCCGAAACAAACTCAGAGGTCACAGTCTCTTTTAAAGTCCAGACAATAAAAATGTAGAAAAGGTTATACGAGGACCATGAAGGGCAATGAGAACACACTGATCGACATGAATTGAAATTAAAACGGTCAGAAATGGTTTTATGTCTGCGATAATTAAAATGTAAGTGTAATCACCATGTGTCCGCAGAAACAAGACAAATACCGTCATGTTTGTTTGAAGAAAGCATTGGAGTATCTTTTTGGACAATATTAATTTCGTTTTCGAAAATATTTGTTAGGTATCTCGCTTTATCTTACAACTTGCGCCTCACGACCGAGAAGGCATAATAAAAAAACTTTTTCGTATAAATAAATAATTCAAGAGCATCGTTTGTGAAAGTCACGGCAAGGGCGATTTATATATATTAAATTTAATTTTACTTGAGCGTGTTGTTAATTATTCACATTGTCACTCAAAGTGTTACAGTTTTAACTGAAATTGTAGTCCCAGCAGTTTTGAAATTAGTCTGTGATGTAAATATTTGACATTCTCAGTTTTTTGGTTTCAGACATCTAAACTTTTAATTGTTTAACAGGATAATGTCGGTATGTATAATTAAACCCGTTACCTTTATTAAAACCTAGGCTAACATTATAACATTGATTTAAAATACTGGATTTTGAGGCAGCGCTAGTGTTTATGTTATTTCAGTAAAAAAAATTGTACTACGAATTTTCCACAGGACTTCAGTCGTTGCACGAACTCTAGCTATTGCTATTTGGAAAGTCCATTTTGACAGGTTTTTTTTTAATGGCAATAAAATGGCCATGTAAATTACTCGACTAAGTAAAAATCTGAAATTCAAATACAAATAAGTAAATTAACATATTTGTTTTTTTTTTTAGTATAAACGGTGTCCCACTGCTGGTCAAAGCCGTCCCCTTTCTCCTTCAAAACGTCAAAGAAGTAATAATTAGTGTTTTCTGTAAATATTAAGTTTGTATTCATTGATAAGTGAGACAATGATTCAATAGTTTGATAAGGGCAATGACAATTACATTTAAGCATCCAAACTTCACTAACTAAAATAGTCTATAAACATAACTTTATACATTATAGTAGTTGCCAGCAGTCACACCGTTACCGCAGTCACAGTTTTGCGGTACTCTATTCGTCCCTCGGGCCAAATTGTTCGGTGTAGTTGCGGCCATACCTCGTTGCGAAATCTACATTTTGTTTATTTTGTGTTAAAAATGTCTCTTCTGTTAAAATAATGGTATTTAGATGTTTATGTTTAAGAGCGATAACATTCATTTATTTATATATTTTTAGTGTTTAACTTGGACTATAACAGAACACAATTTTATGGATTCTTAGGTTGTAGTTTTAACAACAACTCACAACCTCAATACGAAAGCTATATTTTTGGACTGTAATGTCTTTTGGCATGTAGTACCAAAACGTCAATTTTAGGGATAACAACCTCTGACAGCATGTGCACGATGGGCACGAATGTGTTATGCCGTGGCATGCGTGCACCAGTTTTGTGTGAAAGAGTGAAAACCATATAAGTAGATTGGTGGATGTATCACCAATCTATTCTTCTATAATATACTTTCTTCTCTGCTTTAAAATACTTCTAAATAATAATTATAAATGCAAACTCTAGACGTTTGGATGGATGGATAGTTTTCAATTAAACAATCAGAATAGTTGAATTGATCTGGATTTTTGGTACAGAGATAGGCTATAGGAATAATACATTAGATATCTTTCATCACGGTATTACGTTCTCGTGGGATAATTTTCGATATACATGCGAAGTAAGCCGCTGGCACCATCTTGTAGTAAATAGATAACATAATTCTGTTTACAAAGTATGCCTACTCATGAATTCTACGAAAAGAAAACAGCACTTTTACATCAGTTCTCTCTGTAGCAACATTAAAAACAAGAGCTACACGAATAATGTCAAGTTTAAACGAGTCTTACAAATCCGGGACTAGGATATTATTTTTATATCTCTTCTTGGAGGTGACAAGGCGGCATCTTTACACTCCTAATAGAGTAATTGAGTTGACAGTAAAAGTTATGAAGAGAAAGGCGTCGCGGCGTCGCCACGCCGGATATCAGCCCCCCTCCACCACTTTTCTTTACCCTCCCCCCTCCATTCTGCGGATACGGGCGTAGTGGCAGCAAATAAGTTTAGCTTTATTTGCATTTTCTGTTGGACGGGATTTAGTTTGGTAACTATTAAATTTAGTATTTGAAAGGGATGAGATTTGATTCTGGTTTCGGGAAGTGTTGTTTGTTTGTGAGTTAGTGAATAATTTGATTTGGGAAACGTGTGGTGTTGAACTAAGTCGTTAATCGTTTTATTTTAATTGTTTTCAATGTTTGTGAAAACTAATATTTTAGTCGTTAAAATAGCACACATGTCTTTCGTTAGCCACCGTTTTTAGAGTGGTTTATGTACTCCAAAAACTATAATTTCTCCAATCTTTCCTTCAACATTTAGTAAATTCTACATCATAAATCTCAATCAAGTCAAACCAAATCTCTGCTTCAAGTCCAGAAAACTTGATCGTCGGTGCCAGTAACGTGGTCGAGAACTTTGATGCCTTGTGTCTCATTGTGTTACTTACAAACATGTTTTTTTTTTTGTTGTAAAAGTTTAATTAAGAATTCGTAAATGAAAACACAGCAATTTCAATGGCGCTTTAACTTAAGTTACTGTGTTTTTATTTAAGACAGCAGAATTATTGTAGCTAGTATAGAAAGATTTAGTTTATTTATTCTAAAATAATAATCCAAATAGGTAAATTAATAATATCCCGTTTGTTTTGCAGCTTGTACTTGTAGAGAACTCATTCTAAAGATCTTCCGATGAACTCAAAGTAAAACTTATTCGTGGGAAGTGAGCCAGTCATTTATTTTTATACGGTCACTATTGTTTAGTCATTTCTCATTTGTGAACTACACTAACTTTACTTTTATATTTATTTTCCTCCTTTTATTGCTTTTTATTCGGTAAATTATTTTGCTCTCGGAATTCGTCCTATTTGGACCAAAGAGGTTCACAGATACTGTAGAAAGGTTTTTAGAAATTACGTAAAATCGTGACTTTTGTCCTTAAAGATCTTAACCGACAAGTGCGATCCGTTCCGGCAATATGATCTGTAGATACGATCTAATGGCATGCAAACTCTGTTAACTATTAGATGCCCATATATGAGCTTTCCCACTGCCGGCGTCAGATCGCATTGCATCCAGCCTTTACCGCCGAGCGCCGGAACTGATCGCGAATAGCTTGATCTGTGGGTAAAGGTATTTAAGGTGAGTTTTTTTTATCAGTAGTTAAACTATTAAAATATGTTGAATCCTATACATTTTATAACGATTTGTTAAAACATATTGGGTTTTTGCGATTGTTAGTTTAACTATTGATGAAAAGTGTGTATGGTTGGCAAAATAATTTAAATATTCTTATGATAGACGGAGAAAGCAAAAAAAAAATCTTAATCTTAGGTATTCCACGAACTCGAAAGGTCTGGTTGCTATCAGTTATGTATACGCCATTTTTGCCGTTCCCCAAATCTTTTCAAAGCTAGTACAAAACAAAGCAGACTGTTAAAAAACTTTTTTATTATTAAATAAAGAGGCACTTCAGAGTACACAATTACGTGTAGCTTCACGAGATCTTGAGACATCAAAGTGTGTCTGTATCATTGTAAGATTTCTTATTTGTTTGTAAAAAAACTGATATTACGTAGTCGAATAATAAAGTCGTGTTTGATGAAGGTCGTTTACCATCAATAGACTCTGCGTGTGTTTTGGGTTAGGTTTTGGTTCACTACCTCAGAAGACTTAGCCAGTCTTATTACAAGAACTAAATAAACCTTGCCTTAAACCACCCAATATATTCTATTTCGACGAATACGCTGATGTCGTCGACTTTTTCTTATTAATAAAAGCCACAACTAGACCTTGCGAAACACAGCCTGTATTCGTCCACTGCTGGACATAGGCCTTTCCCAATATGCGCCATTGAGCCCTGTCTTGAGCTTTCCTCATCCAGTCTCTGCCGGCCGCCTTTCGTAGGTCGCACTCCACCTGGCCAACGGGCGTCCCACACTACGTTTGCCGAGTCGTGGTCTCCACTTATTTGTAGCAACGTTTGTGTAAATCCCATTTCGTTATAAGACGGAGCAAGTTTTCCATGTTTTTTTTTTTAATTTATTTATTTAAGGTCAGTTTTTAACATCAAAGGTCATTAGTGACCACAATTAACATTATTTTACGTACATAGATACATTACCGTGTACGGTACTTCAAGTATTTACGAACTAAATTGTCGTTTATTTTACGTCACAATAACGTGAAAAGTCATGCTAGGGCCGCCGGTAATACGACCTGCGTCAACAGATATTTGCGTAATGCACTTTTTCTAAGTACCAAGCAGTGTAAAACAAGATCCTTGCAATTTTTTAATAGTCACCGCCAGTCATCCATGTTCCGTTGCCTCATGGAATAAGAAAATTAATTTTACTGGTCTTCTCTACAGTCACTGTTGCAATAGTCTTATAGCTCGTGACCAAGCAGTAGGGGTAGGTCACCACTTAGATAAGGCATTACTGGTGAATGCGGGATCATTGATAACGTCACCTAATGGAACTAAGGGATTAGATGAAAAAGTATTTTATTTTCATGGAACTACTGAAAAAAAAATCTTTGTAGTTCCACTTGGAACTAGACAGTGGAATTACTGGGATACAGTTATTAAAACAACAAAAACAGTCGTTCTGAAGTTATGCTTTGGCAATTGATTTTTTATATATTCGCAAACGTGTTGGTCATTGATAAGCCGAACTCGATATAAGCTCAAAAAACCAAGTAATTTTCAATGTATTTTCTGTGCCAAAGTTAAAATAAGTAGTTGATCCCCAGCTCCGAGCAAAGCCAAGCACAAGCTTGTTAAGAGAAACATTATGAAATTCTCTCACATTTCTGATAGAAACTACTTAAAGGCTATTTATTGAAAATGGAGCACTTTCTTTCATTTTCCTTTTCTTTTATAACTTCAAAGTAAAGGACGTTTATGATAAGCCTTCGTTTTGTTAACTTTGTAAGTTGAAAATCTTAGAAATATTGAATCTTAGAGCTAAGTTTTCAACTTGTGTTTTACTTTGTGTATTTTTAGTTGACTGTAGAATTTTATAAATCCTTTGGATAGGTGGGTGGTTTCATAATGTCTGCATTTGTAAGTCTACGTAATAAACATTTTAAAGTAAATTGTCACTATAGAATCATGTTCAAATGTTTGCTAACCGGGGAAATATTAGTGTTTTATGTGAAAAAAAAAATCAAAACGCGAATAGGATTTGAACCTGCGACCCCGGATTCAATAAATCCGATTTCGGTTATTCAATTAATTTCTAGACTACACCAATTATTTTGACATTACAGTCAAATAAATATTGTAACAGAACTTTGTTTCTACACACACTTTGTTTCTCGACGCATGCGTTTATGAGTATTATATTCATAAAATATTAACGTAAGTGTCGTTTTTTATGAAATAGTAAAAACGTTCATCCATCCACTCTCACGAATTTTCGTATTTATAATAGGTTTGGGGGTAGGAGGAACAGAGTGAAAAGTTCCTCGCTACCCGGTGAAAAGGAAGGTACCTTCCAACCAGACGGGTGTTGTGTCTGGTGGGCTTTCTGCCCCACATTCATATTCGGATTATTCTATGTATACTTCGATCGCTGTAAACTTTGATTGCGCGATGTAGATATTTTTGCATCTTAGTTTGTCGGTCTTCGCATAGATGGCGCTGCTGTTCTTTTTGTAGTAGTTTTTTAAGTCCGCTACAATAGGTACCTGGTATTAAGTAAAAGAAGCCTAACTTCGTGCTCAAAAAGAGAAAAGTTCAGTTCGAGAATAATTTCAGCTCAGTTCAGATGTAACATTCCTTACTCTCATTACTACCCTCATATTTTACTAAATACCCAAGCTAAAGGAAAAAAGTCTACCCATAGACAGTCCACACAACATGCCGGGGACATTTTATCACCTATTTCCTTCACTAAACAGGGTCCCGGTACTTTAGTGCCACGATATATATTCCCGATATAAAAAGGAGGGAGATTTCGAACCGGTACCTGCTTTGCGTCGGTCTCGACTAATGAAACACCATTTATCATTCTGACTGCCAAATAAAAGCTTGGAATAAGGGTTTGGGGTGTGTGATGAGATGAAGCGGGTTCGAAATGTGGGACAGCAGTAGGATTTGTAGACAAAATGAGGTGGTTATTTGTGTGTGTGGACCCATGATTCATCTAGTTACAACATCTGGGTGAAGCATGGACTATGTGTTGTGATTTTAGGACCCGTGCTCTAATGAATTCGACTGGCCTGTTGGTCTAGTGCTTAGTGACCCAGACTGCTATGCCGGGGGTCGAGGGTTCGATTTCTACCCAGGACAAATGTTTGTCGGGCACGCCGCAATAGCGGCGATAAGACCCCTCTTTGAGGAGTGGCTGGAGAGACGTCACGGCGTCCTAAGCTTCCGCTTGACGCAGGTCCTCACCGGACACGGATGTTTCGGGAGGTACCTGTGTCTTATGAGAAAGGAAGAAACGCCTGGGTGTCACCACTGCGTAGATCGCCCGGAGGACACAGTCGAGCATACGGTGCAGGATTGCCCCGCTTGGGCGGAGCACCGACGAGTCCTCACGGCAGCGATAGGCGGAGACCTCTCGCGCCCAGCACTGGTCGCGGCCATGCTGCGGGGCGAGACGGAGTGGGAAGCGGTCGCCTCCTTCTGCGAAGCAGTCATGCTCGCGAAGGAGGAGGCGGGCCGCGTGAGAGAGAGGACAAGGTCCTCCCTCCGCCCCACCCGCGGTGGTGGACGCCCACGGCGTCGGACGTCGCAAGACGATCTCCGGCCACCGTAGGCGCGGGCATGCGGGCGGCGAGTAAAGGGCAACTCGCCGCCCGACCATGGACCATGCCCGGGTCGACGGCGCGTCGTGTTCCACGCGCGCCTCAAAGAGCTGTCAGCAAAATGACGGGGCCCCCTCTCAGAGGGCCAAAGCCTGCCGGGGTTGCGGGACTCATACCATCACCGTGACCCCGGAACATAAAGGGCTACTGAAGAACACCGTGGATTTTAGTCAGTACAAGTCTGACAGTACCTCTCGCCCTGCCCGGGGTGGGAGGTCTCATTTGATGATTTTACCACGTAAAAAAAAAAAAAAAAAAAAAAAAAAAGGACAAATGTTTGTGTGATAAGCATAATCATTTGTATCTGGGTGTAATTTATCTATAATATATATGTATTTAGAAATATATAAATATGTTTATCAGTTGTCTAGTACCCAAAACACAAGCTCTGCTTAGCTTGGGACTAGATGGCGTTGTGTGATAGTTGTGGAATATTATTATTATTACTTTAATAACATTATTGTAAAGTGATGTTTGGTAAAAATACACTAGCGTACTGTCGAGATTTGTCTATAAATAAAAAAGAGATTTCTGCGAATTGAAAACTTACTCCTTTTTTTGAAGCCGGTTAAAAAATAGAACTGATCTATAAAACGTTATCTTAAAAGGTCCCTTTTGACGATTAGGTTGCCCATTGTGTCATCTTTTTTATGAGTTCTAATAATAAAGTGTATTGAATTCTATTTTTTATTTCCTACACGTGATATAAATGGACAATAGTGTCCATATCTTTTTGCTTGCTCTTTTGTGCGCCAACTCGAATCAACCTCTACAGTTTGCATGTCTTAATCATCTAATAATCTCGCTAACTTGCTGTGGCATCACGCAAAGTGACTACCTCGCAGTGGTTTCTTCCTTCCCCATCCGTCACAAGTCCTTTCGAAACTTCCGTGTCCGGTTAGGCCCTGCGTCAGGTGGTAAGTCATGACGCCGCGCCGTGAGGCCTATTAAGCCACTCCGCAAAGTTGGTATTACCGCCACGATTGCGGCGTGCCCGACAGAAAAACCCTTGGCTACATGTAAACAGTCACACGCCTCGACCTTCTACCTAGAAGGTCGAGGCGTGTGACGTAAGTAACCTTACTTATGTAGCGTGGCCGCCGCGAGGACTGTCGCTGGATGGGTGACAGCATTCATTACAAACCGATGTCCTCTATACCTCGGATGGCATGATAAAGCGAAGTAATTTTTAGATTGTATGTTCTCATTACGGGACGTTAAAATACCAAACGTCTTACTGTCTACATCAAGAGGTATCGTAGTAATCTATGATTGATTGTGGACATCAGGTGGCCTACCATGACGTCTTATGACGTGAGTAGTTCAGCTGTGGAAACGAGATGGCGCTAGACGACTTGTATAGCTCTGTCGCTTTTCCTCAGCAGAACTACTCACTGTAGCCTGATGTCTACCATGACTAGTAGGTCATCATCATCATCATCATCAGCCGGAAGACGTCCACTGCTGAACATAGGCCTCCCCCTTGGACCGCCACGCCGAACGACAATTCGCCACTTGCATCCATCGGTTGCCCGCGACTCTCACGATGTCGTCGGTCCACCTAGTGGGAGGCCTACCTACGCTGCGTTTTTCGGTCCGTGGTCGCCACTCGAGAACCTTTCTTCCCCATCGGTTGTCAGTTCTACGAGCGATGTGGCCTGCCCATTGCCACTTCAACTTGCAAATTTTACGAGCTATGTCGGTGACTCTGGTTCTTCGCCGAATATCCGTGTTCCGGATTTTATCCCGCAAAGAAACTCCGAGCATAGCTCTTTCCATTGCTCGTTGAGTGACTCTTAGTTTCTCTAAAAGGCCAGCAGTCAAAGACCACGTTTCAGAGCCATATGTAATCACTGGTAACAGACACTGGTTAAACACCCTTGTTTTGAGTCACTGCGGGATTCTCGATGAGAAGATATCACGTAGCTTCCCAAACGCTGCCCATCCTAGTTGGATTCTTCGGGCGACCTCTTTCTCGAAGTTGGACCTACCTAACTGAACAATCTGTCCAAGGTAAGTATAATGGTCTACAACTTCGAGAGTATCATTCCCAACAACAACCGGTACGGGCGCCACATGGACATTCGGCATGACTTTCGTCTTGTCCGTGTTCATTTTAAGGCCGACCCGTTGGGAAACGATACTGAGGTCGCTGAGCATAGCATTGAGGTGCTCCAACGATTCTGCCATGATGACTATATCATCGGCAAAACGAAGGTGAGTGATGTATTCGCCATTGATGTTGATGCCGAGTCCGTCCCATTCCAAGAGCTTGAAAACGTCCTCCAACGCGTTCGTGAACAGTTTCGGAGAAATAACGTCTCCCTGTCTCACGCCTTTCTGCAATTGGATTGGTTTCGTGCTCTCTTCCTGAAGTCGGATGGACATGGTGGCGTTACTATACAAACACTTCAATACTTCGATATACCTATAGTCGATATGACATCGTTGGAGGGACTGCAATACACTACTAGTACTAGTAGGTAACCAGACTAAACAGACACACAGACAGACTAGACTAGTAGGTAACCAGATTGAAAGAGATGAGACTTCAAATAAATAATAATAATTGTACTTACGTTCGGTTACATTGAAAGCAAATGTCATCCTTGAGAAAAGGCTTCGGAAAAGTATTCATTTACTAAATGAATTTGAGCCACACAACAACTAATTAGCAACCGCTAACATTTCTCCCCTTGTACCACAACAAGAATTCAGAGTGCTCGCTATAACTTTAATTAGAACCCGGGGGCAAAGAAAACAGTACGGAAAGGTGGACTTTCATAAAAATTGCTAGATTTCTGAGAAATTTTGCAATGACGTGAGCTACAAGGATGGCTCTGACGTCATGACTGGATGGATTAATTGGCTTATAACGCGAAGAATGGCTTAATTTGTTCCCATTGTTCTTAATTCGCTGTTAAGTTAGTTCAATCAAAAGTGAATAGATTACTTCTATGCATTCGTTACATGAATTTTGGTCATGAAGACACTGTTAGACTTGACTAAAAACATCTGAGACGGACTGATCGTTCAGTTGCCCTTAGCGTTCCAAGGCCACGTTATCCTCTAAATAAATTTCCTACCATCTATTCTCGATAACTGATTAAATAAATAAGCTGGCGTAAAGGAAAACTGTGGTGCTACCAATGCCATAGCGATTTTAAGCATTTCAGCGACCATTAAATATTTTGATTCCAATTTTTTTATAACACAAGATAGGAGAAACAGTTGAAAAGCACAAGATTTCACGCTTCTTCTAACACGTATATGCGTTTTGTAATAAGTTGTCACGAGAAAGCCGATCAATACTATAAAATAGACATTCAAGCAGAAAAATAACCACAATAGAACTATACTGACAATAATACGAAAGTAGTGTGTGTCTGTCGGTCCGTTCGTTTCCTTTTCAATGTACGAACACTGCGAGATCTTTGCATTCAATTTTTTTTAAACATTTCCTCACAGTAGGATTTTTTTCCTGTATCTTGGGTGCGTTTACAAACACAGAAACTCACATACACAAACACCCAGACCCGGAACAACTACTTACAGATAATACAAATATTTGTTCCGTGCGGGAACCCGTGACACGCTGCGCAGGAGTCGATCGCTCAGCCACTGCGCCGACCATGTCGTCAAATTAATGGACTAGACGTTTGGTTTTGGATTAGATATAAGTCTACAACACAATAAAAATATAAAGTAGCAATAGCTACCTTTCGTTTTTTTCGAAGGGCTCGCGTTTTACCATCATCTCGTCTAATGGTAAGCAATGATGTGGTTGGAAGTGAAGGAAGCTTAGCCAGAAGAAACCTATTCATATAAAGTTAGCTTACCTAAGCACGCAATTCTGAGTAACTTATTTTGACCGCTAGTACTTTCTCATAGGACTTGCTGTTCTCCGCGGTTCCAACAGCTATTCGGCTCCTATTGGTCGTAGCTTGAATAACTTATGGCTTCCTTTGATATAAGACCTATCAAACACAAAACATTTTTCAAATCAAACCAGTAGTTCCTGAGATTAGCGCTTTCAACCAAACAACTCCTCACGGGTACAAACTCCACTATTTTTTATTTATTTTGTATGTAATATACATAAAAACCTTCCTCTTGAATCACTGTATATATTACAAAAAAAAAACTGCATTAAAATCCGTTGCTTATTTTTAAAGATCTAAGCATACATAGGGATGTATACCGGGATGGGACTTTGTTTTATGCTATGTAGTGAAATAGTAACTAGTAGTCCCCGGCTTTCTTGTAAAGAAACCTCGAGAAATAACTAGTAGGTAAAATAATATTCCCTTTAACATGTAATGTATTACCGAAAGTTTCCCGACACCATAATATTTGTCGGGTCGAAGTAGACCCTCGTTATAATGGCCCGATTATTGGCAGCTTTCAATATGGGAGGCAGTCACGTGGCCTGCAGCCGGCACCCGTAGCGTGACCCACGCGGGATTCAAACCTTGGAACGTATGGAAAAAAAATAATATGTCGCGTGGAGTAGGGATCACGTTTGCGTTCGTCGGGTTAATAATAAATTAGTTTTGTGATAAAAGCACAGCCTTTATCGAGAATTACTAGTACATGTAATTTTCACTGGCAATACCTTCTAGACTAGTTATTCGATAAGTTTTTCTTTACTTTAGCTAAAATACAATCAAAAGACGACCTTTCTCCAACATTATTTATTAAGACTCTAGTCAATCTATTAGTAACAAGTGCGAGTACTAAGCATAAGGTGCCAGGTTCGATGCCTTCGTCGGGCCAGATTTTTTTGCTTTTATGAAACTTATTTATTTTTGTCATAATACTTCAATTAAGCATTCAGGCTAAATACTTAGAATTTATACGCCCCAGGATGCTAATTACACTATTTTATTGCCATCGTGGAAGACGTCCACGGCATCGGACGTCACGAGGTAATTTTCGGTCACGGTACCGCGGGCATGCGGACGGTGAGTAATTGGTAACTCATCGTCCGATCATGAATCATGTCCAGGTCGATGGCGCGTCCGTTTCCTCGCGCTCCTCAAAGAGCTGTCAGCAATCTGACGCCCCTTAGAGGTCGAAAGCCTGCCAGGGTTGCGGAACTATAGCTTCAGATAACCGTGACCCTGAAACGTATAGAGCTATTTCTAGGATCACCATGGATTTTAATCTAATCTAGGATCACCATGGATTTTAGTCAGTACAAGTCTGACAGGTCCTCCTGGTCCGCCACTTGTTTTTGTGTTCTAAAATGAGATCAAATAAATCGTGTTTTTTTTTGTTATCGTTATGAAATCATCAAATGGGTGAGTTGATGATTTGATAACGATAACAAAAAAACACGATTTTTTTTATCTCATTTTAGAACACAAATACAAGTTGTAACAGACTTCTTAAGCAAATGTCACAATGTTTCCAAACTTACATAGAATGTTGTTAATTTTATAAGTCCCAACAAATTGTAAGGAGCTCAACAAAAGCTGAGCTACACTCAACATTTCACAAGAAAACTGCTGATTATGTATTCTCAAACAAAATTTCTTACATTAAGGTCGAACTTAGATCGTAGAAACGGGAGATGTGCCAAAAGAGAATGGACATTGAGTATCCAATTTTCATATATTCTGTAAAGGAACTACTAATTGGCTTAGCGCGTCCTGAAATTTTCAGGAAACCTAATTCTCCTATTCATGAACGTAATTAGGTGTAATAGTATTAGTCTACTTTTGTCACCTTATTTTATCACATAGCACTTTGCTCTATATTCTTATTATATTAAAAACTTTACCCTTACTAGGAATTATTCCGATATCATGGTTGCGATTTATAAAGATAAACATTATTAAACTTACATTCGATAACACCCAAACCCGGAACCACCACTTTTTAGATCACACTAATATTTTTAACATGCGAGAATCTAACCCATGACACGCAGTGCAGCAGTCAATCTTTCAACCGCCGTGCCATCGCTTTTATAGCTGTACAGATCAATGGAAGGTTAAGCTACATTGGGCGAGGTCTATCTGTAGATGAGTGAATATCAATTACAGTCTTAATGGGTCGGCAAGCCTATTGTTCCAATTAATAAATGGAATTATAGTTATAAGTCTGGAAGGGCTGATCAATCAGTCTTGCCTTATCGTATTACGTAGTAAATACAGATGTAAATGGGTTTGTAGAGGTCGAATATTCAGTTTGTCCATTTTCTACCACCATTATTTAAGGGACAGTTCTGTCTTATTGAAAATTCTTCTTTTTTATTGAAAATTGTTAAAAAAAATTACCATTTATTTAAAATGGTATAGGGTTTTAACTTATTGTATTTGAACAATTTGTTAAATGCGAGTTATTTGGAACTCGCCCTAAATTGCATCCCATCTTCTGTCCACGTTATTACATTTTTCAATTTGATAGACAAAAATGAAATGACTCGGCTAATATGTATGACTAGCACTCCGCCCGCGACTTCGTCCCCGTGATTTTCGAATTTTGCTTTTGTGAATTTCTACTTCTCCCCTCTGTAGGAGATACTTTTAGAAAATCAAAATCAACAACAATACAACAAAAATTCTATCAAACCGCAATATCCCGTCTTGGGTAGAACCTACACCTACATCCTAAAAATAACCCAAATGCATAATTTGGGACTCCTTACTAACAAACCCTAAACTACTCCTTAGGGGTAGACTTTCGCAACATCCTCTCTTAGTGAGAACCTATGTTCTAAATAGAACCCCCAGCAAAATTTGAGACCTCTCACTATCAACCCCAAAATCCATCCCCATAGAGGTTGAATTTCAGCAACCGGTACCATCCAGTACCGGACCGTCCAACTGTTCCAGTTGTCCGTACCGCCGGAACCTTTCTGTAACCAGTACATACCTGTACAAGTACCTGTACCAGTCCTGTACCATACCTGTACCAGTACCTGTACCAGTGACCTGAACGTACCGTAACCTGTACAGTACCTGTACCAGGTAGCCTGTAGCCAGTACCTGTACCAGTACCTGTACCAGCTACCAGTACCAATACCGTTACCAGTTACCTGTAACAAGTTAACCTGTACCAGTACCACGTACCAAGTAACCTGTGCCAGTAAACTGTCCAGTACCTGTCCTAGTACCTGGACAAGTACCTGTACCAGTACCCTGTACAGTACCAGTACCAGTACCAGTTACCAAAGTACCTGTAGGACAGTACCATGTACCAGTACCTGTTCCAGTACGCAGTACCATACAGTACCAGTACCTGTTTCAGTACCTGTACAGTACCAGTAACCAGACCTGTAACCAGACCGCGTTCCAGTACCTTTTTTCAGTACCTTCAGTACCTGTTCCAGTACCTTTCCAGTACCTGTTTCCAGGGCCTGTTTCCAGTACCTGTTTTTCAGTACCGTACCATCCAGTAACCAGTACATGTACCAGTACCGCGTTCCATACCTGGTTTTTTCATGACCCTTTTCCATTACCGGATTTCCGGTACCTGTGACCAGTAACCCAGTAACCTGTAACCAGGACCTGAACCAGTACTGTACCAGTACCGGTACCAGTACCAGTACCAGTACCGTACCAGTACCTTACCAGTACCTGTACCTGTAACTGTACCAGTACCAGTAAACCAAGTACCAGTACCAGTACATGTACCTACCTGTACCAGTAACCAGTACCAGTACCTGTACCATACCTTGTACCAGTACTGTTTCAGTACCTGTAAACCATACCGACCAGTACCAGTAACCTGTACCAGTAACCTGTTCCATACCAAGTTACCAGGACCAGTAACAGACCGTGTTTCAGTACCTGTACCGTACATTACCTGTTTCGGTCAGTACCTGACCAGTACCAGTACCATACCGGTACCAGTACCCGGGCCATACCTTGTACCAGTACCTGTCTCCTAAGTAACAGCTCCCCACGTACCTGTAACCAGTACCTGTACCAGTACCTGTACCAGACCTGTACCAGTCCTGTACCAGTACCTGTACCAGTACCTGTCCAGCTACCTGTACCAGTACCTGTACCAGTACCTGTACCAGTACCTGTACCAGTACCTGTACCAGTACCTGTACCAGTACCTGTACCAGTACCTGTACCAGTACCTGTACCAGTACCTGTACCAGTACCTGTACCAGTACCCTGTATCCAGTACTGTACCGATCCCTGTCCCAGTACCAAAGACCAGTACCTGCCCGGTACCAGTACCCAGATAACTGTACCGGTACTGTACCGTTACCAGTACCAGTACCTTACCAGTACGTTCCCAGTACCTGTTTCAGTACCGTTCCAGTACCTGTTTCCCGTACCTGTTCCCGTACCTGTTCCAGTACCTGTTCCAGTACCTGTTCCAGTACCTGTTCCAGTACCTGTTCCAGTACCTGTTCCAGTACCTGTTCCAGTGCCTGTTCCAGTACCTGTTCCAGTAACTGTTCCAGTACCTGATCCAGCAACCATTCCAGTACCTGTTCCGAAATCCGTTCCCGTTCTAGTTCCATTGCCCATTCCGGTATCCGTTCCGGTATTCGTTCCGGTATACGTTCCGGTATCCGTTCCGGACTCCTTTCTGTTATCCGTTCCGGTATCCGTTCCGGTGTCTGTTCCGGGATCCGTTCCGGTATCATAATAATATATGTTTATTCTGATCTTATGTCATTATACGAGGACTTAGGTAAAGGTCAATGACCGCTATTGAATCATCACTAGCACCAACAGTATCAGTAACAATATAGTACAGCAAAGACGTATCCATAATGTTCTCAATCTGTTAGGTCAACAAATCACTTGGTGTTGCCAAAAAAGTAAACTGCGAACTTGTAGCGAAGCAAAAACCACTGATCGGATGTAAACGAGCCGTCTCATAAATAAAGATGTGAAAACTTCGGGAAGTTGAGTTTTGCTACATAGCAAGTGCCTTATAGTTGGTAGACACACCGCCGCATGATTCAAAGTACATGTAAGCAATCAAAACTTGGGCACGTCGAATAAATATTCGGGTTAAGACGTTCGATTTAAGACGCGGCGGTTTTTCGGCGTTTTTAGACGTACTGTTTTGAGAAAACAAATACGTGTGGCACTTGGGGACTGCCGTGGTAAAGCTATTGCATAGCACTTTTTATCATCTTCTGTATTTTTTTAGGCTATGGTCAGCCACGTCAATCAAGCAAAACATCAAGAAAACCAAAAACCGTGCGAAGTCTGCTGAAACTGAAACGACGTTATGCATGCAATAGCTTAAAAAAGCGCTAATTTGAGTAATCAGTGAGCAATATTGTAGATGTGTCGCATTATGTGACCTCGAAAGAAAAGAAACTTTGCACAGTGCTCGCTTTTCCAAGACTTCCGCGCTCTAAAATAAACAATATCTTCTATATATTATATGAAAATACTTATAACTTTTAAATTATAAATAACATTACACGAAGTGTTTTTTGTTATACTTAATTTTCAGGTGACATTTGACAGATTTAGTTTATTGCTGTTTTTGAACTTATTCTGGACGAATGGTAGTATGCACGGTCACAACTAAAAATGGCTAGCAAAGGAAAAAAAAGAGAATAAGTTTCTTTTTTAGGTTGGGAATTTCTCAGTTGCAACTGGTTGTATCGGATTTATAGACAAAAGGCCACGAGGAGGAACATTATACCTATTATATTGTTAAGCTATAATAGACAGTGTGCAATATGCATTATCTTAGGAGCAAACTGTGCTATGTATCATGTCGGTCATAAATACTGGTGTGACGTCACGATAACTTGGCAATGGCGAAGCAATTACCTTGATGACTTGGAGTTTATCAAGGAATTGATGTATTGATATAGGTAGTTATATAATTAACTAGCAACCCGACCTGGCTTCGCACAGGTGCAATATGAAAAATAATTTAAGTCACTTAAAAATCGTGGTCGTAGGACAAACGATTAACTGTGACCCCGGAACGTAAGGGGAAGAGGGCCTATTGAAGGACACCGTGGATATGGTCAGTACAAGTCTGACAGTCCCTCCCTCACTGCCCTGGAATCATATAATGATTTTAGCACGATAAAAATTAAAAATAACGTTGCTTTTGATCGATGAAAGAAATTTTAAAATCGTATGAGTGGTTTCAGAGATTATTTTCTACAGATAAACTCACAAAATTTACCTCTAAAATTATACTTTTACAAAAGATACCCTTATCACATCTTAAATTATGAGATAAGTGACAGTATTGAAAATTTCCTTCTTATTATATAAGGAGTTTTCTTTGCAGATTTAAATAAATTAACAAACATTTCGATTCATTAATGGTTGTAAAAAAACCTGATTATTTAAATAACATCGTACGGAATTCCAACATACCTGCTAGGCTAGGTCAGTCCAATCACTCAGTAACTGGGTAACACGGCAATTATTAAAAGACTGACAGAATTTCAGGCCAATCTACTATCACGAATATTCGTAAAGCTTGTCATTGTGAATAAAATTGACTGTTCTGTAGGTATAATGTTTTTATGTTCACATATATAAAGTTTGAAGGCAAATGTGGTTCATAATAATCAGTACAATGAGCTCTTAAGTGGTTAAGTGTAAACAAAAACTTAAGTCATATTAGGTTTCTTCATAAGTGAAATTACGTGTTGTGAAGTATCCCACTGAAATTACTTAATTTTCTGTTCAAGCATATTAACTCATGTGTAAATAACAAGCATCTCTCAAGTTTTACAATTAGGTACGTCTGTTCAAATCACCTTCACAACGAAATAGTTTGCTACGACCTTGCTACGCCGTAGTCCTTGCTACGCCGTAGTCCTTGCTACGGCGTAGCCTTGTCTACAGCGTAGATTTGTCTACGAAATCGAGTTGCATTGCATTTCGAAACTGTGAAAGTTAAATAATTATAGCTGCGTGCTATTGAAAGATTGAGAGTAATTATAATAGTTTAGTTAAATTCGTTAAATGTTTATTATTTCTAATAATTTAACGATTATAATATAAAAGAAACATCACACTTTATGAAAAACAATAGAAGTGGTATCACATAGAATGAACATCTTCATAATGAATATACCACCACGACTAATTTTAGTGCTAGTTATTGTGCAGAACAATCCGTACTGAATACAAAAATCTATCAATTTTGACATTATGAGGACTAAAATAGTTTTAGGAACATAAAGTGAATATCACAAACGTCACAATACATTAGCTTCGTAAAAAAAAAAACGCCCATACAATATTTTATCATCGTTTTTGTGCGCAAATGTACAATCTGAAAAAGTTTCACACAATACAACTTCAGAAAGAACGAAAGAAATGTGTCGAATTGTTGCCGAGAAAATAAATAGGGCTTGTCAAAGGTTATACACATTTGAGATTTGAACTAAATCGATTGTTTGACAAAGATTTACGAAATGAAAACACTTGGTTCATATTTGAATCATCATGCTTTTAGAAATCCCCTAAGGGTTAGGCAGAGGTGTATTACATACTTAATAATTATTACACTCACATTAAGCTAGTTTTTTTTTAAGAACTTTTAACTTAGTTATCAACGTTATCTCATATAGTAATCAACATGCGTGGGTATCTGCATAAAATTGTCTTGAATCGCGCTGAGACGAAGTGTTATTACTACACTTTCTGAACGTCTATGAGACGTTGTGGCGCCATAGACAACGATTCGATCACACAATCACGTTCTAACACGACACCAGCAACAACCATACAATATTTTCACTGAGAGACTGATATAAAATATTAAAGAGCTCGATATAAAAGGTGCCATCATGTTGGTACTTTAAAATAAGTAGACATTGTTCAGTAAAAAATCCTAGTAAGTACCAACTAAGTACAAGGAACCAAAGTTCAATTCAGTACAATCCTAACTCAAACATGATCTGAACTGCGTCCTCACCATCCTTAGGGGGTTGTTGCAAATTCGACACAAAATTAATTCCCCATAAAAGTATTGATCATGTTCTCCGAGTAATTTCTGTTCAGATTCCACATTGTGTCGTCGTTTTCGGTAGCTTTGTTATGGATGTTATTACTTAATAGTTCTGCTATCCATGCGGCAAAGAAATGGAGCGAATTTTAAAATAATCAAAATAAAAAACATAAAACTTTGGGTCATTTAAACACAGTTTTTTCGTGCGGAATTAATTTTGTGGCAAATTTACAACAACCCCCCCTCAGGGAATCGCAGATCTTGCCAACTTCGCCACTACTTTTTCCCAACATCCGTGTTTGACTGGACTACATCTTTTTTAATCTTTATCTGGAGTTTTGGGAAAATAGTTGATTTATTTCGTGGAAAGAAAGAAAAAAACATTTATTTGGCGCAAAGGGACAACGATAGACACACACATTCAAAATAAGAAAATAAACACAGATAAAACAAAAAAAAATAAAAACCTGTATGTAACACAAGAAAAAGTAAAAGATTTTTTTTGTGTGTTTTCACGGCTGCGCTAAACAGGCCTACTTGGTGTAAGGTGTACTTGATAGAAGTCTAGAGAAGTGGTATCGGCCTCGACTTACGAATTATAAGGTAGTGGGTTCAAACCCAGCCAGACGCACTACTTTGTGTAATTTGGTAACTGAGTATATTATAAAAGAAACTGATTTTATTCGGATGTGTTTATATCTTAAACAAAAAAAAAACTAATATGAGCTTCAGTCATGCCTATGCCACTGGACAGTTTTGATGAATTTTGGCACAATAATACGTTTAAGCATAAAAAGGCTAAACGTGAACGTGGGCGAGCCAAGCTGCTGACAAATGCTAGTATTTAACTAATTAGGAATGTTACTAACAATATAACAACTTATGTATTGTCTTATCGCAGCATTGTTATACTTGAAGTTATACTTCGAGTTATCTCAAAGTTTGTGAGACATTATTATCGCCTTCAGTTACGCTGTTTCGGTGTCGACTTAAAATATTATCTTAGCATAAACATAAACAACCTTTTTCATTCCCAATGTTAGGAAACATGCCACCTTTCTGTGTAGAATGGGCAATAATCTACCACGTTTAAAACAATAAGCCTGAAAAAATAAAAATATGATCATATCTTTTGCCTGTACTTGTTCTATCTACCTTTAAAAGAATTCCCTCTCTTGTACTACATTATAACAAAGAAATGAGACAAAAGGAAAACTTTCTTACTACATCACACATTTTATTTTCACGCGTAGTACTTACCCTAACAACTGTACAATACAATCTAACTGCTCAAGTATTTTTGCATTTTATAATAACCACTCTTTTCTTACTCACTCAAATCTCACCCTTGCCTCTAAGAAACAAGGTTCTATTGGACCGCAGAATTAACTCTGTCTTACAACAAACTTACGACATTTTATAGACAATTGAAATTCGTCTTTAAGATGTTGTGTTTAGAGTTGCCAAGGCTGGTAAAGTTAAGTTTGCCGGCACATAATTTGGTTAGCTACGAGTCGTCACGTACAGGTTATCGTATCCGTGTCCCAGCATAACAACTGCCTGTAACTTGGACTCTAGGATAAGTGATAGGTATTTGCTCTTTTGTAATGGCTAGCTTTAACGGAATATAGGTCATAAGGTAAGTATGTTTAAAGTATTGAATGTGTTTTGTTGCAATTTTATTGGTTATAGAAACGAGGGTTATATTTTCTTGAATATTCTGACGATATCTAATAGGTATTTACGAAACATTCATTCAGATCAAGATATTATTCCTTGTTACATTTTACAACTGGCAATCGAAATGATGTTATTATTCTAGAGCGAGAGTAGATCTCAAGACATTATCCAATAAGTTATTTTAAAGTCTTGATAATTTTCTTTGCTTAGCTTACGACATTATTTTGCTGTAACATAGATACACGAATGGTAAAGATAGTGAAAAGACAGGTGGCATTTTGAAATTTATGCTTCATGGGAGAAAAAATATAATTTCTAATGACATCGAAAACAAATTGCAAAGAAATCTATAAAGCCGTAAAGATTAAAAAGTAAAAAGTGAATTTTCCGCTTCTGTGTTCCAAGTTTAGTGAAGCCAAGTTGATGCGTACTTAAGTTCAGATTTATGTTCGGGGGAAATCCAAGTTTTGCGCACTTTGGAAGTTCCTTCACAGCGAATAGGACGAGGGTGCTTATGTATAGTATCGGAAGTGGCACATGTTTCCGTGGTTATGAGAAACAAATAAGAGAAAAAGTTGCTGTACCTAATATATTATGTTTTTATGGTATGTGTATCGTGAGAGGCCAAGGGGCAAAGGTAGTTTATTCTGTCAGACAGATTGGTTGGCGCAGTGACTGCGAGCTATCGACGCGCAGCGTGTCGCGGGTTCGGTCTCTGCACAGAAAAAATATTTGTATGATCTGCTAATATTTGTTCCAGGTCTGAGTGTTTGTGTATGTGAGTTTCTATGTTTGTAAATACAGCTACGACACATGAGAAATTTCTAGTGTGAGGCAATGCGTTTAGGAAAAATAGGTTACGCACCTGCTCAAAACAGGACCCATTACATTTGCACCATTATTTCTGAAATAACAAGAACGTATTTCAATACCCATTTATCGTGCTAGGATTGTCGTTTACCATAAACTGCGTTCAGTAAACTGTCTGCTAAGCCTACGACACACGTCAATTTCCCATTTGGTTAACCGTAGTCCATCCGTGAGCACTGTGTACATCTAAGGTGGCCCGTAGTTTAGTGATGTATAGAGTCAGTAGATTCGACTCCAATTGAATTGGATTCGGACTGGGGGGTAGATGTTGAGCGATTGAATACTACTACGCTGCATATTGCGAGTTCGATTCCCTGACGCAACAAATACTTGTATGATCTACAAGTGATTATAACGAGTGTGGATGAGGAAATGGTTCAACGCTCAAGTTTGTTTAATTTAACAAACGTTGTTCATTTGTAAAAATACACAACATTGTACTGGAGAAATTGGTATTTCTCGTGGTAAGAAATTCCTGGTGAAGTAATTAATACTTTGGTTTTCGTCTGCGACGTATTTTGTAAATAAAAAAATATGATCATCACAGTAAGTAAATATGATTCCACAGAACTGGCATTGCTTAATTGAATCTGTATATCTTACTAACAGACACACAATGCATTTTATGACGTACGGAAATAAAATGAAAACAAAGTTCCGTTTTACCAACCACAAATTCAATTTGACTACAGGCCGAACGGGAAGTTGGAAGCACTTCATTCCTTCAAAAGGGGAGCAAAAAATTCAATTGCAAGCAAAAAGAACCACCTCGTAACTTGAGATCTACATAGGGAGGGGAAAAAATATTTTCACAGATTCCTGCCAAATTTAATATCGTCATTTTAGCGAATGTTCTAAATTAGCATCGACAGCAGCGTGGATCGGTTTCACCTTCTCTCCTAAATTCCAAATTTCATTTCACTTCGATTTTATTGGAAAAGTTAAGCAGTACCTATAAGTTGTTTTACATACTGCTTGGAAAAAGGGCGCACGTTTTTATTTTAAAACTGTACATTATTGTTTTCAAGATAAGAGTTAAGGAATAAAATATAAATAAGACTTAATTCATTTATACTTGGATCTATGTCTAATTTATTTATCTGTTACCATTTTACAGGAAAACAACGCTTTTGTACATTGTCTAAAACATGCTGGGATATCTGAAATAGCTTGCTTTATGCTAACAATATTTAATGTATTACAGAAGAGATTTCTTTCAAGACCTGTCACTATTATAATAGCCATAGATGCTGAATTAACGTTTACAGTCTTATTGATAAAATGTACCCATACTCATCAAATTCAAATCTGTCACATTCATACGACAAACCACCCTGTTCCTTCATATGTCTATTTGGTTTTGAAAGTCGTGGTGCATTTTGAAGACAGACATGACATTTTATGCTCGCCAAACAGCATGCCAGTAAGTCACAAAGACGTTAAAACAGAGCTCAAATTCCTCTCAGTCGCGTTTCTTTTATTGACTACCAAAGTTTATTAGTGAAATTTCACCTGAGGCCAGCCGCCGTGTCGGTCGGAGTTCGAACTAACTTTATTTACTAAGATCACTTTTTATTCGAGGCATCGACCGGGTTATGTAGAAGTTTTTACTGATCACAATCTTATTTATGTTTAATCTTAACTTTAGTGTCGTGACGAGTAGGGTTTTGTTCGCCAGGGGTTTATAAAAATTGAACCTAATTACCAGGTCTGCACAGTATTTGTGTCAGTCATTGTCAGTCTTAACGCAGTCTAACAACGCAATCTTTTAATACTTGAATTACATTGATAGAGGCGTTTTACCCGACTTTAAAAGGACGTTTGGCGCAGTGGCTGAGCTATTGGACTGCTGCGCTGTGTGTCGTGAGTTCGATCCCCGCACGGAACAAATATTAAGTAAGTAGTTGTTTCGGGTCTGGGTGTTTGTGCATATGCATTTCTATGTTTGTAAACGCACCCAGGATATAGGAAATTTTTTTGTGTGGGCCAAAAGTAAAAAAGAAAAAAAAATGTTGTATTTCTTTAGAGCGACTCTATACCGATGGCGCGACGCGTACGCACTGTGACTTCCAAACTATTAATTTAAATATTTTTCAACGAAAAAATTTTACCCTTAAATCGCTGTCACTACCGCTTTTAACTCAACCCTTACAAAAACGTTATTGTTTTAGGTTTCACCACCACCGTCTAAGTTCGTCAACTCTTTGGAATTTGAATAATCCATCAAAGACAGCTGCTATGGGAGGGACAAAGTGTCATGTGCGGGCCACTGCCCAATTGTTGTTATGTCAAAGATAAAATGACCTTTATAGTCATCACCTTGAGGTTTAAAGTGTCTGTTTACAATGCATCTCATGGTGAGTTGCTGGAGCCTGTGTTCGTTGGAGTGAATTAACGTCTTGTTATTGTGAATAACGTTGTGTTATAGCTATTTGTGTAGTGGAAGAGCTAGTCAAGTGTATTATAATTGATGCATAAGCTTAACTAGTTTTGTCAATACGTATCATATCCTATTGGCCAGTAGTAATTGAATTCTGGAGATGTGAAAGTAGACGCTCGTTCTAGACTGGTATAGAGATGCATTTGATAGAATTGGAAAATCGAGCCAACATATGCAAATGCTTGGCAGATGATGGGGAGCATTTGCAGTCTATGGTGTTCTCAATGCTGCAGCACAGGCGTCCGTTCTGTAAGTGAGTTGTTAATTTTATCCCATCACAAGCCCTTTTTTTGCGTGGTAAAAAACATCGAATGAGTCCGAGAATAATCAAAAGTTGCCTATTTTTTTTTAACACGTACCTCGCGCAGTATAGAAACACACATACACAAACACACAGAACAACTACTTGTAGACTATACATTTGTTAGGTGCAGGAATCGAACCCGTAACATGTTGCGCAACAGTCCAATCGCTCAGTCACTCCGCCCACCGTGCCGTCATGTCATTTGCATATTTTTATTTCGTTATAGTTTCAAATTTTTTACAAAATTAATTATTTTACTGACGTTCGTTTAGCGACTGTTAATATTGTAATTGAAATAAATGACTAGACTTAAAAGTTGTAGGTTCTTTTACTTCTCGGAACTAAACAGATTGATTGATGAACTAGGGGCATTAGCCTTTAGTGTCCCCACGGTCGGATCCTCATTAGAGAGTACCATAGTCAAGTAATTTATATTAGAAAACTTTTTTTCTTATTTCGCGACACTCTTGACTTGATCGTGGTCAGTAAGTGACTTCTGTAGTGGCAGCTTAGACGAATAAAAGGCAATTATGTACCTAAAATTCTCACCTTAGGAAGCTGTTTACATCATAAGTCTGTACCTAAATTATAATCGCCATACTTCACATGACCCATAAAACAAAGCCACCGTGTACTCTCAAGCGCTTTAAAGCGATATCCATTAAAACAAGGACGCAATACACTTGGAACTCGTCGCTAAGTTAGCGCTATAAAAACTTGAACAACAGCGTTATGAGTTCCCTATCTCATTCGCTGAAGACTTACAATTTACCTCACTTGGATTACTTTGCCATGCATTTGCTTTGTTGCTTGAAGTTCGTTAAGATTGAAGCCGCTCTTTAAAGCTGTTCTGCTTAAAGAAATAATAAAGTTTTTGTTTCTTTGATAAAAATAATTTGATGAATGGTCTACTTATCGTTAGCGAGTCTGCTGAGCAGAAGTTTGGGTTAATTCACATGTCAAAATGAGTATTAAATTTCTTAGTAAAAGTCATTGAGTTCAGAGTAGACTGATGGCAGTTAACGGGTTTTATAAGCGTACTGTTATGAAGATATAATAATTTGGTATCTTTTCTGGAAGTCATACGGTTTCGAGTATATTTTTCTTCACCATTTTGAAAACAGAAATAAATCACAAAAAGTCAAGGGTTAAGCTGCTTTGGAACACTACTACGACAACTGGCAAGTCAGGGTCACGATCACTAGGCCACCATTACTCTCCACGTCACTTTCACTTTCGATATAAAAGTATTTTCCTTAGCAAAGTTCAATCTTCTAGACCCAGCGGTGTCTGCTATGTACACCACTTTCTAGCACTACATTTTCTTGTAAATACTAACTAGATAAATATCATCCCTTTAACCACCCCAGCGCATCAGAATCCCCATAAAAATAAAAACGAGAACCGTCGATGTCTCCTCTTGGTTGTTTTTTCCTCTGTTTATATAACCGGTTTGAACGAGCAAGTTTCAGTTTTTCCTCTCGAAAGCTGCCCGTCGAGGCGGTGATTTATACACCAAGTTGTTCGGCTAGTTCTAACTTAGCTATAGGTATAACTTGATCGCTGTAAGAACAATATCTAAGGGTATTATTATTGTCTGTGGATAGTTTGTTCAAAGTTTGTAAGGTCTTGACAGCTTTAGGCATTATTTTATTTATAACCAGATATTGTTAACAGACCGTTTTGCTCGTGTATAACTTATAAATTATGCCAAAGGAACGTGATACTGACATAATCGTATCTAAGCAGGTACGTTTACCTTTTATTCAAACTATAACCTCTGTGCCCACCGAGACTCGGTCAGCTGGTCTGACGTTATTGAGTAACAAGCATCTAACCAAACGAACATTCAAAACGCATTTTTTTTAACTTTAGTTAGATAAGAACTTGCATGTCACCCGTTCCTCGACGTCCATCGCGGAAAGGGTCCGACTTACCTTCCCATCATGGACCATACTATGGTGCGTCGTGTCTCACGCGCGCCTCAAATTGCTGTCAGCAAGTAGCAAGCCGCCCCGGAGACCTTTTTCCTACTCCTCCACTATTCTTTTCTGATTAATTTCGTTGCAGGATCCAAGACAGGTAAATTCATTCTCCGGGACACGTCGAGCTTCATTGCCTCGGCGCTTTTCTGGTGGTTGCCACTGTTGATTCTGGCTATCAGGAGTTTCAGTGGTTTGGGAATAGTGTGGTGGGTTGGTCCCAAAAGCCGCCGGAGACGTGGGACTGTCTCATCAGGTAACCGTGGCCCTGGAACATAAAGGGCTATTCAATAAACATTGTTGACTTTAGTCAGTACAAATCTGATCCCTCTCGTCCAGCCCTGGGTAAGAGGACTAATTGGATGATTATACCATGATAAAAAAGTTAGATTAGAACTACAAAGGTATTATAAATGGATGTTTTTCGTTGAAACTCATCTCAGTTCATATTTATGTGAGGCAAATAACTGAACAATGAAGTTAAATAACTAGCGATCTAAATTGCTCTATGACATTTACATTTCTTCCTACGTAGTTTCAACTTCAGTGTGTTTAGATTGAAAACGAGAGACTCATAATTTATTAATACCGTCTGTAGACAAATAACAGTAGGCATAAATCAGTTAAAAACATTAATAAAGTTTATTGAAACCAAAGAAAAACACATACATAGCAATTTATCTATTGAACGGTTGTATAATCAATTATAGAAATCTGGCTCCCGAACTAAGTAAAAAGATACTTGCATCTCATATTCCTTACAAATATTGACTATGTAAATGTAATGTAATCAATACAAATGTCTCAGTAATTACAGTAAACTTTGAGAAGTAGAGTTATATTGAGTAGAGTATTCATGAATTTGATTGATCGTTAGAATATCTTCTATATCTTCTTTGGGCAATTTCTAGGTCTTTTAGAAATGGCCCGGTTATGATTGGTTGACTAGTTGCTGAAAGGCCGCTTCTATTCCTCGACAACAAGTATTGTGTCCATTTACGTCCAAAATATCAATCCAAATCCTGTCTCTTGTATTTGATGATGTTGAATGGATAGCTTCAAAACTTGGATAGGAAAATTCATTCATTGATTAGACAACCACGATAGATTTATTAATTATCAGGGTAGTCGGTGACTAGTAGGCACATATTTACTTATGGTATTTTTTATTTATTTGTTAAATCATCAAAAATAACGGAGTCAGTTGTTGATTGCCCTGCCCTGGGCGGAGCAGAAGGAACTGTCAGATTCGTACTTCATGATTTTCCTTCAAAGCCCTTTCTATTCCTAGGTTACGGCTATCTCTTAACACGTTGCCTGTCCAGAGTATTTTGGATAAGGTTAACCCAGGTTAACCCTGTGCCAGTGGTTCGTCCAACCCTGTCATCATCATCATCATCATCATATCAGCTGCAAGACGTCCACTGCTAAACATAAGCCTCCCTTATAGACTACCTATAGGACCGGTTGTAAGAGGCTTGCATCCCCGTAATATTGAAAATAATATTTTTAATAACATTAACTAACATTTATAATTTCATATCCGCGACTCCGGTCACATGGTGCATCCATCGAATATTCATTCAATATACGCAACGAAACGGTAACAAATAAAAAGGTACCTTCTGTATGCAACAAAACAACATTATCTGGCCAATCTTGTGTTTACAAGCTCCATTTGTAAAAGTGAACTGTTTTGAAGACAATAAGAACGTTTGCATTGGCCCGTACGTAGTCGCCGCCAATCTAATCAGTGTTGGACTGTGGTCCAAATGAAAAGTGCTGGCGGTTTATCTTTTTTATTTATTTTTGGTATTTTGAGTTTTTTCAGTACGTTGGCTGGATGTAGAAAACATAATGGAGAAGTTATCTTGATGCGTTGCGAAAAATCCATGCAAACTACCAAATCAATATACATTGATGGGAAAAACACATCATAAAAATAAATATAAAAGGTAGCACAGAAAGTTAGACAAAATATTTTAGTTTTACAAAATTATACGCATTCTACTTTAAAAAACATTACAGGAAACAGACTAAAGGAATGATATCCGCAACCATTGATCATAATTCATCTTGAACGAGCTTTAAACATAATTATAAACCTGCCCGGGTTTCACCAGGTAACCCGCGTGGCCCTAGTACCTACCTAGTAGTAAAGGGCTATTGAAGGATCACCGTGGATTTGAATCACTACGAGTCTGACAGTCCCTCCTGCCCTCCCCGGGTGGGAGGATGCATTTGATGATTTTACCACGACAAAAAAAAAACAATAATAAATCTACGTTCGACTCAAAACCCCACCGAATTTGATGTGGCAAACACGGGTAGTTATATATGCTGTGTTCAAACCACTCTCATAGATAAGCGGTATATTATAGTATACACATCAAGCTATGCAAAACCATTATTAGCTGACCGTTCATTGTGTGTTAAAATCGTACGAAGTGAGACCAAGACAAACTGGTATTTTATAGCCTGATGTGTAGCCGTGTGTACTGAAAACTCGAAAAAAAAAAGCAAAAAGTTCCCAACTTGTACCAAACACCGCAAGTTTCCCTGGACTATGTCCAAGTGCTTGCTGTTCGCTACCTCAGAAGTTAAACGTAAACGTATATAAAATTGCTGTATACTTTACTGATTGCGACCAGTATTGGTTAACATGCCACCAAGTACCAATATAGTGCCCTCGATTGCAGTCGATAAAATTTTGTAGCTCAGTGGCGGTTGTGAACATAAATATTTCTATAGTCGAGCAAATGTTATGTTTATTATTTGTTGTTAGGGTTTTTGTACCAGACCTTTGCCAAAAACTTAGATAACTAGTCATAATAAATGATATCGTGTTACCCAGTCTTGGTTTTCGAGGACAGGTCGGTAATTTTTCTCGAAGTAAATAGTAACGATAGTAGAAAAAGCATAACATCAAAATCGGTTCACCCAGTCGTAAATTAGTAAAAATAGTATAGTTGAATTGAGAACCTCCTCCTTTTAGGTTAAAAATAAGATCCTCGCTTCCTGCCTTTGTAGTCCGTCAAACTGATAACGAGTTAACCTTGTTAGGTTGGCAATGTGCTATGGTGTTAAATTAACAGACCATGCCGAAACACTACAATGCTCAAAAGGCTGCTCAACTTAAGTGGGACTGGGTGGGACATGTCTGTCGTATGCCGAACGAGCTGTGGGTCCGCAAAGCTCAGAACTGGTGCCCTGAAACAGCGAGGTGGGGTCGAGGCAGACCACGAAGGAGATGGCGGGACGAACTGGATGCCTTTCTTGAGAATTTGAAGTAAATGGCGCTCAACCGAATGTAATATAGTCAAACGAGTTCTCCCGCTCTGGGTTCTGGTTGTCAGACTTGACTGACAAACCCACCCTGAAACTGCAGCTTCCCCTTCCAGGGCCGCGGTGCCTTTTAAAAATAATCCGGTGACACTTGCCACAATTCTGTATTCTGACATCCTCCTTTTCCATCTTAAATATCATACCTTTTCCAACTTATTTATTTACTAGAGAAATATGTATCTACTAACAAATGTATGTACAAGTTCTAAAACATATGATAGTTTACGCTTAGTTTACACTTGAGCTAAGTCATCCAAAAGTTAGAACTAACTTAGAAACAGGTAGTTCAAGTGTTCCTGAACTAGAAATTTGTTAAGTTGTAGTAAGTATTGTGACGACAAGTTTATGTATATGCATATGCAACCAAGTTTACTAGTTTACCCAATTACATTTTGCAAGAATTCTTTGCCTTACTGAGGCTATGAAAAAGCTATTGATCAGTCCTAGATCGCAGGATCCGGGGTCATCAGGTAATCGAGACCCTGGAACATAAAGGGCAGAAGGATCACCGAGGATTTTCAGCAGTCAGTACAGTCTGACAGTCCCTCCCGCGTCGCCCTGGGTAGGAGGACTCATTTGGTGATTTTACCAGAATAAAAAAAAGAATCCCGGGTCACGGGACTGTCTTTAAAGGACATCGTAGTCCTGGAACGCAAAGAGTAGCCAAAGGAATAGATATTATTTTAGCCAGTAAGACTCTAATAGTGCTTTCCGCAAAGAAACCTTAGTATTTAATGGACGGGCACCCATCCATGCACCAACCTTGGTAAGTTCAGCTTAACCCTGAAGACCGGCCTGTGCCACTGTTATTATAAAATACGCAAGCCCCTCTAGATCGTTGTTTTATGTATGTTCTGATGTTATTATCGCTTCAAGGAACGATTGTTATCTAAATAAAGCTCGAAGCGAGGACTGGTAATGCATACGAATTTTATCATTAAGCGGATAAAGCGCTTTTTCTTGCTGATTATAAACAGAATACTGATATACGGTGAATTTGTGGTATGTGATGGTACATAATCAATTTTTTGAAGGCTGTACATACAAGTATCTAACAGATTTTAAATTTATCTATGCAGGTGCAAGTGGATCCTCAAGTTTGACAGATGATAGTTATCTACACATTTTTTCATTTACATCTATTTAAATTAAACTAGCTGTCAATGAGTAGCTTTTACGCAATAATAAAAGTTTCAGTACATTTCCAGTAAGCAGCATTTTATTTATACTTTCTGAAATTGCCCCACATCAAAAGTTTCTAAACATTGCAAGTCATATACACAAACACCCAGACCTGGAACAATGACCTGTAGGTCAAATATTTGTTTCGTGCGGAAATCGAATCCATGACACGTTGCGCAGCAGTCGATCACTCAACCACTGCGCAAATCATGCTGTCGGTTTTTGCCGAACTGTTAACTCAAAGATATGTAGATGTAAATCAAATAAAGGGACTACGCCGTAGCCACCTGTCTACGCCGTAGTCAAGTGCCTACGCCGTAGCAAAAAAACTATTACATTTGCCAAATTCTGTTAGCATATATTGTGAGTCTACGTATGTAAAGTATGTTACATAGTTACTACACAGTGCGCACATTCGCACCGCGATACACAAACGACAGACATCAAAGTGTTCTTCGGAAAAGAACTAAGATTACACTTGCGAGCAGAAATGTCTGCGACACAATTTGACACAGCATTTATCCCCATAAATTTAGGAGTATAGTCAAATTGTACTAGTTTCATGTTCCTTGAAGTCGTGGAAAAACGTATGCAATAGGCATGGGAAAGGTTGCCAATTATTGCGAGTAGATTATCAAATTAAAATTAAATATCTCCAGTGATTAACCATATTGTCATTTTAGTAAAATAATGAATACTTATAAAGACTAAGTAGCACAAGTTATTTACAAAGTAAACAAAAAGTCATTAACAATTGCATTAAAAATAATTAATAAATACTTTACAAAACAAAAGAATCCAAGATCGCCTTCAATTAGTTAAAATAAACATAAAGGTTTAAAATTTTCGTTTCAAAATACATTAAACTTATTTTCTAACAAGATTCTAAAGAAAACTCTAACTTAAACTATCAATAAGTACTCTGTTACAAAACTCCGCCGCAACGCAAACTTTTAAATTTACGAGAATACTTGAATTTATACCTTTTATCGGCCTCAAGTGTAACTGAATTCTTTGATCTACGTCACAGTTAGTAAAAAGCGTTTTAGAGAGAAAAAAGTTCCGCGGGAAATTCGTTTTCGCGCCTTCAAAGGAGAAAACTATTAAAGTCTTTTTTTTTTTCTTTGTTATGTAGATGCAAACAGAATAGTGGAGTTATGCGAGTGTTTAATTTTTCCGTTTTTAGGTTAGTGGGTCAAGAAAAGTGGTATTATGTGTACGTAAGAGTGGGTATGAGTTGTTTTGTTACAAGATGGTGACAAAATGTAACGTATAGGAGAGTTTATGACAAACGTTTTATCCTTTTGTTAGGAGTTAAGTTTTACTTCTACCAATTATTCATCAAATTGCTTCACTTTGTACAAAAATCACTTCCAAAACTGGTTAAAATTACAATAAAAAAATATCAAATAAAGACCGTATTTAGTTTGCTAAAGGTTCAAATTCGAAGTCCTTGTATTTTTTAAACGTTACTCCACGTTAAGTCTCCTGTATCGCGGGTGCGTTTCATGTGCGTTACACACATTTCAATTCAGATACAAACACAACCCTAATTAGTTTCAAAGACCTTGATCTATTTCGGAATCCAAATCAGCCCACGTAACGAATTAAATTCATAGTCTGCTCGAATATCGAATTACTCATTTATAATCTCAAGTGTTATTAACACCAAAGGCACTAAGATACGGGAACAACAGGAGCACTAATAATATTTCTCGCAAATTCACCGCGAATACAACATTTACCTGTACAAGATAATCTAATTAACATACAAGTTCGAACGCTAGTTGCGAGCTTAGTTTGGGACACGGAGTGATCATTATATGGAGAGTTTAGTTCTTCTGATCAACTCTTGCCGCCACCGCACTGTTACTGCCTTTGAAATTACGAGAGGATTTATTTGAATCTAAAACTGTTAGTCGCAAACGTGTCAAAAAATCTCAACATAAAAAAAAAAACAAAAAACTTTTAGAAAAATTTCAAGCAAAACCAGTTTCAATAAAAAAAACACAATTTCTTGCACTGCAGGTACTGCTTATTATCTCTTATTTTGAGGCAAAACGCTAATATGACGAAAACAAAATAGCAAGAACAGACAGACAGACAAACAGTTATTTATGTAAGAGGTGTTGGGCCACAGTCCACCACAACTGCCCGGCATTATATTTATTCAAAGAACAACAATTATTGATTGAGATTGGGTATTTTAGGCTAGTAAATACTAGCCTAAAATACCCAATCTCTACAATGAAGGCGTATTTTTGACGTGTAACAATAAAAATTGGCGTAAAGTTTGGTGGATTAATAACTTTACACCAGCCATCGTTCAGCTAAGTTGTCAACCGCAAATCAGAACCAATCCCCACACATTTTCCCTCCATGCACTATCAACTCCGTGTTTTATAGTCTTTATCGTGTCTTCAACAGACTAGCTTGTATATTTAGCTACAGGTTGGGTTAGCACAATGCCTGCGAGCCACTTACATAATGTTATGTACTAAACGGGAATGTAGGCAACTTGCATACGTTTCGAGGTAAATTTTGAAGCTTAATGTAGGCCAGCTTGTCTGTGAAATTGGGGTGGAAGTTGCTTATATCAAGCTGGATGCTCTGATAGTCTTTGTGAGTGCTCGTAAAGGTGTTGTTTGTCTTAAACAGCAAGTCAACGAAGTGATAAACTGAATGTTGTTCTTGGTGATTAATATTATCACCAGTGTTCATTTATTTATTAAAGCTGAGGAGTTTGTTTGTATTGTATAACGCAGTAAATTCTGGAATTTCTAGTTTAAAAAAAAATACACACACTGTCAACTTTCATGTGTAAGATGTGTAATAGTAGTTGTCAGACTTACGAGCTTCTGATTCACACTGTCGATTATCAGACGTTACAATTTACGTGCTTTCTGAGGAACGGAGGAAACTTGCTAAGATAGATGGTCACCCATCCACAGGCCAACCAACAAGGCAAGGGCGGCTCAATCTGGAAGACTGGCCTGTATAGCTAATAATTTATTGCCACTTTAAATCAATGGGTAGTAAATTAATTAACTTCTACACTAAAACCAACAAATAAATCTATACTCAGATAATAAACCAGTTACTAGTAGATAATATAATAAGCGCAGTCAATTTTACAGTTCACATGAGTATGACCGCAGACCCAGCATGATATATAGAGGAGAGGAGGGTTAAAATATTAGGGGGAAATCATGTGACTACGGGGAATGGGGAATTTCAGATAGTTTTCAGTATATTCATGACCCTTTTATGCTATGAATTGAGCTGAATTTCAAGTTTTATCGATGGACGTATTCGTCATTTTGGAACAAGATTTTCACTGGACGGTAGAAATACTTAGGTAATATTGAGAGGAAATTATTTGGAACTAGCTTATGTCTGTGGCGTTGTCTGTTGGAAGTTTGGTAATTATTCTGTGTATTATCGCCGTATCGAGTTAAAAGTGTATCCCATGGTAATCATGGCTTGAGCAGAGCACCGCCGTGTCCTCACGGGGGCGATAGGTGGAAACCTCTTGCGATCAGCATTGGTCGAGGCCATGCTTCAGGGCAAGAGATACTGGGAAGCAGATGTCTCCTTCTGCGAACCAGTCATGCTATCGAAGGACGAAGCGGGACGCGTGAGGGACAGGACTGCGTCAACCTCACGACCCAGCCGCCGCGGGTGATGCCCACGACAATAGCGGACGTCGCGAGGCGATTTCCAGCCGCCCCGTAGGCGCGAGTATGCGGACCTCGAATGATGGGCGACTCGCTGACACGCAAAGCGCGCCCCCCTGAGTGTTGCAAAGCCTTCCCAGTTTCCGATTTAGACGTATATGTATATCAATCGCGTGACAATGCAAAATTACTATGACATGGAGCTGATTTGATGATGGACCTGCACGACCATAGAAACTTTGTAATGAAACATCGCAAACCCATCGAGTTTAAACTCGTTTGATTCGTCTTGACGAGTGCTTTTGTTTATCGTAAGTAAAGGCTTGTTTTAAAAAAAAGACACAGTTCTTTAAATGTCTAACTTGTTTGTACATCTCATTACAAGATAAAAGTTGAGTTTATCTTTCCGGGTCAAAGTTCAAAGCCATAAATTATAAGCATGTTAACGATCTACTAAAACTGTTGAAGTATCCGACAGTTACTGTTTAACTCGTAAATGTTAGCAACAGGTAATTTCGCAGGTCATTACTCTTATTTTTATAACTTTAGTTTTAGATAATATTATTTATGGATGCTGCTTATAGATGAACATAAAAAAGGGATTAAAAATATACTTTGCTCAAGATTAAAGCCCATCATTAAGTTGAGTCTTCCTGCTCTGGGTAGAGCGAGACTACTAAAAACCAGCTTGTTTCTTCAATTTATGGTCTCCTGAGTCCTTATTACAAGATTCCTGTATTTTATTAATAGCGTATTTAAAGTAATTACTGCGTTTATAGTATGGAAAATTTAAAAGGTGACTCAAAAAATGAACTATTTTTTCATCAAATTAACGTCAAATTACAGTTTACTTTAAGTCACAAAAACTCAAAAAGTCGTTTCGCAGTAAACTTTTAAGATAGTTCCTTGGCCTGGCCCCTTTTTTTGGTGCCTAGTCTGGAAACTAGAAGTCTTTTTTACAAATTGGACTAATGAGTCAACAATTAATCACTTTACTAAACGTTTGTCCGCATTGTGAGATAGTGGCTACACTGACACTCCTTGTGAAATACTGCGTGCGGACAACGTGCAGTGAATAACTGCAAGTACCTTCCTACCTTACCTTCTAATTTTAGACACGATTTTGAAACTTGTACTAAATACTTGAAAACCAAATAAAATAACTAATTCATTGTTTTTATTTTGCTCTTAATTGAGTTTATGTTTTCAATTTTCGTTTTACCGAGCAGCAAAAACCGATATTACCACTGTAGCAGCCTCAACTGTTCCGTAAAATAGCGCAACTCAACGCGACAGTCGCTGTATACACTGCTGCCACTCAGTAAAAGCAATCTGACGTGGCTCCCAAAGATGGCATCACTGTCATCATTTTTGTTGTGGTGTGTTTTTAGAGGTGAACAATGTGGATAACTTTGGTGTCCTCAATTCACCTGGGTGAACAAAGTGGGATAAACCGTGTTTTTAATAACTATTTCAAATTGATTTTGAATCATATTTGTTTAATTTCAAGACGACGATATTGTTATTGCTATATTTTGACGAAAGCTTGACATACATGAGTTTATTGTTCGTCATTCGTCATAATTTTAATTGACGTAAATCCAAATCTGAAAATTAGTTTTTGGAGAAATGGTTCGTTAAAATTGTTTGTAGAAAATGGTTCTTTGTTGGTTTACTTTTATCAAAACTGGTGAATTTCCTATTCGATTTCTTATAGCGTATGATTGGTAGTTCTACCTCAAAATAACTTGCTTGATAGCATCGTGTAAACGGTAATGTAACAACACACCAAACATAAGCAATATTCTCAAGCAAGCTGCTAGTTCCTCTAGCTCAGCAACCTATCAGCTCGCTAAACTAAGGATGTGTACTTTACCGCTGTAATTTAACTTTTAGCTAACCGGCCATATCTCCATTCGGTAACCCTGGCAACCATCCAAGATAATTACGACTGGCAAGTGTTGCTGTGTTGGTTCATGGAAAATTCTAGTTTCAGTTTTATTATGTGTACTTTACTTGCTAAAGAGGTTCTGAAGAAAAGTACTGGAGGTTTAGTCGACTGGATAATATAACCTTTTATTTTATAACCAACTTTCTTTTGTTTTGTGAAAAAATCATCTAGTTCTGAGCTCTCGTTGAAGCTGAAAGGACTGTCATTGACAAGAAAGTTTCCCTGTTTTTCAGTTGCACTTTGCGTTCTAGAATAACGGTCCATTTTAAAACAGTCCTCGACTCATTTTTTAAGATAAAATCATCAAATGCGTTCCGCCCTAGGTGGAGCGAAAGGGACTGTCAGACTCTGAATAAAAACCAACCTATTCCTTCACATGCCCTTTGTGTTCCAGGCCACGGAACTAAGCATACACAACTTGTGTTTAATTTTTAAAACCTGCTCTAAAACACGATTTCATGCTACAAAACTATCGATTGTCGAGACTCTCCTCTATGACATAATTTCGTCCACATCGGCTCGACCCGTTGCTAGTACTCGGCATAAAATTCCAGCGCATAGTGAATACTTGCAGAAGTATGTGTCGAGTGACCGTCCGATATGTTCAGAACTGCAGGTGCTCTGGATTCCAGGTGCGTAGCGTTCCAAACCGACTTGATATGTTGCTGGGTATTTCGGGTGGATATCAGGGATATGAGTTTCTCGGAACTAAATAGACTGACACCGGAATGTAAAGGGCTATTGCAGGACACCGTGGATTTTAGTCAGTACGAGTTTGACAGTGCCTCCCACCCTGCCCTTGGTGGGCGGACTCATTTGGTGAACCACGTAAAAATAAGTAAATTCCAATAATTGAGCATAACGACTGAATTGATCTTCTCTATAATTTAAAAATGGATCGCAAAATGTTTTGCTAAGCTCATAATTCGAAAACGGCTGGACCGATTCGGATAATTCTTTCTAACCACCAGGACCGGGTTATAGAGGACTTCCACCCGTGCGGAGCCGGGACGGGCCGCTAGTTTTTAACAATATATGCGTAATTTTTTACGCATATGCCAAAGGGGATCATGGGGCTCGATTTAAATTACATATTTTTAATTGTGAATAAACTTTATAGTAAGCCATTTACGATCTCCTTTCCCATTTTAGTGACATAACATCTACTTAAGAGACGTCCTATCCGCTTCCCTTGGAAGTTGAAATCTAATGTCATATTTTACAAGACGTACTACTTACGACGTACCTACATCAAAGATGACATTATCTCCGCTTAAGAACATATTAACTTCACTAGTAGCAACATAATATTAAGCTTCGTCCACACTGTGCCAGACAGGGTCTTTCCACGAATGGACTTTTACTATTCGTAGGGGTCTTTAGGATGGCTTTGGAACGTAAAGGACGGTTGAAAAATCTACCCTAGATTGGATGGGGCCTTCAGAAGGGCTGTACGAAAAACTTTATCCCGAAATTCACAAAACGAATTTCAAAATACCGATTTTCATAATTCCGATTGATTCAAAATTGATCATTATTCCTTTAGTTACTGACTTTGTAGAATGGGATCAGTTTATTCGGAATATTGTAAGTCGGAATATCGTTTTTCGGAACGAGAACTCATCGAGCATTACATTTTTCGAATATGTGAAAATCGGAATAATAATAATAATCGATAGTGCAATTTTTTAGGTATTACGATATTTGGATTTTTGAAAATCGAATCATCGAAATACGGAATAAAATATTTCGGAGTATTTGGGTGTTCCCCTTTAGAAGTTCACAGTGAGAACCGTAAATGCCTATTGCTTAGTCTAGGTAAGTGTATGTTTCAAAATACTCTGGAAAGGGGATCTGATTTCAGAATAGCAATCGGCTGAATTTCGGTATTTTAGTTGGGTGCCTGTCAAACTATCACTGTTCACTTCCACGAATAATCCGTACTTTGATGCCCCTCGTTGAAACTCGTAGTAAAATGTATTTTCTTTTGAGCCGGATCTTTTGAAATCCGTAACTGGAACCTGGTTGATGTGCATATCGCTTTAGTGGTTGTAGCGTCAAAAGACAGTATTCACAGACGTGTTTGTTCTGAATTAGTATTCCGAAGTCTTGCCGGCGTTCCCCTCACAATTACTGTACACGCTAACTACGTCACACGCTATATTTTCACACGAGATTCTAAAATGACGCTCGCTAGTTTAAGAAAAAAGGAGTTTATCTAAAAATAGACCTTTCGTTTATTTATTTAGGGAATTGGATTTTAATTTTGCGTGTATTTAATGTCCAGATTTCAGACGAAAATCTTTTCATTTATCATGAACTGATTTTTTTTAACTATTACGGTTTGCTTCATAACTTAAAATGTCACTTCGGGTTGACTGACAGTCAACCCGCGATCATGACGCTTGCAACAGCGTCGAAATATCGGGAACTCAAACAAATAAATAATCATGGAAGATATCCCGTAAGTGACATTTTAAGTTACAAATAGTATTTACTCCATATTTAACTGTTTTTGTGTAAACAAAAACATGATGGTAACCTCATTTCAATTACTTACTTTTGTATCGTTTAAAAAATTAAAGGTCACGGTTACTTAATGAGACAGTCTCGCGACGCCGGCAAAATGATTACTACGGTATAATCAGGATCCCGATATTAATTGTAATCTTTATAAATCAGTTAAAAATTAATTCCGGAATTCTTTCCGTGTTGTTACAAAACGGATTAAGATTAATTGATTTCCAAAGGGCGTGTTTACATTTTAAATATTTCTTACTTTACCCTCATTAATCCTCAAGCTGAAAACATTTAAAATACCATAGCAGAAGTCAAACAATACATCGCGATGGTGTTAACTGATTTGAAGCCTTTACATAATTTAGAATTTTGCCCTTCCCGTGAGGAAAATACTACGTTAAGATAAATAAAAGTTATCTCAATGAGAGCCGGCGTAAATAAGCAGCATTTTAGGGGTCTAACTCCCAAAGGAGTGGCCTTTCCTTGTTGAGAATTATCTGTATCGCTCCTCGCGCCAGGATTCCTTTTGCCAAAGAAATATCATGTTTTGTATTTTTTTTTCTATCGACGTTATTTTGGTACTTGATGTTTACCGTTTATGTAACGAGGACAAAATATAAAAAACATGTTGTTATAAAAAATAATGTTAGTCGTCAATTATTTGTCCTGTTAATCATCGCATTCATCATTTACGCATATTTTTCAACGCGTGTTTTCAAATCGATAATTATTTTCGATGCCCACGCATTTGTTTACGTCACTTTGTATTTTTGTAAACGCACCCGCTATACAAAAGAATTTTCTTCTGTTAGGCAAAATATTAAAAAGAAACCTATATTACTGTTTACTATTTTTTCTTCTTTCATTCCCCACAAATTGCACACTTTCCAGTACCAACTGCTAAATACAGAAAATAACCTCTTCACTTCACTTATAAGATAAGACTATTTATGTCATACCCCTCCCCCTTTCCCCCCATAGCGTGACACAATCAGCTGTTGGCCCTAAGAGGCGACGGTAAGTGACGTCCCTCGTTAAGGGACCGCACGGGACTCTTAGATGCTTTGAGTTCATTCATTCACGTTAAAGAGACACGCACGTTCGCTTAGCTTGACGTCATCTGGTTCTTGGTGTCACCGAATTTAGGGCAGATTTTTGTGGTCCTGCGGTTGGCTATCAGTGGATAGAAATTAAACTGAAAAAGAACTTGAGTTACATACATAGATTTTTTTACTAAAACTTGATATATTTTGTCCGTTAAATCTAAATTAGAGCCCCATAAAACAATTTTCACGGTTTGTCTGTGAGAACAGGGCACAAATTACTCAAACAAAACACCCAAAAAGTAGCTCAATCTTTAACTGCGCCTTTTCTATGCCTTTCAGAAATCATTCAGTATTTGCTGCTATATCAACACATTATCATACTTTTATTTCCTTGTTCTGTTCAATGTTTAAAACTCGTAAAAAATTAATATTTAGTAAGCAGTCAGCTACGGCGTAGCGCGTAGCACATGCGCTACGCCACGAGCTACGACGTGGTAGATATTATTTTAGATGAAAGTATTCTTTGGCGAAATTGTTTATAGAATGAGGTTTAGTGGATATTGGCTCTTTTAGATTTCCAGGTAGTACTCAATATAGTAGGCAATATAGATATTTGAGTACAGTTAAAATAAGTGAACTAAATGGTTTACAGAAGCACTTACTAGGCTAGTTCAAGGGTTTAGCATCATCGCAATTTCCGCCTTTACTCGTAAGTAACATAGTAACTCACATTTTAAGTTGGTTATAAAATAGTTCCCTTATTTTCTCAAAGGTGATTACAAAGTTTGCTTTTATGACAAAATCAATAGATGATTGTTCGATGTAAACAAGCTATTTTCTAGCAGATACATTTTACAGAAGATGTGATTATGGCTTGTGTTTAACCACCCCGTAACGACTGACTAATGATATGGTCGACGGTGAAGTACGCTTGCCTTTTTTTTTTATTACGTGGTAAAATCATCAAATGAGACCTCCCACCCCGGGCAGGGCGAGAGGTACTGTCAGACTTGTACTGACTAAAATCTACGGTGTCCTTCAGTAGCCCTTTATGTTCCGGGGTCACGGTAATAGAAATAAGTCACGCGACCCCGGCAGGCTTTGGCCCTCTGAGAGGGGGCCCCGTCATTTTGCTGACAGCTCTTTGAGGCGCGCGTGGAACACGACGCGCCGTCGACTCGGGCATGGTCCATGGTCAGACAGCGAGTTGCCCTTTACTCGCTGTCCGCATGCCCGCGCCTACGGTGGCCGGAGATCGTCTTGCGAAGTACGCTTGCCTAGAAGTAAACTATTCCCTCTTGACTTAAAGACTTGACTGTTGGTCTAGTGGTTAGTGACCCTGACTGCTTTGCCGGGGGTCGTGGGTTCGATTACCACCCAGGACAAATGTTTGTGTGATGAGCATGTTCATTTGTTCTGTGTCTGGGTGTAATTTATCTATAATATGTATGTATTTAGAAATATATAAGTATGTATGTCAGTTGTCTAGTACCCATAACACAAGCTCTGCTTAGCTTGGAACTAGATGGTCTTTTTTTTTTTTTTTTTAGCCTGGTAAAATCATCAAATGAGACCTCCAACCCCGGGCAGGGCGGGAGGTACTGTCAGAATTGTACTGACTAAAATCCACGGTGTCCTTCAGTAGCCCTTTATGTTCCGGGGTCACGGTAATAGAAATAAGTCACGCGACCCCGGCAGGCTTTGGCCCTCTGAGAGGGGGCCCCGTCATTTTGCTGACAGCTCTTTGAGGCGCGCGTGGAACACGACGCGCCGTCGACTCGGGCATGGTCCATGGTCAGACAGCGAGTTGCCCTTTACTCGCTGTCCGCATGCCCGCGCCTACGGTGGCCGGAGATCGTCTTGCGAAGTACGCTTGCCTAGAAGTAAACTATTCCCTCTTGACTTAAAGACTTGACTGTTGGTCTAGTGGTTAGTGACCCTGACTGCTTTGCCGGGGGTCGTGGGTTCGATTACCACCCAGGACAAATGTTTGTGTGATGAGCATGTTCATTTGTTCTGTGTCTGGGTGTAATTTATCTATAATATGTATGTATTTAGAAATATATAAGTATGTATGTCAGTTGTCTAGTACCCATAACACAAGCTCTGCTTAGCTTGGAACTAGATGGTCTTTTTTTTTTTTTTTTTAGCCTGGTAAAATCATCAAATGAGACCTCCAACCCCGGGCAGGGCGGGAGGTACTGTCAGAATTGTACTGACTAAAATCCACGGTGTCCTTCAGTAGCCCTTTATGTTCCGGGGTCACGGTAATAGAAATAAATCCCGCGACCCCGGCAGGCTTTGGCCCTCTGAGAGGGGGCCCCGTCATTTTTGCTGACAGCTCTTTGAGGCGCGCGTGGAACACGACGCGCCGTCGACCCGGGCATGGTCCATGGTCGGACAGCGAGTTGCCCTTTACTCGCTGTCCGCATGCCCGCGCCTACGGTGGCCGGAGATCGTCTTGCGACGTACGGCGCCGTGGGCGTACACCAAAGCGGTTGGGGCGGAGGGAGGACGCTGTCCTCTCTCTCTCGCGGCCCGCCGCCTCCTTCACGAGCATTACTGCCTCGCAGAAGGCGGCGACCGCTTCCCACTCCGTCTCGCTCCGCAGCATGGCCGAAACCAATGCCGGGCGCGAGAGGTCTCCGCCTATCGCCACCGTGAGGACACGTCGATGCTCTGCCCAAGCTGGGCAGTCTTGCACCGTATGCTCTACTGTGTCCTCCGGGCGATCTTCGCAGTGGTGACACCCAGGCGTTTCCTCCTTTCCCATCAGCCACAGGTACCTCCCGAAACTTCCGTGTCCGGTGAGGACCTGCGTCATGCGATAGGTCAGGACGCCGTGACGTCACTCCAGCCACTCCTCAAAGAGGGGTCTTACCGCCGCGATTGCGGCGTGCCCGGCCGTCGGTTGCGACAGTCGTCCACTCCATACTACCCTGAGCTCGCGCCGGAGCTCTTCCCGCCACGCCTCGACTTCTCGAGGCAGCGGGGTCTCGCCCCGGCGCTGCGCCTCCACACGCCACTCATAGACGTGCTGGAGGGCAGTCGCCTCCAGATCCCAGGGTAGTAGTCCGGCAAGCAGGTTGGCCGCTTCGCCGGCGATCGTGCGGTATCCCCGGATCATTCGGATAGCCATGACCCTCTGGCATGCGACCAACTTCAGTGGTCGCGTCCGGATGCTCAGGGCCCACACGGGGCCCCATAGAGGGCCATGAACCGCACGATACCTGCGTACAGCCTACGGCAGGAGGCGTTTGGCCCGCTGAGATTAGGCAGCAGTCGCTTGAGCCCGGCTGCTGTCCGGTTCAGCCTTGGGGCCAAACTCAGGAAATGCTCCCTAAAGTTCCACCGGCTGTCGAGGACGAGTCCTAGGTACTTCATCGTCCTCCCGACGCCTATGCGAACCCCCTCCACCGTTATGTGGGACTCGGTCCACGGCGCGTTCAGGCGGCCATGGAAGCACATGGCCACCGTTTTGTGAAGCGCCACCTCGAGTCCCAGCTGCCGGATCCTTTGGACGAATGTCGCAACCGCTTGTGTCGCCTTGTCGGCCGCCGCCTGGTGCGACTCTCCCTGTGCCAGGACGAGCGTGTCGTCAGCGTAACAAATTACGCTGACGCCGTCCGGGAGGTCGCCTCGCAGCACGTAGTCGTAGCCGATGTTCCACAGGGACGGCCCCAAGACTGAGCCCTGTGGGACACCGCACGACATCTCACGCCGGTTCCACTCTCCCCGGTGATCGGGGTAGATGACGGCTCTGTCCGTCAGGTAATCCTCGACCGCACGACGGAGGTAGGTCGGCACCCGGTGATACCGGAGTGCCTCCCTGATGCAACTCCAGGGCAGGGTATTGAAGGCATTGGAGATGTCCAAAGACACCGCCAAGACGACCCTGCCCCGGGCAACAGCATTCCCCGTCGTGAGGGCTCTAACGCGCATGATGGCGTCCACCGTCGAGCGCCCCCTGCGGAAGCCGAACTGGCTCTCCGACAGGTCCGGGCTCACCCGATTCAGGTGCCCGGCGAGGCGGTCTGCAATGACTCTTTCCAAGAGCTTGCCCACCTCGTCGAGAGTCCGCAGGGCGCCCGGGCTTCTGGATTAGGACCAGTTTCCCCGTCTTCCAAGGAAGCGGGAACCGGTCCCCTCTCCAGGCATGCGCTAAAGAGCCCCAACTAGATGGTCTTGTGTGATAGTTGTGGAATATTATTATTAAAGATCACAATGTATTAAATATCAGGGAATGCAGAGAATTCCACACTTTAACTGTACGCACAGATAACTATTCCGCTGGCTATGTTTTAAAACTTTTAGGCTTAGTTACACACATGTCCTCTCTCACTCATCTACCAAACTATTTGGGGATTAGAGAAAGAGACGCGATGTCATCATTTTTTGAAGTTATTATCCAACTAATTATAAATATGAAAGTTTACATATTACTCGATGCATATTAATTAGCACTTAGCCCATCTTAAAAAAAAAGAATCCTATTTTTTCCTCCGTGACCCTGGAACGTAAAGGGCTATTGAAGGAAACCGTAGATTTTAGTCAGTACGAGTCTGACAATCCCTCCTTCTGCTCGGGGAGGGAGGACTCATTTGATGATTTTACCACGATAAAAAAATAGAATTACATAATATCCGTGGGATATTTTACGAGTGTCGCTGTTGGCAACAAGTTGTTCTTTAAAATAATGTACTGAAACATAAATCCGACATCACATTACTTGTCAACTTAAAAAAAAGAAGCCCTAAGCCTGAGCTTCCATTAATTTGAAGCGGGACGTAAATCTGCCGGCGTCGCGACACGCGGCTAAATTACCGGATTACATGTAAAATGGCGACCGGAATAGAGTAATGATTGCATAATGAGATGCGGGAGAATGTCCTGTTAATGGCGTAAGTGACTCTGTTTCCTTTGTATTAAACGGATCTGTCTCTGATTGGGCAATAACATTTTTTTTTTTCACTTCGAACGTCGTTAGAAGGTTTTATGGTTGTAAGAAAAAAAAAAACTTTATTTTACACTTTTTTTTAGATGGGTACCATCATCAAATGAGTCATCCCACCTAGGTCTAGACAGGAGGTACCGTTAGACTTCTACTCCATCCACGGTGTCCTACAATAGCCCATTACGTTCCGGGGTCATGGTAGCTCGTTGTGGGTTATGGTGGCTTGTACGTCATGACGCCCGTAAGATTATAACGATTGAGTGACGTTAGTCATTAATTTTGGTATAAGTACTTAACAAAAGAAAAAATACGGGTTAAATATAGGTTTTTCAAAATCTATCTTTTGGACTTATTTTTTTGAGTAAGTATAGTACTTGCTTGTTTAAGAAATATTTGATCTTAAAACTTATAAATATGTCAATTTCTGGACGTAGGCCTCGTCAATCGTTCATCATTCAATAACTTCTATTTTCGTCAATTTTCATCTACATAAAATTAAGTATCTGCCAACCTATAAAATACTCTACCTAGCCTGAGGGCGTCGAACCTTTCATTTTCCGTTCCGATTCACATCCTTCACTCAAGACACGTCTTCTCCACCTGTCAACAGTTTTACGGCTGATATGTTTAACTGGCCCGCTGAAATTTCAGTTTGCTTATTTTGTGGGCTATTTGGACTACTGTTACATGTCTATAGCAACGCGATTTTTTGATCCAACAATCAAATAATAGCTACAAAAAGTGCGTTTTTAATTATTTTATTGTTTGATGTACAAAAGTGGTACAAAAAAGGTGGACTTAATGCCGCAAGGCATTATCTACCAGTCAAGCTTTGGGTCAAAAGGAGAAGCTAGGTCGTTTCTATAGCTAGCAAATGATATATTTACTTTCTGTAAGATACGCTTTCAAAAGTTCTTTGGATCATATAGATAAGACTCTTGTTTCTGCAACATGTTACAGCTGCAAACTTTCAATCATTGAATACGATTTATGATACTACATAAAAACCATTTTTAACCGACTTCATTTTACATTTAATTACTCTAGCAACGCACCGTGTCGAACCGTATATAGATTGTATTTATATCGAATAAACCTAGCATCGTCCTTTGTTTTCTATGCTCTCCATCCGGTAGCCATCCGGCCCGTCCAGACGCCGTGGGCGATAGCTCAAAAATACATCGCAGTTTGTCCGGCCGTCCGGTAAAAAACGAACTGCTATGTTTACGGATCACTATCGGAACACTTTAATCCGGTCGATAGGCTAGTTGAAAAACGGATAAAAGATTTTTTTAGACGTAAGAGTTAGGATTTTAACAGGGAGCAGATTTTTTTTTTCATAACAGCGAGAACTGAAATAATATGATGTTAGAAAACTCAGTCACTAGATATCTAAATAAATTGATTTGTGAGCAATCGCATTGAAAAGAAAGAAAGGTCCATCAAAATCCAATAGGGAATAGACTTTTCTATATCGACTATATTAAGTCATAAGACTTCCATAGTACTTCAACATGTTCAAAAACGTAATCAATAATAGTAAAAGTCTTGTAAAATTATTATTAATTAACTCTTAGCACTTTAATATTATAAAGAAGTAAAAGGTCTCCAGAGAAACACCATAAAAATGAATGAAGTAAAATATTTATTCCTATTCAATTTTTCTAAAAAGTTCATTCAACTTCACAAGGTAGATAATGTTACGAGCATTATGATCAAACAAATTGCATTTAATAAATCTTTTAATATTGAAAACGTCCTTGGGGAATCTCGTTTTTTTCGCAAAGCTAAATTTTTCATAAATCAAACTGAAACGCTCCTCGGATCGCAACAAAAAACTTTTTCTATTACGAATACCTATTTAAAGCGAATTTTTTGAAGAAAAATGTTATAAAGAGAAAGCTAATCGAACGACTAATATCTTTTTCTTGTTTGCTAATTGATTATTCCTTAATCGAGTTTTTGATTACCATTGCAGATTCAACTTACGATGTTCCCACTGCTGGGACAGGCATCCATAAGAGGGTGGTGGGGTTACCACCATTTGGGCCCAGTGCGTTATATACCTTCGAATTTTAGGTACTAAGAGATGTGGGTTTTCTCATGATGTTTTTCTTCAACGTTTTCGGAGCAATAGTAACTGAACTAACTCGTAAATCCGCCGTTTCCACTGCTCTCAATTCATAAATTTTTGATTAAAACTACTTTGTTGTGTTTTTTTTTAAGTTTAATTGTTTTTGTGTTGGTAAGTATAATATTTAGAGGTATTCCAGTTAGGGCACCCGCTAAAATGGCACCTGAGCGAATGGCTCCTAAGCTATTCCACGAACGGCACCTATCAAAATTTTTTGCAGGTGCTCTTAGTGGAATAGTTTTTCATGTAGCATTTTATTCCACTTAGGGCACCCATGGATTAATACGTACTAGTGTTGGGACGTGTATTTTTTTAGGACGTCAAATTAATTGATTAAAACTAGTTACGAGCTTACTTATTTATTAAGGAGTAACATAAGTGAAATTTTTGTCGAAGTTAAAAATCTTTATGTTGTTGGCGTTAGAGTTTTTATCCCTATCTCAGTTAGTAAGATTTGTATGAGAGTACTCAATGTGTGTTCTGAAAAGTAAAAACATACATACTAGGACAACAGGATCATGGAGAAGGTGTTCGTCTGTCGTCAAATACTAAAACGTATTTTTGGTGAATTTCCGTGAAATTTACTAGGCTCGCATAAATTCAATGTAGGACTTAAGTAGATATTCGGTAACAGAGAGCGTAAGTAAATAGTCATCGGACTGATATGTTTTGTATTTATGTGTGATGACGTATCCGTTAACTTTTTCAACGTTTGGAAAAAATCTACTTAGTTTATCCTTCTCTAATACAAACTATAAATTAACTTGTCATGTGATTATTAGATCGTTGATATCTTCCTAAGCTGGATCGGGCTGATGCCACCTTCAAGCCTCTTAACCAACCTTAGTGGCAAAAACAATCACCTCCTACCGGAGGCTGCACGCTAGAGTCCTGTGCATATGGAAGCAATCAAAGCTTTACAGAAGGTCATCGCTATCCGGATGATCCGGGGATACCGCATGATTTCCGGTGAAACAGCAAACTTTTTCGGATTGCGATCTTGGGCTTGGGCCACTTAGAAAAGACGTAAGACGCAGCTGGGGCTGAGACATAATGTCTCGTCTAGTTCGGCGTCTCTTTCATACAAAATGTATAGAAGCGTCGCGAGGTAAAACACATAGAAGAGACGGGGCGCGGGCGCAACTGTCATACATTTTCGCACGTCCGTGACGTATTCTCATCTTACGTCTTTTCTATGTGGCCCACCCCTTGGGATTTAGCGGCGAAAGCCCTCCAGCATGTCTGACTGGCGTGTGGAGGTGCAACCTAATGGTGATATGGAGGGAATGACTGTCGCAACAGAGGTTAGCCCACGCTGCAATTGTGGCGGTAAGACCTCTCTTTGAAGAGTGGCTTGAGAGGCGCCACAGCGTCCTCACCTACCGTCTGACGCAAGTCCTCACCGAACACAGAAGATGTTTCAATCATGGTCATGATGGTGCGAGTCGCCCATTACTCGTCGCCCGCATGTCCCTTCGACGTTGGCCGGAAAACGTCCTGCGTCGTTCGTCGCCGTGGGCATCTACCACTACGGCAAGGCGTGAGGTGGACGCTGTCCTCTCTCTAACGCTTCGCGCCTCCTCTTGCGTGAGCATGTCTGCTTTGCAGAAGGAGGCGACCGCTTCCCACTCCGTCTCGCTCTGCAGCATAACTTCGACCAATGCTTGGCGCGAGAGGTCACCGCCTATCGCCATCGTTAGGACACGGCGGTGCTCTACCCATAAGGGTCAGACCTGCACCGTATGCTTCACCGTTTCCTCCAGGAAATCCTCGCAGTGGTAACACCCAGGCGTTACCTCCTTCCTTACCCCTCACAGGTACCTCCCGAAACATCCATGTCCTGTGAGGACCTGCGTCAGGCGGTAGGCGAGGACACCGTAACGCGTCTTGTTCCACTTGTGCCTCAAGTAGCTGTCAAGCAAACAGAGTGAACCCAACAGGACCAGTTTCCTGGCGGGGTCACCAGAATACCTTCAGAGGTTACCGCGGTCCTGAAGTACCACCTTGAATTGATGCATGCGTAGTACATTTGTTGGTTACTCTTAACGTGACTACAAGAAAATTTTAAGTCCCAGCACTAGTACGATCCGTGGGTGCCCTAAGTGGAATAAAATGCTACATGAAAAACTATTCCACTAAGGGCACCTGCAAAAAAAATTGATAGGTGCCGTTCGTGGAATAGCTTAGGAGCCATTCGCTCAGGTGCCATTTTAGCGGGTGCCCTAACTGGAATACCTCAATATTTATAATATTGTAAGAAAATTTTAGCATGATTATTTTGTTCACCTAAACTTCTATACAGATATATGAGTCTAATAGGATACTATAAATATTCGAAAATCTTTTCGAAAACGTTGTTTTGATGTAGTAATTTTAAGTAGCAGAAAGAAATGCCTTCAGGCAAAAATAGATCGTAATCCACTTTAGTTGAAAGGCTAAAAAGAATTAAGTTTATCCTTAATCATAAAAATCGTGGGAGTTACAAAGATCAACCAATATGATCAAACAAGAAAAAACACGCTGTCGGCTGCCAAATACCATCTTAAACCTACTTTTAATAAAACAAAAATCTTAAAGAAAAGGCAAAATCATTGTCTGGTTTATTGTTTGTTTCTAGGCCAAGTAAATTAATTATTTTCTTTTATATTAAGGAAACAATGAGAATTGTTAATGAGCGTTGGCTATTCTCGTTTCTTTTTTATCTTTCTTGTATTGCGTATTCATTTAGAAATATTGGATGAGGCTCCAGTGGTGGCGGGTACTAGTTTTAATTAATCAGTGCTTTTTTTGTTTTTTTACGTGGTAAAATCATCAAATGAGACCTCCCACCCCGGGGAGGGCGAGAGGTACTGTCAGACTTGTACTGACTAAAATCCACGGTGTTCTTCATTAGCCCTTTATGTTCCGGGGTCACGGTGAGGAAATAAATCCCGCGACCCCGGCAGGCTTTGGCCCTCTGTGAGGGGCCCCGTCATTTTGCTGACAGCTCTTTGAGGCGCGCGTGGAACACGACGCGCCGTCGACCCGGGCATGGTCCATGGTCGGACAGCGAGTTGCCCTTTACTCGCTGTCCGCATGCCCGCGCCTACGGTGGCCGGAGATCGTCTCGATCTTGCGACGTCCGACGCCGTGGGCGTACACCACTGCGGTTGGGGTGGAGGGAGGACGCTGTCCTCTCTCTCTCGCGGCCCGCCATCTCCTTTGCGAGCATTACTGCCTCGTAGAAGGTGGCGACCGCTTCCCACTCCGTCTCGCCCCGCAGCATGGCCGAAACCAATGCCGGGCGCGAGAGGACTCCGCCTATCGCCGCCGTGAGGACACGTCGCCCACGACACGGTGCATGACTGCCCTGCCCAAGCTGGGCAGTCTTGCACCGTATGCTCTACTGTGTCCTCCGGGCGATCTTCGCAGTGGCAACACCCAGGCGTTTCCTCCTTTCGCATCAGCCACAGGTACCTCCCGAAACTTCCGTGTCCGGTGAGGACCTGCGTCATGCGGTAGGTAAGGACGCCGTGACGTCTCTCCAACCACTCCTCAAAGAGGGGTCTTACCGCCGCTATTGCGGCGTGCCCGAATTAATCAGTGCTTAAAAGTAATCTATGCGTCTACTAAGCACGTGTACCTACTAAAGCCTATTTCAGACGCTTCATTCAGTCATTCATTTCTTAACACGCTGATAAAATTACACAGGGGTAAAGATTTACTGGTTTCATTTATTTCATTTTCTGGCATCGTGGGTGCCTTTACAACAACTCACCCATACAACACTCAGATCTGGAACAACCGTTTTAGGTTAAACAATGTTTTGTTCCAGTGCGGGAATCGAATCCGTGACACGCAGTGCAACACTCAACCCCTTAGCGACTGCGTTATTCATGTCGTTGGGTCGGACTATCAATATAAAGTGTCAAATTCGATGCTAGTTTGATTTGTGAGAGTACACGCAAGTACATTATACAATTCTGATTTCTCTAGGGACAACGCTTGAATCATGTCATGACTCAACTCATCTCTACAGTTATGTTTATAAACGTTTAATTTTGGCCTTCCTTTTATAAACCTTACCTCACATTAGGAGTTTCTCCTGTGTCGTGGGTGCGTTTACAAACATATAAACACACATACACAAACGTCTGGACCCGGAACAACTATTGATAGATCATACAAATATTTGCTATTTGCGGGAATCAAACCCGCGACACGCAGCAGTCCAATCGCTCAGTCACTGCACCAACCGTGCCGTCAAAGTGAGCCTAACTGCTGATCAAACAGCTGGCTCAAAGCCTAGCTTCCTTGAGATCGACGATGCAAGATTTAAAAGAAACAGCCCGCCATCTACATCAGAACTATGGATGCTGGTATATAAAATGTACCCAGAGTTACTAATTACTTTGGTGACAGAACCCTAGAAAATGGTTACCTTACCTATTGAACAGTCTGCCGGCAGAAATAAGGAGTGAATGAATAAAAATATTTTTAAACATCAATTAAAAAGATATTATTTAGAAATTACTGCGTGAAAGTGCCTAGTGTTAGTCAAATATAATCAGCTTTAATTAAAAAAATTATAACAACTGTTTACAAAGATTCACCAGTCCCACAGTCAAACCATTACAACGGTTTTGTGGATTTTAATTCATAAGTTTGCATTCATCATCATCAGCCGGAAGACGTCCACTGCTGAACATAGGCCTCCCCCTTAGACCGCCACGCCGAACGACAATTCGCCACTTGCATCCATCGGTTGCCCGCGACTCTCACGATGTCGTCGGTCCACCTAGTGAGAGGCCTACCAATGTTGCGTCTTCCGGTTCGTGATCGCCACTCGAGAACCTTTCTTCCCCATCGGTTGTGACTTATTCGTCAACTCGCCTGCAATTAACTCGCTCGCTCGGGCGACTTGGCACCTTCCGATTTTACCTATTTTTGTTGTCGTCAACTCGCAACTAAGCGAAAATCTGACGTATTTACAGTCGTCTACAAAAGTGTTTCTATAAATTTAACATTTAATTTAATTAAACCTTCTTCATACTTTTATGACACTAAACGTGTAAAGTAGGTTAATTGAGGGCCAGTGGGTCGTCTTAGGGGCGGATTTGAGATCATTAATAAAATAAAAGCACAAAGACTTATGTAATAATGATTTTTCTCATAAGTTAGAATTCAATGTGAAATCTAATCAGAAAGTACCAGGAGAACAGGATCATGAAGAAGGTTTTGGTGCCGAAATTAAATGAGGAATTAGAACAAAAAGTACTAAGAGAACAGAATCATGCTGAAGGTTTTCATGCCGCACAACGAACGGTCTTCAAAACTAAAAAATTCTTTTGGCGAATAAAAAAAAAAACCCAAAAATGTACTAGGACTGCATAAAATCAAGGTGGTATTTTTCATCATTAAATAAAGGTACTTCATAGTATACAGGTTTTTTACACTGTTTTTACAAAAATACAATTAATATAAAATACCATATAGTATAGTATAGATAGTTGACAAGGTGTCTTTGCCCCACGCTTGGGATTTCTCCTATATCGTAGGTACGTTTTCAAATATTCAAACTCAAATCTTACAGCGCCTCATACTATAAAGTAGGTTTCTATATTAATGTATTATAACACTTTTATAGATGACAGCACCATTTTTCGATCAGTTGCGAGTTGACGACAACAAAAATAGGTAAAATCGGAAGGTGCCAACTCGCCCGAGCGAGCGAGTTAATTGCAGGCGAGTTGACGAATAAGTCTCGGTTGTCAGTTCTAAGAGCGATGTGGCTTGCCGATTGCCACTTCAACTTGCAAAAAAAAATATAATCGCTCCCCGCTCTCACAGCCACCTTACCGTAATGGGTTCCCGTTTTCTTGGCACTCGGAAACTGAAATGTCTGATGAATTGCTAATGATACGCCGAGTTTCTTTTTGTTAAATCTTGTAAATGTTATTCTTAGTTGTATACGTCGCGATAACCTTTGGAGGTTAATCGTAACTTTTTTATTTGTTACACAATGACAAGGGACGAATTGGGCTTGTAGGTCAAATTGACGACTGAGCTTTTATTATTCTTTGCTTGTTGTACATTTAGGGTAGGAGCAACTTTTTCCAGAGTAATTATACTAGAAATTTAACATAAAGTATACACAATGGCATTGCAATAAATTAATATGGTATTCCAGGACGTACTTAATGGACGCCCTATTTTCAGTTTAGACAGTCGTGACAAAGTTAAGAATGTAGGTTTTTGCTTCGTCTGAAAAAAATCATGAATAATCATCATTCCTTTGGTGGAGCGGAATCTGTCAGATTCTTAATTTCTGCCTTAAAAACCACCCGTTCCTTCATTTACCCCTTACATTCAAAGGTCATTGTAACCTTCTTACCTGGTAACCGTGACCCTGGAACGTAAAATGCTAACGAAGGAACACCGTATATTTTAATTAGAGTGGGAAGACTCGTTATATTATTTACCAATGTAAAAAAAGCTGTCGTGGTAACTGTTAAGGGAATCTTGTGTCTCCCGAAGAATAAGCTGTGGGCTAACTATTTGCTGCATATCTTTTAAAGAATTGCTGGATAATAAAACAAACCCAAAACTCTAATTAAAACAATCAACTGAAAACAAACTCATCACGACGAACTGCCACCTTTTGATATTTATTTTCCGCTGCTGTTATTCATGATCTTGATTCTTGATGCTGATGATAATGATATTTTCAAGTATGTACAAAGTTACCTACATTCCATGTTACCCATCTAAATCAATAAACAAATAACCACAACGAGCCTTTTAGTAAGGTAACCATAAAGTTAACAACACTTACACGTCGAATTGAAAACTAATATTAGTTACCTAGAAACCTGTGCAATATCCTGAATATGGCAGTTCTAACTTACGTTCAACTAATAATGCAACGTGCCAAATTGTAGTTTATCGTATATTAAGAATATCACTCCATTGCAAGCGAAATTCAGACGGATAAGGCCCTATAATATATTGGTTCCAAAGACAATTTCTTGGAACCAATATATGGCCTTATCCATCTGAATTTTGATATAATATGTATAGCCAAGCTCTAAACATGTTATAGCGATATATAGCCATATCAATATATAGACAAACTAAAATGTTATTTTTGTCTCACTCCTACACTGCGTTAATTGGTTAAAATTGTTTTTAGACGGTTTTTTTTTTAAACTTTGCCCCACACTAGGATTTTACCCGTATCTCGGGTGCGTTTGCAAACATTTAAACTCACATACACAAACACCCAGACCAGGAAAAATTAGATTAGATGGATGGATGAATGTTTGTTACTCTTTCACGCAAAAACTGAACGGATTTATACGAAATATCGTACATAGATAATTTATAGCCTGAAGTAACACATAGGATAGTTTTTAAACCCGATTTTATGTTCCCCTAGGAGAATTTTCGAGATAAGCGGATGAATCCGTAGGAAACAGCATTTTTTTCAAGGTAAAATCATCAAGTGAGTCCTCCTACCCAGGGCAGAGTGGGAGGGACTGTCAAAATCGTACTGACTAAAATCCACGGTGTCCTTCAATAGCCCTTTACGTTGCAGGTAATTTGGTAAGTCCTGCGACCTACGCTGGCAACAGCTAGCATATTTATGATCGTAATTTATCTCACCATCTTCGCTTATAATTCTATAGAAATAGTATTCAAATATAAGTTCATAGTCTCTGTTAAGTTGGAATGGGTAAACCGTAATAATTCTATGTCCACTATCTTTATTACCGATTTGCTTTTCCCCGCAGCTTTACTCTCGTTATGGCAGGAAATTATCATACGAACGTTTTACACACTCGGGAATAATGATAGAGAAATTTTCGAAAATGGATCAGTAGTTCCGTTGACATCGGATTCACCCAGAAAGAACTAAAACTCTTGAACGATGGAACACTGTAACTGGCCTAATCGGTAAGGCGTCTGGAGTGCTTATCCAGAAGACTCGGAAAAATCTTCACATAAAAACGGTTTGGTACCGGCGCCCAAAGGGTTGTGCTGGTGGTGAGCTAGGTGGCACTAGTGAGCCCGCTCTAGTAGTATTCCTTAGCCGTCATCGCAAGTTACAGGTAGCTTTATCCGTTGCCCAGGGGAGATTGCTAGAAGCTGGATTCCATCCAAAATATAAAATGTGACGTCACAGTATCTCCCCAGTGTACTAAAAAGGAAACGATAAACAGCTGACAGCTAAAATCACCGAAATATTAAAAGCAATGTTTCAATGGCGACCCAATTTTGCATATTATCGTCGAAAATTTGAATAAAGGTACCATCGGAAGCGTTGGAAAAATGTATATTATGTTTTATGTTAATTTTGTTGAAAGAGGGCTTATTACGAGCATTTAAGGCTGTCTTAATCGATTTGGGTAAGGTAATCTGCGATATTCGTTGTTATTGTTTAAAACTAAACCTAGGCTTTGATAAGGCGAGCCGCCGGCAAATGTAACCCTAATATTATTTTTGTAAAAAAAAAGCTACAGTTGACTGATGTCAATCTTAACTCGGTTTTCTGGAGTTTGCAATTATTTTATAGACAGTGATTAATAATTATTAATAGTGAACAATCTCGTTAGATAAAAAATGATTACACAATTGTAAGATCTACAAAATTAACCAGGATATCAATCTACCTTTGTCAACGAAGGCGACGCTTTCTACCGCTGCATATTCCCCTGCTTATTTTAAGCCCTACTGGTCATCCGTTTTGTAATCAATAGACTCTTTGCGACTTAAGTGTCTAAATTATTTGAGCCATTTCTGCTTCCTGAAATCTCTTGCAGATCTCTTTAACTTCTTCAATTGCTAATTCATCTTAAAACGAAGGCTGACTTTACCTAATTCGAGTCTTTACACTTTAAAACGAAAGACGCTGAATGCTGATTCGCTTCTCAGTAACCACTAATTCACAGCAGCAAGAACTGTGAAATTCAAACTGCATATTGAGGTACAATTACAAGCAGCTTAGCGGGGCCGTCGCGAGCGCTAGTTCCATTATATAGGAGATTATCTGATATAACGCGGATTAACTGTCGTATTAAACGTGCTACATTGAACGGACTCGCAGAATTTGTCCCATAAAATTAACATGAGCCTAGCTTGATCGTTCGGTGATTAGATTTATGAAACAGGGAGTGTTTTAGTTATTTTTTCTTGTTTTAAAACTTCCTTTTGGTTTTGCGCGTATTTGTAAGAAATCCACGGAAATTGTGAAGTATTGCGGTGGCTTCTTGCTTTTTTCATTTGAGATGGGCTTGCTGTTGACTTAAATCTACGAATACATTGGCGTATTGTCAATCAGTTAACCATCTAACTTAAGTGGGCCTTTCAAGTTTGTTTAGAGTAGCTCATCATCAAATGTTTTTTTTTATTGAAGTAATTTTGAATTAATTAAAAGAAAACTCGATGATGTTCAGTGTGTTACCTACATTCCATGTTACCCATCTAAATCAATAAACAAATAACCACAACGAGCCTTTTAGTAAGGTAACCATAAAGTTAACAACACTTACACGTCGAATTGAAAACTAATATTAGTTACCTAGAAACCTGTGCAATATCCTGAATATGGCAGTTCTAACTTACGTTCAACTAATAATGCAACGTGCCAAATTGTAGTTTATCGTATATTAAGAATATCACTCCATTGCAAGCGAAATTCAGACGGATAAGGCCCTATAATATATTGGTTCCAAAGACAATTTCTTGGAACCAATATATGGCCTTATCCATCTGAATTTTGATATAATATGTATAGCCAAGCTCTAAACATGTTATAGCGATATATAGCCATATCAATATATAGACAAACTAAAATGTTATTTTTGTCTCACTCCTACACTGCGTTAATTGGTTAAAATTGTTTTTAGACGGTTTTTTTTTAAACTTTGCCCCACACTAGGATTTTACCCGTATCTCGGGTGCGTTTGCAAACATTTAAACTCACATACACAAACACCCAGACCAGGAAAAATTAGATTAGATGGATGGATGAATGTTTGTTACTCTTTCACGCAAAAACTGAACGGATTTATACGAAATATCGTACATAGATAATTTATAGCCTGAAGTAACACATAGGATAGTTTTTAACCCGATTTTATGTTCCCCTAGGAGAATTTTCGAGATAAGCGGATGAATCCGTAGGAAACAGCATTTTTTTCAAGGTAAAATCATCAAGTGAGTCCTCCTACCCAGGGCAGAGTGGGAGGGACTGTCAAAATCGTACTGACTAAAATCCACGGTGTCCTTCAATAGCCCTTTACGTTGCAGGTAATTTGGTAAGTCCTGCGACCTACGCTGGCAACAGCTAGCATATTTATGATCGTAATTTATCTCACCATCTTCGCTTATAATTCTATAGAAATAGTATTCAAATATAAGTTCATAGTCTCTGTTAAGTTGGAATGGGTAAACCGTAATAATTCTATGTCCACTATCTTTATTACCGATTTGCTTTTCCCCGCAGCTTTACTCTCGTTATGGCAGGAAATTATCATACGAACGTTTTACACACTCGGGAATAATGATAGAGAAATTTTCGAAAATGGATCAGTAGTTCCGTTGACATCGGATTCACCCAGAAAGAACTAAAACTCTTGAACGATGGAACACTGTAACTGGCCTAATCGGTAAGGCGTCTGGAGTGCTTATCCAGAAGACTCGGAAAAATCTTCACATAAAAACGGTTTGGTACCGGCGCCCAAAGGGTTGTGCTGGTGGTGAGCTAGGTGGCACTAGTGAGCCCGCTCTAGTAGTATTCCTTAGCCGTCATCGCAAGTTACAGGTAGCTTTATCCGTTGCCCAGGGGAGATTGCTAGAAGCTGGATTCCATCCAAAATATAAAATGTGACGTCACAGTATCTCCCCAGTGTACTAAAAAGGAAACGATAAACAGCTGACAGCTAAAATCACCGAAATATTAAAAGCAATGTTTCAATGGCGACCCAATTTTGCATATTATCGTCGAAAATTTGAATAAAGGTACCATCGGAAGCGTTGGAAAAATGTATATTATGTTTTATGTTAATTTTGTTGAAAGAGGGCTTATTACGAGCATTTAAGGCTGTCTTAATCGATTTGGGTAAGGTAATCTGCGATATTCGTTGTTATTGTTTAAAACTAAACCTAGGCTTTGATAAGGCGAGCCGCCGGCAAATGTAACCCTAATATTATTTTTGTAAAAAAAAAGCTACAGTTGACTGATGTCAATCTTAACTCGGTTTTCTGGAGTTTGCAATTATTTTATAGACAGTGATTAATAATTATTAATAGTGAACAATCTCGTTAGATAAAAAATGATTACACAATTGTAAGATCTACAAAATTAACCAGGATATCAATCTACCTTTGTCAACGAAGGCGACGCTTTCTACCGCTGCATATTCCCCTGCTTATTTTAAGCCCTACTGGTCATCCGTTTTGTAATCAATAGACTCTTTGCGACTTAAGTGTCTAAATTATTTGAGCCATTTCTGCTTCCTGAAATCTCTTGCAGATCTCTTTAACTTCTTCAATTGCTAATTCATCTTAAAACGAAGGCTGACTTTACCTAATTCGAGTCTTTACACTTTAAAACGAAAGACGCTGAATGCTGATTCGCTTCTCAGTAACCACTAATTCACAGCAGCAAGAACTGTGAAATTCAAACTGCATATTGAGGTACAATTACAAGCAGCTTAGCGGGGCCGTCGCGAGCGCTAGTTCCATTATATAGGAGATTATCTGATATAACGCGGATTAACTGTAGTATTAAACGTGCTACATTGAACGGACTCGCAGAATTTGTCCCATAAAATTAACATGAGCCTAGCTTGATCGTTCAGTGATTAGATTTATGAAACAGGGAGTGTCTTAGTTATGTTTTCCTGTTTTAAAACTTCATTAAAACTCAAATTATGAATTCATTCCATGAAAATTATGAAGTATTGCTGAGGCTCATTGCCTTCTTCATTTGAGATGGGTTTGCTGTTGACTCAAATCGAGGTTAACTTGTTGTCAATCAGTAAACCATCTGAATTCTTAAGGGTCTTGCAAGTCAGAAGCGTTTTTTTTTTAGCTTGGTAAATACAATATGAAATAAATCCTCCCACCCAGGGCAGTTTAGGAGGAACTTTCACTCTTGATGATGAGATACTCTACGCGTAATCTCATCATCAAGATGTTTTTTTAATTAAGTCATTTTGAATCATTTAAAAAATACTTGATGATGTTCAGTGTTTGAGGCTGTGTATTGACATTTAGTTTGTTTTCAATATGCGAAGTGAAAGGTTTGTGCGACTTTAGTTGATGCAATTCCTTATTCTTTTAACATGTATATAGAATCAGTTGCTTCTAGAAACAAAACAGGGTAAGCGGTTGCCACAAACGTGTGTATCAGCGTTGAAAACAACATTCACATCTTATAATTAATTTTAACTAACCTGATTCCTTGGCAACACATAACAAGTATCTATTTCCTTCGCCGTGGAATGAATCAAAGTAATCAATTCGCATGCAACACGGCGGCGCGTATCAAAACGCTCGCAACTGCAACCAGGAGTTGCGGAGTTGGATGCCTCTCGCGGGGGACTAATGACTGCGCATCACTAACCTAGAGCCCGGTTACACCGTGGAGGGTTAAGGATTCTAATCACGGAGGAAAATTTTAATACAGAGGCCCTAATAAGATCGGGTAACGAATACAAACGATATTTCATACGAAAACATAAAAAATATTAATACTAGATTTATTTTAGATATTTTTTTAATAAGGGTTTTGAAGATTTTCATTTGGTACTATATTATGAGTTCTTTGATTTGTCTACATTATACACTGAATTGGTATTGAAAGTTAGGTCTTTTACTGTTTTAAAAAAGTCTCATAAAATAACTATGTATTCCTTTTAATGTGCAATAAAGTATAAAGCTAATTAATTTGGGCCACGAAATGTTGCAGGTAGACTGTGTGAACAAACACCAGACTGTCGTCAACAGGCACAGGGCGTTGTAATGCAAAGCGCATGTAGAAGGGGTCTATTTTTTGTCAGCAAGAGTCTGGTAGCGTCTTCCGAACCCCCTAGCGCTCTAGGTCCCATTTGATGATTTTCACACTCTCTTATGCTACCATCTAGTTTAAAAAACTCTAGATTACCTAAATCCCCGTTAGCACAGTGCCGTCAGCCCGACAGACGCCAACTTAAGTGAGTTAGGAGCAAGTGCAGCTGCATTTACAAAGTTAGCAAGTTGACGCATGCGAAGCCTTTGAATCGTGCCGGCACCGAACGCCTTGATTTCTTTAATCAGGTTTAGAGGTTTCCAGCTAAAACTTCTGATCTGAGCTCTCTTTGCGATGTTGCTACGTTTTGTTTGCTGTTCGAGACTGTTCCTTGAAAGACTAAAGACATGGCGAGATACATGTATTACATCATTATTTGTATAACAATCGTGTTTGTTAAAGTGTTCTTAGGATTTAATAATTAATACTTATGCCTACGGTGTTGCATGCGGAATTAAGATAACTATCCCATGAGAAATAACTATCTCTTACTCAGATACTCGTAACAAGTATTCTATGTGTTAATCCAGGTTATAAACTATCTGTATACACTATGTCATCCAAATCCGTTTAGTAATATTTGTATGAAAGAGTAAAACTTTCATCTATCCGTTAATCCAACTTCAGCATTTATAATTATAGTTAGATCAGTGTAGATAATAACCCAATCCCTCTCAGAGTGAGAAGGCCTGTGTCCAAGCGGTGGGGGCTGATTATGCTTTATGCACACACATAAGAGTGTGTTCAAGAAAGTGAATGCTTCTTCTGAATTCCAATTTTATAAGTTCAACCAATCAAACCTTTGTAAAAAATAAAAGCCCAGCGTGCGAACTAAGTGAAACAAAACCAGTCCAATAAAGGTCAATCTACATAAACGTCTAGAAATCATGAAACATCTGTGAACTTCACTGAAAGCCTAGTTTCCTAGTTATTCGGGGTTTCAGTGAGATCACAGAATAGATAGGTATAGAAGGACTGTAATAAGGAATAGATATTTAATTTGGTACGATCGTCAAAATAATGAGTGAGTGAGTGAGACCCAGGTCTGGGTGGGAAGACTCATTTGATGATTGTACCCTGTCCAGGGAGGGACGGGAGGAACTTTCAGACTTGTACTGACTAAAATCCACGGTGATCCGCCTATGGCCACGTTGGAATAGATTAGCACGTTGCGATAGCCCAGTTAGGATTATACAGATGTTACAGTTACTTTACACGTTTTTGTGGGTTTTTCAGGCGGTTAATAATAAAAAATGTAGCTTTTCATTTTTAAGTTCACACATTTAACCAAAATTCTTGTTGGATACGTTGTCCGTAGAACCGGTCATAACATCGTCCCAGTACACGATAAAAAATGCTAATAAATTAAAAATTACCACATCACCTCCCATGACAGATGTACTACATCAAACAAAAAAGAATCATCGAAATCGGTTCACCGAGTTGTTATTTATAAGTCAACAAACATTAATAAATTACAGTCGAATTGAAAATCTCCTCCTTTTTCTTGAATTTGGTTAAAAATGAGACTTTACTATACGTAGATCACCTCTGCCTGACCTACCGGGTAAGAAGGTGTGTTGATGTACTGTAATAAGATCAAAAAGTCATTTAAAGAAAATGTCGTCCTCAAGATTGTTAAATGAAAGAATTTACTTTCAAAGTTAACCTACATTTGAGTTTATTCATTAAAAAGGAATGAACAAACAAATAAAAGGAACGCAAAATGATCCTCTGAAATGTCAAAACTTCCCTTAACGACGCCAAACTTGGATTGAAAAAAAAATCCCTTTAAACAGTGTTATTGCAAAAATGAGAGGCGTTCTGAGCCTAACTTTCAACTACCAGGAATTTGATTTCAAGGTTTAACCAAACACGTAACACTCAAATACAAACTCTACAGTACTTTTCATATGATTCAATTTACTTTGCTATGTTCCAAGCAGTGTTACTTCAAATGTAAGGCATTTTCTTGCAATCTGAGATCAGTACGGCGGGCATATCCGTTGTGGGGGCAGAAATGTTACTTTTATGGTGGAGGTTAAGAGTCCAAGTGAATCAAAGCTAGACGAATTTTTGGGATCCGTGTTTAAGCTGTGAACCCAAAAACAGTTGTTCACAAAATGTTCAATAAATGATTGTAATCGAAGCGCTAGAAATCTCGTCTGCTAGTTGGAATATTTGGAGTTGAGTTTAAAGATTCTTGTAAAGATATTATTGGAAATATGAAATTGTCAACTGAAAACTATGTACTCATGCGTAAAGAAAGTGTAGTAATTATCATTATTTGAAAGGTAATGTTTGATGTGCTCCCTAAATAGCTGCACAAATTCTATTACAGAGATAGATGAAACCGTGGATACGGTTATAGTAGGCTACTATATTACATAATTAAACCTGAAAGTCAGAAAAGACAAAAAATGCTTCTAAATGATTATGTGAAATTTACCTAGCAGTTGCAGATGTGCATTGAAAATAAAAGCGATTTATTAAGGTACAGAATACTCGAAACAAAAGGTTACGTCGAACTTCACAATTATTCTTCAGGTGAAATCTCATTCAGTCCCATTTTATTGGCCAAAGCGTCTGTCTGATTTAACCGCGGTAATTCCAGATGCCATTCAGCTACAATGCAAAAAGAAAATAAAAGATAAGTCCCGCATAAAAGAATGAAACCCGTAATGCTTTACTTTTAAAAAGAAATACGTTTATTCTATTTGTGAATGAATGGAAGCTAAGTGTGTCCGTTCCCTTTTCAAAAGATCTGCGAGTCAAAAGGTGAATGTAATATTTTATTCCGCCATATTCTTTGGTGGACTGCGAAAATCTCTGGCTGGTTTATATTTTGTAATGATGTATTTTGACTTACCTACATGGTGATAACTGTATTAAGTGCAAGAGTGTTTTATTACACATCTTTTTTGCATTATAAAAAACGAGCACAACATAACCTGAGCTTAAATCCTCGAAATGCTAAATATATAACAGTTATGATTGTGTAACTCTAATAATTTTGAGAATTGAGTGCATTACTAGAAACGTACCAATCTAACTTCAATATCTCCTAACATATCCATAATACCCAATAATACATCACTCGACCTGGAAATTGTTTCCAGGACATTTAATTTTATTACTCAGCAGTCGACGACCAGATCAACAAAACAAAGAATTGGTACTCTCAAACATTATGAAAGATCAACCACAAAAGAATGGGTTTCAAAGTCGAGCATCGATGCCAATAAAATAGCTAGCAACACACAGCTTGGAACGGCAACACCCCACATTGACACCTTTTGAAACGCAGTACCCAAAAAAAACACACAAAATAATTTATTCAGCGTACGTGAAACACACGTAGTGAAACAAAAAACACCAATAATATCCCTTCAGCTCGCACAAAGCTTCCGATAAAAAAAAAAAATACGGCGGGTAAACTGCATCACGCGTTGAAAAAAAAGTGGAGTAAAAATAAAAATGAAACTTTTTGATTTGTCCGCTTTGGAACAAACGGTTACGTGTACGGCTCTTGGGTGGAATACTAATGAATTGGTTACCTACTCGCTTGTGGAAAAATATGCGACAAGCGTGTTCCCTGATGGACGCAGTTGGTCCTATGGGTTTTTTGCAGTTCGTCCTATATAGTTTGTTCGTAGTTTTGCATCAGAGAAGCGGTTTTTATGTCGATGTAGGTTAACTTGTTGTTATTATTGTAACTTGTGTCGTACCTACTTAGGTAAACTTTTGGTTTCGAAAATAAAGAGTAGGTACCTATCTTATCTTATCCTTTATTTTGAAAAAATGAAAGGTGATTTTTGTAAACTTTGTAGTACTTATTAGTTTCGCCTATACCATTGCTAAATATTGTAAATATACAAAACTTAATATAATGTGATTTGTATCGTTATTCGTTATATCACTGCTAATTAATAAAAGCAAATTGAGAAAATAATGCTTAATTAAATTACGTATTATAATACCTTATTAATAACGTATATGATATTAATTTGTTAGCAAATATATTTTCTATCTCCAAAAATCCAGTAACAACCATCCAACAATATTCACACCAAAGTGTTTATTGTCCACTCTCACGGGCTCCTAAAACAAATTCCAATAAAAATAAAACCAAAAAACTAGAGATACACGCTTTTTGATGGCGACTCGGCGCCGGCATGCATATTCATAATCGAGGGATTTTCTAACGTGCATTGGAAAATTGAATATTACGATTGTGGCATTTTAATTTACATATACACCGTGTTATTACTGGCTTACTTAGATATAAATATTATTTATCTAGAGAATTTCTAGCTCGGAAAATATTTATAGAATTCCATTTGAGTATATTTTCTGAGTCGATTTTATTTGGTTATTCCAGCTGCTGTGAATTTCGAAAATATTTATACTGTGACTGGGAATATGTATATTTAAGTCAGTATTGACTTAGTTACAGACCAGCATTTGGTTCTGAAGAGTTTATCCCATGGTCGCGGGACTTATACCATCACCGTGACCCCAGAACATAAAGGTCTACTGAATGGACACCGTGGATTTTAATCAGTACAAGTCTGACATTCCCTCCCGCCCCTGCCAGGGTGGATTTTATCCCATCAAACGATTGACTGTAATCCGTGTAAAAAGTGCATCTCTGACGAAACATCCGTCGAGCGTATCATCGAATGTTCTTTGACGCATTAACGGATCATCGGTTGAGTGTGAACGTTCAATTGTTTTTCTATATACATTTGTCTGCTCTGGTGTTCCGCGACCGATAATACGCGACGGAAGTTCCGTCAGATATTAACCCTTTTTAAATCATCATCTATTCTGCCGAGCCTTTCCAATATATTGGGTCGGCTTTTCCAGTCAAACCAGATTCACTGGAATCGGTATTATACAAATGGGCGACGAGTTGGACTTCCACACTTGTAACGTGGAATGCCATACCCCATGGTAAGACGGTTGTCAGACTTCTAGAGCTTCTGACTACTAGTAACGGACTGTGATATCACAAATGACAGCCGGGACAACACTTTCGTGCTTCCGAGGCCGGGGAACTCGCTATACAGATGGTCACTTCACAGTACGATGCCGTCAGTGAACATATTTTACCCATTTGAACAGGATTAGTTAACTTTGAGTTAGTTTTAAGGAACGTTAGAGATTTGTTATAACGTTTAAAAAAAAAAATAAAAGGAAAATTTGTGTTTACCTTGAAGGAACATCAACAACATAATTTCCCCTCCAATTCATTATTTGTTCTTCTCATTTAAGAACTCACAAGCGCCTCTTTAAACACAACCTAAAAATAGAAACGGAGGCATATCGAGGCGAAAAATACACGCTCAAACTGAAGTTCTTTTTTAATTAGATTCCTCGCTGGCTTGTTTTTTTTCTATTTAATTTTTGTTTATTCCCTTTCTCACCTCCTAAATTACTTCTTTATAATGAGAAAAGTTTCCAGTGCCAAGAAACGCTTAAAGATAAGATGTTTAAACTGTGATATAGTTGGTCTTTTAATGAAAATGTTTAAGTGTATCAGCAGTTTTATCTTCTTACTCTTATTTTATTAAAGGGATGGGGTTTTTAAACAGTATCGCCACTTTGTGTTTTAGCTAAGCCTCTTCTAGTACGATAAGGGTCTAATGATGTCTTTGATAAGATTTAGCTGTGTAATGCATAGCTTGGTGATAGTCGGGTATGTCTATGTTCTGAATTCTTTAGGTCTAGTTCTATAGCATCTTTTAAATCAGATTATAAATGTTGAATGCCACTTTGTGTCGTATTTTCTATTGAGTAGCAATCTTTCTAGATGATTACTGCTCAATAGTCAGAATTTATTTTCTTGTTTTTGTGAGAACTAAATTTTATTTCTGAAATCACCCGCCATATACTTCAAATTTTATTTTAAGAGTTCTCTCTTTTTTGTTTCGTCATCCATCGTATTCCTGGCTATACCCCAACCCAATCTACTTGAGGTTGAAGAAACACATTTTATTTTTCGTTTAGTTGAACCAATAATTCTGATGGTCTCCCAATGGCCACCACTAAAACATGCACCAGTGGTGGCCGTTAGATCATTGCATGGTCCAAATACGAGACGGCCGGCCCAATAAAAAATGACAATTTGGAACCTTGGTTAAAGGCATGGGCCATCTGCATTATGAAAATTTTAACAGATGACGGCCAGATATGGACCATGATCTGCACTCAACGTTATGACTAAGTTGGTAAAAAAAACAACCCAAATTAAACAAAATGTAACAAAAAAAAAACGTTGTTTTTTCGCATTTTAGATTAAAAGAAAACTTAATAACGCCTTTTAATTAAATTACGCAAATTAAACATTGAACAAAGACTTATTCTGCTTAATTCCAAATTCGTGTCTGACCCTGACTACAAAGATGATGTTTTAAATGGACCGTGTAATCTGAGAGATAATAATTATATTATAACACGATTCATTTTGGAAAAGCAAAGTTATACAATTTTTTTAGGTCACAGGCAAGTGACAGACTTAAAGCGTTAAAAACTAATTGAAAATTATTTTCTGTTCATTTTGAGTTTTTTTCAACATTTGCAATACAAATACTAAGTAAATTGACATCTTTGCAATAGATTTCACGGTCCTCGTAAGATATTACGAATTGATTAGAATGCTTATGGGGAAAACATCAAAAGGTCGCAAAATCAAACCCTGTCGAATATTTCTTTCCACGTAAAATCTCAACAATTCGCGACGCAGGCATTAATTTGTATAAATTCTAAAAATAGTTTGATAGAATGACGTTTTCTTGGAAGAACCAATCACAGTGCCGATGAATTCCGGTTAAAACAGTTAAGTTAGTTTTTAAAACAGTACACTTGTACAGTGGACGGACAACATTTGAAGAGTCAATTGCCTTGGTAAGGCTTACGTGAAAAAAAAATCTATTACGTAATAACATGGCCAGATGAAATCTCTGTAAGCTTCCATCTTAAACCATCAACTAACGACCCTCTTTCAAACTGAATATTTATATAATGTTCGCGAAAAGAGCGTGAAATCGCAAAGAAAACAGAAGTTAACCTTCCTTTGATGTCTTTTTTTTATAATTTAGTACCAACACATTGTAGGCTTTTGACTTTTCTTGCCTTTGCTGTGTCCAGATAACACTTTCATACTTATGTACTGAATTAAATTAGCATATAAAGTGGTCGTCTCTTGGCAACACTATTTTAGATTCTGGATTAAGGTTTTTGGCACGTAAAAATATAAACAGCAACAATTCATAATAGAAAATTAAAAACGTATTATTTTTAATTAAAAAAAAAAAAAAACTTAAATGAAATTATAATTATGCATAAACCTATAAATTGTATTCAATGTCAAGGTTGGTTTAAAAAGAAGTGGCAGGATGATCTGGGGGTTCTACTCACTTAGTTCGAAAACGAAAATACAGACCCGTAAGCATATACATAAGCCAAATCTCTGATCACTCTAAGATGAGATATATAGATCTCACAACACGTCGGGAGTCAGAACAACAGTTCAATCATGTTGTACCAATTTTTTATTCGTACCATTACCTAAACTGGTAAATAGTGAAAATCTCGCCACTGAACAGTTTTACTCTATCATATTTGTTGAAATATAAACTATATAGAAATATTTGAGAAGCTCGCTTCGCCGTCATACGAGGAATATGATAACTGTTAGACGAGAAAAGATAATATTTTTCGAATCTGTTGAAGATACGTAATTGAGTTTTTGGAATGGGTAGCAAAAATGTTTTCGAAGACGATGGGATTATGGATCTGATACCTCCACCATGTAGAATCAAAGTTCATGATATTTAAAATAGGTAGGTGTCTTACTTGGAATATCTCAGGAGTAGGTTAGGAGGAAGAGGCCATTAGTTTAGGTGCGATTACACATTGAATATTTGCACAGTTTTTTGCGACGTTGATCAGAGGAAAACACGCTTAAAAATCAAAAAAAATTAACTGTAACTGCCCAATCTAAAGCTTACAACATAATTTTCTACATAAAAGAATTCAGTGATAATTTTTTTTATCTATGTGGCATATTATACCGGTACGGTAACTCCAAGGCTATGGCTTGCCGATCGAGTGCCGCCCGCGCGCCTTTCGGTTTTCACATTCACACTATGAACATTATTACATACGACACAAGATTTAATGTTCAAGTTAACAGGTTCCGTATAAGTACCTTTATCGGAACAAAGTATCATTAAAATCGGTTCAGCCATCATTAAAAAACTTGAAAGATTGCGAAATACCGTTCAGTGTACAAAAATCATTATTTAACGAGAAAAATCGCTTTTAAACTTGCATTTCAGTAAAGTATTAATGCTTTATCTGTACCTGTGTTTCATTTTAACATTCACGGCGCGAACCACCGTCGTAGTCAGCGTGGGAGACGCGGCTGACTTCAAAGCGCAGCTTAAAAAGGCTTTCAGCAATTAAATATTAAAGACAGCGTCTGTTACGATGTAACGGCGTGGAATATTGTTGTACTGAATGTTGATTTATATTGAGAAAAAAGAAACTAAAATGGGACACTGTATAAGACGAGGACGCGGTGTATGATGGGAAAACAACAATACTAAAATAGCGCTAGCGCCAACAGGACGCAATTTGACCGCTTGCAGATGACGTCCTGTTGGTGCTTGCGCTACGTTATTGTTGTGTTAAGTTTACCTTAAGTGTCTATGTCCCCTAACGTCCCCGTCTTATACGCTGTTTCCCTAAACAGCATGTTTAATAAAAATTGTGAAGAAAGTCATTTCCTTCCGCTCCACTTAAGCCGGGAGGACTCATTTGATGATACTGAACCGATTATCCTGAAATGTATATTAGTTGTCAATTATACAGAGATGGTCATAAGATATAGGTCGGGGGCCCAAAAAATACTATCTATGTACTAAAAGGTGCTATGTGCCGTCACAATGATCCAATATTAATCCGAATAGACTGTAAGTTTTAAATTATCGTGAGTGAAGCCGCGGCGCGCTAAAGTTAACATAAATATATCTCTAGAACATTGGCGTCAGTGTACGCTGTTTTTTAATTTAGTCGGTGTACCATGATGTTTGATAAATTAAAACCGACTCATTTTTTTGCAATATTACTAAAATGTTCATTTAAAAATATTTTGTGCACGAAGGATCAAGTAATGCTGGACTGGTTGAACACAAGGGATTAAAACTCGATGTGGATTATCGCCTGGTTTGTGTGTTGTTAACAAGCATGATAATTTATTTAATCAACACATTATTAAAATGTGGCATTCGAGGTCTACTAGAGTGAACAGTAGTGCCGCACAATGTGCCGCACGATACACACCGTTGGAGTCGCATCTTTAGGTGCACCGTTGCCAAACCTATCGAGGATTAGTAGCGTCAGGCATTATTTAAAGTTATATAAAGTGCGTAGAAAAAAAAAAATATATAAAGCAGAAAATTCTTCGGCACGAATTGGTATTTCAGCTGTCAGTGGTCAAAATAAGCCGAGCGTAATTGGAAGCTTCAGTTAATTTCTTATTCTAGACAAATATTAATCTAATCCTAAGGATTCTAGACTCACGTTTATCGAATATTTAATAGGCTCTAGTGAGAACTAGTGCTCCTAAATTGCTCAGACTATTCTCGTCCAATCATTTATTTTCTCAGAATTTTGAGGTTCTCAACTGATCAAATTATTAAGAAATGTCGAAAGCATCGAAATCATAACGGTACTTGAATTATTGATATTACAAGTTTTGGATTTAAAAGCCTATTTCTAGGTTTAATTTCATCTTTAAAGTTTGGCTTTAGCCATGCGAATAAATGTTGAACGATCAAGATAATTATAGTGAGCTGTTCTATTTGACATATTTTGAAAGTTTTATTTTTAAATTAACTTACTTTAAGTATTGAGTTCCTAGAGTTTAGTCTCTACTTATTAAATCGATTTTAATTTTATAAAAGTCGTAACTGTTTTACTGACTCGTCGTGACTGTATTTTGTGGCAAAAATTATCAAATGAGTCTCTATCGAATTATCAAATTAAAATCTGAGTCGTTCCCCAATAGACCTTTACGTTCCGGGGTCATATTTACCGGTTAAGAATGCGATAAAGAAGTGTGGATTAAATAATAAAAATCAAAGGATAGTCAATCACAAGCTGAACGACTTTGAATGTGGGTGCATATTTAAAATGTCTGCTCTTATAAACGACTAAAATTAACTACCATCTCAAAAAACTAAAATCAAAGTTAAACATAATAATTGAGAAGAAACATTTAATGTACTTACACTGTCTAAGTTTTAAATTATATTAATTAGGTAAATATTGTTTATTTAACTTTTTAAGAAGTTTAACTTACAAAGTTTTTAAAAACTTTGTTAAGATACATTAAATAATAGGGTAAACTTTTTGCCAACAAATAATTAAGAACACAGGATCAGCGTGGTCTGGGTCGACGGGCGCCTCATAAAACTGTCAGCAATCTGACAGGGCTCCCATAGAGGACCAAACACCTGCCAGAGTCGCGGGAGTGTCTCGTCAAGTGTAGTTAGCAGGCAGTACAAGTCTGACAGTCCCTTCAGTTACATCCAGGGTAGAGGGAGAACTTATTTTATTTTACCAGACTTAAAAAAAATGAGTCGGCGCGGCATGGTGTTTTAGGAGTTTCTCAATTAAATCTTGAGAGAGTTTAACCTGTTTTTGATAAGATGGTCACAATCATTATTAATTAAGCATGAGGTTACAAATTTGATTTCTAGTGAAAAAAGCTAACTCAAGTTAGCTCAAGTTTGGATTTGTAACCTTTTGATGGCGAGCTGTTACAGCTTCAATATAATTGAAGAGATTCTGTCCTACCATTTGCAGATTTCAGGTTAATCATGTTTTATTTGCAGCAACCGAGTAAAACAATACTTCAACGGGCAGATAACAGCACTCATACCAACAACTAGTTTCACTGGAATTTAAACCTTATTCCAATGAAATAAGTAACATGATGCTTATACTGATTTACACTATAGTCTAATGTGCGGCCATGCATCGCACAATTGGCCGAAAAGCTAAACTAGCATAACTTAGCGATTGCGCTAATGGCCCGCGTGGGACGTGCCGCGCTTTACAATTTAAAGCAATTGTGAAATTACTGTTACTATCGAATGCTAGTTGTATTAGTGTATTTTAGTTCTAATTTATTACGTTTATCTTAAACACAAAATAGAAAATACTTTTCATCCGGTCACATACCTACTTGTAATTTCCAAACATTATCATCTGCCTAGTCTTTTCCCAACTATGTTGAGGTCGGCTTCCAGTCAAATCCGATGCAATATCAGTATTTTAGATGGAGCGACTGCCTATCGGATTTCCATAACATAGTAATTAATACGATACTCAATGGTTGTCAGACTTTAGAGCTTCTGACTAACAGTAACGACTGTCAAAGATCGTCCTCCCGCGGCATCTGCGTTGTAATGTTGAGGCTGTAATAAAAATAAAACAAAATTCTTAGAGGTGGAGCGAGCACAAAGGGCTGTCCTTAAAGTAATGCTAAACAAACCCTTTAGATACCCCACACTCCAGCTATACGCCGAGCACAAAATTCTAACAGTGCGACAGCTCTTTGTGCTTAGAGCCACACTTTGGAAGCATCAGCAAATACCACCACCAGACCCTGGCAAACGGATGAACACTACAAACTGTCCGAGTGTGTCACATAAAACCGTTTTTGCGAGAAGACATTTGTACGTGTTGAGCTCAATAATACATATACAGAAACATAAATAGATCTTTACCCTTATCTAGATTGAATAAACACGACGCTAAAGATAAATTGCAGAATTTGCTGTATCTTCTTGATTATGAACAAACCGAGAAACTGTTACTGCCCATGAGATAATTCTACATGCATAACCCCACCAAATCCTTCACATGTAGTATAAACACGCACTCAAACATCACAGAAACCATTTACACACACCGCACATGCACACCACACCACCCACATTAGACCACACCACAACACACACACACACACACACGCACACGCACACACACACACAGCAGCATACACACACACAACACCCACACCGCACCCACACGCCACGCACACAACACTAACAATTTACCTGTGTTAACCTTATTACTTTTCTTATTATTATCTTTATTGTGCAATCTGCTAATTAATTTCTCAGTGTGTGTAATGGGTTACATAAAGTCCAAGCGACAGTGGAACACTTCCTCCTAAGACACAGGGTATCCTAGTTTAGGAGGAAGAGGTTAAAAATTTGCACGCCTCACACTTTGTGTAAAATATAAATAATTATTGTTAAGCATATTGTAAGGTTTTTGTTCAATAAAGATTTATTTATTATTATTTATGTAATCTCACTCACGGCACCCGCCACTTCCTTCGCTAGCATGACTGCTGCACAGAAGGAGGCAAACGGTCCCCATTTCGTCTCACCCCGCAGCTTGGCCTCAACCAATGCCAGACGCGAGTGGTCGCTTATGGCTTCCGTGAGGACATGATAGTGCTCTGCCACAGCGGGGAAGGCCTGCACCGTATGCCCCACTGAGGCTAGGCGTATGCTGAGACGCAGGTTACGCAGGTCCACACAGCGCAGTGCAGACTAGATTTTGTAAAGCATGGAACGTCATTGAACTACGTACGCTGCGGCGCAGGTACATGCCACGCAGACATGTGTCTGTCCTGCTCTGCGTCTCGTTGCAGTGCCGGCACAGAATCCTGCGCGACGCGTGTATTGTGTATGCTGGATACATTCGTTGCTAGGTATCTTTGTTTATAAAACATGTACGTCTATTCCTTGTACAAGCTAGGATGCGAATGTCAGTTACATCGCAGCATACGGAGGGGGCACATGTCTGCCTCAACTGCCCTGCCCTGCACTGTGCTGTACTGTGCTGTGCTGCATTGCCTGCGTCTCAGCATACGTTTAGCCTGAGTCCTCCGGGCGATCCTCGCAGTGGTGACACCCAGGCGTGGATATTTTCCCTATTAGACACAGGAACCTCCCGAAACTTCTACTAAAATAAACATAGTGAACAATTTAACACTAAGCCATGAAATGTTACCTGTATGTCAATATGTAAGAACACTTACTTAAAACACCCACATATAAAAAACCTAAATAATACATAATGTTTACCCTGAAATTGACCTAAAAATTTGCAAACCACGTTCCCACCTCGATCTACTTAACATCTTCAATCTATTAGGGGTACAAAAAATTGGTAAATCACACTACATATTTCATTGCATACCTCAGTGAATGCAAGCCAAGGGTCTGTGGGACGCCAGGTGAATATGAAGTGGATCCCTTCGGATGCTGGTAAATTTATAATTGGAAGAAAATATGTATACCTTCTTTATTGACACGTTTTAGTTTGAATTACTGTAAATATAGATGCCTTAAAAATAGTTGTTCAAAAAGAAAAACCTCATAGTTTTTTTGGGTTAGGTTAAGTGAGTTTTGTTTAATCGTTTGTAAAATGTCTGTTAAATACAGAGAAAATAATGTCAGATGACATAAGCTCGAGGTAATTCTCGCTGTATTTTATGGAAGAGTCGTAACTGTTTTAAATGCGCTATTATTCTATACCAATTCCGTTCCATTAAAAAATACTTACTGGTTTTTTCATATTTTTATGTCTCAGCAATGGTTCCCAAGTAAATTACAAAAGCAAACTGTGGTTTTTTATAGATCTCTTTTGTTAATTCTGGAAAAAAATATAATATAAGCTCACCTCAAGGGATAACAGAAGTCGGCGTAGCTTTTAGCTACGACGTAGCCGCTGCTACGAGGCTACGCTTTCGTAGCAACCTTCTGCTACGACTCTCATTCTCGTAGAAAAAGTAACAAAAGCTGTTTTTTTCAAAGAAGTGTATTCGAAAATTATTATTCTGTGAATCCTTAAAAAATAATTTAGTTTATACAATTTCATTTAGAAATAATAATTTGTAAAAACGATTGCTTAGCGCAAATTCACCTAGAATTAGAGCCGTGTTGAATTAGTTAGGCTGTTGTGATCCGGGATCCGGGAAATTTGAAATCTACATTACCTAATTATTTCCATCTTAAATAGATGTATGATGTAGTTAAAGAATTATGACTGTAAGTTGTGATCAAACAATCGTTGTTTGAGATTGATGGATGTTATTAGAAGTTGGAGTTCGTAGGTCATTAAATTATTATCATTAGCGTGATATTTACCATGTTTATGATAATTTTAGTGAACATGTCAATTTAAAACTTACATTACTTTGTTATTTGGTTTTGATTACGTACTGTGTGAATTGATATGTCTAGTAGATTCTATACATACGAGTATCATGACATCACGCATTTCGACTATTATGTCTATGAAATCTCCATGTACATACACACAGACTCACGGTTCACATGCAGCGTGTGCAAACGAACTCGCGAATCTCGACTTTTTAAACTTTCTCTTTACAGTAAGTACTCGTAGGTCAACACAATTTAAAAATATAAACACAACATTGCTAAACGAGGTTACTTTACAGGTACCGGCCATAAATAATGCACATCGACCTTTCTAAAGATAAGATATGTTCTAATAAAGTTGAAACCAGCCTCCTTCGCGGGCGGTGAGAGCGCGCCTCACAGAGCTGTCAGTAAACTGACGGGAACCTCAACGGGCCAAACGACTGCCAGGGTCGCGGGTCCGTCTTAATAGGTCAATTTGGCTCTAAAACGCAAAGAGCAACAGAAAGATGGGCTGAAATGAGATTCTGAGAGTCCCTTTCGCTGCCCCAGAGAGAGCCCCAGAGAGAGAACAGAGCGGGTGGGTCACATTTTATCATTTTATCACCCAAAAAAGGCCTATCTTATATGTGTATTTGTTTATAGCTGGTACCTGTAAGTACATTTAGCACAATGACAAACGACATTATATAATTCCCAGCACGTGACCGCTTCGCTATCACCTCGCTCCGTTACCGCTTCGCTCACAGAAACATTTTGCTATGAAAAATATGGCACATGTTATTTGTGATTGAGATTGATTGTTCCTGTTAAGGGGCATACTGGTATGTGATTTTCTATTGTTCTGGCCGAATTATTTAATTCTGATACCAGACGGAGCCCATAATATAGTCCCATCTTTCGTATCTACGCGATAGCCAAGACAAAGTCAGTGCTTGGCTATCGCTTAGGTACGTCTGTTTATTTCGGCCTAAGATTAGGTCGATTCATAAAATTCCTAGAATATAGAAACAATTTCTCCGGTTCTTTAATATTTTTAAGCCCTTTATAATTGGATTATTTGCTTCACAACTGACGTAAATAATCTCTTAAACGATAAACAAAATAATCTCTGTAGCTTGATAAATAATAAAGTTATTATAATATAAGTAAAAATAATAATCCGTTTCAAAGAGATATTGAAAAGGTAAAATTTTATTAAGTTAGATGCCGGTTCGTGGCTCGCAGAATTGTCTGGTGTTTATCTAAAAAACCCTGGAACGTAATGGGCAACTGGAGGGACGCAGTGGATTTAAGTCAATATTAGGAGTCTCACAGTTCCAGCCCAGCCACGCCACGTTATAACGTGCTTCAGTAGTTTAGCGATCGACTGGTGCGCTGAGTGTCGTGGGTTTGATTTATGTACGCAAAAAGTACTTGTATGGCTTACAAGTAGATCTTCCAGTTTTGACTGTTTGTGTATGTGAACATAAATGTTTGTAAACATAATCACGATACAGGAGAATTTCTACTCTGATCATTATAGGAGAATTTTCTAAATAATTTTGTACATTGACAAGTACATTATATACAAAAAGAAAAAAAGTTGTGAGCGACATACCTCTTAACAGATAAGGACTCCAATTTGACAGCCGGTTGACCCTCTCTTTTTCCGCCTAAATAAATGTGATTATATTATGTCATTGATTGATTGCAATATTTATATACTGTGCCGTAGGTGTTCCATTTTGGACTCTGCAGTAATTATCCGAAGTTTTTCAGTACAAGCTTTTTAATTTGTTTTTGTCATCATTTTTATTGTTTTTTTTTTTTTGTTGTTCGTGTATGTATTGTTTTGTTGTTGTTGACTTTGGTTTTTAATATTGGTGTAGCTAAAGCAATGGAAAAAATCTCACACGTCTGTAATAATAAATGAAATATCCATAATTTGACTAGGTATTTAATATAAGTTAGCGTCTTATTCGATTAAAAACATCCTAAGTATTAATCTCAGTTGTTGCTATTGGCTGCTGCGCTTCGTGTTACGAGTTCAATTCCAAGACTTGACCTTAACAAAGAATTTTATGTCTGAAAGGGTGCTGCGAAATGTTTGCAAACGAACCTACGACGCAGAAGTTTGTAGTACCTACTATTTTCAATCACAAATAAAAACTGATGAAGGACATTTTACCGCGATTCTATTTAAAAATAAGTCTACCAATATACGGAACCCACAAAATTGCCTGCCAATAAATATTTCTAAGATGTATCACGCACTTTAAATCCAATTTTCTTCCCATTGACAACTGCGAGACGGACCGGCCCCTATAAAATAATAAAATAGATTCGAATGATCTCGCTGAAGTGGGATCATCCCTCGGTAAATAGAAACCCTATAATAGACGGGTTTTGTGGGAAATTAAATTTAAATGGCGATGGAAGGTCAAGTGACGAACTTAATCGAGAAGTATGGTTAACTGAATGTTCTGTGACTTATAAATTTTATTAAAACCCGGTTGTTTTTTGGAGGTTTGTAGGTTAACAGCCGTAACTATCGATCTACAAGGACCGAAGTTTAGCAAAACACGATGAGGTCAGACCGTGCATGTATGACCATGCATTACTTACTATATGAAACCCATCTGTATTGTGGTTGCCATTTGTTAATTTTCAAGTCGTTGAAAGTCGGATAACAAGTCTTTTCTACCTTTTTTTTAGGTTGTATCATCGTTAAATAAGTCCCCACACTCTAATTAGAGCAAATGAAACTGTCAGACTCGTCTAAAAACCAACCTGTTCTTTCATCCCTTAACGTAACACGGCAGTCATACCAGCCTAAGAGCGTCTTTTCCGATTTGTCGACACTAGCTTTGTCACCAACTCACCACTATCCAAGCCTGGGGTGTTTTTTTAATCGTGTTTATATCATCAAATGAGTCCCCCCCGGGGTCCCAGGGTGGGACGGGAGGGACTGTCAGACTTGTACTGACTAAAATCCACGGTGATCCTTCAATAGCCCTATACGTTCCAGGTTCACGTTGTTAGACAGTCCAGCGACCCCGGCAGGCTTTGGCCCTCTAAAGGGGATGTCCCCTGTCAGATTGCTGACAGCTCTTTGAAACGCGCGAGGCGCACTTAGAAATGATTATACCTACTGACACCTTTAAAATCACATACCTAGTGAAAATCGCGCGATTCAACCTGCTACTTTATCTGCAACAATTTATAAGGGGCGTTCCCAATTGATGGGCTGCTAACCGCTGCCCAAGGGGTCTTAGATAAGGATTATGGTCTTAGAGGAACGGCACAGGGTTTTTCTCGAAGGAAAACTTTTAGGCATGTTACATGCGATAGTTGAATTCTCTTCTTCTCTCCAATTTTTAATAGCAGAACAGTAACTTAATATTAATTTATTAATGTGATCAAATTTACAGTCAAAGAGTAGAATAGCTTAATTTTTTTTTTATATGGTGCATATAATCAAGAAAACTAAGATCTGAAATGAATGTATTTTCAAAGTTAAATGTAACTTTGAAATGCATTTTTAAGGATATGCATTTCCTAGTATCACCTAATATACGTAAAAATGTGTATCAAATATATAATTAAGTATTTATTTTGGCCAAAAGCTGCTATTGTGGTAAAGCAAAAAAAAAGTGTGTCACATATATAATCTGTGAATGTTTCTCAGTGTTGATCAAGCCTTAATATGTTCGATGCTTCAACGGCCGGGTCGATAAGGACTGACTGATTGCAATTGTTTTCAGATATCTTGGACAAAGCTGTTGTGTCACCTAATGTTGGACACCCTACATAAATACTGCTACGATCAAGATCTTGGATCAAAAGGTAACATTTTTTTAAATTATAACACTTGTTGTGATGGTCTTTGTTTTCGAATTTGACTTGGAAATTACATTGTAATGACTTCTGACGGTGAAACGTAATGGTGCGTATGCGCGTGTCTCGAAGAGTGTGTTCTGACATCAAAGGATCACACGCACCGTTTTCCGTAAGATGATCTGAATCACACACATAACTATCCACAATATTTCTGGAACACATTCTATCAAACTGAAAATTATAAACAATTTCTATTTTTTCAATATAAAAGATGACAACAAAAGCTGCTCAATCAATTCCATGCAAAAAAATCTCTCTTTACTGAAGTAAATATTAATTAGCAACACCAACGATATTGCGCTTTATTATTTTCTTGCTGGCAGTTTTTCTCTTGCACTATGCTTATTTCCTTGCATAATGTACCGTAACGATGGGGCTACTCCCTGTATAAAAAGATCAAAGTGATAAATAACGCGGGAAGGAAGAAGAACAAGTTAGTCTTTTAAAAAATAGAACTTTTTTACAGTTTCCATGACCACCTTCTAGCTTCATCATCAGATCAGCTCCGTATTAACATAATATTGTATTGCCACGCGATAGCTCAATCTAGTGTCAGCTCAACCGGAAACTGGGAAATAGATCAAATATAACTTGCAATATTTTATAACAAAGAACGGTACAGGTGAAAGAACTTAAAACAATTAAAAAGTAGTGAGAATACGCAACGAAACGGACACTACAACACTGGTATATGATATGTTTTAGAAAATAACGAAAATATTCATGTCATTTGTTGGTTGGCAGCACTGATTGATCATAGACTTAGACTATGGAAAAAAGAATGGACTCGGCGTAAACAATCTATACGAACAGAATCGCCGTGGCCGGTCGCCATGTTTTGTCACGGCTTTTTAATCTGTGGTCAAAGCCAACAGCAAGTGACAGCAAGTACATCAGTTGTCATCGCAACTTGTTTGTTTAGGTGTTTTGAAGAAAATTTAATGATATTAAGCGAAAATTGTGCTTGTTAATAGTGTTTGAACTTGCATAATACTGTATTTATTATGGGTAGGTGCAGTGTGTCAGGCTGCCGCATGAAAAGCGACAAAAAACATGCCAATATAACGTTGCACAGGTTAGTAACCGAATTAATTCGAAATATCTTGTTTTTTCTACTATTTTACAAGATTTTGCTATTTGTGAGGAAGTTCATAAGGATATACTTGCTTTTCTGTAATCATTTACTGTTTTACTATTAATACTAAGTGTTTTTTATGAAAATCAGTCGTCCTAATAAATAGAGTTTCGGCTCGACATTTTCAATTTATTAACAATATATCGATAGGTGGATATTATTTAAACTCGATTTGTTTTTTTGTGATTTCAGATTGCCAACATGTAAAAAAAGAAAAGAATAGTGGCTGGATATACTTTACTTGTTTGAATACTACCAAGCGTATTTTTATTTGTTCCCTACATTTTGAAGATAAATGTTTTAACCGAACTAAGATGCTATAGCCTACCTTTAGAACCTGATGTTGCCATCTGGGCAGAAACTCGTCGATTCTAGAAGAAGAACCGGCTTTGTAGGGCTTATTCTGGACATGATCAGTGCCATTCAACTATATAAATATTTATATGAATATGGTTGAGATCGACGGTTCAATGAACTCACATTTTATTATTGTGAAATAATACTTGTTTAAAGAACGCATTTTTAGAACTCGACTTTAACCGGAACCAACGGCTATTATAATTTTTATTAAATCTGTGTAAAATGTTTTTCTGGTTTCATTTTCATAATGCTGTCATTTTTTCCCAATCGAACATAAACCTTCTTTTGTGATAAAGTTGAAAATATGGGAGTAGGAAAAAGCCGAAAGGAAGCTAATAGAAACTCATTTTCGAAAAACACCGTGCAATTCAACTATCGATAATAAAATGCGTGCAGCTCTACGGCAAGCCGCCATCTTTGTGCCAGACAGTAATCATAAACAGTAACATAGTTCAATATTAATTACCAGCTTGCAGCAATTCAGGCCTGTTATAACCTATTTCGTAGAACGGCCGACGGTTTTCTTTTTACACCGCGCTGTCTGCTAAGTTTAAAATTTTCTGGGCTCGCATAGTATGGAAGCGGCTTTCTATAATTTACTTTAGTAACATTATCGAAACATCAGGTACTAAATTCTTTTTACGAAAGGACAGTGTAGATAGTAAGCCCTTGATTTTTTTAAAAGAAGATATATTATGTACATTGCAAATTCTAAATTTAAAATACACTCCACTCTGTTCAAATTCTTTGAAATGATAATATGGATTTATATCTGAGTAAGTTTTCCGGAACTATAAAAATCGACTTCCAATTTAATCGGATACAACTGAGCATAAGTATTTTTCTAGGAGCAATTGTCTTATTTTTATATGGAAAAGAAAGAAACAGTACCTAGGAGTCTCTTATTCTAATCTTAGCCTAAGGCATTTCCTTCAAATATTCGATAAGGAAAAAATAGACATGAAATAAGAAATATAGATAATGTAAAAAAGGTAGCGACATAAAGAAAAAAAATTACTGCCTGTATGTGTAATATCGGATCAAACTTAACTAGAATCTCTTTATTAATGTATTACAGCTTAAGTAACTGGCTTTATAATAGCGGTTCAAACTTGACTGAAATCTATTTATGTACATATTAGATACAGTTGTAAACCACTCGTCTTTGGTACCTAAACCATTTATTGACCTTAATGACAACTATTACTCCGACTTACTAAGAGAATAACAATACCTACTTATCTATTCGGCTTAATATGATTGTTTTTATATTAATATAATGTTAATCGACGTTAATTTTTCAACTATTTTTTTTTCATCGAATTGACGTCAAAGCCCCAGTTTACTTTACGTCACAAAAACATGTAAACTCGTGAAAGGGCTCTGACCAGACAACGTTGAACTGTTCACCTGATTTAGATGAATACTGAGCTCTTTCAGATCGGCTTAAACTATTTTTGTTTTAATCACCATTTTGATACAATCATAACGGATCAAGAATTCAGTGCGGTTACTCCATAAAGGTTTGATGTCAAATTGTTATCACAAACGTGGGCTACATTGCACAAAATCTTTGAAATATTCCAGTTTTTTTTCTCTGCTTCCGTAATCAGGGATACGTTTAGGCTTATCTTCGTAACCGTTGTAGATCGGACAGAAGATTGTTCGAGCAACAGTTAGGACTGAAGATAAAAATGTATGGGATTTCCGTGTTAGGGATATTTGGGTGAGGAACACGGTTGTGTAAGTGATTGATACCGAGACCCGTGTGGGAGATACTAGGATAACATAATGCTACGCTGAGCATTACAAGACCAAACCACCAACATACCCGTTTATACTGGGTCTTCTTTAGAAGTTCGACAAGGATTTTGATGTGATGTCTAATGGTGAAATCTGTCTTAATCTGTTTCTGTAAGATCTACTTAGCAGCTTAAAATGTATGAGACCATGTGACCATACACTTATCCATGTATTGGTCTTTACATAGCACTAACACAGGGTAAGTCTTAAACTCCAACTCGCCGAGAGTCGAGTAGAGTGAAGCAGATGAGAGATTCGATCAATCATACCAGAGACAAGCTCCATACATAAATTACAAATATTACGCTTGTTAGGTATTGGGTTGAAGTTTTATTTATAGTTTTCTGTAAAGCCGTCTCTACACTAGTTTTATCTTCAAATGACCAGTTAATACAGCTTCGCTTTTAATCCACCAACGGATTTCGTTTCCCGGGGAATAATTACGATTTTCATAGTGGAACCACTAGATGGGCAACGGGCGAGTTCAGTGCAAATGGTGAAAAACTACTCGGGTTGGGAAATTGATTTTACTGTAGTGTTCGTCTTTCGGATTTTGCTTTGTTATTGCGTTGCTATATTTCGTTTCAATGGTTTTTATTTTTATTTTACTGTAAATGAAATGGTTGAATGTCTTCTTCTGATATGATTATGGCGTGAGTTTATGTATGCACCTAAGTAAAAATATCTTACCTTTGGTCAGTCTGATCCTGACATACCTGGTTCCCTTTTTACGGTCTATTGTAGTTCACTTCTTTTCCCCCTTTGACGGGATCCGCAGATCGAGCTGTCCTCCAGTTTTGGGAACCCCTAAATGTTTTTGTTTTTATTTTTTATGTCTGTGTAATAATCTTAATGCAGTTCATCTACTTACCAATTCAACAGTATAGTAATTTATGGTTTTGGAAAAAAGTGACTGTGATATACGGATGGAGAGACAGACAGGCATGACGAACCGAAAAGGGTTCTTTTTTGCCATTTGGCTACGAAATTATAAAAAGTATTTGTGCGGTCTATCTATTTGCATTAAAACCATTAAACACTAACACCACAATTTAGTGTCATGTTCTAGATATCCTAAATCCATAAAAATGAATCCGCGTACCTCATGATTGACTGCTAAAATATATCATCAATCATACTGATATTGTTATATCTGGTGTACCTATAGCGCTGTATTTTTCTCTACACTTACCTCGTTTATCTTATTCACAGCAACGGGATTTGTTTTGTAAGCTTTATTTAAAGGAAGAAGGTAACAATAATAATGAATTGGTATATTTAGTAATCTGAAAACCGATGGGAAAGAAAAGTTCTCGAGCGGCGACCACGGACTGGAAGACGCAGCGTAGGCAGGTCTCCCATTAGGTGGACCGACGACATCGTGAGAGTCGCGGGCAACCGATGGATGCAAGTGGCGAATTTTCGTTCGGTGTGGCGGTCTAAGGGGGAGGCCTATGTTCCGCAGTGGACGTCTTCTAGCTGATGATGATATTTTATAATAATAATAGGCTCCTGTTGTTAGGAGCTGGCCCCCTGTAACCGAAGCAGTTGGGTGACTGCTTTGTCAATGCCTTACCATTTAATATTTAAATCAGTAAGTAAAAAGAAAGTTATACTTGTAATTATCCATGTCGAAGTACCTATGTAGCTGGGTGCCTACAATCTAAATAAACAATAAACATTCTTTTAAAACTATGTATAGGTCTATGACATTATTATTCAGAATCATAAAGCTACCGACAGCTATTTATTGCCGCACATAAAAATCCTACCTACCGTTATATTTCCGCAAGAATTCAAAGCTAAAGAAGAAAAATACGCACTTCCAAACTACGGAACTGTTCCATTACCATAAAACCGACCATTGTCCTGATCATGAAGAAACGAAACTACACAACGCTCCTACTAGGCCATGCAAATGTATTGGTTAACGACGCGATAACTCAGATTTATAAGATACGGAGTATCGTTAGGACCACCGATGGATAGGTAAGAACAGAAAAAATCCTCCATGGAGCAATATAGGCGGGTTTACAGCATTTTTACGATACCTCCTTATCTTGAGTTATGAGAGAAATCGGTGATTTGCATTGCAAATATTTTACGCCGACGCCCCGAGCGATTTGTTGGCGCTGTTGGGCTAGGAGAGTATGCAATCGATGATACAAGTTGCTTGCGGGTGTAAAGTTCATTTTTGAGGCTACGTGGTTGGTCTCTCGTATTATTTTATTATCATAATGGCAAATATTTTTATTTGTAATAATATTAATTAAGATTTAATTATGTTTTATGGACTAATTTTAGGATGAGCGTAAGGTCAGAAGCCATCTCTCGTTAGCATAAATCTTTCAGCGGAAAAACTGAATAAATAGTCTGTTAAAGATGAATTGTGGGCCTTTTAAAAAGGTGGTTGATTGGGATTTACTGGATGTGAAAAGGTGTTTGCCCCCGTATGGGAGAGGTGGTATTTAGCAGTGGGTCGCAATATCGGTGTGTCGTATATACGAGTATCTTTGTACTATTACATCTTTGTTGTATAACAAATAAATGATATTGCATATTTTTTATCTGTACATTACAAATTAAGTATATCAATTGCCGAATGTACCTACCTATACGTAATCGCATCATTTCCAGCAAGCTGAACCTATTTGGTTGATACCGTTTTTGTTCTGTGCGTGACAAGGATTAATTAGGAATATTTTTTTTCCTTATTTGGAAAAAACCCATGCAAAGTTTTAGCAGGCCATTAATACCTTATAAATATAATTATTTTGAAATTGTTAAAGAAACGTTTGTCTTAAGGTGGAAAAATCGGCGAGATGACCGCATGGCCTGCTTTTCTATGGCTATATAGTCATATAATAATTATATATATCTAGTCGTAAAGAAACGTTAACCTTAATACATTCAGTAAGTACCTCATTCAACTTCTCAACATCACAGAGAGATAATGAAAAAGAAAGTCGTATTACCAGAATATCAGCTTACATGTCTATTAGATGGAACATCTAAAGCGTACTTGTAAGTAAATGATCTCATTCGCTCGTCGCGTATCAAAGAATACGTGTCGTCTGTTGAGATTTTCAAAGAACACGTGAGATTCGTGACGCGTTTTACTTACCTAATTAATTTCTTGAAAATTGTACTTGATAAGTACTTGGAGGTACTTTGTATAATAGAATCTTTGTTTATTTTATGAAATTTTATCGGGGTCATATTTGTCCATTTTTTGTTTATTTTTTACCATTAGTCATTTAGGGTTTTCTTTTTAATATCAAACGTAAAAGACGCCCACTGTTGAACTTTGGCCTCCCCCATTTTCATCAGATCGTCGCAAGTGATTAGTTATCACCGATCAACGGCAAGCGCAGCGTGGGACGTCTACTTACAAGTTGGACGACACAAGGTGTGCTTACCGGTGCGTGGTCTCTATTCGAGAACCTTACGGCCCCGACGACCATCTGTTCTGCGTGCTATGTGGCCTGCCACTTCAAATGCTAATGCTGGGCAGGCGGCAACTTTTGTTCGTCTACGAGTCTCCTCATTTTTAACCTACTTAATGCAACCAAAATAAATGATAATATCAGTTTTGCATTGAGTCGAATTAAAATTCCAATATTAATTGTGTTCATATTCGTACAATACCTACATACATACTTTAAAAGTCACCAACTGAAATAGGTAATAATACAAAATAGGTATAACCGCATGTCCACGTACCAACTCTGTATCTAGTCGATAATTTAAATCTTCGTAGGTACCTCACTCTTATAGCGGCAAAATCGTAGCAAATCGACAAGGTGTTTTCTCCCACGCGATGTGATAAAATTCACATAAACCCATACATAACAATATCCTTGTTATATGCGCCATTACAACATTGTCACAGTCTCGCAGCCCCCGTCTGATCCGAGGGATTATTTCCAGGTGAGCTGTGACCGAATATTGACTGGGGTTTAAGGAAATCATTCCGGGTTGTAAAACTTTTTCCTCGTAAGAGACGGTAGGTAAGGAAAATGTGTAGGAAGGTGTTTTGTCGCAATATTCTTTTTCCTCCTTTTTCTTTTTATTTTTGCCAGTGTAGTGGGTGCATTCACAAAACATTTCGATTCGGATGCACTAAGGGTCATCTCACTTAGAGACGCGACCTGACGCAACGATTAGGCAAATATATTTATCTTTTCGTGTAGTAAATAGAGTTCAATTTAAAGTAGCTCTATTGAAATGTACGTCTCAGTATGACTTGACCCTAACAGCAACCCGGAATAACTATCTATAAGCGAAAATATTTATTGTATAGATACTGTAATCAAATCCGCGTCACACAACGCAGCAGCTCAACGAATCTGAAATTTTAATCATGCATCTTCTGCTTATACGTGTACTTGAGGGTGACTCATTCTACATCATGAATTCATTATACATCTCCCAGTCTAATAAAATTTAGAAATACTTAGCAGTGTTTTGAAGTAACTGCGTATAAGACTGACCCATGTTATTCTGAGTAACTGAGAACCTCCTCAGTAACTGGGAATAACGATAAAGCTTAGAAATACTGGTTATCGAACCTTTCGAATCCTGAACCGATAATCAATGATCACATAATGACGCTGTACCTACCTACGGATACTGTGAAAGTAAATAATATACAAACATGGTTATAAAATGCTAGAATCCCTCTTAAAACATGTTAAATAATATTATACTTACAAAGTTTCATGTATATGAATATAAAATGGTGGTGTAAATACACTGATATGTAATTTATTCATGCTCCGTTTCAATTTCGCGGCGTGCCGCGCGCTGTCGACGATTCTATTTGGTTTTTATGCAGAAATGAACGAATGCACCATTTCGATCAACTAAATACTATGTATACATTACAGTGTTCATGTTTTTTTATGAAGTGTTATTTTTTTACTTATTTTTCTTGTCGATTTTCGTTAATAAGTCTGCATAAGTGGTTATTTAAAGTCCTGAAGAATTTGATGGAACTTGAAGTCCACTACACGATAATATTGCAGGGAGAAAATCTAATTTGAGGAAAATCTATAGGTTTGTTTGAATTAGTTCCGATTAGTTAAGCCAAAATACTTTTGAAAAGCAATACTCCGGAATAGAAGAAATACCTGTGATGAATTAATACAATTATCAACATAATATTAATTTGTTCGTTATTTCGATATTTATAGTGCTAAAAATATATAAGAAGCTGAGAAACGCCTGTGCGGTGGCGGTGCAGTGGGCGCAGATTCATGCTCTCATTCTCATAACCTTCTTGTACTTCCCGTGAAGGAATTTCTTTGTAGTCTTTTTGGTATAGGTACGCATTTCAGTTGGCATCGCAGACACAGTATAATGTGACAAAGATTTTTTTTAGACTGAGGTAATCAATTTAGATCATCTTAGGTAAATCGTTACCTTAGCAGTCCTAAAACAAAAGTCAAGAAATTGGTTGTTAGTGGCGCTAATTTTATTAGATTATAAAAATGAAATTCGTAATTCTTGAATCGAGATTCATACCCACTAAGATACCATTCAAATACACGCCTTAAGATATCGTTTCAAGCTCAGATTTCCACTAAATAACCCTATTTACCCCAAAAAGAAATATGAACCATCCACCCACTCATCAATTACTGCGAAAAATAAACAGCTAGAGCATGCATTACCATACATCATTGAAGCAAACCACTTAAACCGTAAATCATAACAGAGAAGCTTCCTTTATATTTGTCAACGTTTATCCTCGAGTACTGAAGGATGGCTGGCCATTAATGAGGGGTTTCATCTAAGGCCATTGGGGCCAGCCCTCCTTGAGCCTATTTGTCCTCGACTGTTAGTGATAAATGGGAGTGTCCCGGCCACTAGTATTAACTGGAGACATTCGGAAAGAGGCGCTGGGGAAACATACGGGAAGACGTTTGTGGTGGACGCGCCAGACGATTTGTTGATGTGATGTCCAAGACACATACCTACAGGCTGATTTGTGGTGATCTATCCTCAAATATTCGGGTAGCCAGTTCAACTTGCGACGTGAGACCTGATTGTTTGAGGCAAAGGAAGGATTTACACATTCGACGTGGCTAGTGCTGATTTCTGGTGGCAATGGAAAGATCTGTGATTGAATGCTTCAATTTCTGAAGTCTCAAATTCAATACATTTAATCCAATCAATAATGGACGCTATTGTATTAGGAAAAAAAATAAAATATAGCAAATATATAGTCCCAGTTAAGGAGGCGTTTTCAAAAGTGTTTACCTACTTGCGAAAGCGCAGCTACAGTGCATTATGTATGTAAGTACCTACTATTAATAAAAGGAAAATACCTATTTGTAGATTAATCATACTTTTTTAAAGGTTAACACTACTATAACTTACTGATAACGTATCGCATCTATTTAGTACGAATGGGGCTAGGGTATGGTTATGGGACCGGTAGTAGATCCCGTTCAAATCACAGATCTGTGTATTTCAAATAAGTAACACACACATGAAAAATAATATTTACCATTACAAAGACATGTTTTTACGCAATTTTGGGATCTTTAAGTATTAATGGTCATGTTTCTTTCCAAATAAAAACTTTGGTACTCAACAATTATTTATTGATAACGCATTTTCGTGTAAACATTTTCAGGGATTTTATTGTATTGTCATGTTGAGATATAAATAGATAGGATACATAATAAATTATGCCTTCTTAAAAATCATTTGGCTGAATGTATGCCTTTTAAAAAGCTTTTATCAGGTAGCTGCGTAGGTACTTTAAGAAAGTATGCTTTTAACACAGTAGGTACATAAATACCTACCGTATTATGTAAGTGCTTCACGCATTCGGACCATAAAATCTGTTTCAAAATAAAAATCTTTAGTAAATGAATTACTAAATAGTATTTATTGAAGAAAAAAAAACACTTGATTATATTTTCGATAAACTACAATCTTAAATTTTCGGAACGCTTAAAAAATATTCTTTCTTTCTTATCGATACCAATCCATAATCGCCACACCTATCTAAATACAGATTTAGTTCTGAGATCCTGACACAAATATATTCTACCTTTAATTTCCAGGTTAAAACGGACAATGATCGGTAATAAAACGAATGTAGGGCAGCAAGGCAAAAAGTATAGGCAGTTTCAGGCGAGTTCCTGAAAAATTGCCCCATAAAGGTGCGGTGATAACGACTGGGCTATGGTGTTTTTCCATGGGGGCTATATATTGCTTGTTATGTTTCCCCTATGGGAGTGTCAATGACTGTTTGTATGGCCGAGATCTGTGTACGTTGCTTAGTGGTTTTCACTTAGTTCTTTTTGAGCGTGCTTTATGGAGCTAGGGACTATAAAAGACGTCGACGTGAACCAGAACTAATAACTACAGAACAAATGGGAATCGCTGTAGGGTTTTTTGCCCAAATTACGTACGTTAAGCAATGTTAGAGTAAAATATCGTTCAAATGAATTATCGAAACAACGAGCTTAGAAGAGCAAAGAAAGAAAGAAACATTATTTAATTTTTTTACAAAAATGCAACCATATTACGAAAGAAAAAATACTAAAATCGAAGCAACAACTTTCGAAACCACGAAGGTAGGGATCCTAATAAAAAAGCACTAAACCAAACTGAAAGAGATACTTTTATGGGACAAAATGACAGATATACTTCATAGGACAAGAAAAGAATTATCAAAATCGGTTCACCCAGATGTAAGTCATGAAGTAACAAACAGAAAAAACAGTCGCATTGACCATTGAACCTCGTCCTTTTTTTGAAGTCGGATATTTTATTTTATTGTCAGGGCAAGTGGTTAAAGAGAGAAAAATACACAAGAATACTGTGAAATATTTTATTTATAATAATAATAATATAGTGTACAACATACAATAATCACACTTTGTTTATTCTATGTACAAAAGCAGACAGAGATATCACATCACCTTCGTTGGCGCACATCTGAAGATAACATAATAATGAGAACTTTTGCTAAAATAAAGCTGACATTTATTATTAATTTAACAAGATAAGCTAGTACAGAAAACTATTGAGACTTCTATCCGCCTCAGCAAAAATTATAAACATCTATTGAACGCTTGTCAAAAAAAGTGTAACTGCAAAACGACCCTTATATCAACGTGAATTGTCGTTTTGACGTTGACAGCTTTTATAGACAAGTGTTCAACAGATGTTTAACTTTCTTGTGGTGTTTAAATATGCATACTATCATAATATTGTATCCACCTTCAAATAATTTGTCACTTTCATAATAAAAAAAATCATAATAAAATAGAAGTCTATTGATAGAAACGAAATATCTTTCGTCGATGAACGAATTTAAGAGCAGAAGTGATGAAATGTAATTCTTTATGTATGGTGCATGCCTCAGTTGTTATGGAAGCAGATCGTTGGTTTGAACCTACACTATATTTTGTTGTCACTTCACTTAAAAGTCATATTGATTTCCATTTTTGGACCCATGCAACTTCGCTCCATTTTTTTTTGTAAATGGCGATAAAATACTCCTATTTCAGTTTTCTTTCTATCTAAGTCTGTTTTACCTGATAACTTTCTATCGATATTCTGTTTGTTAGTCCTAGGTTGAGCCCACACTAATCCCACCACTATTTTAGTACAACTAAGCGGTAACTTTTAAATCACAAAATCTACACATCAATACAAAAAAATACATATTTAGAATCCGTCAATTTGTCTATTTTGGAATATTAATTTCTTATTTTATAAATAGTTTATTTGTAGATTTAGAATTGATTTTTTAAAGAGATATATTTTCAAATTGAATTCTGATAAGTTTCTTGGATGAAAAATCATCTTTCTCGATGTTTTATTATAATAATAAGCACATTATTTAATGCACTGGGTTAAGCTGTATTTTTATTCTTTTAAGACCTCGGTCTCGAAGCGAGCGGATAGCGGGGCGGCAGCAGCACATTCAAAGGAGCCGCCTTCTACCAGCAAGTCGGCACCTTTGATGCACCTACGCCCGCTGCCCTATGACATAACGTACCGCCGTTTTCACTGGGATTATAAGACATCTAAAAAAATGCCCGAAACGCGCTGTTCGATTCTTAACTCTCTAAAATCTCGGTCACATTCAACACAAGAGAAGAATATGAACCCTATTTTCTAAAGAATAAGGTTACAATTCCGGATGACTTTAGCAATGTTACGAGCCTGTTCTAACAGCTCAAAAGGTGTAAAAGTAGAAAAAATCTTCAGATGCCAGCCAACTTTCGACCTTATTCTAAATGGTGCAAGTGTAGTCGTAGCACGAAGACTGTTCCTGTTCTCTCCTGTCATCGTTTGATATGCGTATGTTGGATGATGAGCCTCCTGTCTCCCAGAGACCAGGTGTCTCTATGATCTAGAGGGAAAAGGATAGAAATAAAAATAACGTAGGTATAGTAAAACAAAGAAAGGTGATATTCATGTTTCCGAATTAGCACGAATTTTGCATATTAATTTAAGAATCGTGTGTAAGAAAGTTGAAAAATATGCGTTTATAATAAACATACCATCGGTACCGAATTGAACAGAGTAATCTCCGGAACCAAAGTATACGATAATATTGACATAACAATTAATACACTACGAATGTAACTTATTTGGGAAATATGTACCGTAGCGCTATATAAATAGAGACTAATATTGAATGCTCACCTTTTGTACAAGCTCTTCAAAAGCCAAGCTGATGCCCTCCTGTGTCTTAGCACTGCTCTCAATGAAGAGCATCCTGTGTTTCTGTGCAAATGCTTGGCCTTGTTCCCGTTGCACCGCACGATTTTGCTACAGAAAAAAAAATTGACATTCCAATGAATGCTGTCTTGCTTGCAATAATCCGTATCAACTTTTTGAGGACTATTTCATTTATACATGCCTACAGTTTTAACACATGAAAAGACCTATTTGAACGGATCGAGAGCGCTGCTATAATGGTATGAAACTGATATACTTCTAACGAAATACGATACAATAGTCTAGTATGGTTTTCAACCTTGATCTAACAGATACGCCACATACCCGTAACGGGCAGTTACTAGGCAATCCCATTTATTAGTGTCATTATTCCTATATCATTAATCTTCTACTAACATCTTAGGCTACCAGTTCTTTAGTGCAATTATAACTTTAAAAAAAATAGGGAAACTGCCTGTTTTGCCCGTTTCTGGGGTTAAAATGGGCATAAAGGCCTGTACATCTAAAACCGAGCACAAAAAGTACTACAATTATTCATTTTTCTTCGGCTTTTTCTTCCTTCCGTTTTTCTCACAGCCCACTGGTTTTTCTTGTGCGGTCTTCTTCTTTCTCCTTCTAGTCGGATATCAAAAATTATGGGGGATGTTATTTTTTGTTGTGCCAATTGATATGCACCGTTTTAGCTTCATCTGCCACTAGCCACATCCTTTACGGTTGCTTCCATATCCTCACGCTCCATTGGCACCTTCTGTCTTGTTTGGTGTGGCAAACAAACTTAATTATATTGCAGGAAAAAAAATATCAACTTAATGACAGTACAAAACGAGGCAAACGGGACCCGCTCATTTGCCCCGCCCCCTTAATGCCCCCAAGGTCAAACAAAACAAATTATATCGAAATCAAACGAATATGTGGTGGTTCGTTCACAACTCTTTGTAGTTATTTAGACACATAATTGAACATAGCAATTTACTTAATAACTGGGTATGAAACACAACACATGAATTAGCTATACCACAGACTTAAAAACCAAAAAATTATATCAAATGCATCAACTTACGTAATTTCGTGCTGTCGTCGTACGATGCGCATCGACATGTACAAAATCACTTTTTTCTCGCTGCGCTAGGTCGACTGGAAGCGACCCGGACTAGTTCCGAGCGTCTCGGTTTATTATCCTTGGAGGAAGAGAGGGTGCCCATCTTACCCCGGGTGCCCGTAATGCCCCCGGCTTCCCCCTACTTCTAACGAAATACGATACAATAGTCTAGTATGGTTTTCACCTGATCTAGCAGATACGCACACATACCAGTAAACGGGCAGTTACTAGGCAATAGGTAATAGATCTAAACTTTTTTAACAATTAAAACGTGGAAAAATAACACTAGATTTTCATTGATTTTTTATTATCTATCCTAGGCCGTACTAAGCCTAGCAACAAGTCAAGTCTATGATACGGGAATAAACGTTTATTTATCCGTATCATTATACTGGACTTGGGCTTAATTTTTTTTAATCGTCAGATACCTTTTATCAAGGGATCAAAATAGCGGTTTGACATAATTCTTTTTATAGATACGCTGTCCAAACCGCCCCATTTTATTTCATATCTAAGCCAAACACGTAACTCAAAAAAATCAAAATCAAAATATTTCTTTCACATGGGCCTCAATGGGCACTTATTAAAACGTCGAGAAGAAAAAAAATTGGACTGTCGGGTTGGTCGTTTCCATGGGAGAAGAACCGGCAAAGAGAAAACTACATGGTTACTCTTTTAAAATAATAATTTCTTTTACAATGTTTTTTCCAGTGTATTTCGACATGCGGAGACCATCGTAAGCCGATAAGAGAGGGACCTTCTTACCAAAAAAACAAAAAAAAGAGATATAAAATAAAGAGTATATAATAATAATATATACGTAATAGAATAGACGATAATGGGCATTGGGAATTACGCAACAAACAATGTTCTCGCATTCACAATTTCAGCACTAAGATGGAGGAAGCAGTATATAACAAAACACAAGCTAGGTATATAAAAAAACATAATAGCCAATGGTGTCCTACATATTAATAAAAAGAACTTTAGTTTTATTAGTACTTTCTGAAGAAACAAAACTATTTATCTCGCCGAGTCCTAACTCCATTTGCCGGTTTTTTAGCGTAACTAGGCAAATCAGAAGCTATGATAATAATTGATTAATAAATTTAAAAACATGCTGAAGTTTAAAATAAACAAGGCAGGAGAATATGGTTGATATTTTGAGAACAGAAACGCCGATTTATAATAGATTTTCAAAAATAACTATTTCAACTTACTTTATCAATCTTGTTGCTACAACTAGGCAACAATGTTCTTCTTTGTGAGGACCTTGAAGTTCTTCGACCCACTCTTGAGCTGTCGCTAAGGAACTTGGGTCTGACACATCGTAAACTAAAATAGCCCCGTGAGCGTCTCTGTAACAAGGGTTTTCTATTAAAATTGTGGTTCTTACAACATATTTATTTCTTAATATTTTGTGCGGTTTTTAATTTTAGCGTTGTAAAATCAATGAGTCCTCCCACCGGGCAAGAGGGACTGGTCAGACTTGTACTGAATAAAATCCACGTGGATCCTTCAATAGCCTTTACGTTCCGGGGCCACGGTTACCGTTTGTCCGCAGCGACCAACGGCAGGCTTTGGTCCTCAAGGGAGGGCCTGTCATTTTTGGCTGACAGCTCTTTGAGCGGGTCGAACACGATGCGCCCGTCGACCCGGACATGGTCACTGATAAGCCAGCTATTCACCCATTACTCGCCGTCCGTAATGTCTGTTTTAAGAACAAATGAACGAATGGACGAAAAAGCGTGCTCTATTAATGAGACCTCTATTTTTTTATGAGACCCTGATAGGTGTATGGCTTAAATAACATATTGAAAATGGGTGTTAAAGCTAAACCACTTCTTTCGGTTTGAAAAAATCATCATGTCTTTCCTACATCACTAGGCGCAGCACCAAAAGACTGTCAGAAACTAACTGACTAAAAGCCAATCTCTTCCTTCATTTGCGCTTTACGTTTCAGAGCCGCGGTGCCCTTTACCTTTAGTCCCGGGACCCAGTTTGGTCCTATATTCGGGGAAGTGTCATTATACATCATGATTTTTCTTAGAGACACCTTGAGGGCCCCCCTTCATGAATAAAGCAGATGTGTTTTTATATTTTGTTTTATGTTTCTATAATGGCCACTTCAAATTATTTTGTACTCAAATAAGAGCCTGTCAAGTATGAAAAGAAAAATCTCCTTTGTTTAAAACTAAAACAATATTGATCCAAACATTAAAACAATAGCAAATAACCTACTGTACATTACTGAAGGAGAATCATTGGACTTGGTAAGGGCAACAAAACATATAACAATGAGATGTGTCTAACCATTATTTTTAAAAGTGAAAATAATTAAAATTAATAGTCTAATTTAATAAAAAATTCAACATAATTCATTCATTGTGAGTTTTAATAAAAAATATTTTAATGGGTAGGTATAATTAATTGTCTTCTTTTATTATTATATTTTACTGTAACAAAGGATTTTACTGCATATTCAGGTTGAATAGAAACATAAAATTTATTAGTATTTATAATTTACAGCCCCCCTCCCCCCCTTAGAGGGCCAAAGCCTGCCATTTATCAAATAATCGTGCCCTTAGAACATAAAGGGCTATTGAAGGGACACCTTGTTCTTTAGTCAGTACCTGGTCAGCAGATATTGGAGAAAACAGCAGTGAGTTTTTAGTAATTCACTTGCAGGCAGTGGGCGTTTCTTTGAAGGCTCTGCTTCTACCACTTTGCACATTAACCTTGAGGCTTAAGTCATAGCAATAAAGGCTCTTTTCATACTCTAGTGAACTGAATACAATCCTTTGTAAAAACTATAACTATTGAAAAATCCTTTAGAAAAAATTCATTCCTCTATGGATGAACTAAACATGGCTGGATCTCTGGTTTGCAACTTAGAGATTGAAGAAGCAAGAAGGTCTGACCAGTAGTAATTGAACCATAGATTACTATGTTGATGATTTTCTTAGCAACCCTCCACTAGAAATAATAACAAACCACACAAACCTGTAAAAACTGGATGTCAATGTTCTGTATCGTTCCTGTCCAGCGGTGTCCCAGATACCGAGTTTCACTTTGACACCATTCACATCCATCACTTTACATTTGTAGTCTACTCCGATAGTGGCAGGAAACGAAGCATTGTAGTCTCCAGTAGTGAAGGCTAGGATTATGCTAAAAAATAAATTTATTAATGTAATGAAATTCTTATGTGCCTATAATTGTGTATTTCATTTAATTGTCGATAAAACTTCAACATTACACATAAGACATTGATAACACAGCTAAAGTCAAACTCCATGGACATAAGGACTAACTGGTATTAACGTGGATTTTATGGCAAGTTCTAATATCAGAATATTTTTGTTTTGTGTGGATTCAAATGCTCATAACCAACAATGTTTATTAACAGTCTCCCAAAGGCCCCGCCCCTTCATTGTCAAGCAAGATTAAATGCTTTATTAGGCTAGTACATGAATAAATCAATTACTGATCCTCATGTGTAACCTCAAGTTATAATTTATGCCCCATTGCTGCCAAGCTGTCTACTTCGGTGTTGGAACCTGTAAGGTGTAGCAGGGATTCACACAATTTACGTTGTAAGCATTTGTGTATAGATATAAATTAAATGTATAAGATAAGGAATATTAACATAGTGGTTAAGAAACATTGTTACTAACACTTTGAGTCATAATTAAGCTACTTGTACATAAATGTTAAATTAAATTAAATTGTAATGAGGTTATGAGTATTTGGGGTTGTAGAGGTCAAAGTGCGCTCTCTATATAACGCTCCTCCCACCGAATAATATCGTAATGTGATAAAACGATACTTTGCGTTTTATTGCATATTCATCATGTACGTACCCTCTTACACCATTGTCAATTTTTTTCACATTTTTCCTATGAGTACATTCCAAATTAGTATTTTTTTTTTTATTAACCCATAGCCCTATATTCCGTTACAGTTTTATTGTACTTATTTTACGCGAATAACCTCGCTTCTAGTGATTACGGATAGCACTCTTAATAAGAATTTCAGTATGTTACGATAGCTATATTATTCGAGTAAGAAACAGCAAACTCGTTTTATGATAAAGTTTTTAACAAACTATTCCTAGTAGAGATTTTTATTTCGAAACTATGGTTAATACTGGTTACTACATAATTACGTATTTAACGTCCCAGTTACAGTCTCTATAGCGTTATGTTTTGGATGTCTTTGTTCAACGACATAACATGTAGTACACTACTATTGTGCACGCTGTCTTTTTGTTTTTATTGTATTGTTACGAAAACATTATACTCGTAATGTTTTGTTACGAAAAAAATGTTTTTCTAACGTATCCAGTAAAATATATTTTCTTTAATAACTTGGTCCTGATATAATAAAAATAAATACGTTATTCAGAATGATTCTATAAAAAATTACCTTTCATTTGATATATAAATCTTCTCTTAGGTTGGGACAATCTTTACAATAATCATAAAAAACCACTGTTTTATTTTTTCTGTAAAATTTGAATTTTTCGATTACGATATTATTCGGTGGGAGGAGCGATAAGACATTGATAACGCCCTGTAAACAACAAAAAGCAAATTCAAAAATGTTATAAAGAATACAAGAAAAGGCATGATAGATCTAGTATGATAGAAACCAGATCTGTTAATAGATTTAGATAAAATTCTACTCTATTGACTTAATTGGTTTTGCTCTAAGTAATAACACTAACAATTGCAAAAAAACTACGCAATAACGTAATCTAGATAATTGTTTTTCAACACAATAGTAGATTATTCATGTTAAAATAAGTCAAGGCTGAAAAATACAAAGGTTTGTAGAAACTTAATCTTTGTAATTGTTTTGGCACATTGCGAATCTACAGGTAGGTACGTAATTACACTTCCGTAAACTTATCGTAGTTGGTGTAATGATAGTTAAGTTATAGGTACTTAATCAGACGACATGACTCAATAGTTTTTTTTTAGAAAAGAGGTGGGTCACTTCCTAAGTTCATTTGAGTTTTTACAAGAGATGCTTACCTGGATTTACCAACACCACTCTCCCCAATAACCAGGATCTTTAACGTAGCAACATAATCCCCACTCGCCATAGTTTACAACAGAAATTACGACGATTTATGAAAAACGGCAAGCGATCTCTTTGTTACGCACTGGCAGATTCAAAACGTTATTTACACTTTCCAAATGTACACGTTCACAACGTTGTATTTATGACAACACGATTTTGAAATAAAGTCAAAATATTGTACAATAGTTAGCAATTAAATTCACAATTCATCAATGAAAAAAATACGAAAACAATTTTTGACGTATCAGTTTTGACAGTGACATTAGTCGTGATGGTGATTTCCTGTGCCGTCATGTAACGTTTCGTTATTGCATCGGTTCAGTGTATTGTGGTTATCGCATGGAGATAGGGTTATCGATGACATTTAAATAATTTCAATGATTTTTATTTTTCACGTCACACATTATACGTTTTTTACGCAGCTGTTTATTTTAAAATATGTACTAAATAAGTGGATTCATTGAACGTTCTAGAATAAATTCGAATTTTAGATGAAGAATGACGCTCGAGTCTTTTATTTGATATTCATGGTCGTTCTAGATTCCACTTTGATTGCGACTTATCTTATAAGCCTACAGTATGGATGCAGTATGATGATACTAACGCAGGTCTTCCCTGGATAGTGTTGTTTCGGGAAGTTCTTACGTCGGATTCGGCGCTAGGGAGGGGGAAACGCATAATAGTCTATTATTGCGTATAGCGCCAAGGGGATACGATGCATTAGAGGGTGGAATTCTGCCTTGGGTGTAACGCCGCTACGTCACAATGGAGGCGATAGGAGAAAGCATCGTCTCGAGGAGGCAAGGTAAGTGGTCACCTCCACCTGCAAGCGAGGGAAGAGTGCGTACAGGTGAGGAAAATACAATTGAATCACCTCCTAACGCCTCAGCCGCTGTCACCAGTCTTTGTAAAATCCACTATTATGCAATTCAAACTAATATGAAAAATCAAAGATGGCTTTATACTTTATTTCTCATTTTTTAAAGTCAAGCTAGGTACCTATTCTTTTACTTTTATCTTATACTTAAATCTATTTAAATCAGTGAAAATAAGAGAAAGTTGCGTGGCTTCCAGAGAGAGTTCTCACCGACTTCGCTTATTTAATAACAAAAAGTCGCTCCGACATCAACACAGTGAAACTGAATTGAAATTTCATTTTTCAGACAGGTACCTACTTCTTAGAGTTGGTCAGGCGAGTCGGAGTTTAAAAGTAAAGTTTATATTGCTTTCTGAATAAAATAATGTTGTTGTGAAGTTTATTCCGGCACTGTCAATGTTTTCAGGACCGGTAAGAGTAGCTTGAATGAGTTTTGATATTTCAATTGTTTTGTGTCTAGTTCTTTCTTTTTAGCGGTTCGACGGCAATTGGATCCCTATAGCTAGGCTTTAGAAATGTTAACTCTATCAGTTCCTTGACAATCTTTCTTTCTTCTTTTTTATAATCGTTGCCGCACATTTGGATTTTTTCTTTTGTCATAGGTGCGTTTACAAACATAATAAACTCACATACAACAAACGCCCAGACCCCGGAACAACTACTTGTAGATCAAATAAATATAGTTCCGTGCGAGAATCGAACCCGCGACACGTAGCGCAGCATTCCAATCGCTCAGTCAGTACATCACCGAGCAGCTAACGGTTACAAATTCCTATGTTTTATTGAAATTTTTATTATGATAATGATAATGTTTGACCACTTATCCGGCAAATACAAAATTATATTGTTCATCATGGAAAATAATAGACAGTCGATTTATCCCGACAGAGTCTTTATTGAATTAATTTATTCCTTTTACCTCCTATTTTTAACCCCCGACGGAAAAAGAGGGGTGTTATATTCATTTAGGTACATATTTTTTAGTCTGTCATAAATAAACTATTATCAGTGAAACAAGTTTAGGTACCATAAATTTAACCTCAAAAAACATTGTCTGCTGAAAATTATTTGACCTTTATAATCACAGCATCTACGAAAGCTGTCATTCTCGAAAGGATAAACAAAATCTGGAGAGTAATATCTCCATCTACATTTCGCCACTTACTTACGATTAACTCCAAAAGAATAGTAGAGAAGGAACTTAATCCTTAACCCTTAATTTGGCAAGACCAAAAAAGTTGAAGTAGAAAGTTGGCGTTAATATATTGCGTTAATATGCATTCAAACTTTACGAAAAAAATAATAAAAAAAATATTTCATGAAGGGTTTCCTGAAAACAGAACGTAAAGTATACTTAACAAAATCCTATGGCTAAAGAATTAAAATGTATATAATATTATATAATATATATATAAAAGAATGTTTACATGCAGTATTTCTATGTAGTAAACAATTTTCACTTAGTTAACACCATAAGTAACCATTAGTTTTGGCACAAATTTCATCAAACAGATTGTCAGAACTGAAATCGATGAAATAATTGAATTCTTTCTTTCTATCGGGACCCTAGAGCTTTCGCACTTTTCTGGATCTACTTCCGCACAATGAAGGAAACTTCTATGAGACCATTTGAACTTGATTACATTGTCGTTTTGGGTACAGGGGCTATCTGGATCAGGTTAAGTGAAGTGAAGTGGAGACAGAACACAGCCTTTCTGTCTCCGACGATTTGCTAGTAGCTGTAGTACATGTTGGTAGTGGCACTAGTGGCGCAAAAGCCAAAATTTGTGTAAATTGTAGAGGGGAATCAATTACCTGACTGAGAATGCATCATTTCATTGGAAAAAGTGCTAAAACTGCTATTTCAATAAGTCTCACCATGCAGATTTGTTGAGTATACTTTACAGAACAAGATTACTCACCATCGAATTTTGTTGAGTATACTTAACAATCAAGTTCACTGACTCCTCGTGTTCATATCCAGGTGAAGAATGGATTTCTTATATTTTTAACCTATTGATTACACAATAAATAAATAGAAATAAGCAAAATATGTATCAAAACTAGACCAAAACCCAACAAAAATAAATATTTACATTTATGGCTCACAGATGACATTGTCTCATTGTCCTTTCTGGTTCGCTACTGTCAAGGAAAATATTGACAGGCCTGTAGAAACTTTTTCCTACTAAAATTAACTATCATTGAAATATTCCTAGCCCATAAAATTTGAAATCACGGAAGAAAATTTGACATCTAGATTTTTTCAAAAGTTATGTTAAGTATACTTTACGGTGCCAAATTAAGGGTTAATTTGATCTTCTAGTAAAATTTATAAAAAGGTAAGTAAAACCAAAGAAAAACCAAAAAACTCCACCTTCACTTATTGTTGGCTACATAAATACGTGAAATTTTCCATTCACATACTTACAAATAAATCTACGATATCAACAGATAGTGCATTGAATAGCTTTGCATAGACCCCATTCACCAGTATTTAGGTCTCGTCTCAATGCAGGCCGGGACAAAACGTTTCTTTATTTCATTAGAATGCATTCATAGCGGGGTCTATTGTACCATAGAGTCCACAGACTATCGCTGCAGCCTCCTTTCTAAACAATTGAATTTTATAGCGAAGAAAATGAAGTGTCTTTCCAACGATATCTCTTGGCATATTTCTTGGAGTATCTAAATCAATTGGAGTGCACTCGGGAAATAGTTTGCAGGTGTATTATTCTTGTGCACTTTCGTTTTTATTTACTTGTTGATTTAAAATGGGAGCGAGGAATCTTTGATGGGTCTTCCTTTGTTCTTTGTTGAGAAAAATGAAGGTAACTTAATACTACAATATCATAGTTGGGAACTAGAGATGTAGAACCTGTTGATTGTTTAATAATGCTGATACTTGAGTACATATACATTATATAGGTTATTTGAACAGATCAGTTATTAGAGGAAATATAAGATCTGTAAAGTAACAGCAGTATGATCTTCTGTATGTACATAGAAGACTTCTTGCATTTTCATAAGAATTAAGAAGGCAAAAACTATTTAGTGTCTATGATATTGAAGCTATTTGCCTTGCTTTTGTACAATTTAGTTTCAGTTTTATCCATCACTGAACTATGTGTTTCACCGTTGTTTGAAAACTAGATGGAATAAAATACAGCATGGAATGCAATGAATTTTTGATAATACCAACACAAACTGCTATCAACGAATTTTTGCCCCTATAGACACCGCGTCAGTTTGCTGACGGCTTGGGCGTAAGGTGAAGGATGGCCTCTCCCTCACGTATTTCATCTCCTCTTTCACTAGCATTATCCTACTGCTTCGCAGAAAGAGTTGATGGCTTTCCACCAACTTCGCTCTATATTATGACTTTTTCAGCCCTCATCTCAAGGAAAGGTCTGGCCACAATGACGTAACTTAGGTATCTTCTCTGACTAAGTAATTAGGTAAGTATTTTTTTATTTCATGTTGACCTATTTATGAATTCTTAAGTAATTTGTGAACTCACTAAAGTTTTTTGAATTGTAAAGACAGAATTTATTTCGATTTGTAGGCTTGAACTGTTCATGCCTGCAGCATCCTCGGTTGATTATTCCTAGTCTGAATGCTCGGAAAATTGGAAAGTATAATTATTTCAAATGAATTCTGTTGAACAAAATAATGCCACATTCAGGTCACAGGTCACAGCTAAAACACGTTATCAAAATCTGATTACGTCTCCAACATAATTAAACGCGTTTATCTGATGTGTCAGCCGATATCAGTAATTACTGCGTCCAATTATATACAACACACAAATTACCTGCGTTCAGACAGCCAGATAGGACACTGGGTATTCCTATATTCTGCGATGGAAGGTTCTATAATTCACACGTTATCAATGCAGCTTTTGGTATTGTAAAATTATAAAAGGAGAAAGAGATTCAGACTCTTACTGATTAAACGTCCAACTTCTTCCTCTATATTCTTAGTCTTTAGTTGCCCTTTTTCGTTCCTTAGGATCACTCTTCCGTAGAAAAAAAACCTATGTCAACGTGGTCGTAGTTAGAAAACGTTCAAAAATAAAATCTAAGTACCTATTCCAGAAAAATATTTATTCAGACACAAAAACATTCAGTTTGCGCTGGCATATATCATAAATTGCAACTATTCCATTTTCGATAGGACATAGCTCGCTCATTATCGCGTTCACAGCAATTCATACGTAACAATATAGCCGTACAGCCTTTATACCCGCCCTATTTGGTGACTCGAAGGAAGATAAATTACGACACAAGATTTATTGGAGAATTCCGTGATGGAAATCTGAGAAAAAACGCGTTATGACAATGGAGGGTGGTATTTCATCTACTTTAGTGTTATTAAAAGTTGTTGAAGCAGACATTTTTTTTTTGCTACCCCACTACTAATACAATAGTATTAATTTCGTGAAAATAGATAATCTAGTAATATTTTTACGTTCGTAACGTTCGCAAAACTGAAACTTTCTGAATGTTACAGGTTTTAAGTTTCATATCACAAACATTAATTGTCACCCCGGTTCTCCTGTAAGATTAAGTGCATGTGCCTTTATCGTCACATTTCTCCAATTAATAAATGTAGATCGACATTTTTTTACCTTAGGTTAGTTCAAAAATGTAATAAGCGGCGAGTCTATTTTATCAATGGGGCATAATTATCCAGTCTTTGGACTGTAGCTGAAACAATCTAAGTATGTAAAAAAAGATATAAAATTCAAATAATTAACTTAATATCTGACTCATCATAATCAATATCTTAGTCAGTATGGACTATTCAATATCAGTAAATAGCAAAAACGATTTGAGTAACAATGAAACATAATGTATGCCACTACGAAATTGTATTTCCTGTTTATTGTTCGCCTTTATTGCCTCTTAAAACTCAACATAAGGCGAAACTTGCAGAATATGTTTCATAAATTAAATTAATTGCCATAAACCACCTCTATGAGGTCCGTAACATTATGTAAATCGAGGATAAGTCTTTGTTTACTTGAGTTCGCCATAGTTGCACTATTATGAACTCGGAATGAGTGATAGCAAAACTTACTAAATTATTTTGTACACTATATTGTTGGTTTCTACCAAATAGATGAAGAATCTAGGTACCCGAGTAACGATTACTATCCAATTACGAGCGTATGCCGTTGATGGGTGGGCACTAACTCTTAGATTTCGTATTATCCTTTTTGATCGAAACTTCAAAAGTACGTGGATTTAAGTACCTACATAATTTGAGTGGATAATACAAAGTATCTACAATGTAGCTAGTCACAATCTCTTTCTTCTATAGAAAAGCTATCATCAATGAAACCGATTACAATAAACCATCCGGTCATAGTGATCCAACACAATTTCATTTTATTCAATCAAGCGACGTACGAAAATTCCATAAATAGAATGAATAGAAAACAAACAAGTGAACGAGTCAGCGTTTCAAATTATCCGCCGAATGGGACCGATTGAACGAATGAACGGGACGGGACCGAATGGAATGGCTAGCTCGACGGATCTTTAGGTGCTGCTATTATTTTGATTGGAGGTACGAATGTACCCTGGGAATCTTGTATGGGTTAAGTTAAGGGTAAGTTCTAAGGTATTAAGATAATTCGTTGGTGGGTCAAATAGGTATCGGATAATGGGCAACTCGTCTTACACTGGCGATGAATTGGGTTGGCGATAAGGTAACTATGTTTTTTTCATCTGAAAAAGTTAACCTCGGTGAAGCCAGGGCATGACAGAGTTTGAAAAACAGCATCAAGGAATTTTGATGAAGTATCCAATATGAACTAAAAGAATTTGAGAAGAAAATTGGAAAGAATTAATTTTTGTTTTCGTTTGTATGTTTGCATGAATTAATGTTTGTTACTTAGTAACATCAGAACGGCTGAACGTATGGTCAGCAAACTTTTCGTCTCGATAGTAAAATACCCCGAGTTAATTTACGATGTCCAAACGGGTAAAGTCATTGGCATAAAGTATTTCAAGATTATTATAAAAAAACGTTGGAATTCAAATGATTCTAAACTTTACTTCTCGAAAGTGTCCAAATACAAAATGCAAAAAAAATAATTAGGTACGTAAATCTCATTTAAAATGAAATTCTAAAAGCTTAGCCTTAACCGTCGGTCTAACATACAGTGGGCATTTTATTCTTTCGGGCAGACGACCCCGCTCTTTGTATCTAGAGAAAATAGATTTTACTACTCCTACCTAGGACTAGTTCGGGTTCATAGTCAAGTTAACTTTTAACCCCAGCTGACTTGATGGCTCTTGATTTCTTTATTTTCGTCGTATAGATCTATTGTTTTGCTTTCTAACTTGATAAGGGATGGGTTAAAAGGTATCGAGAATAGGTTAGAATACATGCATACATAAATTGTTTTTTTAAATCAATAAATTTAAAACACTTCGAAATTTGAAAGTGGGGCCTCATGACGTCATAACGACTGAAAAACTACTCCGTCCGTGTGACTTTTTGTGATTTTTAGAAGCGTTATACCTAACATCGTCAATTCTGGTTTACGTAACAAAAGATCATCATAGCCATAAATCAGTCTTTCAGAGTTTTTTTTTTTAAATAGCCTGTTTTCTATAACACTGATAATAAATAATATCTACCTTTTTTTTTTTTTTAGCGTGGTAAAATCATCAAATGAGCCTGACCTCCAACCCCGGGCAGGGTGGGAGGTACTGCCAGACTTGTACTGACTAAAATCCACGGTGTCCTTCAGTAGCCCTTTATGTTCCGGGGTCACGGTAATAGAAATAAGTCCCGCGACCCCGGCAGGCTTTGGCCCTCTGAGCAGAGGCGGATTATCCTTAAGGCAAACTAGGCATCTGCCTAGGGGCGCGAAGATACAAAGGGGCGCGCCGGCGGAATTTTAAAATAAAGAAAAAAAATACAATATAGCATAAAATTATATAATTGTGTCAATATGTAAGTCACCACTTACACAATGAAACTATTATTTTTGCATACAATCCCAATTCGCTTCAATTTATAACAAAATATAAATTATATGATGGGACTGACTAAAACTTACGCCTACAAACAACTTTGTCGATAGTACATGATCTCTGATTGAAGTTGAAAAGATACGACTGCAATGTTCGTCGCGTCGACTGCCAGTCTTACCCAGTGGCGTATTTACCCTTAGGCCAAGAGGGCAGGGGCGGCATGCTGCGAGGGGCGGTGCAACCCGCACCGAGTTCTTATCTTCGAAGAAATTTAAAAAAATCTACCTAGGTCATAAAAAAAACTACTAAAACCTAAGCAACTTACATTAACCAAGCTTGCTCTTCAAAAAAGACTTCAAATTGATCTCGTTTTTAGATTAAGACTTGTCTTGAAGTACGGAATCGTTTAACGAAATGAAAATGAAAATTTGGCTTCTATTTTCCAAAAAGCTAAAAAATTTCGCGCTCGCTACGCTCGCGCTACAAGAGTGACTTCAAATTGATTTTGCTTTTAGATTAAAACTTTTTTTGAAGTACGGAATTTTCAATGCAAAGTCTTCTTGTGTTAGTCTCAACGCGATCTATAAAACTCAACATTTTAGGTTTGTCTTCTACAAAGTGGTGTGGGTGTGAAGTTTGAGGAGCACTTAATTATTTTTTTTGTGTTTAGTTCCGGGCTTTACAGGTCCAGAGCGCTCAATTTTGAAATACGCCACTGGTCTTACCTAAGGCTTTAAAATATTGTAAACCGAATTCGTAAGATCTGTTCGACAGATATCGATCTCATGTAAACTGATGCTCTTTTTCTCCTCCTTGGCTCCCATCTCACCGCATTTTCCTAAGGTACATCGGTTTAGGTCAAACTATAGTATCTACGTGTTATCTTTAATATAGGGGCGCCGATGAGATGCTTGCCTACAGCGCTCTCAACGTTTAATCCGCCACTGCCTCTGAGAGAGGGCCAAACGGCCCCCCCCCCCCCCCGTCATTTTGCTGACAGCTCTTTGAGGCGCGCGTGGAACACGACGCGCCGTCGACCCGGGCATGGTCCATGGTCGGACAGCGAGTTGCCCTTTACTCGCTGTCCGCATGCCCGCGCCTACGGTGGCCGGAGATCGTCTTGCGACGTACGACGCCGTGGACGTACACCACTGCGGTTGGGGCGGAGGGAGGACGCTGTCTTCTCTCTCTCGCGGCCCGCCACCTCCTTCACGAGCATTACTGCCTCGCAAAAGGTGGCGACCGGTTCCCACTCCGTCTCGTTCCGCAGCATGGCCGAAACCAGTGCCGGGCGCGAGAGGTCTCCGCCTATCGCCGCCGTGAGGACACGTCGGTGCTCTGCCCAAGCTGGGCAGTCTTGCACCGTATGTTCTACTGTGTCCTCCGGGCGATCTACGCAGTGGCTACACCCAGGCGTTTCCTCCTTTCCCATCAGCCGCAGGCATCTCCCAAAACTTCCGTGTCCGGTGAGGACCTGCGTCATGCGATAGGTCAGGACGCCGTGACGTCTCTCCAGCCACTCCTCAAAGAGGGGTCTTACCGCCGCGATTGCGGCGTGCCCGGCCGTCGGTTGCGACAGTCGTCCTCTCCATACTACCCTGAGCTCGCGTCGGAGCTCTTTCCGCCACGCCTCGACTTCCCGAGGCAGCGGGGACTCGCCCCGGCGCTGCGCCTCCACACGCCACTCATAGACGTAAATAATATCTACCTAAGACAATGTTAGAAATTGGCTACAAAGATTTGTTTTTAGAATACAAACCAATTAAATGTTTTTTTTAAGGTCGTCTATTCGCGACTTAGATCAGGATTTTCTTCATTTACAAGTTTTAAAACTTAATAGGCAAACACCCAGTCCTGGAAAAAGCACATGTAGATTAGACGAAATTATATTTGTTCGGTACATTCAACAGACAAAATATATGTACCTTGAAATACGACATGCTTGATTGACAACATCATGTTACGGAAAGGTCAGCATTTATGATCGTACAAGATGATCATTGCATCTCTGACCCTATCCTATACTATCCTTGAATAAAAGTGGTTTACTGATTCCCCTTCAAAACATTCCCTAAAGCGCCTTACCTTTTCAGGGGCATTACTTTAACTGATGCGATACTTACGCCGCTGTAAGGAACATTATAGTATTTTTACAATAGTTTTACCTACGATTTGGTTTCACTATCAAAGCCGAATTACTCTTTATGTTCAGCTCATAAGGTTGTTCGTGGCTTCTTCTCAGAGGTAAAATAACTTTGAACGAAGCGCGAGCATAAAGCGCGCTCCTAAACACTTCCATAGAAAATGGAAACCGTCATGACGTCAAAGACGTCGTAATTCACCAAATCTATTAAAGTTCCTTACCACTCAGCCGCTGTACCGCTGCTTCAGTCTTAATTTGTCTCAGAACAAGCGCTTTCAGCGATAAACGTCACGGTTACAAATATAATAAAAGTCATTGCACTTGTATCGTAAAATACGAATTTTATGTTACTTTTAAGTATCAGAACTTTGTTTTACGGGGCCGATGTGCAGTCGTTGTCATTTTATCGATTGTAGTGGGTAGTTTTATTTTTGTTATTATTTTAGTTCGTAAAAACTTTGCTGTTTGATGGGGTATACTGGCTGTAAAGATTGGAGTATCTTCATTTGTTTTTAGATTTTCGTCGGTCATTGATTGGATGTTTCCGTCTATTATTTATATTGTTATGTCGGGGATTTGATGAGAGCTTTTGTTTTGATCGATCAATTTCCTTTTATTCGTTCTAATTATTATTCTTTCATGTTTTCTAGGATTAGTTATTAAGTATTTATTGACGTTGATCTATTTGTTATTCTTTGATGTATCCCTCTTCTTTTATCTTCCTGTAGACGCTACCCTTGCATATAAACGGTCTTTAGAACTTTGCTATATGGCATTGGCCAACGGTGCGGGAGGTGGACAACATTTTCAATGTTATGTAAGTGTGCTGAGTAGGAAGAATACCTCTCCCGAAAATTCCAAACTGATAATGAAAACTATAACTTTTTGTAACACTTAAATATTTTCTTGTAATCGATACCTTCAGTAACGTCACACTCGTACACACTTCGAATTTCCAATTCACACAGCATAAACATTTTGATATGATAGTAAAACACAAGAGTATACGTGTTACATGCTCCGCCACAAAACGTGATGACGCTTTGAATGGCAATTTGTACCGTTTAAACTATGCGAACGCCTGAATACAACTATGTTACAAACTTTAGGATGCACCTTATGAAGAGGCATCAAAGTTTAAAATTGCATGTTTCGTTTACACCTATAAAATTGCACAATGTGCCTACAATTTTCTGAGATGCTGTTGATATGCATAGTATTTAGTTGCGTTAAGGCTTGTTTTTGATTGTGTTTAGAGTTTTTAAGTTTGTAAAGTTCGAAAATGCAACGGTTAGAAGGACAAAGTTGTGGTGTAGTGTAGATACAAACTTGTAGTTTGGGTCGTAACTCTCTGTATATTGTTTGGATACATTCGTTTTATATACACAGTTACGATTCGAATGATGTATCCACATGCTAGATTGTCTATAAATGCTGAACTTTAGGACCTTTACAAAATTGCATAGGTGGCAATTCGTGATTGTATGACTACCGTCAGTGGGTACCGGGGACGTCCACGGCAACAGGGCGATCTCCATCCACTAATGTGGACGGCGAGTAATGGGCGACTTGCTGTCTGAACATCGACCATTCCTGGTTCGACGGCGCGTCGCGTTCCACGAGCGCCTCAATGAGCTGTCAGCATAATGACGGGCCCTCCTTAAAGGGCCAAAGCCTGCGGGGGTCGCGGGACTAAGGAGTAACCGTGACCCTGGAACGTAACCTATTGAAGGACAGCGTGGATTTTAGTCAGTACAAATCTGACAGTCACTCCTGCCTTGCCCTAGTTGGGAGGACTCATTTGATGATTTTACCTTATCCTTTCAATTAGAAATGAAATGCTTCAGAAACCATCGTCTACATTTGAAAATATGAAGACATGATTATGAGATCGATTTCAAAGTTTTCTTAACCTTGAAAGTTAAATAATTACATTTCTTAATCTGTGTGTACTACCCTCATTCATTTAGTGGTTACTGAGCTAGAGGTCTTGATGTCGATTCACAGATTGGGCAGTGTAATTGGTTGTTCCATCAGCAATTCTTTACTATCAGTCATGTACACTAGATTTGTGTCTACTTGATGGCTATATGTACTCGAGCCAATTACGTGGGGCTTTTTAAACATTACTAGCGATAGTTATGTGATCTCTGTTTTTCCTTTGTGTGCAATTCCAAAAGTTTTGAGAGACAGATAACAAGATGTACCAAAGTTGGCGAACTGGGAGAGACCACTTTATACAAACAAGCAAAGATAGGTGCGCTACAACAAAGCGTGGTAGCACCAAACTTGGAAGCTTTACCACTGTGGAACCTTCTCTCTTGGTAACTCCGAATTGAGACATTTGTACTAATTCAGAAACATCAAGATTAGTGAACTAATGAACAACAAGCTCGTCCAGTAACGGAATTACATGCAAACTTTTAATTTCTATTTCATCCACTAAGTACTTGAATTTTCTAAGCAAATGTCTTCAACATGGACCATGCCCGGGTAGACTCGCGTTGTGTTCCGCGTGCGCCTCAAAGAGTGTCAGCTCAATGACGGGGAGAGGGCCAAAGGCTGTCGGGGTCGCGGGGCTAACGAATTACCGTGGCCCCGGAACGGCTAAAAGGCTATTGAAGGATACCGTGGATTTTAGTCAGTACAAGTCTGGCAGTCTCTCCTGATCAGCCCTGGGTGGAAAGAACTTATTTGATGATACTACCACAATAAAAAAAAGCAAATGTCATCATCCTAATAACTACCTTTACAACTGCAAATTTCTTACTTTATAGGATCAGTGATTTGACTAGCAGGGCTATTCTCTAAGAATACAGTCTTGTTGTTTTTTGAAATGTAAATTTTCCAATCCGTCCTCAATTGATATCAGGGATGCCAAGTGATAGTTCTAAGTTCCAGAGATGTATCTTAATCTAATTAAAAATTTAAGAAACCCCCGACACAAAAACAAAAACAAAACTGGACTGCAATAAAACAGGAGATGATGAATAATTTGGAGCAGTCCCCCAACGCGATGTATTTTTATTATTTTTTACTTTTTAAAGGGATCTTGGTTTTTGTTTTTGTTTTGTTTTTGTTTTTGTGTCGGGGGTTTCTTAAATTTTTAATTTATTTTTTATTTTATACTTTTTGTAGGTACATACTTATATAATTTTTTTGTTGCTTAGAGTACTCCCGATTAAGTCATCAATATTCCCTTTCAATACGCTTTCATTTGATACCCAACTCGAGTATTTTTGCAGACCGTCGGTTACCTTTCCCCACTTTCACCCCCATAACTTCTAAACGGCCCAACCGATTTTCATCAAACATGTCACCTTTCATCCAAAAAAAAACTAAATTGAAATCGCTTCATCCGTTCGGGCTCTATGATGCCACAAACAGACAGACAGACAGACAGACAGACAGACCGACAGACAGACAGACAGACAGACACGTCAAACTTATAACACCCCTCTTTTTCCGTCGGGAGTTAAAAACACTAATTTACACTTGTTTACACGCTTTTAACAAAACACTGCTGACCGAAATATAAATTTTACCGTGCCCAATTAAATAATTTTGAACATAAATCAGCTTCCAAAGTATCAAAATCACCTAGTTCAACACTTCACAAGTCTTAATTGCAAAAAGATACCTTGGAGAATTTTTAAATATTCACAAAAGCGCTTGAAAACGGTTACTCTCTTTAGGTAATTTAAAGAGGGCAAGAAGGCTAGGCAAACTGAACACTTTATATAACCTTGCCAGGGTAAAATCGACTTCGTCTCAAAGAAATATAGTACAAGCAAGGCAGATATTGGCGTAAATCAATGTTTCACTTATCAGGGACGTTTGCCTCTTGGGCTTTAAGCCAGCTACGATATATCAAATTCTGGATTGGAATGTGTTAGGTGAATAAGTTAGTGTTAAGGCTTATGTAAGACTTTTCATGTGCACTCTGTTTTCAAACTTAGGTTTGTGTAGATAAAGTACACTGTTGAATTTTCTGGCCGGCTGAGGGAGACGTCATTCATTTTGTGTTTCTGAAACATTGCCGCTATTAACTTTATAAAGAGTTGAAACAGTGAAAGCAAGTCAATTATTATTTTTTCATTTAAGTCTAGAAGAAAATGGAAAAAACAATTTTACCTTTATTTTAATGGCTGAAAATGAACGCCTGATGGTAGTTACAGAGTTGCTATGCGAATAATTGGTTATTGCTTGTGTATTTTCCACTACATAATATTTATGAAATATTAGCAACTTTGGATGCGTTTAGCTCGAAAATAATACCACGAAAATGTTTTTTTTTTTTTTTAATATGGGTACCTAACTCATATTATCTGTGCATACAAATGTCATCAAAATACGCTCAGCCGTTTAGACATAATTGAGTAACAAACAATCTTGATAACTAGTTACTAAATTATCCAGAATTCTTACTAATAAAGGCATCGCACACTCGGGATCAACAGTCGGTACTGATATGTGGTATGACCTATAAGGAAGTTATTCAATAAATATCCAAATAATTTCCAACTATCCCTTATTCATTCTGAATATTCCGAGAAACCATGTAACCACGGTTATACTTGTAGCCACGCGATTAATTCAGAGGCTGTCCCTGAAAACAAGATCCTAACTGGGAAAGCTTGGTCTGTTTATAAGTTTCATACAGGTTGCAGTGAAATTTAAAAAAAGTATTTTCGTGAAATACCTAGAAATTAATTATTTTTAAACGCAATAACGTATGCGACGCGCATCGTAAAGATAATTTTTGTGGAAAAAATTCAGCTGCAAGGGGGGTTTTGAACCCGCTTCTTCTGGACAATGTGCCTGGAGTACTTATTCAGAACATATGGATTCAATTCCCACTTGCAGCTAGTTTTTTTCATTCCTCAAAAACCTAGAAATTCTGATACGGAGTCATGGAAATAAATAATATTGAACACTAAATTGATTTATATGAACGTTTTGCACTGAAGAGTATTTGCATTGTATCAAACAACTAAATATAGGTACAACGTGTAACGTTAATAGGGCAAAACCTCTCGTGGGGTAACTCAGCCCATGTTACTGAACAGTGTTTGTTCTAAGAAGTTTGGAAATTCGCAAAAAAGAATGATTTTTCATACTGATAGGCTCGATCAATTTCTCATTTTGTATGAAAAAGCAAAATTTTGCCAATTTCCAAAAGTCTATTGTTCAGTAACATGGGCTGAGATACCCCAAGAGAGGTTTTGCGCTATTAACGTCACACGTTGCATAATATTAATTTTCTAAACGCACAGAGTTTTTAACAAAATTCCATATGTAAGCTCTCTTATTACGTTTACATTTACCTTGCCCTTCTTTTAGGTGGGGAAAAAATATAGTAATTCACAAAAAATCGGCTTTTTCAATTTTCCTGTGACATACAGGCCTGCCTATTGGGAGTTCCTGTATTGGATTCGTTTCATATCGCTCACTTACTTATGTATGAAAGTATCTTCGAAGTGTTGGCCCGGTTCTCAGAACACAGCGAAAGCAGTAAGTTTTATAAGCTTATTAATTTTAATATCGTTGCTACATAACACATTGTAATTTTTCTTGGAAGAAGTGTAAATAGGAAGTGTATAATTGTCTCTCTTCAAGGAAATATTGTAGAAAGTCAATGTTCACTTAACTTTTGCTTCGAAACAATGGTAATGTTTATTTTAATTGTTGAAATAACGCTCCTTCCGGCAATTCAGTTGACATTCATTTGACACTTAGAGTAATTTAAAACAGTGGCTCTTGTCCATATTTTATCGGAAATATGGCCTCTTCTGATACAGAATAACCTACTTCATTTGAAGTCGGTTAAAAATAAAGTGCATTGATCACCATACCCACTCAAATTTTCGGATGCCATTTATGTCCATGATAAAATTTGAAAGTTAAATTAAAGCCACTTTGCAAAGTTTTGAATTGCCTGTCATGCCCAAACCTCGAGCATGACAGGTGAGGTCTTTATTTCAAGGATAATAATATCATCACGCCTAGTTAATAGCAAAAAAACAAAAATTTGTGAAAAAATAATTCATTATACCATTATACATATTTACTGATCAAATCCGCCAAAAAAATACTAGGAAAACATGATCGTAAGGCGGTGATCAACTTTACATTTCCCGTTCGACTCTGCTATAAACCATAACTTTATGTGATCTACGGGAGTTACCGTTAGGGGGCGAATACCGAATTTTTATATGCCTCCTACACACTGAATACTGATACGAGAAGCTTTGGTATCGTAACGCCTGCTTAAGTTATGATTTGAGAAATTATCGAGTGTTCGTAGCGGTGTGCAACTTTTGGGCTTATTTTTTTGTAAGGTTATGGGAGCTTGAGTTTCTCAGTGGATCAGCTGTTTTTTTATGACGTGTTATCGTGAATTCCCATTTAGCTTTGGAAGTTTTTGGTTGTAAATCAAAATTTAACAGACATAATTGAAATAGGTGTGATACGATTAATAATTTTATTTGCATGCTGGATAATAAATATGACTATTGTGTTTTTCTGTCTGTGTGGTAAATAAATACGTCCAAAATTCAGTCATGCATGCTGCTTTAAATTGGAACCCGAAGTAAGGTGTCTTCACTGTTTCTAAACTGTCATCTAACACAAGAGTTTATCTAAAACTCTATAATGACTGTTACCCAACATTCGTGGCTCGGAAAGCATGTAAAGCCGTTGGTTCCGATTCTCATTTGTAGATCTTTGACAGTCGTGTATGTTGGTCAGAAGCTCTAAAGTATGACAGTCTTACCATGGGGTATGGTATTATCCAGTTACTGGGTTGTGGAGGTCCGACAGTCAGTCGCTCCATGTAAAATACTGATTTACACAACGACGATATCGTCGTTGGTCATCCAGCTGCATCTGGTTTGACTGGAAGCCGACCCCAATATAATTGAGAAAAGGCTAGGCTAGATGATGATGACTGTTACCCAATATTCTGTTTGTTTCGGATGGTGTCGGTTTCAAGATATGCAGATGTTATTCATGCCTGCATTTATTATACATACTAAAATGACATTATAATGAATGCCTTTAAACTTCTGTTAGACATTCTCTCCTCCTTGCGAATTATCGATGCGCTAAGCTGTACATATCCTCTAGCTCACAACATTATTATAATCCCCAAACTATTAATACTAAGGCGAATGAATACGGAAACAGCAGATGAGTGACAGGCGCACACGTCGTGTACGTATCAACGCTAAGCCTCGCGACGTCGGCATTGTAGCAAGGATTAATGTTCGAACTACTGTGATCTATAACAGACGAGTAGGTACGTTTTCAATTCGCTACCCAGCTCTCGGTAATCCGGCTATGAATGGGTATTTCTTTCTATATTTCCGGGAAGTTCTCAAAGCTTTGAATTTTTTTTTTCAAAGGAAATCTCATTTATTGGAAATAATTATATAATATAAAAAAATGTAACCGCCTTCAAAACCAACCACTAAAAAGAGTAAAATAACCTACAAAATAACTTTTCTTTCGGAAGTCGATGGCTTATTTTTTTTCATTGTCTTTTTTTGCCACCGACTTCCGAAAGAAAAGTTATTTTGTAGGTTATTTTACTCTTTTTAGTTTAAATATTCAACCCAAATTCTTGTCAAATAGGTACATAATTTTCTTACATGTACACTACAATTTTGTAATCCGTAGCACCGGTAATAACATCGCTCATGTACAAAATTAGCTAATAAAATTCCCTATCTCAAAAACTACTGAACCGATTTTGATGAAACTTACAGTGTTCCCTCAGTTGAACGATACCTAGTATAACAAAAAAAGGATGACTTAAATCGGACTTGTAGTTCCGGAGATAAGCGAACACAAACTAAATCAGTCGATGCCTACTCCTTACAGTTAAGGAGTTGTACCTTCCATCATCAGCTCAGCTACATGAGATTATGATTACCATACGCAAATACTTAAATTGCTTCATAATATTTGCGAAAAACTATATGTGGGCCTATAAAATTTGAGGGTTGCCCTCGATTTCTCCAGGATCTAATCATCAGATCTTGACTTGGTGAATATGGGACCACTCCGAAAGCATCTCCTTTCGAATAAAAAAAGAATTTTGAAAATCGGTCCACAATCGCCGGAGTAATCGCGTAACAAACACACAAAAAAAAAAAAAAAAAAAACATACAGTCGAATTGATAACCTCCTTCTTTTTGAAGTCGGTTAAAAATGAAACCCGTTTTCCGTTGTCACGTCATAACATGAAAACGGCTTGACCGATTCGGATAATTATTTTTTTGTTGTGTTTGTAACCATCGGGACCGGGTTTAAGACCGAGTCCTCCACCCGTGCGAAGCCGGGACGGGCCGCTAGTTGCAAATAAAAGTATAGGTACCTAAGTTGTCAACAAGATTTTCTCAAATTTTTGTTATAGTACTTTACTTTCCCCATACTAAGAATTCCTCCTGTATCGTGGGTAAAGTACATCACAAAACATATAAACTCACATACACAGTTCTTGTAAAACAGCTGTAGATAGAATTTTCTCTATAATGGTTCAAGTAGGTATCGGTTAAGCCTGGTCTGCTTATCAAAATGAACATAGTCATGGTTTATTTTTAACTAACGACCCACTCCGGCTCCGCACGGGTCTAATGTCTATTATATTATGTATCTTATATACACAAAAACCTTGAATCACTCTTAATAATCTATTAGAAGACCGCATCAAAAACCGTTGAAAGTTTTAAAGATATAGGCATACATAGGGACAGACAGAGGGAAGCGACTTTGTTTTATACTATGTAGTGAAGCCGGTCTATGTATTTGTATTCGTTCAGGTTGTAGTTGAATTATACGGAGTGAATGTCTATTTCACTCCGACAACCCGACAACTAGGCAACGTGATACACCTTTGTTGGATTGGTTGTCAGAATTTCGAATTTTTGACTAACAGTAAATGCTGTAAAACTGAGGCCCTATTATGACTTTTTCAGAGCTTGTATCGTAAACTGGAACTTTCACGTTAACTTTTTTTTAGGAATAAAGTAGAAAAAGTTTAGTTCCTCGTTAGTACACTACAGACGCTTTGTCACTTTTCCATACAATATACGCAGTAAGTATTTACTTTCAAGTTCGCTGGAAATAAAATAATATGTTTAATAACTTTTAATAATTAATAACGTTTAATAACTTTACGATTACCAGTCAGTCACTGTTGACTTTTTGTCGCGAAGACTTCCTCATTTGTTTCCTAGTCGTATGGTATGAAGATAATTTGGGAGTGCACTAATTTCGAGTATGATGACTTAGAGTTCCTAGCGATTATCTAGTCTGTATGACAATCGACTGAGAAACAAAAAGTAACCGATTGGCTTTAGGAATACGACTTAATATTTTACAAAACTCCTTGAAGTTCTCAATTTCATATAATCGAGAAATAATCTAAATCTAATTACAAAATCTGTACTCAAAACAACTCCTCTAGTTAACGCAGTACGATTCTAAGCCCCTTTCATTAGAAATAAGGATATGTGCAAACGAAGCAAGACTTAGATTAATGTTAGCATTGCTGACGTCGCAGACTGCACGTTGGAGGAGACGTCCTGTGCTGATGTCATGCGCTAAGCAGGATGGAAGATAACCTTAAATTAGGCTGTCTGTATGCTTGCGATTAGATTTTGGGAACTGATATTTTGAATTGCTTATTTACATTGTATTAAAGCTATTGGAGCATTGGTTTTCAGGAATTTTTGACATGATTATCGTCATGAAAGAGAATTTAAAGTCAAAATTACTGTTGTTTTATCGAGTTCTGTTGTGGCTTGATCTTGTTTTACAACCTCTAAGTATCATTTTAGCTTTTTCAAGACAGGCTAAAGCAGCTTCTAGGCATTCATTTATTTTCTTTTTCAAACCACCTTTTTGGTGGTTAGAAAATTTGGTCGCGGGTCTTATACCATCACCGTGACCCCGGAACATAAAGGGCTATTGAAGAACACCGTGGATTTTAGTCAGTACAAGTCTGACAGTCTCTCCCGCCTTGCCCGGGGTGGGAGGCCTCATTTGATTATTTTACCAAGTAAAAAAAAAAAAAAAAACCACCTTTTTGGGGACTGTTATGCATGTGGGAGATCTTTTAATATCCTCTGACTGCAACAAAGTATAAGTTTTCTGTTTACCACTACATTTTTTTTACACCAGGAATATCATAAGGATTTTAACTGTACCAAACCGGTCCAGGCATTCTGAAGTTATGTTACAATGAAAAAACACAAAAACATACATGATATAAGATGACACTTCTTTTTTTGGCAGTCGTCTATAAGGCCATCCTTCTCTATATTTCGATCATAAATCAACCATCAGTGTCTATCATGACTACTAGGCAAAGGGCTTCCCTTTAATCTTCCAAACCTCTCTGCCTTAAAATTAAACTAATAAAATAAAATCGTACCTCCATCTAATTCCTAACATGCTCGCACGTCACAGGCACGAGTCGAGACCCTATCCAGTACACAACGCATGACAAGTTTAATTATTTCAAGCGAATGTTCCCGAACGTTCTGATAATAGAACGCCTTGGAGACACTTCAAGGTATTCGCACGTTGTACTGGAAGCACGTTGATTAGTGCTGCAGCAGTAATTAGTTTAGTTCTGCTAGAATTATTGGAAATAGCTTGAAGAGGGGCAAGTGGCTATGTTATAACAGCTGTGAAGTTCGATTTTCTAGGGTAAACTACGCTTGTTGAGGTCTGTATTTAGAAGGGTGACCATCCATTCTGAACTGAGAGTTTATCGTGAATAGGGAAACACATTCAGTTGTTAAAATCAGCTATCTTTTTTTTTGTGAAATGGCTTTGCTCTTGACCTTAGTCTAGTTCAGGAATGACTAAGACAAGTTCGACGATGGAGAGAGCTTACCCAGAAGAAGCCTGTTCACTCTAACTTTGAAGAGATTAGGATTGTATGCGTTCGGAAAAACAGACACAGGCAGAGAGTTCCACTCCTTGTAGATACTTCACGCACAATATAGGTTTTCAGAACGTGAGAGCAAGTTCCAAGGAGTATAATATCGTCCAGATTTGCGGTACTGTCTGGGCAGATAACTGTTGCCCTCGAACGTACAGGGCAATATAGAAAACACGGTGTATTTTAGTCACTAAGAATCCTTTCCACTCCAAACAATACCGGGTGTAAAGGCGCTCCCTCACCAGGAGCATTCGCATGTAATGTAACATCAAAGTGCGCATTGTATTGCTCGATTGTCTTCCGTCACTGAAGAAATGTTCGAATCTGTAACGTTACATTATAGGTGAATGCTCGTGGTGAGGGAGCCGCCGTGAAAACACGGTAAGCTCTGCACAAGAGGTAGGCGTAAAACGTGAGCTCAAAAAAAAATTTAACTTCGTTCTAAAATCAGCACTCACAGTGGAATTGTAACCTTACATCACATTGTACGTTATTTCTCATGTTCCCGCTTAGATAAAACAGAGATTTATTAGCGAATGTACAACATTTCTAGCATTATTACGTTGTTCCAATGAATTTTCTAATTTAAGAATTTGTCTCATGTTTCTAGAAGAGTCGTTGTCGCCTTTGTCATGTTTCCTAAATTATTTTATTTTTGTTTGGTAAAGTTACATCTATCGATGGTTTTATTGCCAACTTCTACAAGAGAAATTCATAGGATTTAAGTGCCTAGAAGACTGCCAAAACTGGAAAGGATTTTTATTATACATAACTATTACAGCATCCCGACTTAGCTGAAGAGGAGAATATAAAGAGAGAGAGTAAAAAGACATGAGAGAGAGTATTCATTGACGCGTGCCTGTAAACGAACCCTTATGGATTTGTATTATGATAGTCATATGGATACAAAAGTCATAAGGTATTGGAAAGTTGCGTCGCCTAGAGTGTACGAAGGGGTTAGCTCGTAGTTGGAGGTCAACCTACGCTGCGTCCTCCAGTTCATGCTTCATAGGCATCAGTGGTCGTCAATTGAGATCGATTATGATGATGATACGCACACACGTTACAGGAGAAATAGAGCGAAACGTTTTATTGTAAACTATAGAAAATTTAATTAAAGGCAAGGTATAAACCTGTCCAAGCTAAACACCTTTAAAATATAGTTCGAACCCAAATCAACGCCCTTGACAAACTCATTAACCCTTAAGATACAGCGTGACAACAATTTACAAATCAAAATATATTATCTACATATATGTGCAGGACATTGTTAACCCTTTAATACCGGGTCGGATTCTATTACGGCCGGGTCTCGGGAGCCGTTGTGGCAAACCACTATTTTTGGCTGGGATAGGCTTTATTAAGGCCTTTCCTAATAAAGAGAATTTATTCTCAACTAAAACGTACGGATATTCTGTACGTTTTTTTGGCAATTGTATGGCCGAATGGTTTGTTTTGTTTTTGGTAGCAGGTGGGTTAAGAGGAAAGGAGCAGTTTATAGACATTCGTGGACCCAGTGTCCGATGGCGCAATAATGCTGATGGCTTGAACCTTTCCTTTTTTTTTCCTTTATCTGTTGTTGTCATTGAAAAGCTAGAATGATAATGGTGTTGACTGCAGTCGACAGAATGGAAGGAAATTTTTTGTAAATAAAAAGTGGCAGTTTTTCGCTTATTATAAAGAGCCTTCTTAATAAAAATATTATTGTGTCCGATTGTCCAGCCGAAGGTGATTTTTGGTAAGAAGGCGGCTTACAAAGCCGAAACTTCGGATTTAAAAAAAACCGGATCATTGCATTTGGCTTACATCGTACAAAATAAAATTCAATAGTAAAATACATTATCCAATCAAAATTAAAAACCGTTTTAAAAATCCTTTATTAGAAAATTTAATCGCGATACTTTAAATAAACCAGCACAAGAAGATTAACAACGCCAAAGGTAACATTATCATAATATTTAGCGGCACTTGGCGTTAAGTTGAGATATAAAGCAGCATGTACCGACGTGCAGTCGAGCCGGCTATGTCATGTCCGGCCGTGACGCAAAGGGATACACAGGGTGTTTCGTAACAAGTTTTGCGAATTGGAAGCATGACAAGGCAAATAACTATGAAAACTTTTGGCTATGCCTCGGTATCTGAAACTACTGAGTCTAAAATTCTGAAAAAAAAATGATAATAATTCTTTATCTATAGATTATTATATCTACAAGAAGTCCATTATCTTAAAATCCGCCATATACGTGGCCAGTTTTTTAATTCAATTATTGCATCAAGTTTTGTTTAATCCGTTACGAACAAGTATTAATTCAGCTACGGACCTCAAACTCTTACAAACAGACATCTGCTCATTAACTATCTTAACCCAGTATCCCCAATAACGGGCATAAATTGTCCGTGGCAGCCGTAAAGATATTGGAATCACATTCTTATAATTACTGCTAGCTTGCACGAGTTCTAGCCATATTTTCATTTAGGTAATGATTTATTTCATCTGCTCCTCTGGAAATGATGCCTACCTTTTTGATTTTTTCAGTTAATTACTTTTCTTTTGGGGTGTTAAAAATTATCGAATGAATTTAAAAAAACACCCTGTTTTTTCGGCTGTCAGTATCGAAAGTCCTGGTGTTTGGCTCTCTAGGTGTCAGTATTTATTTGGAAACTAAATTACAAAAACATCAACCTGTACTTGACATTTTCAGTCAGTTTTATATTTCAGGATATAAAGACCCTGTTATTCATACTCGTCGTATCCGGCGTCGCTAGTTCACTCGTTTCCGGGTGACGTGTCGTTCCTCTAATGTGTCCCGTTATGGCCCACCGTGGCCCGATGTGCCCCATTTTGCTCCGAAACTGCCCCATGCACTTCAACGCATATTAATTTTTTGCATAAAATTGAAGTTAAAAAAATATGATTCTTTTTTTCATTTATATGGGCTGGATTTTTATTACTTGTGATGAAAATCATTTAATTTTATAAAACATTGCTATAATTTGATATGAAGAAAATTAAGATGGAACATTCATTCAGGGATGTTTTAAGTATATTGAGAGTTTTTGTACTAAGTATAAACAGTAAACAAATATTATTACTAAAGCAATTTTAACGGGTTTATTATATTTATTAATATTAAAAAAAAAAAAATGTTGTATAACACACTGGTAACTGTCTGTCTGTTAGTTTTTTTCAAACAAGCTTTTAAAATTAATAATGCTAATGGTTTCTTTCAAATTGAACTCGTGCGGTCGTTTCGTGTCTGTCTTATTAACCACTGAAGCGTTCTTTCCTAAAGAGACGATCTGGCTAACAGAACGGGGCATGTCGACCATAAAGAATAGCACCGTACTGCACCTTTGGCACCATAACAAAAGCTATGCTGAATTGAAACATACAAAATGGGTGACAAAGAAAGTTTTAAAAAAACCTGTATAAACGAAACTTGTTCATGATTTCATAACAATCTCGTAACAAGACGAACACAAAATAATCCTGAACTTTTCAGGAAAACAATGTAAATGTCACTCAAGCAAGCCAAAGCAGGACACCAAATAGGTAAACAAAACTTTCCTTTTAATGATATTAATATTTTCCATTTACTTTATTAACTTCTAAAGCTCTCCTGAAACAGCGGACTTTGTTGTTTGAACAGGAATGTATTAATAAACAAACATACTTTCAGCTATTTTTGTTTTATTTCTCTTATCTGTACGACTAACATTGCAATCATAATTTATTATTCTCATGGTAGTTTTTTTTTTGTCCGAGTTTGTCATGATCCTTAAGCGATTGAAAAATACATAATTTTATTTTCTAGTTTCGTAACATAGCCATGCTTCCGACAGTTAAAATCTTTGTAGATCTGTCTTTTTGTCTTTTCTTCCTTCGACAAAACCTATTTCTATGGTGTTATGCCAAATGTGTGGGATGTTTATACATTTAAATGAGAACAAAATGAACTATTTCTTACTCCTTTGATAACAAATGGTCGCCACCAGTAGCGATTTCGACTTAGGAGTTCTTACTCGGCTTGACGCGTCATTAATTTTTTAACCACATTTTTGTTTATTTTTTCTTGCCTCTAAACTTTAATGTCCATAATAACAAAAGACGATCAAAATCCTATCTTTTCACCCCCATATCGAGCAGGGGAAGTAAAAGATACCGTCATCGTGGGGATGAAAGCGAGTCCCCTAATGTCCCCGTTATCACAATGTCTTTGTGCTAAATCTGCTAATGCTATTACGTCAGATTGACTGGCCGTTAGTCGCTGTTAATTGTTTAATTACAATTATTAGGGTCACAGGGAGGATTGGGAATGTATCGTTATAATTATTATCGGGTTTTTATGAGGATAATCTTCTGAATTAACTCGATTATCTGTGGTAGAAAATGTGAGCAGTCGCGTGGTAGTAATGGAGATTATCGAGTCACTTTTAAAATATCTACCTTTATCGTAAAATTCGCCTCAATTCATTTTTTGTACTAAAGAATGTAATTAATAAAATGATGCCATCTTTTGTTTAAAATTTAAGTCTCTTTGCTTGATATTAGAAAAATGAATGGCAGTCATGTTGGCGTGAGACTGAATTGTATGGGACAAAGCTAGTGACATCAATGCCCGAAATGATTAATTCATTAAGTTCCATTTCAAGTTTAAGAACGAAACTTAACCTACTATCTTCTAACTCTTCTCAAATTAAATCAACTAAAAATGAGCTTTACAGCCCAATTTATATTCCGCCACATTTCAATTACATTGAAAATTCCTACCAATCAGATAATGGTAGAAATACCTTCCGTAGCCCGACTCAGGTAACAATAAAACTTGGTCTGTCACTTCACCCTTTGCAGTTTTGATGACTTTACTAAAAGGCTCGATTTTCTTGGAAAATTGACTCAAGAAACTCGGTCTCGAGTTTCCAATATTACCGTTTTCTTTATGAAATTGTATGGCCATTGGAATATCGTTACGATTTGCATTTCACTACAAAAGCGTAAGTACTTTTCGGAGTACCTCGTCTTTTGTTTAATTTCGCTCCATTGTTGCGATAGATTAATGATTTACGTATAAATTATACGTACTTCCGTAATGGTTAATGAGGCCCGAAGCTGACTTTCAGCTTCATAAACGTCCACTACTATTAATGGCTTGCCAGTTGGCCTTATATAGAAAAGTATTTTTATTCTATTGGAAGCATAGTTAGTAGTTTATGTTATTAATTTGGTTGTTCAGCTTGAGGTGAGGATCCCTAAATTTGAAAAAGTTTTTTTTTATTTGGCTGCTCTTGATTCTTTCTTGTTCACAATCAAATAATTATGATATCTAAGATGAAGAAAGCCCACCTAAAAGAAACGAGTACTCCAGTGTGGTGCCGAAACTAACGGCTCAGGAGCCTACCGTGACATCTTGAAGGCCGAGAGTAGTTCCACTGTGGGAAAGAGACAGCGCAGCATGTCGTCTAGCGCCATCTCGTTCACACACTGGTTGTCGTCATAGTAAGCCACCAGGAGAGGTTTACTACTGCCAGTGGGGTTGCTCTGACGTCACCGCAGGTTGTAGGTAGCCTATGGTACTGTTGTCCAGTGTGGGGCGCTAGGACATGGATCCCACCCACCCCACACCCCACATGGTAGTCTAAGGACAAAGTAGTCGTATTGAGACTGGTCACTCAAAAGGTACAAGTGAGTGAAAGAGACAGAGCTATACAAGTTGTCTAGCGCCACCTCTTTTACTCACTGGTACTACTATGGCTTTAAAACGTCATGGAAGACCACCTACATACAATTAGAACATCTAATATCACAACATCCAACTTTCCAACCTACCTATATTCCTGTAAATAGAGGAAATTTAACCAACAGTAAGTAGTAACGGTTCAATACACAATGATAAAAGGAAAACAAAGTTCCGAAATAAGCTTATTTATCGCGAGTTGTGAGTTGTAAAAGTCGACTTAGAGAGACCGTATTATAGGGTGGAAGTCGATGGAGCGGAGACCTATCAATTATAATGAGATCTATAATAGTACATTGTTCACCGAGAGGAGAAAGTGACCGATTACCATCGAGGGTATCGTTTAAAGGACGAGGCGTAGCCGAGGACTTTAAAATACCCGAGATCGGGAATCGCACTTTCTCTCGAGTGATACATAGTGCTTTATACTATACCTACGAGGAAAATAAATTACTTTCTACGAAAACTGAATCCTCTAACAACACACAAATTGAAAATGGCGCCAATGGCGTCTGCAATTTTCACATGTTCTTTTTTCAAATTGTTTATCCTGTCGCCGCAGGGTCGCACTGTCAGCCCGACACCATCCAACACACAGCTAGTGGCCAGTGTCATTTTGCGAACTTGGAGATAAAAACTCACTGTAAAAACTTTTTGGCTTTAAATATTTAGGTTACCGGCGCATAGTCTTACCCAAAATTAAAAAAGAAAAAACACGTTAGAAATGGATTTTCATACACTTTTCTCTCCCGCTCAGATGCGTTTTCTCCCCGCATATTTGGTCGATATGCAATGACGTACTTTCTACCGTAAATTTGATAAAGTAACAAGGTACTTTCCAAGCAGGTGTAGTATAAAGGGTGCTTTGCATTTATGTAGAAGGTAGATATTTCGTGTGACAAAACGTGATGATCCTTTTTTTTATGTGTTAATCCTCAAATGAGTTCTCCCGCCCCCGGGGGGTAGGGACTGTCAGACTTGACTGACTTAAATCCATGGTGTCCTTCGGTACCCCTTTGTGTACCGGAGTCGCGGTATACGTATGTCCCGCAACAAACGTGATGATCCTGCCACGTTTTTTTGCCAACTTAAACAAAACACTACAGGGGGTATAACGGCCATTTTAATATTAGCCAAGTAATATTACTAATGATTCACTTCGTGGAACGTTACAGAATAGCTCTTCTGGAGGGCTTTTCGGGGAATTATTTTGTTTGATTTTGGTTTTCCAAAAGTGTTATAACGTTATTTGAGAAAATTACTTTTGGTTTGATATTTTCTAAGCAGAAACTACATATTAGTTCTTTGCAACACATATTATATTCTACAGACACTGTAACATTGTACAGGTTAGCACTCTACTATGTGTAACAAAGAATTTCTAAAAATATCTATACATAAACACTGCTATGCCATATTACATGCCATTCCAATATACTCACCATTATAATACAATATTTCCTAGATACCTATACAAAGCGAAAAGGGGGAAGTCGAAAGTAAAACAATTTAGGTGCGCCGTGTCGCGACATATGGCGCGATTCGTCCTCGCGGTACGCCATATCGTATTAGGAGAGATTCTGTGTTTATCGAGCAGGTGATATCAACGGATTGAGGTGGATTGTGACAGATTTACCAACTTGTGATTTGGGTAGGATTGGAAATTAAAGATAACATGGAAGAATAACTGCAATACGGACATCAAATAAAGATGTTTGGAGATATTTGTTCTATCTGTGGCGTGGTGTCTAAAAATATTGTAGGAAAATCTAATGCTTAACATATTCTGAAGACAGTTTTAAGAACAAAATAAGTAATGTAGATTACGAAATCAAACAAGCGATGGACGGACTGTGTGTGGAAGATGATATCACTAGAAAGGAGAAATCTGAGATACCAAATAAATCGGAAATCGATTTTTGTATACTACAAAAAATAAAAAAGAGATCTTATTTATTTCTTTCCTTCAGTTTGACTCCAGAAGCAAAGATGAGAACTATGAAGGTGCGCTCTCACCATCGAGCTCTGACAGCCTACTTACTGACCGCTCTACCGACAGGTTACAGGCAGGTAGCCCGCTGTGTCGTCATCATCATCATCATCATCAAGAACTTTGTCCTCCCCTATAGACTTCCAATAGGACCGGTTGGAAGTGGTTTGAATGCAGCGTGATCCTGTGGTCTTGATAAGATCGTTCTGCCCACCTTGCGGTTGTACGTCTCACGCTTCGCTTGCCGGTGCGTGATCTCCATTCGAGAACCTTGCTTTAGCCTCTGCCTTAGGTAAACTTCAAGTTTTGCAGCAGGCTATTCTAACGGTTCGCTTCGGTTAACAGCAGGGTATTTTGTAGTAGGTCTAATCTAACCCAGCGTGAAACTAGGCAAACGAATTCAATGGTATCCAGGACTTGCTATAATATCGTATCAAAGCTGACTGTGAAGCAGGCGACACACAACATTAATTGGGTTCTCTCCACGCATATGTAGCCGTTGAGAGAATACAATTTCTGGGTATTGTTGACCCGCTGGCAATTAAATAACCTCGACTGGGTCGTAGTTTGTGGATGGAAATGTTGTCTGGCGTATGAAATTGTGCAATTTTTACATCTTGATTGCTCTAAAAGTGCAGACTTTATTATATGTTAGATTCACAGATGGAAAGGATACACAAAATAGGCCCAAATTAAGGTATACTCCCAACGGCCACCACTAAAACCGGCACCAGTGGTGGCCGTTAGAACAATTACTTATTTTTTGTCCCAACGACCGCCAGTGGCGGACGTTGGAACCAAATAATATTTATTTTATTTTCAGTGTTTTGTCAATGTAATCTAACTATAGCATTTGCTATATTTAGATTACATGGTCACAAAGTACTAGGCTAGCATAAGTTCAAAGTGGTATTTATTTAAATTTTTCTGAGTCAATACAAGACAATTTCAGGTAAGTACACTATTCCTGCCAAGAAATATTTAAATAAAAACCACTTTAAACTTATGCTAGCCTAGTACTTTTGCTGGTTAGTCAACGAAAAAGGCAAATTCAACATTAGTTCCATTATTTCCAGATTCCTTTAAAATGGAACAAGTGATAATAAAAATAATCAGTAGTTCCATTATTTTAAGTTTCTTCTAAAATTGCAAGTATCTCGGGAAATATATTTTTAAATTATATTCAAAGAAACGGTGGAACAGTTTTATTGCGTGCAAGCTATTATGATAAAAGAAATTTTAAAATATTTGTTTTGGCATTCTGATTTATAACTCGGTCCACCAACAATTCGAGCTCGATTGGTCAAACTGTAACTGCCACCAATGGCAGGGGCAGTTAACACAATAAATAATATTAATCCTAACGGTCCCCAGTGGTGGCAATTTAGTGGTGGCCGTTGAGACAAATATTATTTGAAATGGCCCAACGTCCACCACTGGTGGCCGTTGGGACAAAAAATAAGTAATTGTTCTAACGGCCACCACTGGTGCCGGTTTTAGTGGTGGCCGTTGGGAGTATACCCAAATTAAGAGTAGTCGTAATAGGTCGTCGGTTTGAACCCGACTGTAGGTAGGTTGACGCTAGGTGGACGCGGGTCTAAAAATGGCACTGTAACATGCCGTAACTCTGGAATGCAAAGGGCAATAGCAGGAACAGGGTGGGTTTTTAGTTGATTTAAGAGACTGTCAGTAATTCCCTTTGTTCCAGTCAGGGATGTGCAGTTGATGTTTTACTTCATGAAAAAAAAATCTTTCACGGCCATTGCTCACACGGTGAAGGATAAAATAGTGACCAACCCTTTCTACGTAAATATCGGTACAGTGAACAGCAAATCAAACTTACTTAAATGTCTTAAGCTTCAGTCACACATAGCGACTAATCTCTGGTATGTTCCAGGTTATTCACATCGAATAGTCGTTGCGGTTTGAATTGAGCATTTTCATTTTTAATCGTAGCGAATGCACTCGCCTAGTCGCCATGTCTGATCGAAGCTTTAGTCTATTCCTAGAAGCATTTTTACCACAAAGGCACCTTCCAACTTCCCAATAGCACCGTGTGAGGTATGTATTGAATCAAAGACGAGTGCTGTATCAGAGCGCTAGTCACCCGCACTGATGTCCTCAATCGTACTCAGCGAGCCAATCCATACCGCTCGAGCGTTGCTAGTTGCGAATACGTTGTTGCTGTGACGTCACAAGTTATAGGCGGTATCGATTGCAAATAATTATCCTATCCTACTAATAATATAAACGTGAAAGTTTGTTTGGAAGGATGGATGATTGTTTGTTACTCATTCACGCAAAAACCTCTGAACGGATTTGAATGAAATATGGCATACAGTTTAGAACCTGGATTAATACATGGGACAGTTTTTGTCCCGATTTTATGTTTCCGTGGAAGACTTTTCGAGTTGCGGCGAGTGATGCCGCTGAAAACAGCTATAATAAATGGCTTATAACCTAAACTAAAAATCAGTATACAAAACTTGGGAAACATTACTTCTACATCACCAAATTATACGCAGAATTTTCACTGGTCAACATAGACCTCTTTAAAGATCACCAATAGGACCAGTTTGACGAGGCTTGCATCCTGAGGTCTGCTTCGATCGACTGTCCACTTTCTTCTTTTTTTTTATTTCTTCAGATTTTAGATAAATGTCAAATATTCTTGTATCACTGCGTCATAAATAAAAATTAAATCCGAAATGAAATTTAATAATGAGCTGAAGTCTAGTGTCCGTCATCTTGAATTTCTAAAGTGGCGTACTTAATCGATTACAAATAAAATATCTTATAAGTAGCTGCTACACGCGGCTTTGCCAGCCCCTCTCCTATTTTATACCCCATATAACTGTCACCAGGGTCCATAAATTCATCAAAATTATGGACCCTTCAGCTTCTGCGATGTAGACGTGAAAGCGAAACAAATAAATAAAACTTGCTTCGCATTTGGATATTGTGATGGTGATGTTAATGATGTTATATTATTTATTAAATAGTAATATTTAATACCTTTTTAATTGGATAAAAAAATGGGAAAAAGTAACGTTTTTTTTATGTGAGATGGGTTTGCTCTTGACCTTACTCTAGGTCAGGAATGACTAAGAAAAGGTCGACGATGGAGCGAGCTTACCCAGAAGAAGTCTATACGTAAATAAAATTTTGATCACTGCTCTTCCTGGTAAGATACGATAAGATAATCATTTATTTGGTAAAAAGGTAGAAAATTAAATCAACCAAAACCCAAAGCACCATTAGAGCTGTGGTATATAAATTCAAATGGCAGCACATTACCATTCCAATTGGCAATTTAAGAGCTAAAGGGAACGTCTCCGTATGCAAACCACACCATAAGCCGCTTATGCGACACATAGTGTCTTGCTCGGCTATACCTACCTGCTATAGCTCTTCTTCAAACGGTGAGACAGTACTTAAACGACAATTTATTTGCTATTAAGTACCTTAAACAGAACGTTGAAAGAAAATATTGTAAGGGAAACTTAAATGAGATAGGTACTCATCAACCCGCAACGCGTCTGGGTGGTGGATTCATGCCCACTCGTTTTCATAGAAGTGGAAATAATCCTGAGTATTCAAAAAATTGGACCTCTGAAAATAACACACTCCCGGCGTGGAAATGGCATTTTTTGGCCTTCGTACCTTAAGAGGGACGAAACAGACTCTATTGATTTTTCACTGCGCTTGCCGTCTGTCTGCCAGCGGGGTGTATCTCATGTTCTGTAATAGGTAGAAAGTTGAAATTTTCAAAGAATTTGTATTTTTGTTGAAACTACAGGGTTTTATTAAGATTTTTGAGGAAAGAAAAATTCAGCTTCGGGGGAATGAAAAATTTAGCGACAAGTGGTTGCGATGGCCTAATTGATGGTAAGGCGTCTGGAGTACTTAACCAGAAGACACGGGTTCGACTTCCACTCGCAACTGAATTTTTCTTTCCTAAAAACTGCAAATGTAAATAAAATCTTCTTTGTGAAGTCACATCCGCTATGAAACAACAAAATGGAAACCTAGTAGTCTATTAAAAAAAATATCTTTGGTCATATTTGACAGCTTTACAGATAAAATTTTCGCCTCAATAACAAACCCCAATCGTTGTATTTCTCTCTTTGCTTCTACATAAAAAAAAATCCTTTTTCTCACCACCATTCTTCATAAGCATTTACAACATTTCTACCGCCATTTTTATTTTATTCCCCAACATATCATACACAATCCGCTACATCCTGCCACTTGCACGTATGAATCGTGTGCCAAGGATGCACCGTGGCTAAATCGTCGTGCATTTGTCCAAGTAACACCTCTATTTATTTTAGAAAACGCTACCAAGCCCTGATCAAAACTGAGATGTTAGTGCTTGACATCGTAATGTGGTGCAATGTATCGTGTCTTTCTTTTCCTATTGCAGAAGCTTTGAAGAGGGGAGCTCGCTTGATGGACTTCATTGGGGTGGGTCGTTTAATTGAGGTTCATGGGGGCCTTTATGGGTTGGAAAACTTACTCATTTTAGTCCGTGGCATCTTTTTTATTTTTACTAATTTTTCTTCTAAATATAAATACAAATCAGACTTAATATTATAAATCATGTTTGTTTGATGACACACAGAGAGTTTGTAGCCTTTAATGCACGAAAGATTCTGCACTATTATCTAAAAAATTGCAAAAAAATACGTATGAGAACCCGCTTAAACATTTATTTTATTATTATTCAGTCGTTGTACTTCACAAATCCACGTCTGCTCTGTGTGCTGATATTCATTACATACATACATCATCTTTGAAAATTTCAACCCTCTTACTATCACGGTTTATGAGATACACCCTGGTGACAGGTATCGGACATATAGATGGACAGCGGAGTTTTAGTTACGGAACCCTAAAAAGTTAAATAAACTGTCCACTCTAATGGTGTTTGTGAACAAACAAAAATTGACTAGCACAACCTGTCGGGTATTGTTTTCTACAACAATAGTCCAAACGTGAATAGGCGTTGATTGTGGCCACGCGAAGGCTTAATTCTGTTTTGAATTGCGGGAGCGGGCCATCTGGTCGTGCAAAGGGCTAATTTGTCGCACGTATATTGGAAGAAGGTGAAATTAATGTTTCCCTGGTTTTCTTTTATGTCATCTTCTCTTACCATGAGGTGAGGTGGTGATCAAACGCGATTGAACCTATAGTTAAGTTAAAAAAATCCTTTGGGACACCATTTACAATCAATCATAGACTTAAGCAAAACATTTTTTTTTTTCTACGTTGCCGCGCACTAGGGATTTCTTCGAGTTAATTAAAAAAGACAGTAATCCATCTATCAAATTACTTCATAAATAAATGTTGAATTACCTAAAAGCACTATCCTTAATCTTCCAAATGAAATGCATCCATCCATCCATCCACATAGAATCAAATCCGAAACAATTGCGTTACTCTCCGAAGTCAGTCTCAATCGTTTGGATCAACGCCCGAGCAATTTGAATAACTCGTCTCATCCACGTATGAACACGAGAGCTGGCATAAAGGCATGCACACTGTTTGTTCAGTTTATCATTTTGATATGTCGTAGAGATTTAGTTGGATAAAGTTATCTCTGAGCCGAAATACTTGATACGTGATTTTCTATGTAATTAGCACACGGGGTCGCGGGACTGTCTCATCGGTTAACCGCGGCGTAAAGATCTATTGAAGGATAATCTATTGAAAACAAGGACATGTTTTTTTTTATATTTATTACATAATTATTAACAGAATCCTGTAAAAAGTAAATATTGTTGGTTTGAATTCTAATAACTCAGCCACACTAACGACATTTTCCGTTGATTTTTGCGATAATAATCTTTAAATATTCGTTTATGAGTTCATAAACGCGATATTTGATGATTTTTCCCATTAATGCCCTAGCCCCTAGCATAAGAAGTTATTCACCAACAGCAAATTATTAAAAAAATCGTTGCCGGGCCCACCCGTACGGTACAGGACATTTTTTTTTAAACCTTTAAAATTACTTACGCAAAAAAAGCGAATTAACAAAACATGGAATCAATAATGTCCATTCACCTTTGTCTAACTTGTAACTCAAAGACTATTGACCCTAAACATCTGCGTCAGTTAGATCTGAGCATTTATCCGATATTAGGGTAACGACACCAATTCTCGGCACGTCTGCAAGGTGCCGGTTGTTCTGTCATTAGTTTACCATGTCAAAGACGACGGACACTAGGTGGGGAATACCATGGGTTAAGTTCTGAGATATCTGGAGAAGCGTTAACGGCATAATTGAAGGAGGGAGCGGTAAATGAACTATTATTTGGTCGGATACCTGAAATGCAGTAATTGTGGGGTTAAGTTTTTATGGTAGACTAGCTGTTCCCCGTGGTGTCACTCGCACTGTTTGGCTCCTCCTGTTTGTAACGTGATGTTATATAGCCTATAGTTATGCTCACCAAATAAACTATCGAACACAAAATTAAAAAAAAAAAACTATTCGAACCTGCAGTAATTAGTAACTGAGTTTAGCGCTTTCTACGAAATAAACTCTTCAGCTTTATAATAATAGTTTACAAAAGTGCAAAGGATAGTAGTGTCAGAGTTTTGTCGTCGCGAAGAAGTAGGCGTCAGAAGGTAAGATTGGTTTCTTAGTCAAATCGACGCTCCGAATTGCAGTTTTTTTTAATATTTTGCAAGATAAGTCTCCCAAGGATGCCTTCAGAGATTAACACAGTGGCCATATTTACACTATTTTTTTATGTCAGGAAATGTTTTTCTAACTCAAACCTGTGGAAATAAAACCGGTTTCAACTGGTCTGCTGTTCTATTAATACTTGTAATTATACCTGGCCCATTTTTGTTATTGTAGCACTAATTTGACAAGTGTTTTTTAAGAATTAACACAACGCGATTATTCGCGAATCTTAATTTGATCAAATTAGAACTTTTCGCTGGTAACCAAATTGCAAAAAAAAACCGAGAAAATTTTAATTTCGCTGGCTACTAATACGGATTCACTTAAAAAATGTGAGAAATATTATTTTTTAACTAAGATCATCCTAAAATAAAATTTTAAACCAAATAGGAAGAAAATACTCGTACATTAAGGAACTGTTACTCTACTCCAAGAGAAGGTAGTAACCTTATCTATTACTGTACCCTATTGTGTGTTCTCTGCAGTGTAGACCGTTATGATATCGAGTTGCAGAATGCCAAGCGACGGATCGAATCGATTGCGGACCACATTGTTTCGCCTTGCGAGACTCCCGTCGCTTAATGTACGTTATGGCTTGGATTAGTGTCTTGAAGGTATTATGTAACTGTGACAGGTATAGTAACAGTTATCTGAAGAAGGAACAGATGGTTCTTGCACGCCTTAGAGCCTTTGTTGTTTATTTCTTGTAGTGTGTTATTTTAGATTTGAAAATTACCTATTTTAGGAGAGATTATCCATTTTTTGGTGGTTCGGTTCGGCGCCATGGCTAAAGTGGGTTCACCCCTACCCGAAGAACAAATATTTATATTGTGCAAGTTGTAGTTGTTGCGGGTCTGGGTGTTTACGTTGTGTGTTTCTGTGATTTTAAACGCACCCACGATACAGGAGAAATTCCTAGTGTGGGGCAACGTTTTTAACAAGATTGTATAGTAAAGAAAGTATTTAGCTAGCTTTGCTTATTTAACTTAGTCAATAGAATATCTCATAATTATTTTATTTCAACAAAATATGTATTAGCTCATACCCGTGGATTCATACGCACTAAGTTTAATTACCCACATTTTCTTAGTATCAGGTTAAAAAGTAGTCGTAGTTATGTGCGTTTTCCGGTCAAAAACTATCCGTGTGTCAAAGAACATCTTAAACTGTTTAGTTACAACACTTCGATCTTAATTAACTTCGATCTAAATAAAATTGAAGTCTTCACGAAGTTGAATTGAATTGACGTCACTCTTTGCCTATTTTTGTGCCTCTCAAAATAAAATTCCTAACAAAAGCTAAGAGTTCATTATTCAAGAACTAAAGCTAGTACTAACCTCATCAATAATATTACATCGGACTACTTACACGGGCTGAAGGAGACAACTCAATTTACCAATTACGAAGATGGGGGGGCGCCCTAAGGCACCGTCATTGGCCCCACTAACGATGTTACGTAAGGAAGAATTGCGTCGCGACTGTCAATATTTGGTGCTGCTAACCCTAACCTAACTGTACAAGATATTTTTTTGTGTAGAGACAAGACGAAGCGTCTCAAAATAGTAAAATTATTTTTTAAATTTTAATTATCAGAATAGGATGTAAAAATATGTAAGGTTCGTAGCAGGTGGCGCTCTGTAGTTTCTGGTAACCCCCTAGTTTCATAAGAACGTTCGTTAGAATGCTCGCTAAAAAGTTCTCGTTTGTTTTTCTTTAATGTTACGTTTGCAAGAATGCTCTTTATTACAAGTGAATACTCAAGTTTATCAGCAATAAGAGGCATGACGAAAACGTTTTGTGACAAAAATGGTAGATTAATCAAAGTTGCGAGATTCCGACAGAGTAGAACTCAACGACTGCACGGTGGTTCTTAAACATAGCTACTTAGCCGGGCGTAGTACACTACGCCAGGCTTACGGAGGCTTACGGCATACGGAGTTTCAATATAATTCAAGACTAATTTAAAATTGGTTTTGTTACCACTGTGACATTGTATTATAGAGTGCTTTAAAAATCAATTTTATTAACCCCGGAATCAAAAGAGGGGTGATAAAATGTCCTTCCCACCCATGGCAGGACAGAAGGAACGGTCAGTCTCGTACAGACCAAAAAGTTTTAAGTTCCAGGGTCACGATTACCTAATGAGACAATCCCGCGACCCCGACAGACCTTGGTCCCTCTAAGGAGGACCCTTGTTAAGACTTGTGTGAGACTTACGAGCTTCTGACTAACAGTTACCAATGTCAGGTCTACAAATGGTAACTGGGCCCAACGGATCTACATGTACGGAGGTAACTCGCAGTGATAGATGGCCACTCATCCACAGTCCAACCTCGGCAGGTGCCTCTTATTATTGTGCGGCTTGATCTGTGCTATTTTTATTATTTTTCCTCGAACTCAAGATCATAACACCCACGTTTTAATCCATCAAAAATATTCGTGCTATCAAAAGTATAGATTTCTAAAGACATCAATATTATGAGAATATTGACCCTCTTAGGCGTCAACGAAAAATGTAATATCGGAATTTTCCTGAAGAAAAATTTTCCCCTGGGTCAACCTTTATAAATGTAGATATAAAAATATGTCGCCGGATTTTGAGTCTCTTTCTTGAAATAATTATGGGATTACGTTTTTATGTAAGGAAAGAATTTCTTCAATAAAAATGGAAGAAAGGTGTCGGGGGCGGCATTCGAGCGTCAGATTCAACGTTCCATTAAGTGGGTTCTGAACACCTCAATTTAATTATTGTAAGTTATTTTTGTATTTTTTTTTTCCGTAAACAAGTTAGTAGGTATCTACTGTGGAAATTGTAAAAATACTTCAAATTATTGGGTGCGAAGTGCGGCCCCGTGCTACAACATTTTTTTTTAATAGAATTAGATTAATAAAAATAAAATGTGCATAGTGTGAGATCTGAATCCTCTATATCATACTTTTTTTCTTACGTTTCATTATTAAATTACAAATCATTATTAGCTTACTCAGTAAGTTTACCTCATTATCATTATCTCGTAAGAAGGTTGTTTGGGTTCCAACAGACGATCGTCATGCGTCTGTCGCTGGGTCCTCTTCAATCTCAAAACGTGCGTTTGGAAATGGGTACGCGCTAATTATTTTAAAAAAGCTAGTAACGCATGTTTATCTAATTATTTTTTCTTTCTGCTGTTATGATCTACTGAAAATTTATTAAAAACGCGTAAATTGAAGCCTAAACTTTTTGACAGCAAAAACGGCAAACTTTACCAAAAAAAAAAAAAACACAACAAAGAAAAATATAATTTACAGCATCCATTGCGCTACCAATTTAACGGTATGATAACAAAAAATAATGCCATAATCATGTGTAACCTAACCTAAACACACACGGTTATAATGGGGCGCCGCCATGTTTGTTCCCGCGGCCGTGTCATACATGACCGGACAGGGATTATCCGGCTACTGAGGGCCGGCTGCGGAAAAAAATTGACCGGAATATATATTGCTGGCGATTTTTAATGTGTTTTTGCATTCATTTTTATTAAAATCGTGTTATGTGTTTGGATTATGTTTTTGTCTGTGTGGTTAAATGTAATTGGCTGGATTTGTTGTGTTTTTGTGAAATTATTTTTTTGGGAACGTTCAAATAATTTGGTTGCTTAACTCATCGATGCTTTTCCTTTTTGGAGAAATATTATATTGTTTTATGAAATCTTTTGCAAATATGCAACCAAATGAATAATTTGAATTATAAAATTAACTCATTGACTCTATATGCTCTCTACTTTCAATTTTTCAAAACAAATAAAGCTTGAAATGGTTAAAAATGTTACGGACAGTCTCTCAAGAGGTTTCCCAGCAGCTACAAGAGCTGACACAGTCCAATATCGATAATATAACTTGTATCAACATGAGGATCAACACTCCCATTCCGTCCCATTCTTAAAAGACCCTCAAACAAGCAAGGGTAAATCAAAAACAAATATTATACAAAAGTACAGCTCAATCCACTTAGTCCCACGAGACGCCCACGAAAAGAAACGAAACGAAACTAAACACAAACTGAAACAAACATTTATTAATACTCACTAAAGTCAAAGACAAAACTGCCTTTTTAATTATTAATACCAAATGGATAAAGATTCAGTGGGAGTTGGAGTAAAGCAATCAACTTAGACCCTCTTCTGTTACTGTCATGTACAATCAAATACGAGGGGATAATACCACAATACATCATCAGGTAGATACACCTGTATTCTTGTACCTATAAAGTCCAATTTACGTTGAACTAGTTGTTAAAGGAAAGGTCAAAGAATTGGCCATGTCTGATGTAACGCTGAACGTTAGAAAACAAAGAAAGTTTCGCGGTAAGTTTGATGGACATGTTCTATTTCCAAGTTTGTGCATTATTATAGTTTGAAGTTCCGCTTGTAACTGGCTCGTGTACCGGATTGAACTGGATTCATCCGGTAGTAACCAGTTATTTTTAGAGTTTGTGTTTGTTGGGTATTTTTTTGATGTTTTTCCACTCAATGGAAAATTCTATGAACGGTTTGGTTTGAGTTGCAAAATTTTTGTTTGCGTATTTGTAAAAATTTTGCTGTTATTAGTGAGTATTTAATTTATAGTTTTATTCACTTGAAGTATCAGATGAATGGTGATGAATGTGATTAGGTATAAGGATCTAGGTAGGGCATTTTTTTTGTTATCTTTATTCAATTAGTTTGTTATAATATATGCTAGAATTTTTTTTATTCAGCCTTCACTGTCCCACTGCTGGGCAAAGGCCTCAAAGACATGTAATTAAAGAAAAAAGACATTTAATTTTATTTTTTCTTTTCAGATGCTGCTGTCTGCTTACAAGTAAGTCCATTCCCCTTTAATTTGTAACAGAAACCTTTAATAAACAATAGTCCCTACAATTACAATAATATTTGAGAGGGTTTCCTCACATTACCATGGCAATAAAACCCATAACACAGAAGATGCTGATGTATAACGTCTGATAGGCTGCTATCAGAGGTTACAAGATGTTTTGTTGAAGAAAGATAATGAGACAGTTTATCACGTTAGCTGCTGCTGTGATTTTTCTATACTTTCCATTCTTGCGGTTAACCGGGTAATAAATATTCCGATGTGGCGGCACTAGGCTTATAGACATTGTAAAATTTAGGAAACTTAAATCCTTTTTTGGCTGATATAATTTTTATTCAACTCTTTCCTACATACATATAATTTGGTTGGGCCAAATTGAAAGTTATGCCTCCCGCACAACAAGGAAGTCTATACGTACTTTTCTTACCCGCACTATAAACGACGCGTTACACGAAATGTTTAAACCTGGTATCGCACTCAAGGTGTTATAATTTTGAAAATTTAAATAAAAACTTAAATATATTGCCGTAAAATATATGAAGATAGATAAAACAGCAAAACTTTAATTAGCTTAGATTTTTTCAAATGCTGGAATTCCGGCCTTCTCTCTAGGAGAGTAGCTTATGATTTACAATGACGGCTCAATGCCGTTGCTACATATATTTATTATCTTTGAGTTTGTATTCATGAGCATATTTAAATCATCAAAAGAGTCCTCCCGTCCAATTTGGGTTGAGTAGACGTATGTCTATGTCTGTCGGTTTTATTTCGACTTGCTTTTAATTTTCATCGTTTTAAAAGCAGTACCAAGTAAATATAAAAAAAATGAAAAACACTGAGAAAAATTGATTTTTTGAGTCCAAAGCAAGAAAAGAAGTCGAGGTTAAGTCACCAATCGCCTTAAGAAATCAAGTATTTTGAGTTAGAACAACGAAAAAGCGTACCTAGTTATGAAGTTTATTCTTAAGTACCTAATTTTATTCTCTACCCCTGCGAATGGGTGTAGAATCAACCCCATCCCATCCATCATCTGCCTGCCTTTTCCCAACTATATTGGGGTCGGCTTCCAGTCGAACAAGATGCAGTTGAATATCAGTATTTTACATGGAGCGACTGCCTGTTGGACCTCTACAACCTAGTAACTGGGTAATACGATACCCCATGGTAAGACTAGTTGTCACTAGAGCTTTTGACGACTGTTAAAAATCTACAAATGGGAGCCGAGACCAACGCCTTTACGTGCTTTCCGAGACACGAAGGAAACTTGCTATGACAGATGGTCACCCATCCACAGACCAACCTCGACAAACGCGGCTTAACCCATAAAATCGGCCTGAGTCTCCTCCAATCCTTTCCCATCCCAATTCCTTTAATTCAAGGGTCAACAAAAATGTCTCTTTAGATTTCCTAATTGAAATAAATGATTTAACTTTGAATTTGAAGACCATAGCCGACTAATAAACAAATAATCCATTTAGAACATTCCTTGTGAGACGCTTAGCAATCACTTATGAAGCGACGAGTGTTTTATGTACATTTTATGGCCACTATAAAATGTTATCGAGGCATTTACTTGGCCTGATTACAAGTTGATAATTACATTCAGTTTATTGATGATCTAACTTGAATGTCGATCGTGTTTGCGTGATTGAAATTTGGATTGACGAAGACATTTTGTTTAAGGCCAATTTGGAGTAAACTGGAGATTTTCTTTTTTTATAAACGGTGTAACAAAACATTGAGACATAATTTTACGATGAATTTAGCACGAACAGTTTAAGACCCCCATAAACTTTAACCTTAAAACCTTTAAACCCCATAAAATTTGACTTTGCTAGTCTAATTTTGACCATATAATTATGTATCGGTCTTACACTATTTTAATAATAATATAACAGATTTTCTTAAAATCAAAGTCACATATCGCACCTTTAGAAACAAAGGGTCACTTAGGCAAGTTTTCCAACTTTACAGGAGAAGCATTTTTAGTTTTTTTTTACGTATTTTTTTAATACCTCAGTACTGTACGTATTAAGGCCATTCTTATAGTCTTAAATCGATAGTTTCTTCACGGACAATCTTGAATATTAAAAAATAAGTACAAGAAGGGGTTTTTAAGAAACAAGTCATAAACTGAGGGAAGGCTACCAAACTGACTTTTTGTTACCAATCATTACAAAAATAATGTCAGTTTGACGTTAATAATGTCATTTGTAAACAGAAGTGACGTTTTGGTTGCAATGAAAAGAAAAGTGCAAGTAATAATGTAGGTAAACAAAAAAGTCATTACTTACTGTAGTGCCTCTCTGTCACAAATGCGCAATAACACACCTCGGCTTTCAAAACGTTACTGACAGGATGAGACGTTACGTTTCAAGCAAACTGACCAAAAACGCAAAATAATGTAACGGCCTACCCTCCCTCAAAACGATGTTATTAATGCATTTTTTACTGAGGTTATAAAGTCGATTATCGCGGATTTTTCTGCATATTTAAGTCGTTTTTACAAAAACTTGCATAAGTGCCCCTTTGTTTCTAAAGGTGCGATATATCTCGCTGGGATCGACGGTCCCTACTTACAAACGGACATGTCAAAAACCGAGGTTTATATTAGAGCGTTTTTCATGTGCAAACCGATCTAGAAATAATTATTTGTGTACCTTTAATTGAATCAAACCTTTGTAAAAATAATTCTATGTGTACAAAGGACCGTCGATTCGTATCACCTATAATTAGTTTTCCGGCGTCTGGGTGTTTGTGTATGTAAGTTTCTATGTTTGTAAACGCACCCACGTTACAAGGGGAATTCCTAGTGATTCAAAATAACTCCCTACTTCAGAAAATACACCTCCCAAAGATCTGTTCAGAAAACGCGACCCCTTTTTAAATGCGCGAGATAAAGGAAGCGCATCCATTTTTACAATCACATTGTTCAGTAAAATTATAACGACGGCCACGTCATAAATATAAGGCTATGTACAAAACTCATTAAAAGTAAAGCTCGGGTGTTGGGAGGTGCTTCCTGCACAATTTATCGTGTGTCCCGGCCTAATGCGCCGATGGGAGAGGCTTTATTGCTAGCCTTTATGGTGAATGTGGAGATGATGGCTTTATATAATATAGTGTTGGAGGTAAAACAGTTTATGTATAGATAATCCTGGATTATGAAATGGATTATTGTTTAAGTATTTTATATTGATTTGTGTTTTTAAGGACTTATTTATGAAAATCAAGATTTTTATTCGTTTAAACGACAACAGACTGATAAGAGGGTTTTTTTATGGTGGTAAAATCCTGGTGGTAAAGTCCTGGAACCCAAGGCAGGATGGAAAGGCCTATAAGACTTGTACTGACTAAGAACCACGGTGTTCTTCAATGGCCGGGGTCGGGGTAGCTCGTTGAACCGGCGACCCCGCCAGGCTTTGGCCCTGTAAGGGGGGCCCGCCTTAGAGGGCCGTTATATTGCTGACAGCCCATTTAGGCGCACGTGGAAGATGATCATGATGGTCATGATCCATGATCGGACAGCGAGTAGCCAATTATTCGCCGTCCACATTCCCAGATAGAGAGGGGTGACGTGTAATGGATCTGAAAACAAGATAAGTACACATTTCAACTTTGTGAAACACAGTCCGCAATATAAAGCAGCGCGAATTTTCAATAAATGGCCACTTCCCTTAAAAGGATTGATTCACATATTCGTAGCTAGCTAAACAAAGCTTCGAGCGTTACTGTTAGATACTCGTAGATGTCTCTACTCAGTTGAGAAATTGTAGGCATAAGTGACTTTTCTCGCAGTACCTTTATTACTTTAATTGTTCAATAACCTTTTAATGTAATAGAATGTTACATTGAATTAACTGTATGGCATGTTGCGAATCTTGTTGACCAATTCCAAATCGGAGATTTACCAAAAAACTGTTGGTCTAGTGGCTAGTGACCCAGACTGCTATGCCGGGGGTCGTGGGTTCCATTCCCACCTAGGCCAAATGTTTGTGTGATGAGCACGATCATTAATTGTTCTGTGTCTGGGTGTAATTTATATATAACTAGCTTCTGCCCGCGACTTCGTACGCGGATCCTGTTTGTTTATGGATAAAAAGTATCTTATGTCCGCCTCCTGGCTCTAAGCTACCTCCCTACCAATTTTCAGCCAAATCTGTTCTGCCGTTCTTGAGTTATAAGTGGTGTAACTAACACGACTTTCTTTTATAAGATATGTATATATTTGGAAATATATAAGTATGTTTATCAGTTGTCTAGTACCCATAACACAAGCTCTGCTTAGCTTGGGACTAGATAGCGTTGTGTGATAGTTGTTTAAAAAAAAACTAACATAACTTATATGACTCCCTTAATATTAATGTTACTTTTAATGATTAACTTATATCGGCAACGGTACGGTTAGCGCAGTGGCTGCGTGATCGACTGTTGCGCAGCGTGTCGCGGGTTCGATTCTCGTAAGGAACAAAATATTTTTGTATGATCTAGGTACTATCTAGTTGCTTCGGGGCTGGGTGGTGTATGTGAATTTCTATGTTTGTAAACGCACACATGATACAGGAGAAATTCCAAGTGTGAGGCAATGTTTTTTTAAAGAGAAAGAGAATTACTTGAATTAGTTTTGTATATTTTTTCTATTCATTGGTGTTTAAATCATAATTTCTTGGAATTAATAATGTTCAGCATAGCGGAAATTGTTTATGAATAAATGAAATGATTGAAAATATTTTTGGGAAAAAGAATTTTATCCTTTACTATTTCAATGAACAAGCCAAATGAATTCTCAAGTATGCAAAAAGTATTTCGATAGTAACGATATCTTACAACAAACCACCTTCCATAAGACAGACATAATGACGTCACCACAACACGGAAGACATAACGTTAGTTCGTTCTGTTTTCTTCTTCTTCAAAACAATGCATTTTCTCAAGAAACCCATCTATATAAACCCAATCAGAACAAACAAGTTACTTGGCAGTTGCACATGTTATTAGCTCTGCAGCATTTTACCATATATATTTCCCAGCCAGGAAGTAGGAGGCGACGAGAGCACAGTATATTATCGGAACATCGGAAACCATACATAAGTAACGTCGGCCCCTAATGTCGTGTTTTGGGCACATTTTAGGGAATATATCAGGCATGTCTAACTGTCTGTATTTAGGTTTCTTTTCCGCCATCTTGTTTTTCCGGTGTGCTGAATTTTGGTCGTCAATGTGTCCTTGCCATTCAGCTAGTTATGTTGTCAGCAGTAAACTTAATAGTCGTAGTACAAAAGCCTGAAAAGTCTGACCATCAATCTTAACAAAGTGTATTACACAGTTACTGGGTTATCGAGGTCATACTAAATTCGTAGTGTGGGGCAATGATTTTTTTTTTATAATATTTAGGCAGGCGCTCCATACTGTTAGATTGTAATGAAACCAACTTAGTAGAGTAAAAGCTAGGACTGGGTAGATGATGATCCTGCCAAGGTCGCCGGACTGTCTCATCAGATCACCGTGACCTTGGAACGTAAGAGGCTATTGAAAGATCACCGTTGATTTTAGTCAATACGATTCTGACAGTCCCTCCATTCCCGCACTGTGCGGGAAGACTAATTTGGTTATTTTACCTTGATAAAAAAGGTAGATGATGATATTGATTTGTGTCAAGCTGACTTTCTTATAAATCTAATTAAGTCGGATTTGACCTAAATTTAAAAAAAATTGAGACATACATTATGTCGCCACATTGATATACTTCATGAATCTGCCTCGTTACTGTGTGGATTACAAGTACTAAAGCTGAACACTAAGTTTTTTACTGCTAAGAGTATTTTTTTCTGCTTACTCTGCAGAGAAATGCAGGTGTGATGCTATCTCACAGCATAAATACTGATTTAAGTATTACTGAAACGTAAATCAGCTTTTACAAAAGTTTTCACAAACAAAGGTCCGAAGCTTCCGGTTCACAGAAAATATGTTTTAAAAACATATTCAGAACCGTGTAGGCGGCCCAACAAATCGGCTTTGTAACAGTTTATTATCATTTCAAACATTGTCTTTATTACCTGCCCATAAGGTTTCATTTCATTCGATCACATCCCCAGTACAATTGAATTTTTATCTCTATTTCTTTGAAAGAAGATTGAAAATACTTTGATGCTATGATTGGGGCTTATTGGCGTTGAATTTCAAGCTCTAACGTATTGAAATAAAGTCGGTTATTCAGTGATAGTTTGGTAGGTCGTTTGACACGTATGGTCAGTAAATTCGGATGGGTCTCTTCCTGACCGGATCAACTATTTCTATGAAAAACGAATGATATTGATAACAGTGAAAGCATATGGTTTCAGGGGTCACGTATTTATTGCCGCACTATTCCTTTTCAGGGATTCTATAGAAAAATGAGTGATAGTATGTTAAGGGATAATTGGATGTTCATTTTATTGGGTGTTACTATACCGAAATGGACGAAATTTATTTTATTCTCACGTACGCCCATAAATCGTTGTTCAAAGTGAGCTTTTAAAAGGCGTTGTAAAGGGGGTATTGTTAGTGTACTATAATTATTTTCAATTGCTACTCAAGCTTTTTGTTGGCAATTGCAAAAAGACACTTGAAAATGACCATTATTCTAAATGTGTTGCTAAGCTCATAACTCGAAAACGGCTAGATCGATTTGGATAATTCTTTTTTTAAGTGTTTGTAAAAATTGGAACCGAGTTTTAGAGGACCCTTGCGGAGCCGGGGCGGGCCACTCTTTTTTAGTGAAAACAATATTAATTATGAGAAGTGCATGCTTTTTATGGTTCTCTAAGTATTCTACAAGGAAGCCTTAATATAATTTCACCTATCGATCCGTTGTCTATTCGTCGTTTATTTCTAGTATTAAAATTATGTCCATCGCTAAATTCCGGCTTCTTTTTCGAGTTCCTTCTAATCACTACTTAGGATTAGTGCTAAATATTTTTCTATTTAATTATTTGTTATTAACTGATTTATCGTAAAATAGCCTCTAGTGTATTCCACAGTAGAACTCCACTTAATCTAGAATCTCTAGACCATTCCTCAATACCCAACTAAACCAATCCAAAACAGCTAGATCAGCCATTGAAGAACTATCCCCATTACCACTAATTCGCTCGCGATGCGCAAACATACGATTCGTCGCCGTCGAACCTTCGCTGATTTGTCTCGGTAATGGCGGCATTAGTCTCGTGGTACGGAGGCTGATGGCTCGAATCTGTTCTCGTGCCTATTGTCTCATTGTTTATTGGAACAGGTTTTTGGAAAACGATTTCGAGGAGAGCAATTGTTTTTCTTTTCATGGAGCTTAGGGAGGAAGATTTTCTATTACATTTCTTTGCTTTGAATTTTACGGAAATATCTTAACAGGTTGCAACAGCACTGGAACGTATATTAAATTACCGTGGCCTTGGAACGTAAAGGACTATTGAAGGACACGGTTATTTAGTCAGTACGAGTCTAACAGTCCCTCCCGGCCTGCCCCGGGGTTCGAGGACTCATTTGATGATTTTACCACGATAAAAAAAACAGTAATTTAAAGAACAGAGTCGTTTTAGTCAGTCTAGTCAGACATTTCCTATCGATCTACTGAAAGTGGGAGGATTCATTGATAATTTTGTTGCTTTTTTAGTGTCAAAGTCATTTGAGCTTCCTCTGAAAAGCCCACAGCCCTTTTTTTTTATCGTGGTAAAATCATCAAATGAGTCCTCCCACCCTTTACTGTCAGACTTGTACTGACTAAAATCCAAGGTGTCCTTCAATAGCTCTTTATGTTCCGGGGTCACTGTGATGGAAATAAGTCCCGCGACCAAGCCCACAGCCCTATGAAATAGTTAATGGCTCTTGTAATTTGTAATAGCCATAAAACAGTTAAAAAAAAAACAACGAGAGTTTAAAAAGTTAAACCTTTTAATAAACTAAGTAAATAACAACTTTATTTAAAAGCCCCAAGAGTGTTGATTCTATATTAAAACTAATTGGAAACTTGTTAAAATATCAAACATCTAACGTGGTTTAAACTAAGTCTTGATAAACAAACTTTCATGTGCAGTACTCACTAGAGAGTTAAGTTAAATCCCCGTGATTCAACTTTGGAGAACATTTAATCGTTTTCAATTATTTTTGAGATTTAATTTTTAAAATGTCAACTGGTTAGTGAAGTTTTATTAGTTTGAGTTGTTAATTACTATCGATTTGTAAAACATAGAAGAATTTTCTGATACTTTCAGTCGTATGAAAGTTTACTTGGTAATCTTATATGAGACGAAAAAGCTCTGTTAATAATTAAAATATGGTCAACTAGATGATAATTGATGGTGGTAGCGAACTTATCGTTAAATAACAAAATATTCAGAAAAATACATTCTTCGGAAACACTTTCTCTGGAATAAACAGTATCTCATGTGTTATTTCAAACTATAAGCTGTCTCTGAAACATCAAGTTCCATTCAGCCGATGATTTTTGATGGAGTAACAAACATCCACAGTTTCGGACGGCGGCGTTCGTTCATGATGTGGAGTCGAACAATAAAATAAATACGATGCTTAAAGCGATATTGCTCATCCATTGGGAAAAAGGATTGGGGAACATCTTTTACATACAAATTATTAGTTTCCACCAGAGTCGATCCAAACGTTTCTGGTCTTTACTCAGTAAATACATAAAAATAAAAGCAACACCAGCTATCACGATCGACTTTTCTATTCGGCATGTTCGTGGCAAATGAGTGGAACAGCTATTCCCGGTCACAATTCACTTTGGGTTCGTGTGCCGTCCACACTGTTGTAGACTATATTACACTTAGTCATTACATAAACGTTACACCAGTCTGCACCCGGCTTTTTTTTTTTTTAGCGTGGTAAAATCATCAAATGATACCTCCAACCCCGGGAGGTACTGTCAGACTTGTACTGACTAAAATCCACGGTATCCTTCAGTAGCCCTTTATGTTCCGGGGTCATGGTAATAGAAATAAGTCCCGCGACCCCGGCAGCTTTGGCCCTCTGAGAGGGGGCCCCGTCATTTTGCTGACAGCTCTTTGAGGCGCGCGTGGAAAACACGACGCGCCGTCGACCCGGGCATGGTCCATGGTCGGACAGCGAATGAGTTTCTTCAGTGTATTGTGACGATCAAAACAGTTTGCTACGAAATAAGTTCACGAGTTTATGATTGTAAACTTTTTAATTTACCAGCTGTTTACGATAACTCATAAACGGGTAAAACTTGCATTTTACTTCTAAAACATATTTAACTCCTTCCATATTCATAGCCCGAACAGATTTACACAGAGTAAAGGTAACATATTCGTAATTGTATGCAAATCCCTGGAATATTATACATGTATGTATGCCTCGACTTAGTGACGCCATTTTCCTACAGTCTATCAAAGCCAATAATCTTCTATCAGGTGTTGGATGTATGGAAAGGCTTTAGAGGTAAGACTTATTTTCTAGAATAAAAAAGGCGTGGTGTGAAAATAATATAATAATAATATTATTTCAATGGATTTTTGGTATCCGTCGAGTTTTAACATTAGATTCAGGAAAAAAATATTTTTTAACAAATTTTCGGTGATTAATGTATTTATTTAGTTTAGGCACCAGCCTGAATTCGTTATGGTGCCTACTAAGCCTAAATTATCTCAATTGGATGCGTAAGAAAGTTACAGCCCCGCCACTAACCCGCACTTGCACAGCAATGCCTTTCTTTATAAATACATCCCTCTGACAGTACTCGCAACGCTAAAACTAAAGTTTGATATTCGAAAACCTACTGACAGCGACTCTAGAGCTCATCGGCCGTGAATAAGAACTACTTAGTGGATAAGTGCATAGTTCTTCGTAAATTTTGTTATTCCCTAAGACACAGTCTCAATTTTATCTGTCAAATCTGCCTATCTCGAAGCTGCCTTGTTGTTGAGGTCGTTGTGGTGTCCAGCGTTGCGATTGTGTTAAAGATAGCATATCAGGCTTCGACATATTCCCGTTTCTTTCTCTTACTTTTAATTTAGACCTGAGACGAATTTCTTGCAACTGAAAACACACCGTTCATAGAATTTCCAGTAAATAGAAACAGTCGGCGACTCCCCTAATCACAATGACCGTGGAACGTTAAGGGCTATTAAAGGACATCGTCGATTTTAGTCAGTTAGAGCCTGGATGGACTCATTTTGATGATTAAACAAAAAAATATCTAACACTCTTTGATCCAAACAAAGCCTCAGAGAGTATTGTTTATTTTATAACTTGGTACCATAACTCACATTGTTCTTAATACAACAATAATCTAAATTCATGAGCCTATTACTCTTTATTTAGCTCGTTTAGAATAGAATATCGAAATAATTTATTTATCACATCAAATAGAATAAAACGCTCTGAGTCACACGTCATGTTTCTCCCACCTAAGCAAATTCTAAATGTAGATGTGTAATTTTAGGATATTTCCATTCGGAAACTTTGCTCATTTCAAGACAGTAATAAGACTTTTTACATTTTCAGCTAAAATAAGGATTAATTTTGATATTAGATAGATCTACAAATTATATTTCTTGAATTTTTTTTCACCCGACGCCGTAGATATTACATGGAAGAAAAGAAAGTAAGAAATATATAACATTTATTTGGTACATGCACTATAACATACAAAAGAAAGAAAAATAAAGAAGCGATTAATAAAAAAAAAAACAATTCAACAACTAGAAGTGTAAAATGCTAGATAATTAGTGCCAGACGCTGATTTTAAAATTGGACCTGTACCGTCAGCACGAGTTTTCAGTATTTGAGACGTAAAGTAAACTGGAACTTTGACTACTTCAAATTGACAATTTTCAATGAAAAAATTGGTTCCTTCTTCGCACACCAGAGGCGCTGTTCCATATTCTCATGCAAAAAACGCTGTAAATTCTGGAAAGTTTCTGTAAAGTAAAAGATTGAAAACTCGTGCTAAGGGTACTGGTTGAGATAATGTTTAACTGGATCATTTATTTAAATTTTCAATAATTTTGTTGGTGAACGAAAGAATGCTGACTGAAAGGCTGCCGAAATCCTATATTGTCTTTTCAGTTCACTAAAGATTTTTTTATATTATTTTTGGACTAAATCTACTGATATCCAGCTGCATCTGTTTCGACTGCAAGTCCACCCTAATATAGTTGGGAAAAGGCTAGGCAGAAGATGATGCTTCGTTAAAACCTTCTCGACACTGCATGGCATGCAAAGTTTTCTCTTCTCCTGCGTGTGAATATGCATGTTTTAGCAAATAACTTATTTTAATTTCTATTTACATTTTATGGCTGACGTCTTTCATCTTGTAATGATTTAATGGAACATGTCACATGTTGTTTTTAGAAACAAAAGGAGTCTTAAGATCATGTTCTAAGTGCTACTCACTAATGGATGTTTGGTGAATTTGAACCACAATAAAATTGACATTTGATTTAGGTCTGAGTATTTTAGCTGGTTTACTATTCTAGAGTTTTTTTCTTTGAGAGCAGTGGCGGCCCAGTGGTATCGGTCCCGACTTTCGAGTACCGTAGTATACGTAGTATAGGTCGGGGGTTCAAATTCCGCAGGCGCTCTCAAAACGCTGAAGGAAAACATCGTAAGGAAACCGGCATGTCTTTGAACCAAAAAATCGAAGATATGTGACATCTACCAATCCGCACTTGGCACGCGTGGTGGATTATGGCACACTTCCTCTCTCGGAGAGGAGGCGTGTGTCCCAGCAGTGGGAACATTATAGGCTGATGATGATGACTGCTCTAAAGTATAAAATAGAAACATTTTTACCTACTATACTTTTTCAAGTCTATGAAAACTAGTTTACCACTACTAAACTATTGTACCTCTCATTTACGCTCTGTTAAACGATCACATAAACTCGTTCTAATCCTACCTTAAAGGTTCCTGGGTAGTTACACTTGATAAGAACCTCACCTGCAATGAAAACTGGTCAAGCGTTTGATTGCAATTTGTGACGTCAAAGGAGACCTTAATAAACTGTAGCGAGATAGCACTAGGATTAAAATGGCGGCCTAGACAAAGGACCAGCCTTTAAAGGGTGTATGAGCAGACAGATTGGAGATTTATATAGAAGAGGGTATAGTGGGTCCTTTAATAACTGTCGAATGGATGTAAACTGTTTAAACAGACGTAATTGAGAAGAGTATTTTGATCTAGGTTTTTTTGTGACCGACAAACAAAGGAGTTCTCAATCTGATGTGTATTTACATAAACGTATTACACAATCATGTTTGATCACGATAATGATGGTCATGTTATGCTAGCTTCTCACGGCGCGTGATATTAATGAGTCGCACCTCTATGGAAGCCCTCACACCGTGCCTTGAAGTTATCCGACATTTTTAGCGATTGACGGGCGTCTTATGGTGACAATAAATAGTTTTTTTTTTTTATATTCTTAACGCATCCGTGGTGCGTGTAATATTTATAAAATATTTGGGAGTTTGACGTTAATACAATAAAAAAAATTTGGTCCTCGTTCTTACAATAAACGCAGAAAATACTTCCATTACGCTGTAAATAAAATACAGAAACGTTGTGATAAGGCCTCAGGTTGAAAAGAAATGATAAAGTTTCTATCATTCCTTTACAAGAACGACGGCGTATAAAATAAAACAAACCCACACAAAATTATTAAAACGGACACACCCACAATACTATAGATTACAATAAAAGTTTACATCATATTGTGAGAAAGGTCATATTATACCGAAGGGAAGCAAAATAAAAGTGTATCCTTCTGAAAGACGATATTAGGACCCTCGCACATAGCCGACATGCGTGCGGAATTTCTATTAGGTACCTAACAGAGCGTTTTGCTTTATGTTCTATCTTGAAAATACACAGGGCAATTTTGTGACGAGCTACATAACATTTAAAAAATATGCTGTAACTGGCCTGTACATGTGGAAGACGGCCACGGCGACGGACGTCGGCAGACGATCTCCGGCCATCGTATGCGCGGCCATGCGGGCGGCGAGTATGCATGCCCGCATCGGTGTTCGGAGATCGTCTTGCGACGTTTGTTGCCGTGGGCGTCTCCCAGTGCAACTGGGTCATGAGATGGACGCTGTCCTCTCTTCCTCTCGCGTCTGATCTGCTCCTTTGCTCAAATAGTCCTTTGAAAGACTGTCTTTTAACTACAATTCAGCTGCATCCCTTTCGACTTGTAGCCGACGAATGACACAGCTGTTTGCAATTGTGAGATTAAATGTTTTTTCAATAAAGTCAGTTTGCATTCTTCTGGTTCCTTTCTACTTTGGCAACTTTTAAGAATTTGCGAGCAGATTTATTTAACCGTATGTTTCCAAAATAGGCTCTCATCCTAGATCACGGTGAGCCGTGGACAACGCAATATGAGATGAAAGGGATTGTTCCACAGTACGCGATAAAAATAACACGAATAACTGTCCTTGTTGTGTATTTATACTAATATTGCGTTTCGCTTGTTATTTTTTTTTTGTTTCAGTTTGTGAAATTGAATGCGAGGTTCATGAAGTCTTATATTCGGTGGGTAACTCATGTTGCCGTTAGAATTACTTTAAGATATTGCCATAGTACTATTATAATTTATCGGCCACAGAGGAATCGTCGTCTGAATGGAAAAGAAAGGTCGTTTAAAACTCTTTACGGGAACTCTTTGAATTTAAAATAAAACACAAAAATAAGCAAATGGCTGCATCGTTGCTACGCCGTAGCAAACCCGAAAACGTCACCGCTACGCGAGCTACGCCGTAGCTCAAACGCTACACATCAAATCAACAGTGTGGCATGAAATGTTAATTGATATTTTGTGACTGTATAATTTCAGCTGCAAGGTTTTAATTAAAACGGTCATTCACAAACGAATGCTTTCTAATTATCCCATTCTCTTATAAATACATTTCATCATCCCTTAGTTGTATTTTTGGGTTCACTCTCATGTCGGACCAATTCTCATAATAAATACGACCTTTTCACAACACCAATTTTCTTTTCTATATGCGACAGATTAAAATGGATTTTACAGAAAGGGTATACCTGCCGTTCTGAAACAAAAGCTGATGAAATTCATCAGTTTTCAATTAACCCTGGTCCGGCGATCCGTTTGTTTGAAATAGATTATTTCCGGTTGGACAGGTTAAGCCGAAAAAGTTCAATTTCATTGATTACTGTCTATGGTGTATTGTTTTACAAGTTTTCGATGTAGTTTTATTGGATTCAAATTGATTGTTTCTCTGAAGTTTTATATGTAGTTTAGATATTTGTGTTTTTCGTATTAAAGTCTCAGCTGGATGAGAGCGGCTGGTCTAATGAAATTGCGTGGGATTTGAGAGCTCATGTGATGTACTTAATAAAAAGTCATTTGAACAAATTACTCATAAAAAATGCATCCTTTGAATTTGACATTTTTGCAATCGATTTACCCCCCCCTCCTCCTATCTTCCTAAATCTTGGGTCTATAATTATGCAAAAAATACATTAATAGTACTTCACCTATAGATTTTTTATATAACAACGCATTAGCGCCACCTACCGTGCACATTCAAGATTTACACAGCCACATTGTATACGCAACCATAACCCCAAGGCATTACGTATTCTATGGTCAACTAGAAGTTAAACTCGTAACATGTTTGCAGTTTGTACCTAGCATGCATAACTTTAAGGCAATTTCCATCAAAACTTTGGAATAACTGGGATTTACAAGTAAAATGTTAAGTTAAAGCTTAAGTTACGAACATTAATTAGTATAAATAAAGCTGAATGTTGCTGCAAGTTTGTGAGCGTCGGCACATTTGATTCGGAAGTATTTGTTTAAGAACAAAGCCGAGCCGAAGTTGCTTTACTTATTTGGCTCTTATATAGCTTTTTTTTTATTTGAAATCTTGAATATGTACCATTGATGTGTGATGCACAATTTATTTAAAAAACAGTTTATTTATCCAGGATTTGCATCGTAACTTTATCTATAAACTATTATGATGAATAATATTACTGTGATTAGGATTCTATAATTTAGTTTAATATCTATTCCTTTTGAAACTTTTTACTATTTTTTTTCTATAACCAATTAAAATCGAGTTGTGTCTATAAGTTTAGCCTATTTTCGATTTTATGTCATAAATGTTTATGCCAAAATATTTAGTTTTTAATTATTCTACCATGAATGCCAACATTAAATACCATGAGTTAACACAAGAAATTTAATGCCATGGATTTTTGTCGTAATTTAGCTAATAAAATATAATGTCATGGATTTCTATAAAATAGTTCCAGATTTATTATATCATCCGATTTCATAAGGCCAAAACATATCAACAAGGTACTTCCCATATTAAATATGAGACCACGAACGAACATAGCATATTCAGAGACTGCCTCAACTCAACATCAAACAAATCCTAATAACCTCAATACATTAAACTGGTATTTCGACACAATAACCGATAACCCCCGTCAATCGTAACCAGTCGACTCACGTAACAGTAAAACCGTAGATTCTCAGGAGCTCGTAAAATTATTACTGCCGACTGTCAATATCGGAATTGGGAATTACGTACGAGACGCATTACGGATGACAAAAAGATTAGGAGATATTTTTGCGTCACAATTCATATCTTCCGAGGTGCTGATATTTTTTGGTGTAAGATTTGTATTTTTTGACTGTCGAAAACGCAGTTTACCCAAGGTTTAGGGCCCCATTTCTAAGAACCAGAACTCGACCTTACAGTTACCAGACTTTTACTAAACAGCACAAATTATATTCCGGGCTAATTTGAATGATAAACTGTGGCAACATTATTAAAACATCAAAATTTCCCTATAAATTACACCGAATTTAAGAGATGTCGTTAATATTCGCCATGATTAAATTGACAGCGCGTTGACATGCTTTTTACCACCAATCTACGGCATATCAGTCTATACCGTAAATATTTCGATGAAAAACTGAATATATTTTTGTGTGTGTGTGTATCTTCAGTGGTAATGCTGACGATTACTAAACCGACTTAGCATTTTACCATTTTAGCCAAATAAACAAACAATTCAAAATAAACAACTCAATCGAAGTCAATCGCCAACACTACTATCAAACAGTCTGTTCCAACTCTAATCCTTTATTCGCTACTGACAACAGCTTAGCACTCCTAACAAAATCCTATCGAGGACCTAGCACGAACATACGACGTAAACGTAACCTAAAATAAAATTTGAAAGAAAAAATTACCAAATATTTATGTCTATTCAGAACAATCTAGGGTACAAAACATTTTCACAAAAAAATCACGTCTTATAAAAGGTGAAGGGAAAATTTAAACTACTATTGTAGCTTTTTGATTTAAATGGTAGAAAGAACTATTACTGTCGTACCAAAAAAAGTTAAACATCTATTGAACACTTGTCTAAAACAAGTCACTTTAAAACGACCATAATCAACGTCAAATACCGTTATGACTTTGTCAGTTTTTTACAGACAATTAAGTGTTCAACATATGTGTAACTTAATTGTCGTAAGACCGTTAGTGATTCTAACGGTCAAAACGTAATTAAAAGAAATCATATCTAAGTAAGTTAACTTTGTCGGAAACTTCAAGCATTTTCAATAATAAAACCACATTCTTGTTTTACGACGAAGCGTTGGTGTCCCAATGATATCAATAATAGGCTATAAATATGGGTACACTACGATAATACGAAAAACTTAATTCCGAAATTCATAAATACGAATTTCAAAATACCGATTTTCATAATTCCGAATGGTTCGAAATTCCTAATATAACAACTCCGATTGATCATTATTTCTATTTTCATAATTCCGAAATTTCAATATTTCTAACATTTATAATTACGATTTTCAAAACACCGAGTTTCAAAAGACTGAATATCAAAAAATCCGAATAATAATTTTCCGAAACATCAAAAACACGAATTCCGATTAATAAAGTTCCGATTAATTAGAATTCCGATAATTTAACGTTGTAATTCAATTTGTTGACCACCTCCTACCAAGGTAGATCGACGGAGCCCCGCTACGCGGGGCTCCTATTTCTGTGAGCAAGGTTTAAAGTAACCTAACACGAAGGGGATGGCGGGGTCTTTCAGACCCCGCCATCCCCTTCGAACCTAACCTGTCCGAGTCGGGGTGCCCCAAGTCCCGAGCTCGCTTCGCTCGCTCTTGGATCCTAAGTTCTCCTAATAACATTAACAATCCTGAAGGCAAACAGTGAAAGTTTATAGGATACGCCTCGCCACTCCGCGCCTACACAGGCTTAAATAACACTCTAGGGTTACGGTAGACACAGCTACGTGTAGCCAGCACTGCTGCTTCACGTAGCTGCTAGCATGCTAGCGTGTAGTTTTGCAGCAATTCGTAGCAGACTTTGTAGAATGAGAAACGAAACTCCGATTTTCAATATTCCGAAAAAAACAGTTTATTCGGAATATTGAAAATCGGAGTTTCGTTTTTCGGAATGAGAACTCATCGAGCATTACATTTTTCGAAAATGTGAAAATCGGAAAACGAAGAAATCGGACATACGACTTTCGGTCAAATAAATTTCGAGATTCTTAATCATAGATATTGTAATTTTTAGGTATTATGATATTCGGAGTTTTGAAAATCGGAATATCGAAATTCGGAATAAATATTTCGGAGAATTTGGGTGTTCCCTATAAATATACTTCGTTAGGTTTTTGTCGCACATTTGTGTTAAGCCTACCGGTTACATCTCTACCATCAGTTTAGGCTAACTAACTTTCACGGTCGAGTGGCCGACTCTATCCTGTAAAGGCTTTACTCTACCAATAGAGTTTGTCGCGTGATACGCAATGGGATTTTTCTTTTTCCCTATTTTCGCTCCTAGTTAGTTCTGTGTTGGGGTTTTGTGTTTTTCTGCTAAATTGACCTTGTCTGTGTCTTTGTTTTGTACAATTTTGTTTAGATTTGTAGTAATAGAGCTCTGAAAGTCTTTTGTTAGTAGATGCTATTGCTTTCTGGGTGTTTTTTGTCCCTCCCTAAGAGTCCGGAGGTAAAATAAGATGGCTATTGGTCACCATCTCGAATTTTAGTAGTCAAATAATTTAACTTACTGTATATTATCTATGTCCGTGTCCAGTTTTTCTTGGGATGTAAACATCATAAAACGTATCCTTTTGCTTGTTTGGATCTTAAAGAGCTATCAGACTCTTGCTAACTTTCAAACCAGCCTGTTCCTTTACATGTTCCCTGCGTTTCAAGGCTGCGGTACCCCCTTAAAAAAGTCCCACGATTGTGTATGGAGCCTCTATTTAAATCTTCTTTATGTTGATAGGTTTAATGATCGATCATAGGACCTAACAATGACATCCAAAATGACCTATTATACACCTCTGCCTACAACTTTAGAGATTTACGCCCTTCTCCCCCTTTAAACGGTCAAAGCCTGCCGGGGTCGCGGGAGTGGCGAGCCGCAGTGACCCCGGAAACGCAAAGAGCTATTGAAGGACACCGTGGAAAAAACCCTCTAGAGAATACACGATTATTTCATAATTAATAATATTTTCTCGTGTCACAAAATCTAAATAAAACATGACAGCAACTAATTATCTCAACCACTACAAATCATCAACACTATTCCCTACCTATAGAAATCCTCGCTCCGCTCCGCTCGCCCCGCTCCGCTCCCCACTGGATCATTATCTTAAAACTGCGGTAATGGCCGCAGCAACTCAGTCGAAGTTAGTTAGTTGCGTTTTAGACGCTTGTATTTAATTTTACTGGAGAATGTCTGAATAGAAATTTTGTATTGCTCACACTTACTGCGTTTATTGGTTAGAACTTCAGCTGTGTAAGTTAGGACTGAGTTGAAGTTGTAACTTGTCGTTTATCGATTAGTATCTAGAGTGAATGAGATGCTATTTAATTAATATGAAGGTGTGAACGAACCTTTCAAAAAGTGATTGATTCTGAACAAACTATATTTAGGTTTCTCTTATACTAAAAATAATGTTGTATGCGGTGTGAAAATGTGGTCGATGGTGAAGCACGTTTGCTTTGAAGATTTTTTAATTTTTACCTAATTCTTTTTTTCCTAATGAGTCAGTTTTTTTTACTTTTTCTGTTCTAAACCACTGAACCGATCATACTAATCATCTGTTTTTTCACAACAACATTTATGCAGCAAACTATTGAAAAATACATAGAGACGAGAGGTTTATAATTTATGAAACTTTGAGTAGGTATAAAAATCGAAAAATATAAAAAGTTTAATTGCCGTTCTTATTTCGCAGTTACAACGTCAGTATTTAAGTTCCAATTGCTCTAGAAACTACCTTAACTACAAAAGCTCCAATCAGATTTCTACAAAAAACCAACCTAGAAAAACTTTCACTTTTAATCCGTATCTCGTAAAGTGCTGATAAAAACCAAACATCCCACCAGAGGGCGCTAATTGCGGGATATCGCGAAGTTCGCAACAAGCTTTGCGAACTAATAATTAATAGAACATGCCGCTTCAAGGTACCTCTTCTGACTTGTTGGCAAACTAAATTCAGCAATGATGTATTTCAGTTCAACTTTTTGTGAAAGGTTTTGCTTTCGAATTAGTAAGTTGTTTTGTTGGTTGTAAGATAACAACTTCTTAGTTAAAGCACTTGGAGCTGGTTTTATAACAATTTGTGAACATCCGTTGTTGGTTTTTTGAGCGTTGGGTTACGAGATCACAACAGTATTTTTTAAGCTTGTTGTTTTCATCATTGCCACTCGAGGAGATTGACAAGAAAATTGAAAAGATAATATCTTTTCAATATTCTGGTCGTTAGCGTCCTATCTCCCTCAATTTTGGTTTACGTAACAATAAAGTTATTAACATTTTTTGATCATCTGACGGACCATATAGTTACTAAATATGTCCTTCTAATCCTTCTAATCAAATCCCTATGAAAAGCCACACGATTCAGCTCCAGCCTAACACTCTATACCGCTAGGCAGCCGAATTTAACAGCGACTGACCATCTGCAGTTCCGAACTAGAACAAAGTTACCGCCGCTATATAAAGTTCTGGCTAGACCGGTGAATTTAGTCTGCTGCTAAAAGCTAGATGATTACTGCTAGTTATGACTGTTTTATTGAGTTTCAGCGTCGTCTCCTGATAGCATTTACTACAAATTGCTACAAATTGATGTGGATTTAAAAGCGTCTTTTTTTTTTAAAGAATTTTTGATGTTAGTTAGAGTTTGTATGCCGTATGGCTGTTGGTTCTGGATCGCGAGTCCGTACAAAGAGGATACCGGAACGTAAAAGGCAGCCGAAAGAACATAGACTTTTAGTCAGTAAGATACTAACAGTCGTTTCCGCTCCACCTAATGACATGGGACATATTTGATGATTTAAGTAGCCAAAAAAAGGCCGTTGGTTCTGGCTGTCATTTGTAAATCTTTGACAGTCATTACTGGTAGTTAGTGGGTCGAAACGCTGACAACCAGTCTTACTAAGAGGAACCACCCATTAACTGGGTTGTGGAGGTTACATGTGTATCCAGTAAGACTGAAAGCGGACGCTAATATTATTGGGAAAAAGGTTAAAGACTAGATTACAAAATAAGCAGGATGAACCTTCTTCAAAAAGGTCAGAACTATTTTGTTTCTTTATTTGTGAGATAGTTATGGCGGCAGACCATTGGGAGCATACAGTGGTGATCAATTGAAAGAGTAGTAGTATTTTTTATAAAAATCTTTGTTATTCCTATAAACATCGTTTCTTTCAATTCTAAAACCCCGGCCAAAAAACCCTTTAGAACACCTAAAGCAGTCAAAATTATTATGAATGACCGAATCTACTTTAAAATAAAGCGTTACCCAAATATGACCTTCCACTAAAGGCACAGTCCACAGTCCGCATAATATACTGCGCACACACCGGCAAATAAAAGGGTTTTGCTGAACCAGCGCATAATTTCCATGTGTTAACATAATATTTATAACTAGGCCTAAGTAAATATTCTCCGTTTGTTTTGGAAATGTGAAACCATGTATTTTTTCTTTCATCGTATTTTTTATCGTAGTATTTTTGATTAAAGTTTCTGTTTGAAGTTCTTTGTCATCATCAACTAATTTCTCTAAGTTAGTTAAACTTTTTTTTAACGTGTTTAAATCGTCGAATAAGTTCTCCCACCCAGAGCAGGGCGGGAGGGACTGTCAGACTTGTACTAACTAAAATCCACGGTGGCCTTCAATTGCCACCCAGGGCAGGGCGGGAGGGACTGTCAGACTTGTACAAACTAAAATCCACGGTGTGCTTCAATAGCCCTTTACGTTCCGTTACTCGTTAGTCCGGCGACCCCAGCAAGCTTTGGCCCTGTAACTGTTTGGTGTAAGGCCCCGTCATTTTGCTGACAGCTCTTTGAGGCGGGTGGAACACGATGCGCCGTCGACCCGGAAGCTGTTATAGAAGCTTTGTTATACCGTTTCATTTTACATAAAGCGACTGCCTTTCTGATAAGTAATGTAAAAACTGGTTGTTAGTCTTTTAGGGCCACGGTATTATCGATTATGGCTGGGACCAACGGCTTAACGTCATTTCTACGGCACTGAGGAAGCGTAGAATGTAATTGACGGTCACCCATCCTCAGATGCACGTAGACAATTTAAGGGCCTATTATTTATTATGTTTTAGCAGCAAGCATTGATTTTGTTGCAGAATTTTAGGATGTTTGTTTTTGCTATGGCTAAGTTTGTTAAGTTTATGTTCGTATATTGTTTTTGTTTACAGTTTGTTGAAACGTTTAAGAATATTCAGTTTATGATAAGCCTAGATTTAGTAAATTTGATGGCCGTGTAGATGTTACAGCATTTTTTTAACGTACTGAAATCATTAAATGAGTTCTCCTACCCAGGACACAGCAGGAGGGACTCTCAGACTCGTACTGACTAAAATCCACGGAGTCCTTCAACAGCCCTTTACGGGGCCACGGTAATTAGTGAGTCCCGCAGGCTTTAGCCCTCAAAAGAAGGGCCCTGTCATAATAGTGACGCTCTTTGAGGCACGCGTGGAACACAAAGCGCCGTCGTTGTCGTCCGAGGCTCCTGCCTGTGCTCTCCCTAACGCGACGCGCCTCTCCTTCGCTGGCATGACTGCTCAGCAGAAGGAGGCGACCGCTTCAAATGTTACGGCATAGCTAAAATCGGTGACTGTAACCGCTACGTTACAGCTTAAACTAGTTGTTGTATAGAGCTGCTATAGCATAGTCAAAATAAGTACCATAGAGACCGAAAACTAGAGTAACTAAACTTTATTAAATTATATGGAATATCATTTCTCTCTTCCATAATATAATACTATCCTAACCCATTATTTTACAATTTAAATTGAATTCTTTTCTTTTGTTGAATTTTGTCTAAAATTTAAAATTTTCAATTGAAAATGTCACAGTCATTCATATTAAAAGATTTATAATTCATAAAGTTTTTAACCGACTTCAAAAAGAAGGAGGTTATCAATTCGACTGTATGTTTTTTTTTTTTTTTTTTTTTTTTTTGTGTGTTTGTTACGCGATTACTCCGGCGATTGTGGACCGATTTTCAAAATTCTTTTTTTATTCGAAAGGAGATGCTTTCGGAGTGGTCCCATATTCACCAAGTCAAGATCTGATGATTAGATCCTGGAGAAATCGAGGGCAACCCTCAAATTTTATAGGCCCACATATAGTTTTTCGCAAATATTATGAAGTAATTTAAGTATTTGCGTATGGTAATCATAATCTCATGTAGCTGAGCTGATGATGGAAGGTACAACTCCTTAGCTGTAAGGAGTAGGCATCGACTGATTTAGTTTGTGTTCGCTTATCTCCGGAACTACAAGTCTGATTTAAGTCATCCTTTTTTTGTTATACTAGGTATCGTTCAACTGAGGGAACACTGTAAGTTTCATCAAAATCGGTTCAGTAGTTTTTGAGATAGGGAATTTTATTAGCTAATTTTGTACATGAGCGATGTTATTACCGGTGCTACGGATTACAAAATTGTAGTGTACATGTAAGAAAATTATGTACCTATTTGACAAGAATTTGGGTTGAATATTTAAACTAAAAAGAGTAAAATAAAAGCTTTTTAAAAAAAATGTAACCGCCTTCAAAACCAACCACTAAAAAGAGTAAAATAACCTACAAAATAACTTTTCTTTCGGAAGTCGGTGGCAAAAAAAGACAATGAAAAAAAAAGCCATCGACTTCCGAAAGAAAAGTTATTTTGTAGGTTATTTTACTCTTTTTAGTGGTTGGTTTTGAAGGCGGTTACATTTTTTTTAAAAAGCTTTTATCTCCAAACATCTGCGTGTCCATTAATCATTGCCTATGGCATGCAACGTTTTGATATTTTTTCAATCAATCAAAATAAATTAGTTTTATGTTTATCTTAAAATTTATTCTAGTGATTGGAGTTGCCATCTGTGAATAACTGATAAGGGCGAATAATAAAGTTAAAGTATTATCATAGGTTTTTACTATGATTTTGATATTAATAGCAACATAATGTGAAACATTATTATAAAGGATTCCAATAACAATAATAATTATTATTTTCAAACCTTGCATATCACAATTAATTTTAATCCGTGTTTTTACTAAATGAGGTTATTACAATTCGTAGTTTTTCAATAAACCTCGAGGAGGAGGAGCTCGTGGCTAAATAATTATAACCGCACAGGCCGATCTTCCGGGTTGGCGCCGCGCTTGGCGAGGTTGGTCTGTGGATGGATGACCATCTGTCATAGCGAGTTTCCTCCGTGCCTCGGAAAGCACGTAAAGCCGTTGGTCCCGGCTGTCATTTGTAGATCTTTGACAGTCGTTACTATTAGTCAGAAGCTCTAAAGTCTTACCATAGGGTATGTTATTGCCCAGTTGCTGGGTTGTGGAGGTCCGACAGGCAGTCGCTCCATGTAAAATACTGATATCCAGCTGATTCTAGTTTGACAGGAAGCCGACCCCAATACAGTTGGGAAAAAGCGCTACGCAGATGATGAGTTTTGCAATAAACCATTGCCTAAATACTTGGTTTATCGCAAAACCACGTTTTGTAATAACGTTGGTAAAGTGAAGAACAGGATTGGATACAGTCAGTATGACGTAGTTACCGACTTAAAACGCAGTCACCGTAAACTAGACGCAATAGGTACTTATAATTTAGAAACCTGTCACTAACTTAATCTTCAATGTTCGAGAGTCTTACTGAAGGCCCAAAATATTAAAGAAAACAAAGCACATCAATCATAATTCTCATTTTCACACGAAATAGTATTAACAAAGTTAAACTAAACACTCACCCTTCAGTTACCTTTCAAACAAATAACAGATATTTGAGGCGTGGTTTTGGGTCAATACCAAGAGTCTATCAGTCATCTCTTGCATTGACATAATGTGCACAAATAGATAAAATAAAAATGTCTAATTACAATGTTAAAATCACAGTTTTTTACAAGAATATAAATCTTTATCTGTCTGTTACTTAATTACGTCTAATCTCCAAATTAACTAGACAGATTTTAACTGATTTTCTCCATCTGCTTGATAGATAACCGCTAAGAGCGAGCCATGCCAACGAGACACCGCGACACGACAAAAACATGTCGCATCGCTTGAGGTCGTGAGCGGGACATAAACCCCGGGCTCAATACAAAAGCATTACGTACCAAGCTCCACAAATAAGGCTATCTCCAAACGATCATGGCGGAATAATCAGTCTCATCGTTTCTCAGTCTATTTTTAATACGAAAATCTTCTGATCTCTATTCCGAGCATGTTTGAAGGCTCTGTTCACCCCGCTACTCCCCACCCTGCCCCCCCTGGGCCTCGTCACCAATACCCTATGACAATAAAGTTATAAATCTCATACATTTTTATAACACAATTTCAAATAATTTATATGGTTTTTGTGATAGTTCTCCTCCTTTGAGATTCGTTTGATATTCTTGCGGCTTCGTATGTTTTAGTTGAGTTCGGGATATTGTGTGGGTTTCATTTGGAATGGTCTGTTTTTGATAGTTTTAATATATTTTTCTCTGATCTGAACCATTTGGTAGGTTGACTAGAAATGTTTGATTTGTACAATTTGCACAAACAGTGTCAAAATATCGAATTTTATCAAGATTGACAAATACTATTTTATAAGAAATGTCAACAAACCATATTCGTTCAGTAAATACCTGAAAGTACATAAAATATTTGTAAGTATCAGGATTCAATAATGTTTTCATACATTATACACATGATGTTTATTTTCTTCTCCTTATAGACAACTTGGTAAATATACTCAATGGAAACATATTGACGAATAATAATAACTTATTAAAATATTATGAATACGAAAGAGATGTTTACATATTTTGGTACTAGATTTTGCCCGCTGATTTTTTGAAATAAGTACAGCCGAAACTTATTTCTGGGATAAAAAATTATCTTTAATTTCACGCGGGTCGATTAGGCCTGTATGGTTTAGGTATAGTAAAAGTGCTCCCTCACTGAGAGCATTCGCAAGTAATGTTGTAACATTATAGATTCGACTTTGAGCATTACATTACAATACTACCTCCCTGACTGACGAACATTCGCGTCCATTTAGTACAGATTTGATACAAGGTATGCATTGTGACTCTCGATTGACTTCCGTCACTGATGAAATGTTCGAATCTGTTAGGTTACATTACAGGTGAGAATTTTGCAAAATCCTGTCATAAGCAGCACCTAAGAAAGTCTTGAAAAGAATACCTATGGAAAATTTGAGACATCGATAAACACCAAAAACAACCCCTTAGGGTTGGAATTTCGCAAAATACCTAAAATAGAACCCCTCTGCAAAATGTTTAAACCACTTGAACTTAGTGAGATTTCGTATCCTATGAGTCAGTGACCTTTCGCTTTTAATATAGATACGTACACAATATAGAATATTTTTTTAATAGCTCAATATTCTCTTTCAATTTTTAAGCCTGAATTTTCCCAAGTATCAATTTTAAATATTCGACCAGAACAGCCGCCTTGCGTAATCATGTTCGTTCATGGTTATTTTATGAACATTTTATTATAGCAATTGAATTAATTAATTTTGCTTTTCCCGTCTTTGTAATCTATAGTAATCGGAAACCTACACATTAATTAGATGGATAAAATTAGTTCGTCATTCGTACATTTTTTTTATGTGGTAAAATCATCAGATGAGTCCTCCCACCCCGGGCAGCGTATTTCCAAAGCCTATACTAGTTCAGTCACGAGGCAGACTCTAATTTTGTTTATGCATATTAATCAACAATACCTAATCTAGCTCAGTAAAAAAATAACTCAAATAGATTAGCTTTTGGCGAGACAATTTTTAAACATTAGGTACGAACAAAACCTAGTCAAGTAGAGGCTCACTAGCTATATGAGAAACCGAAATATTAACGTCTCCTGCCATTAAAAATCAATACGTATCAATTTCCTTAGTAATTAAGTTCAAGGAAACATCAACAAAGAAACAAAGCTCCTTCCAATTAGCAATATAACACAAAAATAAATGATATTTTCGCGTTTTTTCCATTTATTTCGCAACACTGTCCAAATGTTCAACATAATCTAACCATCGGCCCGAATTTACCCTGGGATGTTGATTGACTTGACAACATTGCCAGTGTCAACACAATTTGCATTGCCAACACCTTGCCGATCCGAAAATTTCAATATTTAGCTTTACGGCCTTCGAAAATATCGTTTTATTGACGTCCCTTGATTGGCTGCGTTATATTTAAAAAACGCGTTAGGTATATAAGATTCAAGCACGAGGAAGCTTATAAAATAACAATGTACTTGAAAGTACCTAGTTTATTTATACAGACTACTCAGAAAAGTTTTTGTATCAGTTTAAAGCTAGTGAAAAACAGATTTTCAGATAGCGTGGGCAGAAAGTAAGTTAAATAATTAATAGCGTCTTAATAAATAATTACCTATTTGAATAAAATACGGATGAATGAATTTGGTAATTAAATTATTTAATGCTCATAAACTATTTAATTTAATATTTAAATTCATTGTAAAAATACTTTTATTGCATTTTAATTATGAGAATGTATTTTGTTCACAGTAACAATTTACACAATTTCATCGTTTTTTCTTAATATATAAATTATTTAAATATTCCAAAATCAACTGAATCAAAAAAATAAAAATGGACATAACTAAATATTAAGTTTTGTAATAATTCAGTCTAAAGCTTGTCTGGTATACCTACCTATATCGAATTCCTACAGAATAGTAGTGAGTGCTTGAAATTTCTATTAGCCTCTACAATAGAGCGATAATAACATTGAACGTTAAGGTCGAGGACATCGACAGCATTTGAAGGCTTTTTGCTTATTATTTTGTGGAATAATTTCAATAGAAATTGCGATGTAAAAGATGAAACGGAAAAGTGGTAGGTATTCTATTTTTGAATTTATTAAATGTTACGTTTTGTTTTTAAAACGACTTGTGTTTAGCAGAAAACCATATAGGTAGGTTTTCTATTTCACTAAGTACTTAATTTTCTTTATAAAAATCTCAAATTTTTTCACTGTGCACAAAAATCCGTTTAAAAACGTGTTAATTGCCGTACGCACTAACTAAAGATTTTTTTTCTAAATTTCGAAAACGAAAGTCTGAATGAAATATTCGTAATTTTGAAAATATGTATATAACGTTGCTGCTTGAAGGTTTAAAGATGTTGTTAACGGTGAAGTACGCTTGCCTAGAAGTAACTTATTCACTTTTGTTTTAAAATTGTGGAACATTTACATATTTATTTATTGTTTCCATATTATTAAAAAAAAATCTCCAAATTACACCATCAAATTATTAGTTATAACCGCACTTTTATGAACCCACTGTAAATAACGACCTATAAAGAACTTACAAAAACACAAAAAAAAACAGATACCACTTTTTACCGCGCAAACTAAATCTGGTAACTTCCCAGAAGATATCAGAATCTATAAATAAACTAATTAAGGAGAACTTAGTCTGGCAGATAAGGCGTCGAACTTTGCGAAATGGTGCACAGCAAAAACAGGAAGCGTGGGAGAACAAAATGGCGGTCTAAGCTGACGCTCGAGCATTTTAAACGTTAATGATGAGCTTGTGTGAAAGCTATTTTAATAATAAACGGTACATAAATAGGAGAGTAAATAAATGAGTAATTTAGCGAATTTTATGTGTAGATTATAATAAAAATAGGAACGATTGGTTTGTCTTTTTTTATAGAATTTATTGGTTTGTCTATTTATTTTGTCTACCTGAAATGGCTATTCGCATATCTGTTGAGTTTTTATTTATTATGAGGTTTTAGATCATTCCATGTCATGTCATTGTACACGGTCATACCAGCCCCTTCATGATTTAATTAGTTAAAGAAAGGTATGCTTTATTAATTTTACAGAACTTGAAACAAAATTATATGGTTGTCGTCAGTTTGTTCGCGATTAAGTGTTATTATATTGAGTCAGGTCAAGAGTCCAATTGTAATGCAGATTTAATGACTTAGCCTTTTCCATAGAATCATAAAATCAGTTCATCAATGTTGAATTTCAGCTTGCAGTAAAAGTCGACCTCAATATAATTTCGGCGGAGTATGTTTTAACTCTTTCCCTTTGAAAGACATCCAATAACTCTATTCACACTCATGAATCAAATATCGAACTCAGAACTTCTATTCAAATGGAACATAACTCTTGTTCTGATACCTCCTTCCAACTCCACGAAAAACTTCAATGAAAGCCTCATAGTTGCGTCAAACAATTCTTTATCGCGTAACACAATTACAGCTTCGCAAATTCTATCGGCATCGCTAACCTCGTTTCGAGTTTGAGAGCATCGCCAGGAAATAAAAGATTCCTCTTACAAGAGAGTAATCCAAGAGCATGTGCTGCGAATGGCCAGCAAGATAAGGCAGCTAATTTATAGCGTTTCAATACCTCCGAGACGAAGATATAGTACAAACTGGAAGGATTATGTGGGTGAGTGTTGTTGGTGCTGTCTTTTTCAATGATCTTGAGTGCCTAGACAAACTTACATCCTTTTAATGGTGAAAGTTATCATAGAAATATGGAACGAAAAGCTACTGCACCTTTTTACCAAAATTCAAGGTTTTCATTTGTTCATGGCAATTTTGTTACGTACAAGACATACTGAAGGAACCGACTTGAAAAACAATCAGAAAAAAGCGTAAAATTACTTTTGTTTCGGAAGTTGGTGTGGTGTTTTTTATTTATCGAATTTTTGCCAGAGACTGGCAATGAAAAAAGCAACTGTAGTATTAAAATATATTTTATTTTATTTACCATATACTAAACTAAAAATAAAAAACACACACACATATTTTAATGAGTAATTTAGTGCGATAGTACATAACAATCTTAACAAAATTTCTTAATACTCTCTCTCAGAATTTTTATGTTTCACTTATATTTTCCCAATTACTGTATCCAGTAACCTTACATCTATGACCTAAGCCCAGAGGTCAGCATCTGTTGAGAATTTAGTTGTGCTCACGTGTTATTCTTTCTCAAGTTATATTTTGTGTCTAGAACGAGTCTTCTGCTTGTTTCGTTATTATATTATTTGCTTCTATACAGTGTGAAACCTATCTGTTTCTGTGTCGGACCTCCCGATATCATTACATTGAGTGGAACTAAATGAAATAAATATGTTTATTGTCCTGTGTCTAGACGTAGAGATAACAACGGAGGCGATAGACGGCGATCTGTCGCGTTCGGCATTGGTCGAGGCCATGCTGCAGGGCGAAACGGAATTTGAAGGGGTCGCCTCCTTCTGCGAAGCAGTCATGCTAGCGTAGGAGGAGGTGGTACGCCTGAGTGAGAGGACGATCCCTGGAGAGCGTCCAACTCACGACCCGGTCGCGGTACTAACGGGTACTCGTGGCTCTGAACAGGGCTATTGAAGGACACCGTGGATTTTAGTCAGTACAAATCCGACAGTCCCTCCTACGGTGCCCTGGGTGGGAGGACTCATTCGATGAATTTAAAACGTAAGAAAAACTATTTTGTCACGTTTCTTATTACTACATGGGGCAGTGGCTGAGCTATCGTCAGTTGCACTGTAAGAGTGGCGGGTTTGATTCTGGGACGGCACTAACATTTATGTGACCTCGTATAGGTAAGTAAGTATTTCGAGTTTGGTTGTAAGTGTGTATGAATTTCAAAATTTGCAAACTTTCCAATAATGTAAAAATAAAAATAAATCGATATCGTTTATACTCATTTATAGAAACTAGCACATTACAAGTCGTACAGAAAAGACGTAAAAGTGTCGATTGTTTTAGACACGTTTTCCTTACAGTGTCACTTTGACGATTGTATTAGGAATAGTCCTATTACACTCGTCAAAATGTCACTATAAGGAAAACTTGTCTGAATCAGTCGGCATTATTGCGTCTGCCTATTAAACGGTGCGTTGAAAATCCAGTCACATGTGCCGACTTACCATGCCACCTAACTAGGACGATCAAACACGACTGTCGCATTCATACGTCATACCTGCCTGTTGGTCTAGTGGTTAGTGACCCTGACTGCTACGCCGGGGGTCGTGGGTTCAATTCCCACCCAGGACAAATGTTTGCGTGATGAGCATGATCATTTGTTGCGTGTCTGGGTGTAATATATTATTATCTATAATATGTATGTATTTAGAAATATACATATAAGTATGTTTATGAGTTGTCGAGTAGCCATAACACAAGCTCTACTTAGCTTGAGGCTAGATGGCGTTGTGTGATAGTTGTAGAATATTTATTTATTTATACTATAGTTGAGTACCAGAAAGAGCACCGTCTTTTAACTGCTACGCAATCGCAATTAATTTCAAGTTCCCGCGACAATTGCTTAAGTTAGGACGCGGCTTTACTATTTATTTGTATAACACTCTATTAAGAACTGTCACAGCTTGTTAATTTACTTACAGTTTCGGCGAATCCGTCTTAATTTCGCCTGCCTCAAACAATTAAGTCCCCTACCGTCTTTAAAATATGGTTGTAATTTCCGTTTTCCGTTTATTTAAGAGCAATTACAAGTGAAATAAGTGAGTTATTATAATTTAGAATAGAGATTCGTTGGAAATTGTTTTTAATGGATGGTATATGTAATGGTCTTTTTAGGAATTAAATGTTTTTATTTTATAGGCACTTTTGCATAAATTACTTACTGTAAGTCTGAATTCAAACAGGGTGGCGAGTAATATATATAAATGGGCAACTCGCCACCCGACCATGGGTCATGGCCGGGTCGAAGGCGCCTTGTGTGCCACGCGCGCCTTAAAGAGCGTCAGCAAGATGACGGGGCCCCCTCTAGAGAGCCAAAGCCTGCCGGAGTTGCGGGACGGTCTCGTGACCCTGGAACGTAAAGGGCTATGAAGGTCACCGTGGATTTTAGACATATCATATCATATCCTGTCAGTGCGAGTTAATATAATACATGATATTACAATGGATCGTTTTCACCATAACATAATAGCTTTAAACTCAAACGATGAAAAACCGTTAATAGCCGTTTCAAAAACGTTCACGAGGCAGAGATGCCAACTATATTATTGTACCAACATTATAAAAACTAAGCAGCTGTATTTCATGTTGGTGGCTGTAATCTTTATGACCTAAACGCCAGAGAGTGGGATTAGCCTTAAATTTATGATACATTAGGGTGTGAGCAGACATGCTGGTTTTAGCAGTAGCGGTCAGCGATCATTTTTTTCGAAAAGTTAATACATGTTGTAATCTCGTATTGATATGTAACAATAGGATAGTGCCACCTTTACATGCTTGTTAAGTACAAGTCGTCAAATCAGTTCAAAGTCTACTTTTAAATCGAATGATTTTTAGATCCTTGAAGTTGTCTCTTGTGTATGTGTCTATATACAGGTGGTATAAATAAATGATTACTGCTCCAATATGTCATAGTAGGACGAACAGAAACTGGTCTTCCTCATCTCTGGTAAACGGTGAGAAAACGGCGGTTTAACTATATTAACGCTTGATTTCGGCGCCGTGTCTTAGTGTAGAGGTAATAAGAATCTTTTCGCTACGGTAGTAATTTTAGCGAGTACGCAGTTGGACTTTGTGTCGTGTTTAGTCGTTTGGTGTGCAGCACGAGTCATAAATCGCAATATGATTATGATTAACGCAACTCAGGCAAGCTCCTTTCTTGCATCCCTTATTTACAGTCATGTTATCACGATACAAAAAAAATATAAAATAATGTATTATTTGGGACATTTTTGGGGTGGGTGGGATCTACCTTTTAACGGTCCATTCCAGGAAACAGCACCATAGGCTACCTACCAAGTGCCAAATAGTTTTCGAGTGTATGTATGTATGTGTTTATATTTCTTTGGCACGCTCTGCAGCCTAAACGCCTTGATGGATTTTAACCTGATACTATGTTACGTTGGTGCTCAAATATCTTTCGTGAGCTCGTCCCAATTTAGGGCACATTTTATTGCTGCAACGCCGTTGTAAAGAACAAAAGACGCAACATTTTTAAAGTCACAGGTCTGAAAAGGCCCTAAGACCTCGGCAGCTTTGTTCTGTGCTGAACAACCTTTAGCCAGGGATTACGCTGAATAACGGTAGTCAACGGTCATGCCACGATAAGTGGTAAAGTAATTAGCAGTTTTGAGAGTTTCCAAATTGAAAGGTATCGCTTTGGTAATTAGTTGTCGGTTTTATTGCCCGGAAATAAGAGGTGTTTGTTGGGATTTGTTTGTGACTTTTGGCCAGTTTCACTAAAAGCGGGTGATACTTTACGACTGCCTAAATAAATTTCAGTCGAATTTGCAACTTTTTGGAGCGGAGCTTTTGTATTTAACGATAGTTTCGCGTTTGACCACTATATCGCCTAATAATGAGCGATGTGTGAAGTAACCTATTAACCTAATAATTAATTTATCGCTGATCGCTATACTGTTGGGGTCTTGAAGACCCCAACAGTATAGCGATCAGGAAACACAGACGCAAGGAATAATTCCACTCCTTAGCTGTGCGTACAATAAAAGTATTGGGAAAACGCTTTGCAAGTGCCGGAGGGTCGCAAGACGATCTCCGGCCACCGTAGGCGCGGGCATGCGGACAGCGAGTAAGGGGCAACTCGCTGTCCGACCATGGACCATGCCCGGGTCGACGGCGCGTCGTGTTCCACGCGCGCCTCAAAGAGCTGTCAGCAAAAAATGACGGGGCCCCCTCTCAGAGGGCCAAAGCCTGCCGGGGTCGCGGGATTTATTTCTATTACCGTGACCCCGGAACATAAAGGGCTACTGAAGGACACCGTGGATTTTAGTCAGTACAAGTCTGACAGTACCTCCCGCCCTGCCCGGGGTTGGAGGTCTCATTTGATGATTTTACCACGATAAAAAAAAAAAAAAGTGCCGGAGGGTAGTCCACCACGTAACGATGGCGTATTGCCGTACGTCTTGTAGTCCGAAGATGCAGCGTAATGAAAGAATAGGCTTTTATTTTGGTAAATATAATCAAAGGTGAATGACAGAGGTGATGAAAATTCGAGGTGAGCAAGACCCTTACTACATAATAATTGTCCATTGTCTTCTTGTTCGTCATGCCGATGATTCCTTGGAATTAGAGAAGCTTCGTTCATGTCCATGGTAAAATAGATACTCCTTTGAGTATATTTCGCTATAAAAAAATCTCTAATACAGAAACTCAATCTTTATGTTATAATAGTCCTAAAATAATAATCGTAAACGATTTAGATAAAGTTTTAAACTTCAATGACTCTATCATAATTATGTAAGTAATATCTCCCAAAATTAATTAAAATATTTCCTCATACCGCACACCAAAAACCGGCCCCTCTCAGAAAAGTAATCGCCAATATACAAAAACAAAAAAGAAATTACATCGTAAACCAAAGGCATAAACTGTGAAGCACACCTCCTAACGAAAATATTCCAATGACGAGGGAAAATTTATTGAGCTGTAGAGTGTAGAGATGAATAGTGATTTTGCCGAATACCGAATCGGCTGGGCTCTGATTTTGTCGAATGCCGAATATCTAGCGGCAGAATATTCGGCTTCACTCAAAATGTTTTGCGGGTAATAGGTTCCGACCTGAAATGCGCGCGGTAATTACCCCGTGGGCATATCTTGTTTCATATGCGAATAGGTCGTGGCATAACACGTGTTGTGTATTGTATTTAGTAAGAGTGAAAGATTGTTCAGAATATCCCTAGTGCCGTGAAAACCTTTGGATAGCTCAATACCATTATTATGATTAAAATCACACATTTTATTCGTTTTTTTCCATGACTAGTATTTGACCTTTAGTTTACAATATTCGGCCAAAATATCGAATATTAAGACGTCTATTCGGTATTCGGCCTACTTGGCTATTTTTTATATACAAACGGGTCGAATACCGAATAGATGCCGAATATTCGTGGCATACTATGAAGAATGTTCTACTGTAGAGAATTAAGTAGACCCCGTATAATCTCTGGCAAACTTACCTACAGTATGTATAGGGAGAATCGATAATGCAAATTTTATGTAAAGAGACTGTGAGAGGGCAAATTTCAGTAGGGGAGCGCCAGCCGATCCAATCAGGGAATCTTAATAATATGTATCGAATGTTTAGTTTTCGCAGGTTTACATTTGCCCCTACCATGTGAGATTTCTCGTTGATGAATATTATTGTATGATTTAATAGCTATGATTTAGTGTGATGCCTTCTTGGTTTAGTATATTTATATAAATGGTTGAGCTGAATGGTGCTGATATATGTGTCATGTTCGTGAACGGGCGCTGTCAGTTGAGACTGGTCATCTCTTGGCTGCCACGGTCTATCTAATTATTAGTAACTTTATTGTTTGAGTTGTTCTTTTTATATTACTATGGACACTAATAACATGCAACATCGTTCTCAACATAATGCACCACCTGAGATGATGAATGATATAACAAAAGTTTTGTAATGATTTTGGCTATTGAAAAAGAGTGTCCATGGAGTTTCTTGCTCATTCTTCTCCATAGAGATCTACGCTTTGGAATGAGCACCTACGGTACTTTCACAGTTTTTATGTCTTGTGACTGGGGACTTTAGCAACCAGAACTATTTTGTACTAGTTTTATTTATATGTCTTTTGACAAGTCATATGTCTTGTTGACAGTTCAAAAGTGGCCGGTAATGGCCTAATTGAAATAAACGCTTTGATTTTGATTTTGATTTTATAAGATCTGTTGTGGAATGAGAGAGAGATCTTCAGATCGATTCCCAAGTTGAGTAAACTGCCATTTACTTTGGTAGTTCTCAGTAGCAGAAAGAAAATAATACCTTTGCCTAATACTCTGACAATGACCTACATTCAATAGGATGTTACGATAAGATTTGAGTAGTGCTTATTTTCATGATATTGATACTTGTCTAAAGGCGCCCCCTCATCGGGAGCATTCGCGTGTAACGTAACATCAAAGTGCGCATTGTGATGCTCGATTGTCTTCCGTCACTGATGAAATGTTCGAATCTGTAACGTTACATTACAGGTGAATGATCGCGGTAAGGCAGCGCCTTTATAGATCTAACATTATTTTGTTTTAGAGTTTTGACAATAATTGTCCTTTTATAAATATTTTATTGCTTTAGTCATAATCGTGCTAAATAACTAAATATTGCTATTATGAAAAATTGTGTGAACAAAAACTGAAAGCAAAGACATCGATTAGCAATTGCGAATTTCTTTTGCGATATGCTGATTCTCAAGCCTGCACACCCAACACACTTAGTACAGTGTAAGGAAAAAACAACACAGTTAAAAGAAGATAAAGGGAAATAAACTTAATTGGTTCACATAATAGAGTTCCAAATGAATTAAAATCGAACAGTTGGTAAATTATTGCAGTGGATCAACCCACTCTAATTGTAATTGTCTATTGAAATGAGATGTGGGAGGTTTGATAATTGTTTGTTTTACAGCATTTCAATTAACGTAGTAACTACTCTCGTGAATAATTGCCATATCTCAGAAAAATATCAAAAGTATTTGTTATTATTCTGAGATATTGCAATTATTCACGACAGAAATTAGATTTCTGAGATAACTATGGCACTTATTCACGAGAAAATTGAACCTAGAAACTGGAACTAGACTAGACCATTCATGGACTTGAAATGACTGTTCTTATTTATATCTTTATTTCGTCATTATTACAAACGTTATAATAGGTAAGGCACAATAAAGGACCCTGAAGGAAGAAGAAGAAAGACAGCAAGAATTAGTACAATAGAAATAATATTTACGAAAAAAAACTAATAAATATGATGCAAGTCTGGTAGCGAGATCAGTAGGTCTAAAAATACTACTCTAGCAGCATCACAATGTGCATTGCGAGAAAATATGTAAAGTGGAATACTCTACAATATTATATTGTTCATGCAATAGAATAGATAATTGATAGAGAACAATTTTATCTCAATTTAATATTAAGCTGGATTAAGTTTTTCGTTTAGTAATAATTTCTTGTACGGGAAGTCATTCCCCGCTTTTTCTCGTCGAAACATTTTATAATTGACTGTTTACTACTTTCGCTTTATTGGTAAAACTATAATATTTGGGGCCTGCAACAATTCTAATAATTAATTATTCGTGAAAATTTTAACCCCTTTGTAACAATTGTTTGTTCATTGAAATCGAATCTCTGTGAACATGTATTAGTGAACCGTGTATTACCAAAATCTGTTAGTTTGTGGAATGAAAATACCAGGAATATTATTTTGTTTGCAGAATTAGATCCAACGTATGTTAATTAATTATATTAAGCTGGTTGTAAAAGCCTTTTAAATTCAGTCGTGCTATCGGAATCACTGCAACTAGTTTTACTTGAAAAGGCCTTTCTAGGTAACCACGATTAAGCTGAAGCTATGTTGTCGCCATATTGTAATAGCATATATGTTTCCATGCTTGCTGCATGCTCTGTAATAAATAATAATCTTAATTAAGAAAATATTATTCACAAGATAATAATGTTTATGAATAACTTGCGTCCACCGGTAGGTTGGTCCCTGTCTCGGGACAGTATAATTTTTTTTAAATATTTATTTATTTATTTAAACTTTCACATACAACTGTGGTACATAAGGCGGACTTAATGCCGCAAGGCATTATCTACCAGTCAACCTTTGGGTCAAATGGAGAAGAAGCTGGAATAGGTGCAACCGTAAAATACGAAACAATTAAAACTACTAAATCTATCTATAAATATATGTTCAAAATGTGAATAAATAGAAAATAATAGACATTTTTGAAAATTAATTTGCTCTTTTTGCTATTTCTCAAGTTGATGTTCATCCTCGATCCCCTCCGAGTCAGCCAGACACTTAATTCATGGTGACGTTAACAAACAATAGAAAACTTTCAACTTAAACTTGATTTGAGAATAAAATAATAGATGACGTTCTATACATATAGACATCACAAGAAGAACTTATGTAATGGGAAATGAACTGACATGTGGTGCGCATTTGTTGCCATATTATTAGATGATGGCCAAACGCAAAAAGGTGATCAAAAAGAAAGAAGTCAAGCCTGATTGCCCTCGAGTTGAGTTCGAGTCGAGTTCCCATAGTAAGTCCCTCGATTAATATATGTAAACGTGGGCGTAACACATTGAATAATGTTTGTGTACGTTTGTTCTGAGGGCATATCAATATCCTCCGTCAGCCCTTTGGCATAGTTCGCCGAGCGGAAAGGTCGCTGGGTCCGTACATTAACTGTTGCGATGTTTAACATTCCTGCTTCGGTTTGGGTGTCAAGGATTTGTGTTCTGCTTGGGTCACGGAAATATTCACGAATCTAGGATTTTATAGCAGTAACACACGTATTTACAGAAAGTCAAGACTATCTTTATCTAGAAGATGGATCATTCATGAGTAGAAACTACACCTAATATTCCCGCCGGTCAATTGTGTCCTGAGAGACCTTTTTTTAATCATCGTAAAATTATCAAATGAGTCCTCCTTCCAGGGAAGAGCGCGAAGGACCGTCAGACTCGTACTTACTAAAATCCCCGGTGTCCTTCAATAGTCCTTTACGTTCCGGGGACCCGATACTTCGTAAGCCCCGTGACCGTCTTGTGAGCCCTGGGTGGAGTTAAGGGATCGTGAGATTTGACTGACTGAAATCAACCAGTTTGTTCTGTTGCAGTTTTAATTTACGTGTAAATGATTAATTCTCATTCCTCATTCATTCCTTTCTTACTAATATTATAAAAATGCGAAAGTTGGGATGTTTGGATTGATGTATGTTTGCAATTCACAGAGACATCTACTATTATTGTTGTCACTTTTTTTCTCAGTAGTATGACAATACCTGGGACAATTAACAAACTCCACGGGATGAAACTGCTGGAAACAGATAATGTGTAATGTCTATTAAATGTTTTCTGTGAATTAATTAGCTCATAAATATTTCAGCAAAAACATAATATTTTCGTTACTATATTTAGCTATGAAAATATTATGTTTTAAGCGAAAAGAGGAGAGAATATCATCCTAGACTTTCAATAACATGATACTCATGTAACACAGTTCGTGTTCACATACCACCAAACAAGTTTATTTAGCGAACCACTCAATGTAAACTAACTTATACCAACGGAATCTTAGTTATAACTTTACGACACGTAACTGTGTGTTATTGGGTTAGGGCGTGTCAAATTGGTCCTAACTCGGGGCCAAACTTGAGACTTCGCATTTGACAGAAGTGAATTTGTAACTCCACTTGCCCCTTGGCGATGAGTTGTGAATGTAGGTTGATTGTGCATACAGCCTTACAGTCCATAGCGTTTCACTGCTCCAGGATTCCGTATAGAATTTATTGGTAGTTTGTAATGTCCTTAAGTATTGTCTGCAGTGCTCCGTATTTTCATCAAAATTGAAGAACATGATTGTTAAACACTTTTTTGAACTATCACGGTTTGCTTGTAAATTTAAGATGTTACTTACGTGATTAAACAAATATTTAGTCACGGAAGACATCCCGGAAGTGACATTTTAAGTGTATGTTGACGGTGGTCGAAATACGTCGATGAACTTTGTGCTAAAATAAATAGATTCGTTTTCGCCCTTAAAAAAGTTAAAAACGAGACTACCAGAGAAACTGCTTTGATGGTATACCATGCTTATGTTTGCTCCATCATCAGATACGGTATCATTATCTGGGGGAACTCTACTGAGGTAGCAAGAGTTCTAATAGCACAAAAAAAATGCATACGCTCCATTTACAATATGGATTGGACTGATTCTTGCAGACCAGTATTTAAATCGCGCAACCTTCTCACAGTTCCTTGTATATATATTTATGAAATCGCAAAATTTGTCAAAACTAATTTTTCCCTTTTTGAACCAAAAACAATAATAATAATAAACGTACAGTTGCACAGTTCTTATTAAAAATGCCGGTTCCTAGGATTGAACTGTTCAGACGTAATTGTGTTTATATGGCTCCTCTTATTTTTAACTCTTTACCAAATGATATAACTGAACTTCCTTATAAAAAATTTTGCATAGTTTTAAAGAAATGGCTCATTACACATAGTTTTTATTCCTTAGCTGAGTTTCTCAAAAAATCCAATTGTAAATCCTATCACTATCGTAATGCATTATAAGTTATAACTAATTCGATTCTCGTAAGTTCTATTTTGATGTTATGTTTTTACACATTTTTATATTTTATTTTAAGTTATGTTTTCAAATTTTTATTTGTATGTTGCCAAGCAGTAAAATACTTATTATTTCGTGTAGATTAAATAAAACGTAGACTAAGTTAATTTTATGTAGTTACCAAATAATGTGTAGGTAACCTATATGTAATAATGTTTGCATGCCATTTTTATGGCGAAATGTGCTTGATCTTATATTTAATTTTACCATCTTTGTACTTGTACCACATTTAAAGCAAATAAATAAATTTGATTTGAAATATAGTTTCGGTATTACTTTTCATTATCTTTTTAAAATATCCAGCTACTGAAAATGAAATATCGCTAACATTTTAAATAAATAACCAGAAAAATAATAGAGAGCGTAGGTTTTCATCGGATTGACATTCCATCCCAATATTTTTAGATTGGCCTTCGTTTATAAAAACTATAGTCGTAATAACTATTTCGCAAAATTCAATCAAACTCGAATCAATTAAATTGATAGTGCGTTTGGATTGAATGATCGCGGATCTCTAAAAGCATTCCACCACGATATCCATATTTAGGGAACACAAGAGGCGCCTGATTCTGAAACTTCTCGATTTAATTTATACACTTGTTTGGTTTTACTCTTATCGAGTGCGGGGACCAAGTTTGTGGGAATCAGGAGAAATTACCGACGCCATTGTGAGTGCGCACACGGAAAAGTTCTGGAGTCGGAATGATCAAGTTCTGAATAGGACTGTATTTTAGATATTCGATATTCCAATACTCTGAGAATTTTGTAGTACTTAAAGATACCATCGGAGTGGAAGTTTAGTTATGAGGATATTTTTGAGCAGTTGAGTTTTATTGGCTTTTTATTTTGTGTTCGACGGTTTTGTTTATTGAACTGAAGCGATGTAAGTGTTTGTTATTTATTTTTGTTTCTGTATCGCTTGTTGAAGATGACAATGAAGAAAGTACATCAGAGTTTTATCTACCTAAGTCAAAATAAGTTATTTATAAGACGTAGGTCAATTTTGAATTGTCAAAAATAACTCTTAAAGTTATTATTAACATTATAAGTATTCGTACCGCTTCGATATGACAGCTCGTTAGTCGTCACTACTTAATTGAGATTACACAACTATCAAAAATATGAAATCAAAATACTACAATCTTGTAAAACATCTTCCCCCAATTACCTATTTAGAAGTTTACAAGTAATAGGAAGTTAACAACTTATCAAAATTGACTATTGAAGTGAAACAATTGAACCACCAAAACCTAGAAAATTATTCAAAACATCTACAACAGTAGTTGTACTAAACAAACTATTCGTTAAATAGTTTTCGATGGAACTTTCCTTTAACCAAACTCAAAACGTTGCTGTTTAGCATTAAAGTGGAAATCCAAAATCCCTTAAGCCGTGTTAGCGATTTACAATCTTGTTAATGCAAATCTGCTGGCATGAAACTGACACTTAAGCCTAGTGTTATAAGGTTGATATTGCCGGTATATCTAACATTGTTTTACAGCGAATCCAAGTGGCAACTTTATTTTCAAGCGACAATTGCCCAACTACGTTTTGCCAACTAATTGTTGAGATTACAGTTCACTTCGCTTAGTAACTTGGCGTTTAGATATTCGGATTTAATCTTGTTTAGGCTTTCTGCTTTACTAGTTCAGTTTCATGGGTGAGCTGTATGGTTCCTGGCACTTCTGTGTAAAGTCTGCGGTGTACCTAGGTGATATAAAGTTTACGTACAAGTTGTGTTCTGAAAATGAGAAATTGGGTAGCTTGTCTTTGGGTTTCAATGATTTCGTGTTATCTGAGGAAATAGTTTACCTTATTCTAATTTTGATTGTATCGCTTAGACGGCTTGACATAATTGTTCTGTACACAAACCATGTACCATAGTGCAAGTTGGTGGATATAATATTTTTGATTTTAAAATTCGACGCGCATGCACTTATTGCGATGTTTTAATTCGTCATTTTGAGATCAGTGGTGATGAAACAAACTACACCAAGTAATGCATCAGGTTATCTATACAGGTTACAAAATCACCCAGCCAAAATGATGTTATTGTAATCTTTGTAAAAGTCATTAATTTGGTCTATAATAATATAGCATCGTATTTGTAAGCTATTATGAAATGCCACCTTCCTTTTTACTCTGCTGCATGTTAACATATACAACATATTAAATCCTACTGCTCTATTTAATCAACATCCACCTCTCCAACAGTTATATTTTCCAAAACAAGAAGGACGTCTGTCCACTGCAGTGTATGTGCACATCGCTTTGAATCTACTGTTATGGTGTTAGCCGTCTTAACGTCAGAAACCTGCTCTCCTGTAACGCAAGCTTCATTATTCATTCAATGTTCGCCACTCCGTTCAAGCTTTGCTTGTTTTAGAAGCGTCCATTATAAAGTCCTTTTACACTTACTTTACGTACCTACAACAATTAGGTTTTATTAAGGCTTCTATCGCTGTCAAGTCATGTTATAGTGAAGTGTAATTTATTTTCCAGGAAATAAAGTTGCTATTAGTCTGCAGTCTTTAAACAATTATGTTAGAAGTATGTCTTTAGAGCTGTTTTATCATTTCATACACTAGTATGTCAACCAGTCCTACCAAGGCCTAACGATTTCCCGATTGTGGAGTTCCGATAGGCAGTCGCTCCTTGTAAAATACTGATGTTCAGCGGCATCTAGTTCGACTGGAAGCCGACCCCAATATAGTCGGGAAAAGGATAGGGAAATGATGAATAGGTATGTCAAATAAATAAAAATAAACACTAGTTTGATTAAGTTTTTACTTTGCATTCGGCATAAACAAGAAGTGTAAAAAAGGAATCATAAGGGAAACAAATAATATGGCGTGTAAAACTAATCCGGTAAATGAGTGACCCACTCGAGTGATAATTATTGGCAAATCGCATCGCAAGTAGCACCTAGTCACCGGAATTCATGAACGAATCGTAATACCATACTATTCAAACAGGATTTCATTTCAGAGAGCATAACACATTATTTTAATTACAAGAATATTTAGTTAAGTACAAACAAACATTTTCAGAGTAGTTCAAATGAAAACCGGCAACATTTAATACTTGCATAAAGATATTTCTATGAAGATGGAGTATAAAGGCAAGCCAGACGGTAATGCCGTTGATGGTGTAAAACAAATTAAAATGCATTCTTGCTGCAGTAATAAATAACTTCACGGACCATTGGGGCGCGGGATTACGTGTGAAAGGTTTTTGCAAATTAGTTTTTTTTTTGTTTGATAAATTACAATTTAGTTAATGCAGTGTTAGTGAACATTTGAAAGTGATTAATGTTTAAAATATTAAGACAAGTCACTTTCAAATTACTTTTATTTGAATCAAAAAGTAATTTGGCATCATCTAAATTTTATTTTATATCTTGAATTTAATTTGTACTGGTTCTCAACAAAGAAACTTAATATGAAATTTAAATAAACTTGTTGCTATTTTAATTCATTTTGATTTTCTTGTTTTCAGTGAAAAGAAATCAGTCCAATGTGTCAAAAATACGTTATAGATAAATAATTAATTTAAATTTATGCGGCCAATTTATAGAATCATCACAATTTACAGATTAATTTATTTTGTCAGATATTTTTATTGCTTATAGGGATTTTTATTTTCAACCAACTTCAAAAAGGAGGAGGGTGAGGAGTGAGTTCAATTCGGATGTTTTATTCGACAAATCGAAATAGGAGGATATGAAAGGTAATCTGTCTTAACAAGTCAGAGCTCAATGCAATAATATATTTAAGAAGATCGAATGGAAATCATTGACACGACGAAGAAGAAGTAGTAATGAGGTGAAGTGATGCGGATCCAGAACAATGTTAATAAGACCCAGTATTTTAAAAGTAGTCACAAAAAAAACAAGGAGCACATTATTTTCCAAGTCTCTCATTGCGTGCATACACAGAGTCAGAGTGTGATATTAGTCGCGAGCCGGTCTCATCGCGCGCTTCACGTGACGCGGCGATACCGTCAACACTCTCGAGCACGATGTGCAGCCGTAGGGATGCGACAAAGTCGATAGAACGTGATTTGTTTTATTTTTCCAGTAACAATTTTGAGACAGGATTTGTGCATGGCTGTTGGTATTTGTTCATCCCCCTATCACACATGAGAATTAAAAATAACTGATGCAAGTTTTTTAATTAGTTACGAATACGTTTGCTTTATTTTTGGAACATGATTGTTACACTTTTTTTTTTACTTGGTTAAATCATCAGATGAGTCCTCCCATCCCGGGCAGGGCGGGTGGGACTGTCAGACTTGTACTGACTAAAATCCTCGGTGTCCTTAAATAACCCTTTATGTTCCGGGTCACGGTGATAGTTTATGTCTCGTTACCGACATTTTCCACATCATCAATTAGTTTCTTTTTAGCGTTGCTTTTTTGACTCTATTCAGGAAAATGAACAAACTCCTTACATTTGCCAGAATCCGGTACTTATTTAGTACCATACAAATAAACCACTAATTATACGTTAAAAGCTGTTTGCAATTTATTAATATCTTTATATTTTACTTAGATTTGAATTTATTTTTTTACTAAATTGATGATGGATCTCTGTCCCTAGCGATTGGATTTCCTTGTTTTCTAAATACATCATTCTTTGCTTGGCACAACTAATATATTTGTTATTTAAAACAAGGATGCATAAATACTCTTGTCGGTCATTTTTTTTGCCCACGTTACACTTTGGCATTATGAAAATAAACACATTATCTACAGTGACAGTGTGAAAATAAACATCCCCCTCTGAGTTTATCGATAAAGTCCGGCACAGCACTAGCAGCCGCGCTCAAGGTAAGTGTCGGGGGCTATCGCGACGGATCGCTCTAAGCTCTACTCCGAACAACAGTCAGAGATCTGATTACAAAGAGGGGCACTTCAAGCAGACCATCCATTTACCTTTTATTCTTTGCTTTTTCATTTCATTTTGGTGTCATGCTTTATAAATGGTGTATCGTGTGTTGTTGGGTGTGAGTTCAAGTTGGATCTTGAGGTTTTTTCTATTACGTATTGTGATCAGAGAATATTCTAGAATATGAAGTGTGGATTGCAGCAGGTTCTGTATATTATGTAAAGGTACCTACGCGAGTTACAAATAAAGCGCAAATAAGTGACTATGCAATTAAATTCGATTTCAATTCTTATACAAATGGCATGTATGACAGACGTGACGAGTCGAATTAATTAATTATTTGAAATCTATCATCATAGCTGTCAAAATTAAAATTCGAATTCAAAATGACGTGAGTGGGTAGACAATAAAGAAAAAAAAGAGAAAATAAAAAAATAAATGTTACAGTTCATTATTTTGCTTTATCATCAGTCAATTACCGTAACTGGGCGGAAGTCACAACAGACAGGAAATCTGAAAAACTTCCCTGTAACAAAAAATTCTGGAAAGCCGAAATTTCACTAACCAACTCAATATTTATTAAGATCAGTTTTAAAAAATAAATGATCAATTCGCAAATTGGGAATTCGATATCAGGAGTTGGAATTTTTGGTTGTTAAATTTTTCCGAAGGCTATTTTTAATGATTAATTTATGATAAAATTCGAATTTCTCTGTAAGGAAAACAATGAAATTATCTTCTAACTTTACTTAGGTAAATCAGCTAACTTCTAAAGTTTCTATTCTATTATATATATATACAGGGTGAATTTTTCAACTGGCCGTGGATGGCTACTTTCGAAACTATGAGGAATATCGAAAAACGTTGAAAGGAGTCTCGAGGCCGATTTTGACGAAAACTAAAACTGCATCATTGGATTTTTGAAAAATCAAAAATCCTGGTCAGGAATCGAACACGCTGATTTTGGAAAAAAAATCACACCCTGTATTATTACACCGTTCGATAGTGTTGCTAATAAGGATCAAATTCTGGGAAGTCATCATATACGGCAAACTTAAGGAAATTGCTGATTTTTATGAAATTGCTATTTTTCCATGTTACTTTACATCTACTGAGCCATAATTTATTCGAAATTATAAAGTTTAATTGTTTTCAATGTGTCACTGAATTTGCCGTTTCAACCCACTCCCACACCCAATCCCACTGTACTTAGCAATACAACATTATTGAGTTGAACTAAAAATAGCAATATTTTAAAGAAGAAAAGGTAACTTATGTTTCAAATACAGTCTTTGCTTTGAAGATAAATCAGTTTTTTGTAATTGTACGTTTTCCTTAAGTTTGCCGTATATGATTACTTCCCAGAATTTGATCCTTATTAGCAACACTATCGAACGGTGTAATAATACAGGGTGTGATTTTTTTTCCAAAATCAGCGGGTTCGATTCCTGACCAGGATTTTTGATTTTTCGAAAATCCAATGATGCAGTTTTAGTTTTCGTCAATATCGGCTTAGAGACTCCCTTCAACGTTTTTCGATATTCCTCATAGTTTCAAAAGTAGCCATCCACGCCTAGTTGAAAAATTCACCCTGTATATATTCCTAAAGTCATTTAAATGACGTCAAAATGAAATGATAGGATCATTATTAAAACCCTTTTAATTCCAAGCCCTCGAATAGCAAAACATACAAAAAAACAAAACACTCTCGGCATATAACAAGAACGATATTTAATTTTGTGCAGCGGTTATGTAGGCCCCTAAGGCTTCACGAAGCTCTCCGTACCACGATACCGCGGAATGTGAAACAACGTGTGCGGAGAATAGAAAAGAGGTTAACCCGAACGTGTGAAAGGATTTCGACCGAACAAATTTTTATTGAGGGTTTTGAAATAGGAACGATATGTGGATTCTGTGTAATTTTGATTGGGTTAAATATTTTTACTAAAATTTTATGCGTGAAAAAAGTCTTAAAAAGGAAATTACAAACTTGTGTCTGTTGCATTTTTAAGTCAACGCGCTGGACAGATTTCGATTTAATTAACTGTCAGACTAAAACTTATGTAGGGAAATAAATGAAATTTTAGTATGTTCTCTTTATCACAGCATGATATTCTTGGAACAACTTATTCTACTAAAGTATCACACACGAGCACAGCCAATTGCTAGTATTTTTTAAATTAACAAAAGAGTCCTCCCGCTCTACTTGGAACGAAAGGGGCTGTCGGACTGTTACGGAGTAAAACATTTTTAAGACGGCCCCACGAGAAAAATGCTACCTTATGAATAGATGTAATGAGAAAGCAATTAAATTACTAAGGTCACATTAATCCACTTCAAAAAGAACCAAAAAAACAGTGCCAACATCCCAAAAAAATACACCAACCAAAAAGAAAATATACGACAGCGACGACGCAATAAATAAAATCTATCATCTCCAAATACTTTCCGGGTTTCATGTACGGCAATTTGGCTGAAATATGTTTCATAAGCGCGGGACCTGGTGAGAGAAACAAAACTGATAGAGCGTGTTTTTATTAGTAGTCGTGAGGAGAATTCGCTATGGAACTGCATGTTGCAGACTTTTTGTGGCTTGGCCGTACAGGTTTCGCAAATTGTACCGCATGAGAGAATGGAAGTTGACAAGGGGAAACTTTAATTGAATTTAATAGTCGCACTGGCTTTTATTTTTGGGTTTGTTAGAAGACCTAATTATTTTGGATATGGAATTGACTTTTAGGAAGTCACATAAGAACAGAAAACCCTGACGTTTTGCGTCAAACCGGGTTATGAAAAAACTAATTAGAAGAGGACACAAACATCTTCCTTGTGGGATTCCATTAACGGAGAGACATTAATTTATTAAGTAAATACTTGTCTAGAATGTTTCGATTTTTAAGGACTGAAAGCAGAATGATAGAAAAATCTTGATAAATATTTAGACTTTAAAAAAATATTTATTTACAACCCCAACATAAAATTGTTCAACAATAACATCTTATTAACCTAAAGTAATAACTCGACTTCTAACAGGCCTCACGAACTTAGTATAATTCGTTTTGACTCTAGAAATAATTGGTTTGTATTTGAACTGTACTTGTTTAGTCGTTGTAATCACTTTTCCTCCCTCAGTAGTCTCTGAGACGAAGTTATCATAGTTCTGCATATTATGCCCTTTCTTGTTGAACCCTGATTGCTCCGCCATCTTCCTTAGCCATACTTCGAAGTTTGATAGCTTCATACTCGTCTTTTTCAAGGGTATATTGTATTTCTTTGACTTTCCTTTCTTCGCTACATGAGGCCTAGAATGGTGTTTTGAATTCACACTCTGTATATCTACTTTAACTTTGTATACAATACCCAAGTTCTCTTGCATCGCCACTGCTTGGATTTGGTCGAAGTATTTTTGAAATTGTGTGTTTGCATCGTAGCCTTGCAGTTCGAATGATTTTGGTATTTCTTTGAAATGTGTTCCGATTTTTGAGTCGTGGAGATCTGGAAGAAAGTAGAACGAGGTGATTAGTTTTAGTAAATTCTTTGATTTGATGTACTGTTTAGTTTTTCTACCCATTTTTGTATATTGTAATGTTTTAAAACATCGAATGAGCTCTCCGGCCCTAGGTGGAGCATAAGCGATATTTGATTTCGATGTTGTAATTACTACTTTTAAGTCTTATACTGTTAATTTTCCTATTTCCGTTGACCAAGTTACTGTTTATAAGAACATGCATTATCAGACAAAGTACTTGGAACCTATCGATGTTTTCTTTCACTTTTTATGAGATTGCTGTTGATAAGATAATTTTCACAAATTAAAAAACTACAAAATTACTCACTTTCAATATATTCCTGAGCGTTTATCAAACTTAAAGTTAGCACGACAACAAATAATTCTATTTTACTTCTATGCCCCATCTTGTACCGAGTCCAGTGATGCACACACTAAAGATTGTCAGCACAGATGGCTTATATCCATCGAGATAAGATTTTTTAACAAAAAGTAGTGAAAATCCGCAAACATTCGCACTTGCCGCGGCGCTAAGCCTATTAACCCTGCTTACGATGACGTGGTATTTGAAGCCAGGTGTTTCAAAAGATTAGGGTTTTGTTGGCCGAATAATGAATGCTTGGAAAAACGGATTGTGGTATTTGTTTATTGTTGAAAATGTAAGCGTTTAAGTTGTTACTAGTGTTGTCCTAGAAAAATGGAATATCACTGTCTTCTGTCTGTAATTTAACTTTATCATATTGTTTTGTTTGATTATTGAGTTTTTTTTCTTACACCATTTTTTTTTAATTATGACTTTAACACATAGATTTTAGATATTTAAGATGTTTATCGAAAACATCGCTTTATTTTCTTTCTGTTTTTATGTAATCGACAAGGAATTTATGTTAAACTTATTGAGGGTCAGTTGTTTGATCATTACTTAAACTAACAATTAGTTGAAATCCCTTACAATTTTTAGCCATTTATAATGTGGTGAAGCATATTATAAAACATTTTAAAAAATCGTGGGATATTTGTACTCAAGTTGAACTCGGGTACACCAACTCTTGTATTAGAACCTAGTACTTTTAGCTACAAACATGAACTTGGCACCATTCCTAGAAGCCATACAGATTATATTCTGAGCCATAAAGCTTACCATAGTGATACATGCTTACACTGTTTAAGACAGGTTGCTAATTGCAGTCTACAAACAACAACTCAACAACTGGGAAACCTGGAGTTGGGTTCTGTATAATTATATTATAGCAATATTTATACTACATATATGGACTTGCGGATGTTTTGAAAGATTTCCTTAGTATAGAAAATTGGATTAAATTTTCTTGACAGAGTACAAAAATTTGAATAACATGGCGCGTAAACCATGGTTTTCAAATCAAATTGTTTATTTGCTATTTTGGTAAGTATATACAGAAATAAAAATTTGAGCGTTTTCAAATAGACACATTCCACATTTATTCAGGAAAATTGATACAGATCGAGATTCATGAAGCCCTCGACTCAAGTGCATATAATGGTGTTCTTCTAAGATCACATGGATATAACCATCATCCAGTGGTTTACTACTCTGGTCTTGATTGAAAAAAAAGGAAGTTATTGTTTATTATTTAGCTTTGCAAAACAATGACGCAGGTTAACAGTAGCCATTTCAATAGTTAATAGGACATGGTAGGTAGGTAATATCGTGTAGTGCGTGTTTTGTTTCTATACTTAATTTTATAATTCTAAATATCAACATTGATTTTATTTTAATTTTATGTTATTTTTAATTTATTTAAATGGTAATTTTATTTGTCATAGGCCTCAATATTGTTAACCTATTCAGGGGGGAGCGAGACAACCCCGACACAAGTGTTGTTAACCACTTACTGGGGTTGTTTCAACTTATACATGTTACGTAAATTAAGAGACTAATAAACGATTTTTTTTTATACACACATAACAGACTACCTACATAACTGGTAGATGATTATTTAAGCTCTCGAATTCATTGCCAAAAGATTAAAATAAAAAAGTGCGAACCTGAAAATATATTCAAAAGCGTAGTGTAGCAAAATAATCATCATTATTTGTTGCTGACACGCAAAACAACCATCAAAATTGCACCAAAATATCTCCCTTTCTCATACGTTATAACCAAATCACCCTTTACAGCCAATTCACAATCACGTAAACCGTCTGCGGACACAAATTCAACCATAAAACAGCCATAAACTGCCCATAAACCATGTTTAGAACGGCGCCTCATAACTCGAAGCAAATCAATGGCTTTGTGAATGAAATTAGTAGCACAGTTATGTGGTACAGTTACGAACAGTTATATTTGTGTGGATTGCTGAAAACGATTTTCTCTTTCATTTACTTAGGTTAAGTTCGCCCTCATCAATAATGTACCCACTGCTGGGACATTCAGCCTCCAGTCTGTGAAAGAGAGTTGGCTGTAATCCTACAGGCGGGCCTAGTGCGGCTATGTACGTAGATGTCACAGTCAGTCTCAAAATTTTTGGTTCTAGGACATTACGATTTCCTTCACCGTTTTAAGAGTACTGATAATGAAAGTAAATTAGCTCATAATTCCATTACCACACAGCCACCATTGCTCTATCTTAGAAGATATGGCCACACAAGGGTTGATTTTGATGATATTATAGAAACTGAAACTGTGGGAAAATATAAGCCGATGATGAGGTCTTATCCCAAAATCACATGCTGTATGAGACGAAATTGCTCTTGAAGTAGGTAAACAAATATGTTCGGGACTGGACTGTACCGACCGCGTATCATGAATTACAAATTGGTCAATATAATTACCATCTCAAGTAAACGGCTATTGTCGCTGCTAATTAGGTGTTAGGCCTCATTTGAATACGAATATGGTAACCTTGTTAGGGTTTAAAAGGTGGCTTTTGTTAGAAAGCTGTTTGTAAAGTGTTTCATTGTATATTGTTTAATGATGGGTATAACATATGTATTTGCGTCTATTATTGCGTATAGTTTTTTTTTTTTGTTTCATTTATTAAGCCTGCAGCTCGTCTCACGAAAGCCGCGCGTTGCTTATACCTGCAACTTTTTTGACGCCCTTTCTGAACCACATTAGCAAAATTCGGAAAAGAGTTCAAAGTAAAAGTTTCTTAACTCAATGGATTGAAAATTCAGAGGATTGAATTTGTAATGTGTCATTTTAAATTTCATTTATGTAAAGATTTCGATGCATTGCCCCTTTATATAGTAAATGACATACAGGTCAATACGAATAAAGTTCAAAGTGAACTTGACAACTATAAATAATAAATTATATAAGTCACTTTGGTCAAGATACTTTAACATTATTTGAATTGTATAAAAAAGAAGGGAATATAATTTTTGATATTAAAATTTGGTCAAAATTCAAACCTTACAAGAACATTAATCACACTAGCATTGAAGTGTTAAAATCTCTTTGAATTAGATTCCTTATCCGAGGCTATTGTTCCGAAGCAGCTGAACGCAAATGTTTATGAAAAATAGAAGGTTCCAGTAAAAAATTCTCATTCTATACCATTTTATAGATAAGAGTCATCATGGGATATCTTTGGGATTCAAATATCGAATTATTCCAAGTCAAAGTGTGTTCATAAAAAAGAAAATACTTTTTTTTTATGTCTTTAAAATCTTTTTTATAATCAGCCATGCATAATTTATATAACTGATATGTTTCCACAACTCAGTTCAGTCGTATTTCTTTGAGTTGAGACAAACATCGGATTATTCGATGTCAGGTATAATCACATTTTTTTTCTCTCTTGTCATCAAGTCATACACATAACTGTTTTGTTTTCAGTGTAGCTCAGTCCAGTCGCATTTAAATGACGGCGAAATTTTGAAAACATTGCAATACGTGGTGATAATCAATAACTACAAGCTCGTTGTGTGTGTTGTTTGTGTAGTAATAGTTACGTCACTTAGTTTGGACTAATGCGTGGTGTTGTGAAACGGACTTATTCATCGCTTTATGTTATAATTTTTATCACTGCGTGGATGGTGATCAATTTTCGTACTTTCACTGTATGTATGATTATGACTTTGTCCTACTGTGGGACAGTGATATAGTTAGTTTAAGTGAGTTCAAACTATTTTACTACCTAACAACATGGTTAAAAAAGACCCTCACCATTCTCACGTAGCGTAAAACTCATCATCATTCTAAACTATATTGGGATCAGGTTCCAGTCGAACAAGATGCAGCTTAATATCAGTATTTTACATGGAGCGACTGCCTATCGGACCTACTCAACCCAGTTACTGTGTAATACGATACCCCATGGTAAGACAGGTTGTCAGACTTTAGAGTTTCTTACTAACAGTAACGACTGTCAAAGATCTACCAATAACAGCCGCTATAAACGACTTTCTGAGTTACGGAGGAAACTCACTATGACAGATGCTTTCCCATCCACAGATCAACCTACGCACGACTTAAACCGGAATATCAGCCTGTGCGGTTTTAATTATTTAGCCACGAGCTCCTCGTGCGTAAAACTACACACTCAAAATAAAAATCCAGATAACGTTTTTTTTCAACAACATTTTAACAAAAATCCGAACTCCTTTTAAATTCCCAGCAGCCATTACCCTTTCAATTTCGATTCCATATCGACGTGTATCGATATTAGATTTCGATACATTCGATAACAATAGCATTTCACTTGGAGTGCTCGCAATCGGTAAAGTTTAATCGCTTTAATCTACGTGTTGATATGAGAATTCTTGATCTTAAATAACTTTCTGAACGAATAGGAGTTTGAGATACCTACGATATATTTCCAGTGTGTTATTACTTATTAGATTAGTTCTAGATTTCAGTTGAATATCTTTCTAGGCCGTTTTAGCTTGAGGAGTTTATTCGCTTAGAGATAGAGGTTGTGAATCTTCAAGTGTATTTGTTGGTTGTAGTGGTGAGATAATTACAATTCTGGGGTTTTCTTGTAAAAGGATTTTGTTTTCATTGTGTTTTCTATGTCCTTTTGCGTCTTTATTACTTCATGCTTTATATTACTGTATTTTTTAACGGTACCCCACACTAGGAAGTTTTCCTGTGTCGTGGGTGGTTTCGAAAACATTGAAACTCAGGTACACAAACACCCAGACCCGGACCAATTATTTTGTAGGTAATACAAATATTTTTCTTCCGTTCGGGAAACGAACCTGCAACATACTACACAACAGTCCAATCGTTCAGCTACTGTGCCACTCGTGCCTTCTACTATTAGTAACACCTCTACCTGATCTTTCCAGAACCACAAGCGTGATATTGTTGTCTATGAACCGAACCAATTCGTAGAAATGAAGATAGACAAAAATAATAAAAATCTGAAAAATAAATGCCGTAAATTAAACTCAATGAGAACTCCAATAAAGTCCATAATCGATCAGAACAAACTGCAAAGTGGCTTCTACAATATTTTCTCTCAGAAATTATGACAGAAAGCAGTGTCCAGTGAGTGTGCAAGTTCCTTCTAAGTTATCACGCTCAATCAATACTTATTGAGAAGTTGCCGCCATACTGTTCCCAGTTGCATTCCGTATGATGTGGCGCCCCCTAGAGGCGGCAAATAAAACTTATTTATTGAAGACTTGTTCGGAGTATGGACTGTGTTTGGCTCAAGTTGTTGTGGCCTGTTTTGACGTGTGTCCAGCTATAAAATGAGTGGATAGTGTTACTTTTTGTGTTCTGTTGTGAAGATAGTGTTACATTTTAAGTTGCTTTTTTTTGTTTTTTTTGCAGTATGGTTTCTCAAACTGAATAGAAGGCGAGAAATAGAACTTTTTTTTTCTCTTTAAATATAGTTTCGCAACCCTAGAACTAAGCCCTGCTTTTTTAGCAGCACTTTGCAGATCGCTGTTCCCTAAAAGGTTGCACGTTTTTGTGAAATCTTGTGAATAGTTTCAAGGGTATGCCTTTACCCTTTCTGCCATTCTAGACTGTTCTATGTGGATAGGTTGGTCCCAGCTGCCCCCAATCATCTTTGAAACCCCTATTACATTAAACTTAATGAGCAACTGTATGTAGTTTTCATCATAGTAATTATAGCCTAATTATAATGAAGATAACATCCACTTTTCCTTGAAAAAAAAATGGTTTCTGTAAGAGGCTTATAATATTTCTGTTGCCAAGGAAAGAAGCATCCTATTTCTATATATTTTAAGGTCACATCACGTCGTATCCCTAATTTAATATAATCTGACCCTTAATTGCCAATTCAAAAACCCACACGTGTATACCCAAACTAAACCGGGTCTTAATGAATAATGCCGTATTCATATTAATTACTTCAGAGATCCGATTAACGCGTTAATTTACTTTTATTTTAGTTTCGACTTTATTTGTTTACTGTTCAAATTGAATTTCATTTGTGTGCTCAAAGCTTTAATACATTTGCTTATTTTGTTATAGGTAAATGATTTGTGGCATGTGATTTTAAGTGTTTTAAATGGTTTTAATTTGTCAATGAAACTACGAATTAATGAGAGTTTATTTGCTTTTCCGATCATGGTCGATTAAGTTTATAGTTTCACAGTGTTCTATGTTGTGCACCAGGGTTGTGTATTAACGTAAAAAAGTAAAGTAAAAAAAAATAATATTTATTTTCCACACTAATAAGATAACATAGTACAGACATTATTAATAAGGATTGACGATTATCGATTGATCTTCATGGTTGAACAGAGCTTGCCTAGGTCAGTTTTTCGATAGTTAACCACGGTTAGTGACTTGAAAAATATACCTATATTAAGCCATTGGTAGATTTTGGACTGTCTTTACGGGCACACAAAAGCTGGGTAGTCTGATACCCAGTCTTACCAAGGAGTATTACCCAGTAACTGGATTATAGAGAAATAATTCTGGAAGTTGTAACAATCAGCAAACTATGGAACGAGTTACATATGCTCGTTGTATATTTAATTGATTAAATCCAGACTGAGCACCAAAGTTAAGGAGCACTAAGAAAAAGTATAAAGCTGAAGTGGCGGCTGGTCACATCTCTCAGAGGACGGACAACCGTTAGAAGTTCAAGCCCTGGCTCAGTGGCGCACATTGGGAGAGGCCTGTGTCCAACAATGGACTAATTCACGCCTATGATAATGATAATGACGGATTGAAAGTTGACTACAATATAGCTGGAAGAATGATAGACAGATAATAATGTAGTGATATAAGTAAACATACCAATAATAACTATAGTTTATATTTATCAGGCCCAACATAAATAAAAGAGATACATCACAATTTCCCACCACTCCACCACAGAAATCAAAAACATCATTATTTTCATGAAACTTTAACATACATAAACACGATAACTATCCATCATTTTGTATAGGCTTGTTTTCAACTGCCCCTAAATGTGAATAGTTGATTCGGAATGGCCGAACTCCAGCCATTATCCATCGGCAAACAAATAACCCGATGATATTCGGTGAAACCGATCGCGAAATAAATGTGTATTACCAAAGTTTGCCAATTATTTTTTTATGTTAAAGTGGGGTAGATGTTAATGATGCTTTAAGTTGTGTATGTTGATGTAATTAGGGTAATTTATGATGTTTTGTAGCAGTCGCTATAAGTATCGGTAGCTCTGTACATAAAATATTTGATTCCAGAAAAATAACACCTTTGAAATGATTTCCGAAAATGTATAAAAACGGACTCTTTAGGTCTGATTCTATATGACCGTAGCGGCAAACAGCAGCGACATAGCGTCATCAGATGGCGGCAGTGCTGATGGCAGCGCTATGGAATGTTACAGCGTGTGGTCTGTGATTGCAGTTGTGGTTTGCAGTCGACTTAAAAAAGGTACTTTACCATAAAACCTTAACTTATTTCGTTGCAGTCTGTATTTTTTTTCTTATCCTTTTTGTCGTATTGATAGTGTTATTTCGTGGTTGCGGTTTGCAGTTGCGGTCGCTTATAGATTAAATAATTGTACCGGAACATATTCCACATAGAGCACCTGCTAAGCTACCCTATCCTATCTATTGCCCATTAGGCTCCTGTCAAAATTTTTCGCAGGTGCCAGGAGCACTATGCAATCTAGCCGATAAACTGTAAAACTCACCAATGACTAACTAAATTTCTACAAAACTCAAAGTAAAATTGCTACAATGTTCTCAATAATAATTTACAATGCAAACAAGATCACGAAATTGCCAATAGTCTCGTCCGACAACGGTCTAAGTTGTGATACGATGTTCCGTGAATAACTCTGTTGGCGTTCGGAATGTTTCTGAATCATTAATGTTCTTCGAGTTTCAATGTCAGACGAACTTTTTTTTTCTATCTACTAGATAGATAATTTTATTATCGCGTTGGATACACGTTCCTAGGAAAAATGTACTTAATGTTATTGCTTCGAATACACGTGACCACAATTGTTCAAGTGGCTATTGATTGATTGGACCTGTAACTTAATAGGTAGATAATTTTATCTTATGATCATAATATATTAAGCACCTAGTTTCTCATGCATGAGGTTGCTAGTCCAAACTCAGACAAGTACCAATATGCCTTTTTCAAACCATTAGTACTTTTTAATTTATCTTGGTCACCACTCTTATGATCATAATATATTAAGCACCTAGTTTCTCATGCATGAGGTTGCTAGTTCAAACTCAGACAAGAACCAATGTGCCTTTTTCAATTCATGTGTTCTTTTTCATTTTACCTTGGTCACCACGATGGGGACGGAAAATATCGTGGGGAAACCTGAACTTAAGTAAGTTCATAGCCATGTCAGAAGCCTGTGGTGTTCGCAGAAATGGCTAAATAAACTCTAATACCAGAGGGGCCATATCCTCACACGAAAAACAAGAAAGATCATAAAAAAATATATTCTATTAATATCAGTTGAGCTTGACGGTCTTGAACATCATCATACACACATTAAAAAAGTTTGCGATCACTTTGAAAAATTGAATTATTTTTTGTTAGATAGATTATATTACGATTTTTTCTTCTTTAAAAATAAAGAAATAAATATGACCAACCATTATGTAAGCTAATTTCTTATTAATATTCAAATACAATTAGGTTCATATTCGCAAATATACATATTATTATCCATGGTGACACTAACAACCTTGATCTTAGCTATTTTGACGGTTTCAAATGATTTATTATCAAAATGGATCATGATTCAAAGTCTATTGTACAAACAGACAAGGTATCTTTATAATTTTCTATTCGTATACAATTATTTATTATTATATTTCCTTTGTATCTTGGAGGAAAAGTCACATAACTTATTTTCCCTCCACTATCTTGCAAATAAGTTCCTGATTACAAATATAAACAGCTTTTTCAAGTCCTGTTAGTTTTTCTTTATGATTAAGTTTGCTCTTGCAACACAGTTTAACTTTCTAGAGGACACTCCGGCGCGACATTTTAAATTTTAATATTAGTTTTATAAGAGTCATAGTGGAAATAAATATCACTATCATTATAAAATGCAAAAGTTTGTGAAGATGGACGGATGGACGTTTAGCACATAGATAGGTAATAAATTGGTTTAATTTTTAGCCGTTTATCTCAGTATTGCGTTGCCATGAACATGTAGTTCCGATATATATTATTGCATGTAGACGAAGTTGTGGGCTAAAGCTAGACATTTCAGTAGTTACACAGAAATACCAATTGTAAACCTGTAGTTTTACAAGATAATTTTATAACTGAAATAAATAGTTGATTTTTACTCTGGCTTTAACACTGATGTCCTATTTCAGTGGTGGTATGAATTTCTATTCATTTTCATTTAGTTTAATAAATATAAAATTATAATTTAATTTTTATGGTAAATGTTGCGTATACCTGTCCTAGGCTTACATAACAACAACTTAGTGGTGGACTAAGTTTATATTTTTGTTTTTAATCACTACATTGTATGTTTTATTTCTTTATACGCAATAACGCCTGCGTTGCGTCTTCACAAAGATATTTTCAAGGAACGAAAAATTGAGCTGCGAGCAGGATTTGAACCTGCGTCTTCTGGATAGGTCTTCTGCGTCGTCGTCATTGTATGTTTTGCTGTTGGTGTACCTTAAATAAATAAATAAGAAAGTAAAGAGGGCCATGTACATACATCGGTCGGCATATTGTAAGATTCATGATTAAACGAGGGGTACCGTCTATTTAGCCACCGAACCGATTTCTTTCGGAATTTCACAAAAGGGTAGAAAATCTACGATGCTGTTATTATATTACGATTATGTTCTTGATGTATCCATCTTTTCTCAAACCATTATTCAAGAATGAACATTGAACAAGCCTTTTTTACAAAACTGTTACCTAATTTATGTCTAGCGTAAAAGTAGTATGAAAGTGCTCTTTTTTACTTGAGCTTGCGGTCGGCGATTTATGGGTAACTCATCGTCTGATCATGTGTTGATGGCGCGTTGTGTGCGACGCACTGATCAAGGAGCTGTCAGCAAACAGATGAGTTTAAGGCCATCACCTTTGGAGTCCTGGAACTGTCTTTAAAGGAAACCGTAGCCCTGGGATGCTAAGGAAACCGAAGCAAACGGGAGGATTTTTAGACAATGCGAGTCTCACAAAGAGGACGGAAGGACTCAATTAATAATTTTACTATCTAAAAAAAAGCCTTTACTAACAAATCAATACGAGGAATATTAAACGCACACAATGAAACCTACATAATATATTTGACATCTCACGTAAGTGTAAATCTTGGGGGAGTAGGGGGAGTTATGTAACAACCCTTGAGCAATGGACTTCCAAGGGGAGAAAAGGGTGAGAAATGCTTCAAAGTTAGCTTGATGAATCAAATAAGTAATATTGGAAAAAGCTTCAACTTTTGCTCCGAAGCTGAGGGAGCTTACGTTTATTTAGTGAGTTTTTTTACACAGTTATTTTTAAGTTTTCTGCGTAGGTTAGTAATAATATGATTCATCATCATCTCAGCCATAGGACGTCCATTGCTGAACACACTCCCCTTTTGATATCCACATATACCGGTTGGAAGCGACCTGCATCCAGCGTCTTCCGGCGACCTTCATAAGGTCGTCTGTCCACCTCGTTGGTGGACGTCCTACGCTGAGCTTGCTAGTCCGTAGTCTCCACTCTAGCACTTTTTGACCCCATCTGCTCTGCGAGCAATATGGCCTGCCCATTGCCACTTCAGCTTGCTAATCCTGTAGGCTACATCGGTGACTTTAGTTCGTCTACGGATATCCTCATTTCGGATTCGATCACGCAGAGAAACACCGAGTTTAGCCCTCTACATAAGTAAATGATTAAGTATTTCATAATTGTAAAAAATATTTATGGGTAGATCCATTAATTTTACACAGAAGCTTCTTTGTACGACTAACTTAAGTTCCAATCGTTTAAAAAGTGTTTAATTTTTTTACTCCATGTTAAATAATGGACAACCAATTCACCAAGATTGATGATTCATCGCAAGACGATCTCCGGCCACCGTAGGCGCGGGCACGCGGACAGCGAGTAAAGGGCAACTCGCTGTCCGACCATGGACCATGCCCGGGTCGACGGCGCGTCGTGTTCCACGCGCGCCTCAAAGAGCTGTCAGCAAAATGACGGGGCCCCCTCTCAGAGGGCCAAAGCCTGCCGGGGTTGCGGGACTTATTTCTATTACCGTGACCCCGGAACATAAAGGGCTACTGGAGGACACCGTGGATTTTAGTCAGTACAAGTCTGACAGTACCTCCCGCCCTGCCCGGGGTTGGAGGTCTCATTTGATGATTTTACCACGATATAAAAAAAAAAAAAAGATTGATGATTCGTAGGTTGATTTTTAATACTGATGAGCTATTATGGACTCATCATTATTAAAGCCTGGGGTCATCCACAGGCAGGAGGGATTGTCAGACTTATTCTGACTAAAATCCACGGCGTCCTTTAATAGCCCTTTACATTCCGGGGTCACGTTAGTTCCTTAGTCCCACGACTCCGGCAGGCCCTCTAAGGTGGCGCCGTCATTGTGCTGACAGTTCTTTTAAACCCTTCGACCCGGGCATGGTCCATGATCGAACGGCGAATTGCCCAATCATTAGAACACTTGATGAAAAAAAAAACATGTCTGTGTCGTAAAGAAACTAGGTCACAGTATTGTAAGCACAGGTGAAGCTGAATTTATCAACAACCTATTAAACAATGCGTGACGCAGTGGACACGCCATATCGCTGCGAACAAGATGAACACAATGCGAGCGTTTTCACCTTCATTGTTACTTCAGAATACAATTGACGAGTTGCTTTTAAAATTATTTAGGTCAGTATTATTGGATTACCTACACTGAATTGGGATACTATTCCGAAGTTTGTTTAAAGTCTACTTTATGCGCGCCGCCACCGCGCCCTGATGATTTAGTCGATGCTTCGATGGGAAGTTCGCCATCTGATCAAGGAATAGGCCTTGGTCGATGACAAGGATGTTTAAAAAGATATCAGTGAACTGTTGAGTTAAATGCCTGCCGGGGTTGCGGAATTGTCTTAAAAGGGGCATTATGGCCCTGGAATAAGGACTACGGAAAGAACATGGTTAATTAATAGTCAGTAAGAGTCTGACAATCGCTCCTACACCATCGAGGACAGGTGAAATAATTATATCAAGAAAAAAAAAAACATTTAAGTTAGTGTTGTGTTAAGTTTGCCGTAAGTGTGTGTCCCCATTATATCACGCGTCCCCGTCGTATACACGGTTACCCCTACTTGTCGTTCAGTGCAGTGCCACTATCTGTGTAAATAAAAAGAAGACTGAATCACGGTGATCAGAAATGTTGTTAAAATAATTACTTGAACATCATTAACATTACGATGTTTTATTTTGGTTTTATTACGACTATTATTTATTTTACTACAGACGATCTCATAAAAAGTATCATGACTACATTAAAATTAGTAACGTAGTTACATTGTAATCACCGCCATTAAATTGAAAAGAGTAGTACGAAAAACAACTGAAAAAACAAACACTATTTTCAGCTTCCCATTCAATTCGAAATGCGGGTAGTTAATACAAAATTACATTGCATCGTAAAAACAGAAAATGGTACAAAATAATAATAAAAACGTACTAACGAATGAGGCAAATTCAACTTCGTTTCGAAATAAACAGGAAGTGTGTAAAAACGTGACGAAAAAGCCACAATGCTTCGTGACGAGCTCGATAATGAAGAGTAGGCGAAATTGAGTCATAAAACTTTTATGGGTAAGTACCTCTACATAGTATCAAGTAGTGGTCTGTAGAGTTTCTTTTTTTAAATTTATGTGAAGACTTTGACCGTGAATATTTTTCTGTTGTAGTATTAACATATTTAAATAATAGGTCCACACAGAGCGAGGAGCCTTGCGAGGCATTTTCCGCGCGAAGCAGCTCGGTTGGTGTGGATATGTGTCTCGGCTGAGGCTAGCGAGCGCGCTGCCGCGGCCGAGTGACCAAGCGCCCGAGACAGCTAGTGTCGGCTTTTGTTTTAGCTCGCGTATATGGTTACATGCCTCGGTCGAGAAACATTAGACACCACACTGAGCGAACAGCCTTGACAGGAAGTTTTCTCGCTCGGCAAATGCCTCGCGAGGCTGCTCGCTCTATGTGGACGCACCTATTGACAGTTACGAGGGAGGTGGAACTGGAAATACTAAAGATCAATTCACATCGAAACACGAAACTGCGCTCACTCGATTCTCGCATCGCGACTCCAAATCAAACTTTATTTACTACAAGATAAGATATCCATAAATCGTTTGAAACCGTCAAAATAACAAAGATCAAGATCGTTACTATGGAAATGTTGTTTACGCGAATTTCGACCCAATTGAATTTGTATGTCTGTAAGAAATAAGCTTACGGTGAGTCATTATTAAAATTTCTCGATTGTTCTTAAAGTTTTATTTGTGTTGAGAGCAGTGGTGACCCAGTGGTTAGAACCCTGACTTCTGAATTTCCACCTCTCCCTCATTAAGTGTTTTTTGTTAGAAATTAACGATGGTCACTACTTAGAATTCGAGAGAGAGGATATTGAAACAAAAACAGAGGTGAATTTTTTTCGAAAAATCTTTAAAGTTCGATCTCTAAAACCATTCAGTTTGGACCCCATATTGCCGGTGTTAAAATTGTTGCAAATAAGTCCAGCATCAACCAATTCAAGGGCCGCGTCGAATAAGAAATCACCCTTTATACAACGTGTCCAAGAACGGCACCAATTTACCGATGCCTCACCAGTATTTATTTTATTCTAGTAAACTTATACCAGAATAAAATAAAAATATCGCTATTCTATTATCTTTTGACAAATGTCACTTGTAAACTAAAATGTTTGTTTTTCCAAGGAAAGTTATCAACGTGTAAATCTCATCCCTTACAAATATTAACAGGACAATTTTCCTCCTCATCTTTTATACAAAAAAACAAGAACCAAAAATAATAATTCGAGACCTATTGGAATCGAGTTCACAACTTGTTCGCAAGTTTCGAACTTGTCAAAATAACAAAGAACTAATGAAAAGACCGCTATCGAGTGTCAACAGAGCGTATCGATAACCGATGGTACAGTCACAGCCACCACTCACATGTTTTTTTTTATTTAGGCTACCCGATTGCTATTTTATCACCATCATCATTCTCCAAACTCGATATACGATAGTCCTCCGGATTCGGAACATCCGACGCTCTTTCCAACTGAAGCACAGACGTTCCAACCAGCTTTTAGAATTTATAATTCGTCATCCTTGTAGGGTAGGTATCCATCTTCTTTCTAGTGATAATGAACAAGGATTATTATTAATATAATTAATATTATTGATTAGTATTATTTCTAGTGATAATGATTAATGGGGTAATAACAGTAGACAATGGAAAAAAGCCGTATTGCTGCGACACCAAGTAACATTAAAATTAGGTTAGTTATTAGTGTTTGTGACTGTACCTATCGATAGTCGAGCGGCTTTCGCTCGAGAAAAATATCGTTTGTTGGGAGTTCTTGTTTAGAGTTAGAAGGTGTCTGTCGACTTGTAGATAACGTGTGCTGTTAGAGTGGTCTTTCCGATTGTCATTTATCTCTTCCGTTTAGTAACGTGAAGTAATATATAATACTTTTGATGTCTTTGAGTTTAAAAATTGTGTAGAATTAATTAAAAAGGCGCTAGGCCTAAACGAGATCGTTGCTACATAACTATTGCGAGGTCTCCATTTCTTAGTAGAAGTTAAGTTGTACTGCTTTACTGATTGGTTGCAAACATTATGGCCCTTTCAGGTGCGAGACCGGAGGCGCCGGAGTCGCTTCCGGCTAGCTACGCCACGGATCAAAAAGTAACTTAAAGTTTCAAGTAACTTACGTAAATGATGATATGGTTGCCTGTTCCGAGCAGGGTGGTGAAAATGTTATATTTATTTATTAGTAAACGTTCCCACGATACAAAAGAAAATGTTAGCGCGGGCAACAAATAAAAAAAATAGTTTTCAATAAACAAACCCGACTTGGTTGCAATTGTGGGTAAGCGTTTAAAGATCTTCTTACACCTTATTAACCTAAAAAAGGTACTATGTTCTCTGAAATATGAAGCCTGTAGAATCGACTATATTGATTACACTATCTCAAAAAACTAGACATGGAACGATGGTAGAATAGGCATCCCAAACTACCTCACCTCATCCCATCAAAAAAGACTTTTCATATCTCTCAGCAACAACGTTGTCTGGCGTCAAAAAGTTGTTCGCCCATAAAACAGCGGTTACCCGGTTACCCCGGTACCCGGGAACCCGGTATTCATACGAGGGAGTTGATGGACCGTCAAGTTGCTTGGAAAACATGGCGCCCAAGTTTCGTCCCCGCTTCACTAGCGACGTCTAATGACGTCATAATATCAGTGTGTGTTTTCATGTGGAGATGTGTGGTACCTAGATAAAATGAGGTGAAGTTTTCAGTACTAGAGTGTGAATTTGTTAGTTTACCTTTATTTCTTTCATTTAAAAAAAGGCGTTGCTAGAAGCTTTTTTTTTCACGAGGCAGACCCAAAAATCACTGATGTGACGAATTAGAGTCTTTTTAAGAAACTGGTTAAAGTAAGAATCAAAAAAAAATATTTAAAGGTTAAGGAGTAGATGGGTAGGGAGGCCTTTACCGCCATAGGCCGCACAGTGCTTTTTAATATTCAGCAGAGGAATTTGATTCCGAATTTCCTTTAAAATTATTGTTATTGTCGTAATATTACCTACAAGTTGGTACGGAAGCCTCAGTGCGAGAGTCCGACTCACACTTGACCGATTTGCATTTCACAGTTATCAATCACTTATTTTTTCAAAATTTAATTACATTTGCAGATTATCAATTAACCCAGGCCTTTGTCTCAACTCCTCAATGAGCTAGCTTATCATTGATCAAATACAATGGCCTATATCACATTATCGATACCTATCCGAAAGATTAATCGGTTTGGAATCGATTCATATTCGTATGTGACAGCGTGTAATCGATTAAGTTGTCAGAGCAAGCCATCTTTATGGAATTTGAAATAGATTCGCATTTACAGTTTAAGATAGAAAATGATATTAATCTTTTTTTCTTGAACTAATCGCTCATTTTTTTATCTTTATTGTTTCTCTACTGGGCCATAGCCTTCCACTCTTTCTTCTGTCACTTTTATCTGGCCAACCACCCTCGTCTTCCGGCACCCACGCTCATATTACGCTCTGGCCTGTTGGTCTAGCTGTTAGTGATTCACTCAGGAAAAATGTTTGTGTGATGAGCATGATCATTTGTTCTGTAGAAATCTAAAAGAATTTTTATCAGTTGTCTAGTACCCATTACACAAGCTCTGCTTAGCTTGGGACTGATGGCGTTGTGTGATATTTGTGGAATATTATTATTATTATTTTGTAAGGCTAACAGATAGTTGTTCCAGATCAGGCTGTTTGTATCTATTTCAATTGGGATCCCTTCTATTCGCATAATGTTCTTTGTCCTAATATACTTCGGCATAACGATTTTCGCACAATTTTATGTTATAATCATACATTTTATGTTGGCATAATCATCTTAAAGACTAATTTGTTTTGGCATACATTTTATTCGCATAACTTTAGTCCGCCTAATGACTATTAGCATAACGTTAGTAGACCTAATGACTATTAGCATAACGTTAGTAGGCCTAATGACTTTTAGCATAACGTTAGTAGGCCTAATGACTTTTAGCATAACGTTAGTAGGCCTAATGACTATTAGTATAACACCAATTTGCTATAGTTTATGTTACAATTAAGTAATAATTATTGTTGGTCAAAAATTTAATATGCGGTGCAGCAAAAGTGACAAACCGAATTGCTGCAAAACCGACTCCACGTAGTCTTGTTTGTCCTACCCCTAGAGTGTAATTTAAAATCGCGTAGGCGCGTAGGGGCGAGGCGGCCCGCGGGCTGAGGAGCAGGCGGCTGCGAGCGAACCGCCGCGGCTGAGGCTGGCCGGCGAAGCCGGCCAACAAGCCGAAGCTGCGGTGGTGAGCGAAAGCCGTCTGCGATGATTAGCACGCGAGGGGCCGCCGGAGACCCGCAGCGCCGGAGCCGTGACAGAAACCCTGCCTGCTGCATGTTGCACGCTCGCTTGAATGCTGCATGCTTGCTTGCATGCTTGCTTGTTTGCTGCATGCTTGCTTGCATGCTTGCTTGCATGCTTGCATGCTTGCATGCTTGCTTGCATGCTGAATGCTTGCTTGATTTAGGCTTTCTACAGCGAAAAAAGAACCCACAAAATTGTTCAATACATTTTCTATAAAAATATGTTTTAATATCATTATGCGTAAATAAATTTATGCTTTAGGATATTATGCTTAAAAAAGTTATGCTTTAGAACTTTATGCTTAAAAAAGTTATGCTTTAGAACTTTATGCTTAATAAATTTATGCTTTAGAATATTATGCTTTATCGCTATTATGGTTAGAGAAATTATGCTTAAAAAAATATGCGTAAGCTGTTATGCGTAATTATATTATGCGAAAATATAATTATGCCAAATAAAATTATGCTAAGTTATATTAGGTCTTAAAATTTTATGCAAATGGATAGGGAACCATTTCAATCAACTCACCCTCGATAAAGGAGAAAATCCAAGTGTGGGCCAATGTTGGTAATGCGCAGATACTTCTGGCGCTGTTACAGGCCTCTTTGGACTTAGTCACCGCTTTCCATCATGCGGGCCTATATTTATTTGTCACCTTTATAATTATAAAAAACCACATTTTCAACACTAAACGAAGATATTTAGCAAATATCAAAGCTGAAGTAAATGGATGGAACGTCAGAAACTGTAGTAAATCACTTGCGAAAGGAATTTGTCTCTTGAATTTATTTGCGAAAAATAAATCTAAGTTGGTACATATGACGTAGTGTAGGCTGTTTGGCAGGATATATTTATGTTATTATTGTTATAGCATTACTTAAAATAACATAAACTTACACAGGCTGATTCCGGATGGTTAGAAAAAGGTGTAAGTATCTAATAGTCGTTACACCAAGATTTCACAAGTTACCATGTAATAGAGCAGTACACTAGTCATCAACCGAGTATAATATTAATAAGACCCCTTTACTGCTACTGATCATCATCATCATTATCTATTACAAAACTCAGCAACACTTTGTCCGACCTGGACATTCAATCCGGGACCTCAATACGATCAGCCGTCATGCTTGCGACCAACGAGACCTTTCCCTTTTATATTTTTATGTATAACGAGCATTTCGCCCGCGACTTCGTCCGCGTCATTTTCGAACTTTGTTTTTGTGAATTTTACTCCCAATCATCCTCTCTGTAAGGGATACTTTTCGAAAATTTAAATCAATATTCAACAAAATTTCTATCTACTCGCAGTATCCCGTCTTGGGTGGTACCTACGTTCTTAAAATAACCCCAATGAATATATTGGGATGCCTTGCTAACAACCCCAAAACTACTCTTAAGGGGTTGAATTTCGCAAGATCACTTAGTGAGAACCTATGTCTAAAGTAGAACCTCCTGTAAAATTTGATACCTCTAACTGTCAATACATCAATCCCGTTTTAACTATCACTTACGTCTTGAGACTCCTAGCACTTGTAGTAACAAAGTTTCATACAAACTATCAACCCCAAAAACAACCCCTTGGGGGTAGAATTTCACAAAATCCCGTCTTTAGTATCACTTACGTCCAACAAAAAATCCATATGTAAAAAATTTAATCTTAATATCAACCCCAAAAACAACCCCTTAGGGGTCGAATTTCACAAAAATTTTACCTCGTTGAGCATTTACGTCTTAAAATGAACCAGCATGCAAGATTTGAGACGCCTAACACTTGCAGTAACAAAGTTTCATACAAACTATCGACCCCAAAAACAAACCCCTTAGGGGTCAAATTTCGCAAAATCCCGTCATAGTTAGCATCTACGTTCTAAAAAGACACCTTATGCAAAATTTGGAATTCCTAGCACCTGTAGTAGCGAAGTTTCATACAAACTATCAACCCCAAAAACAACCCTTTAGGGGCCGAATTTCGCAAAATCCGTTCTTAGTGCTCACCTACGTGGTATAAGGAAGGTTTATGCCAAATTTCAAGTTTCTAGGCCCAGCAGTTTGGGCTGTGCGTTGTCAGATCAGTCAGTCAGTTTTGAATTTTATATATATAGATCAGCATGTCCTAAAACAAAAATTCGACTTTTGATAACCTCAGTGGTTGAATGTGGAAACGTTTAGGGGTTGAACGCGGAAGAGAACATTCTAATCTTATTGTTATGGTGAAAGGCTGTTGCTATGCTTTTAACAGCCTCATAAATGCGATAAAGTCACTTAAGTGTGTTCATCATTTGTCTTTTATTCTTTTCCTGTTAAATCCATTCCAGAAGACGACTTACTTTAATCTGTTGTCTCTAACTTTATCGAATAACTCAATTTTATAAACATCTTCATAATTTCACTCGCGTCTGAAAACAGTAACTTTACTCATTAAAATTTCGCTGCTATGACAAAATCCTATCTGTTTACGAGCACAACGATTTCGCAAACAATTACGGTGAATTACAACCATCCATCTCACTTTACATCGTCAGAAAATGTACAGTCAAAATACTTAATCATGCAGCTCAACAATTTGTCTGACTAGTCGCTTTTACTTCATATATCATAAGCAGTATGCGGCTGAATTTCTAACATTTAATTAGAGTGAGACCACACGAGAATTGCGGGTGCGTTGCGTTCTTACGCAATGATGACGCTGGGAAATTGTAGTATTTATTTATTTGATAAACCAACAATTGCAAACAAAGATAATAATTATGAACCACATACAATAGATTACCTACTTGTGTGGCAATTTCGTACAGTTAAGCAGATCCTTATTACTGCCTACTCGTAATTATTATTGATTAAAATTGAGCGTGAAATGAAAATGTAGGTCAAAATCAGTGTGCAAAAACATTGACGTATGGAGTTGGTTTCATTCGGCCCGCTGGTCCTACTTCGACAACAGACAGAAAAAATCTTTAATATATAAGGGATGGTTAAAAGATCATTGATATAAAGCTTTACAGCTGCGGCTTCGCACCGAAACACAATTTGCGCTTAATTTTCTACTAACAATAGCTTTGAATACTTACTATCATACGAATAATGTATTTGTCTTAATCTCTAGTCCAGGCCGTATAAGTTAAATCGACACACGTCGTTTCAACGCACGTGTGACATGTCGTTATAATTTTATATGTAGAACGTCGCAGCAGCAACGGGTCGTGTGGCTGTTACCGTACATCGTATTTAGATAATATTGTGAAAAGAAAATGTTTGTGTGTCTGGTTGTGGACAGTAACGGTTAAACCTGCGAATCGGATTACAAAGAGTAAAATAATATCTACATAATAATTATATCCCTCAGTGTCAGTATTACATTAAATGTATTCCCTAGTGATAATTTCCTACTTTATAACAAGCGAAATCGCGGGCAAAACCTAGTGTCATATAAGCAGAATGTGGTTGAATAGCGACGTTTCATTAGGGGAACGAGCGAATCTTTCAGAGGAGCGATCCGCACGAGTTGAATTTGATTTGGTGGTTAGTTATTTTCATTTCTACTCGTGTGAGAACTGCTCATATTATAATATTTAACTCGTTTAAGTTATATTTGATATTTTGCTCTGTTGATTTTGACGATATTATTGGGTTGTTATGGTGGGTATACTCTTGAGTTTCTTTTCTGTGTTTCATTAAAATTTGTGCGCTAATTTTCACTTAAATTACACTAGACTGGCCTGTTGGTCTAGTGGTTAGTGACCGAGACTGCTATACCGGGGGTCGTGGGTTCGATTCCCACCCAGGACAAATGTTTGTGTGATGAGCATGATCATTTGTTCTGCGTCTGGGTGTAATTTATCTATAATATGTATATAATTAGAAATATATAAGTATGTTTATCAGTTGTCTAGTACCCATAACACAAGCTCTGCTTAGCTTGGGACTAGATGGCGTTGTGTGATAGTTGTGGAATATTATTATTACTTAACTAAGTCTAGCAACGTGTGCCGAAGATTTGCGCGCACAATTTTTTCGTGTTTGCCTAAGTGAGTGTCCCAGAGCGAACAGCGCCGCATCAGTGGCATATTTTTTTTTACGTGGTAAAATCATCCTATGTGTCCTCGAGCCCAGGGCGGGACGGTAGGGAGGGACTGTCAGATTTGTAGACTAAAATCCACAGTGATCTTCAATTGCTAACCAGGGCCACGGTTACCAGGTGAGACATTCCCGCGACCCAGCGTTTTTAGCCGAAAACAGAAGAAGGGTCACACCTTTCATGTTGCCAGTTAGTAGTAGGTAAATCCCGATTTCAGAGGTGTTTTTCCTGAATACAATCAGACTCTGGAATAACTCCTTTTCGAGATTTTCCCAATGAACTACAACAACATGAAGCTCTTTAAATAGTGTCTATAAAAAGTATTTTCTAGCCAAAGAGGAATTTTTTATACAATTATCACAGTGGCAAGATCTATGCCACTTTGATGACCTACCAATGTGGCCCAGTAGTATCCATTGTGAATTCAACTTTATTACAATCTTTTCTTGGAAGGTCTCTACAAAAGTGTACATACAAGTATCTTTACACGAACAAGATAAAAGCAGATATTTTTAATAAAGCCTAAGAAGTTGTTAAAGGAAATAGAATACCTTTTGTGTACATGAATCTTCTCTTATTTATCTCGTAAGAAAACTTTTATAAACATCTCAGTTTTCGGCTTTTACTGAAAAGTGGCTAAATAAAGGCGAAGTACTCAAAATAAATGATTCTTGATACTTCCTGATTTCCCGTAGCCATGGTAAATGTGAAGCAAAAATCAAAGAAAATCATGTTATGAAAACAAATATGTAGGTACCTGAATGTCGCAAGAATTAAGCCCTAAAACGCAAGGGACTGTCAGACTCTTAAGGCCCGTTTACGATCTTGATCTAAGCGATGAACGATGCGATGGACGGCGAGTAATAATACATTAATTAATTTGTAAGTTCGCGAATTCACCACGGGCGGCCTTTCGTGGCGTGCGTCAAACCTTGACTTTTCCACTCGCCGCTGCTAAACCTAATTACCTATCAAGTTCTTCGCCTTATTTATATTTTTCTCAGCGAAATAGCTAAATGAGCGTAATATTTTAATAATTGATGGTATTCCTAAGGGGATAAAACTTTTTGTATATTCAATATATTTTTGGCCCAGTTTCGATATTGGGGATTAATTTATTTCGCTCGAGGGAGGAAACTTAGATTAAACTTAAAACCTGGAAGATAAGTAGATAGGCATAAATCTTATTTGCATAAATATTAGTAGCTACCTATTTACTCTTGAAGGCTTATATTTTTTTAGTTAAAAGAACTATTGCTACAAAAAAATGAAATTAATTCCAAGTTTTAAAAGTCTATTAAAGCAACACCTAAATCCTCTTCCTTCCTTTTAATTTTAATATTATAAATGCGAAAATAAAGGGGAATGCCCAGCGTCCATAGTGCTCTAGGCCCAAAACGGACATCAAATATTAGTCCAAAAATGAATTGTTTTACAATCTTAATAATACAAGATATCTGTAAAATATATTTAAACTTACTCCACTATTTTAGAAATGTTTAAAAAAGCAAACGTTTTGAGGTTAATTCTCTATGAGCAAAAGTGTGGTGTGTGAGATATTAATACAAGAAGTTTCCATTTTTAATACTTGATTATTGATAATGATAGGAAGGGTGTATCTAATATACTTTTATCTAATTATAGGTAGTAGGGTATGAAAAACAATCAATCAATCAATCCATTTAATAGTCACATTTCTTATGAGACTTTTTCTACATGTTTATGTTTTTAATGGGTGACTTCTTATCCGTCTAACACAACGTCCATAATTATTGCAGGTGCTTTGATGTACAGAACCTTCCAGATCTTGCTGCGGAGCAAGGCTATCATGCTTAGGCAATCATGTTTGTTGCAACCAGCGGTTGCAACAAACATGATTAACTCTTGATACCTGAAACAATATTACTATCGGTAAATAATTGGATGATGAGTAGGCAATAGCAAAATCATTTTATGATTAGTATATTTACCTGCCGTGATGCAACCAACTGCTGTAAGATGCATATTTATAAATAGCTATGATTTTCACTTTCGGTCCAGTTAAAACCACAATTCACAAAATATTATCAGCTATTGTAGAAAACGTTATAAATCGGTATCCAAAATCCAGACCTATCTAAAACAAGCCAGTAAAAGAAATTGAAGAAAAATCAAAACACAACCACATTGAGCGCAACATGACAAATGTCAATCACTCAGTTAGTGTCAGTGTCTGAATTAAACTCAATGTTGTCACTATCACAAAAAATAATAACATTAAATCGATATACTTATCAATTACTTTTTAAATGACAGATTTTTGATTTTGTTAATTAATTTTTTTACGAGTACACATTAATTTATATTTTCATGTTTTATTTTAGTTTACTACAAAACAAGAAAAACCAAATGGGCATGCCTGTGCGGTTACTGTATTTGTTTAATAATCGATTCAAATCGATTGATTAATGAAAATATTTTAAATGTGATTAGATCTGGCAATATTTTACCAGCGTTAAAACCAAGAAAACTTCCGTTTTTTCAATAGATTTACTTTTTTTTATCGAATTATAATAGATAATAGTGGCGGCCGATTGGAAAAACGTAAATGCCTATTTTTTTATGGCAAAATTAATGCATGTATTAATTTTTCTCTAGTGTTCTGTCCACTGTGGGCCTAGAATGGGCAATGCTCTTTGGATGTTTGTTACAGTTTTTCGCTTAAACCACACTGAAGGTCACGGGACTGTCTCACCTGGTAACCGCGACCCTATTTTAAGACACTGGATTTTAGTAAATAGGTACAAGTCTGGTAGTCCCTCTCGTTCCGCCATGGGTGGGAGGACTCATTTGATGATTTTACCATTTAAGCACCCTGAACTCATCTATGCGTATAAGTTGTCAGATGTACAGAAACGGACTTAGATAGTATATTTATCAATATTTATTAACCTGAAAAAATTTGATGACTTTGACTTTCTTATGATAGCGGCACATGTCGTCGAATTGATTGTCACTTTTTAATACTACATCAATTACGGCTAATACTAATTCTATAATCGATATAATAATAATTCGTATGTTGATAATAATTAGCTTTCTCCTTGCATACTGAATAAAATATGTAAGGAAATATTATAATCCCTTCCCTGTTATTAAAAATATATCTCACCCAATGCACGTAAATGAAATGCCAGCGGATTAAAATACAAAACTACATTGAAAAACAAATGACACTAATGAACATTAATTTCTAATCGAACATCCAAAAACAGGACGAGCACTTAACCCTCGCATGATCGAGGAAAGTTTTTTAATACAATCCAACGGTTTATCGGATCTAGTAATTGTAACGAACGCCAGTCACCGTCTCCAAGGGACTGGCTCCATTCAGTTCCATTAGAAAAATGGAAATTTATCCGCTTTTCCCGTTCCAGAAAGTAATTTTCGATAAAACAATTTGTCCCCGGCACCGTTCCACACATCTGTGCTATGCGAGCCTCAATTTTTCCGTTTGCTACATTTGTGTGCGCTAAGTTTTTACGTATTTCTGTTATTTTTCTTGTTGGTGAGGAAATTGGTTGGGTTGCAGATGGGGATGGCAATTGCAGGACTAAGGTACTTTACTGCATAAATAAATTGAAAATCTGTAGTCTGTAGTCCGTCAGTTCGAGTATAAGAAATTAATGAACACGTATTTTTAACCGACTTCAAAAGAGGAGGAAGTTCTCTATTCGGACAGTGTTTTTTGTGTTTCATTTTTTAATTAATGAATATTAACAAAGATAAAACTTTTCGTAATTCGAGAGCGGGGGCTTGTGACGTCATAACGCCTGTAAAATTATACCACCCGACTGACGTTTTGTGATTTTAAGAAAAGTTTGTATCTTCATCAAAAATCATTTATGATTACGACACATTTTGGATTAATAAATTATTGAGAGGCCTTCCAGTTAGGGCACCCGCTGTTAATGGCACCTGAGCTACTTGCACCTTATCTATTCGACATAAAGCTTCTGTCAACATTTTTCGAAGGTGCCAGGTGCCCTAAGTGGAATACCTCATTTTTGAAACTAGAATAGCCTATTGGTCAAGTGTCAGCTGGGTTTGAAAAATTGTTTGATAGTTTTTCAAATTAAAATTTTTAAACTTTGTAACATCTTGAGGTGGTAAATATGAAAACGATGTAGCAAGTTAATAGTTAATAATTGTAATAAATTGGAGAATAAATTTGTATCCCAGCTGTGGACCATCATAGCCTTATTATAAGACTAGAGCCATGAAACTGGTCAGCGATCCAGACTTAGAGTGCAAAGCAAAGCAAAGCTAAACAAGTTGTCTAGCGCCATTTCCTTCACTCACTGGAATAAGCCTGGTTTTAAGAAGTCATAAAACGGCCCTCGATGGATAAACTCAATGTGATTTAGTTCAATAGTAGTGCTTTGAACCACAAAAGCACCGAGGCAGTATTAAAACAACAGCATGCAAATAACCCAAAGGTTGTCAGTATTTGTATTGTGGATATCTAACTTGTAAAACAAACATGTGTTATTGTTTAGGTTAGTTCTGAGTACAAACCAGAATATTACGCAACACAAATATTGTGTAGCCACGGGTTTACGAATACTGAGTTAGGTAATACAGAGAAAATTTTAATAGGTGCGTCCACACAGAGTGAGCAGTCTGGCGAGTAATTTGCTGCGCGAGGAAACTGCTTCGCGAGGCTGCTTGCTCTGTGTGGACGCGTCTAATGTTTCTCGACCGAGGCACGAAACGATATATTATGTGAGCATCTAAAGTGAGAGCAGCAAATGGCTGAGGCGCCTTTGAGCAAAACAAAGGCCCACACTGGATGGCCCGGGCTCTCGGTCGTTCGGCCGCGGCAGCGCGCGTTCTTGACTCAGCCGAGTCACGTCCACACTAACCGGGGCAGCTCGTTCTGTATGGACGCACCTAATGACAAGACAGAATATAAAAAGTTTTTAAAAACCTTCACGAGTTTAGTAACGTAGAAACAAAAAATTATTTTGAATTTTACAACTGGCGTGGCTATATCCGAAGTGGCTATAACTACACGACTACACTAATACATTAATATCGCAATGTGCCTAGGCATTTCACGGTATGACTCATCAACAAGCCTGAGACATAATTTAATTGAATATTATGGATGTCCAGTACAGTATTTAGGCCCTTGTCAAACAGACAGGCGAAGCGAAGGCGATCCAAAGCGTTTTTGTTTGTAATGTATGGAATCGTTTGAAGCCAGTCATATAGACTATCGACCACTTTTGTTTTTCAATGTGACTGGGACTCAAACAATTCCATACATTACAAATTAGAACGAGGTATTCCACTTAGGGCACCCGCTGACAATATGGCACCTGAGGTACTGGTACCTTATCTAATCGACATAAGGCTCTTGTCAAAATTTTTTGCAGGTGCCAGGTGCCCTAAGTGGCTTCGCTTCGCGTTCGCCAAGCTTGTCTGTTTGACAATAGCTTTACGTTCACTTTTAAAAATACACACTAAGCTATTTTTTCTAAAATGTTTATTTGAATTTCTCTACAACTATTTAACCTCATGATAACTTTTCTATAACCGCATCATAATCATATTTCATCCCCATGTTATGTTCATAGTTAAACCCACCAAACGCTAAACATCAATAATTTCCCAAAGAAAAAACATTGCCCAACCCTTCTACACTTCATTAGACTTGGGCGATAGATCTTGTGAAAAAACTGAGGCTAAAAGGCCACGGTAATCGGCCAACTTAAACGAGTCCTTGTCAACGAGCCGACAGCGAGTTGAGTGATTCCTAAGAACCCGATAAGGCTGGAATTCGGGGTACGCGGTAGCGGGTTGGTTGGTTGCCTAGAATATTTATGGGTTAGAATAAGATAAAAATCAGACAAAAAGTTGTTAGGAATTAATTTATCTATTCTGATATTATACAGCCGAAGAGTTTGTTTAGTCGACCTCGCTAATCTCAGGAACTACGGGGTTAAAGTTGAAAAAATAATTCGGTGTTAGAAAGTCCATTTATCGAGTGCTATAAGGCTATATAATATTACGCTACGATTAATAGAAGCCGTCCTGCGGGGTTCTGCGGGGACATCTATGATATCCAGTTTTTTTAAAGCGTTTTCAAAAGGATAGAGTTTAATTAATAAGAATTAATATAGGTCAAAATTCAATCACTCATTAGCTTTAGTAGGTTTTAAGCTAGTTCTTTTTTGTGTTGTTAGCAGGGTATTAAATTACCAAAATGATATTAGTGATCTTCAAATAAATATTTTATTATTTAAATAGATCTGACTCTGAGCAAGTACTTAATATTTTATACACAGGTTGGATATTTCCCGAAATTAGATTGTTAAATTAAAAGTATTTTCTCCGCACGCCACGCATTTTCCGCTACACCAACTGTGTTACTTACCTTTAATTTCAAAGCTACCAACTCTCTAAAAGAGTTGAATTCAGTTAGCAACTTTCCACTTAATGACAATGATCGAAAGTCATGAGCCCGATGAAATTGACTGGGGGATCCTTCGGTAACGAACTCTCTGAAACGGAGAGGCTTAAAAATGGAACCACTTATATTGATTGCGTTCTCTGATAGGTCGAAGTCTTAATTTTTAATCGAGCTTTGAATATTTTTGAATGCCGTTTCTTGATTGGATATTTGAATTATGAACTTTAGTGAGGTTTTTGTTTATGTAGACAACTGCTTGTATTGATTAAGGATTTCCAATTGTGAATCACAAATTCCATAGCCAAAACTACCTATAGATGTTGTAGATTAGAAGAGACAGAGAAATATTATAGAAAATAATCAAATGTGTTCGTTTCTTTTCAGTTAAACATACGGTCACCAGTGAAAAGGTGTGCGGCGCAAGATGGACCGTGGAACCTATAATTTTGAAGTAAGTTAATATACCTTTTTATATCATTATGCTGCTATCAATTTGAAGAACAACATTTATCCGCGCTAACCCAATTCATAATAAATTATTCTATGTGTACTAGTCGACCAAAAGTCCATAACAGATTTGAATCTGCAATGGACTTTTACGGTACATATTCATTCCCCTATGCATACAACATGATTTATTACTTTGACGGTTGTAAATAAAATTAACAGCAGAAAAAATACTGTTAACAGACGAAACTGCACAAACCGGTGTGCCGTTTAAAATTTCGAGTTGTTCATCAAAACTGCAGCATGATTTCACCCCCAATTAAGCTCGTTATTTATGCATTCGGTTAAATTTAGCAAGCCCGCGGCGGCTGTATTCTGGGGTTACCGAACGCGAGATGTACACTGTGTTGCGTAGGGTCGGAGCAAACCTAAAGCGTGTAGTGTTTGTATGCGTACAAAGCCATTAAGCTTGATATAAATACGGCGATGTTCGGAAACCATAAACGTTTTGTAATTTAAAAGCGATAAGAATACGCCACGGCCACACCCCATGTGAAAATAATTTATGTTTTCTTTTTGGCGCGACTGAGGTAATTATTAATAATTAAGTTGTATCAATCCTAAAGAACCTGTACAAAAATAATAAATAATTTCTTTTAAACAAGTTTTATAGATTCTACTAGGGGCAGCCACCGGTTTGCAACATCCTGAAGTCGCCGCGAACAAAAACAAAGGCTTGGTCGGCAGTGTGGACACGTATTGCGCCCGCCGCAGCGCCCGCCACCGCGCCTGCCACCGCCGACGCGCTAGGCTTCCAGTGTGGACAAAGCCGTAGACTGTCTTTCACCGTTTGCTCTCAGTTCTATTACATGTTATTCAATAGATATTTTGTATAAAAATAATATTAAACTATTGGAAAAAATAAGTGACGATAAATAAATCTACCGGACAAACTGTGGGCCAAAATAGCTTAAAACTGGTGCCTTGAGACAGCGAGGCGGGGGTCGCGACCGGCCACGAAGGAGATGGCGGGACGAACTCGATAGGTTCCTCCGAACTGGAAAGAGGAAGCGCGGTCTGGAAGTGGAAAGAGTAGAGGAAGGCATTTTGCCCAGGAATGGTTGGGCTAACAAACAAAAAACTAAATAGCAAAACTTTTTTTGTAAATAAACTTGCGAATTTTAGTCACAAAAGACAGTGCGATAGTCACAATTTTCTATTGAAGTGCTCAAAAATAGAAGGCTTGATTAGATCAGCACTAGAAATTCTATCGACTCAAAGTACTGAAGGCCCGTTGATTGAATTTATGAAATCTTCCTCGAACCCTTCACAATCCATTAACACTTATCTGGCCCAACAATTCTACCGAAAATCGGTTACAGACGATCTAACCAATCATTAAGGTTTATTTACTCGGGTAAAGGAACTTTCTCGAAGCGAAAATGTCCATGTAAAATGTGGATAAGAGGACGCAAGATAAGCCTAGACATGCAAGATAGGCTTGCCAAAAGATTATCACTCTCATTTGTTTTCACATGAATTCGAACCTAAATCTTGAATAGGTATGGACTTTAACTTTGATTCGCTCGTTTGACGATATCGAGCAAACGCAGCCATTTTTTTTTGTTTCAACACATAACGACAATTTTCTATGTTTTCGCCAATTGCAACTAAAACAAATTGTTACCCATATCGGCATTTTTGGTTTGATTTGAAAACAGAATCAATACATGTTTTTTTTTGTTTGCATACTCTTTTCGAGCGCTTCCTCGGTTCAACTATTGTAAATGCCATCCTGGTCATTTCGCCATCTCGCCCTGGATCGCTCACAGTGACCTATCACTGTGATCTCCATTTCAGGACTCATTGTGTTAATACTCTTCCCCAGAAGACGATCATTCCTTCAGCTCGAAGTTGCCCATCTAACTTCCCCGAGCGGAGGAAGTCCAAAATTTCACTAGTATTTCCAAGCACATCTTTAAATTTCTTTCCGATGACAGCATATTACAAGAAAAATCTCGCCTGTAGTCCACCCATTACGCGTAAAGTTACCTAACATCCAGAATACGCCCACCATTCGCTCAGGAAGCCTGAGTATTTGGCAAGCGCGTCGAGGGCCTTGTATCATTTTAAATGAGTCGGGTAATCGGTACGATACCGCCTTTTTTAAATGGTCGTATCGCGGCTACGTTTTGATTAATTTTTATTAGACTTTGAATGTTCAACAGTATCGTTTTGTGGAGCTTGTTTTATGCTGGTTGGAGTTTTATTGGATTTTCATTCTAAAATGGTGTGAAAGGGTGGAATTCGGTACTACTTTATTGTTATTCGATGTGTTAACATTTAGCAAAAAATCGTGTTACACGTAATGCATAATAGCTTCTTAATTTCTTCCCAGCTTTTACTGTTCCTTTCATTGTAATCATGGTTCATTTTTTTTAAATTCTGTTCATCTCATTCCCAGGTTTCATATAAAATTCTACGCGGTCCTTTACAATATTTCGTCAATTGTATGAATACCGGTAATATTAATACCGGAAACATTTATACCGATAACATTAATACCGCTATTGGTATCCCAAATTTTACGATCACTACCTATGTCCTTACATACAGCTTTACGTAATTTCTAACGCAACGACCAATCTGTTCCGGAACTAACCATAGTTTAATTGAACTCGTGTAAGCCCCGTATTTGTGTAATCCTACGGAATTCATGATTAGATTACGTTATCTATACTGTGGATGATATTTGGAGGATATTTCATTGGAATACAAGTCTTATGTTCAACAGCGAAGTATGATAATCAGATTTTTTAGTTTTTTTGGTAGATAGCCTATTTATTTTTTTGTTTTATCGATGACTTTGTCGTTTCAAAGGTTGTGTGGAAGATATTGCTATTGTAACAAATGGCGGTGGATGTTAATTCTGTAACAATATTTATGAAACAGTTATAAAGTATATTCGATCTATTCAGTTTGTCAGTATTTTTCTGATGCATTGTCCGACGACGCATTCTAACTCTTTTATAACTTTTGTGCCGCATTTTACCTACTTTGAACACATACTTTTGAAATCGTCAACCAAGAAAAGTCTTTTGCCTACTTCAAAAAACTCCACAATTTTATTCACCTTGGCACTTTTATTTTCAGAATTAGAACTAGACTTAAATTAAATACTGAAGTTAAAATATTAACCTTCTTGAGTAGTACTACGATTGCCGGATCAAAAATAAAAGAAAACCAAAAAATCCTTCACGCCCTACATTACATTACATGCCAAAAATAAAGACCCACACAACACATTGACATTCGACAGCACATCACAAAAGAAGTACATACTTACCTTCAAAAAGTAACCCCTGACATCTCACGTTCTGAACTAAGCAACACTCAGAGAGTACATGATGAAATCCTTCGTTCTTAAAAGACACGATGAAACGAATCTGTCCATCATAATCTGTAAGCATTTGTACAAGACGGCCCCAAAGATGCTTTCGCACAACACTTGAATACTGATGACTTATTTTTTATTTATATTTAGGTATTTTTTCGTAAGGATGTGTCTTGAGTGGTGGCGGTTTTTGTGGCCGCATTTGGATGAACGAAAGGAGGGTGTGTCAATTTGTTTTTGTGATTTTTAGGTCATTCTCTTTTTTATTGGTAGGTACATTGAAGCTTAATAATAACAAAGTTATATTCGTGAACATTCATAAAATCACCCCTTTTCAACCAACTTCAAAAACAAGACCCGGTTCACATATCGGTAAAGAAAAACTACAGAATACCAGCAACTACATTTTTTATTTCAAAATATCACTTAATATTGAATGGACCCAAATATTATATATTTTATGCATTTTTCGGGTTCGGTTCCTTAAAAAAAAACTTCCAAAAAAAGAGAAGATTCCCTTGTCAATAAAGAAAAACTACTACCAACCAACTACAAACTTTATGTAGGTATCTACTGATTTCGTCTTCCAGAAGAGCACTTAATCTTAAATGGACTCAAATTATTAAAATCGTTTTTGCATTAATTTAATTTTTCGGGTCCATGCTGCTTAAAAATTGAACAGAAGAAAACGATTTCTATCTCAGTGCAACGAAGATTTCTATGAGATGTTCTTTAAATGGTGAATACTCACCACAATATGACCAAATCTTTAGTTTCTCATCAGAATTCAGTTCTGTATTGCTTTTCATTAGTTCAAATGGAACGACATTTGTTATAATCAACTTTATTCAGGTAAAATAATCAGCTTTTTGTGAAATGTATGTTGAATAACGTGATGGAAATTTAATTTTTAGTGTAAAAGTGTGCTAATGGATATGAAATACTGTATTTATGGCTGGTTAGTTTCTAATATTTTTTTTGCGAAAATTAAAATGAAAAAATAAGTAATTGCACAACCGTGTAAAGCCAGGGTCGTGCACTTGTTTATAACGTTTATTATAAAGTACGTATTTGTTTTGTGTTCATGCATTTACTCTCTCCATATGACTGCGAATGGGATAAAATAAACGAAAAAAGTTGTTTCAACAATTTTTTGAGTGTCTGCCACAAAATTAACGAAAGAACGAGTAACCAGTGTTAGTGACAGCATCAGCTGAGGTCGAGAATAAAATAAAAATCCCGGAACAAGCTAAAAGTCATAAAATAAAACTCCCTGTACGCACCAGCATTTGAATAAACTAATGAAGTATTAAACAGCATTAACTTATTCACGGCCAAATAAAACCGTCGATCAAAGGCGAGGCGTAAACAAAATTCGCCACTTAACGTTCGTGGAGACGAAAGCCTACGGAGTAGGTAGGTACAGAGGGCTAGCTTCACGCAACATTCTAAAATGCTCGCAAACAAACTGCATTGGTAGTGATGATTTTAATAAAATATTTTTAAAAGTACTAAATCTGCGAAGAGAAAAAAACTGTCGATTTTTAAGGGCTTCTGATGTACTTGAATGAGATCACACGTTCAAATTCTCCTCGTAATCGATTTATTTTTACCACTACAAAAAACGGTTTAATATTTTTGATTCGGCTTATTCAACATTTTAACTGATTACTGACTTAATGACTGAATTCGTAAAGCAGACAATATTGAACCGCAAACAGGTCTACATAAATATTATTATACCCTCCCTATGTCGATCTTTTGAACGAGGTCAATATAAGGACAAACTCGCCATTTTATTTATCAATATCGTCCCTTTTTTTTTTTTTTACGTGGTAAAATCATCAAATGAGACCCCCGGGCAGCGCGAGAGGTACTGTCAGACTTGTACTGACTAAAATCCACGGTGTTCTTCAGTAGCCCTTTATGTTCCGGGGTCACGGTGATGGTATGAGACCCGCAACCCCGGCAGGCTTTGGCCCTCTGAGAGGGGGCCCCGTCATTTTGCTGACAGCTCTTTGAGGCGCGCGTGGAACACGACGCGCCGTCGACCCGGGCATGGTCTATGGTCGGGCGGCGAGTTGCCCTTTACTCGCCGCCCGCATGCCCGCGCCTACGGTGGCCGGAGATCGTCGTGCGACGTCCGACGCCGTGGGCGTCCACCACCGCGGGTGGGGCGGAGGGGGGACCTTGTCCTCTCTCTCAGCGGCCCGCCTCCTCCTTCGCGAGCATGACTGCTTCGCAGAAGGAGGCGACCGCTTCCCACTCCGTCTCGCCCCGCAGCATGGCCGCGACCAGTGCTGGGCGCGAGAGGTCTCCGCCTATCGCCGCCGTGAGGACACGTCGGTGCTCCGCCCAAGCGGGGCAATCCTGCACCGTATGCTCGACTGTGTCCTCCGGGCGATCTACGCAGTGGTGACACCCAGATCAATATCGTCCCTTGGACAGCGTTATTCGAGCGCCAGAAGGATCCTCAGAATACTTTATTTTGATTTCCCTAATAACCCTCAGTGGGTGTTCTCCTGACCTAACCCGTTATATAAAAGCCATCCTTCTGTACTCACATACTCCGTGACAAAGGCCCAACACCCTCCAATGGGCGTAATTCAGTCTCAATGATTGACACTTTCGCTTCACTTCTCTTTGAACGCCCGAGACGCTCGCACCAAGAAAGTTCACACCCAGTTAGCTTTACCAATTACATTGGTACAATGGATCCGTTCGCTTTAATTTCTGACTTGACTTATCTCTCCATTCCGATTCAGTAGTTGTTGGGAGGTAGGAATCTAGTTTTGATAAGATTAGTGTTAGTTTGGTTGGAAGTTTTATTGTTTTATTATGATCTTGACTGTTATTTTGTTGTATTATTTCAACCTTTTACATTGTAAGAAGGTCAAATTGATATAAAGTTTAACTTTAAAATGTAACTTAGACAGTTAAGTTTCTATTTATCAATGCGGTTAACAATTTATTCAGTCGCTTTGATTCTAATTTGAAGCATAAGTCAGTGGAACCTTTAGAAAAATATATTTCCAAAGTTATGCTATGTTATGTTATCTTTACACGCGAACAAAACACCAGCCTTAAACACTAAAAACCACACTTAAACGGTTAGCAGAAGAAAAAAGTTCGAAAAAATATTTTGCCCGCACAAAACCAATGAATTCGCCTCCATTTCGTGCTAGCCGTGTCGCCGTTGTATCGCAGTACTAAATAGATTTAGCAGAAGTTGAATTTCAATCAATAAACGAAAACACACGCATGTGTTTATGTGTCAATGAAATGGGTGTAGGCTTACTCATAACCGTTTCTATTTAGAGCTTCAAACCAGATAATAATTTAATCATAATAGCAGTATTTTTTAAATCCACCTCCGAGTCTATTTTTAGCTCGCGTGTTGAATGATACATTTCTTTTGTGAGCCCATATACCAGCAATGAATAGATTTTTACTTATTGGCTGACTATATATCACTCGAGAGATCTCTTTTATTATGTTAGCTTCTCTTATCACAGGTCAGTCCCGCGACCAATCGGTCGCGGGACTGACGAATTATCGTGACTCCGGAACGTAAAGTATTGAAGAACACCGTGGATTGTAATTAGTACAAGCCTGACAGTCCTTCCCGCCCTGCCGTGTGTGGGAGCACTCATTTGATGATTTTATCACGATAAAGAAAAAATAGTCTATGTCTGATTTCATCCGTTGTAACAAGTGAACCTTCTGTACACACTATCTACTCCGTGTCCTAGCCGTGTCGTTCTCTGCATATACCGGACTATAATATCGATGATTTTCAACGGTAACGATCCACTTGTACCTGGAGCATTGTTTTTGGCGTGAGGTGGTTGTGGATCCGACACTTGAACAGTAGAGATGTACGGAGCCTACTTTTTTTAGTCCGCAGTGTTTGAATTGCAAAAAAATGTTCATATTTTAAGAAGTTTATTAAGGTAAGGGATAATTTTAGTGCCTCATCTCAGGTCAGGATTGGTCATAGTAAAAAAAAAAATGAAAATGTTTTTATTTTTAACGAAAACCTTCATGTACAATGAATTGTGTTGGGAGCCTCCTTTTAGGCAAACAATGCCTGTGTTAGGAGACCCCGCTCCTCCATATCTTAAAATTAACAACATTTAAACTTTTTTTGATTACATTTACCTATGTTTATAACATATTTTTTTTTTACAATTTAAAAACTAAAGTAAAACTATGTCTTTTATACCATAATTATAAATTAGGTCATGCTTGTAGTAAGTGTAGTGAATGCGAATTTAGTTTGGTGTGGATGTGTAAGAGATGTAGTGTGGTTTGGTTTAGTGTGTTGTGGTGTGATGTGGAGTGGTATTGTATAGTGTAGCGTAGTGCGGTGTGTGGATAAAAAGTATATAAGGTGAGTATCGTTACGGTGTGACAATTTACTCATGATACTCCAGTAGAGATTCCGTATCCTCATAACTAAGAGACTTAATCCAGTTTGTGATAATTTTCTTACAGTCAAAATTGTTTTTATTGTGCACATATATGATTTTATTAAACCTATTGTAAAGTTGAGGTGATAGGTGGTAAAACTGTCTACTTGCAAGTTTGGTCTTACACTGGGGAACTTCCGCAATTATGTCTTTCCTTCTTTTAAGTTTTTTGTTTTTGTCAAATGGAAGGGATTTATGTTTTTTTAGAATCGTTTGAGTTACATATAGTTTTCTGACTGAGAGTAAATTACTGATTTCGTATAGGTTTTCAGTAGAGTGTCTTTTATTTTTAAAGTACATGACTTTTATAATTGCCCGTTGTGCACGTTCCACCTCCAGAAATCTAGTTTTAGCGGCGCTACCCCAGATAGCAATACAATACAGCAGAACAGACTGTGCTAGAGCAATGTAGATTTCGTTAAGTAGATTTCTCGGCTGGTTGTTACTGCTTAGCATGTTAGTTGGAGCAACGTGTCTCAGAGTTTTGAAGATCCAAGTAAGCTTCCCAACTCTTCCAATCACTTGCTCAAGGTGAGGGTACCAGGACAGAAATTGGTCAACCATCACCCCTAAGTATTTCGTCTTAGAAACTCTGTTTAGGCTTGGGCAGTTACAATTTATTATGTTTGGATCTCCGCATGTATGTACTTTTAGATGGAGCTCCTCAATGGGCTGTGTACGATTACTGACACTGAAGCATATATAGTTAGTCTTGGCGGTGTTTAATGTTAATAAATTATTTTTTAGCCATTCAGCTATATGTAAGTAAGCACGAGTCTAACTTCTCTTTATCTCTACATAGGGAAAAAGAACTCATTTTTAACCTAAATGAAAAGTGTGTTATAGAAGACCTATTGTTGCAATTCACCGGAATCGTCTACTATCAAAAAGAAAACCTTACCTTACTGAACTTAGAGTCTACTTCACGAACCCTTTGCGTGGCGCTAGTGTCTATGTCATTAAATCGCATTAAAAATGTAGTACCAGGAATTTTCTACAGGACTTCAGTCATGGCACAGACTACCAAATAGAGCAGTAATGTTAATTAATTTTCACTGTTGCCAGATTTGTGGGAACGTTTACACGGATTTGAAAATATTTAAAAAAGTTACTGTGATCCCGGAATGCAGAGGCTAATTGAAAAAATAGTATGGTTTTTTTGCAGTTCCAAACTGACCATTTTTAGCCATACTTAGAGTGGTAGGCATAATTTAGATAAGGGCACAAAAATAAAAGATCTAAGACATCCACAACTACATTATCAAACATTCTAAGAAACCGATGTATACCCGCTCGAGGCGACTTGATACATTACATAATACATCCGATAAACACAATTAGCCGTACCGAGTCATGTACATAGGTTAACTGAGACACTTTGACAACATAGTAATAGTAATTACAATCAATGTTGACCGCAAACCACACATAAGGCTTACGTTAATAAATCTGTCTGTTTAGAAGGTTTATAATTTATTATCATCAGCTTACAGCTATCCAGTTCCAGATGTCTAAGTCGATAATATCACGCCTCTTAAGCTCAAGGTAGTGAGTTCAAACTTGGGAAAGTACCTACCGATGTGTATTTTTGGGTGCATGTGTTGTACTTTCTATATTGACTTATATCGTAAGAATAGGCCCAACCAAACAACGCAAATGGCACCAGTTGTTTGGCCTCTAGAGCTGTCAGTTCCGGGCCAAAGCAACTCAGTCAACTCAGGCTAGTTCGCTGAATTAAAATGATTCGTATGTTTTATCATAGATTGCGCCACTTTTTGCTTGTATAAAACGGTTTATGTTAATGTTCATTAACTTTCTAAGTTTATCTTGGACATCACCTAAATCAGTGTCATTTCTAAGAGAGTTCCCGTGGTTTTATGTTGAACTATCTGCCAATAAAATCTATACTTCACATCATAACTTTTTTTTTTTTTTAACCTATATTGTCCCACTGCTGGGCAAAGGTCTCCCCATAACCTTTCACTCTTCCCTTTGTGCGGCTTTCTCCGGCCAATCACTCTTGAATGCGTCTAGATCGTCACGCCAGCGTTTTCTAGGCCTCCCTCGGCAACGACGCCCATCCGGCACCCACTGCGTAACGACTCTAGCCCAGCGATCCCTAACGTCACATCATAACTTACACTAAGAATATGAGGTTACCCTAAATATTATGTACACCGTAGACTACTTACAGTATTGTTTCTCCTTTTTTCATATCTATTCAAAGGTCGTCTTGAAAAGATCGCTTTTAGAGATAAGACGGCCCATTGTGTCACCTTATTGGATAAAAGATATTGTGAAGTGGATTATACCTATCTGTGATTTGTATGGTGTGCATAATAAAGAGAGTATTCTATATCTATATTTTGGCCCTACGAGAAAACCAGCTATGTGACAATGAAATGTGACAACACAACATGCCTAGTAGTTAGTGTTAGGAGCTTTTTGGCCTCGCACAGGACTAAATAATTGTTTTTTTTTTTCTTATTAATGCTTGTTAGTTATGTCCTGTGTGTGTCAATAAATATCTTTTCTTCTTTCTATCGGTACCAAAAATATTCACAATCATCGTTTTAAACCTATCTAACATCCTAATACCATGAACCAGCATTATCACTAACAAGGACACGCCACACACTCCCACTCTAAGCTTATAATAGTAATTACTAAGACCATCAAACTCAGAAACTCATCCACACTAATCCTTGGTACGGTTGGTATAAAAATTGCGGGATCCATTCACGACTGGGATGAGTTATAAGTACTATCCGTAGCTGCTGACGCTACATCTGGGGGTGCAACGGGTATTGAAAACTTTTTTATCTTTTTAAGGATGGTTTTTGATTTTTAAAGTCTTGTATTCAAAGTTATACATAATATAAATTGATTTTTGTGTTGTTAGAAATGTCGATCTTTAATTAAGTTTAACGTAAGGGTAGCCTATTATAGTCGCCTAAGGGTAAATCTTTTTTTTTGCACATGAACTCACTCCATATGCTATGTATTCCCGTTACCTCTACCTACACTGCACGTTGCACGTTAACTGACGTTGCATATTGCACTTCCACACACGTTGCATATCCACGAAAATCTGGAAAAAAATACAGCTAAAAAAGGCATTATTAAATAAAATCCCATCTAATTGAAACAGACAGTAATTTATCCCGTGTTGGCCTAAAATATCTCGACCCAATCACAGTTTCAGGTAAGTGGGTACTATTTTCCCGAATAGCCGGGACACCTGCGTTTTACCGAGAATTATTCTTGAATGTCCAGCATAAAGCTTTTAGTGGATATTAAAAGTAATTTGGTAATTACTTTAATGTATATTTTTACTGAACTGTTGGAACTAAATCAGTTTTGGTCGTATGTTTTACTCGTCGTGACTTACTTTTGAAGTTTTATAGCAGTAAGGAAATTATTCCAAAAAAGAGGATAAATTCGATTTTTTTTTTGACTAAAGTATGAAAGGTAATAAAAAAATAGAACTTAAAATTTAAATCAAATATCTTATGCGCACTTGTATTACGTATTTTTTATGTTATTTGGTCCATCAGTCTAGTATTAGTAGTCTTTCAAAGATGGGTCAATTTTGTAGTTCCTATCCTTTCGCCTTATTTTTGGTCTGTCAGTGACGATGGACGGCTCTAGAAAACTTTAATAGCTATGTCTCGTTCCCTCACTGGAACTACTTACGCGTTATGGTAGGATACCCGTCATGGTAGGACACCCGGACGCGTATTGTAAGAGTTGGTTCGAAGTGGGGCAGGCCCTTAGAAAAACTTGGGGACGTCAATCCAGTGGTAGGACTGGCATAAAGGTTAGATAAAAAGTAAAATAACAATAAAATAAATAAGTAATAAGTTTACAAACCGAATTAACAATTGGGATGTTTTATTTCAGTATAATGGCAACTTCTGGTACTATAAAAGCGAGAACCCTTTCGTTTGTTACACTTTTAAACCTAAATAGCTGAATGGAAATTACAGAGATAGAAGGAATCTTGGAGACTGATATAGAGAGTAAGGTTGGTATTTTATGTTTATCACTACACTATCTCGCCTGATGATAAACGAAGATGTGGTCGACGGTGAAGGACCCTTGCCTAGACGTAATCTATTCACTCTTGACTAGGCACGACTATGTTTGACACCTTCTGAATGTGACGGTTCCACAATCATAATAATGTTTTTAATTAACAACACAAATCTCATAGTACCAACATCTTTACGTGATGGCCACCACTATTCAGGGCGTTGAATCGAAATTTTAATTGAAACGGTCTGCGTACTAACGATCTGTACAGCGTTTAGATAAAATATATTCCCGAAGTGAATGGGACTTTATAAATATGGCTGAAAATATTTTCGATGTGAAATATTTTTTATGCACCTCGAAAAATATGAGTTTATTTTTTTACAAGTTTTTATTTAACTTGCAATGTTCATACGCATACATGTTTGTTGTGTAGATCAAACCTTGTTAGTTTTTTTTTCAACCTGTTCAAATCATTATCACATGCTGAAAATGAAATGATACTTATTTCTTCGAGTAGGTAATTTAATAAACACTATTTTAATGTACTTATACGTCGTCTCTTTACTAACTAGATGAGGCCCCAGTGTTTCGTACCTGACTACTCTGAAAATAAATTAATAGTCCAAACAAACTCATAGGTTTCGCTACAAAAATTAATCCCCACAAAAAAAAGTTTTGACCCTGTTCTCCTAGTACAGTACTGTTCAGATTCCACATTGTGTCCTCGTTTTTGGTAGTTTTGTGATTTATTTCATTATTTACCTAATTGTTTTGCTACCCGTGCAGCAAAAAGAAATGGGGCGAATTTACAATAATAATAAAAAAAAACCTTTGGCTTATTTATACATCCTTTTTTTCCTGAGAAAAAATAATTCTTTTGTAGCGAATTTACAACAACCCCAGACATATTGGTTTTGCCATTCGAGGAACATGTAGGTTGCAATGTTCACACGTATACGTTTGACATAAGTCCATTGGGTTAGCTTGATCTGCAGGCGTGTGTACTTAATCATTAGTTACGTGTGACGTTAGTCCAACAATAATGTCACACAGAATCAATGTAGTATTGTAATGCCGGCACGGTTTGCAAGTACGGGTAAGAAATTGGCTTTCGCATTAAGTGTCAACTGTCCGATTCAATAATCTTGAATGGTTCAGTGGTATTTGCGAATGTAAGTTGTAAAGCCAGTCAAAATTCTGGAATAATTCCATACTTTCCTGGTTATGGTTCCTTTCTACTTGTGCAAGAATAATTATAATAAGAAAAAGGTATGATGATAGCATCAATACATTGAAAATCTAGGGATTTGGTCCGTTCCCCTTAGAAGGCCTGCCGGGGTCACGGGGCTAACGAGTAACCGTGGCCCCGGCTAGTCTGACAGTTAAGGTGGAACTCATTCGATTACTTTACCACGAAAAAAAAGGATTTAGTTCGTTACTTTTGAAAATAATGGTGACGTATGTAATTAATTGACTAAATTAAATGCATAAAACATGGGAGTGGAGGTTTGTGAACTCACTAAAGATTATCCCAAGTCGTGATGTATTTCGATTTGTAAAAGTTGTATCTTCGTTAGTTTTTGGTTTATCTAACAAAACGAATAATACAGGTCAAATTATTTTTGATATTAATTTATCTGATGGGATTCACGTATTCATTTTTTTTCAGTTATCTTACCTATTTCATTAAGCCAATAATAATACGTAGTTAATACCCAACTAGTTACATTCAATCACTGTTTACAATCATGCTTGATAATCGATTTGGCTATAATTAGGGGATTTATAATTAGATGGATATTTGTTTAATTATATAACTAATGTATAATATTATGGTCTTAGTTGGCAACTTAATGATTTGATATAATTATTTGCCTTGGTCAGTCATCTTACTTGAATTATCATAAAGACATTTATCTTCGCGCTCTGATCTCTTTTGATTTCCGGTTTTCGTTTTCTGTTCTCCAATTGTTGTGTGTAAATTGAATTGTAAATTTTATGTATTTTCTTTTTATTTTTTCAGCACATTATGTTTTTTTGTTAAAGTAAATTGAATTGTAATTGAAAAACCTAAAACGAAATGCCTCCTTTTTTTTAGCGTGGTAAATTCATCAAGTGTACAAGTCTGACAGTTCCTTCTGCCCTTCCCTGGGTGGGAGGACACCCAGGGAAGGGCAGAAGGAACTGTCAGACTTGTACTGACTAAAATCCACGGTGGCCTGCAATAGCCTTCAAGAGTGTTGTTACAGCTCTCTGAGGCGCGCGTGTAACTCAACGCGCCGCCGCCCGTCGACACGGGCATGGTCCATGATCCGACAACGAGTACCTCATTACTCGCAGTCCGAAGAACAAATGCCTAGTACCAATATTTGCCATCATTTTTTCATCGAATTTTTCCACAATCTTCCGGGAACCACCAGTGATTGTACATTTACGCCACACGTTGCCCCACTAAGTGAGTTTTGATAGAACATATTGGTCGGCCCGACCTTTTGAGGTGGCGTGGGGTGGTTTTAGCATTTTTTCTTATAAATTCAGTTCTATGTTAGCGGTCGGATCTGGCGACCCGCGCGGTGTGAAAATTTGTAAATTGTATGAAATGGCTCCCGTTGATGGAATATAGTTGTATTTTTTGGTGAAGTGTTAAATATTTTATTTCTTTTTGGTATGGGTTTAGGTGAATCGGTCGGTAGTTATAAATGACTAGCTGTTGATAGGGATTCGGCCACGTGTAACCCGAAAATAAATACCGGGGTAAACCATATAGTAAGTTTTTATTCGAAGCGTTGCCCCATACTAGGAATTGCTCCTGTGTCATGGGTGCCTTTACAAACATAGACAAACACATGCACGAAACCCCACCAAACCCACCACACAAACACCCAGACCCGGAACAACTCAACCACTGCGCCAGCACCTGCTGTCAAATCAACCCTGTATCAACCCTTTCCCATTTAAAAGGAGCATAATACTAAAAAGGAAATACAAAATTAACTCTAAACGTTCTACATAAAACAGTAACGACTTTCGATGATAAAATAGACAATAATAAAAATCCTAAGTGTTGCTACACCCGGTACGTCGATAAATGTTTAATTGAACCTACTGAATTGTATTACTTTTGATTGGACTGTTTTAATCTTCATTCTCTTATTTTGTAGGTTTTCTATTGGGCCAATGTTGGTGGCCAACATCCGAGGGAAAGACAGTTTGTTGTAGAAGACCCTGTACTCTCTACATGTTTTGTTGCGAAAAATTGGTATTTAGTGTTTGAAAAGATTAATTGTTTTGAAATAGATTTTCCCAAAAAAACAAGAATTTACTCTTCTTTGATTTTTCAGTCGTGACGTGGAGGTTGCCTCACGCGTTCCGACTCGTCCCTCGCGGAAGGAAGCGACCTCTTCTCCCATTGTGACTTGCCACGCAACGTGGCCTCAATTAGTGCGGCAGTCCTGCACCGTTTTCTCCACCGTGTTTCCGGGTGATCCTCGCAGTGGTGACACCAAGGGACTATGTATTGCTGTGAGAGTAATTTTAATGAATTGCTTCAATGTCTCCTCACCCAATAAAAACAAGTTTTCGTCGCCGAACAACAATATGGACACGGGGCTAATCCGATGTAACATTGCCATAACAATAATTTTATCTTCAAAATATTTCAGCACTTTCTTACTAAATTACAGGTATACAATAAGTACTTAAATCATTGTATATTGTATACGTATAAAGTCCACTATTAAATTCAATTCTCACAATGAAGCCAATGATGTGGTGGTGCCATCATCTACTGACCACCGAGGCGTGAACGCGCGGTCTGTTATCTACCGGCCTTACTGCGTGCAGGCGCGGTTTCGACTGTGAATATTTGATGTGCCTACGTCAAATCGTTGTATTAAACGGCTATTAATAAAAGGATTATTAATATTATTTTGTCTACTATGGTTTCTTTTAATTAAATCTTAGGAACATACCTTTCCCAAATAAATGGATAATGTTTCATCAATGTACATGTTACGGTAAGAGTGAATAATTGAAGATTATTAATAATTATCTATTATTATTAATAATTACCGAAAATCGAGGTTAAAGTGATTAATTAATCACATTTGTCGGTTTTTATTAATAATTTCACCCTAGTAGTGATAAATGTAATAAGTAAACTTCCTTCACAGGGGCAAGTCGACGGAGCCCCGCTCCGCGGGGCTCCTACTTCTGCGTGGTTAAAAAAAAAATAACCACGAAGAGGATGGCGGGGTCTTTCAGACCCCGCCATCCTCTTCGAACCTAAATTGTCCGAGTCGGGGTGCCAGCATGTCCCGAGGTTAGGCCTAGTTCTAACCGGCTAAACCTAGGTGTAACCGACCACATGCGGTTAAACCTACGTGTATCATACTTATCTTCAGTTAGCACTTAGCACTAGGTTAAGTCGTTTAGTTTATTAATTTTATCACTTTTACCAATATGTGTCGTGAATTATTAATAATTACTACTAAAAGTAATAAATTTCGATCGTTTATTCACATTTACCAAAACATGTGGTTTTTATTAATAATTTTGTAAAAATATTAATAATTTTCAATTAATCACATTTACCGTAACATACACACGGCTACACATCAAGCTATGCAAAACCAGTATTAGCTGACCGTTCATTGTGTGTAAAAATCTTACGAAGCGAGACCAAGACAAACTGGTTTTTTTATAGCTTGATGTGTAGCCGTGTGTACAATGCGTAATTGGAACAACTAAACATGAATGAAGTCAATCATATTCCACTAACTGTTGCCTAGTTTCACCCCCGCGCTTCGCTCCAATTGGTTCTAGTGTGATTTATATAGCCTTTCTTTATAAATGGACTATCTAACACAAGATTTATTCAATTCTAACAAGTACTTGCTGAGTGCGTTTAACGAAACAATATACTAACTCTTTACTTTTATATACTATGTGTACATAATTATAGTGACAGAGGTGAATCAAATACAACTAGAAAATATGTACATATCTGCGTGAAAGGCGAACTGACAATATGGAAACAAACCCTTCAAATCCATGTAGTTCAGTCGCGGTATGTGTTTGGTTTTCAAATCCTTCTTGATGTATTTGGATAAAAAATGTTACGATAAATCGTGAAACTTTAAAATTATACAGCTATGTATCGTACATTTTAAAGCTCCTTCACAATTTTGCAAAGAGTGAAAAATTCGATTCTAAGAAATTCATTGCAAACCGAATCTCCCAAAGAAAATGCACTTCGATACTCAGTACGCATTCTAGCTCAAAGGTTTTAGCTCATATACCATTCTTTCATGAACGTAAAGACAGGTTTGCTGTTACTGGGTACTACCACTAAACCTGGGTATTACCCTGGGGCTCTAATAAACCTGGGGCGGTAAGGTAAATCTTTTTGCCGTACTCGTAAAAGTAGAATTTTACGATGCGTTTACCACCTTATGTGTAGTAGGTACATGCCTTAGTGTGGTGACGCACTTGATGGAAATTACGTCGCATTTTTTCGTTATACGTTTTGCTAGACCTGAACAATGTCTGGACTTTAAAAGAGACTGTGATCTCTGAGTTTGTTTCGGCTGTTTCTTCTTAGAGTAGTCAGGTACGAAACACCGGCCTCATCTAGCTTTAAAAATATTGATTATGACGTGTAAAAGAGTTTTTTATAACCAATTTACAAAATAAATATCATTTATCATTTAGAAAAAGCTATTCTTGGTTCGACTAACTATAATAACGATCAAATGGATCAGTTGTCAAAATTAAGCAATGCGCATTAAGCCGATGGTCTCAGAAATCTTTGAGACTCGTTGATATTATACTGCTGTGAAGTCCAAAACTCTCTTCTGAACTGACTGCAAGATATAGTAAGTATAGAAAGATATTTAATCTTGCTATACTGAAAACACTGGTATTCAGTAAATACCCAGTAAGGCAGAAAAAAGTTTTGCAGATGAAGTGAAAAAGTCCAAATAAAAAAAAAACGCATTAATCCTAAAAACTTTATAATTACACACGGAGTCTTTATAGCAGAACTTTTTAAGCCATAACATTAGCTTTTTTAACAGCAAAAAGCATAAACTTCATAATTTTAATACCTTAAAATGATCGTTTAAAGAGGATTATGAAAAACAAACGCGCTGAGTAAACGGTGCATCAAGATTCGGTCAGATAGGAACACTTGAACATCGACTTATGGCACTTATACCACTTTGGGCGTCCAAGTGATGAACGCGTGACAAACGTCATCTAAGTAGTGTGTGTTATAGATAACTCTTTACGCAGTCAAAACTAGCTAATTTTGTCTTTTCAATGATCGATGTGTAATTAATGTTTTATTTATTTTGATTTTTGATAAAAAAAATCTTTTTTTTTAAATTTAATTAGCTGACTTTTCTTAACTTTTAAACCGATTACAAAAGGGACGAGAATGAGGAGGTTTTCAATACGATTGTATTTTTTTTTTGCCATTGACTTTCTAAGATAGAACATTATATCGGTACTTATTTACCGTTGCGTAATTTCGGCAGGTGTGTCTCATCACTATATAAAATCGCCGCTCGCACTGCGGGGTACAATTAACAGGGTACTACTGATTATTGTTATTGATACATTTCTGAACGCCAAGGTTTCTCGTTGTAATGGATGCTTGATGTGTTTGTGGGTAGTTTGACAGAGAATTTATTTGTTAGTGCGCAGACGAGGTCACCTTTTTATTATGCGAGGGCCACAGTTGCGGAAAACGTCCTCAATGTTAGCTATTAAAATATATATTAATTATATTCGTTATAAATGCCCATCATCGAAACAATTAAAGGAATTTCCTGTTAGAGTTGCTTCCGCATTGGAAAGGCGCATAACACGTTAAGCTGGGTACTCACTTGGCAGTGTTGCATGTGACGTATCAGATACAGTATCAAGTGAGTACGTAGGCACGAGCCTCCTGACTACGTACTCACTTGATACTGTATCTTTTATGACACATGCAACACTGCTAAGTGAATACCCAGCTTTAAATGTGTTTTTTTATTAACTGCTATTAGAATTATAGTAGTCTACAAAAGGCTTTGGGGACTTCAATTTTTATCTATTGGTTGTGAAAAATAAATTGATTATTTTTATGTCTGTTTTTATATCGTTTTCGTGGTCAGAGAGTTAATAGAATAATTGGGATTGATTTTTCCTTGTTAGATAGAAAACTTTTCTGGTGTATATGTATATTTTAAATATTCCTATTTTCAAATACCAGTAACCTAAATATTTTACTTAAATATGATTTTTTATTTTCATATGCTGTGAAAAAGTTTTAAAAAATACATTTCGTAATTCAAACTGTCTACGATTAAAATACGTACAGTTAAATCCTTTCCATATTTTCAGTTTTCATACCATTTTCACGCACCACTCAACACTGAACAAAAAGAATTGAATCGAAACAAAAAATCCATGGCTGGCTTTGTTTAACAAAATGAAGATGAATCAAACAGACAAATCGGGCATAAAGCAAACGGTCCTGTGCCCAATTAACTTTTTATTGCGAAACGTTAGGTAAGCACTTAGACATTTTATTGAAAATATTCATCTTCAAACAAATTTCTGAACGGTCGATTTCTAATGAGCGTCACAAGGCCCTTGATTCGTGAATTCAAGAGATTGACGATTTTTGTCAAATGTTATTGCTAATTTATACGGCTGCCGTTTTTGTTGCATTGGCCACATTTTGTCATCTGGTGTGTGTATAAATAATGATTACAAATTACAAAGAAATTTAAAATATAACACCGTTCGTTATTAAGTTTCGGATATGAAAATTAAGAATCGTGTGTAGCGAACGTTAACTCAGAAACAGTCCTTACCAAAACGGAACCAAAAATTATAGTCACCTAAACTCTGGGTTGTACGAGTATATTGATGTCCATTTGCCGGTTTAATTTTACATTTCAGGCCGTCATTAAGATCAAGATTAAACAAAATTAGTATTCATCTGTATAAAGTAAGTGTGTAAGTTAAAAACAACAACAAAATAGCAAAATATAACATTGTGTGTCCCACGGCTACACCAAATAGGTCCAGTTCAGCAAATTGTCGAGCAGCCAGTGATGTATAAAAAATATGTTCAAAAAAAGGAAAAAACAACAAAAGGAAGTCAAACTTGCTACTTGATGAAGAAGAGAGGTATCTGTTAGCGTTCAGTCATTCGCATTTTTTCAAATCTTACAACTCTAGAAACAGGGCCGCTCTACCAAACATGAATTAATCAATTACGTGTGGACCAGCGAGACTTGAGTCCGGCCCTCGCCACTGCCGGTCTTCTCAGTAACAACGGACTCCCCGAGTGTTTGATCTAACTCTATTCTTCTATACAAAGTGCTGTGAAAACTTTAATAGCGCGATGCAGACCTCTGCCTGTGATTGGCTGTTGGGTAAGCGTGTTCGTTCCACTGAGTGAGCACACGGGAATCGATGTAACAATTGCTTATTAAATAAAGAATGTTGTTAGATGCAATCAACTGTCGGATATGCCATTTCCGTCTTTGATGGTCTAGTGGGCGCAAGCGTTAGTGCTGATCGTGAAGGGCCAGGTGCGATTCTCCGGTTGGCCAGTGTTATTGGGATTTTTTATCAGTTTCACCGTAGAAGCCTTATTTTAGGATTTGCGACTTGTGGAACCTAATTGCTCCCATCATAATTATAACATGTTATATTTAAGTCGCATTAGACTTTCATGAATGCAATTGTAGCCTTTCATGTATATATGATAAGGAAATTATATGTGTGAATATTAAAGAAGTTCTTCTTATGTTTACTAGATATTGCAATCAGTACAAAAAAAGAGAATGTACAACTATCTGTCGTGTCTAAGAGGAACACAAAAAACGCAATAGTCATTTATCGTGTAGTAGATTACTCAGACAGTATTACTGGGTGTAAAAAATAACACAAAGATACTTTGTCTGGCCAGTATTTTTTATTTCTTCCTGTTATTGACATTGGAATATAATAGATTTATTCTATACATCAATTCTAACAAACTTTTGTAATCATGCCGATAGTTTTTTTTTGTTAATTATCGGTTCTTTTTTTATTTGTTTACATAGTGTAGTTTATCTTTCCAATTATAAACTACTTATTTAAAACTATACGATTATAAAATAGGCAGGCCTCCCACTAGTTGGACCGGCGACATCGTGAGAGTAGCGGGCAACCGATGAATGCAGGTGGAGAATTGTCGTTCGGCGTGGCGGTCTAAGGGAGAGGGCTATGTTCAGCAGCAACGTGTTCCGGCTGATGATGATATTGATGATGTATAAAACAGACAATATACTGAAAATCTATAAGATAATTCGTAAAGAACAAAGCAAACGAAGATTGTCAACAAAAAATCAAATTAAAAAAACAGGCTTAACAAAAAAATATCACTTTTAATTCTGACCTTACATTGATCAATCCAGCATAATTCCTCACGTTCAAAGCATCGAAGCATGTCTTTTCTCATTCCTACATGGACTTTCCCTTTCAAACTTATCGGAACCATCTTTTCATTCCGCATAAGATGTCGGAGATTCTACAGTCTACACATTTCACTGAGCGCCAGCATTTCTACTGGGTTTATTTTGTTCTCGTGCTTTTTATCATGTCTTGATACAAAATGAAATGCAACGGTTTAGTCAGTGAATTCTTAATATATCTTTTTATTATTTCATACATTACTTTATGAAACAGTTGTTTTTTAAAGTAATAAGAAACAAAGGAGTCAACGTCCCGTGTCGTAGTCCAAGCAAATAACAAAAGTTCTTTTTTGAATAATTTATAGCAACTTCGTTACTTTAATTTACAACGAAGCAAAAGCTGCCATTATGCAACATAAAATACATAATTAGCAGCATATAACATACACATTTTTTTACAAATAATACAATTTTTGGAAATTTCCATTTTTAAAACTACTGCAACTACTGAAAGTCTGAATCAACATTGATCGCGATTCTGCTGAATGAATGAAATTAAATTGTCTTGGATCCTACAGTGAAATAAATCTGAAAGAAAAAGCGGACTTATAGTAGCCTACAGCAGGTTAAAATAAATCTAAATCGGAAGGACAATAATTGTGTCCTTCGAACCGGATTTTGGTCAAAAATCACAATAATAAATGAAAAAAACATCCGTAAATGGGTGAATCCTGAGATTGGCGATATTCAGTTGATTCCCCTGGCGAAATTTATTTACACAGATTCTTTCTAAGTAACAATGTAATATAAAATTTAACTTCATTATAAACACATTAAACGAATTGGCATCACTTTTGGCCGGATGGTTCTCAATATATAGCAGTTTAATTTTTTTCTGGCCAGGGGAATCGAAAAAGACGACAAGGGAATCAAAATCTAAACAATGTTTTAAAAGAAAATCAAGTTTTATTATTATTTTAACGTAGCCTCTAATTTTTTTTGTAGTCTAAGGCGTTCTGCAAGTAATTTTTTTTAATCTTTCTTGCCCTGATTGTTTTGGAGGCTTTGCTCAAATCTGAAATATGAACATAAGTAATTTAAAAACTTAATATCGTTGGTCAATATTTGTTTAAGACATTAAGAAATTCATATAAATTGTTAGTAGTGATAACATTTTTGTTTTCAAAAAACAGGCAGGAAAGTCGTGCGAATTAAATAAGATAACTTAATTAAATAGGTTTACAAAAATTATGTATAAGAAATATAACGAAAACTTTCTTGTTTTCACAGAAACCTTTTGATTTCCATAATACATTTTGATTACCTTGGCGCAAATACCAAGGGAACCAATGCCAATGGAATCAAAAAACACGATGTTTTTGTCGATTCTGATAAAAACAATACGTTTTAAATAATATTAATGTAATAAATAAATAATGATCATTAAAGCTGTTCCATGTACACCCGAAAACAAATCCTTAAAACTCAAATTGCATTTATAAACGTGATCAGGGTAATCAACGAGCTAGCGAACCAAAACCAGGGAAATCAAATCTTTACCTTCGTAATTTCGTCCTGGACCAACGAGCAGCGCAACCTTCTACAACTACGTTGGAAGCGCTACCGGCAGCGCTCGTGCGACGGCTCGGAGACACTGCTCTAGAATATTTTACTAGAGATTTACGAAGTTTAGTGACGCGCCACGGGAATCACTGTTTAGTCTCGGACAAACTTTATATTATCTTCTATCTATCTATATCTATACATATAATAATCTTCTTCTATCTATATCTATCTTCTATATCTATACATATAATAAAACTGTAGAAAAGTTATTTTTGTACATTAAAAAAAAACTCAAAAAATATAGCCAGGGTATTAAAGGACAACCAATAGAACCCATTTCTAGCATTTTTAGAATTTTTGTCTGTTTGTCTGTTTGTCTGTGTATTTGTCCAGGTATCACATAAAATGTACGAAATTAATGTAGATAACTTTTATACACAACGATTAAGCGTAACTTGGAGAGGAATTTAGTTTTTGTTTCATTGGAATCGGTTGAGTCTATCAAAAGATATTTGAATTTAAAGTGTTTCAGAAGTAAAATTACGGGTGCACTTTGGTCTCACACATTGATTTCGTACGTCAGTCGCGCGATCTAACTTCGAATAGAAAAACTACATTATTCAAATAATTGGAATGGACTGGAATGGACTGGAATGGACTGGAATGGACTGGAATGGACTGGAATGGACTGGAATGGACTGGAATGGACTGGAATGGACTGGAATGGACTGGAATGGACTGGAATGGACTGGAATGGACTGGAATGGACTGGAATGGACTGGAATGGACTGGAATGGACTGGAATGGACTGGAATGGACTGGAATGGACTGGAATGGACTGGAATGGACTGGAATGGACTGGAATGGACTGGAATGGACTGGAATGGACTGGAATGGACTGGAATGGACTGGAATGGACTGGAATGGACTGGAATGGACTGGAATGGACTGGAATGGACTGGAATGGACTGGAATGGACTGGAATGGACTGGAATGGACTGGAATGGACTGGAATGGACTGGAATGGACTGGAATGGACTGGAATGGACTGGAATGGACTGGAATGGACTGGAATGGACTGGAATGGACTGGAATGGACTGGAATGGACTGGAATGGACTGGAATGGACTGGAATGGACTGGAATGGACTGGAATGGACTGGAATGGACTGGAATGGACTGGAATGGACTGGAATGGACTGGAATGGACTGGAATGGACTGGAATGGACTGGAATGGACTGGAATGGACTGGAATGGACTGGAATGGACTGGAATGGACTGGAATGGACTGGAATGGACTGGAATGGACTGGAATGGACTGGAATGGACTGGAATGGACTGGAATGGACTGGAATGGACTGGAATGGACTGGAATGGACTGGAATGGACTGGAATGGACTGGAATGGACTGGAATGGACTGGAATGGACTGGAATGGACTGGAGCGGAGCGAAGGGGAGTGGAGGGGAGGGGAGGGGAGTGGAACGGAAGGGAGTGGAGTGGAGTGCATAGAGCGGGCATTAGGAAAAATAGTTCTACATAAACCTGGAATAGAAGTGTCAAATATTCTTGATAAATCTTAGAGAATTCTAAATACAGGGTTTAAATGAAAAACGTGGCCAGAATTAAGCGCTTCGAACTAAAAAAATACATTGTTCGATTCCGACATCCACGCGAACGAAGTCGCGGGCACAGCTAGTAGTTCTTAATAAAACTATCATAAATACACAAGGCGTATATTTTTTTTATATATCTACAACAACCCTGTTAGCGATTAGACCGCATTGTTTATTTTGTTTATGTTCGTAAGTTAGGGTTTTGTCGGTTTGTTGTTTGCAAAATGTGTAGCAGACGCGCCAGGGGTATCAATATTTAGGCCTTTTGGATTTTTTTTCGACTATTTAGTTCCAAATTAGACCCAAAAGCTATCGTGCTACAGTTAGATCATACATTAACGTGGCATAAAAAAAATATTTTGACATCAAATTTAAATACTACGGGTATTTTTTTTCTTCGGACAACGAAAAATTAACCTCTCAAGATTCACCCAAATCAAAAAATATTGAGTGAATAGAGAAAACAACTACAACAATCCTTCTGGTATCAAAATTGCACGTTACAAGCATACATAAATATCAAATGCCAGCCATACATGCATAAAGCATATCCTAAGTACAAATGTCTGGCGTTGACTAAGCTACAAAGCTTGACCTTTCTGAGATGCACTTTATTTCCTGCGCTCGCTCATCCTTTAGTGTCAGAAATGTACCTTCCTTTATGTAGATATATATTATGTATGTGGTAGGTTCCTTTATGGGACAAAGAAATTTAGGAATAGAGTAGTGTTTTAAGGTTTTTTTTTATTTATTTTATTTGTTCTTAGACTTACGAAAACACTAGCTCAATCATCAATTTGTAATAAATCCAAACTCCAACCATCCATTTTAGCCTCATTTTAAACGGAATTTTCATTAGTTACGACGCTTATTACCTCCACAACAAAACACCAACTGATAAACATTCCTAGTTAAAACAATATATAAATATTTATATAAACACCAACACCCTTTCATACAACCGATGCAACACTACGAAGTTGAGATAAAACGCCCGACAGAGCGTTTGTACCGTACAGCGAACACGAACTTCTGCGAATTAATATCACGTTCAACTTTTGTTTACAATACAGGGTGACTAGTTCAACGAGGGTTCCATTGATATGAACGAGCGAATTTATCACTTATTTAGTTGTGTTAGAGCTCTTTTTGAATTTGCTTGCTGGGGAATATTGTATAAGGATAATTCTGCAGCAAACTAATGCTGTCATAGTACTTCCACTACCTTCGCTAATTACGTTTATTATAGGTTGAATAAAAGGTTGAAAACAAATATAAATTCCTGTTTTCTGCTATTGAGAAATGCAGTTAGACATCTTTGTGCTGTGTTTAGAATTGATTTAAAAGTACAGTAACGTCATAATGTTCTTACTCACGGTTCTTTTTCTATAAACCGAGAATGTGACACACAACATTCAGCACGCCTGCGCCTGATGGAAAGCGGTCACCTTAATCGACTCCTACAATACCAAACCTGCAGCTTTAAACGCCTTTGTAGGTCTGGAATAAGTAGGTGGGAAGGACTGGTGTTTTCACAGTTATAAGGAAATTTGTTTCTGGGAAGTGAGTTTACTACTCACGCATTACCGTGAACCTGAAACATAAAGGGCTATTGAAGGACACCGTGGATTTTAGTCAGTACAAGTCTGACAGTCCATCCGCTCTTCTCTGGGTGGGAAGACTCATTTGATAATTTTACCACGATTAAAAAAAAACCAAAAATGTACGTAAATTGCCTGTTTTCCAAAAAATAACAAGAAAATAAAACACTCAAACTATTGTACCAATAATGTGGTCAAATTACAAACATTGTTCGAAAAACAGCCATCTTCATATACTCCATACAAAAAATTATTGAAGATCGTATCCTTATGATTATGATATGATCGTATTACAGTGTTTAGTGCCCGCAACCTGTCACATTTTTAACACGTTCGCTGCGGCAGTGATTTTTCTATACTTTCCAATTCTGCGTTACAAGGTCTGTACACCTGGTAAAAAATCTTCCATTATTTTGGCACAAAGGCTTATAGACCCTGTAACATTTAAGAAACTTAAGTTCTATTTTTTGACTGATATACATATTAATTATTCATGTCTTTCCTACACCGAACTAAATTGAAGTTATTCCTTCCACACGCCAAGGAAGTCCATATTTTTCTTAGCCGCACTGTTAGCATGTACAAGATCCTCCAAGTCCTCCTTTCTTTATGACGGGACAGTCCTTTCTGCCCTGCCCTGGGTAGGAGGACAGACACATTTTGAACATTTTACCACGCTGAAAAATAAAAAAAGACCTCTTTTCTGTATCTCTTCTTGAAAAACCTTTAGCCACCCAATCTTGAGTGTAAGTATTTTCATAATCTTCCCACTTTATGGCTATGTAGTTTCTTGTAGTCTTACAACAAAAAATCATCCTGTATATCGAAGTAAATAATAATGCGCCTGCAACATAGTTAAATGTTATCGTTTGTATTAACTTTGTTTTGATAATGTCGAAGTACATTACATGGCGGCCAGTCGAGGCCGCGGGCGCTGCTGTGTTCCGTATTATAATGTTCCTGTTTAAAGCGGTAATTACTTTATTATTAGCATAATATTCGTGAGCTTGACATAATATGGCTTAATATACATAGGTAATAGAAACTGTACATTGAGTTTAAATATGTAAGTATCGTCTAAGGTTGATTTGCAGTTACCATAGGTGCAGGCTTGCGGGCGGCGAGTAATGGGTAGCTCGTCGTCAAGGACCAGTAAAAATCGGCAGAGCATGATGTTCGCTAAATGCGGGATCATTTTAAAACATTACTATAGCTTTGGAACGCAAAAGGCAACTTAAAGACCACTTCTATTAAGACCTGAACTTAACTGGTCCTACGTCGTGCTAATACTGCGGTCTCGGGACTGTTTTATCAGGTGGCCCCAGGAACGTAAAGGGCTATTGAAGGACACCATGGATTTTATTCAGTACAAGGCAAACAGTCAGTCTTTCGTCCTGCCTTAGGTGGGAATATCATCAAATGAGCCCTCATTTTTACCGGGTCATCATCTGCCTACCCTTTTCCTAACTATATTAGGCTGGGCTTCCAGTCGAACCAGATGCAGCTGAATATCGTTATTTTACGTGAAGCGACTGCCTATTGGACCTCCACGACCCAGTTAATGGGTAATATGACACCCCATGGTAGCACTGGTTGTCAGTTTTATGAGCTTCTGACTAAAAGTAACAACTGTCAAAGGTCTACAAATGACAGCCGGGACTAAGGCACTGAGGAAACTCGCTATGACGGATGGTCACCCATCCACAGACCAACCACTTCAAGCGCAGCTTAGTAATTATGTAGCCACGAGCACATTGTAGCGTTGTAGTCGATTTACTAAAAATCAACTAAACGCACCTCACTAGTTACGTGTCACATCCCTAAAATCTTCATAAACGAACACGTCATTCAGTCATTGCTCTGTCCGGTTCGTACGTGGCTATAAAAACCCTCGCAAGTAATTGTGCGGCCTCTTTTCTCTTCTACAAGCCTGCTACTACTATTTTAATCAACCCCGAGATAAACGGGTAAGTGCTCATGTGATTTTAATTATTCACTATCCTGCCAGATCGCATTCTTTTGTATTTCTTTGTCTGCGCGGTCTGGCAGCCATTTTATCCATTGTCACAGCGTTCTAATAACTTCTGTGAAAAAGCTATTCGTGTATCCATCACCCTTTCTTCTTCATTTGCACCTCTCTGTGAATGCACCCGCATGCTTTTCGCATCCTACGCTACGCTTGACCCGCCGTGCTGCGCCTAGCCGCTCGCTTAAATCGCCTGGCCACGCGGCGGGGAACCTTCCGGGATGCCTGGAGCATGTGCGTGCTATACCTATAATTGTAAGCCACCGCGATGAGTGAGTCTTCCACCATTCCCCTTGCTTTGGGCTTACGGCTGTGAGACGCACGCATCGACGGAGGCTTGCAGAAAAAACTGCACGTCGCTTACGCACGCACCCGCCTTGCGCTGTCACCAGGGTTCCAGTTCCGGCTTCCAGTTCCAGTTCCGGCTTCCAGTTCCAGTTCCGGCTTCCAGTTCCACCGTCCGGCTTTTGTGATCAGGCGTCCTGCTGTCTCCCAGCCTACCGCGGGAGAGAGACGTCTGGCCAACCACGCGGCCGCTACCGCCGTCTACCTACTTACCGTGGGCGTGGTACTAAGGCCCACGCCACCACGTGCAGCTGCTTGCCTCTGCTGGCACGGTGCCAACCACAGGGCACTACCTGCCCGAGAGCCCGCCGCCGGACACGGCCACCCACGCGGCGCGTGAGTGCCGAGACCTCACGCCTGCCACGTGTCGAGGCCCCTGCCTGAGCGGGCCACGTGCCTAGCAGAGGGCGCTCGCTGCCTGCCTGCCTGCCTGTCTGCTTGACTGTCTACCGGTGGACGCATCTGCCACGCGCTCGCCCGCTGCCCTGCGTCGTACTTCGGCGTGCCCTAAGCCCAGGGCAGTACTTTTCTATTCTGGTGACCAGTGCAAGTGCTTAGAGACCCTAGAACCTACTCCCTGAATCTGTGTGCTCGTGCTCAACTCTTAATAAATGTGTAAAGTGACTAAATAGTTTCATTCCTAATCTACCACGAAACCCACTTGCCACAACATCTCATAGTAACGATAAAACTAATTATTCTACTGCCGATCGAACAGATTAGTTACACTGTAACTGATAAACTGGTGGTATTAACAGGATATTATGTTAAAATCAAAGGCCAGTTATGTTACAATTTTAGAGAACACTTTTATTGTACAACCAACAGAAAAGCACAGACAGACAACAAGTATCATAGACAATAGAATAGAGAATGGATACAGTAGACAAAAGACAATCTACGGTCTCTCGACCATAGACCTAATGAAGGGATAGGGTTAGCATTCATCTATCTTTATCATTCCCCCTTTGAATGCAAACCCATCATCTTGCAACAGTCTTCAAACTTGGACCTTATTGCCTTGGTCAAAGCATCAGCTGCCATGCTTTCGGTCGCCAGATAACGCACCTCGACTTCTTTATTTGCAAGTTTCTCCTTGATAAAATTGTATCGAATGTCAATGTGCTTGCTGCGTGCATTATAGTGATCTGAACCTGCAAATTTAATGGCACTCTGGTTATCGCAATAAATGACTGTAGGTGAACCTTTGTTTAAATCTTGACGAAGTCCAGATTCCAAATTCCTTAGCCACATAGCCTCTTGAATGGCCAGTCCAAGGGACATATATTCAGCCTCCATGGTTGATAGAGCTACTGTGCTCTGCTTTTTAGAGCACCAAGAAATAGGAGCACCCTGAAACAGAAATATGTTGCCGGAACAAGACTTCCGGTCATTACAATCCGAAGCCCAATCAGAATCACAAAAACCAAATATTCTGTCTTCTTTATTGTTTTTCTTAAAACATAGTTTGTAATCTTTCGTGCCTTTTAAATAGCGTAATACTCGCTTGACCGCTGTCCAATGCTGAATTTCAGGTTTGTTATTGTAACTGCTCAATCTGTTAACGGCAAAACATATATCAGGTCTGGTTCCATGTGCCAGATATAACAGACTCCCTATTGCTTCTTGATAAGGTAAGTTACATAAAATATTTTCCTTTTCTGTATTTGATAACTTATTGTCAGGATCACACGGTGAAGTGACTGTTTTGCACTCAGTCATATTAAATCTCTGCAATATTTGTTCTATATATGCAGACTGATCAATGTATATCTCATCTCTATTTTTATTTTGCAGAATTCTCCATCCAATGAAGTGCTTCACAGTGCCAAGATCTTTCATATGAAATTTACTTTTCAAGCTTTCTTTAACACCCTTTGCATAGTCTTCTTTATTATAAATCAGTAAAAGATCATCAACATACACTAATATAAAGATCAAGTTATCTTCATCAATCTTATGGTAAACACATAAATCCACAGGTAAGCAAGTAAATCCTAGTTCTTTCAGGGCATTACTTAATTTTAAATTCCACTGACGGCTCGCCTGTTTTAATCCATAAATAGACTTGTTGAGTTTACATACCTTATCTCCATGTTCATATAGAGGAGGTTGGCTCATATATAACTCAGTATCTATATCTCCTTGCAGGAAAGCTGTCACAGCATCCATTTGTTCAATATACATGTTATACTTGACTGCCATAGCAAGCAAATATCGGATTGATGTATGTCTGACTACTGGAGCAAACACCTCGTTATATTCTATGCCCTTTCTTTGCCTGAATCCTTTAATAACAAGTCTAGCCTTATATCTTTCAATTTTTCCATCAGCATCAGTTTTAACTTTAAAAACCCACTTGCATGGGATAGTTCTTTTACCATCTGGGAGATCCACTAATGTCCATGTATTATTTTGAATAAGGGAACGGTACTCACAATCCATGGCATTTCTCCATTCACTGGCGTTTACATCAGAAAGAGCTTCCTCAAGTGTCAGGGGATCTTTAACAGACTGTGATGGTAATACTGACTTTGGACTACTGTTATGTTGGCATTGATATATGTAATTATCATCTTTTACCTGCTGGCGCCTAGGTCTCAAGGTCATATGGCGTCTTGGGAGAGTTGACTCATCATCAGGTGACACAGATTCAGGTAAGTAATCCTCATCAGAAGATTGCTCAGGTACGTGCTCATCATCACTGAAATTAAACTCAGAATGTATTTTATTTTCAGATACATTTACTACAGTGTCTGAGGAGTTCTGACTCTCAGACTCACTGGTTTCTTCAGGTTCAACAGTTTCTGACAATGGCATAATTACACAATTATTTCGTACGGTATCTTCAATGAATATAACATCTCTACTTTTTATTACCTGGTGTTTTCTTTCATCATACAAACGATACCCTTTTGTATCCTCACAATACCCTACAAATATCATTTTCAAAGATTTTGGGTCCCATTTCTGTACCTTTTCTCGTTTCTCTGAACGGCAGTCTTTACTGAAATGACCATGTTTGTTGCAATTGTAGCACCTTGGGCCTTTGCTTTCGCCCTTTTTGTCAGGTTTCTTACTAGATTTAGCATTCTTGTGTTTCGAATAATATGCTACTGAATCTGGTACCTTAACATCCTGAAGGATTTTAGTTTTAACTGAGTCGGCAGTGATCGGCACACCTGAGCTTTCCATGGCCATAATCATAGGCCCAAACGTGTCTGGTAACCCTGCAAGTAGCAGCGTACCAAGCCACTCGTCGTCGACGATAAAGCCGATACTTCGGAGCTTGTGCGCTGTGGACATAATCTTGTTGACGTAGTCCTCCACGTGATCACTGTTTTCTAATGTAGTATTTATTAGACTCCTTAAAAGACCTACCTTTCTAGTGAGGCCAGAATCATCGAATACCTTTTGTAGATTGTTCCATACTTCCCGCGCTGTCCGAGCTTCTTGAATATGGACATAGTTGATGGGATCTACCAGAAGGATTAATTTTGATTTTGCCTTTACGTCTCTCTTCTTGTCTTCTACATAATTCGGTCCGGGTTCGACGGTTTCCCACAGCTCTTCATGCTCTAAATACGTTTTAACAGCAAACTTCCATGTGGCGTAGTTTTCTCTGCCTATCAATTTTTCAACGTTGGCTGTGGTAATTGTTCCACTCATCTTGAATGTGAAAGTTGAATTTGAAGTGGAAATAAGCTGAAAAAGATTTCTGAGCACGCGGCAGCCGGTCACTATCCGGCTGATCGAGGAAAAACGAATCTCGTCGAATCTGATTAATTCGATAATACTTTTTTTAATTGACAATCGGAAAGCGTTCGTCTGGGCCCATAACCTGATAAACTGGTGGTATTAACAGGATATTATGTTAAAATCAAAGGCCAGTTATGTTACAATTTTAGAGAACACTTTTATTGTACAACCAACAGAAAAGCACAGACAGACAACAAGTATCATAGACAATAGAATAGAGAATGGATACAGTAGACAAAAGACAATCTACGGTCTCTCGACCATAGACCTAATGAAGGGATAGGGTTAGCATTCATCTATCTTTATCAGTAACTAAACTGTGACTTTACCCCTATTGTGTTAGTTTAGCGAGTAAGCCTTGTTTTGATTACAATATTTGCAAGTTAATTATATGCATAAACATTTTGAACCGAAAACGCTTATCCGTTTCTGCATAATTCATCGTACAATCAGCTCCAAAAATATGTCTTTATAAAAGATGTCAATCTAATTATGATGTCCATTGTCTTATACATTGTTCCCCGCTTAAAATGGTCACCCATCTACGGACTGATTTCTGCAATCACTGCTTAACCTTGTTCAGTTTACAACGATAAAAAAGTATAATGTGGGTTTAAGGGACTGTCTTACCTAGTAACCGTGTCCCTGAAATACATATTATTATCAGCCTATAACCGTCCATAGCTGAACGTACGCCTCTCCCAAAGAACGCCAACCCTCCCAATCCTGGGCAGTCCACATCCATCCGCTGCCAGCTAACTCTTCAAATCATCGACCCATCTTGCCGCAGGGCGTCCTACACTACGTTTGACCATTCGCGGTCTCCACTCTAGCACATTTCTGCTTTATCTACCATCTGTCCGTCTACAGACGTGGCCGGCCGTAATGTGGGCTGGCCACGTCTGTTGATGGACCCTGAAACGTAAAGAGCTATCTAAGTAACACCGTGGATATTCGTCAGTATGAGAAGAAAAGTATAGTAGATAATAATTTATTCGCCAAAAATATGCTTTTACAAAGCTGTTATAATTCGTGGGTGGTACACAGACATTTCACATGCAGTAGGCATGCGAAAATAACTGGCTTATTCATAGCATTACATTCCATTAGACTACATCTTTTATTGAAAAAAAATATTCGAATGTCACATAATTAAGCGATGATAATATCTTGATTTATTAAGAAAATTACGTAATGTTACACTTAAATGTCAAAATGAGCACTCATCTAATTATTTTACCACGGAAAAAAAAACCTTGTAGAATTTGTGTTCTATGTTCTATACCTACATATGGGTACAATTTTATGCTTCAAAGATGATGATGGTGAAATTAATATTTATAGTCGGTATAAATTCCTTTTTGAGGCTGACTATACCTGCCAGCTTTAACCTATAGTTTATCGAAAGTTTTGTTGTGATTTGTGTCTGTGTTGTTGCAAGTGTGTTAAGTTTGTTAATGTTCAGAATTCGGTTGCCCATTTACACGTGGACCCCAGCGATCTTGTCAAGAGATCTAATCTCTAAGCACGAAACCCGTGGTTGCGGCCGTAGTTATGGTCATTTTCGTATCTGTACCCGTTTCTTTGTTCACTGATTTACGAAGTAGACCCCCTGCAACGTCTACAGACAGATGTGCTGTCTGAGAGTGGTTCAGACATTCCTTATTAACAGCTTAAATACTAGGAAGTGGTAAAAAGTTGATGTGTTGTTGACTGTCATGTAATTATTCTATCAGTGCATTAGCTTTTTCACAGCTAGCATAGCTTAAATACTAGGAAGTGGTAAAAAGTTGATGTGTTGTTGACTGTCATGTAATTATTCTATCAGTGCATTAGCTTTTTCACAGTCGAAGATTTAGCGTTGGGCTTTGAATTATCTATCACAAGTGCCGTTATGGCGAATAGAAAGTGCAATAAAAAATTTAATTTAGTCTTACGTCTAGTTAGTGGATGCTGTCTTTTTTTATCGTGGTTTATTCATCAAAAGAGTCCGCCCACCTAGGGCAAGGCCGAAAAGACTGTCAGACTTATATTGCCTAAAATCCGAGGCATCCTTCAATAGCCCTTTACGTTCCGGGGTCACGGTATTCGTTAGTATCGCGACTCTGGCAGGCTTTGGCGCACTAGAGGCGCCTTTAAGCCGCGCGTGAAATGATAATGCGCCGTGAACCAGGGCATGGTCCATGGTAGCGTTGACTAGACATTATCTTTTTTTTTTTTTATTTGATGACGATGATAAATTTTTGTTCGATTCTGATTAAAAATGTTTTTTTATATTATTACCAAGAGAAGAGCACCTTGCTACATAAAACTTGTGGTCTAAAATTGCATAACACAAAATTCTCATTGCAAGTTTCACTTAACTTAAACTTCACAACATTACCATTCTTTACGAACAACTGAGTAATTACCGTAATATATCATAAAAGAAAGTCAAAAGTTTCGTTCCGGAACTACTTTGAATATAAACAGTTTTGGAATTCAAATAAAAGAGTTTTGCAGGCTTCTTTAGTAGTAACCTTCTTTAGAACAGTTTCTTCAGTAGATGTATGTTACACCGTGAACGAAAAACGGAACAATTATAAGGAAAATTATTTGTTGTTGTTCTCTTTTGTTTAAAACTTTATCCAGGTACACGTGTAGTAACACTAATAATAAAATCATTATTCTATTTTTACATTTTGGTTGATTACAAGAAGGATGAACCAAATAAATAATGAGTGGACTATGTAAAAGATGATACAGCTAGTATGAATGTGACTGCTGATATTATGAGTAATAAAATAAATAAATAAATAACTGTTTTTAATTACTGCATGTAAATTAAATATAAAACAAATTTTCCTTGAAAAAGGGTTTCTTTAACTAAACTATTATTTCAAAAAATTGGTAGCCATGTCGGAATGCCAATACGTAAAATAATTTATTAACTTAAGATTTTGGGTATGTGAACTTTATTCATCTTACTACAATAAAGTCTAAAATCTGTTGAACACTTGTCTAAAAAAAAACTGGCAACTTCAAAACGGAATTTGATGTTGATAATAATTATAACGGTCGTTTTGCAGTTGTACTTTTTTTAGAAAAACATTCGACAGATGTTTATCTTTTTGTAGTACGATGGTATGTGTTCTGTGTAAGGTATATTATTCCATGACTTCGTTACACGTCGGTGTAACAAGAGTCCAACTACTCAGGCTGCTACGGTCCAGCTTGATCGCGTAAGACTTGAACAAACTCCGGGCGCCCGCTTCCCGTAACAACTACTTATACTTTCATGTTCATTTTACTTATACAATACTTTTAAGAAATACATTAAATTTTATTTGCCACCTTGAAATGTGAATAAATATCATTTTGTAAATATAGAAATTGTTGGTCAGTGAGTTGAAAATGTATCAAAATTCGTTCAGCTGTTCAAACATTGAGAGCTAAAATACAGAATAACTTCTATATCATATTATTACATCATCTTTTAAAAGCAATAAAACCTTATTAAAATTCATTTATAGTGTTACGAAAATCTGTTTATCTTTAACTTATATAATACATACATGCGATAGTTTGGAAATTTGTATGAAAACATGGATGTTTTGTAGCTCAATCACATTTTAATGAAAGGCTCAAGGATAAGTTATACCATGGAAAGCCGCATAAGAGACCATTTTTACAAAAAAAAACCGTTCTCGACGGGATATTTTAGAGTTGCACGCAGGCGAAGCATCTGAAAACAACTATTTGATTACTTATATTTCAACCTAAGCACCCACCGTTCACACAACATGTTCCGAAGCTATACCAATAGTAACAAAACTCAGTCTTTATTGGGGTCACCCACAAACAAGCCCCTGTTACACTACAAAGGTCACAAGGTCAAACTTAACACTAAAATATTACTGAAACGTGCCAAACTCCACTTTAGTTAAGGTCAACTAAAGCTGAACAAACAAGTGTACAATAGGATAAAAAATAACATAAAAAAATTTCTAACTGAAAACATAAACAAAGTTTTTAACAAAAAATAATTTCAGTTTTTACCAGAGATTTCTTGTGACACTGTCATTTATATTTTTTGGCGATTGTATACAAAAGACGGTCACCCGCACTCTAATTCTGTATCAAATTTTCTTCTGCTTTTTCAAAGGCTTTTAATAGAAACTCCTCATACTTAGCTTCATGATTGTATCTAAAAACAGTCTGACCAACAATAAGACACTGCAATGAAACATGAGAGGTGAGACACGACATTAAATTGCCAACGCGAAATCTCATAAAAAGAAAACGATATATTTTTGCTAGTTCTGTAAAAAAACAAGTATTCCTAATTTAGCTATATCCAGATAATATTTGAAGATGATCCGCATCTACGGTTGTCGAAAATGGCCTTACGATCGTGCATGTCCCCAATATACGTAATATTCTAAAGTCGAGGCAATAATAGCTTTGTGAACGCAGGTGTATCACAGAATAACCCCGCCGTATACAAAAGATGGCCACTACCCCACTAAATCTAAGGCATGAGCCAAATCAAGCGTCTGTCAGCTAATAACAATAACTGCGTCGCAGCCGCTCGGGGATTTACGAGCGTCGTTTGTTTAGCGCAGGTGGCTGCGATAGGATTACTTGTGGTCAAGCTGTGGCCAAACAAACGCGGATGTGGAAAGGGACTTAGTTGTGATTGGGGTAAAGGTGAAATTGGAATAGTGATTGTTTTGAATTGAGTCGGGTAATTAGTTTTTGGAAATATGGCGGAATTACCTTTGTGAATCTGAAAGTAAAATGAGGCAAAGCTCTAAAGAATTAGACGCATGCTAGCTCATTCTTCTTCTAGTGTTACTAATGTTTTAGTGTTAATAATTGAACCAGAAATTTATTAAATTAATATGAATAATAATAATAGTTATGCTGTCCGATATTGTGTACGGTAGCCAATCTCAGAAGACATTAAGCAAGGTTCATATCTGACGTAAAATACGTCGAGCATATCGTCGAATGTTCTTTGACGCAATATAACGTACCCATCATGGATTGAGTGTGAACGGTAAAGTGTTTTTCTATGAATTCGTCTGGTCTGGTGTTACGCGACCGATAATACGCGACGCATGTTCCGTCAGATTTATGAATCTTCCCTTAATCACCTACGCGGGATATGCAATGGTGCACTAGTGTGTGCGCATGCACAGGCACAATATCTGATCCTTTACTCTCATAGCCCGATGGGACGTGAATTCTACACAACCGGAGTGATTCCTGGATTCGATTGTCGGGCAAAAAGTGCTTTGAGATTTTGTTTTATAATTTCTCATTACTCCCGTATAGATACAGAATTATAGAACTGCACCCCCTGAGCACTAGGCAGTCCTATATGTCTTGGTTAAACTTAAAGTCAAGTTTTCAAGCCACTGTAAGAAATTTGGCTGTCGGGATTGACAGTCAAATTATGCTCTCGAAGACGCGGATAAAGTTTGGAAAGTGAGCAAAAATATTTATATTACAAAAACTTTTCGTTGCCACCTCCAAACTTTTATACAATAAGGTACCCGTAGTTACGCCTACAACCCTACATAGTAACAATGGCGGAAAATTTTCAGAACCCGCCTTTCCATTTATTTAGACTGCTTCCAGTTAAATGAATTTAAGTTCTAGTCACAACTTTGTGCTGTTTGTTCTTGACATAAGAAATTAGAAATGTCTTTATTATAATAGGTTTTGTCTAACTACATTATGTCACTATGTAAGTTAGAATCTTAGGAGGTATAAAGATTTTTCAGGTAGGCACAAAAGAGTGAGTCGCATCTTTCACGTTTATTATTTTAAGTATTTACTTCTTAAAATAATAAACGTGAAAGTTTTTAACTCCATAATGTGCTACCGTCATTCCAGAACGTAAAGGGCTATTGAAGGACACCGTGGATTTTAGTCAGTACTAGTACGGCAGTTCCTCCTGTCCTGCCCTGGGTCCCACCCAGGGCAGGACAGGGTAACTCATTTTATGATTTTACCACCTTAACAAAAAATTTCCCGTTGGATAATTTTCGAGAGGTATTGAGTAATACCGGGTAAAGCCGCTAGTACTTCTATATAAAAGGGACATTTGACTGTCTGAGATCCAGTAATAAATAGGTTGGTAATATTATTTCTATCAATGATCACATGGGACATACGCTTTTTTTTTTTTTTTTTACTTTCTAAAATCATCAAATGAGACCCCGGGCAGGGCGAGAGGTACTGTCAGACTTGTACCGATTAAAATCCACGGTGTCCTTCAATAGCCCTTTATGTTCCGGGGTCACGGTGATGGTATAAGACCCGCGACCCCGGCAGGTTTTAGCCCCCTGAGAGGGGGCCTCGTCATTATGCTGACGCTCTTTGAGGCGCGCGTGGAACACGACGCGCCGTCGACCCGGGCATGGTCCATGGTCGGGCGGCGAGTTGGCCTTTACTCGCCGCCCGCATCGCGCCTACGGTGGCCGGAGATCGTCTTGCGACGTCCGACGCCGTGGGCGTCCACCACCGCGGGTGGGGCGGAGAGAGGACCTTGTCCTCTCTCTCACGCGGCCCGCCTCCTCCTTCGCGAGCATGACTGCTTCGCAGAAGGAGGCGACCGCTTCCCACTCCGTCTCGCTCCGCAGCATGGCCGCAACCAATGCCGGGCGCGAGAGGTCTCCGCCTATCGCCGCCGTGAGGAAACGTCGGTGCTCCGCCCAAGCGGGGCAATCCTGCACCGTATGCTCGACTGTGTCCTCCGGGCGATCTACGCAGTGGTGACACCCAGGCGTTTCTTCCTTTCTCATAAGACACAGGTACCTCCCGAAACATCCGTGTCCGATGGGACATACGCTACTATATAAAAACAACTAAGTATTCTTGAAATATGCAAAGGATGAAAGTAATTCAATGTTAGCAGAAGTTACGATAATTTCGTAGGTGTTATTCTTCTATGTATTCCCTAAAACCCGAGAAAGGCTGGACCGATTTGGCTAGTTTTGGTTTTAAATTATTTTAGGAAGTTCAGGGAAGTTTTAAAAGGATTCTGATGCGGTACGAAGCTTGCCGGATTTGCTAGTGTTATAGAAAGATGAATTTAACAACTGGAGCGCCTATTGAAAATCATTTAGCAACGAGTTGAGTAACTGCTAAATATTGTGGGTAGTGTAGGCGGCGTTCGGTTTTCCAAATGGATTTACACCGTTACGCTATAGCAAATCCGTGTTGTGTAAAAGATGAGGAACTAACTTTATTATTTACGCTATATTTTGGATGTAAATATACGAAACAATAATATTTAAATTATTTATATAATCCGCAAATGAATAGGAATTTACCTTTTAAGCGTTTGGCTAAATATCAATGGCCGTGCCCCTAGCGCCCGGCTACAAATCGGTGAAATAAAAGCTCCGATTTGTAAAATATCATGGTATACCATAAAAAAAATATATTTGTTTATATACATAAATAGAAAGATATAGAATAGATGCAATAAAATCGAACAAAACAAAAAAAAAAGGTGAATATTCTCAATAGCATAAATATGACACGGGCTGTAGGGGCACGTAAATATTTGTCGCATTTATACGACTCGGGCGGTTAAAAGTTAAAGATAAAATTAAATTGCAGAATTCATCACAAATAAATAATAAGTTGATTACGAGTTAAAATGTAATGAGATTTTAATTACACAAAATACGTACGAAATTGGTTGGATTTTAAAATGTAGCATGTATTCTGTGTGTACAGGACATTATTCATTTCATGTCTATGTGGTTGAAAATGTTTCTGAATATTTTATTTATGTTGAATTAATCGGGACCTACACTTTATTATCAGTCATTTGCTGATTGGCTCTCAACATCATTGGTGCAAAGGATCAATAAGTAAATACACAAATTATTGGGGAGTTTATTTCGATATTTATAGCTCGCATAATTTATTTAAAAATTCTTATTATGGGTACTTCACAAATATTTTTAAGATTCAAAACTAAATCCGCACAAAAGCCTGTGTTCGTCAAAAGTATTTTATAAGCACATTTTACTACATAAATTATAAACTCACATCTTCTCTCCTAAAAAAATAGAAAATATGATTTCGTTTCTTGGTTTCAATTTTTTTAATTGAATAAAAAGGTATTTCATTGACTACTTTTAAAGTTTGTGTAGAGGCTTAACATGTGATATTAAAGCGTTCCCATAAAAATCAAAATGCTATAAATATGCTATGCTACGGACTCACCAGAATTGACCAATTTTCACATAATTACAGAGTTTACTGTTTTAACTTAATGAGATTTTAATTAGATAGCAATCATCGCTGATTCGGTCCAACGCTATGTAGATTAAAAAGAATTTTGGGTGGACAGCACAAAAAAACAAAAAAGTGAAATGGCCGCGAATAAGCCTGTTAGTCGTTAACTGTAAGAGAATCTGAAAATGGAAAATACTGTGAATGCATTTCGTTTAATGTTTAAAAAAAAAATACTATTTACATTACATCCAATAGTTGTTCATTTTCTGTCGAAAGTACTGAACAAAATCATACATTCTAATTAGTCAAACTGTACTTCAGGCTGATTAGTATTCGGGCATGCGGACGGCGAGTAGTATGTAGCTGGCCATCCGATCAGGAACCTTGGCAGATCGACGCACTCTTCTAAGAGCAGTCAGCAATCTTAGGGGCCCCAACAGCGGACCAGATGCCTGCCGAGGTCTAAGGACTGTGTAAACAAACAACCGTGACCCTGAAACGTAAAGGGCTATTAAAAGAACACAGTAGATATTAGTCAGTACGAGTCTGACAGATCCTTCCGATCAACCCAAGGCTGGGGACTAATTGATCATTGTATAACATTGGAAAAGCCTATTAATATTCTCTGAAAGGTAAAATTTGCCAAACACGCAAACAAATCTGCAGAATGGAAGTAGGGGCAAAAAATTCACAGTTATTTGTGCAAAAATATTAAATGCACCCCGTATCCGTATCCGTAGTCCGGTTGACTTCATTAAAAGCGTTGAGGTAGACAAACAAAAATTTGTCTTTCTATCCTGAAATTGGGACCACACTTAAATGTTCTGTAAAAACCATTTCACAGTTTCACTCAAAGCTATCAAACTTAACTCCAAAATAAAATGAGATAAACGCAGTCGAAAATACAATTTTAACGCATTTCTGTCCATCTGCACAATTTTTGGGCGTATCAACTTTTTAAATCCGATCAAACAGTGCCTTGGGGCGTATTGTCAGAATGAAATTATGACGATTTCGTTCGTAAGCGACTGTCCATTTAGTAAAATACATTTAAAGGGTGAAACTTTTTCACAGTATAAAGGCAACAAGTGAAACTAGGGCAATCAAAACATCACCCATGTACACAATAAGCTAAAAATAAAAACTACTAAAACAAACTGAACGAACATTTTATGGGACCAAATGGGAAAAAAACAGAATCATCGAAATTGGACTAGAAACCTCGGAGTAATCGTTGTAGACAACGTTGATATTTTTTAGGTTTTTGTTGATTTTCAAAAACCACTAGTCAGATTTCCATAAAATTTTCAAGGGACCATTTGGGAAGTATACCCTTTCCAATATATTTTTTTTTCAAATCGTTTGGTAAGCCACGGAGTTATGCGATATGCGCGAACAAACATTAAAAAAATATAGACATCCGAATTGATAATGATTCCTTTTGGAAGTCGGTTAAAAAGGCTTCATCTTTTTCTGCCACATGGGGCGTGCTAATATCAGGTCGATGGATTCGGTTCTTTGATGAATACCATACTCGTAGTTCCGAATTTTACCGTAGTTGGAATACTGTAACCTAAATGTTTTCTGTAACATTTCCTGCTCTTTCAATACCCTTTAACAGCAATAAACTGGTTATTCGCCAATTATAATATGATATAATCATGACTGTATATTTAAAATACGTTGGAGTATTGATTTCATTCGGCATATAGTGATGCACTCGACGGTAAATTCGATTTTCAATTTGTAATGACAGGTAAAATATCAGAAGCGGTAAGTTCTACTTAATTAAATTTTGAAGCGATAGCCCGATTAAAATAATGTTATTAAATTCGTCAAAATAGTCTGCCTTGTTGGTGCTGAATTTGATAGTCTGTATTTTTTATTAACGGGTCTTATACATAGTGATCTGTGTAACCTTTTCCCAACTACGTTGGGGTCGACTTCTTAGTCAAATGAGAGACTGCTTATCTGACCTCTACAACCCGGTATCTAGGTTATGCGATACTCCTTTGTAAGACTTTTTGACAAATTGTTCAAGATTTTACAGAAACTCTTGTCCTACAAATCACGGACGAGACCAACGGCTAAAATATGTGCTGCTCGAGGCATGGATGAAACACGCTATGATTAATGGGCACCACACATATACATACACATCCACAGACCAACCTCAGCAAGTGTGGTGTTACCTGAAAATTGACCTATGCGGCTCTAGTTGTTTAACCACGAGCTCCTCAACTTGTACAGACACCAGCACATCAACCTATCCGAATCTGCCATGCCAATCGAACGTGAACCTTCTCATTTTGTAGTACAGTTGCAAATCAACTACATTTTTTTTTCAGATTGTAGCTTGATGTACGTCTGTACATAGTGAATATTCTGCCTAATATTATTTCATTTTAAAAGAACTTTCTAGTTACATTTGCTTGTTACATTTGACGGATCTCACCCACATCTAACTTCTCGACATAATATGATTGTCTTCAGCTTACCTCACATATTGCGATTTGCATAAACCTTACAAGACGGTCTCTGAATAGAAAATGAGGGATTGTGACATACGAAGCCAGTTTTCATTACATCGACTGTTTTGACTTTCTTTATCATGGTCTCTGAGAATCGTGAATCCTTTTAATTTGTAAACTTGTTTTCATCATCTGAACCAGAACTGAGAGGCAAAAAGAAAATGATCGTTTCCCTTATATTATTGTTTTGAAGTTAATTAGATTGATAAGAGATGCAAACTGTACATTTTGGCAACAAATAGACCAACATAGAAAATTATACTTTAATTTAATTCATTGGGAGGTTAAATCAGCAAATGAGTCCTCGCACCCCGGGTGTCATACTCTTTCTGACTAAAACTCCAATCTGTTCCTTCAGTGTTGTCTATTGCATTCGCGTGTAAGGATACCGCGACCCTGGCATGAATTAGGCCTATGTGGGGGGCTCGTTTGTTTGGTGACAGCTCCTTATAGCGCGCGTGGAACACTACGCGCTGCCCACCTACTTGCCTACCTTGCTTACAAACGCCTGCTTCGTGCTAGTGCCTCAGATGTATGGAGCACGGCTTCGATACGAAACTTGACTAGTTCGATATTATTTTAATGGGTGTTAATTCAAGTTGAATCTGAATAAAGCTACGTTTTGCAGCTCTACCGTTTCTTTTCTCTATTAAAAGACAGTACGATACAAAAACTTGTATTTGCCAATATTAAATCAGTTATTTATTATACATTTGTATTGTTAACAAACTGTCATTCCACCCTATTTCTCCGGAAACAAATATCAGCTATAAATATATACAATACTATACAACCATATCGTTCTCTAAAACAAGAACTGGAAAATCGACTTCTATTAATTGAGCTTTGAAAACTTATTGTGAAAAGGTTCCATTGTCGCAAAACCAATAACAGAGCCACCTTATCCAATTTTCAGTTCATTCTGGGCAAGCACTTTGTTCTTTGAAGGATAGATCGAATCGTGAGTGGAATACTAAGATCTACTCTCGGGGAGCAAAAGATATCGCTATACGTACGTACAGTTGGATATAGCTTGTTATGTTGGATTGTGGTATCTGGATCTAGTATAAAAGTTAACTTAAGTTGTAGAAATTAAGGTACTGTGTATCTAAACAGAGTGTTTCAGTACCTAATGCTAAAAGCAACCGACCGCCACTGGAATCCCAAAACGGGGTAGGAAAAATATCGTGTGCAATCTGGGATGTAACAAAAAAATTGGACTACTTTTGGTCGGCGTAGTGGAATATAGCTTATAGCCCACTCCCCCCTTACAGTGAGGAGAGAGAGGAGACCTGTGACTCAGCAGTGGTAACACTGCAGGTTGTAAATGACGATGATGTAATGAAGTGGTCTTCTGCACGTGAGAGAAAGTCACAAACTGTAACAATATGTAGTTGCTATTGCCCAGCGGCTCTCGTAAGTACGAGTATCTGTGTGCACCTAAATCTTTTCAGTAGATTTTGCGTGGTCACGGGATTAACGAATACCCTGACCGCAGAACGTAAAGGGCTATTGATGGACATCGTAGATTTTAGTTAGTACAAGACTGACAGTATGGGTAAAAGGACTTATTTTATGATTTAACCACGCTAAAAAAAAACAAAGTAGTTTTTTCGTGAAAGAGTTACAAACATACATACCGAAAACTTTCGCATTTATAATATTGTTAATACATAAATTACTATCTATCTATGTAATTGCCAAAGTGTTAATGAAAACTGGAACTAGCCGGTATTCAACAAACAGTAATTATAACCTCCGACATTCAAACACAGTTCAACAAACAATATTAAACTGCAAGCAACATCACAGTTTACACACAGCATCCATTGATACGAGCAAACATAACATTCGGCAAGATGTTACAAGTTCTGCTACACTATCTGTTGCAGTGGTGCTACAAATCAAATCAAATCAAATCAAATCGTTTATTTCAACTAAGCCAAATATAGGCACTTTTGAAATGTCAAGACAAAAAATAAAACTAGTGCTAAAAATAGTTATGGTGCTACAGTCCCAGACACAGACATAAAAACTGTGAAAGTACCGTAGGTGCTCATTCCAAATCGTAGATCTATGGAGAAGAATGAGCAAGAAACTCCATGGACACTCTTTTTCAATCGCCAAAATTATTACAGATCTTTGGTTACATCATTCATCATCAGATGGTAGGTACATTATGTGAGAACGATGTGGCAATTTATTAGTGTCCATAGTAAATATAAAATAGACAATTCAAATAAAGTAATTAATTATTAAAATAGACCATGGCAGCTAAGAGATGACCAGTCCCAACTGACAGCGCCCGTTCACGAACATGACACATGTATCAGCACCATTCAGCTCAACCATTTTGAAGGGAGCTAAACGATCCGACACACGCGCCACCATCAGCGAGACATTTGAGTGAGCATGACATACTCTCAACCGCCAGGGTATTCAAGTCAATAAGAGACGTAGGTACTCAGTGAATGATAGCTCCGAGATACATAGTACTCACACAATGCTGGCTATGAAACTATATAATACTAGGAAGATTGAGTCTATACAATGCAAATACAGTTTTACAATCTTCAGCAGCTGCAACTAGAATATTAAATAACGCTATCAATATTTATCCTACATTGTCAAGTGGAGCAGGACCAGCATGGAGCCAAGCATTATTATCAGCGATATAATCGTCTAGTTTATAATAAGCCAGCTTGCATAGTGTGCGTTTAATACATGATTTAAATTTAGTCTCATTCATTTCAAGAACATTTTGTGGTATCTTATTATAGCACTTTAAACAGAACCCCATGAAAGAATTGTCCACTTTGGCGAGTCTGAAGCCCGGCTGAATTAACTGATCCCTATTTCTAGTGTGATAGTTGTGTCTGTCACCTCTTTTAGAGAAGAGATGAAGATTTTTCCTAACGTACATTATATTTTCATATATATATTGGCAAGGTACCGTCATGATGTTAATTTCCTTAAACAGTTCTCTTAGAGAATCGCGCCTACGGAGATTATAAATGGCTCGAATCGCTCTCTTTTGGAGAATAAAGATAGACTCGATGTCAGCCGCCCGTCCCCACAACAAAATGCCATATGACATAATACTGTGGAAGTAACTAAAATAGACAATTCTCGCGGTATCAACGTCGGTGAATTCACGAATCTTCCAAACAGCATATGCTGCTGAACTTAAGCGCCCCGCAAGAGTTGTTATATGAGGGCCCCATTGTAGCCTTGAATCAAGTGTTATCCCCAGGAAAACCGTTTTATTGACGAATTCTAGTATCTCTCCATCCAACACTATGTCATAATTACTATTTTTAACATTTGGTAAGGCAAATCTAATGCATTTAGTCTTGTCCCCATTTAATACTAAATTGTTTGCTGTAAACCAACTATGGATCTGACGCAGGGCATTATTGACGTCATCTAGATTTTGGGCTCGCCTATTTATTTTAAAAATTAGGGAAGTGTCATCAGCAAATAACACCATATTGTGTAGTTGGTTCTTAAGTAAATATGGTAGATCATTTATATATACAAGAAAGAGGAAAGGACCCAATATTGAGCCTTGTGGAACTCCCATTTTTACTGTTAAACCCTGTGAATTTACACCATTTATTTGTACTTGTTGTTGCCTATCACACAAATAAGATTTTACTAAACTAATCGCAAGTTTACCTAGTCCGTAATGTTCAAGTTTCAAAAGTAATGTATCGTGATTAACGCAATCAAATGCTTTGGAGAGGTCACAAAAAATTCCTATGGCGTCTTGGGCTTCCTCCCACGCAGTAAAAATGTGCTTTAATAAGGTGACACCGGCGTCAGTTGTACAACGTCCCTTGGTGAAACCATACTGCTGATCATGTAGGATTTTGTTGGTGTTAAAGTGATTAAGCATCTGATTAAGCATTACTTTTTCAAATATCTTGCTAAAGACTGGTAACACGGATACTGGTCTATAATTATTAGTATCTTTACAGTCCCCAGATTTAAAAAGAGGTACGACTTTACTAAACTTCATCAAATCAGGAAAAACTCCTTGATCCACACACAAATTAAACATTAAAGCCAAATATGGCGCTACAGTTTCCACTATGGCTGTACAAACTTTGATAGACAATCCCCATAAATCTTCGGTCGCTTTAATTTTTATTTGCCGAAAAGCTTTAATAACTGTTGTAGGGTTTATATGTTTGAATTTAAAATCAGCCGGGCTGCCAGATACGTTCGCCTTTAACAAATCCATTGAAATATCAGATGAGGAATTCAGAGCCTCCGTGGTCCTAACCGGTATATCAGTAAAGAAATTAACGAATTCTTCAGCTACTTCCAGATTTGAGCTTATAGGACCACATGATGTCTGCAAAGTATAGTTAGTGTTGAGTTTTTTTCTCCTGCCAGTCTCGTTATTAATAACTTTCCAAACCGTTTTTATTTTATTTTCTGATGATTTGATCTGATTGCTAATATGCATGGCTTTAGCAGCCTTGCATACTTTTTTGAACATTTTTGAATAGTTAGAAACATACTTATTATAAGTTTCAGTGTTAATGTAAGGCTTAAGGCCATACAGTTCAAATAATCTTTCCCTACTTTTCCTAATACCTCGAGTCGCCCAGTCACTAAATACAAATTTAGGGTAAATATTTTTTGTTTTCTTTTCAAAAGTTTTATTAAATTCAGTGTAAACTATTGAAAAAAAAGTCTCATAAAACTTATTAACACTAATGTCGTCCATATTCATTACACTTAACTTGTTCTGTAGGGAGTTATTAAAGCTATTTAATTTGGTAGCCGTTATTGGCCTAAATTTAATCTCAAGTTGTTGCTTAATTGTGTTGCATCTAAAAGTTACCGTCTGCCCACTATGATCAGACGGCAGACAATTAACTATGGCCTTATCCAAATAATCACAATTGCAAAAAACATTATCAATACAAGTAGCAGAAGACGGAGTAACTCTAGTTGGTTCTGTAAAAATGTTAGTCAAATCAAATGACTTAAAAAGATTCAATAACCTACCGGTATTTGAATTCTCTTCCAAAATATTTATATTAAAATCACCACAAATTATTACAGATTTATTCCTCACTACAAGCCTTGCCAGAACATCTTCCATTATTGATTCAAATAAGGAAAAATTTTGATAGTTGGGGGGTCTGTACACACACACTATTACATGCTTATCTAGCTCAACACAAGACAGTTCGATGCAATGTTCAACTGAGAGACCTACTATGTCATTACGTGGGTGAAATTTTAAAGAGTTTTTAACTAATATTAGGGAACCTCCTCGCAGCAAATTTTTACGATTAAAACAACTTCCCACAGTATAGTTTTCATAATTAAATAGCATTTGGTACTCCTTTAACCAATGTTCAGTAAAGCAGATAGTATCAAACATGGTTTTTTCTAAAAACATTTCAACTTCTAATAACTTTGAAGAGATACCTTGAATGTTCTGATGGAACAATTGCAAGGTATTCTGCTGAGGCCCTTTTTTAAAACTAGATGGTTGTTTGCAAGAAGATACATCATTGCGAGTAGATGTTATATTACCAATGGTATCTTCTGTTGTCCTACTGACTAGTTTAAACAAATATTATCAGGAGTGAGTCCCGAGACTCCCATGCCATCACCAGGCAAAAATATCCTACCACCAGTAGTCTCACCTTGCGATTGAGAATCTTCCATGGTGACACATGGATCCTCCTTCGTACTACTAACACTACTACTAAAACTACTACTAAAACTACTGTTAAAAATATGTACACAATAAGACGAAGACATACTATTTATGTCTGAGTGAATATTAAAACTTAATAGACTAGCTATTATATGTCTATATCTAATAGGCAGATATACCGAATACTGAGTGGACCTAAGTTTCTCAACAAAAATGTTGGTGTCTAAACATAAAAACTTATTGCTGTAGTGATTTGCTAAGAAATGAACATGCTTATTCAGCATGTGTATATAATTGTTTCTTCTATTAGACAATTTCTCAAAATATGGAAAAGCACACAAAATAATTTTATGACAATTTAGTTTTAACAATTCTGAAACACAGTCAGTGATGTCTTCTTTTGTAACCTTAGAACTATTGCCTACAAATATAGTGATAGTGGTATTAGCATTACATGGAGTTTTTATGACTGATGACATTATTTGTTTGTAGGTTGACCCTGGCATACAATAATTTTGAGTGTTATAGCTCAGATTGTTACTTAATAATTTACCTAACCCTCTACCAATACTATCTGAAAACATAATTGAATGGCGGTCATCTTGAATAGAAGAAGGGACAGCACTATTTAAATTGGGATGAATGTTATTATTATACACAATATTAGGTAATGATTCTTGACTGAAGTTACAGTCCTGAGGACTTTCAACCTGGGACGGGTCCTCCGTTGCCTCAGGCTGGAGAATCTCAGGACAGGACACTGTCTGACAGGTACACTGAGTGTTCCTGAGAGTCAGCAAGTCCAATTTGTCTACTAATTCATTAGTTGCAAGAATATGCTCTTTTATTTGATTTTTAGAGCTTTTATATTTATTACATAAAGATTTTAGAGAATTGTTCAGAACTTCGATTTCTGATTGTAACCGCTGAGTGTCTATGTTATATATATTTATACTATCTTCCAATTTAATCTGATAGTTATTTAGTTTATTTACTAGAGAAACACGCTCTTTCCTTAGTTGAATATTTTTGGATTGGTGTTTCTGTTGTTTCTTATATTTATTTAATTTTTTAATGATTTTATTTATTCTTGCATATTTTTTTACTTTATTTTTACTAATTTTATTAAAGTTGTTATGTTTTAAAATAGAATCCTCCGTAAGATCTATTGTTACAATAGGATGAGGATTGAAAGTTGTATTTAATAACTCATTATACAAAAGATTTGTTTCATCAATCTGAGAAAGTTCCTTTTTCTTCTCCAATTTTAAAATTTGAGAGTTGGCATGGATTAATTCATCCTCCAGGTCCCTAATTTTGCACAAAGCCTCCTCATAAAGATTGCTACATGTTTGAAACCCATCTGTGATTTCCTTCAGACGATCCCGTTCATCAACAACTTGTACATATTGTTGATGAAGGTCCACTAGCTCCCGTTTTAAGCTTGAGTTTTTGGTGTTAACATTGATAACTTCCTCCTCGCTCTCTTCTATCTCCTTAAAGAGTTGTTGACATTGGAGTTTTGAGTCTTTAAGTTCTTGGAGGGCCGTTCTCAATTTGAGCTCTAAATCCTGGGCAGTAGCCTTTCGGGTCATCACAGGCATGGTTCTAAGATGTAGTGGTTACTGAAAAATTATGAAAAGGAAACAGTGAGAACCAATAGGGTAGACTGATAAAGTAAAGTTGGAAATAGAAAAGGGGGAAAAAAAAAAACAAAAAACAGTAAAAGTTTAGGTTACACGGTGAAGAAATGAGGTAGGCTGCTATTTATAGGTTTAAAAGGTTAATACTGTGTAACAGAAATGTTTAACTTTATTATTTATTAGCCTTAGAAATTTACTTTTGCAAACATGTGGGTAAGTAAATAAATAAAATAAAAAACAAAAACTTAAATTGAAATATTAAAGATTGCAAAAGAAAAATTAACACAATTATTAATCTTTACACTTATTCAGTACCTATTATTGGCAATAAATTATATAATTCGTTGTTCACTAAAACTTTAGAATAATAATTTTGTGAACCAGGGGACTTTGACCCTATTTTAAACCCACAATAATATACCAGAATTGGCATGTACGTGATACAGAAATGATTTCCGAAAATTTGTGTGCTATGCTATTAATAAAAGTAAACAATACTTCCCCGTATAGATCCGTATTAATCCTGAGTTAGAACGTCAGCTGTTATTTGTAGGTTACCGGTAACTTTATAACATCGAAACTTTACCAATCTTCCGGAAAACAATTTAGATGATTATTTATACATAAATAATACGTTTGCATTTATAATTACAGCGGATTATAACATTATTACTTAATATTTAAATTTTAAAATACGGAGCACAATTTTGACATGTCACTCAGGCAGTGTTGCCATCAAAAAAAAAAAAAAAAAGTACAGTTACAGTAACAGTTCTACGAATATTAATTATACCTGCTTCCCTTTGGGTCGGAGTTTCTCTGCTAGTATTAACTGCGGTGCTATTGAAATTAACTAATGTTGTTGGTTTGTATTATTATTATGCTTACCTGCCATTCTATGCTGAAATTATAAAGAAAGTGATGTTTACTAGTAAAATATTATCTCCGAAACTTCTTTTTTATTATGGTTAACGCATCAAATATGTTGGGATGGGATGGATTGTTCGACTTGTACTGCTTAATATTCACAATGATCCTTCAATAGGCCTTTACGTTCCAGGGTCATAGGTACCTGATGAGCCAGTCCCGCGATTCCGTCAGGCTACGGCCCTGTAAGGGAGCCCCGTCAGATTGCTTACAACTTTTTGAGGCAGGCAGAGGATTCACTTGACACACTTTTATTGATGTTTCGTATTCCGCCAAGAAAATACCAAATACTTCCAAAGGGAAGCAAACCCTTTTTACTTTCAAAATATTGTTCAAAATTAAATTACCGCTACCATCACCCTTTTACCCTCAAAATTGCGTGAAAAGCCGTTATTTACTGGTTCACTAAATAAAGTAAGCTGTCCCGTCCCAACTTTTTGACGCAAACCCATTATTGTCTCTTAATTACCGAAATTCTTAACAGACCAAAGAATTCCCAACACAGGGAATTGAACAGGAGTCTCTTTGAAATGCATAATTCATTTTATTAAAAACTTTGACCTGGATGATACGGTCAGCAATGAAAGTCACGACATTATGAACTTTTAGTATGGTGTTTTCACTGGCGACATCATCCACATAAAATTTGTAGTTTGTGTGTTTCTTTTACCTCTTCATTTATCTCTTCTGAAATGTAAGAGAGTGTCTGACGTAAACTTCAAGTAAATTAGCGTTTTTTTAATCGAAAGTACAGTCTACACATTTCAATTATTAGCTTATTTTCTCAGAGACATTTACATAAAATGATGTATCCATGAGAACGACCTTGATATTTGTTTTTTTGATGTTTTCAAACGATTTATTGTCAAAATCGGTCATGATTCAAAGTTCATAGTACAGGTATTCTGTAAAATAAAATATCTCTTTTCATGGGTTTTAAATACTATGTGTCGCGCAACGTGTGAAGGCATTGGCGTGGCATGCAATTTTTGCCGTGTGAAGCCAGCATCATTTTTATTTTTAACTAACGACAAGATCACGTTTTACTCTCTCCTGATGGTAAGAGAAGATGTGGTTGGTGGTGAAGCTCACATACCTAGAATTAACCTATTCACTCTTGACTTATAGACCGCAAAGCAGAAGGCATGGGTTGCAGGACTGATGAGCCACCGGAATTTAAAGGACTATTGAATTTAAGTCCGTACAAGTTTGACAGTCTCTCCCGCTGACATGAAAAAAGGCAGAAGGTATTTATAAAAGTAAAACGAATACATTTATTTTAACTACCTATATATGGCGCGAGTTAACTAAAATCAAAGTATAATTTACTTTTATTCTATGTAGTTAACTAATTTCCCATGCTGACCGTACAGTCCAATTAACCAGTAATTATTATTGCAGAGACAAGTTCCGTCTCCGGAGTTGCAATTCACAAATATTAGTCCACACTCAAAACTGGACGTTTTAATAAATAAACCAGTGAAATATAACTGTCTCAAACTTAGTTTGACTTACTGATGTTTGAAACAGATTTGTTTTTGATGATAAATTGCTTGTAAGTTACTTTAATTTGTGGAAGTCGGGTTTAGTTCGGTTGACTTTGTGAATTAGAGATTTGGTCACGGCATCTTGTTTTCTATTTATAGGGAAATTGTTATTAAAGGGTGGTTTTACGGTGACATGCAATGCGGGTAAGAAGTTTTTAAGATTAACGTGAACTTTATAACTTTAGGACCGAACTCTAAATTCATCATCTGTCTAGCCTTTACTTAACTACGTTAGGGTCGGCTTTCATCTGAATATCAGTATTTTACATGGAGCGACTGCCTGCCGGATCTCCACAACCCAGTAACTGGGTAGGTAATACGATACCCATGGTAAGACTGGTTGTCAGACTTCAAAGCTTCTGACTAAGAGTTACGACTGTCGAAGATCTACGAATGACAGCCGGGACCAACGGCTTGATAATATATGCTTTCCGAGGCACGGAGGAGACTCGCTAAGACAGATGGTCGCCCATCCACAGACCAACCTCGGCAATAAAGTTAAGTTTTTAAACCAACGTGGTCATTAATACTATCATTAGGACCAAAACGAGATAGTTAATTGTTTATTTTGATAATGTAATACCTATATGAATTAGGACAATGTTTATAAACGTTTGTATTAAACAGTAGTTTTTAGGGTTCCGTAGTCAACAAGGAACCCATAGAGTTTCGCCATGTCCGTCCGTCCGTCCGTCTGTCCGCAGCTTAGCTCAGAGGCGCCCAGTACTAGAAAGCTGTAATTTGGTGTAAATATACTTATTTTAACTCTCCTTATGCCTTATCTTTTTTTTTGTCTAATATCTTTTCATGTCTAATTTGGAGGGAGAGAGTTTAGTAGTTTTCATGAGTTGAATCAATGATAACAGCCTGCGTGTAGCTCATTAATTGTGTTTTTTTCAAAATTAGAGTATATTAAGATCTATGTTAGCATTGAATAACGAACCACGTACGAAATAAGTAACGAATCAATCAATATCATTTCGCAATCAACTTTCGATCTTCACGTTTTACGCAACGTGTCTCGAATACTCAGAAAGAAATCAAAGGTTTTTTAATGTTGATTTAAAGAAGTTCGTCCGAAAACCTATTCAATCAATGTGTACAGTTTTTAAGGACAATTCACGAACGCAATGAATACTAAGCATTCGACCTTCGACTCCAGAGAGAAGGTTCATACAAATTAGAATTCGTTCAAATCAACTTTCGCCTTACACAAAGGATCACGGGTATTAAGCACCAATAAAGCTATAATAATAAAAGTTTTATTCAAACCTAATATTTACGTAAGATTCGAGGTCCCGAGGGAGAACGGGGCGAACTTAACAACCGACAGGTTTAATTAGGGAACGAAGCTAATTCCCAAGTTTTGATGAATGCGATTTCACGGATACAACCCTATTTCACCCTCGGCGGGAGTAGCATAATTTGAAATTTTGATTTAAAGCCCTGTTTGCTTAATTGCTGTTAATACTATCCGCGCTGCCTTGGTTGAGGTGACCGAAGAGATCGTACCCCTTTGTGATTAATACCCGATTGTGTTTACTGAGTTTTTGATTGGTTTCTTCTTGAGTAAATACTGGGATTTAGAAATGGGATTGCTGTGGAATTTAAGAGTGGTAAACTTGAGATAGAAAACAGATATATTTAGGATAATATTATTTAGAGATTTAGTTTGGTTTCTGGAATTAGTGTACCGATATTTTTTTGCCCCTAAGCCTCGATAGATAAGTTACCATATTTCAGTGTACTTACAGTAAAGATAACCATAATGTCGTTAAGCTATATGTTTGAGTGACACATGCTACACTTTATTTTATTTGAACAGAGTGAAGCTAAAATTGTGAAGGTTATTGTAATACCTAGGAAGATAACAACGTATTTCTATTTCTTGATTGAGAGCATCACAGACCTCTTATAAATAAAATCATTCAAAGTTTGCCTGAAAAATCGACTGTTACAGCAGTTATTTAAAATCAAAAAAGTATAAAACATAATTATGAGATTTTCTTTAACTTGTTAAAATCATCAATTGAGTCCTCCCACCCGGGGCATGTTAAATTAAACTTTAAATGCTAACAAAAACTAAATAAAACTTAGATAAGCTAAGAAAAACTACAGTCTCAATCCAGTTTAAAGATACAATAATACATAGCGAACGATTTTTCAATTTGAAAGAGGGCTACCCTCTTTCACATAGAAAAATCTTTCGCTAAATAAGTACAGAATTGACACGACAAATAATGAAAGCCAGGCGTAATAATTAAGAGCCAGTCACTTTGTTTTCGGGTCACTTACTATTCTATTATGAACGAGGGGGAATATTAGTCTTATTAGAGGATGATTAATACTCTCTTTATATGTTGAGAGAGAGAGATCTATTCTGATGTCGGAGTTTGTTTTAATTTTATTTTTGGGGTGCAAAAATATTCAAATAAGTTTTTCCGCTCTGGGTAAAAGTAAAAAACCGCCTGTCGAAGTGTGTAAGCTGAAGGGATTGTCACACTCATTGATTTTTTAAAACAAAGAGTTTTTTTATCGTGGTTAAATCATCAAATGACTCTACTATCAGACTTGTACTAACTAAAATTCACGGTGTACTTCAATAGCTCTTTACGTACCGGGGTACCGGTAATTCGTGAGTACCGCCACCCCGTCATTATGCTGAGTCGCCAATTACTCGCTGCACGCATGCTCACGCTTACGGTGGCCGGAGATCGTCTACCGAAGAAAAAAGGCTAGGTTATTTTAATATGTCAATGTACCTACTGTTGGTTGAAGTTAAATTTCATATTTTTCAAGCATTCCTCTTCTGAGAAGCTAAACCAATATAATTTTGCTTCTAATCTCCCGTTTATAACACCCACTTATCTGAAGTATATTAGTAATGATATTATTTAAGGAGATTCTAATAATCTTTGATGTAAATAGGCGTTTAATAATAAACTGTGTTCCTGGACTTGCCGTATTTGAAACTCATATTAAAATCTTGTCTTAAACTCATTTAACTTAGTCGCCTACATGTTAAACTTTTCTATGAAACATCAGACTATTTTTAGCTATTACAGTACAGGTAGGCTTTGGCCCTCTAAAGGGGGGCCCCGTCATTATGCTGACATGGGGCATGGTCCATGGTCGGACAGCGAGTCGCTGTGGGCGCCTACCACTGCGTCTGGGGCGGAGGGAGGAAGCTGTCCTCTCCCTCACGTAGCCTGCTTCCTCCTTCGCAAGCATGACTGCTTTGCAGAAGGAGGCGATCGCTTCCCACTCCGTCTTGCCCCGCAGCATGGCCTCAACCAATGCCGGGCGCGAGAGTTCTCCGCTTATCACTATTGTGAGCGCAAGCGGGGCAGTCTTGCATCGTATGTTTCACCATGTCCTCCGGGCGACCCTCGCAGTTATGACACCCAGACATTTCTTCCTTCCTCATCCGACACAGGTACCTCCCGAAACATCCGTGTTCGGTGAGGACCTGCGTCAGGCGGAAGGTCAGGACGCCGTAACACCTATCCAGCCACTCCTCAAAGAGGGATCTTACCGCCATTGCGGCGTTCCCTAAAGGGACCACCAAGAATAGAAAAAGTTGTATACAGTTTGAATAATCACTTTATTTTATTATATCACATCCATAAAATAGCATTCAATACTCTTCTTATACACGCTGCTAACCTCTGTTTATTATTTTTGTTCCTCAAAAGTGGGTTTATGAAGGTTTGATTACAATGGAGGAATTTGAGAATATTTTCTATTTATAAACCAGGAAAATCTATTGTTTCAAACTCCTTAAAAATATCTTTCAAGTTTAACAGATCATGTTGCTTTTCTTTTTTATCACAAAATATAAGAAATTAACATTTATTACGCCTACATTTCACAATTTATTTAAAGAGTCTTATATTATTCTACAGAAACGTAACATAGTTTTAGGTCCAGATCCTGCTGGATCTGGACCTAAAACTATTATTAATATTATAATTATTATCATGTTTGTTACTACAAACATGATAATAATTATAACATTAATCATAGTTTTTACGTACACAATGTGCCTGGATTTGATCTGTTCAAACTTAACCTGAACTTACTTAGTGTACTAGCTTGCTCAATTCTGTCAATGAAAAGAGAAATAAGTATACAAATATAATAATTTTCAAATAAAAAAAGTTTTTGCGTATCGCCAGACCTGAGAATCGAAACTAAGACCTTATACTCAGCAGTACCGTTTTAATTTTAAATTCAAGCATTAATTTTGAACAACCAATCACGAAACATGAAAAATACTTTCGTATTTCCCAATTTTCGGTTTCCGAATCAAAATTATCGAGGCTTCGCAACATAACGTATTTAATGAGGTTTTACTGCTAAAAGGGAACCGACAATTATTATGGGACTTCGCAAGTTATGCGGGTCTAATCGGCGAATGTGAAATTAAAGTGATTACTTTCCAATGAGGTCGGTTATTTTATAGTCAAGTTGGCAATTTAAAAAATATATTTGATAAGTTTTAGCCGTTTACTTTTGTGGTATTACAATGAGATTTTAAATTAATCTTTCTTTCCTTCGAGAGTAGATAGAGTAAAGAAAGTTACTTAATTTTATTTTATTTAAGTTTCTTACTGATCAGTTGAACTTTTTATCTACACAGTCTTTGCCGGCGAATTCGAAAATAATCCCAGTAAAAATGTAGAAAAATAAAATGTTGAATGTAGAAAGGGAAACACTAGGTAAAATACGCCCTAGATGACAAAACGCACACAAACTTACTCCTTGGAACCATACCAGCCAGTGTTGGGTCTCAGCCTTCACCATGTTTTACGCCAACAGAAGTTTGCCGTGCAGTTGAAGCCTAAATTTGATAAAACGTAAGCAGGCTATCTAAATCAAAAGGAACTGTCACGTCTTGGTAACTCTCAAAAATTTACGTAAAATACCGCATTCAATATTCAAAAAAACTACTTCTCAAAAAATAACATAAAACTCTTCATGCAGTTAGCGTTTAATGCACTTGATCCGGACAAACTGGTTCGTTATTTCACAGAATGGCTGAATCGTACAAAGTGACGGCGACATGCTTTAGTTTCTACCGGATTTATTACTGCTGACGTTCATACTAGGGGACTACTAAAAGAATTTACTATTGTCTAGGTATGACTAGAGTTTGGCCACGACTCCGCTAAGTTAATGATTCGTCATAATTCTGAGATTTTTATCGTTTCATTTCAAATGAAATGGTTGGTTGAAAACTGGTATTTCATAGCGGTTTAAATCGTGTGGTCAATTTGCTTCTTTTGAACTGTGGCGCTGGCGATGTTGCCATTCTTCTTTGTCGTTAAAAGGAAGTTAGTCAAAATGTTTGAAATCAATAGGTGTAGTTTATCTTTTTAATTATATTTTAAGTAAAGAAAAAAACATCTGCGAGCGGGCGTCAAGCCTGCGTTTTCTGGATAAGTACTCCAGACGCCTCGCAGGTTCGAGTCCCGCTAGCAGCTGAAATTTTCATTCCTCATAATGTCTTTGCGCTCACCATACAGGAAGAAATTCCTAGTGTGGGGCACCGTTTTTTTTTAAAGAAAAGACTTTTCTGGCATTTTTCATCACAACATATGCCTTCCATGTTTTACCTTTTACTACAAAAAAAAACATTACCAATCTGATAATTTCATACTTAAGCCGGTAAAAATTCAAAGCACTTGCAGTAAAACTTAATACGCAATGTGACCTAAATTTAAGACAACAAGGAGATTTAAGTCTTATTCGTAATAAAGTTGATCATAAAAGTTTGAAAGCAAGTAAAAGGAATAAAATATAATACGATATGCTGCGGTTCTTTAGGAGCAAGCTTAAAATATTATCGAGGCTTCACTTTTGTTATTGAGATTATTTTCAAGGGTTTCATTATTTATTAGTAAATAATATTTTCTTGTATTTTTATCGCGCTCATAAATAGGTAACGGCTTTATTTTTTACTGTAGCTAAGGGGGTTTTATAAATATCTTGTTAATGAAGAGTGTAATAGAAAGTGGTCTAATTTTCAGTGATAATAAACCACCGTTGGACCCATGGAACTAACAATTTTGAAAAACATCTATGTTTTGAATTTGTTGTGAGTACAATGAAGTTTAATCTATCTATCTATATGTCTTTCTATCTATGATTGTATCTATTTTACTATTTATATATTTTTTTTATACACAATAGCGTGAATACGGCATTCTCAACCTCGTAGCTACCTAGTGTCGCTAATTTATTTCATTGTCCTCTCAGTAAGTTTACAAGGAGTGCGTTTTTGCGATCAGAGCCTTTAGCACGAGTTTTCAGTATTTTACTTTACATCGTCTTTCCAGTATTTATTGTATGGAAAAATGGAACTGCGCTTTTGGTGTAAAGAGAAGGAACTAATTTTTTCCTTTTTTTTTTTTTTACTTGGTAAAATCATCAAATGAGGCCTCTCACCCCGGGCCGGGCGGGAGGGACTGTCAGACTTGTACTGACTAAAATCCACGGTGTCCTTCAATAGCCCTTTATGTTCCGGGGTATGGCCTTATCATGAGTATTTAGTTATTGTGACGTAAAGCAAACTGGAACTTTGAAATTAAATTCAAGGAAAAAAAAGAAACTAATTTTTTCATGTGGCATATGCAACCATCTTCTCTGTGAAGAAGATCCTTGCGGATGTGGTATAAAATACTATTTAACTAAACTAAATCATTTCACCAAATAAAAATAAAAACTCCTAAATGAAATGAAGCACGAATTACCTAAAATAAACACCATCACGTAAGCAAATACTCCCGCTAAAATAGAACAAAATATTCGATAACAAAACTCGTTCTGATTTACCCAACTTTCTACCCCATTTTAATCATAAAATTCCATCTCTATGACTTACCATAAAATATTAAACAAACCCTTGGAACACAAAAGCCCATTACGATGATATCAAACGGCTTCAGCGCTTCACCGGTCCGGAACACCTAAAAACTGGATTGAAACATTTATCTTCCGATCCTAAAACATTCACTTTTTCATTCACCATTCTTCGTATTTCAAACTGTGACACTTAGCTTTAATAGTTCCCTCTAACGATGCCTGGGTACATAAAAGATAAGATAATACCGGCTATCGACGATGAACGGAAAATTTCCAACGTATTTGATCGTCGGGGCGCGGATAAAGGTTTTAGGTTAAATTTTAAAATTCTCAATTTGATCTTTATTCTTTGTGGCCATTATTAACGTGCACGTTAAACGTTATTGTGAAAATACTTTACAAGAAGTTCTTACTTTAAAAATGTTATTCCAAAATGAGTCGAGTTAGCCGTGTGGAAATGTGGTAGATATGCATCAAGAATATCAACATGCGCATAGGTCTACATCTACATGGGATTTGTTGTAAATGATATAAGTTTGTTTACAATTCTTCAAATTAGGTATTCTGTTAATGATGCATTACATTATAAAGTTACATTTGAGGTTGCGCTTGCTCTTTTCCAAGAATGCGGCTTCGGGAGCCTAAACTTGGATGTAAATGAACACTCCCTTGATACATATAAAACCCTTAATGCGTCTTTTGCGAAATACACCTTCAAGCTAAAAAAAGATTTTAATGGTTTATTGTATAAATGGTTGAAAACTCTGAATAAATCACAAAAAAACCGAACATATTTTTGGTTAGACGAACGCCATGAAAGGCTTTTAACTGTAAATGTAATACAATATACTGTCACGTTGAAATTAAACTCATCGTCATCTCCTGAGAGTTTGCTTCAATTAAAGTTCTTGACAATTACGACAGCGTGCAATAAATGTTATGCTTTGTTCCTCGGTTTTGTCAATCGGTTTAAAAATACGTACAAAATATAGTTCCATACAATATATTGTGATTTTTCACTCCTACGTGTGATTAAATTCTAGGAAAAATTTAATTTTCATACATTATTTACATTTACGAGAAAAGTTCTCCGAAAATGTATAAAACCAGATTTGTATTTGCTGCGAAACGAGGTAAAAAGCATATTAATTTTTTAAATAGTTACTACTGTTATTATTTTTTTCCTAGAAAATTAAATTTTTGATGTACCTAATTAGGGCAAATTTTATTTGACAGTAACGTACTGCAATTATAATGTTTTATTAATTTTACGGTTATAAGGGTGAGGCCAAACGAGCGTAATTTTTGAGTAGTGAGTCGCAGAATTTCGGTCTCTTTCATACAAAACAAAAGACGACTCTCTCGCGACGCAATTTTTTTCTATGAAAGCGACCGTCGAACGTCGACCGTCCCGGATTCTGTTGGCCAATCGTTCTTTGGGTGAAAAGTTATTGGTCTAAACATTCTGTTGGTTAAGCATTCACTGACGTAAAGTTCTGTGGGCGAAACGTTCATGGGTCAAAAGTTATTTGGGTGAAAAGTTCATGGGTCGAAAAAATTGTTGACCAAAAGTTCATGGACGAAACGAATGTTGGTCAAACGTTACAGACTCCTTCAGCGACCCACGACTCAAAAATTACGCTCGTATAGCCTCACCCTAACTCAACTTAAAAGATACTAGGTATTGCTAGCGGATTTTCTCGCGTGTAACTCGTATATTATTCCACAGGAGTGTGTCCTGGCTTTGGGTCAAATTCTATCAAGACCCTTTCAGTCGTTCTAGCGTGATTGGGTAAAAAATATAATATGTCCATCCATCAATCCATCCATATAAGCTTCCACATTTAAAGTATTTGTAATGGTTGAGCTTTTTTTGTGTAAGTTAGTAACAGTTTTTCCAAGTTCCTGAAAACCAGAATTAATGGTTTTGACTACCAGAAAAGCGACAAAACTATGAATCTTAATGAAGTCTTGGATAATGAATTTAACTATCTTGAATCAGCGAACTAATATTGTTAAGTAATTTTAAAAGAAAAAATACAAAATATCTTGCTCATTCTTTGCTTAAAAAACTTTTAGAATTTAAAATTAATTACCCTTCCTAATGGATGTAGAATCAATTCCTCTAATTTTATTTTTAACTTTGACATTTAATTGCGTCAATAAAGGCCTATTTGTAATAGTTGATTTGACTTTGGGCTAGGTTTCACAATTTTAATTCACGAACCAACTCACTACGTTAGCACTTTTCACTACTAAAGGCTGCCAAGCCGCAACGTTAGCGTGGCGGGTCCTTGTCGTGAGTCGTCCTGCCAAGCACCGACCACCGACTTCCATGATTTTCCATAGTAATTAAGCATTTCATAGTACTTACTTAATTAGGTAAACACGCCAAGGACCCGCCAGCAAAGCCTTTATACTACCATCTCATTCCCAAAAGACTCTCATCAAATAAACTCCGACAAACATAACAGAATAGCAATTAGAATAAAATCTCTATATTACGTGCTGAAGCGAACTACTCGTTAAGTGTAGTTGAGTAAATCCAAATGAAATGAAGGGTAGCTTGTCTAATTACGATGGTATTAAGTGTAACGATCTCTAGACACGGAATGAGATCACGCGAGCGTGGTGTACTGTGGCAAAGAGTATGCGGAGAATGGAGAGAACGCTATGTTGGAAAAGTGAAGAGATAAAGTTCTTGATGTAATGAACCTTATTCCTTCTGGCACTTGAGTAATATTTGAAACTGTTATTGAAAATGTCTATAGATATTAGTTTAAATGCCTATATCCTCAAAACATCATTCTAACTGTGTATCTATCTATGTCCATATACGCAAATAAGCTGCTAATAGAACGATACTTACGAATTAGCATAGTTTATGTTATGAAATGAATAAAAGTTGAATGAGAATACTATATGTATTATACTATATATATGTTACGGTTAATACCCGAAGTGCGGTTACACCTAGGTTAAACCGGCTAAACCTAGGTGTAACCAATCACATACGGTTAAACCTAGGTGTATCCTTCCTTCACAGGAGCAAGTCGACGGAGCCCCGCTCCGCGGGGCTCCTACTTCTGCGTGGTTAAAAAAAAATAACCACGAAGAGGATGGCGGGGTCCGAAAGATCCCGCCATCCTCTTCTAACCTAAATTGTCCGAGTCTGGGTGCCAGCTAGTCCCGAGGTGAGACCTAGTTCTAACCGGCTAAACCTAGTTCTAACCGGCTAAACCTAGTTCTAACCGAAGTTATGTAGGATACACCTAGGTTTACCCGTTTGTGGTCGGTTACACCTAGGTTTACCCGTTTGTGGTCGGTTACACCTAGGTTTAGCCGGTTAAACCTAGGTGTAACCGCTCTTCGGGTATTAGCCGTAACATATATAGGTACTTTCTGTTCCCGGCGGTTTTATCCTCTACACGGCTCTTATATTGATCATAGGGTGATTTTATAAGGCCTAATAGGCCTTCCTCGATAATATGGGCTACCCTACAAAAAAAGGAGGATGTTCACAAGAAACCCAGCTCCGGCAGAAACAAGTTGCATCACAAATTAACAATAGTATAGTGTTATATAATAATAACCGGGTATGATCGTGATTCTCACTGGCAAACATATAAAAAATGCCAGTTTTGTTATTCAGTCGTCCATAGAAAAAGTACTTTGTAGTAGTACCTAGTTAGTTCCCTTATTTCTCAAAGATGCCTTTACTGATTTGGGAAATTCTTTTTTTTGTTTGTAATGGTATACTTTCCAGGTGGTCTTATAATCAAAACGTCAAACATTTTTTTATTTATTTGTGTAAGTACCAATTCTGGTTTTTTTTTTTCTGATCTGTAGGTAGGTATTATAAAAAGTATGTCCTTTCAAATAAAAAAAGAATTTGCCAAATCGGTCCAGGCGTCTTTGAGAAATGGGGAAGATAGTACTATTTCGAACTACTTTTATATGGACGATTGCGTAACAAAACTGGCATTTTTTTTAATGTTAGCCAGTAAAGATCCCGCTCATTACTACTTATTATTATACAACGTGTAACGTTAAAAGCGCAAAACCTCTCGTGGGGTAACTCAGCACTGAACAATGTTTGTTATAAAACTTTTGGAAATTCGCAAAAAAAAAAAAATTCATACAAAATGAGAAATTGATCGAGCCCATCAGTATGAAAAACTATTTTTTTTTTCGCGAATTTCCTAAAGTTTTATATTTTTACATTGTTCAGTAGCATTGGCTGAGTGACCTCACGAGAGGTTTTGCGCTTTTAAGGGTGCGCTAGTCGGTCATTCTTCCATACAAACGTAGTTTCGCGATTATTCCAATATTTGGCGGTTTAAATTTACATTAAACAATGATCTACATTCATCTCATCATTGTCTAGTCCTGTATGGAATCAAAAAAGTAAAAAAAAAACATCTATTATTAGTTATGGGTGTCGAAACTTCTTTATTTTAAGCCTAATTTTTACGAATCTTTGGGGGGAAATAAATAACAAAAGAAGACAGTAAATTGTAAAATACTTTCCATACAGAAATAGATAATTTGTTCAAAATTCTAGATAACTTTATTTTGAACAGATACATTCAGTAGTTTTTTCATAATATCCAAATTCCCGAAGGTCTTTTGAAATGTTGCAGTAGTTCATTATTCAAAGTAATCACGCATTCATGAGTCAGTCGAAGGGTGGAGTATGTGTGCATAAGTGCCCTAGCTACTTACTGCTCATCCATCCTATCGATACGTGATGTTGGATGAAATAACAAGAATTTTAATCCCGCCCGCCAACGAGTTCGTCCCGCCGACTAGCGCATCCTTAACGTTACACGTTGTATAACACTATACTATTGTTAGTTTGAGATACAACTCGTTTCTGCCGGTGCTGTTTTTTTTTCTATGAAGCATGAGCATTCTCATTTGAAATACAAACTAAATAGTTTTATAATATGAATACCTAGTAGTAGTACATCGGACACAATTATCCATACAACCGCAAAGAATGCCAAAAAAGAGAGACACGCAACTCCAATCATCGGAGCATGAAATATGCTCGCCGCGGGTATACCCCGAGCGGCATATCTCACGACCATGTCTGGTATTTCACTAGCCATACAGCGCGTTCTAAACGCGAGCAAAACGTTCCTACGGGGATATTGCCATTATCACAAACGCTTAGCGAACTCTGCTGTCCTGGTAGTTCGCAGTATGATGTTATTAATTTTGTAGAGAATAAAAAGAACAAAAGTTGTATCGACTGTGTATTACTGTAAAGTGTATGAGTGTGTGATGGTTTATAAGCGAAAATATAAGCAGATACATAATTCTAAGTTTCTACGGGGATGTTTCTATATCACAACGCCTAACGGGCTCTGTTGCCCTGGTACTTTACAGTGCAATGTTATTAATTTTCTAGTCAATGCCGAGAGATGAATTCTTCTGAGTTCTTTCGAACTTTGTCTGTCCTGTGTTAGGTCTTAGAAACGATGTTTGGTGGAGGTCACGTTATTAACCAAGTTTAGAGTTGTACGGACAAACCAATGATTAATAATACCCTTTTAGGACATTATTAATTTTATTGGTTCCTTGAAGACCTATTTGCCTCAAAAGCGCTGCTTTGTGAAATTTTCTAATTTACATTATTATACATGTTGTAGTATGTTCAAATATTAATATACATTTTAAGAGAAAAAAACACTTCCACGATTAAATTAATTCTACAATTTGTAACCTATTATCTAAGCAGTGGAATACCCTGCCTGCTGGAGTTTTACTTAGCAAGAGTGCTTTACTGACCACATAACCACTAAACCACAGGCGAGAGTTAAACGCGAGCCTAAATAAAAAAAAAATATATCATGTCAACTAAAGTTCAAAAAGACATGAACTACTCAACTAGGAGAACGTACAAAATCGAAAATCAATCAATCACCAATTTGTCGTTCTGGAATGTCGTGGTCGACCTCGCCTTCGATATTTTGTGAGAACTTAACGCATGTCCGCTTGCTCACTCGTGCGACTATAACAAGGTGTGGAAAAAAACCGTAAAAACCGTCGGGAAATACAAACCGGGTTGATTCGGTGGTGTTAGTGGAGCGTTTCTGTGACTGTGTTGATACGTATATAAGACACAAATGGTATAAATAGATATGGACCAACTGTTTTTTTTTTGGTTTCATGTTGTCGATATATGGGTGGAGCGGAAAGGCCTTGCAGACTGTTTTGATCTTAAACCAATGTACTGGTTAAGACTAATCATACGAGTCCAAAACTCTATGGAGTACAGTCGTTTTACTGTGGAATTCCACTATTCCATGACCACCTTCCAGCTTCATTATCAAATTAGCTCCTTGTCATCATAATTTGCATTGTTATACAATGTTATGCATGTTATGCATTGTTATTGAGAAATTCAGCTTAATCGGAAATCGTATAGTGTTAAAAACTTGAAAGATTTGATTACAGAGAGACAACGGGACAATCCGCTTTTCCACTTAAAAAATACTCGTATTAGTCTGAAGTATAGCTTAAAAATACGAGTATTATTACACTTGTATATTTTCTTTTGTTACGTAAATCAAAATTGATCGGTTCAATTTTACAAATGTTATGTCGTTACAAGCCAGCACTACCGAATTTGGAAGCGTTTTATTTTTGTTATTATTCATATACAAAAAAACAAAAAATACGTTGATGTCCTTAATGAAAAATAATGGACACCAAGGTATTTTTGTTTTTTTAGAACTACTACTAAAGGACTAACCAGGTTTTCAATTTATTTATGCAGTAAAATACTAGGAAACTAAATAAAACTTTGTAAAATATACACTTCTGGACACATCTATTGGCCCACCTTAGAGTTTAGGTTCCGATGGCCCCTAACGAAATATGATTGCTAGATTGAACAAAAACTGTTGATGCAGTTTTAAACCTGATACATTTTACCATCTTTTTCAATCGTGATGTTTTAAATTTGAATTCAGAATACCATACGACATGGAGCTACGCGTAACAAGTTGGATATGCGCCTTGTTAAAGGCAATTGATTTTTGAATAAAAACCATGTTTTATCAAATAAAGGTTTAATTTAATAACGCGTGTTGCCTCCATGGGCATCTACCACAGCTCTCATACGATTAGGCATAGAGTTTATCAACCGCTCTATGAAATTTTGAGGGATCATCTCCCATTCCTCTTCTATGGCAGTTTTCAACTCATGCATCGTCTGGGCAACTGGCTGACGAGCCCTAACACGTCTTTTTAGCTCGACCGACATGTGCTCAATGGGTTCATGTCTGGGCTTCTGGCCAGTCCATAACTGTGATGTTCACATCCCGAAGATATTCCCTGACGATGCCGGCCGCATGGGCTCTTGCATTATCATGCATAAAAAGGAAATTTGAGCCCACATAGTCCGCGTATGGTATCACGTGAGGTTCTAAGCACTCACGAATGTACCTTTCAGCATTTAATGTTGGCAGCCGTGGTCCTGTAACAACCTCAAGTTGAGTTTTGCCGCTCGCGGATATACCGCCTCAGACAGTCCATAAGCCACCGCCATAAGCAGTCGTCTCTTCAAAGCAGCATTGTGCGTAACGCTCTCCCTTACGTCGGTAGACCTTCTTGCTTCCATCATTGCCATGTAACACAATTTTAGACTAATCAGAAAAGAGTACACGGCTCGAATCTTGCTGTGTCCAATTTAAATGACTGCGTGCGAAATGAAGGCGCGGTGTTCGGTGGGCTCGCGTTAGTTTGGGCCCATTGGCTGGCTTGTGTGGTACCATATCGCGTTCTTTTAACCTTCTCCGAACAGTTCGAGCGCTCACAGATACTCCGTGGAAGTCGCGAAGTTGGTTTTATATCTCAATGGAGGTAAGGTGACGATTTCTCAAGTCTAGTCGTCACGATGAAGCGATCCTGCCTTTCAGTTTCAGTGACCCGAGATCGTGGCCTTCCTTGGCGACAAACAAAGCCCCCAGTCTCTAGGTACCTCCGATAAACATTTCGGACCGCAGATCGACTTAAATTAAGTTGTACACTCACGTTTCTTTGGCTGTGTCCGGCCTGAATAAGTGCCACAGCTTGGGCGGCGACTTCAGGTGAAGTATCCATAGATTATTGATAGAACCTCACCTTAATGTTAAGAATAAGTAATGTTTGTTGCAAAACCAAAGATATCAATCACTTTTTCAAGAATTAAATCCAAGTAAACCAATAAAACCAAGTTTTCTTAGTATTCGATTATTTGATATGAACAAACAGGCTCCAAATTGTCTTTTGTTTCTTTAAATTCTGTGTTCGAAATTCAAAAAAAGGCTATTGAATGAAATTGTGAATGTGCCAGGTTCAAAACTGTATAAAAACTTTTTGCTCGACCTAATATAAAATTTTAGCTAGGACCAAACGAAACTGAAAATACAAGGTGGGCCAATAGATGTGTCCAGAAGTGTAGAAACACCGAACGCCAGTCAAAAAAATCAACACTGTCATATAAATATTCCAGGCTTCCCCCCGGTTACACCACCTTTATCTGGTACCATTGTTTACAACGCGCCATTTAATTCCTACAATGTTATAATTGAAACACGCGCGCGATACGCCGCCTGCATTCATAATACATTTTAAACGGTCAAACTTACCATTTTTTTCCGAATAATAAAACCTTTTTTTAATGTAAAAAGTTTTAAGAGTATACATCGCTTTTCTGGTTATAACTTTTTTTTCGGAGATTCCATTTTTAATTTTAGATTAAGGGCGTCTTATTTATGTCGTTCGGTGAGGTCGCTTATTGTTTTTTTTTTATTATTATCGAAAAGTTGAATTTTCTTCAAGGTAAAATGTTTTTTCTTTTTGGAAGTTATAATTTTATTTTGTAGAAGTTTATTGTTTCTTATTACATCAATAAAAGATTCTTCGATATCAAAATAATTTATTATCTATAATAATCAGACTAGACGTCCACTGCTGTGCCAGGGCCTAAATATAGGTCTTCGATATAAATTTTTCAATAGGGCTAGATAAAAGCGGCGTGCAGTCTTAGTCAGATCGTCTACACTCGAGAGCAATGAATCCGGGTCACTTAAAGAATCCTAAAAATCTCGGAAACTAAAAATGCTAGGTTAATGCAATAAATTGTATTTAATAGACAATTTAATACTCTTAAATGAAGGTATTAAAATTTCTTAGTTATTGTAAAGTTATATCATAAAAAAATCAAATTTAAAAAGGGCCACTTTCGAAGATGGAACTACGAAATTACAGCATTTGTTTTTGCTTTTGTTTGTAATCTGTCATTTATGTGGGTACATAAACCATGTTGATAGTACTCTATATTCATTATTCAAGCTGAAATTATGTCGCTTACGCCTGAAGAATGCACCAGAATACTTACAATGCTGGAAACCGGCCGGAGTCAGCGCGATACAGCCAGGACTGTCGGTGTGTCGCTGTCAACAGTACAAAGAGTTCTCCGACGTTACGAAGAAACTGGTTCTAACCTACGCAGACCAGTAACGGGCAGAGCCAGGTGTACCACAGCACGAGAAGACCGATACTTGGTGAACGCCATGCTTGGAAATCGCTTTCTCACAGGAACTGAACTCACCAATCAGTTTCGACGCCTCGGAGGTAGTAACCCAAGTGCATGGACAGTAAGACGTCGGCTTGCTGAATAACTTAAAACCCCTTAGACCTGCAAACGGCAGTAACTGGAGGGTGGGCATCGTATTTCAAGACTAAGATATGCCCAGAACCACGTAAATAGGAGTATTGAAGATTGGTCAAAAGTTATGTTCTCCGACGAATCAAAATTTATGCTCTACAAGCACGATGGAAGACACAGAGTGTATCGAAGACCAGGGGAAAGATTCAAGCAAGTATATGTAAGTGCATCGAAGAAAAAGTAGCCTACGGTGGTGGGTCTGTACTTGTGTGGGCCGGAATTTCTTCTGAAAGTCGCACAGAGCTGGTGATCATAGAAAACGGCTCTTTAACTAGCGTAAGATATGTGGAAGAAATCCTCAATGATCACGTTGGTCCATTTATGGTCAATTTAGGTGAGGATGCTATATTTATGCATGACAATGCCCGACCTCATACAGGTAAGATTGTGAATGACTACCTTCAAGAGATGAACATTACTCGTATGGAGTGGCCAGCGCGCAGCCCGGATATCAACCCGATCGAGCATGCTTGGGACGAGCTAGGCAGATGCGTAAAACAACGAAACCCTCCCCCAATCACGCTTCGTGAGCTCAAAATTGCTCTCACAGAGGAATGGGAGAATATTCCCCAAAATCGTAATAAGGAACTTGTTGTACAGCGTGCCAAACCGCGTAAACGCAATAATGGAAGCACGAGGAAGCAACACGAAGTATTAAAATTCAAGAAAATCGTAATAAAGTTCAAAAATTTCATGTTTCCTATTTTTGTTTTAAGGAGAGATCAGCAGTTCTTTTCTTTATGTAATTTTGTGTTAATAAAATGTATGGTGACTCATATTTTTTTTTTACTTTCATTTAAGGAGTATTACATTGTGTATTAAATACAATTTATTGCATTAACCTATCATTTTTAGTTTCCGAGATTTTTAACATTCTTTAAGTGACCTGGATTAATTGCTCTCGAGTGTATCTTCCTTGTAGGTGGACATCCTACGCTGCTCTTCGGTACGTGGCACGGTGGGCCGAAAATCGGCTTTCATAGACTTAGGCATTTTATTTTGCAAGTGCCATTTTTTATGCCGGATATCACTTCTATTAGTTATAACAATATACAAAAATGACACCAGAATTGATTCTGCACAAAAACGAAGGAATTATAATTTTTTTACGAAAATTTTGTATGGAGCTAGTATGAAAAATCGAAATATCTCGAAAACGGCAGGGATAACCCTAATATCCTAATAGGGGGTTATAGTACTAATTATTTGTGATTTTTTGACTTATGTTACATAATGGTTGTGAATGCCGTTTTTTTTTTAAAAATCGTCAAAATATTTTCATTTATTTTTACATATGAAACGTTCCTTTTAGTGTTTAAGTTGAAGATTTCAGAGCTTTAACAACTCTTAACATAAAATAGCATGACCTCTATAGACCTGAAGGACTAGACAGAGGTGAAAGAAAAGTTATTTTGTAGGTTATTGTACCCTTTTTTGTGGTTGTTTTTGAAGGCGGTTATATTTTTTTTGAAAACTCGGTGTAATCGATGTACATACATAAAAAAAAATACCGACCGACCGAATGGAGAACCTCCTCCTTTTTTTGAAGTCGGTTAATAAATAAAATGGACTGTATATATACTTTTTATTGAAAGGTAATTTAAATAAAACAGAAGTAACAAAAATAATATCAAAGTGCATAATAATTTATGAAAATATTAACTAAACATATGATACAATAAACTAACATGAATTACAAAAGAACATAAAGAAAAATAATTGAATTTTACAAATTTTCTTTACAACTTTCGTTGTCGGACTCCAATTCCGAGTCAGAATCCAGATTGGATACACCTACAAACGCGAACTCAGTTTCCGGAAACTGTATTAGGTCGAGAGTTTCAGCAAAAAAGGTTGTCTTCCTTTTGGCATCTAACTTCGGCCTTTGTGCACTTAGGAAAGGATCCGAAGAAACAACAAGCATATTTAGGATATCTTGATTAGAATCTTGCCTGCTTCTTTTCCGCGAATGATGTTCCCGAAACCTCCTAAAATCTTTGTTTCGAGACTCTGAGGCTTCTTCCGAGAGAGTCCCAATCGGGACAATATCATTTTTTTTCGATTATGTCAGCACCGTGTATTAATAGTTTATGTACGGTTGATGACATGTAGTACCAGTCGTATAATTCCACGTACTTTTCTGCTGTTTTGCGAGCAAAATCTTTAAATTTGATGACATCTATCTTCTCACCAGATGTCATTGCTTGCAAAATAACAGAAAATCTTTTTATCAGGTCTTGATCCAACCCAGTAATAGCTGCAGTTTTATTGGGAAACTCGAAAAACTTCCTTGCGGTATTCCCGTCATTGGTAGTTCCCGAGCCTTGTTTCACTATATCAATCAACAGATTGAGCTCCTCTTTAAATTTATTTTGAATGTTTTTTTTTCTGTTTTGTAACATTTCTTTATGCTCATTACTTCTTGCTGCCCACTGTTTGAAGTCAAGTCTGTACGCAATGTGTAACAGACATTCCATGCAATTTATACGGGCATGTAGGGATGATAGGCCAAATTCGTATATGTCAGAACACACAGTTTTTGATGTTACAGCATCTAAGTGGTTCATTTCTGTTGGTTTTGCTAAGCACAGGTAGCATGATGCATTTGATCTAGCTTCAGAAAAGTACGTGCAGACTTTTGCGTCGATCATTGTCATCATTAGTTTATGAGTCACCCTGTTACTATTAATGCACTCTGTGGGGTTAAGGGCCTCAATTTCCTCATCCATTTTTCTTTTGTTATCAATGACAACTGCATCGCTTTCTTTTACAAAAGTGAACTGAACCGGACGACAATAAAAAGTTGAGCATGGTTTCGGGTTTGTCCATATAGTATTATCTCCATCTGTAAGTTTCAGTGGCACCAAGGAGGTCATAAAAATGCTTGAATCATCATGCTCGCCGTCCATTTTCTGCTTGTATCGGCTTTGATTGGAAGCACCATCAAATCCCCACTTCGATATCAGCTTTAACTGCTTATTTTCCACATTATCAGAAAGACTTTGAAGAATCCGCTTCACCGTGATGTCAAGTAAAGCTTGAAGTGTAATTCTAGCTGATGAATCAGTAACTGACACTGATAGATTAGGAGGGTAACATGCAAGCTTAGTTTGTTTCAGTTTATAGTAGGATGGGTAAATATCCTTAGCACCTTCCCGAATGGCAGTCTCTCGCAACGTAATATATTGCCACTTTGAAAGCTTAAGTGAAAGAAGTAATCCAAGTGCTTTCTCTGGTGTAAATATTACTGTTTTCACTGGTTTCTTAATGCTTTCATTGATTTTAACGGCAGCTTCTGGATTTTTGATCATATATTCGATTACAGATGCGATATCTTCATACCCTTCTTCTTTTAAACGCGCTGCAGCTGCATATGCCAATTCACAGGAATCCTCGCCTATGTGCTCACTAGATCTTCTCTTTTTCTGTTTGCTTCCCAGATCTTTGAATGGTTTTCGGGACCTTTTTGTCATTGTTCCAACAGTCGATGATGTCGAAGGTTCTGGAGAGACTGAACGTGCTCTTGGTATCTCATCAACAGTTGGTTCTTGATTTATTAAAGTAAGCACGCAACTCGGCCAATCAATATTTGCTTGCAGCCACTCTCCGTACGTATTTCTAAAATTATCAAAGAATCGTTTAGATTTCTGCCACCTGTTTAAAGCAGATCGCGTGAATCTACGGCAAAATTCTTTGAGAGTTACTTGATCTTCGGCAGAAAGACAATCGCCTATGCGAGACACAATTGCACTAAACAATACTTCATGATTAAATGAAGGACACTCACTTTTTAGAAGAACAAACAAGTCTAAGTTGGTGATTAAACTTTCCATTCTAAGATTTTATAGTCGCAAAGCAAATACTTAGTTTTAGTGTTAGCAGTTACACAGTTGTGAACAATCTAAATTATGGAACAAAATTGTAGCCCTTTTATTGTAGGTACCTATAAAGTCAATAATTAGTAAACTACCCTCGTTAAAGTTATAAAAGATATGACATTGAAAATTTATAATCGTAAAAACATTTCGTAGAACTCATAGTACAACTAATCAACATTAGCAAATCACATTAGCTCACTAATTACAAAAAAAGTGACTGCAGTTCTTAGTAGATATTGTTACGAGAAATTTCAAATCATTTAATCACATATTAGGCTCATTAGAATCAGAAAACTACAACCATCATTCTAATTACTTAATTACTTGTCAGCAGACTCATTAGATGACTACACAAGATGTTATTTTGTATTTTGATCTTCTGCAAGGTCTTAAAATTCCTTTTGTGTTGATATTATTATGTGTCCGGTTATGTTATAATCATACTTTATGATCAATTAACAATTTCATTCCCCTATCTTTCAAAAAGAAGCGACTGCATGGGCACTTTGACACTGATATTCAACTATTTGGTATTGTTGGAAATCTTACAAGATACTACACACTTCTGTCTAGTCCTTCAGGTCTATAGAGGTCATGCTATTTTATGTTAAGAGTTGTTAAAGCTCTGAAATCTTCAACTTAAACACTAAAAGGAACGTTTCATATGTAAAAATAAATGAAAATATTTTGACGATTTTAAAAAAAAAAAACGGCATTCACAACCATTATGTAACTTATGTCAAAAAATCACAAATAATTAGTACTATAACCCCCTATAAGGATATTAGGGTTATCCCTGCCGTTTTCGAGATATTTCGATTTTTCATACTAGCTCCATACAAAATTTTCGTAAAAAAATTATAATTCCTTCGTTTTTGTGCAGAATCAATTCTGGTGTCATTTTTGTATATTGTTATAACTAATAGAAGTGATATCCGGCATAAAAAATGGCACTTGCAAAATAAAATGCCTAAGTCTATGAAAGCCGATTTTCGGCCCACCGTGCGTGGTCACAACGGCCCTATCGGCCAAAATTTCTGGGTGCTAACTGGCTTACCTGATAAAAAAATACTCAAAGTAAACCGTATAAAGGTTGCCAGCAAATAATAAAATCACCATTACAATAATATACGAGTATATAATAACGACATAATATTACCTACCTACACCTAAATATTATATATCATAGATACAGTCCTGAATACAATTTTCATTAGCTTTTTCCGAGAGCACGAGGCCACAAAGTTGATGTACTTTCCATTAAAATAACCTTATAAATCTATTTTCATACATTTGCATTCGGTTTTTGTTCAATATAATGGTATTCCAAGTTCATTACGGTAATTAATACCTTTGTTAGTTGTAAGAATAAAAAGTGTATCCATTTAATTTTCTAGTCTCTTTTTTGTCTCTATAAGAAGTCTAGTTTCAACTATAATAAGACATTAAAAGAATTTAATTGAAATACAGAGAAAAACAAAATCTATCTATACTTATATTAAATCTGTAGAGAGGTCAATTCTGTACATGAAATATATTTCCAAAATAACTATCAGGGGGTGATTAGGGATTGATACTGATGCCAAAAATGCATTTAATAAAATTATTGTCTGTCTGTATAACCGTTATAGAAAACAAAACTACTCGACGGATTTTGACGAAACTTGGTACAATTATTTTTCATACTCCTGCGCTGGTTATAGTACTTTACTTTTCATCACGCTGCAATCAATAGGCGCAGAGCAGTGAAGGGAAATGTTAGGAAAACGGGAGTAGTTGCTATACACGCTAATCTTCGAAACTACTGGACGGATTTTTTTGTTGTATAGCTATTAAGTCTGGGCAACATATAGGCTATAATTTATCTTGGAAACTTGAACACTTGATGCAGAACTGCAATAGATCAGCTAAACTATAAGAGATACAAAAATAGCGCCATAGCAAAAATTGATCCGCGTGATAAGCATTTTCTGCCAGGAAAATAAAGAATGGGCAGTAATGTATGGACCCCGTCCCTATCCTTGTAACACTCCCATCCATAGGTATATCAAATGAAAGTACGTGAAAAGTGTATCATTTCAATGTATGACAGCAAACCTGCAAACTATAGGAGAAAAAAGTTATTGAGACTTTTATGTCAAAAGATGAATTTCGATTTTCAGAAGAAAACATTGCTCTTAGCTTTTTCTCATGATAATATGTGTATAGATCATGAGAAAGAGTAACATTGTTGACTTAGCGGCACCCACTTCTGACTCTTTAAAAGAAAATCATAGTACTTAGTAGTAATAATTGTATGAAAATAATGAATTTAAACTAGATTGGGGCTTTAGAGGCTCAAAGCTGTGGTAGGGGTACCACAGGCCCTACTTAGAAGAACATGGCCATAAGACCGTCACATGCCGCCACAACCAAAATGTTACTCAACTGACTAACGAGGAAGCAAAGGAGGAAAAAAAAACACCAGTGTACTATGGATGGTCGTTGAAGTCATTTTTTGGTTTCATTCATTAGGGCCCGAAGTGCTAACAGTGTCTGAATAGCTTTTTGTCATGGTAATGATGCGTACCAACGCCAACGCTTGTACCCATCATTTCCATGTGAAACTCTATGAACATCGCCGTGTGGAGACACGTTCGTATAGACATAGAGTATATGGAAATATGTGGCACGACTATAATATCGCCGCGATTCTATCGATTGTGGAGATAGCGCCTTATTCTTATTCAAAAACGCTATAATTAAATATTAAAACTGACATTTTCAAAATCAATGTGTGCCATTATAAACTCTGTGAATCCCGGCCGATCTTCCATATACAAATTCTCGTAATAACATACTATGACGAATTCTGATTCAAAGTAAAGATAGCGAACACGTAACACATAGTTGACGCCTGTCTTCTACTTTCATAGTCGACAAACCCAATCGTTAAGGCACAGAACCGTGGACGAGCTGAAGGTAGTCCGAGAATCGGTTAAAGAAACTAGCAAGTTTTTATTTTTTTTACATATAATGTGCCTTTTTTTAATACAGTAATGTCAACGATGCATTAGCACACAGTATTGAGTATGGATTAATATAATTTAAGACATACATGAGTTCTGCCTAATATTATGTATCGTCGGTATTTTGACATAAAAGTCTCAATAACTTTTTTCTGCCATGGTTTACAGGTTTGCTGTCATACAATGAAATGATACACTTTCCAAGTGCTTTCATTTGATATATAGATGGAAGTGTTACAAGGGGTGGGACATTTTGGCCATCCTTCCTTGAAGATATGGAACACCTGATGTGGAACTCCAAGAGCCCAGCTACATATTAGGTACATATACATTAATAACGTCTTAGCAAGAGTTGTTCAGCGTGATGAGCACTTCCTGTTATGAAAATTAAGATCTAAAACAACTGATGTGGAATTCCAAGAGCCCAGCTACACTATAACATATACAGGGGGTTTCTTTTAAATTGGCCAAAAGGGAGAAATCCACATCCATAAGAGATACGGGAAAACTTTCTTAGGAACCTTTAGCTCTTTTTTGATACTGAAAATTTTGGCGTTTTTATTTTTTTGGTCAAGTGCGAGTTGTCCGCAGAAATGAGTAAAAATGACCAAAATTTTTTTTAATGCCAATCGACACTGTTTCATGTAAGGATCATTTCTTTGTATGGGAAGGTAAATGTGTGGGCAACAGAAGTGGGTCAAATGTTAAGAAAAACTTGACTACCTAACACGACTTTATGCTGTTAGATGAAACATTACTCTAATTTTGACCAACTTCTACTGATCAGATATTTTTGTGCCCATACAATTATCTCATCTTTACATGAAAATAAGTCAAACAGCATCATAAAAAAAATTGGTAATTTTTTCGTTCATACAATTTGTATGAAAAAATATTTTGATGAATTTGACCAACTTCCGCCGTCCCGATTTTTTTCTTCCTATACAATGGAATGATTCTTACATGAAACAGAGTCGAACGGCATTAAAAAAAAAATTGGTCAATTTCACTCATTTTTATGAACAACTCGCGCTTGACCAAAAAAATAAAAACGCCAAAATTTTCAACATTAAAAAAGAGCTAAAGTTTCCTAAGAAACTTTTCCCGTATCTCTTATGGATAAGGATTTCTCCCTTTTGGCCCATTTAAAAGAAACACTCTGTATATGAATTAGGTCTTAGCAAGAGTTGTTTAGTCTGATGGGCATTTCCTGTTGACTTACAAAAATGAAAGATCTGGAACGTCTGGAATCGTCATGCGCGTCCCGTTGTTTTCCCGTCCCCAGGCTCTAAGAATTCGACATCAGACGTTTCAGATCTTCGATTTTGACGACCCCATTGTCGCTGGTATAAGCAACAGGATCCGCGTACGAAGTCGCTGGCAAAAGCTAGTAAATAAATAAACTTAAATGAATTAAAATAGTCTGACAGTGTTGTAATTTTCCGAGTAGCTATTCAGTATTTTATTGGTAGTTACTGAGTAATAGTAGAGTATTTTCTAGCTCCTCACTTCGTGGGTAACGTCCAACGTCTGCCTAATTTGTGGGCGATGAAAGGTTACTTTCTGGGTAGTTACTGATAACTTTCTGGGTAGGGTCCGAGTTGTGTCTTGGTTGTTTACTGATTACCTATTGGGTAGCATCCGAGTATTTTCTGGTAGTCACTGGATACATTCAGTTACTAGGTACTCAAGTTACGAAGCAACAACGTATAAATAAGATTCAGAATTGTCCAGTTGACAATAACATATTACTAGACATAATATAAGCACATATTTACCTAATCCCCTGAAAATAATAGTACTAATGTTATGGTAACGAAAACTCTGACCTTTGACCAAATACATAATAAGACAGTTCTTCGAATTAATTAGTTTTCTTCTGTATTTATGATAAAGCGGTGGAAATCATAGAATAATTATTTATCGTTTTCGTCAACACTACATTTTCTCCGACATAACTCACATACACAAACAGTCAGACCCGGAACAACTACCTACAAGAACCCACTCCTGGGCAAAGTGCTATTTTTTTTAATGCGGAGTAGAGAGATAACACGCAGTTGAAAGAAGTGGAATATTTATTATATTATTATAAAATTACAAGTGACATCTTTACATAAGAAAAACAGGTTTCAGAGTGACATAAAAGGATCGAACAACAGCAATAATATTTGAATTCAAATTCAAGTTCTATATGGCCAGCGTTACACTTCCAACACCCCCACATAACGTGGGCATCATGATGGCTTCATGCCACACCAAGCTGACGAGTGAACACCTCGTGCTTGACACAGCCCAGAGGCTTAGTGAATATATCTGCTAACATCTCATCCGTAGGGATGTATACAATTTCTACGTTAAACCTATCTATCATATCTCTAACGTAATGAAATCTTATTTCTATATGCTTGCTCCGTCTGTGATGAGTGTGATTGATAGCAAGCTGTATAGCAGATTGATTGTCACAATACATTACTATTTTACAACTAGTCGTCATTAGCAATTCCTTAATTAAAGCTTGTAGGAACACCGCTTCTCTACTCGCTTCGCTCAAGCTGCAATACTCCGCCTCGGTGGACGAAAGCGATATGCAGGACTGTTTGAAGGTACCCCAAGATACCAAATTACCGCCGTATTTAAATACATACCCCGTGTACGACTTACGGTCAGGATCTGCCGCCCAATCTGCGTCAGAATAACCCTCAAGAACGGGATCTACATTCGACTTCTTAAATACCAAAGCCTTTTGCTTAGTACCTTTAAGATATCGCAATACACGCTTAGCTAGATTCCAATGGAATTCCGTATAACAATTGTTAAATTTACTTAAATATGACACGGCAAACGAAATGTCAGGTCGTGTAGTTACACATAAATACATAAGACTACCAATCAACTCTTGATACGGAAACTTCGTTATAACGTTATTTGTAGCATTATTAGAACTCTCAGTTACCGAACTAACATTAGTTATCATGGGAGACTTTACAGGCTTACAGTCTGTCATGCCAAAACGATCTAACATATTGTCAATCCGCTTTTCCTGACTAAGTTTGATGGAAGTTGCATCACGTTCTACCTTTATACCTAACATGTTTCGTACCGGGCCTAAGTCTTTGAGTTTAAAAACATTTAACAAAGAACTTTTTAACGTCTCAGCCAGACGTTTGTCATTATAGAAAACGAAAAAATCATCGACATACAGAGCGATAAAAACAATTGACTGACCTGATCTCTTAGTGAAGATGCAGTCCTCTTGTTTACACTGTCTGTATCCCAAAGATAATAAGACATCTTTTACCTTTTGGTACCAGGATCGTGATGCTTGCTTCAACCCATAAACAGCCTTTCGTAATCTATAGACTTTGTTCTCACTCCCAGAGCATATAAAACCTTCCGGTTGTTGCATAAAGATCTCCTCCTCCAAATTTCCATTCAGGAATGCTGTTTTCACGTCTAAATGATCAATCTTAAGTTTCATTTCTACTGCCAGAGATAGCAACAATCGTATAGAACAATGACGAACGACCGGCGAAAAAGTTTCTTGGAAATCTTCACCATATCTTTGAGTATAGCCCTTAGCTACTAATCTTGCCTTATAACGTGTAATGTTCCCCTCCGAGTCTCGTTTAAGAGTAAAAATCCACTTATTTTTAACGATGTTCTTGTCAACCGGTTTATCAGTAAGCTCCCAAGCTCCGTGTAAGATAAAAGAATCAATTTCCTCTTTCATGGCCTTCTGCCATAACTCTTTATCTTCACATTTCAAAGCTTCTTTGACAGTACGTGGCTCTATGGGCTCTGTCACATTACACACATTAGTTATGTTACAGGTTGTCTTAGGCATACGTGGACGTAGGTTATATCGTCTACTAGTAGAGTCTTGCGCCGATTCAGGTGACGATACCGAATCTTTACTAGCCTCGCGTTCACACTCCAACTCAACAGGATGATTTGGTGATTCTGCAGGAACTGTATCTGGCTCCGCCTCAAGTAACAGGTACTCTGGCTCCGCCTCAACCGACGTAGTTTCCAGCATCTCCCTCTCATCATCACCTCCTGTAAGATTAATAGTTTCAAACACACGTTTTGACCCTATTTTATAATTTCTCCCTGGAAATACAGATTCGTTGAATACCACATCACGTGATACAACGATCTTATTGTGATCAGGGTTGAACAAACGATATCCTTTGACGTTATCACAGTAACCTAAAAAAATTAGCTTTCTACTTTTGGGGTCTAACTTTTTACGTTTACAGTCATCTACATGAGCAAATGCCTCGCAACCAAAGACACGCAGATTTTTAAGGCTCACTTTCTTACCAGTCCACACTTCCTCTGGTAATTTACCAGAAAGTCTCGAGCTTGGCGATCTGTTGATCAGAAATGCCGCAGTGTTTACAGCCTCTGCCCACATCTTGTCATCAAGATTTGCATTATACAGTAGACATCTGACCTTGTCAAGTAAAGAACGATTCACACGCTCCGCGGATCCATTCTGCTGACTAGAATAGGGTACCGTCAGCTGATGTACAATGCCTTTCTTTTTAAGAAAATCCGTCAACTCAGCATTAACGTACTCAGAGCCATTATCTGTTCTAATTACCTTGACTTTAGCACTACACTGATTTTCAACCAGTCTAATAAAATCTTTAGTGTACTTACACACTTCACTCTTCTTTGCAATGGGATAGACGAACACCTTCCTGGAGTAGTCGTCTAGAAACGTGAGGACGTAGTTCTTGCCTCCGAGAGAAGTAGTCGGCATCGGCCCCATGACGTCACTGTGAATGAGTGCCAGCCGCGCCTCAGCTACTTTTTTGTTATGATTGGTCACAAAAGGAGCGCGGGATTGCTTACCCTTAAGACACACATCACAAAATTTCTTCTGCGTGACCTGAAAATCAATGTCATTAGCTACCTTCCTAAGTGATGCCAAGCTGTCAAAATTCAGATGAGCTAAACGTTGATGCCATAACATCATATCCTTAGACGTAGATGACGTTGTCAGATTGATTTTACCCACAGAATGAAGCATGTAAACTCTCCCAACTTTACTAGCATGTAAAACTACTTTACCAGCTTTAAGTATGTCACATCCATTTTTATCAAAAATAAATTTAAATCCCTTTTCAGCAAGAGTAGACACAGATATTAAATTAACAGTAAGGTCAGGTACAAGCATTACATCTTTTAAAGTAGTATCTATTATATGTCCACAAGAGTTAACCGTAAAATGCACTTCACCTTTCCCATTCACACCTAACTTCTTTCCGTTAGCAACACAAACCTCCTTTGTCGACGACTCATCAAGAGCTTGAAACCATTCTTGGCGTCCTGACATATTATCTGTCGCTCCAGAATCAATAATCCACGAACTGTCAGTGTTAAGTGCAGACAACACCATGGAAGTCGACGTGGCTCCATTACGATCCAATTGAGGACAATCCTTTTTGACATGTCCTTTAGATCGACACTTCCAACACCATGACTTGTTCGTACTTGGCGATGTACTAGCGTGTTTTGATGTACTTGAGGCATTTTTCTTCTCGCCTCGAGAGCTAGCCTTTTCATTACTACGATTCTGTGTAAATAAGCAGCCATCGCCATTATCAGTGGCGCTCCCTTTCCATCTCTTATCTTGAAGAAGTTTTGTTTTAACCATATCTGTAGTTATGTCTATCCTAGAATGCTCCAGAGCCATTATCATTGGGTCATAATCTTGAGGTAACCCTTGGAGCATAATAGTAGCCAGAAACTCATCATCAAGTGGTTTCTTCATGTTACTGAGTTGTTCAGCAAGTGTCAAGATCTCGTTGACATAAATCTCCATGCTATCAAACTGTTCTAGCTTTATCGAGCATAAAGTTCGCAGACACGACAATCTCCTTTGCAACCCGGTATCATCGTAAGCCTTCTGCAAGGCATCCCATACATCCTTCGCAGTTTTCGCCTGCAGAATGTGAGAATAGCACGATTTTTCAACACTCAAACATAGCCTCGCTCGAGCTTTCTCCTCTCTACGAGCTAATTTGTCAGCATTCTCACCTGAGGTTTCGCATTTTCCAGTAATACATTGCCACAAATCCTCGAATACTAGTATATTTTGCATTTGAAATGCCCAATCGCGATAGTTGATGGTACCTTTTAACTTTTCCATCGTAACTTTCGAATTAGTATACTCATCCATATTACGAGTAAAATAATAATATTTTCACAAAATATTTACACTTCACACATGTAGCACATAACCTGCTATTTTTTTTAATGCGGATTAGAGAGATAACACGCAGTTGAAAGAAGTGGAATATTTATTATATTATTATAAAATTACAAGTGACATCTTTACATAAGAAAAACAGGTTTCAGAGTGACATAAAAGGATCGAACAACAGCAATAATATTTGAATTCAAATTCAAGTTCTATATGGCCAGCGTTACACTTCCAACACAAAGGCCTCCCTCCCCTCCTTCCATTTCTCGCTAACCCAGTTATCCTACTTCCAGTCCTGACAATACTAAAAACTGAAATAGGTTCCATTTCATCTTGCGATCTCCTTCGTAGCCTGCCGCGACTCACCTCGCGGTCTAAAGGCACTCCCTCATCGGGAGCATTCGCGTGTAAAGTTACATCAAAGTGCGCATTGTGATGCTCGATTGTCTTCCATCATTGAGGAAATGTTCGAATCCGTAACGATACATGAAGCATACAGTTATTCGCAGTGCCGTAACTAGCCATTTATGCGCCCAGCGCCTGCTTCTTTAATTGCCCCTTGGTCTTGCTAATTGTGGTCCTGGTCTGGCTATTTCTGCGCCCCTCCATGGTGTGCGCCCTGTGCCTGGGCACCGTTGGCACACCCCTATTTTCGGCACTGGTTGTTCGTAACAATCAATAACTCTCCCCTAAACCATAAAAGTGGCACAAAAACTAATTAACTATAGTTCCAAAGCCGACCCACATAGAAACTTAGAACCAATACAGTGCCATCGAAGCAAATGCAAAACTTCGCGAAGGTAAGAACAAAAACAGAACAAAACATGAGTGCTTGACGTGTTTTCCAATACCGGAGAAGAACCGGAGAACTTAGTTCTCTAACTTTGAACGGCCCGGTCCGGCAAAAACGAGTGGAAGTTTTTAATTTAAGTTCAAGAACAGATTTTGTAGTGTTACTTTAATGTAAACATTATTTTGTAGTGTATTAGTTGTTTGTGTCATTAAAAGTTGAGGCGCATGTCGCGGGGCAAGTGTTGTTGGTTTTAATTTGCACTGTTTCGAGGAGTATTTTTGCAGTGTTTTTTTCAGTTAACAGAATGTTTTTCATGTGATGTACTGTGCATTTGTTTCAGAGTTTGTTCTTCTACTTTTCCTTAGGTTTTTATGTAAAATAGGAGTTTTTCTATGAAAACCTAACACAACCTAAGCAAATTGAGAACTTGATAGTAAAACAGGGAGAGTAAGGTAGACCAAACTATCTTCGATTTTTTAGCTAGAAAAAGGTTAGACATTTTCAGACTTCAAAAAAAGACAATAAACAACAGCGATGCTGTTTTTCCATAGAGTTTCCGAAGCCTGAACTCGGGAGGCCACTTCTAACAGAAAGACGTGGACCCAATCATAAGTAGGTACTGTGTGTCTGGTTCGAAGTGGCGCAGGACAAGAACTCTTGGGAAAAGGGAGGCCTTTGTCCAGAACTGAGCCTGAGTGGAAAAGCATTGTTGCTCGTGCAGACAGTCGGAGCCGCCGGAGTAGTGCGTCGCACGATCGTGATATGCATAACTTGATCACTCCATCGCGCCAATCCAATGTGAGACTCGCTCCAAGTTTGAATTCCCATCACTTCATAATCAAATTGACATTTTATCCAAAAAAATTTCATTATCAAAACACATACCCCTTATCACTGCCTCTCAAATGTAACTGGCCATTCCACAATCAATTACATACGCCACACATATAACTCACTTCTGTACAGTGAAATATTACCATACGATAAATTTCAAAAAGACAATTCAACTTATCTGCGTTGAGAGCTAATATCAGTATATCACGTAAAAAGAAATATGGCAGTACAAACAATGGAGCTAGATAGTTGGGAACCCCTAGAGTTTCGACTTCCGGACGAACGTCAACAAAAATGTAGAAAAAATGCGAGGTTTTTGATCGCAATTGCTTGGATGTTATTGGAAAATGTCGGAGTGTACTGGTTTTTTATTGTCGCTTACTTTTCTGTATGTTTTCGTTTATTTATTGAAAGTAAAGAAGACCAGGTCCGTTTTTTTTGGGGGTGGAAATCAATAAAATATTCCTACCGCCGTGGGTTGAGCGAACGGGACTTGCGAATCTTACTGACAGGAAGTCTACTCTGTTTCTTCTGTTGTTGTCCTTTGCGTTTCAGGACCAAGGTGTCCTTTTAAGACAGACCACAGGGGAGATTAAGTCCTGCTATTTAAGAAATGGTGTCTTGAAATACGGATAAAATAAATTGTGCTGGAAAACTAAGAAGCAGTCATACCTAGGAGCATTAATTTCATAATAATCATGGTTAAGCGATTGTACTGTGTGTCGCTTTGATTCGCAGACAGAATAAATATTTGTATGACCTACAGTAGTTGTTCGTGTCTGGATGTTAATGAATGACATTTTATTTTTTTGTGATCGTCGTATCTAAGAGGAATTCTTAGTAAAAATGTTTATTTTACTGAACAGACAAAAATAAATATAAAGAAGGTTCTATACGACTTCAAAGTAGATGGATAAGCATACCACTTTGAAAATGTCAGTAAATATTACGTTTACACATTTTGTATATAGGTAGGTAATATAAGTACCGTTTCACGTAAAGTAACTATTTGTATATGATGATAAAGGGAAAACGTTTAATAAAACGGAGCCTAGATTTATAAGATTCTCCGCCAACTCCGAGGCCCAGATCTATAGTGTGAACTTATTTCTTAGGTAAAACTTAGCTTAGTCACGTTTTGTTCGAAAACTTACAAATAATGTACTTATTTGAGTCCAACGCCAATCTCCGCTTCATTATTGGAGCGCACGCGTTTTAGTTCTTTTGGCTGATTTCACTCATCTTAGACGTCACCGTTCGCGTTGCTACTGAAGGATCACCGTGTATTTAAGTCTGTACTAGTCTGAGAGCTTCTCTCGTCTCACTCTGGGTTGGAGGACACATTTTATGATTTTACCACGATGAGAATTTAAAATAAAGATGACATCTTTGCTTCTGAGTTAGACTGAAGTCCGTAACAAACAAATCCCTTTTAAAACTAAAAAGTCGGCATCTGATAAAACAACTAACTCAACTTTATACGTACCTATATTAGATATATTTTCGAACGAAACGTACCTCGACTAAGCTACAGTTAAGACTCAGCTCGCTCTACAGATTTTAACCTAAGCTTACTACAAACATCTTTATTAGGTACACTCAGTAAACAGAAAAAAAGGTCGCATATTTATATTATGAGAAAAAAAAATAACATACTACATTTTGCCTAGATTCTCATATCAAGTTTAGATGTAATAATATCGTATACGTCTAGTAACAAAATAAACACAGAGAGTGAAGATCTTAGCCTTTTGAGTTATTTATCTTAGACAGACCTAAATGGCCTTATATTTTATATTCTACAAAAGATGGCTGAATACATTTTAGGGCTTTTTCAGGCTTGTGATTTTTGACATCGCACTATTTTTGCTTGTTTGGGTATTATGTTTTCAAGTAAAAGGATTTAAGGTTATTTGTTCTATCACACTTTTGTATATATTTACAATTTTGTAAATGTGTATTTGTTTCAGTACTAGCTGTTTGTATACGTGAGTTTAAATGTTTGATACAGGACGAATTCCTAGTGTGGTACGACGTTTTTTATTTCTTAAAATTAAAAACTAAAGTTCACATTGATCCAATGTAAAATATTCTTTTCTCATTAATGCATAGTAGAAAGCCATTGGTAATAACGTGCAAAGCTATAGGTTGCAGGGTTGAGCCACAGTAATTGAAAATTGTATCTTCAACACAGCTGCTCGTAAAATGGTGAAAGAATGCAAAAAAAATACGAAATACCCAAAACTTCGAATATAATTATTTATAGCGTCCACCATACCTATAAACTAAAAAATTGTACTCGCAATGCAATTTTTTTTTACAATTTTCTTGCGATATGCTTTCATAGGGATAAAGATAATGCCCCAGCATTGTGGCACTAGCTTTACCTAAGACTATTAATGCGAATGTAATGTTATGAATTCACATCTCGACTAATGTATTGCTTGCTGTCGCACTATATCTGATTTTTCCTGCCAAAAAGATTTATTCGTCGTAAATTGCCTTGAAATAGGGTTCAAAATTGCAAATGTGACTCAGTCCTAAGCCACTCGACGGTCGTTAACAGCGATTCAAGGCTAAAGACTTTATTAGTCTCTTATCTAAATGACTTAAGTGATAGACACCAATTTAATAGCGTCACTTTAAAACATCGATGTGATGAAAATTTCGTTGGAACAATTAATTTAATTTCCCTTTGGAAAATCGTTGAATAATGGGCAGAAAACCTGGCCACTCATAAAAGTCATTTTACGAGCCATTTTGGACCACAGAATGGTCGTTTGCCCCGTACAATGTGTTTTCAGAAGCATGTCACCATTTCTGTAAGCTATTAAAAATAAATATTATGCTTGAACATTTTTCGGTATTAAAAAAGCCGGTAAAGTGTGAGTCGGATTCGCAAGGCGGTTTTGTATCATCATAAATTATTTAAAGCAAAAAATAAAGGAAAGCGCCATGTGGTTGTTTTTTTTTGTTATATCTGTTGCAGTCAATACTCTTAACCAGTCAAAAGTACTATTGACTAGCAAAATCAGTCAAAAGAACTTTTGACCATATGCTTTAGTCAATAGTACTTATGACTAAAATAACAGTTAAAACTACTTTTGCCCAATGGAGCTGGTTAAAAGTACTTTTGACTAAGTGATTCCGTCAAAAGTGGTTTTGACTGGTTGTATCAGTCAAAACCACTTTTGATCGATTGCTTTTGCTGTGTGATTCAAAGTGCCATAATAGGTTGAGTTGCATGAATAAATAATTCTTCATTGTAGTGTTTTTTTTTTTCTAAAGCTGAGCGCTCGTTTTATTTCTAAAGCGGAGGAAGAGGGCTTTCGAAGAAAGGTCGACGGAGCCCCGCTACGTGGGGCTCCTTTTTCTGTCTACAAGGTTTAAAGGAACCTAACCAAACCGAACCTCGAGGTGCCCCTGAAGTCGACCGTCTTCTTCTCGTTCAAAAGCATAAAGTTGTTCAGCTGGTATTTAGATAGAAGTGTATGTAATGGGGCACTGAGAAAAAAAACATTGGTAAAAACGACTTGGGTTACCCCGACACGGACAGGTTAGGTTAGAATTGTTTTAAATCACCCAAAAGTAGGAGCAGTGGAGTGGAGTGGTTTTGACTGATGCTTTATTGCAGTTAAAACTACTTTTGACGAAGAGCGTCAGTCAATAGTACTTTTAACCGCAAATTTGCAGTCAAAAGTACTAATAACCAATAATTTTCAGTCAAAACCACTTTTGACCAACATGTTCAGTCAAAAGTGCTTTTGACTGATTTTGCTAGTCAATAGTACTTTTGACTAGTTAAGAGTTTTGACTGTGACATATCGACCACGAAAACACTCCTGTAAAAGTATTCACTGTAAAATAAAAATACCAACCTAACACTGTCCATCGATGGACAAAGGCCTTATAATTATATCTGAATGATTCATTCTGCCTATAGAACTTTTCATTCAGGGCATAAAAAATATTTTATTCCTAGGATTCAAATACAACCTTATTACAGACATGAAGACAAAATGCAGAACGTAAGTAACAAAATCTCGTCCCAATCCCATTGATACCCGTTGCGTACGTATCACTAAAAATCATGAGTACCTACGGCTGAAGTGGTACAAAGGTTTGGTAAGCTGTCACAAGATAGGCGTTGAACACTCTGAATAATTCAAAGTACTTGAACCCTTCACTTCAAGTTAGCATGTAAACGACCTTTGCCGAACATGAAACAGCATTTGAAACAGTTTATACCGATTCAATTAACTGTTGTGTGAAATGCCAATTCGGGGCTGGATCTTGGTATTGCTACAAGTTTATTCGAAGTATAGAAATAACCCAATATCTTCGAAGAGTTGAGATCGAACGCTACACAAGCGCTGTTGTGTAAAAATCACTTTTTAACTGACGAAAAAAAAAGGAGGAGGTTCTCAATTCGACATGTATATTTTTTTTATGTATGACCACGCCAAAATTTTCCAAAAGTGGTCCGATTTCAAAAATTATTTTTTAGTTAGAAAGAGTATATCTCAAAGTTGGTCTTATTTAAATTTCAAAACTGAAATCGGACTCTAATGGTAGAAAAAAAAAGAATTAATTGTCAACCTTCCTACAGAATTTTCAATTATGAACCGATTCTGTTGAAATAAAGTTAACAATTGTAGTTCTGAGGTCATTATTATATAGCAGAGATGTGGAGAACATAACATGATGGCGTCACCATCAACAAATCAACTCCAGATCCCTGTTATTTTGTGAAGTCAGTCCTAAGAGTTCCTCAACAGTTAACAGCGCCTTTATCGTGTTTGGGCTCATTTCACTAGTCTTGATGAAAACTTTATACCTAGCTGGGTTGTAATTTGGACCCGGGTACGTCCTTAAACTACGTCCAGCCACCGAAGGACGGGCAGCAGCGTCCTTGCCAAACCTCGGTGACTTCTGCGATCCCCAAGCCACCTGCCAAGCGTGGGGATTATGGCAACCCCCCCCCCCCCCCATTATGATTGACAAGCACAGCACACGGCCCCCAGTCCCCGGCAGCTCCGCTATTCTTGGTCTGGGTAGCGGACCGAGTAACGGCGGAGCAGGGGGTGCGAAGAATCCCCGGCAGATGCCCCGCTACCACCCCCAACGAACTTTGGCCCTGGCAACACACAACATCCGCACACTGAGGACCGATGAGAAGATTATCGAGCTGGAGGAAGAATTGAGCAAAATGCGCTGGAATATCTTGGGACTATCTGAAATCCGAAGAGAGGGTCAGGATACGATGGTTCTAGATTCCGGCAACATGCTCTTCTACCGGGAAGGAGACCGTAAATCCCAGGGTGGTGTGGGATTTCTCGTCCGCAGGTCCCTCATCAACAACGTTATGAAGGTCGACAGTGTGTCGAGCAGGGTAGCATACCTTATACTCAGAATTGTTGGAAGTGTAACGCTGGCCATATAGAACTTGAATTTGAATTCAAATATTATAGCTGTTGTTCGATCCTTTTATGTCACTCTGAAACCTGTTTTTCTTATGTAAAGATGTCACTTGTAATTTTATAATAATATAATAAATATTCCACTTCTTTCAACTGCGTGTTATCTCTCTACTCCGCTTTAAAAAAAATAGCAGGTTATGTGCTACATGTGTGAAGTGTAAATATTTTGTGAAAATATTATTATTTTACTCGTAATATGGATGAGTATACTAATTCGAAAGTTACGATGGAAAAGCTAAAAGGTACCATCAACTATCGCGATTGGGCATTTCAAATGCAAAATATACTAGTATTCGAGGATTTGTGGCAATGTATTACTGGAAAATGCGAAACCTCAGGTGAGAATGCTGACAAATTAGCTCGTAGAGAGGAGAAAGCTCGAGCGAGGCTATGTTTGAGTGTTGAAAAATCGTGTTATTCTCACATTCTGCAGGCGAAAACTGCGAAGGATGTATGGGATGCCTTGCAGAAGGCTTACGATGATACCGGGTTGCAAAGGAGATTGTCGTGTCTGCGAACTTTATGCTCGATAAAGCTAGAACAGTTTGATAGCATGGAGATTTACGTCAACGAGATCTTGACACTTGCTGAACAACTCAGTAACATGAAGAAACCACTTGATGATGAGTTTCTGGCTACTATTATGCTCCAAGGGTTACCTCAAGATTATGACCCAATGATAATGGCTCTGGAGCATTCTAGGATAGACATAACTACAGATATGGTTAAAACAAAACTTCTTCAAGATAAGAGATGGAAAGGGAGCGCCACTGATAATGGCGATGGCTGCTTATTTACACGGAATCGTAGTAATGAAAAGGCTAGCTCTCGAGGCGAGAAGAAAAATGCCTCAAGTACATCAAAACACGCTAGTACATCGTCAAGTACGAACAAGTTATGGTGTTGGAAGTGTCGATCTAAAGGACATGTCAAAAAGGATTGTCCTCAATTGGATCGTAATGGAGCCACGTCGACTTCCATGGTGTTGTCTGCACTTAACACTGACAGTTCGTGGATTATTGATTCTGGAGCGACAGATAATATGTCAGGACGCCAAGAATGGTTTCAAGCTCTTGATGAGTCGTCGACAAAGGAGGTTTGTGTTGCTAACGGAAAGAAGTTAGGTGTGAATGGGAAAGGTGAAGTGCATTTTACGGTTAACTCTTGTGGACATATAATAGATACTACTTTAAAAGATGTAATGCTTGTACCTGACCTTACTGTTAATTTAATATCTGTGTCTACTCTTGCTGAAAAGGGATTTAAATTTATTTTTGATAAAAATGGATGTGACATACTTAAAGCTGGTAAAGTAGTTTTACATGCTAGTAAAGTTGGGAGAGTTTACATGCTTCATTCTGTGGGTAAAGTCAATCTGACAACGTCATCTACGTCTAAGGATATGATGTTATGGCATCAACGTTTAGCTCATCTGAATTTTGACAGCTTGGCATCACTTAGGAAGGTAGCTAATGACATTGATTTTCAGGTCACGCAGAAGAAATTTTGTGATGTGTGTCTTAAGGGTAAGCAATCCCGCGCTCCTTTTGTGACCAATCATAACAAAAAAGTAGCTGAGGCGCGGCTGGCACTCATTCACAGTGACGTCATGGGGCCGATGCCGACTACTTCTCTCGGAGGCAAGAACTACGTCCTCACGTTTCTAGACGACTACTCCAGGAAGGTGTTCGTCTATCCCATTGCAAAGAAGAGTGAAGTGTGTAAGTACACTAAAGATTTTATTAGACTGGTAGAAAATCAGTGTAGTGCTAAAGTCAAGGTAATGAGAACAGATAATGGCTCTGAGTACGTTAATGCTGAGTTGACGGATTTTCTTAAAAAGAAAGGCATTGTACATCAGCTGACGGTACCCTATTCTAGTCAGCAGAATGGATCCGCGGAGCGTGTGAATCGTTCTTTACTTGACAAGGTCAGATGTCTACTGTATAATGCAAATCTTGATGACAAGATGTGGGCAGAGGCTGTAAACACTGCGGCATTTCTGATCAACAGATCGCCAAGCTCAAGACTTTCTGGTAAATTACCAGAGGAAGTGTGGACTGGTAAGAAAGTGAGCCTTAAAAATCTGCGTGTCTTTGGTTGCGAGGCATTTGCTCATGTAGATGACTGTAAACGTAAAAAGTTAGACCCCAAAAGTAGAAAGCTAATTTTTTTAGGTTACTGTGATAACGTCAAAGGATATCGTTTGTTCAACCCTGATCACAATAAGATCGTTGTATCACGTGATGTGGTATTCAACGAATCTGTATTTCCAGGGAGAAATTATAAAATAGGGTCAAAACGTGTGTTTGAAACTATTACTCTTACAGGAGGTGATGATGAGAGGGAGATGCTGGAAACTACGTCGGTTGAGGCGGAGCCAGAGTACCTGTTACTTGAGGCGGAGCCAGACACAGTTCCTGCAGAATCACCAAATCATCCTGTTGAGTTGGAGTGTGAACGCGAGGCTAGTAAAGATTCGGTATCGTCACCTGAATCGGCGCAAGACTCTACTAGTAGACGATATAACCTACGTCCACGTATGCCTAAGACAACCTGTAACATAACTAATGTGTGTAATGTGACAGAGCCCATAGAGCCACGTACTGTCAAAGAAGCTTTGAAATGTGAAGATAAAGAGTTATGGCAGAAGGCCATGAAAGAGGAAATTGATTCTTTTATCTTACACGGAGCTTGGGAGCTTACTGATAAACCGGTTGATAAGAACATCGTTAAAAATAAGTGGATTTTTACTCTTAAACGAGACTCGGAGGGGAACATTACACGTTATAAGGCAAGATTGGTAGCTAAGGGCTATACTCAAAGATATGGTGAAGATTTCCAAGAAACTTTTTCACCGGTCGTTCGTCATTGTTCTATACGATTGTTGCTATCTCTGGCAGTAGAAATGAAACTTAAGATTGATCATTTAGACGTGCAAACAGCATTCCTGAATGGAAATTTGCAGGAGGAGATCTTTATGCAACAACCGGAAGGTTTCATATGCTCTGGGAGTGAGAACAAAGTCTATAGGTTACGAAAGGCTGTTTATGGGTTGAAGCAAGCATCAAGATCCTGGTACCAAAAGGTAAAAGATGTCTTATTATCTTTGGGATACAGACAGTGTAAACAAGAGGACTGCATCTTCACTAAGAGGTCAGGTCAGTCAATTGTTTTTATCGCTCTGTATGTCGATGATTTTTTCGTTTTCTATAATGACAAACGTCTGGCTGAGACGTTAAAAAGTTCTTTGTTAAATGTTTTTAAACTCAAAGACTTAGGCCCGGTACGAAACATGTTAGGTATAAAGGTAGAACGTGATGCAACTTCCATCAAACTTAGTCAGGAAAAGCGGATTGACAATATGTTAGATCGTTTTGGCATGACAGACTGTAAGCCTGTAAAGTCTCCCATGATAACTAATGTTAGTTCGGTAACTGAGAGTTCTAATAATGCTACAAATAACGTTATAACGAAGTTTCCGTATCAAGAGTTGATTGGTAGTCTTATGTATTTATGTGTAACTACACGACCTGACATTTCGTTTGCCGTGTCATATTTAAGTAAATTTAACAATTGTTATACGGAATTCCATTGGAATCTAGCTAAGCGTGTATTGCGATATCTTAAAGGTACTAAGCAAAAGGCTTTGGTATTTAAGAAGTCGAATGTAGATCCCGTTCTTGAGGGTTATTCTGACGCAGATTGGGCGGCAGATCCTGACCGTAAGTCGTACACGGGGTATGTATTTAAATACGGCGGTAATTTGGTATCTTGGGGTACCTTCAAACAGTCCTGCATATCGCTTTCGTCCACCGAGGCGGAGTATTGCAGCTTGAGCGAAGCGAGTAGAGAAGCGGTGTTCCTACAAGCTTTAATTAAGGAATTGCTAATGACGACTAGTTGTAAAATAGTAATGTATTGTGACAATCAATCTGCTATACAGCTTGCTATCAATCACACTCATCACAGACGAAGCAAGCATATAGAAATAAGATTTCATTACGTTAGAGATATGATAGATAGGTTTAACGTAGAAATTGTATACATCCCTACGGATGAGATGTTAGCAGATATATTCACTAAGCCTCTGGGCTGTGTCAAGCACGAGGTGTTCACTCGTCAGCTTGGTGTGGCATGAAGCCATCATGATGCCCACGTTATGTGGGGGTGTTGGAAGTGTAACGCTGGCCATATAGAACTTGAATTTGAATTCAAATATTATAGCTGTTGTTCGATCCTTTTATGTCACTCTGAAACCTGTTTTTCTTATGTAAAGATGTCACTTGTAATTTTATAATAATATAATAAATATTCCACTTCTTTCAACTGCGTGTTATCTCTCTACTCCGCTTTAAAAAAATAGCAAGAATAACCAACCGGTATTCGTTGAAGGTCATACAGGTATATGCGCCGACCTCGACACATTCTGATGATGAAGTAGAGGCATTGTATGAGGAGATATCCGAGGCCATACATACCTCCGAAACATACTTCACCGTTGTTATGGGGGACTTCAACGCGAAGGTGGGCGCACGGAATGGCGATGAGTTGAGAGTGGGGCCATTTGGGTATGGGCAGCGAAACCATAGGGGCCAGCGACTGGTCGACTTCATGGAAAAGGAAGAGCTTCATTTGATGAACTCCTACTTCCAGAAGCGGCCATCCAGGAGGTGGACGTGGATGAGCCCCGATGGTACTACCAGAAATGAGATCGACTTCATCATGACGACCAAGAAGCGAATATTCAGTGATGTCTCTGTGATCGCCAGGGTAAAAACCGGTAGCGATCACCGAATCGTCAGAGGCACATTGAATATCAATGTGAAGCTTGAAAGGTCTCGTCTGGTGAAGTCCACGCTCCGACCTGGTCCTGCCCACATCCAGAACCCCGAACACTTCCAACTCGAACTGCACAATCGCTTCCAGTGCCTAACCGAATGCGAAACTGTGGACGAGATTAACGATGGGTTGGTGGAAACTGTCCAAGCTGTGGGGTCTAAGTTCTATAAGACCCCACGCCGCAATAAACCTCAAAAGCTCTCGAACGGAACCATCATGTTGATGCAAGACCGGACTGAGATGAGGCTGCAATCTTCAGCTGATATGTCGGAATATGGCAAACTCAATAGACGAATCTCGAAATCAATGCGACGTGACCTGCGTGCCTATAGTGCAGCACGGATCAAAGAGGCGATCGAGCGGAACCAGGGCTCAAAAGTCTTCGCAAAGAATTCGTCTATTGGGCAAAGCCAAATGACAAGGCTGAAGATTAACGACGGCAGCATCATTTCGACGAAACCAGAGATCCTAAGAGAGCTTGAGAGGTTTTACGGATAGTTATACACATCTACACGACAACCCAGTGTCGGTACAGCTCGAGACGCAAGAGCTAAACTGACTCGGCACTACACTGAGGATATCCCGGACATCAGCCTGTACGAGATTAGAATGGCTCTTAAACAGCTCAAAAATAACAAGGCGCCGGGCGATGACGGAATCACAACAGAACTTCTGAGAGCGGGTGGAAAACCGGTACTTCTAGTCCTCCAGAAGTTATTTAATTCCGTCATACTCGAAGGCACTACGCCAGAAGCATGGCACAGGAGTGTGGTTGTTCTTTTCTTCAAAAAGGGTGACAACACCTTGTTGAAGAACTACAGGCCAATCTCACTTCTGAGCCATGTTTACAAGCTGTTCTCAAGAGTCATTACGAACCGTCTCGAACGCAGGTTTGATGACTTCCAGCCTCCCGAACAAGCCGGTTTCCGAAAAGGCTTTAGCACCATAGACCACATACACACGCTCCGCCAGATTATACAGAAGACAGAGGAGTATAATCGGCCATTATGTTTAGCGTTTGTGGACTATGAAAAAGCCTTCGATTCAATCGAAACCTGGGCAGTATTGCAGTCCCTCCAACGATGTCATATCGACTATAGGTATATCGAAGTATTGAAGTGTTTGTATAGTAACGCCACCATGTCCATCCGACTTCAGGAAGAGAGCACGAAACCAATCCAATTGCAGAAAGGCGTGAGACAGGGAGACGTTATTTCTCCGAAACTGTTCACGAACGCGTTGGAGGACGTTTTCAAGCTCTTGGAATGGGACGGACTCGGCATCAACATCAATGGCGAATACATCACTCACCTTCGTTTTGCCGATGATATAGTCATCATGGCAGAATCGTTGGAGCACCTCAATGCTATGCTCAGCGACCTCAGTATCGTTTCCCAACGGGTCGGCCTTAAAATGAACATGGACAAGACGAAAGTCATGTCGAATGTCCATGTGGCGCCCGTACCGGTTGTTGTTGGGAATGATACTCTCGAAGTTGTAGACCATTATACTTACCTTGGACAGATTGTTCAGTTAGGTAGGTCCAACTTCGAGAAAGAGGTCGCCCGAAGAATCCAACTAGGATGGGCAGCGTTTGGGAAGCTACGTGATATCTTCTCATCGAAAATCCCGCAGTGTCTCAAAACAAGGGTGTTTAACCAGTGTGTGTTGCCAGTGATTACATATGGCTCTGAAACGTGGTCTTTGACTGCTGGCCTTTTAGAGAAACTAAGAGTCACTCAACGAGCAATGGAAAGAGCTATGCTCGGAGTTTCTTTGCGGGATAAAATCCGGAACACGGATATTCGGCGAAGAACCAGAGTCACCGACATAGCTCGTAAAATTTGCAAGTTGAAGTGGCAATGGGCAGGCCACATCGCTCGTAGAACTGACAACCGATGGGGAAGAAAGGTTCTCGAGTGGCGACCACGGACCGGAAAACGCAGCGTAGGTAGGCCTCCCACTAGGTGGACCGACGACATCGTGAGAGTCGCGGGCAACCGATGGATGCAAGTGGCGAATTGTCGTTCGGCGTGGCGGTCTAAGGGGGAGGCCTATGTTCAGCAGTGGACGTCTTCCGGCTGATGATGATGATGATGATGATGATGGGTTGTAATTGTCATCGAGGGTCTGAGAATGGTGAAAGAGGGCAGTAGCTAGTAATGAATGGAAAACTGCACCATTACTAAATCCACCATTTATTCAATAAAATATAATTATCATCTTGGAACTTGAATTTGCCGGTCATGTCAAATCACACCGCGCTGACATACGTCCCCCTGACTTGTCTCTGCTTGCTCCACTAAGGATGTACCACGATGCGTAGGGTTGGGATTCCAGTTACCGTTTCTCGTTTAACAGTTCGGCCTTCCTGACTATCCGGCGTCCTCGACGGAATTGCACTCTTAATGAACACGAAGAGCCGTGAAACCTGCGAACAAACACGAACACAGAATAGAATCCTTCATTACACGACCCATCTTAATCAGCAGAATAAATGAAAAGATGGGTCAAGCAATGCCGGTCACTGACTGTAAACAGCGAAGAAGCCCCGTAGGCAACGCAACCAGCCCAGTATGTAATGCAACCAGCCCCGTAGGCAATGCAACCAGTTAGTGTGTAATGCAACCAGCCCCATAGGCAATGCAATCAGTCTGAGTAATGCAACCAGCCCCGTAGGCAATGCAATCAGTCTGTGTGTAATGCAACCAGCCCCGTAGGCAATGCAACCAGCCCCGTAGGCAATGCATCCAGCCACACAGGCAATGCAACCAGCCCCGTAGGCAATGCAACCAGCCACACAGGCAATGCAACCAGCCCCGTAGGCAATGCAACCAGCCACACAGGCAATGCAACCAGCCCCGTAGGCAATGCAACCAGCCACACAGGCAATGCAACCAGCCCCGTAGGCAATGCAACCAGCCACACAGGCAATGCAATTAGCCCCGTAGGCAATGCAACCAGCCACACAGGCAATGCAACCAGCCCCGTAGGCAATGCAACCAGCCACACAGGCAATGCAACCAGCCCCGTAGGCAATGCAACCAGCCACACAGGCAATGCAACCAGCCCCGTAGGCAATGCAACCAGCCACACAGGCAATGCAACCAGCCCCGTAGGCAATGCAACAGCCACACAGGCAATGCAACCAGCCCCGCAGGCAATGCAACAGCCACACAGGCAATGCAACCAGCCCCGCAGGCAATGCAACCAGCCACACAGGCAATGCAACCAGCCCCGTAGGCAATGCAACCAGCCCCTTAGGCAATGCAACCAGCCCCTTAGGCAATGCAACCAGGAAGGTAACTATTATTCAGACAAGTCCCACAGGCACTAAACATTAAGCTCTCAGGTAAGAATAATTTCTACTACTATCCCAAAGATAATTGAAGTTTTATCGATAAGCCGCGGAGGCAAAATTTAGTCTTTACTCATTTCTTACCTGAGGAACTCATTTTTCTTCAGTACTGGATACAGTGCTGAAGAGAAATGAGTAATGTTTCGACAATATTCCATAATGTTTCAATGGCCATAATGTTTCCATAATGTTTTAATGGCCATAATGTTTCGACATTATTCTTTAATTCTTTCGTTTATAGTAGATGTCACCTCATATCTGTCATTAAACGCTATCTGCTGTGACCTTCTTCGGTTCTGCATATCACGGCACTAGTTTACCACTAGTCAAACCTAGCCTCATAATTTGCCACTCCTCCATAACCAGAGCTCTCTGCATCTTTTGTCAAATCGCAATTTCATAAGAGAAACACCCTTCTCAATTTTATTACTAGCCCCTTGACACAACTTTGCCACATTCTGCTCAATACGCAGTTGATCTTGTGAATCACTAGCCAATCGTGGACGAAAGCCACACGCAACACCTGTCCATTGACAGACCATACTATTAATGAGCAGTTGAATATTCGGAAGATAAGCAACCCATTCTCTTCGTTCCTTCGCCATATGAATTGCCAACAACGCAACCAACCAGGTTGTTTACCTGACAATTTCTTAGTGAATTAACACCCAATACAGTTGCTAACATACTTCTCAATAAATTTCATAATTTTAGAAAACATGTATTTAGCCGTAATAGCCTCCAGACACTTTTCTACACCGAGATGACCATTACCGTCATGATAAACTCTCATAATATGCCACAAGGCAACTTTTGACAAGAGAAGGTTGATCCCCTCTTCGATAATTCTACACATACGGTCATTAAACATCGTCACCTGCCCAGCCTTTTTCAAACTACTTTTTTTTACTTTGCTTCCAGCAAACCAGATGCAACTCAATATCTGTATTTTATATGGAGCGATTGTCTATCGGCCCTCCACAACCCAATAACTGGGCTAAACAATACCCCATGCTAAAACTGATTGTCAGACTTTCAGAGCTTCCGATCAATAGCAACGACTGTCAAAGATCCACAAATGATAGCGAGGACCAACGGCCTTACGTACTTTCCGAGGCACAGAAGATACTCGCTATGACAGATGGTCACCCAACCACTGACCAACCTTACGGCTTAACCCGGAAGATCGGCCCGTTTGGCTATAATATTCAGCCACGAGCTCGTCAAACGGACATTCAACAACTTATATCTATTCTAATATAAAAATAGATCGCAAAATGTGTCGCTAAGATCATAACTCGAAAACGGCTGGACCGATTTTTTTTTTTTTATTGTGTTTGTAACAATCGGAACCGGGTTTTAGAGACTTCCACCCGTGCGAAGCCGGGACGGGCCGCTAGTGATAATATATTACTCATTAGCTCACCCTCCGTATACTTACTGGCATCAACTTCTAACTTCAAATTTAACTTAACATCAATGCTTGAATTCCTTTAACACCTTCTTGTGAAATGCCAATAATTTATTTTTCTTCAATTACCTCAATATTAGAAGCACCGATATGCCTGGCCCATGTTCCACTTCGAAACTCACACACATACTTATAGAAATCAAGCCACCACCTAGTTATTCGAGATGACAAATCCCTCTTAAGCCAACCTTATCGTAAGAGACTGTTCTAGTCTCTTACCACAGTGTATTTCATTCCTGTCATATTTACTTTAATCTTTTGAATACTGAAAACCACAGCCAATGCTTATTGAATATGAAACAACTTTTAGTAGACCATCTGATTGACGATCAAACTCCGCTTTGAAAGCATCTGTGTAAACGTAAGTTTCCGATTTGAAATGGAAATACATCTTAAGTACCGCATTAGAGGTTAACAGAGCCTTTAAAATATGTACTGCATCGTGCTGTTTCTGACCTCATTTCCGATCTACAGTCTTTTATCAATTTAATTAAAGGAAGAGCTATTACAACAAAACCTTTTATAAAATTTCTAAAGTAGCTCGCCAAACCAAGAGGAGCTCCTTGAGTTATAAGTTGAGCTACACGGTAACTGACACATGCTTGCACTGACTGGACAGGCCCACTCAAATCTGTGTCGTTCTTTCTTTAAAAGACCAACTCAGACTCCTGCATGGTTCTCAAATAACTTGATCAATACAAAATTGTCTGGACTTTAAAGAAAACTGTAACCTCTGAGTTTGTTCCGGATGTTTCTTCTCAGAGTAGTCAGGTACGAAACACCGACCTCATCTAGTGTAATTAACAAAATAGTGTCTTTTAACGTGTAAAAGAGTTATCGTACACTCTTTTACCAAGGAATTGGTGAAGTTGATGTACAATCGACAAGTTGAATTATGACCTACCGCAAGCGTATTTTCTTACACACATTCAAATACAATTAGGTCTAGTTTCGAGTAAACATACATGTCCATGCAAACGACCTTGATTTTTGTTCTTTTGACGGGTTCAAATGATTTTTGTGTCACGATTCATTTTTGTCGATTATACACCGCATGGTGTTCCAACTATTTCACGGCAGTGAACTTATCAGGTGACAGGTGTAATTCACCCAGTGAGGAATGTATATTTATTGCTTCTTAACTTCAACCAGAATCAATAAACTTCCATTTCTTCATGGTCTCATGACTCAAGTTCAGAACCCATCTTGAGTTTCTACTTCTTATCCTGTATTATATTGATCTCAAGAGTTCACCACACTTCACTTAAAGAAGTCCATTTACAATAGTACCAGTTATAGTCATAATGTTTAATTCTAGGCAATAGAGTAACATTAGTTTGGAGATGTAATCGGATTTTCTCTAACTGAGCGCTCAGATCCGATATTCTTAAAAACCCAACTCATTGTTATTAATAATAAGATGGATGAAAGTTTCCACAACAAGTATATAATGATACTTCAGTAAATTGATGTTCTATTAACACATCAAACTTGTGTAAATTATCAGACACCACATAGAAATAAGTGTATCTTTCTAAGCCATCAAATTTCAAACGTGCATTAACCATACGTAAAGATAGAGTCAATGAATCACTATAGCCCTGAATGATCATCGTGTCATCAGTTATTATTGTTTGCTAAAGGCTTCCCTAATATTGCATGAACTTCCAAAATCAATAAAAAGCTTTAACATTTATCCCATTAATTAATATTTTGTACTGCTTCCATACGTAAAATCAAAACAGACAATACTCGTACGAGTATGTACCTTTTAAACCACATGCCACATGCAAAACACATTGGTTTGTCTAGCTTTTCCTTTTTATTGTCAAACTGCTGCACTAAAGTTGTTGATGTCTTAACACTGACCAGGTAATTTAGGTAATAAAGAAACAGGATCATGACATCCTGCAGATATTACTCCTACTTTATTGCCAAAAATACTTATGATGACTCACAGAAGCCATCACTATATCCGACATTCGCAAGACATCCCTATACCCAATTCATAATAAAATAATTGAATCTTCCTCATGTTCTTTTACCTTATTTATGAAAACTCAAATTTGACTTATTTTTTTACTTTGTACATGAAAGTACTTTTATCAAGACGTTATTTCCATTCTGCCCAGCTCACATCATAAATGGAAGCTGTCTCTTGTACCAACCTTAAGCATATCCGCGTTGGTTAAACGTACAATTAAAAATTAATGTTCTCTCGTCTCAACCACACATGAAACCTATACTTCTAGAATTTCTAATCCAACGTTTAACAAACACAGAAATAGTCTAAAGTTCAAACTTTGGCAATATGTCATTTCGCCTCAAATAACGAACCATAGTGGTTCCATTGTTCCATTGGTGCTCGCTTCGACCAAAAATATTGACATAGAAACTAGTTGGTAATGTTGTCTATGGTGTAGACTCAGAAGCATGATAATTTTGTGTTTGTTTGAGCCCTCTAAATAGCCTCTCTAATGCTTTTATTCTACAATTCTTTCTCTCCAACCCTTTCCTGTTGTTCTTCCTTTTACAACTTTGCTCTTTCTCCAATTCCTCAGAAGCAGAAGAACTACTTGAATAGTAGAACACCTCTTATTATGAGGCCACTTTTATATTAAGAAAAGATTATGAAGTATTCTGAACAACAATAATTGCACCAAGAATATTATAAACAACAGTCAAACAACTTATTTAGCCAAAATATTAACAATAAGACCACAGTCTTCTACCACCAAATTAATCAAGTCCATAACTGACTCAGTAATTGCTTTTTTTTTATGAAATTGTTCCCCTTCTATGAATACCTCTTGTGTCGTGAGTCCGCTTAGAAACATAGGAACTCACTCACAAAAACACCCAGACCCGGAACAACTACTTTCAAATCAATATTCGCTTCGTGCGGGAATCGAACCCGCGACACGCCGCGCAGCAGTCGATCGATCAGCCACTGCGCCAACCGTGCCGTCGAATTAAATTTAATATCCATGTATAAAATGCAGTTATTTACAGATGCACAACCCATAACCCAATATATTTATAACACTTTGGTCAGTAGGTCAACTTTTCAAATCAGATTCAGATAGGTAAATCAGAACAAGCTCACCAAGTTTCCATGTGTCAAAATAAGTATTGTAACGTCCTTCTTCGCAAAATAAGTATTGTAACGTCCTTCTTATCGTCCTTCCAAAATAAGTATTGTAAAATCCTTCGAAATTCGGAGTAATCTAAAAGCTTCTTAACGGTTCCACAAGGTTCTTGACAATTCTCCATGATGATGATGACTCCAGCTCATAATATTATCACGCAAATACCATCAGATCGCACCATGAAAAACCAAAACCGGAAAAAAATGATGTTCCTTTGTTTTTTTTTCTCATTCAAAGTTTTCACACAATAATTTTATGTTTTATGTCCAAATAAGCACGTAAGTAATTTTGCCACTTCTGAACTAATGAATGGAAAACTGCACCATTACTGAATCCACCATTTATTCAATAAAATATAATTATCATCTTGGAACTTGAATTTGCCGGTCATGTCAAATCACACCGCGCTGACATACGTCCCCCTGACTTGTCTCTGCTTGCTCCACTAAGGATGTACCACGATGCGTAGGGTTGGGATTCCAGTTACCGTTTCTCGTTTAACACTAGTGATCCTTAACAGCTGCAGTTGATCTGGTGATGGTGACGCCATCATGTTATGTTCTCCACATCCTTGCTATATAATAGACACAAGATAGGAAACTCAAAAGTAAAAAATAAGTCCTTTAAAAAAAAAACAAACCGACGAAACATCGAACTGAAAAGAAAAAAATAAATTTTGAGGCGGCGCCAATGAAACAATCAACGAATAGCTACCACGAGCTGTACAACGAGCTATTCTGCTTTTCACATTTTTAATTTATATGTTTGTTTCTTTGGCGCCGCCTCAAAATTTATTTTTTTCTTTTCAGTTCGATGTTTCGTCGGTTTGTTTTTTTTTTTTAAAAAAAGGACTTTTATTGGAATATTTGTAAAAAAGAACATATATTTTCTTCTTCTGAGGAAGTGGCCACCCACAACGCTGACCTTTAACATGGCTTCAGATACAAGTCCAAATTTCCTCATAATGTTTTCCGTCTCCGATGTCCGTGATGTCCAAAATAAGCTAAAAAAATTCTAAATATCATCTGAAACGGACAGCAAATAAAGGGCAACACGGCAAGGGTGTTCCAAACTCGTCTCAAAGAGCGTCAGCAAAATGATGGACCCCCCCCTCTCAGAGGGCCAAAGCTTGCCGTAGTCGCGGGAATTATTTCCATCACCGAGACCCCGGAACATAAAGGGCTATTGAAGGACACCGTGGATTTTAGTCACTACAAGTCTGACAGTCCCTCCTGCCCTGTTCTGGGTCATTTCATGATTTTAAAGATAAAAAAAATGTCATTTGAAAAAGATACAGGCCAGCCAGGGTTTGAACTTGCAACTTCATGCTTGAGAAGCGAGGTGCTAAACCTTCGGGCCATGACAAACAACACAACACCTACACTCAAAAGTAAATTACTCCAAATCCAGCCGTACCGAGAAACCACAGTGCAGTATAGTGCGCCACTTTGTACCTGGCATACAACCAGTGCAACCTCTTCCCTTTTTTCATACTGGCGTACTGCAATATCGGATTTTGAGGTGCCGTGTGGCGTATCTCTGCAAAGCCACAATACGGGGTTCATTCTCTGCTTTAACTAAATTAATGTGTTTTAGCCGTTTTGAAATTCGAATGAGTGTTGTATGGCGAATTAGTAGTCGGATTTCTGAGGGTTTTTTCTGTGGTAATCCCATTTGGATTTTGGTTTTTTTTTTTGGAGTTCGTAATGTTAGTTCTCTATGCGGTGTTTTTTGGACGCTGTGAGGAATCTTTCTAGGTCTATTTTCATTCATTTTGAGATCATGTTCCTGTTAGTTTCACACAACTTAATACTATGTCTTGTTTTTGAACAGGCTTTTATTTTATGTCTTTTGACAAATCCAAAGTGCCTGTAACTGGCCTAATTACTTATTGTAATGGCCTCTATTTTTAACAATATACGTATATTTTGTCCTTTCCAATGTGAAAAATCAATTGAACTGTTTTATTGTTTTGTATTCTAAATCTATACGTTTAAATAAAGTAAGTATCTTAAAAAGAAGAAGAAAATATTATATAATCTACAGTAACAAAAAAGCGTTTTTTTAAAGTGATCGCTAACTTTTTATGAAGTGAATACATAATTTTATACCTCAGCATAGTAACAGCCAAAGCATAAATCAGAAAATTTCCAATCAAATAACTTTACAGACACATTCAGATACAGTTGTTATCTAAATGTGTTCGAAGTTAGAAGTTACTACGCGCCATATTTCTTCGAAACAAAACATGTGAAGACTTATAACATCCATTCGTAATTAAATCAAAGTTATGTTAATTAGCAATAAAATCAAAATGGCCTGATTATGAATTCAGTATTAATTTATTCATGAAATTGTCTGTATAATTTTGGTTTAAATTCTGTTTGTAACTGGTCCTTTGTAAGCGCAACATGACGCAGATATTTTGTCGTTAAGTGTATTAAACTGGGGTGCTAAGACAGGAAACCTCCACGTGCGCCCGTGGACTGGAGTTCCCTCTGGGATAAGTCCGGGGGGAAGACCAGTTTTTCGGGCCGGTGCAGCACCCTGGGATGCGGGCAAAAACTCTTCCTTAGGTCTCTTTGCCCTGCGAATAGCCTGTTGTGTGGACGCTCCAACGCGAAGAGGGCACAGCGGCGGAGCGGGCTTGCGGACGGTGAGTAATGGGCAGCTCGCCGTCCGACCGAGGACCAAGCCCGGGTCGGTGGCGCGTCGTGTTTCGCACAAAATGCCTGAATTGAAAAAAAAAAATAGTCAGAAAAAAAAAGTGTATTAAACTCGTTTAGAAAGTAATTATCGTCACAATGATCTTGAATGGTGTATGTCCCGTTTTGGTAAAAGTACTTTCACTCCTTAATTTTGTGTAAGGCAAACATTTAGTGAAATCGTGGGTATTTTTTTATCATTAAATTTTCGACAGTAAATTATAAAACGCATCATAACTCGAGATGTCTGAAAGCATTAATTAATCAGCAAATCTTAGAAAGGTGGAATTAAAAGCGTCATATCTTCGTCAATTTATATATAGGTAACTAAAGAAAACACAATTTTTGTACTGGCGCAGTTTGGTAAAACAGAGTTAAAATATGTTTTTATAATCGAGGTAACTGACGGAGTTACCTCGATTATAAAAACATATTTTAACAACAAAAAAAATGTTTTGACTTGACATGACTTTTTTACATTCTAGGATAGTTATAATAATAACAGTGACAAAGTCAGTGCTTGGACCTAAATGGATATCTAGTTTTCCTCAAATTAACTCAAAGACTTCTTGCAATGCTGGCAAAATTACTCACTCGGTTAACTTCGTGTGGTCGTCGGCAATTTTCGGGAGATGACTTCTACCTACACTAAATCGTGTGGGTCCTACTACCTACACTAAATCGTGTGGGTCCTAATGGGTCCTCAGTCGAAATTTCGGGACTGCCTTTAATATGCGTAAAGTTATTTTTGTATTTTTTGCAACGCTGACAAAGTTACTCTGACCACAGAATACTTAATAGTACTAAGTACAGAAGTGTCACTTCCCAAAAACAAACAAATGTAGAATCTAAGCTCGAGAAATTAAAGTACATTTTAACCAAAAATAATATGTACCTTCGAAGCGCGTGTGAACGGGCAGCGGCAGCGGTAGGCAGTGATGTGACACTACTGAGACCTTATCACGAGTTTTCAGTATTTTACTTTACAGCGTCTTTCCAGTATTTAAAGCGTTTCTTGTATGGAAAAATGGAACAGCGCCTCTGGCGTACAAAGAAAGGATCTATTTTTTTTCCTTGAAATTAATGTCTAAGTTCCATTTTACGTCAGAATAACTGAAAACACATGATAAGGCCTTTGTATCTCACTCTCTATTCTGTGCTTTGACACACAATTTGCGTAGGATGTTCACAAAGTTTTCTCAACTCCACTTTAGAGAGACTATAAATAGAGTTTTGATACATATTGTAATCGATTAAAATGAGATTTTATGTTTTTTTCAGATCCCAGCGATTGAATGAGAACATTCATCTAGCAGCAGTTGTGTAAGTTCTTATTATGTTTTTATGTAAGGGTTTTAGGAATGTATACAATATTATTGTGGTCCTGAAACAAAAAGAACAAATACAGCAAGAGGACTAATTTGATTGCCGATTTATACCAATTTGATTAACTATTATGCATACTGAAACGCTTGCCATTCTTCCATGAGCACAACAGAAAAAGAACTGAACGTCATCTGCTTAAACGTAAGCACAATATTCCTTTCGCTCTCCAAGTTTATACATCTGGTACTTACTAACCATATTTATTTTCGATTTAATGCTGGCTGAGGGTCTACTCCATAGCACGCTATCACCTGTTCTTCAATTCACATTGCTATACCACGTTGCTTTACCGTTATAATTTTATAAGTGTTTAAACTGCCAGGGTCACTAACACTGAATTGTGTTACAGTGACAAAATATCGGAACCTCAAAACAAATTTTATCTAAATAATATCCCATTTTAAGTTCTAATGACAAAATTATTTTAAGGAAGGATCAAAATGTCTCACCTAGATGTTGATGTTAAGACAAATGTCTGCCGAAGGATGACAAGAGGGCCGACCCCAAATTATAGGACACGGGTAAACAGAGAGAGACAAAGGATCAAAATATCAGCCATAGACAATCCTCTCTTTGCACTCTCACTGTCTTTTGATTGTTAGTTTGTAACTATGTGCGTGGGTTTGTAAGTCTTTGGGCCCATTAAATGGATCACAGAGCGTGATTTGAACTAACGGGTACCCACGAAGTAATCTTCATATCAAATAATGTTTTTATTTTATTGCAAAACATGTCGAATATCTTTTTAAAAATAACTAGTTGTCATGAATTCCAATTTTAAAGGTTTCATTATGCCTCAAGGTCTCTTTTCGCACCAAAAAACCGCATCTTTAATTACGCCTGGCATCGTTCAGTACCACTTTTTCTCAGTCAAGTCAAGTAGCTTTTAGGCTATTAAGGGGTCACTGGGAGCCGCTGTCATCACATAACGTGTACTTTCACATAAGGTTTTCTTCAAAAGTCCAAAAGCTGAAGGAGAACTGTAAATTAAATGAAACTTCATCCATGAAAAGAATTCTCAACGGCTAATAAAGAATTAATTGTCAAAGAGATTCTCAATAAAGAAGATTTTATTCCCAAAGTGCATTGCACAGGCTGTTAATAAAAAATCGATCAAACACATGTATTAAAGGCACTTATTTGTCGCGAGGGGCAATAAAGCCTTCGCATCCGAAACCGTAGCAAATGAACTTTTTAATTACACTTCCTCCTCAATTTCGTTGGTGTTTCGTATCGACGTACAAAGCGGACAATGGAAGTTGTATTTTGTGAAATGTTCATGTTTTTTCACTGTACATACCAAAGATTATTATTTAACTGTGACAACTTCAAGTCAACTATAATTCAACACTAATAAAGTAACTTTTCAGTGAAACAAACCCAAAATCAACCTTGAAGTTATGACAGAAATCATCATTGAGTTTGACAGTGATACGAAGTTGGACTGTAACCTTAAAATTGTGGATGAAACTAAATTATTCTGAAGAAAATGGCTTCATTCATGGCGTCATAATCAGGTAAAGTTTTAATTACTGCTGAAATATTTCAAGTATTCGTAGGATCGCTGTGTCAGCAGCGTCTAGTGATCGTATTGCTAATAAAATTCGTGGCGCTGAAAATGCATTGAGCGCACATTTGCTGTCAGCTTTGACATTCAAAGCGTCCATAGCCCCTGTCCATTGATAGTCATAGCCTTGTCCAAGCTCAGCTTTGGTACCAGCTATACTATACATAGCCGTAGCTAATGGAACGGGGTTCTCGGGTAATAGGATCTATTGTTGTGTATAGAAAAATATGACAATAGTCTCTTCCACAATTTTAAATTTATTAGTAAAAAGTAAAAAAATATAAATGTCACTGATCGCGGTCAAGAATTCTGCCAATTTTCGAACTCGCTTCGCTCGGTCTACAATGTGAACGTTGTTTGTGTAAGGCAATACACAGGTTTTTCTACTATTTGATTGATTTTGCAAAAAATCTTCACGTCACGCATTCAGGTTCATTAGGTCCTCAAATTTTTAATAGAGGACCGATTTCAACTTGCTACCACCACTGGCGCTATCTAGGTATTATCTTAACCCTTAAGATACAAGTATTTCAGCGCCATCTATGATTTGAAAATTCACATCATGCTGTCAGATATGACACGAGCATACTGGGAGCATACGAGAAGGAGCTGGAAGTCCAGCAATTTATTTATTTCTAAAGATATAAATGTTTTTAAAATAAAACAAACATCGACATATATATAATTTGTATTAAATCAACAATATTCTTAAGTCTTTACATTCTTTGGCATAGTCAATAGCTCGTTAGGTACAATTAACTATTTTTCATTTAAATTCACAATTTCATCCGACAGTATCGAATACATCTACCTATTTATACTTTATCAATTATTTTATAATTTATACATTTTTTATTTTATTTTATGTAACGCCTATGTATTGTTTGCCCAAACAATAATATGAAGTAGTAGTAGAAATTGGCACACTTGTAGGCTGGAGGCGGAACCCGGCGATGTAACTGGAACAAAAATTAACTGTTAGTACATTTTTTTAAGAAAGGAAACCCTAAGTAACGGAGATTGCACGAAGATCCTCTATGACAATGACAAAGTCCAACTGTAGACGTCGTTGAGCTGGTACAGTGGAAATGATACAAAATACAAATCAGTAAATACAAAAAATAATTATAAGTTAATTTTATGGCAATAAACAGAGGTCGGAAGTTACTTAGAGTAATTTTATTACTTGCATCGAAATTAACATGGATCTTCCCAGGATTTCTAATATACAATTTCGTGTGAAAAACAGTACCTATTACAAAAAAAATAATCAGAACAAAAACAGCAGAGATATATTGGACAAATAAATTGTTTCAATGTAAAGAACTTCTTTATTTAATAAATCACGGATTTTTTCTGCTTTATATCCACTGCTGCATACCCACTTTATTCTTTCGCTGTTTGAAATCAGTGTAAGTTCATGAATAACTCTACCTAATTCCGACCTTTGGTAATAAATCAAACCTCTGTAAATAATTGCCATTGTTACATTTTTATTTCACAAATACAACCGCTATCTTAAAACCTTTTAAGCCCTTGTCAAATAGACACGCGAAGCGAAGGCGATGCGGAGCGTTATTGTTTGTAATTTATGGAATTGTTTGAAGCCAGTCACATAGACTATCGAATCGCTTTTGTTTTTCAATGTGACTGGATTCAAACAATTCCATACATTACAAATAAAAACGCTTCGAATCGCCTTTGCCTCGCCTGTCTGTTTCACAAAGGCTATACTAGTATATAGTTATACTCGACAGGAAAATGTCTTCTACACTACTACATCATAAAATCGTTTGATACGTCTCCCTGGATAGACACTTGCTACCCTTCACGTACAGGCGATATAGAGCTGCCCTGTTTAAACTGACCTATGTGTTATACGTATGTAGTAATGAAACTGCCCAAACTATTTAGAGTTTCATGTTGTAGAAAATATTGGAAACCAGTTGAAATATTTCAGTAAATAAAGCAGTATGATGCGTTCTAACGTATTGTTATAATTATTGATAGATTATGAAATAATAAAATTAAAGATACTTATTTATACGAGATGACCAAATGTTTCATAAATGCAGAGAATGGAGAAGAATATCGTAATATTTTCGTATGTGATTGTAAATTAAAATCGTAATGGAATTTTTTTATGGTTAAATTATGGATAGGTATTTACCTATCCTAATCATTTTGGGTCACGTATTAGATTGAACATTTTGTATAAAATAGCTGATATTTTATCGACATTACGGTTGATTCCATTGACAAATTTTCATTTATGTGACCTTAAGTTGCCGTTATACCCACTCGCCGATCAACATGAATGGTGAACTATACAGGGTTATTTTAATAATCATGTAGGCCATAGCGCAACATGTGCATTTATTGACAAATCCTCTAATGTACCACACACACAATACAGCAGTTGAACGTACCAATATAAGTTACAGACTCATTACACGCAAGTAAACTGAGCGAAGGAATATAAGAGCAGGTACAACCTACCCTTAATCACAAGAGCACTTGGTTTCAACAGATTCTCTAGAACGAGCACTAACACTAAGTTACGAAGGTACTCAAAGTATGTGGAATAGCAAGTGCCGAGGAACCCTATTTTGTGCCTTTGAAAGCCTTTACTAATTTAATTTGAACCTTAAAGGTTTACGTATACGAGGAGTGGGAACAGCTGAGTGTGAAGGAAAAGTTGTGAGCCCTATACTGTTGTTTTTCACTCGCAATTTTCTCCTTTTTGTGCTGTTACTGTTTTAGGGCTAAATAGGCTTAGTAGGTACTTTTCTCTTAGTAGTACTTTTTGTACGGGTAGCTTCTAACATTTTTCGAGTATAACCATTATTTTTACTGACTCACAAAAAGAGGAAGTTCTATTACAACTTATAGAGTAATTGTAGAAAAGTTTATTTTAAATACTTTTTTTAACTAATGCAAACGAATATAGTAGATAAATTATTTTTATTGTTGCGTGTGTTTCATAATTAGCACTAATTTATTATTAATATTAATTATCTACCTCAAGCGAAATTCTGGGAAAGGCAAACGCGATAACCTGATGGGTTAATGAAAAATAAATTTAACAAAATCGTGAATTCGGTTTCCATGAACCCATTTCATAATATTTTGAAACCTATTCATGGTTGAAATGTACTGTGCGCTACACTTTAAAAATTAAATATACAGTTCCCGGCTTATTCCTGGAATTTGTAAAATTCATACGGAAAGGCGTAACCGTTTCTCAGTACGCATGTTTCCTGCAATAAACGCCCGCCGTGTGCCAAAGATAAATTTATTATCTACCAACAAACGCCTCGGTGTTGCCCTCAGAGGAAATTGTCTGGGCAAATGAGACGGGAGGCAATAACTCATTGAGCCCTCAATGCCCTCTTTGGTTCTCGTAATCTTATTAGGCGAGCTTCCTCTCCACGGATATTAAAGATATGCGGGCGTGTTAGCTGTTTGCGTTTTTGAAATTACATGTTTGGGATTTTATGGTACTTCCTGTATTGTATTTTGTATTTCATCAGAATGCACAGATTTTGTTTTTTAAATAATCAATGCAGCTGCACTTTTATCACGAAGCGATGACACTGACATTTCAGACTTTTTAAGCAAATTAAAATAATTGGATTTATCCAAAGCAATAAAGTACAACGAGTACAACTATCTCTGAAATGATAGCAACTTTTTTTTTTCTTAATAACCACAGGCAATATCATATTTAAAGTGGTACCAGCTAATTTATAAGCAAACGAACAAATTCACACGTATAAAATTTGTAATATTATCAAAAAGCTAGTACGTTCTTGAAACACAAGGCAAATGAACCACAAACAATTTCCAATACACCGCATGATTTGGCCTTTTACGTCAACCAATCTGATGTTAACTATATAGTATGTTGACGGGCTGTTAATGCGTTTGACGATATAATCAATTTCAAAATGGAAGGCGATAGGTTAATTAAAACGTTTATAGAACCAGCGAATAACGCTTTGCTGACGACAAATTGCAATAATGATACGTTTGACGGTATAATAGTAGTTGAGTTAGATAACGAATATGATGATGTTGGAAATGAGTAGAAGCATAGACAAGTGGAAATTGTTGAAGTTGATGGTTCATTTTCATTAATTGGAAAGGTATCAGAAGAACATGAGTAATAAAATATTGTGACAAATGGAATAAAAAAATAAGTGACTCAATTAGATGATGCATTAAGCCTTTGCGCGTCGCTTCCAAGCAGACTAAAAAATGTTTTGTAATTATGAACGCCTTGGTTAGTTATTTGTTTAGAAAGTGTCTTAATAGTACTTTCACTTTTTTTACTATTTAAATTGAACCTTTTTTTATAATCTAGACAAATCGTGAACAGATCAACTAAATGTTCTGTAGTGAACAAAGAAAATTTTAAAAGAGAATCTTGAATGTGATGAAAATATTCAAAGTCACAGTAATAAGGTAGGTGAACATGACTACTTAAGCAATACGTTCAAACAAGAGAATAAATCAAAAGCCGATTCCGCACAAATTTCATTTCACATCGTCAAAACATTTCCAAGATATCTTCTAAAGTACTCCAACTCTTAACAACTGTACTTAGAGCCAGGTTTCCATACGCAGAGTGATAATGCACAGATTTAATAATACACGAACATTATGGGCCCGTCATGAAAATTGCAATTATGCTAGAAGGGAACCTACAGCAGACAGCCCTTCGTCAGAACATCGTAATGAATAAATTTCCTGAAAGCTGTTGGGTACTTTACATAATTTCACATTATGTATCCACCCTTGAGATTACTGGAATCTAGAGATCCAGTTAAAGGTGTAATTTTAGTTGAGGATATTTAAGCTTTTGTTGTAGAGAGATTGGGAAAAGTTTTAGAGTATTATTTGATATCTGAATGTTCTTCTTTAGAAACTGTTAACTAAATTAAAATAACAATGTACCTAAACATTAAAGTTATCAAAAGGGGAAAATATTTAGAGCTCAGTAACATTTCCATTATCATTTTGGGATGTTTTACTGATGCAGCACTCAAAACATGTCAGTGTCTAATGTGTGAAAATTTCTGTAATGATGATTAAACAATTATGCTAGCCATAGACACGGTGTGCAACAACTATCGTAATACAAAATGCTGCTGGAACAGTCCACGGCAGAATCCACGATTTTGATCTATTCAATTGCACTATATTTTCGATTGCAACTACTGTTTGTGTATTGTGATTCGTATGTTTATTGTAATTGAGTTAATATTAATCTACAAAACAATGGGTAAGTCAATATTCTTATAGATCATAATGAGAAAGGTTATTGGTTGTTTTTAAAGTTCTCAATCTTTAATCAGTTCCCACTTTAAATCGCACAAGCTCAACTTCTATTCGTTTCAAATGTCCCATCTTTATCTTACAGCTTTCCAATAGTTTCAAGTTATTCAAATTCCAACTCACCTCTCTCAATTTTAGGGTCGCTATTCCCTGAATACAGTGCAACTGCTGCATCGTCTCTATATAGGTCTCCGATCTTGGCCTGGCACCGCAGTATTGGGGCTCCTCGCTCATAGTGGGCTGGCCACAGCTGGATTTGGACGTACAGCTCTGAGCGGAATAGACCCTCGGGCGCTGGATGGACCTGGTGGGTTCCTGGAGTCACCTGGTGGAGAGAAAACTAGGGTGAATTTGGAGGTTATGTCTAAGACAGGCTTAAGAGGATTTCAACAATTTTTTCAAGCTGCCTGTCTTTGGTAATAATCTAACTATCGTGATACTGATTGCATTGTGAGAAGGTTCTTGTCTGTGGAGCTATTGCTACCAATCTTGTAGCCGATACCAGAGCAAGATATATATTTTTTGTTGTTTAAAATGAATAAAAAAATACAGAACAATTTAATATAATATTCCACGAAAAATTCTTCACAAAACTTTCTTCATAAAAATCTCAGCAACAACACAAGGTACTTCAATCAGTATCGATTCGAGAAGATACTTTTGAATACACCAAATAATTCAGCGAAGTTTTCCGAGCGCCAGTGCTCCCGCTTCGTTACAACACCGATAAGCTCCGTGACTTTATCGCGACTACGTCAACTCCATACATGAGTAACATTACGAAAATGATACAATGCGAAAACACAGCGTAACTTTCGCGAATTTAACAAATCTTATCAAAGCGTGTCGAACAACAAATTGGTGCTTTATACATATTCATATAGAGTTAAAATTTGAATAATAGCGGCCAATGCAGATGTGATTAAATCTGAAGTGTCCTCGTGGCAGACGAAGATGCTTAACGTAGGAAAATTGCAAATATCAACACAACAAACAACGAGTCAACAGTTGTTGTGTTCGCGCCGCAACGGATTCAAGCGACTGTTAAAGGGTTGTACACACGCGAGTTTGTTTTGTCCGTGCCCGCGATAAGGACACTTTTATTAATGACTAAAAGTTTTGATTGCGTGTTTGTATAACAAAGAGTGGTGTTTTCAAATGTTTTGATTTGATTAGGAGCTTTAGAATTGAAAAATCTTTTCATTAAAAAAAGCATTATGGTCAGTGAGTTTCTAGCTTTGTACAGATAAACTTACTTTTTCTATGTTATTTACCAAACTGACAACAAGTACGACTAAAAAATAGATTGACTCCGTCTTTCATACACAATAATTTTCGTACATTGTTTTTCAATTTTGATTGGAAGTCATTAACGATCTCATACAGACCTTAGATTTTTGATTCTACAAAGATTTAAGATTGCCTGATGGGAACAAAGTTATGACAACATGTTATCCGAGGTAGATTGTATCAGTTTTCAAATACAGAGCAAAAATTTTTATGACCTCCAAGTATTATTACGAGATTTGGGTGTTTGTAAACACATCAACGATACGGGAGAAATTTTGAGAGTGGAAATAACATTTGAATAAAAATATAGTTTATTATAATAATTTTTGCGTATAGTTTAGTATTATAGTTTGGTCGCGGGACTTCACCGTGACCGCGGAACACAAACGGCTATTGAAGGACACCGTGGATTTTAGTCAGTACAAGTCTGACAGCCTGGGTGGGAAGACTCATTTGATGATGTTATCACGTAAACGTTGTTGTTTAAATAACAAAAGCAAAGGATTTGAAATTACATGGCATTTAATTTAGAGTTTTGAGAACACACACCAAATTGACTCGCGTTCCCGATCAGCTGACAACGCCCTATGTTTCCATAGATGTGCAAATTCATACAACCAGTACTAAGTAAATATTTTGTTTCAACAAATTTTATTCAACGTCATAATGAGCAGTGGTGAACAGTTTTAATTTTTATTTCTATGATAATTGGGTTAAAACTTGTTTGTTGGTTGGCTGTTTGTAAATATTGTTTGGTATGATTTTAATTGCATGTTAACCGGTTAATGTTGGTTTAAAACTTTTCCTGGTAGTAATTTGCTATTCGTGGTCATTTGTAATGGTATTTTTCCGATATAATGAAACTTTTGATACCTTGATAAAGGACTGTAGTTTTTTCGTGTGTATTTATGTAAACAGAAGCCCTTTCTTCCATGGCTTAAGTAGCAAATGCAGTGCAGTAACTCTGCCAGTAACCTAACATACTCTTTTTGCTTCGCCGGCATTCATAAGTCTTGGCATACACGCACGGTGGATATGTCTTAATATTTATTGGAAAAATAAATCTCTTTTTTCGATGTTGTGAATAAAGATGTTTTCTTGATTAAATTGTTACTATTCTGAGTACAATTAAACTTTTCAGGCTATGTTCTGGTCAGTTAATTTAAAAGAAACCTGAAAATCTCGAACATAAATCCATCTCATCGCTTAAAATCTCCCACCAAAATCATAATCGTCACTAAAATAGTTTGTGCAGCGTCAGCAGAACAAAAGCATCTGACTACGGCGTCCCAGATTCAAAATCTCAAAAGCATTCGCGGTAGATCCATGAAATGTGAAACTGTGAAGGCATTAAAACTTGCCACTATAGAATTTGAGAACAACTGTAGCTTTCGCGAAGTTATTTTAAGTTGAAACTCTTGGAGGACGCCGAGATGTTGAAGTAGGAGTGGATTTTGTAAACGGATTTGTGAGCCAGACGATGGGTTCCCGGCTTGTCAGTGCAACTAACAAGTTTCTCTAAAGTACACAGATTCAATAGAAATTGGTTTTACTGTGTTACACATCTGTCTTGGGTTCCTTATGTCAAAAGCGAATAGGTTACATCGCAAGCGTGTTTCACCGTCGAACACAACATCATTGCTTAGATTGAGATAGTAGTACACAAACGCGAGTATTTCCCTCAAAAAAATATTGTAGATATTTGACAGTTGTTACAGATAATGAGTGTCCCCGCAAGTCTGAAAATCAGCTAGAAGCCCAAATGTAACGTTAACATTAACCTCGGAGTAAATCTACAGAAAGTAATTGCTTGGACTACAAAACTTCAGTTTCCGTTTTTGTGACGTAAAATCATTCGTTTGTGCAACTGAGGCGCTTTTTCAGTTTTACATACAATAAGCGCAGTAAATACTGAAGTACGGTCTTAGCTCAAACTAGCGAATGCATTTTTTTTTTTCAATTTTGAAATCGCAACCGTAGACTTTTCAAATCATTCTTCATTGTATCATTTAGGCGATTTTCAAATTTACAATATTCAACTATTCGGACTAGTGGCGCACATCGACACGAACGCGCGAAAAAGTCAGACCACACAGACTTCACCAGGATCGCATTTCCAATAGCACATCTCAACTCTTATGTTCTCTCGTTACGTCTCTCAATCGTTCTCAATTCCCTTTAGAATCCAACTATTTTCTCTATAGTTTTAGTACCTACCCTCTCTAAAACCATTGCCAAGTCGATGCTAGCGCTAACCTCAAAACTTCCTTCATAAACATGCAGATATTGTGTTTGGCTGAGGAGTTGTTTATCGCAATAAATTGGCTTTCTACGAAGCCATAAATATGAGGCCCGTTTATACTAAAACTAAGCGAGACCTACATATCATTGTATTGCTGAAATTTGAACTCTCACATCTGTACCCAAAGTTGGAATTCAAATAGAGGGAATTCATTTAGGTATTCAGTAACGGCTCATTCACACGAGTTTGTTTGACGTAACGTTTTTTTATTTTTCACGATATGATTTTTTATGGCTGCAATGCTTTTTAATTGCTATATTTACACGCCTAAGTCGTGAAAAAAGTGCGGTTTTATTTTAATTCACGAACTGTTTTAAAGGCACACAAGACTGTTATAAATCACGAACCGTACCCAATTTACGTCTATCGTGTTCATGTTTAGTAGTTGGTCCAAGACGTCCATCTTCGACAACACAAATCAAGTGTGAACCAACTACGATATTCTGATCAATCATGAAATAATATGACTCATGCAATGTAAACATCGTCCATCCATCATGATGAATTGCCGTTTTTGACGAATCGTCAACGACAAATCTCATATGAAGGAGCCTTTAGGTTACGTCTGATGTTAGTGGGAACGGTCATGGATATTGTTTGAAATGTAGAAGATAAAGCATTTGCGGCAGCAGCGCCGTTCAGTCTTCGTTTTTGCCGCAAATATCCGGATTCAATGCCTAAATCTATTAAATGGAGCATAAGTTAGGAATAACTGGATTTGATTTATTGAATACTAGCTTCTGGCTGCAGGTTTGCTTACGAAATTATGCACTGGCAATGGACTAGTGGGATAAAAAACGTATCAGTAAATACAGGATTTGTTCTTCTACATAAGTTTTGTCGACGGCAGAATATACAGACATTCTGTAATTTTGACAGAATGTAGAAAGATTTCTGTCCTAAGTAATATGATGATTCTACGATTCAATCGTCCAGTGGTGGTCCAGTTTTTAAGTGGTAGGTAAGTCATCAAAAGAGTCTTTCCACCCAGAGCAGGGCAGGTGGGACTGTCAGACTTGTACTGACTAAAATGCCAAGTAAAATTAGCTTTATGAATGTTAATAAAGACTTTTTTCAACATTAAGTAGTAGGTACTTAATGTTGAAAAACTTACAAGATTCCTTACTTTCAAGTCTCCACAATGTAATAATAACCTTACACCATTGGATCAAAGTTAAGTTTGGATTACAAAGATGGGAAAATGTGTCCCCTCATTAATTATCAGAAATTCAAAGGCTCCGGATCAAAACCTTTGGTGTTGTTTGTAGCAACAAATTAATTGAAGACGGCCATGACTTGAGCACCGTTATTTGTTTCTGATGGTCAAAATAATTATGTTGACAATGATTATAGATATTCGGAGTAAAAACAAGCAAACATTATTGTTAGACGGACTTCGCAAGAAGATCTCCGGCCACCGTAGACGCGAGCACGCGAGGGGCGAGTAATAGGTGACTCGCTGTCCGACCATGGACCATGCCCGGGTCAACAGTACGCTGTGTCGACGCGCGCCTCAAAGAGTGTCAGCACAATGAGGAGGCCCACCTCAGAGGGTCAAAACCTGCCGGGATCGCGGGACCAACGAATTACCGTGACACCGGAATGTAAAGGCCTAAAAGGCCTGTTGCAGGACCGTGGACCACCATTGTGGGAGGAAAGACTCATTTGATGATTTTACCACGTGAAAAAAAATTGCTTTTTTAGGACTTGATATACACTCAACACTCATACTAAACAGCTTCGTGCGCTTATTTTTTACAATATGTATGTATAATTTATAATCTCTTATTAATTCTTCTGGTGGAAAAAACTGTATATTGCATAGTTTCGAAATAATTCGTTCAGTAGTTTTTGGGTGTCAGTGTGACAAAACTCCATCTATTTTTAAAATGTCGTGTCAATAATGATATTACAATTATGTTTTTTTAGTGAAATGTTTAATAATATAACAATATTTTTGGAAATAAAGAAGCGAAATATTATTAGTAAGAAGAAGTTATTCAACCTTCGACCAGAGAGCCAACAGTACGGTACGGTACAGTAACGAAAAAAGCATAGCTACTTCCTTCCAGCCGTTCTTCGAAATATTTACTTTAACATAAATAGATTCATACCACAATCTTAAGTAAGAAAATTACCATTAAATCGTTTTATTCATACAAGTAAATACCTTCGTCGAACAGGGTGGCTTGTAGAAATAATTATTACCAAGAAATATAATAATTCTACTCAAACAATTTTTCTTCGAAATAAAACAAAAGAAAAAGTTCGCCAGGTAATATCAAAGCTGCGTTCAGAATTTAAATAGAATCGAGTTCTATTATATACATTATTCTTTGAATTCAATCGATTCCTTACACTTACCTAAGCATTTTATCTCGACGCCATACAAAACTTTTCACTGGCCGGCAGAAACATTTTTTGTACAAGAAAATCTCGCGCTTTTACTTCAATTTATATCACTTAGCACCCACTTTCTCGTCTATTTTGGGCAGTTCAAGGACAAACCAATATACTGCTATTATTTCCTCACTAACATTTCAGTTTGGCAGACAATATTTACCTACTCTTCCTTTACTATATTGCCAGGTTCAAACGCAATCCTATGCAAATTTAGGATTGAAAAGGGTTATTTCTGGCCGATAAATCCTGACTAACAAACGGTTCGATTCCTAGATTAAAATGGATTGTCAATAAAATTGGAGATTCGTTGGAGCAAAGGTAAAAATGTAATTCTAACAAGAAGACAATATATACGTTTTACATTAAGACGAATCGTTTAAATGCGGGCTTCGTAAGTATTTATATACGTGCACAAAGGGTATACGATCAGTGGGTTTTTAAACGTTTCCCCGCCTATTAAAAAAAATAGGCAAAACGTTTCTTTCCACGTATCACTTCCATGTATATTTCAAATGAAAGTACTTCAAATGTTTATCATTTCATTGTAAAGCAGCAAACGTCTAAACCATGGGATGAAAAAGTTATAGTGACTTGAAAGTCAAAACGTGATACAAGGAAAGGAACGGGTTCTATACATTTTTCCCCATTCTTCTTTGTCTTATAAACACATACACACGATAGACTTTCGTAACTCAAAACACTTAAAATTGCACAAAGCTTCCAGTTCAACTTAACATTGCCAACAAAATAACCAAAGCCATCTATCAAAACGAAGTTTTAAGACAAAAAAGATGGTATACTTACAGGCATATCATTGATGAAGAATGCTAGGTCGGACGGCGGGCGACTAGGCCCTGAGGAGCAGTTGGCTCGCAGCACGTCGCCGGGGATGTAATAGTGTTGGCTCGTTTGTATCGTGGGTAACGATGGTGGGAGGGCTAGATAGAAAAGAAATAGAAAATATCAATGAATTTACCATTTTGTTCTCTTTATGATCAACGATATCCTCGGGATTGGGTGTGTCATGAAATCCTATACGATAATGCGATATGTATAATGCGGACGATATGCCAGTGTCGTGTTGTTACCGTTATCGTGTAATGTAAAAGCGCCCATGAGCATCATTTTATTTACAACTACAATAATTTTGGCGATTGAAAAGAGTGTCGATGGAGTTTCTTGCTCATTCTTCTCCATAGAGATCTACGCTTTGGAATGAGGACCTACGGTACTTTCACAGTTTTTATGTCTTGTGACTGGGATTGTAACACCATAACTATTTTTGTACTTATTTTATTTTATGTCTTTTGACAATTCAAAAGTGCCTGCAATTTGCCTAGTTGAAATAAAAGATTAGCTTTGATTTACAATTTCTCATCTTCAACAAATCCATTACCTATCTTCGGTTGTTCTAGGCGTACTCGATATGGGCGTAGATATCATATCAGCTTACAGCTGCTAGACAAAGGCCTTTCACAAGCTGTGTTATAACACTCCACTCTATACCTTCTTCCTCAAATGGTTCACGTTTCTAGGCTAACGTGTTCAATGAAATACAATCTATTGGGGATCATCCGAAGCCGTTGTCAAAACAACTTGAGCCGGGAATATTTAAATCTAGGATATTTCTTCACTTAACGATGAACATTAATCATAATATTATTTTATTGAATTTTTGCAAGGAGAGATAGTAATTTTCTTTAATTGGGACAATCCTGCCGTACTATTCCCAACCTCTGTAAGCCAGAATCAACAGTGACAACTAACAACTACCAGAAATACGTCGAGACAATGAATCTCGACGTGCACTGGAGAATAAATTTAACTATCTTGAATGCTGCAATGAAATTAATCAGAAAATAACGGAGGAGTAGGAAAATACGTAGCTTCCATGGCGATTGTCGGTGCCAGTTAAGATGTCAATAGCGGACATTGACCCCTACCTAATAAGTCCTCGTATAATGACATAAGCATAGAATTAGCATTTTTATAAAATACCGAATAAATTAGTAAGTATTTTGTAAGAATATAAGTATCTAAGTATTCATAAGATAACAAAATGGTAAAACTATTTCACCTATACCTAAGATTTTTTATTTTTATATTTAAGACTCACAAGTAAACACTATCATATCACAGAAAAATACCAATTCTGATCTTACGTCATTATACGAGGACTTATTAGGTAAAGGCCAATGACCGCTATTGAAATCTTATCTGGCACCAACTATATTAATTATTACTTACCAACAACCTCCATAGTATTAGACACAATAGAAGTGGCGAACGAAGGCGCATCTGCTGTCACTTCGCAGCTGAAGTTCCCGGATAGACCGAAGCTGACCCTGGTTAGCACCACCTGGCTTTGATTGGATCTCGCCAACTGTTGGATAAAATTATAAGGGTATACTACAAATTCTTTGATTTTGGACAAAGGGTTTATTCAAGTGGTACGTGTGTTGCAAAAAAAATTGCGTTGTTACAACCACTTTTGGGAGGATAATCATGAGGTTTTCAGCAACTTGCTATATGACAGTTCAATACGATTAATTGTTGAGATAAATGTCTTTTATTTCAGGTTCTGATTTCTTAATTGTAATTAAGAATAATGCTTAAAATGGCTTGATGATCCTTAATAAAATCTTTGCCAAAGATAAGATCATGTTTTTAGAAAAAATCATTGCAATTTATGAAATACAGTGATTGATGTTTAGCCTGGCAGGTTTTATAAGGAGACGACGATTGTAAATATTTTCAATCGACGCCTCCATTTCCACTATAAGATTAAAAAATCCTTTCACTAGTACAGCCAGCAAGTTATAACGAATGAGTACTAATTTATGTGACCCTGAATTTAAGAATCAACAATTTTGTTCGTCTTTTCATTGCCTCCATTTTACATCGCATCCACGGTTCGAAAAGCTCTCATTTATAATACAAAAGGGCTTATAGCATAACACGAACAAAGTCCCATCTGACTTGCATAAAGTGGGGAAGTATTACCGTTGCACACCGCTGTCCATTTCCCAACATAATCTGCTTGTCGCTCAAAAAAGCAGAAAAAGTATGGCATACCAATTCCAGGATTCTCACGAAATACAATAGCCTGCATTGCGTTTTTTTTTTCATTTCATGCCGAGGATTTGGTCATCGTGTTTCAGATATAATAATCTTTGGACCGACAGCGGTAATGCTTTTGGTTTAAAAGCACATTAAATTAATGTTCTGTAAAAAAATACATGATTTCAACGTAAGTATTCCGTACAATACTGAATCCGGAAGGCTTTGGCTATTCGGATTTTACTTTTAGTGTGTTTCGTAAAACTGTTTTCGGCTGATAGTGCATATCCTCAAAGATCATAATTATTTGAAGGTATCAATAGTTCCCAGTACCATGGTTCATGATTTATTACTCTGTTACTCAGTTGTGAAGGTCAGATGGGATGTCGTCTAAAATCTGGCATTTTGCTGCCTCTGATAAAACTGGAAGCTGACCCTAACATAGTCAGGTAAAGCCTGGGCAGATGATGATGATGATAAGAAGTAATCAAATAATGACGACGTGTTGTGTCCAAATCATGAATGTGGACGAGACGAAAGTATGTAAACTTATATATAAAATTTAAACGAATCCTTTACCAGTTTGAGTTTTCAAGACAAATTGAAGCACTTTACAAATACGGGTTTAAGGTATAGTTTCTCATCTTAATCTTATCGAATCTTTAAACAAAGCATCCCTAATTTCTAGACCCGAGGGAGCACAAAAAAGGGGATCGAAAAACAAACATTTAATTATCCTTACAAATTAACGTCGTTTGTCTCAGTAACAAGTTAACAACCTTCTTTAATCTAATTCTGACCGAGATTCAGTTCAGATTCTTGGCAATTAATTCTTGTTCTTAGTATTTTTCTAGGTCTCCCGTAGCTTTAACAAATGGTGATCTATGAAGACCAAGTTGGTATGCCGGTCGAAGTTTATTAAGCAATTTTGTTTCGCTTAAGCTTTTATTTATTGGTAGGTTTGGGCGAAAGTTGTCTGGACTTTTGTTTGATAGTATTTTCTTGGTAAAGTTAGGAACCTACTTTTTGATTATTTGCTTTGTTGTTTGCAAGAAATAGCAAATAACCTAAGTCTAAGCTAAAAATAATAAATATTCTTTATTGTGCACAATATTTACAATAAAAACCAAACTTAAAATTACGTTCACAAAGGCGAGCTTATCTCTTTAAAGAGATCTCTTCCAGCCAACCTGTAACAAATGGCCAACCGAATTCAATTTCGTTTAATTATGACGTTTGACACTATAAAGTAAACCTTTTTCAGGTATTAAAACCATCATTATAAGTCCGTCCCGCCCTAGGTTGACTGCAACGGACTGTCAAACTCCTACTGACCTTGTTCGATGACCTTAGCGTTCCAAGTTCGAATTGGACTTACTACTACTAGACTAAGATAGTGCCCAGTAGCGGCTTAATTAACATCGTTTTGTTAAAACGTATTTTTAGAAACAATGCAAGTTATGCATGTTTTTTTTGCAATAAAATAATATGTTGGAATATGCAACAGAAAAACGAAACAATATAAATAATGTTTACACATTATTTACCAACCCAATCGCTTTTACAGTCATTCGTTTTTCATTTACAGTTCAATTTACAAACGCCACTAAATTGGCATAACATTAAAACCACTAAATATGCATTGAGTTATAGGTAAACCCAGCAAATTGGTCGAATTACCGCTAAAAGACGCCGAACAATTTGGAAACGAGTCGCGTTCCAAGCCCGGTAGTACAATAAGCATGATCTATATTCTCATTTCGTCGATCAATTCCTCATTCGGGCGCCTATTGTGTTATAAAAAGAAACGAGTGTCGTTTTAGGCTGAATGCTGCCAGGAAAACCGGGATAAAAACGAAACAAAACGAGCCATAGGGTTATTATCGCCACGAGACTGCGAAATAAGAGGCAGTGATAAAGGGTTGGATTTATGAACATGCTCCGCATAGACGACGAGGAGAAATGGCTCTTTTCTAAGGAAAAAAATGTACAAACCGTTGTTCGGGACACGGGAATAAAGCATGTGAAAATTGCTCGGATATCCCTTCATACAGTGAAGTGAATGGCTGATTGTTTTTTTAGGGTTGACGCAAAGGAATGGGACGCAGCTGCTCCTAAAATTAACTGTTAGAATTGCTCGGGGTTATTTTGTATGAAAAAATAACATATTCCTGTGTTGAGCCAGTTGTTCTTGTGTTCTGAGAAAGGGATAGTTGGTGCGAAGGTTTTATTTATTTTTCTACTTGCTCTGAACATTTCGCATATAATCAAAAGTTTTGAAAGGTTGAAAGGGACCTCTGTAAAGTCGGGAAAATTATTAATATATAAACAGTATTAGACAAATTATGTTCGTAAAGCCTGTCTGTACCACTCCGTACGCACAAAAATTCAGAACTACTGTACCAAATTGGATAATTATTTTATTTTGTTCTTTATTTTAAGGAAAATAATTATTTTTTTACCTTAAAACAACATGGTAATCGTTACAGTAAGCAGCATGATAGCAATAACGCTTTTTATGACCTAAGTGCTGACTTTTACCTTGGCCAGAGGCTAAGTATTGCCATACAAAGAGACTAGGCCGCCAGTCTCTTTGGCAAATTAGCAACTGAAGAGTTTTGAAATAGTTTCGTTATACTATTTTAGTAATTTTGTATAATGAAATATTTATTACAATGAAAATTCTATACTAAGCTAGTATTACAACTCAATTTCAATACGTTATGTGCGGTCGACTGTGAAGTTAAATTATACCTAAACCAATGACAATTTTATGTACTTTAAGTCAAGCAAAAAGCAGATTACTTTTCAGCCACTCAACTCTGAATAAAACAAACAATTAGCATCGAGCTGCGCAAATAAATAATGGACCGTCCTAAGCCTGTCTGGTCTAACTTGAATAATTAATCACCAAATACCTTTTGTTTAGCTTCGTTGTCCTCTCGAAAATAATGAATATTTTTTCACAAAACCGTCAAATTATGCCCTTTGAAAATCATTCATTCCGATCCTTAATTAAAATTAATAACTTACGAAATAAAATATCTATTATTATTTAAGCTATTCAAGTTGGTATTTGTAAACTTTATGAATAGAAAATGTCTTGAACAAAGCGAATTTCGGTGTCCATTTGTTATGGGAATATAAACGATATTTACTTACATTTCCCTTTTGAATTAATTAAATTCCTATGTCGTAGTCTGTCCTTGTTTTGAAGGGCTTGGCCGATGCAAGTGACAGCTTGTAGCGACAGTGACGAATAGACAATATCTTATTTTAATTTCGTTATTTGATGAATTACAAAGTGGAAGAACGACGTGGAAACTTTTAAACAGTTCGCATTTTACAAATAATGATTTTCCGAGCTCATTCAAACAAAGAATCATTTTAAAAGGTAATTTAATTCAAAGTAGGCTGATCAAATCAGCACTTTTTTGTTGGTATTTTACTTAAAACAGACCCACAAGGCACCCACCCGTCAAAATGAAATAATGAACAAGTTCAGGTCTCCCTTTTATGTATTTTTGGATATCTCTAACGTCACCGCAAGATAGCACTCGTCAGCAACTGATATTAAGGGCTGATTTTTCAATAGTCTGATAACTTTTATCTGAGAAATAAAAATGGCTGTTTGACGGCTTATCCATAGAAAATATGACGCTATTTTTGATTATTGAAAAATCAGCCCTAAGATACATAAATAAACCAAAAAAGGAATTAAATGAAGGATAATGTCGAGACAATGATTGTATTTATACATCCGTACACTTTCTACAAGAATAAAAAAATATCTTCATTTTGTAAGTCTGTAGTGACCTACTGTGTACCACCTCCTTCCAATTCATCAAAGTCAAAGTCAAAGTCAAATCATTTATTTCAATTAGGCCATCAAGGAGGCACTTTTAAACGTCGATTATTAAAATTATAGGAATTGGGATAGGATGGGAATGATTCTACACCCATTCGCAAAGGCAGGTTGTATGAAGAAGAATGGGCAAGAAACTCCATACTTACTCTTTTTAAAAATGTTTTACAATATTTTTATAACATAATTTGCGATATATAATGTGAAAACAATGTACCCTGAAAATCCAAACCAAATATTATTAAAACAAAAAAATAATAAAATATAAATAAAAAAAATGTAAATAAAAAGGTACATCGGTGTTCACATTTTCACAAAATATTGCAATTACAGCTATTATACAAATTAAATATTAACAGTGTGTGAGCATTTAAATTGCAACCAGTTTGATTCTGTTTAAGCCCTACATTGTACTATGGAGCAGGACCAGCATGTTTCCAAGCATTTTTATCTTGAATATAATCTTCTAATTTATAATATGCTTGTTTACTAAGTGTACTTTTTATGCAACTTTTAAATTTTCTTTCATTTAGTTTTATAATCTCACTAGGTATTTTGTTGTAACATTTAACACAGAACCCCATAAAAGATTTTTGGACTTTAGACAATCTAAAATATGGCTGATATATTTTATCTTTATTTCTAGTATTAAAATTATGTCTATCACTTATTTTATTAAATAGATGAAGATTTTTCCTAACATACATTATATTTTCATAAATAAATTGGCAAGGCACTGTCATTATATTAATTTTTTTAAATAGTTCCCTAAGAGATTCGCGACGACGTAGATTGTAAATTGCTCTGACGGCTCTCTTTTGCAAAATAAAAATAGATTCAATGTCAGCTGCCCGGCCCCACAGTAGAATGCCGTAAGACATTATGCTGTGAAAGTAACTGAAGTAAACCAAACGCGCAGTTTCGACGTCTGTTAACTGTCCTATCTTTCTAACAGCATAAGCGGCTGAACTTAGCCGCCCCGCTAGAGATGCTATATGGGGGCCCCATTGCAATTTATCGTCTAACGTGATTCCTAGGAAAACTGTCTTATTAATAAATTCCAATTTATCTCCGTTCAATAAAATGTCGCATTCCCTACTTCTAACATTTGGTAACGTGAATCTAATACATTTTGTCTTCTTTTCATTAAGAACTAAATTATTAACAGTAAACCAATTTTGAACTTTATGAATGCAGTCATTAACAGTGTCTAGATTTTGTGCACGTCTGTCAATTTTAAAAATTAACGATGTATCATCAGCAAATAACACCATCTGTGGTTGATTGTTTAGTAAATGGGGTAAATCATTAATATAGACTAAGAAAAGGAATGGACCCAAAATAGAACCTTGAGGCACACCCATAGTCATTTCGGCCCCCAAAGAGTTTACACCGTTTATCTGAACTTTAAGCTGTCTATCTCTAAGGTATGAATTTACTAAATCAAGAGCTTTATTTTTGATTCCATAATGTTCCAGTTTCAGCAAAAGCGTTTCGTGGTTTACGCAATCAAATGCCTTTGAGAGGTCGCAAAAGATTCCTATGGCATCTTGCGCTTCCTCCCAGGAGTTAAAAATGTTTTTCAATAGGGTAACACCGGCGTCAGTTGTACAACGACCTTTGGTGAAGCCTAACTGTTGATCATGAAAGATGGAATTTCTATTGAAGTGACATAGCATTTGTGCAAGCATTAACTTTTCAAACACTTTGCTGAAAACTGGCAAAATTGACACCGGCCTATAATTGTTAGGTTCCTTACAATCACCCGATTTGAAAAGTGGAGCTACCTTACTATGCTTCATGAGATCCGGAAACACTCCTTGGTCTACACTGGTATTAAATAAAAAAGCTAAATATGGCGCAACGGTTTCTATAATAGATTTACAGGCTTTTACAGACATTCCCCAGAGATCTTCTGTTGATTTAATTTTAAGATCTTTGAATGCTTTAATCACAGCTTGGGCGTTCGTGTGCTGAAACCTAAACTCTGTTGGGCACGCCTTTACATTCTTTCTTAGTAAGGCAGCAGCGAGTGCGGGTGACGAATTTAAAGACTCAGTCGTCTTAATAGGTATGTTCGAAAAAAACTTTTCAAATTCCTGAGCTACTTCTGTATCTGTGCTTATAGGGCCATTTGCAGTATCTAAATTGAATTCGTTATTGCGCTGTTTATTCCTACCTGTCTCATTATTTATAATTTTCCAGGTTGTTTTAATTTTATCATCAGCAGATTTAATTTTACCACTAATAAAAAGAGTCTTAGCTGTTTTACATACACGTTTAAAAGTTTTTGAATATTTGGCTACATACTGATGAAAGCTAATATTATTCATATTATGACTCTTAAGACCATAAAGTTCAAAGAGTTTATCTCTACTTTTGCGAATACCTGGTGTTGCCCAATCGCTAAATAAGAACTTTGTGCAGGTAGTTTTAGTTTTTAGAGGAAAAGTACGATTATATTCTGTGTTTAAAATTCCAAAAAACTCGGCGTAGAACTCATTTGGGTCACTTAAATTATTAAAGCTATGATCACATAATTTACTTGCTACATTATTATTCATTTTTTCTAAATTTTTATCTGTGATTGGCCTATACCTTATTTGAATTTTTTGAATAGGTGTGTAGGCGCAAAACGTTATTGTTTGGCCACTGTGATCAGATGGCAGTTTATTAACAATTTCCTTACGTAAATAATCACAGTTAGAAAATACATTATCTAAGCAAGTGGCAGAAGAAGCTGTCACTCTGGTTGGTTCGATAAAAACATGTGACAAATTAAAAGATTTAAAAAGACTCAACAATCTGATACTACTGGAGTTATTTTCTAATAAATTAATATTAAAATCACCACAGATGATGATAGATTTACTACTAGTACAAGTTTTATTTAAAACTTCTTCCATTATAGCATCAAACATAGGTAGATTCTGATAATTTGGGGGTCTGTAGACACATACTATAACATGCTTATCGAGCTCAACACAGGACAATTCAATGGTATGTTCAACTGACAGTTCAACAATGTCATTTCTAGTTTTAGATTTAACCGATTTCTTAATTAGAATTAACGATCCGCCATGTATCATACATTTGCGACTGAAATGGCTAACTACACAATAATTATCATAACAAATGGACTTAACATGATGATCTTTTAACCAATGCTCTGTAAGGCAAACAATATCAAACTTGGTTGTTTCCAAAAACATTTCTATTTCTAGTAATTTAGAAGAGCACCCTTGAATATTCTGATTAAACAATTTTAAAGTGTGTTGCTCTCCACTTGCTATTTTATACTTAACTAATTTGCTAGAAGAAACCATCTTTTGTTAGACTCGCGCCTGACGGTAAGCAATAATGTGGTTGACGGTAAAGCACGTTTGCCTCGAAGTAATCTATTTACGCTTTCTTTAAAAATTTGCCAAATATTTTACCTCTCACGTCTTGTAAAACACTTTCCAACCATATAAAACAATTACCCATAAATTAAACCCATTCCCCATACCTTTAAAACTATCCCACCCCTTATAAACGGTCCCAACCGACGTCCCATACAAAACACGCTTCAACGCGCATAAACATTATTCTATAGCACATTACAGACTGTTATCTTTCCCCTTTTGTTCCAAGATGGACACACAAGCATTTAAATTAAATTATTTAATTGAATCCCCTAATTGTGGCCGCATAGTTTTGTTTTGTTTGAGAATAAAGGGGAGATTTAGGGATTCTTTGAGTTGTTTTTTTAAATAGGGTGTTATTTTCACAATTGTTAGTCTGAGACTCACTCGTTTTAAATGTTTTCGGTCACATTCTGATTAAAATAATCATTCAAACCGTTTTCCGAAGATTAAAATAATGTTTTTTTGGGGTGATGGTCAAATGAGTCTAGAGTCATTATAAAAAATACCGATTGTCCTTTGCGCATGGCTGCAGTTTAGACAGTTTCGCGACCCTTACAGAATCTCAACAAAAATTTGCCATAGACGCGGGATACTCAGGAACAGCATGGACACGATCAGAGACATCAGGCCCAGGATAGACATCAGGAATGCGAAGACAGACTCGAAACTCCGAAATACTACTGAGTTTGTAATAGCACTTTTTCGGTAAACTGGGGATTCAATCTGAGGGCCTATGTACACCATGCTTTTATCATACAGAGCAGTTTGATAAAAGTCGTATGTATCTCCTCAAACCACGTTTTTATCGCTACACACGCGCCTATGTATCGATTCAAACGTGTATTTTAATTTAAACGCGTGCCAAACGGTGTGTTTAAAAAACGTGGTGTGCATAGGCCCTATAACCCTATATACGTTCTGCAAGCAGTACCCTTAGAACGAGTTTTCAGTATTTGAGACGTAAAGTAAATTGGAACTTTGACAATTTCAAATTGACTATTTTCAAGGGAAAAATTAGTTCCTTCTTCGCACACCAGAGAGGCTGTTCCATTTTTTCAGACAAGAAACGCTGTAAAAACTGCGAAGTAAAATAGTGAAAACTTGTGCTAAGGGTACAGAACAAATAGCCCACTGTAACTTGGGACTTGAACACAATTTGTTGTGTGGGTGTATATATAACAGCTATTTTGGTTCACCTTTTATTAACCTTTCGAGGATAATAAGTATATATTGTGTTTACATGGCCGATTGTTTTTCTTTGAATTATTAACTGGAAAATTCCCCCAAGCGAATAATATATGGTCGCGGGACTCACGAGCTACCGTGACCCCGAAACGTAAAAGACACCGTGGAATTTTAGTCAGTACGAGTCTGACAGTCCCTCCTGCTCTACCCTGGTGGGAGGACATTTTATGATTTTGCACGCTAAAAAAAGCGAATAACATATTAAGGCGCTTCCTTGCCGGGACCATTCGCGTGTAATGCAACATCAAAGTGCGCATTGTGATGCTCGATTGTCTTCCGTCACTGATGAAATGTTCGAATCTGTAACGTTACATTATGGGTACATGCTCGCGGTGAAGAAGCGCCTTTAGGCTACTAATAATACAGACTATTATCCTCTGAGCATTAAATCGAGATTTATTCAGCCGTTCTGATATAATTGAGTGACAGATATCCATGCATTCAAATTTTCAAACTTACTGATTATTCAATATAAACGGCTCTCAGTACTGCCTACACCTCTTATGAAAACATATTTGCCGTGTATTATGTATTGTTGTCAAAAATGGCGCATTTTTCCACGCGTGAATTATCTCTTTTCTTCCTTCTACGTGTAAAATACATATTTGAGATTTATGAGTTGACTGTTTTTTTGTTCGAGCTTTTGGATCATACAGTTCAGCTGTGCGTGCAGAGGTTCTTGGGATCAATTCCCTGGTTTTTAAAAGTGTTATTGGGTTATTCTTTTATTTCTACCTTAGCTGCGATGTCCGTCTTCAGCCTCAGTGACTACTCTAACCCATCAATGTCCCGGTCTATCGTATGCGACCCACCCAATTCCACTTTAAAGTCGATGACGCGGACTAGTTAGACTCCTTTTTGAGAGACAAGTTGGAAAAAGTAATCATTAAAAACGATTGGAAGGGTATGGCGGAAGCCTTTGTCATGTAGTGAGACAGATCAAGTTAAATACAAAAATTACAGCTCATTGCTAGAAGAGAAAGAGAGTTCATTCGTTTACTATAAGTTTAATAAAAGTAGACAAGCCGTAAGTGGCATAAAAATATGAATATATGATAATTATGAAGTAAGGTTATAAGGTGAGACAGACAATTGGTGATAGTCTTAAAAGTCTTTCAAAAAGTAACCTATGCATGCAGTAATACGAAATGGTGCAAATAGATTACCACAAAGGTAGACAAGACGTAGTAGTGACACATCATTACGTGATATTGCGTGCATAGCTAACATCTTAAAATACTTTTAAGAGTCTAGCACACAGATATTCTTCCTCACCAAATAGGTTTACTTTACTAAACGGTTAGTAGCTCGCGGTCTGTTATTTTTTTAAGTATATCTCCATAACAAAAAGGCATGAATTTGTAAATGTTAAACACTTACCATCGTACCACAAAAAATTTTAAACGTCTGTTGAACAATTGTCAAAAAAATGTCACATTATGACGTTGAGTATTTTTTTACGTGATAAAATCATCAAATGAGTTCTCCAACCCCGGGCAGGGCGGGAGGGACTGTCAGATTTGTACTGACTAAAATTCACGGTGTCCTTCAATAGCCCTTTATGTTCCGGGGTCACGGTGATAGAAATAAGTCCCGCGACCAAAGGTAACCCTTGCTTATCCTTTTAAGAGATACAGGCGTAGTATTAAGAGCGTCGTCATTTGTCGTCCGACACTCCCGTTGATGGCGACCATCATCGGTTATATCGGTCAATTGGGAGATATGATCCACCATACGTTAGCCATAACAGATGCGTTGCTAAATTGACGTTATAATGGGCTTAAACTGAACGGTTTATTGCTGTTGGTTATGCAGAATACATGTAAGTTATTGTAACGTCTATGCTATGGCAAATGGAGAGTTGTGGTGACTTCGCAATAACAAGGAGTGGGTTCAAATACAGTGAGGTACTTTTATCATTATTTACAACATGAATTTCTTTTTTTTTATCTGTGTCATGAGAATATTCGCCTTTTAAAAAAACCTTTGCCGCCCAAGCTAGGAATTTCTCCTGTAGTGGGTTTATAAAGATTAACATTCGCCATACACATTATACAAACACCCAGATCCAGAACAACTATTTGCAGATCATAAATATAATAATTATGTTCCATGCAGGCATCGAACCCACGACACGCTGCGCAGCAGGCGATCGGTCACTTATAAGTCTGGATGGATGGATTTATGTTTCTTATTCAATCACGTCGGAAAGACTGAACAGATCATAATGTTGTGCTCACATAAAGGTTATTATAGACTGGAATAACACTAAAGATACACTTAGCCTGATATTGCTTTCACGTGCGATAATTTTCGATTTACACGCGGCTGAAGCAGCTGGTTACAGTTGGTTAAATTTATTCCTTTACTATTGATATAAAGGTCTAAACGAAGGTGAACTAAAACCTAGAACACTTTGATACCGTGAAGTGAACAACGAGTGACATATGACCTAGGTAACTGATGGGTTGGGGTCGTCACGGATAGAAGGCGGTCTGAATCCTAGTAGTAAGACCATAATATACTACTAAGTTAACTTTAAATTTAAGTGAAAAGAATGAAAACTGTGTAGCAACAAAAAAGAAATCCTAAACCTAATTATAATGCCACAAAACCAAACACAACCACAAATTGTTTCTAAACTTGAATACGAAATTCTTTGTTTTCAATAAAACTTCTACAAATTTAACTTCAAAGAGAACTAAGTGTTTCAAGAGTGAGTCACGGTTACCTTCTATTAAAGCTTATAATGAAAAGAGACATCATCGCTAAGACAATTACGAAACACAACCTCTTTTGTACTTAAAACCACTACTTTCTTACTTCAATTTCAAAGAGAAGTATTTCAAAAGACTCCTAAAAGCTTAGTTTGTTGAAATCAAATAAATTATAAGAGCACTATGTTACCGAGATACAATATGAGCGAATTTCTTTGAAGTACTCATCCACTTATTATTTACGTTTGAAAATTAAGATCTGGGTACTTATCTTTGAAACAATGTTATTCACTTTTGTGGGATTCAAAGAGCGTTCAATGTCTATGCCCACTCAAATTAAGAGGGCTTAGAAACGATCCCTTAGGAAAATACATACCTTGTTCAAGGGAAGAAACAAGATGATAAATGTAAAACATACTTATAACATCAAACTGCGGGTTATACATTGTTACAGCCTGCCTCTTCAGTTACGACCAACTTTTACGACAAACCATTATTCATAAAGTCAACGAGTAAAAAATAATTCCAACTCATAAACAAAAGAGGCCATTGTTAATACTCCAAAAGAATACCGCGACTGGAGCACAACAGAACAGGCAGATTACAAAATTATTTAACCGCGAACATTTCAGAGATTTTAACAGCGACTCAACACGTTTCCCTTCCGCTAAACTGAGCCAGTATATTAACCAAATTCCACACCATAAAATACATTGTTTCAACAGCTCAACAGGTAAAAATAATTGCTGGGAAGTTTCTCCGACGACAAGAAATATGGCCGTTAAAACCGTTTCGCCTGATATTCCACATTTTTCTTCAGTCGGCACTTGGTACCTCGAGATTCGCATATTTTCTCGCGGAGTTTTTACATTAGATATAATAAATCTGTTTTGTGAAATGAAGTTTTGAGCCCAGTGTACAGTGCGGACGAGGGTAATGCGACTTTGATGCGATATAAACAAGTTTTTTAAAGCTTGACTTAGCTTGAAAATTAAAGAATAAGTTGGGGCACGTTTTAAATAAGATAAAGTGGTTTATGATTATGTTTTGTTTGAAGAACTTTTGAATATCAATAGGTTCTTTGACTTTGAATAATGTCAATATGAAACAAACTATGTATAATAATATGAAATAAACAAAACTATAGCAAACAGTACTAAAAATAAATTCAACTTTACTCGCACATCGTCCAAAGCAAAACCCAGTACAACCTTCAAGAAATAACTCCGTACATAAGCAATATTTTCCCATCGCTTCCAAATCATTTGACATCCACATCGAAGTTGGCACTGTCCCCAACATTTCCCCCTGCCACCGCTCCCACATCGCATCGCAAACTCTTTGGATGCGTCTCCTTCCTTACTTACATGCATTTACATGACACGAGGATCGTCTGACAGTTCTGGGAAGACAAATCGTGTACATCTCGTATATGTTCCCAGGAACTGTGTAAGGGAATTCATTGCAGTGACTTACGTACATAAGCGGACTTATGTACGTAAGCGTTAGCTTAAAAGTCCGTTTAGAATCTTTATAGCTGGATTTAATATGTGAAGGAGTTTATGCGTAAAAGTGATGGATGGAGTAGATTACTGTGAGCTCGAGTGTGTGAGTTTTCTGATTTATCTAGTAAGGACGACATTTTGTGAATGCCATCGATGTATTAACGTCTTAAGTGCTAGCATTTTTATGTTTTTACAACTTTATCTCTTGTAAAAGTGATTGACTAGCAAATTGACTGTCTCGTTCGTCTATGTTCGGACTCTACTACTGATTAGGTCTTGGGTTCGATGATCAGTTCAGGCAAAGAGATTTTAGGTTTTTCCATTAGGATTTCACAGTACCATTCACGGAGTTTGGATTGTGCCCGGTTTAATAAAAGGCTTGGCTAGCCTAGTACAAGGAACTTTAACATTACTGGTGCAATGTCGGTGTGGTATTTAGATACATCAGAATTACTTTTCGGGGATTACTGGCGTAATAATGTCATCATTTACGTAATTATTCAAATCGTAATTATTAACTGACATCCCAAATTACTTGGACTCCTGTCGACACCATAAAATAAATACTCTGGAGGAGAGAAGACAGATAAATGATTTAATGCTATTGTATGACATATTGAATAATAGGTTTGACTGTCCACCGTTGCTCAGCAAAATCCACTTTAACGTACCGCCCAGACGTACTAGACACACCACTCTTCTAGCTGTTCCTTCAGCTTCCACGAATTATCTGAAGATGTCACCTTTCTTGCGTCTTCCCGCATTATATAACGACAAGTTCCCAACAATAGATCTCTTCAATATTAGTAAGAACCGTCTCAAAAAAGAAATCATCTCTATTTTAGGTCAGACGTGAGTCGCTCTGTTACGCCTGTAGTGCAAGGAGTTCCTCATATACACACACACACATCATCACACTCGTTCACAGTCACCCACACCGTACAGATACACACAAGCTCACACTATACACATTATAAAATGTCACTCTCTGCTATGTTTTTTTTTAATTATTTTATCTGTAACATGCTATTGTTATTATGAGAGGTTTTTAGATTAAATAAAGTACACTCTATTGTATATGAGGTTTTAGTCCATGTTATGTGTATCGTGTTTTTTATGTTAGTTACCTACTGTTAGTTAGTAATTAATACTGAATGTAAAATTATACTTGAATTTGTTTTAATTGGATCGATTCACTTTTCAATTTTATCTGACATTAAGGATTCTATCTCGATCTTGACTTTTATTTTTTTACTTTATTTAAGATCGTTAATGTCTTACCATGTAAGACGTAACCATTTCTGAGTAAATATACCAATATTCTCTTGAAATAACCGAGACACAGCTTTTCATGTTGAAAAATATTGACTTTCAAAAACCAACCGTGCAATAGCACACTTAATTTATTTTCGACTCTATTAACATAGGGTTCCTTTATGAATTTTCAGCTCTTTTTAATAAAACGTCTATGTCAATAATAATTAAATTATTTTGACTAGTACAAACAGTAAACGCTTGGTAAAATATTTAGCATATTTCATTAAAAAAAAAACTGGTATATAGGTAGGAATATCTTTTAGAATATTCGATCATTATTTTACCGCGTATATAAACCTGTTTTAACAAATAGTACGGTGAGTTATTCCGTATTATATACATTTCAATATAATATTTTTAACGATGTGATGAATACTGGTAACACTTAGAATATCATAATTGTCGTAGTAACAGTTGACCTAGTTATATCCTGGCGAATATGATATCGACGTAGTAACAGTTGATCTAGTTATATCCTGGCTTTGGGTTCTTTTGAAATTAGAAATTGGGGGATGATGAGATTACCGATATAGTAACTGTTACAAGAATATTAACATAACTGGCGAAAGAGGGTGTCCTTGAGGTACACCACTAGTTTTTGTTTCTCATCACCAGGCTAAGAAGATTACTGCCTAACCCATTGGAGACCAGAGTAATGTTTATGCTGCATCGTCAGAACAAGAATAGGCACTTATATACCGGTCATAAAATTCTGGTGATCTGTGACAATTTTATGATACAATTGCATTATAAATTTAACGACCATCGCCGATCGAGTTATCCTCTAGTCGAATTTTATGATTCGCTTCGATAAGTACGCGTTTGTGTGTATTTTTTTTTTTTTTCGCGTAATACAGCGTCGCATTTTTATTGACGAGAAATAATATCAGTTTGGAATAGTCTGAGTGCTAACGCTTTTGCTCATGCTGAAATGAAACGAGCTTTCAATGGCATCGGTAACTCAGCTCTTTTCAATTTCAGAATATTGATTCGAAGTTTTTCTTTCATCGTAAGTCATAGTTTGAAAACGATATTAAACGGTACTGGTCAGGTGTAAGGCGATTCTCATACTATTCCGCTTGTCCGCGCGGTTTTGCGGAGGCGGTAAAGCACATGTTTTTGTGGAGCACCGCGCGGAGAGATACAGGGCGCCGCTCGTCTGCGCGGTCGGGGAAATTCTTGGTTAAGTCACAAGGTAATATTTTAATTCCAACTAAGACTTACGTAATGTTTATTATTTAACTACACATAATATAAGTGGATCGCTAAATGTGTTGCTAAGCTCATAACTAGAAAACGGCTGGACCGTTTCGGCTAATTCTTTTTTTTTTGTATTTATAACCGTCAGGATCATGTTATAGAGGCAGAAATGTTTTTGTGTGTCGACATGTCCACCCGCCGAGACGGGCCGTAGTAATATTTACAAAAAAAACTACCAAATACTTACATCAACATTAATTCCAGCGAAGGGAAATATCTTTGTAGTAGGATTCTCCGTCGGAGAGTAGCGGTAGAACTCGTGGCGCCCTCTATACCACTTGACGGAATAGAGGGGCGCGTCTGTTAGCTCGTACAGACACGCTAGAGTTGTGTCGTTCCCCCTTTGAACTACAGGCGGGGATATCCGAAGATCTGTTGCGCGGAGACCTCCTGCACCTGGCGAGAAAAATATTTATAAGTAATTGTGGGTTATGCCATAACTTTGCCATTCTTTTTTTTGTTTGTATGTGGCGTGTGCTTATACATAATTATCTTTCTTTGTATTAAATTTTTGGACTACTTTTCAATTTTAATCAAGAATTTATGTTGTTTCATAAATATACTATCCAACAAAAGAATAGACGGTGACCTTATCGTGTATTTTATGCCTAAATTCCTTAATTTTACGAGAAGTGCTTAAAGAAAAAATCAGCACTATTCAATACAACATCACTACTTTGTTACTTTGCGTCTTCTATATGCCATAAAATAACGTTTTCTGCTCTTTGACTAAAAACATTATTCGAAAAATTCATCATTTTTTGAGCCTGAGAGTCTGCAATGTTCTAATTCCTATTGCCTAACTATCTTGCATATACTTCAGTTATCCATAGATTCCGATTTCAAAAACCATTACGCTAAATATCTCTGTAGACTCAGGAAATATTATTTCAGCATCCCTCATGCTCTCTCCTGTCATCACACAGGCCCACATGAATGACAGGAATTGAATGTGCGTCAATTTACCAGTTGAATGCACGTAAATTTCACGAAAAGCTTGGTTAGATGTTCTGTTTTAGATATAGAAGTTACAGTTCGTTGAAAGCAGATATGTATATGTTTTGACCAACTGGAATTCTGAAGGTAATATTATTTCGTTCACGAGGAGATCGTATTTTTTCTCTGTGATTTTCAATCACTCTTTTTTCAATAAACACGTGTTTTATGAATTTGGTTTGTAAGTTTTCATCAATTTGAAGTTTTTGAAGTGTCCCCAAAGGATGAATGTTTTTTAAATCCCAGCGTTATTGCAGACTCTCAGGGTCATTCTGCAATTTACCTTTTAGACTAACGAATTAAAAAAACATATTTTTGCACTTCGATTGACCGGACATTAAATTCTAAATTTTTTGTCTCCATAAATGCATTTATCATTGAGTTCTAAATCTCCGAAGTTGGCTTTTGCCGCCACACACGTATAATATATCATCCCTCCATTATTGTCTTATTTCATATCCTTCCCGTAAACCGTTAAACACGAGCGTTCCCAACGGACCGCTACCGCAACCTACAGGAGAATTGTTATTTTACCCACAGTGGCAGGAAAATTGATGATGCAGCATGGTATTATAAAATATGGTAAAGATTAAAACTGAAACCCTTATAAAACTTTAAGACTCATGTAGGTAGTGCTCATGCAGGAACATTTTAAAGGATTAAATGTAAATATTAACCATGCAACTCTAGCATCAGAAGAGATAAGTAATTAATGATGACAGCGTGAGAGACATTATAATTTTATCAATCATGGCAATGCTGATTGTAAAACTATGAAAATAAGCTTCCAAATAGCTTATCATGACAATTTCGACATCGTTGTACGATTACAAAGCAATTTGAAAAGTGTTATAAGATATCCTTGTGTTACAAAAAAAAAACAATATTCAAACCAGTTAGAAACTATAATTTCTGAGGATTTCTTTATTGATAGACGAAATAAATATATTACATGGAATAAAAAAATGTTAATAACATGATGAATGAAGATATCTAGAAAATACATTTTCCCAAGCTAACAATTTCAAAACCAAATGAAATTGTTAAGCAACAATCGTATAAGTACTTGAACAGCAACAAAAAAGCTAACAACAAAAGTTGATGACATTCAACAAATCAAAGACAAATGTAACAACATAAATTATGTCTTGAACTTTCCCAGGGATATCGTAATGATGATGTTTGGTCAGGTATAAAAGAAAAATAAAGGGTATCAGCTATTTGTCTTTCGTTCAAGTTTTAAGAGCTCGCCGAGAGAAAATCAATGGTGTTTGTGTTACGGAACTTACGGAGGAAGTTAGATGACCCAGCTAAGAGAAACGGGGTTCAAGAATTTTCGGAAGTTTTGAGCTCTGTTCTTCTTGTCAAGGTGTTTGAAACTGTGGGTACTTATAACCCCCATAGCTAGATTAACGGCCTTTTAAACTAGGAGTTTCAGAAGTTTTAGTACTAGATGTAGCAGATTTTTTGTCAAATTAGTTGGGTTAAAACTATATGGAGACTTTTTATGTCGATCAGTTAGGTTTTATTTTCCAGAATAAGTCACTTTAATACCAATATTATTCCGATGCTCCGTATAGAATTCCGGTTGCTCCAAAATTTTACTCGATTTTTTTAAAGCATGGGTTGCAGAATAAACACTGACTACATACCCTTTCGACAACTAAAAAAAAGACGCTAATGTTCGAAAATAGAGCTCAAGGTGGTAGACTGAACAGAAAGTATTAGGAGAACAGGATCATAAAGGTGTTAATGCCAGAACTCAATGGAGAATCTGAACTAAAAGTACTAGGAGAACATGGCCATGAAGACGCTTTTGCTGCCTGCAGTGTTAAAAAAATTACTAGGCTTGCGTAATTTCAAGGTCTTATTTATTTTAACAGCTCTCTCTACATACAAGTTTCGGAAAGAGTTTTGAGGATTTCCACTTCTCAAACTAATAAAAGTATCAACTAATCCCAATCCCAAAGAGTATTTGGGATCAGCCCAGCTCAAAAAAAAGGTAACAGTGCAAAGCTGTCCTGCATTCAATTTCGTAAAATTTTCGCTATTTCGTCCTTTCCCCACTAAGGGCACAGGTGTGTTTTCCCTTACATTTTACTACCGCACCCTTTGTGTTTCACATCACATTTTTATGATTCCACCTTTGTTGCCCATTGTCTGTTACGGTCAAAAGAGTTTTAATAATACGCGCTCTGTAGCATTTTTTTTTGAGATGTAAGCTAGGATGGGGAACATTCGAGTACCTACCAATGAGGATTGCAGATTTTTGTCATACATTCCGTGTACGGATTATCGTATGTGTGTGTTTATTTTTTGCATTTATATAAGAGATGAATTTCACATTTTAGCATGCTGTTAATCGATTTTTTCTTTTTTTTCTTATTAGTTTTTACTTTGCCCCACACTACCAATTTCTTCAGTATGTTTTTAAAAACTTTTTTATTCACAAAGAGTAACAGCCGGACTCTGAACTCTGTAGGCCATATTCGATTTAGTTTTGATTGATTGCTTAGCCACTGCGCCAATCATCCTGGCAGGTATGATTAAACACACTCACAATAATAAGTAATATTGAAAATATGGGAGCAGAACGGCAATTTTGTAGATCACAGACAATATTTTCATAGACTAAGTTGAAAGCCAGCTGTAGCACTGAGTTTTGTCAAATTATTGTGTTAAATAAAACCTCTTTTCTGATCTATTTTTCTGGAAAAAAATGATTTTTTTAATACCAAAAAAGTTTCTTTCCAACAATAAAAAATCAACATCATCAGACGTTTAGAAAGACATTAATATGTTCCGACATCATTAAGAAAGAAGCCCCAAAAGCTGTTTAAAGGTCAATTATTTATCTTTGATTCACTTTTTCCTGCTATGTTGCTATGCCGACGTAACGTAAAAGTCTTATTAGATGTCATAATCATTTCTAATAAATAGCGATCGCTTTTCGTTGAGTTTCGGGCAATCTTCCATTTCCGTCTTTTATGGTATTTCGATGGTCTTTTATGGTTTATTACTTTTTGATGGAAAATGAGGATTGAGGAATATTTGATATCGAAGATTGTTTTCAAGGGCCATTGAAACCAATAATGTAAACAGCAACAATATTTAAATCCACAAAAGAAACTAAATTCTTAAAACACACTCGTCTAGTCTTGAATATAATATTTAATTAACGTTTTGAATTTATTTAAACACTAGCTGTGCCCGCGACTTCGTTCGCGTGGATGTCGGAATCGAACAATGTATTTTTTTTTGTTCGATGCGCTTAATTCTGACCACGTTTTTCATATAAACCCTGTATTTAGAATTTTCTAAGATTTATCAAGAATATTTGACACTTCTATTCCAGGTTTATGTAGAACTATTTTTCCTAATGCCCGCTCTATGCTCTCCACTTCAATCCACTCCACTCCCCTCCGCCCCACTCCCCTCCACTCCACTCCCATCCAGCCTCCAGTCCTTCCGTCCATTCCAGTCCATTCCAGTCCATTCCAGTCCATTCCAGTCCATTCCAGTCCATTCCAGTCCATTCCAGTCCATTCCAGTCCATTCCAGTCCATTCCAGTCCATTCCAGTCCATTCCAGTCCATTCCAGTCCATTCCAGTCCATTCCAGTCCATTCCAGTCCATTCCAGTCCATTCCAGTCCATTCCAGTCCATTCCAGTCCATTCCAGTCCATTCCAGTCCATTCCAGTCCATTCCAGTCCATTCCAGTCCATTCCAGTCCATTCCAGTCCATTCCAGTCCATTCCAGTCCATTCCAGTCCATTCCAGTCCATTCCAGTCCATTCCAGTCCATTCCAGTCCATTCCAGTCCATTCCAGTCCATTCCAGTCCATTCCAGTCCATTCCAGTCCATTCCAGTCCATTCCAGTCCATTCCAGTCCATTCCAGTCCATTCCATTCCAGTCCATTCCAGTCCATTCCAGTCCATTCCAGTCCATTCCAGTCCATTCCAGTCCATTCCAGTCCATTCCAGTCCATTCCAGTCCATTCCAGTCCATTCCAGTCCATTCCAGTCCATTCCAGTCCATTCCAGTCCATTCCAGTCCATTCCAGTCCATTCCAGTCCATTCCAGTCCATTCCAGTCCATTCCAGTCCATTCCAGTCCATTCCAGTCCATTCCAGTCCATTCCAGTCCATTCCAGTCCATTCCAGTCCATTCCAGTCCATTCCAGTCCATTCCAGTCCATTCCAGTCCATTCCAGTCCATTCCAGTCCATTCCAGTCCATTCCAGTCCATTCCAGTCCATTCCAGTCCATTCCAGTCCAGTCCATTCCAGTCCATTCCAGTCCATTCCAGTCCATTCCAGTCCATTCCAGTCCATTCCAGTCCATTCCAGTCCATTCCAGTCCATTCCAGTCCATTCCAGTCCATTCCAGTCCATTCCAGTCCATTCCAGTCCATTCCAGTCCATTCCAGTCCATTCCAGTCCATTCCAGTCCATTCCAGTCCATTCCAGTCCATTCCAGTCCATTCCAGTCCATTCCAGTCCATTCCAGTCCATTCCAGTCCATTCCAGTCCATTCCAGTCCATTCCAGTCCATTCCAGTCCATTCCAGTCCATTCCAGTCCATTCCAGTCCATTCCAGTCCATTCCAGTCCATTCCAGTCCATTCCAGTCCATTCCAGTCCATTCCAGTCCATTCCAGTCCATTCCAGTCCATTCCAGTCCATTCCAGTCCATTCCAGTCCATTCCAGTCCATTCCAGTCCATTCCAGTCCATTCCAGTCCATTCCAGTCCATTCCAGTCCATTCATATTATGTGAACCGTCGATCCGTCGTTCGTCGATCGCGCGACTGACGTACGAAATCAATGTGTGAGACCAAAGTGCACCCGTAATTTTACTTTTGAAACACTTTAAATTCAAATATCTTTTGATAGACTGAACCGATTCCAATGAAACAAAAACTAAATTCCTCTCCAAGTTACGTTTAATCGTTGTGTATAAAAGTTATCCACATTAATTGCGTACATTTTATGTGATACCTGGACAAATACACAGACAAACAGATAAACAGACAAACAGACAAAAATTCTAAAAATGCTAGAAATGGGTTCTATTGGTTGTCCTTTAATACCCTGGCTATATTTTTTGAGTTTTTTTTTAATGTACAAAAATAACTTTTCTACAGTTTTATTATATTTATAGATTTGAGTTTTTTTTTAATGTACAAAAATAACTTTTCTACAGTTTTATTATATGTATAGATAGATATAGATAGAAGATATAGAATAGAAGAAGAAGAATAGATATAGATAGATAGATAGATAGAAAATGCTTTGCCAAATATAAGAGCTAAATGCTTAAGGATAGATACTTGTATTTTTTATTGACAAATCACTTTAATACGTCTCTTACTAGTCCTAGTATATCTAAAAAATATGTGTCATATCAACAAGTAATATGGGTTTTTCAGATTGTCTTACTGAGTGACACAATTTCTTAACATAAAATGAAATCGTAAAAATAAGTAAGTATAACTTTTAGTCTATTTCATTACTCGTATTCTACTATATCTGCGTTCTCATTTTCAAAAGAAAAATAGATAACACACAACTATATCGAAGATGAAAATCCTGCAAAACCAAACCACAAATTAATACCTCTGGAACTAGACACAACTTAGTTCCAAACAAAGCTTAGGAATACCAAATATTTATGTGATTTTTGACACAAATTTATGCCGTAACTAATAGTCCTTATCGGGCTAACTTTCAGGCAGATATTGCCTAAGTTATCTGCAAGTTAGCGGTTCCTAACGCAAAATAGAGTAGTAAACAAGTTTCGCGTTCGCACAAGTTCCTGACTTCAGCTACTTTGTGTTTAAGCGTGAATTCACTTGCTTTAATTTTTAACGTTGCTATCTAAGTTATAATCGTTAAGCTACGCAAAGGGTGAGTTTTAAATAGGATCCGTGTGCAGTCGGCGATGTAAATGATTTTTGTAAACATTAATGTTGATGTTTGTATGTATTTATGGATTAACATTTTCAGAGCAATGATTTTTTTAATACGTTACACAAAATAACCCTGACTGGGTTCGAACCCACGACCTACAACTTGTAAGTCGGGGCCAATACTACTGGACCAACGCAGTCACTGTTCCGTTCCTTATCTCGAAAGACTTATCCTGATCTTGAAACTTATTCTAAGATAAGTAGGTACTCACCAACAACATCAAGCCTCCCTGAGGCCGTATAGTGTGGGTAGGAAGGGGCGTTCTGTATCACCTCGCAGCTGTAGTTGCCGCTGAGGTTCGGACCCACCCGCAGTAACACTACGTGCGTCTCATTAGACCTTAACCTCTGCGGAAGAGAAAATAGAGTTAATATTCCATTTTACAGTCCAAAGAACAGACGCCAGCATGTCAACCTGCCACAATCTGCCAAATTTTACCAATTGAAAACCTTAAATTTCAACCTTATCACAATTGTGGACTTTTGTGATAAGGTTGAAAATCTATTCAAAGAATTTGACAGATCGAGGTTGGTTGATGTGCTGGCGTCTGTACATAAATAATAATAATTATAAACTCTAATCAAAATTAAATGTTCACCCAGGTCTTGTACTAACTGAATTCACGATGTCCTTCAATAGCCCTTTACATTTCGGGGTCACAGTTGTAAGTCCCGCGACACAGGCAGGATTTGACCCTCTAAGGTGCTGTCCCTGCCCCGTTATTGTGCTGACTCTGCTCTTTAACACAACGTGCCCTCGAGCCGGGCATGGTCCATGATCGAACAGCGTGTCGTCCATTACTCGCCGCCCGCGCCAAAGGGTGATCGTCCTGCGACCTTATTCAGAACTTAACACAAATCTTACAACCACCATCTTAGTTACTCACATCAATTTTAATCCCGTTCACCGGCAGCACCCGTGTTGTAGGGTTCTCCAGCGGCGAGTACCGGTAGAACTCCTGAGTGCCCTTGTACCACTTCACTGAGTAGATCCCGTAGTCGTGGAGCTCGTAAAGGCAGGCCATGGTGACGTTTCTAGAGCGTTGCACGACGCGGGGCATTATCCGGAGTTCCGTGGTACGGAGGCCTCCTGCGCCTGTGGACAAGATATTAGAAAATGTTAGAGAAAGAAGTTTAAAAAATGGAATAAATAACACCTACAATATTAAAAATATAACTGTAGGTTTCATGAAAAAAAAAACCAATTAGTCTCATTTAAAAAAAAACGTGTTTTAAAGACACTAAGTTTTCTTCAATAATGAAGCCGCTTGTGCGGCGCAGCTTGAGCGAGTCCACACTTCAAAGTTCATCTACCAGGAAATCATTAATAATTTAACTAAAATTTTAACTCTAAACAGAACGCAAATCGTAACACAAACAGCAATAAAACATTTCAACTGACTAAACAAACACAGAATGTTAAGCACAAGTCACAGCACAAGCTGAAACCAAGACCCAGAACATTTGTAAGATCTCTGAACCCGGGCCAATAACTCGGCCAGCCAAACAAGAACCTCATTTATCTAGCAAACGATTTCAGTCTGCCTAATAAATAACTGCGCAGCCAAAAAGCCGACAAACAAAACCACTTAGATCCAAAGCTATCATTAGCAGAATATCCTTATACCCAGATATGGTTCGTTACCGACTGGGATTTTTCTATTTGGTACCAAGAAATCGCAATAAAGTTGACCTTGTCCTTTAACATACAGTATAGACAATATAACTAATTAAGCTATCATTTTATAAAGAAGTGAGTACCTAAAAGTTGATTTTTTTAAAAGCACTGTCTATGTTCAGTGTCCTCACCACAATCAATAGTTACCCAGTATTGACATAGGGACTAAGTCGTGGAACTTGCAAATTACTGGAGAGATAATAATCATTAAGAATGAACTATTAATTATGTCTTAAGCTTCGGTCATTATTGTGTTTGTTTGAAATAGAATCAAGCAAGGGTGTTTCCAAAAACCTGTTGTCGTTTAAACACTACTGTTTAAATATCGGGAACTCAAACAAATTTAGGTTTAAGCACGAGAGGTATCCCGTAAGTGACATTTTAAATCTGTTGTTGTTTCTTTACAAAATCCAGACGCCCCCAAACACGACTTTTTTAAAGCGGACTCACATTTTCGGTATATATTGCTTTGCTTGTGGTGTTACAAGACGGCCCAAATTTTGAGCTGCCTACCTGTCTCTGATTAATGCTCAATGCAACTTTGTGTTTTTTGTATTAATAAATTACTTAGGATCTCACAAAATGATTCCCAACTACATGGTAGGGTCGTTAAAATTGCTGCTACCTGCTCATGCTCATTGCTCACCCAGTAACAAACTTCCCAATTTGTATTAAATTTCACAAGTCTAATGTTACAAAATATACGGTTCTAGTAATTGTATTAAGAAAATATAATAATAATTGGGGCAGCTGTTAGGCATTATTAGTCTGTTGCTGGTAATAAATATCAACCTGTTGCTTCAATTAAAATATGAAGGTTCTTTATTATCTACTGTACTTACGAAAATTCAATTTTAATCTATTAAATCATTTTCCAGAACGATACTTTAATGTTTTATTTAATTTATTCTCTTTGGTTTTAAATTTATATTTGATTAAATCCTTGTAGACATTTCAATAGACTTTCTGTGAATTTAGTGCCTTGGGAAATTATCTGAGCATTTATTTCTTATTAACCTTCAAAATGGAAATATCAGAGGGTTACAGCAATTAACATTTGCGGAGCAATTTATCAATCACTGTCAGTATTTTCAAATTCATTGGACGCAAGATTTGATCTCGAATTAAGTCAAAACGCAATTGCTTGTGAGTAATTAAATTATTTAGAATAGAAAATTGCCATGGATTGCAAAGTTTAATGTTTTTCTGCAATCAATACCACACTAATTCTAACTAATCCATAATAACGTTTTTTATTGCGTGCTCTGTTGACTGTATAATAAAGGTAAGAAAAAAATTAAGTGATAGAAAAATGAGGAAATGAGAATGAAAAGGGAGAATGTGAAATTATTACATCAGAAAAATGTCCTCCGTATTTTTCATTTCTTTTCTCTTTTAAATTCGCTTATTTTTATTATTATTAAAACTAACATAAGTACACTCTACTTTTAATAGTGACTAGGATAAGTCATTTCTAATAAAAGTTTTCCTAATTCAATTACTAAACCCGGCCCAATAGAAAGTAAACCATTCGAGAGCGAGCCTGGACTCAGTAATTTCCACTTCCGTAGCCCGTGATGCATTACGCTCCGTATTGTGGTGCATTAATTCTCAACCGAGAATAATTGGTCCCACTGATGTAGGATGAACTCCGTTTTATTCTATGTCGTGCGCAGTGGCCATTTTGAAAACGTTTCTAGAAAGCTTCGTGTTTGTTTATTGCTGTTTTACGTTTACTTTTTTAAGTGAGGGATGTAAGTACGTTTTTTTTTACGTGGGTTATATCATGAGTCTTCCCAGCCAGGGCATGGCAGGAGGGGTCAGTCAGTCCTGTACTAACACTAACTTCTTACGTTCCGCGGCCACCATTACCCGTTAGTCCCGCAACCTCGGTTGGTTTTGGTCATCTAAGGGGGGTCCCGTGCTTTTGCTGACATCTCTTTGAGGCGCACGTGGAACACGACCCGGGCATGGTCTATGAGCGGACAGCGAGTCTCCTATTACTCGCTGTACGCATGCCTGCGCTTAGGGTGGCCAGAATTCGCCCTGCGATATATTACGTTTCCATGAGCGTCTCATTGCGGCTGCGACGTGAGGTCCTGTCCTCTCCCTTAGGCGTCCCGCCTCCTCAACCGCGTAAGTAAGTCTTCTCTTTTCTTTTTTAATACATATATTGAAACTACGGACTATTTTTACAAACGTATTTTTATACAATTTCAAAAAGATCAAAACAGTTGTTAGAAAAATAATTTAAAATTTTAACTTTGCAAAGAATTACAATTTCGTGTTCAGAAAATTGCTTTTGAACTTGATTTCACAGACTTATTTTATTTTTTGTACTGTATTTTTATTTTCGTGTCATTGTGTGCTTGATTCTGCAGATAGATACAATACCAAAAATAACTTCAGAAATGTTAAAGAAAATATTTCAAGACTCTGTTACTTTCTCCTGTCAAAGTTTGAATAGAATACTCGTTGAAAATATTCGAACTAGCCAAGCATTTGATTCAGAAGCACAATGTTTTGTTACGCCAAGCGTGAGGAGAGAAATTCAACAATATTTCTTAAGATAAAAGATGAAAACTGAATACCAAAGTCAATATTTCGTAAAATAAAAATAAATTATTAAGTTTTATATTTTTGTTTTAGAAGTTTGTGTATTTATTTTCTTATTTGTTTTTATTGGTATGAGTCCTTTTTGTCCTTCATCAGGTGGCAAACTTTGTGTTGCCATCTGGCATATGCTGAGCTGAGGCCCTTTGGCATTAAATTGTTAAGTTTATTTGTTTTTATAATGTACTCTCTCTTTACAACCTTTTTTTTGTATTGTTTAGTTTTAAGTTTGTGCCAATAAACACAATTTTCTTTCTTTCTTCTTTCAGAAAACAGGCGAAGTGAATGCAACGCGTTCTGTCAATCAATAAAATGAGTACAATCGCTTTGGTTAGGACACGGTCTCACTTGTGTTGGGCGCACTGAAATTCACCCTCTATCAGAGAAAGAAGCAAATGTATACCGCTCGCTTTGGTTACGACACACACAAAACAAGCAACATTTATTATTCTTTTAAATTATTTTGTGTACTATAAATACAGGAAACTTCAAAGGTCTCCGTCAATTAAAAACGTCAAAGTTGACAACAATAGTAAAACTAATGAAAGTTTATTTTTTATAAATAAAATACGTGTACACAATGTTTCTCTTCGTTAAATTTATTGAAGGCAATCAGTGCGAGTGTTAATTAATTCCTCTCCGTCTTTGATAATAAAATTGGATTTTCTTTAGCATTTTATTTATAACTTGTGCTTTTTCAAAATTTGATTTGTCCACGTTCTGTTCGTAGTCAAATTGTTTTGACTGAGACATATAAATTTTCAATAAAGTACCCTCAGCACGAGTTTTTAGTATTCTAGACGTCAAGTAAACTGGACCTTTGTCAATTTCAAAATGACAATTTTCAAGGAAAAAATTGTTCCTTCTTCGCACACTAGAGGCGCTGTTCCAGTTTTTCATTCAAGAAACGCTGTAAATACTGGAAAGACGCTGTAAATTAAAATAGTGAAAACTCGTGCTACTACTGAACTTTATTCTATGAAGTATAATTATATTAGGTACATGCTTTTACTACTTATATTGCATTATACAATGCTATCGTAAACATTATGTTTTCATAAGACATACAAAGGCTGAAACGAATTAAGAGCTTTCGTTTCAAAAATGGCAGCGCGCTGGTAGATCTTTTTTCGACCACTTCATTCGTATCATTATTTTTTAAACAAACACAGCAGTATGTCGACAGATTTAAATAACATTTCGTACTCTAGTTTCAACGAGACTCAACAAGAGTAATCCCTACAGACTAAGGTATGAATGAACAACATTTCTCTGCAAAAAGGTTAGTAGAGCCTTAACAGGAACAAAACGCAACTGATTCATTTTGTAAAAATAATCCTATATGCATCACTTAGTGCAAGCGAATCTGCATTTTAAAGGTATGCAGTTTGTATTTGATTAATGACGTTAAGGTTGAAAGTCAATTGTACATTAAAAAACGACAAGGTCTATCTTTATACAATGTTGGGTGATTGATTCTTTCGATGCTGATGATGAGGAGAGCTGACACCCATGTTACTAAGAGAGTGATGGGCATGAATATTGATAAAAGTAGAGGAAGAGGAAGGAAGAAAAGACGGATGGATTGTGTAAGAAATGATATGAAAGAAAAAGGAGCAAATAATACTGTGACGTCTTATAGGGGAGAATGGAAGAAGAAAACGTGTTGCGCCGGTCAAAAGTAAAATGGGATAAGGGGAGGATCATGATGATTATGACATTGATGGCTGCGCTCTTATAATATAATGATAATATTTCGTAATAGGATTACTTACAAAATACTATGTTAAAGGTAAGTTAGCTAGTTTTTTTTTTAATTTTGGTATGTTTCTTTAATTTAACGGCAAATTCAGAAAGGCAGTACAATTCGTCCATCTCGGTTCAACCAAACTTTTACTCCGGTACCTTGCTAACTTAGGTAAGCAAAACGAATACAAAATTTTCTAAAGAGACCTGTGTAAATAAGGGTTTACGCTCAGTACGGTTACTTAGTTAACTTTTCAACAGAAAATCTTGAAGCTCAATTCAGGAAATACTCAAAATGTGAAAAAAAGAGAGCGCTCTCGAATGTCCCATACGAGTTTGTTACTAGGGTAGCTCCTAGATAATTCTATTAACCTAGTACCCTTATCTTTTGAAAAGCGAATTTAGCTTCGAGTCCAATGCATCACAATGAGGCTCTTTCTTTGTTTTTGGTAGATATCATAACACGGCTGTGCCCCCAAAGGATTACCAGAAACAATGAATACAGAACGCGAATTCTTTTTTTTTTTGCCGCGACGGAAAAGGTTGTAGCATTTATTTAATTTTGTCAGTGATATTTATACGGAATGTATTTTTTAGCGTTCATAGACAAGGTTGAATTGGCTTCAGATACGCAAGTGATGTGTTTTGTTTTTTTTTGCGTTTCTCTCTGAAAAAAGGTTACGTACAAAAGTAAAATTAGATGAATATTTTTCTGTCAATGCTTTTTGTTTCACTTTTTTTTACTCTCTTAACAAGGAAATTTATATGCCGGAAAATATTTTCCTTACTTCGTTCGTTGTGATTGTGAAATTAGGATATATTATTACTGTAATAACAGTTGAAGAGAATACATACGGCAATATAAACATACATATTTTTTCAGTCAGCGGTCAATCACTTTACCCCCTTTTAAACAAACCCAAAACATTCGAAAGGAACGTGCGATTTCACCCAAAAATGTATAAGTCACAACATAATTTTTTACTCCTAAATATGTATCCTAATAAATCGACTACTAAGCGCCTCGAACTCACTCTAATATCGTGCAATAACCGTAAGTCTATACGAATATAGCTCGGTTAGACTTATTCGTTCAAATATAGATTGTTTAGTCTTATTTGTGTAGAGAACGCACCTGCTGCCGTGCGAGTAGCAATAATTCTCGATGTCTTTACATTCTGTTTTCCTCTTAGGGCACGGACTGCAGTAGGGGATCCGCGACAGCGATTTGTCTGAGCGATTTATTGAATCTACGTGTCTGAAGACTAAATAATATTTATGATACGTCTCTATTAATTTAAGGAAATGTTTTTATTTTGGCGTTAGATTTAGGGACGATGTTCTCTGATCTTTCCGACTCTATTAATCTGTGGGATTGGGTTAGTTAGAGGAGATAATTACACGCTTAATTTGAATTAGTTAAGTCACGTTTATTTATTAGTTTGGCCTATTTTAAAAACGAGGTTTTTTCTGGGACTCAGAAAGCTCGTGGTTACAAATATTATATGGGAAGGGACTCCTAAAACTAGTCACAGTTTAAGTCAAATATTAATTTTTTTTAGACCTCTTAATAGCAAATCTCAACAGACTGTCATATCTAAAAACTTTCACGTTTCTAACTGCAATATTTAACAAAAAATATAAAAGTTAAAACCCTAGAAATATTAGTCAGAGGTCATTCCCCGCTATCTCTTATGCCCGAATAACCACCCTTTCGAAGGATAAATACAGTCGTAACTTGTTTGAAGTGTAATTTAATCGAACACATAGTTTTATTGGTTTCGTTCCCCTTGAAATATTCTCGTCTTATTTTTGTTTATCCATTTTGTTTTTCGCTTCAAACTTAAGGAGTAAATCATGAGTGTAATAAGTTTATATTTGCTCAGCAAAATACCGAAGTTTCAACTTTGCTTTTTGGCTTTATAAACTAAGTATATTATGCTGATGTGTTTTCTTAAAATAAATATGTTGATGTAGAATTATGAAGTTAGTTTGCTAAAACTAAATTATTTTGTTTTTAAAATAGAAGCTTGTTTTTATAGAAGTTTTAAGATAAATATCTGCCTCAAAACAAAACACAGTGCTATGTTGCGTGTTTGCATCATATTCGCATTGGTTAAAATATGGACTCAACTCATACACGTTCCCTTGAAATACGCCAAATGTTTCATGCTATCCCCTGCGATAAGAACAAAAATCGTCAATGATGTCTGTCAACTATGGCAATACATTTTATTAATGCAATTTGATGTAAGCATAGACATTAGCGCGGCGTCAAAATGACTTCAGTCGTGATTGTATTTATCTGACTGCATTTTAATTTTGACTATTTTTGACGTTAACTAAACGGTGTTTTCCTTGACGGACTTGACAGTATCTAAGTTCACAATTCAATTTAGCAAAAAAATACGTTATAGTTTTTAATCATATTAATTACCGTTATTATCTTCTTACTGTTAGTGATATTTTAAAATGTTTAATTTTTATCTAAGGTACAATATGGCATTCTCTGAAATTTGTTCACACCGTAGTCGCACATTATAACATACATATTTATGTAAGAAAAACACAGTTTATTTTAATCCACCGTATGCCTAATTCTTATCCGATTTTCTTTCACCAACAACCAAGAAAATTACCAGAAAAATACCAGTCCATTAATTCACTCAAATTGAATTCAGGAATTACTTTGCTTGCTCACTCCATACAATTTGGGGGCTAAGGTAAATGTTGACGAGATAACTTTATGTACAAAGTAAGCACGCGTGTGTAAATTTGTACGAAAAAAGTTGCTACATAATTAATGTACCAGTAATGTGTTCGTTTGCGAAATCGAATGTCGGAATATACGGGGGGAAAGTTGCCGCGTTCACGTTACGAAGTTATAATGATCTTTTAGTGATCGATCTATTAGAGCCAAATATACAGGGTGAATTTTTCAACTGTGCGTGGATGGCGCTATTTTCGAAACTACGAGGAATATCTAAAAATGCTGAAAGGACTGTCGAGACCGATTTTGACGAAAACTGAAACTGCATCATTGGATTTTAGAAAAACCAATAAGCCTGGCCTGGATACCCGCTGGATTTAGAAAAAAACACAGCCTATTTTTTAACGCTATTCGATAGTGTGGCTTATAAGGATCAACTCTGGGAAGTAATGATATAATTATGGCTATTTGATAAAAAAGTAAAAAATATTAGCTAATGTTCAAATACAGTCTCTTGAAATACGATAGAACCGTAATTATTATATTGTTTTTTTCTACATAAAAAAGAAATCGTTAGCAATTACTGAGAGTTAAAAGAGACTTAGTAACCAAATATATTTTTAAAGAGAAAAAAAAATGAAAAAAGGTAGGTACATTGTAGTTTTTTATTTCGAAATTTGAAAAAAGATCTTAATACGTTCACATTAGATATTTTTCCCAGTATTAAAAAACATAATATTTTCTCCTCAATTTATACTAATACACAACAGAGGAAAAAAAACAGTAAAAAGGAGATTACAAAAATAGCAACTGTTTACTAATTGAACGTGTCCTATAAATACTACCCACGTCCAAAATGTCTGTCTGTCCCGTAGACAAGGACTTTTTTGTTCAGCCACACGTAAATAACTTTGCGGTAATCATTAAGAGGTAACGACTCATTTAAATTTAATCTCGCTTTGGGGGGAACATGTGGGGAATAGCCACGTAATTACCTACTCGGAATATACTTGACTTTAACGTTTTATCTTAATTAAATTGAGCATTTCTTTCCCACTTTATGTGAGTGGTTTATTTGCATTTAAGAAAGAAAAAAACGGCTTAGGTTAGGTTTTTTTAATCTTTGCCCATCACTATGAATCATTCACCGGCCTGTTGGTATAGTGGTTAGTAACCCTGACTGCTACGCCGGGGGTCGTAGGTTCGATTCCCACCCAGGACAAAAGTTTGTGTGATGGGCATGATCATTTATTTTGTTCTGTGTCTAGGTGTAATTTATCTATAATATATAGTATTTAGAAATATACAGGGTTACTGGTTAAGTCGACCTATTCCCTTTGTGGGGTTAAAGTAGACATCATTTTTGACTGATTTTACTATGGGAACCCCTACCCTAATCCTTACCGTTTTTGAGTTATTAGACTTTTGATTTTTTTCAAAAATATTCCACCTCTGCGTCATAAACTGGTTATTGTAAGAATTTTACGACCTTTAGGACGCTAAAGTGATACTTTTTCGATAGCTTACGAACGACTCATTCTATTAAACAGTACATTTGATAAATTACTCAAGCCTTGGGAAATAAATAGCTGTAAAGTTCAAATATTGTTTTTTTTTGGGAGCTACCCTTGTCTTTCAGGCCAAATTTCTCAAAATAAGTGTACGGTACTAGATATGCAGATTGCAGTAAAAACACTGCTGTCTCATTAACTTTCTAAAATGATACCACAATATCCACTTTTATTAAGAATATGGCTGAAAAATAAGGGTTGATACTGACAAGGTGGTTTTTTAACCAAACTCGTCAATACACTTTTAACCGATTTCATTAGAAGAAGGTGGTTCTATATTCGAATTTAAATTTCTATTTGTCAATCGATTTCCTCCACTTGCAGTTTTATTTTTCTTACTTACTCTGTAGCGGTTTTTTTTTGTTACCTATCGCTATGTTATTCTTGTTTATACTTTCCCTGCATAAGTACATAACTCTACCTAATTCCGACCCATGGTTGTGACAAAACACAACGAATTGGCCATGCGAGAGGTATTGAGTCAAAAAGCTCAGGCCACATAATGATATCAAGAAAAAATCGTTACAAAGAAGATACATGAAAAAAAAAACAGTTTACAATTAGCGGAGAAGACATTTCGGTGGGAGAAGATCATCCACATTAAAAAAAACACAGTCGAATTTAGAATATGCTCTTTTTTTTAAATTCGTCGAAAACTAATGAAACGAAAAACTTGTTCGTACAGAACAAGTTTTGTTAAAATACCTACCACCTCGTCAGTATCAACCCTTATTTTTCGGCCATATTCTTAATAAAAGTAGATATTGTGGTATCATTTTAGAAAGCTAATGAGACAGCAGTGTTTTTGCTGCAATCTGCACATCTAGTACCGTACACTTATTTTGAGAAATTTGGCCTGAAAGACAAGGGTAGCTCCCAAAAAAAAATCAATATTTGAACTTTACAGCTATTTATTTCCCAAGGCTTGAGTAATTTATCAAATATACTGGCTTTAATAGAATGAGTTTTTCGTAAGCTATCGAAAAAGTATCAATTTAGCGTCCTAAACGTCGTAAAACTCTTACAGTAACCAGTTTCTGACGCAGAGGTGGAATATTTTTGAAAAATATTAAAAGTCTAATAACTCAAAAATGGTAAGGATTAGGATAGGGGTTCCCATAGTAAAATCAGTCAAGAATGAGGTCTACTTTAACCCCTCAAAGGGAATAGGTCGACTTAACCAGTAACCCTGTATAAGTATGTTTATCAGTTGTCTAGTACCCATAACACAAGCTCTGCTTAGCTCGGGACTAGATGGCGTTGTGTGATAGTTGTGGAATATTATATTATTATTCATGTCTCTCTTTTTGGTTTGCAAAGTTTTAAAATCACTTTATACTGATAATATTTATTGCAGGGTAAAATTCATCGTTTATGAAGCAAAATGCGTATTAAACATAATCAAGGTATTTATTGCAGTTATACCAGTTTTCATTGAAGATTATTACTGACAGCCAGCGTTCCGAAAAACAGACAAGCAGTCTTTCTAAGAGGTATCTTATTACCCAGTTACTGGATATTGTGGGTAGACGCTCCCTGTAAAATGCGACATGTAATGAAACCATGATAAAATCGTATTGTTCCAAAAATAACAATTTTACAGAGGACTTAAACATAATTAAGACATTTGTGCACTACGGTACATCTATAATGAACTATTCGTGGACAGGAGGTCATATCACAATTGGTATTATTTAAGTCAATTTTCCAGACGAACCACGTTGCGACGCTTTCAAGTTTTTATCGTAACTACAAAGTCAAGCACTTAATTACTGCATAACTCGAACTTCAGCTTCATAACTCCTTAATTGATGGAAATATTCAGTACCATGCAAACACTCTACCACCAGGCTTCGCGGCCATCCTCTACCGTACCGCGTTCAATTCCATTGTTCGTAAACATTTCAGAATCTATGCTCATGAATCTGGAATAATCTTCCTTGGATAGATTTCCAATGGAGTCGTCCCTGTTCCTAGTATTATCATGTCCCGTCTCTCTATTGGATTCTGCAGTAAGTACTTTCATAGGTATAATACAAGCATTGCCTTAGTGAGCCGTCTTACAATATTAACTAGTCTTAATTGAATCGACAGTTTTTGCTGGTGCTATTTGTGATGTGTCGTGTTTCAAGGTAGTCTATTTTCTTGTAGTGTAGTTCTTCAACTAATCTGGTCACGGGACTTATCTCATTACCGTCACCCCGCAACGTAAAGGGCTACTGAAGGCCACCGTGGATTTTAGTCAGTACGATTCTGACAGTCCCTCCCGCTCTGCCTAGGGTGGAAGGACTCATTTGATGATTTTAACACGTAAAAAAGTCTATTTTCTTATAGTATAGTTGAATCTACATTATCGTTATTTTGGAATAGTTTGCAAAATTCAGGTAAAATCATACATGCTCCGCGAACCGTTTTACCGTTGCTCTCAAAACAATGAAGTAAAACATCGTGAGGAGACCGGTATATTTTGGCCTTTTTTTTACGTAGTTCAATCATCAAATGAGAACTCGTTTAAACTCACCCATAAAATCATCAAATGAGTCCTCTCACCCAGTGCGGGAGCTGTCAGACTCGTACTGACTTCTACTGTACCAGATTCCAGGTTCACGGTTATCTGGTAAGAGCGGTTACACCCGCTACATCTCAAAAAATATCTCATGGGAACATAAAATCGGTATAAAAACGTATCCTTTGTGTTAATCCAGGTTATAAACTATCTGTGTAAGAAATTTCATTCAAATCGGTTTAGTATTTTTTTTTAATGAAAGTGTAAAAAAATCATTCTCTTTTATAATATTAGTAAGATTTTACACTTTTTTGTATGAGAATAAATCCACCAAGAACAATAAATTTTCAAAACCCTTTGCATTCCATCAACTAAACTAGGCTGGTAAATTCCAGCTTACTTATCGTAAACAACCTTCACCAAATACACCTTCAGTATAAAACTCACATAACTTTTTGTAACTAAGAATTTATTTTCATAGCTAGGCGAGGCGAGCTTATAAATCTTACACTCGATACGTCCCAAGACAGGGGCCTTTCAAACGATCCAGTACATCTGTTGGGCAATATAGAAAATGACTCGGCATCCATTGAAATATTCTTTGAAACGGTTCAAAACGTTGCTCAGTGGACCGTGAAGCGTAATCTTGATACGACGATTTCTCGATTTTAGATGTCGATTCCGATTCGATTATTTTGAAGACAACGATTATAGTATTTTCGGGTAGTGGAATAGAAATTGTTTTAGGCTCAGTAAAGCTATAGATTTTTCTGATGTTCTCTTTGAAATGGGGTATTTCTGTGAAGTGCAAATAAAATAAAATAAATAACGGTTAAAAATGGCAAAAACAACACATTTGTTGTATGGCAGCCCTCTTAAATATTTGTTGTGTTTCTAGTTAGTTAATATCTAGTCAATTTGTTGTATTACCGGCAACGAAAATACATCATCTGTAAAAATGTCAACTGTCAAACCATCATGGTTCATGAGAGACAGTCTGGTGACAGACGGATAAACAGACTTTGATGGTCTTAGTAATAAGGTCTCGTATTACCCTTTATGTACGTAACCATAAGGAATAAAAACAAACCACAAAATAATATTAAAAGTCTACAATAAGAACAATCAATGAAACAGTAGAAAACAAATTAATTACAGTACGTGGAAATGACGTTAGGTTGTGGCAACCATGCGACATGGCAACCACGTGACGTGTCACTGTGATGACCACAATGTGAACAACGCTGAGTGACAGGCTTTCAGCGGTGACTGACATCTACCTCCGGTGGGTAAAGACAGGGCCGCGCCGACCCCTTGCAGCGCCTGTGTGCAAAACCTATGGAGCGCCTAGGCACCTGTGTGCAAAACCTATGAAGCGCCTTTTTATGTAGTCGTCTTTCAAATTTCTTTCATAAATTCAATTTTGATCTGAAATATTTCATCACTTTTATCAATTACAGTTTCTCGCCCTCTACTTACTTTTTGATTCTAAGTATTAAAATGTAATGTAACAAAAGTAATTTCAACATTGGCTCTATGGTCACCCGGCGCCTCTATTGCCCTGGCGCCTGTGTGCGCCGCACACTTCGCACATAGGGGCGGCTCGGCCCTGGGTAAAGAGAAACGGTCGCCGTACAATAATAATTATAATTTTGAGAAAACTATTATGAGGAAACGAGCTTACAATTACTGTGTTTATGTAAGCCTAGCAATCAAATATGCATTGGCTTGACTTGAATTACAGAAAAGCGTAACTCTAAAAGGGTTTTTTTCTTTACACCTAATAATCTAAGAATTTTAAGTAGCCAGCTACTTTGCCTGCCTTAGAAACATCCCATGGAAACGCGAAACCAATGGGTGCGTTTAGCCGATAAAAATCTTGTCAGCACTAAAAGAAAAATGGCGATTGCTGAGTAGCATAGGCTGAGACGGCTGTCAAAATGCGATTCTCGATTTCTGTCCAGATTTTTTATCGGCAAAACGCACCCAATGTTCTATGTGACTGTGTCATTCAAGACTATCTTTTACATATGGAATAAAATATTCTACCTTTGAATCTTGTTTCCATACGAAATCTGCACTGGCATCTTTTTTAACATGGATGCCTTTATTTTATTTTTTGCTTCATTCGTTTCCGTAAAATTTCTTCAAATTTATTCTAAAATACTGTTAAAAAGTCTTGAATTAAATTAACGTACCACGAAAGGTGTTAATAAGCATTATTTCGTTTTAAAACGGGATATTTACCATGTTTATTATTTTTTTTTAGTTTTGGTGTTAATAAGGTTGAAATTTCAGGACTGGTACCATAGTAAATATGGTTAATTTTGATGAAAACAACAACCACGTTTCAGATATCGCACTGAAGCTCCACGAAAATGTATGTGCAGCAATCAAGATTGTTGATTCAGATGGGTACAGGTATTTTACGAAAAGCATGCAATGATTCGTATTTTATCAGATGCAAACATGAAGAGAATATTTCACAATCAACCTCTGTGCATAAATTTTGACCGAATCGAAATAAAAGATAATTAAGAGAATATTTGAGTATGAATGTGGTGGAAGGCTCGTATAGCTAGCCACCGACGAACATTGCACACGACGAGAGTATGCATGAAAATAAAATAATAGTGAAATACCTGCCTTTGTGATGTCATTTTGTTAAATTGATGAATGGTATATAGCCAAAACTATGGTGAACAAAGGCATAATGATGATGATGGAACAGACTTTAAAAAAGAGGTTCAATTCTATTGATGATGAACACCTAAGTTGTTTATGATGAACAAAGATGGAGACAATCACACACATAATTAAATAATCATCAATGAGATCAGTGCAAAAAGCCGAGGATCTTACTAGTATTATAAAATAATGTAGAAGTTTAAGAGGATGATTTTTTTTTTTAACTTTGCTCCACACTAGGAATTTCTCCTGTCAGGTACCGTGAGTGCGTTTACAAACATAGAAACTCACATACACAAACACCTAGTCCCGGTATAACTACTTGCAGATCATAAAATATTTTTTCCGTGCTGGAACCGAATTCGCGACACACAGCGTAGCAGTCCAATTGCTCAGCCACTGGGCCAAACGTGCCGTCAAATGGTGAATGGATAGGAAACAGATAGTTTAAACTCAGGATCCCATGAGACAGTTTCCAAACTCCCCAACAACTAAGCCACGGGATATCGAAGGATGAGTTATAGTCAATAACTTAATTAATCAAACTGTAACAGATAACGGAAAGTCGATAACCACAAACACGCGTCTACAGACATATTTCGCCAAACTCGAACACGTGGAACATTCCTGCATAAACTACTCATTACTGTTTACCACGAGCGTCCGTTTACGAGCGATATTGTGCCCGACAGTCTATCAAACGCCTGATTGCAATCTCGCGCACTGCTAACCGGAAACTGTTCATACCGCCCGCTATTAACTACAATGGCCGGTTGTGACGTCACGAGAACCGTTCGACACACGCCGCTTGTCAAAGGTCGTTCATTGAGTGGGTGACCAAAAATGTTTGGGGTTTGTTAGGCTTAAGATCGAGGCGGTGGTGGACAAAGGGCTTTGTTTTCGTCTAGGAGATTGATCTGGCCTTTTATATCATGGCATGTGAGTATGGATTTAGAGAAAATGTGCCTTGTTGTTTTGGAAGTTTAGTCAGCACGTTGATTATTCAGTACCTACCTACTTTAGAAGTATGAGGTGGGTGTTAAGTGCATATACCCATTGAAAACGGAAGATCTCACACCCTGATCTCCGACAGACGGGTGTTTTGTCTGCCCTATTGCCCGACAACTCTAGTCTTCTAGTCATTATCGATTCTCTCGGAGTTTTCGAATTTCGTTTTCCTTCAGCTTTTATTTTACTCAATATGTATCGCTAGTATTCTTTTTGTTTTTTTATACTTGCAGTATCAGTAAGCTAAGTCGCCTAGGAAAAATGTATTTTCATACATTATTATACAACACTTAATTATTCAAGTAAATAGATTTGAAAAAAAAAAACAAGATAAAAAGCAACAAAGTAATATCAAAGAACTACTATCACTGTCAAGCACTAGACACAAAAAAAGCTTACTAGATTGAAACCCTATTCAAGGAATGAAACAATCCAATAAACTTAAACAGTTTTATTCTCCCCCGGCTCACATTGAAACAACATCTCTCTATTTTTATAAAATCTCTCAAAACTAAAGTCTCGGTCTTAAAGAGTTCTGTTATTGGCAGTTCCCCTCTTGCGTTTAGTTAAGCAGCAAATATATACTTTCAAGGAAGTTTTCACAGCGATGCGGAAAATGCTTAAACTCTTTTTTTAAGCTCTCCAAAGTTTTTTGATTAAAGTAAACATGCCTCGTTAGGAACAAAAATAGACGCTCCAAAACCTCGAATATTAGGTTTAGGTTATTTTTCTTCTTAATACTTGAAATTTCAAGGAACTGTGCCAGTTTTTTAAGTAAACAGTATGTAATGAAATGGTAAAATTTTATTTTTTTATAAGTAAGTACGATATTTTTCTGAGCTTTTTAACCGATTTCAAAAAATTAGGCGTTTAACATTTCGACGATTTGTTTTTTTTTTGTGTGTTTGTTAAGCGATTACTCCTCCAACTTTGGACCGATTTTAGAAATACTTTTTTTTCGAAAGGAGGTAATTCTGGAATGGTCTCATAATTACCAAGTTAGGATCTGATGATTGGATCCTGGAGAAATCGGGGGAAACCCTCAAATTTTTTGGGCCCACATATCGTTTTTCGCAAATGTTATGAAGTTATTTAAGTATTTGCGTATAGTAATCATCATCTTATGTAGCTGAGCTGATGATGGAAGGTACAACTCCTTATCATTATGGAGTAGGCATTGACCAATTTATTTTGCGTTCGCATACATCTCCGGAACTACAAGTCCGATTTAAGTAATTCTTTTTGTTGTACTAAGTATCGTTCAACTTAGAGAATAGTGCAAGTCGGTTCATCAAAATCGGTTCTGTAGTTCATGAGATAGGGAATTTTATTAGTTGGAGTGTTAATTTTATCAAAGCGATTTTATAGCGATTGTAAGAACCCAGAAATGCTACGAATATCCAAAGGCGAGTCGCCCTTTTCCTTTAAGTATAAAAAAAAACTTTTCAAAAACATAAACTCTATAATCGAGAAATAACATCCAAAGTATGGAGAGCCCATTTATCATAAAGTTCTTGAAAACAATCTTAAGTCTTTCAATTTGAGTGCGAAACAAAAACTGTTTAACTTATACTTGGATGACTTTGCTCTTTCTAGTGCAGTTTTTAATAATGCAAAGAAAATTTATCCATGTTATTTTTCTCTTAACATTTTATAGAGGCAAGACTTGCAAAATTTTGCGTCTACATTTGCTTAAAAGCTCTTCACCGAAGCTACGTTGAGTTAGATTCTGAATGCATTTTCTTGTTCCTTTTGTTATGTTTATTTTGTTTCAGTTCACTGTCAGTATTGTAGACTATTTTGACATGTATTGTTTTTGCTGTATTCGCTGATTTGTCAGTTATATTACTTTAGTCTTTATCTGCAGTATCTCTGCTACTGTTTTCATATCAGCGATGAACAAAACATAGATATCTTTGAAAAGAATAGCTGATGTGTTGACACTTTGTTTGTTGGTTTTTTATAGAACAGGGTTTAGCATAGAAATGTATGTGAGAGTTTTCTCTCTATTCTATAATATACGTATCTCTTGTTTTGCACTTGCCCAAATATTACACACGCTACAATCAATACCTTCATCCAATAAGTTTAACATTGCAGAAAAAAATCTGAATCTATTAATATTTACATTTTTTTTATTCTTGCCTTGAATAAAATTTACTCACTTAAGATATAATTTGACATATTTTTCCTTTAACTTAAACTCATTTTTTTTCTACCAAATATTTGAAATAAAAGTTCATTTAATCCTTAATCCATCTCATCAATAAAATCTTAAATACAATTCATAATACGATTTATATTCCAACATTCCTCTTCTCCAAACAGTATCAAACTCGAGATATCAAAACCGAACTATTCCGGGAACAAAGCGCATCTTTCAAACGCAATCTCTTCAGTATCATCAAAATAAACTGTTGAGCCAAAGGGTTCCAGCGACATACAGTAAACACTCAACAAAGAGTGGGGTACTGGCTCAATTGTTTGTTTGTACGTCATTCTGACGCGAGCCACCTTCACCATTAGCCGTTAATGCGTTTTTGTTTATTTTACTGGACGGATCTACTAGTGAATATTTCCTTTGGTTGAATTCCGTGTTTAGATTCCGGATTTGGTCTGAGTCTGGCTAGGATTTAATTTTGTAGTAGGTTTTAGTCTGTACAAGTCTGATAATCCTTTTCGCTTCACCATGAGCAGAGAGGGTCATTCGGGAATTTTTCATCACGAAAAAAATGTGTTTTGGGCAAAAAATACAGTTGTGCCTACAAAATTTAAATAATTCGTAATTTAGCAAAATAACTCAAAGTTAAATAATATTGACTCTTAGGAATTTATAATGTAGAAGTTATGTTTTTATTTTAGTTTAATTTTACTTGCGCTTAACGAGATCCGATAATTAAAAAAGTCTTTCAAGTACTTTGATTTCCGGAACAATGTTAAAAAATAAAAAGTACTTAAACAACAAAATAAAAACAACTCAACTCCGCCTCCTCCACCATTACTCATCCCACCCTCAAATTGCTTTCTATTTCAAGACGCTAACTTCTTAAAGAAGAAAAGTACCAAGCAATCCTTTTTTCATAGTTATTTAGGGAGCAACAAAGCGCGTATTCGGAATATTCGCGGCAACAAATCATACGCCGCCTTTTAGAAGCCATGAAAGCATTCTTAAAACAAGAACATAAAAAAAGAATCAGAGCAACACTGTTAAGGATGTGTTTAAGACATAAGCGGTAGCGGGTAAATGGTGCGCCATTTCATTAATGAACGTTAAATGATGTCTCTAGTTTCTTCATGAATTCTTGGTATTTTCTTTCCCATACATTTAAGCTGAGAACAATAAATATACTGAAAGTATGTTTGAAATATCTAATTTGTTTTCTCAAATGCGATTCTGATTTTATGAAAAAAAAAAGTATAATTTTACCACATCTTTAAAAGAAAGGAAAAGCCAGAAAGAAATCCTCTAATGTTTTATCAAAGCCAATGAAAGTATTAATTTCTATCAAAGTTACTTCATTGTCCATATTATGAATAACCATGTAGGTACTAATAAAGAAGTAATACGAACAACTGTCTTCAATAAAATAAACCAGATTTACTTAAACCAATCTAGTCTAATCGAACACAACAGTAACTGTACTGGTAACTATAATTACAGATGTCACATTTGATTTCGCAATCTGATCGTATCAGCTTACTTGCTTAGTTTGTGTGTTCGTTAGTCGCAAGTTACCGGACTATTATAGTTTATGCAGTTACATAAATTGTTTTGCTGTATAATATTCTCCCATATTTATGTCGAATTATTCAGATACGAAAAGTATTTTTAATAAATAAGAACTGAGTTTTTATTAATTTGTTGAAAACAATTCCTGTTATGTATGCTGACACGCAACAAATGTTTTTTTAAGTAATCTGGGAGCCTATCACGACATCTTTAAGCGGGAGTAGGTCCACTTTGAGAAATACATAAATAAATATATGTATATGTTATGGTAAGAGTGAATAATTGAAGATTATTAAATATCTATTATTATTAATAATTACCGAAAGTCGAGGTTAAAGTGATTAATTAATCACATTTGTCGGTTGTTATTAATAATTTGACCGAGTGATAAATGTAATAAGTAAACTTCCTTCACAGAAGCAAGTCGACGGAGCCCCGCATTGAAATCATGATACGTGTTAATTGACATAATTTTAGATACCGATTATTTGTTAATCCATCAATAATAAATTAAGTTCAATATTGTTCTCTATTTAAATAATCGTTATAACAAACCCAATGAATTAAATCTGTTGAATTTGTTGTCTAAATAATTTGCAAACGTAACAAACAAATACTTAAATACTATCGAATAAGCTCTTAATTTAGTGTAGAGATAAAATTATGAATAATTTTATACTGCCAATCATTGTTATTGTTGGAATGTAAATTGTTTTTCATCGTACACTCTCAATATTTGAAAATATAACGTTTTTAAACTATTAAATATTTCTACTTTTAACATATGAAATATTCGGAGTACTACTATTTTAAATCTCATGACTAATTGAGAACGGGTAAATTGTTCAAGTCATGTTATGATGATTTTTGTCGAAATTAAACTGTTACTTCAGAAAATCTTACAGAATAACTAGTACCCATAGTTCTAAATTACTTGACTTTCATTAATTTAAAATGCAGCTATAGAAATCCATAATAAACGATCAAAGTAAACTTTGATTAACCCATTGAGCTATTATTACTACGTATAGAGACGACACCACGCATCACCACTGTGTCCCATCCAGGATGAGTGCGCGTGCCTAGAGCACGCCACAGAGCTGTCAAACAACTGAATGAACTTGTGCACGCTCACTCATCCTGGATGGGACACAGTGGTGATACGTGATGCCGTCTCTATACGTAGTAATAAAAATAAATAAATAGTAATAATAGCTCAATGGGTTAAACCTGTTGCTTCCGCTACCTCTTATGATTTACACCGAACCAGAAAAGAAGCGTTTGAAATACGCCAGTGAATCACAGTGGGAAGCAGGGAATGCGTTAATAAGTCCTGTGGCATCCCCGGATTTCGACTTACCATATATGTATAAATACAATACGGAAGCCACACAAATGTATATGGCTATAGGGTTGCGTTAAGTACCTTTTGCGTTTCAGTGAAAATTGTGCTGAAAAATACACGAAGTGAAGAATGAATCGGCTAAAGAAAAGTAGGTTTATATGTAGCGTAGGGATAATACTTTAAAAAAAATCAAACATTTTAAACTCTAAAGAGCTGTAATTAAAACGTGTATTGATTATTCTCGGTTTAAAACTTGCACGGTGCGTGGCGCATGAAATACAAATTCTGCATATCAATCTGCATGTATCGTTTGTACAGGCGACTTGTGGATTCACCATTAATTTGCTTTTGTGCTTAAGATTAAGAGATTTACAGGGTTCCTGTTATGTTACATAATATTCAATTATAATAATTAGGTAAAAAAAAATATTATCATTTTCAATTTCATGTAAATATGCAGCCATATTTACTACTTGATGATAAAAATGATCAAAGAGAAAAATGACAGCTCGCGAAACAAAAAAAACAAATAATAAAATTATAATTTCTGTCAACCCACGCCTATTTTTATACAACCTTAACCATCGTGTTTACTGAAAGTCAAATATTTTTTTATACGTTACATAGATTACAATAATTATATCAAAAGGAAATAAGTAGGTACACTAGACTTTTCTCTTCTTTTTTTTCAAATGACTTTTCCCGCTCTTATTGGAACGGAAAGTACTTATAAACTTGAATGATTAAGTAGTGGCAATACTGGGGCCATATTAACGAGGTATTCCATGAAGGGCACCTGCTGACAATGGCACCTGAGCTCCTGGAACCTAATCTGTTCCACATAAAGCTCCTGTAAAAAAATTTTCGCAGGTGCCAGGTGCCCTATGTGGAATACTTCACATAAACAGGAAATGCCGTCAATTACAGCTAACGTTTATCCGAACAATTCAAGTCTACTATCGCGATATTTAACGACATTACTCGTTAGTTTTAGCCCGCATAATTGTAACAGTCCTATATATTAAAAAAGTTTTCAAGTATCAGAAGGTAGGCGAACATTCTCGAAGAGCTAGCTTTTCCTTATAGATCTATACTTTTATGTGTTTGAAGATTTAGTAGCTATCCCACGAAGATCAGTACATTGAGGCTACCTTTATCAATCCTTCTTATCCCTAGAAACTAAAAAAGTTACCTGAAATATATTTTTTTACGGTGTTAAGCCGATAGACCGTTTGGAAGTTTCTGGAAGAATACTGTTCGTTCAAAAAGGTTACTGACTGACATAGTGTCTTGTATAACTCGATGGGTAACATAAAAAATTGACTATCCTATTAGTGATAATGTTTTATGATTTTTAGAAGTGTTGTATCTTCGTTAATTTTGATTTACGCTGCAAAGAGCGAGAGAATTAAATATTTTAAACTTCTCCTCGTGTCATATTTTTCAAACTGGAGTTTGGTTTGTTGCGATTTAGTTCGAACGATCTATCGACGACTAATCGAAATATTGCAAATTAATTTAGAATTTTTGAATAATTTAGTTGAGGCCCTTATAGTCTTAAAGTTCGACAATATTTATTAATTATGATACAGAAGCTGTTGGTATACCTATGTTAAATAAATAAATAAATTAATTGCTCACAAATGATCACGACAGCCAATAAAAATCTCTCAAACAAAATATTTGTTAGTTATATTGTCTTACAAAACATGTTCCACGTGAATAAGTATCTTTATATCGTAGGAGCTAAAAATATATTATGAAAGTTTTTCAATCGATCATACAACTAACAAAATCTCGTTTATATTCCTTCGCAATAACAACATTTTTGTCGCGTTACAACAAGAACATTTGTCACTTCGGGTAGGTACCTACTCATATTTTATTTATGTGACTAAAGAGCAAAATCGGAAGCGATATTACTGGTTTTGTAATTTTAATGTACTTAAAGTAAATACATGACCTATTTTGTAAAAAAAACTTAAGCCTTTTTCAAACAGACAGGCGAGGCGAATGCGATCCGAAGCGTTTTTATTTGTAATTACTGTGTGACAAAGGCTTTAGAGTATTTTTTTTACCGTGGAACTGAAAAATATAGGGTTAGTTTTCAGAATGAATAACGGTAAGCGGCGGTAACAAAGCGGCAGAAGTATTTAAATTATAAAAGCAAGATTCAACAACTATTGTTGTAGCAATTGGCAGACAACAGTTGGGTGGGCGGTTTTTTTTAGCCTGGTCAAATCATCAAATGTGCACTCCCGCCTAGGCCCCGTGATACCAACAGGCTTATACCCTCTGAGGGGGCCATTATTGTGGTGACAGCTCTTTAAGACGGGAAGGGTCCATGATCGGACAGCAAGTCGCACATTAATCGCCGCCCGTCGCACATACGTTGGCTGCGGAGATCGTCCTGTATCGTCTGTTTCCGTGGGCATCTCCTACTGCGGATAAATTTGGCGGTGCATTAAGATTCGCACGTGTCACCCGCGTCATTATCAATGGACATTTCCAAATGAAATTGTGTATTGATAATGCATTATCGGTTTATTCTTATAATTTGGCTGGTCATTGCAAAATAGATCCTGTAGATAGGTATAAGCACGTACTAAATACATAAACTCTGAAGATAAACCAGCATTACTAGAACATAAAATTGAACATACGAACAGTATTAAACCACATATCATACAGAATATACTTCGAGAATATTCTCACACAACTATACATAAAGTGTTATGTAGCATATCACAGAAACTGATTTCCTTTCTAGCTAAACTCGGGCGATATACGCGAGTGTTGGCAGCGCCCGGACTGTAACAGCATATGGACTGAAAATATACCAATAACCTATAAATGGTCCGGTAGCTAGTATATTTTGATTTAGATTTAGTTTGTGAACTTATTTTCTTTTAATATAGGTATATTAAACTTATTACCTCTTTGAGGATTTTTAAATAGGGATATTGAACCTGCCACGGAAAGACATCCTAAGCAACCTATATTGGAACGACCGGCGCGTTGTGTTCCACGCACGCCTCAAAAAGTGTCAGCGTGATGATGGGGACCCCTGTAGAAGGCCAAAGCCTGCCGAGGTCGCGGGACTAATCAATTACCGTGACCCTGGAACGTAAACAGCTATTGAAGGACACCGTGGACTTCATACAGCACAAGTCTGACCGTCCCTCCCGCCCTGCCCTGGGTCTCATTCGATGATTTTAGCACATAAAAAAACCTATATTATTCCCACTGCTGGAACACAGACCGGTGCGCTTGGCTGGCAGATAAGGAATGGAGTTCCATGGTGGAGTCTATTTCGTCTGTACTTCCTGATAGCTACAACGTTGGTGCCTCTAAGTCAAAAGTGTTAGTTACTTCTAGGAGTGTGCTTCACAGTCGGCCACATCGTAGCTTGCTATTAGGCGAGATAGTGGGCAAATGCGAGCCTAATTCTAAACAAAATGCAAGAAGGAGTGGTTTGTAACCCACCAGGAGAGCTCAATGAAAGTTGGGTAATGTCTTCTAATTTTTGGTTCTAAGAAATGACGGTATCCTCACAATGCATTTCTTCACCGTTTTGAAAGCAGTGGTGATGAAATAAAATTAAATGTCAATAATAATCTGTTAAACGATTATTAGGTAACTTACTACTACATCCACATATTTCTTCATTTTAAGACGATCTTGATCTGAATTTCATAAGGTTCGTTATTAAACTAGCCTTCGGCCGAAGGTTGTAACGATAGCCTATAAATCAGCTTTGGTTTCAGCTTTGACTTTCATTTTCTTTCTGACCTCCAGACGTACCTACACTAAAAATGTTAGATGTTATTATGTGATAAAGAATTGATAAAATATTATACATAAAAGTATGGCAAATACACAAACACAATTTATTTGTACATAATTATCCTGTTTTTGTAGAAGTGGAGCAACGTATAGTCATAACACAGTATAGGTAACTACTTACAGTGATATAAAGGAATATTTATCAGGAAAAATACCTCAATAGGCTGTGTCAAGCAAAAAGATTAATAAATGTAATAAATAGTATTTGTCAATTTAAAGGTGTAGCTATAAACTCTGTATTTAAATAAAAAAATGAAGCATGATAAGTAACATAAAAAACTTTTTTCAAAAAAAAATTAACCGCCTTCAAAAACAACCACAAAAAAGGGTAAAATACCCTACAAAATAACTTTTCTTTCGGAAGTCGGTGGCTTTGTTTTATTATTTCGATGTCTTTTTGCCACCGACTTCCGAAAGAAAAGTTATTTTGTAGGTTATTTTACCCTTTTTTGTGGTTGTTTTTGAAGGCGGTTAAATTTTTTTTGAAAAAAGTTTTTTATTTTACTCTTTTTAGTTTAAATATTCAACCCAAATTCTTGGCAAATACATAATTTTTTTACATGTGCACTAGAATTTTGTAATCCGTAGCACCGGTATTAACATCGCCCTGTAATGTGAACCGCGTACATCGAATGGAATGGAACGTTCCAATAAAATTGCCCTATCGGACTCAAAAAATGCTGACAGAGTTCGATGAAACTTGAGTGTATTCCCTAAGGTGAACGATCCCTAGTTACAACAAAATAAACAATTTGTAGAAATCGGTCCACAATTGGCGAAGTAATGCTTAACAAAAATGCAAAAGTGACGAAGATCATGGCATGTCTGAATGGACTGAAGGACTGAATGGATGGAAGGCGAACTTAATGAAAAATGGACTCTGGAAGACATGGAATGGACTGGAAGGAAAGTTGTGAAAAATGGAACGGAACCGACCGAATTGAGGACTGACTCTGGAAGACTCCTTTTTGGATGAGTCGGTTAATAAACTGAACCCCTTCTTTGATCACTCTGTAATTATCTTTAAAATTGAAAGGATGTTATGTAATCTAATTAAAATACCTTGCAATGGAAATACTGGAAATTGACTTGACTAATTCATAATAATAGATTTCTAATCAAAAAAACTCTTTTAAAATCCTACAAGGCAAAATATAATTAGGCATTAATATTAGGCTTTTTTTTTAATTTGATTTATTCCATTTAAGAAACAGTACAACCATTTTAAAGCACAATTAAAATAAGACATTTCTTACATACTATCGCTTGAAACTAAATCACTGTAACTAGCAAGACTGTTAGTAATCTAGAATCACTTGCCAACGGATTGAGAACACGAAGGATTAGTTATGTAAGCCTTAACATTGCTACTACTGAGTTCGGAGGTATTCAGGTTTCTCTTTGTACATTTGCCGTACTTCAACTTTAACAGATGCCACACAGGCGTTGCGGCTACGCAGCGTCGACGCAACGCAATGGGAAATCCCGGCAAAGCTAATTGTAGATAGCGCCACCATAGCTAGGTCCTAATCCGACCAATAAGGAAGTATGTACTATTTTGAAGTACCTATAAGATTTAAACCAATGACGATGCTGGGATCTAGCTATGCTAGCGACATTAGTACCCAAGTTGCCATTCCCATTATTTCGACGTAGTCAATGCCACACGAGTACTGCGTAATAACAACGTCGCAGCATAGGTGTAAGTTGTTTTAGCCCCTTCGCAAGGCAACGCAAGTCTCCGATACATGAATTTGGTATCCAGCATAATTGGCGACTATCGCAATAGAACACCATAGAAGTTCGTACACAGACATGCCTCAATGGATGTCGTAGTCGTCAGGACGACCCATATCAGGCATCCATAGCCGACATACTTCCATATAAAAACATATCTTAGTTGAATCCTTTCCATCATTGCTATGCTATATGCAACAATGAATATTATTGGCGGATATCAAACACATCCATAGCAACGTCGTATAGCACATCTCCAGGTATAAAAGAAGCCTTACGTGTGTGTTGCGTTTCCGTCCACCATTTTATCGCATGGTCATTCAGGTTTATATGTGAACGTCGCCGTAAACGTCAACGCAACGCACAGATAACGCCCGTGTGGCACTTCCCTTTGACGTGTCTAGTGGCGTAATCTTAAACTACGTGTTGGATTTGTCTAAGTACGTTCGGAGATGTAGTGAGGAGGAGTGTTGGATTAATTGGATATGTAGCATTCGTGTGATCTTGTAGTATTTTGTTCTGGGGCTCAGTAACTATGTTTTAAGTCTTACAGATTAATTTGATTGCTGTGATATTTCAGTTCCTAAGTTTTAGGGTTGACAAAATATGTCTTAAAAAATCCTTAATAATTTTGTGTTAAAAATGATAAAGTGAGTTTGTTTCGACTGCAAACTTTTTTTTTTACGTGGTAAAATCATCAAATGAGACCTCCCACCCCGGGCAGGGCGGGAGGTACTGTCAGACTTGTACTGACTAAAATCGGGTTATAGACTACATCTTTTTCATTAGTAATTTTATTCTGATTCATGTCCTTTTAGGTCATCACGGGGCGGTGCAGTCCACTCCCGGCGTTGTCACTCACATTTGCTAACAAGACATTATCTTAGTAATTGAATTACTGTTAATGTTACTGTTAGCCTATATCATCCCACTGCTGGGCAAAGGCCTCTCCCCATGTTTTCACGCTCCAGGGTCAAAGTGGACCACTGGTCATTGGTTTTATTAAGCTCGTCCCGCCATCTTCTTCTTCTACGAGGTCTGCCGCGACGCCTTCTGGCTGTATCAGGGCTCCCCAAAGTGGTTATTTTGGCCCACAGCTCATTGGGCATGCGGCAGACGTGGCCGGCCCAAGCCCATTTCAGAGCAGCGGCCTTTTGACCAACGTCAGCAATTTGTGTTTTAGAGCGCAGTGTGGTGTTGCGTACGCGGTCTGACAGTTTGACACCTAGAATACTACGCTCCATTGTGCGTTGGCAAACCCTGAGTTTGGACTTTTGAATGTTTGTCAAAGACCAAGTCTGGGATCCATAAGTCAAAATGGGAAGAATGCACATGTCCATGATTTTCCACTTGAGTGTCAAAGGAAGAGTTCCTTTCATAATAATGGTAATTGAATTAGCTATTTAAAAACGTCTTTTTGACCGAATAAATCCTCATTATAATATACGTTCCCAGGAAAGTGGCTAACATGTGACTTTTTCAAGTCACAATAACTCGAAAAAGGCGCATAAAAGCCTTTTCTTCCTGATAAATTTATTTATTCAATATCGTAGTGCCGATATTTGTCGATAAACTCGTTACAGATCTCATAAAATATTTACTAAATAATAAATGAACGCAGAATCTCATAAATATTAGCTGGGATAATATTGATGACGTAAAGCTCCCTGTCTATAAAGATCAGAGATAAATGATCACCAATGTGAGTGTAATTACATTTTATTACGAAAACGAGGAAGGCATTTAGCACGTGGATAATACTCGTAAAATTAATAACTTTTATTTCAAGGCTCATTATTTTACATCATCGTTATGATGATGGGTGTGTAAAAATTAACACACTGATAATATTCTTCACAAACTCACAACCTCAAAATTATGAACATTATTAGATACCTAATAATTCAATAAATATTTACTTTGATAATTTGATGATAAAAAATTATACAATGAAAGCGCACAAATATTACTCTAAAACTTGTTGGGGACGAAATAATTAACATAAGACATGCTAAGTGAAAAATTGTTGGTGGGTATGTCATTTTGACATTTAACACAAGATAAGTACTCGTTGTTACATACGGAAGTAGGAACAATATAATGGTGAAGGAAAGCGTAAAGCTGAAGAGTTTTTTCGTTTGCAAACAAACAAATGTCAGGAACTAGTGGTTCGAATTGAAAAATTCTTCGAGTTTTTGTTTTATCCAGTCTTTCCACGCCACACATCCATCTTAACATCCTCATCTCCGCTACATGCAATCGTTTCTCATCCATCTTTTTCACAGCCCAGCATTCCGATCCACAATACGACAGGTCTCATCATGGATTTCAATATTTTTCCCTTAAACTTAAGTGGCAACAGTGGGTCATAAGTTGTTCCGGTGACCTGTCCCCATTTCTCATCCATCCCTAGTTGATCCGGTGTGATACCTACGTCCCGGTCTACATCGCCATCTCCTTGGACAAGCCCCCCGAGTACCGAAAGTTAAAGTAAATGATCAAATGCAGTGACCTAAAATAATAAGATTAACATTTTTAATAAGGATGAATAAATATTTTGGTAAGCAGTCCTCAGAAAACGTTCTAAAAATACTAAGACTAACCAATCTCGAAGAAATCTAACGTCTTAGAAGAGATCGAATTTCATTCGAATCTGCTAGATGGCTTCTTATGCGAAACGTCCTTATTCCACAATTAATGCAGCGTTGGTTTTCCATTATTGATATTCAAAATAAGTTGTCCAAAGTCCGAGTATTAGGAGATTCGAGCCCGTGCAAGCAGGGGTCAGGAGAGCAGTTCAGAGTACGAGTAAGCAGAGGGCTTTTAGTAGATCAACTTATAGCAGATAGAGAGTCAGTAGAGACACAATTGAAAATGCAGAGTCCAATAAAATAGGCGTCAGTCGGAAAACAACTAAATAGCAAGAATAAATTCACGATGCGAGCCACAATAACATATGATTCCACAAAGTAATTTTATCATGAATGACTTTAAATGTCATGTCAGTTGTGACAGAAATGTCTTGTGACAGAAAACTGGAAATAAAACCCGTAGCACATGTACTAATATAATATTTAAACTTATTTATGCGAAAGTGTGTATATTTCTATATATTATTTTGTTTTCACGACAAAATGAGTAAAAAGATTATGGTGACTTTTGTACAAAGATAGATGATATCTTATTGACGCTTATAGGCTATATGGGTGGGAGAGGCAAGCAAGGAACAACGGATTGTGATTCATATTCTTTTAAGTATGTATAAACTTACTTATACACACCACTTTTCCCATGATGTTAAGCAGAAGGTACAGAATAGTTGTGTTCTCGTTTTCTTTTATATCCAACTTCATATTATACATTCCCATCGCGCGTCCTTTTAATAACACAGATAAGTATAGAAACATGCGGTGCTTATTAGTATATTACCGACCTTTGAGGATAAGCAGTGACTGCTAAGACCATTGCTGTTTTTCATTAAAAAGTTCCTCTAGTACCTGGAACAGCATGCAATAAAATGGGCATGCGGGCGACGAGTAATGAGCGACTCGTTGTCAGACTACGGACCATGCCCGGGTTGACGGCGCGTTGTGTTCCTAGCCTGCGGGGTGGCGGGACTAAGGAATTACCTTAATCCCGGAACGTAAAGACTATTGAAGGACACCGTGCATCAGTCCGTACGAGTCTGACAGTCCCTCCCGTTTTGCAATGGGTGGGAGGACTCAATTGATAATTTTACCACAACAAAAAAGGGTACCTGGAACAGCACGTTAAACCGAACAAACTCGTTCGGGCTGACGTATTTTAAAGAATAATAATAATGCTACCTAAATACAACCTACCAAAATATTATGTCTATATATTTTATTGCTTCATGTGTACTTGACTTTAAAAAGAAGACAATGTTTCCATTACATAGACAAACCATTTAATCTATTCCTTATTTAATGAAAGACATGCATACGTTACGTATAGTTTCCTCATGCTTTAGTTTTCGTGAAAACTACAATATCATATTTTTTTTTAATTGATCTACTATCTTAAATATGGGAAAACTAATTATTATGCAATGGAGATTAAAGATTATTTATTACCATTTTATTTCCAACAATTGCAACACTAGTTATTTCCTGACAGCTTATGGATTCTAGCCAAAATAAAATAATCATAACAATACTCTTAATAATTGATTTATTTCCACATACTGTTGCGGAAAAATGAATATCATTATGAGATTTCAAATATTATTAGCTCTTTTTTAGACGTTATCAGGCCCGTGGCCGCCTGGGCCATGGGTTATCCATGTCCTTTCTAACTTTGTCACAATCCTGTATTTGTGCAAGTCTATACTGCTACGTGTATGGACGGCTTAATGTCAAAGAAACTAATTGTATAACGCTACGTGCGCCTTGACTTACTTGACATAATGCCTAGAGATTGAACTTGTCTAGCATTTTTTGACCCAAATTACTCGCCGTCCGCATACTCGCCCAACTTGCCTAGCATGCAGTGAAGTTAAATAAACGTACTAGAATTTCATCTGTCCGCATTGTGCGTTTGGCGCTTTTGCTCGTTGCATCCCAGTGTAACTAAGTACTGTGTATGTGGCTACTTGGCTAGTCAGTGCGTAGGTAGCCTAAAAGTAAGACAAGATTTTGTATATTTTGTATTACTGAAATTCCCATTAAAACTATTTTCTTTCATAATATTCTCAATTATTTTAGTCCTGTTTTAATTTATTAGCAATCCTACTAATCCTACTAATATATTATAAACGTGAAAGTTTGTATGTTTGGATGTATGGATGTTTGTTACTCTTTCACGCAAAAACTACTGAACGGATTTGGCTGAAATTTGGTACACAGATAGTTTATAACCTGGATTAACTAATTTACATAGGATAGTTTTTATCCCGATTTTATGTTCCCGTGGGATAATTTTCGAGTTGTAGCGGGTGAAACCGCTGGCAGCAGCTAGTAATGAAATAAAACAAATATGTATTTAAATCAATGTTTACATTTTCAAGTTAAGTATTTCTCATCATCTCCGCGTGTGGCATTGCAATCTGCACTCTCTAAACTAGTGATTTTATTGGTTATATTATCAAGGAAACTTGCACAGCCATAAAGGCCGGTAGCCATATCAATAGAGTTTACTTTGCCATAACAGGCCCCCAACATCGTTCAAACCTGAAATGTTGGTAATAAAGTCACTAATGTATGTGATGCTTGAGAAAGGCGGAGAGGAGACGATAGCAGCGCCATCTATCAAATTTTGCGGAACTAGGGCTGAAGTTGAGTGCTAATATAGACTTGATAATGTTATTATAGCAGGCTTTAAGTGCTAAGCACTGTTTTATAGATCATTATGAGAGTAATAAAGAAGTGAGGAATGTGTTAAGGGAGCAGGATCAAATGTTTTGCAATAAATATATTTAATAACCCTAGGATTTTTTCCTGTAGGGTTTTTGGGTGTAGTTTACAAACATTGTAAAGTGTTACTATTAAGCATTAGACAGATAGATAGAATACTCTTTATTATGTACACCATACAAATTACAGATATATCCAATTAGCAATATCTTATATATAGAGTGACACAATGGGTGGTCTTATCGCTAAAAGCGTTCTTTTCAAGACAACCTTTGGATGGTTTGAAAATATAATAGAAAAAAATATACGGCCACGAAAAAACAGCAAAGACAAAATTAAGAAAATCAAAGAGTTAAACCATTAAGAATGACAAAATAGAGAATACACGAAAAGATAAACAAATAAAATTACACAAACAACATTAGTCATCTACCAAATTCTACCCAATCTCTAAGCCAATAAAATCCATGCAAACTTCTAAAAGACAATACCCATAGTGACGTCACTGGCAATAAATTTTTATTAACTATAATAAAAGGTAATATTTCTGAATGTAGAGGGAGTGAAATCATTTATAACAATTCCAGACAACGCGACCTCTTCTAGGTAATAACGAGTGTTATGGAGCACGAAATATATTTCAAGTGATAGAATGTGAATTTCAATAATACTGACTTTGCGTACTTGTGTGGGAACGTTCGCTGAAATATTTGGGTGGGTGGAGCTTGAATCAATGGTTCGACGTTAACGTATATTATGGTATGACAGTTTGTTTTGTCCAAATAAGAGAATGTTTTAGAATAGGAACCGGTTTTTTTTTTATAGTAACTTGAAAGGTTAATTTACAAAGTTTTATGAGATTCGAAATTTTCTTTTACATTTTGTAACTCTTCATCGAGAGTTTGGTCTGTTCCTATCCAATACCAAGAGCTTATTAGCAAGAGCTTATTAAAAAAAGTTGGTGTTCGTTGGGAATAGAAAATAAATTCGGAAATAAACTAATACCAAATGGTATTCCATTTGGTATTAGTTTATTTCCGAATTTATTTATATATATATATATTTTGGTATTAGTTTATTTATACCAAATGGTATTCCATTTGGTATTAGTTTATTTCCGAATTTATTTTCTATTCCCAACGAACACCAACTTTTTTTAAAATAAAATATCTATTACTAATGAATACCAAAACATGACTTTGTACACTCAGATACACAAATTACATACTATCAATGCAAGAGCGAGCGAAGTGAGCTCGGGGCTTGGGGCACCCCGACTCGTTCAAGGTTCTTTCAGACCCCGCCATCCCCTTCGTGTTAGGTTACTTTAAAACTTGCAAAGTTTCAAAAATAATTCAAAATAAAATAACCATATCAGTCTACCAGTTCTCGTGCTTTAGCGAGACTAATGACCAGCAAATGATTTTTATATTACAAAGGATTACAAAGTACAGACTCTCTTCAATAGAACAATAATTTTAGTGGAAACTGACAAACATGCATAGTAATGTATTGTACAAGTCGAGAGCACAGAACAATCTAGAAGCAAGAAACGCAGTACAAATTAGAGATTTGATAAAGCCTTCTCTAACAGTAATAAATTAGGAGCTTCAGCCCATCATTAAAGACACGGTCCTGGCTCGATTCCAATTAGTACATAGGATTAATTTACTAAGAAACCACTTCAGATATCCCACGTAAATAAGACTACGTCATAGATATAAACGAAATTAATTTGGCAGGCATTTTATGTAGTCGTCCCGTTATTAGTTTTAAGGAATTTAATACAAGTTCGTGTACTCGTCTTATATTCCTTTTCGATGGAATACTAATGGCTTGTGTGACCTTCAGTAAAGCTTCACGTAACTTTGGCGGGTAATTTCAGAACGTATTTTTACTGTCATCCTTTTCACGGTTTTTTTTTAAAGGCATACAAGGCATTTCTTCCTGTATCGTGGGTGCGTTTACAAACATAGAAACTCACATACACAAACACTCAGACCCGAAACAAATACTTGCAGATCAAACAAATATTTGTTCTGTGTGGGGTTCGAACCCGCGACACGATGCGCAGCAGTCAACAATTGAAGCGTATTGTATCATTACAAGGCGAGGATAGTAATGTTCGATTTTTCTCCCTCACTCATGTAATGCTCGAATTACTAACGTTGCATTACAGGTGAATGCTTGCGGTGAGGGAGTGCCTTAATGTTAAATTACACGCGAATGCAAAGAGCACATTTACTTTACATTAGTTTTGTTTGTTCCTACAACTTCCTTTTCAACATCGTATTAAAATTCAGTATAAATTTCAGGTTATGGAATGTAAATCTCAATCCACTAACGTATCAGAAAATTGAAATTTACGGCTTTGGTTTCAATATCCGTGAATCAAGGTCTTTCATATAAAGATATATGGGTTCGCCTGGATGAGTCATCGTAGATCAATCTATGTGAGGTGGAATGGTGCCTAGAACTGTGCCAAAATTTCTGGGGAGCGATTTAAACTTGGTTACTTTAGACTAGGTTTCGGTCTGAAAATTGGGTCATGCATGAAAACTAAATATTATGGTAGATAGTGGAACATGAATTTTAGTTTAATGTGGTAATATACCTAGAATGTAATGGCAGGCTTGTAATCTTCGAAAAGACCTGCAGCATAATTTAAATGTACCTGCCTATCTACACTCGCGACCGTCTCTGCTTGGTTCCTATTGGTTTTAGTGTGACGTTATATAACCTATAGCCTGCCTCATTAATTGGACTATCCAACACAGAAATAATTTTTCAATTCGAACCAGCAGTTCTTGAGATTAGTGCGTGCAACCAAGCTAGCCTTATAATATAAGTAGAAATTTTAAAATTGCGATAGGTTGTATGAATTAATGTTTGTGAGTTAATCTAGGCAGAATGAAAAAAAAAAAAAACGCAGAAGGACTTGCGAGTTCTAACTAGACCAATTCAAGGCAGTCATCTTTACAAAACATTCATAATGTTTGTTTTTACAAGTAAATCTAATCTTTAGAGGAACTATGACTTAGCTAAAGCTCAGCTCTGTCGTATTTTATCCTAAAATAAACCATATCTGTAAAAAGTTAATGTTCATATTTATACGAACGCGTAATCAGGCGTAAAACTGAAATAAAAACATGAACATTATGCAATTAAAGTTCATTTTCGAATAAAGGTCGTGACTAGATAAGCTTGAGCCTTTAGATCAAACGATTAGAGTTCTGATCTGACTGATCATCGGCTAAGTAAATAAACCTGGCATTAGATTAAGATGGTTAATTGATTACCGACCTAATTGAATCGACATTATTAATTATTCAAATAATCGCACAATAATCAATTTTTAATTGATTTCTACTAATGGATGTGAGCAACCACTTAATGATTATGCGATTCTTTTTCCTTTTCCCTTATCATCCATCTTGGAATTGGGTTTTTTTTACCACAAAAAGAAGTTGTATAAATTATTAGAAATTCTTCCTTCGTGTTGGTATGTAAATGTATCCAAACAAAAATATTTATCCGTTAAAAAGAGGGGCAAGTTCGCCTGAAAAAGGGTTGAAATCCATCTATGGAACTAGCCAAGTTCCATTGATTTTATTTGAACTAAGAATACCACACAGACGCCAGCAGGTAAACCTACCTCAATCTGTCATATTTACCAATCGAACATTAACATTCCGCCTTTTGTGATAAGGTTGATGTGCTGTCAAATTGAGGGATACTGTTTTTTTTCTAAATTGGCTCTATCCACTACTAGTATGCATCTTGTCATAAGAGGCCAAAAGTCAACACATAACACCCGTATGATTGTTCTGCTTTCTGCTTCACAAAAGTGAAGTAAATAGATTTTTTTGAGGGACTGTCAGACTTGTCCTGACTGAAACCCACATGGTGATTGTTCAAAAGCACTTTATGTACCAGGGCCGCTGTTACCGGGTCAGACAGTCCCGCGGCCGCGGCGAAGTAAGTAGATTAAAATTATTGACAAACTAAAATGTAGTCACTACTCAACTATGAAACAGCGTTTACGCAGGGAGAGACATAATACATTCAATTACCATAATCTTGTTTACATTTAGTCATTACCTTCAGAATTTTCTCAGGTTACATCTCTTTATACAATAAAACCACCCTTACCACTTGAGAGATACGGCTCAAAATCCAATAATCAATATTTTACTTTCAGAAGCATTGAAATCAGATACCGTTGAGTGTTTGTTAACAAGATTTTTTCGTGTTATCTCGTGAATACTGTTATGTGTGTTATAATGTCGTAAATCGTATATAGGATACTTTGGCATCTCAAAGGGATGTTATGAGTTTATTATTTCCGGCATTCGGCCTTTGAACTTGTCCGGCCTTCGATGTTTGATTTAATATTTGTGTTTGTTGACATAAAAATTTGGTCCTTTCAAAGCAGTTTCGAAGTTCAGTGATTTAGTCTGTCGTGTAGTTAATCGAGGATGAAGATTTTTTTGACTGATTTATTTTATTGAGTTTACAAATAAATAAATAAATCTTTTAATTCTTAATACTTAGATTGTGTATAGAGCGTTACAATAAAAGGTGGCATTCAGTGTAAAACTATAGTATTGAACAGGACGTGTGCAACATAAGGGCGCTCCCTCACCGCGAGCATTCACTTTTAATGTAACATTACAGATTCGAAGTTTCTAAGACAATAGAGCATCAAATTGCGCACTTTCATGTTACATTACAGGTGAATGCTCGCGGTGAGGGAGCACCTTAACGCGTACATTCAAATAAAGTGCCAACTTACATAATTATTATGAAAATTACTACTCACTACAGACTGCTGGTGTGTAAGAGAAAAATATGAGATACCTGTGACCGTCTTCTTAAAAGAAGGATGTTCTCAATAGATTGTTTTTTTTTGAATTACTTGTTTCGTAATTGCGTTTTAAAGTAATCTTACAAGTAGTATTTATATCTTAGTAGAGACTCACGTATCTTAAAATTTGTAAAACTATTTCTTGCTCCTTTTTCTTCAGTCATTCAAAAACAAAAGCCGCAATCCCACATACATTTTGAAAAAGATAGGTACGGATTTAGTAAAGGAGAAAAAAAAAGTCCCAAAAACATGAATTTTCTCACAAAACATTCCTTAAAAATACAAACGTAGGATCACAAGAATTTTATACCGAGACATTTTTTGTTAAACAAGTATTGTTCAGCCCACGGGACATAAGACTCTTGAAGAAATTAAAGAACAGAATTGCAAATGTAGTTGTATTATGTAAGATTGGCGTTCGACTCTCTGAAACAAGGGGTAAAAACACTCTTGGAATTTCATATTTTCATATCAACTGCGAGAACCATTTTTTTTATAATGGTCTGATGTCTCCTCCCGTCTCGGGTGGTGTAAAAAGGACTGTCAGAATCATACTAACCAGTAATCAATCAAATCCTCTACTAAACTAATGCTCATAAAAAAGTAATTAGTTCGTCAGTAATTGACTTTAGACTATCATTTTTTTAATGAACTAACTCAATAACTGACGAACTTAATTATTAAAAAAAACACGGGTCAATTATTTATTTAACCCGCATTTTTTTTTCTTTTGGTTCGTTATCAAAGTCGAAGATGCAATGCTTTCAAAACGCGGGTCCATTGCGGATTAGTGAATGTCTTTGAATTGTTGATTCTAGGTCATGCCGGTTTCCTCACGATGTTATCCTTCACCGTTCACAGCCAAAGGCTAATAAGGGGCACAAAGTACTTCCAGACATTCTAAAGACAACACAACATCTTGGCAGCACTAAAGAAAATGGCGATTGGCGAGTAGCATAGGCTGAGGCGGCTGATAAATCCTAAGTGGCAATATTTAGATTGGATAGACACTCTCGTCTAAGCTCAGCATGGTTTCAGCCGATAATTTTGTCAGCTTGGCTGAATGCGGTTCAGCATTTTCGATTTCAGTACCCTTAGCACGAGTTTTCACTCTTTTACTTTACAGCGTGTTTCCAGTATTTACATATAGCATATCGTGTATGAAAAAATGGAACTGCACCTCTGGTGTGCGAAGAAGGAACTAATCTTTTCCTTGAAAATTGACAATTTGAAACTGTCAAAGTTCCAGTTTAATTTACGTCTCAAATACTGAAAACTCATGCTAATGGTACTGTCCAGTCTTTTTGTCAACTAAACGCACCCTCTCATGACCCATGTCATAATCATGTTGACATAAGAATGTCAACTGATTAACGAGCATCGAAACTAAATAAGAGGGCCTTTACCTAACTCTTTATAACTTTAGTTAAATGTTCTGAAGATCTTAACCATTTTCATTCAATTTCTTTGAAAAAGGGTTTCAGCCACTTAAGTTACGTTATCCAATTTCAATATGTGCAAGTACTTGTGAAGTTTTCATTACTTTTTAAGGGCACGCAAATAGCGATTTATGTTGAAAACTAAGTCAAATAGAGGCCATAACTCCTCCGGAGATTTTGTGTAAGTTGGAACTTTTTTCGGTTATTTACTGAGTTACTGGTACATAGATAACTATATATAGATATATATAGATACATAGATACTACTAGCAATGAAATGAGATGACTGCTGAAAATTTTAGTACAACAAAGGACGAACAATGTTAGGGCCCAGCTGATAAATCGTGGTCTCCATCACACCCTTTTTTTTAGTCTAGTTGGTACGAGTTAGACAGTCCCCTTCGCTACACCCAGGGTGAGAGTAGTCACTATGTCTTTAAACCCGTCGAAAAAAGGCAGAAGAAAATAAATATTTCTTCTGCCCTTTTTTGAGGGGGTGACTGAATTTATAAACATTATTTGCTTAGATTAAAAAATTTAATACCAGTTTGATCGTTTTGCTATTAAAAAGTGAGATATTTGACTTTTCTCAAGGGCTACTTTTATTTTGAGTAACATCTTAGTCATAAAGTGTTCGATTTACCAAGAGAATATGTAAAGAAATACTTTAAATATTACATAAGGGTGAAATTTATTCCAATGAGAATTGGGTAGAGGTAATTTATTAAATTCGCAACAAAATATTCGGAGTCATGAAGCAATTTAAATAACCTCAGAAAAATTACCACAGAATTTTCGGAGAAATAATTATAAAAATTACCTATATCACTAATAAAGTCGGTAAAAAAGTACAGTTTTCTCGCATTTTTTTTTTCGTGTTAAAATCATCAGATGAGGCCTCCCACCCCGGGCAGGGCAGGAGGGACTGTCAGACTTGTACTGACTAAAATCCACGGTGTCCTTCAATAGCCCTTTATGTTCCGGGGTCACGGTGATGGTATAAGACCCGCGACCCCGGCAGGCTTTAGCCCTCTGAAAGGGGCCTCATCATAGTTTTCTCGCATTTGGTGTAAAACATGCATGTACAACACTTCACGATAATCGCTGAACGAAGTATAAATTTTAAAATGATTTAAGAGTACAATGGTTTTTTAAAGTCGTAAGTGTGCGAAAACGCTTTCATAAACCTTGAAGCTTACGCTTTAATTAATTATCTAATGAATTAGATCAAAGATCCGTTATTAACACCATTGACTACCCCCATAAACACGACAAGACAAGGTGACGTTTACTTCTAAGATATAAAATATAGCACCTATATTTATCCTTACACGTATGTATGTGGATCGGCTGGCTCTAAATGCATCGGGGCGTAAGATCTCACTGCGACGGCATTCGCACGGCACCGAATGCGATCGTTCGAGAACAGGATGTTCGCACGAATGCCTTTCTTGAACTTACTAGCATTCCAGAGACCCTTTCTAAGCCCAAATTAACAGTTTGACCTTTCATCACATAGTTGCATTTGACCTATGGTCGCCGCATATTTTTGAGGTTTTTGGTTGAGTTCAGATGCGTTTGAGCGTTAATCTGTGCCTGCCATTTGTTAAGTTTTTTTTCTGCTTTTTGTTAAACTTTGCCCCCCACAGTAGAGATTTCTCCTGTGTCGTGTGTGTCGTTTACAATCATAGAAACTCTTATTCACAAACACCCAGACCCGCAACAAATACTTATATTTAGGTTAGAAAGACGTCAGTAACCTTTGAGATGAATAGATTTCCATCTAAGTAACTAATTAAATTGATTTTCGTAATATTTAAAAAGGGGACATGCTGGGATGGACAATCAGCTCTCAAGAGTACCTACTTGATTTAGATAATTATGCATAATCTGCCTAAGAATTTTCACAGTCCTAACTAAGAACAAGCATTCTATAAGCGAGATGCAATGCGCCATCATTTCATCATGTAAGTCTGATGAGCTCATAACAGTCATTGAATACCACAGCGAAACCTCCAAACCATGACCAGCAATTTTTATTTACACAGGAGCTAAAACAAATAAATAAAATGCACTAAAACCCAATTTTCACATGACGCTGAACAAAACAGCGATCACAAACAGGCGTACGAAATAGCCTTAGTTACACAGCATGCCGCCATCAACCATGCCAACAAATAGGGCGACCACACGGTGAATGAATTTACAAGAGACAAGGGAATTCAATTTATCGAAAAATGGTTTTGTCCTCCCGTGGGGCTTTTGAATAAAAATAGTGGAGAAGGGATGATGGGATGTTGTGGCTAGCGCGCTATATAAAAGCCCGTTATCATTCTTATGTAGTTTATGATAAAAGGCTTCAAAAAGACCACCGCGCTGCTGCCGGGAAATAATCTCATATGGAATATTGAAAATGAAATTGCTAGGTATTGTAGAAGATATTGATCCAAGAAAATATCTTTTTTATAGTTTTTCGATAGATGGATGCCAGTATTATTGGTAAATAAATATTTCTTTTGCGGATTTCGGGATCGGGGATGAATGGTTGGGTTTCAGTAGCTTATGATTCTGCATAAGTTGGGAGACAACAATGGTGGGCTGTTATTACGGTTCTCGTTCTTATTCAAGTGCGATTTATATTCAACATACTTGTCTATAGAAGAAAAATGTAGTACATAACTGTATTATGGTACATGAAGGTATTTCATCTATCTAGCCTTTTTCCAACAATATTAGGGTTCGCTTCTAGTGTAGCGACCAACCGCTGAAGATGAGTATTTAACAAGAATAAGCGACTTTCTCTCCGACTTTCACAACCCAATATGAATTGATTTATTAAACTATGTACACACTATGTACACGGAAAATAATATTGGTTTATAATACTAAAACAAGGGACTTTTTCTCAAGACTTTTCTGCCAAAAAGGAAGAAATGCAGATGATAGTGTGAGAAATGTAGAGCTGGATAATAAGATACCTTCTGTCGATAAAAAAGAACGACCCAGGCACATAAGTAGGTCGTTGGGTATACTACACGTACACCTGAATTTACACTGTGGGTAACGTATTTGTATTATTTTTTCAGTCATTCAATTTGTTTTTATAAATTACATTTATGTTACTTAAGTGCATTATTTATTTGAAAAAAATTAAGCTAAGCTTTTACATTTTACTATGCATTTTTTTTTCTCAAAAACGTGCTAAAACAAGATGACCTAGTTAAATAATATAACGTAAGATTTCCTACAAAAAAATACTATAAAACCATCGTCGACAAATTAAAAACGATGTAAAAACAAAACAACACTAATCGTTTAACAAATGGTTTTATTTAAAATCTCTAACGACCAGACGACTGAAATCTGAATCTTTGAGAAATGATTGTATATAAAATTCAATATATCACAATCAGTAGCAGAAAGTCTATTATTCGAAGCCATATTAAACGGACGGAAATGAGAACAAACGATTATGTATATTAGACACAAGAGATTTATTTTCATGCTGAAATGATGAAAGAAAAACAACAAGGTATCAATTTCATGTCAGTTGTAAGAAATTGGGGAAATATTTACGTAAGTCATGTCTTATTGGGTTTTATAACTTTGTGTTACTATACCTGTCAGTATAATTATTATGTACTAAGACTCAAGGTTTGTTTTGATTTAGAATTTTGGGAAAAATACAATGACTACCTGATAACGAATTTGTAATCCTAGAGAATAGGTGCGTCCACACAGAGAGAGCAGCCTCGCGAGGCATTTGCCGCGCGAAACAGCTTGGTTAGTGTGGACGTGTCTCGGCCGAAGTAAGAGCTCGCGTTGCCGCGGGCGATTGAACGAGTGCCCAAACCATCCAGTGTCGGCTTCTTGTTTTGCTCACGTATATTGTTTCTTGCCTCGGTCGAGAAATAATAGTCGAGTCCACAAAAGACAAGCATCCTCGCGAGGCAGTTTCCTCGCGCAGTAAATGCCTCGCGGGGCTGCTCGCTCTCTGTGGACGTACATAATGAAAATTTTTGTGTGCAGATAGTTTAAAGTGACGTTCTTTTGAAACGCCTATTGCCGCCTATATTTGTATTTATAAGCTTACGCGTTTTACCCAAGAATTATTACTAGAAAGCTTTAAACATCCTACTTCCTAGTAAATATTATTGATATAAATAACGTTATTTTAAAAACCTGTTTTTTTTTGTATTTATAAACTCACTCGTTTTACCCAGGAGTTATTTATTAGAAACTTCAAACATCCTACTCCAAAGAGAGTAAAGTTTATACATTCCATATTCCTTAGAAACGTTTAAGACTATATTATGTATATAGGGTAGTAGTTCCATGTTTGATCATCGCGAAAAAACCCGCACGATTATATCATTTATTGGTTCGGCCGTAACATTTCTCTCTTGGAACTTTCTCTACATCTAATAATGTGTGATTTTTCCACGTTTATTGCTTATACCTCCAACGGATCACCTTGTATAAGAACGGGTCAAACTCCTTCAAGGCTTTGAGTGGTACTCAAGAACATTCTGATTCTCTGTATTTCGATCACTTATCGATTTTCACTCAAGCTCGTATTGTGGCTGCGAGGCTATAATCACGTTTAAGATCAAATACGTCACGCGTTTGTATTTCAAAGAGCATGAGAATTGCTTACTTAGTGCTGATTGGCAGTTCATATTGAATTAACCTTCTTGATCACTAAATGCGAATTTAAGATTAAATCACTTGGTATGTCGATTCTATATCGCATAGTAGTAATTATAAATGCACTGAGTGATGGTACAAACCGTTTCATATTCCTTTGTGCAATTTAGTGGATATAAGCGTTCACAAAGATAGACAAAGTGATGTTATTTTTTTCATCATAATAATGACTCAAATTAAGTAACTATACATAATCAGACTTAACTTTCCTAGAAATTGCCAAACAAGGACACAAGGGCACATTTTATATAAAAAAAATACCAAATCCTGAAACTTATTCCTCTACTTTGAGAATATTTCACGATCATTTTTATTAGGAACACTTGTGAGTATAGCGTATAAAGGTGTGATATTCACATAAACATAAATAAACCAAAAATACAACCACAAATACATAAATAAACCACAAGAATCACAGTGCGTTCCAACCAGTCCTCGAGTGACAATGCACTCAATCCGGTCAAAACAAAGCTGAAATACGACACAGTGTGAAAAACTGCATTTATCAAGTGCGAGTCGGAGTAGTAGCGTCGTGAAGGGTTCCGCAGAATAAATATTTAACTTTTGCAGAAATAATTTATCGGAGGCATAGTTTTTGTTCTCGTTATTTCATGGTGCCAATTTTTGTCGTGATTACGCTGCTATTATCATTTTTTATTTAGGATCTGCGAAGCATGACGTCTGATTTTTCTTTGCTTCTGTATGAATCATTATGCCATTGCAACATTGTTTTCTACCCCCAATCTATCATTTATATCACTATTCACATTCATTGTCATTACATTCCTTGTTATAGTACGTTTTTTGTGGTAAAAAGTAATCATATGAGTCCTCCGCCCTGGTTGGAGTTGAAGGGACTGTGAAAATTGTATTCACTTAAAACCACCCTCTTCCTACCGTTGACGGTTGCTTTACCCTGCCCACAGTACCCTGTGTTGACCTCGCAATACGTGTTGGCTAAATGACTCTGATTAAATTATGGCTAACTATAATTCTGGCAGACAAACAGACATGAACCCACAGGACTATTGAATTTGCTAGACGCCCGCAGAACCCCAAAAGATACACAGTGTAAAAATAACAGAACAAAAATCAAGTGCTATAGTGACACGGTTTAGTTTAAAATACACCAAGTGGGTTGACGTTGATAGACGGCTCGGTGGATCGTCTGCTTCCAGTCGTGCCAAAAATGGACAACCTTGCTGTGATGAATTCTCTTTTGGATAACTATTCATCAGTTTACGGGTGGTTGCCGAAGACACTTCTGGTTTTTGAATAATGATGTGAGGTGTGAGGTATATGCTTTTAGTGTAATGAAGTAAGAAATGAAGTTTTAGCTACATATGAAGTACAGACGCCAGCATGTCAACCTACTTCAATCTGTCTAATTTCTTTAGTAGACTATCAACTTTATCGCAATAGTGGCAGGTTAATACTCGATTGGTAAAATTTGAAGATTCGGGAAGGTTGACCTGCAAGCGGCTGTACTACCAAATGAAATGTTTACAAAATCTGAATAGGTATCTACCAGATGAAACGAGATTTTTTTTAAATAAAGTACATTGAAACATTAAAATAAACTGCAGAAAATAAACAACAACAAAATTCGAGGTATTCCTCGTAGCGCTCCCATTTTGAAACGCTCCCATCTAAGCGCTCCCGTTTTGTTCCTCGAAGCGCTCCCAATAGGAGCGCTTGGAGAAACGATTAACCCTAGAAAGATAGTCTGCGTAAAATTTACGCATGCATTTTCGAAATATGGCTCTGTCTTTCTAAATAGCGCGAATCCATAGCTGTGCGTTTAGGACATCTCATTAGTCACTGGAAGCTACCGTATGGTCCATGTGTCAATAAGGTAAGTGTAACCGATTTTGAAATATAACGACCACATGCGTCAAAATTACGCATGATTATCTTTAATGTGACTTTTATGATTTTGACTTGTATGTTCTTTTTATTTATTTTTTATCTTATTATAACTGTATTTCATTACTTACATTATCAGTTCCCTTTTACAGATATTGAAGTAAAAATATAACATAATGGGCAGTAGAAACTTGGACGAAGACCATAACCTGGCCAGTCTTATACAAGGATACAACGAGCTTCTCTATGAGGATACTAACTGTGAAACCGCGGACCATGAAAGTAAAACTGAAGTGCAGAGCGATACAGAAGAAGTTTCTATAGATGAATAACAGGAAGAACAGCCCCTTTCCCCTTTTGAAATGAGACAAAGAGCAAATGCGTCCTGTAAAAACCAATATGGTATGCCTAACTTTTAAATATTGAAAAGCTTTTTGTAACAGATTTTTATACAAATATTTGTTTCTAATATGTATAAGATATTCTAATTTTTGATTTCGTGCCAAAAAAAAAACGCGGATATTCAAAGAAAAAAATTAAAAAAGACTAGGTGTTAAAAAATTATCATTTACGGCAGAAGATTAAAGATATTGTTTTATTTAATAAATAAATAATTTTAAATAAAATATCTACAGTCTTAAATAATCTAATATATGTGTAAATATATATACCATACGATTTTATTGAAATAAAATAATAAACCTCAACCTACAGCCAATTAAACCACATGCGTCAATTTTACGCATGAGTATCTTTTCCGTACTACACAATAAGATTATCTTTCTAGGGTTAAAAATATTAAAATTTATTTCCTCGAAGCGCTCCCATGATTAAAAATAGGGAAAAGCATGAAGTCAACGTAATGAAATATATCGATAATTTTTAAAAACTCATGTGTGCATCATCGACATCGAAGTTGCTTAACTAAATTTTTCATAATTTTGAGAGAACGATATCTTTTTGCTTTCGGCATTCTTATGTGTATACAAGGACCAATGTTATTCGGGCACGACGCAATAGCGGCGGTAATAGAATAGAAAAGAATAGAATACTCTTTATTATGTACACCATACAATTACAGGAAACATTGAATCATCAATCTTAATATATAAAACAAAGACGGGTTTGTTACAACATTTATAACTCGAGATCTGCTGAACCAATATTCATGGTTATTGATTTGTTGGATTTGTCTCCGCCCCGAATAGAATAATAAATCTTAAAAAAAAAAAACAGTTTCCGCAAATAATAGAACAGGATCACGAAGAAGGTTTTAGTACCGAAATTGAATGAGGGATCTGAAAAAAAAAGTACTAGGAGAACAGAATCATGAAGAAGGTGTTCATACAGGATCACGAAGAACACGACCTAGTTATTATCGATAATTTCAGTTAGTATAGTCCCATCTCTATCCGAAAGTTAATCATGGGAGCGCTTAGAGGAAATAAATTTTAATATTTTTAATCGTTCCTCGAAGCGCTCCTTTTGGGAGCGCTTGGAGGAACAAAACGGGAGCGCTTCGATGGGAGCGTTTCAAAACGGGAGCGCTATGAGATACCTCCAAAATTCTCTACTAATTTAGAAAAAAGAACAAGATAGATACAATACACTTTATTGTATTTTTATGTTACCTATTGCAAATTATGTAAAAGCATGCTCATTGCTCTATGATTTATTATAACTAAGATGTAAACCTAAATATTTTTACGGCTGATATGTCGAATATAGTGAAACCAATTTTTAGATCATAAGAACTTAATATGTTACCTATATTTCTACAAATAAATAAATAAACATTCATTCATTCATACACCAAAATAGTTACAAAACAATATTTCTAATTCTATGGTTATAACGGCGGTCTTATCGCTAACAGCGATGTCTTCCAGACAACCTTTTATAACAAGATGAAAATAGATACAAAAATGGCCTAAGATAAGACACAGATAACCCAAAAGAAAAAACAAAAATACCTCAGTTTGAATACAAACAGCTGGAACGAAAACTTTCTTTCTAATATTAAAACTTAAATAATACTAAAGACGAATAAATTATGATTTTACTAAAGACGAAGAAAACATGCTTTAAAGTAAGGACATCATCTTTTCCAAATATGTCATTAAAACGCCTAATTAACAAGGTATTCAAATTTTCCTTATTATAGAGATGTCACTGGCATAATAAATGTATAGTATTAATATTATTCTATTTTGACATTTGTGTTAGAAGTTGTATTAATTTGACAGCATTTTCCACCTGAATTCATGGTTTAAAGAAGCCAATTAAGAGTGTTTATTTATTCTAAATGAGACTATATAAATGATAGTTTTGAGTGTTTGAAATATTTACATCTAATGTAATCCTACTATCCTATTAACATTATAATGCGAAAGTTTGTGAGGATGTATGTAGGTATGTTTATTACGCTTTCACGCAAAAACCACTCAACGGATTTGCCTAAAATTTGGTACACAGATAGTTCATAACCTGGAAAAACACATAGGATAGTTTTTATCCCCATTTTATGTTCCCGTGGGATAATTTTCCCCTAAATTAATAAAGATAAAAAAAACATACAGTACCTACCTCCTACCTTTTGCAGGGATTTTTAAAATGTTAAATAGTCGATCAGTTAGCCAGAAAGAAGAAGAATACCTCTATAGAGAAGAATTTAGAACGCATACGAGTACTACCCTAATTTCTTTAAAGTAAGAGTGAATAGACTTCTTCTGGGTAAACTCACTCCATCGTCGACTTCATCTCTGTTACCTTTGACTCAAACTAGAGTGAAAAGTATCCAGTTATTTTTTTTTTTTAATGGAGTACTCTTTATTTATTTTTAGGTATTACAAGAGATTCATAACAAGAATTTCTAAATAATTGTTCTTGCACATTCTATAAGCTTTTAAAACAAAATAGATATAATTAAAAATACTGCTTTAAATAAACATGTCAGATGCAAGGGAAAACGTATGCACTTTAAAATTCTAAAAACAAGTAAAAAAATAATTCTTGCTCCCATGAATGTTACACTGGGTCGGGGTAAAAATTATTTCGTCGTGAAAATATGACACTGAATACAAAAGTTGAGCGAATGTGGAGCAAAATATGTTTCGTCGGCTTTTTATACGTATTCTAAGGACATATTTTTATGTGTCTGATTTCATGTCGCTGAATTTTTTGCTTAAATTTTTATAGTGAAATTATACGTTGATAAAGTTCAATTTTAAATTTTTGTTTAATTTATATTGTGTGTACTATGTGAAGTTTGTATATAATGTATGATGTTCGTTTTACTTTCACTTCATTGATGAATTCACTCGAAGTGTTTCACTTTTCATTCATTTGAACATAAATGGAATTTTTAGTCAATTAAACTAACGGTACTGAATTTATGTATTTATGCATCTTTGCATATACTCATTCCTTTATAATTATCTAGTATTTTAAGCACGCCTAGCTGACTAATTCTTTACCTTTTCTTCCAAAATAAAACAAAGTTATTTCGTGGTTACAAATTTCTATACGAATCGAATTTTTGCCCGAGTATGATACGATCAATCATCGTGTCATAGAGTAAGATGTAGAACGTTTCTTTCCAATATAAAAAACATCTCGCCATGCTTAGATCGATTAAAATCTGTCTATGCTCTGTCATTTTGTCTATTCTTTCGTTGACAAAACCTATTTCCACGGTATCACACTCATCATCATCTCAGCCATAGGACGTCCACTGCAAAACATAGGCCTCCCCTCTAGATCTCCACATATACCGGTTGGAAGCGACCTGCATCCAGCGTCTTCCGGCGACGCTACACACTACGCGTGCTCAACGTGAAGTTAAATAAAAATGTACATTTGCTTCACAATGTTTTTTGTTTGTAATTATGTTCTCCAACATTCAGTTTCCAGCAACAATAGCTGACCTTCTCAGAGACTAAAGTCCAAATTCATAATTGACTTAACAAACCCAAAATAAGCGTTACAAGTAAAACAACATCTTTGCTCTCCTTGCGAGAATTAATGAGCAAAACAAACAAATTATAAGCAGTAACTCAAAGACAAATAGGCGAAACCTAATTAACTTGAATAAGCATAATTTATACATATCTAATGTTATATTTTCACTGCTGGGTGCAGACCCACGTACGTCTATAAATTTCTACCGTGCATATGCCCGCGTAGCATGGTACATTGGCATCGTAGAAACGGATCAGCGGGGTGTCCACACGTGTCACCGATTTTATTGTTATTTATGATGCTATTGACTTGTTGTTTTTGCATTATTTTTCGATGCGTTACATCTTTTGACTTGACTTGACTTTGACTAATTTGCAATTTATTTATGTTGTGAACATGCGTATTATACGGATTTTTAAATAAGATGTTAAACACATGACTGAGGATTACGATCTAACATAATCAGCCCATTCGTACACAAGGCGACGAAAGTGTCCGATACCTTACGACTTTGGTATTCAGGCGACTATCGCAGTACAAACCCATAAATGTTCGTATAAAGGCACGCGTCAATGGATGCTAAAGTCGTAAGGTATCGGAAACTTGCGTCGCAGTGTGTACGAAGGGGCTTAATCGCAAGCCCCCAAGCAACTTCATCATCTGCCTGCCTTTTCCCAACAATATTGGGGTCGGCTTCCAGTCAAACCAGATGTAGCTGAATTTCAGTATTTTACATAGAGCGACTGTCTATCGGATCACCACAACCCAGTAACCGGGTAATACGATACCCCATGGTAAGACTGGTTGTCAGACTTTTAGAACTTCTGACTAATCTAACGACTGTCAAAGATCTACAAAATTTCAGCCGGGACCAACGGCTTTACCTGGTCACCCATCCACAGACCGATCTCTGCAAGCGCGGCTTAACCTGGAAGATCGACCTGTGTGGCTGTAATTATTTAGCCCGAAGCAACTTGAAAACGCAGAAATTAAAACACGTCACATACAACTTTGATAGCATATCGTAAAGTTCCATCTACCCGCAGGCTGCCATCAAAAACTATTGCAGAGTTAATAAGTTGTTCATAATTTGTTCTGATCCAGTCTCTGTACGTGCTTTATGAACTAAATTCTCTATGAAATTAACGACAGCTCTTTCACAGCCCAAAATAGCGGCTTTATTAAAGAAAGGTTATTTTAACTCGCGTTTGTGGCGTGTCATATCATAAATTGTCGTTTAAAATATGATGTGGTAGAGGTAATTTGTTTTTGTTTTTTATTTTAGGACGAAAACTAGTGAGGTACTTTTTAAAAGCTATTTAGTTTTAACTATTGTTGGTTGTGAATTTAATTTTAATAGCGTCGCTCGTCGGCATTTTTCTGGCATAGGATTCCAACTTTTAAAAGGCATTTGCGACGTGAACTTAAATGAATTTCTGGTGTGAATTCTTAAATGCCCTGAAACGGTTAATTGAAGGAAAAGGGCTGAGAGACTACTCCATAGTCAGTTCGAGTCTAATAGTACCTTCAGGGAGTAGTCATTTGATGATTTCCCACCCCAAAAAAGTGATCAAGACCTATCTAAAAAGGTCCTCTGCGTATCAGCGTATCAGTCTAGGATTCTTATTACACTAGTTGTTTGAATTGTTAAGTCTACGAACGCATTGCTATTACGTACATAATAATAATTAAAAAAACTCAACCGCAAGTTAACATTGACGGAACTATAAGCGCAGTACCTGGGGCCTTAGTCAAACAGCATACGACAGTAAACGACAATCGTTATCGTTCATCAGTCACCAATACATTTTCAACTTTATACCCCAGCGCGTAAAGTTAAAAGTCATCAATCATCATCAATAACGATTGTCGTTTACTGTCGTATGCTGTTTGACTAGGGCCCCTGAACGCACGACTGCTGCTCTGCGTACCGCAGTTGATTTCAGCCAGGTTAAATATATTTATATCACCTACAGTACAGGTTGTTCCGGGTCTGGATTTTTATGTTCCTTCTTGTAATATTTGTCAGTAAACGCGACCACGATATAAAATAAATCTTTAATAAAAAAATAAAAACAAAATACTGCAAAAGTAACTGACAACCCTGAGGTAAAGAATTTATAGATCGGATGCCTCACCGGACGAAATCACTTTTCTGCGTATCGTTCTCGTACAATCCAGTACAATTTTGATTGACGCAATAATCCCTCAATCTTTATAGTCAACTGTGCGATGAATTCGCACAATACAACTGTGAATTCTGATTCAAACTTTATGACTAAAAATATTATTGTTCATTTTGGCTTTTCATTCCGAATCTTTCGGTCAAATGTAACGTAACAACAATGTGAAAGTAATATTATTTTCTGAATAAATCCAATGAACTGGGTATTTTTTTTTTTCAAGTTTTGTTTATTTTATTCAATGCAAATAAATTCATTTTTGAAATCGAAGTGTGCAAACCTTTGTATGTTATGTTGTGCATGTTTTTCACAAATAATTGTAAAAAGTCTCTTACACTCGGAATGTTCGATAACATAAAAAAAAAGAGCATGAAAGTTCATTTATTTTGTATTTGGCGTGCGAATGTAAAATTTAATATAAAGCATCTGATGTTAATCACAGACACTGAAACCAAAAAAAAACAAAAAACTCTTTAATCAATGTTTGCAAACTACCAGGAGTACACAACTCTGTGGAGTTGTGGACGCTGCATCAACATCTCACTTGCCGTTCATTAGCAACCTCAATATGCCCTTAGGCAGGGACTACAAACATTTGCTCTAGCATTGACCTCACCCTGTTAACATAATAACATAGCTTTGATGTCTGAAGCCACCATACACACAGGACCACTGAATATAGAGGTGCAGAAGGCCAGGTCCGCATAACTAGCGATAATAGATAATTACGCGAAAATTATGGTAAAACAGTATACTGCGTAGACCCTAAATTAATTGGAACAAACAGGAATAGTAATGAAGAGGCAAGAACGTAAAACTGAAAGCAATATTGTGTATGTGAGTTTATATGTTTGTAAACGCACCCAAGACACAGGAGAAATTCCTAGTTTTTTTTTAAAAAAAAGGAATAAGGATTGTGTTATCCAATTTTCCCAACTTATCCTAACTAATGCCATAAATGTGAAAGTAAGTTTATTTGTAACGTTTTCACACGCCAAAACCGAAAACCAAAACACATACGTTTTAAAGTATTCAGATTCGGACAAGGACCTTGCATCCAAAAAAGGTACTGTTCCCAAAGAAAATAACAATAACATTCATAATTGTAATAAAAGATAGTGTCCCGTGTGTAACTTCTCGTGAATGTATACTGCCTAGCCTTTTGTATAGACCTATTTTGTGATCAACCGATGCCTTAACGACGCTTGAGTAGGTAGTTCAGGCTAGGATGTCTAATTAATACCGGCTTAACTATTTTGTGCGCATTAATTGGTGGTAGGCGTTGATCGTCGCCGTCTTTAGGTATTAAATTGGGATGTCTTGAAGTAAGTGTGCCTATTTTGGTTTTGCGACGGTTTAGGTTGGCAACTAATGAACTTAGTTCTATCAAAATAAACCAACCCAGAACACCATAATATTTTTTTTTATTGTCGTGGTAAGTTCGTCAAATGAGTCGTCCCACCCCGGGCAGGGCGGGAGGGACTGTCAGACTTGTACTGACTAAAATCCACGGTGTCCTTCAATAGCCCTTTATGTTCCGTGGTCACGGTGATGGAAATACTTATTTCCCCGCCCTTATTTGCCCGCGACCCAGGCAGGCTTTGGCCCTCTGAGAGAGGGCCCCGTCATTTTGCTTACGCTCTTTGAGCCCCGCATGGTCCATGGTCGGACAGCGAGTTGCCCCTTACTCGCTATCCGCGAAGAACATCATAATTTACGATAAAATTACGTTAGTAGTGTCCTACAAAATATGGTAATTGTTTATTAAACACCGGTTCAGACAAGCGGCGAAGAAAGCAAAAAGAAAGACGATAAAAACAACTTTTTTGCCTTGAACACGTGTCAAAGTCTAAAGGTGATTTAATGAATCTGTGTTTAAAAAAAGGCATAATTAAGGTTTAGATATTCGGGCCGCGTGGCCGGGCCCCGATAATTTTGCCTCCGTTGCTTCTCATTAAAGAATTTTCGCTTATGTTGATTTACTACGTTCAAGATCGTTCGGCATTTTGATTAATACTTTTCAACGGAGCGGAAAGTTGGATGAAAAATTTTCTCGCTAATTACCAAAGATTAAGAAACGTGCCTCCCGATTTTCTGCTTAAAAATAAATCTTTGACGTTTGATTTTTTCCTAGTAAAAGTTTGAAAGATACTTTGGTAACGAAGTGTATCTTTTGAGCTTATTTTTCGAAGAGTTAGCAGTTTTCTAATTAATTATCTGTTTAGTTGGCCTGTTACATAAAGTTAGAAAAGTGTCTTAAGTAAAAAAAAATATGTTTAAGCATTTTTATAAGAGAAATAATTAAAATCGTTTTTTGCCACGAAATTACCCAAATAAGTTTGCAGTAAAACTTCCAAATAATTCTTAATGAATCTTTTGTTTATAACAACTACCGTTTTTAAATTTTTTCTTGACCCTTTTTTTCTGGGTTTCAAAAGAATTTAAGCAACTCTGTATTTCCTCATTTTCTAGTTTAACAACAAAATATAAAATGCTCTCAAACTAGACACTTGACATAAATTCTTTCATATTTTTCTAGACATATTATCATCCTGAAGATTTTGTGCCCCAACTTTAGGCAAAACTGGGTTTTACGATGTCTTCATAAAACTTGGTATGGAGACTTGCTTTGGAGTTCCCGGTATGGAATGCTTCCTGTTTTTTTCATCTCTTGAAATATATATAACATTACAAGATTTTTTTTAATGCAAGATTAGCGCAGTGGCTGAGTGATTGGACTGCTGCGCTGCGTGTCGCGGGTTTAATTCCCGCACGGGGCAAATATTTGTATGATCTACTTGTACAAGTAGTTAAGTTCCAGGCCTGGGCGTTTGTGTATGTGAGATTCAATGTTTGTTATCGCACCCATGACACAGGAGACATTCGTAGTGTAGGGCAATGTGTAAAAAAGCAGATATAAAACATATTATATAGATTTTTTTGTTGTATAGTGTACATAATTGAGAATTTCTAGTCTCTATCGATCATTATTATCACTAAAAGAGTATCGATTTCTCAAACACAGCATGTTCACTTTTAGTTAGAAATCAAACGTTCTTTTTCTATTCATTTTATTTTGAAGTAACTGCTCTTGTGTTCCATATTCTGAAAAATACTGATAAATTGATTTTATTACAAAGTATTCGACAAAGTGCGAATGAAAGCTGACACCTTTTAAACGAAAATATTTCTAAGAAAGTTTATTTTCGAATAAAATGAAGCATCCAGTATTGGATAGTATATTTTATATAAATTACGATTAAATGTCACAAATAAAAGAAAACTTTCTTTTGCCGTCAGCATTTTCTTTACTGTTTTTAGCGCCTAGGTCCAAATTCTTGCAATCCTCAAGCAATTATGTCCCTAAAATAGTCAGCTGATATTACCCGGAGCTAGTAAGATGTAAGACACGAGAAAGACAAGGCGACTACATTGTCAAACCGGACTAGTACTGAGAAATTCTAAATTAAAACTGAAGTGTTTTAATTTAGAATTTAAACATCTGAGGAATTATTTGTCAAAAAACAGTTACTAGTTAGACTTCATATCCAGCAATCTGTGTCCTTACCTAACTAATAGTGTAATGTAAAGAAGCCAACATTACTAAATTGGATAACAAAATTAAGTCTATGCATAAAAAATACACAAGACGAACTCCGGCCACCGTAGGCGCGGGCATGCGGGCGGCGAGTAAAGGGCAACTCGCCGTGCGACCATGGACCATGCCCGGGTCGACGGCGGCGGCGCGTCTTGTTCCACGCGCGCCTCAAAGAGCTGTCAGCAAAATAACGGGGCCCCCTCTGTGAAGGCTAAAGCCGGGGTCGCGGGACTTATACCATCACCTTGACCCCGGAACATAAAGGGCTATTGAAGGACACCGTGGATATTAGTCAGTACAAGTCTGACAGTCCCTCTCGCTCTGCCCGGGGTGGGAGGACTCATTCGATGAATTTACCACGACAAAAAAAAAAGAATACAATAATCATTATAAAAAACCGGCCAAATCGGAATCGCCCGTGAAGGATTCCGAAGTAGTAAGTATATATTAGGTGTTAATATTGAGAGCAGCAAGTTATTTACACAAACAATAAAGATACCTTTGTTTTTTATAGTGTTTGTATGAGTGACTAAGTTATTACTGACGGTTTTTGAAAATGAACTACATGTTGAGATGTAGTTAGAAGGCAAAAACTTCTAACTAGAACTCATCAAAACAAAAATTTCGTTGAAATTATTTGTTCAAATCCATACTACACATTTTTCTAAGGACTTTCTTATTTTAAAAGTTAGAGGGGGAGGGTACTCCTTTTGCCTGATCTACATTCATACATTTGGTCATATCCTACATTCATCATTTACGCACACCGATTGCGCGCACTACGCACCCGCCCTTTCAGAAGCACTTCACCAATAAGATCAGTGTAGGTCTTCATAGGCGTCCCCCCGTTTATAAGACAAATTATTTATTAAAAAATCCTGTGACCCACATACGAAATACATTACCGATATTTCCATCCAGGCTTTACACCACACTAAATCATGGTTGATAGCACAATAAAGTTTCCCAGTATGTTCTATAAAACTCCCGAGAATTACTGTAGAGGGAAAAAAACTGGTAAATTAATTGCAGCACTGTTTTGCAGCCATTTAAATAGCTGATACTTTCTCTCTGGTACAGAATATTTTCCTTCTTCTCCGGTCTTCCTTAATGACTTTTTGTCACGGTTAAACAATGGGGATGATATATTAATTTTATGTGTCTTATTTATTGTTTTTTGTGTTTTCCCTGAGGAATTAGCTTGGCCTTAATAAGAGGAAAATTATTCTTTTGGGGATAATATTGCTCTGTTTGGTTGGGTAATTTTTATTGGAACTTATGCGATGGAAATGTTATAAGTACTAATTCCTAAAAAATCAATTGCTGTTCGTTACTCTCGCTAAAACTCGAGAACGGCTGGGCCGATTTGTCTGATTTTGGTTTTGAATTAAATACTTTTCGAAGTCCAGGGAAGGTTTAAAAAGTGAATAAATTGATTCTGAGGCGGTACGAAGTTTGCCGGGTCAGCTAGTTATTAATAGTACTTAAACAGATAAACAATTCAAATATCTTGATTAATGGCTTTTTTTTTTTATCGTGGTAAAATCATCAAATGAGTCTTCCCACCCAGGGCAGGGCGAGAGTGACTGTCAGACTTGTACTGACTAAAATCTACGGTGTTCTTCAATAGCCCTTTATGTTCCGGGGTCACGGTGATGGTATAAGTCCCGCGACCATGATTTATGGCTTGCGAGGTTGTTGACATATGGGAGGTGAATACAGCAGTCATTGTGCCGATAGTCGTGTCTGCCAATGCTTTAATTGTCAAGAGCCTCGACCAACATCTGAGGAGGCTCTCCCTTGGCAGCTGGATCAGGCGCCTGATTCAGAAGGCAGTACTTCTGAACACGGCCCGTATGTATATTGTTCAAGACCCTGAACACTTCAATAATCACGAAAAATATATCCGCGGTGGTGGACGCCCACGGCGACGGACGTCATAAGCGTCTGCGGTCACCGTAGTCGCGGGCATACGGGCAGCGAGTAAAGAGCAACTCGCTGTCCGACCATGGACCATGCCCGGGTCGACGGCGCGCCTCCAAGAGCGTCAGCATAATGACGGGGCCCCCTCTCAGAGGGCCAAAGCCTGCCGGGGTCGCGGGACTTATTTCCATCATCGTGATCCCGGAACTTAAAGGGCTATTGAAGGACACCGTGGATTTTAGTCACTACAAGTCTGATAGTCTTCCCGCCCTGTCCGGGGTGGGAGGACTCATTTGATGATGGTACCACGAGAAAAAAAAACCGAAAATATGGAATTAAATGTATGTTTTTCTTATTTCCAGTACCTATGTTTTTTTTTATATAATTTAAACTCTGTTGGAAAGCTTAACACAAAACATTCTACTTGTTTGCTATCAAATTCCTAGTAAAAGATCCTTCTGATATCTGTTGAAAAACTAACACAACGTTGTTTTTTCCTTTGTGTTGTTTACTCCATCACCACAGACGTAAAAACGAGAAAGTAAAACATAGGAAGGAAACCGGGTTTTAAGACATACATAAAACAAAAATTCAAAGATTACTTTGACATCTATCAACCATCGCTCACTGGCCCGCGTTGATTAGAGGGTTACGTTAACAACTCGTCTCGTTAGCTATTTCGTCTCTTTCTCTATTACGTCTCATTCCCTAATTCGTCACCTTGTGCATCTGGTCATTTTTATTAACTCGTCTCATGCTCTATTTCGTCTCTTTCCCAACTCGTCCGACGCATATGACAATGTACAGTCAACATCAAAAATGTGGATGGTCAGACTATAAAATACCGATATCCCCTTGCGATGCGTTGTGGTGGATTTGGGAATAAGAAACATGCGGACGAAGTCGGGGCAAAAACTATCCTTCCTAATATTTTATTATTCTCGCGTTCTCAGGTTAACACGACTATACCCGATTTGAATGAGCACATCAGTAGATCATAGCCGAACAGGACTAGGTCATAGGATAACTTTATCTGGTCAGTGGGCAATGGGATACTATATGCCCACCACACCGGTTAAGTCATGGATTGAAACTTGTTTGTGTAAAATATGAAATCTATTACGTAAAGTTTGACAGCTTTTTTATGCGTGGTAAAATCATCACATGAGTCCTTCCACTCCGGTCAGGGCGTCAGACTTGTACTGACTAAAATCCACGGTATGCTTCAATAGCCCTTTATGTTCCGGGGTCACGGTGATGGAATACGTTCCGCGAACCCGGCAGGCTTTGGCCCTCTGAGACCCCGGCCCCGTCATATGCTGACGCTCTTTGAGGCACGCGTGGAACACGACGCGCTTTAGACCCGGGCACGATCCATGGTCGGACAGCGAGTTGCCCTTTACTCGCCGCCCGCATGTTCGCGCCTACGGTGGCCGGAGATCGTCTTGCGACGTCCGTCGCCGTGGGCGTCCACCACCGTGGGTGCGGCGGAGAGAGGACATTGTCCTCTCTCTCACGCGGCCCGCCTCCTCCTTCGCGAGCATGACTGCTTCGCAAAAGGAAGCAACCGCTTCCCACTCCGTCTCGCCCCGCAGCATGGCCGCGACCAATACCATCCGACCAACCGCGGTCTCAGGCCATCGCCGCCGTGAGGACGCGTCGGTGCTCTGCCCAAGCGGGACAGTCACGTATGCTCGACTGTGTTTCCGGGCGATCTTCGTAGTGGTGACACCCAGGCCTTTCCTCCTTCCTCATAAGACACAGGTACCTCCCGAAACTTCCGTGTCCGGTGAGAACCTGTGTCATGCGGTAGGTCAGGACCCCGTGACCTCTCTCCAGCCACTCCTCAAAGCGGGGTCTTACCACCGCAGTTGCGGCGTGCCCGAAAGTTTCACAGATTGGAGTAGATTGATGTGCTGGCGTTTGTACATTTGCGTCGGACGAGTTGGGAAAGAGACGAAATAGAGCATGAGATGAGTTAATAAAAGTGACCAGATGCACAAGGTGACGAATTAGGGAATGAGACGTAATAGAGAAAGAGACTAAATAGCTAATGAGACGAGTTGTTAACGTAACCGATTAGAGCCTACTCTCTCACGTAAAGGAGGTCTTTGTAATAAAGCATCGATGTTCAATTTATTTACCGACAGAATTAATCCTTAAAGTATTAAAACTTAACTACAAAAAACCACCAGTTACCTTTTTTTTGCAGAAAAAAAATCCTTTTACTGCTTCTCTATAATTACATACACATTTTCTCTCTGAAGTTACGAACAAGTATACATTATTTATAGGATACGTGCATTCGCTCAGTTATTTTCTTTTGCAGCTTTTTTTTTTTTTGCTAATGAGGCAAGGAGCGGATAACATCCTTTTATATGCTTCAAAGACTTTATTTTTCTTGTTTAAAAGTTCCTTGGAAAGTCTCAATTAAACGTCCATTTTTAATCAACTTTAAAGTTGGTGGTAATTTTATAATTTTTGAAAAAATATTCTCATGAATTAAAAACTATTGAATAAAACTGAATGATTTTTAGGGAAACGAATTATAGGTTTACTTCATCGAATAAAAAAATGAATTATACCAATCAGACCAGAAACCTAGGAATAATCGATGTACATGCATTGATAAAAAGCGACCGAATAATACTAATTGACTTCAAAAAGGAGGACTTTTTGAAGTCGGTGTAAAATATCTTCATCTGTGGGTCTAAAATTAGTTTGGCAGTTTTTTACGAAAGGTGGAAGTAGTGGAGGGTGCCCATTTCTCAGGACTGGGAAAAAGCATTTCAAAAAGTTCGGTCGAGTAATTTAGCTTTTACAAAAGGCAATTATTTTTTTTAAAGATTTGTGTTTCTTTATCATTATAAAAATATCGTGCATAGAATGCAAGAATGCAAAATACACATTCATGTAGGTATAAATAATGGGCAGTAGTCCAAAAATTGGTGACATTTTACTTGCTCGAATTCGACATAAAAAAAAGAAAATACTGTTTACTATATGAAACGCCGATGTTTCCATCCCCAAAACCGAAGGTAATCTTCGTAAAAAAACAACGTGTCAACTTATTTTCTAACATAAGAGGGTGGACTGGGGAAAAAGGCATACAGCGATGTTTTGTAAAGATAGGCCAAGGTTATGTGAGTTCTTATGGATTATTGCCACCCAGTTCATAACGGAAAAGTGTGACCGTTCGTACATAAACACACACTTATGGGGATTATCCTCAGCTGTGACGATAGCGTGTTGGTTTTCTGCGTTTAGATAGTGTGTGAGTTTGTTTTGCTTCGGCGTTATGAGGCATACAGTTATGAACGCTGTCCGAGTTCGCAGATTATTATTTTCACTAGCTTTTGCCAGCGGTTTCACCCACTCCCGCCTCCTCCTTAGTGCCTATATCACTCAGGACCAAAGCAGCTTCCAACTGGTGAAAGAATTTTTGAAATCGGTCCAGTAGTTTTGGAGCCTATTCAATACAAACAAACAAACAATCAAATCTTTCCTATAATATAAGTATAGATATGGATAAAGTCTATAAATTTCAAGCATAAGCCTCCTCTCTAAATGAGTGAGTGCGCTAGTGTAGGGTCTGAAATTAATATCGAAATACAAGTTAATACAATAAAGAACGTCAAAGTTAACTAAGATCTCTTTTTTTTGTATTTGCGTGGTAAAATCATCGTATGAGTCCTCCCACCCAAGGCTGGACGGCAGGGACTGTCGAGACTTGTACTGACTAAAATCCACGGTGATCCTTCAATAGCTCTTTATTTACCAGTGCCGCAGCTACCAGGTGAAACAGTCCCGCGACCCCGGCAGGCAACTAAGATCTCTTCAAGTAATGAAAACACAATCATTAAAACCTTTAAAAGAAAGTACGTCGTCAATAGAGCCTTAAATATATTGAAATTCAATAAAACCATTTAAAACAGCAGACAGCGTGAATGAGACAGAAATATTTAAACACACAAGTGTGAAAGGGACGTGCGAGACAAAAGAAGGGGAAGTTGGGCGGAAACAAACCATGCAGTTTCATTAGAGACTTCTGCAATTAGTCCGAAGCACGCGGTTGTGATGAGACAATTTTCATTCCTTGCTAATTGTGCCGAGATTTTTTTACTGAGATTTATTAAGATATTTTTTTTTTATTCTCTTGTTTTGCTTACGGCTAGGGAAGTAAGAATTTTGATTCCCTTGGGGACTTTTTTTTTTGTTTGAGTTAATGTTGCTTTTGTGTGTTTTCAAAAGGTTTTCTTGTTATATAGATAGATAGAATATATACTCTTTTGTACACCAAAGTCGTTATACAATTGTTTTATGAAATTGCTAACACTAGGGGTTACAATGGCGGTCTTGTCGCTAATAGCGATATCTTAAAGAAAACCTGTTATTGGTGTGTGGGTTTACAATAAAAAGGTGAAGGTAATTAGATAGATTTGATGTTTTGGTATGTATTTTAAATGCCATAACGTGGCATTTAAAATATATACCAAAACATCAAATCAAAGAAGAGCTAAATTTTACATACAATAAACATTAAGAATATCACAGTTCTAATCCGGAGTATGAAGATGACCCTAATGCCAATTAATACATCTTTGATTAAAACCTTTGGGAATAACCATTATTAATTAAAAACACATAAAGTTTTTAAATTCTGATCTTTAGTATTTTATAGATCGTTGTTATCAGCATTGCACAACAAAGGCCTCTCTCCCGTTTTTCTATTTTCCTCGTTTTTATGCTATTTATCCACAATCCTTTAAAAAATACCCACTATCAAAATCTAACTAAAAGCTCATTTTCAGATATAAAACAATATAACCAGAGGATTTATTCCGCCTTAAAATCTATCGCAAAACAGTTTTAAGCCTCCATTGTGGGTGAGTTTGGCACTCGACCATATTATAAATAATTCTAAACATGACATGTTTACCGTCGCCCGCGTTTTAGGGCAGTGAGGTCAGAGCTCATTGTGAACATTTGGGGACTTTGGGTTTGCTCATAAACTTTTTCTTTTCGGTTCATGATAGATGGTTAAAGTAGTGGAATTGAAAATGACTGTTTTTGTGGATGTGGGTTAATTAAAGTTGACGATTATAGTCAGATTAATAGAAAAAGTGTGTGCTTTTATAAACTCGAGCTTTTTTATGTAAGGGGTTCCCGTTTAGCTATAGGTCAGTGATAATAGAGACTAAGGCCGTGTCCTGCATGAGCGAAATACGACGCGACGCAACACGAAGTATATTCTAATAAAACTTTAATTGAAGGTGAAGTTCGAATCGCGTCGCGTCGCATCGTTTTCGTCGCTCAAACAGGACACCGCGTAAGGGAACTTACTCATAAGGCGATTCGTGCGATTTGCAATTTCTACTAACTAACTAAAAATGAATATCGTTCTTGCTACTACGGTACAACGATGCATTTCGACTGACTAGCGAGCGTGTATTGTTTTTCATCTACCCATATGATAGTTAACGCACTTTTTATGTCATATTTCGTAGTGGTAAGGGTTATTTTCACTTGCAATTGGAATTGCGTCGCATCGCGTTATCAGCAAGCTAATGGACATGTCTACAATGGACTGAGCAAAATCAAAATGAATGAGAAATGATAAAATGAACTTACCCAAAAGTCCAGGGCGTCAATTCTGCTAATTTTATTTAACTCACATGCTATTGATATTCAATTGAGACTCAATTACGATTCCATTACGATTAAAACAAATTTGGTATTCTGCAAAAACTTCTATGTAAGCTCAATAGAGTCGTAATGGAATCGTAGTGTAAGTGTAATTGACTCTCAGTTGAACAGTAAGTGTTGCCAAACAAGCGTTAAATAAGAGTAGAATACCGATAAAGTCCACAATTGATTTACGATTGGAACACGATTGAAGATCAGACTAGCAAATATTCTGATAGCAGTTCAATGGAATGTCACTGGAAAACCATCGGTCTTAAATTAGTAGCAGAATACCAAATGTAGTTAAAACTGCTACTGAGATCCAATTGATATTCAATTGAGCCATTTGTAATTTAGCAGACTTGGGGCCCTGTTCACTCTAACTTTGAAGAGATTTAGACGTCATTCTTTTTCTGGTGGTAAGTATAAAATGATTCATTCACGCTCCTAAGATTTACCTCGATTGGCGAATATTATGCAAGCTTTGACTTTTCCGAAAGAAATCTTGGCTATTTCCACTCAAATACCTTGTTAATATAAAATTAAGTTGCAAACATCGCTCAAAGAATTATTAAGCTGTGGTAGGGGTGGGCTGGCCACATATTTTGAGAAACAGACAACCGTTCGGGGCAGACGTGTCGAAGACATAGCTGAGACTGGTTGAGGAAAGCTCAGGGCAGGTCTCAGTAGCATAGAGTAGAGGTATAATTTTGTCCAGCAGTGGACAAATACAGGCTCATGATGATCTTGAAAATATCTCTGAACATAACCAAAGTACATAAGAATAGAGATAAACTAAACAAAATATCTAATTATTTTAAAGGACGAAAAATTATAAATACACAATTATAATTTTATTATAATCTTAATAATTGTTATTATAAATTGTGATAATTGTTAAGATTTATAGAATTAGAAATTCATTATGATGTAAAACAAGGAAACTCATTTACAGTACCGTCTACCGAATAGTTGTAATGACGTATTCTATATTAAGATGTATGGCATTTGACTGACGACAATACGGAAATTCTCTCACTGAAATTCAGCTATTCTCAAATGAGATCCTTTCATACATTGAATAACGTGAATTTGAGCAATTAGTAATCCGCTCTCTTGATTTTCTCTAAATGTACGCCTATTGTCAGCCAACTTGGAAGGTTTTAGTTAAATCTGGATTAGTTTGTAGATTAATCATGATGAAAACTAGATTAATCATTTCATTAGATGCTGCTAGATTTAGGTAGGTTCTATTTCTAGAAATTGAGCTATAATATGAATGGTGGCCCGCGTGGTGGGAGGGAGTGAACTGCAGCACACTCCCTCTAACAACGAGCGGTCTGTGTCCCAGCAGTGGGAACTTTATAGTCTGTTTTCTAACTTTATGGCTCTGAATCGATTGTGTACCCAAGTATCCTACGCATTTTAATGCGATACTCCTGAATAGTACGATTATTTGTATAAGCATTATCAGTTCGTATCGCCAACCATTGCGGCAAGGAAGTCCTTACCTCCTTTACCAAAGGTTGTCTTGAAAAGATCGCTTTTAGCGATAAGACCGCCCATTGTGTCACCCTATTTTTAAAATATTGATTGGATGTATCCTGTAATTTGTATGGTGTACATAATAAAGAGTATTCTATCTATCTATCTACCTCTGGGAGATCAAGTGGGCTGTAATCCACAACGTCAATCCAGTTGTAATGTATCACGCTGGGGTCACGTCTCCGGTTTTTAATATTTCAACAGGTATTTTCCCAAAATAATAATTAAGTGGACCCTGCTATTTAAAGAGTAAGTTATTAACTTCTTAAGTAAATATTCCCGAAATAATTAAATTAATATTAAAATATTTTAATCATCACGTAGCACGTGTAAGTACGAAAATTCTAGGAATAGGACCTTTCGAAATCAATTTCAAGAGAACTGATAAATAAGCAATTATTTTACAGAAAATAATATGGTTTATTTTTGTCTAGACTACTCTGTCCCTGATACTTTGCGTCCGCCTTGGAGTTTGGACGAAACCTGTATAGATATTTTCTCCATCTTCACTTGGCCTGTCACGAAGGAAGGAAGAAAATAGGATTGTCATAAAACCATCACACTTATAATCACCGAAAGGGACAAGAATTCGGTCGCGGGACTCACGAATTACCGTGACCCCGGAAGGTAATGGGCTATTGAAGGACGCCCTGGATTTCAGTTAGTACGAGTCTGACAGTCCCTCCCGCTCTGTCCTGGCTGGGAGGACTCATAAATTTGATGATTTTAACACGCTAAAAAAGGATTAAAAATTTGGCCCTGCAAAGGAGTATTGAAGGAAAACCTTGCATTTTTAGCCAGTACAAGTCCATCGCCATTTCCAGGAGTCATTTGATAATATAACCGCGTTAAAAATAAAAAAAATATGCAAATACAGTATACAGTTTACTAGCAATGTTGAAGTCCCGAATTTAAGAGCATTTTGCCATCTACCTGGCACAAATCTCCATTTCAGCTACAAAGAAATTCCCGATTAAAAAAACAATTTACTTTGCCTTACCGGAATTGACCTCATAACCCCAGTACCTAATGCTTGCAACCATTAAATTTGATCCACAAGACTATTTAATATTAACCTTAAAAATCATCACAGACCATCGTAGTACCTAGCACTATTTTCAAAGTGATCAATACAATATTATTTATGTTCAAAAATGTAATTTAGACATTACTGCTAAACCGACATTTCCTCAAAAGCATTACCATTGTTCCAGGGAAAAAATCTCATTAGAACGCCATCAATCTTCTATACAAAGTCATTCACAAGTGTTGGCGCTTTGTTGTGATTGCATTTTTCACGCCATTTTTCTTTTGAGGAATAAATAGGAACCCGAATGTTATCGGCATAAGGCGTAAGGTGTGTTAATATTCAGGAAAAGGGTCCCTTGTTCGAAAAGTATTGTTGAATATTTGCTTGCTTTCGAATCGTTTTGGTTTTCATTCAACGTGGCAATGCTGCCAGGCTTTAAGGCATGTTTTCGAACGCTATGAGTAAGAGTTCTTAGGCACTTAAGCGCTTTTAGTTTTTTACAGTTTTAAGTAGCTTGTTTTATAAATATTTCGATTAAATTCCAACAGTTCAAAATAAATTTAATAAACCTGGATGAAGTAAAAGACAAGTATCAGACGCAATCGTCGAGGCATTGACTGCTGTGTATTTGTGTCCATTGTATGGCTATGGGCTCGTACTCTATTAAAAAGCCTGTACCTGGCTCACTTATTCAAACTTAATAATTATACAGCTTATTATTCAAATTAACCTAACTAATATACTCCATTCAAAACTAAAAATAAAAGGTAAAATATTTACAAAAATGATTGAAATAAAACTAAAGATTACAGGGCGTCGAAAAATTCATCCACATCGCTGTCAATGGGGAAAGTGCCCAGAACGCTGGCGGCATTGCCTCGTTGGATCGCAATGCTGATCCTTTGCCTAAGATATAGGCCAGCCCTCTGGTCATGCGAGGCGTCGACTATACGCTTGGCGATGTCTTTGAACAGTTGGTGGGCGCTTGGACCCCATGGCACTAGTGACCCCCTGGCTCACTTGAAATAAATAATTTCATTTCGATCTTGATATTTTAGGACGGTTCTGAATAAGCCTTTGGGGTTCAGGAATGTTTCAACATTACCGAAAAAAAGAAACAAATTAGCCACGCATCTGTCCTCAGAAGTTAACCTGATGTGCTAGGGTAACAGGTTCATCAAAATGTTCTGTTCGCAATACTACCTAGTATGTAAATAAGTTCGAAGATAAATAAAACTGGATTGCGAACAGAACATTTTGTTTCGAATAAAACGTTTCAACACCTCTTATAAAATTATACTTGCTCTGTAACATTTCTGATATACCAGGGCGACAAATTTGTTAAGAAGTCAAATCAAGCCAAGCGGCAATAAGGGGCACTGCTGTATGCACGACTGCCCAGGTCGCTCTCGCAATATTTATTATTATGTTTGTCCACTCGCTAGGAAAATAAGGAAATCCAGAAAATAAGAAAACTGGACGCTACGGAAAGATAAAAAAAATGTAACCCTGAAAAAATCTGATAAACAAGCATATAAAACATTTTGATGTATTACGTCTAGTCCTAAGGAATTGCCGAAAAAAAATTTGAATAACATGAAATATTTATCAAATACTTGTACGTATGCAAATATTCCTTGGACTTGGAGATGTATGGCTTCACCTTGAATAATAAATATCTGAGAACATGATAAGTTTGAGTATCCTTTCTTTACTTTTTTAATTTATTTTTTCTTTACGTTACAATTTTTGTTGACGGCGACGTTGACGAAATTTTTGACGACCTGTCCCTTTTTGTTTACTTTTTTTTATTTGTAAAATAAGTGTATTATTTTGCACTTTTCTATGGTTGAACTTTATTATCTGCGGGTGGAATTAAAATGTTTCATGTTTCGTAGGTCTACACACATCCATAATAAATTCATGATCACTAGCATAGGCTGATGTTGTATTTTTTTATTTTTTGGAAAAACAATTGAACTTTTTTACTGTCTCATATCCTAATTCCAAATTTTTAAATTAAGAACCTAAAAAGTAGAAGATAATGACGATTATTATATTTTACCGTAACGAAAAATATTTCCAGTTTTCAAAGAGGTCGCAAACTTTTATTGATGAAATAATTGGAAGTCACTAGTTACCTTTCCCCACCAGTAAGATGACAGACTAACAGGAAGTAAACATTTTTTTATTTTCAATATGTAACTACATTTCACGCGTTTATTTAAAAACAACTCATAATAGAAACCGTTATAGTACAATCTTCAAGTTAAATGAATAATTCGAGCGCAACAGCACCGATTAAGTACTGTCTTAGAATTAAACTGGATTCATTTCTATCCTCAAATTCCGGTCAATACCAATCCGAATCAACGACATTGTTGAGGTTACTTCGAAATAACAGTGCCTTAGAACTTAATCCAATCAGCATAGATTTATTCATTGAGAATTGGAATTGCTCAAACTATTTCAGATCCAAATAGATACTATTGTAGCCTCCGATATTGACAGTGGGTATCTAATACTTACATCTTCTTGATCTATAAAACAATTAATCTGTTTCAATTAACTCGGTGTGTTAATTTTACCATTTGAGCGGTCAATTGAGCATCGCAACACTATGTTTTATAGTTAATTGACCCGTGTTGCCATCTCGGATTTCCGGCACAATTTTTGTTGGTCCTTTAATTAATTGGCTGGCTAGTGGCCTAAATAAATAAAATTATTTTTAAATCGGAAAACAAAGAGAGCCCTAAAGTGTTAGTGATAGGTACATAAGTGCATCGTAGCAGCCCGCGAAATTCAAATTTTCTTGTTTCCACCATGCACCTATGCTGCGAGAATGTAAAAGCTGAGCTACGAAACTGTGTGACCGTTTCCACTGATGCTAAGCTATGTAGTGTTGCGTGTAAGATGTGCTATGAAGATGTGTCGCCGCAAAGTAGCTGCGCGAGGAATATGCGCAGCCTCGAGCTGCACCCATACCACGCTTCTATAGCACACATCCATAGCACACATCCCCAGCACGCATCCTTCCATAAATATAAAAAAAACACATCTTAGTTGAATCCGTTTTCCCCCAGTGGTGTGCTATGTGTACCAAAGAATATGATCGGTGGATATCAAACGCATCCATAGCAACGTAGCATAGCACATCTCTGGTAGAAAAGCAGCCTTAGAACCCTTATTCTCTATGTAAAAATAAACGCATAGACCATTACAAACCCTTTTGATAAAATGACAATTTCCGGTCTTCAAGAATTGACAATTGAGTCATTTGAATTTCCGGGAGTGACGTTCAGAGATGACGACCGTGATCTTTCTAACTCGTTTACACCATTTTTTCATCCGTTTGCTTTAAAGATTTTGTGTATTCTGGTTGAGGGCATTGCATTATTTCTACTAAAGTTCTTACTTGAAGTATTGACATAAATGAAAAAGCGTCTCTAGTTTATATACTATTTTCAATTTAAAGTTAAAATTCGCTTTTATTTACGTCACAAAAACTTGAAACATAAAACCACATATACTTTAAGATCAACTCTTGATTTAGAAACGTGTGTCAGGTAAGCGCCTAATAAAAAGTTCGCAATGTGAAATTACTAGCTGTAACAATATTTTATTCGCCCTAGAAATTGAACCCAGAACGTTATGCTTCACAGTAGCAGTTGCAACCACTAAGGTAATGAAGTAGGTAGTTATTTAACATTTCATTAGGTTTTTTACGATAGGTGCGACCGTGCGACCACAAAGAGCGAGCGGCCTCGCGAGGAAACTACCTCGCGAGCCTGATTGCTCGATTGTTTGTCGACCGAGGCAGAATCAATTTACGCGAGCAAATCAAAAGCCGACACTGGATAGCTCGGTCTTTAGCGCGCATCAGCGTGCGCGCTTGCCTCGGCCGAGACACGTCCACGCCAACCAAGGTGGTTGGCTCGCGACGCTGCTCGCTCTGTGTGGACGCACCTAATGACTTTTATTATTCGTAGCCTGTAATAATTAAATGTGTATTCCTAGCAATCAACATCACGAAAATGTTGTAACAGTATACAATAGCCTAATTTTACCATAAAGCTGCCAATTCAGTCAGGAAAATCCCAATTAGTCAGAAGCCATCAACAAAATTCTCTCCTCACCAAAACAATTTCCACCAAAGCCACTATTAAAATATCTAACCACCTTTAACTACCCCCATTGTGTGGAACGACCATAATTATGCAATTCAGAGAACAAAACATGGCAACAATACGTCCATTTGAACTAATAAACCAACATAATACTATGTTGCTGACAGACGGGGCTTACAATTTAAACCGTCTACAAAGGAAGAATGGACTGCCACCCATTTATCTTGGTACGTCTTAGCACCCTTACCCATGATGCGATCGGACTGATTCGAGTCGTCGACCAACTAGACGCAAAAAAATGCTTGCTACTGCTACTAATGATGCAGTTAGACTAATTTACATCTTCATAACAAGCCTGTTTTTAAGGTAACTTGCTAGCTCTAGCCAAATGACAAGAAACGGAAGCTCTATGGATTCGTCATGTCTGTGTGTCTGTATGTATGTCACAGTCACATTTTTTAGAATCTATAAGAACTTATACTGTTGAAACTTAGTAAGTAAATGTATTCTGTGAACCGTATTAAAGATTATATTTGAAGTACATTTTGTTTTGTATTTCATTTTGTTCATCATCAACAGATTTTAATGGAATTCGGTACACAGACTATCAGTTTAACTAAACTGCATCCATTTATCCTTAACCAGATAAAACCAGCAAACCAAGTGCTTAGTCCCATTTTATTCAGACCATTCCTCCAGATATCAAGCGTGTTTATAGACTACATCGTAAAACGTGATAAATCTCCAGCAACAATGTTCCCCACACACATAGTTGAACTTCAACACAGATTGCAGGAACAAGAACAGGAAACCTCTCAAGAAACCCATTAAGAAAGTCTCACTAAATTAAATCTTCAAAAGTTTGTTGAAGTTCCCATTACTATATCAAGGTGGGAGGGGACTTAAGGGGGATTTCATTGTGTCAAATAACGTCGCTAATCGGACCACCCCCTGACATTTTACATATTAAACCCGGCGACAAGTTCTTTAAAGGAAGTTAGCAAGGCGACAAGTGCAAAGTGCTTCTCGTAAAGAACTTTCCGGAACATCCTAGGTCTTGAGTTTGTAATTCGTACTTTAATCACGAGCTTCGCGGATAAAAATGGCGAGTTTTATTTGTTGCAACTTGTTTTCTTTTAGAAATATTTGTACCAGACAAGTCCAGTACAAAAAGGGCATTTTTTTGCATGAGAAACAAGGTCTATGAAATGGTAAAGTATTTTCTTAAAAAAATCACTCGTTCATTCACTGATTATTACACGAATTTATCTGTCTCGATCTCGATAGAATATTTAGTTGGTCTAATACGAAGGCGTGAGTGTTTTAGTCAGTCAATTTGTTAAGGGTCTTACGCGATGAGATGTTCTCATAGGGGCGCAAGTTTAAATTCCATGAAATCTAAATTTGCGCCCGGGTAACCTATCTAAGGTTCATCTACTATTATATATTTAAAAATGAAATGGCGACATGTGGGTGTACCTATTATTAGTTAGTCTTTGCTTGAAACTATGTAGGTCTCGTGTCTGATGAAATTACGAGAGTTGAGTCGCGTTCAATTAATCCGTAATATTATAAACGCTAGCGATTGATCAAATATTAACAAAGAGCATATCATTGCCTATTAATATAAAGTTATTGATACAATTTCTACGAAACTTCGATAGCCTTTATAACGACTAATATCTCAATTTAACCTACACGCAATATAAACAATTACCCCACGGATTCTTGGAACGCAAAACCTACGCAGTAATCTTGCCGAGTTTACCCGAAAAAATACGAAACATTCGGTAAGGATTTAGGGATATCAGGCCCCAGGAGCCTTAATTAATAATGTCAATGTCAGCTAAATCCAATTTGCCTTGTTCTGTATCCCTTAAAGATTAGGACTCTTACATAATAGCGAGTTAGTCGGACATTTGTCATATTTTGAAAAGCCTGGAGCGTGTAAACATGATTTTATGTTAAGGGACTTTGTTTTATCAGTATTTAGGGAATATTATTTAGAGAATAGGATACTGGAACGCAAAGGCCGTTGTCGGTACTCATTTGGTGATTTGTAATCCTTGCTTTTGAAATGGGAAAAGACTTGGCTTTACATTTATTTTTTAATTAAAGAAATATTATTTGAAAAGTGGCCTTGAACCTGACGAAAGCTTAATACAAGTTTATTTAGTAACAGTACAGTAAGTTAAAGTACTTTTGTAACCTTGTTACTAGGCAAGCAACTCTAAATCTTATTGTCTTGCCAAAAAGAAACTTATTAATGTTTGAATGAGTGCTGTTTATTATTTAATTCAAAATGGCTTTTGCCACAGCTTCACACATTTATTAGAATTTGACAATTAATGCTCTGTTTGTGTAACATGATTATGAATCATGATTTGAAATTCACGTGCACCGTCTAATTATCATTAGAACAGTTACTTATTTAGGAATGAAAGTTACCTTATGTTCCTGGCTGTACAGCTAGTTAGCTGTACAGAAAAGACCATAAGGTAAACCGAGAAAGTTGAAATTAATATACCTACTTAGTCCAAGTACTTTTATGAATTTCAGGATGCTCGGTTTACTAAAAGCAAATAACAAACAGACTTACTTTCGCATGTTAAAATAATAAGTTACGAAGCAAGGAATAAGAAAATATCTTTAGATCTAAAACATATTTATATTTACTTCAAACTTTTAAAGACGGGATTTTCAAATGAAAATCCCGTCTTTAAAAATATATCACCCCAATTTCTCATCCCTAATTGTATTACATTTTATTTTGACCTTAAATAAAAGTGGAGAAGACTAAAGCCACATATTTCTTGAAGACGTTTTAACAATAATTGGCTTGGACGAGCCTTGAGAGATTTTTAGGTCGACAACGTTTCCATGAGACTTGCCAACATTTTTTGAACAAGGCGCTCTTGTTAAATTGTAAACGAGCTCGGCTTAGACATAGACAGACAGCACACAATATCTTCAGACAGACTTTCTGACGATATTGTGTGCTCTGATGTCTTTCATAACTCTAGGCAACAGAAAATAGACTAGAAAAAGTTATGCTGATATGAGTCTAGGTAAAAAATAAACCGGAGAAGTAAAACTATAGGTGCGTCTTTCGAAAGGAGAATTTATTTTACTACTTATTTATTTTACTGATCCTCAAAACCTATTGATTAAAGTTCTTGTGTATTCACCTTATTGTCTTTTAGTATTTGAGATTAGGTTGCTCTTGACACTAGTAGACAAAAAAGATGAAATACCGGTGATACATAGTGAGATTTCTCAGAAGTAGCGTATTCACATTAATTTTAAAGATATTACACGGTTGTAAGCGTTCGGAAACACAGACGCAGGAAGATAGTTAACATACCTACAATGGAATCAATTAATATTGTGTGTAATTTGAAAACAAGGCCAGGTGATTCCTCTTACCCGGGGTCGGACGAGAGGGACTGTCAGACTTGTTCTGACTAAAATCCACGGACCTTCAATAGCCGTTCCAGGGTTACGGTTACCTGGTGAGACAATCCCACTACCCCGGCAGAATTTGATCCCACTTAACACTATAATGAAAATTCAAAGCTCAAAGCCCAAAATGACTTCCAAAATAATAGATGTGAGAAACAAAGCGATGCAATAACAGGAGAAGAGACCAAAGAGTGAAACAGCCAATATCTCTTTGAAACGTTCAGATAAATACTGAAGCAACAAAAAGTTATTCAATCTAACACACACGTTCGTAACGGAATGTGCAAGTTGGTGGCGAATGCTTCCAAATTGAACGGCATGGCTCCACGGAGGAAATTTATTTTGTAGACCATCTCTCTAATTTTGTTTCCTAGAAAAACTACTGTTTATCGAGGAACTGCTGTACAGAATTTGTGAGGAACATTGCGATTGATTCTTTATAAGATGATAATATTTATAAGACGGGTTATTAAATGCTTTGTATCAATGGTGTGTGATGAAAATGGACCGGCTTTTGCATCCACAGATTATGTTTCAATTCCCGACTACGGGAAGCAAAAAAAGTCAGTAAGGTAAGATTATAAGATTGAAATGTATCAACAGTTATTACAGTTCATATTTGCATGCAACTTAAGAGACACGTGTCGCGGGATGCCGACGGACATAAGTTTGTGCGCAAATATGAACTTTAATTCCTGTTGATACATTCCAATATTCTTTACCGCAATGTAAAATGCCGGCCGGCCCGGCCCGTTGGTCTGAATCGTACCTTACGGTTACTCGCTAGTCCCGCGACCGCGGCAGTCTTTTGCCTTACAAGGGAGCCCCGTCATTTTGCTGACAGCTCTTTGTAGCGAACTTGAAACACAACGCGCCGTCGACCCAGGAAAAGAAAGACGATAATAATTACAATTACATTCTTCTTTACCAAACGACATGGCCATTAAACATTAGTCACGCTCAATTAACCTGCCGACCCTCCAACAAATCATATCGTGACACCCACGTAATTCAATTATAATAACTACAGAACAATTTAACCGATAGAAAAAGAAATCGCTGACCCGAATCGAACTATTGTTTTAACGGAAATGTTGCAACTTTTAATTCACTGACACGTTTCCAATCCGTCTTCGTGTGTAACTCATCGTTTATTTAAATGGATACTAAATATATTGTGTTTATGTTTATAAGTATATTGGTAAAGACAACAGGATTTATCAGACTGCAATTTTGTTGCTGAGTCACAGTCCTAGAACAGAAAGGGCAATCAAAGGAACAGGGTGGGATTTCTTCATAGAAACGACCAACCCGAATCGAGTACCTGTTGTCGACGTTTTATAAGTGACCTCATGGGCCTACGTAAAACAAAAACATTTGATTTTGTTTTTGTTTTACATAGGCCGATCCGACCCACCCAAGAAGAAAGACCACGGTATTTAGTGGAAACAGTCCAGTGACCTTTTAAAGCTTATAGCGTATTTAAACGACCGAAAGTAAAGACGTTATAAATAATGTTAGCAATATTGAAGATTTTACAATAGAAATAATTATATTCCAACAATATTTCCGAACCAGTAATTAAAACCTGTAAAGCTTTCGAAACAAACGCTTCAACTGTAATAATCAAAATAGAATTCAATATCGTAGTCCTAATAAGTAACGGTATGCCTCAAGATTCAACGGGTGAAGTGTTGATTATTACTGACAGGTAGCGGGTTCAAAAGCCCACCCTTTGAATTATTACCGCTAACCCTGTTTTCACGCAGAAATATTCAACTGGAAATTTCAGGAAATCTCGAGGAAGTGTTGATGCCTCTACAAATGTAAAATGGTTTATTCAGAATGGACTTATATCTGAGTGCTTTCAGAAAGCTCTGCTGCTTAAATCTGGAAGAAAGAACTGTGGGAGTAATGTCTGCGTCTTCGTGTTTATTATTCACTTTTCATGACACCCAAATAGCAAACTATAAAAAGTTTTTAAGACCCAAGGGAGCATTGTTCACTTGTTCCAGACATAAAGTCATCTAAAACCTCGATGGTACAGCGAATGCGTTGCCAAACTTCCAAAGATAGGTACTTCAACTTTGTAAACTTCCATTTGAAAAATACCGTTAATATCGAAGCAGTAACCGTACGCACTGCATTAAAGAACACCGAACAAAATACAACCTTAAACGCACACACGCATTTAAAGTTTAAAATCCAATGATGCAGAAGCAACGACTTTGGGCGCCGTTTCAACGTTTCCCTCCATTACCATTTTACAGAGAGTTTCAATAAGCTCTTGCTTTGAAATTGGCTTTTTCGTAGTTTTTTTTTCTCCTTGATAACATTATATTACTTGGATAAATAAGGTCATTATTCGTTGTATTCAAATTGAAGATCGGGCTTCGTTGAATTGTTCATTTTGTGAGACTTTTAATGCGTGTCTTGAAAGGAAGGTTTTCAATGGAATTATCTGGCTCTTGATAAGTCTGGTTTAATATCTGAATGAAACAAAACGCGATTTGTATTAAAACGTTTTGTGCTTGCCTGGAAATTGTAAGAGGGGCTCGAGGAATATGGATCATCTTTGTGAGGTTGCCAGCGAGATGAGACTGTTTATGAGCCATTACGCAGTTTATTTCGATATGGTAGTAGCTAAACGAAGCGATATCAATACAATGTTGTGCTACTTTTGTATGATATGATATATTGAAGGTAACTTTGTTTATAACGATCAATCGGTTATTTTTTATGTGTAATATTATTCATTTCGTCTTCTAAATAAATTAGTAATGAATAATTTTACGTCTCGTATTTTAGGTAATATTTTATTTAAAATCAAAAAGCTGTTTTCAAAAATAACATAAATTTTACTCAGGAATCACGTCTTATAAAGATTTGATGTCGCTTACAACAAGGTTAACAGGGCTTCAGGCTAAATCAAAGCAAAGCACTATTCAAAACTAGTCTAGAAAAACAAACAACATTGTTTTAATGATCGTTGTAGAGCAGCAGTGCGCTCTAAAGAATTGTTCACTCGTTCTACAAGAGCACCGGAGAAAACAATTCTCCCAGCAAACTTTTGAAACAGACGTGAAAAAAATACCTACACGCTAAAACCACAGAAGTTTTCTAAAGCAACCAAATAAAAATACAGACGACAGTAAAATATTCAAAGACGTCTCAAAGTTTGTCAACGAATAACATTGAATTTTTTCCAAAGAAAATGTCCGTATACAATTATTCTTGGCTTACTTTTAAGTGGAGGTTTTTTCACCCTCGTCTAGCTAATAAGAAAAAAAAAATCACAAGGAACGTCGAACACAATAGAAAACTTAAATTTGGAATAAAGTTCAGGGCTCAGGAACCTCTTACCGCGACGCCAAACTCACAAAAGTGATTTAATTCCAATTCATTCATGACCCAGTGAATGAGTCCATCTTAATTCGTTCCCTGCTCCTCACTTCAATAAAAGTTACAAGATTCCGAAAATTACTTGTTCAATTGAAAAGTTTTCAGATTGCCAGCGAGCAAAATAATTAAATTTAGCTCAAAACTCTCTTGGAAGTGACTAAGTTTTATAATGGTTTACGACAATATGGATTTATTAATTTCGTATGAGACAGCTTTTGGGGGCAGACACCAAAATTGCTTTTGTGTCAAAATTACTTGAGCTTAGAGTTGTATTTTGGATAAATTATTTTCTTCAAAACAGAGGATCTACTAACTGCAGGTATTACCTATATATCTTGCCTGGGGCACAAGACAGAGGAAAGTGGGTTGCATGGTATTTGTAAGGGAGCTGCCGAGATAGCGATGCAACCTGTCAGTGTGCTTAGATTGAAAGAACACGATAGTACCGCCCGAGGCGTCGTAGGTAGTCACTAAGTAAACTCGTTGTGTTTTTCCAAGTTATGTTTTAGACATGTTTCCTTAAGAAGGGTGTATTAGATATGTCGCTCAAAAGCACCTTGTAATAAATATATTATAGCGTCGTAGGTGCGTCCAACTTGTTAGAACACATTTGGTGAGAAATAAATAAAAATCCCGACGTTAGTAAACAAATAAATTCATTATTACTTGACATCTATATTAATCCATTTCGTGCAGGTTCGACGACGGTAGACTCGACCGAAAGCCTACCTGAATATAAAAAATTAAAAAATAAAGAATTTCGAGTCGACAACATATATCCGCAAAATTCGGGTTGAGGAGTATTGTAAAATTGTAATGGTTTTCTTAACAAGACAGATCGTAGCCGCCGTTTTTGACATCGGGTTACCAAGTTTTTGAGAAGTTGCGACGAGCATCAACGTCTTTTGTTTATGGCAAGGCACATAAACAGCCAGAGTATTACTAATAAACGTAAATTAATACTTTTGTATTTTTGTGACGGATAAATGGTTGTAATTCTATCAAAATTAAATTAAATTAAAGAATTAAATGTTTGTTATTATATTTTATCTCTCAAAGTAATTTTAATTTGTTTCATAAAAGGTTGACCACTTTTTTATGACATAGAACTCGGGCGAAAGATTAAAAAAGTACCGGTCGTTTTAGACGAACATCGTGATGCATTTTACATTACCGCACTATGCGTATGAGGCCACTTACAATACTGATAGTGGTGCAGTAAAAGAACATTTACGAGCAAATGTGTTATAAAATAATTATTATTTTCATGCCTACCAATATTTTTACATTGAGAGCAAGATGTACATTGAGAGCAAGATGTCGTCCAAGTTTTCATTGACAAGAAAAACAAGCAACCTATTATGCTCTCACTGCTAGGACACATGCCTCCTCTCTGTGACAGTGACTCAGTGAGTGGTCCAGTGTTGATAGATGTAAAAGTACATGTCTTCAAATTTTTGGAGTAAAGACATGCCGGTTTCCTTACGATCATACTTTCGCTGTTTTGAGAGCAGTCTTTATGAAATTTGTAGATTACGCAAAGTAATGTACTTGTCTGGGTGTGAACCCACGAACCTCCAATAAATACACAGAGCAGTGTTTTTTTTATTGGCTTATACGAGTATGATGTAAATTTAATAAATATGTGTTTCATTACAATTAAATATTGATTTTTTACATTTTCAGACCCAGATAATGTCTAAAATTAAAACAAAAGACTTGACAGCGTCCAAAAGTATTTTAAAAATGGCTAGAGAAAGGTCCTTAGTCTACAAAAAAATAACAACCCAGGACTCATTGTCCAGAAAGTTAGTGCTTCAGAAAAGAAATATAATGTTTTCATAACTTAATTTCTCTTTTACAATGTTAGTGATGAGTAAACAAAATCAAAATGATGGTGAGAGTGACTGCAATAAGTAGTCGACCGGCCAAACAATACGAAGACGTCGGAAGGTCATGATAAGAGGCGTCAAGAGTCCTTTCGAACCCAGAGAGTTTCAAGTGGGAAGCGCTATTAAAGAGTTTTATTAATTAGAGGAAGGTTTGAAGAACGATTAAGTATGAGAAATACAAACATTTTCTAGATCGAAGAACATCTTTGCCTTACATAAATATTTACGTTTGAAATGCTGAGAAGAACCATTAATTTGTGAATAACCATTGAATTTGTTTGTACGAAACACCCTCTGTAATGTTGTTTTTGTACGATTTTGTTTTGATTTAACATCAAAGTGTCTAAAACCTCTAGGAAAAACATTGAAGTAAGCGTGTTTTGTACCACAACTGGCATATACGTATTATATTACCATTATTTTAATCAAGAATATCTCACATTAAGAGAATTAAATAATGCAATCGACCAAGTTCTACAGTCAATTGAAGCAATTTAATGAACTTTACAAACTCGGTCACCACTTGAACTTATAATAAGAAAACTTACACATTGCCGGCATTCATTTAAACGTTCAAAACTCAGCTCAAATTGTCTGCCGTCTTCACAGACGGGTCATAAAAATGTAGGAGTACCACAGGGTCCTACACTAGGACCATTATCATAATTACTCACACGGACCACTGTAACATAATTTGAATGAGTGGGTGAGCGGCGAAGCTTATCCTTTAGAGATTAATGTTGAAAGAGTACTACATTACTCCAAGTAATTACTGACAGAAGCAATTAATCCAACCCCCGGTCTTTTCGCGCTCCCGGCTGAAATATTGTCGGAGCACACAAGTTTTCAATCTGCTCCGATGGATTTCGGTCCGATTGCATCCTGGCGTTCTAGTTCCCTACAAATGACGAATGAACGAATGTTTTTATTTTGGTGGTAACGTCAACACTGTTATTTTTGATAATTGAAATATGAAACGTATAATGTGTGGTGTTAGACATTTTTATTTTGAACCGGAAATTCCGGTACTAACAGCTAAAACAATGACAATTTTATTTGTTGATAAATTATCTCAGCCTCAGAAATATTTTCGTGATCATACTTAAACGTAACTCTGTAAAAATAAAATGTTGATTACGAAACCAACAGTATTGGATTACAAACAATGTTTTTACAACTCATGAAATGCCGTTCAAATAATAAATATTTCTGTTATGTAACTGTATTCAATACAGACTGAATTTATTCATCCGTTACAATATCAATCCACGTTTTAATTAAAAGATCAAGCAAATTCTAATTAAGTCGACGCTACGTTAGCAAAATACAATCACTCACCGTAAATCATTGAGATGAATAGCAGTATCGCATTCAATACGTATGAATGCCTCTTTATCCTCTTCAATTCCCCGGCCATTTTGTTTATAATAATATTTTTATTACTATTTTAATTTGACACTCTTCTTCTTTTCATCGTCACTTAACACTTTAATGTATTGTTCCTATTAGTCTACCATTTACGTCTATCTTCTAATTACTAAACAGTTAAACATCTTGTCACAACTTATTCGCTTTTACTACTCTACTAGTTTCCACTAAATACGTCAACATTTATTCTACTTCCTAATTAACGCGCTGACAAATAGTTTTATGACACTTAGTTAAAACGAATGTCGCTTCATATATTAAAGTTCCTACTTAATGCTCGTCTATTTTTATTTTATCTTTAACCGATGTTTGGCGCATAAATTTTACGGCACTGGTGACTTTAGTAACGCGTGCTTGGATTACTTTACTGAGCATAATGAGCGAAGAAGCATCTAAAATTAACTCGGAAAATCTCCGTTGTTTTCAGATATAAATCTTATTTAATCCCGGCGCGTAAGTTTGAAAGAAATTTTCATTTCTATACGACATTCCCGTTACAAAATTTACGGCCACTTGACACACTTGTGTACACTCGTGTTCATAAAAGTTTCGCATCACAAGACGATTCACTGGTATTTTTTGGTGTGAGGAACAAGTTGAATATCGGCATCGTCGATGGGTTTTATTTCTGTTGGAGCGCGCGCGTCCGTTTGAGGAGGCAGCTCTGATAGCACTGGCTTACATAAGGGATTCGCCCGGTGCCACCCGAGCGCCTGTCAGAGAGGGATGGCGCACAATTTTCGTAAGGGTTGCAGGTCGCGTGCGGTACGTAGCGAAAGGGACGGAAGAGATTTTCGCATTCAGGCCGTGGACCGTTGAAACGTAACGTTGAAATCTTGTGTGAAGACGCAATTAAAATGTACATAAATCTGAAAGAGATACGTTTCAGGAGTAACACGTCCAAGTTAATAAGTGTTTAATCTGGCAGTTAATAGCTTATCTGCGTGTATGAGTCTCAACGAGAGATTATTACCCGACGCTACTGTGATACTGAGTTCATTGGGTGTCAATTAATTGGCGTCGAAAAGGCAAAATTACAAAGAGAGGTGCATTTTTTTACAAATAAATGTTGAAGGAGGCTTTTCAATTATTAATAGACTTATCTTTTTCTACACGAAATACAAATCTGAAAAAATTGAGCTATACAAACATTCTAAAATTTAATCATATCTAATCTAACTAAATTCAGGTCCTGAAAAATCTTCCTAAATTAATAGAAAGCTATAGAAATACCTAACAGTTTCTAACATTGTAATATCTAAAGACATTAGTCTCCCCAGTCAAGATTGTCTCGTTCTATTCAGAATCCGTGCTAATACCGATTCTTAAATATAAATTATACGCAACGAAATTGCTGGATATAAAATTCAAATCAAGCTTGTCTTCTAAAGTCAAATCATTAAGCAGTTTGTCAGCGATTGTCTCGCTCCTGGCGATACACAATGAGCATTGTACGATGTAGATAGTGATGTAGCTTTTTCCTTTTATTAAAGATTTTTTTCATATCACGTTAATTTCGAATTGTTTTATTTGGATTTGGCTTATTTTATCGTCTTTTTTGTTTAGATCGTCAATAGTGTTATTCTTATAGGTCTTTTTTATAGGTATCAGAAAACACAATCATAACAGAAATATTCTTCAAAAATCTACGGTTAATCAACAATAAAAAAAGAACATGCAATGGTAAAAAAGAACAATAGAAATTACATTTAACACATAAAAATGAGAACAGAATAATAAAAGAAATAAGAAAATTTATCACGGTAAGAAGATAGATGATTTTGTATATCATTAGTTATGGAATTGATATGATATTGATGAAGGAATAAATGAAGGCAGGTGTAACATAAGCTCTCAAAAAGCTTTTGTCGGGTCCTTAGAACGTCATTGGGTAAAATAGTTCTAAAACCTATGAACATCGATTACCTCTTCTACATGCCCCCAGAAACAATCCAGCTGTTCATGCCAACATCAAAAGACGAATGCACAAAACGCGCTCACTAAATCCACACAAACTATGTAAATTCCACATTATAAATTAAAATTTCACAAATTCTCTCATTTGGACAGAAAAACGCAAACACATTCTAAGCCACTCACACTTCACACAATTAAAAACTTCAAACGGATTACGCAAACAGAGTGAAATGTAACAAAGCAGGGCTTTACTGAAGTGCCAACATTTTTGCTACAGCGCTCCAGGAATTTAGATTTCCATAGCATTCATTAGATGTCTTTGTGTGAGGGTATTAAAAATTGAGGGCGGACTCTCGACGGTGACCTCTGACAATATTGATACAGGAACTTTGTGAAGCTGGTATTCTGTTAAATGTTTTGACTGGCCTATTTGTGTTAGTGAACCTAATGCAATGCCTTGGGTCGTGGGTTCGAAGCCCACCCAGGACAAATGTTTGTGTGATGAGCATGATCATTTGTTCTGTGTCTGGGTGTAAATTATCTATAATATGTATGTATTTAAAAATATATAAGAATGTTTATCAGTTGTCTAGTACCCATAACACAAGCTCTGCTTAGTTTGGTACTAGATGGCGTTGTGTGATAGTTGTGGAATATTATTATTATTATAAAATAACGTCAATTATTTTGAGAGCGAATGTGAACGGCTATAAGAGCAGATGAAAACAGAAAAACAATTGATGGACTGGTGGTAAGCCAATTTATACGCTGCAAGATATTTCATGCAAGTTTGACTACATTGCGGATTATTAATGGACGAGGAATCCAGTTGATTAAACAAATACCGCAATGTAATCAAAGCATGCGAGTTGTATTGGTGCATTAAGATGAAATAAGGCGTAAGATGATATAGCCAGAAAGGGAATATCTCGTAAAATTACGAGTTATTCAGAAGTTTAAAAGAAGCTCACTGAAGAAACTATGGATGGATTCAGTGAAAGATGATATGGCTAGAATAATAATTAATAATAATAATAATTTATTTAATCGACACAATTATAATGTTAACATTAATTATAAAATAATTTGTAGGTAGGTTACACTTAAACTTAAGTTAACAAGAACAGTTATATGAGGCAACCAGCACTCCTACTAAGTTATAAAATAACTTGTATTAAGAGTGATGGTACACGCCCAGACATAAATAATTCGATACATTTATAAAAAATTATAATAAATTGCCAGAGAACAAGTGTTTGGCAAGGTAAAGTTAACATTTACAATTTATTCATTTGTTAAATTAATATAATATATTATATTAATTCAACAAATATATATTTCTATTAATTTAATTAATTAATTAGTTAATATTTGCTGATTTATTGTACTACAAATTTATTATTAAAAATACATTTTATACTTATATAAGATATTTTAAGAGAAAAAAGCAAAAACATTTGTGTGTGCAAAGGTGAGTGTGTGTGCATAGATGAGTATGTGTGCAGAGGTGATTGTGTGTGTGTGTGTATATGTATGTATGTGTGTAGGGATGATTATGTGTGATAGGTGGTGTGTTATATTTTTGGTGGGAGGGTTTAAATGGGGTTATATTCGGAAGAAAGCAGGCATTCTGTATCAGAGTAGTTCGTTGCAAGTAGAAAGTTTGTTAAAGATTTTTTGAGAGACAAGGTTGAAAGAGAGTAGAATTTTAGTTTTTTATTTAGTTTGTTGTATAGTTGAGGGCCCTGGAAGCAAAAAAATCGTTTTGTAAATGAGTACTTACATTTATAGTGCTGACAGACATCATCTTTACGTCTTTTGCTCATAACAGCGTAGGGGGTATTCCTATGTTGTAAAATGACAGTGCTGAGGATATAGAGCTGCCTGACAGTAAGCACACTGCAACACTTGTACAATTCTTCGGTTGGGAAGAGTATTGGACGAAAGGTACTCACTTTCAGCACAGCTCTTTGAGCTCTTTCCAATTTTAATAGCGTGGTCTTAGGGGCACCACCCCACGCCGAAACACAGTATGACAAGAGTGATTGGCAGAGTGCAAGGTAGACCCCTTTGACGAGCCGTGCTTCAGCCACATGTCGAAGAGTCTTAAAGACGTATATAAGTTTTCTAATCCTCACTGTCAGTAACTCTATGTGGGCTGAGAAACTCAGTTTATCATCAATTGTCACCCCAAGGTATTTGATAGTGGGGGTACGTGAGAGTTTGGGACAAGAGCAGGCGCCGGTTCTTGGACAGTCGATTGAGTGAGCGATTAGAGAATAGGAATTCGGTGGTTGTGTAGATTGGCGTAAGGTAAAGCAGATTATGTTTGTTTTATCCGTGTTAAGGGTAAGTTTATTCTCGTAAAGCCAACCTAAAACCAGATCTAGTCCCCTCTGCGCCGCGATGAAAGCTTCATGCCAGGTATTTCCGGTAAAAGTAAGTGCAGTGTCATCAGCAAAAGCTGTGATCTTACCGTTTTGGAGAAGAAGGTTACACAGCCGATTGACATACACCAAGAAGAGTGTGGGACCAACTACACTTCCCTGAGGGACGCCAAAAGTGATAGGAAGCTCCCTGCTCAGGTAATTGTCAATTTTTACGCACTGAGTCCTATCGCTCAAGTAGTCCGCCAATAGTTGCAGTGGGAGACCTCGTATACCAAGTTCCTCGAGTTTCAATATTAGGTTGGGAATAGAAACTGTGTCGAAAGCTTTTCTTAAGTCTAGGAAAACTGACAGAACCTTCTTTTTTGCATCAATATTCTTGGCAATGTGACTCGTTAGCTCTAGAACAGCATCATTTGTCGACTTATTTCGACGGAAGCCATACTGGTTCGGAGATAAGAGCTGTTTTCCCTCAAGGTATTGAATGAGTCTCTTGTTAATGATGCGTTCTAGGATTTTAGAAATTGAGGGTAGGATAGCTATAGGTCGGAAATTATTAACACAGCTTCTATTCCCTGCCTTGTGTATAGGATGTACAATAGCTTTTTTTAGGTATAGGGGGAACACACCCGTGCTGAGGCAAAGATTAAATATGTATGTCAATGGAGGAACGAAAAATCTCTTGTAAAGTTTAAGGAACCTGGTGGAGATGTTGTCCCATCCAACTGCAGCGTCAGTTTTCAAAGACAGAAGCAACGCTTCCACCTCCTCCTCATCAGTATTTACCATTACAAATGAATGTGATGGCCCAGAGGTATTAGTGACAGGAGGCGAGCCCCCGATAATATTGTAGTGAGCAAAAGCGTTTGCAAGATTTTTACCCGTGTCAACAAAGAACTTATTAACTGTATCTATCGACTGTTGTGGAGAAGGAGAACAGCCAAGTAAGTCTGCACAAGGATTGTTAGGGGCTTCGGTGTTTGTAATTCTCTTTATATTTTTCCAAATCTTTTTATTATCATTGCCAGCTTTGATCAATTCCGCCCTATCGTAGTCTCTCCTGAGTTTTTTAATAATTTTATTGCAGTAATTTCTATACCTTTTGTATGTGAGTTTTAGTATAGCATTGTGTGGTGATACCTTCAGTTTTTTGTGCATAGCGTCCCTGTTACGTAAGCAGCGAAGCATGCCAGTAGTCATCCACGGTTTGAGTAAACGTTTCTGATTTGTAAGTCTAACTATGATTGTGTGAGAGCGTATAATATCGGCAATGGTGTCTACAAAATAACAAGTGGCCTCATTGGCATCATTAAACTCATAAATAGCATGGAGATCCAAATTCTTAATTTCGGAATCTAGAGATTTGTAATTAACTTTTGACATAGTTTTGGCACCAGTACTTAGCTGTTTGTTTTGTCTGAGACAGAGAAGGACTGAGTTGTGGTCAGTCACAGAAGAGTCAATCACTATTGTCATTGCCAATGAGTTCGCCTTAAGCATTACGTGGTCAAGACAGGTAGACTCTCGAGTTGGGTACGTGTGAGCAGGAAGGAGACCGTGAAAGGCTATAAGATTGAGGTAATCGGAAATACGATTCGGAGTTGGGGTACCGGTGATATCAAGGTTTATATCTCCAACAATAGCTATGGTTTTATAAGACGAAAGCCCGGTTAGAAGAGAATTTAAAGATTGCAAAAAGTTACTTACATCCAGAGTAGAGGGTGAGCGGTAAATACATATAAAGGCTTTTTCTGTACCAATCGTCAGCACAAGGCAGCTAGCATCCATAAAGTCAGGCTCTGTGACTGAGTAGCTGCCGATGTTTTTAACATAAAGGATGACCCCGTCATTTTGATTTTTAAGTTTTGCAGTATAGTAGTGAGAGTAATTTTCAATCGACGGTAGGTTAGAGTTCGATTTTAGCCAACACTCTGTCAACACGATAACTTCACAGTCAAGGTTAATTCTATAGAGGAGTGTTAGAAATGAATCAAAGTTGGCGTTTACTGACCGGATATTCTGGGATATAATCTTTAACTGCTTAGTAGGGTGTGTAACATAAGAGGAGCATTCTTCTGGTTCACAACGGAATGAATCTGACACTGACAGTTGATCAATATGATCATTTATGACGCTTACGTTATCCACTATTACCTATCAATCAATAATAACAAGTCACTAACAAAGGGTTTTAGTCGATATTTTTGAAGGTATACTGCTATTTGATTTACATTTTCGTATGCTCGAGTGTGGGTGGTAAATGTGTATTTTTTAATATTATTTTTACTTAAGTGGGTATTTCGATAAGTAAGAACTCGTACAATTGAAATCTCGAAGAGAGTGTTATACGTATTTGTAGTTTTTGTGAGTGTTTTTGTTGTATGAGTCATATGTGTACACGATTGAAAGTATTTTAGAAATATTTTATGTAATGAATGAAATGAATAACAAATAATTAATTTAAAATACGAATTGAAATTAAAATTAAAGCATGCATAATTTGAAAAGAAATTCGTAAATAATGAATGAAAATATAATAAAAAAGTATTTAAAAGTAGTCAGTCTGCTATTTCTACCTTCTTGAAATCCAATTCACTATTTATAGTATAAACTTTTGAGCCCTCTTTCCTGCGGATTAATACTTTTCCGTTTGAAATCCAACAGAATTTAAAATTATTGGTTTTCGAAAAGTCTCGAGCAAGATAATGCAGTCTCCTTGCCTTAATGGTGAGGCTCTCTGACAAGTAGACCGGTTTAACAGGGCCGCCTAACTGTAGGGTAGCTGTAGAAAATTTATTGTTTTGATTTGATCTATTATAGATTTTCAAGGATTGAATTACCTTTGCTCTCGTAATTGTTGACGCGAGGTTGATTAAGATAGGTTTGTTGGATTCTGACTTTGTCTTCAAGCGATAAACATCTCGGATGTCAGAAACTTCAATGGGAACATTCAGTGCCTTGCCTGCATCGATAACGATTTTAATCAGATCTTGTTTAGACTCGTGGGTTGAGGGTGGTAGGTTTCTTAATTCCAAACAAGTGGACCTTTGATGTCTTTCCAAGTTTTCCACCTTTTCTTCCAGCACCTGAATATACGCCAGGTGAGTGCTACGTTCAACCGCTAACTTATTGAATTGTACCATTAAATCATCGTACTTTTTCGAAACAAAGTCGGCCGAATCTTTCAAGGCAGCATTAAGCAATTTTATTTCAGCCACTGACGCCTCCAGAGACGCATGTTTTTTATTCTGTCTTTTTTCAAAGTTCGAAAATAAGGTTCTCATCTCTTTCATAAACATGTCAACGTCATCCACCTGGGTGAATTTCCTTTTATCTTTCCGAAGTGTCAGGTTCGGCTCCTCTTGCTCAAGCGATTCTGAAGGGAACTCAGGCTCCGAGTCAGTAAACTCTGCTGGTGATGACGAAGTTGGCGCAGGTGTTAACGGCATAATGAATGTTGGTAAAAGAAGTACGTAAAAGATGTGGAAAACAAAATTGCCGACTCCAAAAAGTAAAGTCCTTTGCGGGAATCGAACTCGAACTCTTCAAGAAAGGAAATGACTTATGAGTTGACGAGTTATTGAGAAGTTAAGAAAAAAAAGAAGTGTTGCGCCGACTTTAAATTAACATACTTATATTATTTTTGTTTTAACAGACACCTTTCTTAAAAAGAAAACGTTAAAGGAGATAGATTGTAACTTCTAGTTTCGCCATGTTCTTTACGGATTTAATTTTAGTACTTGCTAAGCTCAGGAAGATTTTCAACTAAATCGTTAGCTCCCGTACAATTCCACCGAAATTGCGTTACGTAAGAAATTCAACTCTCAAAAGGCCGGGAGTTACTAAGTAAATAACCCATTAACTATGCATTCCCCAGTTCCGACCCTTTTACGTAACAGACCGATACAAAACTAATCAAACCACAGTTTAACTTGAAGAGAAGGTCACATGTCTTCGGTTCATTGGCTCCACGGATAAAGAGCATTTTATTAGCGGAAGTAATACTCCTAGCGTCAAAGCTGATTTAGATTTGATTTAAGATCTGTTTACATTAAAGAACTTTAATATACCTAATGATGCTACACAAAAAGCGACTGTAGCTTCTTTCTTTAAAGCTGAAATTGAAGTGAAACAGGATGGGTAGAGCCCCCGAAAATAGAACAGACAATAAGAGGGGACGATTTTATAATTAACTGCAATCAACACTGACGTATTGAATTTCGAGAATTTCTGTACAGTCGCGTAGAAATGTCGTTTTGTTTGTCGACAAATAAATTTCGTTTTGTGTTAACTTGTCTTAGTTCTAAATGAAATAGGGAAACAATTTACGAATTAAAAGCTACATGAAAAAATTAAGATTCGAGTATTCAGTAAATTATATTCTTCTGAGTGAGCTCTCTCGCTCTCGATCTTAGGTCTGTCATTTTTTTAGACTGAGTTGAGAAGAAAAATAAATAAAATAAAAAAGGATAATTGTGACTATTTCCTTATTTCTTTTGCTTGTCAAAAAAATGTCTTTTGCGCCAAAGTACAAGCTAAGAAATATGAAGTGCGGACAGCAAAATTATATTTTTTTTATGATCTTTTGATTATCCAAATATAAATCTACCCGCATTACCAGCACAAAACTTCTCAAAATCAGCGCCAACACTTAAACAGACACTAAAAGAAGTAAAACTCACTAAAATGAGAAGCTATAACTCATCAAGTGTACGCGTTCCGTTCGCTCGTGCTTCCCGACAGATGTTAACATACGTTGTTTGTTTTCTTACTTCGAGAGATATGTTTGTTATTTCCCCCTTCTGAGGAATGCTTCTCGTTCCGTTTTTATTTATGTCACGAGAAATTAACTCGAGTTTTGTACGGCTAATTTTGTTTGCGAAGTTATGATTTTTTGTTTGATTATTATTATTGGACGGCTCTTGGGTTTTATTGACGTTCAGTTTTTTAGGGACTTCGAGATTTTGTTTCTTATGTAGAGATTTTTTCTTGAATTTATGCTGTTGATTTAAAAAATATATAATAATATTTTAATCTCTTAGCAAAAATAAGTATTGCTTTTATAACATACTTTTTTTTTTTTTACGTTGTAAAATCATCAAATGAGACCTCCCACCCCGGGCAGGGCGAGAGGTACTGTCAGACTTGTACTGACTAAAATCCACGGTGTCCTTCAATAGCCCTTTATGTTCCGGGGTCACGGTGATGGTATAAGACCCGCGACCCCGGCAGGCTTTATAACATACTTGGCTTTAGTTTTATAAATCGTATTGATTGCGGTTATTTTTATTAAAATTAAATCTTTTTTGTGGATTTCCATCAAAACATTATGTATTCGTTTTTTGTTATGTTGCTGAAAGAGTCATTTATCATTTATGACAATTTTATTTTATACCTAGAAAGTTTGTTAATAATAAATAATATTATTACCTTTAAATTCTAATTCAATGTTTCAAAGTGTTGCTTTTCTATAAAAAAACTATGTAACCCATTCTATTACGGATGGAGGATTATGAGGACATAAATTTTATTTACAGTTTATAATCAAGGAGTCCAGTAAGAATTTTTAATTTAATTTTGTTTAAAGAGTGATGGTCGTTTTGGGCCAATGCGCAATGGGTAACCACAACCACTAGTAATATTAGTAAATATGTACAGACGACCCAATCATTGCGATAAAGGTGAAAATCTATTAAAGAAAGATAGATGTAGGTTGATGTGATGGCATCTGTACATTTATGGTTGCATAACTTTTATCTCGTTAGAGAACTAAAAAGAATACCTAATGGAATTGAAGCTTTTAATTTTAATAACACTATAGTGCAAACGGAATAAGTGAAATAAAATGTATGGGATTAATGCCGTTATAAAGGATATTTTTTTTTTCTTTTTGTCAATATTGAAAATTAATATTTATTGATATCAATGTATTCATGTTTTGTGTATTTATGTAATAGTACTGAAGTCCATTGAATGATTCAAAATATATTAATCGCCTGATTGAAACCACCGATTGATCGAAATCAAAATCAAATATTTTTATTTCACATAGGCCCATTTTTTTTTTTTTTTTTTTTTTTTTTATCGTGGTAAAATCATCAAATGAGACCTCCAACCCCGGGCAGGGCGGGAGGTACTGTCAGACTTGTACTGACTAAAATCCACGGTGTCCTTCAGTAGCCCTTTATGTTCCGGGGTCACGGTAATAGAAATAAATCCCGCGACCCCGGCAGGCTTTGGCCCTCTGAGAGGGGGCCCCGTCATTTTTGCTGACAGCTCTTTGAGGCGCGCGTGGAACACGACGCGCCGTCGACCCGGGCATGGTCCATGGTCGGACAGCGAGTTGCCCTTTACTCGCTGTCCGCATGCCCGCGCCTACGGTGGCCGGAGATCGTCTTGCGACGTACGGCGCCGTGGGCGTACACCACTGCGGTTGGGGCGGAGGGAGGACGCTGTCCTCTCTCTCTCGCGGCCCGCCGCCTCCTTCACGAGCATTACTGCCTCGCAGAAGGCGGCGACCGCTTCCCACTCCGTCTCGCTCCGCAGCATGGCCGAAACCAATGCCGGGCGCGAGAGGTCTCCGCCTATCGCCGCCGTGATCACATAGGCCCATGAGGGCACTTTAAAACGTTGACAAAAGGTGCTCGTATATCGGGTATATTTTGACTAAAAAGTACCTACTTACATTATAGGTGCAATAATAAACTAAGCCACCAAATTACTAACTCAACGTCCAATGTTGCATGACTCACTCGGCGACATACTCAAAAAAAAATATTACAAAAAAATATTACAGTAGATTTTAGTGAGTACCAGTTTGACAGACCCTCTTGCCCTGTATACTTGCTTGTCGCCTTTATGGTATGAAAAAAATCACTTCTGTCTCATTGAAAATGCTGTGACTCAACTTGACTAATTTGAACTATAACTCAAATAACTCCCAGATAGTTTTTATTATGAAAGAAAATGAATAAACATCCCTAAAATTCCCACACTTAAAATTTCGCCATGTTCTTACAAAAACAGGGGTGATTCGTGTATTTATAGAAAAAATAAACCATCAACGTTGACAAATGTTGAACATCAAACATTACTAAAATCAGTTTTAGGGGAGAGGGAGTTTTAAAAATGACTCCATTTCAATGAGACATGTACAAAATGTTATTTCGGTACCCATTCGGTCTCAAATTTAAGTTCCAATTTGTCTTCGTGAGTCAAGTTTCGGGGAATTATAAACTTGAATGCGTTTCTTTTAAGTTTACTTGAATGTTCACTGTGGACGTTATTTATTTTGACTGTTTTTTGTAATAACTAACTACAAAGTTAGACTATTTGAAACGTTGATATTTGCTAATTGGTTCTATAAATATGACCTAGACAGAACTTAAAGCAAAAATTGTGGTACCCAAACTATTTTTTTCTAAGAAAACTCCCGAGTAATCTGATTTTTTTTGTTTTTTTTTTGTTGCTACTGTTTTGATTTAAAATTTCACCAATATCCAACTACATTATTTCAGTGAGTTAGGGAAGGGTTCATACCTGACGAAACATTCGTCGAGCGTATCATCGAATGTTCTTTGACGCACTAACGTATCATCGGTTGAGTGTGAACGGTCATTTGTTTTTCTAAACGTTTGTCTGCTCTGTCGTTCCGCGACCGATAATACGCGACGGATGTTCCGTCAGATATGATATTTTTAGTATTTTTTGTTAAAATTCGTACGGGTGAAGTGAAGTCATGGTTAGAGTGCATATAATAAAAATCCAAAATTTCAAAAACCAAAATTTCCACTTCAAACATCAAAGGCAACATCTATTATGCATACTTGGTGACTCAAAAGTACAATTGATGTCAAAACCTTTAAACTCAAAATGACTATGTTCGTACACGAACATTACGAAAGTTGTCCCAAAGTCTATGTATTCCATAGCGGCTCAGCTGCAGGTGACTTTATAGGTAATTACCGTCTCTTTACGACTGTCTTTTTATTTCTTTCATTCTTTCTTTCCTGAGGGGGAGCTGACTTTTGTTTTTTTAGCGTTGTTTTTTGTTTTGTTTATTTCTGTAATTTCTTTTGCTGATCTGCGGTACAGTTTGTGGGGTTGTTATTTTATTCAATTCCTAACTTTTGTGGGTAATTGCGTCGCGGGACATACGTACACCGCGACTCCGGCACACAAACAAGGCTACTGAAGGACACCGTGGATTTTAGTCAGTACAAGTCTGACAGTCCCTCCCGCCCTGCCCGGGGTGGGAGGCCTCATTGGATGATTTTACCACGTAAAAAAAAAAAAAAAATGTTGGTAATTGCGTGGAATGGACCAATGTGTGGGACATAAAATAAACAGTGAGAATGTGTCTATAAACTTAACTTAATATTATACATAAAATGCGTTGGTGTCAGGTACGTGGGTAGAAATTGAAATTCTAAGCTAACTGAAAGGGATAATTAAAATGTTATGAAAAATATTTAGTTTTAATTCCGCGACAAAAATCCAGGCTTGTTGCAGGATGCAATCCCACCCTATGCAGTCATGCATATGCACATGCAGCAAAGGACCCACCCTCCCGCCCTCATGCATATGCACACATGCAACAAACGGAAAAGCAAGCCATGAAATCAAACCTATACTCGACACGTGTTTCGCCCCTCCACGGGGCATCCTCAGGAGATGTTGACTCGACAAGCGCTCGGCCTCGAATGAGCTAGTTTGACAGCTCTCGCCTCTTTATATAGCGTCGTGATGACGCATCGATAACGCAACGAAACGTTATCGATACAAACGTTATAAAGACGTTTGTATCGATCTACCTGCAATCATACTTAAAAGAGGTGATGTAATTAAGTTTGTTTGTTCATTCAACAGTGTATTATTATTATTATTATGTTTGGAGATTTCTAACTGCTCCAACACACACAACCGGAAATTTTTATTACAAACATGGAGAATTTTATACGTGTTATTGTCGCTCAAGGAATGGCCGGTATCGATTAAATGTTTTGCAAAATGTGATTTGTCTGGATGGCCATTCCTGTAAGCGGCAACATGCTCCCTAAACCTAACCTCGAAATTACGGCCTGTCTGACCCACATAGACCCCGTTGCAATCATTGCATACTAATTTATAAACACCGGATTTTTTTGAATTTTCTAATTTATCTTTACCGTTACAAAGATTACGTAAGTTGTGATCTGATCGAAAAGTTACGAAAACATTGTGTTTTTTAAGAATATTCGCGATTTTATCGGAAATGGGGCCTATGTAAGACAGACTACCGACATACTTGTCAATTCGTTCGGGGGTACATGCATAAAGTAGTGAGCGAACCCTGTCATTCTGTTTTTTCTGAATTATATTATCGATAACTTGTTTTGAATACCCGTTTGAAATCGCGATTTGATATATTATTTTAAGTTCTTTGACGTAATTATCTGTGGACAGTGGGACTGAAATTAAACGATGGACATAGCTGCGGAAGGCTGCTAGTTTGTGTTGTGATGGGTGACATGAGGAGGCGGGAATTGTTGTGTCGGTGTGAGTGGGTTTTCGATAAATTTGGAAATCGAGTTTGTTATTAACTCTAGTGATTGTTAGATCTAAAAAATTGAGGGATTGGTTGGATTCTAATTCTAATTTGAATTTAATTTTGGGATGGAAAGTGTTAAGTTTATTAACGAAAATGTCTAATTGACGAATAGTACCCGTCCAACAGATAATTACGTCATCCACGTATCTATAATAAAACAGAATGTTGGGTTCGCCCACCAAATATTTACATTCAAAGTAGTCCATAAATATTTCCGCCATTAAAGGACTTAAAGGTGATCCCATTGCTAACCCCTCTTTTTGGCGAAAATATTCGTTATTGAAACGAAAATAATTTTGTTGCATGCAAATACGCGTGAGGTCAAGAAGGTCTTGCATTTCTCCAGGATGTAAACGTTGTCTCTCCAAATGGTTCCCCAAAATACGTAAGCACTCTTCAAATGGAATATTCGTAAATAAACTGTCAACATCCAACGATAATAATTTTGAATTGTGAGGAATGTTGACATTTTTTATTTTTTCAATTAAATCTAAACTATTTTTTAAACTGTATTTTGGTGAAAAGGAAGACTTAGTTTTTAATAAATTGTTGAGATGTTTAGCCAAATCGTATGTTGGGGCACCAATGTAAGAGACAACGGGGCGAATTGGGATATTATCTTTATGAGTTTTGGGTAAGCCATACAAAAAAGGAGAACGCGGGTTCATAGGGATTTGTCTCTTACATTGGTGCCCCAACATACGATTTGGCTAAACATCTCAACAATTTATTAAAAACTAAGTCTTCCTTTTCACCAAAATACAGTTTAAAAAATAGTTTAGATTTAATTGAAAAAATAAAAAATGTCAACATTCCTCACAATTCAAAATTATTATCGTTGGATGTTGACAGTTTATTTACGAATATTCCATTTGAAGAGTGCTTACGTATTTTGGGGAACCATTTGGAGAGACAACGTTTACATCCTGGAGAAATGCAAGACCTTCTTGACCTCACGCGTATTTGCATGCAACAAAATTATTTTCGTTTCAATAACGAATATTTTCGCCAAAAAGAGGGGTTAGCAATGGGATCACCTTTAAGTCCTTTAATGGCGGAAATATTTATGGACTACTTTGAATGTAAATATTTGGTGGGCGAACCCAACATTCTGTTTTATTATAGATACGTGGATGACGTAATTATCTGTTGGACGGGTACTATTCGTCAATTAGACATTTTCGTTAATAAACTTAACACTTTCCATCCCAAAATTAAATTCAAATTAGAATTAGAATCCAACCAATCCCTCAATTTTTTAGATCTAACAATCACTAGAGTTAATAACAAACTCGATTTCCAAATTTATCGAAAACCCACTCACACCGACACAACAATTCCCGCCTCCTCATGTCACCCATCACAACACAAACTAGCAGCCTTCCGCAGCTATGTCCATCGTTTAATTTCAGTCCCACTGTCCACAGATAATTACGTCAAAGAACTTAAAATAATATATCAAATCGCGATTTCAAACGGGTATTCAAAACAAGTTATCGATAATATAATTCAGAAAAAACAGAATGACAGGGTTCGCTCACTACTTTATGCATGTACCCCCGAACGAATTGACAAGTATGTCGGTAGTCTGTCTTACATAGGCCCCATTTCCGATAAAATCGCGAATATTCTTAAAAAACACAATGTTTTCGTAACTTTTCGATCAGATCACAACTTACGTAATCTTTGTAACGGTAAAGATAAATTAGAAAATTCAAAAAAATCCGGTGTTTATAAATTAGTATGCAATGATTGCAACGGGGTCTATGTGGGTCAGACAGGCCGTAATTTCGAGGTTAGGTTTAGGGAGCATGTTGCCGCTTACAGGAATGGCCATCCAGACAAATCACATTTTGCAAAACATTTAATCGATACCGGCCATTCCTTGAGCGACAATAACACGTATAAAATTCTCCATGTTTGTAATAAAAATTTCCGGTTGTGTGTGTTGGAGCAGTTAGAAATCTCCAAACATAATAATAATAATAATACACTGTTGAATGAACAAACAAACTTAATTACATCACCTCTTTTAAGTATGATTGCAGGTAGATCGATACAAACGTCTTTATAACGTTTGTATCGATAACGTTTCGTTGCGTTATCGATGCGTCATCACGACGCTATATAAAGAGGCGAGAGCTGTCAAACTAGCTCATTCGAGGCCGAGCGCTTGTCGAGTCAACATCTCCTGAGGATGCCCCGTGGAGGGGCGAAACACGTGTCGAGTATAGGTTTGATTTCATGGCTTGCTTTTCCGTTTGTTGCATGTGTGCATATGCATGAGGGCGGGAGGGTGGGTCCTTTGCTGCATGTGCATATGCATGACTGCATAGGGTGGGATTGCATCCTGCAACAAGCCTGGATTTTTGTCGCGGAATTAAAACTAAATATTTTTCATAACATTTTAATGTCATGGATTTCCGCAAAGTAACGCCTGATTCCATAATTTATTGAAAGGGATAAATTATTTACTTGAATATTAGTTAGAATAGCTTTTTGCGGGCATGAAGATGGACCACGCCCAGGTCGACAGCGCATCGTGATCCAAGCGCGCCTCAAAGAGCTATCAGCAAAAGATGCCCCTAACAGGGCCAAAGCCTGCCCGGGTCACGGGGCTAACAAGTAACCATGGCCCCGGAAAGTAAATGGTTATTGAAGGAAACCAAAATGGATTTAATCCATCCAAGTCTGACTGAGATAAGGTGGGTGGACTCATTTGACACCTAATTTTACCTCGTAAATAAATCAGTGTTCCTCTCATAATAGTAGATTACGCACCAAGGGAGTAAAGCATTGCCTTACGTCACGGGCGTATTGAATCCCGAAACTACACTAAGGATTCTAGGGTGAACCTCTGTAGCGCAGCGAGGAGGTTCAAGTGTTAATTCCCGAGTGAAACGAGGGAATTAAGTTAAGAATCCTTAGTGTAGCGAGGGATTCAAGTCAGCCCAAGACAAGGCAGCTTTACTCCCGAGGGGCGTACTCTGCTTTTCACACTTACTGCGAGGAAATAAATTCGAATTTTGAAATTTGATGTGGTACGACAACCTTCGAACGTGAAGTTGGCACCACTGTAAGCGATCAGCTGTTGCTGCCAGCGGCCGCCATTACTGATACGACTCCTTGGTGAAAGTTTTCATACGGTTTTCTTTGAGTGTCCAAATTCAAATCACATTATTCCCACGGGAATAATGAAATTCAGTACATATATTATTCCCGGCTCGAGCGAGGGGGAATAATGTCATACTTTACAGTAGGTTTGCCTGACATATAATATGACATTTACGAGCAAGTAGTGTGAAAAACGATTTAATGATTAGAGTATAAAATTGAATTACAGGAGCGAATAAAACTTTTCGTTGTTTACAAAACAATCACAATACTAGGTTCACTGCTATTTACCTTATCGAGCGTCAATCACCTAACGATTCTTCAACTCCGTACACTGATCAAATACTTTCTTTATTTATGAGATCCGTAACACTAACAAATAGCCGAAAATAGTTGGAAACAAAAAGGAGCCTAATGGTACAGATGTATTAAACTACACTTAACGATGTTTAACCGTTTATTGGAGGAAACAAATCCAAAATAGAACATATAAAATGTACTTTTATTGCTTTTTGATTTGTGCTCTTTGTAAACAGGGACCAATTGGAGTTTTTCAATCAAAGAAAAATGAACTGTACCTCTAAAAGTTAGAGTACTTTTTAGCTTGACACAGTTTCCTTTACAGAAAATTTTATAATTAGCTGCAATACAATTAGTTTGACTTATACGTGTTTAAGAGTGAACGGAATACGGATTCTGTTAGCTATAAACAATGGAAACTCGTCAATATTGTTTTTTTAAAGGAGATTCGTTAGATCTGATCAATTGTGTACTAAATTGTGTAATTGTGTACGTTAAACCTATTTAGATTAGGTGCATTAATATTAGTTGAGTCATTTTAGAGGTACCACCCATTACTTTTTTTATGAAATTAAATTGTATTAGTTGTCTTGTTCAATTCACTCTAGTTAATTACGAAGTACGCTAATGAATTATTTGTAAAATATATTTATAATTGAAGTATAAAGTTTAAATTTTAAATAATTATCATTATAAAAATAGTGTCATATTATATTATTGTTAATCAACATTTAAAAACAAAATATCTGACATAATACTTCACAGCGGAATGATGATACCTCGGAGTCACGGGAGAGTCTGTAAAGGACGCCGTGACCCTGGAATGCAAAGGGCTACTGAAGGAACAGCATGAAATTTGAGTCAGTAGATACTGACACTAGTTTTACTCCACGTAGTATGTTCAGGAAGTCGAGAGTGTCTAGAAAAATCCTCTCGGTTGACCAGCGAGATGGCATTAAAAAAAACGAGTGTCGAGGCATTTCTTTTAACGTGGAAAAATCCTCAAAGGAGTCCTCCCACCCAGGGTAGAGCGGGAGGGACTGTCAGACTCGTACTGACTTAAATCCATGGTGTCCTTTAGTCCTTTACGTTCCGGGGTCACATGGGAATTCGGTAGTCCTGCGACCGAAGTGTCGAGGCATGGAATAAAAGTTAGCTATGTCTAGCGTTGGACTGCTGTCTTAACAATAACAAAGGATACCAAGTTCCCATTCCTTCTAACCCAAATAAATTACATTTTCATTCAAAAATGTGTTCGTATACTTTAATTTTGACACCAGAATTTTGTCTAAAACCTTTGTATATAAGGACCCTTTAGGATCCAAATGAGTCTGCTCAAAATATATGTTCTAAATGTATATACAAGAACACAAGTGTTAGACATTATTTGTGAGGGTGCGGAAGTCCGCACATACCTTCAGGGGGTATAAATGACACATTCGTTTCGTCCCACTATTTTATATTATGTAAATGATCCTGGTTTAAAGCCATTTCCTGGATAGAAACCCTAGCCACATGTTTTTTGTTGAAGTCCTTTTGAGATACGCTATAATTTTATGTCATAATTTATTCCATACATAATACGGGGATAAATCTGTTCAAAAATCTTTTAGCGTGTGTTGTAAATCGCAACTTAATTGCCATTTTCTTGTTGATTTACATTTCATAAAGAACGACAGGTTTTCAGCCTGCTGAAGTCCACTGCTGGACATAAGACTCCTCTCAAGAGAACCACAGCGCATGATCTCCCACCTCTTTCTTCCAACCACTGTCAGATAACGTCTTTAGGTTTGTTCTTTCTTACCGGGGAACATCATAGACTACTTCTACCACGACTACTATTTCCCTACCTACCCCCGCTCTCGACTGAAGAATCTTTCGAGTCTCCTCTTTATTATAGATGGGCACGAGTTTGATCACCATCTCGAAAGGATCTCAGTGGTAAGCGATGATGTGGTCGACGGTGAAGCATGCTTGCCAAGTAAGTCTTGTCGGTTCTGCGACTGAAAGGTCTCGCTTACTATCACTAAAATTTTGTCCCGGCTTCGTACGGTTGGACACGATAATTTTATAGTCTATGTTACTTGGGATGTATGTAGCTTTCTAATGGTGAAAAAAAATTGAAATCCGCACAGTAGTTTTTGAGTTTACTCATTACAGACACACACACAGAAAATACAAATCTTTCTTCTTTATAATATGATGAGTGTAGATTCGCGTTGTCACAAATTGCTCAAAAGTTTAATTTAATGTAATTAATATAGGGCTGTCAGTTGTCGGCAAAGAACATGTTCAGTCTATTACTTATCTTCGTGCTATTTATAGTTTGTTAGGAATATGACAGGTGGCGGCCATTTGTAATGTTAATTATACAGACGGCTGCATATCAGCCTATCCTAATTTGTCAAGCCTCAATCGAATATAATTCTTATAGTTTTGTGATAAGGTTGATAGATGTGTCGAATGAATATGACAGATTTTTCTAGATTGATTTGCTGGTGTTTTTAATCGTCTTTAATATTTTATGTAAAGCAATGTTAAAATATTACTTGGGGGGTAAAATACATTAGTGAAAAAAACTACAAGTATTTTTTTATCTTATTTTACTGTTAGTGGAATAGCAAATTTTAAGAAATTTCATTATTACGGGGCCCCTTTAGAGGGCCAAAGCCTGCCGGAGTCACCAAATGCCGTGACCCCGGACTGTCAGGTGCCACCCAGGGGGGATGATATTACCACGTAAAACAAAAAAGGTACCCCTTCAGGGGCTGATTGGCTAGCGATCAGGGTATTCGCATATGTTCAGTGTCATCTGTGTTTTGTCCGCAGATGCGGGAAAGTAAGATCTTTTATGAAAGGTCGGCAACACGCAGGAAACACCTAATGTTGGTGTTGTAGACGTCCAGAGACTTTGGTGACCATTTCCAACCAAGCACACATTACATTATTAAAAAAATATTCCTTCCATACTTCTCTAACATGGCTGTAGTTCTCATCAATTTATCTTAACAGTCATTCTTTTTTTAGCCAAGTCTATTTATTATTTATTTATTTTTTCAAGCAAGCAAGCAAGCTTTAAAAGCAAGCTTTAAACAATTAATAAACAGAATTGCGCACTCAAACTTAGAGGATTATTCTTCAATGGTTCTCCTATTAAGTAATAGTATAGGTTTGTCTAGAAAGGACATAGTGGATGGTGTGGACACCTTATTAAAATTAAACATAGGAAAGCTGATGTTGTGTGCTTTTCCTTATTCTGACAGTTTTAGTGATAGTGAAAACAACTGTATATTTAAGTTGAACAGAACTTTTCACATGTTGACATGTCGTCATAGTGACAAATTATTGTATTTTGATTGTAACAGATTTGTTAGTAGTTTTGTATTGAGTCAGGGAACTTTATCTATGTCCTTGAAATGTAGACAGTTGATTGCTATGTTGATAGCATACAATATTAACCATGTTGTTGCTGATTTATTTCACTGTAGGTTAAGTAGGTTAAGTAGTAGTTTAAGTGACGAATCTGTGTTGTTAAGTTGTCCTAACAACATAGAGATACAGTGTTCTGTACCTGCATGCTGTACGAAGGAGGGTCTACCTGAAATACCACCAGCCTTGGAGACCATTACTAGTCAGGTTGGGTATTCCCTCCCTGCTAGTACACTGAATGGTTCAGTTTTGGAGATCACTCCGGATATTACTTTAAACTAGATTGTAAGACAACAGAAGAAACCTCAGTAATTAGTAACTCATTATCAGTGAACAATAAACAGGTTTCTTCTAGCAAATTAGTTAAGTATAAAATATCAAGTGGAGAGCAACACACTTTAAAATTGTTTAACCAGAATATTCAAGGGTGCTCTTCCAAACTACTGGAAATAGAAATGTTTTTGGAATCAACCAAGTTTGATATTGTTTGCCTTACCGAACATTGGTTAAAAGATCATCAAGTTATGTCTATTTGTTATGATAATTATTGTGTAGTTAGTCATTTCAGCCGCAAACGTATGTTACATGGCGGATCATTAATATTAATTAAGAAATCAATTAAATCTAAAACTCGAAATGACATTGTTGAACTGTCAGTTGAACACGTAATTGAATTGTCCTGTGTTGAGCTTGATAGGCATGTTATAGTATGTGTATACAGACCCCCAAATTACCAGACTCTTCCTATATTTGATTCTATAATGGAAGATGTGTTAAATAAAGTATGTAATAGTAGTAAAACTATCATCATCTGTGGTGATTTCAATATTAATATATTAGAAAATAACTCCAATAGTATCAGATTGTTGAGTCTTTTTAAATCATTTAACTTGTCACATATTTTTATGGAACCTACCAGAGTGACAGCTTCTTCTGCCACCTGTATAGATAACGTTTTTTCTAATTGTGATTATTTGCATAAGGACATTATAAATAAATTGCCATCTGATCACAGTGGCCAAACAATAACGTTTTGCGCCTACACACCTATGCAGAAAACTAATATAAGGTATAGGCCAATTACATGTAAGAATCTAGAAAAATTTAATGATACACTAGCAAGTAAATTATGTGATCAAGATATCTTTAATAATATAAGTGACCCAAATGAGTTTTATGCCGAGTTTTTTGCAATTTTAAATACAGAATTTACTGACACATTTCCAGTAAAAACTAAAACCATAGTCACAAAATTCCTGTTTAGTGATTGGGCGACACCTGGAATTCGTAAAAGCAGAGAAAGGTTCTTTGAACTTTATGGTCTAAAGAAACACATTATGAATAATACCTTTCATCAGTATGTTGCAAAATATTCAAAAACTTTTAAAAATGTATGCAAAACAGCTAAAGCTATTCATATTAGTAATAAAATAAAATCAGCCGATGATAAAATTAAAACAACTTGGAAAATTATAAATAATGAGACAGGTAGGAATAAACAGCGCAATATCGAATTTAATTTAGAAACTGCACATGGCCCTATAAACACTGATAAAGAAGTAGCTCAGGAATTTGAAAAGTTTTTTTCGAATATACCTCTTAAGACGACTGAGTCCTTAAATTCGTCACCTGCACTCGCTGCCGCCTTACTTAGAAATAATGTAAAAGCTTGCCCGATGGAGTTTAGATTTCGGCACACAAACCCCCAAGCTGTGATTAAAGCATTCAAAGATCTTAAAATGAAGTCAACAGAAGATCTCTGGGGAATGTCCGTGAAGGCCTGTACATCCATAATAGAAACTGTAGCGCCTTATTTAGCTTTTATATTTAATACTAGTGTTGACCAAGGAGTGTTTCCGGATCTCATGAAGCATAGTAAGGTAGCTCCACTTTTCAAATCGGGTGATTGTAAAGAACCAAACAATTATAGGCCGGTGTCAATTTTGCCAGTTTTCAGTAAGGTGTTTGAAAAGTTAATGCTTACACAAATGCTATGTCACTTCAATAGAAACTCCATCTTTCATGATCAACAGTTCGGTTTCACCAAAGGCCGTTGTACAACTGACGCCGGTGTTACCCTATTGAAGAACATTTTTAACTCCTGGGAGGAAGCGCAAGATGCCATAGGAATCTTTTGCGACCTCTCAAAGGCATTTGATTGCGTAAACCACGAAACGCTTTTGCTGAAACTGGAACATTATGGAATCAAAAATAAAGCTCTTGATTTACTAAATTCATACCTTAGAGATAGACAGCTTAAAGTACAGATAAACGGTTGTAAACTCTTTAGGGGCTGAAATTACTATGGGCGTGCCTCAAGGTTCTATTTTGGGTCCATTCCTTTTCTTAGTATATATTAATGATTTACCCCATTTACTAAAAAATCAACCACAGATGGTGTTATTTGCGGATGATACATCGTTAATTTTTAAAATAGATAGACGTGCAAAAAATCTAGACACTGTTAATGAGTGTATTGCTAAGGTTCAAAATTGGTTTACTCTGAATAATTTAGTTCTTAATGAAAAGAAAACGAAATGTATTAGATTTACTTTGCCAAATGTTAAAAGTAGCGATTGCGACATTTTACTAAACGGAGAAAAATTGGAATTTACTGATCAGACGGTTTTCCTAGGAATCACGTTAGATGATAAATTACAATGGGGGCCCCATATAGCATCTCTAGCGGGGCGACTAAGCTCAGCCGCTTATGCTGTTAGAAAGATAAGGCAGTTAACCGACGTCGAAACTGCGCGTTTGGTTTACTTCAGCTACTTTCACAGCATTATGTCTTATGGCATTCTACTGTGGGGCCGGGCAGCTGACATTGAATCCATTTTCATTTTGCAAAAAAGAGCTGTCAGAGCAATTTACAATCTTCGTCGTCGCGAATCTCTTAGGGAACTATTTAAAAAGATAAATATAATGACAGTGCCTTGTCAATTTATTTATGAAAATATAATGCATGTTAGGAAAAATCCTCATCTTTTTAATAAAATAAGCGACAGACATAATTTTAATACGAGAAATAAAGATAAAATTGATCAACGATATTTTAGATTGTCTAAAGTACAAAAATCTTTTATGGGGTACTGTGTTAAGTGTTACAATAAAATACCGAGTGAAATCTTAAATCTAAATGAAAGAAAATTTAAAAGTTATATAAAAAATACACTTAGTAAACAAGCATATTATAAATTAGAAGATTATATTCCAGATAAAAATGTTTGGAAACATGCTGGTCCTGCTCCATAGTACAATGTAGGGCTTAAACAGAATCAAGCTGGTTGAAATTTGAATGCTCACACACTCCATAAATTGTATTTGTAAAATAGCTTTAATTGCAATATTTTGTTAAAATGTGAACACCATGTACCTTTTTGCTATTTTCTTTATTCCCTATTATTTTATTTTTTAATCATGTTTTGTTTAGATTTTCAAGGTACATTGCTTTTACATTATTTATTTCAATGATGTAAAAAATATTGTAAAACATTTTTAAAAAGAGTAAGTATGGAGTTTCTTGCCCATTCTTCTTCATACAACCTACCTTTGCGAATGGGTGTAGAATCAATCCCATCCCATCCCATTTCCTTAATTTTAATTCGACGTTTAAAAGTGCCTCTTTGATGGCCTAATTGAAATAAATGATTTGACTTTGACTTTGACTTTGACTTCAAAGAAGTCTTTAATTACCTGCTTGAGTATATCTAAATAGTCGTATATAACCATACTATCATAATTAATTCTACAACGCTTGTGAGCGACTGTACCAATACAGTATTTTGTGACAGATATCAAAGATAATAATGTTTGTACATTAGTTATATCAACAAAGAATTTGACAAATACACTATTAGTAAATAAAATACAAACTAAAATACCGTATACCAAATTATTTTTGTTTCACAACTTATTTATTTTTACCAGTGTTTTTTTTTTGTGGTCTTTAGAAGTTTTCATCAAACTAGATATTTGGGAACTCGACTGAGATGCGTTAAGAACTAGAATTTTAAAGGAAAATCCTGTTGAAAAATCACAAACTACCAATTTATGTAGGTAACAACCAAAATCCTACGCAAAAAGGGCACTGTAACTGACAATTCAATTTATTCGCAACAAAAGAAAGTTTCTAATTCAAAACTACACGTCAGCGGGTCGGCACGTGCGATATTTAAACTTAGAACACTTACACTGCTCGCGAGTGTACACTGTGAGTGTGTACAGTCGAGTATAGCCGACAGATGTTAACATATGCCCGTGTTTTCTTTATTTAAGAGATCTGTTTGTTACTTTTTGTTACGTATCCGCGGCGCCTCCGGTCTCTCACTTATTATTTATGGCGGCGAGTGTACCGAGTGGAGATGTATGTACACTGGAAGTGATGGGCAATTAATTTTGTTTCAACATTTATAAATTGTGAAAACATTTTATAAATAAAAGGGTTTTTAATTTCTGGTCTGCTTCAAATTGGCGGAAGTTAATCAGTCAAACTTTGTTTTTATAAAAATCTTTTTATCAAACAGAACGTAACTCTTTCAAAATTTCTACTGTGTAGTAAAAAATTTGGGAACTTTACTATGAGAATGTGTCAGTGGTTTTCATAACAAATTAAATTAGCTCCTATTTGTTACACAATTAAGCTTCATTTTTGAATACCACTACGCAGCATGATGCTACTATTTGCAACTCGTTCCGTATGGCGGACAATATTTTTCTGTACAGTAATTGACTACACAAGACAGTTCTGGGTAGTGGTCCCAACGAGCAATAAAATATATTCACAATAAGCTCTGAAAACTTCACAACAGAACGAAGTTTGTTTAATTTTCTGGGAAATTGGGTGATATAATTAATGCAAAGAGAAATTCTCTTTTCGGATTCTTTTTTTTGTTCATTCTGTGTTTGTTAATTGGCAGCATTATTATTATGTAAAGGAACTTTTAAAAATAATGCAATTTAAAAATATTGTTGTTTTATATATTACTAGCTTCTGCCCGCGGTTTCACCCGCGTCATGTTAGGCGTTTGGTTCTATGGTCCCGTCTCCATCAGTTCCCTTGAAAAGCGCGATTTCCGACGTCGTGGGCATCTTCAGTGGTGGCTTGGGCGAGAGGTAGAGGATGTCTTTTCCCTCACGCATTCCGACTGCTAACCATTCCCCTTACTTGCCACTGAATCTTGAGGTACCTCCCGTAACGAAAAAACGAAAACCGGGAGGACTACGTCAGACTGAAGGTGAGGACGCAGCCCGTAGCGCCTTTCGAAACGATCCTCCAAGTAGGCCGGTCAATATCGACATAAAAACCAAACATTGCAAACACGCATGTAACTACGATTCTTTTATAATATGTTGTTAGATCCCTTTAGAGTATTTAACACCCAAGTTTGCAACCCTGATAACCCTGTTCTGTCAATGTCAATATCGAATCAAAATTCGTTAAGTAGTTTTTGCGTGTGTATCTCACGAACCGTGATAGCTAGAGAGTTGAAATTTTCACAGGTGATGTACTTAGTTCTGTTGCCGCTATAACAAAACATACTAAAAACCAGACTCGCACTTAACCAGTTTTTAGTATTTGTTGTTATAGCGGCAAAAGACACACATCATCTGTGAAAATTTAAACTATCTAACTATCACGGTTCGTGAGAAACAGCCTCCGAAACATTACATTACTTTATAACATCTACAAAAACCAGCAACAAAATGACGTTTTTTGTATGGGAGCTCCCCTTTTTTTTTACGTGGTAAAATCATCAAATGAGTCCTCCCGCCCCGGGCAGGGAGGAACTGTCAGATTTGTACTGACTAAAATTCACGGTGTCCTTCAATAGCCCTTTATGTTCCGGGGTAATGAAATAAGTCCCGCGACCAATGGGAGCCCCCCATAATATTTATTGTACTCTGGTTTTTAGTATGTTTTGACATAGGACCGGCCTAAAGAGGGATTTTATCGACGCAATTGTGAAATATTACGCAGCCCGTCATTATTTAGTCGCCGGATTATTTTGAAACTGTGATATCTCCTAAGATATTCATTGAAATCAAATGATGTAAAGGGCAATTTCGTTCAAAATTAAATGCTTGTGATGATTATTGTATTTATTTGGATAAGGATTAATATCATGTTAATGAAAACACCTTCGCAAATAATGCATTACTTTAAAACAAATTTGGTTTCCATAAAAAAGGTTATAGTGACTTAACCTTTAAAGATAGATACATGCTCTCGCGGACTTTATTTTAGAAAATTTTATGAGGAATAATTCCGTAGTACATAATTTTTGCGAAACTCTAACCGTTTACGCAGCGCACGCAACGGAAGCTCTAAAAAAAGAATACATTTTCCCGATTTTGAAACATTTCTCATTACTGCTCCGCTCCTATATGTGATAGCGTGATGTTATATAGCCTATAGCCTTCCTCGATAAATGGACTATCCAACACAAAAAGAATTTTTCAATTCCAACCAGTAGATCCTGAGATTAGCGCGTTCAAACAAACAAACAAACAAACAAACTCTTCAGCTTTATAATATTAGTATAGATAACTGATTGTACTGATTTATATATTATTATAATATACATTTTTATAATTATTATGTACATAATATACCGATAACAATTTCTAAGAGACAACTAAGAATATAAAAATGAGACATTGTTAATAAAAAATAACAGTCAGTACAGAGGAAACGGAAGTGGCTTCATAGAAAATGACCATAAACAATGGGGAATGACCTCTAATACACTATAATAATAATGAGCAAAAGGTTTCTTGTATGATGAACGGAGACATATAAAAAGAAAAGTTGAGTATGATCCTTTATAGAACCAAATCTGCCATGCAGTTTTATATATAAATTGATGATTAAGCGAAAAAAACGATTCAATATAATTATTGTTATAGACAAATTTATTAACAGCAACAACGCAATCCCCGTTAGTCTCGCTAAAACTTGAAAACGCCTGGGCCGAAGTTATTTTTTTAATCTTTTCACCGTCCAAGTAATTTTTTTCCTGTTTTGTGGATTAACATTTCTAGTTTTCAGTTTATAATAGTCCAAAACAAAGTTATATTAATTCATAATTATATCCTAAACAACGAACGGATCAATAGGCCACTTCCATTGTCCATAAGTGCGCGTCCCCAAATGTTCGCCAGTGCGGGGTCGGACAACTTTTCACATAACTCAAGCCACTCGATTTGGTAGCAGAGTTTATTATTTGTACTCCCGAGCCCCGCTGTACTCCTGGTACATATTTTGTGTTTTATCACTATACACTACGTCTTTGTTTCACTTTAATACAGGGCAAATATCTTGCGTTGTTATGAATTGAAGTTTTTCTTAGACAGAAAAAACGATGTAAAGAGAAAATGAAAAAGTTATTATTGAACGACTCGCACGAGACAATAATTTAATGTATGTATGACTTGTACGACACCACACAGAAAAGAAAAAAATAGTCCATTCATTTCTCTTTATCCTAGGCGCAAGATTGCATCTTCAAACTTAACGACCAGAAGCGATAGCATGAGTCTACAAAGTAAACTTAAAGTAAATATTTCATCATCATCTGCCTAGCCTTTTCTCAACTATATTGGGGTCGGCTTCCAGTCAAACCAGATTCAGCTGGATATCAGTATTTTACATGGAGCGACTACCTGTCGAACCTCCACAACCCAGTAACTGGGCAATACCATACCCCATGGTAAGACTGGTTGTCAGACTTTAGAGCTTCTGACTAACAGTAACGACGGTCAAAGATCTAGAAATGACAGCCGGGACCAACAGCTTTACGTGCTTTCCGAGGCACGGAGGAAACTCGCTATAACAGATGGTCACCCATCCACAGACCAACCTCGGCAAGCGCGGCTTAACATGGAAGTTCGACCTATGCGGCTGTAATTATTTAGCCACGAGCTCCTCCTTAAAGTAAATATTTCGATTTTAAAATTAAAAGTTGTTACTCGTTTACAATAAAATGTTATACCTACTCAATACTATTGGTTTAATTATATCTTTGACGAAACTCTTCTTACTGGTACTTTGTGGACTGTGATTCAAATAAAAAAACAGCATATCTAGAGTACCTCTGACACTGCTTCCTGTGTCTTAATATCCTGTTGCAATTTTTTACGTCATCAAGCTTTTTTATTACCGCGGTAAAATCATCATATGAGTCTCCCGCCCAAAATGGGAGGGACTGGCAGACCCGTACTGACTAAAAATCCAGGTTGATCCTTCAATAGCCCGAAACGTTCCAGGGCCACGGTTACCTGATGAGACAATCTCGCGACCCCGCGTCATCCAGCTGTTGATTACTTTGAGAAGACAACGCATTATTTCGTCGCATCGTATCGTTTCGAAGTGTGTATGTGTTTTAGCGTTAAGTCTTTAAGTTTATGGAAGACATTCTTTGTTCCCAAGTTCTTTCCTTTTTGTTAAATGAAATCCGAATCATAAAGACGCTTTGTTATTGAGACTACTTATTGAGAAGTTTTAGAATCTGTGAGTAAAATCAATATTGCATACGCAGAATGTGCCGCGTTCACCTTTCTTCTGAGATGAGATAGAATGGTACAACTTCTTGAAAACTGGTTAAAATTTGAAGACAAGTAATGCTCAGGTTTTTGATGCTATTTATACAAAACTGGATAATCTAATGATTGATTGATTGATTGCACTAGTTAACAGAATCCGTATTTCAATTTGGGTGCATCGAATTTCTATAAAATATGTACAATACCTTATCAATTTTGGAATGATTTTCGGATTATAGAGTTCCTAGGAATTGTATAATAATAATATATTTATTGGTTGTGTCTGTACACACCAGTCAGTAACGTAAACCACATTGACAGTACAGTGAGTAACGTTTATTTTTTCATATAAACCTAACTCTTTTGTTGACTGTACCACGCACTTTTGTAGTGACAGTCCATGCGACAAAAACTTGTTGAAACGAAGCTAACATGATGACACATGGTAGACGCAGTGTCGACCGGACATCATAAACTACAGCAAAACAAATAGCTATCGACAGGCCAGTTATTTTCAGGAGTTGTATGTTACTACTACCGTTTAACATATTTTCTATGTTAAAAAAACATGGTCGAGGGACTAACGAGTTCCCGTGACCCCGGAATGTAAAGGGCTATTGAAGGACACCGTGGATTTTAATCAGTACGAGTCTGACAGTCCCTCCCGCTCTGTCCTGGGTGGGAGAAGTCATATGATGATTTTACCAAAAAATGTTACAAATATATAGATCATATCTGTTACCCCCGGAGGAGATCTTGATCAAATAATAATAGCCGCACAAGTCAATATTCAAGGTTAACTTTTGCTTACCGAGGTTGGTCTGTGGATGGGTGACCAGTTCGCGAAGGTACGTAAACATCATAAAGGCGCGGGTACGGCGGCATCGTTTACAGGAACCCTAATAATTATTCTCTTATGTCATCTAGTCTCAAATCAACAATATATTTATGTAACTGTCTCAATGTGAAAACTAATTGGCCTATCCTTGGAACTATGTACGTACTTCGGAATAAATATCAGGTTTTTTCCACATCTTTTTTATCCAGACAACGAACAGCCTTGACCTTATTTTCATGAACACTCAATTTTTCTGTATCCCGCAAGGTATCAATTGATTTATGTTAGACTTCTTTGAGAAAATAACTACAGAGCAATATCAGCAGTATAGTATTTTTTACAGTAACATGAAGAACGAAAGAAATATTATAATTGTACGGCACTGTTGGCTTGGCACAGTGACCAAACTATCGGCTGCTACGTGACTTGTCGCAGATTCAATTCCCGCACGTAAAAATATTTGTATGATCTACAAGTAGTTATCCCGGGTCTGGTTAAGACAAAAAAAAAACACATACAAGCTTATAATGATATGTTTTTTTTTTGTTTTGGTTAAAATCGATCATCAAATGAGTCCTACTCTGAGCGCCTTCAGCCAAAAAAAACTCTTCAGATTTATGAGAATTTTATATATTAGTATTTGGAAGATATTAGTACCCACTGATGAAACGTGATATAACATAGTAAATGATATTTTTATTGTATGTAATAACAAATAGACAATTCAAATAAAAAAATATCATTAAATAAAGAATTTTGACTTGAAACCCATAATTTGTTCTTACAAAATGTTAACAGAAATAATTGTCAAATGAAAATGTAATAAAACTCAGCCGAAATAACTGTACTACTGATTTAATTCTGAAATTACAAAAGTGTCTAACTTACTGCTAATGAACTTTGTCGTAACAATATTAAACTCTTTGGAGCAACAAAATTCCTTTAACTTTAAGAAAAATCTCGAATTAATAATTATACGCGACATGAAACTTTGCTCAACGTCTTGAACGCTTATTATCATGTGAAAGACAGCTTCGTCCTGCGACTCCGCTTGCATGAAATTCTGTGGTACTAATTAAGCACAAAACCTTTAGGTGCATACCTAACTTACTCTATATCACTTAGGGACCTACCCTATGACGGGATTCGTACGATTTGCAATTTCTACCAGGCCTGGTTCACTCCGCGGCGTAGGTATAAAACTGCACGTAGGGTGGGGGGCCTCTTCGTGGAGGCCAATTCAGTGAGCAGCCACGCGCCACCCGTTCCGCTCGCGCTTCATTTTCTAAATATTTTTGTTTGGTTACGTGTATTTACGCACGTTTACCTATAATTTAGTATAAGTTTTCATAACACTATAATCCCCGCTTAAATTATCATGATTAGGTACGTTACAAGTTTGGCCTACTGGAGGACCAAGGTAAAATAGACGAACATCAAACCTGACATCACCTTATCACGTTAAGCTGAGTACGTAGGTAGGTCGAATTAAAATCGGTAGAAAGTAGAAGGATGTTTGTTTTGTTGTTTACGCACGTTCAAACTCAGAAAATGGCCACATGGCACACTACGCATTCAAGGTCAGCGATTGTATTTCGCTGCGCGACTTTTTTATCTACCTATCTGCAAAGACACGCAACGCGGGACCTGTGACAGTATGCGATAGTAATTGGTCGGAATGATAAGGACTTTTTTGCCACAGACGATAACAATCTTTAAAGTTATGACTAAATCAAATTATAGACCAAGAGCCATGGTCATAAAATGGTGTAAAAATGTTGGATAGTTACATATTTTAATGGGCGAACCAGCCTATAATATAATAATATTTTTTTGTTATAATAAGATTTAAATGAAAGTTTATTGTGGAATAGCGTGATCAAAAAAAGAAGTACTTATTCATTTGCATATTTCTTTGTTTAAGAATTGGTTTCAAGTAAAACGGTGTACAGGGAATACTTCACATACTTTATAAGCATCAGCTTATTAAGTAAAGTATGAGGTAAGTACAATACATATTACAACACAACATTTATGAATTGTCATAATAGGTACATTTTCAAATTTATATTGTTTGAAGTTTCACATAACTATGAATATGGATATGCATTGTTTCATATTATTTTATGTTATTCTCGCGAGTCGCAACCCTATTGAGCTTGACCGACGGTAACCTTTTAATGTCCTTGGCGTCAGATAAACCAAAATAAACTTTCGCGCGTAACCATTCAGTACATTTTTGCTTGCGCACGGGAAGTTTAGGCTAATATAAAAGTAGGTGGGCGGTACGGCTGCCAGTTAAAATGTACTTTATTCTTTCGTGAATAGATTTTACATTTGTTTGATTTTTTTTTGGGAGTGACGCTTCTTTGCGTAGTAATATTATTTATTCTTTGTTTCTACTAACTAAAAATAAAAATCGTCCTTACTACTACCATATTATGACTGGCATGTTGGTCTAGTGGTTAGTGACCCTGACTGCTATGCCGAGGGTCGTGGGTTCGATTCCCACCCAGGACAAATGTTTGTGTGATGAGCACGATCATTTGTTCTGTGTCTGGGTGTAATTTATCTATAATATGTATGTATTTAGAAATATACAAGTATGTTTATCAGTTTATCTAGTACCCATAACACAAGCTCTGCTTAGTTTGGGACTAGATGGCGTTGTATGATAGTTGTGGAATATTATTATTATTATTATAATGATGCAACAAATTAGTGACATGAACTAAAAATGAGTGTCAACATGTTTCGAAACCTCCCCCGACTCTGTCTGTTTCTGTACACTTGACAACTTATTAGTAAATTTTCAGGATGATCGGCTCAGTGGTTTGGGCGTGAAAAAGTAATAAACAACTTTTTTTTTATTTAAGTTGGAAGTTAGCATTAGTAAATACTAAGATAGCCTAAAGTAAAAAGAATAATGAGCCTCCTACAAAAAAAAAGTTTAATTATTACACCCCGTAAAGCATACAAACAAATTCTCTTTATGACCTAAGTATCTAGGGATATTGAAGAGAATAAAATTGTAAACATGAAAAACGGGACATATTTTACATGTCCAATAGAATAAGTCAGAAAGGACCTGTAAGGGACATACCCTCTTCATTTCAATGACCATTTATTAAATTTATGGCCTTCGACTGTATTTCAGTCGCCCAGTCGATGACAGAAATTGAATATTATAAAAATGAGGGAATGTTTTTCTGTTTTTTTTTTCCTTTTTTTGGAACAGATGGCATTTAGGTTCACTGGGAATAAGTTTTTACGTGTTGGGAATAAATCTAGAGACGTTAGGATATAGAAAGTGTTCGGGGACCGTTTAAGTCGTTACATAAATAATGTTGGACGAATAACTTACTGTTAGGGTTCAGATTTCTTTGGAGAAATGTACTACACGTATTTTGTGTCGTTCTTATCGTTGATACATTTAGTTTTAGTTGTTATAGGCTTTATTTTGAACTTGTTAAAATCATCAGATGAATGCTCCCACCTAGGGCGGGTGCAGTGTACCTAATACTGACAATTTCATCGTCATCATCATCGACGTGTAGTATAGTATCGCGTCAAACTGGAACTTTGACACTTTGAAATTGAAAATTTTCAAGGAAAAAAATAGTTCCTTCTTCGCACACCAGAAGCGCTGTTCCATTTTTTCCTTGTTTGTCAATTTGAAAGTGTCTAAGTTCCAGTTTACTTTACGTCTCATTTACTGAAAACTCGTGCTAAGGGTACTGTAAGTTGGTCGCGGGTCTTATACCATCACCGTGACCCCGGAACATAAAGGGCTATTGAAAGACACCGTGGATTTTAGTCAGTACAAGTCTGACAGTCCCTCCCGCCCTGCCCGGGGTGGGAGGCCTCATTTGATGATATTACCACGATAAAAAAAAGGGTACTGAAAACTCTTTTCATTGACAAACGTAGACTTGCTTAATATTACCCTGGAGATGGAGAGCTAATTTGTTTTTTTTCAGCATATAGCTGTGCTATGGGGGACCCACAGCACAGCGCTGATGGTTGACGCTATCTCATTATATAACATTGATTTGGCTGTAAAAACGTTGACACGTTTTATTTGGAAGTAGTTATTAACTAATCCAAGACGCCACGTTACAGTAAAACGTTCAAATGAGGTAATAGAGAAATTTATATGCCAAGTGGGAGTTACGAGCCTAGTTGGTTAAGGCGTCTGGAGTACCTATCAGAAGAGGTGAGTTCGAATCCCACTTGAAACTAAATTTTTCTTTCCTCAAAAATCATCTTTACGATGCGTGCAGCCGTTAATGCGTTTAAAAATAACTGATTCGATCTAATTAAGTTGCATGTTTTATAGACCGTGCAGTCTCAAATCTACAACATTGTACCTACCTACCTACCAACGTTAAAGGGTGTGAAAACAAGGTAACAAATAAAAACGTTTTCCTGCTTTTCGAAGGTCACGACCTCAGAATATCAATTTGTCACAGTAAGTCTTCGCACTGACATCAAGGTTAAGGCTGGCGCCATCTTAATCAGAGCAGAACCTTTACGGCTTCTTCCCTTTTACAAATGGATTCGAAAACATACTTTTTGTGTTCAATGATATGTTGTTGTTAAGTGTTAAACATGCGGACGGCGAGTATTAGGCGACTCGCTGTCCGACCATGCCCAGGTCAACGGCGCGTTGTGTTTCACGCGCGCCTCAAAGAGTGTCAGCATAATGACGGGGGCCCCTTTGGAAGGCCAAAGCTTGCCGAGGCCGCGGCACTTATGCATTACCGTGACCTCCGGAACGTAAAGGGCTCTTGAAGCACACCGTGGATTTTAGTCAGTACGAATCTAACAGTCTCTGTCAGGTGATGGAATGAGTCCCGCGACCACTATCATTGAGCTTAAAACGGGGTACCTAATTATTTTACCATATTTATTATTTACTAGCTGCTGCCAGCGGTTTCACCCGCTACAACTCGAAAATTATCCCACGGGAACATAAAATCGGGATAAAAACTATTCTATGTGTTATTCCAGGTTATAAACTATCTGTGTACCAAATTTCAGCCAAATCCGTTCAGTAGTTTTTGCGTGAAAGAGTAACAAACATCCATACATCCATACATACAAACTTTCACGTTTATAATATTAGTAGGAACTATCTGTGTACCAAATTTCAGCCAAATCCGTTCAGTAGTTTTTGCGTGAAAGAGTAACAAACATCCATACATACAAACTTTCACGTTTATAATATTAGTAGGATTTTGATATTTTTGTACTGCTCATTTTGTTAATGGCGCTTGCAATAATACCGAAATATAGGAAACTAATAAACATCATTGTGAGCAGTGGTAGCCCAGAGGCATCGGCCCCGACTTAAAGTTGTAGGTCGTGGGTTCGAATCCAGCCAGGCGCATTACTTTGTGTAATATATTTCATCACCACTGCTCTCAAATCGGTGAAGGAAAACATCGTGAGGAAACCGGCATGTCCTAGAACAAAAAATTCAAAGACATGTGACATCCACCAACCCGCAGTGTGCCCGCGTGGTGGATTACGGCCCACTCCCTCTCTCAGAGTGGACGCCTATGTCCCAGCAGTAGGAAAATTTATGGGCTGACGATGATGATGATGATGATGATGAATAAACATCCCCATTTCAGTTCTAACGTGATAGAACTTGTTCCTATTCGTCTTAAACAATTTTTCCTCCTCTATATCACTAATTTTATTTGAACCACCAATGTAACAGACACTATTAACTTAACTGATATTGGCATACAGTTCGCTTCATTTCACTCATTACCAGATGACCTACCTAGTACAAACGCACGACGTAACCGCAACGTATAGGTAGTACTTGAACGGTTTTAGTAATGAGAATATGACTTTCTTTTGGCAATTATTTTGATTTCCACTTACAAACATCTTAGGTAACATCGGACTCCCTTAATTTTATGGAAAGACATGTTAAAAGTGTTGACAGACCTACTTTTTTATCGTAGTAAAATCATCAAATGAGCCCGAGGGCAGGGCAGGAGGGACTGTCAGACTCGTATTGACTCAAATCCAGGGTGTCCTTCAATAGACATTTCAGGGTCACGGTAATTTGATAAGTTCCGCGACCCACATAACCTACTTGCATAAATAAACATCATTTCAATTCATCGTTTCATTTCATCATGATGCTGCCTTAATTCATAAGGGCCACAACTAAAAAGTTACAAATCCAATAAAAAGCAAAAATCGTATAATTTCTGCCTATATTTTTAAATTCTAAAAAGGCACCCAGTATTTTCGTATTGTAAATAGAGCTAATCGCACAACAGCCCTTTTTGCGTTTTGAAACTTACTCGTAGATGGTTAACTTCAGGATCAAAGCTGCTATCTTCCCAGTTGCGCACGTTTATTATGTGAAAAAGAGCCACATTTCAAATACGACCGTATTGATTTAAAAATACATATAATTATAACATTATCTCATAAGGAAAAGTGCCGTATTTTGTGATGTCCATTTTGAGTTAAAATCGGGCATCAGTCATCGTGAGACGATTTTCGGCTAACAAGGCCGACTCTTGCCGACTTGCGGACGGTAAATAATTAATGAGTAGCTCACCGTCCGATCAAGGACCAGGCCTGAGTCGACAGCGACCACACTCAAGGAGCTGTCAGGAAACTGGCAAAGCCCGGACGCCTACCAGGGTCGCGGGATTATCTTAAAAGAGCACATGGAACACCAAGGGCAACAGAACCAACAGTTATAGCCAGTAAGAATCTAACAGTTTCTTCCAATCCCCGCAGGCTGAAAGGAATTATTTTTTGATTTTTAATTAAAAAAAAAAACTGCTCGTTAAAACGAGGCCTACCGTACGTATAGGTTTAACTAACTCTGCCTGCATCGGAACAGGCAGATTTAATTAAAGTTCTAATGCGTACTGACACATACAATCCGATTGATTTTCATGACTGATTCTCAGGAATTTGTGATTCAAATGCACGTGAATTGTGGTTTTACCAGGACGCTCTGACGTACAGGATATATTGATTTGATTCCTGTTAATGTGTAATACTTATTAGTGTAATATTTCTCTATAGCAATATCGACCCTGGATAACGATTTTGTTAACAATGTATTATATGCAAGTAGGTAGTTGTCAAAATTAATTTCCCTTACATGCATTTTGCATTCATTCATCAACCAGATTTGAATAGAATAGAATAGAATAGAAAATCATTTATTCGATATAGGACACACACACAGAAATAATTAAAAATAATAATAATAATACAATAACAATTTTGCTGAGCATGTCCACACCAAAAGGATTTGCCTTGTACATTTAATTTTTTTCTTAGTTTTTTTTCAACAGCCCTCCTAAAAAATATAATTAACACACCAAATTCTTATAACTGGTACCGCTAGCACGAGTTTTCACTATTTTACTTTCCAGCATTTACAGCGTTTCTTGTATGAAAAATGGAACTGCGCGTCTGGTGTGCTAAGAAGGAAATGATTTTTTCCTTGAAAATTGACAATTTGAATTGTCAAAGTTGCAGTTTACTTTACGCCTCAAATACTGAAAACTCGTGGTAAGAGTACAGTACTGTAAATACCTCAACCACATAGAAGGTTTCATACTACAGATACTAGGGTAACAGAGACTCAAAGAGAACACGTGTCGCCTAACCCACATTGGCAAATAGTCGGAATCATTTTACTCCGTGTCTCAACTCTCGACGCGTGTAAAATATAACTCCATTGTCGGTCTTTGTTTAAGTTCATCAAACATTTATAAGTTTTCCAATTATATCGCTTTCAGACTTCCATCTAGGTTATAACGTGACAAAGAATTGATTACGTAATTAATAACTGAACTAGGTAGGTGATAATCAAACTTTGTCGTCTACTTACCTCGAAGGACATGGGCTTACACAGCTGACCATTACGCTGTGTGCGCGATGTCAACTCCTCCTTGTCATGGGCATGCGGATGGCGAGTAACGGGTATCTCGCCGTCCGATTATGGATCTCAAGGAGGTGTTAGCAATCTGACGGAGGCCCAAAAACGAGGCCAAAAACTGCCGGGGTTGCGGCGCTTATCAGGTAACCGTGACCCTGGAAACTAAAGAGCTAATAAAGGATCACCGTTGATTTTACTCGGTATAAGTCTGACAGTCTCTGCCATCCCGACCTGGTTGGGAGGACTCATCTGATGATTTCACCACGATAAAAAAGGGCCACTGAGTAACCGCATTATTGAGGGCCATAAGATCTGCTAATTCTTGCATAAATACTAGATATTTTATAAACATTTTCACTCACTTTGCTTATTTGTTCCAGGACACATACAACCCGAATCCCTTCAAAGTCAGAGTGAATAGGATTCTTCTAGGTAAGTTCATTCTATCGTAGAGGTTTTTCTGCCATCGACGACCTAGACCTTCTCATGAAACCCAAAACCAAGAATTTTGGAGCACCTCTTGTTGCCGATACAGATCCCCTATTATACATGCATTTCTTAATGCATTCCCAAGTCATCTTAGTCACTATAACGGCCCATCAAATGTAGTTCATATTACACAGGTAGGCACACAGTTAGTGTAAGTTGTTACTAGGCCTACATAACTTGGACATCAAACAAGGCCATGCTTTGTATCGCAAAGGGGCCGCGTCATTTCACACCATCTCTGTACACAATGGGACCAATGTGAGAATGATTCGAAGCCATTGCCATTCACTATGTGTCTTCTTCAATAGGGTATTTTACTGCGTAAGTAAATTAAAAATCTGTTTAGGTAGTCAGATAGAATACTGAAAATAAATACGTATCGATTAATTTTTAATCTGCAACTAATAATTAATCGAAACGTTTTTTTTTTAAGTAATGAATATTGATAAAGATATAACGCTTTCAAATGCAGGAGTGATGTCAAAACGCTTGTAAATTTGTACCTACTGAGTGACGCTTTGTGATTTTTAGAAGCATCGCATCTTCGTAAATTTTTGTTCACGTAACAAAAGTAAAAACACGGGTCTTCAATTTTTATAATTTACATTTAGGTTTTTTTTAGTAAAATAGCCTATAGTGTATTGACAATGTACTGCGATTGATATCGTAAAATTGCAGTTTCAAATAAACTTTACGAGCATTATCAAAATCTAAATGTTAGCCTTGAACTGAACATGTTTACTCTTCATTCTTTTCATCTTTTCAAGGTACAAATTAATAGAGAAGCCCTTCAAATGAGACCTGAAACTTTTTCTTTGTTTCCTAGTTTTTTTTATCGAAAGTTTAGAGTTCAGGGCATATACATATTAGTAACAATTTATCAAACGAAACTTTTCAAGTAAATACCTACGTCTATCAAACAGCGTTTTATCATCGTAATTGCGGAAAATAGACGCTATTATTTTTCCTAAAACCATTATTTTTTTCTCTTTCTATTTTTAGGTAGATATCTCTACCCTACCTCAATCCTTTCAGATTTCTATTTATAAGCTTACGGTCCTTTGGGAGGGATTTCTAAGAAAACTGGAGAACAAATACTTCTCAGTTTGTTTAATTTTCCGCCTATTTAAATCGGTTTAGCGGCTAATAAAATGGTTTTTCTGAATTTAAATATCTTGTTGATAAAGTTATACGGGTGTCTTTGAGAGAAAAGCGGCTTAGAGATGAATACACTTTTTTTTATTACACCTTTTTTGATACAATTTTCGCTTTTTCGGTTGTTTGTTACCTTCATTGAATAACGAGCTTAAGAAGTCTATTTTAAACTGTTTTGGTCTGAATAAATCGAGAACAAATAAAATTTTAAAATGTAGTTTTTATTTCTACTTTTAACTTCGTTCTTCTTTAGTGCTGTACACATCTATAAGCGACGAATTCACCACAAATCTTTACAATGTATCAAAATTATTATTTAATCTAATGTTGAATTAGTGAATAAGTAGTTGGTGTATGAATTAATAAATAAATATACTACATTTTTTACGATAAAACTTAAGTTTGTACAATAAAAAGTGGTAACAGACTAGTAATACCGATACCTGAGGGAGAAAAAATACTAAATATACCAGCGATACTAAAATAATAATAAAAACAATACTGTAAGAAATAAATACAATAACAGAAGCTGGCTCTTGGCCTGGAATGGTGTGTGCATCACTACAAGCTATCTCCTACGTCCTGTAAACATCGAGCTCCATTGATTATGATACAGATGAGACACTCGTTTGACACATTGAACAGAATTGCCAAATGACAAGTTGGCATGAATATGTGTCGGTAACAATACAGTTTACACCATAGCTTTCTGTAAACATAGATTATATGCAAAAGAGACACTCGTTTAGTAGAGTAAATACAAGTTGTCCCGGATACGTTAATTTTTAAATGATTTTCAATCATTAAGCGCCTTGTAAACATCGAACGGCCAATGCCATTCAAAATTTAAAATTTGATATTTACAGATGAGACACCTAGTTGAGACAATCAACAACACTGTAAGGTGATGACCAAAGGAGCCAATCTTGTAATTGTAAGTAGTGGGCGCCCCGCTGCCCACTGGCTTCGAAACAACTTGTCGACGCTTGTTCGACCCGTGATCCAAAAGCTCGCTCGCTTTTGGATCAATGTTGAAAGAATTTAAGATTTTATTTATTAGTTAAAAATGAATACGTTTTATTTCATTTCGGTTATGTTTATACACGGGCCGATACCACTGGACCACCACTGCTCTATGTTTATACAGTTTTAATTAATATAGAATTCAAAACATAAAACATTTGTTTTTCTCTCCTGCACCATCTGCAAATAACTTTAATCTATGTCCGTTTTATATTGGGTTTAACCGGGCGTTCGTACACGCAATATATTTGGTAGGTGTACCTCACAGACCAACGCCCATTGCCTATCTGTGCGGCGATAAAACTATTTTATGTACCTTCTGGATATGTTCTAGATAGCTAATCTTCTCCCGTTTTCTTTGAAATGCGTGTTTGTTGGGGCGGAGTTAAATTATGTGTGTATGTGAAGTGTTATGGGTTTGCTTGTATGCTGGTTTGGCTTTTGAGAGGGGATAGTTTTTTGTACTCGTAGTTATAAGTTTATGATAGCATAGGTAGATTTTTGAGATTCGTTTACCAAAGCTCGCAAAATTAACATATTTTGCCGTCGTTTAACTTTTCCATGTAACAACCAGTGTCACGTTCAATGGCGGCTTATGAGTACGTCTGCGTAACCCAATAATATCAAATTGTAGGACGTCCACCGATAAACATACCGGACCGGTTGGAAACGGCTTGCATCCAGTGCGATCTTGTGATCTTCATGTCAACCTGTGTTTGTCATCCAGTTCCATCCAGCCATCTGTTCTGGGTGCTATATGGCCTGCCCACTGCCACTGCAATTTGCAGGCCACGTCGGCAATTTTGGTTGGTCTACTAATTACTTCATTTTTGATTCGATCACGCAAAAAGACGAGTCTCCGATTCCATAGAAATAGCTCATTGGGCTATCTTGAGCTAACAAGCTAAACTAAGCTTGAACATGTAACTCATGTATTTGCCGATTAAGGTTGAGTGTGAACTTTTTAATCTTATTTCAAACTTCGTTTTACCACAAAAAAATATTAAAGCAGGAAGTTCCTTACCAAATATCCGTTTAATTTAATACCTACATAATTAAATCAGCAAACTGTCCCAATTTGCCTTCCTTCCCCAAAAACATCGTAATCAGGGCCCCAAAAACACGGAATTTCCTAAAACTGAAATTCTGCTGGTGAAAAAATAAATAATACGTTTGCAAAACAAAATAATTAAGCGCTATTTCGTCGGGTTTTAATCAGCTATCTCATTACGGAGTGGTGGTTAACCGACCGAATTTAAAGTGCTGTTTATCTAAGCGTAGATCTGGTAGTAGCCAACGGTTGCGGTCATTCGGGTGTCTGCGCCAGATTGCTTTTTGCTTTGGTCGCATATTCGGGTTTTGTAAGATCGGTTGTGGTTGGGAAGTAAGAAGGGTTTAAATTGGTTTGGATAAGAAAATTTGGTTTCTATTTCTAACACGTCGACAGCCATGGGTACGTTAAACATTTTTTTTTTGTTCAGCCTACACTGTCCCACTGCTGGGCAAAGGCCTCCCCCAAGTCTTTCCAAGAGTTCTTGTCCAGCGCCACTTCGAACCAGCCCTCATGGTACGAGTCCAACTCGTCTCTCCACCTCTTTCTGGGCCGGCCTCGGCGGCGCCGTCCATCTCCAGGCACCCACTGTGTGGCAGCTTTCGCCCAGCGGTCAGCATTCATGCGGCTGACGTGACCCGCCCAAAATGTTTAACAGTTAAAAAGTGAGTGGTCGACGCTCGGCACGGCGTTTGTTCATATTTACATACCTAAATATATCAATGTTGATAAAATTGAAATAAAATAAACGTTCGTGCTATTTTCAATTAAAACACGCCCATTTTTTTCTGATCTGTTAAAAAACTGATTCGTTTGTGTTACTGAAAAGACCATAGCATCAAAGATAAAATACGAATTACATGCAGATATTTAAGTATGGATTTCGCCTGCGTAGTCCTCCCACGTATTATTATGATAAAATTGAGTATGTAATAAAAAGATATTTAAGTAATGTTGAACAGTAAATAAATTCCAGAAAACAATTGAAAATGAATTTCGTTAATTTTTCGCTTGAACACCGCATCCATTTCAACTATTCAACTCCCCGCATTCCCTCATCGGTTTCCCTTCGGCCACTATTAACATTTTAATCACCTGTTTACAACGAAATTAATTTAAAATTAAACATGTACCATGAAATCCAATTATGTTGATAGCTAATTAAAATTTTCATAATGTTTACACCTTGTAGGTACATGTTTGTGCTACTATTTAGCAGTATTTATCAATTATTACATTTTTGTTCGAATTGTATATTTATTTAATACTGAAATCTTTCAGTAGAGTACAGGAACAATTTTTTTTACGGTGATTTCGATCGCATACGTTAGTCGCACGTATGGATTTACATTATGTTCTGTATTGCATATATGTAACGCTGACGTCAGTGGCGAGTACGTGGTGATGTATTTCTCGCTGACGCGTTCTAGGGTTTCGGTTACCTGATGAGACAGTCCTGCATTTTTCAACATTTGCATTTGCTTTACAATTTGCCTTCGCATCCGCCCAATATTGTAATCAGAAAAGATTTTTTTGCGCACAGGCTTCAATGAACTACTTACGTACGGCGATTTTTTGGCTATATAAATACTTGAAGTATCTATTATAACATAAAATGTATGGAAAATGAATAATCGACTCTAGTGTACGAACGAGGAACTAATTGTATCCATTAAGTTACGCCACAAAAACGTGAAAACTCGTGACAAAAAAAAAACGAATAATCGTGGTACATATTTTCTTCTTACATTCTTTTAAAAAGCCAAAGAAAACGTAGATAGATTGTCTAAAGAATGATAATTATGAAATAAAAAGGAAAAAAATGAAACTGTGAGTTTTTTCTTTCATTCTGCCCTATCAGACATAGGTTACAATGAAAGAAAAAACGTGTTGCGCTGACCAATAGTAATATGGGATACAGGCAGGAAGATGGTTATTCTTTTAAAAAAGCATCGGTCCACAACCACTTTATCCGACCTTTGCGAACTGCAAATAAACACTAAGAGTCAGTCGCCTAAACTACTGCATCTAACTGTCTGAGAATTCGGCTCCACATAAAATGGGACGACTGGGGCGGCATCCCCTTTTCCGTTCACCCTTCAAAGGAAATTGCCGCCATACATTGATGTTTATCTGAGGATCTATTCACATCTTAGCGATGTCGCAATGGTTTTGTTCCTTCCGTTTTTCTCTAAGTGTTTCGTATACTGATGATGGTAACGATAAAGAAATGGTGAATGGACGACAATGGCACTGGAGGGAGTGGAATTGGATGGTTATGTATGGAGCTGCTTTGACGTTTAGACATTCCGGAAAATATGGCCCAGACTCAGACAGAAATGGCCAGCATAGTTCGTACCGGTGACTTACCATAACGTCTTAAGGCGCTACCCCACCGCGGGCATTCACTGTAATGTAACATAAAAATGGGCAATATGGCGTCTTCGAATGTTCGAATCTGTAACGTTACATTACAGGTGAATGCTCGCGGTGAGGTAGCGCCCTTAAAGCCAGAGTTGTTCCAGTGAGGGAATGAGGTGGCGGCTTTGTCTCCTTTCCACCATAGAAGACGTCATGGTACCTGGGCACATAATAGGCTGGTTACGGCACTGTGTTCAGCTAGGTATTATATTTTTAACTAAATATAATCAGCACGTAACAGACTGCTGAGGGTATGGGCAATTATCTACCACGCAGATCCGCTGCAGTTTGTTGGTCGTTTAAAATTATTTCTAATTGTTAATCCACATCTTTCACTACATTGCTATTAACGTCAGTAAATTCTTATTATATCTACTTACATTGGTAATGCTAGCCCAGACTAAATAACATCCTCTGTCTGGAGTATTTTTAATTAAAGTAACTCGCCCAATTCCACTTTAGCTCATAGCACACACGCATGCGAGGATAGCTGATTAGTGATTACCATTAAACCGTTTCATTTATTTCCTAAAGAATAATAGACTCCAATATTTTACAACAAAACAAACATTTAACTGATACAAAACAAACAAATAAAACGAATCATTTTTTTCAAAAACCCTCAATTAAACAATGACCACAAAACTCTGTTATCGAACATAGCTTAATGTCCTTTAATCTCATTTATATTGGTGAAAAATAATTGTTGCACATAAATCGTTCGAATGTGAGTGTGTGTGCGAGCAATTTGCAAAAAGCAATTGCCGCTATACATCAATGTCTTATCGTCGGATCTGTGCGTCGATTGTCACTGGGTGTGTGGCAGGGGAATGCCGTAGTTCCACTTGTGTGGTACATGAAAATTACGACATTTGGATCATAGGAATTTGTTAATTGTACAAGATGGATTGATAGGGCATTGCATTGTTCAGCATTGAAAGTCTTTCAGTGGTATAAATTAAAATATTTATCATAAGTGGTAAAATCTTCAAATCCAAATAAAAATCCACTCCCTACCTTCGGTTGCTCCTTGCGTTTCAGGGTCACGGTTGACAGTCCGTGACCACGGCAGGGCAGGCAGTTATATTGATGATACTGCTCAAAGTGGCGTTGGGAAGCTCTAATAAATTCCGAGTTACTTTCGTATGGGCCTGTACCTGTTGACGGACTAAGGATGTGGACTCGTTTAAGGATTACCCTAATTCAAATCATTTTCTTATAGCCAACATATTTTCATCTACGAAAAGAGGTGGCTAGATGATCTCTATAAACACAGCGTTGTCACAGCACTATTCCACACAGGGACTAATTTTGCTATCCACTAAGCTTCATCAATGTAGAGTCCAGCGATTAAATTTCTTATAGAAAATAGCAACGGTGGACGCGTTATGCCATGGCTGTTACAAAAACAAGTTACGATGGCCTGTTTTTTCACCTGAATGTCGGATATATTTCTATCAATACTTCTTCCACAATCTCTACACATTGACACCCTATCTATGTTTGTTTTTCTAGCATTTTATTCAGGCGTTTGCAACGTTTCAACTAAACGTTTTCGCTTCTCAATGGCGTAGGACAGATTTGTATGTAGTTAGAATGAATGAGGTACACGCCTGTTTCGGATGAGATGACTCTATTTTAAAGTCAAAATAGAGTGGAGCTGCTATTGTGTGCTCGCTACTGTTTAGTTTAAAACTTTAAAGTATTTTTTGCTTATTTTAAATTAAATTTAATGCTATTCTGCTTTTAAGTGTTGGTATCGTCAGCAGTTGTACTGAAAAGAGTGTTTTTTAGTTGGAGTTTCGTATACGTATAAAGGATTTTAAATGCTGCATTTAATTTCTACATTGTAAAGTCTCAATTGGAACCTCGTATGCACTGATAAAATTACTTATTTATGCGTTATGTTGTTTTCTTTTTTAAAAGAACAAACGTCATTGGAAAAAAAAACGCAATGCTAAGAGGTAGTCACTTATCCAGACAAAGCAGGTGGTTGCCAGAAAATTCAACAAGTGAAAATAAAATAACGCTCCCTACTAATTCATAATTGGGCCAAAAAGGCACAAGATCATATTCAAATTAAAAACAATACTGTCCAAATAATTACATGAGAAAATAATAAGTAAAACCTTTTTAACACACTGAGCAAAAAAAGCGCAAGGAAGCCCCAGCAAACAAACCGTTAAAAACGATGCTTAGCAAAAATCATTTTTAAATACAGTTACGGCCGACGTTAAAAAGGGGTAACGGGGCTATTTGCCTGCAACCCTCAGAGGGGTGTATGACAAACATGACACGACAACCCTTTCTAAATAATTAACGAACAAATCAGATAATTACGGGGTTGGAGTAAGGTAATCCTGTGCAAACAATGACTTTTAACCGGTATTTTGACTGCTGTCTTCGATTAAAAACTGTTGCGTTAATGTTAGTTTTAGGGTGTTATGCTGCTTTTATTTAAACGTGGTGACTTTTAAGCTTTTCTGGTGTCAATGTTAATTATGTTTTTTTTTTTTAATGGTGACCCACACCAGGCCTTTCCTGTGTCGTGGGTGCGTTTACAAACATAAAAACTCACATACTCAAACACCCAGATATACACTTCTTTATACAGGGGGGATATTACAACGTCTTAAAACCAGGTTAATTCCGGTGAGTGAAAGTGACAGAGCTATACAAGACGTCTAGAACCATCTCATTCACTCACTGGAAGAAGCCAGGTTTTATGACCTGCCCAGATCTACACTTTGGAATTGGCAATTCAGCAATTGCACTACTAAACTACTACTAAAACAGTGAAAGTACAGCTACTTTCAAAGTTTTTTAGTGTAGCGACTGGAATTTAGAAAGTGTTTCTAGGTAACTAGTTTAAGGATCCGGCAGCTGGGACTCGAGGTGGCGCTTCACAAAACGGTGGCCATGTGCTTTCATGGCCGCCTGAACGCGCCGCGGACCGAGTCCCACATAACGGTGGAGGGGGTTCGCATCGGCGTCGGGAGGACGATGAAGTACCTGGGACTCGTCCTCGACAGCCGGTGGAACTTCAGGGAGCATTTCCTGAGTTTGGCCCCAAGGCTGAACCGGACAGCAGCCGCCCTCAAGCGACTGCTGCCTAATCTCAGCGGGCCAAACGCCTCCTGCCGTAGGCTGTACGCCGGTATCGTGCGGTCCATGGCCCTCTATGGGGCCCCCCGTGTGGGCCCTGAGCATCCGGACGCGACCACTGAAGTTGGTCGCATGCCAGAGGGTCATGGCTATCCGGATGATCCGGGGATACCGCACGATCGCCGGCGAAGCGGCGAACCTGCTTGCCGGATTGCTACCCTGGGATCTGGAGGCGACTGCCCTCCAGCACGTCTATGAGTGGCGTGTGGAGGCGCAGCGCCGGGGCGAGACCCCGCTGCCTCGAGAAGTCGAGGCGTGGCGGGAAGAGCTCCGGCGCGAGCTCAGGGTAGTATGGATTGGACGACTGTCGCAACCGACGGCCGGGCACGCCGCAATCGCGGCGGTAAGACCCCTCTTTGAGGAGTGGCTGGAGAGACGTCACGGCGTCCTGACCTATCGCATGACGCAGGTCCTCACCGGACACGGAAGTTTCGGGAGGTACCTGTGGCTGATGGGAAAGGAGGAAACGCCGGGGTGTCACCACTGCGAAGATCGCCCGGAGGACACAGTAGAGCATACGGTGCAAGACTGCCCAGCTTGGGCAGAGCACCGACGTGTCCTCACGGCGGCGATAGGCGGAGACCTCTCGCGCCCGGCATTGGTTTCGGCCATGCTGGCGGAGCGAGACGGAGTGGGAAGCGGTCGCCGCCTTCTGCGAGGCAGTAATGCTCGTGAAGGAGGCGGCGGGCCGCGAGAGAGAGAGGACAGCGTCCTCCCTCCGCCCCAACCGCAGTGGTGTACGCCCACGGCGCCGTACGTCGCAAGACGATCTCCGGCCACCGTAGGCGCGGGCATGCGGACAGCGAGTAAAGGGCAACTCGCTGTCCGACCATGGACCATGCCCGGGTCGACGGCGCGTCGTGTTCCACGCGCGCCTCAAAGAGCTGTCAGCAAAAAATGACGGGGCCCCCTCTCAGAGGGCCAAAGCCTGCCGGGGTCGCGGGATTTATTTCTATTACCGTGACCCCGGAACATAAAGGGCTACTGAAGGACACCGTGGATTTTAGTCAGTACAAGTCTGACAGTACCTCCGGCCCTGCCCGGGGTTGGAGGTCTCATTTGATGATTTTACCACGATAAAAAAAAAAAAAAAAAAAGGTAACTAGTTTGCTTGAAATAATGGTTATAATAAATTTTGGAGGTAGAATAATAATTTAAAAATCATTATTTATTTATCACAACTTTAACAAGGCGACTTGAATTTAAAACAAACGAGCATCGTTTTGCAAACGAAGTTTTAGATGAAACCCGATAAACCATTTTAATTGTTCTTTAAAATTCATTTAAAAGATTAAACTCAACTGGCTTACATTTGTAACATAGCTTTAACAAAAGGTTAACGGTAATATAAACTGGCTTGAGAAATATGATCTAATTTGATTTCTAAATTATAATCTTGTAAACTTAATTTGTTGCTGGGAACTTAAGTATTAAGAAATGAGCGATTCAAGATTTTAAATACAACAATCTTTATTTATTTTAATTAATATATATAGTTTTAAAAACAATCTTTAATACCTGTTGATAAAAAAGAACTATTTAAAACAAAGTACTCGTTAAGACGAATCAAGCGAGTCGAAACTCGATGAGGTTGAGTCGTTCCAATGCCACCTTCCAGCTCCATCATCACATCAACTTCATGACGTAATATTACATTTTCAGGCAGTAATACATTATTTGCAAGAAATTGTAGCACAATTAGAAAACAGGAAAAGTGAAAATAAAAGATTTTGATAAAAGAAATAAGAAACTTGCCCAAACTGTGCTTCTCTTACTGAGCAAGGATTTGCATTTACAAGGTACAAGGTGTGTTAAGGAAATCAGCTATTTATTTCTAAGATCTCATGTTAAATGTATGAAAATTAACACCAATAGTAGAATCGGCACGGATAGCGCAGTGGCTGAGCGATTGAACTGCTGCATCGCGGGTTCGATTCTCGCACGGAGCAAATATTTGAATGATCTACAAGTAATTGTTTCGGGTCTGTATGTGAGTTTATATAATATGTTTTAAAAGCACCAATGACACAAGAGAAATTACTAGTGTGAGGCAACGTTTTTTTTTAACAAATTAATAAGAAAGGACCATGCGACATTTTGGCCCATCGCTCAACAGCGATGAAACCTGTGCCAAATGAAAGCTTTGAAGATGTTATGCATTTCTTATTATGGCAGCAAAGTCGAATTCGAGCGCCAACAAGGTGATTTCGAGCATCGAAAACATATGCCCTTACCTAACCTAACCTGGGAGGATACCAATTAAAAGATTCGAAACAGGTGTCATTCGAAGCGTGTGGTAGATACGATATACTTTTACTATGGCGACATTCTTCAAATGTGTAAGGTTCACCTGGAATATCTGAAAATGTCAACCTAACCTAACCTGTGGCAACATTCTCCTACTGATTTGAAACAGGTGTCATTCGAAGCGTGTGGTAGATACGATATACTTTTACTATGGCGACATTCTTCAAATGTGTAAGGTTCACCTGGAATATCTGAAAATGTCAACCTAACCTAACTGTGGCAACATTCTCCTACTGATTTGAAACAGGTGTCATTCGAAGCGCGTGGTAGATACGATATACTTTTACTATGGCGACATTCTTCAAATGTGTAAGGTTCACCTGGAATATCTGAAAATGTCAACCTAACCTAACTGTGGCAACATTCTCCTACTGATTTTAATCGGGCACGAGGTTCGGGCACGACGCAATCGCGGTGGTAAGACCCATCTTTGAGGAGTGGCTGGAAAGACGTCACAGCGTCCTGACCTATCGGATGACGCAGGTCCTGACCGGATACGGAAGTTTCGGGAGGTACCTGTATCGGATAGGGAGGGAAGATACGCCTGGGTGTCACCACTGTGAAGATCGCCCGGAGGACACAGTAGAGCATACGGTGCAAGACTGCCAAGCTTGGGTAGAGCACCGACATGTCCTCACGGAGGTGATAGGCGGAGACCTCTCGGACCCGGCATTGGTCGAGGCCATGATGCGGGGCGAGACGGAGTGGGAAGCGGTCGCCTCCTTCTGCGAAGCAGTAATGTTCGTGAAGGAGGAGGCGGGCCGTGACAGGGAGCGGACAGCGTCCTCCCTCCGCCCCAACCGCAGTGGTACACACCCAAGGCGTCGGACGTCAGCAGACGTCCTCCAGCCACTGTAGGCGCGGGCATGCGGACAGCGAGTAAAGGGCAACTCGTTGTCCGATCATGGACCATGTCCGGGTCGACGGCGCGTCGTGTTCCACGCGTGCCTCAAAGAGCGTCAGCAAAATGACGAGGCCCCCTCATAGAGGGCTGAAGTCTGCCGGGGACTTATTTTCATCACCGTGACCCCGGAACATAAGGGACTATTGAAGGACTCCGTGGATTTACAAATCTGACAGTCCCTTCTGCCCTGCCCGGGCATGAAACCTCCCATAGGTTTCATTTGATGATTTTACCACGATAAAAAAAAACTGATTTGAAACAGGTGTTATTCGAAGCGTGTAGTGGATAAGACAGTTGTACTATCGCTACATCTTCAGACTTGTAGGGTTTACCTGGGATTCCTAGGCTTTTCTTAAACGAACCTAACTAACCCACCTATTTTTAAGTGTGGAAACCTTCACGGACTCGTTGTGTTGCCAGCCTAGAGAACACGGAAGGGGCATGTCAGACTCAACTGACTGAAACCACTCGGTGTCTCATACTGCAAATCAGTAGGAGAATGTTGCCACAGTTAGGTTAGGTTGACATTTTCAGATATTCCAGGTGAACCTTACACATTTGAAGAATGTCGCCATAGTAAAAGTATATCGTATCTACCACGCGCTTCGAATGACACCTGTTTCAAATTAGTAGGAGAATGTTGCCACAGTTAGGTTAGGTTGACGTTTTCAGATTTTTCGGGTGAACCTTACACATTTGAAGAATGTCGCCATAGTAAAAGTATATCGTATCTACCACGCGCTTCGAATGACACCTGTTTCAAATCAGTAGGAGAATGTTGCCACAGGTTAGGTTAGGTTGACATTTTCAGATATTCCAGGTGAACCTTACACATTTGAATAATGTTGCCATAGTAAATGTATATCGTATCTATCACACGCTTCGAATGACATCTGTTTCGAATCTTTTAATTAGTATCCTCCCAGGTTAGGTTAGGTAAGGGTATACGTTTTTGATGCTCGAAATCACCTTGTTGGCGCTCGAATTCGACTTAGCTGCCATAATAAGAAATGCATAACATCCTCAAAGCTTTCATTTGGCATAGGTTCGATCGCTGTTGAGCGATGGGCCAGTCTCCATATATTTCTGCCCGTGGTCCTTTTAAGTTCTAAAAACTTATTTAGGGGTCAAGAAACCAAACCAAAAAAAACTGACTCACAAAAGCTCTCTGTTTTTTTTTTTTTTTTTTAAACCAAAGCTAGCAAGCAAATAATATAGATATCATAAGAATGAAATTCCCCTATAAAAAAATAAGAATTTTCACTCTTTTCCGCTACCCTAAAGCCAAGTTCAATTATAATTTAATTACTGTCGCTCCCTCCCAACACTTGCACTAATTTCTTAAGTAGGAGTAAAACTCGATAGGACTCCGTCGCCCCAGGACTGAACCCTTATCAACTGAGTCGCCTGTCTTGGATTCCTTAATACACATACTGTCACCCATTTTTTTGATAAAGCTCTGGAATTTTCAACTCTATCTTAAACAGTTGAGGTTGGTTTTACAACAAGGAAGAAATGGATGTTGGGTTATTCAAAAAGTTTTAGAATTTCGAACTCTATCTCTCATGACTAAGGTTAGTTTTGGCTTGAAGGGATTGGTTTGAGAGTTATTCAAATTTAAACAGTGGAAAATTTACTATTGCAGCTGTATTTAAGTCAATTCACATGTATTGTTTACAGTAAACGTTATTTTCAATAAATGTGGTTTGACAATCAAGTTATAGAGACGCATTTGTTTAGGAGATTGTTTTAGGGGAGGGAAATTGGGTCAGTTCATTTAATTATGGTGGTTAGTTGATATTAATGTTTGTGAAGGTATTTGTGTTTATTTAGGGTGATAGTGTTTCACGTATTTTTTCAATAATAAAACAAGTATTCTTAAATTATAGCAAATCACACAAAATGCACTCTTCCACCGTCTGATCCAGGAAAAACAATATTGGCAGTACAAAAAAATAAACATGAGTACATGGTAACAAGGTATTTAAAAAGTAAATATCTATTCAAGAAATACATCGAAATCAATATAAAGAACACATTAATTTGTGGAACAGTTCCACACCCGTATTCTACTATCATTTCGTGTTGCCGTCATTGGGTTGAATAACAACTTTGCACACAATACGAAGATGGATCAGGGACCTCCAATTATTTTACCTTCTCCTAGTTTCAAGTGCAGCTTTGTTTCTTTCTCTTTAGAACAACAAAATCTATTTCTTCTTACTTAACATTATATACGTGAAATTGTGTGTGTTTGTAACGTGGTGTCCTGCGTGAGTGACGAATACAACGCGACGCGACGCGACACGAAGTAAAAGAAAAATAGTTGTTGAAATTGAATGAATCGCATCGCGTCGCGTTGTAATTGTCGCTCACGCATGACACTGCCTAAATACCTTCAAACTGGTTGAAATGTGCGTGATTTTGTCAACGTACACAGATTTAGTTATCTGCTAGTTTTCTATAGGTACTTTAAGCGCAACTTATTGAAATACGTATTACACAATTACACGTTGAGTCAACCAATTTCTGCCCCCAAGAATCATCACCTGAATGAACTAGTAACCATATACCTACCAAGTAATACAATTACAGGGGCTCGGGAAAGGTACGGGATAAAATATGTGTTCCAGTTAAAGACGTCTCCGGTTTCACATAGACTTATGTTTCGATCGGATCATTTGAATTTTTTGAGAAGTTACGAAAGGTGATACTCTTAGTAAAGTAGTAGGTGCAAGGTTAGTGAACTTTTCTTAAGGAAAAACTTTATTTGTTTATCAGTTGTCTAGTACCCATAACACAAGCTCTGCTTAGCTTGGGACTAGATGGCGTTGTGTGATAGTTGTGGAATATTTATATTTATATTTATTTATTTATATAGTAATTTGGGCATCGTCATTTGTGTTTAAATGTTTGCCATCATTTGTATAACCGTAGAGGTTTACGTCTCCACAGTTCACAAGCACTTAAAAAATGTTGTTTTTCTCGAAAAACTTAATCCTAAATCCCCTAAAAATCGAACAAAACAGGACATTTTTAACGACAACGGAACCAAGCATGAAGTATAAAGCAAAATCCGATTTTGTTGGTACAACCTAGCTCGACCCGCGTCAATGTCGACTGGCACTCCCAACTGAAGAATGTACGGAATTCGGTCTGTTGGTTTACTCGAAATGGTAAGTTTTGAAGACAAGGAGTATTGCGCCCATTAATATTTAGATTCCAGTCGCTGAAATTTAATTTGGAATATCTGTTTGGGTTGTTTGACTGAAATGTTATTGCTTGTTCTTGTGTTGTGGTCCTTGTAATGATAGCAATGATTTTGTCTCTCGGATTAAAGTTAGTTTGAGGGAATTATTTCTGGACATGATGGAGATCTTCCCGGTTGGGCATAGCACCGTTGTGTCCTCAGGACGCTGATAGGCGGTGGCCACCTCCCGCGAGGTGATATTGGTTGAAGGGGGATGAAAATCAGTCAAACTGAAATTGGGCTAGGACTGCCAGGGTCAAGGACTATCTGTAAAAGTAACTATAACCCTGGACAACTGAAGGAACAGGGTTGATTTTTCCCATGTTTTTCTAGTCAGTAAGATTTGAATGGAGATTTAATTTTTTATTTTATTTTACCGACGCGGGTTTTACTAAGAGTGACGTCTGTTCAGAATGACTAATTGCTCGACCATCGTTTACTTTTTTTTTAAATAATAAAGATTGAATTCCTTAATAAAGTCAAGAAGATATCGGGAGAAACTTTGACCAGAAGAGAGGCAGCATAGGTTAACAAAAAACCAATTACATAATGTAGAAAATACTTTTAATAAAAAAATAAACTGCCTTAACAAATCAACGAATAAGGCTCATTTTTTCATAGACATCATTTTAGAACTTTCAGCAACGTTATTACGTTACCGAAGCTAAAATTGTCGTTGAATGAAAAATATCGGATCATAATCTAGGTTTTCACATTAATCAAGACGGGATTATAGTCTTCTAAGACAAGGTTGAATATCAATTTTACCAATAAAATTACTGTTACTGACCTTCGTAACCCAATTACTGATGAGGGATACCGTTACCTTAATTAAATTGACCCAAATTTTCCATTAAAGATGGTATTATAACAAGCTTAGGGAAGTACAAGGTATGTTTTGTAAATATAAAAACATATTCACATTCGAAACGAATCACTATTCACTGTGTGTACCAGAAGATGGTATAGAAGGGAAGCAATTTTATTTTTGTGCCTATCCTAACGTCATCAAATGCGTCCTCCTCCGCAGGGAGCGAAAGACAATTTTAGACTCTTATTGACGCTCTCTCGCGGGACTGTCTCATCAGGTAACGGGACCCTGGAGCGTAAAGGTTTATTGAAGGCTGCTAAGAGTTTTTCTACTGGGGACACAGCTTAATCAAGATTATCATCACCCACTGATCATTACCAAACATTAACCGTAATCGTACTGCCAACTGCAGCTAAACGCCATAATCACAACCTTACCACACTTTCACAAAATCCCTGCCTCTTTCATAAGTACCTAAAAGTTTCATTAAGAACAAGATGTTACGCAGTATCCCATAACGATGGCAATAATGTAAGTAATTCATAAGTGACGTCACAACAGGAACATCGCTTAAGGCGTTGATGGCACCCATGGGGACTATGAAGAAGGATCTGAGAAGCTTAGGGTATTGTGGTGATCCATTCTGGTAGACGATTCAAGTGAGCACGATTTTGGCTGTAGTGAAAAGGTGTATAATAAATGCGTTAGTTTTTAATCAAAATAAAATATTTTATTTTACATGGGCCTCAATGGGCACTTATAAAATGTTGAGAAAAAAAAAAAATTGGCACGCATAATGCCTAGGTATATACCATTTGTCGGTGTCGTGGGACTAGCGAGCTACCGTGACCACGGAATGTAAAGTGCTATTGAAGTACACCGTGGATTTTAGTCAGTACGAGTCTGACGGTCCCTCCCGCCCTGCTCTAGGTGGGAGGACTCGATAATTTACTTGACTTGGACTTGATAATTTTAACACGTACAAAAAAACGTATATACGATGTGTCCGGTTTTGGCGTGTAAAAACTTTATGGGAAGAATCTTGCTCAATTCTGTCAATTTTTTTTTGTAGCCTTGAGAAATCAGCTTTTCATTCCTCTTAGTATGTCATTTTCAAATATCGTGCATTTACACTATATTTAATATTTTCTTACCCTATGCTGACCCACTGCTGGGCAAAAGCCTACCCAATTCCTTTCATGAAACCTTTTAACAGGCTCGTTCAAACCAGCCCTAATAGGACATTTTGCCACTACTTTCATGATTAATTTACCAAACTGCTAACGTCACTGCTAAATTTTCAACTCTTTAAAGCATTGCAAACTAAACATTTTTCAGTCTGAAACATTTCTACCGCAATACTATTATCCCTTATGAAATAAGCTGCCAAAATTTACTTCTAATTTAAGGGTAGAACCCACTACTTAATACCTTTAAAAAGCTTAACATCAGATCTCAATTAGTCGTAAGCGTGTTTATCACCATTAATCGGATCCACCCTTATATATTAAAGTAAATGCTTTTAACGTAAGAGTGTGAAATAACCCAATGGTTGTTTAGAAAAGGGTACATTTTCAGGGGAATGTTGTAGGTAAACATTTTACGGTGAACAGTTTTTAATGGGGTAGAAAAATTAGCCTCTTTACGGTTTCAAAGAGGCTTCGATGAGAGAGGTTTTCTGTGTTTTGGACGTGTGGGTTACCGTAAGGAAATGTGTGGAGGTAATGTTGTTTCGTGCGGTTTTCAGAAGGTTTGAAGGTCCTTGAAGCCTCTCTTTTACCCAATGATTAACTATGTTCAAATTATTTTAGAATTTTTTAAAGGCGTAATTAATTTTAGGAGTCCCAAGTTTGGAAAGATGCTTTTTCAAGATAATATATTTTTAACAATTTAAATTTTGTAAATTTAAAATTTATAATACACATATATATATCATTAAAAGCAGGATAAAAATTAGCAGTTTAAATAACATAAGCCCATAAGGAATTTAAAGACCCATCCTACTTCACTTACTATTGTATTGGAGAAGTAACAGAAAAATAGCCTCAAACAACGATTAACAAAGCGTTAAAAAAACAAGTTTTAAAAACACACTAAAAGAGAAACTTTCAACAAAACTGATCTTTTGAAGCTTTTAACACTATCGTTTCAAATTAAAACAAGAGCGCTACAAACAAATGAATACAATAAACATTTTATTCCGTGCAAAAAACGAGTTAACACAACAAGAAGTATAAATATTTTTGACGCATATCCTCTCTTCAAAAAACGGATAAAAAATTCGCACAAAGCTTTGTTGTACTCGCGTAAATAGCTACGAAGCTACGAGGCTACGAGTTGTAGCTGTGACGTCATTTCGTAGCCGGGGTGCTACGAGCTATCCGTAGCCTGGTGCTACGAGCCACGCTACTTGGAAAAGTGCATGCATTTTTGTTGAGTTTTGCTTTTGAAACTTATTAGCTGGTCTACTAAAAGTGTCATTTAATTGGATAACTGACATTTTATGAAGTATTTGGAAAAAAAGATCTAGGAAACATATTTTTTAATGAAGAAATATTTTATTTGAATAGAGGCATTATTTTATACAACACTTTTATATGTAAGTTATCCTTTTGCATTCTTTCAAAATTAGCGAAACGAAACTTAAAACTCTTTTGAACCGATTCCGAGAACTACAGTAGTTAATCGACACAACCATGACCAAATTCCTTAAAATATTCTTTCAACATAATCAAATTACCACCCAACTACCAATAAAACTAAAAATGAACTCCTTGACCTTTTCCTATCCAATACAAAAGCTTTCCCTAATAATTATAACCAAAAAGCCAATAACACTTCAATATTGAAATGATAATGTTCCTCCTTCCCGAAAACTGAAGAAACCAGACACCTTATAATCTGTTATACTGTAATTATGGAACTAATTAGACGGAAAAGTGAATTAACTGGAGCTGTGTGTAGCGCGCAATTGTCACCATCTGCCATTCTTAACAAGGAATACATACAGGGAAAATGATTGGCGAATTATTATTATTTTTAACTTTGAGGAGTCCCAAGTTTGGAAAGATGCTTTTTCAAGATAATATATTTTTAACAATTTAAATTTTGTAAATTTAAAAAGCTAGGAATTTCTCCTGTATCGTGGATGCGTAATAAAAATAAAAACACACATACACAAATGACCAAACCCGAAACAACTACTTGTTGATCATACAATTATTTGCACCGTAGCAGCAATCCATTCGGTTAGCTACAACGCTAATCATGCCGTATTTTACCGTTAAGACCGCCCATTGTGTCACACTATTTATAATACATTAGCACCTAAATACCTGTTATTTGTATATGATATATGTACTCGTTTCATCTAATTTCTTTTAACGATTCAAAAGGGCCTGTTATTGGCCTGGTCGATATAAATGATTTGATACATCTATCCATCTAATATTCTGCGTTTTTCTCTCAATATTTTCCTTCTTCTTTCCCACCTTCATGTCGTTAGTGCAGTGTCTGTGTGTTATCGCTTGCACGATAGTATTAAATACTAGCGGCCCGTCCCGGCTTCGCACGGGTGGAGGACCCGGTCTAAAACCCGGTCCCGATGGTTACAAACACAACAAAAAAATAATTATCTGAATCGGTCAAGCCGTTTTCATGTTATGTCGTGACAAAGGAAAACGGGTTTCATTTTTATATATATAGATTTGTTGGCTTAAAACTTCTCCACTTCCACGGCATCGTCTGTAATGCTAAAAAATTAAAGTTGACTACTTATTTGAAGCGAAACGGCAGAAGAAGAGACAGAGCGCGGTTTGAGTCACAACTGTAGATCTACACGTTTTAGCTTTTCTATTAAATCAGCCTTTTTTCGCTAGATTGGAGTTACATATCTTCTAACTGATATCTCAGTTCTATTACTGATATTTCAGTTCTATTGAAGGTTCAATATTATTAAAAAAAAAATTTAAAACTATTTTTGGATGGTTAAATCGTGCTGCAATCGTTGGAATTGTAGGGACTGTAAGACTTTTACTGAAAATCGACCCGATTTCTTCTAACCTTAGCGTTTCAGAGTCACACCTTGTTACAGTCGGTCCCACGAGCCCTTGAATGACTTCACTTTTTTTAAACCGCATGAACCTTTCCTATGTGAATTTCTATTCACAGCTGCCCAAACATCAACACCGTATGTCTCAACAAAGGCCATCGCGACTCGACATTATCATAATACATTAACATAATTCGCGTCATCTATTCCCGGCTATGCGGTTATGGAGCAATTTGCTGGCCGACCCGGACGATAATGTGTAGTCTCCAGCTATAACATTGATTAGCAAGAAATTAAATTAAAAAGACAGACTTTTCTTTTTAAAGTTCTGCAGAGTATTTGCATTTGGATTATTTTTTCATTTCTGTTTATATTTTCTGTTATTTTGCGACAAGATTATTGTTTTAGCTCGATGTTGTGTAGGTTTGTTGAACTTTCGGTTTATTTCGTTGCTGTTTTGTATAGATTAATCTTTTGAGCTAGATATGTGGTAATAACCGCCATATATGATATCTCTGTATTTTGCATGTACATATATTTTTGTGAAAAAAAAACTTTCTTTCCAAAGCATACATTTTTGCATTTATCTAGGATTATACTTTTTTTGGGGATTTCTTCATCTAATGAACGCATTTAGCCAGTATTTTAGTAAAAGTCGGCCTTAGCCAGAACACGCATTTAGGACGACGGTTGGACTTATGGGCGACTTTTGAAATGGGTAACAAAAAATGGTAGTTGTTTCAACTAGAAAATAATTTTAGAACAAGCTATCAAAAGTTCTTTTATTCGTTTTCAATAATCGTTTTACCTCAACATTTTGTACCTACACGTCAAGGAACTAAACTCGAAACAAAATCAAAACTATTTTCATCCAAAGTTCATTGACCCTTGTTAAGGTCTGACCCGCATAAAATATCCCTGTTTAGTCCTCAAGCCCACTACAAGTTAAGGTATGATATCTATTTAGAACTTCGGTCTAGGACCATTATTATAATTGCCTTCATAACAACTACAAAATGGGGGGTTGAAACTTCTCACTACCCACCTATTTCGACCCTCTTAATTACCTATGCTAACGCCTGGAAATTTGAAATGGCTCATTATTTTACTTAATTGGAATTTACAAGGATAAGATTAAATTGTCAATTTGATTTTGGTGGAAGGTTTGTGTAAGAATTGACTTGTATTAGAAACGTTTTGGGATTTGTTTTTTGTGTCTTCATCATCATCATCAGCCTATAAATGTTCCCACTGCTGGGACACAGGCCTCCTCTCTTTGAGAGTGGGCTGTCCGTTCTCGGGTCCAGTGGGGGTTGGTAGACAATATGCCTTCGAAATTTTTGGTACTAGGACATGCTAATTAGGAAATTAGCATGTCCTAGTACCAAAAATTTGCGGAATTAAGCGGAATTATCCAAAAAAGCGGATGCCCTATGTGGAATACCTCAAGTTTAACATCGTGAGGACACGATGTTAAACTTGAGGTATTCCACATAGGGCATCCGCTGACAATGGCACCTGAGCTACTGACACCTTATCTATTCCACATAGAGCTCCTGTCAAAAATGTTTACAGGTACCAGTTGCCTTATGTGTAATTACTCTTTTAAATTTACCGTTAAGAGAGCAGTGCAGTGGTGGAGGCCCACGGCGACGGACGTCGCAAGACAGAAGGAACATGAAGGAATCCCGGGAAAATCGGAAAAAAAGAGAGCAGTGCAAAAAACACAAAGTAATGCGCCTGGCTATAGGTTCGCATCGAACCCACAATAACTCGTAAGTCGGAGCCGATACCATTGGGCCACCATAATCCATTCAGGTCTATTTACGGACGGGTACGTATTAAAATACCGAAATTTAAAAGACCGAATTTTAAAATACCGATGGACGGAATCCCGAAAATTGAAACGCCGAATGGTTGTTTGGTCGAAAGTTTTAAATCTCGAAAGTTCATTTGCCCGAAAGTTTGAAATGCCGAAATTTAAAAACCTGTAGTTTAAAATGCCGTAAATTTCCTTCACAGGAGCAAGTCGACGGAGCCCCGCTCCGCGGGGCTCCTACTTCTGCGTGGTTAAAAATTTCAAACATAGGTATTATGAACTTTCGGTATTTTGAATTTCGGTGTTTTGGACGTCGGTATTTCAAACATAGGTATTATGAACTTTCGGGATTTTGATACGTACCCTTACGGACTTGTACATTATTATCCCCATAACTATGAAAAGCATCCATGGGCCACAAGTGTTAGGTGACTTACTATTCTGGGTTCTGCTTATGTAATGAGTCCATCTACTGATTACTAAACAGCTTAAGCAGTGACCTGACAAACTATTGTGATAAGCTTGACGTTAGCCCATTCAAATTTGATTGCCATAGGTGGTGCGTCAAACTAGCGAGACAATCACAGAAGTGTTCGGACTGACACGTTGATTTCAGATCAATAATTATATAATGAATCATTTGATAATGCATTTGATATGAAGGTTTCGGCAGCTTATCTGTTTTTGATTAGAGGAATATTACTTAGCTGGGTTGGTCTCTAATGCTTTATACGATCCAGATTTCGTTGCTTTTAGCATGATGCAAAATTTGTTTATAAAAAAATGTTGCCCCAGTGTAGGAATTTGTCTTGTATCGTGGGTGCGTTTACAAACACAGAACCTCACATACACCCAGACCCGGAAGAACTACTTGCAGATCACACAAATATTTGTTCCGTGCTGGAAAACTGCCACTGCAAAAGTCGGCCTAAGCGCCAGTCGTGACTTCAAATCTTGACGGTACAGTAAATGATAATAAATGATAAATGATATTTATTGTGGAAGTTGGTTAAAAAAAACACTTTTACACGTCATAATCAATATTTTTAAAGCTAGATGAGGCCGGTGTTTCGTACCTGACTACTCTGAGAAGAAACTGCCGAAACAAACTCAGAGGTCACAGTCTCTTTTAAAGTCCAGACATTGTTCAGGTCATACGAGGACCATGCGGGTGTCTGAGACGGTCTTTTGAAGAAAGAACCACACCGATATGAGAGGACCTGTCCAGTCAGTGCAAGCATTTGTCGGTGATCGTGTAGCTCGACTCAGACCTCAAGGAGCTCAACGACACGACGAACAATACCAAAGAAAGGACATTTGGGTAGGCCGCTTAAAGTACTCAAATTGTCAGACAATTATTATGATTGAAGAGCAAAACTTCCCCACATTATAAAAACGTATACACTGACATCTAAATGTGCCCCCTATTTTTTTGAGCCGGGAAGCTGGAACCATGAATTTGTCCTTATTTCTTGTATTTATATTGTGGAACTAGCTGTGCCCGCAACTTCGTTCGCGTGGATGTCGGAATTAAACAATGTATTTTTAAGTTGCAAGCGCTTAATTCAGGCCACGTTTTTCATATAAACCGTGTATTTAGATTGTTTTTAGATTAATCAAAAACATTTGACACTTGTATTCCAGGTTTATGTAGGACTATTTTCCTAATGCCCTCTCCACCACACCACACCACACCACACCACACCACACCACACACCGCACCGCACCGCACCACACCACAACACACCACACCACACCACACCACACCACACCACCTTACTCCACACCGCACCACACCACACCACACCACACCACACCACACCACAACTCACCACACCATACCACCTCACCACACCACACTAACCCACACCACACCACACCACACCACACCACACCACACCACTGTAGTTTTGCTATTCGAATTCGAAGTTAGATCGCGCGACTGACGTACGAAATCAAATTGTGAGACCAAAGTGCACCCGTAATTTTACTTCTAAAACACTTTAAATTCAAATATCTTTTGATAGACTGAACCGATTCCAATGAAACAAAAACTAAATTCCTCTCCAAGTTACGCTTAATCGTTGTGTATAAAAGTTATCTACATTAATTTCGTACATTTTACGTGATACCTGGACAAATACACAGACAAACAGATAAACAGACAAAAATTCTAAAAATGCTAGAAATGGGTTCTATTGGTTGTACTTTAATACCCTGGCTATATTTTTTGAGTTTTCTTTTAATGTACAAAAATAACTTTTCTACAGTTTTATTATATGTATAGATAGATATAGATAGATAGAAGATTCACTGTATTTTTTAAAAAGATTAATATGCTTATGTGCGTACAAGAGGTGTGTGCGTACAGTAATAACTGTAGACTGAGAAGTAGATTTTTATCACACACACTAGCTGTACACAAACTTGATTGTAAACTTAATAATGTATGGCTGCCATAATCCAACTTGCTTGGCATTGCAATAAAATTGGGTATAATTTTGAGGAGTTTTTCTTACCATAAAGTTTGTTTTTACACAAAAGGTTTAAGAGTTTATATTTTTTTTTTTTATATAATATATACATATAGGCCGAGTTTTTTACCATTTACCATCACATCACTTGTTTCTGATGGAAAACTTTCGCCTGGAAAAAGAATCAAACCCAACTTTATTCAGGAACGCTTGTGCCACAAATTAAACGAACACGAGGCAGAAAAAATAACAAATACCTCCCGAAACTAAGCAAACACAATTTCCATACATATTACGCAAACCCATACATAAATAATGCCTACCAGCCGCACAGAAACGGAAATAAATCCGCATAAACTCGTAACTGCTTACAACTACAATACGTCAGAGAAAAAACTTCCTCTAGAAAGAAAAAAGGGGAGAAAAAACGTAGAGACAAAATGGATACGACCCCCGACAATCCATCACACGTTTGAAAACTAGTCGGCGGGCTTGCCGATATCAAAATGTAGTTACTATTGTCCCCGACTTGATAAAATATGAGCAGTGACGTTGACAAATCGGCGAGGCATAAGAAATAAACGCTCACAAGTCAGACAGGCTTGCTTGGAACTCACTACGTCACTGTGGCGTTTGTACACAGTCTATTCATATTTGGGAGCAAATTTATAAGTGACATCGTAATAATTGTTCAGTTTATTTGGGAACATTGTGGCGAGGAAACGGTCAATGCAAAAATTTTGCAAAATTAAATACAATACTGCTAAGATTTTGAAATGGATTCCAAGGTCGAGCAAACTGTAGTTCAGGTTTTCCATTAAAATTGTTTTAGCGGCAGCCTGGAATTTAATCCGAAAATGTGAAGTTTACTGGTTCAGGGCCTACCTACTTTTCAGGAACTACAGCGTAATGTGATGTTGATGAAAGCCAACAATGATAAAAAAATGTTTAAAAGACAATGGCTTAAGGTGGTCCAACAGCCAAATGATGTATGATGAAATGGGAAATGTAGGTATTACGTGTCACGTAATTGTGACAAAAGGTTATCAAAATCCAACAAAGAATTTGTATTCCACAAGTATCATTAATGGAGGCTCTTGGACCAAGATTTTTATCCATTATAATTTTTTTATGAGGTAAAATCATCAAATGAGTCCTCCTTCCTAAGGCAGGGCCGGAGGGACTGTCAGATTCGTACTGACTAAAATTCACAGTGTCGTTCAATACGTTTACGTTCCAGGTCACAACAATTCGGATAGTCCCGCGACCCCGGCAACTAGTGAAGGCTCTTGAACCAAAATTTATACTTACCTAACATAGGACTTTGTTCCAATAAATTGCCAATATAATCATGAACGATCCTAATCACATACAACCCTGACAAAGTGGAACAAGTACCTACATGGAGTAAACGCCACGATAAGACAAACTGATCTAAGTTTTCAGTTCACAAACGTGACAGCTACCTACTTATCGGGCTTAAGTGTTCCAAGTTACTTAATCTAATATATAATAACTTGTTACTGTTGTAATTTTCAATCTTTGACGTGATTGCAGCTTATTACTTTCGTTCTTATAAAGACGTAGTTTGAAGGAAGTTTGCTTTGTGAAAAGGTTAGTTGTTCTCGATAGTTTTATTCTACGTTTTATTCATTTTTTGTCGTTGCAGTCTCCGTTAGGCTGCTTTTCAAATAGAGATGTGCTATGCTACGTTGCTGCGGATGGGTTTGGTATCCACCAATCATATTCATTGGTACACTAGCACAGCACTGGTGGAAACGGATTCAACTAAGATGTGTTTTTATATGGTAGGACGCGTGCTACGGCTGCGTGCTATGGATACGTTCTATGGAGGCGTGCTATGAGTTGTCTTCCCTACTATCGATACATCGCATAGCTCGCGCTGCATCTTCCTCGCGCAGCTACTTAGGAGCGGCGCATTTACATAGCACATTTTACTCGCACCGCTACATAGCGTAGCATCAGTGGAAATGGTCACATTGTTTCGTAGCTCAGCTTTTACATTCTGGCAACACAGCTACCTCAAATGGCACCCTTAAATACCAATAATGTTTTACATAAATCTTTACAAAAGCAACTCTCTATTTAGGAAGAGATTTTCCAATTGTATTCGAAAGCAAATATTAATTCTTCAATTCTTGTAAAACCAACCAGGTATAACAAGTTACAACCAAGTTAAATAAAAAAAAAACATTACTATCCTCCTTTTTGTCGTCATCCAACTTTTCTCATCAAACTTGACAAACCCCCGTTCGCTCCCATACTTTTCCCCCATCAATCGTGACACTATATCATACAAATTCCCTCCACCCGTTTGTCATCCCATAAAACTGACTACATAAATGTTTTTGACGTATCAAAGCATTAATCAAGAGGGAGTGAGACAAAAAATGTTTCAGAGCAAACATAGTGGCGTTTGAAGTACAATGTTTGTAGTCCTCTCGCTCTTATCACGTTCCCGAGTATTTATCTTGGCATGAATAGGCTCCACGACTTTGACAGATCGTTTCTACCCGTGTTTTGTTAAATAACTCAAGATTGGATACAGTTAGCTTTTTGTATGTCAGCTCTTTGACTATTTTGTGATGTTCAATTTGTTTTATTGGTACTTTTTTTGCTGATTTTTGTGTTTTTTTGTAAATTGACCATTTTTTTATCATTAAAATTGAATTTATTAAATGTTTACTAAAAGAGACGGCGCTACGTTCAAATAGGCTAAATGAGCACTTCTCATAATTATGCTTATCTTATAATAATATTTTTAAATTAAAACATAACTTGTATGTACATACCCAATGACATTATTACCTTTAATCTGCATAGCCAAGTAGCATGGTGGACTCCCAGTTTATTCAATAAATATTTTTACGCACGCGATTAATCGTAGGTTTAAAATTGCAAAAAAATACAGCTTTTTATACAATTATACAAACCCATGCATAAGAGTCTTTCAGAGACAAATTTTAAAAATGGAACTTGTTATATTTTAATCGCGCGTATTTTTTTTGAATAAATTACAAATACTAGAGCATGTTTTAAAGTTGTGCGCCAATAAGCCAAAGTCAGGTTAGCAAATACTTTACCCAGGTTCCTGCTTAAACTTCTCAGGTATATAATGACCCGATCGTTACCTAATGTACCATCGTCGAAATTCTACTCCTCGTCCCACCAAAATTACAATGTCAACTACTCCCTAACTATACAGGGTGATATAAGCCAAACCTAACTCAATCCAACCGGCCTCCCCGGCAATATCACCTTAGGGGTAAATAATTGCTAAACACATTAATCACGTGAAATCGAGCCGCTCTATGACACACTAATGATTCATTGCAAACCGTAAGGTGTATGAGTTGCTTGCTACGCTCAGGTTTTGGGGTTGCTTAGGTTTAAAACCCATTTACACACTGTAAGAAATTGCATGCCAGTTGCATGGAAGTTTGATTACACTGCTGACTCTTAATGGATGAATATATTATACTACTGGGCCAACACTAAAAATAAAGAAAATTAATTTTATTTAATACGAACAAAAAGGTACACCACGATTTCTGAAAAAAAGCACATAAAAAAGTAAATTCTTTTAATGAAATAATAAGCAGAAATGTGTGCCTAACGTTTGCTATAAATAGGCCCACTGGCCCAGTTCAGCAAAAAAATGCCGGACAACTAGGACCTGATTTTAGTTTGTCACTGAACTTGTGTTGAAATACAGACACGTTCTAAATATGAATGTGGAAGGTTCAAAGGGAACGAAAAATATGTGAAAGATTTATTTATTTCGAATAGATCTGAATACTTCGTTGACGATTGAGCAAAAATCTAAGATGAACTAAGGGAGCAAAATGACTGCCGGGGTCGTGGGCCTATCTTTAAAGGCCATCTGGAACACAAAGCGCAATTGAAGGAACAGGTTGGTTTTTAGTCTGTTCTTCACTAAAGGCTTTTCAATTTTTGGAGCTGTATTCTGCACTTTTAATAACTGTGTTAATATACACAGCCAAAACCAATGATTTTTCGTGCTTTTTGAGGCACGGGACTGTCCCGGGGCGCGGCACTGTCTCGGGGTCACGAGACTGCCTCATCAGGACACCGTTACCCTGGAACTTAAAGTACTATTGAAGGATCACCGTAAATTTAAGTTAGTACAAATCTCCTCCTAAATCTTGACCTGGGTAAGACGATTTTACCACGACAAAACCTGCACGTGCACCTCCTGTGAATTACATTAAAAAAATATTTAACTTCGAATGTCAAATATAAGATGGAAATACTAACAAAGCCAGGTGAATTGTCATTAAATTAATGACATTAAAACAGGACACTAACATACACATATTCCCAAATGCCATACAGTATATATCGACGAACATTATGTCACATAGAAGCCTTGATTTACAACCAATGTTATCGATTCCGTGTTCCAAAGCGAATCATTGGGAGACGGTACATAAGGCACTTTTGAGATATATCCTCCCTCAATAGATGATGTTCTACGTGTGGATTGCGAGATGTACCAAATAAGAAATATGTTTCTCTTCAAAGCAGAAATATATACAAGAGTACAAGATTTTGCGCGCGGTTTTACCTTTCAGTTAAACTTGCAAAAGTGGTACCAGTAGCTATCAAGTTGTTTTAGTTATCCTCTATTTCCATTTTTCACCTTTTTTAGCGTGGTGAAATCATCAATTGAGTCCTCCCACCCTGGGCAGGGCAGGAGGGACTGTCAGACTGACTAAAATCCACGGTGTCCTTCAATAGCCCTTTACATTCCGGGGTCACCTCGGCAGGCTTTGACCAACTAAGAAAGCCCCGTCATTGTGCTGACAGCTCTTTAAAGCGCGCATGGAACACAACGCGCCGTCGACCTGGTCCATTCCTCACCTAGGTCATGATCTCCCCATAAGCCTCCTCTTTGGACCATTGCTGTAAAAATATAATTTTGATAGATGGACGGATGCTTGCTATTTTCCAAGCAAATCGTAACACGCATTCATCAATTCGTAATCACAAAATTTCACATATTTTGATAGAATTTATTTCAGAGGAAAAAATATATTCTAATTATATTTTTATACGCAATAACGCTTGCGTCGCGTCTTCGCAAGAAAGACAGAAGACGCAGCTTTGAACCCTGCTCGCAGCTCAATTTTTTGTTCATTAAAAATATTCTAATGATTTTGATGTTTGCCACACAATTAATGTGTGGAAATGGGTGGTAAATTGGGCAGGACACAATGTGAAACATTGATTACAGATTTAAACAAAAAAAAAAACAACCTAAAATTTGGTTTAATTTCAGCCACTGGATGACCTCTAATGGAAATAAAGTTAACTTCTGAAAGGATCCGATATTAATTAAGTTAAACAGACAGACATACTGATCATTTTATTTATGTATTTGTTATATTAGTATGGACGTATGATGTATTTTTCTTCTCAAAGCAGAAACATATACGACCATCCGTACCTTGGGGAAAACGAAAGCAACTATATTAATTCCAAAGTTTTATGGAATTATTTTATCTGTTCTGAATTGAAATCCACTGAAAATAAACTATGCTGGTTTATTTGCTTTATTTTAAGAGAGCTAGAGCTATCTCTCTCGGCTTCATACGGATGCAATTTAGTAATGAAGAAAATTAATAGTGAGAAAATTATGAGTTTTTGTTAGTTTCAAACAAAAAATAATAAGAGCAATCATGTGTTTTGCGCTTAGTGACATACATAGAGACATACAATTTTATTTCGTTCCGGTTTTTAGCTATTTATATATTGCATTATACTATTTTTTTCGATAAAACTGTTAACTATAATATATTTTTAAAATATTTAATTTAATAATTATTTTAACAGATAAATTGTAGAGCGTTCTATCCTTAATAAAACTGGCATGAATCTCAAGCAAATACCTCTTTTTTTTACTACATTGTTTTTTAACCTACTAACAATAACCTTTAAACGATATAATTAGATTTCAACGAAAAAAACATGTGATTTTATCTAGACTTGTATTTTATGACTTGCAAAACAATTTTTCAAAACCAGTATTTACTAGAAATAAAATAATATCATCAGTCCTATAGTGCAGGCCGCAGAAGGAATTTCGTTTGCAAAATGTGAGGACCGCAATCTGTTTTATGAAGTATGCAAATGGGTTCTAGGACTATTTAAAAATGCATGTTGCCAGTGTCTGGAGTGGTCCAGAAATTTGTAAAATACTACCGCACTACACGTAGTAAAATCCTTCCCTTAAAATTTAATCACCCCTTTTCATCAATTTAGGGGGCGATTTTTGAAAAACCCAAAAACACGTGTTTCATTATTTTTGATCTAATTTCCATATACCAGGTTTCAAATTCATCGGTTAGCACGTTATGATTTTTCTATACAAACTTTCCATCGTCTAGAGTATCATTGGAGGGTAGTTTCAAAAAACTAATAATGCCCATTGTCACCTCCTTAAAGGTGAAATCCTTTCTGGGTGCTCACCTACATGATAAATTGCAACTACCATCCAAAATGCAGGTTACACTTATAGCGCTTTAAAATCCTTCCCTTTGAACTTGAATACCCCTTTTCACTAACTTTGGGGGAGATTTTTGAAAAATCCAAAAACACGTGTTTGATAATTTCTGTTTTCTTATATAAATACTGATTTTCAAAGTAATCGGATCACGCGTTATAATTTTTCCATACAAATTTTAACATCGATTAGATCACTAATGGAGGGTAGTTAAAAAAAAAATAAAAGTGCCAATATTATTTATTTACTTGTGTTCTTATTCATGACTAGTTTCAAATGTATAAACCCAAGGAATAGGATTTTTCATACAGTAGTTTTCACCCCTTTTCACACCTTTAGAGGACAATTTTCACAAAATCCCGTCTTTACACCCCTCTAAATGGTAGACTGCAACTATTGTCCAAAACCCAAGTTTCTACGTTTAGCTATTTCGGCTGTAGGCGAGTCGTACGACCATACCCTGTTCTTTTAATAATATAGATAATTATGTATTAATATGTTTTTCTACTATATTTTCCAATCATTTTATCAAGATCTCGTCATAATAAAGTATAATCAGTATGTAATTCCATATCCTATGAAATTTATTCAGATCAAACCCACAAATATCAACGTTTTATTGATCTGAGACCAAGGTGCGGATTTTTTTTTTTGGACCACGGTAATTGTTGGCAACATCGAAAATATATATCTTGACAATCCTAAAAATATATTAAAAAACTCAAAACTCGGTCCTCATATTTTGCATACGGATGTCTTCTACGCCGCCTGGTCTACTAGCCAAAATATAAATACAGATAAAAAATTATCTAGATCTATTCTTTATTTAAATTCAAAAACATCGGTCTTATTCGAAACCGTCATACCTGCATCCTCCAATCACAGCTCGCATAGATCTGACAGACATAATGACGTTCTACAAAGTTTTGAAAACTGTCATGGCGTCTACCAATAACAATGGATCGTGACGTCTAACGGTGTCAATGCACTTCGTCATTATACTCGTGTGCAAAGGAAAGGAGAATGCTCGATTGTTGTTTTGTCCTTGTATTTTTGCGAAAGAATAATAATGTAGGTGTGTAAGTAAAATCTCTCTTTGAAAACTTAAATTACTTTTGAAGTTGGTTGGAAACTCGTTAATCTTTGAATTCATGCTTTATCACTTCTTGTGTACTACATACTTGTAGTACTCGATGTGTCATTGTACTTAAGTAGGTACACGAGAGCTTTTGAATCAATATTCTAAATTCTAAGAGTTTGTCATCATCATTAGCCTATAATTATTGTTCCCACAGCTGGGACACAGGCCTCCTCTCTGTGAGAGGGAGCAGACCACCACGTGGTTTCTTTACTAAGATTCAAAAGACGAAGATCAATGTCCTGGTCAGAGGCGATTCGGTTTTTCAAAACAAAACAATTCCTGGGACCAAACAATGACTTAGAGTGGGTTTATATCTGACGGAACATCCGTCGCGGATCATCGGTCGCGGAACGCCAGAACAGACAAATGTATAGAAAAACAATTGACCGTTCACACTCAACGGATGGTCCGTTGGTGCGTCAAAATGTTTTTGTCAATTGTTTTTCCGTCCGTCGTCTTCGTCGTCAAACGACCCTTAAAACACCGTATAGTTTGAGTACTCGTCTGTTATCCCCTAACCTACGATATGAGAACTGAACAAACTTGGCAAATACATCGCCTCTTTTTGATATAAGAAAACTTTTTACTCCGATAGCTAGTTTACGGACAATCACCGACAATGAATCCGGTTTAATCGATAAAGTATTAGTAACTCGGAAAATGTTATGAGAATTATTACCTACATCAAGAACTCTAAGGAAAACTTTCAGTTTATTAGTTGTTGGTTGTTAAGCGGGGTCTTATGTGAGGTTAAGTTTATGAAAATCGATTCTGATGGCTTTTATTTTCGGTTCAATTTAGTTTAAAGGTACTTTTGATGGAAACCACAAGGTTCATGGACATCATAATTAACATATTTATCGAGGTTAATTTATTTTCTTGAAGTTTTTGTTAAGGTGCTCCCTCACTTCTAAGCAATCGCGTGTCATTGTTAGACGTTGTTGTTGTTGCAATACATTACAATACTACCTACGTTGCTGACGAGCATTCGGGTGTAATTTAACGTATGCGCCGCACATTTAATTGCAATTAGTGTGCATTGATGTTACAACTTGTATCAAGGTATTACACTGTCTTGTAACATTTTCCTCCCTCACTGGTGAAATTATAATATTCGTATCTGTAACGTTACATTACAGGCGAATGCTCGCGGTGAGAGAGTAACTTTTGAGTGTATTAAATCAATTATACTAAATTCAATCAGGGGGCCTACCATAAAGTCTTAAAAAAACGAGAGTTTTTCCATAGTTGGAAAGAGAGAGAACTATGTAAGTTATCTAGCGCCGTCTCGTTCCTTTGTTCATCTATGTGACGTATGTTTTTCCATTTTTTTTTCACATTGATGAACTGAAAGCTCATGAAATTATTGCAGTTATTATGGTGAACACGTTTATTTTCATCGAGTCAGGTTTTTCCGTGAAATCCTAACAACAATAATATTGTGTCGTGATTGAAATCGAAGAAGGTAAAATAAAAAACATTCCTGTACTTGTGTAGAAAGAGTTTTGAAGTGAAGATTAGATTTCACAAACACTGAAAACAAATCTTGTGGTGAGTCGTCCTAGTGATGTATTTAATAAATTCTACTAAATCCCGGAGTTTGCGAGTTTATTTATCACATAGTTTTTAGAATAACTATATATATCTTATTTTGAAGTTTAACATTGAGTTTTATACATATTTCAAATGATTATATACTACTCAAAAGAAAATAAGGGCCAACTGATTTTTGTCGATTTATTAAATAATATTTAAATATAATAATATAATATAATGAATAAATAAAATGAATGGTTATAATGACTGAATCTAATTAATATTAACGATTTTACTTGGAAATACACAAAAATTAAGTTTGTATTCCAATCAATCGTTAAATTAAACGAAATTGAATGAAAAGTGGGGAATCGCAGGAATGTATCAACTTAAACAAAATATCAAAAAACTCGAAAAAAAACGTCTTTTATGTTCCAAATTGTTCTTTAAAGCTTCTCTTTTAACTCTGTTCTCTCTGTGCTACTCATTTTAATGGAGGTGGAATGTTCAGGATTAAATACCAAACATTTTCTTTGGGATTCTCTACCAGCAAGTTTTCAGACAGTTTATGAGATCCAGCTGGGTGTTGATGGGAATTTTACTTTCTTTTGCACTCCTCTATAACTCATCTCTTAACTGCTGAATAAAACTCAGGTAAAAATCCTGAGTAGCCACTGTAACGTTGTAATTCGAACGTCTGCGAATGTATGCACTGTTAGTCGCAGCGTGTTTGCTCAAACATTATCCTGCTTGAAGATGAACTCAGGTACTTGTTGCTGTGCGAATGGGATAATGTGGAGTTGCACCATATTCGCTACGCAATTTTGAGCAGTTACAGCAACGTTATTACGAAGTGCGAGCTCAGTTTTGCGTGATAGAGACAACCGCTCCAGAGCATAATTCTGATCTCATCGGAACAGTCTCTTTCAAGAGTGCAAAGATCTGAAACCTATTGTTTAGATCTTTTCTACACTCCAATGAATCGGTCTTTATTAAAAAAAATAAGCCTGCAGTCATAAATAAAAAGCAATGAAGCCCATTGAAAACAGTTTAATAATTTTTCTCTTTGCAAATGTTTGACGATTTGCACCATACGCTGCAGTTAACTGGAGGAGAACCAAGCATCTTCTTGAGTATTGTTAGTCTTCATGGAGTCGATTCGGAATAGTCTAGTCAATTATAGGGGTGCCTGTAGCTCAACGCAATGGAGTTTGTACGGTCCGCGCGGTAGATTTTCGCACTATTTGCGCGGTTAATCAAACTTATTGGTCTCCTTAGGCTCTACTTACTTACTTTCTTCCAGGATCACGGCGTCTGGTGATATTTCCCGTCTTTTGAGACCAGTTTCAAACTTTTTGAACCACTGGTTGGGAATATTCCACCATAAGACCTACCTGTTCTGGCTATGCCCCCCCTGGATTAAGGTAACATCCCAAGTGGCTGTTTTTGCATCCATATGTCTCTGAAAAAATGGCATTATGAGATTAAACAATCGTTATAGCCTACTTGCTTTATAAGTCGAAGAAAACTCCGTTAGAAGTTAGAAAAATAAAAAACACCAAACCGTACATTCGAAGAAATCTTAAATATCTAATAAAAAAAAAAGTTATGAATTTCCAATTATGCAGTAGAAACAATATTAATACTTGAAAGAAACCATAACAAGGTATTTACCATCTATTATGTACACAGAATAAGAGTGATGCTGTGCCCGACAGGGTCCAAAATTGTGTCTTCATTACAACCCACCAGCTAATGTAAACTTACAATTATGTACATTTTGGAACGCAATAAAGAAATTGAGTATTGAGTATTGAGTATTGAGTGATACTTGATTAAAGTGCAATTTAATAAATGGCCCCTATTTTGTTTTGACGAGTATATATTGCTATCTGAGTAATTCAAATGATTTAGACATGGTTAAACCTTTCATACTTTGGCATAAACTGTCAAATTAAAACTTCCAAAATAATTAAGGAATTTTTAATATGATTTTCGCAAACCAAACCTTTACACAAAATGGATGTAACTAGTAATACCACCGAACAAAAATAGCTAGTTTGCAGTTTCAATTCCCACAACAAAGTTATCCCGGACATTTAATCCCGTTTCCGGAACTCACGCACATGTCCAGCACTACACGCTAGTTTCCAAAACAATGTACGTTTTGAAAAACAAAAGAAGTGCGCCATCACAAACATAGCGCTTAAGTTGAGAGTGCACTGAGAACTTTGTTTCCATATTGGTACTACAACTTTAACAAATTCATTACGTGCGTCCACTCAGAGCGAGCAGGCTCGCGAGGCACTTGCCGCGCGAGGCTTGCTCTGTGTGAACGCGCCTATTGTTTCTCGACCGAAACACGATACAAAATACGCGCGCAAAACAAAAACCCGAGACTGGATGGCTCGGGCGCTCGGTTGCTCGCCGACGGCACCGTGCGTACGCAGCGACACGTCCATTCTAACCGAGCTGCTTCTCATGGTGCGGATCACAGTATGTGGACGCACCTATTAAAAAAAATTGTAACAATTTTATGATTAAATAAAAATGCGACAAACCACGCTACCGCGACTACTTGTTTTGTGTTGTCTCAGTACAACAGGACCTGTAACCAACACCAAGCGATAAGCGTAAACATTTCGAAATTTTTAATAGATTTTCAACTTAATATCTAAACACATAAAATTGAAAATTCATTAAAGATTCAATCTCAAATCTCACAATAAAATTAACAGGAAATAAATATAAAACACGCCTTGAAAATCATCCCAATGACCTAGCAATGGCGTTAGCAACTATCAGCTACACGAAACGACTGAAACGCCATGATATACAGAAACTTGGTGACAGATGGTGAAAGATGAGGAAACTCCTACTGAGGAGCTCCTAAGACATGATAATCGACATGGAACAAATCTGCTTATAGTTTGGGACTGATTGCAGATAAGCACAAAAAAAAAAAAAAACTATCACACCAAGTCAAAACCGTTTGAGTAAAAAAAGAAAAAAATCTAAAAGAAGTGTAGTGTAGTGTAACTTCAACTTAGTATAGTGTTGTGTTTGGTCGCGCGATGTTGATTCGACTCAGTTTGATAGTGGCCACAATTGTCGTACTGCTGCCGCATGACTCTGTACATGGAGGTATTGACTTTATTGTCTTTGTTTTTAAAGCTATTGTTGATTGTGCTTGTTTTAGAATCTATCGCCTTTCTTGCTGCGCATGTGTCACATTACTTTGGATCGTTTATATTGAAATTAATGTTGAGTTCACGTTAACATACTAGATCTTAATGTAGATTGTGTAGATTTTCATTTTATTCTGAATTAGATGTATTCGACATTTTTTGTTGCAATATCCATCTACGTCACCTACTTATATTTTCTACCAGAATACATAACACACAAAAGTGTACACTGAAAACCCACACAAGTTTCAACACAACCTTATCAATGGTTAAAGAGCGCATAATAATTAGGTATGCGTTTTACCTAAGAACTCTTTTTTTCATGGTAGAATCATCAAATCAATCCTCCCACCCAGGGCGGGACGAGAGGACTGTCAGACTCGTACTGACTAAAATTCGCGGTGATCCTTCAATAGAGCTTACCGTTCGAGGGTCTCGGTTACCTGATGAGACAGTCCCGCGACCCAGGCAGGCTTTGGCCCTCTAAGGAGGGCCTTCAGATTGATAACAGCTCTTTGATACGCACATGAAACTTGACGTACCGTCGCGCCGGGCATCGTCATGGACGGTGGGTCACCGTATTCGCCGTACACGGTACGGAACCCTTCATGCACAAGTCCAACCCGGACTTGGCCGGTATTTTAGATTATATAAAAATCTTTTTTCCACAGAAATGCCTTATTACATCAAGAAGGCTCTCCAACGGAAGGAGCTACATTCATCACAGATGCAGAGGGCTAAGACCAAGACGCTGACAAACCTAACCCTAAAACAAGTATTTGACAAAATAAAGGAGATCACTAGAACTTTGAACCTTAACGCAATGAGAAATGGGTACAAAGTTGATTACAAGTTTAGGGTGATACAAAAAAATAAAATGTAGATTTTTTTTATTGTTATCGAATCAAGTGATGAATAATAATACTATTTTCGTTACCTACCCTATTCGTACCCTAGTTACTTATTCCAATGTGTAGATCTCTATGGAGAAGAACCGTTCTTCTCCATAGAGAAGAAAGAAAGAAAGAAACTCCACGGACAGTATGGACACTCTTTTTCAATCGCCAAAATTATTACAGAACCCTTGTAACATCATACATTTTCAATCCTAATACAACCAAAATACACATAACAAAACTGCAAACAATTTTCCGACGTAAAACCTAACCTAGTTTCTCAATCACTCACAAAATGAAAACAGTTACAAAGTAGCTGAAAATCGTAATAAAACATGGATTCCTTTAGCGAGGGAAAAGCAAACATGATGTGTGTATGCACACAAAACTTTCGTACAAGATTACCGACTACCAGATATTGTTTTATCTCGTAGAAGTATATGGTAAACATGATTTTACTTCATATAAAATAATGTTGGTTCCTACTATTGTGTTGTCTCATCTAATATTCACGTAGGCGAGATAGCGATGACTTTCTTAATGATTGTAGCTCGATTAATAGACTAAACAACACAAACAATATTTTTGTTTGATTAGCGCGTTTGGTTTATTAAACAACAATTTGGGTGTCCTCAATTCACCTCTGTTTTTTGAGTTGAACAAAGGGTACCAAATAAGTCCACTCAATTGTGTGATATCTAACTATGGTCACCTGGGTGAACTAATTGGAAAGTGAAAAAAAACCAAGCGTTCAACCAAACAAACTATTCAGCTTTATAATTTCCATCAGTATAGATCCAAACTGAAAACACCAGAATCATAATACTAACAACTGTTATATTCACCCAGGTTTGTACCTAGGTAGGTAGTCTGATAATCTGTTAGGGACGCTGTGACGGTAAATCTAAATTGTAAATCTAGTTGCAAAGCCTAGCTGTCTAGCTTTACCGGGAAGTTGTGTAAATACTATGTAGGTCATCAGAGTGTTAACTCACTACTATAATGTACCTAATGGTCTTAGCATAGGTTCTATAATTATATCGATGGGCTATACGCTGCGTATGGAGGGTTCGATTCTCTCACGGAACTATTGCTGGTATGGCCTGCAAGAAGTCGTTTCGGGACTGGTTGTCTGTGTTTGTGATTTAATTTTTTTGTAAACGCTTCCATAGTTCAGCAGAAATTAAGATGCTTAGTTTTAAAACAAATATTCAAAAGTGCCGAATGAAAAGTTAGCTTATTTCTAATCGACTTCAACAAAAAGAGGAGGTTCTCAAATCCGATATTTTTATTTTCTGTGATTGTTCGCGCATAACTCAGTCGCTTGTCAACCGTGTCTTCTTGTGAAAGGGTAACTTCTCAAATGGTCCCATGAACATTTTATCAATATTCAATTTTGTTGCAAGTTATACAAACCAAATTCGTTGAAAATCCTGTAAATAAAGCTGTGGCAGTTACCTACTAACTAATCTGTAGACAGATAAATAAGCCTTTTAGACAGCCTGACCCACAGGTATCATATCACCTAATACCTTGTCTTGGGGGCTTCACATGAAATCCTAGAATTCAGATTGATTTATTTAGGTTCGAAGCTGACCCTAAAATACGATAGGTTTAAATAGTAGAAGGCTTATAATAAATGATGAATTAAATAAACCCGATATTTTTCACTTTAAACCTTAATCCATACGTTTTCCCTTAAAGTACTAGTTCGATGCCGCGGGACTAATTACCGTGACCCCAGAACGTCAGTACATGCTCTGCCCAGGATGGAATGACTCATTTGATGATAACACACAAAAAGAAGTTGGTCGCTCTGATGTCGGGGACACCACTGAACAGCAGTCAGAGGACACTTTGTCTGTGATCGTGCGACGTGTAGTATAATTATGGGAAAACACACACTAAAGGCAAACTTAAGACAATACTAATGTGGTCGCGGGTCTTATACCATCACCGTGACCCCGGAACATAAAGCGCTATTGAAGGACACCGTGGATTTTAGTCAGTACAAGTCTGACAGTCCCTCCTGCCCTGCCCGGGGTGGGAGGCCTCATTTGATGATTTTACCTCGTAAAAAAAAGACAATACTAATGTAGCGCAAGCGCCAACAGGACGAAATTTGCAAGCGGCCATAAACAAATGACGTCCTGTTGGCGCTTGCGCTACGTTAATATTGTGTTAAGTTTGCCTTAAGTGTCTGTTTTTCCATCATAACCCGCGTTCCCGGCTTCTAAACTTTCCCTTACATTAAAACGAATAGTGCTGTAGCGGCACATCGTCTGCTTCTGCAGTCTGCAGTCGGCTACAGACTAGTACCTTTATTTAAATACTAGCTGTTGCCCGCGGTTTCACCCGCTACAACTCCCGTGGGATCATTAAATCGGGATAATAACTATCTTATGTGTTAATCCAGGTTATAATCTATCTGTGTACTAAAAATAAACAAAATCAGTTCAGTAGTTTTTGCGTGAAAGAGTAGGATAAAAACCATTTAGCTAAATTTCGAATGGCGTCATTTCGTGAACTCACAGTAACCTAACAGAGGTAAGTTATGTTATTTCGAAATACCTAAGTAAACAGTCTTTGTGAAAACATTTTAGGCTAGGGTCTGGTTAAACAATAATTCCGTTATTAGATTTTCCCGTGGAGGCAAAAATTTACATTCACTTTTGTGTTATTAGAAAGTTGTGTTTGTATAGTTCGTTGTAGTTTATTAAATGGAGTAACGAATGTGTTATAAGTCCTTTTAACCGACGACCACGCATTACCTTCTAGAGTGTTCCGATTTCAAAAAATCCTTTTTTTAATAGAAAAAGTATAAGTTGAAGTTGGTCCAGTAAAATCAACCTCTAATGTAGTAAAAAAGGAATTAACTGTCAATTTACCTTCAGGATTTTCAGCTGTGAATCGGCTCTGTTGCAATAGCAGAGATCTGGAGAAGACAAAATGATGTCGTCCCTATCATCAGATCAAGTCCAAATCCTTGTTATGTTATGAAGTCAGTCAAAATAATAATAATGTATTTATTTTCTCATCACAAACTTAAAAAGCAATAATTATCTAACACTAACAATGCTTCATTTACAAAAAAAAATGAGAGACTGGTGCCTATTGTAGGTATAGCAATACCTGTATGTAGTCACCAGGACCCCACTCGACAAGTATACACTATGCATGTGTTAGGAACGTTTACTTAGCCAGAGAGAGAAAAGTAACGAAATTAATTTACTTACAATAAAAAACAACTTATAAAATAAAAATAATTATCTTGCAGGAATGTTCACAAGTACCTGTGTGCGCGTGGGCGCGTGTGTATGCGTTCAAGTGTGTGTACGTGAGTGTGTGTGAGAGTGTGTGTGTGTGTGTGTGTGTGACTGGGTGAGTCAGTTAAAATCCCATGCAATCGAATCGCGCCTATTGAGATCAGCTAAACGAATCCAGACTTAACTGCCAGTGTTTTAAACAACCTATACAAAAATACAGAAAACACTCAATAACCCCCATATTTATGGTATTCACAGAACTATAACGATTGTTCTCACATGGCAGCCCAGTGGGTCAATATTTACTGCGTTCTGAAACTGACAACTTTACGACACCCCCCACTCCCCCCTCCCCCACCTCGCCCCTTTCCCTTTTATGTCAAAAACATACAGTGGTTAGTTGTTAGGACATTTTCTTTATTTTATTGTGTTTATTGTTTTGATGTGAGCTTAAATGGCTTGTATTTCCTATTGAAAATGGCTGTGAGGTGGGTTTGTAATGCTCTGGTTAAGACGTGAATGCCCCTTTTTGGATGGATTTGTTTGTTTTTTGTTTTTTATATGCGTTGGGATTGAATAATGAGCTAGATCGTAGTTTATTCTTATCGTTATTCATTGATAGCTTATTTTGGTTGGTCAGTGGTAAATCAGCTTTGCGCACTACACAAAAGCAATTAAGTTATTTCAAAATAACGTTATCAATATGAAGGCAGTTGGGAAAGTGGCTGGGAGTCTCAGGTTAGATTCCCACCCGGAACAAATATTTTGTACAGTCATCAACTTCAGGGTCAGGATGTTGGTGAATGTTTGTATTCAAACGCATCCACGACAAAAGAAAAAATTAAAAACTCTTAAATGGCACCGTTTTCTTAAAAAAAAAACCAAATGCTAAGTGATATATTTTACTATTTTCGATAATTTAATTCAGAATTCACCTAAGTATTGTAGATAGCCGTTTGTTCTTGCATTCGATACCATTCGTCTTCAGGCGCTGATCACGGGGAGCATTATAGATTCGACTTTGAGCATTACATTACACTGCTAACTCCCTGACTGACGAGCATTCGCTTACTCGTAGTATAGATTTAATACAAGGTGCGCATTGTGATGCTCGATTGTTCTCCCTCGCAGATAGAATGCTCGAATCTGTAACGTTATATTACAGGTGACTGCTCGCGGTGAGGCAGCGCCTTTCTCAGCAATCACCCATTCAAGCGATATACAATTTCACACAAAATATCGTTTCCTTAGACTTCCAATATCAGCAAACGAAATACCTAAATAAACATGTCAAACACAGTCCCAATCTACCTTAGTAACAAGGTTCACACAAGATCGAAATTAATCCCTTTACAAAGTAAACTTAGTACGTACGAGTTTGATCCCTCTCCTGTAATAATGTAATCGACGGTTTCAATTAAAACTTAGGTACAAAGGAGCTATTTAATTGTTATTGTGAAGTACAAACATGCGAGGTGCAATAACACGACGGAGAGTTGGCTTCCGACTCGTGTTGGTCCACTGTGCGGCTAAATGTGTGTGGGCCTGGACAAAATTAAAATGATTTTATCTTTAAATTTTGCGGGCATGAGGGCAGCGAGTAATGGGCGACTCGCTGTCATGGACCATGCCCGGGTCGACGCCGGCGGCACGTTGTGTTTCACGCGCGCCTCAACAAGAGTGTCAGCACAATGATGGGGCCATGGCCTGTCGGGGTCGCAGGACTAATAACGCAGATCATTAGATCTACCGTGACCCCGGAACGTTTTCCGGAACTATTGAAGGACCCCGTAGATTTTAGTCAGCACAAGTATGAAAGTCCCTTCGCCCTACCCTGGAAGGGAAAACTAATTATTTGATTGTCCCCCACCAAAAAATAAATCTTTAGATCTTCATTAAAAAATTGACAGGTATAAAGATGGGTAGTGTTACGGTCTAGCTTGTGTTGTGAAATATGGTCTGTATAACATAAAGATTGTGTCGTTATAGTTGTAACATAAAGTGAAAAAAGAAAATTATAATTTTCCGTGTCATCTTTACTGTTAAGACAAATAATATATCATAAAATATTTGACGTAGAACTGTTGAACTGCGAAATGTTTTTATTCTATGGAAAATTTAACCAAACTTACACCTCAAATAAATAAAATATTACTGTCCACACTCCGCTTAAAAGACCCACAGTGCCGGAGTTTAAGATTGATAGCTCCACTAAGTGTTCCCCGGGTATCACCTGCTGAACTTCACTGGTTAACTTCCGGAAGATCGCAAGTATCTGCGGTACAACGGTTCAAGGGCTGGTAACGATTTTTCACTCAAATTCTGCCTTCAAAATCGATGAATCGTGGATTGATTTTATATTCTTATTCATCCGTTAAGTATCAAATATTATTCTCTAAGTTTGACCAAAGGAATACATTGGAATAATAATTACGCCTGTTATAGATCTAACTGTCAACAACAATCTGTAATTTATCCTTTCATCACGTTTATGTATTGTTGTCATAGAAAACGATAGCAATATAGTATTAAGAATAACAGACAGATTCCTTAAAACTACAAACTCATTTTGCATATTTTTTCTATGCGTAATTGAACAGAATTTCAAGCAAACCATTTCACATGAACAACAAACGTAATAACGAAAATTCCACATTTTAAACCTTACCCAATTTATTACAAGAAAACAGCATTTTAGATAAGAAAATTCCAAGTAATTGGTGTTCGGTATCATTCATCATGATCCGTCTTCCCGGAGTGGTTCCGTGTAAGCGTTTAGCTAAATAGGATACATTGCCCCACTTGCGAGAGTATATGTCACTGTTTTTAACGCTATAAGACTCCTTATTTAAGTGCTAAGATGATGTAGTGGGTGTTCATTTTTAAGTTGAGCTTGTAGTGAGAAAATTTCGTGTTTTTCTAGTTGTTTTGTGTTAAGGGTGCGCTTTTTCAATTTCAGTTGTTTAAAATGACAGTCGTTATCATTTAGACAGTAATTATGCCACTGTTGGCTTTTGAATACGAATCGTATATATTTAGTAGGTATGCTTGTTTCACGGTGAGGCTGTGCGAAAGCAGACAAGCGCGTCGTACTTTGTATGAAAAACAAATTAACGTGACGTGTGAATTAAGCATTACACATTCATTTCATAACCACGTCTTTGTTTTAAAAAATCTTTGAAATATGAATCCTCTTCACTCTGCGTGCAGTAAAAGAGAGTGTCAGACTTATCTGACTAAAAACCACTCCGTTCCTTCAGTTGCAATTTGTGTTCCAGGGAGCGGTTACCTCCTCGTGCCCCTTTATATTCCTCGCCTAGATTTTGAAAATAAATGGTGTGTTTCACGACTCATGTTGATTTTCATAAACGAGTGCGCGTATTATAATTTTAATAAAATATTATTACCAGATTTTGTCTAACATAATAAAAGCCACTTATTGGTAATTCTAGCGTAGGTATCAGATTTTTGTTACATGAGTGATTCTGGAAAATAGCACAAAATGAAAATTGTTTTAAAATAACATTTCTTGAAGTGTAATATAATGTTAAGGGCGATTTGTGTTTTCCTTGAATTTCAGCTTTTTCAGTGGAACTTTTTTATTCACAAATACAATCATATATTTCGAGGTATCAAATTTTTTAGTGAAAAAATTTTTTAATAAAAAACCTGACATATTACTCTTACCATGAAATATCTTATTTCCTTGTACTGACTTGGTTGTGGAGGTCAGATAGGCAGTCGCTCCATGTAAAATACTGATATTCAGCTGTATCTATTTGACTGACTTGTTGGTCTAGTAGTTAGTGACCCTGACTGCTATGCCGGGGGTTCGATTCCCACCCAGGACAAATCTTTGTGTGATGATCGTGATCATTTGTTCTGTGTCTGGGTGTAATTTATCTATAATATATGTACTTACGATGTGTATGTATATAGTAATATATACCTAAGTATTTTTATCAGTTGTCTAGTACCCATAACAGAAGCTCTGCTAAGATTGGGACTAGATGGCGCTGTGTGATAGTTGTGGAATATTATTTGATCTGGAAAACGACCATAACATAGTTGGGGTAAAGCCAGAAATTATTCTTAAAATGTATGTACTCTTTGAGGTTACATTATGAGTCTCTGGTCAGCTGGATCCGCAACTCCACATGACCACGTAATTTATTTTCTAATCTTTCATTAGTTAACTGAACCTACATTCAAATTATGCGTCTTTATTCCGTCCGACGGACTGTATAAATATTGAAAATGGGCAGTGGGTCCAGTCGATCTATTCAACATGTGACTCGGTTGAGTGGTCCCACGGGTCTATTTCAAGTGGCTCCAGTTGACCAAAGACTTTAATGACTATGATCAAATGTACTACCAGAGTGCATATATTTTTTAAACCCACCACACTATTCCCAAACCACTGCAACTCCTGAAAGCCAGAATCAAGTGGCGAACACCAGAAAAGCGCCGAGACAATGAAGCTCGTCGTGTCCCGGAGAATGAATTCACCTGTCGTGGATCCTGCAACGAAATAAATCAGAAAAGAATAGTGGAGTGCATATATTACTAACAATAACTAATAAACCACTTCAGAACGACCCCAACCCCACAAAATGACGCCAACATTCATGAAACAAATAGCTTATATACCCCGCATATAACTAAAATACACTATCCACAGAACAGAACATTAATTACCCAAAAACATCACAATAATTCGCCATCTTAATTTATTAGAGCAAAAGACATTTTCTTCAAAGCAAACACAAATCTGAGTGGGACGCTTCAGGCCCGTAAATGTGCCCACTATCACTCAAAGTCAGACCTCTTATTTATCACTAGACATATCACCAAGACCTTCGTACTATCAAGAAATTTCCTCGACAACCTTGTCTCAAGGTCATACAGCTCAAGATCCCATGATTTTAATTTTCCTGGCTGTTTAGGTAAAGTTGTGGGACAGTTCCTATATTTTTATGAGGCTGCTATGACGGCTAAAGGTTTTGTTGATTCCCGTCTGCTCGTTTAGGCTTTTTCATTTTGCTTTATTGACTTTATTATAAGCCTAAGGAGTTGTCGGTATGTGCGGAATATGGATGCCACTTTTGGTAGATAGAAGTGGACAACTGAAAGCTTTTTCGTTGAATTTTCGTAAACAGCTATAGAAATGTTGTAGTTATTTATTATAATATGTGCGGGAATGTCTTGACGTAGGCGATTGGTTCTCGGAATATATCAGGGTATTTTATGGCTAGGTAGTGTCCGAAACTCTGCGTACGTTTTGCATTTGAGTGGAAAAATTGATAATTACATCCGCACTAGTTCCTATAAGGAAAAAATATCAGTCAATACACAGGTTTTTAACAATGTTGTAGATAGAGAATCTTCTAATATTTCAGGGTAGATTTGACAAAACACTATAGGCAAAAAATTAACATAAGAAATGATTAAAACTTTACTACCTTACTAATAACGTTCTTTGTATTTGATCATGCGTGCAGCTGCCATTCTAGAACTTTCTTTTGTCAAAGCTAGTTGGTTCAATAAAACCACAATAAAGGTCAGTTTAGATTTTATTAAGCACACGTACATTAAACATATGTGAGCGAGAGCATTGCGTTCAGTTTGCGATGCGGTCGGTTACTCATGAATATTCCTCCCCGGTAATGTGGAACCCGTTTAATATCGCCCGTCGAACTGCAAACTGCGACACTTTGTGCTACAGATTTTGCTAACTTGTGAACTTGGTCACCAACTTGATGGGTTTTTGTTGGTGGGTCTGTCAATGAGCTGATTTCTTTGGGAATTCTGATAAGCTTAAGATTTAAAATTACTTACACGATACACATATCGTGACTGGAAATTCAGGTTGAGTAAGGATCAGGGTCGCAATTCGGGTTGCAGGATTAAAGCAGGGCACTTTGAAGGGCAGTCAAAGAAACAGGGTGAACTTTTTATTAAATCTAAAAAACCCAGGGAGGACTCATTTGATTATTTTAACACCCTATAATTTGAATCGTAATTTGCTATATCGTTGGTAATTTGAAATTGTATAACATGTATCAATCAAATACATAATTACTACGCACATCAAAATAACGATACAACTTCAAAGCCCAAACTAGCAATGATCACGCACCTAACGCCTGCTCAAATATTCATAGCACTCACACACGCGAACAGATTATTCTAAATCTCGCAGGTACTCACGAAACATTTAACGAAAAATACTGACGCAAAGCGGAAGGGAAGGTGAACTCTAGGTCCACCTTTTAAAAGATTTCAATCTTATCTTGATTCTTAATCTCAGGTTAAAATCAAGCGACTTCGCATCAGGGGACTACTTAAAATCATTATGCTGTAATGAAAATGGAGATAGAACACTTAGGTTGCAATTGAGGAGTTTATCTTTTTTTTTCTTGTCAGTAATTTAACACGACTCAACTTAAGTGAGCACTTAACGGGTGATTCTTCGGTTACGGAGAGTGTTGGAACGGTCCGTTAATGCGGTGGCTTTAGATACGGAAGAAAAATATCTCGTGAAGGCATTTCAAAATATTTATAAGGTTTCGTTGCGAATTTTCTCAAAACAAACTAAATGAGAAGGTAATTGGCGTGTTATAGTTAAGTCGGCACGGTTGGTGGATTTGATTAGCGATCGATTGCTGCCTTACTTACTCGTCGCGGATTTCCACAATAAATATTTTGTATGGTGTAAAGACAGTTGTTTCAGTTCTTGCTGGATATTTGTATATGTGAAAAGGTATAATAATGAAAGACGCCTAGATTGCAATAATTGAGTGTAAAGCTCTTTTGGGTCGCGTGAATTTAACAAGATAGTATTTAGTCAGTATAAGTCTGACAGCTTAGACTCCATCCAGAGCAGAAGGATTCATTGGACGTAGTGGCAATAAGTTTACTCCATAAATAATTTGAAAAACGGTTCGTCAGTTGCAGTATTCAAAAATAACAAACACGTTTTTCTTGTATTTTTTTTTATATTAATGAATATTAAAAAGGTAAAACGCTTCGAAATTCAGGAGTGGGGGCTTGTGACGACATAACGCTTGTGAAATTATTTAGACCAAGTGACGTTTTGTGATTTTTAGAAGAGTTGTATCTTCGTCAAGTTTGGATTATGTACCAGAAGAAAAAATACTGGTCGAATATTTCTGATAATCTATTTTTTGAATGATTAATAATAGCCTATTTGATTTTTTTTACCAGCTTTATGAAACAATTCGCAAAGAAAACAACAAAAATATCTCTAGCAACCTAAAGAAATCCTACCAACTTGTTCTTCTATTATTTCCAATGCTCACAAAATACCCGGTACCTGAAAACGACCCGTCCTTAACACGAGCTCGCCGAATGGCTGGGTAAATAAGAAAATGTTCCCACCCGCGTCTAATGGCTACGTAGTCGGAGTTGTTCGCGTGGCAAACCAAATATACCGGCCTTCTACTATTAAAGGGGTCCAGTTGGCCTTCCAAAAGGTTCCTTCGACCTTGGAACATAGTAACAGGAGATGTGTTTACTTTGGAAACTAAGCTGGGTCTCAATGACGTTGATTTCTTTTTTTTTTTTTGGAAGGGTGACAAAATCTTCGACCTTGCCTGTTTAAGGGGGATGTTGATATATTCAGAAGTGAAAATTAATTCTCAATGTATTTACAGTTGAATCCGTTTATTATGACATTGAAGGGACCGTCATTCTAAGCGGACGTCATACAAAGCATTTTGTACAAAATAAACAACCTCCTGTTTTTGTCAGTATGTATTTATTTTAACAGACAGACAACATAGAACTAAGTCAATAATATTAATTGTTACTACCCACTGAGACTCAAAACAACCATGCATGCGCCGAACATCATCGGGTATCACGTGACGCTTCCGAACACTTGTCGAAGTTGTTGAAAGAATTTTCTATGAAAACCAAACTTCGCTGTGTAATACGTCATAATAAGCGGTTGGTCATTATAAGCGGAGTCATAATAAACGGATTCTACTGTATTTCAAACCGTACCGTCCGATTTCCACAATAAGATATTTTAGGGTGAGGCCAAACGAGCGTAATTTTTGAGTCGGCGTGAGTAGCAGAATTTCGGTCGCTTTCATATAAAATTTTGCGTCGCGTCTTTTGTTTTTAACCGACGAAAAAAAAGGAGAAGGTTCTCAATTCGACATGTATATATATTTTTTTTATGTATGACCACGCATAACTTTTCCAAACGTGGTCCGATTTCAAAAAATCTTTTTTAGTTGGAAAGAGTATATCTCAAAGTTGGTCCCATTTAAATTTAAAACTGAAATCGGCTTCTAAGGGTAGAAAAAAAACAATTAATTGTCAATCTTCCTACAGAATTTTCAATTATGAACCGATTCTGTTGAAATAAAGTTAACAATTGTAGTTCTGAGGACAATAATATATAGCAGAGATGTGGAGAACATAACATGATGGCGACACCATCATCAGATCAACTCCAGATCCCTGTTATTTTGTGATGTCAGTCCTAAGAGTTCCTTAACAGTTAACAACAGCTATATCGTGTTTGGGCTCATTTCACTCAGCTTGATGATAACTTGAGACCTAGCTGGGTTATAATTATTATCGAGGGTCTGAGGATGGTGACAGAGGGCAGTAGCTAGAGATCCTTAACAGCTGCAGTTGATCTGATGATGGTGACGCCATCATGTTATGTTCTCCACATCTCTGCTATATAATATGACACGAGATAGGAAACTCAAAAGTTAAAAATAAGTCCTTTTAAAAAAAAATCAAACCGACGAAACATCGAACTGAAAAGAAAAAAATAAATTTTGAGGCGGCCCAAAAGAAACAATCAACGAATAGCTGCGACGAGCTATTCAACCACGACAAGCTATACAACGAGCTATTCTGCTCTTCACATTGTTAATTTATATGTTTGTTTGTTTGGCGCCGCCTCAAATTTTTTTTTTTATTTTCAGTTCGATATATCGTCGGTTTGATTTTTTTTAAAAAGGACTTATGTATGAAAGGGACCGACATTCTGTGAGTCACAACTGAAAAAAATCCGCTGGTTGGCTTCACCCTTACTCAAAAAAGAGTATTAGTCTGAAAAAGTGATTAGATATCAAAAAATATTTGACCCTTACTTTTTCTTACGTAAACCAAAATTGACGAAGATACAACACTTTAAAAAAACACAAAACGTCTCTCGGACGCTTTTGACTGGCTTTATGTCAAGCCCCCACTTTTTCAGTATTTATTAATTTAAAAAAAGAAAAAAAATACGTGAGGATTCTTTTTCAAAACTCTAACTGACGAAATAAACAAAATTTCAATTATTTATACAGTAAACAACCCTATTCGGTACTCTTAAGTCTTAAGCGACTTTTTTTGAAAATAATTATCTGAAAAACTAACAACTCTATCCGGGACAAAAATAATTAATTTGGCAAAACATAATTACGGAAGCGATACGCGCCGTAGAGCGTACTTTAAGTTCATTACCATGGCAACAGATGGCGTTACTGTAACTGGCCCGACACTGTATTATTAACACAAGAGTTTCCCAGGATGTTTTCCTTTACCATGCGGAGCTTATTACAAATTTAAATTACGAGTACACTCGTACACCTAGTTGCAAAACAATTCAGTTCGAAGTCAAGCGATTTTTGCTTGGCTTCAACTTTTCAGAAAGTTTTGTTGATCTGCGGGTTAAGTATTGACTTAAGAGTATAAGTACGTTATAAGCGCGTACAATACGTAAAGTGAACAAACTGAGTTTAGCTTTTTGTTACTTTCTACCGCCAGGTTTTGGCCTACTTTGAAGTTTTTTTTATTGGATGGTAACTAAAAATCTGAAGGCATTTTACATCAACAAACACACACTGCGCCCGCATGGGCTGTTATAACATTACCTTGCCTTGAGGAGACCTGTGTCACAGCCGTGGACACATTATGGTTGGCATGTGAAATGTATGTCAGAGAAGCAACCGAAAGGCTAGTGGTAATCTAGGCCTTTGTAGTGGTATGTACAGAGGTTCCTCGGAACGACCGAATTGACCTGAAGCAGACTGGGGCGGTGATAAAGAGGTAGGCTGGGAATGCGGTTTTATAAAGTAACTAATACCAGCACTTTTTTTTGTTTTTGCCAGTCGAAACATACACGTTTATTCGCACCAGCGAATAAAAAAAAAGAAAGTTGTAATCGCTTTAAAATATAATTTTCTTCAATTTTAAAGCGGTTAACTCCCAACTACTTTTTTTTCAGTCGCTGGTCTGATAAGAATTCTATGGAAAAAAATTTTAAATGAAATTCCTTAAAGCACTTTATCCAAAAAGACGCAACTTTAAATCCTACTCGAAGTCTATAATTTTCACGAAAAAAATGATTATTTTTCTCGGTAATTCTTAATGGATAATCGCAATAACTCTTTCTCTGTAGTTTCTTTAATTTATCCTCAAAGAAGTTTTGCATTTATTTCTATTATAAGCAGCCGACTATTGTAATAAAGCCTTCGGGCTATAATTGCGTCGCTTGGCATCTCGCCGGGTGACCACGGAATGATGTTATTAGCACATAGGTTTAGCTTTAGTCTAGCGTTGGCTTGCTATTTGGCGACTGTTAAGTCTTAAATAATGTGGTTTTCATTAGTGGTTTCAAAGTAGTACATTGTCTACTTTGGTGGGATGATTCGAGGTACGTATTTACAAGTGCAGATCCAACCTACTTATCACACTTTATATTTAATATAAAACCTTATATTAATGTATCTACATCTGATATTGAAAGTTCATAATATTAGTACCACACTGAACTAAGTTCCAAGTGTTCAATATGTTTATGTTTTCTTGATTCTACCAGAGCGAACATCTATGTCGAACAATGTGCCGCACACAGGTGGAATCGCATCTTAAGGCGCTTGATACACAGAAAAACATAAGACGTTGACGGGGCGCAGACGTTTGTCTCTACAGCGTCTCTTTCATACAAAATATAAAGATGCGTCGCGGCGCAAAACATGCAGGACCTCTCCGCTTGTCCACGACGCGTACTCCTCTTAGGCTGCGTTTCTATTGAGGCGGAGCGGAGCAAAGTAGTGAGCGATTCACCAATCACATGGCTTGAAATAATATAATAATAAAAGAAACGCAGCCTTACGTCTCTTCTGTGTGGCCTGCGCTTAAGAACGCGTACTAATACGATACTGGATCATACCGTGCAATGTGCCTATCATTTACGTTATACATAGGATAATAGGTACCTACAATTTACAAAACATTTTCTAACATTATCAACCAAAAAAGAATGTCCCAATTTTCTCACACCCAAACACAAATCAAATCTTATCAGCAATCTGCCTACATATTTCAGCCTTCTACCTACAGCTCCTAGCCCTCGATAACATCTTTATAGAATCCAGAAAAAAAAACCCGTCTCACTTGAACCCATGTGTTCGAATGATAAAAATATCACTTCTTGTTAAACGTAACAGTATTCGCAATATGTTCCCGGCTATATTGCTTTTTACTCGTCCCTTTCCGCTCGATTCTATTGTATGGAAGTGTCGTGGTGGCTCAAGAAAGGTATAAACTCTGATGTTGATTTCGAAAGTGTTTTTCTTTGTGCGTTTTTGGATGGCATCGTTAGTGATAATCTTTTTACTTGTGTTTAGCCTTATGATGTTAAGGGACTGACTGAACGGGTAACCGTGGCGCAGGAACGTAAAGGGCAATTGAAGGGAGACAGTGGAGTTAGTTAGTACGAGTCTGACTGTCCCTTCATTTGCACCAAACGGTGGGAGGCTCCTTTGATTATTTAATCGCCTAAAATAAGGCTTATTTTCTATATGGAGTTAAAACTACCAGAGACTGTTACTAGAGAGATTCGAAAAGATCTTTGTCAATGCCATTTACAAAGGGGATTATAGGAAAGTGGGTCATGTAACGCGGCCACTGACAGTACAAATTACAGTACATATACTCTTATTGGGTGGTCAAAGGTTGCACAAGAAGAAACGAGATGCCATTTTTATCAAAAAAAGGCTGTTTTAATCTACCTATAGGATGACCATAACTTGATATCTATGCGTCTGTTAATCGCATCGTAGCTCCCAAATTAACGGACCGATCTTTTTATCTTCCATAGAAAAAATGAAGGTGACTCTTATCCCAGCGTTTTGTTACGTTCTTTGTTAAGAGTGTCTATTTTTGTCAACAGATCACTATAAAACAACATCAACATAAACTTTGCAAGTTTCTAGACACAGTTATTGCTAATTTGACAGAACTACGAACAAGTAACGACTTTCAATCTCCTTCCCAACTTGTTTACACCAGAAGAATGAAAAACAAACAAACAACATACTATCAACAATAACATTTTTAATTCAGAATTTATCGAGCAAAGCATTTCATTAATTACTGCTACTGCTCACTTTTATGGCAGACAAACAACCACGGAATAAATACACACAGAAGGACTACACGCAATGAGGAAACGCACATCAAAATAGTCACAGTTCATGAACAAAGAGAGCACTGCGAAACCAACCATCCGATCCGACGTCAATATTAAGAAACAAAGTATAAAAAACTAACTCATTTGATGATTTTGCCACGCTAAAAAAAGCTTTCTAAGAAACTTTTTCTATATCTTGAATGATGAATTCGAAGCTGTTGATAATTTTGTTAAACTGATGGACGATCTTTGACAGTACTGTCAAAGATCGTCCATCAATTATAAAAAAAGGAAAAATCTGAAAATATTAGGCGAAAAAACTACTGCAAGTGCACCGGTACTTGACTATAATTTCTTTATTCTAAGTGACTTGACTTTAATTTTTTTTTCTAATTGTATAAAGATGGCCTTCTGTATATTCCTCTTCCGTGTTACAACTGTCGACTGTTTGCAGAGGGGATACTTTTTAAATAAAGATGTCGTCGTATTTGTGTCGTGGTAACAATGATAATAATTAAGTGAGAACACTCTCTGTTCTACTGTGAAGTCGTGTTTGTGGCTTCTGTGGGATTATTGTGGTCCTCAAACACTTGGTAATTGCAATTTCTGTTAATCCTTATATTGTTTGACGAAGGTCTTTGACTTTGTTTGTAACTTCGTTTCTTATTCAGATGATGATGGCACTTCAATATAATCTGTATCCTAATTTTATCCCAGTTTCTTCCATACTTTTCTACTTTCCATCTTTTGAGAAGTCATCTCGTTTGTAGTCATTTTCAACTTTCAAACAGTCCAACCCTCATTTCTTTGGTCTTCCCCCACACTTACAATTATTTTGTAACGTAAAATATGCGTTATTAATTTTACGTAACTTTAAGGTGTAGTTTTAATAAATAGTGTAATTGGCCGTTATAATTACATAAACAAATAAATTCAATTCATTCACAGTATTTTTTGGAAGTTATTCTAAATGTTTAGGAAAGGATTGCTAATTTTGTCCACTGCACAGCCCTGGATGCTAACTAAGCGATGCGTATTTTCCGGGAATTTCAATACAAAACGCGGGCAGCCGAAATTCCTAGAAAGTCGTAATTTCATATTCCCTAAAATTGACGGATGATAGATGATAGACCACAAATGCAAATGGCATCCAGAGATCCATGCATGCATGCCTCTTTGACAATAAATAGTTAAAACTGTTAAATTCGGACTCAAACGGTCAAAATTGCACTCCATTTCCATTATGGCCGACCTATCAGCACAATATTGATGCATCGGAGCTCTAGCATTCAGGGCAATGATTGATAGGACCCGATTAATGCACCGGCTTCGCTGCTCTCAGGATTTACCTAACAATACCTTCCTTGCGGGCTATAAATCACGTAAAGAGTTTTAAAATGGACCTCGTTAGTCTCAAAGATTTTAATATTAACCGCTTCGTTGATCAACGAAGGTAGGTTCTACAGGTGAAGTGTTGAGTGTGATGTTCTGGGATTGATTCCCAGGTCTGGGAATATTTTGGGTTTCCTGGTACCATGATGTGTTAAAGCTAGAAAAGTTCCAGTGAGGGAGTGAGGTGGCGCTAGACGACTTGTATAGCTCTGTCTCTTTCCCACAGCCTAAACTGGATCGCGTTAAGAGCTCGTGGTAAGGCCCCTGGTGGTCTACTGTAAACTCTTAAAGCGTGAGTTTTAAGGCTGTGGGAATGAGATGGCACCAGCCGACTTGTGTAGCCCTGTCTCTTTCCCACTACCTAAACGGCACGGTGTATATGGGCGTTGTACTGGATTGAAAATGTACATTTGTAGTGCCAATCCAGCGCTAGCGCATTCAGTGACACTGGATCTAATTACTGGATCAATGTAAATCAGCCTTTAATGGCATTTATCTCGCCTTCTATTACATGGAGCTTAAACATGTCTTGAACATGGAAGTTTACTGAAGAATGATAAGATACGTATTAACGTACCTATTGGAATTGTACAGGATAAATAACAAGTTAACTGACCGATACCTTTCTCAGTCACTCACACAAAATCCTTTGATGTATGAGTGAGATATCAAGCTGCATTGTCGCGATATTGTGGCTGAATATTCATTCAGTTCAGCGGTTTTTTTTGCGTCAAACACATTTTTCTAATACCCGACGTCTCACACCATTAGGTTATGCCTTAATGCCAACCTTTTTCCTTTGTGTACCTAAAACGTAATGTACGAGAAGGTTCGGGTATTTTGCGACATTATAATGCTATATTTCCATGTTGATATGTGAATGAAAATAGGCACAGTAAAGCCTTTTTTCAGGTGCTTCTCGGGTAGATTTATTTAGGTTCGTACGTGAAAGGTAGTTCTAAAATATGTGGTTGTTGCTGATAAGTTTATTGCCAGAATTCAGGGAATTTTAGAACTTGACGCAGTTTTTTTTTTTTTTAACTATAGACTTTATTTGTTTGTGCTAGAATGTCCGTAAAGGCAACCGTGACCCCAGAATGCAATTGACTACTGAAGAAACAGGGTGAAATTTTAGTCAGTAAGAGTCTGACAGTACCCCTTTCCCTTCCACCAAGGACGGGAGGATTCATTTGATGATTTAAACCACCTTTTTTTAGAAACATAGGTAAAGTGGTAAGCGCTTAGCGCGAAGTCTGATTCGAGGAAGTAAACTACCAGTAGTTTACAATAAAACCACACACGCCCAGGCGTGTGTGGTTTTATTCAAAACAGTGAGGAATACTGAAAAATACTCAAGACCAATTTGACGAAAACTAAAACAGTAAACCTGGCCAGGGATCAAACCCGCTGATTTTTGGGAAAAAACATATTTTGGAACATTTATTGGCTGGAAGATGATGACAATCAAAACAAATATTTTGCAAAACTATTTGATTTGTAAAACATTTTTCTTGACAAAATTCTATTTTGTACAAACTCCTAAAAATACTTTACCACAATAAACTAAAGCAACTCAACAAAGAAGCTATTTACAAGCAAAATAAATTACTATACAAAAACGCATGCAACCTGTTTTGTTCTCTTAAGAACAAAACAAATATATGAAATTGAAAAGAACAAAGGAGACCACGGTCTAAACAAAATTGTCTGGCCACAAAGGATGCGGAGTTTATTTTTAAAAGTAGCTCGAACAATTCTTAGGTAAGCTAAACAGCATTGGCACAATGGCTACATGAATCTAGCCCCAAGGCTTGCACTTCAAATCGATTTGGCTACTGCTTGACCCAACCTCTACTGTGGCGTGTAGCGGATTCTCGTTTGAAGAGATATTGTTTTGTTCGATGTACATTGCTGGTTGATAAAAATCAAAAATTATTCTGAAAAAATAACTGCTTCTGTGTCAATGAATATCGTGAAAATCGTAAAGTTACTTTACTTTCGGAAGTCAGTGACTCAATTTTTTTTTCATTGCCTGTTGTCACCTACCCACTTATAGAAAACGGCGTTGCAGACGCTGCCTACCTTTTTTTTTTTTTTTTATCGTGGTAAAATCATCAAATGAGACCTCCAACCCCGGGCAGGGCGGGAGGTACTGTCAGACTTGTACTGACTAAAATCCACGGTGTCCTTCAGTAGCCCTTTATGTTCCGGGGTCACGGTAATAGAAATAAATCCCGCGACCCCGGCAGGCTTTGGCCCTCTGAGAGGGGGCCCCGTCATTTTTTGCTGACAGCTCTTTGAGGCGCGCGTGGAACACGACGCGCCGTCGACCCGGGCATGGTCCACGGTCGGACAGCGAGTTGCCCTTTACTCGCTGTCCGCATGCCCGCGCCTACGGTGGCCGGAGATCGTCTTGCGACGTGCGGCGCCGTGGGCGTACACCACTGACGCTGCCTACCTTAGAGAAATTGAGAAAAAAAATAGTACAAATGTCATTCTAATTTTGATCCTCCTCTTTCTTGAAGTCGGTTTAAAAATTCATTACTTATTAATCTGAGTAATAATTTATGAACTGTTGTTATGATGGAAAAATGAAAAAGCCACTTTGTCGATCTGAAAAGTATAGATACTGTTATTAACAGTGTCTTGGCCGCGTTTATCTCAAAATTTATTCCACGGGAACGTAACATTGGGTTATATATTATCCTAGATGTATTATGCCAGACTGTAACCTATATCTAAGCCTTAAATCAAGATCCGTGATTAAGTAACAAACATCAAATAGAACATCCAGACTTTAATACTATTTAGTTTACGAACATCCATACTTTAGTACTATTTAGTTTAGTTAGTTTCTAACTAGTGGGCTAGTTAGAATTGCTCTTACAATTGGCTTCATCTGGATACCGAAAATCACCACTGACGTACTAATATTGGGATTAAAGATATCCCATGACAGTTAATGTGAGTGGCTACGATATGACGCCCTCAATTCATTTGCAAATGCAAATCTATAATGCAATTTCACAGAAATGCCAATTACATTCTACGTATTCTACGTTAGGCTCAATAATTATTTTGGACTACATAAAACACAACTGACAGACACTACAGGTGACCTACAATGACGTCTTAACCCTTAAACAAACGCGAGCCAGTATGCATTTTTTTTTAAAGGTTGCATTGTATTTTAGGTAATTGAGGGTCACTGATTTCATATTTTGAATCAAAATTTAAAAAAGAATAGGGGATGGGGTAGTTTTTTTGGTGGTAAATTATTTACCATTATCCGTTCATGACTACAAAATTTTTGATGTTGGTGGTAAAATTGTTACCATTGTCCATTACGGTTTAATTTTCGATTCTTGACTAGTGACTTCCTCTTGGTTCTACTCATAATATTTATTTTAAATTTTGGAAATGAAACATTTTATATTTTTATTTTTTTTTATTAGTATTGCATATTACCTATCTTATAGTATTGCTTATATTAAATTTATTTTCTTTGATATATTGAATATCTGAAATAAATAAAGTATTAATTGACACGTTATGTAAGAACTTTATATGAACTTCTCAAAATATTTATTTAGCTTTTTGCAGTCCAAACAAAATATATAAAAAGACAACCGATTTTATATAGATAATCTAATATTTTTCAACGTGGGATCGGACAAGGGCAAGATATTTACCACATATTTGAAGCATCTAAATTATATGAATAAGTCAATTGCGAATGCTGCTAACGCGTGAGATTATTCAAAATATGTTATAGTTTTGGAATTTGCGTCGGAAAAGTACGTATCAGATTTTTTCTTGAACAAACTTTTAAAATTTCTGAAAATCGAAAATCGATTTTTTTCACAACAAAACCGTTGAGTCAACTTTGACATTACCTTACAGTGACAAATCACGTTGACAGGTTGTCAAATGAAATATAATAGATAAACAAATTATTATAGATTATAAATATGTGATATTTATACCTTTAGTGTCACCGTATTAAAAGTTAGAGTGCATTATTTAAAAAAACACGATGTGGTAATATATATACCTTTATTTGAATAAGGGTTAAAGCCAGAGTAGTTCCAGTGAGGGAACGAGATGGCGCTTGACGACTTGTATAGCGCTGTCTCTTTCCCATATCTACTCTGACTTTGAAACGTCATGGGATCCCACGTGGTCTGTCAAAAGGTGGGCCAACGACATCGTAAAAGTCGCGGGCAATCGATGGGTGATAGGTACAGAGGATGCCGTAATTCAGCAGTAGTCGTCTGCCGACTGATGATGATGATGATGATTCGTTAACTCTGTCTATGTATTATTAAGTTTTTCCGTTTGGATTTACTCAGTACCCCTATTCCATATAATAACTTAAATATAACTGAAATGTGGGTGTTCTATTACACCTTTGCTGAATCTTTTGAAGATTACAAGCTTGCTTTAAAGGCGCCCCTCACCGCGATCATTAACCTGTAATGTAACGATACAGATTCGAACATTCGACGACAATTACACTTTATGTTACATTACAGGTGAATGCTCGCGGTGAGGAAGCTCCTTAGCATAAAAGTGCGCAATTTGATGCTCTATTGTCTTTGAATGTTCCAATCTGTAACGTTACATTATTATGTAACGTTACAGTTTTTTCATTTATAAACAGAACATCACTTTTCAGGTCAACCAGCAATGTACGTCGGACAGCCGAATGAACCCGAAGATTCCCGAAGCCACGAAGGTAGCGCATCACAGGGGCGGAGTAGCAAAACCAGTGGAAGGATGCCAATGGCCCGCGACATATGCTCGCCGGCCTTTTCTCAATTCCGAGACTATTTTCGGTAAGAGTGCTTGTAAAACGTTTTGTTAAGAACTCATTTTAAAATAGGAAAATTGATTCTAGTTTTGTCTGGGGTGGTAAGTCAAGAGTAGGTGAGATTAATTTTGATGATTGAGCTGTATTTCGTCGTTTTAAAGGACCTTATGAGTCTTTTATGAAGCCTGCCGGGGTCGCGGGACCATAAAGGAACATAAAGGGCTATTGAAGGACACCGTGGATTTTAGTCACTACAAGACTGACAGACCCTCCCGCCCTGCCCGGGATGGGAGGACTCATTTGATGATTTTACCGCTATAAAAAAAAGCTGGATCTTTTATGAAGAAGCAAGTGGTCGGTATAGGTCGGTGCAGGAAAAATAGATTCATGCTAGAGCGCTTCCTCACCTGTAATGTAACGTTACAGATTCGAACATTTTATCAGTGCCAGAAGACAATAGAACATCAGATCGCGCACTTTTATGTTACATTACAAATGGTGAATGCTCGTGGTGAGTCATCAGTTAACCGATTCGATAACTTAATAAAAGACATGCAAAACAAATGAAAGAGGGTGCGTTATCGCCACTGACCGTTTTCGGCCATAGCGGCCAATCTCAACGGAGATTAGCCAACTGCGCGGGACATAATACACAAGTGTGTGCGCAGACACAGGTGGCTTACCCTCACGTCTTAAAGCGTGCGTACTTGCGTAGTTCCGCTCAGGGCACGATATAGTGCTAGACGACTTGTATAGCTTTCTCTTTCCCACAGCCTAAAGACTCACGTTTTGAGATGTCATGGTGCACTCTCTGTTCCTTTTACTCTCATAGTTCCGATGGGATGAAAATCCGACACGACAGGAGAGAGGTCAGGTGTATCTAAATCAAGAGTTTAACGTGCTTTCCAAGGCACGGGGTTATTATACCGCCAACTTCCGAACTCCGGGCAGCTAATGAAAAGAAAATTTCAATAGTACTTTTTGCCGTACCCGAGAATCGAACCCTGTAGCACACACTCAGCAGTAGTTTTGTATAGATAGCACTTCCTGATAGTTCAGAAGGTATCTTAGTCTTCTTGATAGCAACAGAAATCAACTGTGCACTAATAACTCAACAGTGCAATCGCCAATCTACTGCTAATTGTGGTGCCTTTGGCAATATTCCAGAAACTTCAGTTAGTGGAGGTCTTTGTATTTGAGATAAAATTATTAAGCAGAGTAGGTACTGATAAAGCCGCTGAACAAAAAGCATCATGAAGATAAACTATAGGAGGTGTTCTTTAAACACGTCTGCCTAAAAGAAGAGTGTTACATTTTTATTTTAATTACATGTTATATCGTCATGTTACTTTAATGACATCTTTTTTTACGTGGTAAAATCATCAAATGTGTCCCCCCGCCCTGGGTGGGGCGGAAGGGACTGTCAGACTCTTACTGACTTAAATCCACCCGTATTCCCTTTACGTTCCGGGGCCACGGTAACCTGGGTTAAGAAAAACCCGCGACTCCGGCAGGCATTTGACGCGAAACACGACGCGCCACCGACCCGGGCTTGCTTGGTCCTTGGTCGGACGGCGAGCTACCCATTACTCACCGTCCGCAAGCCCGCTCCGCCGCTGTGCCCTCTGCTGATCAGAGGGACACGCGTTGGAGCGTCCACACGACAGGCTATTCGCATACGGGCAAAGAGACCCCTTAGGCACACAGTGCCTAAGGAAGAGTTTTTGCATTTTTCGGGCATTTTTTTTTCGGGCCGGTGCACCGGTCTACCCCCCGACGTATCCGGGAGGGAACTCCAGTCCACGGGCGCATGTCAAGATTTCCTGTCTTAGCACCCCTTTAATGACGTCTTCCGGCTGATGATGATGATGACTATTGCTTCTCAAAGAAGCTGCGAGGACGAAACATCATAGTAAGACTATGGCGCATGAGACAATCTTATTTATATTTTAATGCCGTACTTTTTAGTACTGTTTATCCCATACAATTATTTAAAACAAAACTTCTTCAGGAAAGTACAGCGGTACAATAAAAAGTTCTAGAATAATTCAAATACAAAACACCAGAATATGCAAGCGTTTAATTTCGAAACCGGCGTTCTAAACTTCAACCCCGTATTCATAAACACAACGTAAAGTTACAACCAGAATTACCTTCAGAATAGTACTTACATATTCCAAGGTTTAGTGTTGCCATAACTAAACTCCTCGTTGAAAAGGTTTATGTTCGAATTTTAAATTCTGATTCATTACAACAAGGGATCATAGTCTAACCGACCTTTTTGCAACAATATTATTTGACCCTTGACCTCACTTCTTGCTTAGATTTGAATCATCAACCGAGAGAAATTGTAGTCTCATAAACTGTTGATTTTACCACTTAATCTTATCTATATTGAATTTTATGGTTTGTATGATCGTGAGTTTTTTACACACTAACAACGAATGTTGGCACATTAACCACGTTTAGATAGATCAACGATTTTTTATTTACCATAATGTTTCCAATCAGACATTCCATAGACATGAGAATGAGAAAAGGCCATATCCACCAAGCCAAGGGTGGGTTTATTGGGCTGGCGGACGACTCTATGTCCGATCAAGAAACATTCCCGGGTCGAGGTCACGTCGTGTTCCACGCGCGCCTTAGAGCTGTCAGCACAATGTCGGGGCCCTCTTAGAGGGCCAAAGCCTGCGGGGTCGCGGGAATAACGAGCTCCGGTGACCCCGGAACGTAATAGGCTGTTGAAAGACAACGTGGATTTTAGTCAATACAAGTCTGAAAGTCTACCTGCCCTGGTCTGGGTGGGCGAACTCATAATTATGATTATTTTACCACCTCAAAGAAAGCAATCGTCTTAAAATTTTGCACAGTTGGCGCAGTGATCGAGCGATCTACTGCTACGCTACGTGTCGAAGGTTCATTACCATAAAAAAATAAAATAAAAATGTGTGTGATGCTATTTGTGTTGTTTGTAAACGTACCCACAACACAGGATAAATTCATTGAGTGGGGCAAAGTTTTCTAAAAAAAAACTATTTCAAAATAAGTTTTTTTCACATATTTTCCTACATTGCTACTTATTCAAATATATAATAATGAAACGCTTTTTAAACTATCACGGTTTGCTTCATAACTTAAAATGTCACTTACGGGATATCTTCCGTGATTATTTATTTGTTTGAGTTCCCGATATTTCGACGCTGTTGCAAGAGCCATCATCGCGGGTTGACATCAGTTAACCCGCGATCATGGCGCTTGCAATAATTGTATCTGAGTCTATCTAAAAGTTACCCTTTTTTTTTACGTGGTAAAATCATCAGATGAGTCCTCCCACCCCGGGCAGGGCGGGAGGGATTGTCAGACTTGTACTGACTAAAATCCACGGTGTCCTTCAATAGCCCTTTATGTTCCGGGGTCACGGTGATGGTATAAGTCCCGCGACCTCGGCAGGCTTTAGCATCGTCATTATGTTGACGATCTTTGAGGGGCGCGTGGAACACGGCGCGCCGTCGACCCGGGCATGGTCCATGGTCGGACAGCGAGTTGCCCTTTACTCGCCGCCCGCATGCCCGTGCCTACGGTGGCCGGAGATCGTCTTGCGACGTCCGACGCCGTGGGCGTCCACCACCGCGGGTGGGGCGGAGGGAGGACATTGTCCTCTCTCTCACGAGGCCCGCCTCCTCCTTCGCGAGCATGACTGCTTCGCTGAAGGAGACTACCGCTTCCCACTCCGTCTGGCCCCGCAGCATGGCCGCGACCAGTGCCGGGCGCGAGAGGTCTCCGCCTATCTCAGCCGTGAGGACACGTCGGTGCTCCGCCCAAGCGGGGCAATCCTGCACCGTATGCTCGACTGTGTCCTCCGGGCGATCTTCGCAGTGGTGACACCTAGGCGTTTCCTCCTTTCTCATCATACACAGGTACCTCCCGAAACATCCGTGTCCGGTGAGAACCTGTCTCTGCCCCTGTCCTTGTCTGACCTGTCCTCACCGGACACGGATAAGGAGAGACGTCACGGCGTCTCTCCAGCCACTCCACAAAGAGAGGTCTTATCGCCGCTATTGCGGCGTGTCCGATCTAAAAGTTACCCTTGAAAACGAGAAACGCCGCAGGCAAGAGCAAGTCTGTTAGCGCGTGTAAAGCCTACGCATTTGAAATTCAGTAGATCTATGAAGGGCGCGTATTTCAAACGCATATTTCATGAGGGGCGTGCGGTTTAGCCGTAAGTCATAACGCAGGTTATAAGGGCGTGGTTACATTGGAGTTAAGTGCTTGAAAAGATTTTATTAGTCTCTATGGTTAGTCAAAATTTATTATGATGTGGGAGCATGGTGGGAATTTCAAAGTAAGATCAGAATTATAATTATGAAATCATGATTGTTGAAGCGAAATTCCAATGTGGTTACATTGGAACCTCGCATGACCAGCCTTGGGAGGACACAATTGATGATCACGACAACAATGTCGTCTTCAGTAGATGATGATACAAGAGCGTGCCATATTTATTTGTGGGAAAAAGTGCGAAAAAGGAGGAAGTACAGGCGACATCCCTGCATAGCCAATAATACTTATGCATTGGCGAGCAGTGATGGTCGGTACAGAAACTTTAAGCAGGTAGCATATCATGACGTCTACTAATTCCAGTGTGGGAACGAGTCGGCGTTAGACGTGTATCTCTGTCTCTTTCCATCCACCCATTTTACTTGGGGTCTGCGCAACACGTTTTTTTTCCATTCTCCCCTATCAGACGTCACCGTATCATTTACTCCTTTTTCATTCATATCGTCCATTAGACAAAACACATCCATATTTTCTTTGGCCTTCCCCTTCTTCTCCATCCACAGTGGAACGAAAATAAAACGACAACGCAACGGTCCGGTGAGGAAAACATATTACTGACCTACACTAGTTCTATAGACCAGTAAACCAAAGACCCTATTCCTTAGAACATAAATACCAGTGCACATTCATTCTAAAGAATAACATCACCACTTCAATCGAAGCCAACCTTAAAAGACTCACGCACTGGGTTGGAAAAACCGCCGCGTTTGTCCCGCGGTTTATGCAAACGCGAAAATTCATGACGGTTGAAAATTCTTGTGTGTATAAAACGCGTGATTTCACTCGTACAATGATTTGTCTTAATAATTATGATGTGCTTTTCAATGATTTTTAATTCGATTCAAATGTATTTTGCTCATTGGATGTTCAAAAAATCCTTACAGAAGGGATTTTACGTGAATCAGAGTCTCAATCTCTATGTGAAAATACAGATTACTTTTATTTGTGGCTAAATATTATTAGAGGAACGGGTTGAACTTTAAGGTTAAGCCGCTCTTACCAAGGTTGGTCCGTGGATTGGAAACCATTTGATTGTTATCTAAGATATACTCAGACCTAGCTGTTTGTCTATGTGAGATTAAACGGAGGCAGGAGAGAAAATGTGGGATAAAGTCAAAAGAAAAATATGTTTAAAAATCAAATAAGGTGTATCAAAGTCACATGAGCGAAGCCACGCATCCAGTTGTGTCTTAAAATTCTTCTTCTTAGTCGTACACTCCTGGCGGAGTGGTCGTGGTCATGGATAGTCTGCTTGGTTGGTTGCGGTTTTTGCGAGTTTTCTCCATTTCTCCTTATTCGTAGCACTACGTGTACATTGTGTAAGGGTACACTTTGTAGATGATTTGATGAGATCTGTCCATCTGGTCGGTGAGCGGCCGCGAGTACGATGCCGTTCCACTCTTCCTTGTATCACCAAACGTTCCAAAGAGCTTTCGTTGCGGATGATATGTCCAAACATCTTAAGAATTCGCACTTGAACAATCGACGAAAGTCTTAAAATTACTGAAGTTAAAAACCAATGTACAAGACGCATAATTCTGAATACAGTTGAACATCGCCCTTATTTCTTGAGGAGGTTGATACCCTTTGATCTTCTAATTAAAGGGAAAGCAGTGTGAAAAACTTTTTCCGACACTATTACCATATCTTTCTTTGCTGCCTTGCAGTTTCTTCGGTGACTTTTGTTCGTTTAGTAGTAAAATAACGAGCTGAGAGGATATATATTTTTTGTATTGCCTTCGCACTGTGTGGTTGTGCGCTGGTTAACGTCAAAGTCAACCAGACAATCCTATGTTTTATCTAGAATGTCTCCGTTATCGAAGTACTCCAGTTAGGGGCCTAAAAATTGGTGCCTAAACTGTAAGGGGTACCTACTTACCATGGCTTCGGGCGTCCCTGGGCGGGCAGCAAGGGACAAATTGGGGTGTAAATGATATTATTATTTTAGGACGAATTAAAACTACAAGCTCAGAATCCCAAGAAGGATGACGTATGTAACTTTAGTTTTTATTTTTAGCACAATATTTGATGTCTATATTGAATTTTATGTTACTGTCAAACCATGTTAGTATTCTGCTCAGAAAAAATGTATAGTTATTCTTTGTAACTGATATTTTGGACTTAATATTATTTTTGTCGTAATTTGATGAACAAAGACAGTCAGGACAGATTTCGACATAGTTTTTTCAACCAAAAAAATTGCTAAAGTTTCCTTTGTAATAAAACTTTTATATCGTTTATCTTCAAAATTCGCAGCGGTTATAGAGGCGAGTGCGTAAATTTATAGGTGCTACTAAATTACAGGTATCCTTTAGAGTACAAACGAGGATGTATGGGCAACACAGCGCTCTGTGAAGCCCTACCCGATATTTAGCCACAGCACTGAGGTACTGGGCAATGCTGTAACTCGTAAATACAAGCTATATGCTAGCGGCTGGAGTGTGATGGCGTGGCCACGAGATACACGCGTTTTGCGACAGCGACTAAGGGAAAATCAAATGAAAGAAATTGCTTGTACCAATAAACTATTAGACTATTGAAAAAATAGTTTTCATAGTGACCCCTTTTTATTTTTGTTGTTTCATGTATTTTTAGATAAAACATTCACTAGCTACGATTGTTAAATTAGTTCACTAATTTATTTATGATTCACTTTGACTCATCTTGATTCGAGTGTCAGATGCGAAATGAAACGAAATTAAAACGCCTATACGGGCGAGATCCGTCTTCTATGGCGAAGCCGGCATCAAACGACGCGGACCTTGGCTCGACTTGTAATGATACGCGCCGTATGAAGCGAGCTCTATACGAATATAATATTACAGGAATATTAAGACAGGCACACAACTTGCGAATATCACCTTGTTTCCTACGTGTCGATACGTGCACTTGTATCTTACTACATTTACTCATTTATTAACTCTGCAGTCGCCGTCGTAACACGAGTATAATGCGGCTGAGGGGTTATGTAACTGATGGAGAGTGAATCAGCCTGTGGTGATACTGTTCGGAGTTATAAAGGGCTGTTGCTCCGAAGTTTAATTGGGATCGTGATTTGGTTTATTGATATTGTTTGACATGAAATTTTAAGCATTGTTTACGGTTAGTTCTTCTAGTGTTTATTAGGTGGAGAGGAAATACGTTAGCAGATGGAGCAAATTCATATAATTTCTCTAAAAATTTATTGCACTACTGGTTGTGTTTATTTTGGAGCACTAGCTACTTACTACAGCTTACCTAATCTTTGCTATAAATCCAATACTCAAGTTTCAACCTTAACTAAAACGGTTTAACAACCATATTCCTTTTTAATAATTATAATATAATCAGTTAGTCCGATTCCTGCCTAAGAATATTGATTGCATATTAACTTGTAATAACTAGGCAACTTGTATCTTCTTCAAATCAAGATCAAATCACTGGCTTTGAGACATTTCTTTCATTCAATCTCAATTCATCTACTAGGAAATAGAACAGCTACCTATTTTGCGTAATTTTGATTGAACTTACTCAAGAACAATCAATCTTATTACATCAGCTTGCTACGGGATTTTAAACTTAAATGTTTGTAGACAAGGATGAGAATTGTTTCGAATGCTGGTAATAAAATAGATTGCCGACTCGACAAATGTATTAATGGTTGTATTGATTGAGTTTTATGACGTCGGAATGTAGTCTTTGAAATTACATCATGGCCGCTGAGACAGAAATACAGTGATTCAATTTTATAGTAGCACTTAGATCACACTTTCACACTTTCACATCTCACATTTTCTTCAGGGTATTTTAGAACTTTACGTTCTTCAATTGAATTTATCATTGTAGCTCAATGATATTGAGGATTCAGTGAAGGGCAGAAGATATTTTTATTTACGTAAATAAATTATGTACAGACGCAAATTAACCTGCCCGAAACTGTCAAATGTCATCAATCGAACATTCACCCTCCACTATTGTGACAAGGTTGAAAACCTGTTGAAGTTTGATAGATCGAGGTTGATATGCTGGCGTCTGTACCTTCGAATTTATAATTTGTGGCGAGATTTTCGTAGATTCACTATTGGTAAATATCCCATGTATTTATCCAAGTTACAAACTATCGTTGTACTAAATTGCATTCAAATCAGTTTAGTCGTTTTTGTGCAAGAGAGTAACAAAACATTTATCGTCTAAACTTTCACATTCATAACAGAAGCCTATCATGAATTTACAGGTTTTTGCGACGTAAAGTAAACTGAAACTTTGACATTAATTTTAAGGAAAAAAAATAGTTCCTTCTTCGCACACTAGAGGCGCTGTTCCATTTTTCCATACAATAAACGCAGTAAATACTTCAAGTACGCTGTAAATAAAATACAGAAATCTTGTGATAAGGCTTCAGTAATAAGATTCTGACCGAATTTTTAGCATAATCTACTCAAGTAAACAATTAGATCATACCTATAAATAAAATGACACATAAATCTGAAAGTCATGACAACTTGTATCACTGATTCGCACTCACTACGCCAATTTAACATCGACACATCTATTCATTGCAATGAGCTTTATGAATCTGACCTAGTTTTCAGTGCACGTGTACTTATATTATACTCTTCTCTCTAAAGATTGTTGATTAGTGAAGAGGCGATAGAAATTATTGAAATAGTCACAGACACTCGACCGATGTAGAGGCCATGTTGCGGGCGAGACGAAGTGGGAAGCGGTCGCTTCCTTCTGCAAAGCAGTCATGCTAGCGAAGGAGGAGGCGGGCGCCGCCGCCGTGGGTGAGAAGACAGCCTAAACCTCACAACCCAGGCGCCACGGAAGACGCCCACGGCATCGGACGTCGCGAGGCGATTTCCGGCTACCGTACGCGGACGACGAGTATCAATATAGCAATTTAAAGGGGCCCACTTAGAAGTCCAAAGCCTGTCGGGGTCGCGGTACCGTCTTATCAGGTGACTGTGGCCCCGGAACGTACAGGGCTATTGAAGGACATCGAGGATTTTAGTCAGTACAAGGTCTGACAGTGGGATCCTGACCTGCCCCGTGATCGAGACTCATTGGATGATTTCACCACGTAGAAAAAAATACAAAATTAGTTTAGCTATGCGAGCTAAGCTTTGCTAGCTCAGCTTAGCTATTAGTCTGAAACCGGCCTTATATCTAGTAGGAATAGTAGTTGTTAACGCGGCAAGTAAAGATTTATGGCTTTGTTTTAGGGAGAAATTGGATTTGTCATTCCAAATTATGTCGTATGTGATTGGATGAGTGATTTATCGGGAATTATGTGTCAGGATTACAAGGCCGTAGTATACCAGTTTGTGAATCGCTGCGAGAAACATTTTCAACTGGGTATATTACCCTAACTATTAATATTGGTGAGGTTCTTCTAAAAGGTCGGGTTATTCAGCATCGTTTACCTACTTATATTATGGCAAAAGGACTTTTTTAAAACCGTAGCAGTTGACGTTTTATCTTGTATGACTTCTACCCACCGCCATGAGAAAACTAGCTTATTTAGGAGTACGTTTGTTAATTTCCAGAGAGCAGTGGTGGCCCAGTGGTATCGGTCCCGACTTACGAGTTGTCGGTCATGGGATCGAACCCCGCCGCTCCAGGCGCATTACTTTGTTTAATTTATTTCATCACCACTGCTCTCAAAACGGTGAAGGAAAACATCGTGAGGAAGCCGGCATGTCCTAGAACTAAAAATTCGAAGAAATGTGATATCTACCAATCCGCACTGGGCCCGCGTGGCGGATTATGGCCCACTCCCTTTCTCAAGAGAGGAGGCCTGTGTCCCAGCAGTGGGAACATTATAGGCTGACGATGATGATGATGATGACGAAAAGATCTGAAAGGTCTAAAAAGGCGAGCTTCTGCAATGTCATTACAATGCTCCCATTTGATCATTCGCCTGATTTGGTAATCAATGATGTGGTCAATGGTGACGATGCACACTTGCCTAGAACTGACTTAATCACTCTTGACTTATGGACCTCAAGGTTGTAGCTATTAGAAAACAAAGACTCCGGCAAATCTATGTTAACTAGGTGTATGCATTCCTTCTCCATTAGAGCCAAATCTAGATACCATAAAATAAATTTACTGTTTTCAATTAGCTAGCTATACAAAACCAGTTTGTCTTGGTCTCACTTTGGACGATTTATAAACACAATAAACGATCAGCTAATACTGGTTTTTATAGCTTGATGTGTAGCCGTGTGTAGGTTTACAAGTATGTGCTTTGAAACCAAAGCATGTCACAGATTCTTTGAAATACAGAGTAAGGCCATGACTCTCTACATAATTTGAGACAATAACTCAAACGCTAGTGATTATTACTACAATTTTCTTTTCAATATGTCAGTAAAACCATTATGACTCAAGAGCAAATTATGAAATATGAGTGTTCGTGTCTTGTGTTTTCAAACAGTTTTCAGTAAAGACGAAGAAATAAATTAATCTAGAATCACTGACAACGTTAGGCGTTTTTCATAGAGTAGACAAAGTGTTATCTAAAAACAAATCGCTACACAGAAAATTATTACTAATAGCTGTTTTGAAAAGGTAACATACCCTATGCATACTAGGTACGTAGTATTTTAATTAGACAGTCCTCTGATTGACAGACGGCCTTGTGACCCCATAAGATTCGAAAAAAATACTATTCCATTCCACATACAGCGAAAATCTCGTGCCGAGCGCAGCTTTGATTCTTAAAACAACTAGAATAATAATCAATCATTATTATAAATCGTAGAACATACACAGCCATAACACATAGATATAAAACAGATAATCCTTGCGCCGCTCCATTCCACGTCAGCATAGATATTAGAAGAGTTCTTTTCATACCAAAAAGCCAACTTTCCTGTTCTGAATGCACTCACAATTTATATTCCCGATCTACATAACCCGACCGAATAAAAAATACATCCACCTCCACTTCTCTTTCCAATTTCTTAACATCCTCAATTTCCCTGGATAATCTCAGATATAAAGAGCAAAATTGAACTCAAACGTGAATATTTACAAGTGAACATGGCAATATCTCGTCCAAATATACGTGCAACACTCTATGCGAAATTAAAATTGGCTTGAGGCCAATATAATCTCACTGTGGGTCCGTATTTATCGCTTTGGATAGGGCGGCACGGGAGGTATTATGAAAATCAGGAGAAAACTAAGCCTGTGGGTTCTTATGTATTTTTGGCAAAAAAAAAACCGAATATGCCTTTGTTTTTATTTAAAAATACAGTGATCATCAACCATTTGATCTAAATAAAGACTAGACAAACCTTTTTTTTTAAAGGCGATTTTGCCAGCGTCTTTTAAAAAAAAGTTATTTTCCGCTTTTTTGTGTTTAATGTTTTTGAAGTCGGGTTCTATTTTACAAAAAGTTGTTTTTTTTTTTATTTTACCATTTTTAGTTCAGATATTCAACAAAAATCTTCGTATAGTGGGAGTCTTTGAAAATCTACAATCCAAGTAATAAACACACATGACATACAAAAATACAGGTCGAACTGAGAACCTAACCTACCTGAAGTCGGTTTATAAAATAACAGGCACTTTTCCCCTAGAAGGAGTTAAAAATAGTTGATTTGTCTGAAAATTACTTTTAATTTTCATTCGTTTTACTTGAAACTTCTCAACAAATTGATAAAACACGCGTTTCAAGATTTATATAATACCGAACTGAAAGGTGTTGTTGCAAATTATAGAGGAAAACTCGAAATCCTCGAGTACACAAAGTTCATACATAATTTCATGTCGACTAAGATACAAAAAACAGTATGATTAAATCCTCTTAACTTTAAACTCCATCCTTCAGCGATAATCTACAAGGTCTATTTAGGCTATTCCACTTACCGACTATATAATTGTATTGGCCTAAAGCCAGGGATGCACAGTTTCATCTCTAAATGGCCACGTATATAATTTTTATTGCTGCGCTTATGTCCGAGTGCTGTTTGTGGAAAGATGCTCGTTTTAGCCAACTTATAGTGGCCGCTGGTGATCATTTGAGTTATGACTAAAGTGATTTTTTATTATGGCAAGTTTTTAAAGATCTTTTTTTGTGGATAGTTTTTATGAAGATAATATGTTTAATGGCACGGTTGTCGCAGCGTGTCTCGGGTTTGAACCCCGCGCGGAACAAATAATTGTATAATTTGCAAGTACAGTGAAATCTGTTTAAGTAAGACATCAAGGCCTCAGACATCCAGGTATTATTAAATATGTTTCTCATTTACAGAGGATTCTATTAAGACATATCAGTATACAGGTTATCTCAGTTATATAGGTGCGATTATTTTTAAATTAATTATTTAAAAGCAGTATTTGCGGGACAAATAATAGTTATTTATGATACTAGTGCGGTAAGTTGGTTTTTACAAACGAGTAGACGAACGTACGCCCGAGCGAAGCCGAGGGCGTACCGTCGTCACGAGTTTGTAAATACCAATTTCTGCACGTGTGTCATACAATGTTTTTCAACACATTTATCCATATTAATATCAGATTCCTCGCTTGAACTCAGATTAGTCGCAACAATTTTTGAAGTTCCTAATATGAAAATGGCGCGACTTTGAAAATGGCGCCACATGCACGCGCACGTGGTGAAAATTAGAACTACATCTTTCATCTCATTTACTTTTTAGTATTAAAGTGAGACAACGTATATTGAGCAAAAGCTCTTCCAAGGAGGTTCGATCAGTCAGGTTGTTTATTTTCATAATGTGAAACTCTTTGGTGGAATTCTTTTTTTTTTTTAATTAAAAAAAAACCGTAAAGAAAACGCACGCTGCGTTGTATGGCCCGTAATTTAAAACTTTCGAACACTGTATACAGGCTTTGTAAATGCATTTTACGAGCAAATGTGTTGAAAAAACAATTAGGTATATCTCAGTTACAGAGGTTACTTAATGCATATAAAATTTACTCGCTTTTCTTTTCTTATAAAGGTAACTGACGATCAAATTAAAAGAACGAATCCCATATATCGCACATCCGCTCAAATAACGTCACAACTCCAAAAACCACTTTTTCCAGTAGACACGTTTAAAGTTTACCTTGCTTAAATTTTTCACTTTTTGGATCATAATTTAAAAAGTAACGATTTTAACAGAAAACGTTCTTCAGCGAGTTAGATTGATTTTTTAAGCTCTATAAATTCACATATTTATTAATCTGAAAATCCTGAAAAAAAATTGTAAAAATTATCCGGGTTGTGACAGTATATGTACAAAAAAAACAAAGTTTTACTATAATTTGTTTTGATATAATGACACAACTATATTTTTCTTCTTACGGAATACAATAAATTTTTAAATTTACTACACGTTTCACACTTAGAAATGTCTAATTATATAATACACTAAAACTTTCAAACATATAACTGAAAAATACACAAAATTCTATCAAAATCAAATGAAAATGAACTTCTATCAAAATAAAATAATTTAAGTAAACACTTACGACATTAAACTGTTTAATAACACAAGAGTATTAGGCTGCGTTTCCAACAGAGACGTGCGAGGATGCGTTGCGAGGGATGTGTTCGTAAAGAACCAATAGAATCGCTTCATTTACCTCGCCTCGGTCAGCACAGCTCTGGTGGAAACGGAGCCGTTTCCACCAGAGCTGTGCTCACCTGAGCAGGTGAGCTAGATTTTTGCGCATGCAAAACAAACGAGGGATGTGTGCGAGAGATGTGTTGCGAGGGATGTGTTGAGAGGGTTGTGTATGAGGGACGTGTGAGTGGGATGTGTTGCGAGGAAGGTGTGTTGAGAAGGATGTGTTGCGAGGTTTGCGCATACTGTTACTCTGCTCCTACAACACCGCACCCCCGTCGATACATTTCGCAGCTTCGCAACGCATTCTCACACCACATATTAATGCACATTTTCACACCTTTGCTCCTTGTAGGAACATTTTCATCGCACAACTCTGACGGCAACCCCCATACATTTTCACAGCACAGCTAGACATCCTCGCACGACACATTTCCATCACACATGTCTGGTGGTAACACAGCGTAAAACACCTCTAAAACCTTGAACAAATAAAACAAATTAAGGAACTTATAATTTTAATTGAAAAATAAACAATTCTCTACCACAATTTAATAATCTAGGTACTTCAATACTGATTTTTAATAACGATTTTAAACTGTAAGTGTTAAGCAAGTGTAAGTAACTGTGTTATTTCAATCACATACACTGTCATAACTCTGTATAGGTCAGTATATTTGGGCGCAACAAATAATTTTATTGGCATGTTTCAATCATTTATACTGGTATTACTCGACAAGCATCAGTTTAGTTGCAGAAAAAGAAAATAAATTATACTTACCTCGCTAACAAAAACTGTCTTGAGTAGACACAGTTCACTATTACCGAATAACGTACGTATGACCACCTCGCGCAAGTCGAAATATGACACTGTATATGTTCGCCGCGTCACAACTTCGATAAACATTATAACGTCACAAGTGTCATATAGGGACAAATAATAGAACTATGTCTACGACGATTTTTTAGCATAAAGTATGTGAAATTCTAATACGAATGGTACAATAAAAGTAATTTGTCATATTATATCGAGTTATGACGTTATTTGAGCGGATGTGCGATATGTATAGGTTTGTTTCGTCCCAAGTCATTCAGTCAGTGCCAAAGTGTGAAAAACCTATTGAGCTCTAGGGCCACGGTTCCCTGTTAAAAAGTCCCGCTACCGGTTTGTAATCTACAAAGTATATTACTGCTTATCCTTTGGTGACTAACTATTATTTAGTTGAGGTTTATCAACTTCCAATAAAGTACCATCAGCGATAATATATTTCGACGAAAAAAAATAAACTAAATGCAGTTTGTTTGATTGGTTGCTAAGCAACTGATGTTATTGATTTTACTTTATCATTTCTAGCGACATCAGTCAGTGCTTATCTATGATACGACGACCTACATTATTTTGGGTGTGAACGAAAAAAGTACCTAAAGAAACTAATTTTATGAGAATTTTGGTTTAAGTGACTGAAAGTATTTCTTGTTTTTTTTTTTAATGTGAGTAGATGTTAAAAGTAAAACTTGGTAAGTCCTTGCCGATTTTTTATTATCTACTATTATTTATAATTACTCTACTCGCTCAGCAATCGGTAACGTCGATTAAAATCTTATATATTGAGTAAGAATATTTCTGGTTATTTTTTTATTTTATTTTATTTTATTTATTTTAATAAATTACAACGGTTGTGTGAACAACCAATTACTGCAATTTAGATACAATTATGCAACAACAAAAAAATGAATTAAAATATAAAAACGTAAATAAGACAAGGCTCATAAAAAGAAAAGAAAAACACTTTCATAAAATCATCTCACAGTACTTCTGACATACCAATAAAATCTTCGACCATCCATCCTCAAACAGATCTTCTGTTGGATTTAAATCCAAGAGATCATTAAGCGCGGCCAGAGTGCGAGGGACTGGCGACTTAGCACGTGCAACTGTACGACATGCAGGAACGGCAAACAGCCTGTGCTTTCTGGCCCGGCAGTAATTATCTGGGACATGAAAGCGCGCCAGCACATCAAGCAGATCGGGAGCGTCGATAGTACCACGGAGCGTCTTACAGGCTATTGTGAGCTGATCACGTGCTCGCCTTACCTCTAGCGAGTTGTATCCGAGGCAACCCAGTAGAAATTTTGTCGGATATAGATATGGATAGTAGCCGTATTTCTGCTTGTACAGGTACCTAAGGAAAGCCTTTTGGACTTTTTCTAATAAAAGTGTGTAGGTACTTTCATGTGGATTCCACACGCAAGAGCTGGCTTCCAATTTGCTTCGTACGAGTGCATTAAAAACTATTTTGATCGCATGAGCGGTACGAAAATCACGGCAATTGCGTAGAACAAAGCCCAACCTTTGGTAGGATTGTTTGCCTACCGAGACCATATGGTCGTGAAAGGTGAGCTTTCGGGTCGAATGTGACTCCCAAGTCTTTCATGGATGTTGACTTTGCAATGATGTTATTATTTAAGGTGTAATCGTAATTAATTGGATGCCGCATTCGACCGAATGTCATGGCAAAACATTTGGATGAGTTGAATTCCATCTTGTTGTCGACGCTCCACTTGTATATCGCATTGATGTCTTGCTGCAGTGCTGAACTGTCACGCTCGGAGTTTATTTCTAGGTACAGTTTCATGTCGTCAGCATACAAGAGACATCTTGCGTGAAGCAGAACTTGTGGAAGGTCGTTGACCATGATGAGGAATAATAAAGGTCCCAAAATTGAGCCTTGACTGACGCCGGAACGCGTGTGATAGGTATCCGATACGTACGTACCAAGCCTAACAAACTGCTGTCGATCACGTAGGTAATCTGCAATGAGGCGGAGGAGAGATGGTGAAAAGCCTATTTTACTAAGCTTCATAAGCAGCACGTCGTTGTTAACCCTATCAAATGCCTTCCGGAAGTCGAAGTAGAGTACATCTACCTGACGCCCGCGGTCCAAACTAGACGAGATGTAATCCACTAGTGTCAAGAGATTCGTGTCAACTGACCTTTTACTTCTGAAACCATGCTGCTCATTACAAAGATATTTGTTTTATCTATTAATTAAATCTTTGCACATCACAAACTCTAATCTTAGTCTTTGATAAAACAAATTCTTGAAATAATAACATCTAGAGAAATCGATCTGCAAGGTTAAGCAGTAAAAGCTGGCCATACACGATAGTGTATCTCTGACGATCGCGAGTCTAACGAATTGCCGTGACCCCAGAACATAAAGGGCTATTGAAGGACACCGTGAATTTTAGTCACTACAAGTCGGTCCACCTAGTGGGAGGAATTCTACGAGCGATGTGGCCTGCTCATTGCCACTTCAGAGCCATGTCGGGGACTTTGTTTCTTCGCCGAATATCCTTGTTCCGGGTTTTATCCCGCAAAGAAACACCGAGTACCATAGTAAAAGACAGATATATATCTTGTCGTAAAGCCTCCAAAATGAGCGTCCGTTGTTGTCGCCTGCGCAGGCGTCAATTGTCAGCTACGAGGATCATAGTGTCTCTAGTCTATAACTGAGATTTTGTACAGGTTTACCGCTACATATAATAGGCTAGTTGCCCTAAAAAATTTAATTAGTCCGTCTTCTTTTAGATTATTCAAAAATTTGGGACACATATTTTTTTATTTGTAAATTAGACCAAAAATGACAAAGATAATTATGAATAATCTACTATAGCCTATAATTATGAATAGAATGTAATTATTTTGGCCCTGAAAGCTACCCTATTATGGTCTCTATAGAGGTCAATTTTACATGTACAGTTGAACTGTAGACTCACTAGGATGTACCTGACAGTTTTACTGTCAGGTACATCCTAGTGAGTATGACCAGCTTAACATGTTAGACAGTTAACCCCAGCTGTTATTTGTAGAATTTTGACTGGAAGTTATTACAAGCACGTACTTAGTTGTGGGACAGCCTTATCAAATAACCGTAGTCTTATGAAACACAAAGGGCTTTTGACGGATACCGTGGACTTTAGTCAGTACAAGTCTGACAGTCCCTCCAACCAGGGCCAGACGGGAGGGACTGTCAGACTCGCACTGTCTAAAGTCCACGGTATTCTTTAATCATCTCCCGTCCGGCCTGGGTGGGAGGAATCTTTTGAAGATTTTACCATGATAAAAGGGCTCTTTGGTAGTTTGACCCCGCTCTGGCGGGGCCCGCGGGTCCAAACGACCAAATGCGTTTTTGAATTGGTCGTTTGGACCCGCTTTCAAAATTTGATAATTGTACTAGCAAATAGAAAAGTGTCCTACTAAGTGTACTAGCTTCTGCCCGCGACTTCGTACGCGGATCCTGTTGCTTATGCCACCGACAACTGGCTCGTCAAAATCGAAGATCTGAAAAATCTGATACCCAATTCCAAGAGCCCGGGTAAAAAGTTAATGGGAGTTTGTCCCGCAGAGTAATTTTTTGTTCATATATTCATCGTACAAATAGTAGGAAAGTCAAAACTGTACATTAATTTATTTTTTAAAAGAATAGTTGGGGTTTGATCTACAATCAACACCGAAGCCAAAAATAATAGTTTTTAGAATGTTTGTCTGTTTATCTGTATGTCTGTATGTATGTCCGGGATAAAGTCAAAAAGTGCTGGACGGATTTGAATGTTTTTTTTTTTTGATGTTGTATAGTTATTAAGTCTGGACAACACGTAGGCTATAATTTATTTTGGAAACTTGAACACCTGGTGCAGAACCGCAACAGACCAGCTAAAGCCAATAAGAGGTACAAAAATGGTGCGATAGCAAAAATTGTTCCACGTTCACTTTCTTCTGAGAGAATAAATTTGAAGATCTGGAACACCTGATGTGGAACTCCAATAGTAGTAATTATAGTTATAACGAGTTTTGTGACAGTTGTGGTTTTAAGAAATCAAAAGTCTTATGATATTTCTCTGATCTATCTAGAAAAAAAGGGGTAAAATTACTGACATAAAACATTTAATTATTCAAATTTAAAATTCAAATTATTTTATTTTGGGACAACTGGATCCACGGGTTAGTGTACAACAAAAAACTTACAAAAACTATTGTTAATATTAAAATGACACATACAAAAGAACACTCATTACATAAATAAAAACGGACGAAATGCCTGAACACAGGTGCGCGCACATCTTCCGCTATGGTTTTCAGCAACGACGATATATTACTAGACTCCGTATCTTATCTACAACGTATGGTCACCTGAACCTTACGATAGGCTGCTCGAATTCGCATGACACGTTTCTGCGATGCGACGTCGCATTACGTTTTTCTACACGTCTGTACTGAAACTTGAAATTAAATGTCATTTCGAACAGCGGGTCCCATCGACCAATGAAAAAATAATCAAAATCATGAATTGGTTCATTCATCCCGCGGGTCCCATTTGAGTGGGGTCAATCGACCAAAGAGCCGATAAAAGTTATCTAGTTGGCTGTTTGAAAGTCTGACAATCAGACACGCTAATAAATGGTATTACCATAGAGAGACTGACTTGGTTGTAGAGTTCAGATAGCAAGTCGTGGCATGGTTTTTTATTTCGTATGAAAATATGACCTTCCTCCATCCTTCCTCTGTCAAAATCAAATTTTCCATTGGCCAGGTCACGCAGTAAATTGACAAGGTCATGTCAGTATTTTTTACTTTGATGACCTTGACCTAAAACTCTACGTCAGATTGGTATGAAAGTCGTACCCTAGGTTCGAAAGCAAAACGTTCCCATAATTATTATTTATTCATCGTATTCTCTAATCAATACGCAAATTGCTGTTTAAGTGTACCTTCCTTGCTTATCTACGTTCAGAAACTCTCAATTTATTTACATATTCGATGAAACTGAGCAGTTGCCTAGTTGCTTGTTTCTTACTTTGTGATGGAAAACTGATGAGAAATTGTACAGACGCCTCAATCTATCAAATCTTCAATAGATTTTCAACCTTATCACAATAATGGAAGGTTAATGTTCCATTGGTAAAATTTAACAGATTAGGGTAGGTTGGCCTGCTGGCGTCTTTACACTGAACAGCACGTCATAGATAATATTGGAACCATAAAGTAGTCGACGTAACATTTTATGAGCTGTCAAAACACGATTTTCTTATATTTCGGTTATAATGTGTGTAGCGTATTTTTGTTATTATCTTTTTAAATCTTGTTACTTAAAGATAATATTTAGAATTTCACAACAGCTGCGTTCTTATCATAGTGATAGTACTTAAGTATACCTACATTGATACTTAAATACTGATTGTTTTTATCTGTCACCTAGGTGTATTAACATTCATTGGAGTTGATACTTAAAATTTAAAATAATGTAAATTAAAACTGAAGACCTTTTGTAACGGTTTCATGCAATTGAGAGGTACATTACACTTTTCTAATGCAATTAATTAATTTGATTTAGAGTATTTTTAATCAAAATAATTTTAATTCTGTTTAAAGTGAATAGCACTTTGACTTAGTAATACTTAACATTGATTAAACAACATTGCCCCTAAATAAAGCTAAGGGTCAGTTGCTTAATCGATAATCAAACGTGCTATTGATACATTCCCAAACATTTTTTAACAAAATGTTTAAAAAATTTACAGTTTACACTTAGTACAACTGGTCCCAAGTTACCTTCTAACCGGCTAAGTTGGCCCAAAAATTGCTCAGAATAGATGATTCGCAAATGTTGTAACAATTTCGGTCTTAAACGAGCCCAGAGTCACGGGACGGGATGTCAATTAATTAAAATAACTCTTGCTACATGAAAAAAAAAAGAAAGTCGCAGAAGTACCCAATAACACACCACCTTACCTATCAGTATTGCATCCAATAAACCATTCTTACAAGCCAGTCACAGGTGTGCAAACAAAATAAAAAATAAAACGATCATAACTACAAGTGTGAACCCTGAAATATGTTCCGTTCAAGTCGTAAGTACTGGTCTAGGGAACGTTAGTACCTGGTCACTGAGGCAATTTATACTAAGTAAGTGTTGCCATACATCGTCTCAGACCAACGCCTGTGGAAGTAGGTCAGTAGGGAAGCTGAACCTATCACTCTGCATGCACTTAGCTGCAATTTTAAACTGTAAAACTTTATGTATAAGGTCCGTTTTATTTATTATTTAAATAAGTTTTGGCAGGTACACTTATTTATTTTATTGTGGAAAAGTGTATGTTTTATTTAGAATTATTATATAACCATTACGGTCAGTTGAAACCGAGACGCGATGCATCACCATCATTATTTTGAATTTTTATTTCAACATCGTAAATGTTTTGACACATAGCCATTGTACTGTCACCCGGTGCAAAGCAAAAGTGTCGCTATTTAATAATATTATTGTCTAAAGAACCAACAAATTGCTTGTCTTTTAAACATTTACCCAAGACTTTATAATCAAAGCCATTGCTCCAGAGATTAATCATTATTAATGTATTTGAAAAATCTTTTAACATTTATTACGTTGGGAGTCCCTGTTGAGAAGGGTTCCCTTCAAACATTTAACAGTGTTTAGCGGTTTACGGGAATTTAGGGTTGCCAAGCAAGTTTAACTGTGAAGTAACAGAATCTTACTAATATTATAAACGTGAAAGTTGATGAGATGTTTGTTACTCTTTCACGCAAAAACTACTGAACGGATTTGGACAAAAGTTGGTACATAGATATACCTGGATCAACACGTTGTTGTTGTTTATGCCGATTTAATCTTATAATTATTGGATATGGAATGGGATACTTTCACTATCAACAGCTAGTTATAAATATGTACGAAAATGCAAGTGTTATTTTTAACCACATTTATCGTTGGCCTTGGTTTCCAGTCTACAAGAATACAGCTTATTAGGAGATGATTAGAGAGTTTCACCTTTTTTTTGTCAAAAGTGTCCTGTGATAATAGTGGAGCAGAAAAGACTTTCAGACTCTTGCTGTCAAAGAAACACACTGTTTCTTTTGGTATTGGGTAATAAGATTATCATTGGTAATAGTGTTAGTCAGAGTTCATAAATTACAAAGTCTTCTCTCTTGACAGAACATCTGTTTTGTGGTACCCCATACCATACCCCAAATTGCTACATTTCATACAGGGGCTATTGAGACACTGAGCCTCGAGCTCAGTGTTAAATAAGTAACAAGTGTCCGGCTTGTACCTCCCTTTCAAACGTTTTTCTTACACACTGTAGAGACAACTGCTTCATATTTGATGGAGGATTCCTTGAGGATGTTTCAAAGTGCCTATTTTTTTTTTGCTTTTTTCTAAATTTTCAGGATTAGATTTGTGAACGAATTTTTTTTTTTAATTTTACATCCCTGTGAAGTTAAAGAAAATCGAAAGCCCAGAATTATATATTTTTTTCATTAAATAAACAGTTTACTGAATACAATTATGCGCAGTGTCAACCCTAATGTCTTCTCTAACTAAATAAATAAACACGAAGTTTAGCACGCTTGCTGTTTACTTCGAGTAGCTCTTGAGTACAGTTGCTTTTACGAACGTGCACATTATCTTTATAACTATAAGGTTTATTTTCGAATAAAGCACCTTTAACCTAAGTTTGAGTTGAGTCTAAGTTGGCTTGTAGCTTTTGTAAAATCTGGAAAACCACAGGCTAATAATCCAAAATTTCATGACTTACATAAAACAAAAATTATTTTCCGAAATTTTTTCTAGGTTTAAACAATTAACATCAATATTATCATTTACAATTAATTTAACTATGAGCTAAACCATAGAGTAAGCGACTCCACAGGAGACATTTTTAGTGATCCGTTGTAAACAAGGAATATTTACGTTGACAGTGTTTTTTAGACAAGTGCTCATACAATAAGTAGCATGAGTTTTCACTATTTTACATTACCGCGTGTTTCCAGTATTTACAGCGTTTCTTGTATGAAAAAATGGGACAGCGCCTTGGTGGAAGAGAAGGGAACTATTGTTTTTCCTTGAAAATTGTCAATTTGAAATTTTCAAAGTTCCAGTTTACGTCTCAAATCGTGCTAAGGGATGATGATGAGATGTTTAACTTTTTTGTGTAGTTATAGTTTTTCTGTATTAAGGTTTTCATACATTTTTTGAATTTTCTCCAATCAGGTTATGCTCTATAGGGAGGTACTCGAACAGAAAACATGCCGTAATTTTTTTAAAAAAAAATAGCATCATCAAGTAAAAGGGAGGCGAAGATAGATCCAGATGTGATTTCTATACAATTTAATATGCTGCATATATTACACAGGTATCAAAATGAATCTTCACTACTCACAAAATTCATACAAATCTGTGACTCGTCCTATATTTAGCAAAACAATGATCACCAAACATAAAGTATTTAATTAAGATAAAATAATTTATTTTCGAGATTGTTGTAGGCGTTTTTAATTTGGACTTCAGACACCATTATTTTACACTATTAACAATAAGGTTTAATACGTTCTTAGCCTGCAAGTTAATTTTCCGTGATGAGCTGAGCATTACTCATCTGTTTATACAGTATAATACATTGAGATCTAGTAACACTTTCCCTGCTATGTGGACAACCAAAAGCCCTTTAGCTAACTATCAAACCATATAGCATCCACTCATAAAAAGAGTTGTATCAGCTATACATGAATGACGTCTTAGCCAGTTGTCCGCTTGAGCACTCTCTGTTTACATATAAAAATTAAGATCGGAACACCTGAGTGGACCACCAAAGCCCAGCTAAACTATAACATATATAGAATCGACGTCTTAAAAGAGTTTTCAGCCTGATGAGCATTCGCTGTTGACGTGTAAAAATTGGAGATCTGGAACGCAATGTTGAACAACAAAGGCCCAACTAAACTTTAACATATTACAGAGTGTTTCTTTTAAATTGGCCAAAGGGAGAAATCCGCATCTATAAGATATACGGAAAAACTTTCTTAGGAACAATTAGCTCTTTTTTAAATAAAAAAAATATTCTACTGGCCAAACTCCCATTAATTATTTACCCGGGCTCTTGGGTATCAGACTTTGCAGATCTTCGATTTTGACGACCCCGTTGTCGCTGGCATAAGCAACAAGATCCGCGTACGAAGTCGCGGGCAGAAGCTAGTGTAAAATAAAAACTAAAATCCAATGCCCTAGGGATGCAAATCAACACAAAAGACGAGGAGCAATACATTGTAAAGAAAAGTTTCATTTTTATAAACTTAGTCTCTGTCACCCCTAACCTAGACAAAGGTCAAGAACAAACAAAACTTAAATTAAAAAAAAACTTATGTTCATCTTTCTGCTTTTTTAACGTGAATGAACAATATTTACAAATTAAAACCTTATTTATTATCCACTATGTTTTTCTTCAATAGAAAATCCACAAAACAAAGCCGTATCGCTTCTATAATCCTCTATCTATGACGTACATTAGCCTGTAGTTGACTGCACAACAAACGGAGCGCACGCACACTGCGCGCGCGCCGTATCGCGATCAAAGGGCGATCGCGCACGATATTCATTAAAACCGAATTGTTTTCATAAATATTTCAATTGAAGTGAATCGTAGTGATGAATTGAAGTGCGATATTTTTTTGTTGTTGGAATATTGGATTTTTTTATTTTGTATCTTGGTAAGTTGTTTCCTTTTTCTTAATGTTTGTGTGAAATAATGAGAGTCGTCATTTATTTTGCGTAACGAGTAGGTATTAGTTATTTCTGTTATTTTAGTTTTATATGATAAATTGAAACATAATAAATATTTAATATAAAAATGATATTAGATACGTTTTTTTAAAACACTTTTTCATGTTGGAAATAAAAACCTTTATAAAATAATTGATGTCTTCTACCCAGCTAAACTTGAAACTACGTGGTAATCTAACAGTAACTAGGTATAGTCATTTAGAGTATTGAAAAATATGAACATATTTATTTTCTTTTGTAAAATCTATGAATAAAGAAAAACCTATGAAATAATGATGATGTTTGAAAAAAACATTGATACACAATCAAAGACTCATCCACGAGGCTTTCCACCCTGGATGGACCAGAAGGGACTGTCAGACTCTTACTGACTAAAAATTTACCCTGCTGCTTCAGATGCCCTTTACGTTCCTGGGTAACGGTGTCCTTTACAAGAAGTCCTGTGACCTGACTTTTAAATAATTATAAGCTTTTGTTATCGTGTAGCTCAACTTAAAACTTTAGGAGCTCGTGTCTAAATTGTCTTGAAACAACAAATGCTTATAAAACGTCCATACAATCAAAATAGTACTTACTGATACTTGCAACCTTATCTATGCATTTAGGTACAAGCATCATTTATCGCATGATGAGACTTTGGGTTATCCGAAGTGTGATCGTAAATACATAGCACGTAGGACGAAATTTATTTGGCTTGAGTTGACCAGTACACGCTGAGCTTTTACTGTAAATAAATCCTTTACAGTGGGAGGTCATGTTGTACGGTTTCATGTGCAAAATAAGACTAGCGATGATTGTCTCACAGGATTGTTGAAATATACATCCATCCGTAAGGCATCTATTATCACAAACTTTCGTATAACCAGTAGGTAGGTAGTACGATAAGATTACAACATGATACAGATGCCAGCACATCAACTTACCTCAATCTGTCAAAGAAGGATGGACAAAACGTCCCACCCCTTGTAACACTTCCGGCTATATATCAAATGAAAGCACTTGGAAAGTGTATCATTTCATTGTATGACAGCAAACCTGTAAACTATGGGAGAAAAAAGTTATTGAGACTTTTATGTCAAAATACCAACGATACATAATGTTAGGCAGAAGTCATGTATGTTTTAAATTATATTAATCCATACTCAATACTGTGTGCTAATGCATCGTTGACATTACTGTATTAAAATAAAAATTTCACATGACATGCAAAAAAAAAAAAAACTTGCTAGTTTCTTTAACCGATTCTCGGACTACCTTCAGCTCGTCCACGGTTTTGTGCCTTAACGATTGGGTTTGTCGACTATGGAAGTAGAAGACAGGCGTCAACTATGTGTTACGTGTTCGCGATCTTTACTTCGAGTCAGAATTCGTCATAGTATGTTATTACGAGAATATGTACATATATGGAAGATCGGCCGGGATTCACAGAGTTTATAATGGAACACATTGATTTTGAAAATGTCAGTTTTAATATTTAATTATAGCGTTTTAATGAAGGTCGCCGGAAGACGCTGGATGCAGGTCGCGTCCAACCGACGGCTGAGATAATGATGATGATGATGATGATAGCGTTTTTGAAAAAGAATAAGGTGCTATCTCCACATTCGACAGAATCGCGGCGATATTATAGTCGTGCCACATATTTCCATATACTCTATACGAACGTGTCTCCACTCGGCTATGTTCATAGATTTTCACATGGAAATGATGGGTACAAGCGTTGGCGTTGGTACGCATCATTAACATGACAAAAAGCTATTCAGACACTGTTAGCACTTCGGACACTAATGAAGAAAACCAAAAAATGACTCCGACCATCCATAGTACACTGGTGATTTTTTTACTCCTTTGCTTCCTCGTTGGTCAGTTGAGTAACGTTTTGGTTGTGGCGGCATGTGACGGTCTTATAGCCATGTTCTTCTAAGTAGGACCTGTGGTATCCCTACCACAGCTTTGAGCCTCTAAAGCCCCAATCTAGTTTAAATTCATTATTTTCATACAATTATTACTACTAAGTACTATGATTTTCTTTTAAAGAGTCAGAAGTGGGTGCCGCTAAGTCAACAATGTTACTCTTTCTCATGATCTATACACATATTATCATGAGAAAAAGCTAAGAGCAATGTTTTCTTCTGAAAATCGAAATTCATCTTTTGACATAAAAGTCTCAATAACTTTTTTCTCCTATAGTTTCCAGGTTTGCTGTCATACATTGAAATGATACACTTTTCACGTACTTTCATTTGATATATAGATGGGAGTGTTACAAGGAAAGGGACGGGGTCCATACATTTCTGCCCATTCTTCTTTCTTTAATAGATTTTCAACCTTATCACAAGCTGCTGGCGTCTGTACAGTCCGCGTCACGATGTTGTTATTGTTACCCTTTCGGAAGCACCTGCGTTAATTAAATGTTTACTGTGGTAAACAATTTATTTATTTATTTAATAAGCGTGGAAGAGTAACAGCTAAAATTAACAGAATAAAAACAGAGAGTGAAAAACAGACAGCCAATTAATGAATAAGCTATTGTTAATTTTAATCGTTTAGCCTCATTTTGACATTTTCTTTGTCAAGTAATAATAATTATCATTAGCACTGTACCGACTGTCTCTCGGTCGGTACCATTTTACAGGCGTTAAGATGCCACAAGCCCCAACTCCCGATTTCAAATCGTTTTATGTTTTTAAATATTCACTGATTTAAAAAAAATACTTGTTTTTTTTAACACTATAACTGACTAAACAGATTTTCAATGAATTTACGCAGTTTATCACCCTAAATTATCATCTGTCACCCGTTAATCTTTATTAATTTAGCTGTCATACATTCAGAACTTTAGAAAAATGATGACACGCGACTTGACAAAAAACAACTGGTTTTACGAGTATGTATATTTGCATCGGTTGAGTAAATACAAACATTATTTAAAACACTTTTACTAACACTCAAAAATGTTACAATAGTTTGTGGGACACTGGATCCCGCACAAGGATACCCTGTGTTGCAGGGTCCAGTCCAGGGTTTTGTCGACGGAAGAAAAGACAAAATGACAGAACGTAGAAATATTTTTTGCATTTTAATCATGGTAATTTAAAAAATATAGAAAATAAAAGTTCTTTTCTTCAATGGTGTACGAATGGTGTCACATGTGTGCAAAAAAAAACAGACGATTTATATAGAAATAACGATGAAATAACTTTGTCTTTTCTTGGTAGAATAGAGATAGAATCGCCATGCTACGCGTGGTATGATTACAATATTACAGGTAAATAAATACATTGGTCAAACAGTAACTAACATGTGTATCTGTGCGTGTGAATATGTGTAAGTGTTTGTGTGTATAATGAGTAACAAGCTTTGACCAAATAGTTTTCTATAAAAAAGTATTATAATTTATAACCGTCTGTATAAAAAAAAATTAAGCTGACTGACTCATCTATCAATGGCCAGTGAATGGTATTCATTGCATACCAATAGCTTTTTTTTTTAAATACGTTGCCCAACACGTGGTATTTCTGCTGAGTCGTTGTGGCTGGGCCCAGAACAACTATTTGTAGGTCACACAAATATTTGTTCCGTGCGGGAATCGAACCCGCGACACGCAGTGCATCAGTCTAATCGCTCAGCCACTACACTAAGGCCCTTCGTTCACAAGGCGACGCCAGTTTCCGATACCTTACGACTTCAGTATCCAGACGACTCTCGCAATAGAAATCCATATACGTTCGTACACATGCTCGCGACGCGCGACGCCAATCGCGCGCTACCTATCTTTTGACATCGCCGCTACTTGAGTTTCCGCGACTTTCAAGATGGCGGAACAATTTATTTAGCATTATTAATTATATTCACACAATAAAGGGTTCCGTAGCACATTCTTGAATCACTTTTGGAAAGTAATTATTTTAAAATGTTAAAAAAAATATTCACTCAATATTCAATCCTCGTAATAAATCTTATATTGGTATGCAGTTTAATACAAAAATTGGAAGAGAGGGTTTTTTTTCTATTTCATTGAATAAAATTGATTACGAATAAAGTATTATATTTACAATCCTCACAATATGCATTTTCATTTGATGTCACATGATGCAGTTTACAATTTTTTTCCATTGTTGTCCCTCCAATGTCTATGTTGTTTTAAGATCATAGGACTACTGTGAATTTTCTTGTAATCTATATACAAAGGACTTCTATTATTTGTATCTTTTTCATAATTACAAATATACTCGGTATTTTCGGAGATAAGAGATATTACAGAAAACACATTTGAGCAATAGGAACTATTACATAACTATTGATATGTTTGGAAATGGCATACCTACCTACTTTACTGTTCTAAATGTATTCAATAGATAAAATCATGTTTACAACTTAATCGGTCAAAATGTTCACAGAAAATAAACGTGAAGGGCGGACGGTCACACGACTTATCTTATAAAGATTCCGTTTTTTCTTTCGAACCTACGGATCCCTAAAAAATATATTTTGACGTCACAGTCATGTGTCAGACATTTTATAAATTCATAATCTTGACCACCCATCATGACCCTTTGACGCGGCGCTAGTGTCTATGTCGTTACATCAAATTGCATTATAAAAATTTAGTACCTCGATTTTCCCGCAGGTCATGAGTAATAACGAAACTATAGTATCGGCAACTTGCGTCGCGTTGTGTACAAGGGTTCGTACACAACGCTATGCAAGTTTCCGATACCCTACGATTTGGTTTCCAGGAGACTATGGCAATACAAATCCTTAGAGTCTTATTAGAGACTTATTTTGGTGATGCGTCGCCGACTCTAGCCACGCGCTACTCCATTTATCAAGATCGCGGATACCCAAGTCTGCGCGATTTATAACCGACGAAAATTTTTTATCTAAGTATTATTTCAAACTTTATTATTAAACATCTTTGTATCTGAAGTAGAAAAATATCCTTGTTTATATCATTACAATTAATAATAATATTATTCCACAATTATCACACAACGTCATCTAGTCCCAAGCTAAGCAGAGCTTGTTTTATGGGTACTAGACAATTGAAAAACATACTTTATTTTCTAAATACATAAATATTATAGATAAATTACTCTCAGACACAGAACAAAAATGATCGTGCTCATCACACATACATTAAATGTCCTGGGTGGGAATCGAACCCACGACCTCAGGCATAGCAGTCGGGGCCACTAACCACTAGACTAACAGGCTTGTAAATTCAAAAGAGTATTCTAAATATATTATGGAATACTTAACCTTTTTTTTACGTGGTAAAATTATCAAATGAGTATCCTTCAATAGCCCTTTATGTTCCGGGGTCACGGTAATGAGATAAGTCCCGCGACCCCGGAACATAAAGGGCTATTGAAGGATTTTAGTCAGTACAAGTCTGACAGTCCCTCCCGCCCTGCCCGGGGTGGGAGGACTCGTTTGATGATTTTACCACGCAAAAAAAACAAAGAGCAGGAAGATGATGATGAAACTTCACTGATAACAAATTAATAAATAATACCTAGTACCTACCTACTTACTTTAACAGAGAATTCTTTTTTTTGTACATTTTTAACAAAATAAATAGAAAAAAAAATTGAATAAAACTCTAAAAACAAGTGAAACACGAAAAGAGAAAAATTCTATGTTTACCTGGGGATTGAACCCACGGTCACCACCATGAAAGTCAAAGCATAAACAAATCGAGCTACCTTGCAGCAGAATCGCGCGGCGAAATTATGAACCATATTCTTTCTCAATATTTTTGCATGAAAATACATTTTTCTCCGCGCCAATTTTAAATTCCAAAAAAATGAAATTGGAATGCGCCCGCCATTTTTAAAATTAACAGCATTTATTTTATGCAATGAGATGTACATTTTGTGTTTTGTACAATGTATTATTAAGGTTGAATATAGAATGGTGGCCGAATAGACGATTTGAGTCTTACGACTCGAGTCGCCGCTGTGTACGGATCATGCGCTACTAGAGTCGCGCGACTTAGGTATTCGACTGGAGTATCGGATACCCGAGTCGCCTTGTGTACGAAGGGCCTAACCGTGCCATCAAATTGATGTAAGTTGGTCTTACGGTGTTGATCTTTTAACTGTTGATCTTTTAACCTAACCTAACCTTTAATCCCAATGCAAAGCAATGCACTTATCAGATTCATCTAAAGGGTTGAAAAAAGGATGAAATTAATAAAGACTAATTCAATTTCTCAACCTTGGAATTATTTTTCATAATTCTCTCTTTACCTTCGTCATTACGAAATGTTTTGTACCTTTTACACTCATGTTTTTGTATATCTTTCACTGTCCACTGGACTTATAAACTGTAGATTTTACACATAGGTATGTCTTTTTAAGTATATAAAAACCAGATGGCCCTACCATGAGTCTTAAAGCGTGAGTAGTTCAGCTCAGGGAACGAGATGGCGCTAGACAACTTGTGTAGCTCTGTCTTTTTCCCACAGCCTAACTACTCACGCTCGATATGCCACCTGGGGGATATTACAACGTCTTAAAACCAGGCTTGTTCCAGTGAGTGAAAGAGATGGCGCTAGACGACTTGTATAGATCTGTCACTTTCAGTCGCCGGAATAAGCCAGCACGCGTAGCACGGCGATTCTATGTCTATTCTACCAAGAAAAGACGAAAGTTATTTCATCGTTATTTCTACACAAGCCAATTGTTTTTTTGCACAAATATGACACCATTCGTACACTAGTGAAGAAAAGAACGTGACATGAAAATATTTGTACATTCTGTCATTTTGTCTATTCTTCCATCGACAAAACCCCTTTCTACGGCGTCATGCTACGCCTGCTGTTATTAAGACGATAGACCCCCCCGGATCTGTGTTCAAAAGCTGTCTTTAGCAATTTTTTTTTTTTAATGAAGAAATCATTGATGTGACTTAATCTGTTCATGTAAGTTTTTCTTAGTAACATAAACTGCTTATTAACAATGACAAAACAAGTTTATTATGATAGCATTACGTATGTTTTATTGTTTATCCAAAGAGGCTTAAAGTATTCGGAAACCAAGATGATAATTATTCTAATCACACTAATTTGTCTTATCTTTGACAGTAATTAAAGTTTTAAATAATGAGAATGTATAAGATAATGTGTGGATTAAGATTATCTACTTATCTTCATTTTCACGAACATGGATCAGATCCATATAATTAGGTAATGTCTTACATAAGTAACCCTTAAAATTAAATCCCACCAAAAACATTTCATGTAAACTGTTGCCAAAACGAGCACATAAGGTTTGTCCTACGAAAAAGATATCAGATCTCATGTACAACCAAGCTTCTGAATTTACAAGGCCTAACTCTAGCAACCCAAACTTCACATATTCTACAAATCAGTAAAATGTAGGGCTTCACCGTTTCGCTACCATTGTGGAGGTGATGCTAATATTTAATTTCTGAAGTACCTAAGTAACGAAACAGCCAAGCTTGGTTCTCTATTGTGTTTCATAGGCTAAATAACTTTATTTTAATCAAAATTAGGTGATTCAATTCAATATTATGTCCGAACAGCTTTATATGTATCCGTAAAGATATTGAGAAAATATTTTTTTTTGATCATTCTGCTTACTAAATTTTATTGAAACCGTGTTATGGACAATGATTTTCAGACAAACAATTTTAGGTGAAAAGGGATAGGTACCATTTTTGTGAAATATTCAGGGTCTGAATATTTTTGTCTGTGTGTTTGTCTCTTTTTTTATGTTTATAAGCGCATCCACTACACAGGAGGAATTCTTAATGTGGGACAAAAAAAAAACATTAATATAAAACAGTTGAATAACACAAGAACGATAACTTACATAAAACAATCAAGTTTATTAACAATACGATCGTAAATCGCATAATATTATACCTACACAGCTGACTTGAATTACCCATTATAGTATATGTTACACAACGCTACCACAGACAATAACAATTATATTAATATATATATAGCATAGACAATTACAGTATTCATAACGTATAAAGACTGGATATAGACACATAGACAATGCTAGAAGTTCTAATGACCAATGATTGGAAAACATATGACGGCATTGTAAAGAACTTCTTCTTGAAGAAACATTGTTTTACTCAAAATCTCTTCCTTCTGTTGCCTTTTGCGCTCCAGAGCCGTAACTCTTTCAAAAAATCGCGCAAGGGCTTTTACTTTGGATGAAACCGTGCCAGTAAGTACTGTCTCATTTAGATTTGTGTTGTGTCATATACATGGCCCCACGGTTAAATATGACGAATTTAATCCTTAACCTTGGAATAGAGTTTTTCGTCATTACAAAATAATTGTAAAGCAAGAGTAGTTCAACTGTGGTAAAGAGACAGAGCTATACAAGTCGTCTAGCGCCATCTCGTTCCCACAGTGGAACTACTCTCGCTTTAAGACGTCATGATAGGCCACCAGGTATTTGTATGTCTTTAAGATCTTTTATAAATACATTATATTATTATATCAGTGCATGATTTATCGTTACAAAAATAAATTGAAATCTAGTTGCTAATCAACAACCCAAAGTTCGTTGTTTATTTTATTATCAATACATATTTTATCGGAAGATAAAATATCTTACAGTATTATAATTATTTTGATAGATAACAGACAATATTATATATTATTAATTATATTATAACTAATATTTTAAAAAGAAAATTAACTTTTGAAATGCTTTTACTTTTTTTCAAATACTTTTATCTCGCAGTCAGTATATCCTCAAATCCGCGGTGAACCTTTAATAGCCTTTTCCGTTCCAGGGTCACATATATCTGATGAGAAAGTCCTGAGATAGCATCAAATACTTGGAATAATATTTTTCACAATATCAGATAAATATAAATACCGTATAAAAAAATAGTCAACTGCTCAGCCGAGCAGGTCCCGAAAAGCCACTGTTATTGGCAATTCATATTACGATTGTATCATAATATGAATTGCGGTAAAATTACTCCAATTATATTTCTATTATGTAGCCTTTTGCTTGAGGAAATGAGGCAATCAAACAAAACCAAACGCTTTTATAAACAAAGAATTATCCTTATGATAACTAATTATCCTTGAGATAAATAACTCCTAGCGATATTGAAGAAAGAATTTTATTATATGAAGAGTAATGGCCGGCCATACACGTTACAGTATACTTGCGCAATTCCAGACTTGCGCAAGTATACTGTAACGTGTGTGGTAAGATACTTGCACAAAATTCCTTACATTTTCACTTGCCTGTGTTTGTGCAGGTCCAGACTTGCGCAAGTATACTGGAACGTGTGTGGCCGGCATTACATAAACATCGAAACAAATGACAGACGCAGGTATTTATTCTAGTAGTAATGGTAGTTTTCCTTTGATTTTTTTCAGATGAAAAAAAAATACCTTTTTCTTTGTTAATAGTGTTCCTTTGTCGAGTTTTGCCTATTTTGTTTTTTATTTCTACACAATTATGTAAGTATATTATTTCCAACATTATGCTGTTCCAAATTTTATATGAAATTTTCTCCTTTTTAGATGTTTACTACAATAGCCTACAAAAATTTGCACATTAGTTTTCATATTTTCTCTTTTTCTTTCATTCCTTCGCTACACAAACACTAACAAACATTTCAACAAAAAATCATTATATTCAAAAAACTTTCACTTCTCCGAATATTTAGTATAATGTCACACTGTGAAACAGCCCGTAAAACATTGTTCTACCAACGTAAACATGGAGTAATGACGTCATAGATTCACTCAAAACCGTGACCCATCCGGCCTCGATCCAGTTTCATCAGTCTCAATAACCAACCTTATGATAATTGGTATACGGTTCTAATTAACAATTTTAGGGTGGTAGAACACTGGAGTGTAATACCTGGGTAATCTTAGGATTAGTACGATTGGCTGTCTCTAATGCGGACTTATAAAGATAAAAGGTATGTCAAGATTTTGTAATTTTCTGTGTTTTATTGTGTACTTTGTGATGGGACACGCCTTTATTGGGGTTAAGACTTGTGCATCCTTGTTTTTTAGGTAGATCTAGGCAGGTTGAAACACGATAATGTCAAACCATGATTCATGTTTGATTCATATTTGTTTCTATGTGTGTAACTATGTGTGGTATGTGTGTATAATTTTTCATCGGGTTGGCTAAGTACTAGATATTGTGGAAAAGATTTTGTATTTATAATTATGTTCGTACATGTTACATAAACCTTGTTTCTTACAAACAACAACTTTTACTGAAAGACTATGTAACAAGTACCTACCTAGTCTAGTCTTTTTAAAATTGTAATCCGAGATAAAATAATGAGGCCTATTTTTAATATCGTTATAATCAGAGGCACAAGCAAGGCTGTCTAACATCAATCTAACATCCAATAATTGGATAAAAAAATACAAGTAACTTCTAGCATTTAGGCCCAATTTTAGGCGAAAAACACAGCCAAAATTCTTTAGGTATATAAATATGTTGAAAGTGAATAGTCAAGCGTGTTTCACCGTCTACCACATTATCCCTTACCATCCGGCGAGATAATAGCATCATTCATGTTACGAAGTGCTATTACAAACTTTTGTTACCGAAATGTTACAAGATCCTTGTTACAGTCCAGTGTGCTCACACACTAAGCAATGCAATAACAACTGTGCCAAATAGTTAATGAATCGATCTATTGTTAGATTTCCAAACGTACTGATTGGCACCTATTTGTGGTTAGTATCGACTTACAAGGCGAATGCATTCCAGGATAAAATATTACTGCAATATTATTAATATTGACGGGGCTCCCTCTGACGGGGCCCCTTAGACAGCTAAAGTTGTCGGGGTCGGAGACTAACGAGCCACCGTGACCCCGGAACGTAAGGGGCTATTGAAGGACACCGTGGATTTTAGTCAGTACAACTCTGACAGTTCCTCCTGCACTGCACTGGGTGGAAGGACTCATTTGATGATTTTACCATGCTAAAAAAATTGCATAATTTGGGGCTAATCCATAGTCAAGAAAGCTTTGGCCCTCTGACTTAACAGTCCCTTCTGCACGCGTAGCATGGCGATTCTATGTCTATTCTACCAAGAAAAGACAAACACTATAGAAGAAAATAACGTTTATTTTCCATAAACATACATCAAATATAAAAATTTCCTGTATTTTCCTTTTTTTACATTACCATGCTTAAATTAATAAAAATATTTCTACGTCCTGTCATTTTGTCTATTCTTCCGTCGACAAAACCTCTTTCTACGGCGCCATGCTACGCCTGCTGTTCAACACACCTTGATGTCTTGTCTAAATTCCTCAAACAATGAAGAAATATAGAGCGCGCGCGTCTGACATAATACTCTTTAAAAGTAATTGCGCTTGATTGGAGCGTGGGCGCAACAGTATCGTCTGTTAGGAATATTGCAAACACTAGATTTATTGACCGATTTTATAAGAAAGAAGATCTTTTTTCCTACAAGCGTAACAAAATAACTTATTGGTAAAAATTGATCCTCCATTCAGGGTCTCTATAATTATGATATTTCGATATATTTAACAAGTGATAGAACACAATGCCGATTTTGGAAAAAAATCTGAAGGACACTGAAGTAAACTATAGTGGTTATTTCCTGCCTTATGTCTTCGATTGAAGCTTCATTTTTCACTATTTTTTGTGACTATTCAAAAGCACCTGTGGCTTTTTAATATTATAGTGTTCATAGTTTGAGTAAGAAATTAGACCTTATCTGCGAAATCAGCTCCGTTGGTCCAATACCAGCTTTAATGTCTACGCAATAAATGCGAATATTGACAGATATGTTAACTCCCTTACCTTTTAGGTACAGGTACTTAGTTGCTAGACCTAAATAAGCATTTATCTAGCTACCTGTTTCAGTAATTGATACTTGCCTAATCAACTAGGCTAGGTAGATAACTTATCAATGTCCACTATCTTTTGGAAAGATGATAAGAAAGGTCCCTTCACCGGTGGTAAATTGATAAGTAAAATACGTAAATCTTCTGTAATATAAAAATGGAACGCAAAATGTGTTGCTAAGCTCATAACTGGAAAACGGCTGGACCGATTCAGATTATTCTTTTTTGTTGTGTTTGTAACCATCGGAACCGGGTTTTAGAGGGTTTCCATCCGTGCGAAGCCGGGCGGGCCGCTAGTGGTTTTTAAATTTAGTATAATATTATATGCTTTATTTAATCGTAGGACTACCGCTTTCGTATTACTAGAAGTCGATAAACTTGATTAACTCAATAACAACATCAATCGTAGATTGGTAGTTGTCACATGATAAAATCATTTTATAAGTACTCCCACCCAGGGCAGCAGGAGGGACTGTCAGACTTGTACTGACTAAAATACACTATACTTGTACTGACATACATTCACGTCCTTCAAAAGCCCTTTACGTTCCGGGGTCGCGGTAGCTCGTTAGTCCCGCGACCCCGGCAGTTAAAAAAGTGTGAATCGGCTTCGACTACTGCTCTCTAATGACGAGCATTTATGGTTTAATGATTACTGATGAGTATAGGAAATAGTAGTTATGTCTAATTATAGTATTTTGCACCGATTTTACGGTACAATGGAAATTCCATCCTATCTGATGGTTTAAACCTAAATACTGGTCTGAATAGTTTAATTGTTATTATTTGCCATTATAAAATATTGAAACTATGTGTATTTTGTTCAAAAGATTGACTAAATTGACTGATTGAATATTCGTGTTTTGATTTAGACACCAGATAATATAGGTACATACTGATGATTCATTGTTAAATATTTTAGTTTTTCTTCAAAACAAACATGCAAAAGTATACTGGGTGAATTTTTCAACCAGGCCTGGATGGTTATATCTGAAACAGTGAGGAATATCGAAAAATACTGATAGGAGGCTCGAAGCCTATTTTGACGAAAACAAGAACTGCATCATTAGATTTTAGAATAATTCATAATCCTGACCAGGAAAAGAACCCGCTGGTTATGAAAAATAGTCACATCCTGTATTATGACACCATTTGATAATGTCGCTAATAAGGATCAATTTTTTTCAAAAACCACAGAACGACTTTTGGATGAAATGTGGTACACGGCTACGCATCAAGCTATACAAAACCAGTTTATCGTGGCCTCGCTTTGTATGGTCTTTCCGTATATTCAACGATCAGATTATACTGGTTGTGTATAGCTTAGTGTGGAGCCGTGTGTACATAGACAGTTTAGTACCTGGAGTAACACATACGATAGATTTTATCCCGATTTTAAGTCCCCGTGGGATAATTTCGAGCTAGTAAAAGTAAATGGATGTAGCGAGCTTCTAGCGGTCGAACAAAAGTCGTTGGTGTGTGAACAGCCTAATAAAAACTGATTAATGTAGGTATTTACTTGTGTTTATTGTTATAGTGCTCAGTAATTGTGAAATATATTTTAAAAGATCCAGTTTTAGCTTTTGCGCTTTTCATTGGTCGGCTGAGTTTTGAGAAAGAAAAGGATGCTATAAATGAGACGGTTTATGGATAAAGTATTTCAAAATCCAACTAATTAAATTCCTATTTTTGCACTAGATACTTGACTTGTCTCATTTTCTTTTATTTCTTCAGTGAAGCCAATTTTTTTTATCTTTAAAACATTGATAATGCAAAATTTGATTTTGATTAATATCCAAATTCGAATTTTGAATCCAAAATTTAAAATAATTAAAAAGAAATAAAGCAGAACGAAAATGAAACTCTAATAAAATAATTTAGTTGTATTTTTTTCGATTCAACCTTAATTTGCTAGTCATGATTAATTAAAGCCCCTGTGTGGAATAATTTATTGCAATTAACCAAGCACTAATCCACACTATTCCTGGGAAACTAATGAATGTTGATAACTGTTGCATATCACTACAAACATACAATTGCAATTACAAAAGGTGTTATTATCCTTACAGAGCGCGTATTGCGTAGAAACAACTACAGGAAATTGACACATGATTGCATATGCAACGCTACGATAATGCAATGTTTTGTCGTGCATTGCTACTTTGTTTTACTAAACAAACTATGTTTTTTTTTTAATTTATGTCACGTAAACTCTTACAATTAACACAAATAAATTTAATCTAATTTCAGTCTTAAAATCCTTTACATTTTTTAACAAATGGTTTAAAAATACATCGGATTTTAACCAACTTTCAGTTAAAATACTGATGTGATAACTCGCACTCAGTGTTTTATTTTTAAATCTTGAAATGTTAACATATATTTTTTTAAAGAAATGGAATGTGTGCATATGCAATGCCCTTTTTTTAACTCTCATAGACAAACAGAGATAATTGATTTCGTTGAAAACTCACGAACAACAACATCTTAAGAATATAGACAAAGTATAAGTGACTATTTTTGTAAAATTGAGACATTAATAATTCAGAATTAATGCCTTACTATTTATTATAGCCATGGCATTATGTACACAGACCTGTAAAAAGATGTCTAAGGTGACCCCTTAATTTGGCCGTCTCAAATTAAGGGTACACATCTTATCTAACTTTAATGCATGCCATTAACTCAGTAGACCAATTTGGCCGGTCATAAAGTTTGTTATTACGTACATTAATCTACTAAATGTTTTTATTAAAATATTGATAAAACTAAATAGCGTCGCACCCTTGGACTCTTGAGCAGCAAAGTGTTATAAATCTTGGGGTTAATGTGTTCGTCTTTGTCCAGCGACAACGCTTAATAAAAAAACTTTTGGAATGAAATTCACTATTGTCTGTTAAACGTATAAGAAGCTTTTCTAACTGGCAATGAAGCAAATAGAATATAAGCTTGCAATTGAGAGCAGATTGTGCATGTAGGTAGTCGCCGTAGTCGGTAGGAAGCTTGCCGTGTAAACAAGGAAGATCCGATTCGACAGCGAGTCGTTTTCCATGAGCGCGTCAAGGAGCTGTCAGCAAACTGATGACCTGCCAAGGTCGATAGACTATCTAAGCAGGACCGCAGCACTGGAACGTACACGGCATGTGAAAGAACATGATGGTTCTTAGTCATTAAGAATAGTCAGAAAAAGAAGTCAGTAAGTCAGTGTTCTTTCTTTCAATTCATCACCTCTTTTGAAGGTTCTAGATGTATTTAAGAGAATGGTGGGAGCAGTATTTTATATTATTACTATTTAAAAAATTAGTAGTATCTCGAATTATACTAGACACCAAAATTTTACTTACATATCGGTATGCCCACCTACTAACTTCTATCTATCCTTTCGAGAAATACAGATGTAAACTTTTTTATATTTGCTAAACTATTATTATAGGCAAGATCTCGATTCAAACATATTATGAGTTATAAATATCTACCTAATGACAAGGACTAAAGTCCAAAGTTTACAAATATAGTAACACGAGTTACAATCGTAAACGCACGACGTTAATTATAATAAATACATATTATCATTTATCAAGTAGACAATGCGTTGCACTAATGAAGTAAAACATAATGCATTCATGAGTCAGCGTTCATATAAAGAAACGAGGAAAAATATGAAAAAAGATTAATTATATTTAAAATAAAATTATAATATCTATACATATAATAAAATAGTAGGAAAGTCAAAACTGTACATTGAATATTTTTTTAAAAGAATACTTGGGGTGTGATCTATAATCGATACCGAACCCAAAAATATAGTTTTTAGAATTTTTGTCTGTTTGTCTGTTTGTCTGTATGTATGTCCGGGATAAACTCAAAAAGTAGTGGACGGATTTGAATGATTCTTTTTTTGTTGTATAGGTATTAAGTCTGGCCAACACATAGGCTATAATTTATTTTGAAAACTTGAATACGAGGCGCAGAACCGCAACAGACCAGCTAAACTATAAGAGATACAAAAATGGTGCCATAGCAAAAATTATTCCACGTGATGAGCATTTTCTGCTGAGGGAATAAATTTGAAGATCTGGAACACCTGATGTGGAACTCCAAGGGCCCAGCTACACTATAACAAATACAGGAATGACGTCTTAGCAAAGTTGTCTGGCCTGATGAGCACTCTCTGTTGACATATAAAAATTGAAGATCTGGAACACCTGATGTGGACCACCAAAAGCCCAGCTAAATTATAACATATATAGATCGACGTCTTAGAAAGAGTTGTTCAGCCTGATGAGCATTCTCTTTTGACGTGTAAAAATTGGAGATCTGGAACACCTAATGTAGAACAACAAAAGCCCAACTAAACTTTAACATAATATACAGAGTGTTTCTTTTAAATTGGCCAAAAGGGAGAAATCCGCATCTAAAAGAGATACGGGAAAACTTTCTTAGGAACCTTTAGCTCTTTTTTGATACTGATAATTTTGGTGTTTTTATTTTTTTGGTCAAGTGTGAGCTGGCCCCAAAAATGAGTGAAATTGATCAATTTTTTTCAATGCCGTTCGACTCTGTTTCATGTATGGATCATTTCATTATATCGGAAGAAAGAAATCGGGACGTCGGAAGTTCGTCAAAAACTTTCATGTAAGGATGAGATAATTGTACCAGCAGAAAAATATCTGGATAGTAGAAGTTGGTCAAAAGTATGTAGAGTAATGTTTCTTCTATCAGCATCGTATTAATAGTGTCAGTATTTCATAAGATTTGACCAACTTCTGTTGCCCGGACATTTTCCTTCCCATACAATGAAATAGTCCTTAAAAGACACTAAATCAAATGACATCATAAAAAAATTGGTAATTTTTTCGTTCATACAATTTGTATGAAAACATATTTGGCTAACTTTTATCAACTTCCGCCGTCCCAATTTTTTTCTTCCGATACAATGAAATTATCCTTACATAAAAGAGAGTCGATCGGCACTAAAAAAATTTGGTCAATTTCACTCATTTTTAAGGACAGCTCACACTTGAGCAAAATAATAAAAACGCCAAAATTGTGAGTATCAAAAAAGAGCTAAAGGTTCTTAAGAAAGTTTTCCCGTATCTCTTATGGATGCAGATTTCTCCCTTTCGGCTTATTAAAAGAAACACCAACAACAACTCTTTCTAAGACGTCATTCCTATACAAATAGGAATGACATCTTAGAAAGAGTTGTTCAGCCTGATGAGCACTCTCAGTTGACGTATAAAAAATTAAGATCTGGAACACCTAATGTAGAACTCCAAGAGCCCAGCTACACTATAACATAATATAGGAATGACGTCTTAGAACGAGTTGTTAAATAATTATTGGGAGTTTGGCCAGTAGAATATTTTTTTTATTAATATATTCATCGTCATCGAAAATCAGTCCTAAACTGCGACCGCATTCACTGCGTGAAGGTAATCCCAGCTTATGTTAATTTTTACATAATTATACAGTGAAATTAGTGATAGCTTTGATTTCCACATCAGGTGTTCCAGATCTTAAAATTTTATACATTAATAGATAATGCTCATCAGGCTGAAGAACTCTTTCTAAGACGTCATTCCTATACAAATAGGAATGACATCTTAGAAAGAGTTGTTCAGCCTGATGAGCACTCTCAGTTGACGTATAAAAAATTAAGATCTGGAACACCTAATGTAGAACTCCAAGAGCCTAGCTACACTATAACATAATATAGCATTATCTATTAATGTATAAAATTTTAAGATCTGGAACACCTGATGTGGAAATCAAAGCTATCACTAATTTCACTGTATAATTATGTAAAAAGTAACATAAGCTAGGATTACCTTCACGCAGTGAAGGCGGTCGCAGTTTAGGACTGATTTTCGATGACGATGAATATAATTAATAAAAAAAATATTCTACTGGCCAAACTCCTATTAATTATTTACCCGGGCTCTTGAAGTTGGGTATCAGACTTTGCAGATCTTCGGTTTTGACGACCCAGTTGTCGCTGGCATAAGCAACAAGATCCGCGTACGAAGTCGCGGGCAGAAGCTAGTTTAAAATAAAATTATAATGGAAGGAAAAAAGATACATTTTTAATGATGTGTAAAATGTCAGTTGAATGTTTGGTATTGTGTAGGTGAAATTTGACGTTTATTAATGTACTCACGATACAGGGGAAGTTCTTAAAGTATACTTACTCAAGTCACAGTTATATCATCTAATCTATCTTCTTGCATACAACCTTTAGTTAGTTGAGCTCCTTGAGTTATGAGTCGAGCTTCACGATAACTGACAAATGCTTGCACTGACTGGACAGGTCCACTCAAATTTGTATGGTTCTTTCTTCAAAAGACCATCTCAGACACAAACCTGCAGGGTCCTCGCATGATTTAACCAATTTAATGTCTGGACTTTAAAAGAGACGATGACCTCTGAGTTTGTTTCGGATGTTTCTTCTCAGAGTAGTCAGGTACGAAACACCGGCCTCATCTAGTTATAAAAAAAAGTGTTTTTGACTTGTAAAAGTGTTTGCGAAAACCTATTTGCAAAAATAAATATCATTTATCATCATTTATCATCATTTAAAAATTGGTAGCAAAACAGTTACATTTTCTTCGAATTTTTAGACTTATGACATTTTCCTTTACCGTTTTGAGAGTAGTGAGAGACTAGACTAGAATATTTTTTATAATATTGTACTATTTATACATAACTAGCGGACCGGGCAAACTTCCTACCGCCTCAGAAAGAATGAAAAGAAATCTTTTAAACCTTCCCTGGACTCCCCAAAATAATTCAAAACCAAAATCAGCCAAATCGGTCCAGCCGTTCTCGGGTATTAGAGAATTGATTATTATATACATATATGATGATTAATATTCATTTTACTAAGTGATAAATTCAGTTCAGTATAAAATTAAATCAAAAATTAAATAAACCGATTTTTTTTTGTTTATGAAATTAGAATTTGTTAATTCAGAAACATTCGCAATATACTGTAGAATTTGTTAATTATACAGTATATTGCGAATGTTTCTGAAGCATGCCACTAAAGTATTACTTTCCCGTATATCTATCCCGAATCAGATACTTGGCTTTGCTTAGCCAAAGTTGTACTTTTTAGTTGACTATTTGACTATTTATTTCGACCTAAGCCTACAACATAACAACAAGTTAACGTTCTCGACCGTAAAGGTTAAGTTAGTCGACTTGCACTACCAAGGTCGCAGGGTTGAATCCCTGTGGAGTAGTTTATGAAATTGTATTGGTCTGGTTATGACTCTACAGGACGTCCAATATGACATAACACGCCCTGTGTTTATTTTAGGCAAAATATAAAAAATTAAGTGAAAATGTAAACAAGATTTTTTGAGTTCTGTTAAACAGAATTTATTATTTTTTGTGTAGAGAACGCAAATTCTGGGAAAGGAGGATTGGCTGTACAAAAGAATAAGAAGGCAGCCCAATTAATTCGTTTTGGAGTCACAATATAATATTTCTTGAAATGGATAATTCCGTTCAAACAATGAGTACACTTTTTGCTCTGAAAAGTTTGGCAGGCGCAAGAAATTCAGAAATCAGTCTATTTCTTAGTTTTAGTCCTATTTCAGGGTATAGTTTATTTATAGGATGGTTTAGTCCATTCAAAGGTTGTCTGAAAGTTATAGCTATCAGTTATACTAAATTAACTGTGTAAAAGAGTGTGTTTATTTAATAAAGGTATACTCTTCTAGTTACATTTTAGGACAAACGGAACAGAATCCCTAATGTCCAACACAAGCTTACAAAGCTTATATTTTCTATTAATTTCATATAGTAATAAAGACATTTTTAAAAATTTAATAAAATTGGTTAGCCCACCGTTATCAGAAACAGGGTCCAAACTACCGCAGTCTGGATTCCAGATGGACGAACCTCCTAACAATACGTGTCGTGTCAATGAAAGTTACTGCTTCTGAATCAAACCCCTCATGCTACTGCCTTACGAGAACCTCCTCAGTGGTTAATCGAGGTTCTTGGCAATCAAGCCTTTGGGTTATATGTCTATAGGCACAATGCTCGCTGAGTAAATGACCAACTTGTCGACAACCTCGTGAGTCAAGTAACGTCCCATAAATCAGAATTAGTAGGAGTTTTTGATCACACATCTTGCAGTGGCATAAACTACATATAGTAGGATTATTAATTCCAGTCAGTAAAATGACAAGTGCAACTGTCATTGATACAATGAAAAGTACATTTCTTTAGAGAAAAAAAAAAGTCAATTTACTGACTCGAATTAATAATCGTATTTTACATTTAACTAAGATTCTTATATGACACATGATGTTCATTTTCTTTCAATATGTATTTCCCAGGTAATATATTAAATTAAAAAAATCAATCACACACCTCTTGTTACAGATCCATCGATGTAGATTCACCCCCTACAAGAATCAGTTGACTAATCCAAGATGGCGGCGATTAGCAAACAGCTGTTTGACGCAGCGTGTCGCGATGCTCACTGCAGTGTGATGACCCATCCTTGGAATGAGAGCTGTCTTCATGCGTCACCTGGTCTTTACAAAGATGCTGTTATTGGCAGTGCTAAGTTCTACTCAATTATTTATCTTGTAAGTTTTTCTTTTCTATAAAAATCTATTTATTATGTAGTACAAAGATATTCCTGGGGGTGTAATTTTAATTGCTTCAGCAATAGGATAGAATATTCAATTTTTTTTTCATAGCAATTCATATTACGATTATGCTAACGTAGCCGTAGTTCGATCCTTTTAATACTGAGGGTATTAAAAGTAAGTGCTAACAAACAATTTCTCGATGTTCTCAGATACAAATCTTGATGCGAGGTAAAAAGATGAAGCGAAAAGATGAATGGATAAAGATGGGTAAATACTACGTGAGGTCCACAATGTTGGGGCTGCTCGTCACATCTGTCGCGCCCAATATAAGTTGTATAATTAGGTAAGGTATGTGGAGAAGGATTTAAATATGACCATTGCTATTAAATTTTACTGAAAGATTAGGCAGAGCTTTATCTTAGGTTCAGTTGACAACGAGACAAGACGCGACGATACTTGAAATATATTTTTTTTTCGTGTAGTGATACGGTGGATATTGACCTATATAGAATACCCACAACTCGTCAGCTATGATAGGTCAGCAGTAGGCGTGTCGCTGGAACACTATTTCCATGATATACTTTTCTTCATTAGCCTATACTGTCCCACTGCTGAACAAAGACCTCCCCTAATTCCTTCCAGGAACTCTTTTCCTGGGCCGCTTTCCTAATGAACCAGTACTCATGGTATGCTTCTGGGTCGTCTCGCCACCTCTTTCTGGGCGGCCTCGGCGACGCCGTCCATCTCCCGGCGCCCATTTGTGGGGTGATCTTTACCCTGCGGTCCTCTTGCAATTGACTTACCTTATCAATTAGTGACTAATTTATCCAGCATCTAAATCAAACTTTTAACTCTTGCAGAAAGTTGATGGGTGACAAGTTTACCCATACATCGTACCTGTTCATACCCTTCACTCTGACCGGGCTCTTCATATATCTGGAGCCGCCCAGTAGGAGAGGACTGGTCATCAACCTGTTTTGTAATTTGGTAAGTATCTAAATATTTTATGGGAAATCTGCTGTTTCTTTTGTAAGAGGAATTAGGCTGTATGTATACGTAGTATATTCTATTGCAGTCATGTCAACTGCATTCAAACTGCATCCGAACTGCAATTTGTAGTTGGATTGCAGTTGTCTAAAGATGCCTAAAGATCGCGTCAACTGACTTTTGTCACTACAATCATATCAGCCATTAGGACGTCCACTGCTGAACATAGGCCTCCCCTAAAGATACCCAATAGAGCTGATTAGGTGCGGCTTGCAACGGCCTACTGCCCACTGCCCACTGCCACCTCAACTTGCTAATTCGTTGAGCTATGTCAACAACTGTGATCCCTATAAATCTCCAACAACGAGTCGCCCTTTACTCGCCGCCCGCATGTCCATGTTTCCATAGCTCGGTGGGCTATCTTTTACTTGACTTTTGTAGTTTCTGACAACTTCTGTACGAGAAGAATACACGACTCTTGCCTCTTTTAAATAATTAATTCGAACAGAAATAATTATCCAGTTCCAAACAGTTCAGTTTCGAAATTCAGTCCGCGATACTGGTGCTAATATTTGGTTTGCTATGGTATCCTAACTACGTCCGTAGGCGGAGAAGTCAATCACTCAACGAGTACGATAATTCAGTTTCCGCAGCGTTATTTCAGCGATACTGATTCACAACGATTTCCTATTTATCTCCTGATAAAGATGTGAATATTTTTCCGCAAAAAATCGACATGACATTTGTAAAATAATAAAATTATACTCACAAAATGATCCTCGTCAAATCAAGCCAAATATCCAAACTAAATTGTTTTATCTTACTATCCTATCCTACTAATATTATAAACGTGAAAGAAAAGAAACGTGTATGGATGGATGGATGTTTGTAACTCTTCCACACAAAAACCTTTGAACGGGTTAGGATGAAATATGGTACACAGATAATTTCTAACCTGTATTAACACATAGGATAGTTTTTATCCCAATTTTATGAACCCGTGGGAAAATTTTCGAGTTGTAGCGGGTGAAGCCGCTGGCAACAGCTAGTAAAATTATATTTGCATGTCATTTTAAAATTAGAGGTTTCGAGCCAAAATTATTTTAAATAGAACACAGAGCACCCAAAATTAAGTCGAATCTTTGTCATTATCAGTATGGCATGTCATCAGTAGATATCATCGGCTATCCGGAACTTATCTGGGAGTTTAAAAGAAATGCTGTGCTTTTTTCTATATAAATCTTGAAAACAAAAAGAAAAATGCGTTTTGTAAAATCCAACTCGTGTTCAAAACGCTAACATTTCTAAGAAGGTACTTATATTTTAACGATTTACATACAAAACTTGTATGTACGTCTTATGCACGAGTACCAACACTAAATTCCTTGGAAACACGAGTAGGTTTTAAGAATAGACGTGAGAATCCCTCATGAAGAAAAATATATGATATTTTCACGATCGTCATACTTTTTTTCACGCTTCAACGAATATCAAGTCATGTATGTAAAAGCGACAGAACTTTGGAAGGATGGCCAAAGGATGTATGTATGTACCTACTTCTGTATTTATGTTTCACACATTACTTTCTGTGTTCTAGTAAGCGGGGTTTATTTGTTTTTACTATTTTGGAGATGAATTATTGTTCTACACACTTGATTATTTATTAACACCTATTCTATAGATTCTGATTTGCTGGGCATTCATGAAATAAATGTTATGAAATAATTACTAAGATTTTTTTTTAATAACCTAGCCTTAAATAACCTTAATATCTCCTGTATCATGGGCGTACAAATATTTGATCTGTAGGTCATACAAATGTTTGCTCGGTGCCACAATCGAACTCACCACACGCAGCACTGCAGTCGGTCACTCAGCCACTGCACCAACCTTGCCATCTATTTATTACAATTTATTTTTATAATTATTATTATTGGAAATTTTGTTACCCAAAAAAAAAAAAGAATTATGAGTAACCTACTCACAATTTTTTTTTCGGGTAACAAAATTCCGTCGTATCAACTACAACATTTTTCCCTCGCACCGGTACATTTCTAAAGAGTCTCTCTTGTACCTGATTGCTCCACAAAAAAACAGATCCTAGATCACACATTTTTATGAAATACAAATTTTCCAGGTGATCGAGTACTACCTCAAAGTTCTGGAAAGAGCTGGATATTTGTCGATAACGAAGACACAGCAGACGCTCATGTTCATGCTGGGGAGCTCCTTGCTGTTCTACCTGATGAGACTCGAAGGGGACAAAAAAGAGAGGACGCCACTATTTTGGTAAGAAACCAGTAGAACATCCTTACATAGTTTTTACCTAACGTCGCGCAGTCTATAAAAGATTTTGAACTTTATACTGTATATTATAGTATATAAAATGGAAAATCTACGTAGTGTTTTTATATTCGCTTTGAAGTTTGCTCTGACTCTAGTCTAGGTCAGCGGACACAAAGACGAATATAGACTTAATGCTAAAAAACATAAAGTTAAAAATCTGTTTCAGACTATAAAGCGTTTTCGTATGTCGTTTACCAATATATCAGTACTCTGGTCACGCGACGAGCCAGACTTAAAATTTATTATTTAATTATTAGCTCTAGATAGTACGGATAATTCATAATAATATTATGATAGCGACTGTTTACTTTGGATAAGTGCGTCCAACTGTGTCATGCAATTGTTTTTGTTTAATTTTATCACAAATCAAAATAACACAACTATGGACTAGATTCAAATACTCTTGTTACTTTGTTAGTATTTAGAGTACTACATTTTTTAAATACTATATCTAATCATTTTTGTTTGTAACAAAATTCCAACTGACATTTTTATCACTACAAAAATTATTCGAATGAAAATCACAAAATGGTTCATCATAAATATGTTTCGTCCGTTTCAAATATTTTTCAATTATCCATAAGGATTTATAAGCTTTATGCGGTTAAATTAATCAAAAAAACATAATATTACATTATTTTTGAATAGGTAAGTAGTAAAAAATAATTGTAAGTACGCATTTCTGAATATCAGTGCAGTCAGCAACATTGTTATTTTCAGGTTATTCACTCCAGAGAAAGTGAGAAGAAAAACTGAAGAGTCACAAAACGTTTGTCCCCACGAAGGAAAATGTGAAAAATACGTAGCTAAGGTAAACAAATTAAAATGTAAAATTATACCTGAACAAATGTTTTCTTGGAAAATTCCATGTATCCTATACTTGTTCCAGTTTGCTTTTAACTATAAGAGATAATAGGGTATTTTACTGAATAAATAAATTGAAAATCTATTTAGCCCGTCAGCAATAACATTGAAAAGTAATGGACACGTTTTTTTTTTTTTGATCAATGAATATTGACATAGATAAAACGCATCCAAATTCGGGAGTGGGGCTTGTGACGTCATTATGCTTGTAAAATTGTAACGAACGAGTTACGTTTTGTGATTTTTATTTAGAAGCGTTGTATCTTCGTCAATTTTGGTTTACAAGACAAAAGAAAAAATAAGGGTCTAATATTTTTAAATAATTTATATTTCGGACTAATTTTTTTTTTTGAGTAAAATATAATTTATATATTACAATCTGCTGTCCTTTTTACAGGGTGTGGCTACATATTTCGGCGTGGGTCTCGGCATATCCTTAGCAAGGCTGATCTTACCGAAGATCCGTACACCGATAAAAGCAATATCTTCAATAAGAGGGAAACACTTCAAGCTGGCGTTGTTCTTCAGCAGTTATATCGGTATTTACAGAGTACGACTAATTTAGTTTGTGTAATTATTTAATTTTAATTGGATATTAACAGTTGAGTTATTTATTACCATGCAACACTTTATTAAAAAGGTTAGATGACTCCATATTGTATAAACGCTAGCAGGTCAACCTACCCCAATCTGTCAAATTTTACCAATCAAATAACCTTCCACTATTGTGATGCGATTGAAAATCTTTCAAAGAAATCTGACAGATTAAGGTGATATGTTGGCGTCTGTACGTAGAGCGTGTAAGTGTTAAAAGCGTGCTTGAGGAAGTCTTTTTTAACACTTGCTCGCTCTCAACAATTTATTAACTTAAATAAACTTATAAAAATAACATTAACAAGATATTTTTTTATTAGACTATTTTAATTGACAGTTTTTTCGAAGTGATACTTGATAGATTGCAGTTAGAGTCATTAACGGGTTTCGTATTCATTCTGTTGCATTATTTAAAAAATATAAATCAAGCCATAATTATAATTATTTTATACCATTCCCCCTCGAAAAAGCTACTTTTACTCACGGAAAACAGTGTGTAAAAGTAGTCTTTTACGCACTGTTTAGGTGTTTGAATTTAGAACACTTTAGTACATTCGACCTCGACCGCGATGCTGGACAACCCCCTTGCTAATATGAAAATTACCCTTAATTCAAACCATTGCTCCGATTTTAACGTCAGCTTGTTGGCGCAGTGACCGAGCGATTGGACTACTTCGCACCCACGTGTGTGTGGAGTAGACTTAGGTATTAAAAAAAACTTTATTTTGTTTCGTTGAATATCTTTTATCGCTCAAATCTTTCTTTTTCTCGTAGTCATGGTATAAAGTATCGTTTGCAACTCTTGAATAAAACGGATTTAAATCGAGGGCCTGAATCACTCGCGTCGCTCAGGATTTAAATACTTGAATCACTCGCTTCGCTCGTGATTCAATCAACATGAATCACTCCCTACGGTCGTGATTCAGTCATTAAAATCCTTCGCTTGCTCTTGATTCATATAATGGCCCTCGCTTTAAATCAATCGTTGCAAAATATACTATTATCTCAACTTTGAGAGAATACCGGTTTTTGTCGCAGGTACTTTATATTTATTAATTTTTCATTGCAGGCTGTGGTGTGCTACTTGTGCCGTAAGCAAGGCTTGGACTCAGCACTGTACGCGTTACCGGCAGGATATGCCGCGGGAATATCGTTCTTATTTAGCCCGAGTTTAGGACTATCTATAGCATCATTGACTGCAGCATTTAAGGTGAAATTATTTTTAACTCCAAACAATGATTTTTGTATACAGACGCCAGCAAGTATACCTACCCGAATTTGCCAAATTTTACCGATTGAACATTGATTAACCTTCCACTATTGTGATAAGGTTGAAAATCCATTAAAGTAATTTTACAGATTGCGGTAAGTTTATGTGCTGGCGTCTGTACGAAAAATGATAAAAAATCATCAATGAGGTTCAACCGTAAATAGTTTCACAAAGAGTTTAAAAATATTTTTTTTTGTCTAAACAATACAATAATGTGGGCAGGGCAACTCGCTGTCCGACCATGGACCATGCCCAGGACGACGGCGCAATGTGTTCCACGCGCGCCTCAAAGACCGTCAGCAAGATGATGGGGCCCCCTTCTAGAGGGCCAAAGCCTCCGACATATCTCATTACCGTGTCCCCGGAACATAAAGAGCTATTGAAGGACGCCGTGGATTTTATTCAGCCCTGCCTAGGATGGGAGGGACTGACAGACTTCTAGTCATTTGATGATTTTACCACAATAAAAGAAAACTAAAAGTTATGCAGTTTACTTAAAATCTTCAAAACCATGCTAACATACTGTTAAATTTTCAGCTGTACTCAACAATATTATACGAGAAGAAAGTGCTGCCATCTAACGTGCCTTTACCGGAGTTATTATACTGTTTCTGCCAGGGCACGCTATTCAACGCCCGGATGATGGATCCTGACGCTTGCCCCAACTATGTCTTCAATCTCATGAAGTCTTGCAGTAATGGAAGGTAGTTTTTTTGCTTTTGGAATTTTAAACTTTAATTTCAGTAGTCTCACGGTCTGTTTTTGCTTGGGTTTTAACCGTCGTAGATAGTACATACATGCTTATACATTTGAAACAAGTGTGAGATATTATTGTGCTCTTTATATTGCTGGTTTTTTTTTTCCGTAGTGTAATTTTGTAAGTGATTTCAAGTTTCAAGTGGTTTCATAAGATTATTTTATTGTTAAAAAAATTATGTTTTATGCATAAAACTACGGTATTAAAATCAACAAATCAGCTTTAACCCTATTGTATCATCTACGGTACTTTCACAGTTTTTATGTCTTGTGACTGGGACTGTAGCACCATAACTAATTTGTACTAGTTTTATTTTTATGTCTTTTTGACAATTCAAAAGTGCCTGTAATGGCCTAATTGAAATAAACGCTTTGATTTGATTGATTTTGATTTTGTATAATGCGTGGTAATGCAACGGCAATCGCTTTGGTTACAACACAGCCTACTTATCTAAAACTCAAAAATGACCCGTAAAGTGCATTAAATAGGAACCCGGATTATTATCTTTCAAATAAAGGTACTTCATAGCTAGCCAAGATTTATGATGACAGCATAAAGAAAACACTTGGCAGAGATCGATCACCTTTTAATTTGCTGATTGTACATAATATTTGTAACGGGTTGTTGTAAGTTCGCCACAAAAATAATTCCCTACGAAAAAAAGTTCTGATCCTGGGTCCTTAGTCAAACAGCATACGACAGTAAACGACAATCGTTATTGTTCATCAGTCACCAATACATTTTCAACTCTTTACCCCAGTGCGTAAAGTTGAAAATCTATTGAAGTTCACAGATCGTTTTCGTTTGTTTCGTTCGTTATCGATTAGCAGTTTTTATTAGATTTTCAACTTTACGCGCTGGTGTATAGAGTTGAAAATGTATTGGTGACTGATGAACGATAACGATTGTCGTTTACTGTCTTATGCTGCTTGACTAAGGCCCCTGTTCTCCTAGTACTTTCTGTTCAGATTCCATATTGTGCCCTCGTTTTCAGTAGTTTTGTGCTGGATTTTATTATTCTGCTATCCGTGTGGAAAAAATATTTGAGGCGAATTTACAATAAAAAAAACAAATACTTTTTGATAAAGGCATCCTTTTTTTCGTGTGTTATTAATTTTGTGGCGAATTCACAACAACCCTTTGTAACATTCACTATTCTTTTGTTTCAGGTCAGAAATGGTGTTTAAAAGTTTTTCCGAAGTCGTTCGAAGGGCAATGGTGTAGACAGATTTGGAATAGGTATTTTAGACAAATTATGATAATATCAACAAAAATGTGTGACATATTATGTAATTTTTTTTGTTATTATGAACACTTAATTAGGATCGCCCTTTTTTCGTCATATAAGTTTTGAAACAGAAGTATATTGTAGTGTTATCTAATTTTTAAATGAAAGTAACATGTACTTGAAAAAAAGGCTTTATTTAAAGAAAATTTTGTACCTATAGTTATAAGTAGAATAAAAATGGTGATTGACTTTGTTAATTTGTGATTTTATACCAAATAAAAACTTTTATTTTAATTTATTGTTACTACTGGTAACACTGTGCCGTAAACGTCGTAAAGTACTGGGAGTATAAAAATACTACTTTTTTATGTTACGGTGGATTATAATATTATGATTTCTTTTTATTTTTGGATTCTTTATTTAAAAACATAGGTTTAGCATACAAAACAGCGAAAAACCAACACTAGGCATCTACGGATTTAAAGCGTGACGTAATATCAGCAACATTGCTGTGATCAGCAAGTGGTGCTGTGTGATAACCATAGTCTGGAGCATCTAGATTGATTGTAAGTACTATATCACGAACTGGCATATAAATCATAACATGGATAAGCCTTTATCCCGGGATTTCTCGGGATTTTTTAAATGCACGCTAGCGAAGCCGCAGGCAACAGCGAGTGCTTCTATGTCTTCATCCTACATGTTCATAAAAAATATAAAAGTCCGGTAAAATCTCTTTAATATCCCGAAAACCCGGAGGAATGTCCATGTTAATATATACGTTTCAGGTTATTGACCCTAAATCAATTTACCTACTCCAGGCTTTAGTGATAACCGCTTGAATTACATTCATTAATTATGTTGTTGGTTCCACTTCGGTAACCCCAGTTGCAACTATAGTAGTATTGTCGACCTGTAGTGCTAATTTGTCTTTATTACTCTCAGTGGGTTCTGGGTTGATGATCAACACTTTCTTGTCGCCTGCTTTTTCAGACACACCACTTGGTAGCGGTGAATTTCCGAAGCGGCAGATTTGATCGCACTGAAATGATGTTCCCAGTTAACTGAAGTAATCATGATGATGATTAATAAAATTTTTATATTTTAACTCGTGAAATAATGGTGTATTATACACCTACCTCCAAAGATCACAGGCGTTATGCTATATTATACAAAGGGTTGTTGTAAGTTCGCCACAAAAATAATTCTCCACGAAAGAAGTTATGATCCTGTTCTCCTAGTATTTTCTGTACAGATTCCACATTTTGTCCTCGTTTTCGGTAGTTTTGTGCTGGATTTTATTATTTAATTGTTTTGCTACCCAGGCGAAAAAAAGAAGTGGGGCAAAACAATAATCAAAAAAAAAAGAATAAAAACCTTTGGCTAATTTATACATTCTTTTTTGCGTGGGGAATTATTTTAGTGGTGAACTAACAACAACCCATACTGTCATCAGAACTTTATAAATAATCATAATCAACCTAGAAATAATGTTGCCACTGCTGGGACACGGACCTCCTCTATAAAAGAAGGAGTGGGCTGTAGTTATCTTGCACACGCGCACAGTCTGGATTGGTACGTTTCATATTTTTTCGATTTTTTTGGTTTTTGGGACACGCAGTGAAACGCTTGGAATGGCTAGGATGGTGGGCATACCCAGCTCCAAGTAAAGACTCTTAGCGGGACTGTATAAGCTGGTTTCAGTGCCCTGCAACGCGAGAGGGACCAGAACAGGGCAGACTTTAGTCGGTAAGAGTCCCTTCTCTCCCCCAGGGACTAATTTGCTGATTTAGGAAGCTACATACAATTTCTACTAACTTAAAATAAAAATCGTCCTTGCTACTACGATATAATGATGCAATTCGATTGATTTGACATCGTCGTGGCAAGCGTGCTTTGTTTTTCATATACCCATCGACAACCGCACGTTTTATGTCATATGTCGTAGTATTAAGGATGATTTTCACTTACAGTTGGAATCGGTCAAATTGCGTCGCAACGCGTGGTGAGTAAGCTCCCTGTATCAAAAAAAAGATGTAGACTGTGTCGCTGTGGACGTAGAATGGGTCTCTCCTGGTTTTTCGAAGACACTAGTTATAGTTGGTTAAAACGCACCTGTTCTTTAGAATAGAAGTTATTCTTGTTTCCACCGCAGCCAGAGTATAATGTGGATTTGCAGACCTTCCACCTTGGGTCATAGAACCATCTCTTTATTGATCCGAAGCAGAAACCGTAGTCGAAATTCAAGCTGCAATATCTAGGACGAATTTCTAAAATAGAGAAAGGTATTAATGTTGTATAGTTTCTTAAAGTCGACAGCCTGGTACTTCACATGCTTTTGAGGTTATTTTCTATGTAAATTAACATGTTTTGTCAAAGAATAACACACCCTAAAGGCCCCTTTACACACTGCAAGAAGCTGCACGATGGTTGCTTGCTTTAGACTGAACTGCAGACTATGAACAATGTTTTCAGTTTATTAAACAAATGCCGCAATGTAGTCAAACTTGCAGGCAACTCGCATGCAATTTCTTTCATTGTCTAAATAAGGCTTCAAAAGCGGCAGTCTATGGTCGCCTGCAACCACCAGAGGTACCTATCACCTACACATTGTTGACATTGACTGGCCTGTTGGTCTAGTGGTTAGTGACCCTGACTGCTATGCCGGGGGTCGTGGGTTCGATTCCCACCCAGGACAAATGTTTGTGTGATGAGCATGATCATTTGTTCTGTGTCTGGGTGTAATTTATCTATAATATGTATGTATTTAGAAATATATAAGTATGTTTATCAGTTGTCTAGTACCCATAACACAAGCTCTGCTTAGCTTGGGACTAGATGGCGTTGTGTGATAGTTGTGGAATATTATTATTATTTCTTTATTCATCTTCATACCTTATAAATTACATTTTTAAATATTTTTACAAAAAAGTCTTAAAAAACATTTAAAAATATAAAAAATAGCAATCCACCAGTACCGGGAACAGGGTCCGGGCTACCGGTGGTCAGGGCTCTTGAGAGAGGAACCTCCTAACAATACGCGCCGTGTCCAGAAGTACTGCCTTCTGAATCAAGCGCTTGATCCAGCCACCCAGCGAGAGCCTCCTTAGGTGTTGGTCGAGGCTCTTGGCAATTAAGCCATTGGCAGATACGACTATCGGCACAATAACTGCCGTATTCACATCCCACATGTCAACAACCTCGCGAGCCAGATCAAGATACTTGAATTGTTTATCTTTTTCCGCTTTCACGAGGTTCTCGTCATGTGGGACGGTTATATCAACAATTATTGCGCGACGCTCCGGTCGATCTATCACCACAATGTCAGGCTTATTAGCAACAATAGTCCTGTCAGTGATGATAGGTCGATCCCAATACAACGAGATATTGCCATTTTCGAGAACTGGGTCGGGCGCATACCTATAGTACGGCACTTCCAATTCCACAAGGTTGTACTTCAAAGCAAGTTGCTGGTGGATAATCCTGGCAACGAGGTTGTGTCTATGCAAATATTCGCCGTTAGCCAGACGAGAACACCCAGAAATAATGTGTCGGATCGATTCTCCCGGACGGTGGCATGCCCGACATATGTCAACCGTACCATCCTTCACAATGTATTTCCGGTAGTTATTCGTCATCATAACTTCATCCATTATTGCACAGACAAAACCTTCGGTTTCCCCAAAAAGGTCACCAAAACGCAGCCAGGATACGGACGCTAAAAAGTCGACATCGGGTCCATGTAGTGCCCGGTAATAGCGTCCGTGAAGCTCCTTGCTCTGCCATACCTCCCTACGATCATTAGTGTCTAGTACTCTAGGTTTGCGCCAGTTCTCGTTAGCCAAGGAGAGCGGGGTAAGACCTTTGTCCACTGTGACCACATCTCGGTGCATCCCCACGTCGGCTTCCAGGAAATATTCCCTGAGACTGCATACCTCACGGTTGTGCAGGGTCTTAGCATTTAAGAACCCACGACCCCCGCACTTCCGCGGGATATACAGTCTCATCACCGACGATCGTGGGTGATGCATCCGATTTGCAGTCAGCAGTGAACGGACTCTCCTATCCAGGGCGTCGAGTTCCGTCTGGGTCCATTTGAGTATGCCGAAAGAATACATCAACACCGGCATGACCCAACCGTTGAAAGCGCGCACCTTATTGCCACCTGATAAAAGACTGTTTAGCACTTTATTCAAGCGGCCAAAGAAGCGCTCCCTCAACGATTGCTTCATGTCAGCATTATTGATGCCTAATGCTTCCGACATACCCAAATATTTGTAGGTCTCTGTTGAAGAGAGGGATCTAAGGTGTATGGAATCCGAGAGTTGAGTTCCCTCTGATTCCATAATCTCCCCTCGCTTCACATGCATTACTGCACATTTGTCCACACCAAATTCCATCCTGATGGCGCTACTGAAAGTTTCTGTTACCTTCAGTAGCTTCATCAGTTGCAAGTTGTTGGGGGCAAAGAGTTTCAGATCATCCATGTAAAGAAGGTGAGATATGACCTGACCACCTCTCTTCAACCGATATCCTAGCCCCGAACCCTCCAGCAATGTGCTGAGCGGATTCAAGGCCAGACAAAACCACAAAGGACTCAGACTGTCACCCTGGAATATGCCGCGCTCAATCCTTATCGGTTCGCTAGTTCTCTGAATATGCCGATATCCTGGATAGAGAAGGACTGTCCTCCATTGCTGCATACATGACATCAGGAAAGTGCACAGAGTTGTATCAACTTTGTACAACTCCAGCACCCTCATGAGCCATGTATGTGGCACCGAGTCATAGGCCTTCTTGTAGTCTATCCAACATGTCGACAGATCCTTTCGGGAACGGCGAACCTGTTGGCTAATGGCCATATCAATAAGGAGTAGCTCCTTAGTACCGCGGGACCCATTCTTACATCCATTTTGAGAGGCAGACATGATAGAGTTTTCATAAATGTGTTTGCTAATCTTAGTTCTCAAAATGGATGTAAGAACTTTATAGAGTGTGGGAAGACACGTTATTGGTCTATAATTTTTGGGTTCCGCAGTACTACCCGTTTTATGGAGCAGGTGGGTTATTCCTGTCATCAGGAACTCGGGTAGCGATCCTGACTCTATGGCCGACTGGAAAAGAGTTGCCAAACGAGCGTGCGATTTTTTGAACCATTTAATCCAGAAGTTGTGCAGCCCATCCGGCCCTGGAGATTTCCAGTTCGGCAACAGATGGACTGCACAAGCTACGTCTTGAGGGCTGATGGTGATAGCCCCCATTTCTGGTATGTGATCACACGCTCGTTCAACATCCCGGATCCAATCGCCCTCAGTGTGACTGACAGGCACCGACCAGATGCTGCGCCAGAATGAACTCATGGCGTCATCATCCGGCAGGGGCGTGTCAGCCAAACCTTGGTCCGGTCGCTTATTATTATTATTATTATTATTGCAATTTTACACGACCTTATCAAGAGTGCGAAGAAAGTAGACATAGCTCCTTGCGTTGTATTCAATAGGACCGATTGGAAGCGAATTGCATGCAGCGCGATCCCGTGCAGGTCTGTCCACCCCATGGGTGGCGTCAGACGTCGATGATACGTGGTCTCCGTTTGAGAACATTGCGGCCCTATCGGCGATAATTTCTGTGTGTTATGTGGCCTACCCTATGCCACTTTAACTAACTTGCTGGGCTATATTGGTAACTTTAGTTCGTCTACGGAACTCCTAATTTAATTTGATCACGCGGAACACTTTGAGCATAGCCTTCTTTGTACCTCAATGTTTGAATGATACTAACTTAACTAATGAAGTTAAGACTTTCGAAGACCTATTGCTACCAGCATGTGACGTGATGGCGCAGTCGATAACACCTCACTTCTCATGCAGAGGATTTTGGATTTAATCATGGACAAAAAAAATAGTTTCTCCAGTAAAATATACTTACTTTCTCCTTCCTTAGTCAAACAAGAACCCATACATTCTGAAGACGAAGAAAATCTGTTGCCATTTCCCTGGCAGCCTCCCCAGTAGAATTTAGTGCAGTTCTTTGACGCAGGATCGAAGTAATACATAGAGATCTTGTCACGACATGGTCCCTCATCTGGTTTCAGCAGGCAAGTTTTGGAGGCAACTGCAAAGTGGTTGTGTTTTGTGAGGAACTAGCCATTACTAGCGCTTTATTAGGATTGCGTTTGTTGTAGAGCTTAAAATTATGGTAATAGTAAAGTGTGTGTTCAGTTCGTGAAACGGATTCTACTAAGTACCTTCTGGTCCTTGGGCTCAAATCTCAATTCTGGCAAATACGATTTTCCATTTCATTTTCCAGCCAGTCTTTGTTCTTTCGCATCCAGTTAAAATAAAGTGATATTAAGATGACATTAGCTTTTGTTGCACTTCGAATTATCTCTAAATCGTCATTCATACATTTACAAACATTTAATATCACATATACAAACAGCCAGCCCAGAAACAACTGCCTATAGACTGTTAATCATAGTACTTGGTCATATCTGTAAGAGCAGTGCCACACGGACGTTGACTATGCGCTGCGTGTGCGCTGCTGATCGTTTCTAGATATTGTAAATGTCAACGACATGCCACACGATGTAAATGACGGATGGTGATACAAGGAACAAGGGTCATAAGAAGGAGATGAGGCGAGGTGGGGTAGGGAGGTACCTTCAGATTTATGTGGCATGACCAACGACGATATATTACTAGACTCCTAATAACAGGCGACCGACGTCTGTCAACACATTCTTAAAACCGTCTTATTTCGACCACTCCTGTGAGCCGTAAACATACCTTGAGACAGAACAGACCTTGAGTTAGCCAATCACAACGCAGTACCCCGTCCCCCTCGCTTACGTAGTACCTCAGCGAGTTGACGGGAAAGTTTTTGTTCTTTAGATCGTGCATGCGGAGTCTAGTAATATATCGTCGTTGAGCATGATGATCCTTACCTGATGGCACAAATCTAGTATACCAAGCAGAACCAGGTGTCACAAGGTTTTTGAATAACTGCACAGTTCCTGCTCTCTGAAAACTGTAAATATAAAAATAAAAAGTCCACCACAATACAACAGATTTCATTTTTTCAGCAAAAGTAACACATTTGTTTTAGTGAACCAGCACTTGTATTGTGATAAAAAATATTGAACGAATAAAAAATTGATTGAGAATTTTATTGAAAAAATATCGCGGACTTTTACAATTATGTGTTTTTTTTTTGGTGAGTGGCCAGTTTTTCTTACGAAAGTTCATGTTATTTTTTTTATATGCTTTTTTGTCATTTTGTTCCCCATTTTTTAATAGTGTATGAGAAAAACGATTTATTGTTCAGGGTCAGCCAACTGCCACTGTTTGTAACCCAGAAAGCTGAAGTATTTTTGATTTTATACTAATATATCAAAGGCTTTTTAATCAATTCCCAGATTTAAATGTGATGACTTTCATAAAAAAATTGATGCGAGTTCACTAAATTGACCTGGGTTAATTCAAATAGGTGCGTTAATTATGGGTACTATTCGTAGACTTTAGCCATTTAATCTGGGTACAGTGCCCAGTTGATCGTTAAATGAAATGGTCTCTGCTTAATCTTGCCGGTGTTACATGGTAGATCATACAAATATTTGTTCCGTTCGGGAATCGAACATGCAACACGCACCGCAGCAGTGCAATTACTCAGCCACTGCGCCAATCGTGCTGTCTTTAACGAGTTGTGAGGTCATTAACTGCCTCTGACGTCGCTAACGTGGGAGAGGATATGAAAATAGACAGATTACTTTATTCCCTTTCTATAAAGGGAAATAATATGAGACGGTAATATAGTATAAACTAGCTGTGCCCGCAACTTCGTTCGCGTGGATGTCGGAATTGAACAATGTATTTTTTAGTTCTGGCCAGTCCATTCCAGTCCATTCCAGTCCATTCCAGTCCATTCCAGTCCATTCCAGTCCATTCCAGTCCATTCCAGTCCATTCCAGTCCATTCCAGTCCATTCCAGTCCATTCCAGTCCATTCTCCATTCCAGTCCATTCCAGTCCATTCCAGTCCATTCCAGTCCATTCCAGTCCATTCCAGTCCATTCCAGTCCATTCCAGTCCATTCCAGTCCATTCCAGTCCATTCCAGTCCATTCCAGTCCATTCCAGTCCATTCCAGTCCATTCCAGTCCATTCCAGTCCATTCCATTCCAGTCCATTCCAGTCCATTCCAGTCCATTCCAGTCCATTCCAGTCCATTCCAGTCCATTCCAGTCCATTCCAGTCCATTCCAGTCCATTCCAGTCCATTCCAGTCCATTCCAGTCCATTCCAGTCCATTCCAGTCCATTCCAGTCCATTCCAGTCCATTCCAGTCCATTCCAGTCCATTCCAGTCCATTCCAGTCCATTCCAGTCCATTCCAGTCCATTCCAGTCCATTCCAGTCCATTCCAGTCCATTCCAGTCCATTCCAGTCCATTCCAGTCCATTCCAGTCCATTCCAGTCCATTCCAGTCCATTCCAGTCCATTCCAGTCCATTCCAGTCCATTCCAGTCCATTCCAGTCCATTCCAGTCCATTCCAGTCCATTCCAGTCCATTCCAGTCCATTCCAGTCCATTCCAGTCCATTCCAGTCCATTCCAGTCCATTCCAGTCCATTCCAGTCCATTCCAGTCCATTCCAGTCCATTCCAGTCCATTCCAGTCCATTCCAGTCCATTCCAGTCCATTCCAGTCCATTCCAGTCCATTCCAGTCCATTCCAGTCCATTCCAGTCCATTCCAGTCCATTCCAGTCCATTCCAGTCCATTCCAGTCCATTCCAGTTATTTGAATAATCTAGTTTTTCTATTCGAAGTTAGATCGCGCGACTGACGTACGAAATCAATGTGTGAGACCAAATAAACTTCTGAAACACTTTAAATTCAAATATCTTTTGATAGACTGAACCGATTCCAATGAAACAAAAACTCAATTCCTCTCCAAGTTACGCTGAATCGTTGTGTATAAAAGTTATCTACATGAATTTCGTATATTTTACGTGATACCTGGACAAATACACAGACAAACAGACAAACAGACAAAAATTCTAAAAATGCTAGAAATGGGTTCTATTGGTTGTCCTTTAATACCCTGGCTATATTTTTTGAGTTTTTATTTAATGTACAAAAATAATTTTTCTACAGTTTTATTATATGTATAGAAGATAGAAGCTAGAAGATAGATAACTAGTTCGCAACAACAGTTACAAATAACAATTTGTATCGTTCCCACCCAACTCTCTGCTGGTTGCTAGGTCCCGTCGAGCCTTATGTCAAATGGATAAGTTGCAAATAGCTCAGGTGCCATTGTCAGCGAGTGCCCTTCGTGTAATACCTACCTCATACACATTACCGTGCCCGGGGTCCGACGGCACTACGAGAGTACAAAGTCTGCCCACTGCCAGTTTCTTGAAGAATCCTTCAACCTAGGGAGTATGTTGCTCGTTCAAACCTCGAAAGCGAGCAGGGCTTATGTGCCATTTCACCATTTTGCAACCAATATAATTTTTATCAATATCATCCTTTTTAGCAGACTTAAAAAAAAAGTAGATTCTCAGTTCGACCTGTATGTATGTCTGTATGTATGTATATGTATAACAATAATGGATACCTCGTGAAGTTGCCCACATAAATCCGTTATTGTGAAGATTTTTTTTGAATATCTATCCCGGTCACAATGGTTACAAACACAACAAAAAACGAATAATCCCAATCGGTCCAGTCGTTCTCGAGTTATGAGCTTAGCAACACATTTTGCCATCCATTTGCATGTTATAGAAAGATAATTATCATCATAATATCATAGACAGTCGATGCTCGTGTCTTGTCCGTATTCAAAAGACAATCGTATTTTGGAAAGTGTGTCATTGAGATTAAAATTCAGACACCCGTAGAATACTTTTTTTTTTTCACAATTCATTTATTTTATCCACGGACAAATATTAAGCGCCGTATTCACCATCTGTCACGGCTGTACGTCAGCCCAAGGTCGCTGTGATGGATGTAGCATACACACTATCGTGCGCGCATTCAGCGAGCAGAATATATCGGACGAATTATAAGAGAGAACGTGTTTTATTAATTTAAAATGCCAGCTGTTTTAACGAAACGCCAAAAAATGGGAGTTCTTTTAATGTTATCAGCAGCAACAGAAGTGAGGAAAAAAATAGCAAGAGGTTTTGGATCTCGCTGGATGGAAAATGGGTCGTGCACGTCCAGCAAACAATTTAAAAAATATTGACGTACGTCAAGCCTATTCACGGTGTTTTTGCGTCGTGCATCGTGCATGGCCTTGGCGGGACGTACAGCAGATGGAACGTGAATACGGCGCTTTACATTCCAAGGCTGACAAGAGAAACAATTGAAATAAGAAAATATAAGAATTTCAATCGAGAGGTTTGGCTTCACACTGTCAAGTACGTGGATTCCAGTGGTGGACATACTTAAAACAGGCAGCCGGTATCATAATAAAGACTCCACGAAACTTTGTGATACAGTAGTGTGTTTTGTCGTGACTTAGTGTCGAGTTCCAGTAGTGCGCGTAGCAAAAGACAAAGAAAGAGGGTAGACAGATTTGTTTGCTCCTAACAATTTATTTTCATCCACCCGCATTCTCCAGTCAACCCGCGATCATGACGCTTGCAACAGCGTCCAAATATCGGGAACACAAATAAATAGTTAATCACGGAAGATATGCGGTAAGTGACATTTTAAGTTTACGTAGAATTTATGCTAGGGCCTCAGTTGAAGAGAGAACCTACTTTTTGCATACATTCTTATAGAAGCACTTGATCTTTTACTGCAGAGTACATTTGTAGAACATTCAAGAATATTGTCTATGTACGGCGAGTGGTGACGGACTGTCGTTGAATATCAATGCTGGAAAGATTCTGTGTTTTGTTTTGTATGGAATAAGAAAACGTAGTGGAGAGATTTCGTTTTAAGATTGATACGAGAAAGAGTAGTTGCAAGTTGTAATAGCAACATAAATGGATTTTAGGCTAATACCTTGCTAATACATGTTCCGGCTATTAAGAGTTTATCAGAGTTAGACAGATGCTGATTTTCCAATGTTTATTTGGTATCATTTCTTCAAGTGTAACTTTTTTTAAATGTTAAGAACTACATTGGACGCTGTCTGAGTTGTTCATGTTTTTCTCAAATAAATAAATATATGATTGGTTGGTTTTTTATGGACAGAATAATGAAGTGAAAATAGAGCTTAACAGAACTGTTATTGGTAAAATAATTGGGCCATAACTCCAATTATTTCTTCACAAAAAAGTTATTAAAGCGAACCGAAAACATCGTCATAAACTCAAACTGGATCCACACAAAATAACAAAAGGTCAAAAGTTATATAACAGACTTCTGTAACTAGAGTTTGTTGAAAACATCGCAAAACTCAAGCTCTCAGGATTCAAAAGACGAAGAAACAAAGTAATAAAATATCCAACTTGTACTAATAAAAACTTGCGACTTTAGATGAACATAATTTCGATCACGTTCGCCCATAAAAGTCCTACCCTTTACCTACCAACACTGCAAAGGCTAAGGATTGAAGATAAAATTTTATCGAGCCAACAATTTAACGTTGATCGTAAAATACAGCACTTATTTTTACAAGCTAGTTTTATTAGATTTTTACTAAATAGAATATTTTACAGATCATCAAAATGTTGCTTCCTGTCAACTTATAATGCTGTTGCCTCTTTACCAACTGGGTAAGTAATATCAATTTCGTATTATTCTCCATTAAATACTAATTCTATAACAGAAATAAAAGTCGGTGCTCTTTAAAAAGTTTTTTTATGAGGGAAATAAAATGAAGACAAAATGGCTTTCAGCGTTTCGTACTTTAGTAATCGGATTGATACAAAGGCCTAGAAAATGTATAGGTTACTTGAATTCTATTTTAACTGTATTGTATATTTTTATGTAAAATTGCACATATTTAAATTGCTTAAACTAGACATGGTTTTTACAGCGTAAACGACGATTCTGTAAGTATATTACAGACTACCTTTTGCCCCCGACTTCGTAAGCGCGAAATTTTTTTTTATCGTTCCTGTGGGAATTTCGGCGTAAAAACTATCCTATAACCATTCTCGGCACTCAAACTAACTTTGTACCAAATTTCATCTAAATCGTTTCAGTGGTTCAAGCGTAAAAAAGTTACAGACAGACAGACTTACTTTCGCATTTATAATATAAGTAGGGATGATGATTACGAAACCTTTACTAAAAAATTGTAACCGAGTAACTATTAAAATGTTTTTTCATAAGCCAGTGGTTGTAAGTGGAACCTGGGTTCAATCTGGGAATCCAACCTAGGACATGTTTGTTTCTCAAATCGAACAAACTGTTTTAGATTTCTTGTTAACTTAAGTCTTAAAGTCATAGGCTGTGCATGAATTATTATGAACAAACCTCATTGAAAAAGAATTTGAATTTCAATGTATTACTACTTATTCCTCTGGGCAATACAGAACCAATGTTTTTGCCTTCTCGCCTTCAGAGACGATATGAAATAAACCAAAAATCCTTTGACAAAAAAAATAAAAAATTCTCCGTTGCTATTTTATATTCTGAGGTCAAATAGAATCAGCGTTCCTCGTCGTATCTTCACGACGTAATAACTACGTATGAGGGACAGTATGACAAGTAATTTCCCTTGGGGGCAGATGGGAATATCTTCGTGTGCTTGGTAATTACTTGGTGTAAACAACTTGGTATAAAATTGTTTTATACTTGACCCTTTAGAGGGGATAAGGGTCGTGCTGTGAGGTGGGGATATCTGAGGTTAAATAGGTGTGAGAGGTATTCCACGGAGGGCACCTGGCATCTGCGAATTTTTTTGACAGGAGCCTTATGTCGAATAGATAAGGTGCAAGTAGCGCAGGTGCTCTTCGTGAAATATCTCAGTGTGAGAAAGGAAGTGAATAATTTCTTCTGCGTCTTAGTAGCGCTGGCTGGCTTACGACTACTTACTTACTTTACAGAAACCGCATCGCTATCTTAATCTTTAGAGAGAAATTATTGCTGTTCTTGTCAATTGACTTTCAATCTTAATACCATTCAGCTTTGGCTGAGCCTTCATAGATTAAAAAAAATACAAACTTTTTCGTCTAGTATTATTTTATTTTAACTTGACTTGTGAGTATCTAGGTAATGTAATTAATTATATCAACAGTTTGGATAGATGAAAGCTTAGAAAGAAACTACTTTTTAGTAGGGTAAAACACCCAACTATTGACCCTTTAAGCGGTTTTTCTTGCTTCTTTCGCAAAATAAACAAATGCATTAGTTGCAAGTGGAAATGAATGTTTTTCGAAGGTAAAATATACATTGGAGAATGTAACTAAAACATTATAAACAGTCAAACAAAGGTAAATCGTGTTTTTTTTCTTGAGTTTAGCAAGAACAGGCCATTTGACCAGTTATCAACATGCCTGTACCAAATTTTCAACATGCAAATGACCAATGTTTGACCTCCTGTAGTATAAGAATAAACTCAAATATTATTTATTAGGACTGTGATACGAGGTCTTATTTGATAAAAAACAAACAAAGGTAGTCTTATTGCCCTTCTTATTTTCTTTTTTCACACAATTTTGGTCTACAGTCTTCAAACGCGGCCTATAATATTCTTGCATTTATTTTTGAAGTGATGTTTTAGTTTTATCACTTTTTGACCAATTTTTCCTCTTTATTAGTAGTTATTTCATTGTTTTGTATTATGCAGCAGATATAAAAATGCTCGCCGGCAAAACCAATTGAAAGAATACGGCTTTAGTTCTACAAAGTGAGTTTAAAAAAGTTTGAATTAATATTTTCCCAATTACATAAGACGGTTTTAACTTTTTAAACTTATGTAGAAGATCTCACAGATGAAGAGAACATAGTTATAAATCAAAAACCAGCTCACACTTTGCCTCGGATATGATTTAAGTCAGTTTGCTCAAACATGCAGGTTAGAGTAACTTTTGTCAGAATTGTATGCATTAAACCAACTTATGGCTAAGGCATTGTTCGTGTTACGTTCGACAATTGTCCCAAGGGATCATATACCGACATAATAAGTATCCTGCGTCCAGGTACACCCACCTAACCAGGTTTTAAAATTATCTGCTTGCCAAATTGTGTCAAAATCCATTCAGCCGTTCATTTTTCCTATAATAGTAGTAAGTTTAAAATATTCAGGAGGCTTCAGAATGTGACAGTTGACCGATTTAAGTACCTCACTCAAATTCAACTAGGTTCTCAGGTTACTACGTAAGGTATTTTTTTATGTTTGTGATTATGTAGATACACTTTTAGGGGTGCCAACGCCCATGGGCATAATACAGATGCATTAAAGTTAAGCTAACTCACCATTAAAAATGAGCTATACGTGTAAACCGTGGTGTCAGTAACTAGTATATTCGTACATATGGTTAATGACCAGCTATTGCCATGTCATGTCAAATAAATGGTTATTCATACATTTGAGTTTACCAGATATTGACCCCATTATTTTAACAAGTTAATGATCATTAAAACATGAAAATCTTGTGGAAAAGCATTATGTGTGTCATAAATAACGAAAAAATACCAAAATCTAAGGAATCTATCGTGTAAAACTGAAATAAATTGCTATTGAAAACAGCCGTCAGCTTAGCAAATTGTTAAATTTCTTGATGATTTTAGCAGGGTATTTTATTATCTTAGGTTTACGGACGCAATATTGCTTTACTTAAATTTTCTGTGACGCTAATATATTACAAGATAAATTATTTTTCATTTTCTGTATTCTTTATGCAGCACTGCAAGAAGATTTATTATTATTTTTGATAAAAACTGTTAAGAGGTCAGTAGTTGGTGGGAGGTCGGCAATTGGGTACTTTACCCTATATCCTCAAATACATATCTATTATTAACCCTTCTTATTTGTTGGCAAACTTATAAACTAAATCTAACCCTTCTCAAAACTATAAAACTAAGTTAAAGTTTTTTTCTTAATATTGAGGTAAAACTAATTTAAAACAGTTTCGGAACCTTTGCAGTCCCAATGGACTACTTCGTTTGAGGGGAAGCGGAAGGTATATTCATATTTTTATATATCTTATACTGAACCTTTACAACAACTTACTGTTACTGTTACTGTCAGCCTGTATCATCCCACTGCTGGGCAAAAGCCTCTCCCCATGACTTCCAACTATTTCGATCTAAGGCTAGTGTGAGCCACTGGTTGTTAGTTTTCTCCAGCTCATCCCGCCATCTTCCTGCCATTGTCTATAGGAGCGGGATAAAATGACATTATATTGTATTTACAATCTAATTGTAAAGTGCTGCATACATGTAACGCTTAAAAAAAGCACCCTGCTCTAGAAATTTTTAGGCTAGACTCAAGAGCAAAACCATTTTTAACCGACTTCAAAAAAAGGAGGAGGTTCTCAATTCGGTCGGTATTCTTTTTTTTTCATAATAAAAAAGGATGTGGCCGTCTTCTGGTGTTAGATTATACTGGTCTGTCAGCCTGGTTTTAAAATATTTAAGTAGGTATATAAGACCAAGTTTGCACACAAAAATAGCATTGATAATAACAGATAATGATCATCAACTCAGGAACCTCACATCTTACGCAGCAAATTATTTAGCATTAGATCCTAAAGTTCACTAATTCTAACCACTAATTACCTTTGCCGACTGTCAGTTAAAACTGATGGTGATTCGCTAACGAGCCAACAATTCTACTTAGCTGCATGACTCGACGGACAAAAATAGTTTTCTTGCTAGGGTGGAGTGGCTTCCAGAGCTAAGCGAGTTGAGCTGAGCTAAGCTGAGATGAGCTGAACTGGTTTAAAAGACCCTTCTTATACAAGGCGACGAAACTCTCCAATACCTTACGACTTTGGCATCGTGATATCATTCCTGATTGATGTATAATATCTTAAACTTAACTAGAGTTATTGGTCCAATAGTTTATCCTAGGCAGAGTTAGAATTAAGAGCAGTGGTATCGGCCTCGACTTACGAGTTGTAGGTCGTGGGTTCGAACCCAGCCAGAAGCATTACTTTGTGTAATTTATTTCATCACCTGCTCTCAAAACGGCAAAGGAAAACATCTTGAGAAAACCGACATGTCCCAGAACCAAAAATTCGAAGACATGTGACATCTACCAATCCGCATGTGCACGCGTGGTGGATTATGGCCCACTCCCACTCTCAAAGAGGAGGCCATAGTGTCCCAACAGTGGGAACTTTAAGGCTGATGATGAAACTTTACGAGTATCACAATTATTGTATATCATTCAGTGTGCCATATAAAATACCTAGATGCTCATTCACCTCTATCTCTACCTATTCAGATCATAGAAATGTTTCAGTAACAAACCAAAATACTCGAGATTCTATGACGATACTACATTCAAAGCTAAGCGACTGAGGTTCTCGTTTCATCCGTCTCGATTGCGTTTGAAACTGTATCGATTCGATTCGATTTTAGATAGGACAACTACAGACGTATGTTTGTAGGAGTCATCTGAATAGATGAACTAAGATGTGTTATACTTATAAAGGCTGGGTTCTGACGGTATTCAGTTACGAATTAAGGCGTCTGTCACGTTTGACCAACATTCGTTTGGTCCATGAACTGTTGGTCAACAATATTTTTGACCAATGAACTTTTCATCGGAAGAACTTTTAACCCACGAACGTTTTGCCAACAGATCTTTACATCAGTTAATGCTTAACCAGAATGTTTTGACCAATAACTTTTCACTCAGAGATAGGAAAAATATAAGAAGGCTTTTCTTAACAGTGACACAGAAGAGATTCATAGAAAAACTAATTCAATTCTAATTATGGTGTTCCCATCAATGCCACATTCCACATTCGAAACGTGAACTCCAAAATCTCAATAACCCAAATCACAAACCGTCTTTTTGTATTGTAATTCAGCATTGTAATTCAAAAACAAAGTATTAACATTAAATAACCTTTTACATTATATTAAAAAATTAAAAATATTATACAACTGTATTACAATTCTCGTAATATTAAGATAGGTACCAGTAACCGTCACCACAAATCTTCCTAAAGACTCAACTACAAGTAAAAAAAAAATACGTAAGACAGCAAAAAATTCGTCACACTAACTAAAGACACCAGATAGAGAAGCAAAAAGTATACGAGAGAAAATTCGCAGTGGAGATGAAATATGCAAATATTTTAATCAATTCCTACCTCAAGGGAATTGTAGTAACTCTTTTGAGCTCTCTACTTGAACAGTAAGTCCAATATCTAGTTACAAATGTATTGAAGTCAGAAGTTAGATAAACAGCAATCAAAATCATCATAATCATCTGCCTAGCCTTTTCCCAACTATATTTGGGGTCGGCTTCCAGTCAAACCACATTCAGCTGGATATCAGTATTTTACATGGAGCGACTGCCTGTCGGACCTCCACAACCCAGTAACTGGGTAATACCATACCCCATGGTAAGACTGGTTGTCAGACTTTAGTGCTTCTGACTAACAGTAACGACTGTCAAAGATCTACAAATGACAGCCGGGACCAACGGCTTTACGTGCTTTCCGAAGCACGGAGGAAACTCGCTATGAAAGATGGTCACCCATCCACAGACCAACCTAGGCAAGCGCGGCTTGACCCGGAAGATCGGCCTGTGCGGCTGTAATTATTTAGCCACGAGCTCCTCAAACAGCAATCAAAATCTAAATACTATAATATTACACAACTATCACACAACGCCATCTAGTCCCAAGCTAAGCAAGGCTTGTGTTATGGATAGTAGACAACTGATAAACATACTTATATATTTTAAATACTTACATATTATAGATAAATTACACCCAGACACAGAACAAATGATCATGTTCATCACACAAACATTTGCCCAGGGTGGGAATCGAACCCACGACACCCTGCATAGCAGTCAGGGTCACTAACCACTAAACCAACAGGTCAGAGACAACCAAATCAAAGTCTTTATTTCAATTAGGCCATTACAGGCACTTTAGAATTGTCAAAAGACAAAAAATTAAACTAGTACAAAACAGTTATGGTGCTACAGTCCCAGTCACAAGACATAAAAACTGTGAAAGTACCGCAGGTGCTCATTCCAAAGCGTAGATCTCTATGGAGAAGAATGAGCAAGAAACTCCATGGACACTCTTTTTCAATAGCCAAAATCATTACAGAACTTTTGTAGTTTAGATAGTTTTCAGACCTTCTTTTTTCGTGTCATAAAATCATAAAAAAATGACCTTCCACCCAGAAGGGACTGTCAAACTTGTAATGACCATAGTGTCCTTCAATAGCACTTTACGTTCCGAGGTCACGGTAATTCGTTAATCCCGCAACCAGTACTTATGGGATTCCTTAATTAAAGTGTATACACGTGTTTTTATTTAATCATTAATTAAAGACGAGACAATAAACATTGTTTATGTATGAAAAAGTTTTTCACTTCTCTTGCTCTGAAAGTGCTTCTTTGTGCAGGGCATAGGCTGCACAAAATCGAATTTTGTTAAGACAATGAAAATGAGCCAAATGCAACAAGAAGTTCATAGATAGAATTTGTTATTATATAATATTTACTTTAATTTATTTGCCTTATATGTTTTTAAGATATAATAGATATTAAAATTTTAATTCAAGTACGGTAGGTTAGTTGATTTAAGAAAATTATTATTACAAAATTAATTTAATAGTAGGCTGTATAGGTCTGCAGCCTAATACCAATGTCGTAAGATTTAAAAAAAAATAAAGCGGCGGGAAAAAGCTCTTGCTCTTTTTTCGTGCATGTACGAATTTGTTCAATTTGCTAAAATTGTTAAAAATTTCCAGTGAAGAAAAAAAATATGAAAAAAAAAATATAAAAAGAAAACAAATTCAGAAAAATACCAGATATTCAGAAATTTAATAATGGAAAAACAATTTCGTACAGTATTCGAAACTGTTCTAATTTTACTTTGAATTTTAATTAAAGAAATGTTATGTTATTTTTTGTTTATTTCCTCGCAATCGAAGTGAAAAGCAGAGTTTATAACTCGTCCACAAAACCATTTTTATCCTCGATATTACTATCAGCTCTCGCCTTTGGCTCGAGCTACTAAAGATCTCGGATAAAAATGGTTTGTTTTGTGCACTTGTTGTAAAATCTACTATTGTTTATCACTAGTAACACTTGTTTTCTCGAATCCCATGAGACGTATGATGCCAGCTGGGGTCAGCTTCAGAGAAATCTCACCCCTTTGGTAATTATGTCACTAGCAAAATGGTTGAGTTTTCTTTGAAGCAGAGTAAGATTTCGTTGCAGGATCCAAGACAGGTAAATTCATTCTCCGGGACACGTCGAGCTTTATTGTCTCGGCGCTTGTCTGGTGGTTGCCACTGTTGATTCTGTTTCTCAGGAGTTGCAGTGGTTTGGGAAAAGTGTGGTGGGTTTGACTCAAAAAAAAAACGATTACGATGCAGCTGTGTTGTTCACACTTAATGACAATGCTCTAAATTGAAAAATCGCACTCATACGGTGCATCACTCTTTTTCTTTTTGCAACGTTGCATCGCACTTAGCAGAGCAAAAATTAAAAGTTAGTCATATTTTTACTCTCAGTAGTTTTTTAAACTTTTAATACGAACTGTTATAAATCTCGTTTTAAATCGCATTTTACAATTTTCGAATCCCAAGGAGAGTAAAAAAATGATCTTTTATAATACATCTCCGTTTAACAATGGAGCCTTGCCTCTTGCTCATTAACGGCCTCAGGGCGCGCCGGCATAAAATTAAGTAGTAAGACGAGTTTATTTGTTGGCCGGTATTAACAACCTTTACAGCCACCGGCCTATGCCCGGAAAACCTTTATGTTAACCTTTTATGTACAGGTACCTGTTATGAACGTTAGTAAAATTTAGAAAGAACAGTGTTTCTGCAACTCTTTACGTTATAGGGTCACGGGTACCTGTTTAGACAGTCTCGTCTCGAGACGTTTGGCCCGATGCCCCTGTCACTTAGCTGAAAACACTTCGAGACGCGCGTGGAACTTTAGGCGTCGTTGGCCCGGACTTAGTCCTTATTGCAAGACAAGACAAAACATTTATTTGTAGATTCTTAGTCGAGCTATCCATTACTCGACGCCGAGTCCTCAAGCCACTGCCTGAAGCCTAACATAGCCAGTGGATATCGCATAGTGGATCTACTTCCTATAGAAAAGAAAGAAAAGAGATTTATTGGGACACACAGGACACAATAACAAAATTACAAGAATAAAAAACAACAGAGAAAAACAAAAACTATTTAAAAAGAAAAACAAAGGTAAAACATAACAAAAAACATAAAACAATTAGTCCTGTGTGAGGCCAAAAGGCTCCTACCTCAGCATGTGCTGTGACATTTAACTGTCACAGCGCTGGTTTTCTGGTAGGGCCCAAAGTGAAGTCACGGTCAGATACGATAAATAATATAACAAAAAACAATATTAATTAAACTAAAAAATAAATAAAATAAAAATGTAAAAAATCGACACCCGACGCAAGTTTGTCCATGCCATGAGTGTCTATAGGATGGCAACACTGAAAAACAAGAGACGCGGGCGCAGACTATTATGTCAAGAGAAAAACCAAAACAATATTGTTATAAGTGGTTGTTAATATAAAATAGTGTGTGATAAAGTGAAAGACTTATTCGTCAACTCGCCCGCAATTAACTCGCTCGCTCGGGCGAGTTGGCACCTTCCGATTTTACCTATTTTTGTTGTCGTCAACTCGCCACTGAGCAAAAATCTGACGCATTTACAGCCGTCTACAAAAGTGTTTCTATAAATTTAACATTTAATTTAATTAAACCTTCTTCACACGTTTATGACACTAATCGTGAAAAGTTGGTTAATTGAGGGCCAGTGGGTCGTCTTAGGGGCGGAGTTGTTTTGAGATCATTAATAAAATGTAAGCACAATAAGTAATTAGGTTTTATTTTCATAAATTAGAATTCAATGTGAAATCTAAGCAGTAAGTACCAGGAGAACAGGATCATGAAGAAGGTTTTGGTGCCGAAATTGAATGAGGAATTGGAACAAAAAGTACTAGGAGAACAGAATCATGCTGAAAGTTTTCATTCCGCACAACGAACGGTCTTCAAAACTAAAAATTTCTTTCGGCGAATACTCAATATCCCAAAATGTACTAGGACTTCATAAAATCAAGGTGATATTTTTCATTTTAACAGTTCTGTCTCAACATACAAATTTTGGGCAAAATCTATTTATCACAAAAGTACCTACTAGGCTTGCATGAATCATTAAATAAAGGTACTTCATAGTATACAGGTATTTTACATTGTTTTTACAAAAATACAATTAATAAAAGTACCAGATATATAACAAGGTGTTTGCCCTGTGTCTTTGCCCCACGGTTGGGATTTCTCCTATATCGTGGGTACGTTTTCAAATATTCAAACTCAAATCTTACAGCGCCTCATACTATAAAGTAGGTTTCTATATTAATTTATTATAACACTTTTATAGACGACTGTACCATTTTTCGGTCAGTCGCGAGTTGACGACAACAAAAATAGGTAAAATCGGAAGGTGCCAACTCGCCCGAGCGAGCGAGTTAATTGCGGGCGAGTTGACGAATAAGTCAAGTGAAAGTGCCTTTAAGCTATTAATGCTAAGGATTTTAAATAATTATAATGATTACCAAATAATGATTATAGCGATATCATAGTACACGATCATACTCTTGTGTTCACAAAAGTTCCAACTCAGGGAGGTCTAAGCTCAAAACCCCGTCGTTTCGGCCTTAGTGACTGACATTTGATAATTATAAACGTGGTGTCCATAGGCCCTTAGAGACCCTAGATGTAATGTAGATGTGATGACATTATATATACACTAGCGCTGCGTAAAAACGACTTCAGTAATTTGATTTTGACGTTAGTTACGTTCGTCCATCTGTATCCGTTCTCGTGTCATCGCTGACGGACTTAGGAAGTAGACAGTCAGGTTCGATCTGAACACGAAGGGCTTAGAAATCAACACACCGGTAAAAACGTTTCGCTCGAAAAATTGCTATTTCGCTTCAAAAAATGCTATTTTCAGGCAAAAAACGCGAGCACGCCAGTCACACGTTGGCCGCGATTCTGCGAACAATATTGTTGGTCGGTGCCGCCCGGACTTCGGATGGCCGGCTCGATTATACGGACTGGTGGGCCGGCCGGCAAAACTATTTCATTTCTTTTTTATTGTGGAATGTTTTGGAAACAAAATAATGATATATGTGTTGGTAGGTAAAACCGGGAATTATCCGTGTTTGTTTCGGGGATAAGGGGTATTTTTAATATCTCGAAATCGTGATGAGCACATCACCGCACCGCCAATAACCTATCTGTCATATTTTGCCAGTCAATTCCTATTGAAGACTACACTAATTATAGTAAAAGCCTACCTTTGCATTATACCTACTACATTAATGGTCACAAAATTTATGCGAAAATGTCATGACAAGCAATATAGGGGTTTTTTGTTTTATGTAATGCGGATATTTTTTTCTATGTTCCTACAAGGTAGGCTTTTACTATACTTAGTGTAGTCTATATAGGTAGTAATTACTATTACCTAATCTAATTAATTGTTCCATAAATTAGAGTTGCATGTTTTCTAAGACATAGTGATATTTTTGTTCGCCTTACCATTATGATTTTTTTAAATACCATTGCCAGACTTTAGGAATTTCTCCTTTTTCGTGGATACCTTTACAAACATAAAAACACACATACTCAAACACCAAAACCCGGAACAACTGCTTGTAGGTCATACGAACACATGGCTACACATCAAGCTATGCAAAATCAGAATAAGCTAATAGTTGAAAGTGTGAATAAATAATAGGAAGCGAGACCACGTTAAAGTGGTTTTGTATAGCTTGATGTGATTCACTATCAATGTCCTTGATACATTTTTGGTCACTCGAGATAAAGATTTTGTTTTCTTCAAGTAGGCAGGTACTTACTGTATGTGGTTTAATAAATAGTTTTTTCCGTTAACTGAACGTCACTGGGTCAATATTTGATTTAACTGTTATCGTTATCAAAATGATAGTGGGGTACAGTCGTGGAGAGTTGAGTTAATTTGCTAGTATTCTCACAGTCTATTTTGTTTTTCTATAAATTTAAGTTTCAATAAGCCACTTAATTAGCCGCCAAACAACGTTACTTTAGTTGTTACTATTAATGAAATAACTCGACATTAGACACTTCAATTATGCCGATTGTTATGACATTTTTTTAATGAAAATAATGATGACTGATTACGAAGACCTAAAAGTCAACAACAAACTTTAATTTATTAAAAAAAACAATATTTCCCACAAAATAAAAAGGTAAGTGGAAAACTCAAGATTTGAAAAAAAATTCTATGAATATGAAGTCCACAAACTGATATACCTACTTAAGAAATTGAAAAATTTAGGCTCAAAAATATATATATAACATTTGACATTGTTTGTTGTCTTTTACGTTAACACCGTTGTTACTCACAGTACCAAGTAAATGCGTTCTACCTTATCTTACTAAAATCTCGCAGTTGGCTACACCATTGTGTCCGCGTTGTACAAAACTCACAAAAAAATGAAATCCATATACATTGTTGGAATAATCATTCTTATGGGCGAAACAGAGTGTTTCATAGAAGACACCACGAGCATTAAAATTTTGAAGGAACAAAGCACACTCTTAAGAAAATTGCAAAATTTCCAAGACCCGAAAGATGAGAAACCTTTGACGTGGAGCGAGATGCTCGCAGAGGTATTAGTGAACAGAATAAGGATATTTTCATTTAACAAAGTAAACGACAACGAAATAATCAAAGAAGACAGTAAGCCGTCGAAGGCAACTAATATTTTAGTGTCCTGTTTTAGTACAGTGATGTTACTATACAAGAACTGTATCTACGACAGATGGGCGACGAAATACGAGGAGCCAGGCTACGCGATTGTTGAAATTGAGACTACTACTGAAGGTGACACTGTTGTGAATAATCCTGAATGGGATACTATTAATGATGACGTAGAAATCATAGAACCTAAGTATCATGGCAAACAGATAGATGGAGAAAAAGAGGAAGATGAAGAAGGAGCTATGGTGAAGTGTCCTGAAGGAGCTGTGAAGGATGAAAAAGGGAATTGCGTGAAAGTGCACTCTCCACTAATTATCTCAGTGCCAAGTCAGTGTCCTGTCGGATATAGGCGTGATAGACTGGGTAACTGTAGAATGGTTTTTTCCTTTTAAGAAGTAAAGCTTTGTGAAAATGCAGTTCTGTGTTTCGAAGGTGCAAGGCATATTGATACTCATGGTGTCATATTAGTTTTAATTTTACAAATATTTGTCGCCAATGACGATAGTGGTTGTGAGTAATGAGATTTATTTACTACTGTTTTGCGGCAAGATTTTTTTCTTATCTTCTACAAACAATTGCATCTTTTGAATTAATTTATACATAGCACAATATGTCAGTCTTCTTTCAATGATGACTTAAAATCGTTTAAAGAATATAATGCATGACGTATATTTACGTATTTTTTAGAAACTTTGTAATTTGTTATAGTTTAGATAAATATTATTTTATACTTTTTATTCAGAACGCAACAATTTTGATATTATATTTTATCGTTTATAAAATTGTTTTCTTTTTCAAAAACTGTTTTTTAAATGTTACTCACTAAGGATTTCTCCTGTATCGTAGATGCATTTACAAACAGGATTTCACAAACAGAAACACCCAGACCCGGAACAATTACTTGCATGGTCATAGAAATATTTGTTTCGTGCGGGGATCGACCCCGCGACACGCAGCGTAGCTGTCCAATTGTTACAATTTATACCTAGACTACATATTTTGGGAGCTAATTATTGTCTACAGGAATCATCAAAAATTATTCGGTTAGTCGTCAAGTCACTTATGATATCAATAGGTTTATGACTGTCTCCGGAGTCGTGGGCCTGTCTTAAAAGGACACGGGAGGTTGGTTTTTGTCAGACAAATCTGATAATCACTTCCAACCCACCAGACAGTGTTGATGTTTCCTTGTAACCTAAAAATTACTGCATAAATAAATTGAAAATCTATCAAGTCCGACAGAAAAAAAAAGATAATAATTTTTCATATTGAAAAATTATGCACACATATGTTTTTGTTTTTTAAATCGATGAATATCAACAAAGATAAAACGCTTCCTATTTCGGGAGTGGGGGCTTGTGACGTCATTACGCTTGTAATATTGTTACGACCAAGTGACGTTTTGTGGTTTTTAGAAGGGATGTATATTCGTCAATTTTAAAATACCCTGTTATCATGATCAACAATTCACTTTACATACATAGCTCATTCTGCGGGTATAACATGTGTATACAATTAGTATACGCGAAACCTGAATTTAGTTTGTTTAGAATCATGAACTCAGTTGTTTCTAATAATTTTTACACCATGTTATATTTTGTCCCAATAATATTTTAATTAAGTTTATAACTTAAATAAAATAGATTAATTAAGTTTTATAACCTAATTAAAATATTTTAGTGTCAAACATTGTAGTTAAAATAAAATCAGGCTAAAAGATATCAGGGGGCCGATTCTCGGTTTTAGAGATGGTGTCGAACTCGACAAATATTTCTAATGACGTCATTTTTTCGACAAATTTTAAAAGTTGATATATCAAATTGGCCATTTGTCGAAGGGTAACGTTAGAGTTTAGTGAAATATGTCGAAAAAATGACGTCATTAGAAATTTTTGTCGTATTCGACACCATCTATAAAACCGAGAATCGGCCCGCTGCATGCGCATCATTGTGTATTATGGATATACCAAAAATCATGGTTTCCAAAACAAATAACCTAACTGCCAACAAACAATATACGGAAGATCATCTCAAATAAAAGTCAAGATTATCGAAATTACAAAAGAACAGGAACCAGATAGGGTAGTTCAACAAACAAGTCTTTTAAATCGGACAGACAATCGAGCGAGTCAATTTCACGGTATAGCGAGCCTCAAAAGAAGGCCGGATATAGGTTCGTACCTGGTTCACAAACGGACGTTTCAAAGAACCTTCGATGGCCACAAATTGACTGGGACCTGAGTAGGGTTAGGTAGGTACTGCTAGGGAGAAATATTAAGTTCCTGGGGCCTTTTTTTTTTTTTTTTTTTTTATCGTCAGACTTGTACTGACTAAAATCCACGGTGTCCTTCAGTAGCCCTTTATGTTCCGGGGTCACGGTAATAGAAATAAATCCCGCGACCCCGGCAGGCTTTGGCCCTCTGAGAGGGGGCCCCGTCATTTTTTGCTGACAGCTCTGTGAGGCGCGCGTGGAACACGACGCGCCGTCGACCCGGGCATGTTCCATGGTCGGACAGCGAGTTGCCCTTTACTCGCTGTCCGCATGCCCGCGCCTACGGTGGCCGGAGATCGTCTTGTGACGTACGGCGCCGTGGGCGTACACCACTGCGGTTGGGGCGGAGGGAGGACGCTGTCCTCTCTCTCTCGCGGCCCGCCGCCTCCTTCACGAGCATTACTGCCTCGCAGAAGGCGGCGACCGCTTCCCACTCCGTCTCGCTCCGCAGCATGGCCGAAACCAATGCCGGGCGCGAGAGGTCTCCGCCTATCGCCGCCGTGAGGACACGTCGGTGCTCTGCCCAAGCTGGGCAGTCTTGCACCGTATGCTCTACTGTGTCCTCCGGGCGATCTTCGCAGTGGTGACACCCCGGCGTTTCCTCCTTTCCCATCAGCTACAGGTACCTCCCGAAACTTCCGTGTCCGGTGAGGACCTGCGTCATGCGATAGGTCAGGACGCCGTGACGTCTCTCCAGCCACTCCTCAAAGAGGGGTCTTACCGCCGCGATTGCGGCGTGCCCGAAGTTCCTGGGGCCTTGGTTTCAATTTGAAGTAAATATACGTGACTGTCGATACTAGGCTCGATATCTGATTCATTTTAACTAGGTAATTCATTGTATCAATTTAAATTCTCTTTTGGTTTAAATTCGCTTTGAGGAATAGAACTAAAATGTACGTAACATTCATTTATACAAGTTCTTAGCATTTATTTAAACACTCTTAGAATATCATTATAGGTTTTGGATCTAAATGTGACATAACCTACTGCTATAATTTATGCTAAATGAAACTATTAATTTTAATTAAAAGTAATGTACTTAAGAATTATCTTCTTTGGACATTTTTTTTATTTTATTTTTTAACCGACTTCAAAAAGAAGGAGGTTATCAATTCGACTGTATGTTTTTTTTTTTTTTTTTGTGTGTGTTTGTTACGCGATTGCTCCGGCGATTGTGGACCGATTTTCAAAATTCTTTTTTTGTTCGAAAGGAGATGCTTCCGGAGTGGTCCCATATTCACCAAGTCAAGATCTGATGATTGGATCCTGGAGAAATTGAGGGCAACTCACATATAGTTTTTCGTAAATATTATGAAGTAATTTAAGTATTTGCGTATGTTAATCATAATTTCATGTAGCTGAGCTGATGATGGAAGGTACAACTCCTCAACAGTAAGGAGTAGGCATCAACTGATTTAGTTTGTGTTCGCTTATCTCTGGAACTACAAATCCGATTTAAGTCATTCTTTTTTTGTTTTACTAGGTATTGTTCAACTGAGGGAACACTGCAAGTTTCATCAAAATCGGTTCAGTAATTTTTGAGATAGGGAATTTTATTAGCTAATTTTGTACATGAGCGATGTTATTACCGGTGCTTCGGATTACAAAATTCTAGTGCACATGTAAGAAAATAATGAACCTATTTGACAAGAATTTGGGTTGAATATTTAAACTAAAAAGAGTAAAATAAAAGCTTTTTCAAAAAAAAATGTAACCGCCTTCAAAACCAACCACTAAAAAAGGGTAAAATAACCTACAAAATAACTTTTCTTTCGGAAGTCGGTGGCAAAAAAGACAATGAAAAATAAAACCACCGACTTCCGAAAGAAAAGTTATTTTGTAGGTTATTTTACCCTTTTTTAGTGGTTGGTTTTGAAGGCGGTTACATTTTTTTTTTTTTATTTAAAGATAGGTTCGCGTTTGACCACTATCTCGCCAGATTATAAGCGAAAATGTGGTCGACGGTGAAACACGCTGACCTAGAAGTAACCTGTTCAGACTTGTCTTGAAGATCCCAAGGTTATAGCTGTCGGGAAATACAGACGCCGTCAGGGAATTCCACTTCTTAGCTGTGCGTAAAATAAAGGTATTGGCGAAACGCTTTGTACGTACCGGAGGGATGACCACCTATATCGATGGCGCATTGCCGTACGTCTTGTAGTCCGATGATGGAAAGAGCAGGCGGAATCAAATTATGCAATTTTATGCCTCAATATTGTAATATTGACAAGTTGCTACATTCAATGTCTAAAAATAAGTAATTAATTTTAATTAATCGAACTTTACCTTTTTTGTTTAATTTTAACAAATTCGATTTAAAATTCCGCACCTGCGCCGCACCACACAAATCTTGGAACTAACTCTAGTTTTATTTTCAGTTCTAATCTTTAGCGTTTAAAATCAAATTTTGTCATTGTTACGTGCTGAAACTTATAATTTTCGCAGGTACGATTAGGGTGACCATACTGAATAAAATAAGAACTGGATAAAATTTGCATAAATACAGGACCTAAAAATCATGACGTGCTAACACCCACATTTCACCAATGATATTAATTTTAAGTCCCGTGTAATAAATATCAATATATAGGAGGTGAACCTATTGCCATCCATTTCACATAAAATCTACTAAGAGTTGCCTAAAAGAAAAAGTCTATAACACTTTACCCGACCTGGAATTTTAACCTAGGATATCATTCTCATTAGTTGCGACCATTTGACTAACAAAGCAGTCTAACTTCAGTTTACAATGACAGGCCTGTTGGTCTAGTGGTTAGTGACCCTGACTGCTATGCCGGAGGGTTCGATTCCCACCCAGGACAAATGTTTGTGTGAGGAGCACGATCATTTGTTCTGTGTCTGGGTGAAATTTATCTATAATATGTATGTATTTAGAAATATATAAGTATGTTTATCAGTTGTCTAGTACCCATAACACAAGCTCTGCTTAGCTTGGGATTAGATGGCGTTGTGTGATAGTTGTGGAATAAATACTATTACTATACTAGAATATTATGTTTAGATACACATTATAACATAATATATTTTAATAATATTGTATACTTGAATATATATAATTATATTTTTGTCCTAGAAAACCTCACAAACTTTAGTTACCCTACACTCAGGTAGTAAGGGGGACACTTTAGTAGAATCGTAAACGCGCCACCTGCTAGTGATGCTCCGAAACCAATTAACAGGCAATAAATTAAATGAATACCTTTTAATTTCGAATTTTCGTTTGTATTGATACTTATACCAGTATACATTTACATGTTTCATTGCTATAAGTTTTATAAAGTTTAAGTCTTAGAATGGTAAAATTATTGTTAATTTAACATTAATTAAGCCTGTCACCCAATTTTGACTTCAATATCGATAAATAACTACCAAACATATAAAGTATAGTGTAAGTAAGGTTTTTTATTGTGTCCTTGTGAAATATTACTCCAAAAATTTTTAAACGACACTAATGTTTTTTTTATCGTGGTAAAATCATCAAATGAGTCCTTCCCGGACAGGGCGGGAGGGACTGCTAGACTCGTACTGACTAAAATCATCGGCGTCCTTCAATAGCCCTTTATGTTCCGGGGTCACGGTAAAGGCATAAGTCCCGCGACCCCGGACGGACTAGGGCTTGAAAAGTTTTAAACTTCAATTACCTAATTAACAATATTTCCAGCCTTAGATATCCTTCACGAACGCAGTCTCCTGAAAAAACTACAGGTTCCTCTCCTTTTTTCAAAACAAAACAGCCTCATTCACAATTTTAAGTGCACGCCATAATTTTGCAACGTAATAAACTTTTGAACCTCCCAGAAAATGCACGCGTGATTTAAAAACAACATAAATTCTGCCGGTGAAATCAATTTTGCTGAAATCCCCCCTTACTTTATGCATAAAAGGGGGAGAGTGGGCAAAGTTGCAGTAACAAATTGCAGACATCAGTCGTGTGTCGCGCTCAGTAATTAGTCAAAACTACTCCAACTTTTAATGAGAGCAAGAGTGAGGAGAGTGGGGTAAACTTTCCGTTTACGTCGACTTTTTTTGTTGAAGAGGAGGATGAAAGTTGATGTTCGGAAAATTGTAAAATTGGGGATATGGGCTTGTGACCGGGTAAGCATGGTCTCTGTATGTGGTTGTTAAGACTTTGTGATAATGTACCAAAAGGTTATAACATCTTTTTCATCAGATGAGTCCACCCACCCCGGGCAGGGCGGGAGGGATTGTCAGACTTGTACTGACTAAAATCCACAGTTTCCTTCAATAGCCCTTTATGTTCCGGGGTCACGGTGATGGTATAAGTCCCGCGACCCCGGCAGGCTTTAGCCCTCTGAGAGGGGGCCTCGTCATTATGCTGACGCTCTTTGCGGCACGCGTGGAACACGACGCGTCGTCGACCCGGGCATGGTCCATGGTCGGACAGCGTGTTGCCCTTTACTCGCAGCCCGCATGCCCGCAAAGGTTATAACATCTGGATTGCAGATGAACTCTATTTCTTCCCTAAAGTGTTCAAAATTAGAGGTTTCGTATTAGCCAGTGACATCAGGCTTGGCTGGCTTGGTTGCTTTAATATTGAACTGGGATCGTGAATCCTATAATTAACTTAATAATACAAACGCCTGAACGTTTTACCATTTCCCCGAGAACATAACATTATAATAACGAAGATTCTACCGAAACTATGCCAGTAATAATGATTGATTGGAACACAAGTATCTAAACAGTTGAACAACACATTAGTACAGTACATGCCACTAATTCCCAATAATCTTCAATCATTCAATTAACAGAACGTTAACTCTGAAACAATTAGATGTCCCGCAATCCGAACTGAACTTTTGTTTTCCAACTACACGCGAAACTACAACACTGTGTGGCTTTTTACTTCGGAGTTTAAGTGCAGTGTCAGCACAGTGTCTCCTATGTAGCTATTCCCAAATCTGTGTAAAGTACGCGTTGCAAACTTAGCGAAACGCAGGTGCTAATTACGACTTTACCGTCACTAAAGACCAATGATACTTGAACCTTCCCTCCCCTTTTGATCCAAACGAACTCTGTTGGGCGTGGAACAATGTTTAGCTAATCAGAGGTCTAGTTAAGCTGGTGTTCAGTTGTAATATTATCGAGCACGTATAAATTAACAGGATTGCCCATAGGACCAGGTTATTAGCATTTGTTATTTGCTAAGCCTGGATTAGAAATACTTGTGGAAAATGTATGACAATGGATGTATCACTTCTCGTGATACGAGTACTTATATAAGCAGATATATAATCAGTATGGTTGCTTGTACTTGTATTGTAGATTCTTTGCGTATATTAGGACAATAAATCTCCCTTGTAGAGTGTTTTCATTGCCTCTCTCGAGAGTATGTTTTGGAAGACAGCACGGTTAGCGCAATAGTTGAGCGGTCTACTACCACTCTGTTTGTTGCTAGTTGAAATCACGGAGGGAAGAAATTTTTTAGGATCCACTAATAGTTGTCCTGGGTTTGGCTGTTTGTGCATGTCAGATATTAATGTTTGTAAAAGCAGCCATGACAGCTAAAATTCCTAGGTTAAAGCTTAGAGATCTTTGAAAATATATTTTTTTTAGTTTAAATCTTACCTTTACATCTTACCTTTAGAGGTGAAGTAATTCTAATTCTAGTTTAGTTCAAGTTTAAAAAAAAACGTTACTCCACATTAGGAATTTCTCCTAAATCGTGGGTACGTTTACAAACATAGAAACTCACATACACAAACGCCCAGACCTAGAACAACTACTTGTAAATCAACAAATATTTGCTCTGTGCGAGAGTCGCACCAGCAACAAGCGGGCAGCAGTGCAATCGCTCAGCCACTGCGCCACTCATGCCGTCGACATTCTGTAGTTTCCAACTATGCGCTTCTGTTCCCCTTCAATAAAATCAGTCTTAATGTTACATTAACTAAAGGTAAATAATCTCTAGTACTTGTAAATATAAAGTAAATAAAGGAACAAGCCATTTTATGAGCTTATTACTCTTTTTGAGTATTTCGCCGAAGTTTTGTGGGTTAGCTATTAAGTAGAGCTCTATACTCTCTGCTTTACCTTCCAGAGAGAAGTTTTGCCAACAATAAGTAGGTAGGATAACATTTTCAAAGCAATTCAAGTCTTCCTGCCTTTAGCTATTGCGAGATCTTTTTTTCTTAGTTTTTTGAAGTGAGTAGCTTGATTTCGTATATTATTTATGTAAAGAAGTATTATCAATTTTCTGAATTTATTCTAATTGGTGAAAAACTAGGCAGGAGGACGTGAGACAGGCGGCCCTGGTGAGGCCTACCACTAACAATGAATATGCTCACAAAAACCAAACCACCTTCTTCCAACATTTTTCTTCCTTCGTATGACTCCTGATTCCGTGACTGCTGTTCATCACGGGAACTGATACATGTGTTCCAAACGAAAAAAAAGTAAAAAACAATTAAAAAATAATAAAAATACGTCGCGTTGGGGGACTGCTCTAAATTATTCATCATCTCCTGTTTTTTTGCAGTCCCCCAACGCGACGTATTTTTATTATTTTTTACTTTTTAAAGGGAACTTGGTGTTTGTGTCGGGGGTTTTTTTAAATTTTTAATTTTTATTTTATTTTATACTTTTTATAGGTACATACTTATATTTTTTTTGTTGCTAAGAGTACTCCCGATCAAGTCATCAATATTCCCTTTCAGTACGCTTTCATTTGATACCCAACTCGAGTATATTTGCAGACCCTCGGTTACCTTTCCCCACTTTCACCCCCATAACTTCTAAACGGCTCAACCGATTTTCATCAAACATGTCTAAGAACACTCGCAGGTAAGTCACCTTTCATACAAAAAAAACTAAATTGAAATCGCTTCATCCGTTCGGGCTCTATGATGCCACAGACAGACAGACAGACAGACAGACAGACACACAGACAGACAGACAGACAGACAGACACGTCAAACTTATAACACCCCTCTTTTTCCGTCGGGGGTTAAAAAAGTAAAAAACAATTAAACTTTGATCAAAATATAATTTGTAGGTCCTATTTTCCTTTTTTTATACCCTAAAGGTGACGAACAAGTATACGGCACAGGGTCGCGTTAATCCAATTATAAAAAAACAGTAGTTTCTGCTAAATATGTTTATACATTGAGCCCAACCGTCAGCAAAACAAAAAATCATTATTTCCGTACACAACTTTAAAATCATTCGATTCTTTTTTTCCCTTTTTCCAAATATCTCTTCCGTACGTCACCCGGGCACACTGAAACACGCCCTATAACTGTGTAGTAACTGTGTACGCAATAAATCGACGCTGAATCCATTCATAGCCAGCCGACCAGCTCTTTATGACTGTTCCTTAGGAATCGTGACGTCATCAACTGTTAGGGCTGAGCCTTACTTAGCTGTATCGTGTGGGTGACGGAGCCTCTTTTTTATCATCATCATCTTCCTGCTCTTATCCCATTTTACTTTTGGTCGGCGCAACACGTTTTTTTCTTCCATTCTCGCCTATCAGACGTCACAGTATCTTTTATTCCATTTTCATTCAAGGTACCTCTTTTTTATGAGTCTGTAACGTTTGACCAACATTCGTTTGGTCCATGAACTGTTGGTCAACAATTTTTTTGACCCATGAACTTTTCATCCAAAGAACTTTTGACCCACGAACGTTTCGCCCACAGAACTTTACGCCAGTGAATGTTTAACTAACAGAATGTTTTGTCCAATAACTTTTCACCCAAAGAACGATTGGCCAACATACACCGGGATCGCTGAAATCGCATTTATAATATTAATGGATAGTATGGATTTGTTAACTTTGTCGGTAATACTATTTAAAACCACTATATTAGTTGGATTTCATATAGGATTTATTTACTTTCAGCAGTTCGCTGAAATCGCATTTATAATATTAATGGATAGTATGGATTTGTTAACTTTGTCGGTAATACTATTTAAAACCACTATATTAGTTGGATTTCATATAGGATTTATTTACTTTCAGCAGTTCGCTGAAATCGCATTTATAATATTAATGGATAGTATGGATTTGTTAACTTTGTCGGTAATACTATTTAAAACCACTATATTAGTTGGATTTCATATAGGATTTATTTACTTTCAGCAGTTCGCTGAAATCGCATTTATAATATTAATGGATAGTATGGATTTGTTAACTTTGTCGGTAATATTATTTAAAACCACTATATTAATTGGATTTCATATAGGTTTTATTTACTTTTAGCAGTCCCGGTGTCTGTTGGCCGATTGTTCTTTGGGTAAAAAGTTATTGGGCAAAACATTCTGTTGGTTTAGCATTCACTGACGTAAAGTTCTATTGGCGAAACGTTCGTGGGTCAAAAGTTCTTTGGATGAAAAGTTCATGGGTCAAAAAAAATGTTGACCAACAGTTCATGGACCAAACGAATGTTGGTCAAACGTTACAGACTCCTTTTTTATTTAAGCAGATATAAATGTCGCATTGCTTGCGTCAACGTTGTAGACATTTTTCCTCTTTTGAGGAATTTATTCTATGTTGTGGGTGCAATTTTAAACATTTAAACTCACTTACACAAATAACCAAACACGGCACTTCTACCTAGTGCGTCCTAGTGCCGATAATAGGCATGTGCCTACGGTCCTACAGTCCATAGGCATAAGGCGCAAACCCTAGAGGGGCGCAGTTAAAGAAGATCACACTGGGAGGGAACATAAAAGGGTAATTACGGCTCTGCAGTATCTAAGCGATAAAAATATAGTTTAGCTCTATGCAGAACTTGAACCCGCAACACGTGCGCAACAGTCAATCCCTTATATATTGTGCTATAGAGTAAGTTTATCGACGTCGCGTCTCTAGATGCGCGAAGTAGTGTAGCTAAATCTGTAAAGGACTAATCACACTTTCATTTTATTGGTAGTTGAGTTACATGAAAGAGTTTGTATGGGAGAGTATTCATTCCTTTGCCTAGCTAATTTATGGGAATAAACGGCCTTAGTTACATATTTATAGTGAAATCAAGCCCTATTTTGTTTATACAACAATATCGCCAGTGAGTGAGACTAGGCCCTAAATCTTTACTTATTGTCGGTGCTCACAACAAAACTTGACTCGCTCTTACTTTTATGTTTCATAGATTTTATGGGCGTAAGAAAAACCTTACGAACTTGTTGGTATACTATAAAAAAAGCTAGTTGGGAAACTTCTTTAGTACATAGCGTAGGTATACATAAAATGGATGATTGAAAGGAATGTTCTATTTGCTCCATTTTTTTTGTAAGCTACGTTGATAGTAACTTTAAAAAGTTTTTTTTTGTGTAGAGTAACATTGTAGCAGAACCTGCCAGAGAAGCTGGATCTTCTCGATGTGAAAAGAGCAACCGTGCACCTAACTTAGACAGTGCTTTAAATGCCCATGCAGGATCTATTAAAACATGTAAATATTTTTTTACGGGACAGACCTGTACCGTATTCTATACCGTGCCCACCTTTTTTGCCGCCTAATCAGACACAGGAACCTTCTGGAACACCCGAGTCAAGTAAGAACCTGCGTCAGGTGGAAGATGAAGACGCTCTCCAGCTACTCCATAATGAGGGGTCTTACAGTCGTGATTGCAGCGCGGCGTGGCCGAAATTAGATAGCTGCTTTTTAAAAAGTAGATAGATTGACTACTTTTTATTTTACGTAGAAACAATGAAAAAATACAGAAAACGTAACAATCAAGCGAAAGAAATAGGATTACATTATTACAATTTGGCGCATTTCATTACACCTCAACAGAATAAAATTGATTTATATTTTCAATGCAAACGAAGCTCGAAGATACAAAATATGATACAGCCGTGGATATACTGCCAAATCTGGGAGCACCTAGAGCCATAGGTTCTGTTATTATTTGGCGGATTTCCAAAATAATTACTTACGTAAACCAGTCGTCCGGGAACGTGGATCACGATCTAACGAAGATTACGATGTTGTGAGATGTGGCATTTTTTGTGGGTTTGACCATGGTTGGCTGGCAGATATCAGACGGGTATATCAGGGGTTCTACTTTCTAAGTAAACCCCCTGATGTACCCGTCTAACATAAACATAACGTAACAAACGTCAAAGTCTTTGTGGACGGATAATGATAATACCACTAAGACGGAAGTTCTATTGACGCGGCGCTAGGAGGACTATGGGGTATCGTATGACTCAGTGCCTGATATTTGGAGGTCCAATAGGCAGTCGCTCCATGTAAAATACTGATATTCAGCTGCATCTGGTTCGACTGGAAGTCGACCCCAATGTTGTTGGGAAAAGGCAGGCAGATGATTCTGGAAACAAGTTCCTGTAGAATAGTGACCGACTGCTACGGAGATACGACACGGGCAAAAGCTAGCTAGCTATATTACAGAGTTCTGAAATAAAACTTCAGTGAGACTTTCTCGCAAAGTCACACATCCAAAATGTTTTTATTAATAAAAAAACTAATTTCTAACATCTACGTTTATACAAGCCAATGCGAGCACAGTATCAAATATTCATTATCTCACGTAAAGGGTACTTTGAAAGCGAATTTCGGATCGAGAACGGAGTAATTTGGCAACAACGAGCGAACAAATTAAATGCAATTATTTTTGTACCTCATCCATATCGGTAGATATCAATTTAGGTGGAATCGATTATGGCGCTATTCGATTGATTGGGCTATCAGTCAATCGAGTTAAGAGTATTTCTAGACGAAAATGGACTAGAAAAATGAGAGTTTTGCAAACCTAACATTATAAAAAGTTTAGGTTTTCAATTTATTAATTACTCATCAAAAACTTTTAACTGATAGAGAGCTACGCTATTTCTGAATTTCATACGATGTGAGTAGGGGGGAAAAGTGGTAGCCCAATGGTTATAGGTACACTACTTTGTGTCATCCTCTGCCTAGTCTTTTCCCAACTATATTGGGGTCGACTTCCAATCGAACCAGATGCAGCTGAATAACAGTATTTTAGATAGAGCAACTGCGTGTCGTACCTCCACAACCCAGTAACTCGGCAATAAGATACCCCATGGTAGGACTGATCAGACTTATGAACTTCTGACTAACAGGTGCACTAGTTTGTGTCAAGAATTTATTTCATCCACCATTTTGAGAGCAGTGGCTGGTCACTGCTCTCAAAATGGTGAACGAAATCATTGCCAGGAAACCAGCCTGTCTAGATGATTTAACGAAAGACATGTGCCATCTACCAACCGACACTGAGCCCGTGTAGTGACGCACACTCCCTCTCATACAGGCCTGTGTTACACGCCGTAATGTTTCCACTGCTAAGTAGAAACATTATTGCGTGTAGACATTAGAAAAGCGTGTGTGAAGTCACAATATGATGGCGTAAAGGCGCCAAGGGCGTCCTAATCTAAATTGAACGCTTACAGTTAGTTGCAGATAAATATGTAGATACTTTCATAGTGTAGTTCCAAATACATGAAAACTCACGCGTTTTGCTTATGGAAATAAGTACCCCATCCCACGCAGAGAAATGTATTCGAAAACTTCTGGTTGCAACCGTGACAGCAAGAATCACTAGTTGACTTAACAATATTTCTAGTAATAAATACTAAATCCCTGTTATCTCTACTATTTACTTACTATTTATTACTAGAAATGTTGTAAAGTCAACTACCTAGTGAGTCTTTCTGTCACGGTTGCAACCAGAAGTTCTCGTATAGGTAGCCAGACATTTCTCTGCGTGCCCCATTGATAGAAACACACATACTTCTCCTGCTACGAAAATTTTATCTATCCACTTCGGCAAGTATAACAGGATTTAACCCTCGAACAACCGCCATTTTGAAATCATACTTCAAATATCTCAGTGCTGATTCCACTTCATTAGATCCCTTCCCTACCACTGAGACATGTACTTTGATGCCAATCACTGCTTTGAAAGCATACACGATTACATTACACATACTGTAATTAGGTGTAATTTAATGTAATGCAAATTAGAATTACTAGCATGTCGACGCGACGCGACTTCGCTCGCAAAATTTCGATAACTATCCCAGAGGAACGTACTACTGGAATTAAGGAATCCTAAATCTTATTTATAAAGTATCTGTGTACTCAAGATCCAAATTGCTGCCGCTGTTTTTGCCAATTTAAAAGACGTTAGGAATTTGTCCTGTATCAAGGCTGCGTTAACAAATATTTATACTCACGTACACAAACATGCATAACCGGAACAACTACCAGTACTCCTAGCACGAGTTTTCACTATTTTACTTTACAGAGTCTTTCCAGTATTTACAGCGTCTCTTGTATGGAAAAATGGAACAGCGCCTCTGGTGTGCGAAGAAGATACTGTTTTTTTTTCCATGAAAATTTTCAATTTTAAATTGTCAAAGTTCCGGCTTACTTTACGTCTCAAATACTGAAAACTCGTGCTAATGGTAATTATTATTTGTACAAGTCAACATAACTCTCTCAAAGTTAATGGGAAAATCTTCTCATTTAATTACACATAATTATAAGAGACAGATGACATGGTTCTATTTATGGGATTCCATTTAAATATTTACTGTACAACAGTCTAAAATGAAATATTCAAGCTTGCATAATCGTGTTGATTTGAATTTAAGATATACACAATCACATATCTAATACAATGAATATAATAAAGATGAAGACTGGTTAAACGCATTATTCTCATGATAACTCGTTTGAATTGACGACTTGCAGTAGGCGAGTAATGAATAGCTCGCCGTCTGATCAAGGTTCATGCCCGGGTCGACGGCGCATTATGTTTGTAGGCGCAAACGGCTGCGGGTCTGGGAATACTGAAACAGATAATAGTCACCCTGGAACGTAAAGGGCCATTGTAGAAATACAGTGGATTCTTGTCAGTACGAGTCTGACAATCTTTCTGCTCCTTCCAGGGCTCATTTGACGATATTACTACCTAAATAAAAAGGCCTACGCTTCAAACATTTGCAACTCCGTAGTAACTTTCTTTCGTCAGCAACAATTTCTTTACCCCAGCATTTCCTTATTACTAAGCCTCAACAAAAAATAAACTCAAGAATTGTTCGTTGAACAAAGACGGTGATTTCAATTAAACAATAAAACTTGGGGAACAATTCACCCCTCAGCGGTGACGCAAGACGTCGCTTGTCGCGCGAACTCCTGCGAAACCAATTTAAAGTGTCGCGCGGAATAAAATAATGTCGCGCGGAATCCGCGCCGTCATACTCAGCAAGACGAATTATTGCACGATATTAGATACGTCTTAAAGAGGGGATTAAGATGGATTCCCGTCACTGTGTAAAAATGCTAGTAGTAGGTAAATGGTGAAGTAGAAACTAATGTACACTTGTAATTGTAAATGTAGATATTATTTTAATATACTTAACGTTATGTATTTGTTTAAACATGTGGAGATATTTACAAATTAGGTAAACAAACATTTGAAATTTGCAAATGTGTGTTAGCGCATAACTTCACTTAGCCTGTACTTATTACGCATATTCTTTTTTTTTTGTTTGTTTTATACTGTCGGAACCGTATTTGTGAGAAAGACAGTCTTCCTTTATTTATTTATTTGCCTATTTCTCTTCTCATTTCTACATAAATAAATCGCACCTGTGCGAAGCCGGGGCAGATAACTAGTCGGTCATATATTTTATTCAAAACACAATATTTTTAAAAGTTATAAATAAACCGTTAGCAAAAAACAATGGATTTAGTGTTTATGATAGCGAATATCTAAAAAGCCATTTATTTTCCATATTTCAAATACCCATACCATGAACATTGGGTAGATAAAAAATGTTTTTCTATTTTTGTAACACTTGCTACTGTTTTCGCTTCTGTGTTCGCTTTACAATCATATTTATATCAAATACTTACTTACTAATTACTTTTAAAATGTTTCATAAGTTCACAACACTTTTCAATGAGATCGATATCGAAAAAAGAATATCATATAATTATGTCGATTTAAATGACAAGTAAGTATTTAAGAATTATGAACTTTATTAATTAATTAACTAGAAAATCGAATAAGTCCGTCAGTTAAATTATCAAAATCCATTTTTTCTTTTGCCACCTAAACCATAATTGACTAAAATACGACACTTTTCAAAATTGCCAATACGTACAAGCAAGTACAGTTTTTACTTGCTTCTGAAGCAACAGACCCAATGTCGAATTTTGATGCGTTATTATTGTTACTCATTATTTTTCAGGATTAATTAGATTTGTTTATTAATTGATGCTGTAAACATGCCTATTATAAAAACCTGTATAAGTAGATCATGTATGAGCACAACTTACAGGATAGAAGACAAAGAATCAAATGATTAGAAACTTGATATTTTTACCCGGAACTTGTCTCTGGTCAGTATTTTCTCTCGTGGAGGTTTTATTTATATTGTTTATGGACACTGTGTGGCTGTGTTTGCGTCCCCTGTGTCTTACAAGGGGACATCTTCGAGAGCCGCCAGCTGTCCGCACAAACTGTTTTCTCACTGTTTTTTTAAGAGCGTATGGTGTTTTTCCTTGTAGTAAAAGGTTGTAGATATGTGTGTGTTTAGTGATCAATTATGTGTTAATTGATGGGATAATACCTCAATAAGTTACAGTTTGAGCCGTGAGAGACTGATAGGTCTAGAAGGTCCCGAAGTTTTATCATTTGAACTTAAAACGAGATATTTACTATGTTTACATTGTAAAGAAGACGGATCACGATCCATACAAAATTACCCCACGTCCTATTACAAAGTGACGTATCTTAAAAAATAGATAAAAATGTATAAAAAAATATGGCATACTCTCTAACTTTATTTTTTTAGACCTTCATATGGAAAAATTGTTTTAAAAGTAGTTCATGCGCTGTTAAGAAAAAATCGTTCGTATGAGTATTTATGGACCGATTTTAAAAATTCTTTTTTTGTTTGAAAGGGTACTCCCAAGGAAGTCACACTGCCATAAACTCAGGTCTCCGGGCTACATGGTCCTGGCGAAATGAAATGAAATTCTAAAAAATAAGCTTATTTTTTTCAATAAAGGTAGTTTTTAATTTATTACATTTATTTTGTTAAATAAAAATCTACTGACGATGCCTGCCGGGGTCGCGGGACTGTCTCACCTGGTAACCGCGGCCCTGGTACATAAAGGGCTATTGAACGGTCACCGTGGATTTTAGTCAGTACAAGTCTGACAGTACCTCCCGTCCCGCCCGGGGCGGGAGGGCTCCTAGGATGATTTTACCAGGCAAAAAAAAAGATCAACTGACGATTATATCTTTATTCAACTGATTATGAAAATGTGAGAATAATTCAAAAATAAGCTCATTTTTAGGGTTCCGTAGCCAAGTGGCAAAAAACGTAACCTTAGATTCGTCATGCCTATCTGTCTGTCCGTATGTCACAGCCACTTTTTGTCATAAGTATAAAAGCTATCCTGTTGAAACTTGGAAAGTAGATGTATTATGTGAACCGCATTAGGATTTCCACACAAAAATGAAACAAAACCCAATTTTGGGGGTACTCCCCATACTTAGAATTGAAACACAAAAAAAAAAAAAATTCGCCTGACCCGTACTTTTATCTATGGAAAGGTCTTTAAAAAAAATGATAGTGAGGTATATTTTCTAAACTGAACAGTTTGCGCGAGAGACACTTCCAAAGTGGTTAAATGTGTGTCCCCCACCCTGTAACTTCCAAAATAAGAGAATGATAAAACAAAAAACAGAATAATGTGTAAAAAAGGGGCTTATGGTGATATAGTTAAAAAAACTGAGTGGACTGGGTATTTAAGCATACTACAAAGAAAAATACATTTTTCTATTGTTTAGAATCTATTATACACACGTTACGATGAATTTGGTTAAAAGGCGAGCATAACCCAAAGTTCGTTACGTCATTTTCTCAACATTCATTTATTATTTTCTAAATACCTTAAACATGGTTCAAAAAACCTCTAACTAAAATCTTCAGGCTGGTTCCGCATCCAGCCCAAATAAAATATTACACTCATAACATGGGAACACACCCCCAATGTCCTGCGCCCATGAATACAAGAACAACAGTGTTCAACCACGGTATTCCCTCCTTCATTTCGTCTATTATAAGCTTCGCTTGCCGCGTCGCGTCGCGATCGTTATTCGTCTCTCTCATTTGTGTTAATGTAAGTGAAACGATCTCTGTCGACCACTCCCTCTCGTTACCTTTTATCTCATCATAATGCAATAAATCAATAGAAACAACAAGAGAGTGAAACACTTATAAAAAAAAATGAGCTTAATTTTGAGATTTTACTTTAATTTCTCCAGGTTCCTGGAGACCGGAGACCTGAATATATGACAAATGGGACTACCTTGGGGTACCCTTCCAGACAAAAAAAGATTTCTTTAAAATCGGTCCGTAAATACTAATATAAACGATTTTTTCATAACAGCGCCTGAACTATTTTTAAAGCAAATTTTTCATATGTAGGTGTAAAAAAATGAAATTAAAAAGTATGCCATATTTTTTTATACATTTAACGGAACCTAGCCGTTATCATTGAAGTCTGGGTTCATTGTGGCTGCCGAGCAATCGTGGGTAGGCGGGCGAGGAGAATAAAATGACTTGTTGAAGATAACTGTTACTGTATTTCAGCTAATACAGACGAAATCACAATCAGCACTTTCTAGTTAATTGGAATACAACGACACTCCACCGAACACGTCTTGCTTGAGTGCGATGCCAGCGGATTATCTTGTCCAACGGCCACACGCAAAAGAGCCCGGGGTTGTGTCAGAGTGAAGAAACGTCTACCATACTTCAAAATGTTCGCTGTCCTTCCTGACGTTTCTGGTCACTCTCCAAAAAGGTTCAACGCGCCGATACATTTTTATCTTTTTTTTGAGATACGTCACGTTGTTATAGGACGTGGGGCAATTTTGATCCATCTTCTTTGTATGTCTGAAATCGATGATGAGGACTATAAAATCGACCGTAGTGTGTTATGTGACAGATATGTGAATTAACACGGGACGCCTGCGGAGTGACGTTCGTGTCAAGTAGTTAATAATTATGCATCACAACTTTTTTTAGGTTTTATTAATTTTATAATGAAAATCATGCCGAAAATGTTTATTAAAATATCTAGTTGGTCAGAATTAGCAGATCTTATGTCTCCAGAAAATGTGGGTAAAACCCAAACAAATAATGATATTTTAGGAAAATATCATATTTTGAGTTTTTAAGTTAGTATTGGCGATATAACCATGTTTAAAAACCTATACCACACAGTTTTCCATGAATAATATACCAAACTTGTGCAGTTCAAAACGCTATTAATTTCTTGCAACTATTTATTCACACGAGTGAATGTAAGTACTAGTATAAAACTAATATACACCACACTAAAACTATTCGGAGGCTACAAACGCCAAGCATGGCGGCAAGAAATACATTCACCTGCATTGTTCAGTTAACTGAGAAACTAACTGAACTTGCACAACGCCTCGAAATGGATTCTGTTGTTGCTTACATTGGAAGGAGGTGTTAAAAACTAGAATCGGGGATTTATCGCCTCACTTTTAAATTGTCTATACCCATAGGCAATGCGATCTTTTTAATTAGTCCGTTAGTTGAATTTTCAAAAAAGAGCTTCCTCCAAAGAGAACCCTCCCGGTCCTGGGCAGTCTGCAACCATCTGCTGCCAAATCATAGACCCATCTTGCAATTTATTGAAATTATTATCTTTCCTATTGGTGTGGTTAATTGCAAGTGAAATTCCATCAATTTTAAAATTTCGTCAGAATCACACCAGCACTCGTGCTATGCTACTTTTATAAATCTCCATATTGTTTAAATGTGACAGTATAAATAGCTTATCTGTATAACTCAAAAACTTTTTAAATTTTGGAATTAAATAGGAACAAAAGTCCTTAAGTGCAACTTGTGAAATTTCAAGAAAAACTGATCGAGTTTCAAAAATATATACCTAATATAATACTACAATATTCCACATCTATCACACAACGCCATCTAGTCCCAAGCTAAGCAGAGCTTGTGTTATGGGTACTAGACAACTGATAAACATACTTATATATTACTAAATACATACATATTATAGATAAATAAATATAAAAGAATCATTCACATACTTCAGGACAAAGTCTGCGTACAATATGGAATTATTTCAAAAACCCTACGTGCTATAAGAGCGGCAGTACTAACTCCAGCTTCTTTTCTAATAAACCGTAACAAGTGAGGAAGGGAGCTAAGCAGTAATGAGGAGCCAGGGATTCCCTCCGCGCATCCGTCAGTGCGGATGGCTTAATTGCTTGGAGAGGTGCCAAGCAGAGTATTTGTTCGCAAAGCTGATGCCTTCTGCTTCATTACGAGCCTATCGATTCGAAAGTCTATGCTTTTGAGTGGAAAATGTAGGTGAAGAGGTAAAAATTGTTGGGTGAATAAGAATCGTGGGTATTTTGTTGTTATGTTTATTAATAAATGTTAATGTTTTATTTTTTTTTCTGTTAGAAACCAAATTAACTCATTACAAAACTAAACTCATGGAATATTGAGGTCACATTTGTGTAGATAAATAATTTACACGACATTTACACATAATTATTATATCTTGCAAAATGGTGAACGATTTAGTACGTTACTTCTAATTAAGCCTAATTCACTGTCCACCACATCATCGCTTACCATCAGGCGAAATAGTGGCGAAACGTGAGCCTGTCGTAAAAAAAGAAATACACCATCAATTGACGTGATTTCCGCTTCAACTTTGTATACCAATATGCACCTACCACGTCACTAATTTAAATTCTAAGACCTAATGTTAGATACTAATTGTTGTTTTACGACCCAACTAAGAGTCACATAAATAATTCAAAGAACAAAGCGTCATATAGTTGTGTGGGAGATCTTAATCCTTTCTGGCGAGGCTGATTGTGTTTTGATGCGGGACGCTGCGGACGAAGCTCCGGTCGGGACCCTGGACACCCGGGTGTTTTCCAAAGTCGAGACTGAAGCGGGAATCAAGGAAAGAAAACTAGCGATCACACACTGTCAAAGTAAGAAATGATACTCATTCCAAAACAAATATCAAATACTGAAAACTCGTGCTCAGGGTACAGTTCGGCAGCTGGACTATTGAAGAATAATGAATACGTATTTTTTTATTTATTAAATCAATCAATGTTTACAATACTAAAACACCTCGAAATTCAGGAGTCATAACGCCTGGAAAATATTACCGACCGAATGACGTTTTATAGTTTTTAGAAGCGCGAAGATACTTCGTTAATTTTGGTTCACGTGACAAACGAAAAAATATGGGACAAATATTATTTAATAATCTGTCTTTCAGACTTATTACGTTTTTAGATAAAAATAGACCACTCCTTCATAACTTGCGCCACATCTTCAGAGCGGGATTACCCCGGATTTTTTCCCACTAAGCCGGACGTAATTGGATCCCAAATAGACCGTACAAGGAGAACGTTTCGTCGAGCGATCGACTCATTTGTTTTAGATATTACAATAAACTCTAAGACGCCCACCTGCTTTCTATGTTATTTATTTTATGTATTAAAGACTTTATGGTGGGTTGTTCTTTAATGGTTTGAAAGGAATAAGAGGGGAAGCAGTTATCTTCTGAATATTAGTCTTTATTTTATGCCCAAAAGGATATATCTTTTTTATCCTGATCTTAACCTTCCCTGACCTAAGAAGTCAAGGCATGGGGCCCACATAGGACTAAATCGCGTAGGGAAAAAAAAGGTTTGTGAAACCCTGAAGGGGCAGGAGGACTCTTTTGTTAATTTTACCACTTCAATAATTAAGGGTGAAGTCCTGATAGCAGGTAGCGATTTCCGAACGAAGATTACGTCTGTTGAGGACACCGTGTGTTTTTAGTCAGTCGAGTCTGACTACCTCCGCTCAGGGCAGGGGGGTCCCTGCCCTGATCGGAGGAATTTCACAGGAAAAAAAAAGTTATCGAAAATTACTGGAGTGTTTCACTTGTATTCTATACATTAGAGTCCAATGTATAGAATGCGTCTTTCGTCTAATGATTAGACAAAAGACGCAGACAAGAGGCAAGCAAATAACATAACGCCTGTAATCTTCCATAGACCTGTAGGTTTATGTATACTACCTACAACTCGCCATGACAAATATAAAATAAAAGCAAATTAATTTAATTTATTACATAATAAAATACACGAACACATAAATAATAAGCTCAAAATTACTCCCAATCAAAACTCTAATATTATTATATCCACTGAACATACATTTAAACAGATAATACAGTTAATCACTAATTAACATAATCAATTAAACAGATAATTGTTTAGTTAATTCAATGGGTTATGTTAAATGCTCAAACGATACATCGAACATACTGTGAAACAACGTAGGTACATATATATAGTTACTAATTGAACTCAATAATAACAGCTGCGAGTATTGATTTTGATGCTGGGGTTGCGGAACTGTCTTTAAAGGGACACCCTGGCCCTGGAGCGCAAAGGGCAAGAAAAGGAACGGGATCAATTTTAAGTCTGTAACAATCTGCTTGTTTTTTCTTTTACGTGGTAAAGTCATCAAACGAGTCCACCCATACTATCTGTGACCTGTACTGACTAAAATCTACGGTGATCCTTCAATAGCTCTTTACTTTCCAGGGTCATGGTTACCTGATGAGACAGTCCCGCGACCAACAATCCATCCTAGTATATCACTTTCAGTCTACCCAGAGTGAGAGGACACATAGGTAATAAAGATTAAAAATGTAGACTAAATTCCCAACCATGCATTTCTAAACGAAACATCACGAGTGCATTCCCAAACAGAACCAAATTAAGTACTGACTACTGAGGCCCTAGCATGAAATGTACGTTTTTGGGCGTACAACGTGCTTGAAGTATTGAAAAAGAAGTATCCCTAGTGTAAAAACGAAGTTCCGGGGTGGCGGGATTTATAAATTAGCGTAACCTCGGAACGTATAGGGCTATTGATTTTCACTGGCACGTAGCTGATGTTATAAGGAGTTCAGCTACTTTTATTTTAGAAAAGATCCAACTGGACGAGTCGTAACTAAAATTAGTACCTCGTTCGTATACCATTTTTTTGGCGTGGTAAAATCATCAAATGAGTCCTCTCACCCCTACTGTCAGACTTGTACTGACTAAAATCCACGGTGTTCCTTCAACAACCTTTTACGTTCCAGGATCACGGTTTTATTTTATTTAATCCTTCAAATTAACTTTGCCAGCGTTACCACAAAAACTTTTTGACAAGAGTTCAACATACGTTTAAAAGATTTTTTGGAACGACGTGACGGTACGTGTTTAAGTCACCAAAACTCGTGAAAAGGCCTCAGTTCGTAGTCAACTGTCATTATTAGCTTCCCAGAGCTTATTAGTTCATTTAGTACTCTGTAAAACCGCCAGAGCGCGCCACACGCTACTGGTTCCTAAACATTTATGTATCGCAGTTAAAATTCCACAGAAACTAATTACAAACCAGTGGGTTACTGTTATAGAATGGTAGTAATTGCTACAAAGCAATAATTTATTTGAAATTTTAGTAAGGTTATGTATTACCGTGGTTTTATTTGTTAAATAATTATTATTATACTAGCTTTTGACTGCGGTATCACTTGATCATCTAAAATTTTACAATCAATTTGAGTTGTATACGTGGCTCTATCTACATTATCATTATTATAAGAATGTTAATGTTGTTATTTTTCGCAGTCGAGTCGGTTAATGTATTTGGCTGACTAATTATGTCGGTGCAGTTCAAAGGCCATCGGAAATGTCCGTAGCATAGAAAATGTAATTTTACGGCCCTGAGGCCCTAGCATGATTTCTACGTATTTGGCAGTACAGCCGTACTTGAAGTACTCATTACGACGTAAATTATACGGAAAATGAAATAACGCCTCTTCTGTACGAATGGGAAACTAATTATACTCATCAAAGTAACGTCAATATCTCACGTTGTTTGACATTTATGCGACGCAAAGTAAACGGTACGTCGCCCACGGCGTCGGACGTCGGCAGACGATCTCCGGCCACCGTAGGCGCGGGCATGCGGACAGCCAGTAAAGGGCAACTCGACTGTCCGACCATGGACCATGCCCGGGTCGACGGCGCATCGTGTTCCACGCACGCCTCAAAGAGCGTCAGCAAATGACGGGGCCCACTCTCAGAGGGCCAAAGCCTGCCGGGGTCGCGGGACTTATACCATCACCGTGACCCCGGAACATAAAGGGCTTTTGAAGGACACCGTGGATTTTAGTCAGTACAAGTCTGATAGTCCCTCCCGCCCTGCCTGGGGCGGGAGGACTCATTTAACGATTATAACACGATAAAAAAAAGTAAACGGTACGTCACAGAAACGTGAAAACACGTGATAAAACCTCAGTTTCTTTTTTAAATATAGTATGTAGGTATATCATTGGCTAGTGGTTAGTGACCCTGACTGCTATGCCAGAGGTCGTGGGTTCGATTCCCACACAGAACAAATGTTTATGTGATGGATGAGCATGATCATTTGTTCTGTGTCTGGGTGTAATTTATCTATAATTTGTATGTATTTAGAAATATATAAGTATGTTTATCAGTTGTCTAGTACCCATAACACAAGCTCTGCTTAGCTTGGGACTAAATGGCGTTGTGTGATAGTTGTGGAATATTATTTGTACTATTTCTATTACTTCCATACATGCGAAACCTCACTTATACAGCAGCGGGTCAAGCGTTCGATTTTCGTAGACCAAGAATTTCCGTTTCACGATTGATTGTACCAAAAGTTTCTCGCAATACAATCATTGAACGAGCCATTAGAGTAAACAGAAATATTTGGTCGAGCCTGTGGAGCTTGTACCAGTTATTTACGATAGGAACAGATTGTTCGCCGGATTTATCGACATGTTGTCGATACGTTGCGGGTAATAGCACAGCGCGGCACTAAAGTACGTAATAAAAAGCAGATATAGATTTGCTGAAATGTTTCTGTTATTTCGTGATTATATTTTAGTGGGTTTTCACCCATTAACTTATACAAGGCTCCCTGTAAGTGATTTAGCTCAGTAGCTGTTCATGGTTTTTGAAAAAAATATCATAGTAAAAAATCTATTTTTTTAAGTGATGCTCTCCACACTAGCATTACCAATTCTATCTCTAACCTATCTACCAAGAACAGACAAAGTTCTTTTTTTTTACGTTGCCCCCACACTAGGATTTTTTCCTGTGTCGTGTGTGGGTGCGTTTACAAACATAGAAGCACCGACCCGGAACAATTACTTGTATATCATAATATTATTTGTTCCGTGCGGGGAACGACCCCGTGACGCGCAACGCAGCAGTCCGATCACTCAGCCACAACGCCAACCGTGCCTTTCCTTTCAAAACCAAGCAGCGGGACGGAAAGTATAAAAAAAACTCCATCCCTTCAATATATGAACTGAAATCCTGCTACATTTAACCCTACGCGCGTATTTTCCGAAAGAAAGGCCGCAAAATGTGCGAGCTAGGGAAAATTTTCCACCGGATGGGAGCATTTTGAAAGAAAAATGCTTGTTGCATTCTACGAGCAAGGTAGAAACGATAGTGCGGGGAAAGTGTGGGTAGGCGACTAGTGTTGCGGCGATTGAGTTGATTATGAAGAAATGTAACGATAGATGTAATACGTCGTTTGTTTTGGTAATGATTTATTGAAGGTGATGTTGACTTCAAACTGCCGTCTTTATTTTTGTAGGCGAACTTATTTGTGCTTATGTAAATAATCTAATGCTGCGCATTAATATGCGTACATTTGTTAAAGTTGACACACATGATATTTTTGTAGCTTTAAGCGTTTGACGGTAGCGTGTTGCCGATCCGCCCTATGCACGGAACAAATATTAGTATAACTATAATAAAAATATTACCTAGGCGAGATCTTTTATTTATGTTAGACTACAGCATCGTAAATGATTTTAGACAAAAAGGTTAGTTAAAAAAAGTATTTTACCTTTATCCAAAAACTTTCAATCGATACTTCCACATAATTGACCAAACTCATTATCGATTACAGTTACAATCGACTCGTGTCCCCTCACTAAACCACCTCAAACTGCATTGAGTTTGTTCCACCTCTATATAGGTTTTGTTTCTGTTTTTAGTGTTATTCAGTTAAATTCGTGTTTACTTAATTAAATTCCAGTCTTTGGTATATTGTTGTAATACATAGGCGTCGGGGAGTTTCGGTTAGCTTCCAATAAACATATGTTTAGAAGGTAGATTCACCGCTTTGTATGCCGCCGACCACTTCAGCAAAAGTAAATAAAAATACTAACACTTAGGATGCACTATCTTCAGCAGAGAGCGCGGACAGAATTCAGTGTGCATTTGTCATCCAGTACCCTCAGCATGAGTTTTCAGTTTTTGAGACGTAAAGTAAACTGGACCTTTGACGACTTCAAATTGACAATTTTCAAGGAAAAAATTGGTTCCTTCTTCGCACACCAGAGGCGCTGTTTCATATTTTCATACAAGAAACGCTGTAAATACTGTAAAGTAAAATAGTGAAAACTCGTGCTAGGGGACCAAAATACAAGGAATTATCAACATCGTATTAAACTAGTGTTTTTCTATCTACATTAAACTTATTTTCTTGGACAACAAATTCGTAATCTCTTGTCTTCCCACTCTTACAACAATCGTACAATCTGCAAGTGTTCAAATCGCACAAAGAAAAAGTAAACTTCATTTAGTGGCCATCTACTAAATAATCTTTGAAATCCCCAAATCAAAACATTCTTTAAAAAGATAGGTAATCAAGTAAAAACAGCGCTCTTACTCAAAAATGAGCTATAACAGATATCAACATCATCAGCCTATAAATATTCCCACTGCTGGGACACAGGCCTCCTCTCTGTGAAAAGGAGTTATTTCTAAAATAAATATAATATATAATATTCCACAACTATCACACAATGCCATCTAGTCCCAAGCTAAGTAGAGCTTGTGTTATGGGTACTACTAGACATACTTATATATTTCTAAATACATAAATATTGTAGATAAATTACACTCAGACACAGAAAAAATGATCATGCTCATCACACAAACATTTGTCCTTGGTGGGAATCGAACCCACGACCTCCGGCATAGCAATCAGGGTCACTAACCACTAGACCAACACGCCAGTCAATACTAAATAAATACATACTTGTACACATAGCACACACGCAAAACTTTCAAACCAATCGTATAAACGACTATTTTGTCAAACTTAAAGAGGCTAAGTTGCCAACTGTGCTTAATGTAAAGAGCGCTGTGCATGGCAAAAATATGAGAAAACTTGGCCAATACCGCGAATATTGCAGCCTTCGTCTTTTTATACCGAATACTTTCGATTGCCCTCGCTGTATAAATAACTCCGTGGGATATTTTTTTATGTACGATTAATCGTAACGATATCGTATCGTGTGATGTAAATAATATGTAGATGCTCTTTACTGCTAATAAAACTGCATTTAGATTTAAAGCATATTAACTAACTATTTATCTATCAGAACCTTTCGGTTTTAAGATTCTGATTTCTTTAGGAGCGAAAAACATTGTTAAAACCTAAATACAATCTGAATCATCATTTATTGAATTCATGTTTAAATGAAACTTCAAAAGTACTGAAAAAAAACTGTCGTTGATATATCAAAGGCTTTTTTATGCTCTCTGACAGCGGACAAAATACTGCTTCAAGTCAAAACAAATACTATGCTTTGTAAAATTCACATTCATACCAACTCCGAACCTTTCTTCTCAAAAATATCAATTCCTATCTACTGGTATCTTTATTTTAATCATAATAATAGCGAAAGTTACACTGAAAAATATTCATAATAATTTCCTACGTTTCTCGCATTCCGTTGGAATAAATAAACTCGTGGGTTATCTGCTAAAGTTCCCTGGATCCTTCGGTCTCCATTGAATATGAATAAGGGTCTAAAGAATGTATTGTTTTCGTTACAAACTTTTCGTTTATATTTACAAACGTTTTTGACTTGCATAAAGATGGCGGGAATTTTGAGGATTTCGTGTTTCTTGTTACGATTTTAAGTAATGAATATTATTATTTGTTTTTATGTATTTTTTGCGTGTTATGAATATCGATCATTCTTCTGTTTCTTGTTGTTGCTAACACTACACACCTTCAGTTTTTTTGGCTCTTATCGCCACTTCAGAGGCCCAAACACCGCGCATGTGGACGGCGAGTAATAGGTGACTAGACGTCCGATCTATCCGACTGTTTTATCGAGTAACTTTAAAAATAATTTAACAATGATAAAAAAGAGGTCCTTGCACAACATTCCCGTTTTTGTAACTTACAGTAAACGGGCACTTTGACGTTGACCGCTAAATTGCTTCTGGCAACGATCGTTTCCAAAACCAAAACTCAACTATTAGTTTGGGCAGCGTTTGTTAGCTATTTAATTTTAATAAAACGTCTCTTAAATCTATTTTAAAGGATTTAGAGTCCATTCGAACTACCGCTGACGTGTACTCTAATAAATTTTATTTTAATGTAATAAATTAGTTCCTCTTGTGTTTTTATAAAGTTTCTTCCACTCCATCGAGAGAGGGAGAATTTTCCATCACAATAAAAAAGTCATTCAACCTCTCCACTAGGCCTACTACCTACTGCCTATACCCTTTTTTTTTGTCGTTGTAAAATCATCAAATGAGGTCTCCCACCCCGGGCAGGGCGGGAGGGACTATCAGACTTGTACTGACTAAAATCCACGGTGTCCTTCAATAGACCTTTATGTTCCGGGGGCACGGTGATGGAATGAGTCCCGCGACCCCGGCAGGATTTGGCCCCGTCACAACCTTGTGTTGATTTAGTCCTAGAACAGCTAGGTCCCCTAGTAGATAGGTATTATAATTTACTGTTCATTTGCCTGTACTTTCGTGTTATTGTTAATTTTATTTTAAGTAGAATATTAAATAATCAAAATTCAGTCATAAAATTAAATCACAAAAACTAGAAATAAACTTAATTTCTTATACCAAAGAGTCTTAAAGGTTTGTCAACCGTAATGAAAAGAAAATTTCCTCAAACGTCCTCAAAATACGAAAGGTCCTTAATACTTACAGTCAAAATACACCGTTACAAATTAACTGGAAGTCAAGCAAGCTTGTTAGAGAACTTCATTAGACAGGAACTTACCGAGTTCCTTGTTCATTTTTTAGAGATCCGTGAGTAAAATACTTAATGGTTCATAAGAATATATTTTTAAACATTGGCAAAGTTTTAAGCACTTTACTGTCACGTGAAGCGTTATGAAAATCTTTTAACAGCGAAAGGAGAGATTAGCTATCGAGTCTTTGCCCAGGTCGACGGCGTGTCGTGTTCAACGCGCGCCTCAAAGAGCGTCAACAAAATGACGGGGCCCCCTCACAGAGGGCCAAAGCCAGCCGGGGACGCGGGACTTATTTCTATCACCGTGGCCCCGGAAAATAAACGGCTATTAAATAAAGGACACCGTGGATTTTAGTCACTTCAAGTCTGACAGTCCCTCCCGACCTGCCCGGGGTGGGAGGACTCATTTGATGATTTCACCACGCAAAAAATAAATAAAAAAAAGCTATCGACTCTTGGAAATAATGTTTTTATGGAAACATAATTATGCAGAATAAGCTGAGTTGGTAACCTTTTTGGTGTGGACATGCTCAGCAAATTGTTATTGTATTTTTGATTATATTTTTTTATTATTTTTGTGTGTGTGTCCAATATCGAATAAATGTTTTTCTATTCTTTTCTTTGTATGATATACAAGTTGGTGTTCCGGGTCTGTCGTTGTGTGTATGTGACTTTAAATGTTTGTAAACGCACCCACCCAGGGGGAATTCATAGTGTCCAACGTTTTTTTTTTTTTCAAAAAAAATTTAGCATTGTTCGATTTCTAGATAAAGACCTTTTTTACGCAGTATAATCATTCACTGTGACCTCCCAGCCAGGACAGGACGGGAGAGACTGTCAGACTTTAACTGACTAAAATCCACGTGTCCTTCAATAAACCTTTATGTTCCGGGGCCACGGCACCCTGATAAGACAGTCCCGCGACCGCAAACCGACCGTAATATCGTTGGAAGATGTTAGATTTTAAGCAGATGACATTCATAAAATGCATGTAAGCTTGACTACAGCTGAATTTATTGTCCATTAAGGGAAGGTTCATATCTGGCGGAACATGCGTCGCGTATTATCGGTAACGCCAGAGCAAACAAATGTATAGAATAACACTTGACCGTTCACACTCAACCGATGATACGTTAGTGCGTCATTACTCTACGTATTTTACGTCAGATTTGAACCTTCCCCCAGAGCCCACCTTTGATAGAGTGGAAGAGACTGTCAACTGTCAGACTATTACTGAATAAAAATCCAGGCTGGTACTTCAGAGACGGTCCAGCGACTGGGTGGCAACACCTTCACACTAAAAAGAAAAAATGCAATTCGTCTAAAAAAACAAATTCGGTAACAAAACGCCAGCACCATAAGTACAGAATCACACAAAAAGCTAAACTTACATCCCTATAAAATGCGACATCCCGAAGCAGTCGCTGCCTCGAATGCTAATTAGAAAAATCCTTATAATCCCAAATAATTCTCGCTAATTAAATTTTACGAGCGAGCCTTGTATTACACCTGCTCCCAAAGAAATTGCCAACAGTACTCCATTTTAGCGTAAAAAACAAACGAAAAGACGTTGTAACTGTCTGTTTTATTAGTATTTGTGTGTTGGCAACATAGGGCTGCGAGGTTCGCGAACCCAGGGTTACTAAAACTTGAGATAAATAGTTAAACACATGTACTTTAGTAATTAGGGTCGAGTTCTTTGTGAGATCCCTGGAGTCCCCTGTAAAGTGGATCTCTCGCGATATGAGGCATCGCCAGTATTGGGTGAACTCCTCTTTTTTAATTGCGTTTTCTTTGTAGTTAAGTAGTAGTGGATATCAAAGGGCTTGATCTGTTTGCTAGCTTAGATGGATGATCTTAATTAGGTTTATGAAGTTAGTGCGTTACACTTATCTCGTATTTTTACAAATCAGCCTATAATGTTGCCACTGCTAGGAAACAAGCCTCCTCTCTGTGAGTCACAGTGGATTGTAATCCACCACGCAAGCCCAATGCGGGTTGGCAGATGTCACAAGTCTACGTTTTTTTGGTATAGGCTTTTTAAAATTATTTCTCTGCAGGTCTGAGTATTCAAAAGTTTTTACTCACATATACAACAGCCAGACCTGGAACGAGAACCTGTGCAGGCTTACAATTATTTCTTTCCTCCGTAATTCGAACCCGATACACGCAGTACAGGCAGTCGATCGCTCAGCTATTCCGCCAACTGCGCCATAGCGACTTACGTACCTCGTTTTAGGTAACTGATGCTTGAATGTTTACACTTTCAAGTAAATGTAAATTCAGAATAATCAACTTACTACGACTATGTCCAATGAAAACTTTTCTGCTAAAATTAAACTGATTACAAAAGCGACAAAAAGTTATTATAATTTCACCCACTTTAACCACTGTACAGTCACACATTTAAGGTCCAAAGTGCTACTCGTAAGAAGGCCATTTTTAAATAAATTACTTTCTTACATTAATTTGATTAGGGCGAGCCCTTTCATAATAAATAAAATAGTAAATTAATAAATTAGTTCCTCTTGTGTTTTTATAAAGTTTCTTCCACTCCATCGAGAGAGGGAGAGTTTTCCATCACAATAAAAAAGTCATTCAACCTCTCCACTAAGCCTACTACCTACTGCCTTTTTTTCCTTTTCTTCCCTTGGGAAGAAGGCTTCTTCTTTTGACTTTGGCCAAAATCAGCTAATTAGAAGATGCTTTAAAATAATGTTCTGTCTCGATAAAAATATGACAGAATTTCGATGTTATTCTTACAATCAGAGTTAAAAAGAATCGCTTGCAGGTGTACAAAATCGAAAACGATAGTTACGGGAGATAGTTTCTGTTTTTAACCTCCGACGGAAAAAGAGGGGTGTTATAAGTTTGACGTGTCTGTCTGTCTGTCTGTCTGTCTGTGGCATCATAGAGCCCGAACGGATGAAGCGATTTCAATTTAGTTTTTTTTATATGAAAGGATACTGGGACTGGGACTTATCTGCGAGTGTTCTTAGACGTTTGATGAAAATCGGTTGAGCCGTTTAGAAGTTGTGGGGGTGAAAGTGGGGAAAGGTAACCGAGGGTCTGCAAATATTCTGGAGTTGGGTATCAAATGAAAGCGTATTGAAAGGGAATATTGATGACTTAGTCGGGAGTAATCTTAGCAACATAAAATGATATGAGTTTGTACCTATAAAAAGTGTAAAATAAAAAATAAATTAAAAATGTAAAAAACCCCCGACACAAAAACCAATTTAAAAAATAACAAACATACGTCGCGTTGGGGGACTGCAAAAAAACAGGAGATGATAAATAAATTGGAGCAGTCCCCCAACGCGACGTATTTTTGTTATTTTTTACTTTTTAAATTGGTTTTTGTGTCGGGGGTTTTTTAAATTTTTAATAGTTCTAGAACAGTTAGGTCTCCTAGTAGGTATTATAATTACTGTTCATTTGCTTGTGTTTTTTAGTTAATTTTGTTTTTAGTAGACTATCAAATAATAAAACCGCAAATTGAATAAAATCTCAGATATAGACAAACTTAATTTCTTAAAGTAAAGCATATACCAGAGTCTTAACGCGTCACATAAAAGTGCGAAAATTGATGCTCAATTGTCTTCGAATGTTCGAATCTGTAACGTTACATTACAGATGAATGCTCGCGGTGAGGGAGCGCCCTTAAAAGTTTGTCAACCGTAATGAAAAGAAAATTTCCTCAAACGTCCTCAAAATACGAAAGGTCCTTAATACTTACAGTCAAAATACACCGTTACAAATTAACTGGAAGTCAAGCAAGCTTGTTAGAGAACTTCATTAGACAGGAACTTACCGAGTTCCTTGTTCATTTTTTAGAGATCCGTGAGTAAAATACTTAATGGTTCATAAGAATATATTTTTAAACATTGGCAAAGTTTTAAGCACTTTACTGTCACGTGAAGCGTTATGAAAATCTTTTAACAGCGAAAGGAGAGATTAGCTATCGAGTCTTTGCCCAGGTCGACGGCGTGTCGTGTTCAACGCGCGCCTCAAAGAGCGTCAACAAAATGACGGGGCCCCCTCACAGAGGGCCAAAGCCAGCCGGGGACGCGGGACTTATTTCTATCACCGTGGCCCCGGAAAATAAACGGCTATTAAATAAAGGACACCGTGGATTTTAGTCACTTCAAGTCTGACAGTCCCTCCCGACCTGCCCGGGGTGGGAGGACTCATTTGATGATTTCACCACGCAAAAAAATAAATAAAAAAAAGCTATCGACTCTTGGAAATATTTTTTTGTGGAAACATATGCAGCTTAAGCTGAGTTGGTAACCTTTTTGGTGTGGACATGCTCAGCAAATTGTTATTATATTTTTTTATTATTTTTGTGTGTGTGTCCAATATCGAATAAATGTTTTTTCTATTCTTTTCTTTGTATGATATACAAGTTGGTGTTCCGGGTCTGTCGTTGTGTGTATGTGATTTTAAATGTTTGTAAACGCACCCACTAATACAGGAGGAATTCATAGTGTGCGGCAACATTTTTTTAATATAAAATATAGTATTGTTCGATTTCTACATACAAACCTTTTTTTTACGCAGTAAAATCATCCACTGAGTCCTCCCAGCCAGGAAAGGACGGGAGGGACTGTCAGACTTTAACTGACTAAAATCCACGTGTCCTTCAATAACCCTTTATGTTCCGGGGCCACGGCTACTGCTAACACAGTCCCGCGACCGCAAACCGACCGTAACATCGTTGGAAGATGTTAGATTTTAAGCAGATGACAATCATAAAAATGTTGAAACTACTTCAGCTAAAACTTCAGACATTTCCCTTAGATTTAGAACCTCTTTCTAAGACCTATAAAGTCTTGATAACAAGAACTAAGTTGCGCGATGAAATACCTAGTTAATAAACTTTATCGTAGCGATTGCAGAGGTATTTGTGCCGCTTCGTTAAAACCAGCATGGAAGTAGAAAGTCCACCGGCAAGTATATCGACGGCGTGAAATTATAATTAACCTCATTTAGACACGCTAAAGAACTTGCATGTAAGCTTGACTACATTGCAGTTTTTGTTTTGACCAACTGAATTCATTGTCCATTAAGAGCCCGACTTTGATGGAGCGAAAGAGACTGTCAACTGTCAGACTATCACTGAATAAAAATCTACCCTATTTCTTCAGAGACGGTCCAGCGACTGGGTGGCCACATCTTCAGCACACCAAAAAGAAAAATATAACTTATCTAAACAAAACACATTCGGTAACAAAACGCCACCACCATAAGTACAGAATCACACAAAAAGCTAAACTTACATTCCTATAAAACGCGACATCCCGGAGCAGTCGCAGCCTCGAATGCTAATTAGAAAAATCCTTATAATCCCAAATAATTCTCGCTAATTAAATTTTACGAGCGAGCCTTGTATTACACCTGCTCCCAAAGAAATTGCCAACAGTACTCCATTTTAGCGTAAAAAACAAACGAAAAGACGTTGTAACTGTCTGTTTTATTAGTATTTGTGTGTTGGCAACATAGGGCTGCGAGGTTCGCGAACCCAGGTTACTAAAACTTGAGATAAATAGTTAAACACATGTACTTTAGTAATTAGGGTCGAGTTCTTTGTGAGATCCCTGGAGTCCCTCGTAAAGTGGATCTCTCGCGATATGAGGCATCGCCAGTATTGGGTGAACTCCTCTTTTTTAATTGCGTTTTCTTTGTAGTTAAGTAGTAGTGGATATCAAAGGGCTTGATCTGTTTGCTAGCTTAGATGGATGATCTTAATTAGGTTTATGAAGTTAGTGCGTTACACTTATCTCGTATTTTTACAAATCAGCCTATAATATATATGGCTTGTTTCCTAGCAGTGGCAACAGCCACTGCTAGGAAACAAGCCTCCTCTCTGTGAGTCACAGTGGATTGTAATCCACCACGCAAGCCCAATGCGGGTTGGCAGATGTCACAAGTCTACGCTTTTTTTGGTATAGGCTTTTTAAAATTATTTCTCTGCAGGTCTGAGTATTCAAAAGTTTTTACTCACATATACGAGAGAACCTGTGCAGGCTTACAATTATTTCTTTCCTACGTAATTCGAACCCGATACACGCAGTACAGGCAGTCGATCGCTCAGCTATTCCGCCAACTGCGCCATAGCGACTTACGTACCTCGTTTTAGGTAACTGATGCTTGAATGTTTACACTTTCAAGTAAATGTAAATTCAGAATAATCAACTTACTACGACTATGTCCAATGAAAACTTTTCTGCTAAAATTAAACTGCTTACAAAAGCGACAAAAAGTTATTATAATTTCACCCACTTTAACCACTTTACAGTCACACATTTAAGGTCCAAAGTGCTACTCGTAAGAAGGCCATTTTTAAATAAATTACTTTCTTACATTAATTTGATTAGGGCGAGCCCTTTCATAATAAAAATGCAGAGGAAATATTCAGAAACAAACCAACGGGGAGTCAATCTCGTTAAGGCAACACCGTAATGATATTTACATTAAAAATTAACCGAGAGTTTTGGAAACATACGCACTGGTAAAGTTGGCACGGGGACGTTAAAAACCATTGAATATTTTAAGTGTAAATGAGAAATGTAGCTGCTGAATGCGATTTTTTTTATTTTTTTTTAATTTAAGATTAAAACTAAAATAAAAAAAATCTGTCTGTACGTGCATAACTTTTAAAAAACCTCACCTCGTTCTCGAATGTTCTCTCTCTTCTTCTTAGATCTCCGATCGTACGATCGTTCAGATTTCGCGCCCGTATATTTTGAGAACTGCTTTGGGCATTGAATTTTTCTCCTTCCGCTTAAAAATTAACACTTTCTCTCAAATTCAGTAGGATTTTGTGCGAAATCTTGAGATAATATTGAATAATAGAAACGTTTCTGTGCCCTCAAATTGTGACACATCTCGACCTTTATAATATTTTCATTCTATTTTCTGTTTTAAAGCTTGGAATGGCTTTGTTTCGAGTTTCGTCTTTTAACAATTTTGTTAAATTATGTATAGAGAAGTAGAAGTGCAATATTATAAATATTTAGTTAATTGTTTTGGTTCTTGCGTTCTAGGTAGCTGTTGAGGGATCAGAAAGGAATAATTAATTCTAATCGTGTTTTTATGCCACCATCTCAGACCAACAAAAAAAGAAAGACGGCGCGCCGCGAACATCAAAAGTGAAGCCACCTTTTTATCTATGTGTGTATCGAAAGGTTGCCATTTCTTACATTGTTTCTTTGTTTAATTTTCTTTTTTTTTACTTTTTATGTCATTTGCTGATGTTTTTGCAACTTTTCACTACACAGGAAGGCATAATTCTTTGTTTTAAATCTAAACTTTACATGACGACGACTCGTGACGTACTAAGAGCGATGAGCATGGTTTTAGTGTAGGTGTGTGCGTGAGCGTGTATGTATACTTGCAGTAGCACGGTTTCATGGCTTCACTTATGATGTTCGCGGCGCGCCGTCTTTCTTTTTTTGTTGGTCTGAGGCCACCATGCTGAACTTGCCTTGTATTGGTGTCTTCAAAAATGATTGCGTCGAAAATTGTAGCGATACAAACATACTTTTGAATTATATAAATAAGTCTTACAATGAAACTACCTACAGTTTACACACACGGCAAGATAACTTGAAAAGTACTGTAGTTGTCCATCATATGGCTAACTGAAAAAGTTCTTGAAAAATCATGCTAAAGTAATAAGGTAAGTAAAACTCTGAAACTTTTATTGAAAACCTATTTTATAGAAAAAAACACTACTTACGCTTTGTTTGTAAAATGAGCTTTATTTTAGTATTTTAATGCAAAAACTTATTTAACTATTACCGGAACCCATGAACGAGTTCCTAAAGTAACCAATTCATTTTAATATTACATTTAGATTTTTGCTCTAAAATCGGAGCCCAGTTTGAAAGCGTCATTAGTGAGTGGTCTAATGCGTAAGAAACAGCGATTTTAGAAACAAATCTATTCAAGTTTTAGCGAAAAATGTGTATAAGCGTACTGTGTGTAAAAGCAGTCCGATTGTTACACTTCGAATATGATCAAACTTCCTCTAAATCAACAGATTTCAAACGTGTGATTATATTTTTTTCATGAAAATGTTTGGTAAAAACTTTCATAATTCTTTTGAAACTGATTTAAACCTCAATATATTCCTCGTTTCGAATGAGATAATACTAATATTTATATTTATTTAACTTTGTTTGAATATTTTCATTTCTATTAGCTCTTCAATTAACACATACATTTTTGATACATCATCAATCAATCATGTTTTCATAAGCTTATTGAATTAAGAAAAAATTGGTACATGTTTTGAACCTCAAACGCACTTTAAAACGCTCCGCTTTTGTAACCGCCCCGCTACCGCTTATGAATCGTCCATATCTCTCGTAACAGGGGTCTGTGTAATGGGCAAAGTTGCTTTCCTTACGATTCTCGCGACTATTACGTACCGGTAAGGTGGTATACAAACGATTCGGACTTACTGCGATTCCGCCTTCGTACAATGTAGACGAGCGTCCGAGAATTAGCATTAATGTACTGGGCTCTAATAATTTTCTAGAATATCAGTAACTAATAATTATGAAATTATATTTATCAGCATTTAAACTAACAGTCACTAACTTTGTCAATACGGGAGACTAAAAACAAATAATTTAAGTTGAGCCTTCACGCACCACTGCTACGACGTAGCTAGTGCTACGAGTCTACGCTGCTACGACCGCGTAGCGCATGACTACTTTTTTAACCCCCGACGGAAAAAGAGGGGTGTTATAAGTTTGACGTGTCTGTCTGTCTGTCGGTCTGTCTGTCTGTCTGTCTATCTGTCTGTCTGTCTGTCTGTGGCATCATAAAGCCCGAAGGGATGAAGCGATTTCAATTTAGTTTTTTTTTGTATGAAAGGTGACTTACCTGCGAGTGTTCTTAGACATGTTTGATGAAAATCGGTTGAGCCGTTTAGAAGTTATGGGGGTGAAAGTGGGGAAAAGTAACCGAGGGTCTGCAAATATACTCGAGTTGGGTATCAAATGAAAGCGTACTGAAAGGGAATATTGATGACTTAATCGGGAGTACTCTTAGTAACAAAAAAATTATATAAGTATGTACCTGTAAAAAGTATAAAATGAATTTAAAAAACCCCCGACACAAAAACTAAGTTCTCTTTAAAAAGTAAAAAATAATAAAAATACGTCACGTTGGGGGACTGCAAAAAAACAGGAGGTGATGAATAATTTGAAGCAGTCCCCCAACGCGACGTATTTTTATTATTTTTTACTTTTTAAAGAGAACTTGGTTTTTGTGTCGGGGGTTTTTTTAATTTTTGTCTTTCTTGATTCACATAATATCATACATTTTACTTGAACGGCATGGTTGACACAATAGCTAAGCGATTGATTGCCGTGTCGCGGGACTCATTCCATCACCGTGACCCCGGGACATAAAGGGCTATTGAAGGACACCATGGATTTTAGTCAGTACAAGTCTGACAGTCCCTCCCGCCCTGCCCGGTGTGGGAGGAGTCCATTGGATGATTTCACCACTTTAAAAAAAAAATATGATTGCTGCGGTGTAAGTTATATTTTTGGAAAATAAAAAAAATATGTGATTTAATACAAATCTATGCTGTTAAATAATGCAGTAATTTCCTTCCCCCTCCCCTACACCTTCAACTAGATGAAAATCGCACGTCTGTTTCCAAGGTGGCGGTGTAGAATAATGCCAACTTTTTCAATAATTCGCCCAGTTCCGCTCTGTAGGCACAATTAGAGGGAAAAAGAAAGAAAACGGAAGGAAAACAAAAGGTCACGCAGCCCGGGAGCCCCGGACTCCCACGGACTACAAATTACAAAGCAGTTTTAACAGAAATAAAAATTAAAAATCACTTCCTCTCCTTGTTATTATTTGAATTTGGGAGATTTTGAAAATTATGTTATTAACGTTTTGTTTATAATCTATATATATAAAAATGAAACCCGTTTTCCGTTGTCACGATATAACATGACAACGGCTTGACCGATTCGGATAATTATTTTTTAGTTGTGTTTGTAACCATAGGGACCGTTTTTAGACCGGGTCCTCCACCCGTGCGAAGCCGGGACGGGCCGCTAGTCATTCAATAGATATTCACTTTGAATTACACTAAATTATTATTTCCTTGCACTCGTTGTAACTCATTTCTTTATCATTAACTTTTATTCGTGCGGCTTCGCCTCCGTTATGGTCGCAGACGATCCCACGAGAACATTTTAAAGTATGCTTACCTAGGTGACGTCAATAGAATGATAACACTAAATGGAGGATGGCATTAGTGACGTCATTTAAGAAATCAGATCATAAATAGGTGCGCCCACACAGAGCGAGCAGCCTCGCGAGGCATTTTCCGCGCGAGGAAACTGCCTGGCGAGGCTGTTCGCCCTGTGTGGACGCGTCTATTGTTTCTCGACCGAGCTGTTTCGCGCGGAAAATGCCTCGCGAGACTGCTCGCTCTATGTGGACGCACCTAATTCCGAAGAACACTCCCTGCAAAACACCTTCTTTAAACACTCTTATTTTTTCTTTAGCTCAGACGAGCCTAGATACTATTACCATATAACTGACAGTCAATTTTAGTGTTGCCACAAACAAAATCTCAATTGTCAATCAAATAGAATGTCCAATAATATCGGCATCAACAGAATTGATAAACAAATCGAAGCGCGCTAATTGGCAACACCGACCGGTCCGAGGTGGCCGCGGGCAAACAGATATCGATACAGTATCGAATTATACCAATTACTCGATGGTGGACTCGATACATCGATGTTGCATGCAGGATTAGGTCCGAGAATTGTGTTTTTCATTTTGTTTTATCGATATCGCACTGGTAGTGGAACTCGCTTAATTTATTTTTTTGCTTTCTATTTAGGGCTTAATGTTTTACAGTTTACGCCACTGTTACTACCTAGGTATTTTTACGCATTGTTGTCAATAATTGTACGACGTACTAATTGGTAAAGAAAAATCGAAATTTTTCCTCTGTCAAAAAAGTTTACATCAAACGATGTTCAGAAGCTTTAAATTATGTTAGTTAGATTATTTTTTTCGAAAATATGGTTAGATATCAAAATTTAACCGAGATATCAAACACATACAATAAAGACGTTTGTCTCGTTATACCTTTTGAAAAATGTTTTAACCAAAAAAGATCAAAGTTCCATCTAAGGTTGCCAATTAAAATAAACTTAGATCTCGATTGATATCAGCCACAAACAATGTTCGTCTAAGTCGCGATAAACTCGTGTTTGGTTTATTCCAGACCTCTTATTTATGTTGCCAGGGTTGCCACAGACGCTGGCGGCAAATTGGTGACAACCCTACGAGACTGTGAAATGTGATTTGTCGCTACACCGAGTAGTAACTCCGAACCACTTCGATTTTGCATTCTAATTTAAAAGGGAATAAACTTATTTTGTATTGAACTGTTTTTAAGTATATTTATTTGACTTTGCAGTTAATTATCCAGATATAGTGATAATCGAGGTGTAATATACTTAGAAGAATAATATTTTCATATTTGTAACGAGAAAATAAGAAGCATATTATCCTTTTTTGCATTCACAGACTTGCATTCTGCGACTTTATTGCGACATAATAAAGGAACTTGCCTACAAAGAACATACCGAAATAGTTATAAGAAAGTCCAAATACATTATTACTACGAATATTTTGATAACAAACCTTCTGAGAAAGTTATGGTAAAACAATTATGGACAACGAATATTATTCTAATTTTTTAGTTAACATACCAGTTACAGTTAGTGGTAGCTTTCGGACCCCCGAAGAGAGTAGACCCCCCGAAAAGGAGAATATAGATGCGCCCATTTGATGTTAATAGGCTCGCCCACTATTATACGAAACTTAAGCATAACTGACAAAATTTAGATGTACCTATAACTATGCTAACCTAACTTATTCCTTCGGGTATTAGAGGCATGCTGTTATGTGACTACTAAAACTCAAGCTCGTAACTCACTCATATAAGGACTATAAAGTGAAGTACTGAACTATTGATCACCTCTCTTTACTATAACAAAGTAAGCTGAAGTTTATGGTGTACTTCTACGCTTTGGCCCTGAATTTCAGTAGCGACATAATACGGAAATAGGTTTATAACTTGCCCTTTTTTATTATTTATTTCGAAGTTGATGCAAAGGAATACTATAGTTTTTTTATAGTTCTTTCATAGTCATTTTATGACTAGTTTTTAGTAGCCAAGTTGGCTGGCCGAATGATTCCTTTAAAAAAATAATGTTATTTCTGCCAACATACATAGCAGCATAGTGCGACAAACGGAAGTCCGATGAACGCTTGTACGACAAAACTGTACTGCGACACAACATGCAACACGCATGCACGCTTAACGGTGAAAGGATAATAATTGCAATATAATATATTGGTTTTTGTACCTATGCAGATTGCTTCCACACACTGGTTGCAGAATTTCAAAACTAATTCAAGTCTTTAAGTCAAGAGTGAACAGGTTACTTCTAGGCAAGCGTGCCACACCGTCGACCACTTCTTCGTTTACCATCAGATGAGATAGTGGGTAATCGCGAACCTATCATTAAATAAATAAAAAAACTAATAAAACAAAAAGAAATGGCCGAAAAAAGAATCGACCATGAATCTCTACATACAAATTCGAATTCACAAACAGCAAGACGCCGATCATTCCAACGAATTGGCGCCAAAACGTCCGCCATTAGCGCTCTTCCCGCTAAATATTTTCTCAAAAGAGTCTCGAATACAAAGAGGTTGAATGGAATACCATAAACAAGTTAGCGAACGTAAAGAGGTCGCGTTCAGAAATCCGTTTGGGTGCTTTCATCAGTGCAGCGGAAATGGAGACACGTTATTAGAGCGGAGTGATTGCGATGCACCTAAATGCCCCTACCATAGAGAGACGTGAGGGAGAATTAGGATACGTTTTAATTAATGCACCACACGCTTTGGTTTATATTAATATGAACGTCGTAATATCGTTGCAGTGGGTACACTGGTATTTATTTTTCACTTGTAAGTTTGTTAGTCATACCAGAGCGTTTAGGCGCCTCTCTGAAGACATCATCATCAGACGGAAAACGTGCACTGCTGAACAAAAGCCTCCTCCATAGAGTATTCGCCACTTGCTTCCATCGGATGCCCGCGACTTTCACGGTGTCGTCAGTCCACCTGGTGGGAGGGGTTCAGTACTTTCATCATTCAATAATAGAGAAAACCTATGGAGACTCCATAGTTACATGTCTTTTGTTGAGACTGAGTTTTGTACGATTCAGAAATGAAAAAAAAATAAAAAACTTTTATATATGAATTAAGAAAGAAATGTAATATAGTGAAATCTTATGTTAATTAGTGCACAAATAAAAACTAGTGTATAATTAAAGTATATAGGTACAAGGTAATTTAACTCGGGATTTAAATTATATGTAGCGACATGCCTGTCTGCCTGAACTAAGTTAATAAAAACCTGTGACAAAGTGAAGGACCTACCGCACATATACCTCTCTTTCCCACACCAAAGAAGCAAAGAAAATCACGTGAGTATGATACGAGTTCTCACAGTACACTCAACAGCATTATGATTAATTGATTCAATGAGCATATACTAAACATTCACTGGGGAACGAAATCCAACGCACGAACGCACTTCGGGACACATCAAACGTATTTATTCTAATCGTAGACCTTTATTTTAACTTTGTAGTTATAATTACCCAGATTATTATATTAGAGCATTGGATGGAACTATGGAGTAATGACAACTGTGCAAACGGTTTTTTTTTATTCCAAGTTATATAGAAATAAGGATTTATCCCCAGAGTTCGTGGAACCGACATGGCGAAAACGGTCAATGGGCTTTTAAAAACGGCAAGGAAAACCTTCGTCCAGGATCCTGCATGTTCTAGAATCATCAAATTTGAAGACATGTGACATCTGCCAGCCCGCACTGGGGCCCGCGTGAGGATTATGGCCCACTACGCTCGACAAGAGAGTAGGTTAGGTGGTCCCAGCAGTGTGAAACGTTATCGGCATATGATGATATAGCACTTAGGGTTACCCCCATACTGTGGATTTAGCATGCGGCCTATGAGCGATGAGGGTAAAACGGCGATCTTATTTTATTTCCGTGTAGAACTCGATCACAATGAGTCCCTTCCTCTGCACGCAGGGCGGACGGGCGTGGCTGTCATGCCTTGAAACGGACTAAATCCAGGGGTCCTTAACTAGACCTTTACGTTCAGGGGTCACAGTTACCTGATAAGACAATACCGCGACCCCCTAGCTATCTTGAGTATACTTACCTACTTACACCAAATGTAGTGAGCTAGTGTCCAAAGTAGTATACGAATTTAATAAACAGGTCACCCTCGAGTAAAGCTTCTGATATCACCTTAGCATTCAGTGTAGACTTGAAAAGAAACAAAAATCGAGATATGTTCGTCATATCAAAAAGTCTATTTCGAGCAGCGAGCACCAACTAGACGCGCTCTCTGTAGAAAACTAACGTGAATTTTTGAAATCCACAATATTCCCTTTTCAGGCATGTTCTAAAAAGTATTCCTGAAAAAGTCCGATTGCTCACTGCCCGCTAAATATATTCGTTGGATTTTACGTGTATCCTTCCGTATCTTGTTTTCAATCACCCTTCGGTTTGTTCATCTCGTGTACTGTAAGCAAGAGAAGAGTTTTTTTAAGTGTTGCCCCACACTAGGAATTTCTTCTTTGTCGTAGGTGCGTTTACAAACATATAAACTTACATACACAAACGCCCAGACCCGGAACAATTACTTACAGATAATACAAATATTTGCTCCGTGCGGGAATTGAACCCGCGACACGCAGCGCAGCAGTCCGATAGCTCAGCCACTGTACTAACCGTGCCGTCGTGCCGACATAGACAGAGTCTAGATTCCATACTCATCTTTTAAGCTGGAAGTTATTTATGTATCTCGTTTTTATCTTAACTTTAATCTTTGTCTTGAATCCATTGATTGGTAATATCAATTTATGGATCCGAGTATTTCGGGATCAATCACAAGCAGCTAGCAAAAACGCGGATCTAGATTTGGATTGAAATACATTATTAATTCCGGTAAAAACATTTTACGCTATCTCTGCACTTTTATTTTACTGCCGTTCTCTCTAAAAAGAAAAACGAAATTCGTCATCACTACCATTGAAAGCCTGGTAATGAGTTAATTTCAAACAAATATTAATTGTGGTAACAAACTAATACCTGCAATGTTTACAGGCCAATAAATACACACAGAATAAGCTACACATGTTAACAACACCAAAAAGCATTTATTCCGTTGCCAATAATTGACCGAACATCCATAGACAAAACCACAAACAAATACTGCTACAATTTATATTAGATTCGAAAAATCACGTAAACCACAAACAAACTGCAGTGGTGCAATGCAGACTAGACTAGCAGTTCCGTTCAAAATCCTCCGTTTATCCATCCAAAGGCAAGAAGCTTAACTTTGTTACCCGGGAGCAGCGATTCAGGCCAGAATTAAAAGAGAATTAAATCAAACTGGCTGTCTGCAATGCCTTACCGTTGCCTGGAATAAGATTAGTGGTCATTAAAAAAAAACGGAAATTAAAAAAGGAATTTGTTGGATTCGAATGTCGATGTTTATTAGACAAACATTGATTGCGTGATGGGACTTGATGTTTATATGTTAAGCGACAAAATGTTTGATGACGTCATATTTTGATAGCATAAATATCATTATCAAATGAGTCCTCCCCACCCAGGGTAGGGCAGGAGGGACTGTCAGACTTGCACTGACTAAAATCCCCCCTCAATAGGGGGCCACTTTAGAGGCCCAAAGCCTGCCTCCATTGTGCTGACAGTTCTTGAGGCACGGTCAATGATCGGACAGCAAGTCGCCCACTACTCGCAGTCCGCATGCTCGCGCATGACCTATATCTTAGAATGGGCAACAAGGGCCCATGATCACAGTAATTGTCCAGTGACAAGCTAATAGCTCTCGAGACAATTAGCGGACACCCAGGCTTTATGCTAACTGACGAATGGGCCAGATTACAGACAGTCTGCACGGAGCCCGGAAATTAGCGCCTACGACGCTACGCCGTAGCTGCTACGCAGGTGCTACGAGATTTGCTACGAATTGGACACCTACTACAGGGCGTTCTTTATTTAGTCTTTTATAATTTTATTATCCTACTAATATTATACAGGGTGAATTTTTCAACTGGGCGTGGATGGCTACTTTCGAAACTATGAGGAATATCGAAAAACGTTGAAAGGAGTCTCGAGACCGATTTTGACGAAAACTAAAACTGCATCATTGGATTTTAGATAAATCAAAAATCCTGGCCAGGAATCGAACCCGCTAATTTTGGAAAAAAAATCACACCCTGTATTATTACACCATTCGATAGTGTTGCTAATAAGGATCAAATTCTGGGAAGTAATCATATACGGCAAACTTAAGGAAAAGGTATAATTACAAAAAAACTGATTAATCTTCAAGGCATTTGAAACATAAGTTACCGTTTCTTCTTTAAAATAATGCTATTTTTAGTTCAACTCAATAATTTCGTATTGCTAAGTACACTGGTATTGTTGAAACGTCAAATCCAGTCACACATTGAAAACAATGAAATTTTATCATTTCGAATAAATTATGGCACAGTAGATGTAAAGTAACATGGAAAAATAGCAATTTCATAAAAATCAGCTACTTCCTTAAGTTTGCCGTATATGATTACTTCCCAGAATTTGATCCTTATTAGCAACACTATCGAACGGTGTAATAATACAGGGTGTGATATTTTTTCCAAAATCAGTGGGTTCGATTCCTGGCCAGGATTTTTGATTTTTCTAAAATCCAATGATGCAGTTTTAGTTTTCGTCAAAATCGGTCTCGAGACTCCTTTCAACGTTTTTCGATATTCCTCATAGTTTCGAAAGTAGCCATCCACGCCCAGTTGAAAAATTCACCATGTATATGTGAAAGTTTCTTTGGATGGATGGATGCATGTTTATTACTCTTTCCCGCAAAATGCACTAAACGAATTTGGATGAAATTTGGTACGCAGACATAAGATTTTATGTTCCCACGGGATAATTTTGGAGTTGTAGCTGATGAAACCATTGGCAACAGATAGTTAACATATATAAAATCTTTATTCTACACTTTCAAAGAAGATAATTATACATATAAGTATTAGTTTGTAAATGTGTCGTATTTTTCCACGATCCGAGTCAAATCGTTGTAATATCACCTTATTACATCATGTACTTGTCTAAAAAAAGATTTGTTATTACACTCCATTACACAGTCCTCAATTCTAAGCTTTTGCACGTGGACAAAATGAAAACCGCACAGTGCGCTCAATGGAAAAAATGTGGAAAAAAAACGCGTGTCGAACTTGTCAAAAGGTAAAACGTTTCGTTTACTTTGATGTCCGGTTCAACCTATATCCATCACTGTAGATTTGGTTGGAAAGGAATGTTTTTCATGCCGCTGTTTTTATTTTCATGTATAATTTGATTTTGTCGTCCGTTTTAGTTTGTTTTTATTTTTCGAATGGTATTAGCATAAAACTATTTCTCTCACCCCGTACGCTGAGTGTCAGACACTTACAGAGTAAAAGTGCACCATATTCAGTGGTCATTTGCGTTCCAGGGCCATGGTATCCTACTAAGTTTAGACAGATGTTTAGTCTGCTTTAGTGTAAGATGGTCGGACAGTGTTTGCTCATAAAATGATTCAGCGTGTGATTATGTTTCAGAACGTAATTTTGTTGGGGGTAAATATGATTCCCATGGTGAAATATTATTAGTTTGACGGGCTGTATTACACACTTAAATATGACCACAGCAGTTTGGTAAGCCAGTGACTAGCCTGCTTATGCTGCGTCTTCTTATCCCTGGTCGCCACTAGGTTATCAGTTCTAGAGATATGGCTTGCCCATTGCTACTTCAACTTGCTTGAATCATTTAGGTATTTCCGATTCTTTGGCACACATCTTCATTCCGGATGTTATCACGCCAAGAAAGTCCGAGCACAGCTATTTCCATTACTCGTCTGACTGGCCAGAAGCTAAAGACCATGTCTCAGAGCCATAAGTCATCACTAGCAACACATTATTGTGTATGTTATTTATTTCTTTATATAAATAACATACACAATAAAATACCTGCTTGGGAACGAATCCACAGCTTTCAGCTCATAAGTTGTCGTCGAAACCATGCTGCAGAACTGCCACTGTACTAACTGGATTCTAATCGATCACTTTATTAGCAGTTATCGTTTTGTGCGTATTATGATATTCGCTCCGAAATTATCCTAGCGCTTAATTAGTATTAGCGATAGCCGCATTCAATAACAGAGGCCAAAGCCGGGCCTTATAATCCCTTAATACGACGCTGAATACCACATCACATAGCTACATAAACAATAGGTATATAAGGTACCAGAATATACAAATCTCTATCTATTTACCTCCGTTATGTAACTATGTTATTTTATTTTTTTAACTTTTCCTCACGCTACGTATTTCTCTTGTATCGTGGGTGTGTTTACATATACAGAAAATCACAAACATATTAAACACCCAGACCCGGAACAACTACTTGCAGATAATACAAATACTAGCTATAGCTATCTCCCGTGGTTTCATCCGCTGCTCGGATCCTATTGGTCGTATAGCTGTTACGGTAAATGTGATTAATTGAAAATTATTAATAATTATCTATTATTATTAATAATTACCGAAAGTCGAGGTTAAAGTGATTAATTAATCACATTTGTCGGTTATTATTAATAATTTGACCCTAGTAGTGATAAATGTAATAAGTAAACTTCCTTCACAGGAGCAAGTCGACGGAGCCCCGCTCCGCGGGGCTCCTACTTCTGTGTGGTTAATAAAAAAATAACCACGAATAACCTAAATTGTCCGAGTCGGGGTGCCAGCAAGTCTCGAGGTTAGGCCTAGTTCTAACCGGCTAAACCTAGGTGTAACCGACCACAATCGGTTAAACCTACGTGTATCATACTTATCTTCAGTTAGCACTAGGTTTAGCCGTTTAGTTTATTAATTTTATCACTTTTACCAATATGTGTCGTGAATTATTAATAATTACTACTAAAAGTAATAAATTTCGATCGTTTATTCACATTTACCAAAACATGTGATTATTATTAATAATTTTGTAAAATTATTAATAATTTTCAATTAATCACATTTACCGTGACATAGCCATCCTTGATAAGTGGACTATCCGAAACAAACAGATTTTTTTCCAATTCGAACGTAGTTCTTAAGATTAGCTCGTTCAACATTATATTGTATTTTTAATATTAGAATAGATTTGTTCCGTGCGGCGATTGAACCTGCGACACGCTGCTCAGCAGTGTTCCGATGTCCTCAAAATTAACAGAAACTGCATGTATCGACCACCAAGCGGCACTGACACTAGTGCTGTTGTTTGCATTCGAAGCTGCCCCCCGGGACTCCGGTCTCGCGATAATTGCCCGAACCAACCGAAAATTCCTCACATCACACATTCCCTATGTAGCTATTGACGGTAATTGTGACAGTTTGGCCGGCATTTACCGATAATGGCCGACAAATCGAGGATGGGGATTATATTAACTAATTGAGCAAGCTTTCGACTGAAAGAGAAAGATGGAATTCAGAATTAAATTGAGGTTCAAATTGAAGGTTTCGGTGTGATGAATCGCTTTTAACTTGGTTATAGCAATCTCTTAGAAATTAAATTTTGATTACTTTTATACTGTTTATGTAACAGTTTGATACCTAGTTATCCATTATATTTATAAAAAAAAAAATGATAAATACATAACACAGGAAGGTACATGATGTAACGAATCTCCACGGCATTCACAAATTGAAATTTATAGATAATCTCTATCACAATTAAGTTGACGGACGACAAAAATGGAAATCAGCCCAAGAGACCAAATAACGAAATTCATCCATCGCCAATTAGAGGCACATTTTTTGTTCGAAACGACGGACTCGAACCAATTAGGGAGCTGACTGATGTATCGACAATTTTATATCTTGATCAAAATTTATATCCGGTGGGAAATCGACGGGTATCCGTAATTGTTGCCGGTCCGTCGGGCCGCGATTGCCGGATTACGATTTTGTCTAGACTCGGATGACAGAGGAAAAAAAAAAGAAATGGAAAAAACGGAATATTTTTTGTTCTTTTATCTCGTCTCGCTGTTTGATCAATTAGGTCGGTACAAATAGAAAATGTTCGGTGTTGCTTTATTGCTGTGATGTGATGGTACAAGTTTGACAAATCGTACGCTTCGTTGCTCAAGTGGAGATGGATTCCTGTAAATAGAGACGGTAATCCTAGGTAATTTGACAAGCTTTTCACTACAGAAAGCGGTCAGAATGTAACCTCAAAGATAACCACCAGCTAAACACTGCTTCGAACTAAGTCGTACTGTGGACTGAATTCAAAGTCCTGTACAAATTGCGAGCACAAAACGCCCTAAACAGGTATTACGGGTGATCACAAAGGCGCACCACAGACAACATTGCCAGTCTCCGGACAATTTCCGTTGCTAGTCGACAAAAGACAGATTAACAACACACGGCCCGGATGATGCGTGTTTAATAATTCAATAGATTCCACGTTGCGTGTGCTGCCATCTAGCAGCGAAGACGGAATTTTTAATAAGACGGTTTCTTTTTGGAAGAGGTATCGTGATTCAAACCTGCATCGCAGAGAATCATTGTTAAAATGTAGTCAAACTAGAAAAGACAAACTGCGGAATATAATAAGGACACTGATTTTGATAGATAACACATTTACTGAAAGATTAATATCCCAGATTGTACACAGTAAACAGTGAACAGTATTCTATTTCTGCAAAAATCTCAACCGAACGAAATCGAAGCAGTGGTGGCCCAGTGTAATCGTCCCCGACTTACGAGTCGTAGGTTCGAACCCAGCCAGGTGCCTTATTATGTGTAATTTTTTTCATCACCAGTGCTCCCAAATCCCCTAGACGGTGTAGGAAACATTGTGAGGAAACCGGAATGTCCAAGAACCAAAACCCCGTACCCGCGTATCTGTACCCGCGTGGTGGATATGGCCCACTCCCTCACACTCGATGAATTGAAATTTGATGCACAGGAAATTACGGATAGTACCTAATAGACAGACAAATTATAACCCAAATTATTATCGCATTGGTATACTGATTTTTCGCAAATAAAACTCTTCAAAGTATTCCGAACGCTAAATTATGGTAATGGAATATTTATTCAATAATTAGGATAAAAGTAAAATTACTTAACTTACTGGAAATAACGTCTTAACTAGCGAACTTTTCCTATAATAACTTGCTACTTAGTTTTATATAGCTTCATATTTTTTTATGGTCCGAGCTTTTGGCTGGTCATAAAATCTATTTTATTTTGACAGTAATAAATATGTAGACGACAGAATAGCCTTAGAAGTGGTCATGTTGTTGTTTTACATAACCTACCTTCTAATACTTGCCACCATATCAATCAGACATTTCTGAACTTCGAATCGGTATGATTCAGTAGTTAGCTCAAATTGAGCCCATTATGTTTAAGTGAAGGTAAATTCCAAAAGGAGCTTTCAAAACAAAAGTAGCAACTTGTCTCGTTATAGATAATCTTCCTAAGGTTATCCTCAACAGATTCTCGTCCCTAGGTAAATTTTCCTTGTATCATAATTAAAATAAATCCGTCCCTTTTACAAGCTTAACATTATTACCTACGCAGTTTTTCCATGATCCACTCCAATATACACACAACTTCTGCAGCACATTAATAGCCAGCTATTTAGCGTTCAAACGCGACAGTTGAACAAATGCAAAGCAATAACTAACACACTAGAACTGCCGGTAATGGGTGTGGAGGCCATCTTTTTCTTTTCGCGCGCTCCGCCATGTTGCCGCTGTGTCGGAACCGGACGGCGTCACGGCGGCGCCTCGTCCGGAAACGGCGGGTCGGGTGCGTTCACAAACTCTCACTTGAGACTCAATCGAGTGTGAACGTGTGTGAGGACTTTATTTAGTAGACGAATAAGTTACACTACGATGGAAGAAAAAGAAATGTTTTAAACTGGCATCCCGCCCGCTCAGCTCTTTGTAAGTTGTACTTTCTTATTGGAATGCTATTGTCGTTAATGCTGGTTTGGTTTCCACTGCTTCCGCTGAACATGTGGAAAGAATCTTTGAAGCAGTCCGAGTACCGACATTGCAATTCTTTGAGAACTTTAGCTAAGTGTTGGAAATAGGTAAAACAAAGTGTAATTAATTACAATTATTATGCTCTACAAACACAGAATGCTCACAGTTTTTTTTGAACAATATTCACGAAATCATGATGAAACAAGATGATAGAAAGTCATTGATCACTTCACTGGGTATTCGGTTCCGAGTTCCGATTGAACAAACATACTACTTACATTATGCGTCTATGAAGTATTTCGTGCTAACATTAATTTTATTTTTCTTGGCCTAACTAGTTTTATTTCTGTGTTTTTCTTTGATCCGAACTACACCCAAAGAACATGAAAATTATTATTTGCAAATGTATCCGAAAAAGGCTCTCATTATATCGCATTACTGAACCGTTCCTTTCACAGACGACAACTTTTGATAGGCGACGAGAAAAAATCTAATAGAAGAAATATAGGGCTGGGTAATGTCAGTCTAATATGTTTGTTTACTGCATACGAAATCGTGTGACGGCACGCGAACGGTGGCAGTTTATCGCTGTTTTTCCGACTTATTTACATTTGAAACGTATCCAAGACTGCTTGAACAAATTTCAGTGTTATCCTTCCTTCCTGTGTGCGTAATAGTGATAATATAAAGCAGTTACTCATAGCGAATCGTTTTCATGTGGAAAGTAGATGGGGCTTTGCAGACCATTGGTCGCTGAACGAGGCGAATTAGAGTTTTGAAGATCTAGCCCGAATATACAAACATATAACTTAAAGAAAGAAAAACAAAAAAATACTCCCTCTACCTATTAACTTAATGTAAAAGATCAAGTCAATTCACAATGTTGAAATTAAAACCCTGTTTTAATTTCAAAATTCGTACTGTTAGGTATGAATTTAGGAATTCTTTTTTGTTTTGTTTTGAAATGGTTTGTAGCATTTGCTAGCTAAGTTAAAGAAAAATTACTGGATCTCTCTTTGACTGCATACTAAATCAATTTAATTCCTTTCTAACGAAACGTGGTTAAATAATAAACTGAGCTGTGGCTAACACCACGCGTCAGTAACTTCGAGTGCGCTCACAAAACCACAAATTCTATTGCTACCATTGTCAACCAAAATGAGAGGAACTAACTTCGTTTATATAGTGCATCCGACCATTAGCGGGTACACAATTTAGTTTTAATTAAAACACACGTATCTGTGTGTGTTCAGGTTGCCTCGCCTTGCACCTCCACGGCGCCTTTTTAATTTAAGTACCAAAAGAAAGTGTAGATGTAGTACTCTTGTGCATCGATGTAGCACTAAACTTGACTTGCACGACTGCGCAGAATAAATGGAGTAAAATATACCTACTCATAAGGCAGTTGTCTTACAGCCGGCGATCAGCGACTAGCGAGTAGAGCGAGCAAACAAAAGCGAATTGGCGAGTAGCGAGTGCGTAGTTTCGATAGTATTACTCGGACACTGTGCCATTGACGTGAACGGAGAACCCTTAAAACAATTAAAGCAGTGCGTAGGGGAATCACGGTTCAGGGGGGTACCAAGAGGGAATCCGAAAAAAAATCGTAGAATCGGATTTATATTGTGCTTCTCTGGTGGCCCCCCATGGGCATCACGTTCCTCACGGGACTCTCACGTCACAAAAAAAACTTACTGAACTGCTTAAATTTTCTAGCTCGCTATCGCCTCGCATTCCATCCTGCTTGCAGTGCCGGATCTACATTTATGCCCTCCAGTGCCTGCTTCTTTAATTCGCACTTGGTCTTCCAATTGTGGTCTGGTTGGCTATTTCCTGCGCCCCTCCAGGTGTTGCGCCCTGTCCCTGTGCACCAGTTGGCACACCCCGATTCGGCAATGCCTGCGTGGCTTGGTTACCTTATTTATGGCATATAAAGAGAGTGCAACAAAAATTCGAGCTCGCGTCGACTCGCCTGCATATCCCTAGCTTCTGTTTGACCTACTGAGCGAAGTATCCCTACAAATACCTTCCTTACCACTAATGAACAATGAATACGTTATAAAAAGTAAAAGCCAGACTACTGGGATAGGTGGGAGACGCTTCACGGCAACGGACGCGTCGCGAGGCGATTTCAGGCCACCTTAGGCGCAGTCATACGGATGGCGAGTAATGGGTGACTTGCCGTAGATCATGGACGTTTGGCCTGTCAGTTGTCACCGCCGCACCTCCAAAGCGGCTGTCAGCAAACTGACTGGACCCCCTTTAGAAGGAAAAGCGGTCCGTGTCGCGGGAGTATTATCCATTTAATGTTAAACCGTACTCTGGAACTTAAAGGGCTTATGAAGGATCATCGGGATTTTAGTCAGCACCAAGTCTGACAGTCCTCCCGTCCGCCCGGGCGGGACGACCTATGAGAATTAATCACGAAAAAAAACCCTGCCAATAGGGGGGGCACCAAAGGCTTCAATTGCTTAGGGCATCAAGTAGTCTTAATCCGTCACTGGCCATGGTTCAAGTTAGTTCAATCTGTGTGCGATGGAAGCGACTCTAGTAACCATATATTTTCGGGAGTTATAAGATCTACCAATGCTCGCTAACTAAATATTTTAGTAAACACACATTTTTCACATTCGCTGATAGCGTATGAATGAGTATTTTAAATGAAACCGCTCGCGGGTTACAAGCACGCTCGTGCTAGGGCCTCGGAATTAGCATTTCTTATTCACTTGACGTTAAATAGAAATAGAGTGTAGTTTGGCTAAGTGTAGGTTTCTGTTTTAATATAATATTATGTAGATAGCCAAGTCTTTATTTGTTTAACTAAGGAAAAAAACTAGTCTCGTGTGGTGTTGACCATGTTAGTAGAGTAGATAGCAAGAACTATCTGTGATCTGCTACTAAACTCAAAAAATACCCCACAGACATCTACAGATAGCTTAGGAATGCGCAACGACGATATATTACTAGACTCCGCATGCACGATTTAAGGAACAAAAACTATTCTGTCAACTCGCTGAGGTACTACGTAAGCGAGGGGGACGGGTCCTGCGTTGGTATGGCTACTCAACGGCTGTTTCTGTCTCAAGGTTGTTTAAGCTCATAGGATTGGTCGAAATAAGACGGATATAAGATTTTTTTGCCTAATGTGTTGACAGACATCGGTCGCCTGATACTAGGAGTCTAGTAATATATCGTCGTTGGGAATGCGGTAGTGCTGTTGACAAGGATGGCACAGTACTAAACACTGCAGGCAGCCGTGAGGTGGGGCGTGGCGGGTAGCGGGGGGCTCTTCACCCAGACCCGACTGCATTCAAATCGCGCGCTATCTGTATGTTAATGGTGTTAACCTATGTTAATATTCGCATTATCACGTGTGGACTCTTCCTGTACAAAAGGTAGAAGAAACGGAAGTGGAAATTGTGGAAAGTGGGCTAATACGGTAGACTGGATGTAAAATATGGGTGATAAACTACGGAAAGGAGATGGAGAAATGTGGGAAGACAACCAACTTGCTGGTTAGATAGAATCTTACTCACTGAAAGTTGGGTCTTATTTTTTTTTTTGCAGCATTGAACCGAAAGTGGGTTTATACAGCTTGGCTCCAGTGATTGATGCTAACGAGATATACTTGATTTAAGTTTATAAAAACCCCCATCTATACGACTTTATTTTGTTTACTTAACTACTGTAGATATGTACACTATAATGCAGAAAAAGTATACCTACACTATAACAAACATATATTTACCATAACAATCCGCCTATAAAACCCTAAGGAGAAGGCGGGCGGGATGGAGAGGACAGCCTCCACCTCACGATCCATTATCAGTTATCATTATCATTTTTTCAACTGCAGCAAATAGAGCAGCTATTGCTATGCTCTTTATGAAATATCATCAATAGACTCCAAGTGCTCTTCAACGAGGTGGATTTGACAACGTCTGATCGTGCTAATCGATCGAAATCGCCTCGCGACGTCCGTTGCCGTGAGCGTCTCCCACCTATCGTGTGTGTATCCACAATAGTGACTGCCTTTAATTTTTTTAATGTATTCATTGGTGATAATAAAGTTATTTTGTAGAGAAGTACTTTGTTTAGTAGATAAAACAGAGTAGGGATATGCAAGAGCCAGCGTAGCGACCTCTTTTTTTTGCACCTTTATTGCATATGCAATAATCCAAGGTAACCAAGCACGATGGAATAGCGAGCGAAGCGAGCTAGAAAATTTAAGCAGTTCCAATAAGTTTTTGGTTAAGTAAGAGTGAGACGTGATGCCCATGGGGGGCACCAAAAGAAGCACAAAAAATCCGTCCATAAGTTTTTTTTTGTGCTTCTTCTGGTGTCCCCCCAGACGTGATGCCCTAGGCAATTGCTTAATTTGATTAAGGGTTAATCCGTCACTGCTATCGACTAACGAAAATGGTTCCCCGTAAGCGGGCGCTGTGGTATGCGTTCCAGAAACCTCTCGCATGCGGTCGGCATGAGGTCGGCATGCGGACTCTGCAGACTAATGAAATTGCGCCATTAGTTACAGCGTGGCGTGAGAGCTGCGGCTGTACTGACACAAGGCTGGGTTTATAGAGAATAGCACTCCAGTGGAACCTTGAGATATTCGTTATGATGTAAATCACAAAAACATTACATACTGCTGAACTAAAAGGTTTCAAAACAAAGGTACGTTTGCATATCTATTCACGCGACTTCATCATATAAAGTGAGAGCGCGACCCGAAGTAGAACGCGCGACATTCAGCAGCACTTGTGGCAGACAATGAAGACGCCAGTCATTGTTACCGCTTCTAAACGCTCGCTATTGTGCCAAGTAAACGCTCTCGCTGACATACACACCCACATTTGCTACGGTGCGGGAAAGAAATAAGTAGTACGGTAGCTAACTTACACTATCTATCCATAACCTTACTTTTTTAATTAATTAGAATATTTAAAAAAATATAATTTATCGCTCGATATAAACGTTTTAGGGTCAGTACACACCGAGACGAGCCGCCACGCGACGTGATGCGACGATACTGGAAATCTGTATCATTTCGTGTGGTAAATAAAGTTAGGTTTGGAGTCGCCATTAAGCATTATTAAATCTGTTTTGAAATGAATATCTTGAAAAGTGAAACAAAAAAACACACCGACGTAAATGTATTACACCTACAATAAATTCCTCCACTATCTACTTACAAAATAATATCCTGCCAAAAAGACTACCAACGAATCGCGAGTTGATTATCACAAATGTTAATTGATGGTTTCTATTGGAGTACGTTCGTTATTCGTCCTCCCACTCGCAATTTTTCGCCTTAACTTCTCTGCTATCATTATAACTTTATTAGAACTTTGTTAACTATTGTTTAGTAAGATAATGGGGATCTCTCGTAGTCTGGTTTCTATGCCTTGTTATAGTCGAGAACTTTCAGTCATTAGTTGTTTATCAAGAAATAATATTTCGCTTCAGCTTACTTCTAAAGGTTCTAATAATAATAATTTATTAGAATCAGACTTAGTGGCAAAAATAGCTAAGATAAAAGGAACATTGTGTTCAGTCCAAAAGTAAATATAATTTTTTTTTAAACAGGATTGGGTCTTAGAGGGCCAAAGGCAGTCGGGTCGAGGGACTGACTCATCAGGAAACCATAGATTTTAGTGAGTACGAGTCTGGCAGTACCTCCCGTGTGAGCAATCATTTGTTGATTAACCACGATAAAAAAAAAAACACATATTGTGAAAGAATATAAAATACGGAATAGGTACCTAAACATATTTGGAACAAATGTTACATCCAGTTACCTAGATTGTTGCTTTCTGGTAATACATACATATAGGCAGAATTTTGAAATCATTTTGATAAGATCAGTACATAATATATTTAAATTCATTTCGCCAGAATATCAATTTCAGTGTAGATGTGTGTTATGGAGGCTGTCAGCAATCAAACTCTTAGAACAGATCAACAATTTTAATATTAGAATAAAATTCACAATAAATATTTAAAAAATATACCCTTGTATAACGATAACATATGTTATGTATAGTAATTTGCTATATTTTGTACAACCTACTCAAGTAGTTAAACTTACTACCAAAGTTACGGGCTGACGAACCCTCTTAAAAGATTAAAAATCACAATCAAGTCAAAAATGATAGATAACTCACGTCTCACAATTCGAAGGCATTCATTTTCAAAGGCCATTTTTTTACTCGCAAGTCTTACCATGCTGTGGTTTTCTTACTAATTTGTGCTGAGACCTTTCATATTCACATTGAATAACTTGAAGATTGCTACTGGGACCAATTAATTTAATAATTCGTGTCATACAAAGAAAAGTAATGCCAGCCATACATGATCCAGTTTACCGTCAAGTTTAAAATGCGGTGGAAGCTTGCTTTAACTTGACAATCTATGGCCTGTCGGGAGTACACTTGTCATGGCACTCTGATAGCCATACTTACCACACGCCGACCTTGACCGTAAACTGGATCGTGTATGGCTAGCATCAGTACCACACTTCTAGCTAAAAAACGTGGTGACGTAGACGACTTGTATAGTTCTGTCTCTATCACCTGTCTTTCTTTACAATTCCTTCCTTACGAATTCATGCGAAAGTTACACAACCTTTTGTTTCTGGATAAGCAAGGTTTCATCATGTTGCTAGTAATTGAAAAACATGTTACTTTTAGCGCCCTTGCTCATGAGGCCAACTAGAAGAAAACAAATGAAAATCATCGTTACTACTACGACATAATGATACAATTCGAATAACTTGTGTCATCTTGGCCAGCCTGCAGACACTACAGACCATACATGTCATACTGGCAGCGCCTTTAATACCTACGTAGAAGGAAGGATAATTTTCACTAGGTCGGCGACGCAAGTAAGTCGAATTGCATCGCGTCATAAGCAAGCACGCTTAAACACAATCAATCAACATTCGAATTTTCAAATACCTGTATTATAGTTTAAGGTAATTATTATTTAATAATAATGTGAAGAAAAATTGAGCTACTTTTTTTTCTATTTGACACAGTTATTTCTAAGTTAGTGATCATTTATTTATATTTGTAATTTGTGTGCCATAAAATCCTTACTTTATTTCTGCAATAGAACAATGCTATGAAATAAATACCTATTAAAAGTTGTGCGCTACTTAATATGATATCACAAACATGCAACTATCTTTAAATGTCCGGCAAGAGTTATTTTTCTAATGTTGTCAATTATAACTTGATTTTAAAAGTAATGTAGTAAATAGAATAGTACAGCACTATCAATGGTTTAGAACCGTCAAAAGCTTTAATAATGTACTAAAAATAATTAAACAAATATTTCCATAATAACACTACTTTATCTAGAATTCACTAATGCGAGATACTAGCTTAAGCTAGAAGTTTCGCCTGCTTATTTTAAATATAAGGTATTAGTAGATTGCTATCAAGAGCAATTTTATCCAAAGATTGGTACATCAAAATTGCACCTGTCGTTTCGATATACTAGTGATATGTGGACAGACTCAAATGATCCTTACTACTAAAATAGTTCGCCAGAACCCAAATCTACGTATAAACTGTGCCACATACATATCCTCCCGAACAATGAACTAGGAGGCAGCGCGCTCGGTCAACTGGGCGACCGGCGCGACTGATGCCGCGGGCTTGTCACGGTTGTCCTGCAGATAGTGGTAGTTGACGAAGCGCGCGCCCTGCGTGAGTTGCGCGCACGTGTTGGTCACGTGACACGCGAACAGCAACATGTTGCGTGGCTGCACGCGCCACGCGAACCTCATGAACATCACCGAGTACAGCGACAGAGCTGGAACAACGAGAGACAGCCATTATTATGTGACAACGGCGCCGGGATTGGGGACGGATTTAGCGTGATAACCATTAGCGGTAATTGTAAAAAAAAACAGTTAAGTTTAAAAATTGGAGCCACCAAATATTTAGACCTGGCTTCACTCGCGTTTTCAAATCGGTAGTATCTAACGGTTTTTTTTTTGTGTAACAGTTTTATTTATTTTCTTATTACTAGACAGTGGTCCCCAAACTAGGCTGTGCCTGTATCCGGGGTTGATATGAAATTTTGAACAAATATTTTTAGAGCTTGTTTCACTCTCTTTTAGTAGGTACTTGCTGTCAGAGAATATTCTATTCTCACCTTTTTGAATTTTGACATTCGAAACTTTGTGCATGTCTATCAGTTCACCTATCTGTAGTGTCTTAAGATACAATACAATATAACAAAATAATACTTATTAAACCTGGCAACATTGCACAAGACACCAACATATAATGTATTTGTAGCACCTAATCCCTTAATTACCTAGAACTCTCGAGGTCATATAAAGTACATCTTTTATTTACTGCAGAAATAAATAAAAAAGATTAATGCTACATAGAACTCAAGAAACACTGATAACAAAGTCAGTTTGAGATAACATCAACTTTATTGAACCGCTGTGATAACAAACTTGTATCTTTATGTCTAAGATTTAACTTGATCCAAAGATATGTATTTATGTTAAGTCATTTATCTGAGTGGTGCATGTAGACATTTCACGTACTGAATTGATTGATAGTTTCTGTAAAGTGGCAATTTCAGTACACTTAATTTTGTATGGCATGCATGCTATGTAATGAATAACATTTAAGTATCATGCTTGCAACCGTAATTTGGACTTATTTTTGTTTTAGTTGTGACACTTATTTTAATGTTTTCTTTTAATTTGAAGACTATTTCAATATACATTAATTTCTACATTGGTATTCAATTTATGTGATAATTTTAAGTGTGATACTGCATATTTTGATATTTTTTCTTGTGTAATATGGCTTAAAGAAAACAACTTCTAAGAGCATAACCAATATAGAAGAAAACTATCTACACGGTACCCAAATTATTTTTATTTTTACTCCTGTGTAGTGGGCATGTTTACAAACTTATTATAAACTTTGCCCACAATGCCCAGACCCAAAACAACAAAGTCAAAGTTGAATCATTTATTTCAATTAAGCCATCAAAGAGGCACTTTTAAATTATGAATAATTAAAATTAAGGAAATGGGATGCGATGGCATTGATTCTACACCAAAGGTAGGTTGTATGAAGAAGAATGGGCAACTACTTGTAGGTCTTGTTGGGATAGGAGTAGAAGAATGATAATCAAGATCTAGTCTATATTAACTTACCAACAGTCATTTTCCCACTTATAAAACTTGGATCTTTTTGTATATCTGCAATAGCTGCTAGAGGTATTCCCCAATTGGCTACCGGACCCCAGAAGTGGGTGCTGAAATAAACAACATCCTTTTTATTATAAACAGACCTAGATTATAAATTTTAAAGACATTGTAGTGTTCAATTTTTACCTCATTAAATACTGCCTAAACTCCTTGCTTTTCAGCTGCTTCAATAAATTTCCTACAACTGCACTCATTATGACTGAAATGAAAAATAAATTAATTAAAATTACTTTCCAATATGACATAAAGCTATCTGAAAGAGACTGGTTAAAATGAGAGAATAATTTAAAAAGTTAAATGAAAGGTTTCTCTTATTAGTGTGAAATCTTAATTGAAAACATGTTTGGCCTTAGAAGGTTAGTTATAGAAGATTATAGTAACTCGATGATTTTCTGTGATTTATTGAGAGATACATGCGATCCTAAAATTAATTTTAAATAATTACGTATACATTCACTTGATATGTCAAGGTTATAAGATGGACTTGATTAGTTTCAAATTAATCGGACACCAAGCGGACTGAATAAAATACGTACCGGTTTTCAATAACGGTCTTCCTAAAGTTAGATATTACTTTTAATTTCTCAAAAAATGTCCTGTGCCTGAGATCCTCGCTATCAGATCTTTCTTACCAATGTCATGTCAGTGTCAGTGTCAGACTGTTGTCAGTGACAGTTACTGATAAGATAGCACAAGCTGCCATAGATTTACAACATGAACCGAGCCTCCCTTTGCCAAATACTAAATACACACTCGTTTATGTATATTATCAGCTGGTCCTTCGATCGTTTTTTTTTCTCCCTGTAGCAATTTTAAACCATAAACAGATTATGCTCAATCCATGCTCATTTCTATTCAGGCTACAGTATACAGGGATCTTCAAAAGTTCCAAGACTTGCAACTGCGGGCTCGGAGCCATTGGTGCATTGTTGGTACAGGTTGTGCTATAGACACATCAACCGGCACCAATCTGTCAAAAAATAAGATTTTCATCTTAAGCTTATCTTAAAGTCAAATGCAAAAACTTTATTTTTGATGGGGAAAATTTAATCAATTGGAGTAAGATGATGCAGGCATCTGTACCGCAAGCCTACACATGCATGGAGTGTGCTTATATATATCTCTAGTGCTTTTATGATCTCTGTGTAGCTTTCACTTATTTATCTATGAAAAAAGAGAAAAATAAAGTAAAGTCAAAAAGATGGAAAAACTTTAGCCAAAATTTCTTTTAAAAATCGTTAAAATATACATAAAAAATATGTTAATTTTCTAATACCTATATAATTTCTTTGAAATAAGTACAAAGTAAAAGGGACTCACTGACTTTAAAGGGTTCAAGATTAATCTTTTTTATTTAGTTTTCACTTTTTTCACCTCGGTGTAACGGTTTTCATTTTCTTATTAGGTATGATAGGTATTATTGTGGAAGAGTGCATGTTACCGATTGCGAAAAAGTAAGTTTTCTTATAAAGCCTGAACACTGAAAACTTATCTACTGCATATGAGTAGGTAACGAAGTAGTGTTAGAATAACTATCTGTGTCTAAATAAAAAACTTTCGTGATTAAATAGACAAAACTACCTACCTACTAAACCTTTTTTTTATATTTTAGCAACAGTTAGCACTTACAAGTATGACGATGATAAAGAAGTTTATCAAACAGCTGAAAAGTAAAGAGTTCAGGAACTATTTAATGAGGTAATTTTCCATTACCTTGGTCCTATTTTAACGTGGTAAAATTATCAGAGACTCCCACTCCGACCCAGAGCAGGACGGGAGGGAATATCGAAACCTGTTGTAACTAAAATCCACGGTGTCTTTCAATAGCCCTTTACGTTTCGAGGTCACGGTTACTTGATAAGACAGCCTCATGATGCTGGCAGGCTACGGCCTTTTAAGGGGGTCCCGTCAGATTGCTGACAGACCCGCCGGCGATCCGGACATGGTTCATGATCGGCGAATCACTCATTGCCCGCCGTCTGCATGCTTGCGTCTACGCCGAAATCGTAACGCGACGTCCTTTGCCGTAGGCGTCACAAGCTGGGTCGTGTGGTGGACACTGTCCCTCACGTACCGCATCCTCCTTCAATAATATGACTGCTAAGCAAAAAGAGGCAACCACTTCCCATTCTATTTCGCCCTCGTCCAGCATGGTCTCGACCAATGCCGGACGCGAGAGGTCCGGGCTCCGTGTCCTCCGGGCGATCCTAGCAATGGTGCCCCTAGGCTTTTCTCCGCCCAATACAATTTTGTCAGGTAAGGACCTGCGTCAGGCGGACCGTAAGAACACCGTGGCGCCTCTCCAGCCACTCCTTATAGAGGGATCTTACCGCCGGTATTGAGGCGTGCAAAAAATATCCAAGATCTTTATCTTGTAGGCAAACCTGCTTCCATGTAGTACGTATTTGCTACTTGTATACAAGTGACTTGTAAACTCGTTAATATTTTTCTACGTTTACAGCACCCATTTCTGGGGTCCGCTCACTACGTGGAGTTTTCCCGCAGCAGCTATTGCTGATACACGAAAGCATCCAAGATTAATCAGCGGGAAAATGACAATTGGTTAAAACTTACTGTTTATAATATTTATTTGGCTCGCTTTTGACCACTTTCTCGCCTGAATTTGAAGTCATAGTCGTAGCCGCAGCTGTTGCTTATTACCATTTGTATCAATGTATTAATATAAAATAGCGACCAGTGGCGTAGCTAGGTAAGGGCCCGGTCTCGCATCTGAAGGGGCCTCGAGCTCAGAGAAAAAAAAGAAAAATCTTTACAACGGCGATCACAAGTTTATAACCAGTCAGTAAAGTGGTACATCTGAGTAGGAAATGAAAGAAGTTAAAAGTATAGATTTGGTCAATATGAGTTGGGTGAACCTGAACCAACCATCTTACAAAAAGTGGGCCTCGCGCGAGCAGCGGAGGCAAGTCATACTTTTCATCCTGAAAGAAAAGGGCTTCGCAGATGCGTCTTGCCCACTCCTGGGTTCGAACTCGCTACTGATAATGGTATTTCATTGATCGTCTTACAATAATTGTATTTTTCAGCTCTTGCTTTGTACTCGATGTTGTTCATGCGACTTGCATGGAAGGTAACGCCTCGCAACTTGCTACTCTTCGCCTGCCACGCCACTAACGAAGCCGCACAACTTACTCAAGGAGGGCGATTTATTCATTACCACTACTTAACTTAAGTTTTCATAATTGTAACATGAATCTAGGTTTTTTTTAAAAAAAATGCGGAAGTAGTGTAAATTCGTCATGGGAGAATAAGTCCATAGACATAGAGAATGGACTGAGCCGTCCGAAATTTCGGTAGATTCCAGTGTCTTACTGGAAAGAGATAGATGGACCAATTAATCGTTTTTCAACTTTTTAGATACCTAGTGGTCGTGCATGATCTATGACTAGCCTCTACTTCATCTTTTTTAGCGTTGTCTTTTTTCGTGTGAACTTGTGGCCAACTTCTGGTGTCAGTGAACGCCACAGGTTTCTGACATGACTCTGGTCTTATTTGTATGTATGTAGCGTGATACAATCATAAAGCCGCGTACAGACATCGCGAGGCGTGCGACACGAATGGTTCGACTCGCATGCCTCAACGTGAGGCATACGATGGTACATTTATGCGTGCGTCCCGAACGAAACATGCTCAAGCTGAGCAAGCAAACCACCACGCACGGTGTTCGTGTTGACTTGCTGTGATATTTGACGCTACGCGTCTTGCCTTTTACATTTATTGTAATAATCAGAATGTATAGAGTCCCACAACACTCTATTAATTTCATAAAGTTGAACCAGCTCACATAGTGACTCGGTATTGGCCTCCATGATGCATGCGCGCAACGCAAACAACACCTGTCCGTCCACACGGAGCGCACGGCTCGTACTGAGGCGGCGTTCGCAACGATCGTATGGCGCGAATGCTCACTGTGAGCATACACGTCCACACAGCCCGAGGCATGCGAGACGAACCATTCGTGTCGCACGCCTCGCGACGTCTGTACGCGGCTTTAAATAAGACCTCAGTCAGCCCAAGGTAGAGCGGGATACACTATCAGACTCGTACTGACTAAAGTCCACTGTGTTCCTTCAATAGCCCTTTACGTTTCAGGGTCACGGTTACGTGTTTAGACAGTACCGCGACCGACGATACACATTTAAACTGCTGCGCAGCGTTTCGCGGTTAGATTTCCGCACGGAACAAATATTTGTATGATCTCAGATCAATTCTTTGATCTGAGTGTATGACCTACAAATAGTTGTTCCGGGTCTGGGTGTTTGTGTATGTGACTTTCTATGTTTATTAACGGACCCACGACACAGGAAAAAATCCTAGAGTGGGACAAAAAAAAATGTAAAATTCGTGTTGAATTATAGTAATAATAAAAAAATGTAAGCACACAATGCAAATTTTTGAAAGACAGTATTATTATTGTAACATTGACCTAATTATAACATTGTTTCAATTTATTAATTTAATCCCTATTTTGTAGATATTTAAATGATACAGAGGATTATTAGTATTATTTTATGAATGCACCATGCGACTATCGGTGAGCGTCAAGATGAAGGGACCAAGTTTCCAATCTCTGTCAAACATATATAGAAAAAATCTACCATTAGTCTACTATTTACTACCTTTGCTCTAATTTTAGCTACCTCATCACACACGTAATATTTTAACAAAATGCTTGGTCCCTCCATCTTGACATCAAGATGGAGGGACCAAGATAATTGACTACTGCCTGGAATGATTTACTTGCGTAGTGTTATAATACCTTAATTCTACCTTAACATTATTGATTTTGGCTGCACGAAACATAAATCCTTTTAAAGATATCAATTAAATAAGTTGGTCCCTCCATATTGACGATTGAAGTTTTTAGTGTAACAGATAATTGGGTGGTTTACTTTAGATCTTCGAAGAATAAATGTTTAATACCTATATTCTACCTTCAAATCATGCAAAATTTCTTACGATTAAGTTTACTATTACGAGCCAAAAAAAAAAAATTAAAGAAATGGGTAGGTAGATACAACATCCAAACGCTATGGGTGTCGATACGAGGGTTCCGTCAGATTGCTGACAACTCAAAATTGGGGCATGGTCCACGTGAACGGACGGCGAGACACTGATTACTCGTCATCAGAGGCAGACCTGCATCGTATGTTTCTCCGGGCCATTCTCGCAGTGGTGACCCAGGCGTTTCTTTCTTCCCATTCAGTCACAGGAACTTCCCAAAACTTTCGTTTCCAATGAGAACCTCCACCAAGCGGAAGGTACCTGCCAGCTAGTTGGGGACTATAGAGATATAGAGTCTTGGAAATAAAACATTTAGGTATGTATGTATAAAACATTTAAGTTATATTAATAAAATTAAAAAAAAAAAACAAATTACACAGACATAAGCTACAAAACTACAGAAATAAGTTATAATTGTGTGACGTCAACTACGAAATGATGTTACTTACACGAACAAAATCGCGGGCGGCACTAGTATAATGTACAATTATTTTAAAGCATAAATTAAACAATGTAGTATAACTCTACTTTTCATATCATCACAATAACATCTGCGACGTAGTAAAACTAGAACCGAAGGAGGTGGCAGTGCGCGTGAGTGAGAGGCAACCCTCTTATTCATGTCGCGGACGCTGCGGGAGACTGTCAGTGCGTCGATTTCCGGCCGTAATCCGGTCCGTCGGCCTTAATATTGCCAAACGTTTTCGATTACATATCCTTTGCGTTCGAGTCCGCAGTATCCACTGAACGCAAAGAGCATGTAAAGGAACATGGTGGTTTTTGGTCAGTAAGGCTGGTTTTCCTGCCACGCTGACTGCACGCTGATGGTAAGCGCCGATGGGGTGCGGTGAGCGAGACTGAATGTGCGTGCGGGCGCCGGGCCGTAACTCTTCCCTCTTTTTGTTTTATTAAGGGGGTCCGTGAAAACTGTGCTTGATTTCCTAGGGGTCCGTGACTGAAAAAGGTTGGGAAACGCTGCAGTAAGGTATTGAGTAAGGTAGCGTCTCTGAGTAACGCGTAACTCAGAAACGCTACCTTACTGCATAGCATATTGACCCATCGGCGCTGACCATCCGCGTGCGGTCAGCGTGACAGGAAAACCCACCTAACGCTGACCGCCGGCGCTGTCGGTCAAGCGTAGCTTGTCAGCGCTAATCTGACGGCTGTCAGCGCTGAGCGGTCAGCGTTACAGTTGACAGGAAAACCCGTCTAAGAGTTTGTCTTCACATTCCGCTTCATACAGGGTGAGAGGACTCATTTGATTTCAAAACCACAAAATAATGTTTTACTTAAATCAACCCGCAAACTGCCCCTAATCTAAGACTTATCTTAAGATGAAAAAAAAGAATAGAAACCCAAAATATGATATTACATTGAATTCTATGTTGACTACGTATGTAAGGTCTAATATATTATTATCACGCAATTTTGTAGGATATAATAATTTATAACACTTGTCACCTTTTATTTGATGCGCACAAACTCATTTCTATAATGCCTATTCCTATAGCCATTCTATATTCAACCCTAATTTAATTGTTGTAAAAAACTAAACGTTTAAACATTCATAATTTTATCTTAGAAATTATAATTTAATTTTTTTGAATAGCGAGCGCATTCCTGATTCAAATTTTAGAATAAAAAATTGGCGCGCTTACAAACATTATTGTTGTGATATTTTTCTTTTGTTTTTTTTTTTAGCAGTTGGAATATACGTAAAATTATTACAGAAGCTTTAAAAAATATTCTTTTAAATAATAATATTGTATTCTAAGCTTAAAACAAATTTACTTTATTCTTTTACTCGAGTTGATAAAAAAATCAAATAAGGATTATTAAAATAGGATATGATAAGAATACTCTCTTTCACACAGTCATCATTACGATTAAAAAAAAATAGCAATAGTCGTTGAATTCGAATACAAATTAGTAGCGGCAACGAAAATAACGTGCATTATAGAATTACTGGCCTTGTATTAGAGAATTACCTACGTTAATTATCTTTTTACCATAGTTATTATAACAATAGTTATCCATCATGAAGAGGGGAAGAAAGAGCGCGATTCCCCTAGATATTCAGAAAAATGTGTTTATAAGGTACAGCAGTGCACTACAAAACTGTGAATTACCATCACCATGTGATCAAATATTTGCCGATATCAGCAAGGAATTAGACTATAAAATGTCTGTAAAAAGTTTGTATATATCTTTAAAAACCAATTATAATTACTTTTTTAACGAAAATATCGATGATTCTGAGCCGAATAGTGTGGAAGAAATTGTTGAATATGTTGAAAGTTCTGAAACTTATAGCGATATTGATAACGTAAAAGATACTGTAAGTCAGGAAAAAATACAGTTTTACTTAGATATACATTCTTGGAAAAAAATACAACCTATTCAAAAGTATGTAAAGAGAAATGACCCAGGCACAGGATCAAAATACCGGAAAAAGTGGACGTTACCAAGTTACCAATGGGCTGAATTATTAAGAAAAGAATTGTGGGAAAAAACTAAAAAACCCTGCACTTGGCGATTTAACTCAACGCATGTAAAACCGGACGAGTCTGTGTCGTGTTATGGTTCTTGTAAAGAATGTGGAGCTACTATAGAAGTTTTTATAAATTGGCCAACAGATAAAGTAATTAATTGTATTTGCACAGTTAAAAGACCAAAAAAACAACTTTATACACAAAAACTCAAGAAAATTAAAGTTATCTCCATTAGAACGTAAAGAGCTTCGTGATATCTTGAATAATTCTTCTGCGGTATCTGTAAGAAATACTTTAATAGATTCTTCATTGAACGCTAATGATAGTGAACCAACTCATATACCTAAATTAGGGACGCTGCGCCAGATAAAATATGAAGCGAAGACATCGCATTTCTTTGACAAAAACCCTGTGATGGCACTTTGGTTAATGGCACAAAGTCCACCGTATAACGATCTTTTGAGGTTTATTTGTTTGCATCCCCATTTCATCGTGTATTATTGGTTATCTAATCAGGAACAGTTCTATAAAGAATATCAAAAGAATCATAGGACTGTAGTGAGTCTTGATGCAACCGGAAGTATCTTTAGAGATCTTGGGCCTTCTCCAGATATCAAGATAAACAAACATCTGTTCCTATACGTATGTGTTATGCAGACATTCCCAGGTCAGAGTAGCGTACCTCTTTTTCATATGATATCAGAAAATCATACCATGGATACTATTGGCAAATGGCTTGAAAACTGGTCCCAAAATAATCTACCCCCAAATGAAGTAATCTGCGATGATTCTTCTGCACTTATAGGAGCGTCAGTTAAAGCCTTTACTGATTGTAAATCAACCAATGAATATCTGGATAAATCGTTTGAAATTTTAAATAACGGAAAATCTGATACAAATTTGAAAACCTTTATGAGAATTGATACAAGTCATTTCATTAAAATATTGTATAATTTGTCATGCTTTAAAACAGTTGACCAAAGAGTGAAATTTTTTTATATTAAATGTTTTCAAAAAATGAAAGAAAGTGAAAATTACGAAGAAGTTCAAGAAATAGCTAAAGATATGGTGACACTGTGCTTAGCAAAATTTTCTGGTTATGGAGAAGATGGGAAAATAACAACTAGTGAAATAGCTAAGCAAAGATTAAAATCCACAATTACTTCTCAAGAGGTGTTAACAGGTTATGATAATGAATGTTCTGAAGTAGATTGCAAAGAGTCCTCGGATTTTTCTGGTGTATTTAGTAATTGGGAAGAAGAAAGTAAAAAAAAAGAAGGAATACGTACAAATACTGCGGAAGAAAGAATTAAATGGCTAACAGATCACATTGCTAGAGAGAGGCTAATTAATGATTTGACTGACGAAATCAGTGACACAGATAATTTATATTTTTTTCCTATTCTAATTAATACCTTATTGAGACTCATTAATCAGTTGCCTATGTGGTCTAACGTTATGAAAAACTATTATGGCAGTGATATCGTAAATGCAACTTCTTCAAATGTTGAAAGTTATTTTAAGAATGTAAAAACACTTTTATGTAACATGAAAACTAAATCTCATAGATTGAGGGTTGATGAATTTATAATTCAACACAATCAATACCTCTCAGGGGAAAACAAGTTGGCCTTAAGCAACTTACATTCGGACAACACTCTAATGCCTAAGAAAAGAATTAGGCCCAAATTACAAAAAAAATATAAGACACAAAAAGAGAATGAAATTGATTCAATTTTTGCTGAAAATCCATCATTTGTTGAGAATTGGCGTGGCAAAGGTAATGCTAAAAAAACTACAGCTAAATACAATTTCAGAAAAATACCCATTTTAATCAACGGTTCGTTAGTTAAAGCAGTAGATGGCTTATCATCTGTTAACACATGTGCCTTTGATGCCTTTTCTCAATCTATAGCCATTGGATTAGTGGATGGATTTCAGCTTAATGTAAATAGTAATAATACAGATGGTAATACTATGTTCTTTGATTTTATTAAAAAAATTGTAAATAACGATACTAAATGTTATGAAATTTATACAATGCGTAATGCCATCCTTAAGAAATATTTCAGATTAACGCCTGTGGGAAACCATGAGGAAATTCAATGTGAATGCAATATTGCTTATATTATAGAAAATGTTGTCAATGATTTATTTTACAGTGCACAAATTGTCGGGTCTTGCACGAACTGTGATTGCCCTATTAATTCCGTAAGAAGGAAATGTGGGTTTATTCCTTTAGAATTAAACATAATTCAGAAGCAAGGCATCGGAGCTCTAAATGCTTCTGCTGAAGCTATGTTGAGAGATCATTTGGCTCCATGTAGAATAAATGGTTGCAATGGCATAAAAACAGAGATTTACTCTCTTACCAACACTTTATTCTTTGAGCTGTCTTCTAATGAAAAAGTCAACATTTACGAAATACCAAATCAGCTAAAATTTGGAGACAAATTTTATAGAATTCTTTCAGTAATTGATTATATACCCCCAGTATGTGGAGATATTGGACACTACAGGGCAAATTGTCCAAGAGATGTTGGGACATGGAAATGTTACGATGACATGAAAAGTAAAGTAATCAAAAGCCAAACGTTTCTTATACCACATTGTTTAATTTATGCTTTAAAATAATTGTACATTATACTAGTGCCGCCCGCGATTTTATTTTTGTAGTTGACGTCACACAATTATAACTTATGTCTGTAGTTTTGTAGCTTATGTCTGTGTAATTTGTTTTTTTTTTAATTTTATTAATATAACTTAAATGTTTTATACATACATACCTAAATGTTTTATTTCCAAGACTCTATATCTCTATAGTCCCCAACTAGCTGGCAGGTACCTTCCGCTTGGTGGAGGTTCTCATTGGAAACGAAAGTTTTGGGAAGTTCCTGTGACTGAATGGGAAGAAAGAAACGCCTGGGTCACCACTGCGAGAATGGCCCGGAGAAACATACGATGCAGGTCTGCCTCTGATGACGAGTAATCAGTGTCTCGCCGTCCGTTCACGTGGACCATGCCCCAATTTTGAGTTGTCAGCAATCTGACGGAACCCTCGTATCGACACCCATAGCGTTTGGATGTTGTATCTACCTACCCATTTCTTTAATTTTTTTTTTTTGGCTCGTAATAGTAAACTTAATCGTAAGAAATTTTGCATGATTTGAAGGTAGAATATAGGTATTAAACATTTATTCTTCGAAGATCTAAAGTAAACCACCCAATTATCTGTTACACTAAAAACTTCAATCGTCAATATGGAGGGACCAACTTATTTAATTGATATCTTTAAAAGGATTTATGTTTCGTGCAGCCAAAATCAATAATGTTAAGGTAGAATTAAGGTATTATAACACTACGCAAGTAAATCATTCCAGGCAGTAGTCAATTATCTTGGTCCCTCCATCTTGATGTCAAGATGGAGGGACCAAGCATTTTGTTAAAATATTACGTGTGTGATGAGGTAGCTAAAATTAGAGCAAAGGTAGTAAATAGTAGACTAATGGTAGAATTTTTCTATATATGTTTGACAGAGATTGGAAACTTGGTCCCTTCATCTTGACGCTCACGACTATCGTTACATCAAAAAAAATTATTAACTCTGCCACAGCTTGTGTCTGTTTGCATGCGTGTAAGGTAGATACACCCATATTTTAACTGGCATTATAGGTAATATTACTTTGGTACCTACCGTACCTGCAATCTATGCAAATAAATATTCACCTACTTTAATACTTTTTTTTTTTTTGCGTGGTGAAGTCATCAAATGAGTCCTCCCACACCGGGCAGGGCGGGAGGGACTGTCAGACTTGTACTGACTAAAATCCACCGTGTCCTTCGATAGCCCTTTATGTTCCGGGGTCACGGTGATGATAAGAAATCCCGCGACCCCGGCAGGCTTTGGCCCTCTGTGACGGGGCCCGTCATTTTGCTGACTTAATTAGTTAAGGAACCCCAACCCACGACGCGCCGTCGACCCGGGCATGGTCCATGGTCGGACAGCGAGTTGCCCTTTACTCGCTGTCCGCATGCCCGCGCCTAAGGTGGCCGGCGATCGTCTGCCGACGTCCGACGCCGTGGGCGTGTACCACTGCGGTTGGGGCGGAGGGAGGACGCTGTCCTCTCTCTCTCGCGGCCCGCCACCTCCTTCACGAGCATTACTGCTTCACAGAAGGTGGCGACCGCTTCCCACTCCGTCTCGCCCCGCAGCACGGCCGAAACCAATGCCGGGCGCGACCTACTTTAATACTTGTAGACATTGTAGGAGTCTAAAAGTTGTATTTATTGATTTATTCATAGGGATTGAGGAATACAAAGAAAATACACTCAAAAACAGATCAACAACAGAGTATAATTATCTTAATAACAATAAAAATATTTAAAAATACCCTTGTATAATATTATGACTACATCATTTTCAAAGTTTTATACAACCTACTCGTATTTACAATAACGCTTTTTTTACAAATTATAACAATCACCAGGGAGGATATTACGTCTTAAAACCAGGCTTGTTCCAGTGAGTGAACGAGATGGAGCTAGACGACTTGTATAGCTCTGTCACTTTTACTCGCCGGAATAAGCCTGGTTTTAAGACGTTCTAATACCCACCCAGGACTTAAAACATTGATCCTGCATGTTCCCGGACAATAATTACCTGCCAATAAGACACAGTTGATATTGTGTTCGTCAAAATTATTTGGCTAATAAAACCTTGCAACACAACACGCGATGCAACATTTCTTGAACCTTGTTGCATTGCACGTACGTAGCGTGCGTACAGTTGTCTGTATGTGTTCGCGAACACATTCAATTGTATGGAAGTGTCACATTGTATGGAAGTGTCACATTGCATGTTACGTTGCAAATAATGGTTTTAGATTAGATTCAATCGTAGGCATTGTACGTTATCACTATTGTTAAAAAAACTAATCAACTAGTATTTTGTTTTTGTAGTAAAAACGCTATATTATTTCAAGTATTATAAAACGATACAGTCATACACTTTTGTATCGTGTAAAAGTAAATGAACACGAATTTTGCGCTAAATATCACATATTTATCTATCATACTTACTGCATACTTAAATTGTACAATGTGTGTTCAGATCTCGCTCCCGACTAAAAGATCGGCACTGCGAAGTCGTTCTACGTATAAACCGTGTCATACACGATTCTCTCCCAGTCATGACCTAGGAAGCGCGCTCAGTCTTTCCGGCCGGCGCCGGCGCGGGCTTTTCGCGGTTGTCCTGTAGATAGTGGTAGTTGACAAAGCGTGCACCCTGCGTGAGTTGCGCGCATGTGTTCGTCACGTGACACGCGAACAGCAACATGTTGCGTGGCTGCACGCGCCACGCGAATCTCATGAACATCACCGAGTACAGCGACAGAGCTGGAAACAACGAGACAGTTTTTAGGCCTTGATCGTAAACGCGGTTTATATGACTTACCACTGGACTTTCAGCTCTCGGCCTTGTGCCTAAAGTACCTTTATCCCACTTTTACAATAATTAATAGCAACATATTTGATTGACATATTAAGACAATATCTTTGAGGCTGCCACCTGGCAGCGTCTTTACCAATATAGAGTTAGATAAAAACAGAAAGAGAGTAGTTAAAAAGCGCCTTTACGAATGTGGTTTTAGGCCAGAAACTACTTTGAGCCCGCGTCGGATACCCATCACATGTCGAAGAACGTTGACACTGGTAGGTTGGTGGGTTCCGTAGAAACACGGCATATTCTGTTGGCTCGCAAGCGCAGTAAAGACCGTCGTCGTCTTCTATCTGTTCCATGTTCCTACGAATCTTTTTGCGGAGACCGTGCAAGCCTTTTGATACAATTCGACAGACACATTTTGGACAAATGCCTTCGCAAAGGTGTCGAGACAAATCTCTGCTTTTGACCATTTGTTATCTACAGCCACGTAAAGTTTCCAATTTTATTAATGTTGTCTTGTAACGTAATAAAGTCGTATAATGATCTAGTGGAATACTTGATACGGCTATCTCAGGAAGGAAGATAACAAAGTTCATAGGGACATAGTTCGTCACTTAGAATAAGTAGTAAGTGTATCTGGATGGTTACGTAACGATAAAAAAGATAACTAATGCTATGGAGGTAGCAGTTGAAGTTTTACTGAATAGCTGAGTTTCAGTCTACAAAAGAAATGCATTGTTAAACACAGAAAGACCATCTTACTTATTGCGGAAGTTTAATTTTAATTAAGAGTCACTCAACGAGCTATGAAAAGAGCTATGCTCGGAGTTGCTTTGCGGGATAAAATCTGGAACACGGATATTCGGCGAAGAACCAGAGTCACCGACATAGCTCTTAAAATTAGCAAGTTGAAGTGGCAATGTGCAGGCCACATCGCTCGTAGAAGTCAGTTCTGGACCGATCAACCGATGGGGAAGAAAGGTTCTCGAGTGGCGACCACGGACCGGAAGACGCAGCGTAGGTAGGCCTCCCACTAGGTGGACCGACGACATCGTGAGAGTCGCGGGCAACCGATGGATGCAAGTGGCGGATTGTCGTTCGGCGTGGCGGTCGAAGGGGGAGGCCTATGTTCAACAGTGGACGTCTTCCGGCTGATGATGATGATGATGTGTTAGCATCTTCGATCATTAATGATCGAAGGTTAACATAGAATTGTTTTTACTTTCCCGTGGTAAGTTTTTGTGTTTTTACGGGCGAAGAAGCTTGAAGTTTTTTTATTAACCTCCACTATTCATTTTTCAGTTCAATATCCTCTATGATTTTAAAACTACATAATTATAGCTCTAATAGGTTGGTCTAAGAGGTTTAGATAAATCAGAGAAGTCAAAATAAACTTACCAACAGTCATTTTCCCACTTATAAAACTCGGATCTTTTTGTATATCTGCAATAGCTGCTAGAGGTATTCCCCAATTGGCTACAGGACCCCAGAAGTGAGTGCTGAAAACAAAATGGATTTTCTATAGGCTAGTAGGCTGTTTTGAAGATTTAGAGGCCTATGTCCAGCACTGGTCTGCATTGGTTGATGATGATAATGTAGTCTGAATTATCAACTGTCGCGCTACGTGTCGCGGGTTTGATTCCCGTACGAAACAAATATTTATAGAGCCTACAGATAGTTGTTCCTGTTTTACTGTTTCCTTGTGGGAATTGAACGTATGGAAACATTGCGGGCCCCTGATTGTGGAATGAAGTAAAAAATAAACAATTATTACCTCATTAAATACTGCCTAAACTCCTTGCTTTTCAGCTGTTTGAATAAATTTCCAACAAATTTACTCATTGTGGCTGAAATAAAAAATCGGATTTATTTTATGTACCTACTAGTGTAAGTTTACGAAGGGAGAAATAGCAAGAATTATATTCATGATAATAAAATAGAGAGATACAGAAGAATTAAAATGCATGCGTTACGCTTATAATTTAAATGTTAATTCATCATTTTATGTCAAGGTTAAACAAGTTAATATTACATTGAAATGAATTGAACATTAACACCAACTACACCAAATACGTATAAAAACTTACCTGTTTTTTTTTATCCAGTCGTGATATATTAAATGAGTACGTTTATATTATAAATATGAGGTTTTCCCGAAAATATCTCGTCTTTCTTGATTTGTTGCCAATGCCAATGTTACTCACAGATGTTACTGTTCTGTCAAACTGATAAGACATCTAATCTACTGATAAGCCAGTGTGCCCAGTTTAACCACACGTTACCAGTTTTATAAGATCAGAATTCCTTACAGTTATAAATTAAAAAAGTACAAGAGTCCCGACAGCTATAACAGCAAGATAATGATGAGTTTATGTAAATTGTTTATAGAAAGAATAATTAATAAGAATCTTGGGATAAAAAGCACTACCTCTAACAATTTGATTTCTAAACGAATACACTCCACCAACATGGCGGCAAGTTTGAAACTTCACGTCAATTTGTCAAGACTCTTGTCATCAAATGTTGTGACAAATCATCAGATTTTGCTACCAAATGTATTGTTTTAACTCAAAACCATGGAAAATATTATTTGATTGAAAATGAGATGGAAGAAAATCCAAAAAACATGGCAATCCCCCAAAAAAATGCGTGAAACACTACATGATAAAAACAGAAAATGTTTGTTCCGGGCGCAGTATGGGATTACTCCGCATGCTCATCATTTCTTATATTATTATATTCATTGGAGTTTACTTTGGACTAGTTGCAGTACTGGTTTATGCTAGAAGCATAGTCATTCTCGCCAGCAAGTACGTACTATGATTACTTTTTGGTGAATAGTTGGAAATGCCTACTAGATTTTGAGGAGTGAATACTAAATACACAGTACTGCACATCCGCAGTGCACTCTAGATTTCACTGCTAATAAATAACTTGTTACTATTTAGATCCATGTTGACTGTATATTCTCTCTAGAGCGGTTTTACCAGAGTTAAGGATTCTTATTTGAACAAGGCATTTCAGTAATTCATGTCTATTTTTGATTTTTGGCAAGACAATAGCTTATTTTTAAACTTATTTACAGCTTACCTGAGGAACCTTACGCGCAATAAAAATCATGAATACTTTTAAGAAGTTTTAATTACAAATATTACAAAAAAGGCACTATAAGTTGGACGGTCTTTTAACATCAAAATAAACTTCATATGCATGTGGAAGATAAAAAACGCAGAAAACATTGTGACTACCATCATTCTTTGGTTCTTAGTGAAAACTTTCTTTTTTTACTTTAAAATGTGGTCATGCACAAAGAGAATGCAAGCGAAGTGGCGTTGCGACGCTATAAATTAATGATACTGGTTGAAATAACATGACAAAATAAATCCAGGGAATCTAAAGTAATGCTGAAATTTTATGCAAGCCATAATTAGCAATTTTTCCGTTTTAGAATACCCTGAACCTTTTTGTTTGTATAAGTACCAGTTGCACACGTCGTAACGTCCATGGAAAACCTTTGTAAGAGTGAGGGTAGTGTCATAGTTACATAAAAAAGGAGACAAATGTTCAATCACGAAGTGAATGCGGCGTCCGTTTCGACTGCTCTGGCAGTGTCGTAGAAGAAGAACGACTACGTCAACATTACGAAAGAATTGGCTTTTAAATTACAAATCTAATTAGTCCACCATTTAGAATTCTGAAAATTAACGGACACGTATTTTTTTCTTTTGTAAAATCAATGAAATAATCATTGATTTTACCAAAATTTAAACCGATCAAAACTCAAGAGTGGGGGGCGGCTCGTGACGTCCGAATTCAATAAAAAATATACAAAATTGTGTATTGCCAAATTTAATAGCGTCGTATCTCCGTCAATTTTGGTATACTCAACAAAACAAAAAATGAGGGTCGAATACTTTTTTGATAATTTAACTGACGGACAAATTAGATTTTTTCAATCAAATAGCCAATTCGTAAAACACTATTAATGAAACTCGCACATAAGTACACTAGGAAGTTGTAAATTTTTGATGATGGCCGCGGCTAACCTAGATTTTGGTATTAAAGATTTCTCCATCTTTAAAACCTTTTATTGGATTTACGAATTTGAGACTTTCATTTTATTAGTGTTCAAAAAATTTCTCTAATATATTCGTTTTTAACTATGACACTGTCCGAACACTTGAAACAGACATATGCTTGCGATTGTACTGTACACGTCCAGTAAAGTTTATATAACGTATAATAAAATAAAGTACACACTGAGAAACAGATTATAATTTTAACATTGTTTTAGTTAATAAAGTAACTTGTGCAATTACTTGAATTTTATTTACTTTTTGATACGCGATACTTTTTGTACGATATCAGGGATAAGCCTCGTTTATACGATGCAAAAATTTGCATGAGAATTGCATGCAAGTTTCACTACATTGTGATATTTGTTTTATCAACACAATTCATAGTCAATTAGTAGTTCGCAATATAGTCAAACTTGCATGGAGCTCGCAGGCAATTTTTTGCAGCGTGTAAACGGGCCATTATACTGCTACTGGTACCTATTACTTAAACTTGTCAATAAAAGACTTACTTACTTAAGCCGCGTTTTAACTAGGGGACATTTGTCCCACGGCTCTGTCCCTCGACAAGAAACATAGTTACGTGTGACGTCGTTCGACATCGCTTGCGACATCTACGGGTAGCATGACTTGTCGTAAGTCGACGCTCATAAAATCGAGGTAGTGTGAACAAGACATAAGGTCGACCGAGATTGTCCCACAAAATAGAGACGCCAGTAAACAGACTCTGCGACGTGACCCCTAGTGAAAACGGTGCCTAATGTCATACCTGAAAAACGGCAGTATAAAAAAAAATGTGCAAAACAAATTCAACCATAACTTTACATACATAATGTATTATTTTAATTAAACCTAATACTTAATAATCTATACTTAATGAACATTAATTTTACAGTTAGATAAGAATGTAGTAATTAGATACTGTAATACAAAAAAAATCTCAGTCTAAAATGGACGGCTTTCATTTTATCATGTACTAGTATAAAAAGTACTTGTCTTATATTAAAATTAAGTAAACATATAAGTGCATTATAAATACAAAAGAAAAATCTAGGAAATAATCCTGAAAATGTATGGATAATACCTTAATAGTAAATGCGTAGAGATTCAATAACATAAAAAATACTAAATATTATCTTGTAGATACGAAATGTATCGCTACCGTAAAATCGCCTATACTGCCGAGAAAAAAAACACTCTTAATAAAACTGCACGAGACCCGCATATTTTCTTTAATTGACCAATTATCAGCCTAGTTTTAACCCTTAAAGTCGCAAAACATTTCATCGAAATAAAACATCAAAATTATTCTTGTTTATGATTATTTGACCAATAATAAGGGTAGGAAAAATAGTATAAAAAATCTAATTAGCTGGTCTTCTGAGATAATTAGTGTATATTATACTATACATTGCCATCGACGTTAGTAATTCTTAGTTGTAAGGGGCGTATAGTATAATATACAAAATACACTTTTGACATAGGTTGATCAAAATAATATAACAACAAATGTGCTTCAAATTACAATAAAATAATGTCAATCAGTGCTTATGATAAGCCACGAAACAATTCTTATCAACCCCATGACAAAGGTAGACATTTCACTGGGTACAACGAGTACTACCTTGGTCTTTTTTTGCAATATTTGCACCTCAGATACTTGCTATGATCCATCCACTGACCTTTCAGTTGAAAACTTTTGAAAAACATCACATCTGTAATCTTGCCGTAGTCTTCCAATAATCCCTGTGGTGTTACATAAATGGCATAACCACATCTCCCATTAACATATTGATGGAAAAATATCAACTTTATCCTTTCTAGTACTGCTTGTTTTGACTTTCCCGTCAAAAATGGTATATAAGTTAGTGTTATTTGCTATATAAGGTCTTCAGGGAAAATCGATAGCAGTAGTCCACCGTAAATAAATTTCATGAAACAGCTTCCTGAAAGCCTTGATAAGGCAATCCAGCTGCCTATTGTAATCTTCTCTTATTCAATTGCAAAAAAAAGTTAGCATTTCGGTATTTTTCGTCTTTTTATCCTGTTAACAGCAACTATAGAACCTCTGCATTTGCTATGGTCGCATTTTGATGAAGTTTCCGGCGTAAACAATGACAGTTTAACTGCAAGGAGGGTAGTGATACAACAGGATGGTATATCATTTAAACTGCATTGCGTTCGAAAGGAAATGATTGATTGTGAGTGGTGTTGGGTCTTTGCCGCTTTCGGAAATAGTTTTGGGGCTTCAAAAATCTAGATTTCAATTCTAAATGAAGAATCATCAATGATATCACCACCACCCATAAGTTGGCAATGTATAGAATGATATACATCAATATCAAAATATTTTTTTAGCAAACCGTCGCAATGTATAGTATACTATACACCCAAGATTGTGGTCGTAAAAAGCGATGAAAACTTGTATATGACGTGGATAATTTAGCACTAGCAGGAGCACAATATATTTATGATTTCAATTTCAAAAAAACAGAACATATTTTCATAATGAATAAGAAATAATAATAAATTTGTCACTGACATATACAGGATGCCTCCGGTATGGTTTCGCATTTATGTCAAAATTGACAAATATACCGAAGATAATACTTTCATTTATTTATTATTAAAAAGAGGAATGTTCTGAAATTCCTTTTTTGGTAAAAACATTTCATTTTAAAATATTTGTTTCATCAAAATATTTTTTTTTATTCAAGTGTATAGTATACTATGCAAAGTGACTTTAAGGGTTAAGACGTTGTAATACCCCCCAAGTTTGATAAATTACCTAAACCAGTTAGGTAAAAAGCCTGTTTATATGACTCCAGTGCGAGAAAAGGTAAAACTATGCAGGACACATACAGCCATCCCTTTTCCACACTGATAGTTCTACTCCTAATGAGAGTTCAAGAGATTTCACCCTCCTATACAATGCATTAAAAATATCTACCATTTAATATTGCTTATTGCAGTCTAATAGTGTTTTAATATATGACTACATATAAAAAACAGATCTAAATTGATTCTAAATATTCTGAATTTCATATTGAAGACTATTTTATAAAATTGATATGTTTTACAGTACAACTTATTAAGAAATTACACTTTTATCTTATCATTCCCTTCCTACCTTCTGTATTTTCTGCCATGGGAAAAATACGTGAGTTCGTCTAATAAAAACTCTATTGGTGAAAATTTGGGGACGAGAAGGTCGCCTATCGTGTTGCAGTTTATTTGTAAACATTTCTTATAAAATAGTATGCAAAAAAACAAAATGGCGGCATTAGTTTTGAGTGTGACCACATGCCAAATGAACTGTGCAACACTATAAGTTGACTAATCGCTATCTAAAACTTAAAAATATTGAATAAACAATTAATAGTATATTTTGCAACGATTGAATAAAGAGCGGATTTAAAGCGAGGGCCATTATATGAATCAAGAGCAAGCGAAGGATTTTAATGACTGAATCACGACCGTAGGGAGTGATTCATGATGATTGAATCACGAGCGAAGCGAGTGATTCAAGTATTTAAATCCTGAGCGACGCGAGTGATTCAGGCCCTCGATTTAAATCCGTTTTATTCAAGAGTTGCAAACGATACTTTATACCATGACTACGAGAAAAAGAAAGATTTGAGCGATAAAAGATATTCAACGAAACAAAATAAAGTTTTTTTTAATACCTAAGTCTGCTCCACACACACGTGGGTGCGAAGTAGTCCAATCGCTCGGTCACTGCGCCAACAAGCTGACATTAAAATCGGAGTAATGATTTGAATTAAGAGTAATTTTCATATTAGCAAGGGGGTTGTCCAACATCGCGGTCGATGTCGAATGTACTAAAGTGTTCTAAATTCAAACACCAAAACAGTGCGTAAAAGACTACTTTTACGCACTGTTTTCCGTGAGTAAAAGTAGCTTTTTCGTGGGGGAATGGTATAAACATACATAAAACAATATTGCCTTTGGAAATTTAAAAAAATCTATCTAAGGCACTGCTATATTTTACGTTGAGATTATTCTGCTGTGTTTAACGACATTGTACACCCGTTAGATTGTAACGACAACAGCATGAAATTAAGATACGATTGCACTATAAAATTATCGCGATCTATATTGGATAAATAATATCAAAAATTTACCTCCTTAACCACTACATTTGAACTGAGAAATGAGTTGCTAGTGAGATATTACGCTATTATAGCTTAGCGTTTTCATTCGTGCGCAGTTTTTTGTAGATTTTCACCTTTATACGTCAACAACGCAGGATCTGAATTTTACTGATTTATTTTTTATTATATAAAAAACTTATAATTATTGAAAGACCCAAACGTTACTATCGACGATGTTGACGGTATTAATTTGTTGAATTCATAAATAACGTTTTAATGTGAAATATATTAATTACACTGATTATAATTATTTATTTGCACGCAAAATACGCGCTTATGACATAGAGTTGCGGATACCAGCCCGTTATACAATATACTTTTTCTAGTGACTCTGTTAAATACACAAAAAATCAGCAAAATTCAGATCATACTTCTCAATTTTAAAGAATAAAGTTGGATATCTATTAAAAACTACAGATCATTTTCGTTTATCTGTCTGTCTAGGGGGTGAATAGTTTACCCTAACTTAAAAAGTATGAACAGAATACTCAATAAGACAAGGAAGCTACTCTGTATAGCCGCCGCGCCGGCTAACCTGCACTTGAACATGTCGATCCTGGTCTCCTTATCCGAGATGATGTTTTGGAACTCAGCCTCCACGATCTGACCGTCGTAGTACGTGATGGGATCCTCGAAGGGGTACTCGTATCCTTGTAGACATTCGCATTTGTACCCGCCGGCTTCGAAACCTCGGCCCAGGATTGGGACACACTGGAATTGAATGGTTTTGTTAGTTACTAGTTGTTCCCCGTGGTTTAACCCCTCGTTGCTCGGCGTCTATTGGTCGTAGCGTGATGTTATATAGCCTGTAACTTGACTTGATAAAAAGACTATATCTAACCCAAAATATTTTATCAATTCGAATAAGTGGTTCCTGAGATTAGTGTGTTCAACCAAACAAACAAACTCTTCAGCTTTATAATATTAGTTTAGAAGTTTAGGTTAGAAGTTTAGATGGTCAATGTTATGCGTTTGGATACGAGCAGAAGCCGTAAATCACGTTTGAGTACTCGTGAAAGAACACTGATTTTGTTTTTTCATTTAGATCGTTAGATGTCATCGCACTTTGGTCGCGCTAAAAACTTGAGAATATTAAAACCGCACGAACGTACATTTATTGTGCGCCAGGAGTGAAATTTGGAAAGACCTAGCAGCATTGGTGACTAAGAAGAAAAGATAATTATATGTACCTATGAATTACAAACCTGACACGTACTAACAATATAGGTTTATTAAGTGATGTTTTGATTTATATATACAGAGTGTCGTATTCGCATTTGCGAAAAATCTCATAAATAAAGTTTAAAAAAAAAACAATATAGGTAAATAGTTTCTTCAAATTTTTTTTGGAAAGTTCTAGAATAAAATGGTACTTACGTAAGAAGAATGTTTGTCGCACTTATCAGTTCCTTGAAAGCGTTCGGGACATAATATTTGTCAGGACACTGGTTGATGTCCAGCGACATCAGAGCCATCGTTACTGCTACCACTCCCCTGGAAATACAAAAAAATGTGTTCAAGTTGCTACAATTTTTTTTTAACATAAACATAAAGTAAGGAGCAAGTTTATAAGGGACAGTTTGAAAGTGGCGCCTGTTACAGAAAAATTGAAAGGGAATCGTTTATCTTGGTATGGACATGTGATGAGGAGGGATGACACTCATGTGACTAAGAAAGTGATGAGTATGAATGTTGATGGATGGAGAGGAAGAGGAAGGCCAAAGAAAAGATGGATGGATTGTTTAAGTAAGGATATGAAAGAGAAGGAGTAAATGTTACTATGAGTTGTGATAGGGTAGAATGGAAGAAACAAAACGTGTTGCGCCGACCCCAAGTAAAATGGTATAAGTGCAGGATGATGATGAATCAGCTCAGCTGATGTACCTAGTGCATAATAAATGCAGTGGCCGATTTGCTCGCACTGGTTCGCCGTTGTTTAAATAATAATAGTATGCCATTTAAATATGTAGCTATCATACCAAAAAAAAACCCATGACGAGTGACAAAAAAACAGATCTAAACTCACTTGAATTCAAGCTTGACTTTAACGCTGTCCCATCCGAAGAAAGGTGAAGCATACGTGATGACCCACTGCTTGACATGTCCGTCACAGTCGAAGTAGGGCCGCGTCCAGTGGCCGTGCTTCAAGTTGGCCGCGCGGTAGAATGTGGGGAACCTTTCGTACTTCTTCAAGTATTTCCCCAGTTCATCATCCCTGATCTTCATTTTGAGGAAGTATTGTTCCAGACTGTCGAAGTTGGTAGACCAACGCTGTTTCAAGAATTGGAACCAAGGTTTGTTTGTGTAGGCTTCCTCTGTAAAATTAGTGATGTATTTGTGTTACTTCTCTTTTTACGTTTTCTGGCATTTCGAACTTGCCGAAATTTTCCAATAAAAACAAAAGACCAAAAACTTAAAATTATAATCTTCACAAAAAAAGATATTACTTTCAAATTAAGAGAATTTATTTCAGTTGCAATCTCTAGGCATATACTGACTATCTGAACATAACATGGACAACAAGTCGTCATAACTTCTAATCTGTAAAAATAACACCATAAGGTGCGTGCCGGGGTCGCGGGACCGTCTCACCTGCTCCCGTCCCGCAATGGGCAGGAGGACTCATGATTTTACAACGTAAAAAAATGGTAGAGGAACGTATTTGGAACTGATCTCTCTCATGCTTCTCTTTAATTTGATCCACACTTCCCGGAACATCCTGTATAAACAGATACTTTAAAAGAATGCATTACTTACCGGTCTTATTCAAGCGCGCGAGATCTTCCAGTTTGAACTTCCTCGTGTTCAACTCAGTCTTATAGGCGAATGGTGCGAAAAACGTTCGGTTGGTGAACTTATTTCTGTCCCAATATGTACCTGGAAATATGACAAGATATTTTAATATTTAATCCGTTTCTTGAGAATTGGAAGGAAATGGCGCACAATCGAGACCGTTGGAAGGAATGGAACCTTTGCCCAGCAGTGGGACAGTACAGGCTAGTAATAATAATAATATTAGATAAAAAAAAACTTATTGTAACTTACCGGCCGACCATATCTTGGAGTCTCCGAGCACAATGGCGAGGGTCTCTCCTATCATCTGGTCTTCAGTCAGCGGCTTGTCAGCCACGCGGTTCCCGCTGAACACTTCTTTGGGGTCCGACACCTGATTTAATGTATATTCATTTAGGTATAGATTTTCTTTTTGTATATTTCTAAATACATGTTCTTGTAAGTAATAATTTTATTGGAACAAGGGAACAATAGATTAAGGCCTGCTACGCTTTTTTCTAAAAGGCTCTATGTTGAGCTCGCTGTCTTAACATCGAGGTCCAAAACTGTTTGTCTTTAATACGTTTTTAACTTTATGCTCTAGAACACAAAGTTGAAAATCGAGTAAAGACAATTCGTAGTTTCAGCACTGCCGGGGCTTTAGATAACAGCACTAATGGGCTGGGAACATTGACATTCTATTTTCAATTTAATACGATTTATATCTTACCTGCAAAAACGCACTGATAAAATTGGCTAGTCGAACAGCCATCTTAGCTTGATTTTCCAACTGTTCTTCATGACCGAATGCAATGTCGCCGTTGAGGAACAGATCCGTTGGGTTGTACCTGTTATTAGAATAACCATTTTGTATCTATTTTGAGTTTCAAATATTTCTAACTGACCAACAACATACAACTGAAACTGCTAGGCCTAGATGTTTGAGCATGAAGAAAGAATTTTAATAATAAAATCCCGAAGTATGTGAATATCATACTTGAAACTTCAAATCAAAAATTTATTCGTGAAACATACGTATTAACATCTAATATATTAAATTATCGTGTCACAGTTTTCGTTGCCATACTCCTCCGAAACGGCTTGACCGATTTTGATGAAATTTTTTGTGCTTATCCGGTATCTATGAGAATCGGCCAACATCTATTTTTCATCCCCCTAAATGTAATTATTTATATGGCAAAACAACGTTTGCCGGGTCAGCTAGTTTTATATGGATCTTAAGAACTACTTAGTGTGTAGTTATGAAATTTATGTTATAAGAAGTTATTAACATATTGGAATTGAATTAAATAATTAGTTTACTCTAAATTACAATATTTCGAATGAAGATTTGGTGATCAAATGATAAAACACATGTTTCAAAACTTTAGTTTTCAACCCCGAAAGGTGTGGTGACAAAAAAATCATAGGGGAGATTCTGTAGACAGCATACTAGTAAAAATATAAATTAAAAATCCTCACTTGGTGCAGTTGTTAGGCTGCACTCCTCTGATGAAGTTGAGCACCTCGTACACGTTGACCCGCTCCGTGTGTAACGCTCCAGGGCCGCTGGTAGCGTTGACGTACTCGTAGTGTCGGTCCACGTACATGGCGCGCAGGAACGGGTGCGCGCGCTCCCACTGTACCGGGAGACGTTGGATCCCTGAGGGAACCGTACGGTTGGCTTTTTTTTTCGTAGTAATATTTTCAAATTAATCCTCCTATACAGGGCGGGACATGAGGGAGTGTCAGACTTATACTGACTAAAATTGACGGTGATCCTTCAATAGTCCTTTACGTTCCAGGATCACGGTTACCTGATGAGACTGTCCCGCAACCCTAGAGTCCCCCAGAATTATTATTAAATGGGGGCTATCTATAACTGTACTTTTGACTGAAATTAAAAGTGATCTTCATTGATTTTTTGACTGAAACTAATTAGTCAGTAGGAAATGCAAATCTTCAACAACTGTACCGTTGACGAGAATAACGGAGTCGCGGGACTGTCTTAAATTTGGCACTTTCGCCCTAGAACGCAAAGGAAAAACCGAAGAAACAGCAGGGATTTTTCAGTGCAGTGGAAAAGGGTTATCAGACCTCGTACTGAACAAGTCTGACAGTTCTTTCCTCTTCACCCATAGCAAAAGGATTCAAATCACAAAAAAATATGTATACAGCATATTCATTTTTTTTTCAGAGCCATTCGTATTGGTATGTAGTCTACTTTCAATATTGCTTCTTATCTTCTTAGTGTGTCAATGGCAGTCTAAATAAAGACAACCAAGAACTGAGTTACGAGTTAAAGAGTATCACTCACATCCAATCTTCTTGCAGTCAAAGTTATTGTAGTACTGGTCGGAGGTGGCTCGCTCGATGATCTCCCCGAGGTAGGGCCGCCGCACCAGGCTGGGCAGCCGGTAGCCCGGCGAGCAGCGGCACTGGTAGCCGCCGCGACGGAAGCCCCAGCCGTGCAGGGGCTCGCACTGGCAGAACGGAAACTCTGCTTTATTATCATGTTCGTACAGGTGCTTTTAGCTAGACAAGGAGATGATTGCACTGTTGCAGGGGAAAATCAACATTAAGACCATGTTTGCACAGGTGCTTTTTGGTTAGACGTCTTTTTTTTTGGGTTTTCAACTCTTGAATATATTGATCAAAACTTTAAAGAGTGTTACATAAGCTCTTTCTTGCATTGTAAAAGAGGCCCAAATGTTTATGGTTTCTTATTAATTCTTCTGCATAGAGATCCGATCGCTTCCGCAGTGGCTGAGCGATTGACTGCTATGGTGTATGCCACGGGTTTGATTCCCACAAGGATGGAAAGGACAATTTTATTTCTGAGTGTTTGTTTATGTGAGTTTTCTATGATTGTAAAAACACCTACAATACAGAATAAATTGCTAGCATGCCACGTTTAAAAAAAAATCGACAGACAGACACACATGATATTTTAACGGTTCCATTTTTTCATTTGGAAGTATGGAACCCAAACAATAAGAAAGAAAAGGCCATTTAATAAATGAAATGAAGTACTTTAGAATAGCGTATTACACTTATTTCACAGAAGTTTATATGTCTCCTATCTGCATTGGAACTAGTCTAAAAGAAGATGTTTGTTGAAACTCACCTCAGTGGTTTCCTTACACCGCGCTGTTGATGCAAATCTATTCGGTCGATCGTTTCCTAAGCTCGGCGGACACTGATTTATATCTATCCTGTCATAATCCAACTCCATCACAACAGCTGCCGTGTATCTGAATGGAAAAAATATGAATTAACTAGATGTTCCGGTGGTTTCAGACCCACTGTGCGAGTCCTATTGGTCGTAGCATGATGTGTTATGGGTATAGCGGCGTGATTGATGAATGGACTATCCAACACAAAAAGAAGTTTTCAATCCTGAGATTAGCACATTCAACCAAACAATCTTTTCAACTTATTAGTATACATTTTATTGTATTGTTAGGGGCTCCATTATCCGCATCTGGAGTCGCAGGTGCTCTGTTATGAGGTGGGATGGTTGGCTACATGAGCCAACGCAGCTCCTTCCAGTAACTCTTGAGTTTCCTGGGATGTTTCAAGGCTTCTAGGAGAAACCTCGGAGTGCCGAGGTTTTGTGCCTGTTAGTAAGCAATATCCTCATCCCCATATAGATTTAAAAGATAAAAAAATCTGAATCAATAAATTTTTTCAACAAAATGTGGTAGGCTATATTCAAATCTAAGAGGAAATATCAAAAAATTGGACGAAAACTAAAGCTGCAAACTATGGATTTAAAAAAAAATATATTACCAACCTACAGAGCTACACTCATAAATATTGATCACATAGGAAGATCAGCAAATACTTACGTAGGGTACTCAATATGTCTGAACTGAGTGTGACGAGGGTAGATATCAGCTACGGGCGACACAGCCGCCACCAGCCACTTGTTCAACCTACCGCAGTCGAAATAAGGGCGAGTCCAGTTCACTGGACCAGGGTTCTGGAATGGAAAGTTTTTGTATTATGAACTGGACATTTTTTTCGAGTATTTATAGTAGATTTTCGGGTATAACTTCTTTGAAGGAACCATCCTAATTTCGTCGTTAAATCATGAAGTTCTTACATAATGTGAAGGTAAAGAATCTTACTAAAGACAGTTGCTACTCCATAAGTCTGAAACAACCTACAAAGCAAAAAGTAAAGGTATCCGCAGTTGCTGCCCATCTGTGTTGAAGATAACAGAGTTCTGTTTTCTTGTTGGTGTTGTAATATCTGTATAGTATTTCTAGGAATTTGTTTCAAATGATACTTTCAAAACTGTGCATCTGAAGTTGTTGTAGACTCATGAATTTTATCCTAAAGAATACTTTAAATTCAAGGGACTTATAGGGATTTATGGTCGGTATAACCAAAGGGTCTTTACAACCAAGGTTGAAGAAACACTAGCCTCATTTTCCCCTACTTACAGTATAAACCTAGTTGTAGTCTACATCTGTGTCCAACATAATAATAATGTTCACACATACAAATAATGAGCCAACAGATTTGGATTATTATTTCTGTTTGTTTAATCAATGGTAGAAAATTGGTTAGTCTCAGGATTCTAATTTGTACTGTCAATATGCAGGAGATAATGCTCGGCTGGGATAAATGCGTATCTTTCTTTGAGCTATAAAAATTGCCATGCAGGACTAATACAGCACTGATATAAAAAAGATAATCATATTAATAATGTACCTACATTAAAATCTTAATTAAGTAGTAAATTAATCATTAAAGTTTAAAAATCCCCCTCTTATTACAAAAAACAAACCGCAAGCCCGGTTTCGACCAGAATATCAAGTCTAGGCTTACGTGTTAACCATGTTCGTTTAAAAATTATTCGTATTACATAAATAAACCTCAGACTTCAGTACCGGTCATTTGAAACCGCAGGGTCTAAATCCAAAAACAGATTATACAAAAATTTCATTCGGTCAACATGATATCATTCGATTGCAACGTTCATATTACCAGAAAATTTACAATGTATTGATAATTCGTTTATGATTAATTGAGGTTTAGAGGTATTAAAAAAAATGATTTATTTTTTAGAATTTAGATATAAGTCATTTCCGATACTGTAGTTTGATTTTTTAAGCATATTATTTAATTTTGGATTCTTTACTTACATAACATTTAAAACTTGTAATGGAACGTAACATTCTCGCGCGTCATAATAAACTATGACATGTTTACTAATTATTTTTTGGAATTATTATGAAGTATTGTTTTCATTTTTTAGAACAGTTGCCTCTTTTTAATAATTTCATCATCTTTATTAATGTGAATATTACTAGTGTATGTCTAAGTAAAGTATGTTTGGGATAAGTATGTCAGGCAATTATCCCACGGGAACATGATAACGAAATTAAAAGTAGCCTAAGTGTTAATCTAGGATAATTATCCATTAAGTCGACCATGTTTTAGGTAAAAATACCACAAAAACAACAATACAATGAAAAATATTCAATGAAAAACTGACACAATTAAGTAGTAAATTAATCAATTAATTAAACATCACTAGTCTAATTGAATGGAGTGGCCATCCAATTCTTTGCCTTTTCCTCAAACACAATACAGCCATTGTAAACCATAAGCATGTATTGTGTGACTTGTGCTCATTGTCATAAAGTTCAAATTACAATGACTAAGACACTTGTTTAGTGCATTATACTATGGTACCAGATTTGTTATTATTTACATAACAAATCATACAAAATTTAAAATAGCTTGTCTCTGAAAATAATTAGAGAAACTGTTTGGTCAGTGGGTCATCTTAGGGTTTCAGTTTGTAAAATGAATACATACCTCATCATTACCAGGTGGTCCGTGGAATGTAAATGTCTCATTTGTGTTATTTGCATATCTGATCTCCACTTGATATGTAGTCTTAGTGTCATGACGCTTAGCCACTCTGTCCGGAAGCCATCTCTTGTACCACTCATTGATCCTATAGAACTCAGATGTATAGTCCTTCGACAAGCTCTCAGGGTCAAAAGCACCTAAATCTTCAACATGGAATGTGTTCATAGTGGAAATCTTTTGCAAATGCACTGGGTCATTGAAATCATCAGCCCTGAACGCTCTAGGTGCGAAGCGTGGCATGGTTTTATTGAAGAATCCTCTGTACGATGACGTGTAAGACATATTCGGAGAGAAATATATAGAACTGGCGTTGATGTACGGATTCGCTGAAACATCAGCAACGGACGATAGGAAGTAGTACATCATACCAGGGTCGTACGTGTCGTTGATCGCCGGCCTGATGAACCGGGATTGCAGAATGTAACTCCAGAAAAACGCTCTGTTCATAGCCATGTTGTGTAAATGCAACATCGCCGTACGATTCGGAAACACTGGGTTTATGTTGATTTCTTTCACATCGGGGTAGTGGGAAACTGAATCGTCTGGTAAATACAAGTCATCCAAATGTGTTATGAAGCAATTATCCGCAGATACTTTGTCAATTTTCCCTCGAATTTCATCAAAAGCATCACGAATTTGCCATTCATACTGACCGGCCACACCCCACAATAAAACACAAAGTGATATCGCAAGTAAACTCCAGTTTACTTTCTCCATTGTTGGTTTTTACACTTATCTAATTACTAGACTTAATAATCTTACAGGGTTAATACATAACGGCCAATATTAATCTTACGAGAATCTCACAAACTAAACTGCCGCAAATCTGCGGACGGGTTGCGTTGTTTTGAAAGTGTTTTGAACAATGTTGCCACATAAAAGTTATATTTACCTTTCTATCAAACGGACATATTGTATTTTTTTCACGTGCGAATTTAAATAATCTAAGCGTAGACTAGACGCGCTCTGACGCGCTTTAAGGTAAAAGAAAGAAGGCCTTTTGAATTTTCCTTAGAGGCCATTCATTTATAACAAAGATGAGGAAGGAACATTTTTAATAACAACTAGCTGACCCGGCAAACGTTGTTTTGCCATATAATTACATTTAGGGGGATGAAAAATAGATGTTGGCCGATTCTCATAGATACCGGATAAGCACAAAAAATTTCATCAAAATCGGTCAAGCCATTTCGGAGGAGTATGGCAACGAAAACTGTGACGCGAGAATTTTATATATTAGATTTAAATTACAATACGCCTGCAAGCCAAACTGCAAAACAGTTTCTCGGGAATAGGTTTTCTTGGGAATTAGCACGAAAAGATGTTCAAAGGTTTTTCCAACTTTGAAAAATTAATAACCAAACGCTTTTTCATTTTATCGTTAACGTGTTAAACAGGAGGGAGGGGTCGGCCTATTCTTATTTTTTTCTTATAATAGGGGGTAGGGCCGGAAACCAGTGAAAATGGTCTTATGTACGTAATAAATGATTGGCCTCTTAGATTACCTTATAATCGTTCTCAGGTTTGCAACTTGATACCGAGATATAGGGTAAATTCTATTAAGCTGGCAACACTTAAAACGAAAATAATAAAGACAATCTGTTGAATTGAATGATGATGATGCCATTTAAAACCTTTACAAATATTTATTTTACCTTTTTTTTATTTATAGTTACGGTTTCAATTCATGAAAACAATTCGACAATTTTACATGAAAAAAAATACGTTCACTGCATATAGAGTTTGTAGAACAGTTATCAGAGAAAGCGAAAAATATATATACTGTCACTAAGGATTGTTTATGGTTAACCTAAAATAAATCAGTCGAACCACCAAAACAATAATTATAATTCTAATACAGCGTATAGTTTACTTATTAAACTATAATCATGGCTGGAACTTTGTTCCGTAAGTTCGTTAAAAAAGCCTGATCCAATTTATAATTCGACTTTTATTTATGGAAACTAAATAAATGGATTTTCATTACAGGTTCCATGTTCACAAATACCTTAACATTTTATAAATGTAATACTACAAATTTGGTGAGTCTTCCACAGTTTAATTGGCTCTGTATTTAATTTACCTATAATGAAATGCAATTTCAGAGATCAGAATAAAACGGAAACTTACATTGTAACTCGCTATAACCTGCAACACTATATGAAAACAAAAAGTACACTACTTACAGCCATAATAACATTTGATGGTCAGTGGGTCATCTTAGAGGGCTGACAACATTTGTATGTTTTTTGTTTTATCACTTTCAGAGAACCCTGCACACTGCAACTGTATCCTATGCAGCTCGTAAGGGCACCAGGGCTAAGGCCCGTGCTAAAAAGGTCAAGATTGAAGTCACTAAAGTTGGCTTCATTCCACACAACCAGAGGGGGAAAGATAAGTATGTTTTGCTTAAAAAAGTAGGGTAACTAAGCCCTCAGTATTGTCTTGCATAAACATAGCCTCCTGTTCAGATTCTGTCTAGTTTGTTGTCTAAACTTTAATAAAGAGGAATTTCATAATTTTGTTTAAAACATGAAAATTTTATTTTGTCATCTGACTTCTACTCGATAGTTCCTACACAATTAGTGCATTCTGCCAAACAAAATATTCATGTATTAAATTTGGTGCATCTAAGACCTTCAATATTCTACTTGCTCATTCCAGGATTGTAAAGTCGAATGTCAGTAAACACTCAGATGACACATACAAGCCAATACCCAAAGATGACGTGTACCCACTGAAGTACTACCGCTGGGTCATCTACACCGCAGAGGATGCGGTCAGAGCTCACCAACAAACACACCACCCTACCATGTTCAATGTGCCCGATGCATTGGTATTTGCACATATCGAATTTAACATGACTGCAGCAAAGAAGGTTTGTAGATCTTCTGATTAAAAGATATTACTTCCTTTAAATAAAATAACATGATAAAATCTTAAATAGGATAACTAGCTGAATACTTTTACTCAAAAAAATTTATTAGTCTGAAATATAGATTATTAAAAAATATTAGACCCGTAATTTTTCTATTGTCACGTAAACCATAATTGGCGAATAGAAATCAATCTTATTTTTCATACCAACAGAATCGTTTCTTAGAGAGTTTCACTCGACTTTCACTGCTGCCCCATCTGTTCCCTCGTGATGAGGAACGCACTATCCTCGCGTTCTGCAAGGGTCCAGAGCTGATCAAGGAAGCCATGGATGCAGGTGCTTCAATTGCAGGTGGAACTGATCTCGTTAAGAAAATACAGGTGAATATTATTACTCAATGATACTTGTTCAAAATTTAAGATTTTACCACCCTTGAATGCTGTATGTATAGCCCGAGATCATCTGAAGTCTTAAAAGTGAAGGCCTGCTATGGATACCCTTTTCATGTTGTGTGTGTTCCATGTGTCTCCATAAAGTAGTTCCAACCCTGAATGTGCATCGACTATCAACTTAGGAAATTCTGGCTTACTAAAGGGTGAACAGATCAAAGTACTACATTTTAGAATGTTGTAGTTGGATCTGCCTGATAAGTTCTTTTGAGTGCTCTGAGTGGCATACAAATGCTTAAAATCAGTGTCTACCTGTCTTAAAACAGGTCCATAATAAATGTTCAATTTACGACATTATTTATTTCTGTTGCCTCTTAAATAACCCATAATCAAAACAAGTCTTTTGGAACAGTTTATGAGCGAGTCCAACTTGGACTTAGCTAGTATTCTTTGACGTTGGGATTATTATTTTCCAATTTTAATTATTTCAATGGATATCCAAACACCCGCTAAGATAATTGTTTCCTCATTCCACAGGAAGGACAAATCAAGCTCAGCGATTACGACTACGTGCTAGCACATCCCAATGTTCTCACAGACTTGGTGCCAATCAGAGGACTGATGAAGAGGAGGTTCCCCAACCTGCGCGCGGGCACTTTAGACCCCAACTTAAAGGATCTAGTGAGAAAGTTCTCTGGAGGCGTCCAGTATAGAGTTGTGAAGGACGATGTCCAGGAGAATTTTGGATCTGTACAAATACCTATTGGAAGGGTAGGTATTCTTTTGTTTTATGGTACATTTTTGATGGGAATTGTACTTTATAGAAAGATAGGATTACTAAGGGCCGCCGGCCGGCGCTCACTGCCGGCATGGCACATCAGATTGTGCTGCGCCATCCCGCGGCGTTCCGTAGCATGCCGTGGCATGGCAGCTTGCACTTCGGTGCAGTGATATCACAGACAAAAATACACGTGCGCACCAGTGTGCCTTTACCTCCCTTGCCCCCGCGCACCGATCGGACTGCGCCCCATTAACTGAAATGACCGCTGCACAAATTACAACCTTATTTCATCTAGCTTAGCAATCATAATTATTCATCGTCATCGGCATCGTAGTGTCGAAATTAGGTAACATGAACTCTAGATTCATTGAAATAAGATTCAAAATAACTTGATTAGCAATAAAATCCTTAGCCATGCCATGCGTGCCGTGCCGGTAATGAACACCAGCTTTAAGAGGCCAGTTGCCAGTTACGAAGTCGTAGAAATATTCCCTTAAAAACTAACCTCTGTTTCGATAGATGGCGTTGTGTCTTCAAACGTCGCCGGCTGAATCGCGCTATGGTTTCGTTACACACTAAAACATAAATATTCCAAGGAAACTTTTTTCATTAGGTATTACAAAATACATTTCGCAAGCTATTAAGCGGTAAAACATTAGGTGTTTGTATTACCAGCCTTAGATGCAATATTTTTGGTAAATCAGTCTTAGTGATTGTAAAAGACTGATTTTATTATGGCCAGGAGTGCCGACTTACTGGCATTTGACTGCGGTGATTAATTTTAACTGACTTCAAAAAAAGTAGGTTCTCAGTTCGACCTGTATGTTCGTCCGCGATTATCTCGAGCTTGACTGAACCGATTTTGATATTCACGTTGACCACGTACGTCGTTGACGTAACGTCTGCTGAATACGAAGTTAACGTCGCGCCAACATAACGTTATCGTCGCGTTTGTTGCCAATAGTTATCATGTTAGCGACGTTAACGTCGCGTTCAGCGGACGTTGGAGAGACACCAACGGCAACGCTAACAAAAATTTTCATAAAAATATTTGAACCATGTAAAAACTGAGCCTGTAACATGGTTTAGCAACTCATCCCAATCATCAACATTAAACGAAATGTAACTTTTTATCGTTCTTTATTTCAGTTAAATATGGAACCAAAACTCGTTGCAGAGAACCTGCAAGCGTTGCTTCAGGATATACAGTCGGCGCGCCCAAAACGAGATGGTCTTTTCATTACAAGGTACTCGTAAATTATAATGACAACAACTATAATATTTTCCCAGCAGTTATTATTTATAAAAAAAAGTTCTTATTTACTAATATAAGCCGAACTGATATTTACTTCAAGTAAATTTTCTTTACAGGTGCTTGATCGTCAGCCCACCATCAAAAGAAAAACTCAAGATTGATCCATTTGTTTACGTAGATAAAACTTTGTCCAAAGAGGTACAAGAAGATAGTGATGATGAAGGGGAAGCTATCGCTGCTACTGCATAGTTATTCTCACAAGATTTGTAGTATACTAGTGTTATATATGTGTAAAATAAAATGCAATAAATATTTAATTAACTGCTGATTTATTTGATTAATTATTAGTGAACGCATTCGTATTGCCCATTCCTACTAAATGAACGCATTATTTATGTTGGCAGATAATGTCACGTCTGATTGAAATGTCAATTACTCAAAAGGGCGTTCTGAAACTCAGAGAAACTGAACTTGTTTAGTGAAGCTTTCAAAAATAGCTAAGATATAAATTATTATTGTTGCAGCACTTTTAAAAATTACTAAAATAGCATAAATCTGACTTCTTTGTTGTTTTGTTACACACATTATTTAATTTTTTTCATCCCGAAATCTCCAACAAGTTTTCTTTGTTCATTGGTTTCGAACGCACCCAAGAGGGGCGTAAAACAATCCGCCATTTTGTCCCTATGACAATTTAGGATTTTAATAGTTTGAAACCAGAATAAATCTAATTAATCTTTACTTAAAAGTGATATTCCGGAAACTGTGCAGTGTTTATAAAAACTGTGATATTTGTGTCTCCAGTTATTTTTGTTTACGTTTCATCTTGACGTTTTGTAGTTGACCGATTTTGACGTCGATTAGAAGAGAGCTCTAGATAAATCAAAATGGGCACAAGAGAGGACGAATACGATTATTTGTTCAAAGGTAATGTTGTTTCTGTTCTGGAGTGGATTTCTTCTAGTCTTACTGTTGTCCACATCGTAAAGTTTAACTTCGTAATGTAGGTAACATCTCAAAACCATTGTTTCATCTCCGAATGACGTAGGAAAAAAGTGATTGATATGATTTTCCTCTAGCTTTTGTAATAAAGTACCCTTATGTTTTAGTAAAATGAGTATGATATGTGCTGAAATGTTTTTATAATGTGCATTTGCTACAAAACAACTGAGCTAGTATCACATCAGCTGATTGAGTCATATCGATCGATTTCTCGTAATTTTTCGTTATTAGTGAGTCACCTTCCAGCTCACGTATGATCTAATCATTAACTGTTACGTTTTAACATAAAATTGTGGATACTAACAAGAGTTTGGTGCTAACTGGCGTTTGGTAATGTTTTTTGTTGTTCTTTGTTCCAGTTGTTCTAATAGGTGACTCTGGGGTCGGTAAAAGCAGTCTCCTATCACGTTTCACTAGAAATGAATTTAACTTAGAGTCTAAATCCACAATTGGCGTGGAATTCGCAACAAGAAGTATAGAGGTAAATACATTTTTTGTTTTGTATCATAGTGTTAATTGCATGTTAATAACCTGATCCCATTGTTAGGAGAGAAAACTTTATCATTGTTTACTAGTTGTGTTTTCAGTCTTTTGTATGATTCTTATAACAATTTTTTATATGTATTAAAAAGGTCTTTAGCTTGTGTTATTGTCAATGTCTAATTGGCAGGAATTTGCCTGAAGCAAGACAAAGGACTTCATCATAATGACTACTAAAATTATCTGTGGTTTAATGATTATAAGACCTACTAATATTATCATTATCTCATTTGAGTGTATAATAATTATGAGTAAGCTAAACACTTAAAATATTTAAATCTCAACAAGATTCCTGATTTAATGGAAGGCTATTAATTCAATTTAAAATAATCCTCCGTCATTTGTTCTCCTTATATAGGTATCTTTTAATCAAAGTAAAATATTATCTGCAATATTCTTTTACACCTTTAGCGTATCATCATTTTAAGAAACAAACATTTATAAAACTAATTATAACACACAATTGAATAAATCACTTAATTATGACTCATAGCAACATACATTGTTGGTTCAGTTTTAAATAAATTATTAAGAATAGATTGTATTTTTGAGTCCCAAGTGACTAATTTAAACACACAGAGCCACGTCAGCTGATCATGTTTCCTGATGGAGGACTGAACCAGTATTGTTTTTCTTTTGTTTATAACAAATATTTGCCAGTGGTGCAGGTGGTTGATAATTGTCCATCAATGGTATTAATTTACCTCATTGTACAAATCAACCTCTTGGTGGACTGATGTAAAGCTAATAGAGTGCTTGCAACTTGTACATTCCCCATTAAAGTTCCATAGTTTGAATAATTTAGAGTAAAGTTTTTTTAGGTAAGAATACAAAATTACTATACCATTACCATTTTTCTAAATTCACATAAATATCTATTGAAAAGGGTAACAGGATTTTTTTTAAAAAGGAAATCACATCTTGTTATAACAATTTTAATACTCAGTGTTTCTATGTCAACAAAATAAAGGAAACCTAAAATAAATTACTAATCTGCTTTGAGCAAGTGTGCTGATAAATGCTATCATCATCATCATCATATCAGCCGTAGGATGTCAACTGTTTAACATAGGCATAATGCTATGCCTTGTCTAAATGAATGGAGCTATTTGCTGTGTTTGACCAGTATTATTAAGGACCTACTATAGTTTAGTTGATATTGTCAACTGAACAAAACTTAAAAAAAAAAAGAATTATGTTTGTTTTTTACAAGCAACCAGCCGCTGACATGGTTGCTTCATGTTATTGAAACTACTTTAAGTATTACAAGTTTATCTTTAAAAGTCTCATTTTTTTTCTTTTCAATTACTTAGTCTTAACTTCTAAATTCAATTATAATGAATAATTTAGCTAACAAATCATCATAAAATGTACTGAGTTTACGAGTCTACATTAGTACATTCACACAGTAAAAAATCTTAACCATTGTTAACCACAAGTGAATTTAACAACAAAGATAATATCTTTTACTTTCTAACTCACTGAGTTTGAGATAAAAACAGGTTCCATTAGTGCGGCATTTCTGAATGCAAATTGGTCTTTTTTTGAATAGGTACCTATTTTTTATTTATTCTTTCAATTTCTCCATGTCATCATTTATCCTGTTTTTTTTTTATAATAACTAGCAAAGTTAGTTTAAGACTAGGATAAAAGTGGCATTTAAAAGCTATGGATTTTTCAGGACCAAAAGATCAATTTTTAAATCAATGTGCAGTACTGAATTGATCCAGTGAACCCATGTCTCACCCTTGAAAATGGCCTATCATAGTATTTTTCCCACGTTTTTATAAACTCACTTTGCCGGGGTCGTGGGCCTAAGAAAGATACCGTGGCTCTGGAACACAAAGTGCAACTGCAGGAAAAGGATGAACTTTTAGTTAGTAAGAGTTTGATATTCCGGAAGGAAACCAAGGCTCCTTCAAGGGCGCAAGAAGCATGCGGGAGGGATCATCTAATAATTTTACCACCCAAAAACGGTGTAGGTTGTTTCGTAAATTGACATCTGGTAATAAATTCTACCTTTGCCAGACATTTTGACGCATGACGTCATCTCTTTCGGCAATTCATTTTTTGCAAAATGCAAAGAAAGTAGTAGTAGTAGTACACAGTAATGGTAGGTAATTGAAAATAAATTAGTCGAATCAATTGGTAATTTATTAATTGTAATCCGCGCCAATTACGTTCAATTGATTGTATTTGATTTCAATTGTGTTACATTAGATAAGGGAATTTATGTTACTAGGGGAGATTTCTGGTGTCAGGTTCTTGTGGTGCTTTTACCCCAAATTAGATTTAATAGAATATCATTCATTTAATTTCATTCACTGTGTTTTGTCAGAGATAAAAAATATCCTATGTCAAATGCAGAATTCAGGCCTTACTCTATGTTTGTTCCTATTATCATCGAAAACTAATCAAAGTTTGGGAAAAAAAAACTGGCTGGCATGATAATGTTATTTTCAGTTAAAGGAAAACAAAATAATTATGATTTCCAATATCATTCGATATTTTAAAATCTTCCTTCCGTCCTTTATATATAACACCTTTCCTTGTTTAATTTTGTTGTGCTATATTTATTACTATTAGGTATTTCTTTTATGCTGTGATCTGCTAAATGATACCTTTGTTTTTTTTTTATAAAACGTTGCTTCACTCTGATCTAGGGTGTGGTTACAAGCATAGTTTACATACAAACACCCATCTATTATGCATGTAATACAATAAATCCTCTCGTAATCCACAATTTTATATGCACTCGCATTCCTGATCATACTATCCTTATGGACCATAAATTAAAATAATATGCGCCTGATCAAGAAGATACCTTTTATTTCCGACGGTAATTTAGTTGTCCAAGCCTACCAAACATTTTTCTCTCTCTCTCTGTAGTCGGTTCCTCATATCAGAGGATTATGGTTAGTGCTGCATCTGGAGAGCATAATCCGTCTCCACCACGGTTTCTGGCCAGCCCATACCTTCCCATCATACAGCATAGATCTGCTGAACCTAGTTATGAAATAAACACTGACCATAAATAAATATCTATTTAGAATCAAAAATATTCCAACACAATCGTTTTTATTGTTATCAGTACCTATTCATATATAGATAGTGTGCAATGACCAGCGATCAATGCGTGGCTCGCTCAATCAAGTGTCCATGCATGTTGTAGAATTGACGTCAAGACAACGTAATGATATCCTATGCAAAGTATTAAAATCAGTTGTACGAACATAAAAGCTTTTCTGCTCTGATTCTGCGATAACAGAGGCCATTATTTAAAATAACATAACCCCCTTTTTATAGCAGTTGGGTAATAAAACGATCATTTCTATGGGTACCAAAACATAATATCTAAAATAGCCAAGTTCTAGTCGCGCGCACTTGCTTTTCAAGTTTGATAATCTTCTTTGCTCCAAGGGATTGCAAACCTGTTATTTCTACTTGATATGAAAAAGGTCTTGACAGTCTGACACACAGACAACAAAGTGATCCTATTATTTTAGAGTGTTTATATAGGTATTCCATTATATAGGAAATTCGTCGCAAGCGGGAACCACAGCCAAATAGCAACCCACCTTTCGCATCGCACAGGCGCAATTTGAATAATATGCAGCTGTCTACTGGCGAAAGATTTTTCTTAATCGGTTCAGTAGTTCCAAAGACTCCCTACATAAAACTTACGAACTAACAACCTACTTGCGTTATGATATTAAGTGTAAATCACCAAACTTGCTTCCCCACAGGATAAGACAGAACGTGTTTATGCTATACCCGCATTTCGACAGTCACAAACGCACTTATTTTTATTATTCCTGCTGAGTCCCATTGTCGGTAGTTAAAACTTCCGGCACGAAACTGTAAAGACAAAATTGATTTCCTCTTCTTTCCTATGTCGAAGTTAGGAATAAGTAAATGAATCGATTATCAAGGCTTATCGACTTGGCCCAGTACAGTACTAACTGGGTTGTGTAGGTCAGACGGGCAGTTGCTCCATGTAGAGTTCTGGTATTCAACTGACTTCGGTTAAACTGGACTGACCCCAAGATCCCAACAGTAAAAAGCTAGATAGATTATGATGAGTAAAGGAATCAATTCTTATCGATATAGCTGTTTTTTTTTATTCCCCTGCTTATTCTGATTACGTTACGTCACTTTCCTGTCAAAGGTCAAGATTTTTTCGTGTCTATCTGAATAGCGACATAACATAAAAAAAAAAATCATATGATCATATTTATGGTCTCAAAGATGAGAGCTTAGTTACAGCCAATCATAGATGATAATTGATCTTTCTTTATTTTTTTTCCCTTAGCCCTTATTCATGTTCTACATTCCATTACATACTGAACAAAAGCCTTCTTCATATTTTTCCAAGTGCTTTATCCCAGAGGATATGAAGTTACAAACGTTTGTTTTTTTGCAGCATAAATTGTTGTATAATATTTTGATACTATGAGTCGCCGATTTCTATTTCTTTCACTGTTGAAAGTAAAACGTTCAGAAATAGATAGTGAGTTGCTCTTTCAAATTGCCTTCGTGCAAAAGCAATGCTTGCCGTTCATTATTTATTCATAAAATCGGGCTCAACTTGGTAGACTGCATTTGCCAATAAAATCTACATGTCTGTTTAAAGTCATATTCATATTTTCTATAATTTTATAATGATCTAGATCTCTAATGACAACGGTACAATATCTTGAAGTCGAATCTTGTACGAAATAATAAAACGTATAAAAATATTAAATCATGTATAAAATAAAAATATTAGAGAAGAATATTATTTATTTTATTAACAACTGCAAATCTGCATTGGCAATAGTCTGCCCGTGTACTTCTATTCCTTCCTATTGGTAGCCTAAAAAGATTAAAGAATTTTTAAATAGTAACACTACTTGTTATGGAAATAATCAGGACCTAAGCACGTATTTAAGAAAAATACAAAGAGTATCTACTGTGGCTTACAGACGGTTTACATTTACTCATATTTGATTAAACCTCAGTGTTGACACAGGCTCATCAGCAACTCGGTATTCACTTAGCAAACGAAACAAACAAACTAATGCTGCTGACGTCATGATTAAACATTGTTATTTTAAAGTCAGCCCTCGTAAATAATTTAATTAAAGGACGTGCGACCGTTTAAATTAGTTCTGGTGGTAGGGCAAGCCTGCCAAAACCAACAGTGCTATTCGCGATGGACGCGGCGTTAAAGCTGCAGATTTTCTTTCATGTATTTTCAATTTTAAGCTCAAAGCATAAAGTTGAAAATCTATTTGGGTTAGGTGTGGTTACGACGGTGCTTGGGTGTCCTTAAAGAATATCTTTGCTAAACAAAACGCACAATTTGAGAATTGAAAGAGTCCATCAATAACATGTTCAAGAGCTATCAGTACCATCATTGCTTTGGGATTTCACCCTTACAAGCTTCGCCAGTTTCTAAAGTAATGTATTCTGTTGTGTCATAAATGTGTCCCACGATTGTTTGGGGACATTAGCTTCTTTTTTTATTTTATTTTACTTGTATGAAGAGTCACATTTGTTCTAACACCAGCAATGGTCTAAGTAAAAGTTAAAGCTTTTACCGATAACTTTTATCTGTTGATGAAGAAGTTGGATGTTAAGAAGCAACCAGTTCCAAAATCATGATTAACGTTACAATGAGAAGGTATTTTCAAACGACGACTAACTAAAGTTAACATATGACCGTCTCTGTAGCAGGACAAATAGTAATGTATAAATCGTGACGTCGCCATACCGCCAACACACGATACAACGTTAAACCCCATGCGATGTACCGTTATGTCGACTCGCTATTGATCGAAATAATCTATGCGAATTTATGAATGCTAGTTTAAAACGATCCAATAGTCGCAATTTCTAATGCAGCTCTAGATGTAGCTTTAAATACGCAAATACTTTCAAATTGTATTGTATGTTGTTATCAGTTCTATTATCGAGCATAATACATAAGTAAACTTACTCCTTTTCCCCATTGGGGGTACGCTAAAACACGGGCGCCACCTACGATCCTAATACTCTTTTCGCCTCACCTGCATTCGTACATCGGGTACCCAAGCATTCTGAAGCTCATGATGGGTGACCTATAATAAATTAGTAGTAGACAACACTGATTCGAAAAGGTCGAGTAGCTAGGAACGTTCCTTATAAACCCCGTCTCTCCTCTTACATACAATAAGGCCCGTGTCTACATAATTGTACAATATTTCATCAGATGAGGAGAGCATTTTTATGAGTGTCAATTTAGCCGAAGGTGATCCGTCGCCTCCCTTTTTAAAATTTAATTACAATTTAAAAAAAGGATCGGTGGTTACTTCCTCACCCTGTCTTAGAAGGCTAAAGTAAATAATGTCGTGAGGGAAACGGGGTCGTTAAGGTATTCGTCGGCATTTCCGCATGGGGTGACGACCTCCCTAGCATTTCCATTGTCATCGCTACACACCCTATATTGAAAAGCCACGTTGTAGTTAGGAACATGGAGGAAATACTTTCAATTCAAAATCAAATAAATAGAGTAAATATTTCAAAATCAAATAGTTTTTTTCTATCCAGTAAATACTGAGGTTACCTAAACGCTTTCCATGTGTCCCAAAACGTAAAAACTCCCCAGCAATAATCTGTTGTAAGGTAAAAAAAATATGAACAATACTTAAAAATAGAATTATGAATAGTCAAAAAACCAGTAATAAATTACAGAATAGCCTTAAACTACATCTTATTACTAACTAGACATTATTCTGTAGCAAAACCTTTTAAAGTGTATCTTCAATTCAATTACGCATAGTATGATTGTCATTCCTATGACCTCTGAGAATTATTTCGGTGTATCTTCTCAGTGTAACTGTGTAAATGAATAGAAAACAACGATTTCTAGTTTTTTGTGTGACGTGTAGAAATTATTTTTTGAAACTAGTTGAATTATCTGCCTAGTCTGTTCCCTTCAATGATGGGGTTGGCTTTCAGGTTAACCAGATCCAGCTGAGTACCAGTATTTTACATGAAATGACTTCCTATCTGACCTCCACAATCAGTCATTGTTGGATTACAAGAAAGACTGTCTGTGTGACTTGAGAATTTTAGCTCATTGAGAATTGTAGTCAATGAGCTGAAAGTCTCAAGTGCGTGCTTTCCAATGCGCGGATAAACCAACCATTATATTTCTACTTTACTGATATTGCTCCTCCAACCCACTGCTGGACAGAGGCCACTCCCTATGACTTCCAGTTTGCACTATCCGAGCCAAAGTGGATCACTGATCGTTGGTTTTGTCCAGCTCATCCCGCCATCTTCCAGGTCTGCCGCGACGCCTTTTGGCTTTGTTAGCGCTCCACAAAGTGGTTATTGTGATCCACAGCCCATTGGGCATTTGGCGAACGTGGCCGGCCCAGGCCTATTTAAATATACCGCAGTGTGGTGGTCATTTATACGTACAATGAGTATTCTGTTTTTGTCAACAGGTGGACGGCAAAACCATAAAAGCCCAGATATGGGACACGGCCGGCCAGGAGCGGTACCGCGCCATCACGTCGGCCTACTACCGGGGCGCAGTCGGCGCGCTGCTGGTGTACGACATAGCCAAGCACCTGTCGTACGAGAACGTGGAGCGGTGGCTGCGCGAGCTGCGCGACCACGCCGATCAGAATATACTGATCATGCTTGTTGGTAACAAGAGCGATCTTAGGCATCTCAGGTAAGACTATCATACTTTTCTTGCGTGCATGTCCTATCGATTTATTGGTCATAGCAGGAATTACTGATGACGCTTCTAAGTGCGCAAAATCGAAGCCATTCAGTTTCCCTGGACTCCTTAAAAACAAGAGACTTATCACTCTTATTGCGTCATGTGAAAAGCTCCCTAACTGTTCTTCACACTCTTTAGATAGGTAAGCAAAATAGCATCTCATAAGTTTAACAATGGTCTTAAAGACAAAGAAAGTTGGCACTTGAACTACGAAAATCGCTTATTGTTGCAAAATTAGGTTCCCATCAAAATTAAATTAGTACAGACGCTAAGAAACTAATGTAAAAAAATGCTAAACGTCCGGTGTCGTGGGTGCGTTTACAAACATAGCAACTCACAAACTCCCCGACCCGGAACAACTACTTGTAGGTCATACAAATATTAGTTCCGTGCGAGGATTGAATCAGCCACACGCTAAACTGCAGTCGATCGCTCAGTCACTGCGGAAACCGTGTTTGGCAATAATTACACATATAGAATTATTTTCAACATTGTGCACAGAATTTAAACCACTATCTAAATTAAAGATAATTTTTCATGATTTCACAGATCCATCCCGACAGAAGAAGCCAAGGCATTCGCGGAACGGAACGGTCTTAGTTTTATTGAAACATCCGCTCTCGACTCAACTAATGTCGAGCCTGCATTCCAGAACATTCTAACTGGTAATTATACTTTTTTAAATGGAAATTACTCTTAATTATCGTCACTAATGTTTAAGGGTATACCTTTTTTTAGCCAGCCATCCACGGTGATACTTCAATAGCCCTTTACGTTCCTGGGCCACGGTTACTTGATGAGACTGTCCCGCGTTTCGGACATACCTTTGGTCTCAACTACGGTGAAATCGTTATGTTGGATATAAACCCAATTAAAATAACAAAAAAAAGAGAGAAAAAGTTGTTCGGAATCTATGTTTTGAGGTTTTAAAAAATAAATAGTATTTTTAACCATTACCAAAACATCCTATTATCCATCCATCCAATCATTTGATGATTTTAACACGATAAAAAAAACATAGAAATTATACAGTGCAGAAAAAAAAAAACATTTCTATAATCTTTCTTCGCAGAATATGGAAGCTTTTCTATTCATATTACACTGTCTATAATCGATACAAATGTCAACGTCCGTCTGTCAGTTTGGGGCGTCGCACGGTGGGCCGAAAATCGGCTTTCATAGACTTAGGCATTTTATTTTGCAAGTGCCATTTTTTATGCCGGATATCACTTCTATTAGTTATAACAATATACAAAAATGAAACCAGAATTGATTCTGCACAAAAACGAAGTAGTCCAGTCATTAAAGCCAAAACCCGAAAATAATTAGTAACTTGCTGAAATTTTAAGGGGTTTTTAAAGAAGGTAAAATAACTTACCGGGTGATTTTGCAGCGTTCTGGGGTGTACGGAAAGGGTTGAAAAGGGGTGAAAAGTGCTTTTTCGTTAATAACATTGCCAAAAAAATTAGTAACACGCTGCAAATTTGGAATTAGGTTGTTCTTACCGTTTTGTAACGTGTATCAAATTTGCAGCGTTTTGCAACATACGGAACATTGTTTATTTTTAAAAAACAATGCAATTTGTTAATAACAAGGGTAAAGAAATTAGTAACACGCTGCAAATTTGGAATTAGGGTGTTCTTACCGGTTTCTAACGTGTATCAAATTTGCAGCGTTTTGCAACATACGGAACATTGATTATTATTAAAATTATGAAAAAATGACGACTTTAACACGTCGTATCTTAAAAAGTACTAACGTTAGACCATATGTTTGTTAGTAACTAATGTTCCGCTTTGAAAGCCCTATCCAACGGTGTGTCACATGTTACTATTGACGGTGGGCCCAGATTTCATACATCGGTTTCCCAATGTCCTTGGATATACGTTACAAAACGGTAAAAACAACATCATTACAAATTTACAACGAGTTACTAATATTTTCCACCCCTTTTATGAACAAAATCATTGTTTTTTTTAATAATAAACAATGTTCCGTATGTTGCAAAACGCTGCAAATTTTATACACGTTACAAACTGGTAAGAACAACCTAATTCCAAATTTGCAGCGTGTTACTATTTTTTTTACCCTTGTTATTAACAAATTGCATTGTTTTTTAAAAATAAACAATGTTCCGTATGTTGCAAAACGCTGCAAAATTGATACACGTTATAAAACGGTAAGAACAACCTAATTCCAAATTTGCAGCGTGTTACTAATTTTTTTGGCAATGTTATTAACGAAAAAGCACTTTTCACCCCTTTTCAACCCTTTCCGTACACCCCAGAACGCTGCAAAATCACCCGGTAAGTTATTTTACCTTCTTTAAAAACCCCTTAAAATTTCAGCAAGTTACTAATTATTTTCGGGTTTTGGCTTTAATGACTGGGCTAAAGGAATTATAATTTTTTTACGAAAATTTTGTATGGAGCTAGTATGAAAAATCGAAATATCTCTAAAACGGCAGGGATAACCGTAATATCCTTATAGGGGGTTATAGTACTAATTATTTGTGATTTTTTGACATAAGTTACATAATGGTTGTGAATGCCGTTTTTTTTTTAAAAATCGTCAAAATATTTTCATTTATTTTCACCTATGAAACGTTCCTTTTAGTGTTAAAGTTGAAGATTTCAGAGCTTTAACAACTCTTAACATAAAGTAGCATGACCTCTATAGGCCTGAAGGACTAGACAGAAGAGTGTCTAGTGAGCACATAGGCGAGGATTCCTGTGAATTGGCATATGCAGCTGCAGCGCGTTTAAAAGAAGAAGGGTATGAAGATATCGCATCTGTAATCGAATATATGATCAAAAATCCAGAAGCTGCCGTTAAAATCCATGAAAGCATTAAGAAACCAGTGAAAACAGTAATATTTACACCAGAGAAAGCACTTGGATTACTTCTTTCACTTATGCTTTCAAAGTGGCAATATATTACGTTGCGAGAGACTGTCATTCGGGAAGGTGCTAAGGATATTTACCTATCCTACTACAAACTGCAACAAACTAAGCTTGCATGCTACCCAACTAATCTATCAGTGTCAGTTACTGATTCATCAGCTAGAATTACACTTCAAGCTTTACTTGACATCACGGTGAAGCGGATTCTTCAAAGTCTTTCTGATAATGTGGAAAATAAGCAGTTAAAGCTGATATCGAAGTGGGGATTTGATGGTGCTTCCAATCAAAGCCGATACAAGCAGAAAATGGACGGCGAGCATGATGATTCAAGCATTTTTATGACCTCCTTGGTGCCACTGAAACTTACAGATGGAGATAATACTATATGGACAAACCCGAAACCATGCTCAACTTTTTATTGTCGTCCGGTTCAGTTCACTTTTGTAAAAGAAAGCGATGCAGTTGTCATTGATAACAAAAGAAAAATGGATGAGGAAATTGAGGCCCTTAACCCCACAGAGTGCATTAATTTAAGTAACAGGGTGACTCATAAACTAATGATGACAATGATCGACGCAAAAGTCTGCACGTACCTTTCTGAAGCTAGATCAAATGCATCATGCTACCTGTGCTTAGCAAAACCAACAGAAATGAACCACTTAGATGCTGTAACATCAAAAACTGTGAGTTCTGACATAAACGAATTTGGCCTATCATCCCTACATGCCCGTATAAATTGCATGGAATGTCTGTTACACATTGCGTACAGACTTGACTTCAAACAGTGGGCAGCAAGAAGTAATGAGCATAAAGAAATGTTACAAAACAGAAAAAAAACATTCAAAATAAATTTAAAGAGGAGCTCAATCTATTGATTGATATAGTGAAACAAGGCTCGGGAACTACCAATGACGGGAATACCGCAAGGAAGTTTTTCGAGTTTCCCAATAAAACTGCAGCTATTACTGGGTTGGATCAAGACCTGATAAAAAGATTATCTGTTATTTTTCAAGCAATAACATCTGGTGAGAAGATAAATGTCATCAAATTTAAAGATTTTGCTCGCAAAACAGCAGAAAAGTACGTGGACTTATACGACTGGTACTACATGTCATCAACCGTACATAAACTACATACACGGTGCTGACATAATCGAAAAAAATGATATTGTCCCGATTGGGACTCTCTCGGAAGAAGCCTCAGTCTCGAAACAAAGATTTTAGGAGGTTTCGGGAACATCATTCGCGGAAAAGAAGCAGGCAAGATCCTACTCAAGATATCCTAAATATGCTTGTTGTTTCTTCGGATCCTTTCCTAAGTGCACAAAGGCCGAAGTTAGATGCCAAAAGGAAGACAACCTTTTTTGCTGAAACTCTCGACCTAATACAGTTTCCGGAAACTGAGTTCGCGTTTGTAGGTGTATCCAATCTGGATTCTGACTCGGAATTGGAGTCCGACAACGAAAGTTGTAAAGAAAATTTGTAAAATTCAATTATTTTTCTTTATGTTCTTTTGTTATTCATGTTTGTTTATTGTATCATATGTTTAGTTAATACTTTCATAAATTATTATGCACTTTAATATTATTTTTGTTACTTCTGTTTTATTTAAATTACCTTTCAATAAAAAGTATATAAACAGTCCATTTTTTTTATTAACCGACTTCAAAGAAAAGAGGAGGTTCTCCATTCGGTCGGTCGGTATTTTTTTTATGTATGAACATCGATTACACCGAGTTTTCAAAAAAAATATAGCCGCCTTCAAAAACAACCACATAAAAGGGTACAATAACCTACAAAATAACTTTTCTTTCACCTCTGTCTAGTCCTTCAGGTCTATAGAGGTCATGCTATTTTATGTTAAGAGTTGTTAAAGCTCTGAAATCTTCAACTTTAACACTAAAAGGAACGTTTCATAGGTGAAAATAAATGAAAATATTTTTACAATTTTTTAAAAAAAAACGGCATTCACAACCATTATGTAACTTATGTCAAAAAATCACAAATAATTAGTACTATAACCCCCTATAAGGATATTACGGTTATCCCTGCCGTTTTAGAGATATTTCGATTTTTCATACTAGCTCCATACAAAATTTTCGTAAAAAAATTATAATTCCTTCGTTTTTGTGCAGAATCAAATCTGGTGTCATTTTTGTATATTGTTATAACTAATAGAAGTGATATCCGGCATAAAAAATGGCACTTGCAAAATAAAATGCCTAAGTCTATGAAAGCCGATTTTCGGCCCACCGTGCGTCGTTGACACCGGCGCGCCGCCGGCCACGGGACAGGAGCTATATTTAGATCTCTCTGCCACGCAATTACAATGTCAACTATTTTGGGGTCATTTCACTCGATGCGGTAGTGAGGTCAAGTCTTGTATACATAGTTTGTTTATTTATTATGAAGATAGACAAAGGAAAACTACTACTTTATGTATGATGATGCATAAATTTACATACATATTCTCTGAAGAGTTATTTCGTCAATTTATTTTGTCCTGATTGCAAGCTGAAATCTTATAATAATGATCTTTAAAAGAAATCAGGCTTGTATTTAGTCTGGCAATGGACTCCCGAACATTCTATCTCTATTATCATGGATGCTAACGGTCTGTGGGAGATGGTTAATCCTTGTCCTATAGATGAATAAATCCTAAATGGAGTGTATAAGCACCAAGTATAGGCTTGTAAAAAAAAAAAAGCATAGACCAATAAAGTTAATGCTTTTCTTTTCATAAGGTATTTCCAATTTATCTGACCAGTACATAGTGACATCTATCATATGTCTTGTTAAAAACTTGAGGCTACAGATACGCAACTATCTGGAAAGAAGTGTCTGCGCTACCCACGGTGGGTCTCATTTGATGATTTTACTTCCCCGAGAAAAGGAAGAAGTTATGAATAAAAGGGGATGCAGACATTGCTGGGAAGTTGCTTATAATTCTTAAATTCAAAAATGTTATGTTGTTTTCCAGAAATCTACAGGATCGTATCTCAGAAGCAGATGCGTGACCCGCCGGAGGGCGACGTGATCCGGCCGGACGCGGAGCCGACGGACGTGCGACCCTCGCACACCGACAACGTGCGCAAGCAGTGTTGCCAGTAGTCGCAGCACTTCATAGTAAGTTCACCACTCACACTAAATAATCTTACTAATATTATAATAGCGAAAGTTTATGAGGATGTATGGATGGATATTATTTTGTTATTCTTTCACATGAAACGACACGACACGTTCAGCTGAGCGATTGGACTGCTGCGCAGCGTGTCGCGGGTTTGATTCCTTCACAGAACAAATATTTGTATAACCTAAAAGTAGTTGTTTCGAGTCTGGGTGTTTGTGTATGTTAGATTCTATATTTATAAACGCATCCACGACACAGGAGAAATTCCTAGTGAGAGGCATTTTTTTTATTTTTCTGTTAAGTACTGAACGAATTTGAATTAAATTTAGTACCCAGATATTTAAAAACCTGGATATATTTATCCTGATTTATCTAAATTTTCGAGTTGTATCGGGAGAAGCGTTGGCAAACGCTAGTAATACATAAAACCAGTTTATTACTGTCAACTGCTGGCTTAGAGCAAAGCCCTCATACCGAAAAGGTACGAGCATTGATAACTTGCTCAAGAAGACTTGGCAATTTCAGACTTAAGATAATAAGTCCAGGTTTCCTCACAATGTTTTCCTTCAGCTTCAGTGATCGAGATAAGCTTAGAAAGTAAATATGCGTAAAAAAGACCATTGTTGTGGTTGTTGTTGACCAATAGAGGTTAAACTGCATGGTTCTCATAAAACTTTACCAATACAAAATTGTCTGGACTTAAGAAACTGTGACCTCTGAGTTTGTTTCGGACTTTTCTTCGCAGAGTAGTCAGGTACGAAATACGGCCATCATCATAAAAATAGTGTCTTTTTGACGTGGAAAAGAGTTTGCCGAAACCAATTTGCTAAATAAAGATCATTTATCCACTGCAACTCATCTTGTAGATGAATCCAAAATTAACACTTGATCAGCTATTCTGAAAGTGGCACTAATGATTGAGAAGTTTTTTAATAGTTATTTGCAATAAAAAATAAATACAGACACGTGGGAAGAGTGAGGAAAATTACGGAATACTAAAGAAGCGAAAGATGGATGTTATGAATAAAGTGAAATTTGAAATAACGAGTAATAGAGAAGTATGGAAGGAGACATGCTTCGGTGGCCCTAAATAATTAAGATAAAGGTAAAATAATAATATTTTTTACAGAAACTAAGTCATCAGTAAATCTTTCATTTTATTTCCAGAAAGTCCAGTTAACGTCGGAGCCGGAAAGAGAGATGCGGCTGGAGATATAAATGCAATCATTACGAATCATTCCCAGACAATGGTGTTTACCAACATAATAACTAGGTTGCCAGGCCAACAATATACTGTCTTACACTAAAGATGAAATCTTATATCCATGAAGTTTGCCATACATTGTCTATGGCACGACGTATATTACAACCTGGCAACACTAACACAAAAACGGTTAAGAGTGGCTCATGTAGATAGCTTTGTGTAATTATTGATATTTAGTGTCCGAACGAATAAAGTTAAAAAAATATATAATAAAAGGTCGTAACGTGAAGAGACTATTCAATATAACACATTTAGTAAAGGAACCATGCTTTGGTTATAGAAAGCACCCGAGTTTATTAATTTTGGCGCTAGACACACTATACCTGTGTAATTTATACCTGAATTTATCTTTTTTTTTTATTTAGGGGTAAACCATATTTTTCGTTAGTAGATAATTCATGTTAAATGCTATTTATTTAGTGGAATAAATAATGATGAAAAGTTACTAAAAACCGTTATAATTTATATATATTTTCCATAGTATTAGGCGTAAATTCCTAAAGAATGAGCAATAATTGGGCTGGTAAACGGAATTCGCGTAAAGTTCACTGTTTAATAGCACACAAATCATAGCTTCATAATTAAAGTACGTCTAATTGTTTTGTAATACACTAGCTGGTAGTTTTTACTAAGTAACGAGATAGCTTTTTTAAAAAGGGATACCTTTTTTCTTTTACGAATACGTGCCTTCTATGGAAACGGCGTGACATGTACATTTTATTGAAGCTTTTATTGTTTATTTTTGCCTAATGTTGAAGTTATTGTTTCGGGCAGCCGGCGGGACTGTTGACTGTTGGCAGACGTCGGCCCGCCGCCGTCCGACGCACGCTTGATGTTCGCTACTCATTGGGATATATTATTGTTACTGCCCTGGGTTCGCTGCAGGAACACGATACTCAGTCAATGTGTTCCCGGCCGTGTGCCATCACTTGTATGGCCAGCGAATGTTCACAAACTATCGGCACTAAGGCCTCTGGCTGTTTTATTTCTCAAGAGAGGATGCGGTGTTTGTTGTATCTAAGAAATATGTTATTGTATTATGGTCTTCAATATGCATGATTATTTTTTTAGTGCCTACCTGTAATTACTTTATTAAAGACAAAGATAATAAAATATAATGTAAATTTCTTGGAGTTTTCTTTATAATCATTCCTGCACAATAATGCTCCTCAATACTACACCTCGATGAATCTCGTATTCGCGTCGTATTCATTCCTCACCGAGTGTTGTGATGCTCCTGTAGGAAAAGTGGTTTTGGGGTCGGTCTCACCGTCCGCGTGGCACCTCCTTCCTCGGGAGTCCGGCGCCAAACAGTTCTTCAGTGTTCTATCGATGTGCAGAAGTTCCAGTTTGCCTCCCCACAGTGTCGATGGGGAAAAATAACTCCGTAGATAGGGTCGAGTATCTCGCATTGTGCCTGGTCCAATGTGAGATACTCGGGCGAAACGTTAACGTTGATTTACATTAATTTGTCAACTGACTTTCAACTGGGTAATCAAATAACTAAAGTTAAATTCACTAACGAGTTAACATACTGCTAATGTCAACATGCAACTTAAACCGGTCGTTCATTACAGACTGACTGAATAGAATACAATTAATCATATTCTACTCAAACGTATTTAAAAGACCCATTTACATGAATCAGTTGTTATTATCTTCTATCTATCTTTCTTCTATAATATAAAAATGGATTTCTAAATGTGTTGCTAAGCTCATAACTCGAAAACGGCTGGACCGATTCGGATAATTCTTTTTTTGTTGTGTTTGTAACCATTGGGACTGGGTTTTAGAGGACTTCCACCTGTGCGAAGCTGGGGCGGGCCGCGAGTTAACAATATTTTTGTATAATCCTTTTTTTTTAGTTTCTGGCTCCGCACTGAAAGGGACAGACATATCGCCCCTAAGATGACCCACTGACCACTTTGTTTACTATGTAATGATATTGATTTTATGTACATTCATCTATTTGTTTATTTTATATTTAATTCATACCTACTACCCCTTGAACCGGATCCGAGGTGAATTTACGTTTTAAGAAACATGATTTGCTCAACTTTGCTGGTGGTCAGCCTTGTACATCTTCGTTTGATAATAAGACCAGTTTCTGACAGTATAAGTTCACAAGGAACGGACGTGGCCACTATATTACAGTGCTCAATTCGTTGCGTTTGCGTGCTCGATCATCGAACGAGATGCAAGAGTTAAATTCGTAGGTAAACGTCGTTAGTTAACGTTACGTTGACAGCAGATCAACGATTGATTAAACTAGTTCGTTGATTCAACGGTCATCCCTACGAACATTTAGGTATTTCCTCCATATACACTTGAAGACACGTAGTTTGTTTAATATAGTAAGTACAACCAGTATTTTTTAAACATCCCTAAAATAATAAGGGTTATTATTATTGTTAAAGGGATGTCCATCCGTTACTGCCAGGTAATCGGTAAATTATTTATTAAACAAATCATTTCAGATGAGTGACGAGAAATGTGTGATACTGGTGACTGGAGGTTCCGGCCTTGTTGGTCAAGCGATTAAAACGATCATTGATGAAGAAAAGTTGCAGAAAAACGACAGCTCTAAAGATGAAACTTGGATTTTCTGTGGATCCAAAGATGGAGATCTCAGGTATAGCCATGTTGACAGACATATCAACAAACTCACATAGCTACTGATAGGTCATACAAATATTTGCTCCGTGCGGGAATCGAACCCGTGACACGCAGCGCAGCAGTCCAATCGCTATGCCATCAAAATAAGCTGATTTATCACTATTTTATGAAGGTAGCTGTTTACTTATGACTGTCACCCAAAGCCTCGAAACTTCGTAGTGTTCTGGCTGTGGAAAAGTGGCGACACAAACTCCCCACCACCACATCCGTCTGTACGGTTTTTTTACGTGGTAAAATCATCAAATGAGTCCTCCCACCCAGGTCAGGGTGGGAGGGACACACGGTGTCCTTCAATAGCCCTTTATGTTCCGGGGTCACGGTAAATAGAAAGTCCCGCGACCATCTGTCTGTACGTTTAGAAGAACCAAGATTTAATAGAATTAAATAGAACATTCTCATTATACCTACATCAATTTGAAATTACGTTCCAGTTGTGACTAGAAGGCACAAAATGATAAATTGGGACCATCGCAGTAAATAACAGTACTTATAAAGAAAAAGAATTAAATCAGAAATAGAACAAAACCAAGGTCAGCAAGTCGACCGGCCCCCAAAATTAAAATATCAGATATTTACAAAACAAAATCCTCATGCTAATAATACTTGTATCTCCTTATAAATAGCCATTTCTTTGAGATTGTATTGAATTGAATATAAGAAATACACATGTGTGCATGAATATTGAATACTTTTGAAAGAATAGAACTAAGTACCTATGCCAAGTCAAAGAAATTGCATTGATTTTTTGCTTTAGAATAGATAAGAATAATGTTAATTGTAAAAAAAAATATAATAGGTATATATGCAAGGTCTTTAAATAATCTAATTTGAAAATAGATGGATCTGCATATTTTTCCAATTATGGCGTTCAATAAAAATAACATACCTAAATGTTTGCATTATTAGCATTAGCATTTAGACCAGACCAAAGAATTTGAGTGTACACAAAAAATATCTTACTTATTACTTAATAAATAAAATATAATCAGAATTTTCCAAAAATCCAAAAATTTTGTACACAATTGCACGGTTGTTTGTTTTAATTATTATATTATTATAATTAGTAGTATTTATTTTCAGAGATAAGGCACAAACAGATGCATTATTTGAGCGTCTTATGCCTACACATGTCATACATTTAGCAGCTAAGGTCGGAGGACTCTTCCATAACATGTCAAATAACTTGGATTTTTTTGTAAGTACCATATCATTTAATAAAATATTACACAAAGTTATAAAATTATTAATTAAATAAAACTCCGCCCGCGCGGATTTCTGACTGATTGAAATTAAATATTTTTTTTGTAATTACTTTCCAAAATTTGGCCCTTGTTAGCGACAGTTAAGTACCGGATGGTTTAATAATACAGCGTGTGTTTTTTTCCGAAATCAACAGTTTCCTTAACTGGCGATGTGTATTTGATTTTCCAAAAAAACTTTGATGCAGTTTTAGTTTTAGTCAAAATCGGCCTCGAGACTCCTTTTAGTGTTTTTCGATATTCTTCATAGTTTCGGATATAGCCATCTACGACCAGTTGTAAAATTCACCCTTTTTTCACCGGATGACGCTGCGCAGGCAGGCCTCCTAGACGGACTGACGACATCGTGAGAGTCGCGGGCAACTTCTTCTTCGTCGTTGCACTCTTGGCAGAGCGGTCGTGGTCGTCATTTCAGCTGTTAGTGACTCGCCTAACAATACGCCGCCATTCCTGTCTGATGGCCGCCTTTCTGATGCAGACGTGCAGGGAACTGTCCACAGCCTGCTGCTCTTATCTGGTCTGTCCATCTCATGGGCGATCTGCCTCGTGCTCGGGTGCCTTCAACTTTGCCCTGCACCACTAGGCACTCAATGGATTCGTCACCACGCCGGGATACGTGTCTAAAGAATGTCAGACAGGCGCTGCTTGATGTCTAGTTCCCGCATTATGGAGACGTTAGTGCGGAATTCATTCCACGATACCCCAAGCGTCGCGGGCCACGGATGAAGGCAAATGGCCAATTGTTGTTCGACGTGGCGGTCTAAGGAAGAGGCCTTTTTGTTCAGCAGTAGACGTCTTCCGGCTGATGATGATGACACTAAAACTTATTTTTTGCAGAGGGACAATATGGCAATAAACGATAATGTGCTGAGTGCAAGCCATAAGAATAATGTGAAGAAAGTAGTGCCCTGCCTGTCTACGTGTATATTTCCTGACAGAATCACGTATCCTATTGATGATACTATGGTAAGTGCAAATGAATAAAACAATATAGTAGGTAGGTCCACGCCCAGTTGAAAAATTCACCCTGTATATTATGCACTCACTTGTGCTAGATAAAAGGCGTGTAGTGACGCGTTACATTTCAATTTTCATTAAAATTATACTTTTTTTGCTTCCTGTTGGGAGTAGACATAAATTACAGATAAGTAAAGAATAATACCTACTGATATACTATGGTCCTCTAGGTTCACAATGGCCCTCCGCACAGATCAAACTACGGTTACAGCTATGCTAAGAGAATGATCGATGTATTAAACAGGTATGTTATACTTTTATTAACCTTATTTGTGTAACTATAAGGTTACTTTTGCATTCAACTAACTGTAAAACTATTGTAAATAAAATTGTCGGTGTCTCAGAGGCTACCACGAGATGCATGGCTGCATGTTCACATCAGTGATACCGTGCAACGTGTTCGGTCCACATGACAACTTCAACCTGGAGGCCAGCCATGTCATCCCGGCGCTTATTAGGAGAATGGACGATGCTATGCAGAAAGGTAAAATATTTTTCGCTGACTGCGATTTCTAATGGATGTGAACTTATAAAGTACTTAGAGAGTTGTATAATAAAGATTGCTGGACGTCAGCTGCGATTTTTTTGGTGAGATAAAGATAAACACCGGTAAGGGTCCAAACAAGAAGATAAACTCATTCAGTCATTTCCTCCCAACTGACAACTTGTTTATATTGAAGCTTACCCAATACCACTGAAATTAAAACAATCAGCTTACTATTCTTTGGTGGCGAACAATTATACAAGTCAGCAATTTTTTTTTTAGGTGGTAAAATCATCAAATAAGTCCTCCCGCCCTGGGTGGGACGGAAGGGACTGTCAGACTCTTACTGATTAAATTCCACCCGTGTTCCTTCGGATGCCCTGTACATTCCGGGGCCGCGGTATCCTGGGTTAAGAAAAAACCCGCGACCCCAGCAGGCATTTGGCGCGAAACACGGCGCGCCACCGACCCGGGCTTGGTCCTCGGTCGGACGGCGAGCTACCCATTACTCACCGTCCGCAAGCCCGCTCCGCCGCTGTGCCCTCTGCTGATCAGAGGGACACGCGTTGGAGCGTCCACACGACAGGCTATTCGCATACGGGCAAAGAGACCCCTTAGGCACACAGTGCCTAAGGAAGAGTTTTTGCATCCCAGGGTGCACCGTCCCGAAAAACTGGTCTTCCCCCCGGACGTATCCGAGAGGGAACTCCAATCCACGGGCGCACGTGGAGGTTTCCTGTCTTAGCACCCCAACTCAAAAGCCTAGTTAATATTTAATAGCAATATCCTTAATGTTAACCTTTGCAATAAAATGACTTGCGCGTATGTACTTACGTCTTTTAGATTCAAAGATATTTATTTGCATTTTATTGAACAATACCCCAGTTCGGCGATACACATTATGAAAAACGGCCGTGATGTCAAAAAGGTGATAACCGTCAACCACAGGCAACTCCCGTTTGCAGGTGACCAAACATTGACAGTAATGGGCAGTGGCAAGCCGTTGCGTCAGTTCATATACTCGTTGGACCTGGCGCGGTTGATGATATGGGTGCTGAGGAAGTACGAGAGCGTCGAGCCTATCATGTTGTCAGGTGAGTGAAGACCTCAGCGTCTTTTGTCATGGTGGCCAGAAAGAAGCACACAATTAACACTACGCCAAAAAAGTTGGCCGAAAAAGACGACGCCCACTAAAATAAGACAACGTCGAAGCGTTTTAGGAAACTATACCTCCAGCCAACGCTCATGACGTCAGAGATCATGTTGCCGTCGGTCATATTTTCAAATACAGAAACAAAGAATTAACTCACTAAAGTGTACCTTTACCTAACATTTGTGACGTCACTGGCCGAGTTGACATCGGGTATACTTTCAGATTTATGATTTCGCGCGTAGGTATTTTAAAACATACCCGACCGCAACGAAGTAATCGTTCGGTATTCTTTTGTCAGGTTACTATTTCAATCGGGATTTGACCCCGTGTGTACGAAACGGGGCAATGAGAAAAAAAAATCGTTAAAACGACTTGGGGCACCCCGACACGGACAGGTTAGGTTAGAAGGGAATGGCGGGGTCTGAAAGACCCCGCCATTCCCTTCGTGGTTATTTTTTTCTAAACCACCCAGAAGTAGGAGCACCGCTTGCGGTGCTCCGTCGACGTTTTCTGACATTTTACTAGATTTAGCTTAGTTTCAAATGAAAAGTTATTTTTGTCATTTCGCTGAACCAATTTAGGAATTTGTTTTGATCACCACATTTGCTTAGGCAAATGATAAAATCGTGTTGTTATTCTAACATCCTCCGTGATTTGATCAAATCCCTTAGGGATGTGGCCAAAACCCTGTGTTTATCATATCCCTGCGACAGAGACAGTAAAACGGGTATACATTACAGTATAGTAAAATGGAATGTCCTACATGAAAGTATACCCCAGCAAAATGTTGGGATCGGGTATATTTTGAAATCCCTAACACGGGCGTATATATTTTTAACGTATACCTGAACTCAACACTACAGAGCGTTGGCTGAAGGTATAGTTTCCAAATACGCAACGTCGAATAAGACGACGCTGACTTAAAATCAGACAACGCCGACTTTAAAATAAGACGACGCCAACTATAAAATAAGATGACGACTAAATTAATCAACAATAAAGTTTTTAAGATGGAGTCGCTGAGAAATGGACGGTACATAGTGTGAAGCCTAGAGCGGCTAGGACTGGAAATCCGCCACTGACTTCTTTCCAATACATAAGGAAGATAATTATTCGAGCTAATCAAACCAGTCCCACTATCTCCAGATCTTCGTAGTCTTTAAGCCAATGCTGAGTTTAACGGACCCACAGTTATGCAGTATGCGACAGACATTTCCTGCTATGTTGTTGTATTTATTCTCAATAAAAAATTAGATCTTGGGACCTTTCGATGGTGCTCTTCGACTTTGAGATCGTTTAATCGTCAAGCGCGAGTACTTGCCGTTCGCGCCGCACGACTTTTGTAAGGTCACGTGGTGTGCTGGCACTGCAGTCCCGTTTATGATGGATAGCTTTTTGAACCACATAAACGATTTCGATCTGTGTAGTGTTTCGAACGTGCTCTGGGGGCCGATTCTACTAACTAATTTCTGTCACCATTGCAGCGTAACCGCGACTGAATCGCGGCTTTTTAGCGTTTTCTCATTCTACTAATGAATAACTACCCAGAATAAGTTACGGTTCAGTCGAACGCAACGATCGGTCGAAAGAACTGCTAGATCGTATTCTGCTAGCACAGTCGTGGCACAGTCGAAGATAAACGTCACATGTTCTCGCATTCTACTAATATTTTGACACTTGTTACGATCGCACCGGAACTGAAGTACGATGGTTCATCTGTCAAAATTAGCGGTTGATAATAAGTTGATACAGTGGAACTTTTGCAGGACTGATCTAGAACTTTTTTCATTTTTTTACCTAATAATAATGATGTTCTACATGGATTTCGTTGTACAAGTGGAAGGTTTATATTCGATACAAAAAAAAATACTTATCTGTACATTGTAGGTACATCTCATAATTATATTATAGTTTTTAGTTTTGTTATGTTGGAGGATATAAAAAAGGGATAATATTAACGATTAATAACAATAATAAAAAACACAAAGAAAGTTTTTTTTTTTTTTACGTGATAAAATCATCAAATGAGACCTCCCACCCCGGGCAGGGCGAGAGGTACTGTCAGACTTGTACTGACTAAAATCCACGGTGTCCTTCAATAGCCCTTTATGTTCCGGGGTCACGGTGATGGTATAAGACCCGCGACCCCGGCAGGCTTTAGCCCTCTGAGAGGAGGCCTCGTCATTATGCTGACGCTCTTTGAGGCGCGCGTGGAACACGACGCGCCGTCGACCCGGGCATGGTCCATGCATGCCCACAAAGAAAGTATTTGGAAAGGAATTAAAAATTAAACAATTGTTGACCTTGGTTATGAATATTGTAAAATAAAACTTTATTAATCTTTTAATAATTATTTAAAGTCAATCAAGTTCATCAAGTAAATCAAGTTTAATAATTTTTTAATGTCTCATTAAACCTATTGGTGAAGATAGTAAGTTTTATCACACTACTACAAACATACTTTATTAAATCTAAATATTTACAAAACAAAGAAATACACCCGAACAATAAGTAAACTAAAATAAGTAAACTAAATCACTAAACTTAACAGAATGAAATAGGTCACAATAATTCTTAAGATGAATATGAAACAAACAATATTTTCGTTCAGTTATTATCTTTGAAGCACAGAGTGTCGTGAAAGCCATTTTCAGGGGCACCAGCATTCTCTTGAGTTAAATGAAGATCTCTGAAAGAATTCATAAATAATGATTAGAAAATTAATGGCTACCTATCAATAAGTAGATATGCCTGCACATCAACTTACCTCAAACTGTCAAATTTCTGTATTCATATAGATTTTCAGCATTATTACAATACTGGAAATTTTACCAATTAAACATTAACGTTTAATTTGCAAAATTTGACAGATTGGGGTAGGTTGACCTGCTGACCTACAATTTTTCATGGCACATCACTTTTTCTTATGATAACAGTTTAATATTTACTTGAAAACATACCTTAGGCCAATTTTTAGGTGTTCTTATAACACCTTCAGCATTTACTCCAACACACTGTTCCCATAAGCGTGCTGTGGTGGCTCGTCCTTCTCTGGACCGCACTTGTCACACGGGATTATTTTTATGTCCTTCCATGAAGGACAGCAGAAGTTCAAGTTGTCGAAATGGTTGTTTGTTCAGGTTGCCTTTGCGCCATTCCATTTTGCCTGAAAAATTCACGTATTTGTACACGAACGGTTGCACTGAAACTAAATCTTTTCCAGAAACTATAACGCACCAATCTGCAAGTTGTCACATATATTTTTTTTATTCTTAGCCAATTCAAGTGTAAGTGGGATCGTCTGATTGTAACCCTCAAGTGGGTCGTAAATATTAACTTTTAATGGACATCTCGCGCAACATTTCCTATAATAAAAACAATATCGGGTCATGGTGCGACTTTTGATTTTACAAATAATTATGTAATATTATAATGAAACAAATATGTACTCACAGTAAATCAGTAATTTTGATGAACTTACAACAAAAGTTTTTGCTTCCCGCTGTTTGTTTATATTTGGATCACTTTTCACATGATTGACATCACCAAGACGTTTCGTTTCACATCTTCGGCTTGCAAGAGAATTAAAATGGAACGTTTTCCTAATATTTTATTATTTAACCATTGATATTTTCCATTATTGTATCAGTCAAATGTTTTGTCATAAAATTTGAATAATTTGATATATTTTAAAACACTTTGGTGGCACCTATTTCTATTTAGTAACATTCATATTTCATACTGTGGTATCAATAAAACATACTATTCGTCATCCTGGTAACACAGGATAACGTTCCTAGCACCGTCGTAAATTCCCGCTACGATTACGCATCGATTACGATCCCGGTGTAATGTAACAAATAGTAGAATAACTTTTTAGGTTGCCATTGTTTGGCGATAGGAATTGTACCGCTGCGTAATAGCGATAGGCTGTGTAATTTTGCAAATTAGTAGAATCGCCCCCCCTGTTAATGTTTTTAGGGGTGTTAACCTCCTCTCGCCCTAGGTGGAATAGAAGTGACTGTCAGACTTTTACTGACTGAAAATTAGTTGCGAGACGAAGTAACAATAAGTACGGTTGCGGAGATGATAAAGAAAGCGCACGGCTTTCCCGGAGAGATCGTGTACGACACGACGAAGGCAGACGGACAGCACAAGAAGACCGCTTCCAACGCTAAGCTGCGGTCGTTGTACAAGGACTTCCAGTTCACGCCGTTCGAGACCGCGATACATGATACTGTGGCCTGGTTTAAACAGAACCGGGAACATGCTAGGACATAAATTAGTTCATGATATTAGTGTTATTCTTTTTAATTGGCCAACAGGGGAAATCCTAATCAATATGAGATACTAAAAATCTTTGTTAGGAGACTTTAGCTCTCTTTTGATGTTAACAATTTCGACATATTTATTTTTATGGTCAAGTCTGAGTTGTCTTTAAAAGTGTATTTTTTGTTTGTTTACCAGTCTACACTGGCGCCACCAGTTTCCAAGTAAATAATGGTAGGAAATTGTTTTTTTTTTATTATATTAGCGCCTGACGAGGTGTAAACCCCAAATAAATTATCTGGCGTATTAACTTTCCACATTTTAAAAGTATGAATGGTTCCAAAATGCCTGAAGCATTTTTTGGACGAAAAAAACGTATTATTAACCTACGTCAGCTTTTTGCAAAGCCAGGTCATCATTTCTGTGTTTAGAGATAGGTAATTGAAAGTTTTGAGCAAGTGCGCGCCTCAAGCATTTTTTCAAAATTACGAACAGCTCTTAGGCCATCATAAAAGAAATGTAGTTCTACGATATTCCGCATTGTGATATCTGTGGAATAAAAGAAAACGTGCACCATGTTATGGCAGAGTTTACCCTTGTGGAGGTTCAGAAACGTCAAGCCTATAATGGTATGATGTGACAATTCCTATAATGGTATTGTGGCCTCACCATTATCCGACGATGCCAGAAAAAAAGTTCATTTTGCTTAAATGTGGTGGCGGGTAGATGAGTAGGTGTAAGTTTACTGTAAGGTATAATCGGAGTGACATATTATGTATAGAAAAAACCTTCTGAACCCCTAAATATAGATAAAAAAAATACCTTTACCATTATTCTGGATGGTTCCCACTGATAAAAACACAGTGGTTTAAATTTTCGTTGCCTTAAGATTGCTTACTTTTTATTTTTATACTTTTATGAAAATATTTGAAAATGTAGGTAACTGATATGTACGACAATGAATAAGATATAGAACAACTGACGTATGCCTCAGGGTACGACATTCAGACCCGAAAATCTGTGACTTATTACTGAGAATAAATCTGGAGAACAGTTTCGGCGATATAACATCCCCCTGTGTAGCAGGATATGTTTAGACTGTTGGTTCTGTACTTAGACACTCATAGTCGTGGCGTCATTCAGACATTTCAACAGTCGATGTACCGTCAGTCCTCTTGATTGTAGAACCAGGTTCCAACAGAGTCAAAGGTCTTTTCTTAATCAACAAATGTTAAGCACAGGGGCTCCGTGGTAGACGCCCACGGCGCCGGACGTCGGTAGACGACCTGCAGCCACCGTAGGCGCGGGCATGCGGACAGCGAGTAAAGGGCAACTCGCTGTCCGACCATGGACCGGGTCCGGACCATGTCCGGGTCGACGGCGCGTCGTGTTCCACACGCGCCTCAAGGAGCGTCAGCATAATGATGGGGTTACCTTTTTCATAACCGTTACCCCGGAACATCAAGGGCTATTGAAGGACACCGTGGATTTTAGTCAGTACAATTCTGAAAATCATCAAATGAGTCCCACCCCGAGCTGGGCGGGAGGACTCATTTGATGATTTAACATGAACACGATAAAAAAACGTACTAGGTCTGCTTATGTCTTCGGGTTTGTATAGTTTATACAGAAGTCGAAGCGCAAAGAGGAAGTTGCCTCCCTGTGCTGGATTGGGGACTTGATGCTTATCCTCCGTGAAATACCCAAGGACTGCTCCGGAGGGCTGAAACTCGTAAGTCTTCTTGCGAGGCGGTTTGTGAGCCCCTCGGGCAAACAGTTTATACACGTGCGATCAGGACTCAGGAGTGATATGAGACGATAGTGCAATAGGGGGTGGGGTTTTTGTAGTCCTTCTTGAAAAAAGAGACACAAACTTCTGTTCACGGCCTTTGGAGTTGTCCCCGTCTCTAACATCGACTTGAATAGTTTTTGGAGCGCCGAAGTACGGGTTTTATACCTGCTTTTGGAACTCCTAAGTAAGGGCTTTTACTACTGCTTTTAAAAGCACCTACGTGACTTCATCGTACCTCATCTGGGCGATTTCCGGCAGGTCTATCGGTTGTAGTTGCGGTTATAGTGGCTCGGTTATCTCTGAAGAAGGGGCTTGTAGACCCGACTGTCGTCCAAACTGACATAAAAGCATATTATTCTCAAAATAGGATCTCCGGCTTGAGGTTATGTTGGGCCATAGGGGTTGATTTAAAGCTTGTCAGATGCGGCGTTTCCAGCTGTTGGGCGACCCACTTGCAACCCGATTTTCTTCTATTGCCTTTTCTATGCCACGTGCGTAAATGGGGTTGGAGGTCACGTCGCATCCTAACTTGTTATTTTCTTATTGAATACCTCGCTTCTCTGATATAAGCTTGTTTTTTTGTCTGATGACCTGATATCCAGGACCAGGTATTACTGTACGTATAGGGACTGACCTTTTCCCCCCTCCCCAGCAAAAGCCCTAAGATGTGAGGTCCGTACCCAAAGGCCCTAGCGTCGTGGGCGCTTAGTTTTTTTTAACCTAATTTGTTGCCCTGGCCGGAGGCCTTATTTAAATTTAAAGCATCCACAGAAAAGTCCGGTTGCGCCGTACACAACCTACTAGAGGAGACTGTGAATGCCAAACAAAACAAAAAAAATGCCATATTCCTGTCGTCCGGCTGATGAAACAACATAAGGAGCGCCGGTTTTTTAAAGAAGCTACGCCAAGTAGATTTCGAGTTAGTTGGAGGTAGTAGAAAACCAGCCGCCTGCGCCACGCCGCCCGCCGTTTGACTTTGGCCCGCGCGCCGCCGCGAGACTTTTTAAGGCGGCGCCCACGTCTAAAAGATAATAAGAAACAGTATACTGTCTCTTGGACTTAAAAAAATAACTCATTGTAATTTTAAATTAAGACCCGACAAAATCTGTGACTACGTAGGTAGGTGACAAAATACGAACTAAATCTGGGAGACATCTTCGCTACGCGCCCTAATTTTTGAGATTCATACGGAGCTAAGCTGAGAAAACTGACTGCAGCTCGGCCACCATTACACTCAATTTTTAAACCAGTGACCAACAAATTCTGAGATTTACGAACTAACTTCGACCAGAGTTAACGTTTGTGTTATGAAAATTATAATCCATGAAGTGGACTAAGCCTATGTCTGAGACATGCTTCAAATGATTTAATGGACCATGATAACTACTGTATTGGGTTCACTTGACGCATGGTTTTAAAGACACCTAGGCCGAAGTTCAGATTTATAGGTAGGTACTTATTTCTTTGATCTGAGTCGTCTATCACTGTCCTAGAGTTGACTCAGTCAGTTACCTCCATAACATTCAATAATATTTCCAAATTTAAATGAGAGATTGCCTCATAAAATTACATCATACCGCTGTTACACGTAGGTACTACATTGCATTTTACCTAGCTACCAACCCGTCTAATACGGCACAGTTCTATGATATACCGCTTTCCGCTTTCATAAACTCTCGGATTTTGGTGGCGTATAAAAGGCATCACCCGGAGTCCAAGGTTACTTACCCGGTTTTTGTAGGACTGACACAGCTCTGGCCCGCAGTTACTCTTTACATTGAACAACTGAGTGCACGATAGGTAAGTGATAATAAAAATGTAGTTGTTTTCGTATAAAAATAAACTTTTAGATCAATTTATTATGTTTTTGTATTCAAATAACAAGTTGAAGTAGTGTTTCTTGTAGAATTTATGGAATTTGTAGTTGTCTAAACAGCTTTTTATGTACCTAAGTAGCTAGCGGCGCCGGCTATCAAGTAAACAGCCGGCTAAATAAACAATGGATCCCACAAGTTACGCCCCCTTGCTGAAATCAGGCGTTTCACTTGATTAATAACAGTTTTGTTTTGTTTTACCAACACTTGGACTCTAATCATAACATTTTGTTTAATTTGCATGAGACATTTTCTTTACTTTATTTTGAAGCTCCCTTAGTAGAACTCAATTATTGTTTGTAGCCAAATTATTTGTCGCGGACTGTCTAAACAGGTTACCGCAGCCTTGAAAGTAAAGGGCTATTGAAGGAAAACTGTGGATTACAGTAAGTGTATGAAAGTCATACCTACGTAAACAGACTGAAATCCACTGTCCTTTCCGGTCCATACAGGGCGGAAGGACTCATTTGATGAAACTACCACGATAAAAAAAAACATAAGTCCTATTTCCTAAACGCTTACGCTGACTGTATCTAGGCAGGTCGATAGGTGGTAAGATAAATAAAAATAGGTACTTCACAAAATGCACTGTCATTGTCATGACGTGTTCAACATCTTAATACGTGTGGTAATGTTAATGATATAATAATTGCTGATAACATCGTTGTCATGCTCCAAAAGTTAACAACAATATTACATACCACGTAATTACATAAATTTGGGCACGACGCGCCAGTCGCTTGATATACTATTCTCTATAAGAAATAATGTCATCGGTGAACTCTACGACGTGTGTGCTCTTCGAAGAGGCAGCTTTGAGATCGTCCGATCGTACAGCACTGAGCGGTAAACAATGAACGGTGAATAGCAAACTTTAGTCACAGCCTAAGCGCTGTGACAAAAGCCAGTCAGGAAGTATAAGCGACGATTACAAACTCCCAGTGTAGTGAAAAAACCGATTCCACGCGAACATTTTGCCTAACACTTCAACAGTGCGGGTACTAAGTTGGTATTACGTTTAGCCTCTGCTTTTGTTCGCACTCAGTGCAGCACATTTGTACGCCAACATTTTCACTGAACTGAGATTGAAAATGTGCGCACACAAATAACGAATCCCTCTGCTCATGTCTGTAGTACCGCACACCGTTTGAATCGTATCTCTATAGAAAATTGCCGCTTTTGCTGGTCGACCAGTTTAGTCTACTTTACAGGAAGATAGCCAAAGCTGATGAAATACAGGAAAGGTAATGACAAAGCCATTTGTTTATCATTGACAGATCCATCAGAATGTCTTTAGCTCTGTACTACACGCCTGGGTCGGCGCCGTGCCGGCTAGTGCTGCTGGTCGCGGCCGCCCTCAACATCCAACTCGACTTGAACCTCATGGACTTGAGGGCTGGAGACCAGTTCAAACCGGACTTTTTGAAGGTAAATCTATCAGTAATAGTAATAATAAATATAGTAGTCATAAATGTTAATAAAATGTGCAACTTAGACCGATAGTTCGTGCGTCGCAGGAGGCTGCATGCAGCGCACTGTGACGAAATCCGACGTTATGGTTTTAAAGGTACCAAAAACCGGTTGATACCATTTGATATTTTCTTTTTCATCGCTAGTGTTGTAGTTGTGTTGTACCGCCTGTACTATTTTACTATATTTAATTCTTATTTATACAAAAGTATATTATGTATATGTATATATATATTTTATGTCTCCTAAACTAGTATTATATTTTTATTCTATCATATTTAATTTAAAACTAACTTGACATTCGTGCACTCACCATTTAGGTTCATTTGAAAACCAGCGTCGGGCACCTATATTTGTCCGACATTATGCTGAAATGGGCCTATTTGGCGCAGCCGTGAGTCACACAGTTTAAAATATGCTACCTACATGTTTTTTTATTTGGTTTTAAGTTTGTTTAGTTTTAAGTTCTACTTATTGTTTCTTGTCATAATACTGTGTGTACTTGTGGCATGTGCCAATAAACGTTTTTTCTTTCTTTCTTTCTTTCTTTCTTTCAGTATTTTTTATATACCAAATATAGCGCACAAATCCATAATCATCAGCCTCCAACTGTAGGGAGTGATGAGACACGGACTTGGTTAGAGAGATCTTCTAAGTAACGTCTTTGAAGGGTCCCGGCGTTAGGGTGCCTTGAGATTCGACTAAGGGCATGATAGAGTACTGCAGAACAGGGTATTTGACTCAAAAAATCCAAATGGTCCGTCAGTTACCAATATTGACGAAGTCTGAAAAATGCCAATACGTGACTAGCTACAGTTTTTACTTGCTTCTGACGTCACGAGCCCCGGGACTCGGATTTTGATGAGTTATATCTTTGTTAATATGCATCGATTTATCAAATGAAAAAAAACATTATTTTTCAAAACTCTAGTTGACGGAGTAAGTGCAATGTATGGATGGTGTCTAAGTAGTAGCGCGAGTAACGAGAAGCCTATAACGTAAAAATGATTAGGTACATGTAGGTACCGAAAGAGGACCTTCAAAAAGCGTTCATCTATTCTTGTAGTCAGAGTATCAATTTTTTTGCTTCGATCAACCTGGGACCTTCCCAGAATCACAAACTTCTATAAATATAACACCAAAACACTTCAACCTTTCAGCTGAATCCTCAACACACCGTGCCTACCTTAGTCGACGGTGACTTCTCCGTATGGGAGTCCCGCGCCATTGCCAGGTACTTGGTGAACAAATATGGGGAGGATAGCAGCTTATACCCCACTGAGCCTAAAGCGAGGGCAATCGTCGACCAGAGAATGGACTTCGATTTAGGAACTTTGTATCCAAGATTTGCGCTGTACTTTGTAAGTATTTGTACCTTTTTTGTATCCAATTTCTGCGTCACAGTCTATCGCACATTTCTTTTATAAAAAATTGACCTGCTTAGTACGGAAAAAAATTAGGTTTGAAGGTCAGGACAAACTGCAACAGCAATTGAGAGTAGTGAGTGTCTCATAATTGTTCATTATTTCACGACAGGCAGATACCGATTTTAAAATCTGTAGATTTGTATATCATTGAAGCCTTAAATAAAGCCCATCCTTAATAATTATGGTTAGACATCATCAAGCAGCAAGTTACATTTAATAAACACATCTAGATATTAGCCGTTATTGATGTTTAAGTGACGATTTATTAGATAGTGCTCTTGCAACCATTTGTACACAAGCAATGCTATTCTCTAAGAACAGCCCGCAAGCATCGTTAAAACTATGAAACCATATTAGCCTGTCCTCAATAGATTTTAAACTTTATGCTCTAACCATAAAGTCGAAAATCTTAAAAAGACACTGGCTGGTTACTGCTAGGCCTAAACCTCTTCTTCAAAAATAACTATCATCATTTACTCCCAGTATCCTCAAATCTTCGGCGGAGCGAAAGCAGATGAAGCACTGTTCAAGAAGTTGGAAGAAGCTCTGGTGTTCCTGAACACCTTCTTAGAAGGTAACAAGTACGTCGCAGGGGACCAGCTGACCCTGGCTGACTTGGGGCTCGTGGCGACGGTGTCTACTATCGAAACTGCAGGCATTAGTTTGGAGAACTATTCCAATATTCAGAAGTAAGTTGTCACCTGACATTTTTATAGAAAGCTCTTCCTGAGACATAGGGTCAGCTCAAACCGAGTCGCGCTGCGTTGCGAAATGTGTATCTTTTCGTGTGGTAAATGATAGGTTAGCCCTTAGACAATTTTTGCAGTTTTAGACGAAACGATACACATGACGTAAAATAATTTCTGCCAATTGTTGGCTACGCCACTGTTAAATACCATGCATAGTTATAGATAAACCTATGCATAACCCTTTGAAGATTTGCATGATGTACCTACACGTAGTCCTCCTGCGAGTTCATACCATTATTTTACTTCTCAGACCGTTATAGTTGTCAGACTTCCGTACCACTATTTCAGTGTATAAGATCTAAGTACAAATAACAACCGAGAGCGAGATAAAAGGTTTATCTTTCTTTTCAAGCTTTGGAGGAACTGGGGTAAGATTTGTATTGGATGTGGGTGTACACCATCCACAATCTAGACGAAATCGAAAATGTGTTACTAAGCTATCATTCAACAACAATTTGTTTCACTTTACAGGTGGTACGCGCTAGTTAAGACTACGGCGCCGGGATACAACGAAGCCAATGAGCCTGGCATTCAAGCATTTAAGGAGATGTTAGCTAAGCTTAAAGCTAAAACTGAATTGTAATGTACTATAAATGTATTACTAGAAGATAACTAGCTTTTGCTTTCGGCTTCACCCGCTTATAAGCCGAAAATTATACAACAGGGTAAAGGGGGTTATGTTAACTGTGTATCTACACATGAAAAAGTATCAAACACTATATCTACCCATCTTCACAAACTATCGCATTTAGGTATAGTATTCAGACTTTAGTATAAGAACATATTTTTGGAAGGTGTATAAACATTACTCGCAAGTCGAATTTATATCATGTTACTCAAAGCGACTGAGATTTATCAATAAGTTTAAAATAAAACGCTGAAAATTATATTTTAGCTTTTATTTGTGCCTTACAACCTAATCTTATAATAATAAATTGAGAATGTAAAACGGTGTAACTTGAAAAACAACATTTTTGTGAAAGTGACAGCATTATGTACTGTGAATCAGAAATACCATTTAGCTCCATTCATTTACGCAGAATCCGTGAATTTATTCTTCCTAGGTAGCTTTGACAAGACTTTTTTTCCCAATTGGAGAAACTTGTCGTTGTCAGAAAACTGAGTTCCAAAATTTTTTTTAAACAATGAAGGCTCAATAAAAACACAGTCTTCGAGAATTCTGTGCGTCTATTGAACCTTCGCTAAACTTCGTCATCTGTATAAAGGAATGGAGTGAATATCACGGGTGTACGAAGGTTACTTCTTCAGCATACTGTTGACGAGTCCCTTGAAGGCGTCCAAACCTTTCTCGTTGGCCTCTTGGTAGCCGGGAGCGGTGGTCTTCACTGTCTCGTACCATCTGCAAGAATTTTATGAATTGGATACGGCATCTCTTTATCTCTTATGACACTCGACAACGATTACACAGTTATGGCCAATGTTTTGGTTTAATATCCGATAAAATAATTGCCAATTACAACCTTTTAGAGTTTGAACTATTCTAACATGAAAGCCCTGTGGGAATTTTCATGAAAATTCAATTTTTAATAAAGATAGCGCCATTCATCATTGTCATCATCAGCCAAAAAACGTCCATTGTTGAACAAAGTCTTCCCATATACGGCCATGCAAAAACACTGGCGGCAATGCGGCATTATGTCATTGTATGTCCCTCTAGCTGGCAAGGCGCGAAGGCTTGACAAACAAGTATACCTACCTACTTACTTTAAAATTACTAAAATATTAGAAAAAAAACGAATGCATACCTTTTAATGTTAGGGTACTTCTTGAAGTCGATATCCGAGGCTTCGAAGCTGGACACGCCAGCGATGAGACTGAGGTCGGCAACGGTGAGGTTGGGGCCGGCGCAGAACTTCTGGCCTTCTAGGAAAGTGTTGAGCAGCTGCAGAGCGTCTTCGATCTTGGCCAGCTTCTCCTTGTCAGCGGGAGCGCCGCCGAAGACTTGCGGGTACTGGACACGTCAAGATGGGATTAGGAATTTTTTGGAGCTTCTTGAAGTTCGGAATACTTTTTTCGCCTAAAATCTATTCCGATCTCTACTGGCCTAGCAATTTTGCAATCGGTTAAATAAAAATGACTGCTCTCGTAAAATCTTAAGAACACACAGATCTTGTGTTAGTCCCAATAAATTATCGGATATACCAACCAACTTCAAGTGAAAATCATCCTTACCACTACAGCATAAAGGTGTCTACACACCAGCCCGCCGCGCCGGCACGACCCGGCGGGCAAAGCCGGCGGCCTAATTGTGACGGCCGGCGGCGGCGGCCTGATTTTGACGATTTTGCATTGTCCAATCAGGCCGCCGGTCTTGCCCGCCGGGTCGTGCCGGCGGGCTGGCGGCTTTGGTGTGTAGACTCCTTAATTATGACATAAAACGTAGACGACGACGTCAAGTCAATCGAATTGCATCACTATATCGTAGTAGCAAGGATATATAGTTAGTCGAAATTACTTGCAATTTCGTGCACGAATTGAATAAGTAATCAAATAATACAGGATATAATTATACTCACGAAATAATCAGCAAATCTCTGGTACAGGGTGCCGATATCGAAGTACAGGCGTTGGTCGACCAGGGCCCTCGCCCTCGGCTCTTCAGGGTACAAGCTGCTGCCCTTGCCGTATTTGTTCACCAGGTATGTGATGATGGCTCGCGACTCCCAGATGGACAGGCCATCGTCTACCAGGGTTGGTACTGTGTGTTGTGGGTTAAGCTGGGGAAAGAAGGATACTGTTACAGTTCAAAGATAAAAAAATTGTGGGTTTGCCTAGAGACGCAAACATAGAGTTTTATTTCGAGCCATCTGGGTATCAGGGCCATCATTTTTATATCTTCTTCTTCAACTTTTTCATCATTATCCTTAGCTTTGACTAGCAGTGTTATTCCCCAATGAACTGAGACCCGTCACAGCCTTGAGTGCAGCGCTCTCCCAGCGCCGAAATTACAATTTGGTGTTCACTAAGGCCTAAGCTATCTACTAATAGCGAAGTGATGCGACTGTATTCAAGACTTCGTAAAGATATAGGTACTAGAAATTGTCTTGTAGTGAATACCACAGCTGAACACTGCTTTAATTTGTACGGTTGTTCTTGGCGATTCGAACAGATTTATTTTTCAATCTGAATATTTACAAATTCGCCAGTATGAAACTCAGTTTGTTTACCTAAAAAAAAGGGTAAAATAACCTACAAAATAACTTTTCTTTCGGAAGTCGGTGGCTTTGTTTTATTATTTCGATGTCTTTTTGCCACCGACTTCCGAAAGAAAAGTTATTTTTCATCCCCCCACCTCGGAAAGGGTACTTTTGCTCTTCGATATCTGACCGTAAAAGCCGTTTTTATCCTCAAGTGAGTAAAAGCCGTTTTTATCCTCTAGTGAATAAAGTAAATTTGAATTAAGAACATCGTGTTCATTATAGAGTTGTAGCAGTAAAAATGGCGGCCGGTGACCGCAACAGCTGATCTTTGCTGTGGTGCCTACTTCACGTTCGAAGGTTATCGTACCACATCAAATTTCAAAAATCGAATTCATTTCCTCGAAGTAGGTGTGAAAAGCAGAGTAAACTTTTCGGGAGTAAAGCTGCGTTGCCTTGGGCTATCTTGAATCCCTCGCTACCTACACGAAGGATTCTTAGATTTTAAAAATTATTCTGTATTTTATATACATAATGTAGTACTCCTAGTTAATACCGAAACTGAAATACCTATCTTGTGATAGTACAATGTACACCTGATTATTTTTTTTGCATTTGGTAATTTCCTCGCTGAGGTGGGATGAAAAGTTACGTGTTGCACTCGAGTGCAAAGATTTTTCACCTTGTGCTCTTTTGATTCCCTCGCTATCGCTCATGATTCTAATTTTGAATCACTCGTTGCACTCGTGATTCAATTTTAGAATCATTCGCTTGCTCGGTCATCAAAATTGAGCACGCGGTTAAAAATCAACTTTGCACTCTTGTATAACAAATAACTATTGTAGGTTATTTTATCCTTTTTTGTGGTTGTTTTTGAAGGCGGTTAATTTTTTTTTGAAAAAAGTTTTTTATTTTACTCTTTTTAGTTTTAATATTCAACCCAAATTCTTGGCAAATACATCATGTTCTTACATGTGCACTAGAATTTTGTAATCCGTAGCACCGATATTAACATCGCCCATCGTACATAAAAGAAAGTTCCAATAAAATTCCTTATCTCAAAAAATGCTGAACAGAGTTCGATGAAACTTGCAGTATTCCCTAAGGTGAACGATCCTTAATACAACAAAAAAACAATTTTCAAAAACGGTCCACAATTGGCGAAGTAATCGCGTAACAAACACGCAAAAAGTAAAGATCATCATGTCATCCAAGTAGGCGAAATTAATAAAAATGCTCACAAAATAAAAAGTACTGAACGAAATTTGATGAAATTTTTATGGGACCACATTGCAAGTATCCTGCATCGAACAAAAAAAGAATCACACTAATCGGACTAGAAACCTCTGAGTAATCGATGTACATACATAAAAAAAAAAAAAAAAAACATACCGACCGAATTGAGAACCTCCTCCTTTTTTTGGAGTCGGTTAATAAGTTAAATGATGTTTAAGATGTTTTTTAACTAAACTCGTTCGCTACAAACTCGTATCAATCGCCTGAATCTGTGCATTCCGGCCAGTCATTATCTAGGTAGTTACCTTTTTGACAGCAACCGGTTTGACTTCGAAAACCTGCAGTGGTAGCTCTGGGCCCCAGAGTTGCGCGTGGATGCTTATAATTCTACACTTACTATAGGTAAACAAAACTTTTATGGTTCATAAAATGTTCTATAAGATATGGATACTCTAGCTCTCTCTGAGATTCTCAAATCTTTATAGGTTATAGTAGGTACTTATTAGTATCTCCGTACAACTATCTAGGCTATTTCGAATTATTTTCTAAGTGCATAACTATTCTGAATAGTAGGAATTCTTATCGTAAACGAAATGGTTATTGTGAAGTGTCTTTCAAACAATCATCGATATTACGATATTACTAATATATAATCGTTGAAGTTAAAGAAGTAGGTAAATAAATATTGTTTTAACTTTACAACACAGCGTGCAATTGCAATGTATACGTACGTTGTCCTCATAAAGGGCCAATGACCCTAAATTCCTACTGCTAAATTACATCACTGACTGTCTATTCCGACCTTCAACTGCTTTTAAATTACTTTAAACCTAATGCCTTAAGGTTTAGAGTTGAAAACAGTTTGTTAATGGCAATTTAGATATATACTCCGATAGGAAACGCTGGCCGTTTGCCATGGGTTCCTAGCATTCTGAACTAGATTAGGAAATTGTATGAGGCTTTGAAATTGAAATAACAGGCGTTCATAGACTACAAGTAGGTCTGTTGATATTTTGGAAATTTATTAAAAAAAAAAATATTGCAACGTTCATTTTTTTCCTCTAAAGGTACAAGAAAGGTTCCTAGGACCGATGTGAACTCGCGATATGAAGAGAAATCACACGGAATATTCACCTCTCATTAACTACGGTTGTATAATGAAGACATTTTTACAATTTATTCTATTATGTACCTACTTATATTTTATATCCTTTTTTATTTGTCAATAAGTAGGTACGTTAAAAACGGCAAAGCCAAACATGATAAGAATTATATCTTAAACAGACAGATAAAAGTATTTACATTAAACAGCCATAAAGTTACCCACTCTGGTTGGTTACAAGAGCAGGAAAAATTCCATTTAATTTTGTTATTCCAATTAGTTAAGTATTTGATTAACTAGGCTAAGTTTTCCTGAATCATGACCACAATATTATGATGCTAAATAACTACCTCTGTTGTTTTAATTAAATAAACATCTATGTTTGTAATTATGTAAAAATCGATAGCGTCTTATAATACCTACTAAAGTACCTACTTGATAAGTTGGTACCGTAGACTAATATGTATAGACCGGCATGGACAGAGCCTACCCTAGCCAATAATGGCAAAGATCTCAATAGGCAGTGGCGGATTAAACGTTGAGAGCGCTGTAGGCAAGCATCTCATCGGCGCGGCGCCCCTATATTAAAGATAACACGTAGATACTATAGTTTGACCAAAACCGATGTACCTTAGGAAAATGCGGTGAGATGGGGGCCAAGAAAAAAAGAGCATCATCTGTCGAACAGATCTTACGAATTCGGTTTACAATATTTTAAAGCCTTAGGTAAGACCAGTATTTTAAAATTGAGCGCGCTGGACCTGTACAGCCCGGAACTAAACACAAAAAAAACAATTAAGTGCTACTGAAACTTCACACCCACACCACCTTGTAGAAGACAAACCTAAAATGTTGAGTTTTATAGACCGCGTCGACACTAACTAACACAAGAAGACTTTGCATTGAAAATGAGCAATTAAAATCGCAAGCAAAGTAAAAGCGCGAGCGTAGCGAGCGCTAATATTTTATGGTTTTTTTGGAAACAGTAGGAAAACCAAATTTTCATTTTTATTTCGTTAAACATTTCCGTACTTCAAGAAAAGTTTTAATCTAAAAGCAAAATCAATTTGAAGTTATTCTTGTAGCGCGAGCGTAGCGAGCGTGAATTTTTTTAGCTTTTTGGAAAAGAAGAAGCCAAATTTTCATTTTCATTTCGTTAAACGTTTCCGTACTTCAAGACAAGTCTTAATCTAAAAACGAGATCAATTTGAAGTATTTTTTGAAGAGCAAGCTTGGTTAATGTAAGTTGCTTAGGTTTTAGTAGTTTTTTTTTTTTATGACCTAGGTAGATTTTTTTAAATTTCTTCGAAGATAAGAACTCGGTGCGGCTTGCGCCACCCCTCGCAGCCCGCCGCCCCGGCCCTCTTGGTATGGCCCTCTTGGCCTAAGGGTAAATACGCCACTGGGTAAGACTGGCAGTCGACGCGACGAACATTGCAGTCGTATCTTTCCAACTTCAATCAGAGATCATGTATGTACCATCGACAAAGTTGTTTGTAGGCGTAAGTTTTAGTCCGTCCCATCGTATAATTTATATTTTGTTATAAATTGAAGCGAATTGGGATTGTATGCAAAAATAATAGTTTCATTGTCTAAGTGGTGACTTACATATTGACATAATTAATTTTATGTTATATTGTAATTTTTTTCTTTATTTTACAATTCCGCCCGCGCGCCCCTTTGTACCTTCGCGCCCCTAGGCAGATGCCTAGTTTGCCTTAAGGATAATCCGCCTCTGTCAATAGGTACCTAGTTTTAGTTTTCATCAAAATCGGTCGCGAAACGTTCTGTATTTTTCGCTATTCCCCATAGCTTAGGATAGAAACTAGCAAATGATGCCTAATGCAGGGTTTTTCAACCTTTTTCATGGCACGACCTCTTTAGCATGAAGAAAAATCTTTGTTTTGGATAGTCCATTTATGTATGGGCTATTAAACTAGCACGCTACGTTCACTAGGAGTAGCGGAGGATCTTGATGAAATCGCGGGGAAGTTCCCCGGAACAGAACAGGAACAGCTAGTCAATTTTAGCAAAGAATAAATAATATATTTTAGTAAAAATGGATAATTAAATGTGTTGCTAAAACTTGAGAACGGCTGGACCGATTTGGATAATTCTTTTTTGTTGTTTTTGGAACCATCAGGACCAGGTTCTTATGGACGTATTTTATATTTCTTCTAACTTGATGATATTGATGCAATTGAGTGACTTATAGGCGGTGCGAAGTTTACCGCGATAAAAGCGAAATCTAAAAATTCTTGGGTAGATAAGTGTCCTCACCTTCAGATATTCTGGCTTGAGGTGTTCTCCATGGTGCAGGTCCACCAGTTTGAGGTTCAGGTTGAGGTTGAGGGCCTTCGCCGTGAGCAGCACAGCGCGGCAGGGGGCGGAGCCGGGCACGTAGTATAGGTCGATGGGCATCTCGCTGGGGGCAAATAAAAAAAACTATAAGAATATTTTTATTATAGTACCTACTTACAATACTTAGAGCCTCTTGTAGCTTTTAGGACTTTGGCTTTATATTTTTTTTCCTGTGCGTTTGATAATGTAAATTCGGATACGTACCTACTCTTCACGTTAAGCCTTACAAATAGGTATTCGGTCCAGTTCGGTTTGAAAAAAAAATTTGAAGATATCTCTCTATCGCGTCGGTGCCAATACCATCGGTCTACGACTAGTATTCTTAAAAATATTATCTATCTTTGCCAGAAGAATATATTGGTTATTTTTCCATTATCGAATAAGAGGAAAACAAGAAATAAAACTCCTTCGAAAGTAGGTAAGGTAAATAACACTGAAATGCTTTGAAAAGTTCGTAGGAGGCTAAAAACCAGACACGACCTAAGAGTGCCAGGTGATCCTATATAGTCATTATTACACTACTTATATTAAATGCCAATTTATCTAGAGAAAATATTGCAGCTTTTTTAAACTTCAGAGATCCGATTTTAAAACATTAAACGTGAAAAACTTGTTACTTAATATCTCTGATACAATCATAGACTAGTCAAAAATATGATATAAATATACCTACCTATCATCAAAATTTTAAATTGTAATCAGATCTTTTTGATTTTTTTTATCAGAGGTCAATAACTTTTCAATTAAAAAATCTCAGACGTCTATCGTACCTACAAATTAGAAGCATAACTTCGATGAGTTCTTGTGAACTCATCGAAGTTATGCGTATGCGTTGTTGTGGAAAATGTCATCCAGGAGTAGGTACCTACCTAGTAAAAATTGGGTAGATACGTATAAAGAATGGAATATAAAGCTAGACAGAGAAATATAGTGCCTAAATTCATCACTCAGGGTCCAGCCAGAGGAAGGATCACCGTAGATTTCAGTCAGTAGATACAAGTCTGACAATCCACAATCCACACCTCCCGTCCCGCCATAGGAGGGTTGATTTGATGATTATATAGCAAGAAAAAAAATGTATTATGCATTTTTGTGCATTAGGTAAATATAATACGCAAGTAACACTCCTAAGCCGGTGTGGGAGTAGTGATAATGGAATTAATTACACAATGAAATGCGGAAGAATTTTGGGGACCAAGTCGGGACAGTAAAATTACCAAGGTTGCTTTTTGACAGTAGTATTTTTCATCATAATCCGAGCCAAAAATCACCGCATTGGGTTAAATACCTACCCTGCTCTTCTTACAGTTTCAATGGTCAAAAATAATAAGGAAGTGCTGTAGCACCAAGGAAATTAATAAAAAAGAAAGGCAAAAACCTGAAGGTTAACGGTAGGTAGTGAACATGGACAGCGGAAACTAATCAAACCAAATTCTTTAACGGGTGTGACAAAAGGTAAGGCCAGGTCAATCAAACTACTTTATCAAATAAAAAAAAGCTTTTAAGGCCATGCGAAATTGAAACTTTTAACTTAATACTAAGTCACTTTTCTTTTCATCGAGTGGAAAAATTCTAGCGTATTTTTAGACGTCACTGATATACAAATCAAAGTCGAAATGGAAAGCAAAAGGACAAGGCAATGAATAGCTGGAATGGTTTGTGTGATTCGTTGTTATTTATCGAATGATTCAAAGATCGAAGGATTCAATGATTTAATTTAAAGGAGCTCGAAGTTCCATAGTTAAACCCTTATTGGCCGTAATTCTGCAGCAGCACTACGCAACTGAAATCGAAATCATAATATAACGGTCGGCGACCCCATTGAATCCATGTACCTATTAAACCTTGAACAAAAGCCTCAGAGGTAAATTTGTAGGCCAACTGCTTACCACGAAAAACATTTTGAAAACGTTTGATTACCTAGAAATATTCTCTGCTTCACCAGCCATTGTTTATTTTTTATCGAAAAACTTATAATTCAAAATAATCAAAATATTAAATGAAGTCTGAGTTTTGCAAAATGTCAAATTATCTGCTGTTAATGTAATAAAAGTTTTTGTCATTATGATTACGTCATTAGAAACTACAAAAAAGTCTTTAATTTAACCACTTTTAAAGTGGTCGTACCTTTTTTTTGTGGTAAAATCATCAAATGACTCCTCCCCGGGCAGGGCGGAGGGACTGTCAGACTTGTACTGACTAAAATCCACGGTATCCTTCGGTAGCCCTTTGAGAACCGGAGTCGCGGTAAACGTATGTCCCGCAAAAAGTGGTTGTACCTAGCATGTTCCCATGGATATTTTTTATATCTGCAGGAGAAGCCGCGTACAAAAGTTAGTAGGTACAAAGTAGGTAATTAATAATTTGAAGTGAGTTTTAAGTAATCAAAACATTTGTATAATGTATCGATGACATGGTACCTATATTTTCAGTCAATAGCAGTTTGCGACAGTTATTCGATTTTAATTATAATATTTACCGTGAGCTACGGTCAATGACAAATGACTGCTACTACTTATTAATAATTTTGTAACGACATCGAAATTGAAACATAACCAAGTACCTACGTGTAATGTTTGTTTTGTAAAGTGTTTGTATGTTGATAATTTTACGGGTTGCGGAGGAATATGTAGATTGTAGGTGGTGCTAATTATTCTATTTCCATATTGATTTCCCCATTTATCAATCTGATTGACCTGTTATATTTATTACAATCAGGGATGTAGATACCACCAGATCCAACAAACATTTTTACATAAAATCACGGCTGTATTGTAGTTTCAATCCCGCGAAATAGTGGGAGGAGTAGGTATATTTTGCATAGTTATTGCAACAACGTTCAACTGGGGCCAAATTTAGATTCTGTGGAATTCCTGATGGAAAAACCCAAAGTACCTATACATAAATGTATTTGCAATTCTGTATCTATGTTATCGGAAAAGTATGATATTATCTAGTCATTTTATCCAAATACTAGGAAATGTATTGATACGAATCCGAAATCCTATTTAGGAAATGTAAATATTAAAAAAAAAATGTTTTGCGCGCTCAGATAGACGGAGTCCTGCTGCGCGGGGCTCCTATTCCCGCGTGCAAGGAGTTAAATTTAAAGGAACTTAACTCGGTTTGTTTCTCACCTCAGGGTGCCCGAGAGTTGTTGGTGTCTTTGAAAGTAGACGTTAAGGGCACCCCGAGGTTCAGCTTGGTTAGGTTTCACACATTACCCGGCGATTTTCGGAATTCCCTACATTCATTTCCTATAAATTTTATACAATGACGGATTACATACATTAATTCTTATATTTCCAACAAAAAATAATAATTAGTTTTTGCCATAACAGCTCGGATTATGTAAAAAACGGCGTCGGGTCGCCGTGTCCGGTAGACTGCGGCCCCATGCTCGTTGCGGCCTTGATGAAGACAATTACTCATATTGAAAATTATACAGTCACCATGATTGTTTCTTAATGCAAACAGTAATTCTTTACATTTTATTGTTTAGTGTATTAGATTTTTTAATATTGGTATTATTTATATGTTAATAAAATACAGAACCATAAGACAGACGCGGAATTCAAGTATTAAATCCATAGTTCCTTAATTAAACAGAATTGCACACCGCAATCGGGGCGATAAAAACACCTTTTGAGGAGTGACTAGAAGACATCTTCTGCCTGACGCTGGTCCTTATCGGAAAGTGGACTTGATTGTATCAGGGACTTCCTATGACAGATTTCGCGGTAGAAAAATAGCCACTAGTGAGAGGACTCGTTTGAGGGTTTCCTAATTGTTTTACGCACAATCAAATTAAACATTTCAGAAACCTTAACAATTTTAAGATAATTCTGATTTAGTATTTACATATCAAAATATTGAAAGTAATCCGCTAAAACTTATCGACATAAAAAACATCATAATAATATTATTTCTATACCTATGTATAAACGAGTTACATAGAGCAAATATGCTGCTGATGAGATCATTTCAACACTATTAAATCCTGTGAGTCTATAGCTGTTTTTCTTTGCTTCAAATTACTGGCTAAAACCGAGTTAAGTTGTCTTTTTTTTTTAAATATTTAAGTATTAAGTTGTTATCATTCGTGTTCATTTCTTTGATGTAGTAATTAGAGAGCAGGATTCCTATTTTACTAAAGTACCTATTCCTAAGTGGTCTATAATGGTCTACTAGATGTACCTAAGTATACAGCAGGACCTTTCAGTGGTGCGACACAATTGACCATAACACCACAGTCAGTGGGCAAAAGCAACTTGTTTTTCGATAAAACTCTGAATTAATTTAGTTATCTATAGACTGTTTGAATAAGAATTAGTGTCTTTACATAGTATTTATTATCGTGTATTTTTATCGCATCATATCGACTTCAAAGAACAGCTCTTTGCAAATATGTAGGATTTAAAAAAAAAAAAACAGTTTGATCTTCGTGCAGTCAACATCACAAGCAAATTATGTTCAAATCAAACATGCACGCACAGCTGTCTAAAAAGATAATAGGTAATTTAGTTTTTAGTAACCACGATAGACGTTGAGAAACTGGACTTTAAAATGAATAAAAAAATAATTGGCACCTACTTTAGAAAACAAAATGAGGAGCTCGTGGCTAAATAATAACAGCCGCACAGGCCGATCTTCCGGTTTAAGCCGCGCTTGCCGAGGTTGGTCTGTGGATGGGTGACCATTCTGTCATAGCGAGTTTCCTCCGTGCCTCGGAAAGCACGTTAAGCCGTTGGTCCCGGCTGTCATTTGTGAATCTTTGACAGTCGTTACTATTAGTCAGAAGCTCTAAAGTCTGACAACCAGTCTTACCATGGGGTATGGTATTGCCCAGTTACTGGGTTGTGGAGGTCCGACAGGCAGTCGCTCCATGTAAAATACTGATATCCAGCTGAATCTGGTTTGACTGGAAGCCGACCCCAATATACTTGGGAAAAGGCTAGGCAGATGATGATACTTTAGAAAACAAAATAAGCAGTAAATGTAGCCGTAATTTTCTCTCTTCTGTTATTCGATTTAAATTCTAAACAAATAAGTCGTTAGCAAGTTAAATGCACCATTTATCGCGATTGTAGAATATTAAGAAACTTTCTCAAGTTAAAGTGTGGGAAGTATACTAACTGGTAGACGTACATAAATAATTTCTGAACAAATTTGACTAGTTCACTTTCAGCCTTTCTCTTTGTTTTATTTAGGCAATGCCCAATTATTCCGATTACACACATTTGCGTGTAGGCGTTACCTACAAAAATAGTACTTATATCAATAAAATGTGAAAACATTCTAACGTGCAGATTATTGTTTTATCGCGTGCTTACATAAATTAGAAAAGTTTATGATCTGGATTTTAAAACTTAAATTCTACAGCAATAATACTTATCTAAAAATGAAAACATATCGCACACATTGCTAAATCCACTCAACAATCAATTACGTACCAAGAAGTTAATTGTTAGATAAACACCTAACAATAAATTGTTATTAAATTATCCTCAAAACTTGTTTCCACAGTCAAGACAAAAACGGTCAAAATCTAAAATTGATAAAGTGCCAAATGAAATGACATCACCGCAAAAAAAAAGTTACAAAATAAACTTACGTTTTTTTCAACTATTTATTTTTGAGCACAACACTACGCGACGCGAGCAGTCAGCTCCGAACTCTGGGAGAGAATAACTGCGAGAGGGGAGGTCAACTGTTTTATAGCAGCACCGAATGCATGACGCATGTCGAGGACAAAACAGCCTGAATGTCTGGTGGCCTACAGAGTAGTTTAGCTGTGGGAACGAGATTGTGCTAGACGACTTGTCTATCTCTGTCTTTTTCCCACAGCGGAACTACTCACGTTATAAGACATCATGGTAGGCCACCTGATCTCCTCCAAGCAATGAGCCTATTATTTAATTTTGTTTGCATTCAACAATGTCTAGACGACAAAAATAATTGATAGTAGTTTGTCTGAAGAAAAGTTCTAATATATTGTGTTGTTTCCTCATTATAGGAGCTCTTGGACGATGCTGAAGGCGCCACACTAGTAATGGACATTGTATACCTACCTATGAACATTGCATACTATGGGATATAATATACAGAATATTTGAAATGAAGAAGACACGAAGTAGTCGACAGCAAAAAATGACGAAGGTTTTAAACAACCGTCTTAAAATTAAAAAAATGTCTACAATAGGACTTCCTCTTGTATCGTGGTTGCGATTACAAAATAATAGTTAACATCACGTACACTACACAAAAACCTAGACCTGAAACAAATACTTGTAAATCATACAGATTTATGTTCCGTGCGAATCGAACCCACGACAAGCAGCACAGCAGTTCAAACGCTCACGACTGAGCCAACCATGCCGTCAGGAAATAATAAAATTCTTATGTCAAGTTACAGTGTTGTAACATGCAAAACTTTTTCTTGCATGATACATCACTATTAGGCGAGATATGGCACCCCAAATAAATTGGCAACGGTCAGTAGGATATTATAGAAAAGTTGTATAACTCGCCTGTAATTCACAAAGGATTGGGCAGAGCAAAATATTAAAAAGCTGAAGAGTTTGTTTGTTTGGTTGAACGCGCTTATCTCAGGAACTGCTGGTTCGAATTCAATTTTTTTTCCTGTGTCGGATAGTCGATTTATAGAGCAAGGCTATGCTATATCATCATCACGCTACAACCAATAGGAGCTGAGCAGCGGAGGTTTAACTGCGGGGAACAGCTATTAGTAATAAATAAGATAATGTTTAACTTGACAAGATCAAGTATACCTATTTGCATACCAGTTTTGTTTATTTTCGTTTCCGATAACAACAAAATTGTGCACAACATGCATGACATGACAGAGCTTTTTACTTCATATTTTAAAATATTGTGTCATATTAGCTTGATAAGAGTAACATTGGGTCCCTAAAAATAATACTATTTGTAAAATATTGTATTCTCACTGTAGATAAAATAAATTTTATGCCGATTCATACTCCTGTACACACGGCTACACATCAAGCTATACAAAACTACTTTAACGTGGTCTCGCTTCCTATTATCTAGTCACACGTTCAACTATCAGCTTATTCTGTTTTGCATAGCTTGATGTGTAGCAGTGTGTACCTTCTTACTTAGTGAGAATTATCTTACTGCAGTTTTTAAAGTACAGGTATTACTGTGACCTATCAAAGGCTATTTCAAGAATTATCCACAACGATGATGACGATGTTTTCGGTGTCCTCCAATAACCCTTTATGTTCCGGGGTCACGGTGATGGAATAAGTCCCGCGACCCCGGGCTGATGACGATCATACGTCGTCATTTCTTCCCGACATGCCGGAAGTTAAACCGTACTAAAGTCTCAGGCCCGGTATCCACCAAAGCGGAGAGGAGAGGAGATGTGTTTGAATAACCAATCAGATGTCCACATCTTCTCTCCGCTTCAGTTGACATCTGATTGGTTATTCAAACACATCTCCTCTCCTCTCCGCTTTGGTGGATACCGGGCCTTATGCTGGCTTCACACACACCGAGGCTCGCGCCCGCCTGCGCCTTGGTGCGATACTGTTCACAAGTAAATCGTCTTGAATCTCAAAGAGACACCGAATTTCGAACGTAATATTCAAAAGATAGAAGAAGTTGTTCCTCTACAGATCGGATACACCAGCCTGACTCACCTCAAGCCATTTCGTTGACGCGGTGGCGGCGCGGGTTGGGGTCAGGAATATTACGCGCCTTGTAAAGAGAGCATTCGGGCCCCTATCACACAGCATATTACGGTACAGAAAAAATGCATAATATTCCTGAAATCGTCGTTTGCGCGTCTAAAACGCCGCGTGATGGGGCCTTAGATGTGTATCGCAGATTTCTTCCAATACGGAATCAAACTAAGGCCTTCATTGCTGTAGCTCATTAGCGTCGGGCTGACAAAACAAAAACATGAAAAGCCCGTAAAAACAGACAAATTAGATAAACAATCGTCTTAGAACTTTTGTATTTTCAGAACGGGTAAGCAGAGTAGTTAGATATTATAGTAACCTACCAGGGCCGTCCAGTCCAGTTAGCCGTTTTGGGCGCTGGCGGGCGCTGCGGATTATGGGGTTCATACAAAATTATACAAATATGACTTGTGCAGAAAAAAAATAAGAACCTACCATTCTGGGATAAGTTAAGCATATTTGGTACTTGTGGCCGCCTTATGGATATTACTCTTGTTTCGAACTGTCTTTTTAGTCTGAACCTTCCTTTTTCATTTTCTATTGCTTACAAACTTTGGTATTCTACTTGGTTGCAAGGCCGACCTTCCCGTTAGGCCAATGCCTTCAGGATCTCAGGTGTCAAGTGACCTCAGCCACAAGGATGTAGAGGCCGGTCATTCGTGTTCGGGTTGGTGGCGCATGCGCTGACCGTAACGGGAACAATACGGGAATTTAAATAAGGCCTTTCAAAAAAGGTGTCAAATTATTAAATTGTCTTTCAACTTAGTCTATTCTATTTATCTAAAATGATGTTTAATGTTTCGCTCTACGTTTATGAGAGACAAAACAAGTGCTATTTGGGCGCAGTCAGCACAGAAGCTATTAATTTTGGGCTTTACTAGGTGATGGAAATATGGTCCGGCCCTAAGATAGCCAGGGCAATCTTTATCTTAAAGGTGGCCCCAAGTACAGCCAGCATCAAAAGTTTCTGACCGTATTTAGATTTTCAAAATCGCTGTAATGAATCAACTTTTGATGCTTACTGTACATTTAGGTCCATGTATGACGTAAAAAAAACTAATTGTGAGTCTGCTAGCACACTGCCAAAAATTAAAAGAATCATAAACGTGCAGAAAATAATGAGTGTAGCGAGCTCATCACATAAATATAGGTTAGGCTTTTTTTAGAAGCCACTAAAAGAATTTAGGAATTCAAGGCACAAAGTCTTGCTTGGGACCCTTGGGCATATACTCAGAGTGCTCATTGGGAAATATGAACTTGGTAAAGAGTTTCAGTTATAATAATAGTAGCCAGTCGTAGTAGGACTTAAAACCGTTCAATGGAATGGAAACCACCCAATAGGACCTCTTCAGGCTGGACGGACCAAAGGCAAAGTTTTTGTAGAGTAATATTAATTACTTGCTAGTATTTTGTCGAACAGATGAAATAGAGCAGTGGAGTGGTACTTAAAAAATATGAAGAATATTGAATAAGTTGCTAATATCTAACTTAGTGTTAGCTTGGAGTCATTCAACTATAACGGATTTCTTGAAGTAATTAAATTCTTAAGATTCGATCTAGATTAGATAATATCATATTTCATAGATTCGAGGAACTTACCGTAACCAAATATTTTTAGCAATCGTAGGGTATCTAGACCTGTTATCTACACTAATATTATAAAAAGTAAAGATTTGTATTATTGTGTGTGTGTGTTTGTTTTTAATGAATTTTAATAAACTCAAAAACTATAGTCAAGATTTCAGAAAAAAAAAACACCTTTGGAAGGCTATATTCACCCTGAGAAACATAAGGCTAGGATTATAACCATGTCCTGTCCACTCGTGCGAAGCCGGGATGGGCCACTAGTTATTTAAATATGTATTTCGTAAAAAATCTTTACTTAGTCTTTTGATGTGTTTGGGTAAGTACTAAGCAGTGGAGTTACGACAATTTATTCGTGTCAAACATACATTAACTAACAGAGAACATATCGAGTCATGTGGTCGACAACCAACCTTGAGCTTAGGAATGTTAAAAGCACAGTTAAAAGTAAGAAATCACTTTTTTTAATGACGTCATCAAGAATGCGTCACTGATCTTGACTCTTGACCAATAAACCCATGATTCAAGTTTTACCAACTAAATGTGGGAAAATCCATTTTAAACTAGTTCATGTTCTGAGACAGGGTTCTGTGGCAGCCGAGGTTTCAGAAAACTATTATTTCGCATTTGATTATTATCGTTATCCTTTACTCAGTAAAAATCTTACGTAGATATAATTAAGTAGCTTTTTTTACGTGGTAAAATAAACAAAATGAGTCACCACACCCAGGACGGGACGGGACGGGGCTTTCAGACTCGTACATACTGACTTAAATCCATGGTGTGCTTCAAACTTCAGGCTTCAATAACATTTTTTGTCTATAGGCAAGCTACTCCATCAGAACTTGCTGATGCAATTAATATTATAAATAAGGATTTGGCTGCGATTTGCGAGTGGAGTGACGCGCATGGATTGTTGGTAAACCCGTTGAAGACTCAGGTCATTGTTGTTGGCAGCTCGAGGATGACGGAACGGGACTGCGATACCCTTAAGCAAGAAGGTCAAGAATCTCGGGGTTTGGATTGACGAACATCTTTCTTGGGGCCCTCAGCTGCAAGAAGTAAGTCGCAAAATTTTTGCATCTGCTAAGTCCTTGAGACGATTACGGAACTTTCTTCCAACCGCCACTAAAACTGCGCTTGCGCAATCCCTCCTACTTCCCATCCTTGACTATGCTGATGTCAGTTATCTTGATCTTACTGAGGCACAACTTGATAAACTTGAGCGACTTCAAAACTTTTGCATAAGATTCATATTTGGCCTACGCAAATATGATCACATTTCTGAATTTCGTGTAAAACTCAAGTGGCTTCCTATACGTCTTCGCCGGAATTCTCATATCTTGTTTCAGCTCTACAGTATTCTGTTCAATCCTAAAACCCCCTCTTATCTTAAAGAACGTTTCAAGTTCCTTCATGACACACATAATAGATATCTAAGGTCATCGGAAAACCTGAAACTGGAAATGCCAATGCATTCTAGCCGTTTTTACGACAAATCTTATACCGTCGAAGCAGTACGTTTATGGAATGCCTTGCCCCTGTCAGTACGGCGCGCTCAAAGCCTGTCCACTTTTAAAAATCTGGTCAAAAACCACTACCTTTCCTCTTAAACGTGTGACGTCAACGTTTATTAGCGTTTTTCCATAATAATTAATGTATATTTATATAATTATATGTGTTTATATGTTTTGTGTTTGTGTGTATGTTTTTGTTTGTTGGTAAATTGTACACCGTAGACTACCTACAGTATTGTTCCTCCTTTACTTTTCAAATCCATCCAAAGGTTGTCTTGAAAAGATCGCTTTTAGCGATAAGACCGCCCACTGTGTCACCCTATTTATAAGATATTGATTGGATGTATCCTGTAATTTGTATGGTGTACATAATAAAGAGTATTCTATTCTATTCTATTAAGGCAGCCAACTTTATACTAAATCAATGCGGGACCTGTGGCGGGACACCCTCCTCTATCCACAATAAGACTTAGGATTTGTTGGAATTGTTAATGGTGTAGGAACTTAAATTAGAAACAAACAACACTACTGCCGAATTAACATTTATTTTTAAAATCATATTTTCTACATGAGTGGCACTTTTTTAATAGGTACTGGGTTTTGGTTCAGAATGTCCAAAAAGTTTTCTAACAATTCTCGCTGATTTTATTTTTCGTGGATAGTGAATGACCCTAGGTATCATATACTCACGCCTACTACTACTACCTTTTTTTCGACAAATTATCAACTTTAGAAGAAAATTCACAAGAGTAAAAGTTGTCAGGAATATCATAAAGAATTACATAAAAAAATCGCATTGATATTGGAACTTTGTTGAATTGTTGCCTATGTCCACTAATTTTCGAAATGGGACCACTGTGCGCCGCGTCTCGTCATTCGTATTTTGATGTGGAACACTTTTATGCGAGCAAAACGATGGGAAACGAGGAATGCGGGACATACGGGACGCCTTAGACTATTTGCGGGACTATTTTATTAAATATTGCAATGCGGGATTGCAGCTGTCATTACGGGACGGTCCCGCAGAATGCGGGACGGTTGGCCGCCTTATATTCTATTCTTTGACGATAATCGACGAAGTTTCAAACATCAGAAAATTGTTTTTGTAGCACAAGTGAAAAGGAACGGTGTCAACCTCAAATGTCAAAACTGCAACAGAGTTTCTGTCAATGTCAGTTGTCACAACTGTCAAAAGAGTTGAGTGATTCGGGTTCTAACTTTCTTATTTTATAAAAAAAATAACATTTCAATTAATGATAATGTAAATATTTTTCGTGAAATTGTGGTTTGTGTGTGCTACTACCCATTTTCCAGTTCATAATGGGGGACAGCAGTGATTCTGAGGAGTTTTATGATGCTGAAGAGTTCACACCCATTAAAGGTTCCAAGTAAGTAGCGAAAACGTTAACAATTCACCTGTTTTACTAGTGTAGATTTAATATGCAGCCTTTTAATGCACAATGGATTATACAGAAACATTAACATCGAATCAGGAACGTGTTCTTTCAATAAAAAACGCGGTGATAATCTATTTTGAAACAGGTATTGTATGAGTTGAACAGATGTTTCATTTGCTATTGATATGCGTCCTTGGCGCTAGCGACGGGTTAAAGCAAATAAAAAACAGTCATCCATCGATGCGAGACTCGCCTGTTTGACTAGAACAATGAGTTAATAGACCACATCATGATGAACCAATAAGTTGGTGGTTATCATATTAATTATGAATTTGTTCCACTTATGGACGACGTGTTGACAATGTTTCCACGTACTTATTGATGGAAGCAGTGTGAATTAGTGTCTTGTAAGATATTAATCATAACATTTTTTCTCTTTTTACATTAGTATCTTTTTAAAAAGTTTTAAAAACTCTCTCATTTGTGATGTACTCCAAGTAAGGTTTAAAGTCAATTGTTTACAAATATAATTTGGATAATTTAAAACTGCAGTTGAAATAAAATGTCTCAATAATTTCAGAAGGTCATCACTATGCAAGAATATAAATGTGTCAGAGAGTGGGGACGCACCAGAGAAGGACAAGGGACTGTTGAAGGGGGATACCTCGACTCCAGGCACAGGGACCACCAATGCTGCCAGCACTGTCTCCACAGAAAATGCAACGCCAGAAGATGATAGGACCACTGTGAAGAGTGTAAGTGTACACATGAAAGAAAAAATTGCATAATAATTTATTATACAGGTTTTTTATGTTTAAGTAGTTTATTCCAGTATCTTTTATTGTTAATTCAATTGTCAGTCTATTAATTTTTAGGATACCCAAAGGCTGAAATGGTGACAGCATTAGTAATAGCGTCCCGTTTGTCCGTCTATCTGTTTATTTGTCACCAGGTTGTACATGAACAGTGACAGTTAGACAGATTAAGTTTTCATTATGTAAGATTGTGATGTAAAGTGTTGTGTCTGTTGTCAGACATGACATTAGAGCAGAACTTTATTAGTTGTTTAACTGTTCCATCCTTTTAAATAATTCTTCTAGAAAAAGGCTGTCAGAAAAACTTAGAACTTTGGATATATTTTTATTTACAGGTTGTACAAGGCCGTCGAAGATTCCAGGAGTTACGTCGCTGCATGCAGACGGAGGAGGAAGACGAGGGTGTGACTGATGCCACCGGATCAGTAGACCAACAGACATTCACATCAGAACACCCATTCAAGTAAGTTCACATGCATGGTGTGCTTTTTTCTGGCCTTTGTTTGGTGGCCTCTTGATTCTACCATTCACGACTTGGAACTAAGCCGCGAAACTGTCCAAAAAAAGTGCCTGAATAGAAGATTAAAAAAAAATATACACAAACCAGGAACCAATACTTCTTGGTCTTACAAATATTTGTTGCGTGAGTTAATCGAAACCGCAACACGAAATAACTGCTTAAACGCTGTGTAAATCCCTTCCAAAGAACACTATATAGTCAGATTATAATTAGTTTATTCCAATTGTTTGCAGGATTATAGCACATGACACAATGAGCCTGCAGAGTATGACGTCACTCGGCAGGATCGGGAGAATACTCAGCGGCGCCTCGGAGTCTCACTGTAAGTAAGAAATTGAAGTGTAATAAAACTGTTTGGAATACCTTTACTTCTGTATAGAAGTGTGCATTTAAGTACAGAAGAGGCTCAAAAGTGGTTCACAATCGACAAAGTTGAATCATGACCCATTTTGACATTATTAATCGTTTGAATCAGTCATAATAACAAAGATCAAGGTTGTAACCATGATTATGTACATTTCTGCAAATGTGAACCTAATTGAATGTCTGTAAGAAAATAAGCTTATGATGGGTCAAAGTCTAAATTTAGAACTACCTACCTTTCTACACATTTTTCTGTGTTAAAGAGAATAATGTGTTTACAGCGAACATCCGTGATACCGCGCCGGTACCATCGGCATCGTCGAGGGAGCCCTCCACCATATCTGACGAACAACTCGCCGTTGAAACTAGAACCCAGAATGGTAAGTATAACATCAGCTAAACGCTGTGTGTGCGATAACAGCGCCTAGCACTTTAATTCGGGACTTAAGATCAATTAGTTATTTGACAGTATCAATAAGTTACAAATCTAATTAGTCCGTCATTTTGAGTTTTGAAAATTAACAGACATGTCATAGATGATGACATGTCTGTTAGCCTAGCCTTTTCCCAACTATATAGGTAAAACTGGTTGTCAGACTTTAGAGCTTCTGACTAGTTACGACTGTCAAAGATCTACAAATGACAGCCGGGACCAACGGCTTTACGTGTTTTCCGAGGCACGGAGGAAACTCGCTATGACAAATGGTCACCAATTCACAGACCAACCTCGGCAAGCGGGGCTTAACCCAGTAGATCGGCCTGTGCGGCTGATATTATTTAGTCACGAGCTCCTCGTTGGGCTGGGTTGGGTATTTCTTGTTTTGTCATATCAATTAATATTTTCCAAGATAGAACGCATCAGAACTCGGACCAAGCACATGTAGGAAGACCATTTATATCTACATTTTTAACATCGCCATGCTTAGTACGATGGAAATCTCCTGCATTCTGTATTTTACGGTTAAAGGAGAAAATCGGATTCATCTACCTTTGTATGTATGGATGTATGGATGTTTGTTACTCTTTCACGCAAAAACTACTGAACGGATTTGGCTGAAATTTGGTACACAGATAGTTTATAACCTGGATTAACACACAGGATAGTTTTTATCCCGATTTTATGTTCCCGTGGGATAATTTTCGAGTTGTAGCGGGTGAGCTGGCAGCAGCTAGTTTAGAATATTAATCATAACTGGTTTGACTACGACAAACTGGTTTGGCTTGACGTCGATTTTGTGGACCGTGTCGGATGTTCATAACCATAGAGAGCTTATCTGCTTGAAATTGACCATTCTCTAGAAAGAGAGAAAACTATTCAAGCCATAGCTATCTCTCTCCTGTAAGGCTTAGATAAGGTCTGTGTACCGTTTAGTCCGCTTGTCTGTAACACTTTACTGGCCGTTTTTATTTGACATTTTTGTATAGAGAAGTATCAGGTGGCCTATCATGACGTCTTAAAGCGTGAGTAGTTCAGCTGTGGGAACGAGATGGCGCTAGACGACTTGTATAGCTCTGTCGCTTTCCCTCAGCGGAACTACTAACGCTTTAAGACGTCATGATAGGCTAACAGTTAATTCTGTATGGTCAAACGCTATGTTGTGTGCAGTGCTGGCGATGGAGCCGGACGTGATCGCGAGCACGAAGGCCAACAGTCTGAAGGTGCGGCGCGGGCCCGCCATCGTGGCCGTCAGCGGCGCCGCGCCCGGGCCCGTGGCGCCGCCGCGCAGGAAGAAGAGGAGTGCGTATACACGGGGACATTACCCATGACGCGACGCGATGCAATTCGACCGATTCCAACTACAAGTGAAAATCATCCTTACCGCTACGACATATGACATAAAACGTGCGGTTGTCTACGGGTAGATTAAAAACACGCCACGACGACGTCAAGTCAATCGAGTTGCATCATTATTTCGTAGTAGCAAGGACGATTTTCTAATTTTAGTTAGAAGAAATTGCAAATCGCGTACGATCTTCCTAAGGGAGCTTACCCATGACGCGATTCGTGCGAAATCATCTTTACCACTAGGTAAGGATGATTCTCACTTGTAGTTGAAATCGGTCGAATCGCGTCGCATTTGCAATTTTTACTAACTATAACAGAAAATCGTCCTTGCTACTACGATATGATGATGCAATTCGATTTACTTGACGTCGTCGTAGCGGGCGTGTTTTTGTTTTCATCTACCCGTACACAACCGCACGTTTTATGTCATATGTCGTAGTGGTAAGGATGATTTTCACTCGTAGTTGGAATCGGTTGAATGGCGTCGCCACTTCTTGGGGAAGCTCCCATACACTAGAAACCTGCGCTGGCGTCATATTATTGTCAAATACTCTTTTGTAAAGTTGGATTTAGTGCTCGAGTGACGGTCCCTGCGTACCGTTCGATCTGAATTCCTCTTACGCTTATTTCCGCGTACGGTCGGTCTCGTAAGAAATACGTAGGGACGTACGCTTTACTGACTTCAGCGTCAAAGTATACTGCCTTAGAAAAAAATCATCTAGTGTTGCACTGCAGCCGTAAATAAGTTTTCGTTGACGTCAGCGCTGACCGTCAGTCACGCACTAAATCCTTGCACGCTCTTAACTAAACCATAAATTATATTAAAATAGGACTACGACTTAAGACATACATCGAGTGGTTGTCTACGGGTACATGAAAAACAAAACACGCTAGCCACGACGACGTCTAGTCAATCGAATTGCATCTTAATATCGTAGTAGCAAGGATGATTTTCATTTAAAGTTTGCGCGAATCGCGTCATGAGGAAGCTTCATAAGAGGGTTAATTTATTTTGCACGAAGTATTTTTTTACTATCTGTAATTTTCAAATGACAGATGGATGTCTCTGACATTATTTTGTAATGTTCCCTGTAGACAAGCTGCACGGCTCTCAGTCGCTGTCGACGACGGACGGCGACAACCTGAGCGTGTGCACCACCGACACGGACGACTACCGGTACATCGCGCGGCGACCGGACAAGCCGCAGCTCGAGACCTTGATCGTCGAGGTGAGGCTGTCTCATCATCATGTCTTCCCAACAAATATAATATGGTCACCCTAGCAAAATAAAGGTAGCAGAGAGAGAAAAAGATGCAAAAGTGTATAGATATTTTTGAACTCGACTGTACTATGTTTTCGGGTCAATCAACCAACAATAAGAAACATGTTAGTGTAATTGCGACTTGGTGACCTACCATGACGTCTTAAAGCGAGATTAATTCCAGTGTGGGAAAGAGACAGAGCTATGCAAGTAGTCTAGCGCCATCTCGTTTCCACACCTGAACAACTCACGCTTTTTTTTTTTATCGTGGTAAAATCATCAAATGAGGTCTCCCACCCCGGGCAGGGCGGTAGGGCCTGTCAGACTTGTACTGACTAAAATCCACGGTGTCCTTCAATAGCCCTTTATGTTCCGGGGTCACGGTGATGGTATAAGACCCGCGACCGAACAACTCTCGCTTAATGTAATAACAATATCCCGCCCTCCGCAGCCGGTCCCGCCGAGCTCGGCCAGCCAGTCGATGGCCCTGCCCAGCCCGGCCAGCACCATCGAGTCCCTCACCAGGGAGTTCCAAGACTCGTTGGAGCTCTCACATTCTAAATACGGTAACTTATTATAATATTATTAACAAAATCATATTCAATATTGAAATATCCCAAATTCGATTTTTCAGCTTAGAAACAAATTAGTCATCATTTTTAATTTATTAGGTATTGATCCGAAGTTCCGAACACAGTTTTTATTTTATTCTATGCGTTCAACATTTTTGATATTTTTTGCAATTAAATAATAATATGAATAGATCGTCCATTACCCAACAGCTATTACAAGCAAGACAAGGTTAACAAGTAAGCACAGATAACTTTCCTTAGATTCCGCATCGAAGTTCTTGTTCGTCTACATAGGACATCTTCTATCAAATATTCTCAAGACAACTTCAAGTCTGAAGTAGATTCGCTGTTAGCGTCACCACGGCCTTAGTATAAACTTAAGTAATGGCAAATGTCTTAAGGATTACTTAAGACATTTGCCATTACTTACGGCATGTCCTAGAATCAAAAATTCGAAGATATGTGACATCTACCAATCCGCACTGGGCCCGCGTGGTGGATTATGGCCCACTGCCTCTCACAAGAGAGGAGGCCTGTGTCCCAGCAGTGGGAACATTATAGGCTGATGATGATGAATGGCAAATGTACTGACGTATGGCGCGCTTGGGTTTAAGGCTCCCTTTATAGTTTGAGTTATCTGTGGTTTTAAGGCTAAGAACTCACGGCGCGATTTTCGCCCGCGCCCGCCGTAGTTGCGGTTCTGCGGTTTTATTTTAAACTTACGAAGCCGCTTATTTACGAGATAACGTAGCCACCGTGGTTGCGAATTACTAATTAAAACGCGTCGTGAGTTGTGCTTTAAGTTTTTACATCTGTATTCCCGCAGCGGGCGCGGGCGAAAACCGCGCCGTGAGTTCTTAGCCTAAGCTTGGAAAGTTATGTCGTCCACTGTATGTCCTCGTTGTCCTCAGCCGGCGACCGCTGCTCCCTGAGCCTGCACGAGTCCCGCTCCAGCGAGCGACACAGCGAGTGCTCGCGCAGCAGCACCGGGACCACGCGACCCGCGCCCGGGAACACCGACGACACGCACAGAGGTCACACTGATAACACCTCTAATTCAAGGCTGCAAAGTTCTTTTTAAGCCCGTAATAGTACTCATATACAAGGGAAGAATTCTAGGATTGATTGAGCGAAACGAGAGATTCAAATAATGAATCCTGAGCGTAGCGAGGGTTTCAAATGTACAAGATGCAGAATAATGCCGAGTGCAAAACACAACTTGTACTTAGACTTCTCTGATCTCTCTACGGCGACTATTTGCACAGACATATAGTTTGATGATTTGTATTGATAAGTACTCGTATAATAATGTAGAGTGTTGTTCCGTCGCAGACCCGTGTGCCTGCAGCGTCCGCACGCACAGCGAGGGCCGCGCCGCGCCCGCCGCCGCACGACCCTCCGCCGCCAGGTACACCCCGCACACTACACGACATATTATAGAAAGAAAGAAAAAACGTTTAGAGTTATCCAGTATATTAAAAAAACCTGTCCTGACAGACTAACGGCCCTTTCATTACTTTCCTTTTGTGAGTGGTAGCTTAGTAGCGGGGCGGCAAGCAAATGTATAGAAATGTTTGAAGCACGCCATAGCGAAAACGCGCGCGTTTTTCTCCAACCGAATCGCCACAGCAGTGTACGGTGCTAAGATTGACGGGAATGAATGAGTGCGGCTCGGACACTGGTGTGGGCGTGGGGAGTACTGTGCCTACCGCCCCGCCCGCAGCATAATTCCGCTTAGACCAAAGTCGTGAACGGGCCGTTACAGTTAACCCGATAATATCAAATAAAACAAATTAATAGAAAAACAATAAATTACAAAAGCGCATGACATTGAAATACAATTTTATGCTATGGCTGTCGATTTGTTGTATGGGTAGACGCAGCAACTCAGAATCAATGGGCGGCGCACGGAGACGTTCGGCCGGAGACGAGGCGGCGCTGGGACTGTCGCTGCGCACGCGCACCGTGTCGGGCCAGCAGCTGTCCGACATCGAGATCCTCGAGCAGGTCACCGTGCTCAACCTCGACACCGGTCAGTATACAGGGTAACAACTCGGAGTGCTGGGCGGCGCTGGGACTGTCGCTGCGCACGCGCACCGTGTCGGGCCAGCAGCTGTCCGACATCGAGATCCTCGAGCAGGTCACCGTGCTCAACCTCGACACCGGTCAGTATACAGGGTAACAACTCGGAGTGCTGGGCGGCGCTGGGACTGTCGCTGCGCACGCGCACCGTGTCGGGCCAGCAGCTGTCCGACATCGAGATCCTCGAGCAGGTCACCGTGCTCAACCTCGACACCGGTCAGTATACAGGGTGACAACTCGGAGTGCTGGGCGGCGCTGGGACTGTCGCTGCGCACGCGCACCGTGTCGGGCCAGCAGCTGTCCGACATCGAGATCCTCGAGCAGGTCACCGTGCTCAACCTCGACACCGGTCAGTATACAGGGTGACAACTCGGAGTGCTGGGCGGCGCTGGGACTGTCGCTGCGCACGCGCACCGTGTTGGGCCAGCGCTAGGCTGCGGGCGCTGGGATTAGCTTCAGAAATATAGCAGCTAATACCAACAGTTTCAAGTGCTTTTCAGGTAGAGACGACATATATATAAACTGGATAATCGACCAAGCACAGCCATCGACAAGCTTTTAACCTTGCAATCAATCTTAGTGTCCGTAACACTGTAACAATTCTGTGAGAGCATATCCTTAGGTAGTCAGTATCTCCCCAGGAGAGCGCGTGCCCCTGAGCGTGGCGGAGCACAAGCTGCCGCAGTGCATCAACCCGCTCAGTCTGCACATCATGCGCCTCACGTCCGAGTACATCGGCCGCGCCAACGACGACGACAACGCGAGGTAACACTCTTTCACCATTTTTTTTTATGCGTGATAGACCAAGTAATAAAATGTCTTTTTTACATTGTTGTCATAATTCCGGAAATTATGCCCGTATACATTATTATTACGATATAGGGTGACTGGTAATTTGTGACCAATACTTAACTTTCCAAGACAGTCTCGAGTAGTCCGGACTACACCAAAAGTACCTTTACGAGCAATATTTTTAGGTTGCTCGATCAATAAGTCATGTCAATTATGGAGTAAGCTTTTACTAAACCGTGGGCGAGTCCAATTCGCACTCTAGCTGTTTTTCTTTAACGTCGTTCCATCCAACTTGAGTGAATACGAAATGGAAATGAGACCTGACGTTTTCAGAGCTGACAGCAAGCGTCGGCTGTCGTGGCGGCATCGTTTGAACATGTCCTCACTGAACCTCGCGTGGAAGTCAGAGCACTCCTCCACCCTCAGTCTAACGGCTAGGTTCATTTGTTTATCTATTTGTCACTGCTTAGTTTGACGCTTGCGTTTAGGGTTGCCAGGCTAACTCAAAAATATTTTTTAAATATGGCTACTTTTTTTATGGGGAATAAAATGGCTTAATCTGAGATTGCTTTCGAAAATATTTAGGGTTGTAGCTACTTATATCCCTCAAGCTTAATTGATGCCATTGTAAGAATAGTTTAAAATGTAAATCAATCAATAAAATAGTGTAAACAGCTCCATTCATTCAAGTATTGATTAGTTAATTGAGTAGTTACTACCATTTACCAATAATTTCAAAATAACGATTTAGTTCGCTTACTATATAGTTAGTTAGAAGCCCTATTTCACCGTCTGGCAATCCTGCGTTATTTTAAAAGCTTCTATAATCATAATATTGACGTTCGAAGGCTAAACTGATCCGAGTTATAGTTGTGAGCGAACCGACACTAATTTAACGCTGAAGTATTTTTTCCCACGTTTTTATACACTCACTTTTCTTGTTTTAATCTGAACTAATATTATAAAGCTGAAGATGTTTGTTTGTTTGTTTGAACACGCTAACATCAAAGTCAAAATGTGTGACTGAGCGCCACACACACATTGTACATTTGTTCTACGTAGGAATCGAACGACGGGGGTAATTTTTCTTCAATGTTTTGGATTAATTTTCAGTGGCCTACTAGGAATTTGGACATAATATAATATATAACATATATAATAATTATCAAAAAAGGCGCTCCCTCACCGCGAGCATTCACTTGTAATGTAATGTTACAGATTCGAACATTCGAAGACAATGGAGCATCAAATTGCGAACTTTTATGTTACATTACAGTGCTCACGGTGAGGGAGCGCCTTAAGGGTTTAACATTATCATGGGTCAGATAATGTGCTCTCAGCATTAAAACTCTCAGCATCAAAACCAATCAAAAAACTTTAGGGTATTTAATTCCTACGAGATTTTAATTACATTTTCATTCCTTATCGCTCATCGAAACAAAAATGAATTCATGAATAACAAGCACCATTTTTTTTTCGCTACTTTGTGTTGTACATTAAAAGAAAAGAATGAATATAACAAGCACCATTTTTTTTTTCGCACTTTGTGCTTGTACTAAAAAACTTTTAATTCTAACAAAATTAATCGTGCTTCTAAACGAGCATTAGTATTTGAGTTTTTTTTTTATTTTATTTTTTTATGTACTGTGGAATTATGCTTTTATTAAACTTAAAAAGTAATAGTTATTTATGATACTAGTGCGGAAGTTGGTTGTACAACGAGTATGACAACGTACGCACGAGGCGGCCAAGGCGCAGGAATGTGCGTACCGTGATCACGAGGTTTGAAATACCATTTCTGGCACTGTGTCATACAAGTTTTTCAAGCAAATTAGCCATATTAATAATCAGATTGCTCCCTGAACTCATTAGTCGCAAAAATGTTTTGAAGTCTAAATATAAAATGGCGCCACAATGCACGTGGTAAAATTAGAACTACATCTTTCATCTCATTTACTCTTTAGTATTAAAGTGAGACAACGAATTGAGCAAAAGCTCTTCCAAGGAGGTTCGATCAGTCAGGTTGTTTATTTTCATAATGTGAAACTCTTCGGTGGAAAATTTTTTTTTTTTTGGAAATTAAAAACAAACCGTAAAGAAAACGCACGCTGCTCTACAAGGGGGCGTGCGGTAAAATAGGTACTTAGGTGAGAGTACCTATTTTACCGCACGCTGCGTTGTATGGTCCGTAATTTTTAACTTTCGAACACTGTATACAGGCTTTGTAAATGCATTTTACGAGCAAATGTGTTGAAAAAGTCTTTTATCAATTGGACCCGCTAGGTACTATAATCGCGAAGGAACGACTGTCGCAACCGAGGCACGGGCACGCCGCAATCGCGGCTGTAAGGCCCCTCTTTGAGGAGTGGCTGGATAGGTCCCACGGCGTCCTCACCTACCACCTGACACAGGTCCTCACCGGACATGTGGTAGTTCTGGAGTTCCTTGGTCGAAGTAAATATGAGGAAACTCCATTGGTGTCACCACTGCGAGGATCGCCCGGGAGACAAGGCGGTGAGCTACGTGCAAGGAAGGCCATGATTGGGCTATGCACGCTCCCGTGTCCTCACGCGGGCGGAGTAGGCGGAGACCTCTAACGCCCCGCACTGGTCGCGGCCATGTTGCGGGGCGAGACGAGTGGGAAGGCGGTCCCTCCTTCTGCGAAGCAGTTCTGCTCGCGAATGGGGGAGGTCTGGAACGCATGAGAGAGAGAACACACCTCTCTCCCGCCCCAGACGCAGTGGTAGGCCCCACGGCGACGGATGTCGCGGGACGATCTCCGGCCACCGTTAGGCGCGTGCATGCGGGCGCGAGTAAAGGGCAACATGCGCTGCCGCGACCATTGACGCATGCACGGGTGCGTACTGGCGCGTTGTTTTACACGCGCGCCTCAAAGATTGTCAGCACGCTTGACGGGGCCATTGCCTTACAACGTTTAAAAAAACGTCTTTTTATTCAAGTGATTTGCCGCTGGGTACTAAAAAAAAAAAAAAAAAAAAGGTACTATAATCGCGGGTTCAATGATGCCGCGGGTCCATTTTATGTGGGCTCAGTTGACCAAAGGCTCATAAAGATTTAAGTTCTAAGGATAGTGAGAAAATTCAGAGGCCTTATCATGAATCTAAAGTTTTTTTTGACGTAAACTGGAACTTTGACATTTTCCTTGAAATTAAGGAATAAATTAATTTCTTCTTCGCACACTAGAGGCGCTGTTCCATTTTTCCATACAATAAACGCAGTAAATACTTCCAAGTACGCTATGAATAAAATATTCAGTATTTTTTCTTGTGATAAGGCCTCTGCTTGTATTTATTTACCGCGTGCAGTTTTTGTGTTACTGTTGTCAGTTCAGACTGACAAAAAAAACAAAATATTGCACATAGACTCTGCTAGTTTTGGCTTCGTACGAAGTACTAGCCGACCACAAAAAACATCACCTTTAAAGTGTGCGAGGGAGATAACTCTAAACAAAGTTGATACTAGTCGATTATCTCTTTCTAATTCTCGATGCGCATTATTTTTTTCGATGTCTATATTACAGCTGTTGTTATATTCGTTGTTTTCATGTAACATAGCTATAAAATCAGTATTTTCGCATTTTTTTGTAGTGTCGCTTTAAAAACATGTAAATTGCCACATTTTTTAAAGAGTGTCGTCTTCAATATTGATTTAATCTAAAATAAATAAGTACTTTTAAAATACTTACAAGGACGTTTTGTTGTGTTTTTTATTCAAAGCTTCTTTTCATACAAAAGTGCATTGCATCCACGTTTAACATGTATGGAACAGCAAATTATTTAAGACAAATATTGTGTTCTACGTTTTTGTTTCTCCATGCTTAGTTATTATAATAAAATCTTAAAATGCGTTTGAGAGATAAGTCACATCTTAATTGCAGTTGATTAAAAATTTTTTCTGCTTAAGCAAGAAGACTTTTTCAATGAACTTTGACTTTACTTGAGCAAACTTTAATAACTTATCATGCGAAAATAAAACCTAATTACCTAAACTTAATGTGCATATTCCTTAGATCGAATGACATCAAGCATATCATACGACTATGAACCTTATTATATCCACAATAAGTTTATTTTCCTATGAAATGCTATTTAGCTTGAGCTTAGTCAACCTTCACTGTTTAGATACCATGACGTCTTAAAGCGTGGTAGTTAAGCTGTGGGAATGAGATGGCGCTATACAACTTGTATAGCTCTGTCTCTTTCCTTTCGCTTTAAGACCACCACGTCTAGGCTTGTAACTGACATAAAAGCTGTTGCAGAGAAACGGACGAAGAGAGCGAGAGCGTATGCGCAGGCGGCGCGGAAGACGAGGCCAAGGAGATGAAGCGGGAGTCGACAGACAGGCAGACCACCGGCATCAAGAGGAAGACTGAGAAGTAAGACATTCACTATTTTATGGGAACATGGTAAAGAAAAGCCAGTGAGACGCAAGCTATGATGGTAATCACACCACTTATGGCCACCCTTCCCCCACATACTAGACGCGCAACGCCGAAGGCCAACCACGGGGGGGTCTTCCAACGTCTTAACACCCCGGCTTCTTACGGCGACGTGAAGCTATACAGTCATCTCGCGCCATCTCGTTCACTCACTGGAACAAGCCTGGTTTTAAGACGTTGTAATACCCCCCAAGGACGCCATTTGTTAATGGCCGCTTGCAAATGAAGTTTTGATGGCGCTTGCGCTGCGTTAGTGTTGTGTTAAGTATAATAAGTGAAATCAGCAAATGAGTCCTCTGTGTCTGGTGGGATGGACTGTCAGACATGTACCTTCCACGGTTACGGTTCCCTGATAAGACACTCCCGCGACTCCGGCAGGCTTTGGCTCTCAAAGCTGTCAAAAAATCAAAGGCACACTTCGAAAATTTGAATCTCCAAAATAGTCGACAGATGGCAACATCATCATGTGCCCTTCTCTGTAACACGTTTTGGATAAATAACTTTATGATGCCTGAAGAAGTATGAAAAGCTTTGTGAAAAATTGGTCAGACAAGGCAAACAATAGGTATAGTCCTTTGTCAGAACTGGGACGAGGGAAATATCCTCGAAACCTTGCGTTCAAAAATTAAGTAATCATTGGTAACTCTAGGATGCCGCCGAAACTGGTCAAAAGTCATTCGCAGGACAACATAAACGAGACATTGACACACAATATGAACGTCAGGTGACAGTTTGGCGACTAACGCGTTAATCTATACTTGGTACCATAATATGGTTGTGAATATACTTATTTTACTGAAAATCGACTCGATGTCGAATGTTTCTACCATAGCAGGCCCTGTAGACAAGCAATAATTGTAAACGCTCAGTAGTCTTTAATGGACATTCAACTTTATACCCTAACTCGTAAAGTTGAAAATCCTTCAAAGACTACAGAGCGTTTGTCTGCAAGGCCTGATGTGAAAATATTCATGCTTTTGACCACGTAACATGCCATGCTCTACCTGTGTGCTAAATTAAGCGTTGAATTATTAATTGCTCAAGCGTGAAAATTTCATAGATATTGATTTTTGAAATATGGATTGTTTCACTAAAATAATAACGATTGAGTTTTTACTAATAAGTTGTTCTTGCCCATGTTTTATGTAAATATTTGTTTAGTATGTGTATACGTTTCTTGTCTGAGTTTGGGTACAGACTATTTGGTATGAAAAGCAGTTGAATATGAGTTTGGTTACACTATTGAAACGTAAAGTGAAATGTTATTTATAAACACCCGAAATAAAATCAAAATAATTTTATAAACGTGAAAATTTGTGAGGATGTATGAATCAAAGTTTAAAAAAAGAATCATATAATTATCTGTGTACAAACAAAAGATATTCCTTGGTGAAGGGGTGAAACTGGACTTCGCAACAGTTGCTTGGAAGTTAACAGGACTAAAAAGGTGCATTTTTTGGAATTCTTAGTTAATAGTGTCAAAAACCCAAATGTCTCTCTTTCAGGCTAAAGCGTTTCTTCGGCAGCACGGTTAAGAAAACGGTAGACGCCGCCAAGTCTTTGGCGCAGGAAGTTTCACACGCACGACATAAGGAAGACGTGGCCGACATAGCTGATGACGTCAGGGGCGAACATAACATCAAACTGAAGGCTTCTAACTCCCACAAGGGACCTTATGACTTCGACGGATGCGTCAGACATGTTCAAGTTTGTACACACTTTCAATTAGTAATCTTTTAACCGCCAGACTTCATATCAATTATCGTGCCCCCAGCGCCAGGCTACTAATCGGTGAAATACAAGTTCCTCTCTTTCTGCTAGGCCCGGTATCCACCAAAGCGGAGGTGAGATGAGATGGGTTTGAATAACCAATCAGATGTCCACTGAATAACCAATCTGATGTCCACATCGCCTCTCCACTTAGATTCAGTAGACATCTGATTGCATGAAAAAAAAAATGAAATTTCAGCCCGATCCGTTCAGTAATTTGGGCTGTGCGTTGATAGATCACTACGTCAGTCCTTTGAGATATATATATTTAGATAAATTACACAATAAATAAATGATATCGTGCAGGAGATGGGTTCTGCCCACAACGGCGCGGTGTGGTGCTGCAAGTTCAGTGTGTGCGGGCGCCTGCTGGCCACGGCCGGCCAGGACAAGCTGCTGCGGGTGTGGGTCACCAGGGATGCCTACCATATGTTCCAGGTCTGTGCTTTTTATTTTTGAGGATGTTGCCACTCTCTGATGTTATGTGAAGTTGCTTTTAGGAATCCAATAGGCCTCTGACATGGCTTCTGGGGTTTTGGGCGGCAAAATATGCATGATATCTTTCTAATTTACTAGCTGACCGGGCAAACTTCGTACCGCCTCAGAAACAATAAAAAAAAACCTTTTAATCATTCCCTGGACTTCCCAAAATAATTCAAAACCAAAATCAGCCAAATCGGTCCAGACATTCTCGAGTTTTAGCGAGACTAACGAACAGCAATTGATTTTTATACATAAGAAGATAGCACTCACAAATAATGTAGCATTCTATCAGTGAAACAATTTTTGAAATTGGTTCATTACTTCCGGAGATTACACCCTACATATAAACTTACAAACAAGTTTTACCTCTTTATAATATTTGTATAAATTAGTTAAGTAAATTCAAATGGGTTTGGAAGACGTATTCCGAACATATCGTACCCTTATTGCAAAAACCGATTATCTGCATTCAATCGAATCCTCAAGTCACGACGAAGCTACAGGTAAACCCATTATCGCTTGAATCTTGATGTAGATAAATAATCGGTTTTTGCAATAAGAGTTCGATATCAGGAAAAGCGGGAAATTGTCAAAAGAATTTAAGTACAGCTTTACTCACAATGTTTTCTTTGGCTGATGTGAGTGATTTCTATGATAAACTTAAAAAGTAAATATACATTTGTACTGACCCGGCTTTGAACTTATCACCGCGAGGTGTTCTTTATACCATCATGACAAAGAAGATGTTAGATGCCATCATCTTACTGCCCTTGTCCCATTTCATTTATTATAAGAAGTCGTTGCAACCTTTTTTTTTCATTTTCGCCTTTCAGACGTCACGACGACATTTTCTAAGCTTTTTTTTTCATATCATTTTTCACACAATCATCATCAATTTTAAAACAAAGAAATAGGTTTAAATATATTGTAGTGGTGATGTATGAAACGTGTCTATAAATAATCTGGTCCTCCCGCCAGGACATGCGCACGAAGTACAACCTGGAACAGAAGTCGTCCCCGACGCCGTCCCAGGAGTCCCTCCCGTCCCTGGGCCGCGCGCCCTCGCCTACAGTCTCGTCGTCCGCTCCGTTCGCGTCCGCTCCCTTCTGCGTGTACTCGGGCCACTCGTCGGACCTGCTGGACGTGTCCTGGTCCAAGAACTACTTCATCCTGTCCAGCTCCATGGACAAGACCGTGCGACTGTGGCACATCTCACGAGGAGAGTGTCTCTGCTGCTTCCAACACATTGATTTCGTGACGGCCATCGTGTTCCACCCCAGAGATGATAGATACTTCCTCTCTGGCAGTCTCGACGGCAAACTGAGGCTCTGGAATATTCCTGACAAGAAGGTAAGTCTGATACTCATATACGCGGTGTCCTGCGTGAGCGACGAATACGACGCGACGAAACGCGATTATTATAATACTAGCTGTGCCCGCAACTTCGTTTGCGTGGATGTCGGAATTTAACAATGTATTTTTTAGTTGCAAGCGCTTAATTCAGGCCACGTTTTTCATATAAACCGTGTATTTAGAATTTTCTTAGATTAATCAAAAATATTTGACACTTGTATTCCAGGATGTAGGACTATTTTCCTAATGCCACACCACACCATACCACACCACACCACACCACACCACACCACATTCCATTCCATTCCATTCTGTTCTGTTCTACTCTATGATTCCTTGAAAATATTGCTATAATTAATTTATATTTTTTATATTATGAGAACCGATTGCGATGAAACAAAATACATAAAACTTCAATTTAAACACGTCTCTTCCAGGTTTTCTTTTAACGTCATCTGCCGTGCGTTATAATTTACTTTTGCTATTCGAATTCGAAGTTAGATCGCGCGACTGACGTACGGAATCAAATTGTGAGACCAAAGTGCACCTGTAATTTTACTTCTAAAACACTTTAAATTCAAATATCTTTTGATAGACTGAACCGATTCCAATGAAACAAAAACTAAATTCCTCTCCAAGTTACGCTTAATCGTTGTGTATAAAAGTTGTCTACATTAATTTCGTACATTTTACGTGATACCTGGACAAATAAACATACAAACAGATAAACAGACAAAAATTCTAAAAATGCTAGAAATGGGTTCTATTGGTTGTCCTTTAATACCCTGGCTATATTTTTTGAGTTTTTTTTTAATGTACAAAAATTAATTTTCTACAGTTTTATTATATGTATAGATATAGATATAGATTTAGGTACTTTGTGTCGCGCTGCGTCGTAATTGTCGCTCACGCAGGACACCGCCTTAGTTATCATATTTGTTAATTATTGTACTATTTTTAGTGGTCTCGTTGACCACTAAAAATAGTACAATAAAGTAGTTTCCAAAGTCTTATTGTAGTAATTGAAACTTGCTGTTAACAGCAATTTCATAAGTATCACAATAAAAAGTACATATTCGAATTTGTGTCATCCATCCTACAGGTTGCCGTATGGAATGAAGTGGACGGCAAAACGAAATTGATAACAGCCGCGAACTTCTGCCAGAACGGCAAGTTCGCAGTGGTGGGCACTTACGACGGCCGCTGTATCTTCTACACCACCGACCAGCTCAAGTACCACACGCAGATCGACGTGAGGTCCACGCGTGGGAAGAACTCCACTGGAAGGAAAATATCCGGCATCGAGCCCATGCCCAACGACGACAAGATCCTCGTCACGTCCAACGACAGTCGCATCCGGCTGTACGACCTGCGAGACTTGAACCTCTCCTGCAAGTACAAGGGTTACGTGAACGTGTCCAGCCAGATCAAAGCGTCGTTCTCCCACGACGGGAAGTACATCGTAAGTGGCTCGGAGAACCAGTGTATCTACATCTGGAAGACCTACCACGACTACTCCAAGTTCACGTCGGTGCGACGAGACCGGAATGATTTCTGGGAGGGTATAAAGGCACACAACGCACTCGTCACGTGTGCCGTGTTCGCTCCCAACCCCGACCATATGATACGTATGATCTCTGAGCGGGAACAGGATGCACTACACGACACCAGCGCCGGAGAACACGACACACTGGTACGCACTGCCTTTCTATACTACTTTGCCTGTTGATGTGTGTATACAGGGTGTTTCTTTTAAATTGGCCAAAAGGGAGAAATCCTTATCCATAAGAGATACGGGAAAACTTTCTTAGGAACCTTTAGCTCTTTTTTGATACTGACAATTTAGTTAGTGAATGAGCTATCATATACTCACGACATACACCCAGCATATTAGTACAATTGAAGAAAAAAAATGAAACGTGATTCTCTCCATACAAAAAAAAACTAATTAATTTTTTTTCAGACAAACTATCAACTTTAGAAGAAATTTCACAAGAGTAAAAGTTGTCAGGAATATCATGAAGAATCACATAAAAAAAAATCGCATCGATATTTTAACTTTGTTGCCGATGGTCACTAATTTTCAATATGGAACCACTGTGCGGCGGAAGTTGGTCAAATTAAGCAAAATATTTTTTCATACAAATTGTATGAACCAAAAAAAATAACCGATTTTTTTATGATGCCATGTATTTAGTGTCTTGTTAAGACCATTTCATTGTATGGGATGGAAAACGTCCGGGCAAGAGAAGTGGGTCAAATCTTATGAAATACTGACACTACTAATACGACTTTATGCTCTTAGAAGAAACATTACTTTACTTTTGATCAACTTCTACTGTTCAGATATTTTTGTGTCCATACAATTATCTCATCCTTACATGAAAGTAAGTCGAACAGCATAATAAAAAAAATGGTAATTTTTATCGTTCACACAATTTGTATGAAAAAATATTTTGCGCCGTCCCGAATTTTTTTCTTCCGATACAATGAAATGATCCTTACATGAAACAGAGTCGAACGGCACTAAAAAAAATGTTGGTCAATTTCACTCATTTCTGTGGACGGCTCACACTTGACCAAAAAAATAAAAACGCCAAAATTGTCAGTATAAAAAAAGAGCTAAAGGTTCCTAAGGAAGTTTTCCGGTATCTCTTATGGATGTAGATTTCTCCCTTTTGGCGAATTTAACAGAAACACTCTGTACTCTGTCTGTCTACAAATGACGTGTATGTGTATACATGATGTGTGTCAAATGTTTGTGTATATATGACGTGTGTCAATAAATGTTTGTGTATACATGGCGTGTGTATACATGTCATGTGTATAAATTGCGTGTGTATACATGAATTGTTTATACATGGCCTGTGTGTATACATGGCGTGTGTATACATGACGTATGTAAATACATGTGTGTTCCAGAAGGGCGCGGAGGGCGGCATGGTGTCGTCGTCCCAGACGGGCCACGTGCTGGTGAGCGCGGACTTCAACGGCTGCATCAAGGTGTTCGTGCACAAGGCCAAGCCCAAGCACTCCTCGCTGCCCGCGTCCGCGCTCGCGTGAGCGACGGCGGTACATGTGTCTTATACTTAAATCGGTTTGATCGTCAGTTTTTTCCTTTGCAAATGAGGACTTAAGTGACCTTGTGAAGGTATTAAATATAGAAAGCTATTTTTACAAGTTCGTTGAAAACAAAGGTGATTGACAATGGTTAAAGTTATAATTAAAATTCTCTACCATCTCAAATGTTATAAAATCATGTATATACATCTCTATTGCTGAAGCAATAAAGGACAACCAGGCTCAAACAATAGTCTGTTCATACCTAATTCGTTAGATAAGGCTTGTTACCAGCCTTCTATGCGCCTAGTGCAATATTCTTTAACTGCACCTTGGTCTGTCCAACTGTGACATTGGTCTGCCTTACTGTGACCCTGCTCTGTCCTATCCTACTGTGACTCTGGTCTGTCCTGTCCTACTGTGACCCTGGTCTGTGCAACTATGACCCTGTACTGAGCCAGTGTTGTCACACCCCTTTTTATAGTCACTGGAACCGATCATAACAAATTAAAAGAATGTGTTATTCTCTTAATAAACGTATAGAACATAATATTATTATGTCGCAAATCGTGAATATTCTTAGTTTAATAAAATGTTTGTGCAATTATTAAATAAACATGTTTTTAGTTCAACTCTTTACATGTAGTGGCCAAGTGGTTAAGTTTCGCAGGAATGCCTTAAGAGGTAACAGCGTCTCTAGAACGCTAAAGGCAGCTGAAAGAAACAAGGAGGATTTGAGCCAGGCCCTGCCTCTCCATCTAGAAAGACTCATTACAGTAATATTCCACCAAATCAAAAATAAATGCAGCCTAGTTTACTTATAGTTCGAGTCAAATTTGGCTATCCACATGTTACTTACTCCCATTATATTTAGGCAAATGCTTGCTGATGACGCAATTCGTGAGATTTGCAATTTCCTACTAACTAAAGATGAAAAATCGTCCTTACTACTACGAAATAATGATGCAATTCGATGGACTTGACGTCGTGGTGGCAGGCATGTTTTATTTTTTCATCTGCCCTTTTTATGTCATATGTCGTAGTGGTAAGGATGATTTTCACTTGTAGTTGGAATCGGTCGTATTGCGTCGCATCGAACATACACAACAACAGTGAAAATATATTTGACTTAAAAAATGTGTATCATAACGAATCATACATTACTTGATTGTGTTCTGATTTGCAGCTGGTCACTTATTGATTCATCATCTCAGCCATAGGACGTCCACTGCTGAACATAGGCCTCCCCTTTTGATCTCCACATAAGACGCTGGATGCAGGTCGCTTCCAACCGGTACTTATTGATTAGTAATCTATTATTTGCTTTACATTATAAAGCTGAAGAGATTCTTTGTTTTGTTGAACGCGCTAATCTCAGGAACTTTCAGGTTCAAATTGAATATTTATTTTGTGTTGAATAGCCCTAGTATAATAGCTAAAGGAATCATGCTATGACTAATAGAACCCAAGCTAGTGAAACAGCTTGTTAATAATATATCTCGGGACATAAGGTGGGTAACCAAAATAAGTTATTAGGTTATTACGTATTACCATTTTATTCAGAAATAGACCATGTAGTTTTTAAGTTGTGTATAACAGTATAGAAAATAAATAATTACCTAATCGAAATCTGCTAGCAAATGTTTCTATCTCTGCTTTTTCTCCCGAATCTAATTTTAAAAAAATATCATAAAAACTTCTTTTTTTTTCTTTATCTCGATAGGTTGTTATTATGTTCTACTACATATTTATCTCCATCTATTACTGATCCATAGTAAACAAATCTAGTGTCTCATTCTTCAGAAACATTCTGATTTTGTCGTTGTAGGCTCAATTAAATGTTCTAGAAGAGTTTGAATCTTAATAACAACTGTTCTTGTTAAATATTTAGTGATAATAGCTTGAGATTTTGAACTTAGTAAAAGGGGCGTACTATAAAGGCGCTGCCACACCGAGAGCACTCGCTTGTTGAGTATCAAATGAGAGCATTGCTTTAGCGACTGGGGAGTAACATTACAATGCCTGCAACCTTAAGCTGCGTCTACGCTAGGCGCTCAGCACGAGTAGGGCCCATCCAGAGTAGACGTAGCTTTATAATTAAAAATAATGACTTGTAACTTATTATATTATAAGGGGACTTAAGTCTCCAAACTGTCATAACCAAAAGTTCTTAAATGCCGCCACTGGGGATTTGAGTCCCCATTTTACCGGTAAAATAACAAACGTCAACAGTCAACGAAACAAAAATGTTGACAGTTGAAAGTGACATTTGTTTAACTTTTGTATACTTATATTAAAATAATATTGAATTGTTATAATACAGGCGGATGCTCCGGTGAGGGACACGTTTAAAATGTGCTTTTGAAAAATTCCCTAAAAAAAGGCAAATCATCAGGACTAGAACTGCTCCGCTAGCCAAATGGCAAACCATAAAAGTAAACGCTCGATAGTATTCTACTGAGCCTCTACGAGTTGTCATTACGATACTCGATCCTATGCATCGACTGCGTTTAGCGCTCTCATTTGTTGAGAGTTCATACAACCTTGGAGCGGGCCAATGAGAGCGACAAACGCGGTCGATATCGATGATAGAGTATCGTAATGACAACTCATGGTATGGGTACTGCTTCTGCCTATCGAGCGTTTACGTTTACCAATTGTCAGTTACCTAGGGGGGCAATAGCCCTTTACATCCGTCATTATTAAAAACTGTGTTAGTAATCTTCTCCAATAAATACATAATATCTTATATTCTTAGAATAAAATGTTAAATGTATATTAATATTTTAGGCTGTGTTTTCTTTAATTATTTAAAAATTAAACAAAATTATTTTCGTTAAGTTCTTGCCGTATATGAATGAAGTATTGTTTTGTATGTAATAAGTGTACATTTAGTATTGTATAAAGATCATGATGCCATCATAATTAAATTGGAATATATTTTTAAATCGCATTTACCTTCATAAATAAATAAATAATCGTTACATATATTTTGTTTTTATAACTCGTCTGTATTTTAATGGACTCGTCTTTATTTATAGGTAATGCTAATATTTACTCAATCTCAATCCTGGATACAAGATTATACAATGGGCGCTTTCACTTATCACGATAACGATAACGACACGACATATCGTTCTTTGTCACTCATTATTCCCAAAAAAATTATGACTAAGGCTGGTTTTATAGTCAACAGCTTTTGCAATATTAAAAAAAGCGATCTGTACAGCGCGTTCCGCTGCTATAACACATTCGGTAAACAAATAAGAAGCACGTCCGAACGGCGTCCCACTATAATGCATACTTTTTTTATGGTGGTAAAATCAATCAAATGAGTCCTCCCCACCCCGGGCCGGGCGGGACGAGAGACTGACGATGGCACGGTGTACTTCAATAGCCCTTTATGTTCCGGGGTCCCGAGACACCAGCAGGCTTTGCCCTCTGTGAGGGCGCCCCGTCATTTTTGCCGACGCTCTTTGAGGCGCGGGTAGAACACGACGCGCCGACGACCCGGGTATGGTCTATGGTCGGACAGCGAGTTGCCCACTAAAATGCATACTGGAGCTAGCGCTCAATGTTCACGGTTACGACTGGAACGAGATCTACACTTTTGAACCTTAGTCTTGTCAGAATATGTTCAAAAGTATTTAAGTGATTCATTTGGTCAGCAGAAGCTGTATTAAAAAAAAACTTATATTGTAAAAAATATAATTTATTTAATCAACATTATAATATGGAGTGCAATCTGGAATGTCTAACTTCATAACAATATTGGATACAAAATTATGATAAATAATAAATCTTACTTTAAAGTTTACATAAAACATGTTACGACTTTACAAATACAGTATCTTTCTTGTTGCTATACATAAAATGAAATCTTAAAAAAATTACAAAATGAAAACTTATTACGAACGAGTGTTGGGACTTGTAGAAGTAAAACGGTGGGTAATTACGATATAAGTTCGTGGCAAGACTAGCCTAGGCGGATATTGACGGACCTTGCTTTACTTATGACAACTGATAGAAACACCGACACGCTTTGTACTGTGTAGTTCAACTATGAAGGAACTAAGAAGTTCATGACCTTTATCTGTTAACTGTCAGTTGAAAATAACGTTTAAAGTCCGTCAGGAAGCAGGAGGAGTTTCGTACATTGACCTATTATTACCAGTCTCTGTCACTCCCGCGTAAATATAATGAGTCTCGCTTGCTACCTAACTAACCCCGCCATCTTTTTTTTTCACCAGCAGCGCTCTCTTAACCAAATGAAGTGTCAAAATAACTCAGCAGCACTACATGAAATAATCAATGATTTAAGCTCCACCTCAAAAATTGGAGATATAAAAGCGGAATACCAAACTACGTTAGCTGCCAATAACAATACTTAAGTTGTATGAGCTCAGGAACAAATTAAATCTGAAAAACCTATCTATCAAAATAATTTCCCTATTTTAATATTCTTTGTACTAAAATATATTTATCACAATATTATCTGTTTTTTTAAAATATGCTTGTTACATTATGACGTGTTTTGTGAGTAGGGTTACCATCTCTCAAACTTGGAAACTAGAACAAGACGCGTGAAGACTCCGGATTTTAGAGTCCAGAAACCAGGACATGTCTCAAAGTGCGCACCGTGGGAACTGCAGCAGGTGGAGGGGGGGGGGGGGTGAAGTGTGCGGCGCAACACTTCTGCCCGGACGGCCTCTAAACTAGGAACAAATCCGGGGAAACCCGGACGGATGGCAACCCTATTTGTGAGCCTTTCATGGTAGCCTTATAGCGCTTGACTGGGTGTCATGGCTGGTGTGGCTACAGTAGGACATGTGTTTGGTGTGTGCTAGGCCTTCCAGGGCGGTTTGTACCCGGCACGTCTCTTGTCCCGCCGCTCTGCCTGCTCGCGGTGTCTCCCGGCTGGTCTGCCTGGTGTGCCTGCTGTGTCTCGTGTCGGTCGCTGGTGGGCTCCTCGCTGAGTGCGCGATGTAGCTCCGACACGTCGCCGCTTCCATCTAAGTTCGGTGGCTTCGTTAAAAGCTGAAATACATTAAATTGACACTATAAACATAAACAAAGCGTACCCATTTTACCGAAATGATAAGCCTAGAGGTAAACAATAGTTATCACAACGTCAAGTGTAATTATACTATATAAAGCTAGTTTTCTTATATGAATCATTTATTAAACTTATCATTCGTAATTTTCTTGCATGAAAACAAAAGTTTAAAATTATTAAAGAAGCTTAAACATTGATGAAACAGGAAAAATTAAAAAAAAAAGAAAAAAAAACTATAATTACCAGTCTAACGTACTGTTGAAGTTCGTTGTCGCTGAGTCCGTCAAAGTTGAACTTGTCCCTGCCCTCCGCGCGTCCCTCCAGCCGTCCCTCCGCGCGGCCCTCCGTCCGGCCGGCCGCGGCTCCCTCCGTCCTCACGAGGCCGCGCTCCGGTACCGTCAGCGGAGGCACTTTCACGAACTCAGATCCCGGTGTCGTCACTACAAACAACGTTCAGTTTACCATTTAATAACAGTTTGTAATACAATAAGATGTAGCATTACCACGTGTGTGTGTGTATGTCTGTCTGTGTGTGTGTGTGTGAGCGTGTTTGTTTTTGTGTGTGTGTTTATGTATGACAGTATAATGTTACCGGTATCGGCCCGGGAGAGCTCGAGGGCGGGAGTATGTCCGTGCGTGAGGATGGTGAGGGCCTGCCTCCACTGCGCCTCCATGACGCCGTGCAGTTGCGCCGCGAGTTGACCACGTCGCCGTCGGAAAGACTCCAGCTTGCTCTACAGATAATACACAAGCACAGTAACATCAATGCTAGCACGTGATCATACTAGTATAAAGGCGTCACTGTATGCTCCATTCCGACCAAGTGATTATTGGGCATTTATACCGGTCGATTAAGCCGTGCGGCTTGTCACCAGTCGCATCGCTTGCAAAATTGTGTACTTAACAACCCGGCAAAGTGTACGCGAGAAGGAAAAACAGCCCAACCAGCCGTGTCCAGGAGCATGTATCCAAAAATAAAACACATACTTTACCACTTAGGCCGATCAAATCTGTGTTATAGTTGGAAAATACACCCTGTATAATACTAGGTACATTTTTCAACGGGGTGTGAATGGCTATATCCGAAACAATGAATAATATCTAATAATACTGAAAGGAGCCTTGCCAAATCTTTCCAAGTGTCCTTGTCCTTCGACCCAAAAATACACACTTTATTTCAAATAAATTCAATTTACAAAAAAAAAGTAGGCAGACTCTTTCTTTGGTCAAAGAATAAGCATTGCCATTCAAAGTGACAATGCTACTAGACTTCTGGGCACGTTTCCAGATGACATCGATGTGGAAGAAGTTTTTGAGGACTAGGTGTTTTATGGTTTGTGTATTAAGTAATTTAGTTTTATAGTTTTAAGGGTTCCGTACCCTTACTCATGAACCGTGACAGTTGGACAGTTGAAAGATGATGTATTTCTGTAGCCGTTAAAACATTAAATACATTAAAAAAAAAAGTAGGGTCCCATAAAACAGAGAAGTGTTTTTTCGTTTTTTTTTCAAGGTGCAAATCGTACGGTAAGCTTTCTCTGAAACTCGTCCTGTCGGCGAATAGTCCTTAGGTGAAAAGTTCTATCGATGAACCGGGCATAAATGAATCGTCGTATCGGCGAAAAGCCCAAAGGTGAAAGAGGCTATCGGTGAAACGTCCATAAGTGAATCGTCCTGTCGACGAAACGTCCAATGGTGAACCGGTCGTCGGCGAATCGTTGCAGAATCGGAGAGGACGCTTTTGATGATTTTACCTTGCTAAAAAGAAAATACATATTATGTTGGTATTACCTCTAGTAGGCCGATCTTCTCGCTAGCCTGCGCGAGTTGCAACCTGTACAGTTTGATCTCTTCTCTTTGTTTCTCTTCCAAAACATTTACTTCAAGTTTGTGCCTGAAATTCAACACTTAGGTAAATTATGGATTAAATACAAAATAATCTATATTGTCTGTTGGTACAATGGCCGAAACCGCGAGAGATAAGTAAGAGGTCCAACCTGCGATACTCTGCACAGCCTAACTTCTGACAACTTTCTCGTGCATGAGAAATAAATGATTTGATTTGATAACTAGCCAATGGTTGAGACACTATTGGTAGAGTGAAGGTTTTATTGTGTAAGCAAACCTTAAATAGTTTCTGCCTGAATCAAGTCGCTCAAATGAGTTTTAAATTAAAAAGAAAAAGTAGACTGCCTAGAATTCTCTAGAGTGAAAAAACAGTTTTGAAATAAGTAGCTCTCGCGTCTTTAAGCTTTGCATAATATACTTTTAATATAATAGTAGATTACGCACCAAGGGAGTACAGCATTGGCTTACGTCACGGGCGTATTGAATCCCGAAACGACACTAAGGATTCTGGGGTGAACCTCCGTAGCGCAGCAAGGAGGTTCAAATGGTAATTCCCGAGTGAAACGAGGGAATTAAGTTAAGAATCCTTAGTGTAGCGAGGGATTCAAGTCAGCCCAAGACAAGGCAGCGTTACTCCCGAGAAGCGTACTTTGCTTTTCACACCTACTGCGAGAAAATAAATTCCATTTTTGAAATTTGATGTGGTACGATAACCTTCGAACGTGAAGTTGGCCACCACTGTTAGCGATCAGCTGTTGCTGCCAGCGGCCGCCATTACTGAAACGACTACTTGGTGAAAGTTTTCATACGGTTTTCTTTGAGGTTCCAAATTCAAATCACATTATTCCCACGGGAATAATGAAATTCAGTACATATATTATTCCCGGCTCGAGCGAGGGGGAATAATGTCATGCTTTACAGTAGATTTGCCTGACGTATAATATGACATTTACGAGCAAGTAGTGTGAAAAGTAATTTATTTTGATTTATACACCGATCCCTTATAGTACTGACTGTTCTTGTATCCTGGCCAGCTGCTTGTGGCACGTGTCCTGCAGCGCGGCCTCCCGGGCGCGCGCCTGGTCCTGCATGTCTCGCTCGGCCGCGTCCAGCTGCTGCTGGAACTCGCGCAGCTTGCACAGCACCGCCTCCTCCAACTGCTTCTGATAGTGACCCTTCAGCTCCGTCTTCTGAAGCTCCAGGTGCTTCCGAAGAGCCTTCGCTTCGACTTCCAAGTTGTCCTGAACGGTTAACATCGTTTATAGGTACAGGGGCACATAAAGCTACCAGAATAAAGAAAAAAGAAGTCGATTTGCAATGTTTGACATATTCGGGTAGGTTGACTTGTTGGCGTCTTTAATTAGCTGTTTGACTAATAAATTCTAATTAGTCTGTCAGTTTCATAAAATATTCGACTGGTACTTTTTCTTTTGTTAAGTAAACCAAAATTGACGGGGATAAGTTGCTTTTAGAATTGGCAAAATACGTCACAATTTAGTACTTCTTTATTGTATTGTAACGTCACGAGCCGACTCTTGAGTGTTGATGTGTTAGATTTTTATATTCTTTGATTATAAAACAGAAAAAAAATCGCGTCATTTCAAAACTCTAAATGACGGGGACTGCACTGTGGGTGATTTGTTTCTATGCTACTTCTTAAAGTAAGGAAAAAACCTTTCCAACTACGTTACACATATATTATGTATTTATATTATATTCGACTCCTTTTTTATATTGCAGAATCTTTCTTCATACACAAATATAATTTTTAGTCATTCCCTCCTAAATTATAAAGGAAAAGCTATGAAACTCTATAGATACTAAGATGGTCTTACGCATGGTCGCGGGACTTACGAATTACCGTGACCCTCGAACACAAATGAATATTGAAGGACACCGTGGATTTTAGTCAATACGGGTCTGACAGTCCCTCCTGCTCTGTGTGTGGGAGGACTCATTGGATGATTTTACTAAGATAAAAAAAATGTCTTACGCATTTCTGCATGAGTTCGGTGGCATGGCTCTGTTGGTCTGATAGTTGCCGCTGCAGCAAGTGGTTCCTGGATCGCTCCTCGTTCAACTTCTCCTTAAGCAAGTCTCGCTCCCCCGCAGCAAGAGCCGCGCCATCCTCCAACGACTGGATCTTACCGCTCAACTCACTTATCTTACGCTTTGACTCGTCGTGCTCAGATTTTTCCTGTGATATTAAAATACGGTATTTGACTGAAAAAATCTAATTAGTCCGTTAGCCAGATACGACGCTTTTAAAATTGGCAAAATGCCACAAGCAAGTAGTTTTTACTTGGTTCTGACGTCACACTCACAAGCCTCCACTCTTGAATTCTATTACTTTGTAAGTATGCATTGGTTTATAAGAAAAAATATGTAGGTATCTATCTGTCCATAATTTTCCAAGAGTTTAGCTGACTGATGATTTAAGTTTAGGTTACTTAGCTAGATTTTTTTAAGATTAAAAATATGCAGTCGAAATTCAGGTTGCAACTACATAGTACACACGGCTACACATCAAGCTATACAAAACCAGTCTGTCTTGGTCTCGCTTTGTACGATTTTCACACATAATAAATGGTCAGCTAATACTGGTTTAGTATAGCTTGATGTGGAGCCGTATGTACATTTACAAATAAAATAATTGCATACCTTCTCCAAAGCATCTTCTAAATTTTTGACACAATCAGTTGATTGCTTATTAAGCCTCATGACTGTTTCACAGTTTTCCTTCAAAGCGTCAATCTCTTTATTTTTCATTGTAATAACGTCATCTCTCTCTTCTGTGCTCTTTTGCATTCTCTCTTCAAGTTCTTTTTTCTCTGCAGTTAGTTGCTTGCACTTCTCTTGGTAATCATGAGCCAGATCTAAAGCTTTGTACAATTCCACTTCAAAGTGACTTGTTTTCTACAAAATAATAAACATAAACTCATAACTAGTAAAAAAGTCTGATGAAAATGGTCATAGTAGCAGGTAGCATTTGTTATCACTGCCTACCCCCATGGCATACAACATAGCTTCATTTGATTATTTCAACAATACTTTATGAAACACAATTTGGTAGGTCATTGCAATAATGCTGACAGTTATTTGAAATTTGCAGCAATGATAATGATGTTGTAGCAACATATATGCTTTTTTAGCAGGTAGGTATAATCTGTAAATTTATTAGCTAGTAAATATATTAAGTCATCCCACACTTTGCTTTTCACTTTTCACTGCTGCACTTTTCACACTTTTTTTTCACAACTAACTAAACAACTTAAAATTTTATCAACTGCACATTCAACAGAGAAACACTTCAATAAAAACAAAATCTGTCATTTGTATCAGTTTGTGAAGTTATTATGATCATAGTAATTTTGAGCAATTTCATAGAGAGATAGAGAGTATGTGATATATTACTAAAAGACAATGAAGCATACCTTTTGAGCATCATCTGCAACCATTCTAAAGTTGTCTACTTCTCTGACCATCTTGTCCAGAGCCCCTCTGTGTCTTTCCTCTGCCTTATCCAAGTTGCTGGTGAGTCGCAACCAGGCTTCACGAAGTTTCCCAATGGCTGCATCTTTAGCACGGTCTACCTTGACAGCCACAGCTAATTTTTCTTGTTGTTCTAAAATCTTTTTTTGCAGCTGTTGTATCATAGACTCACAATGCTAAAATAACAGGAAATCATATTAAAAAGATGTTTTCTGAGATAGAACCTTTTTGAAGATAATTTTTCATATGTATTATGCTTTATTTAAATAATGAACTCACCTCTCTTTTTAGTCTCTCCTCTTCTAACTTCACACTGTCTATTCTTTCAGTGCGATCACCCCTCTCCCCCCAGAGTTCACTCAAACTCAAAAGATCTGTGTCTATGGACTCCAAGTACTTATTCTGCAATGAGCCAAGCTTCTCATTGTTCTTAGTTTCAGGGTTGTAAGGTCTCAATTGTGGCATCTTGAATTCTTCTTTCTTAGGTGACAGGTAGCTGTCAGTTGTGGAACCCTGAGTATTCCTACTGTAGCTCTGGGACTTGTACTGCTCTAAAACTTTTGAAGCCCTGTCATATATCTTGTTTGACGAAGGCCGGAAGGTGTCCAAGTAGCTTGTTTGTGGTCTTTTAGGAGTTGATGTTGGTTGCACATCTTTCTGATCTGAGAAGTTCAGTTTCCTTATACTTGGACTGCGAGCATGTTGTTTAGATGTTTCTTGTGATGTAGCAGACGTGCTTTCAAGATGGCTAACACTAGGTTCCTCATTGTGACTCTTGTAATTCATGGAAGGACAAGGCTTTTCTGTTTTAGAGGGAGCACTATTATTTTTGACTAAATAAATGTATTTATCAAGTATATGACCTGGCAGGACCCGACCACTTGGTAGTTTAACTTCCTCTGTATTGCTTGTTGAGTCTAGTTTTTGTGAAATATAATCTCCTGTCGCCTTTATTACATTTTCTGAACTAAATGCTGGCTCTCGATCTTTGTATTTTGAATCTGGACTTTCATAATTTTCTACTTTAGTAAGGAACTCATCTATTTCATGTAGAAGTAATTTGTCGTTCTTTTTACTAGGTGTTGAAACGATACTGCTAATGTCACCATCCATACTTTGAATATCATTTATAACTTCAGTAGGTTTTGGGTAAAAATTGTCGATTTCATCTAATTTCAAAGGCGGAACGTTTTTATCACGCGTGCTGGCTGAGTCTAAGCTAGTCAGAGACAAATCACGGTGTCTTAACTTCCTAGCTGATTTTCTTTTACGTCTGCGTGGAAACGTGAAACACTTGCGATCTACGCTTTTGCTATCAATACTATCGGTGGTATCCCAAGTTTTAGGTCTTCTTATAGTTCCGAGACTAGACGCATCACTGTTTAACTCCAAACTTTCTAACCTCGATTCCAATGTGTGAACTTGATTTACCAATTTTCCAAGTACTTGCGCAGTACAGGATATAGGCTTATGTACCACAGTTCTAGAAGATTCCAGCACAGAATCCTCTTCAGAACCAGAACTTTGTACCAGAAAGAAATTAGGTGGTATCAGCAAGAGCACATCAGTGTCGTCTGTCTCACTCATCACAACAAACAAAATGCTTTTCTTTCAAGTAATAACGGGCCATTATTTGATTCTCAGCAGAGATAAAGTTTCAATTATATTGTTATTCTAGATCAAAGGTAAAAACTTCTATCCACACTTGCTAACTTGACCGTTTCCGTTTGGTTTGTTTATTGTTTGCCCCACAGAGATTGCTGACAGACTGACATATTGTAATGGTTTGACATTAAGTCATTCGTCTCAAAATAGTTTCAAACATTGTCTATGGTCTCAAAGCAGCGTCAGATCTATGGTTTTAATGGAACTAATAAGTACAGTCAGTACAGTTTTAAACCATGTTTCAAGCACCTTATAAACTACTCAGTACGATAAATGTACTAAAAACTTTGAAGTTTTAACATAGTACAGACGCCAGCACATCAAGCTGTTAGAATTTGTCTTTCTTTAATTAATAATTATCAACCTTATCAGTTTATACTCTATACTAATTCTGTGAACCTATCACAATGTATTAAAGATCTTCGAACGGGATTTGATAGATTGGCACTGGTACTTTTCACCGCGGTTTCACCTGTGCTGCTCGGCTTCTGTTCGTCGAAGCGTGATGTTCAATAGCCTCAAGTCTTCCTCGATAAATGGACTATCCAACAAAAAAATATTTTTTTCAAAACGGTCCAGTAGTTTCGGAGCCTATTCAAAACAAACAAACAAAAAAAAAAAAAAAACTTCACTCTTTTTAATATTACTAGGTGATTCATACCCACTTTGTTGGGCGGTAATATATGAATGTCGTCTATATAATTTATAGCATATAGCACTCACGAATAACGTAGCTGTCTATCAGTGAAATAATTTTTTATATGTATTGATGTTTAATTTTTATAACAACCTAGAAATATGTGAAGTCTACTAGTCAGTGTAACTCGTCTCTAGAATGGAAGAACGAGCAAAGCGAGCTCAGAATTTGGGGCATTCGTGGTTTTTTTAAACTACCCAAAAGTAGACCTGTCGACGACGCCTTTGAAAAAATCAAAATCAAGTGATTTATTCAAATTAGGCTGATTTATCAGCACTTTTTGAAGGTCATTGTTGTGCACCATCAAAGTGACCATAGTTATATTATTCAGATAGAGGACAACAAGACAAAAAAAATATACTGGACATAACTTGGCTGGCCAATTTGTGTTGAAAACTTTTGTTTTAATGTAATTAAATACATGATTCTAGGCAGTTACTTTATTTTCTAACTTATATTTAGTTTTATAACTTCTAAACATAATATACATTTATACATAATATGTTTGTTGATACACAAAATTACATTATTATACTTTGTAATATCTTAAATTAAGCATCTTTTTAATAATTAAATAACAATTTATTGTATTAATATTTATCAAGAAGCCCTCACATGGATTGGTGTTTGCTTGACAAAAGCATCCAATTTATTTTTAAACAACTCACTAGTGATGGGTTCCCCAATGCCACACATAGGATTCCTTACAGCATACTTCACATAGATCTCACCATAGATCTTTTTCAATAATTCTCGGACTCCCTGAGCTTGGTTATCTGTATTCATAACAAATTTTAAACCTGATGGAGTTTCAAGACAGTGCAGAGTATACTTTGAAGTCTTATAATTCATAAAGCCTTCTTTTGGGTCCAGCGGAGATATTTTAGCTACAAATGATTTAATTGAGAATAGCATCCCATACATTAATTTCCCCTCCTGAAAAGAACGAAGATGAAATATAGTTTCATTTTGATGGTTCACATGATTTGTTTATTGAAAGTGAACTAAAAAGTCATTCACACTATAGCTACATACTACTAACGTAGTACACAGACAGTAGTATACTAGATCAGTCACTAAGAGTGTGTGTTTTGTTTATTAAGTTTCACCCAGTTGTTTATATATTTAAGATATTGGCCACAAACCTCCTCTCTCGACATTCCAGATTGTTTTGACCTGTTCCATTCGCCATAATAAAGCAAGGTGCCGTATCGGTCGAATATGTATAAATTATATATTGTCATTGCTGCTCAAGGGTACGCGACCCGTGTTTTGATATTTTTAAAATATGTAAATTATTTAGAACAGAAAACACTATTGCAGTTTATAAAACCCCAAAAATGAATTATTGACATAGAAGAGAAATTGAGAATGACATTACGTGACAGTCAAAGACTGACAATGACATGACAATGTCAAACAACTGGCACTGACTGTTTAATGTTTCTGGCATGGCTTCAGGGCTCTTCAGGGCCTTAGTGCCAAAAACACACAACCAACACAACTTTGAAGTGTCTATGTCTAAGTGTCTAAATAATCTGTGATTGAATTTGAAGTTTGATTTGAAGTATTGAGCGAGAAATGAAACTGAATGTGCGAGCCATGGTGCAACAGTTGTGACAAATTCTCTAAATAGCTATCTGTGATAGCTATAAGCTTCAAATTGGAAAAAACTGTGTATTCAAGTGTAATCTGAACATCTGACCAGTGCGTGCATTAAATATTTTTGTTATCGTCGTCGTCCACAATAAGTTTATATTTTGAGGTTATCTTTCTTACCTAACACCTTCATTCCAGGACTCGTACAATCAATAAACAAAAGTCATGGATGAATACACAAGAGAACCTTGCCCTTGGCGTATCTTGGATGATTCCGGTGGTGCGTTTATCATGGGGGCTATTGGTGGTGGAATATTTCATTCGATAAAGGGTTTCAGAAATGCGCCCGTGGGATTGAGTAGAAAAATGGTATGTTCTGTAATAGATTAAGAAAAACCTATCTAGTTTTATTACTAAATGTCGTCTAGGTAGATCGTTGTTTGTTTTAATGGTCATTTTTTTTTAGCTTGGTAGTATAGCAGCAATGAAAGAGCGCTCTCCTATTGTGGGTGGTAACTTCGCCGTATGGGGCGGTATGTTCTCAACCATCGATTGTTCTTTAGTATACTTGAGGCAGAAGGAAGACCCCTGGAACTCCATCATGAGTGGAGCGCTTACTGGTGGGATTCTCGCAGCTAGGAATGGTAAGTCATTTAAACAAAGACTGACAACTGTTGCTCAGGTCTTCTATCTGCTTAATGGGCTACCTAGAACTGAAATATAACTTGAAACTTGCAGGACAACATACTGTTTTCTAAAGACAATGTATATATTTTCAGGTGTCCCTGCAATGGCTGGCAGTGCACTTGTTGGTGGTATTCTTTTGGCATTAATAGAAGGCATAGGTATTATGTTCTCCAGGATCACAGCAGAACAGTTTAAACCGCAGCAACCAATATTTGAAGACCCTACAGTTTTAGGTAGCCAAGGACAAGCACAGAGTCAAACTTTCCAGTAGTTTAGGTGTTGGAACATGATTCATGTGGTTGTACAGCCTTACCTTTATCTTACAGAGTAACTTTAACATAGAATCATTTAAGACCACAAATAAATGCCAGTAGTCTAAATTGTATAATACAAGTAGGTATAAAATTTTAAGTAATTGGTATAATTACAAATATTTTGTTGGGCCAGTCTGTACAACTAAAATGAAAACAAATCTCTAGCCTACATGGCACTGTATCAGTTAATAGACTTGTCAGAAACACATGTTTTTTTACGAGTGAATTATTTGCATCTGTGATATTTTCAGTCTTGTACTGATTGTTTATAATTTCACTCGAAATTGTTTTGTTATATACCCATTCGTCATTTGGTTTCAATAATATTATTTTGTTCCTGCAAGCACAATGCAACATTAATTTATCATTATCTTGATATTTCACAGAATGTTGCCTGCTTGCATCACCTCTTACTTAATTATTTGTTCCCATAAAGTTAGAGGCATGCAATATCAGTTTTATACTGGCTGATTATAAAGATTATTTGAGCCATCTTCAAATTAGCTTATAATTGATATTACACTAGGCAATTTTCTGTGAAATGTGTTGAGAACATAGAATTTATTAAAAAAATAAAGACCTTTTATAAATATTAATCTTTTATTTTGTTCCTCAGTTATTATCTTAAATACATTAAAATGTTTAAATATTTACATGTAATACAATTATTACTCTTTCAATATCACCAAATTATTAGTGTTAATTTTGGGGCTTAATTTGTTGATAAGTGAAGGCAAAACTAGTAACTAAACAATACAATTCTTGTTACTTAGAATTAAGAGGAAAACTAGAAATAGCAATTTGTTCTCTTTCAAAACAACCAAAAAATTTTTTTTTAACTGTCTTTTGTGTTAAATAACAGCCATTATAGAAATGTTGCTTTATCAATATATTTTCTACTCTATTACTTAAGCAATAGAATTGATTATAACATTTTGCGAATTTATCACAATTTAGTTAGCAACATTGTTAAATTGACTGTTTTAGACCTGCTGGATGAATCCTATTTAAAAATGATACCTAGTTTAAAAAAGAAAACAGTAGGTGAAAAGAATGATGTGGTAAACCAAGATTATTTTGATAACATTAATATTTCCCTAATTTAGGAGCTTAAATTACAATAAAACGTAGCTACACACACAGGATACTGGCACACATGTCAAAATAAATTGTCTACATGGAATCTGTTAAAAAATTACTGCTTATTTTTAGACAAAGTAGATTAAATAGACTAAATTACAATACAACAAATATGTACCAATATTATCTTGCAATGCTTAGGTTTATTAAATGGTTTACAAAAATAGTAGTATTTAGTGTTACGTTGGGGCAATGTGTGAGTCTATAGATCACGTTTTAGGGTTGTAAATTAACAGGTTTGTTTTGTACTGCGTTATCGCCCATTTTTCTTATTTCTTTGATAACATGGGCTAGCACTTCAGGATCGACACCCAATTCGCAAAGCCTTATGCAAATTGAAAGTGTATCTGCGTCTAAGCCCGTGCAGAGGAGCTGTGATATCTGGTACATCATTTGAAAAGCTTCACGAGCTTGACCCACCTGCGCATTCTTTTCTGATGTCATTTTGATATCCTGAAACTGTAAACGGCATTAATTAAATTTTACACTAAATAAAGACGCGATAATCCTACTAATATTATAAACGTGAAAATTTGTTTGGATGGATGGATGGTTGTTACTCTTTCACGCAAAAACTATTGATCGGATTTTGATAAAATTTGGTAAACATATAATTCATAACCTGGATTAACTTAGAGGATAGTTTTTATCCAATGTTGCCGTTAAGTTACTATAAATATTACGTGTATGTCAGAATTACCGTTCACAGAATAGAATCTTGGTCTATAGGAGTTTAATTCTTATTTTAATTTGAAAAAGAATCTGGTATTTCGGTTACATTATCTTCGAATTTCACATCAAAACAATAATCGCTTTGCTTGCTTGCTTCTTCACTTCACTTCAGTTTTTTTTAAATCATTTTTAGCTGTTTGTCATGGCTTCTGGGCTTTTCAGTTTTTGGTGTTGCCAAATAATTTTTTTTATTCATCATGATCTCATGTTCCAAACACCCCCATTGCTGTGCTTTTGCTTGCCAGTCAAATACCTCATAAATTAAAAAGAAATACAGAGAGAATGGACTGTGCAGTATTTTTATGAAAACTTCTGTCGAGAAACGGAGCATCATCCATAGACTTTAAGTAGAGACTGCGCAATAGTTGCCTACCCCACTCAACTAACACGAGGGGAATCGAAGAGCGGAACCTATTTAATTATTTCTGTTACAGGAAAGAGACAGGTAGTGACTCCCTTTTAGATCATGGCAAATTTTATCTGTCAGTTGGCTAGGGAACGCGTAGTCCATTTTTCGAAATGCAAGGCATCATCTATCCGTGTGCTCTAAGGACGACCCTACACGGTCAGTTATATTAACAATATTACAAACTGCGCAATGTTTTTTGCGAATCACGGCAAAAGCCAAAGATCAGAAATGTATACAGAATGGTGCATTTTTATTTTTTTGCGACTGTTGATCTGTTATCGACTAAACGATGCAGAATAATATTCCGAAAGAATTTTGTATGGAGTCTCATACAATTAGCTCAGTCCGAACTGAGTGTAAATAATTGAATTATTATCTGTTTAACTTAGTTTTATCGTAATATGTTATTGACAAAACATAGTCCCAACTTCTAAACACCCTGCTATCCTTTGGATCCTTCGGGTGCGCTATCACTGAAAAATCAACAATTGGTAGGTATTAGGTACTATAATATTTTTAAGCGGCAGCACAGAATAGTGCGGCAGTCGATCAAAATGAGACCCAGGACATGGAAGGAAAGGAGGTACTGTCAGAAATCCACAGTGTCCTTCAATAGCTCTTTACGTTCCGGGTCACGGTAATTCGTGAATTTCCACGATCCCAGCAGGCTTTGGCCGTCTAAAGGCCCCCCGTCATAATGCTGACACTCTTTGAGGCGCGCGTGGAACACAACGCGCCGTCGCCGCGTCGACCCGGGGATGGTCCATGGTCAGACAGCGAGTCGCCCATTACTCACCCCCCGCATGCCCCAGACGGTCATACATAATTGTGCTTTAACTTAGCCAAAATTCGGTGTATAGCTGCTTGCTATAGGTACGATTGAAAATAAGTCTTTAAGCAATTCTAGTAATGTTGGGAAAGGTCGAAGGTGCTATGAATAAAGGAAATTCATCAGAGCTGGTTACACCTGTCAGCAAATTGATAGAGTTGCCTGCCAGGATTACAGGAATGTCCGTATAGGTTACGCCGGCCCTGGAACGCAAATGGGTACTGTGGTGTGGGTCTGACAGGCTTGCTCGCTCTACTTAGAGTGAAAGATAAATACTAATTTTAAACCCAAATCTGCAATTGAAACAAGCGGCCAAGCGCGGGAAAGTTTTACGAATTTCATGACGCTCTCTATTTTCTATTTATAAATCAGTGCGTCTGCACTCCCAAAAATAGATGTTCAAGTTTTGAACACAGTATATTGTACATTCTCTCGGCTTTTCGACGTGATCCTTTGCAGTGCAGTTTTTTAGTGAAAATTAAAACCTAATACAATGGTGAGTGAAACTTTTTACTACATAGACATACGAAGATGGACGATTCTTGTCAGTTGAATTTTCATTTTTGTCAAAATCCTTACTAGCGAATTAACAAATCTCTTCGGCAATAATTTTATTGGTTAAGTAAACTTTTAATGCATAAACAGGGTCTGTTGCTAGTTACGATCTAATAATTATGAGATCTATATGGACTAGGGTCCGTGGTTACGAGGAAGCAACGACGGTAATTTTGCGAAAAATAAGCGTAACTTTTAATTTCTTAGCTATTCCGCAGTTTGTAGCAGGAAAAAGTTTGCATCCGTTTAATTATAGATTAAAGAGAACGTAGCTACATTGAAATGATGCTGTGTTGAAGAAACTAATGATCATTTTCACTTGAAAAGAATTTTCAGAGACTGGTTAGAATTTCCTAACCTATACCTACCTAGCCTTCAACACCTAGGTACGCACTTTAGGTTAGTCGCACTTTATTAAGGTGGCTACCTACCTACATATTATCTACTTATCTACACATTCACTCAATACTGGAAAACATAAATATGCTGCGTATATCTTACAAAACAAAGATGACTCGGCTTAACCAAAGTGTAATTTGGCAGTAATATCATTATTTGTAAATAATTATATTAGGTACAATTTAGGCAACCATTCCGGACTGTTAGAAGTTTCCACTAAAAGACAAAATCGATATACCTACATAGGAAGTCTGCGAAAAACTATTATCCGGTATTAATTCTTAGCTTTCAAAGCTCGTCGATTGTATGCTGTGGGACGAGCGTAAAATCGCCGCGCTTCCATAGCCTATCGCTGTGTTTTCTTTTATTTGTCGTTAAATTAAGCCACAAATAATATCGCCAATGAATTTGTCCTGGCGGATATTAAAAAAATAAACAGAGATCGGTTGGTCAACAAACCCTAGAACAACGACAAAACTTGAGTGCTGCTTGCATTTTTGCGAAAGAGCTTTCTGCGTACCTCAAGTGCTGTCGCAAAAATGCACATAGATCTTAGACTATAATAAACTTGAATCAATTTAAACGAATGCGTTTTCAAACAGCGTTTAGGAACTTCGTAAATACATGAAATGCTGTTCGAAGTACTAACTAGGTATTTATTCGGGCCCGCGGAATCTAAACCTAAGCTAATGTTACTATTCAACTTTTCTTTATCATCATATCGGATGTCCATTGCTGTACATAGGCTGCCCCTATAGATTTCCAATAGAACTGATTAGAGGCAGCTTGTATTTTTGCGAAACTGTGGTCTTCATCAGATCTTGTGGGTAGACGTCCTACACTGCGCTTGCCGGTGCGTGATCTCTATTTGAGAAGCTTACTGCCCCAGCGGGCATCTATTTTTACCAGATTGTTATTTTGATTCCAGGCAGACCAAGTTCAGAGCCAGGTTCAGGAGTCTGGTGGGTTAGGGGGCGGTGAAGGAACCGTTGCAGCTCAACCTACCACACAATCACCAGCCAGTGCTGAAATCAATGAAATCGTGAGTGGAATTCTATTTCTATCGATTTGATGGAATGGTGAGCTATACATATAGCTTGAGGCTGTGCTGTTCCATTTAGCGTCGTGGGTACGAATCCCGGACAGAATAAATTACATGATAATTGTTCAACTCTGGCTTTTTATGTATTTGAGTTTAAACGTTTTTTCACAACGAATTTTTAAGAGCGGGACTTTAAAAAAATAGCTTTGTTAAAAGAAATTTTATGATTACAAACACTATTTACGATAAAAAATAGGCTAATCCACTGATAAATAATATATTTTCCCAATGTTTTTTATTTTGTTACGTAAAACATTAATAAATTGATAAAGATGCGACGCTTATAAAATGTATAATATTTCACGCCGTTTTACAACTGTAACACTGGATATGATGCATTTAATCTTCGTCAATATAACGACGGAAAAAAAGCAAAATAATAATGTCCATTATTTTTCAGTACAATTGACGAATTAAATAGATTATAACGTTTACAGATTGAACCTTCAAACGCACAGCTCGACATAAAACCTGAAGAAACACAGGTCCAACAACAAGTGGAAGAAAGCAAGCCTTCTGAGCCCACTGTGGACACGGCACCGGCCGTTCATGAGGTGACTATGGACAGTGTGAAAGACAATGTAAGTTACCGTAAAACATATTTTCCTAGAAGTTGGAAATGCGTAGACCCACAGAATAGATAGTAGCCGCAGATAGCGAATGTTCATGAAGGTGAAGATGAAAATCAAGACCCGTAAATAACTTTCTGGTCCTGCAATGATATTATCTAAAAATACATGTGCAGCGCTGTCTCAACGTCGAATCAGAGTTTGGTAATCACCAAGCTACGGACGGCAAAGTGTCGCGATACTATCTCAAGGCTCTCATTCGACGACGATCTCGTTGCGTATGGGGTACAGCCCAGAAAAAAATGTAACGATAAAATATGTTGAAGCGAAATAGTTCCCTTTAAAATGTTATTATTTTATAGGGCGATTGGCAACAAAGAGAGCAAGAACTCTTGAAGAAAATTGAGCAATTGGAGAAAGTGAAGAACGAGAGGTCCGAAGACGGAGTTAAACTAGAATTGAAGGTAACACAAAATGTTTTACTATTCGTCTTAACTAAGATTATGAGCAGTGGTGGCCCAGTGGTATCGGCCCCGACTTACGAGTTTTAGGTCGTGGGTTCGAACCCAGCCTGGCGCATTTTCTTGTGTAATTTCTTTCATCACCACTGCTCTCAAAACGGTGAAGGAAAACATCGTGAGGAAACCGGCATGTCCTAGAACCATCAAATTCGAAGACATGTGACATCTGCCAACCCGCACTGGGCCCGCGTGGTGGATTATGGCCCACTCCCTCTCACAATAGAGGAGGCCTGTGTCCCAGCAGTGGGAACGTTATAGGCTGATGATGAAGATTAGAACGGTCTTGGCGCCATACTGTGACGACATTATTACCCTTAACAAACAAATATTTGGCTAATTAATCTTCTTCTTTTATATAAAAATCAATTGCTGTTCGTTAGTCCCGCTAAAACTCGAGAACGGCTGGACCGATTTGGCTAATTTTGGATTTGGATTATTCATGGCAGTCCAGGGAAGGTTCAAAGGTGACAAAATTGATTCTGAGGTGGTACGAAGTTTGCCGGGTCAGCTAGTTTCCAATAATATTAAGTCACACAACACTATGGCGCAAGGTCATATTGTACTTGCTTGAAAAGCTTTCGTCATTAATGAGACGTTAAGGTTTGTTAATGACTGCTCCAACAGTCTCACAGACAAGCCATATACCGTTATCTCAATATCTTTTAAACATTTAATCTACAGGTTCGCGAAGAAGAGATTGACCTACTCAAAGCAAGGGTACGGAATTTGGAGACGGAATTGCAGGCAGCTTTGTCCAAACCCAGCGGCAAGAACCACGAGATGATTGAAAATATCAAGCAACAGCACGAAGAGGTTTGCTCTTATTGTTACACGTTTTTTTTACACATTAAGTTTTCAGTGCGATAATCTAAGTAAAAGTAGTCCATATATTACTGTACAAGACATTATTTATATTGTATCTGTAATCCCCTAAGGGTTAGGCAAAGGTGTAGCTGATAGCACCCACATTCGTCATATAGTTACGTTTTAAGTTCCATCACCCAATATTAAATACGAAAAAAAAGTCCTGGATTGGCTCTAAGTGATTCCTGTTTAAAAAACCTTTTTTTTTTCGTTCCCTGCAATTGCGTTAGCGATCACAAAATCTAGACTCCATGATTGCTAACGGTCGGGGCATTCATAATTCCATATTTTTTTATTTCAGTTATTGAGCAAAGCCCGTGGCATGATCTTCGATAAGACAAAGATGGTAAAGAATCAAGAACTCCAGATTGAAGCTTTAACAACGCAAGTACAGTCACTCAAGGATATCAACGTGATTACAAAAGACCTGCTGGAAATTAGAAACTCTGAAGTTAAGGCTATGGAGGTTGGTATCAAGTTATTCAGTCAACGAAGGTTTGGGCTTGAACCAAGTCCGAATCTCATGGAATTATTGGGCGCACCACGTACTGAGCTCACTATCCGTATTTTGCCTATCAATGATAGGTAAATGATTGAATGTGAAACATGTATAAATCAATGTTCAAAGAAGGTGGATGAAATAGTTCGTATTTTTGAGAGTTTGTCTATATGAAGCCAAGGAATGACGGGAAAGTAAAAACGTAAACGATAATACCATTTTTTTCATCAGGTCAACCAGTGCTTATCAATATTACAAAATTCACTTAAAACTGTTGAACGTGTTCATTTGACTGTCTTGCAGGAGCATTTTATTAATAACCCTCGTATGTCGAGTTAACATAACTCGACATATATAAGTTTTTAAACTGACATGGTCACTATTACTATTATTATTATCAATCTAAGTTTATAAGTGTATCATTACATAGCAATTCAAATATTCCAGGACCGGCTGCTGGCAATGGAAGCCAGGTTTAAGGCCGAGAAGGACAGGTACGGACTGGTGTTGCAGCGAGCACAAACCAGCACAACCCTCAATGATGATTTGAAGAAGGAATATGAGACACAACTCGCTATATTTAAGGTTGGTAATTCTGTGGTTAATCACAAACTGAGGCAAATGAGTGAAAAACAGAAAGAGACGGGCTCAATTGACTCAAAAATTTCGTGTGTCGGACTTCTCTCTATGTCCGTCAACAAAAATACGAGCACATCCGAAAATAACTTTTGAGTTTTAGAGTGATTGTTTTACTCTCTATTACTTTTGGATTCACGAATTTTGACAGCACATCAGAAGTAGGGCCTACTATCCTTTTCTACTGTCACACATTTTTAATTCATTTCGTGTCTCTAAATAATTTTATAATTTTGGTCCGTATTGTCATATAGAGATAGAAATCGCCGGAAACTTCTGGTTTCAACGTTGTAAGCACAACACTTTTGTAAGGAAATGGAACCGCGCCGGCGTCAGTGACAATAACGCACAAATTACTAGTTTAATATATGAATGCTTTGTTTAACAGGAACTGAGACAGAAATATGAACAAAGAGTACAGGCGTTGGTATCTGAAAATACGAAGCTTAAAGAGATAGCGGCTTTAAAGGCCGGTACATCGGGCTAGAGGCGCCGGCTGCACTGCGCAAGCTCATCTGTGGTATAAGCCACGGGGAACACTTGTTCTTTATATCCTAAAATATTAACATCAATCTCTTCGTTCAACATTCATCATTATCATATCATCTGTAAGACGCCCACTGCTGAACATAGGCCCCCAGTATAGACTTCAAATAGGACCGGTTGGAAACGGCTTGCACCCAGCGTGATTCTGTGGTCTTTATAAGATCGTCTGCCCACCTTGTTGGAGGACGTCTTATGCTGCGCTTGTCGATGCGTGGTCTCCATTCGAGAACCTTAGAACCACACACGCTTTATCATTCCCGGGATATTACTATGGCGTTATAATAAATATCTCCAGATTATGCTATTCTCTAAAATATAAGCTATTTACGCTACGACAAGCTCGACGATGTTCAGACAGATTTTCACTTAGCTAATAAAGGGTTTCAGTGTTTGTAGCTTAGTATATACCAAACTGGATTCGTCGCTGGAGCAGCGTTGCACACAAGGCTGTATTGTTAGAGATTAGCATTGCTGGTCTCTTCAACATGTGCGACCGTGTTTACTCAATTCGCCACAAATTATGGCGTGTACATAAGTACACCTTGCTATTTATTCTCACTGTTCAATGAGCTTAATCAATTTATTATGTATAAGACTGGTTTCATTATCATCGGATTGATGTGCATCATACGGGGTACGATTTTTATAGTTGTTTATGTATTTATATTAATTTTTTAAATAAATATTTTAAAGTATTTTGTTTTTTGTTTTCTGATGCGTGACTTGTTTTAAGGTTACTTCGTTTTCTTGTAAGCACACGATTACCCAGCGAAAAAGCTGATTTTCGAGTTTTAGCTATCTTTAGTTTCGTCTCGAGATCTCGTGTCGATGATCGATTGATTTATTTGCAATCTTCTTTGCAAAGGTAAAAATATTTTACGTACGTTATGATATAAAAAGACATAAATTCATGAAATAGTTATGATGAACACAGTGAGAATACATTATAGTATGCGATCATAATTATTAAAGTTTAGACTCGTGTCTTTTGTGATCGCAGATCAATCAAACATTTAACTCTGATATCGAACACATCTTCTATTAATTATTATCTACACTGGCAGGTGAGCTGACCCCGCTGCATGTCAGTGCACCAACTTCATTTTATAATAATGCCCGAACTGAATAATATTAGCTCTCCGAGGGTATCATACTGGCAACTTCCAAACTCCGGGCAGTTACTGAGGAATTCTATAATAGTATAAATTATTTGAAAAACGCACGAAAATCTTACAATAACTCTTAATCTAGGTACCTACATGGTTGGCGCAGAAGTTTTGACGACACGGTTGTCGCAGTTTCGATACCCGTACGGAACAAATATTTGTATGACCTGCAGGTAGCTGGTACGGCTCTGGGTGTTTGTGTGTTTCTATGTTTTTAAACGCACCCACGACACAGGAGAAATTCCTAGTGTGGCGCAACGTTCTTTTTTTTTTAATATCGCCATACACCATGTTTAAAACCGTTACTACGAGTTACTATGAGCTCACAAAATCATAGCCATAGCAAAGAAAGACGGTACTTTAATACTCAAGTTTTTACTGCTTCACCTGTAGGCTGAACTAATGGAGGGTACTGCGCATGCCGGTGGTTGAAAATGTCATGACATGACAGCGGTGGCGGGACGGCCATTGGACCAGTAACGTGTCGAGATTCACGCGGAGAGGGTGTTCTCACCCCGAACGAAAGCCAACGCGCGTCTTTACGATCACGTCTAAAAACTATCATAACAGAATAGGTATTACCTTGATTTTTTATGTAAAATTATCAAAACAATTCGTGTATTATATTTAACACCAAATGTTCTCTGATATTGTTTAGTTAAATTGTAATTTAAAAAAAGAGTGACTTCAAAATCTTATACGTGATTAAGAAAATTGAATTGGTTGAAGTTGAATTGTAATTCGAGCAATATGTGGTGGATCCTCCGACGAGCTCGGCTGACAGGAGCGTCGCTGTTCAGCCAGGCAACTGGCACTAACAACAACAACAATGTGAAAACAGGTAGGTACCTACAAACTACATTATTTGATACACGAACTTACTTTACAACTACATGGAATCTATGTATTTTGGTACTTTAACGACTTTTGGCACTACGTTTTTTTTCACATTTCAAAAAAGTTGGACTATATTTTATACAGCCTATATTGATCGGATTTTTTTAATGGTAACCCTTGACTGTGACGTGAACGACATTTAAGTGTCGCCAAAAGTAAAGTAAATAAGGGAACAGTAAGTACCAACTCTATTAACATTATTTTTACTGAGGCATTAGCATGACTTTTCCAGTATTTCTGGCTACCTAAACTCGAAACGCATTTTTTTTATGGAAAAATTTGTTCCTCGTTCGTTCACAAGATACGCATAAGCTTTTTTTATTTTCTATAAAATAAACGTATCTACTTTTAGTTCGCTGTAAATAAAATACAGAAATCTTGTAAAAAGGCCTCAGATCTACGAAACCACAGACACTATACATTGAACTTTCAGTAATCTGTGCTTAAGTATCTAGTAACAACAGCTAGAAATGGACGTGCATTTAACTGTATAAGCAATAATAATTAAGTCCAACGGATTCATAATAATATATTATCATCATCAACTGCTCAGCCGTTTTTCAACTATATTGGGGTGGGACTCCATTTTCGCCGGATACGTCTAATACTTAGTTGCATACGCTTATTAACCTGTTAATTCTGGGTAATAGGTACCTCCTAGAATTACTGGGTTTCAGTCGCACCATTGGAGTCTTAACGCCTTCACCAACGTGCTTTTCAACAGTTCCCCTAACATAAAGGATCCTCCCCGGGCAGGACGGGAAGGACTGTCAGACTTGTACTGACTAAAATTCACGGTGTCCTTCTATAGTTCTCTACGTTCCGGGGCCATGGTTACCTGATTTGTCCCGCAACCCTATTATGCTGGCAGCTCTTTGAGGCGCGCGTGGAATTTTACGCGCATTTGGTACATTTTTTATGAAATTTCTTTTCACTTTTTAAAAACAAAATCTTTATTGTTACGGTAGACTATATTATAATTTCCTATTCTTTTTAGATCCTTATTTAAAAATATAGATTTAGAATACAAAACAATAAGGGCTGATTTCTCAATAGTCAGATAACTTAACTGACTTTTTTAAAGGCTAACTTTTTATTCTGAGAAATAAAAATAGCGATTTGACATATTTTCTATACATAAGCTGTCAAACCGCCATTTTTATTCCTCAGATAAAAGTTATCTGACTATTGAAAAATCAGCCCTAAAACAGTTCAATTCCTTATTAATAAAATTAAAAAAAATGTATCTGCTTATGCGATGTGATATGTGATGTGTAGTAGTGTTGGGTCACGACGAAAGTCCGGCGATTCTTGAAATTTCGGAGAAGTAGTGGAGAAGTTTCACAAAAGCAATAATTTTTCAAGAATTCTTAGCACCCTCAGCGTGGGGTGTGGGTGGTTGTTCAGCTGAAGGGTGGCATCGTCGCTGCTGAATCATACACTTTATAATCGCTGATTCCGCGGTTTTCAAAAGGTTAGGTTCGGATTTAGCGACGAGTAACAAAATTGAAAACAAAAAGCTGTTGTGAATAGGATCTCACAAGATCTCAGATTCAACAAGTTGGCATGGCTTGATCAGCTGAAATACGTGATTAAAGGAGCATAACAAATTAACTGTAGTGGAAACTATATTTTCGAACAGTTTGGGGTTGAAACTCTAAGGCCTTGGGATTCGACTGCTCACAGCCTATTCAAAGACATATCATAACGACTTGTGACGCTTCATTTGGCCCACGGGCTGACTTTTAACCTGGCCGGGAGCTAAGCATTGTCAAACAATGTGGTAACACGACCTTCTCTTGAGTATGTCTGCCAGCGTGAAGTATTTTATAGTAAGTATACATTACAATATAGTTAGGTAACCTTAATCGTATTTATACAGCCACCGTAGGCGCGGGCATGCGGGCGGCGAATAATGGGCGACTCGCTGTACAACCATGGAACGTGCCCGGGTCGACGGCGCGTGTGTTCCAAGCCCGCCTCAAACAGTTTCAGCATAATGAAGGGGCCAAAGCCATTGGCCAGCTCATTACCATGATCCTGGAACGTAAAGGGCTATTGAAGGACACCGTGGATTTTAGTCAGTACGAGTCTGACAGTCCTTCTCGGCCTGCCCTGGGTTAAGAACTGATTTGATGATTTTTTCACGATAAAAAAAATGATTAACTATTTACTAGCAAAATATATGTACAAAAACGCTTTTAATTTCCGTTATTGAACCACAAGCCTTTGTCAACAAAACCCATCAGTTTTAAGCCCTTTAGGAGGCACCAACATTTACAAAGCACATTTGCATGAAAAGGCAAGAATCCGCACATTTCAATAACTTTGCTCTTGAATTCTTTTTGGCACTTTACTGATCCATCCACCATCCCATTAAATAATAAACTTTATAGCTATCCCTTTAAAGCTTATTTTCCATTATTGATACTTATCTTAGCTAGATTCCATTTTGAATAGAAACAAAACCACTGCCTCTTCATTGTAGTGGTGTGCTGAGCTGTCTTCGGTTCGACTCCCAGTTTGGGCTGTCTTACTGGGCTTTTAGTTCCGGAATTTCTCAGGAGTAGTCGCGGATTCTGGATTTGTGAGTTTGACGGTATTAGGCTGAGTCAAGAATAATGGCATATAATTCCCCCTTCCCCTTAACAAAGAGAAAAGTAGGTATGGCCATTTTAATACTCTATTGTTTCAACACAGTTTTTTGTGTTGTTATTTATTTTAAGCGGTACAGCGCCATCGCTATTATGACGGAGTTTATATTGTATTAAAACCGCACACCGTTAAAATGTTTTGTCCGTCCGTGGTAAAAGCTTTTACAAAGCGCCGCGACGCTCGCCATTACAATGCCATGGAAGCGTGGAAGCCAGTCAATATCCATAAAGACGAATGAAGACATTCCTACAGTAGTTATTACCACTTTAAGTCTGCAGTTCAATGTGGCGCTGCGATGTTTGTAAAAAAAAATGCATCAAACTGTCAAAGTGGGTATAAGTGATAATATATACCTTTTTATTTAGTTCTGTATTTTCTCGCTTGATACTGATACTGCTAACCTATATCATCCCATTGCTGTGCCAAGGCTCCCCCCATGACTTCCAGTTTTCACTATCGAGGCCAAACTGGACCACTGGTCGTTGGTTTTGTCCAGCACGTCCCGCCATCTTCTATGAGGTCTGCCACGACGTCTTCTAGCCGAGTCAGGGCTCCACCAAGTGATTATTTTGGTCCGCAGCTCGTCGAGCATGTGGCAAATCTGGCCCTACCACCCCAACCGTTGAAGTGGAAGAGGTGATAAACGGTGTGGAAATCTGAATGCTTGGGTGTCGGCATCGGGAAGAATCTTATCCCTTTTATCTCTCCGACGATGCGAGAAATTTCATATATACTTAGTCCAAAACATTTAGGTTCTAAACTGAGGTATTGATATGACGCAAGACGATCTCCGGCCACCGTAGGCGCGGGCATGAGGGCAGCGAGTAAAGGGCAACTCGCTGCCTGACCATGGACCATGTCGGGTCGACGGCGCGTCGTGTTCCACGCGCGCCTCAAAGAGCGTCAGCATAATGACGGGGCCCTCTCTCCTCTAAGAGGGCCAAAGCCCGCCGGCGTCGCGGGACTTATTCCATCACCGTGACCCCGGTACATAAAGGGCTATTGGGACACCAAACACACAAAAAAAAAGGTATTGATATGAAAACTGGGTGGTTCTGAAGATTTTTGCCTTCCTCTCATTGGAAAAGACCTGAGCATGTTTGTAGTATGAGGTGTTTAACCGACTTCGCATGTCGGTGGTCAACAGCATGGCTGTTGTGAGTCACGTGGTTTTGTTCGAGTCAACAAAATTTTGATTGACTTGGACTCAAGCAGCTACCGATGTACGCACTCGCTCACACTGCAGGTTACCTAAGCTACTCACTCAATCGCATACGGAACTTTCTCGATCACCTGCCTGGTAGAATACCTATCTCAATGTTTTCTTTTTCTTGAATCTGAATTGAGCAGGCTACCACCCATTTAGGTTTGTAGATCGAAAGCTGACATATTGTATCTGACGATTACCTAGTTGATGTTTTGTATACCCACATAATAATGTCTACGTAATTAGTGTCTACGACTATAATAATATATTATTATATACCATTACTCAATGTTACTTAATTCATCTTTATTTCTGAAACATTCCACAGACATGTAACTTGATCAAAGACAGTTTTCTAAGCCTACGTCCGCACTGGCAGGTGACTTGCTCAGCGTCTAGAGCCTAGCGAGTCATCAAGCGAGTAGCTCCAATTAAAAATCCAGCTAATAGACTCTATTAAATATGGTTGTTCTTTGTTCTAAAGAAACTAAGGGAATTGGTTTCATTCGAAGTAGAAAAAGATGTTTAATGAAATCGGACCACGTTTGGAAAAGTTATGCGAGGTCATATTATATAAAAAAAATATATATACATGTCGAATTGAGAACCTCCTCCTTTTTTTTCCTCGGTTAAAAATACTATCTAAAATATAATAATATTTTTACAATGAGTTGTTAAAGCTGTGAATGTATTTGAAATGCAAATGTTATTGCCGAAAAGGAAATAACTAAGGCACCTTTTTTTTATCGTGGTAAAATCATCAAATGAGTCCTCCCACCCCGGGCAGGGCGAGAGGGACTGTCAGACTTGTACTGACTAAAATCCACGGTGTCCTTCAATAGCCCTTTATATTCCGGGGTCACGGTGATGGTATAAGTCCCGCGACTCCGGCAGGCTTTAGCCCTCTGAGAGGACTAAGGCACCTAGCAACCCACAAAGCAAACCATCTCTCAGTTGGTCACCGTGTATTTTATTTATTTATCGATATAGTGTATCCTAACAAGTAGCCAGACTGTAAGCCACTACGCCCTAGCCACTAAGCAAGCCACTGCCTATCTATGCGTACGTAGCCTAAAGCCCTTAAGTTAGTTTCACTTTTGCTAATCTTACCTACCTATAATATTATTGGCGGAACTTTAATAAATGCGAAAGATTATGACAATGGACTGAAATTTAAACGGATTTAGTCGCACATATCTATGCTAATATTATAAAGCTGAAGAGCCTTGAAGAGCTTGTTTGGTTGAACGTGCTCATCTCAGGAAGTACTTTTCTTAGTAAGCGATCTTTTTGTGATACATAGTCCATTTACCGAGGAGGGCTTTAGGCTAACTTTATCGGTCAATTTGCTCTCCTACCAAAACATTCCAATTTGGTTGTCAAATATATTAAAGTATTTTCATTCCAAAGTAAACGTAATTGGTAAGTGTTCGAGGCGAAATCAAATTATATTGAAACTTGTTCAGCCCAAGTGGTTCGTATAACTTGTATAAATTCAATATGGAATGGAACCGAGACTGAGAGTTGAGTTTTTGAGTGTTTCTCTTTGAATAACTTGTGGGCTCTGATAGTCAGAGATATTATGCGACGCTATATTAGTCAAAATAAAGCGTGTCCCATTATATCAACTGTTGTGCCCGAAATACCAAATCCCCCTTTAGAGGACTAACGAATGATTGTGTCCCCGGAACATAAAGGGCTATTGAATGATACCGTGGATTTTAGTCAGTACAAGTCGGAAGTCCATCCAGCGGCTGGATGGACTTCCGACTTGTAGGGCCGAACAGGGTAGGGCTGGATTCCAGCCCTACCCTGGGTGGGAGGACAGTAAAATTAGGTACGTAAAAAGGTCTTAAAAGATCGACCCATTGTGTAATAATAGTAGATTACACACCAAGGGAGTAAAGCATTGCCTTACGTCACGGGCGTATTGAATCCCGAAGCGACACTAAGGATTCTAGGGGTGAACCTCCGTAGCGCAGCGAGGAGGTTCAGGTGTTAATTCCCGAGTGAAACGAGGGAATTAAGTTAAGAATCTTTAGTGTAGCGAGGGATTCAAGTTAGCCAAAGACAAGGCACCTTTACTCCCGAGGAGCGTACTCTACTTTTCACACCTACTGCGAGGAAAAATAAATTCGATTTTTGAAATTTGATGTGGTACAACAACCTTCGAACGTGAAGTTGGCACCACTGCAAGCGATCAGCTGTTGCGGCCAGTGGCCGCCATTACTGATAAAACTCCACGGTGAGAGTTTTCATACGGTTTTCTTTGAGGTTCCAAATTCAAATCACATTATTCCCACGGGAATAATGAAATTCAGTACATATATTATTGCCCGGCTCGAGGTAGAGGGAATAATGAGTTGCTTTACAGTAGGTTTGCCTGACATATAATTTGACATTTACGAGCAAGTATAGTGTGAAAACATAATTACGTCTTCAGAAGACGAATCTGTTTCGTGTGTGCAACAACGGGTCTATCTTGACCTTTTATCCATGCATTTTTGGATTTATGTACTGGAAATATTTTCTTGTTAATTTTTTGTTACCTCTTTTTACCCGAAAAATTTGGGTATAAGGATTGGGGGAGAGAATGGTAAAAGTGAGTCAGTGACTCCCATAGATTTCGTCTATTCACATCACATCTCTACGCCTGGGTCACAGGGAACGTGTTTTTTAGCCACGCGAGGCTGCTTGCTCTGTGTGGACGCGTCTATTGTTTCCGAAACACGAAACAATATACGCGAGCAAAACAAAAGCCGACACTTAACTGCATTACTCGGGCGCTCGGTCTCTCGACCGCAGAAACACGCGCGCTTGCTTAAGACACGTCCACAGTTCCACACTGACCAAGCCGCTTCGCGCGGCAAATGCCTCGATAGGCTGCACGCTCTGTGTGGACGCACATTGACATTCTGTAGGTACCTTATAATTTTCAAGTGACAACATCACGAATGTGCTACTTCTTTTTTTAACACTATATTGTGTACATTTCAGCTTACGTTACGCATTGTTAAGTCTTACGTGTAACTATATCAATTTTCTTGATACTGGTAGCCAAATAAAAAGTTTTAAGGACACATTATAAAGAGGATACATTAAGGCTCGTAAAATGGATGAATAAAACACGTCTTCTATAAAAACTTGGCGCTGTCATAAGATATTCAAAAGAATAATGGCGGCTAACGACGTCCGAACTTCTTGTTTAGAATGTTTTCGGAGATTTGAGACTCTCAACCATCTTAAGTACATTTTTTTGAGCTTAACATTTACTTGATGAAGACCGCTAAATGCAACTTGAGTCGTGGTGCAGAAGTTAATTCATTATTTTTTTCCTTAAAAACCTGAAAATGATTCTTTTGAGTGAGGTATTGTCAGAAAAATATTATTTATTACATACATAATATAAGAGATAGATAGATAGACCTATGGAAGGTAATAAACTGTTTATAGGGGAGGGGAGGAAAAAAGAAGCATGTAGTTTCCCAAATGCTTTACTTATACATCTATTCGATACCTGGACAGGAAAAAAGATTTTACAAAGATCCAACAATGCACATTTAGTTTTCATCAAAATCAGCTTCGAGATTCCTTTGAACATTTTTCTATATTCCTCGTAGTTACAGACCATCCATGCCCAGTTGGACAGTTCTTCCGCTTCACTTCGAACAGGATGGTTAACTTGATGATTCTCCACATTAAAAAAAGGCATCCTAAATGCTTCAGTATTTTCTTAACTATGTCAGCTATCGCCTTGTCAGTTCGAAACTGTTAGGTAAATGATTACGCAGAACTGGGACGAAGTTCAAAGGGACTTAGCTTACAACGCTATTTGTTTTCATGAAAAAAAATTGAGAATTTAAAAAGACGACAAAGATAATTTGAATATCTATTCATTATGTTTACGTTTAGGTTTATATTTTGAAATTGAATTATTATTCCCCCCCCAAGGGGGGGGAAGTGCATCCTCTTACACCTCGTTGCCAGGGCTCATCTCACTCAAGAACTATCCTGTGTCAATACACATTGGTTATGAAGTATTACTATTATTTGGTACATTTACTGTGTACCAAATTTCATCCAAATCCGTTGAGTAGTTTTTGCGTGAAAGAGTAACAAAAATCTATCCATCTATCCAAACAAACTTTCACATTTATAATATACTACCTACTGTCTTACTTCCTACTAAAGGAAGTCAGATAGTAGGATTACTTGTACTTTTCCTATAACAACTATTAACTTTGCAGTTCCACCCAAGTAGGAAATTAAAGTTTAATCCATCACAATACCTTGCATTGGACCGACCCTGGGGCCTGCACACAAATGAATCTTTACAGTAACTTTGTCTGTTTTTCAGCCCGTACACAATTTTAAGTGTTGTTAGTAAGTTGGAGAGTTGTAAGTTGGAGATTTTGTGAGAAGCTAGAAGACCCCATCTTCCTATGATGCTCTGACCATTGCAAGAGAGAGAATGATTCGATTCCTTCTCAGGCCTTTTAAATCTTCCGTGCAACCCCGTCTGAGATAAATATTCAGGTAACACTAGCAAATATGTCGTGAAGAAAAATTTCGTTTGAGATTTATTTTTTTCAAGCCTTTTTCAGACACAGTCAAGTTCATGTTCAACAAGTTCAAGTAATGATCGCAATAGAATTGCTGTTTCCTCAAAAAACTGCAAACCTGTTTCTCCCCGAGATACCAAATGTGGTTCCTCACGACTAGCGGAGTTCAATCTTATTAGAATAATAAACTATGGCTCAGAATCGTTTGAAAAAATTTAATCATAGAGCCAACGAGTAGTCGATTAAAACGATACCAAATACTTACTAAAATAAACTGGGCAACACTAAAAAAAAAAAAAAGAAAACCGCATCTTTGTCGATGTCATCATGTCAACAAAATATGCGTTAGTGACCACTTGAAATGTAGTTATTTCTTATTTTTTCCATGATAGGACTATTTATGTGTGCAGAAATTGATAAAGTGTCGTGTTCTTGTTCGATTCCAATTGGAAAAAAAAATTCTAATTGGAAAACCTAAATAATTATCGAGTAGAAATATGTTATATCCCTCGTATAGACCAATTCGGTTGTCAACAATCTATTTCTAATACTATTGAATTTCCGTAGTATATTTTTTCGATTCATGGTTAGAAATCAATTGGAGAAGGTTTAGGTAGTATCCTAAAAAACATTTTATAGTGATACCTGTTCATAATAACACGCATTATCGTTTACAAAGTCGTGCATTGAACTGCGCAATTGAAAAATGATAGTTCCATGTAAGTATATGAATTTTTTAAGTAGGAATCTTATAAGAATAATGTATGTAGGAATTTTCTTATTAGATTACTTATATATTCGTTATATTAGTTCTAAAGTTTCGTGTAAATTGATTCAGTAGTTTTATCAAAAATAAATAAGATACGTCAACAGGTCTAGTTGCGGCGGAACTCTCTTATCTACAGGATATTTATAATTCCAAAGTAGTTATACAAGAGTTGTTTATATTGTAATACAAAGCCTCGTTATCAAGCAACACGAAACTGTTTACCGTTTGAGATATGAGTCACTAAAACTCGAGTAGTAAGCTTTTTTGTGAGCGTAGGCACTTGACGCGCGCGATGACGTAAGCACCCGGTAGTCTAAAGGTTTGTGTTTATAATATTACTAACACTCCACCCACGACTTCGTCCGCGAAGACTTCATTATCTTCCCCTTTAGGATTAGAAATTACAAAAATCTTGATACACCTGTTTTATCAATTTGTGTAATAAGTTTACATTCAAAGTTACAAGTAAATTTGATTCTTTCAAACTATGCATAACGCAAATATGCAATTTCAAAAATCCGTTTTATTACACATTTGTGCAATGCTTAAATGCAAAATTTCATTCTTCTCGCGGTTTTGGTTGTGCGTTAATCACCGACTGATTGACCAGTCAGATTCTTCTTATACATATGTATGTCTGTAAGTTCTGTCTTTGTTCGCGAGAAGTTGTAATTGTGATAAATATCGGACAGCGACCGAGTTCTAACAAGATTAAACTGAATTATATTGTCTGCTCCGTGTTATTCGATTACTGCTAGGTCTGATGTATTTGTTATGTAAATTAAGCTTGCTTGTTGTAGGGAAGAAGTTCTGTCACTATTCGCTGTTTAATGTGTTGAATAAATGATATTAAGATTAAAAAAAAAACCATTAAATATACGGCTAAAAACCGGCTACGTACGATTAATAAAAACGGCAAAACATATTAATGTCTGTTGTCTCACGTTAATACTTCCTTAAAATAAATATCATATTTACAATTATATGCAAGTAATCCTAATAATACTGGGTTTTAAAAATTTTCTGACAACTAGAATTAATAGATTTATAAAAATCTAAAAACCCACGTTTTTAAATGTCCTAAAAATAAGAAAATAACCCTGCGGATTTGAGAGAGGCACCACTCAAAACGTGGGGGCGATATGGGATATATTTACATGACGTGTTTAGATCGTGGGTGTAACTTGCAAAGATACGCCCCCACGTTTTGAGTGGTGCCTCTCTCAAATCCGTAGAGTTATTTTTTTTATTTTAAGGACATTTAAAAACGTGGGTTTTTAGATTTTTTTAAATCTATTAATTAGTTTATTATTTTTATCTTTGTTCATTGGGTTTGGACGTCCGCCATATTGGATTTAAATCACATGACTATTTTCGTATTCCTGACAGCAAACCCTTTTGTTTAACACCCACATCATGGGGATGCATTTCAAATAGCCAATCCACCATCTTGGACGTCCGCCATATTGGATTTAAGTCACGTGACATTTTTTTCGTATTCCTGATAGCAAACCCTTTCATTTGATATCCATATATTGGATTTTTTATGACGTTGTTTTGCTAGTCATGTATTGTCATCGGAACTCAGAGCGTGTGCAAAATTTCAGCTTGCTAGCTTATCGGGAAGTGTCTCAAAATTGAGTTGCAAAAGTCCAACCGGAACGACAAACAAATAAACAAACAAGAAAAGTGAGTTTATAAAAACGTGGGAAAAATAGGTAGGTACGTTGAATTTTTTAACATCAAAAAAGAGCTAACAGTCTCCTAACAAAGTTTTTTGTAGGTAGACGTATCTCTTACGGATTTAGCAAACTTAGTTAGCACCATATTTCATGTAGAAATCGAAGCTGCATTATTAACATAATTGTAAATGTCAGACAAAAATGTAAACATAACCTATGTGCTCCATGATTATTTTTAGAAATTCCACTTATTTCGTATGCAAGCTATTCAAAACTGAATGGAGTTCATTAATTAACACTTGATTCATCTAAAAATAACAAAAAACAGTTTTGCATACCTGTTAAATCAGCGGTTCTTTGGTAAATATCGTTGAGATCGGTAAGTATAGTTTTGGGGTTTTGGCCACTTTTTCTGCCAAACATTGCCTATAAATCTTAAAAATAATCTCTATACCAGCACTTCGAATTGTTTTATCACTTTTTTTACGTTAGTTTTATTTCACAATTATAAACTTTACAAACTTGCAAACTTTGTTTACATCAAAATAGTGACATACAACGTGCATACATCAAACAAATCATCATTTTTAAATGTTGTCAGCAAACAAAAAAAATTGTTCATGTTGGGGTTTTCTAGTTGTTGAAATATCCCTGTAGAACTTGTTGTAGGAAAGTCAATTTAAAACGTTGTCAGCAGACAAAAAGATTACTTCCGTTTCAAGACGTTCGGGCCAAGCTGTAGGTACGTTGTTTAGTTATTTGAGCTGTAGGTACAATACTTGATTCAATGTTATTATTGATCGACCACTCGATGCTAAGTTTTAGTGACGACTGAATTTATGTTTTAGTATAATTAATAAAGTACGTTTGGCGTTATTCATTACGTACGCAAAACGTACTTTTGATTTATAAGCATTATTGTGTGTCCCATTTTCTAGCTCATTTTAGAAACCTTCGCACGAGCAATTTTTTTACGCTTTGGCATGGGCATAAAAAAATAGAACAATTAAAGCACTTCTATGTTTCTGTACACACGTCAGCGTTTTTATAACGCAGAGTTTTTTATCGTGTATTGTACTATTTTCAGCGTTAGCTATCCTGTCCGCTATGCTATCCTTATTCCTGTTAAGCGCCGTATTCACGTTCCATCTGCTGTACGTCCCGCCAAGGCCATGCACGATGCACGACGCAAAAACACCTTGACGTACGTCAATATATTTTTTTAATTGTTTGCTGGACGTGCACGACCCATTTTTCATCCAGCGAGCACCCCCACCACCGCGAACGTCGTGCAGATGGACAGTGAATAACGCGGACGTACGTCAGGGCAGTCCAGCATCGTGCATGCTGGACCGTGTATAGGCTTGCTGTACAGCAGATTTAACATTTAGAGCTTGTCTCGAGAGAAGACTGCATGTTATATGGATAGTGAAACACTTTCAAGATTTATTGAAAAATATAAGTTCTGCATTTGAGTGTATTCTGTACGTTTATGATAAAAAAAATTAATCCAAAATCTTTTCCTTTTTGTTTTCCTCTTTTCTGTTGCTGCTGACAACATATGAATAAGTCCCATTTATTGGCATTTTGTTAAAAACTGCTGGCATTTTCTAAAACACGTCTATAATCGTTCGATTGATTCTGCTCGCTGGATGCGCGTACGATGGTGTGGATGCTACATCCATCACAGCGACTTTGAGCTGACGTATAGGCTTGACGTACGTCATAATCACGGTGTTTTTGCTTCGTGCATCGTGTATGACCTTGGCGGGACGTACAGCAAGATGGAACGTGAATACGGCGCTTTAGGTTCTATATTTGGCTTAAAGGCCTTAAAGCCATGCCAGAAATATTAAAAAAAAAGTAGTTTCTAGAACAATCGGTTCGGTCAGTCGGTTTGAATTTTCGAAAGTTTTGTGGAATGGTCTCTAAATAATTAATGTAATCCTGCTGGTCAAGCGGTTATTCTAGTGATTGATTGCTACTTCAAGTTTATTCGTTAAAAAGCCTTTGCCTGACGAAAAGATGTAAGTTCTACTTTTTTACTCACCCATTCGTTACCTTTTACATATTATACATATTTACATATTTCATAAATAAACAAAAAAAAGAAATTTAAAAATATTAGATCAATTAAATTCATTACCACTGTCAGGACTATAGGCAAGCGCGCCAATTATTTTTTTGGTGCTTTGGACCATTTTTAATGTGAAGGATAAGTACCTTTATGGAAAGGGGGCCCACCTCTCAATAGGATACACAAGAATGAATAGGTAGGTATATTTATGCAGAACAAAAGTATTACGACTAAGATAAAAAGTCTGTAGTTTCGGAGTTATCCATGCTTATTTATGAACAAGTATGGTTGTAAGACTTCCACAGCCAAAACTGCTAAACGTAGAAACCAGAATTTCGGACAGTTATTGCAGTTTATTGTGTAGGTGGGCACTAAGAAAGACAAAAATCTACCTCTCGAAATTAAAAGAAGTGAAACCTTTTGTGTGTAAAATCTTATTCCTCTATAAACTTGATTGAATATGAAGACCAGTAAATAAATAATAAAGATTGTCATTACTTATAAGTTTTTTTCAAACTACCCTCCATTGGTGATTAAGATGATGTTAAAGTTTGTATGGAGAAATGATAAGGTGTGAGCCGATAAATTTGAAACTTGGTATTTAAATATAAAATCAATAATAATGAAATACCTATTTATTTATAGATTTTTCAATATTCACCCCCCAGTTGGTGTTGGGTATTTAAGTTTTAAGGGAATTATTTCACTTTTCCTTCTTTAAATTCAAAACTTGGTATGAATTATCTCTCAAGCAGGATGACAATAATTATTTTTTTAATATCTTATTCGTTTGGTTGAGTATATAGAAAGCATCCAAAACTTTTCTCTTTTAGTAGTTATTAAGGTTATTTTACTAAGTTTTCCCTTGAAGGAGTTGTGGATGGGTTATTGTACTTTATTTTTCGAAATCCATAAATCAAATTACCTAAGTGTTAAATATTTCCAAGAGTACCTACCCTAAGATGAGGATTGCGGGGAGTTGAAATTCACAAAGTTTGAAGTCTGAATACTATAACCTTTTGAATATAATTATAATTCTACAAACATTTAATGAAAACTAATTGAGAACATTGTATAATACCTACTGATTATTAATAAATGGAAAACTGCACCATTACTGAATCCACCATTTATTCAATAAAATATAATTATCATCTTGCAACTTGAATTTGCCGGTCATGTCAAATCACACCGCGCTGACATACGTCCCCCTGACTTGTCTCTGCTTGCTCCACTAAGGATGTACCACGATGCGTAGGGTTGGGATTCCAGTTACCGTTTCTCGTTTAACATTATAGACAATATTGTTTCAAACTTTCAATTGAAACATCATTAAACAACTTAAAAAAAAGTTGGTTCTCAGTTCAACCTGTATGTTTGTTATGCCATGTAGATATGTAACTTTGTTTCTTCTTATTTATTTATTAAAATAATACAGCCACTTCACATGCATTTCACATTAATACATAATGATACAATACAACTAAGACCAATGCAAATGACTAATACATGTGATAGTTTTTGATAATATAAAATATGTTTAATTACAAGTCTTAACTAGGTATACATTGATAAACATTAACAATTTCACAAATAATTAATTTTAAATGGTCAAAAATAAGTCAAAATAATTATGAAATAGTAACTATGTATGAGTATGTATGTTTGTCCGTCGCATTTGGCTGAACCGGTTTTGATACGATTTTCAGAAAAGTTGTCTTTAAATTCTGGAGAAGGTTTAGTATACAGGCTGTTTCTTTTAAATTGGCCAAGAGAGAGAAATCCGCAATTCCGCATTCATAAGAGATACGGGAAAACTTTCTTAGGAACCTTTAGCTCTTTTTTGATACTGATAGTTTTGGCGTTTATTTTTTTGGTCAAGCGTGAGCTGTCCACACCCACAGTTTTTTTTTTAATGCTCTTCGACTCTGTTTCATGTAAGGATGATTTCATTGTATCGGAAGAAGATAATGGGGACGGCGGAAGTTGGTCAAATTTAGCAAAATATTTTTTCAAACAAATTCTTGTATATAAAACTAAACTTGTTATTGTCGCGAATCATATTTTGACCAAGTTATAACTTGACACTGTTAAGCAAATTGCAAAAAATACATGAAAATTTAAATTTCGCGGACTACTACTGAGGCTCCGCCTTAAAATAAACACTCTGTTTCACAACACTAATTGATATTCTGTGACTTTGCCCGCATGGATCCGTTGTTAATTACTTATTAGAATTATAGATTTCCAAAGACGATTGTGTTTGTCCGCGATTATCTTGCGTTTGGCTGAACCGATTTTGATGCGGTTTTCAGTAAAGTTTTCGTTACATTCTGGGAAAGGTCTTAGGGTCTTAGTATGCATATAACAATAATGGATGTCTCATGATGTTGTCCGTATAGATCACTTTTTGCTGCTGCTTATTTGGATTCAGATTACCAATCAATACGTTTGACATTGCAGTCAAATCACCAGACCCCCATCCCCTTCGAACTTAACCTATACGAGTCGGGCTGCCCCAAGTCCCGAGCCCGCTGTGGTCGCTCTTGTATCCGAGGTTCTCTGTGTCTCCTGTTTGATTAGAAGAAGACTCATTTACAGTTTTTTTTTTGTGTTTGGTTTTGAAGTCGGTTCCCTTTTTTAAAAAAGTTTTTTATTTTTCCCTTTTTAGTTTAGATATTCAACAAAAATCTTCATATAGGTAATCTGCATATATATTCAAACCTTCTCCAGAATGTAACGGCGAACATTTTTCTAAAAACCGCATCAAAATCGGTTCAGCCAAACGCGAGCTAATCGCGGACAAACATACATACAAACATAACATACATACAGGTCGAACTGAGAACCAACTTTTTTTTTGAAGTCGGTTAAAAACAAATTAAAAGGTATACGACGTACTTTAAACGTATACGAAGTACTTTTTCTGGATGCTTTTTTGGTGTTTATTAAAATGTTTGTAAACGCACCCACCATACAGGAATCCGTCGCAGTTCTATCAAGAAGAATACATTTTCTTTAATTCACTGATGCCTACAGAAGCTAGTTTAGAAATAGCAGAGCAGAGAATGTGGATTGTTAGTTCAAAAGATTATAATTTCTTCTATTTATTGCTTTCAGATATTGAAATACACGAGTCCTTTAAAACTTAAACAATGACAACAGAGGAAGAAAACTGGAGAATCGCCCAATCCCCCAACTATGAAACCAACAAGGACAAACTTTATCCTTATTCTGGATTGCCATTATTAGACGACATTGCGAAGAGATATGAACTTGTAAAGATACCATATTGTATTCAAAATCTAATAGAACATGTTGATTACTATGGTGAGGGAAGAAAGGAACTGACCACAGGCACCCTAGGTTTTTCCGATTGTTATAATGTAAATTATCAGTACACATTAGTTGACGATGGTCCAGATAAAAGCAGAAGGATACCTAACAGAATCCCGATTTCCATTTTCTCAGGAATTTTCTCAACCCGTAGTTACATAAAAGATAATTCCGCCCTTACAGTAACTGTAAATATTTTACGGTGGCAGTTAAAAAGTAGTATACTTCAAGATATTGTTCGTATAGTAAACAGTGCGAGAGGAAAAGTTATAGTTTATGGATACAATGAGAATGAAATTGAAATGATCTCTGACGAGTTAAGAAAAATGAAACAGTTATTTTACTGCCCTATTTATTTGTTACCCGACAAACTACAATTGACTCACTATAAAACTTGCTATAAAGCATTTTTGAACATGAGGGAACTGAAAAGACAACTCTACGTTAATGTTAAGAAAGGTGATTTTGAGGCAGCAATCATACTGACCGGCTGTTTGACTGATTCACACTGCGGCGGGGCTCTGGGAGACGTGGTTAATAAACTCCTAGAGAACGACGGAAATGTTATAGCTTATGCTTACAGACTATGGAAGACCAATTATAAAGAAGTCGTTCGAGAGCATTTCCCGTCTGTATTCCAACACCTCTTCGACGGAGGCATGGCTATAATTAACAAGCTAAACAATCAGGCGCTGATTTTAGAGCCAAAAACAATGAAAGCTCGGAGAGATGGTAACTGCGAGAGCAGTAAGAAATTAGGCTGGAAGATTATTCCTTTATGGGATGAAAATAAAGTTGTATTCAAAATTTATAATATTGACTGCAATAAATATTTACAACGGTCTCCGACGACTGAGAAGGACGACAAAAATATTTCTGAAGAACAAAGTGACGGTGAGACTTTTTCCTTTAAGCCATTAATTATGGGGAACGGTAAAGTCGCTTTCATCATTTTAAATTTCGAATATAACAAACAATTATTGGAGGTGCCTGTTGATGTTGATTCCTCGGAAACCAAATCAGATGAAGGACAGACTGACTGCAATCTAGAACATGAACGAGCCTCTTGGATTCTAACTACTTCAAAGGAGATCATTAAAAAAATCAAGCAAACTGATGACAGTGAAGATGAAGATTTTTCTAATATCTATGATTACGATTAGAGCCAACTTTTAATTAGAATATTATTTAGTTTTCAGTTGATTTTCGATCTTCTTGCATGCTTTAATATTTTAAGTTGTAACGGTTAGGCGCTTTAGGATTTTTGTGTCATTTCTTATCTAAAGATGAATAATATCGACAGACAATTGAGTTTGAAAGTATGTCTTGTTTAAAAGTATAGCAAGTAGAGCCCTGTTAACTTCTAAATTATCCAGTACTATAGTGATACGCCCTGGCTTCGTACAAGTGCAATTTAATAGAAGGATCGCCTATTTTAAATTCGCAAATACTGTACCTATCATTATTTTTTTGAACCTTCAAATTATCCAGCATTTATTAAGTTTACTCATAAGCAACCGTAATTTTTTTTTTACTTATTATAAAACGTATACTGCATACATACACATAATATACATTATGTTAATAAGTCTTTCATGTTCACATTTCCTAAGAGAGCATAAGTATACTAAATATAGCACAAGTCATCATCGTCCTCGGCGCAACACGTTTTTTTCTTCCATTCGGGGAGAATCACACAGCTCATAGTATCATTTACTCCTTTTTCTTTCATATCCTTACTTAGACAATCCATCCATCTTTTCTTTGGCCTTCCTCTTCCTCTCCATCCATCAACATTCATACTCATCACTTTCTTAGTCACATGAGTGTCATCCCTCTTCATCACATGTCCATAACAAGATAGATGATTCCCTTTCATTTTTTCTGTAATTTTCAAACTGCCCCTTAACTCGTTCCTTACTTTATCCTGTCACTCCACACATCCATCTCAACATCCTCATCTCCGCTACATATAATCGTTTCTCATCCATCTTTTTCACAGCATAAGTACATAATTTTAATTTTGAATGTGGCTTTGTTATGTATGTTTCGTATGGATCCAGTGTTAATTACAATAATTAACACTGGATCCCTTGATGTAACTGTTGGTTAACTACATCAATATTATTTTGTCTTATTTTTAGTAAATAGGCCTAGGTTCAAGTATTGACTGACCTACCTGACTGAACCGCCATGTAATATTGGTTTTAGTCAAAGAAAAATGTTTTGTTTTTACTTCTGATTAATGTTTCATTTCTTTAATAGATAATTCAATAATATTCTTGTTTTTTATTATAATGGTTATTTTCACGCATAATATGGTGGTAATATTGGATTTTGTACCGTTTTCTATCTAGCATTTTTTTTTCTACAACAGGGGTTTTCAAACTGTGCGCGGCGACGCCCTGATACGCGTCATTGAGAGTACAGAGTACAGCGCGTCGTGAGACGAGGTTCGACTATTCCCTGGACAGATATTGTATGGAAACCAAAATTATCTATATATGTATAAAATATCCCCTCAAAGAAGAGGATAGTCTCATTGATCTCTTTTGCAGCTACAAACCCAGACTAACATGCTCTAATTCCGTAGAGTTTGGACCCAGGTATTATTGTTTTATTATTCACCTGGTATCAACTAGCTAGGGGCCTAGAAAAACCTGAAACCTGTTAACCTGTATGTGCGCCGCGAGCTGTAAAGTTTGGGAACCCGTGGTCTACAGAGTACAGATAGTTGTTCCGGGTCTGGTAGTTTTTATAGATAACTTTTAAACACACCATTAATTTTAACGAGTGAATGTGTATAATTTGTAATACTATGTCCTATATATTATATTTTTTCATTTAACGATCATTTATATTGTAAACAGAGTTCATGAGTGAAACAACAAAAAGTATGCAAAGTTTTTATTAATTGTTCAGGTGCAATTAAGAAAGAAAAGTTATTCAGAACTTAGTTGTAAACATAGAAAAACATGTTACCGTTTCCGCTAGCAACAGCTACATTAGTAGCATTTGAGTTTGGTGCTATGTTAATAGCACTTGGTATTATTTTTCCTACGATTTTCTTAAGAAAACTTACAAAGGTTCCGTAGTTACCTGTCTCATCGTCCGCGCCTTGATTAATTTTCGAATTTATCGATATGTTTAAAGGGTTACAAGACTTACAGGACCCGCCTGGGTTAGTCTCACCAGTAGTTTGGTTCGTTTCGTTCCGATTCGAAATCGACGAAGAATCATAATCAAATTCGGTGGTACTATTAGTACCAGATGAGGACCAGGTTGTGTTATTGTAATACCAGTTTGAATCCCTGGGTTTTATGGTAGTGGTAATATTCCAGGATTCTGTCGTGGTTCGCCAGGGAGGGAGCCAAGGGTAGTGATTCGGATATGGTCTTCTGGTCCTGGGTAACCAGCTAGGGTAGCGTTGTGTTGTGGTCCTTAAATACCAGGGTCTATACTCGGAAGGTGTTGTGATTCTGTTAGACCAAGGTAAATACCAAGAAGGTGCTGTAGTAGTTTTGTAATGGGGAATAGCATAATCTACGGGGCGTGCAGTAGTTGTTGTGTTGTCGGAATCCCAGATGGTTGTAGCGGTAGAGTTGCTCTCGGCGGGTGTTGTGTGCCTGCTGTACCAGGGAATAGCATCGGTTATATTGGTTGTCACGTTCAAGGCGTCACCATAATCTGGAAGCTCTGTTGTAGTAACGGTCTCGGGAAAATGAGCTGTTAAAATACCGTTTTCGATAGTTAGCCAACCAGCGCTATCGACTGTATCTTTTTTGTCTGTAGGTTTCATTGTTGTTGTTTGTATCTGTGTGTATTCTGACGCAACAACAGTAGTTCTGTAAAAAAACGAAAACATTTTTTATAAGTGAACTTTATATACTTCCTAGTTCAAAACTGGTTGATCTAGAGTTTCAGTCAAAAATACAGAATTCCTTAAACTTCACATGCTGTGATATATTCTAAGGATCGTGCACCTATACATATGTTTATCGATCGCCTTGTGTACCGTGCTGCCCCAGCGTCGAAACTAGGTATAGTTTGGAATTCATTAAACTACTAATCCCGACGCATCTCACACACACTCGTACAGCCAGAAATTGTCTTTGTGATAACAGAATAGTTAACCCATTATTAACAAATTATTTATTATTATGTCGTTTATTCGTTTATCATATACGTATTATAACATTTTTAAATATTTTAAATACAATACAAAACAATATGAAACATTTAAAAGTACAAAAATAGAGGTCCGCCGGTATGGGACCAAGCTACCGTTGGTTAGGGCACTCCACAAACAGAAACCTCCTCACAATGCGAGCCATATCGAGGAGCACTGCCTACTGAATCAGACCCTTGATCGAACCCCCTAATCATTATTTCATTTATTTATCTTTCTTACTATTTAACATTTTTAAATATTATTAAATAGAAAAAACAAAAATTTTAAACATTTAAAAATATAAAAAATAGTGTTCCACCGATGTGGGAGCGGGGTCCAAGCTACGGGTGGCTAGGGCTCGAGAGACAGGAACCTCCTCACAATACGAGCCGTATCAAGAAGTACTGCCTTCTGAATCAGGCCCTTGATCCAACTCCCTAAGGAGAGCCTCGAAAGGTGTTCGTCGAGGCTCTTTGCCATCAGCCCATTGGCAGTAACGACAATCGGCACAATGATAGCCGAGCTTACATTCCACATGTTGACAACCTCGCGCGCCAAGTCAAGATATTTTATTTGCTTATATTTCTCGGCTTTCACGAGGTTCTCGTCATGCGGGATGGTAACATCGATTATCATTGCGCGGCGCGCTGTTCTGTCTATCACTACTATGTCAGGCTTATTGGCGACAATAGTCATGTCAGTAATGATAGGCAGATCCCAGTACAGCGTGACATGGTCTTTCTCGAGAACTGGGTCGGGCACATAGTTGTAATACGGCACCTCAGATTCCACAAGTTTGTATTTCAACGCAAGTTGCTGGTGAATGATTCTGGCTACTAGGTTGTGCCTGTGCAAGTACTCGCCGTTAGCAAGACGAGAACAACCAGAGATAATAGTCTAATGGATTCTCCTGGACGATGGCATGCCCGACACACGTCAATCGTCCCATCATATCGAGGAGCACTGCCTACTGAATCAGACCCTTGATCCAACCCCCTAATCATTACTATTATTTTTGCATTTCCCTTAAGATCTCGAGATCAAGGGATCCCGGACTTTTGAAGGACGTGCCAAGAGCCGAAGCGATTTAAAATTATTTTTATTTGATTTAAATTATTGTTAGACCTGAATTCCTCTTACGCTGATGTCGGACGCGTACGTCTACTAATATACATTGTTTTATATAAATATATCACTATATTGTGACGTTGGCGTCAGCGGCGCGTACTTTGTAGGTAGGTACATATATTTCTTGTTGGCGTACGCGACGTACTGTACTGTACTGTACTATAGCAAAATATATAGTACACAGGGTGCTCTAGCTTAACAAGTGTCGGTTACTTTGAATCTACAGACATGAAGACATACTGAGACGAACTTTATAAATGCTAAAGTTTGTCAGGATGGATGGACGGACGAATGTTTGTTACTCTTTCACCGAAAAACGATTGAACAGATTTGGATGAAATTTGGCACAGTTTTTCACCTAAAATATCATAAACATAGTTTTTATATAGAGAGTTATGTTTCCGTGGGATACTTTTCGAGTTGTCGCTGGCATCAATAAGTATTTGAGTTACATTGGACTTAATAATAATGGTGTTGTGAGTTTCAAAAATATTTGAAAAAAGCACAATAAAGCAAAAATACCTAGTTTGAAGTAAAGTCAAAAAATATTCTGATCATAGATCTATTACGATCACTTACGTATTATCATCATCCTTGGAATAGAATTCTGCATAATCATAGAATGCCTTGCCTTCTATGTTGTACAACTGAAATAAAGAAGAACAATCATTGCTATAATATTTTTATTAGTTCACAAAATTAGTTCCTATTTATTTGAAAGTTCTGGAGCTTTTCTAGCCATAGGTCGTTACTGAACCTTTGTTACACTATTCATTTTCAGATGGTACATTATGTGAGAACGATGTAGAAAGTAAAAAGTGTCCAAAGTTAATATTAAAAGTTGGGGTAACGATCGCGTGACATGTTTAACCGAACTTTACGTGCGCTAAGTCACGGGCATAAGCTAGTACTATTAAATAATTATAAAAAAATACTCACCAAAATAGAAAAGAATAAAAAATGAGCGAAATACATTTTGAAAATGTTAATCACCATGCAATGAGCCAAATCGACGCAAAGTTGACACTAAGTTAACTGTATAGGCCCGCGAGCTTCTATATAAGCAGGATTATTATCAGATTACTCCTGGTTTTCCTGTTTTTGTAACTAGTTGTTTTTAATAATTAATTAACACGTGTTTACATGTTAATCTACGAAATACCAGTATAAACTGACCGTTGAACGTGCGGAATTATATACAAAAGCGAGGCCACTGGTTTTGTAAAGGTTGATGTGTATCCGTGTATTATATAGATATCAGTGTCATAAGTAATATTATTTTATTCGTTTCTGGGGATCCGCTTAAAGAAAAAATAAAAATGGTTATAAGAGACATCTCAACGATTTTAGGTTTTACCATTGACTATGTAACTATGGAAATAGTTAAGATCTATCTCAGGGGTCAACAATCAGTTTCGTTCAGGGTCCGTTTTAAGACATGAAATGATAATCGCGATCCGCAAAACATTTTATAGAAAAAAAGTAGGTAAAATCTTAGGTATAGGTGAAATCTTTTTACCATTTTGATATCTTATGAATACTTAGATACTTATATCCTTACAATATACTTACTAATTTATTTGGTATTCTATAAAAATGCTAATTCTGAGCTTATGTCATTATGAGGAGGGTCAAAGTCCGCTATTGATATCTTAACTGGCACCAACTATAGTGCAAGTCGCTGTGTTCTCGCGGTCCGCACAAAAGGGGTCGGCGGTCCTGATGCGGACCGCAGTCCGCCATTTCGTGACCCCTGATCTATTTAATGTAACGCGAAAGTTCGTGAGAATTGGATGGATGAGTTTTTGTTACTCTTACACACAAAAACTACTGAACTTTATTGCATATTTAGCACACAGATTTAGTTTATATTCTGGATTAACACAGATTTTTCACTCTTTACCTCAGTATTTCGTTTCTGTGGGTAGTTGTCAGCAGATGATAATTTATACATACATGTAGCAGTACTATTCTTAAGAAATAAGATGAAGCTAATTATCCTGTATAGCTCCATCTCTTTTGTACAATGCTGTAACATAAAGTACAAAATTCTATGTAATGCAGGTTGTACGGGCCCATATGGATTTGTCCAAATTGACCATGTTCAGTAAACAATAGATTCAATACCATATTATTAACCGGGCTTAAACCCGGTAAAGTTATATTTGGACTAATTGGAGTTTTGATAAGAGGTTGTAGGTATAAGCAGAAAAATAACACGCCTATATGACCTGACGAGATTGTAAGGCACGTGAGACATACATACCTACATCAAAAAAGTTTGCGATCACTTACTACTGAAAAATTTAAACCTTTTTTGTTACACAGATTAGAGGTAGATTACTATTTTATAATCCTTTTTTTAATATTATTTAAAAACATAGATTTAGAATATAAAACAATAATAAAACAGTTGTATTTACATAAAATTAAAAATAATTCAAGTTGATAATAACTACACTAAGTACGCTACTAACTGCGTAGTTTAACATTAGGCCCGGTATCCACCGCTTAGTTTCAGTTCACATCTGATTGGTTATTCAAACACATCTCCTCTCCTCTCCGCTTTGGTGGATACCGGGCCTTACTCGTTCCAAATAAATTATGAGCCGTGTCCACCGGGCGTGCTTAACACATGAGACAGTACATAATCCAATACTAAGCACTTCAGGTAGTGCTTCGTCGAGGTGGAGAACCTGGGCTATGACGATGACTGCTAACAAAAAAAAAATCAATGCGAAATGTTCAAAAAAAAAAAAATATTTTTAACAACTTTTGAAATATAAAAATCGTACCGACATAATGGAACTCACTTTTCTCCATGGGAGATTTGGGCTTGTGATGTGTAACATCTTCCTTGTCATAAGGAACAGCAGCTCGTGTGATATATACGACTTCTGCAAGATTAACTCGTTTTTTTTTTAGGTCATCACAAGCAATGCGCCCATGCTTTCATACTACTATGGGAATTAATGTCTATGATCCTATACTAATAAAAATGTGAAAGTTTGTTTGGATGTTTGTAACTCTTTCACGCAAAAATCACAGAAACAATTTATTTGGATGTTTGATACACAGATAGTTTATAACCTGGATTAACACATAGGATAGTTTTTATCCCCATTTTATGTTCCCGTGGGATAATTTTAGAGTTGCAGCGGGTGAAACCGCTGGCAGCAACTAGTCTCATATAAGGCTAAAGCGACCCTTGTGGGTCGTTTTACTTTATTTAATTTCGCCACGATTCTATTAGAAAATTAATTTGGTTTCTCACAGAGTTCCTTGCGGAACAATGGTCCCAGATAACTTTTGAATCTTGAGGACTTTGGCTTTGTTTCATTCGTAGTAATTGTTAGATTGGTAGACTCTTTGAATTTAACGGATTTTTAAAAGTGATTTTCAAATATTATTATTTGAGTAATCTGACTAACGTAGATAGATTTACGACACGGTCGGTACACAAGCTGAGCGTTCGACTGCTGTACAGTGGTTTAAGAGGTACAAGAGGTTCGATCCCTGTACGGAACAAGTATTTTGTATAAGTACTTACAAGTAGTTGTACCGGGTCTGGGTGTTTGTATACGTGTGTTTCCATGTTTGTAAATGCACCCACGACACAGAAGAAATTCCTAGAGTGATACTGATCCTGATGGAAAAATCCAATAGCGTAGCTCGACCTGAAAATTAAATCCAGGACAAAGATTGCTTCGTAACGCTCCAAATATCTACTAGTTTACAAATACCATGCTTAAAATTCCTGTTTCGTGTAAAGTTGTATGTAGGTAGTTCGTGTCAAACTTATTAGGTACTCTGGAAATAAGTATTAGGTAATCCTATTACGCTATCATAGTGAACGGTTTAAAATAATGTCAGCCAGGTGCGATGGGGTCGGGAAAAGCGGGCTGGAGAGGCATTGAACTGATCAATTTGCTATGCCGATCCGATCGCCGATCCCCAATGCTAGAAACGGGTCCACCGTTTCTAGCATTGGGGAATTAGGGAGATATTGATCAATGGTTCTGTGGGGATCGATTTCTGGGCCCTCAGAACATACTGATCATCTTTTAAATGTCTCGGTTTACTTTCTTATGATTATTTTATTTTTACTGTTACCTTGATCAGTTTTAGTGTGCAACCGATACATAGTTCTCGCATTTTGAATCGCATTAAGATCTACTATTGTTAGTGTCATGATTTCTCCACGTCATAGGATCTACGCTTGCGGGATTTAGCCAAGTTATTATGTCTTGTGTTCAGGTCTGTAAGAGCCTATGCACACCACGTTAATTAAAGCGCCATTGACGCGTGTTTGTAGCGATACGACACTTTGTATTGCGACATCAAACTGCTCTGTTTGACAAAATCGCGAAAGCGCCTTTAAAAAACCCCTTAGCCCTTACATAGCTTAATTTTTTAACCGACTTAAAAAAAAAAAAAAAAAAAAGTAGTAACTCAGTTCGACCTGTATGTATGTATGTATGTTTGTCCGCGATTATCTCGCGTTTGGCTGGACGGATTTGGATGCGGTTTTCAGGAAAGTGTTCATTATATTCCGGAGAAGGTTTTAGTATATAACACTAATAGATATCCCGTGACGTTGCCCACGTGGATCCGTTTTTGCTTACTTGGATTGTACATTTTCAGAGACGATTGCATGTTTGTCCGCGATTATCTCGCGTTTGGCTGAACCGATTTTGATGCGGTTTTTAAAAAAGTGTTCGTTACATTCTAGAGAAGGTTTGAGTATATAACAATAATAGGTAACTCGTGAAGTTGCCCACATAGATTCGTTTTTGTTGCTTACTAGGATTGTAGATTTTGGCGCCGATTATATTATGAAGATAAGTAAAAAGGGAAAAATAAAAACTTAATTAAAAAAAAGGGAACCGACTTCAAAACTTTGTTTTTATTTCATTGACTATGGCCACCGACTTCCGAAAGAAAAGTTATTTTACAGTTTTTTTGTCTTTGGTTTTGAAGTCGGTTCCCTTTTTAACAGACTTCAAAAGAAGGAGGTTATCATTCGACGGTATGTGTTTTTTTTTTTTTTTTTTTTTTTTGGTGTGGTTTTTTACGCGATTTCTCCCGGCGATTGTGGACCGATTTTCAATTCCTTTTTTGTTCGAAAGGATGCTTGCCGAGTGGTCCCAGATTCACCAAGTCAAGATCTGATGATTGGATCCTGGAGAAATCGAGGGCAACCCTCAAATTTTATAGGCCCACATATAGTTTTTCGCAAATATTATGAAGTAATTTTAGTATTTGCGTATGATAATCATAATCTCATGTAGCTGAGCTGATGATGGAAGGTACAACTCCTTAACAGTAAGGAGTAGGCATCGACTGTTTTAGTTTGTGTTCGCTTATCTCCGGCACTAAAAGTCCGATTTAAGGCATTCTTCTCTTTCTTTTTTGTTATACTAGGTATTGTTCAACTGATGAACTCTGCAAGTTTCATTAAAATCAGTTCAGTCGTTTTTGAGATAGAGAATTTTATATTAGCTAATTTTGGACATAAGCGATGTTATTAGCGGTGCTACGGATTACAAAATTCTAGTGCACATATAAGGAAATGTTGTACCTATTTGACAATTTAAACTAAAAAGAGTAAAATAAAAGCTTTTTCAAAAAAAAAATGTAACCGCCTTCAAAACCTACCACTAAAAAAGGGTAAAATAACCTACAAAATAACTTTTCTTTCGGAAGTCGTCGGCAAAAAAGCCAATGAAAAAAAAAAACCACCGACTTCCGAAAGAAAAGTTATTTTGTAGGTTATTTTACCCTTTTTTAGTGGTAGGTTTTGAAGGCGGTTACATTTTTTTTTGAAAAAGCTTTTATTTTTTTAAGTTTTTGTTTTGACAATTCGATAGAACCTGTTAAGGTCTAATTGAAATAAATGCTTTGAGTTTGTGTTTGTCGTGGTATTTAATCCGACCCCCTTAATCAAAATTATTCAGAGCATTAAATTATTCACTAACTCAAATAAATTTAAATCAAATCTCTGGTAAAGTTTCGATCCAATTATTCGTAGCTATTGATAGTCTGAAGTTTTAATAAGTCGTTTACCATTTGGTATTATGATGATGATGAGAACTTGTAGAAAGCTGTAGCGTATTATCAGCAATTAGCATAGGAAATCTAGGTAGCTACCAGGCATCAGAATAATTTGGTTAAAAAAAAGGAAAAAAAAGAAAGTTGAACAAATTGTGTTAAGTTTCCTCCAAATACAGAAGTGAGTGTAGCAATCATGGATTTAAATACAAATACCCGGGGCGCGAGGATGCACTTGATGATTATATCATGATAAAAAAAGAACTACTAAACTTCAAATTATTTTATTGTATTCGACAGGTAGGGAATACTTGCCAACTATGTCGGGTCTTTATCTACGACTGACTACTACTCCTTAATGATCTGTAGATTTAAAATAAATAGAAGATTTTCCCAACAAAATGTTTCGTAATGACTTTGAAGGTGAAGGCTTTTTTAATTGTTTCATTTTATTGACCAATAAAAAATATTTATTTTTTAAATCACCGAGGCTAAGGCCCGTAATCCACCGAAGCGGAGAGGAGAGGAGATTTTGAATAACCAATCAGATGTCAGCTCAAGTCAACTGAAGCTCAGCGCGGAGGAGATGCAGACATAATTATGATTGGTTATTCAAACACATCTCCTCTCCGCTTTGGTGGATACCGGGCCTTAAAGAGCTGTGTGATCGTAACTTCTAACCGAATTGTGGCAAACATAACGATATTTCACTTGATGACATCTCTTGTAGGCTCACAATTTGTTATGAATGCATTGTACTCATGTTTGGGCAAATAAATCATTATTTTATTATTATTGATTGATTTGATGCGGTTTTTTTGGTTGATTGAGATATTTCTTTGTTATAATTGCTCGGCTCCTATTGGTTTTAGCTTGATGTTATATAGCCCATAGCCTTCCTCGTACAGTCTTCTATGCTCTAGCCTAAGTAAAGTAAAATAAAACACCGCTGACACTTTATAATCCAGCGATTTTGCACACCATAATGGGCGCTTTCACATTAGATGATAACGCTAACGACCCGACACTTACATGGAGTCATGGACTACCCAACACAAAAAATATTTTTTTAACCTGTATGAGTCGTTTCTGAGATAAGCGCTTTCAACCAAACAAACTCTATACCGCTTTATAACATTAGTATAGATGACGGTCTGATGTATAAATGTGGTTGGAACAACTTAAAAATAAAAACATGTTTTTTCAGCACCGTGACACCAGATTTTTATATAGGTTTTAGATAAGTACAGATAGTGCACATTTTATCTTAATATCAATCCAATGAAGTCCTTTTTGACGTACAGTTTAATGAAACGTATTAATTAAGAGATACTTGAGAGGAGGTCAGCCACTTGGACTGTTCAGTGAATCGCCTCTCGGGGTGCAAGTAGTGGGGGGTGTACGGAGTAAACTGTTTGCCTCGAAGTTTGCTAATTAAGTACTTAGTTCCACTGCGATTGTATTGGTCTTGGCGTCGGTTTTTTTAAATTAAATGTCCTGGTCTCTGGAGATTAATGACTAAGATTGAAGAACTATACTTAATGTGGTTCAACGTTTTTCGATATTTCTCATAGTTTCGGATAATAGCCATCGACGCCCCAATTGAAAAAATAACACTTGTAATGTATATTGTTATCTATTATTGTTATCTGTGTTTCTGCATTCGTATTTAGATTTAAAAAGGTTTTATGGTGGATTTTATTCGTTGTCATGATAAATTTTACCATTCATTTCAGGGGTTATTACTCATAATAATTAAAATTTTACATTTTTGACCATTATTAGACTAATATTCATATTGGAGGCATTTTGAGGCTTACATTAAATAACATCCCCAACGTATAGTTTGTTACTAAAATTTTGCTGTTCATATCAATAAAAAAACAAAAACATTGATTGGAGCTCACCCATAACAGTGAAGCGCTCTCTGGAATTCATTCATGTTAGATTTTCTTTGTCTATTTTTCATTATTTTCTATGTAGGTTGGTAATACATTTCAGTGAGACATTATTACGGTAACATGACCGGGACGGGGGTTAGCCGGATTCCATTTGTATATCCTTCGGCCGCCATATTTCATTCCCGTAAAAAAAATCAAAACAGCTTCGTTTGCGTCGGACCTCGACCGTATAAAGCACATTCAGGAGAAAATTTATTTACCTTGCGATGCTTCATTTTCCCTCGTTTTCCTTCCTCTTGCCAAAAAAACCCGTGTTTGAGCCAGAATATATTTTAGATGAGAAAGGTTCATTTATATGCTAATTTTGAGTGTAGAATATTATGAAGATTATTTATTTTTAAGGTTATTAAGTGGAGTTGTTTGATAACGTCTGGGAGTAGCTTTTAAATAAAGTTTTTAACCGTTGCTGTTGGTCTCACAGTTATTATTAAATATTTTAATTGAATGTGAACTAGTCGTCTTTAACTTCACGCAGCGCCAGTCTACTTTACATCAAATTTATGTTTTAATGAAACCAATTAAAGTCTTTTACAAAGTTTTTGGATTGTTTCTTAATTGCATTTACAAAAATTTAAAAATCACATATACCAATATCTAGGTGCAAAACAACTGCATTAAGCTATTTTTTTTTACTTTTCGCCTCTCTACGAATTTCTACTAAATCTTGGGTGCGTTTACGAACATAGACACTCTATATCTATGGACACTCACGTACAAAAATACCTAGACCCGGAACAGCTATTTGTAGATCATACAAATATTTTTTCCGTATGGGGATCAAGTCCGCGACACGCAGTGTAGCGGTCGAATGCTCAGCCACTGTACCAATAATGCCATAGGCTTAATTGTTTTTAAGTTGCAAAATCGCCAAATGAGTCCTCCCATCCAGGGCGGGACGGGAGAGACTGTCAGATTCGCACTGACTAAAATCGCCATTACAATTGCCATTTACGTTTTGGGGTCACAATTACCTGCTACAGTCAGAATTTTTGGGATAACTACTGGGATTGGTTTCAGAGACAAGCTTTTAAGGCCATAGTGACACATAACGTGGTTAGACTGCCACGATTGCTCTGCAAACCAATCCCTACTCGCTTAATATTGGTGGCTCAGTGTTGGCCCAGGTATTTCAATAAACAATCATCAAAGTTGGACGGTATCTGTATCTGGGAAGCTTCGGGAGACGTCGAGTGGTTCGGACCCAATATTAAATACAGATAGTGCAGATATAGGTGTTCATATATTGAAGAATACAGGGACTCATAAGAAATGATTGTATATTGAAGCTAGTCATTTCTTCGCCGGAAGACGCTGGATGCAGGTCGGTTCCAACCGGTACATGTGGAGATCAAAAGGGGAGGTCTATGTTCAGCAGTGGACGTCCTATGGCTGAGATGTTTGAAATGGATAAGTGATAAACAGACACCCATCCATCCACAATAACATGTTTTTTAATAATGTTGTTTGGACCTATTCGATGTTACCCAGTTACTGGGTTGTGAAGGTCCGATAGGCATCCATGTAAAATACTGAAATTCAGCTGCAGCTGGTTCGACTGGAAGCCGACCTCAATATAGTTGGGAAAAGGCTACGCAGATGATGATGATTTTATTGTATATCCAATTAAGTTTGCAACTCTCCAAAAGTTGTGGAAAAAATGTTTTTCACCAAAAACCGATAACTTCGGATTCTGCTTTAAATTCCCAAGTTATAAAATAGACATGTATGTTTTACTTATAACTTGTTTGAGAATAATCATAATTCTCATAATGAGATATCTATCAACGTAAAAGTTCATCAAAAGGATGTACCTGTATAATAAAATGGATGAAGGCAGAACAGTCATTTGTTAAAATCTAGACAGATGGAAGTTGTTCAGAACTTCAGATAAATTCTCTGGTACAAAGGGAAAGTTGTCTTTAGCAGGTGACAAAGGTATCCGCAAATTGCGGCACAGTCGCGCACAGAAGTGAAAAGAAAAAGTTGGGACTTTTAAAAGGTCAGCTAAGTATTATAGGTAGGTAGTTTAAAACCTTTTTTTCGCGGTAGATAAGGTGCAAGATTGAACTTTTGAAATTGAAAAGAGTAAAAGTTTTTTTTCTAAATTGTTTAGTTTCCTTATTTAGATTCTAGAAGCTTTGAAGTCTTCCTTCAATTTCAATGGGTGTATTCGCTCGGAATGTTATTAAATTAAGCATAGGTAAGACTAGACGACAAATAGACGTTGCCACTGTTGAGACAGGCCCTCTCACTACGAGAGAGAGTGGCCACACATCCACAACTGATGGAAAACATGAGAAAGCAAAATTTTGTTTTGCTACGCGCTTTGCTACGCCGTAGCCAATGTGCTACGATTTTTTAGAATACTTTCGTTCCCTGCTACGCCGTAGCCCTATGTTCTACGATTTCAACCTCTTTATATCTATTAAATGGTGCACATGACTTTGCCAATTCGCGCGCTTTTTAATCGTAAATGATACTATTTGCGCGGCACGTACATATATCCTATGGCACTCCGAGGGAAAGTAGTTTCCCAGCTGTGAAAGGATTTTTGAAATCGAATCAATATTTTTAACACGCCCCACTCCACAATTATAAAATCTTTAATATTGTTCCCTAGCTTTTATACGAATTTACGAAGTTTATGCCAGATTTTCGACCGAAAGACGTCCACACTAAGCGAGCTGCTTGGCGCGGCAAATGCCTCGCGAGGCTGTTCGCTCTATCTATGTGATCACCCTTATAGTGGTCGCTTGGTATGAAGTAGATCCCAATCAAGTTGCTGAAGGGTTAACAATAATACCTATTTCAGTTTAATGCCTACGAATTGATGATCTGAAGCAACTGATCCTTTGGTGCCCCAATTATCTTGAACCTAGGGATTACAAAGCTTTGATGTTTAGTATCTAAGTACAATGTATCGTGTATGTAGTTCGCAACCCTTTGGGTAGAACCTGACGGTATCTTCATAATATTTTGTATTGTTTTGTATTGTAAATCATGTTAAACCATGTTTTTATCTTAGGTGCTTTATTTATAAGTAAAACCATGATTTAGCAGACGAGGTTATCAAAATGTGGGACGTGCACTCTGCAATCATTGTACTGATAGTTGTTAAAAAGGATGATTTTTGAGGAAAGAAAAATTCATTTCCACGTGGGATTAGGACCCGCGTCTTCTGGATAAGTACTCCAGACGCCTCAATCTACTAGACCATTGCAACTCCTACTTGCAAGCTGGAATTCTGTTTTCTTCGTTTGAACGTTATTGGTAAAGTAGCGTCATCTCTTGGATTAGTGTTCAAACACTAATCGCGGGTTCGAATCCTATTTACAACTGATTTTTTCTTTCCTCAAAAATCATCTTTACGATGCGCATAGCATGCGTAATTGCGTTTGAAAAATGATTAATAATTGCAAAAAGCCTCGATCAACACCTCAAGAGGCTCTCATTGTGCAGCTGGCTCAAGGGCTTTATACAGAAAGCAGTTCTCTTGGACACGGCGCGCATAGTGAGGTTCCTCTCTCTGGAACCTTAACTACCGACAGCTTGGACCCTGTTCCCGATGCTGGTAGGCTATTTTATATTTTTTTGAAATATTAAAAAAATATCACAAATAAACGGTATGGTTGCCGCAGTAACTGAGCAATCGACAGTTGCGCAGCTTGACTCGGGTTCGAGCACCGCACGATACAAATACTTTTATGAGCTACAAGTGTTTCGACAAACAACTGTTTCAGGTCTACGTGTTGTTGTATGTGAGTTTCAATGATTGTGAACGCACCCTCTATAGAGTCGACGGGAATGTCAAACCGAGATAAAAGGTATCCTATGCATATATCTATGTAAGTTAGAAACTATAATGTGTAGGATACTAAACGTCATCCAAATCTATTCAATAGTTTTGTTTAAAAGAGTAGCAAAAATCTTTCATCAAAAAGTTTAGCATTCATAATACGTTGTAAGAAACGATGTTTATTGGAAGTGTACATTATGTTCATACTGTCTACATAGTCATAGTATCTAACGGTATGCAGGAGAAGTTTATCTTCTATCCTGAATAGTTGAAGAACTTAGTGTTCGCTCTTGAAACTTTGTTATAATAACATGTCCATATTCTGCTGTGCGGGTAGAAAATACTGCTTTCTTTAAAACAGACAAACCCCAAACGCTGTTATTTCAGAAGTAATTATCTTTATGTAAAAAAAAACCATTCCTCACGCTAGGAATTTCTCCTGTCTCGTGGGTGCGTTTACAAACAGAAACTCTTACACACGAACATCCAGACCCGGAACAACTACTTGTAGATCATACAAATATTTGCTAGGTGCGGGAAACAAACCCGCGATACGCAGCGTAGCAACCAAATCACTCAGACACTGCGCCAACTGGTCATCAAAAACGGAAGTCAGCTGCGGTTCTGTTGGATGTGATAAGCAGCGATAGTTTTACAAACAGTGCGAAAACAAAAATTGAGTCGTTTCCCCCAACTGAAAACTGTTTATTCTGAAACTTACTCATAGAAAGTAGAATAAAACAATCGTACAAAATGTCCACACATAGGTATGTTTTTAAAGACCTGTGTAGATAGTCTTTTTTTTTTTTACGTGGTAAAATCATCAAATGAGGCCTCCCACCCCGGGCAGGGCGGGAGGGACTGTCAGACTTGTACTGACTAAAATCCACGGTGTCCTTCAATAGCCCTTTATGTTCCCGGGGTCACGGTGATGGTATAAGACCCGCGACCGTGTAGATAATCTAGGGCAGAAAAAGCATATCTTTGCAAAGACCGAGGTTGTACTTGCGTAATTTATGAAACATATTATTTTATTTTAAACTAGCTTCTGCCCGCGACTTCGTACGCGGATCTTGTTGCTTATGCCAGCGACAATGGGGTCGTCAAAATCGAAGATCTGAAAAGTCTGATACCCAACTCCAAGAGCCCGGGTAAAAAAGTCATGGGAGTTTGGCCAGTAGAATAAAATTTTTATTAATATATTAATCGTCATCGAAAATCGGTCCGTGAAATTAGTGATAGCTTTGATTTCCACATCAGGTGTTCCAAATCTTACATTTTAATACATCAATAGATAATGCTCATCAGGCTGAACAGCTCTTTCTAAGACGTCATTCCTATACAGGGTGAATTTTTCAACTGGGCGTTGAGTTGAACAAAAATAAGCATGATTTCAAAGAAGAAAAGGTTAACTAAAGTTTCGAATACAGTCATCGCCTTGAAGATTGATCAGTTTTTTTTCAATTATACGTTTTTCTTAAGTTTGCCGTATATGATTACTTCCCAGAAATGTTGAAAGGAGTCTTCAACATTTTTCGATATTGCTCATAGTTTCGAAGATAGCAAAATGAGTAGAGTAGTAGCAAGATAGAAAAATCATCAAATGAGTCCTCCCACCCCGGGCAGGACGGGAGGGACTGTCGGACTTGTACTGACTAAAATCCACGGTGTCCTTCAATAGCCCTTTATGTTCCGGGTAACGGTGATGGTATAAGTCCCGCGACCCCGGCAGGCTTTAGCCCTCTGAGAGGGTGCCCCGTCATTATGCTGACACTCTTTAAGGCGCGCCTGGAACACGACGCGCCGTCGACCCGGGCATGGTCCATGGTCGGACGGCGCGGTTGTCCTTTGCTCGCCGCCCGCGTGCCCGCGCCTACGCTGGCCGGAGCTCGTCTTGCGACGTCTGACGCCGTGGGCGTCCACCACCGCGGGGTAGCTGGGCTCTTGGAGTTCCACATTAGGTGTTCTAGATCTTCAATTTTTATACGTCAACAGAGAGTGCTCATCAGGCTACAACTCTTGCTAAGACGTCATTCTTGTATATGTTATAGTGTAGCTGGGCTCTTGGAGTTCTACATCAGGTGTTCCAGATCTTCAAACTAATTCTCTCAGCAGAAAATGCTTATCACGTGGAACAATTTTTGCTATCGCACCATTTTTTGTATCTCTTATAGTTTAGCTGCTCTGTTGCGGTTCTGCGCCAATTGTTCAAGTTTCCAAAATAAATTATAGCCTATGTGTTGACCGGGCTTAATACCTATACAACAAAAAAAGAATCATTCAAATCCGTCCAGTACTTTTTGAGTTTATCCCGGACATACATACAGACAAACAGATAAACAGACAAACAGACAAAAATTCTAAAAACTATATTTTTGGCTTCGGTATCGATTGTAGATCACACCCCAAGTATTCTTTAAAAAAAATATTCAATGTAAAGTTTTGACTTTCCTACTATTTTATTATATGTATAGATAACAATCACAGAATTAAAAATTAAATATTTTTCATAACATTTAATGTAATGGATTTTCACAAAGCAACATCTGATTCTATCATTTATCTTATGTAGTACTACCATTAAATTCCAGGTTGACAGTAATCTTGTCGCAATGTGATTTCACACATAATTGCATTGTGTGCTGGACGTCGTGTCCACGCCTTTCCCGAGGGACTCCCTCCGGCCCTGGCACGTAAATCAACTAACCTTTATCGATGGACGCGTTGCCGGCAGATTACGTTCTATCCGAGGGTGGCTCGGGTGTGGTGCCACTTACAGCGGTAACTTTAAAAGAAAGAAAAAGAAGAAACAGGAGCAGCCAAATATACGTAAAAACAGAAGAAGTCATATCTAAACAACGATAAAAAAACAACATTGTGTGACCCACGGCTGCGCCAAATAGGTTTAATTCAGCAATAGGGTATTTTACTCAAAAAAAAAATACTAGTCCGAAATATATATATTAAAAAACATTAGACCCGTGTTTTTTCATTTATCAACAATCAAAATTGGTGAAGAATCAACGTTTCTGAAAATCACAAAACGTCACAGTCGTTTCAATTTTACAAGCGTAATTACGTCACACTTCCTCCTGCGGTAGCGTTTTATCTTTGCCAATATTCGTTGATGTAAACAAACAAAAAATACGTGTTTATATCATATCCATTATTTTTCAATACCTTTTATTACTGACGGACTTAATAGATTTTCAATTTATTTATGCAGTAAAAAACCATATTATCGAGCAGCTAGAGCTAGACACTGGTTTTCAACTAGACTTCGTTATAAATATGTCATGGCTGTAGACTTTACAGTTTAAAGTATGTAGATATGACTTATGATTTATAAGTATTTGTATGCAATAACGCCTGCTTCACGAATCACTCGAAGTACTCAAACAGAAAGACGCAGGATCGAGTACCGCTCGAAATCTTCTTTCCGAAAAAGTCTAAAGTTATGATTTCAGTCAGTCGTTGTTCAAACGGTAACCTACATACGTTACTTTATCTCTTATATATAAAAGTCAATTCATTCTGGAAGTCCAGGGAAAGTTTAACAGGTGAGAAAAAGAGGCGGTACGAACATTGCCGGAGCAGCTAGTATGAGTATAATTATTGACTATATTTTGTTGAAAGTCTTACATAAATAGACTTCGAGGTCGCGGAACCGTCCAGAGACCCTGTAACGTAAAGGGCAGCAACTGAAAAAAGAGGGCGGATTTTTAGTCTTTAAGAGTCTGAAAGTCCCTTTCGCTCCACCCAGGGCGGTACTCATATTAACCAAAAGGAGATAGAATTGTTAAAGGGTGCTCTATCTGCCAAAAAACAGCTTTACAATTAGGCAGAAACATTTCTGTGAAAAATTAAGTTTTCACGTTACCCGCTGTCAGTCGCGCTATCCCTTTTGACTCCTAACGGAAGGTAGATCTCCACGTCGCACGAACAATGGAGGGTGTTCGTGTGTGCCTACTTATCACGAGCATTTCCCGAAACGAATGGCGTGTTTTAGATCTTTTGCAGATTTTTTTTTATAGATAGATGTTCTAGTACAAACCTAGTGAAATAATAATAGGTCACAACTATCACACAACGCCATCAAGTTCTCAAGTTAAGTAAAGCTTGTGTTATGGGTACTACACAACTGATAAACATACTTATACATTTCTAAATACATACATATTATAGATAAATTACACCCAGACACAGAACAAATGACCATGCTCATCACACAAACATTTGTCTTGGGTGGGAATCGAACCCACGACCCCAGGCATAGCAGTCAGGGTCACTAACCACTAGACCAACAGGCCAGTCTGAAATGTATCTGGTACATAGACTACAGTTCAAATAAGCGCCCTTACTCATTTGCGTCCTCTACGAATTGGAAGGTTTAATCATCATAACTGCCTACTGAGAAAGAAAGTAAATAATGACATAATTATCTATTCCATTCACTCTCTTGCAAATCATACATTTTGATAGCATACTGGCGACCCGCTCCTACTTCGCATAGCGTCACCTACCAGTTATATACCTTTCCTATCCTTCAAGCTGTATACTAAATAAATTACATTAACTAAGATTGAAATTATTTAGGTATGGTTTCAGATATTTTTTTTATAGATGGGGGCGTTTCTCGTTGAAATCAGCCTCACCTAGGTCCGTACTCCAATAAATGAGCACATACGGCTAATGTTCCTTTTAGAATATTTATGAAATTGTAACATACGGTGACTCTCACGGGGCTTATGTACCAACCCTTTGTCCCGGGATCTCGGGAATAGCCCATCACTAGCAAGACCTGTTGAAAATTCAACAGGGCTTACGACGGAAAAGGTCTCTCAAAACTAGACAACTTTTTGTAGTTTTGATTCTATATTTGCCTTTTTATATGTTTGTGAGAATCAAGACTTTAAAGTTAGTTTATTTAGCTTTCATAGACTGTAACGCAGGTGCTGGTAGGTCTCCCACTGGGAACGTTATAAAATTTTTAGGGATAAAAAAACGAAAAAATTAAAAAATTGGACCCTTCATAAGATCACCCGTGTGTCCGTCAGTAAATATTCATATTTTTGTAATTTAAAGTGGACAAAGAAAACCCCCCGCTTACTTCCAGACATGCCCATTTAATATTAAACGATATCCTCAAATATCATAAAACGCAGACAGTTTAAATATCCGGGTATAAATTCCATTCGACATTTGACAGACCTCAAGCCCGGGTAAGATTTCTCGAAGCCGGTATTACGGCTATAAAGTGGAGAACGCTTGAGTGTTCCGGAGTTCATCTCAAATATAGCTTGTGGTTGTTTACGACTTTCGTGCGCTTTCGTAGAAGCTCGGGAATGTTCGGACGTTCAAAGTAGAGAAAATAGGTATTATACAACGAGATTTTGCTCGTTTGCCCCCCAATGAGGGAGGTTACTTTTTAGGTTACTCTTTTTGCATGAAACATGAAGGGGGAGGCCTTCATGTTCTATGCAAAAAAATTTAACGATCTCCAAGTTAGTATCTATTTCTTTGCCGAAATTCATCAAAATTAGTTTAGCAATTTGGGAGAGAGAACATAATAAACAAAATAATTTTTCGATGTAAAATATTGAAAGACAAAGTTTATTCAGTTTGGATATAAACTAGAGGAGCTATAATTTTACTAAAACAACTGATCTGATTCAGGAAACTTTTTTTTTAAGAAGTTTTTGCTTTGAACGAGTAATGTGGGATACTGGGATCAATATTTTTTTTTAAATAATTATGTTTAGCACAAACACACAGTTAAACATAATATCTATTGTTTTAAATCGCGCAGACATTAATATTAAAAATATCGGGAATATCAAATTCGAAGTCATTAAATAAATAAAAACAAAACATATTTGAAAGCCAGCAACTAAAAAGCACGTCTTAGTAAGTAAGTCTTATTCTAACAAATGATTATATTTTAATCATGTTGAGCATTCAGCTTTAAATATTTGCTAATCATTTTTAGTGGTGACTGAAATAGAAACGAATTTTGTAACTAATAAATACGATCAAATGCTGCTGTTGCTTAGCCTTCATCATCATCATATCAGCCTATTGTAGTCCACTGTTGGGCATAGGCCTCACCAAGGAAACACTTGATCTCCTACTTTTTTCATCCAGCCATTTCACTCAAAGTTGTTCGAGTGATTTCAGTGTAAAGCACTAAAGTGCACATGTACGTGTAAAATAAATAATTAAAAATACGCTAAACGTGTTAAAAAGTAAATAAAGTATAATTTATGGAGTAAACTATTTTTTTTATGGCTGTTGAAAGAGAATCCTATGAAATGGCCCGGTTCACTCGGATTTTCGGGTAATAAAAAGAAACATGAATAATATCTTCATTAGTAAACCCAAACGAAGCATAAGTAAGAAATAAATTTTCACATATTCACTGCAAACTAGTTAGGAGACGGTGAAAAGGAAAAACTACCCTTTCAAGTCTCGGTGCAAAAGAATTTCCAGGTTAATAAGGCGAAGGCGTCCGGAGTAATGAGCTGTACAATTTACCTTTGACTAACAAGTAGAAAATATATTCATAACTCGTGAAATTCGTGCGAGTTCCCTGCTTTATGGGAACCGCGTTGCTTAAAATATTACCTCGGAGTCAGACCAGGCGCTTTTCATTTAAATTATACCAATGTGCTTGTTGGAAAAGTTATAGGTATTGGGATAAATAACAATAAAAGCTGTCTAAAGTTGGGTTTGTTGTGATGTTGGCAATAGGCTCGCCCTGTAGCCATATGGGACTTGATTCATAAATGACAAACATATTATACTTAATACACTATCACTATCTACTGATTTGGAGCACCACTAGTTTCTTAACTACGTTTTGTCAGCTTTCAGTCTAACCGAATGCAACAGCTTTAAGTTACCAGTGTGTAACATAGAGCGAAGGTCTGTCTGATCTCCGCAACACAGAAAGTACTGGTAGTACAATTCTTCAAAATTCTGGGAAGACCGAAAACTGGTTGCAATAGAACAGAATCTAACTTATTGTACGTCAACATCTCAAACACAAGTGTGACGTGACGTCTCATCCATCCACTTATTTATTTATCCCAACGACGATATATTACTAGACTCCTAATAATACAGGCGACCGATGTCTGTCAACACATTAGGCAAAAAAGTCTTATATCCGTCTTATTTCGACCACTCCTGTGAGCCGTTAACATACCTTGAGACAGAACAGACCTTGAGCTAGCCAATCACAACGCAGTACCCCGTCCCCCTCGCTTACGTAGTACCTCAGCGAGTTGACAGAATAGTTTTTGTTCCATAGATCGTGCATGCGGAGTCTAGTAATATATCGTCGTTGATTTATCCACAAGCCCCTTACGTAACACTATAGAAGCGTTATTAGTGTGAAAATGTAAAAAAATCTTCGTTATGATGACGTGGTTAAAAGATTACCAATCAGGAAGGTTGGCAAGCTGCCCACTGCCCAGATAATCGTAGCTTGAACGTGTCTCTTTTTGAGCACTTTTTTAGTGTAGGTGTTAAGAAGATAGAAGATACAATAATTTATCTATGCTTCATTGGATTTTCTACACTGTCTTATATTATATTAAAGAGGAAAGATTTGATTGTTTGTTTGTATGTATTGAATATGCTCCGAAACGACTGGAACGATATCAAAAAAAATTTTCGCCAGTTTAAAGCTATTTTGGTCTTGAGTGACGTAGGCAATAAGAAGGAGGTTAACGGGCGAAGCCTCTGGCAAATGCTAATATTGTATAGTCGAGGAAACGAAGAACAGAAGTGATAGGAAATATGTTTCCATGGCACGGTTAGCGCAGTGGCTGAGTGCAGTGACGGATTAACCCTTAATCAAATTAAGCAATTGCCTAGGGCATCACGTCTTGGGGGGCACCAGAAGAAGCACAAAAAATTCTATGGACTGGTTTTTTTTGTGCTTCTTCTTTTGGTGCCCCCGAAGGACATCACTTCTCATCACGTCACCAAAAACTTACTAAAACTGCTTAAATTTTCTAGCTCGCTTCGCTCGCTAATCCAATATGGGTAGACTTCGTTACTTCATTCATTCCATACAGAAGAAAGGTGCAAAAAAAAAAAATTGTGCTCGCTGCGCTCGCCCTTGCACTTCCCTATAAGGGCTCTTTGATGCTGTTTTACTTATTACACGAAGTTTGGGGGTAGGAGGAACAGAGTGGAAAGTTCCTCGCTACCCGGTGAAAAGGAAGGGTACCTTCCAACCAGACGGGTGTTGTGTCTGGTGGGCTTTCTGCTCGACATTCATATTCTGAATCTTTCTTTTTCTACTTAGTATGCCATAAACTTTGATTGCGCGATGTAGACATTTTTGCATAGATAGTGGATTGGAGTGGATTTTGGATAGTGGAAGACGGCAATAGACGTCGCGAGGCGATTTCCGGCCAGTAGGAAAAATGTGGATGACGAATAATGGATGACTCGCCGTCCGTTCATGGACCGTTAACGGGTCGACGGCGCGTCGTGTTCCACGCACACCTCAAAGAGCTGTCGCAAACTGACGGTGCCCCCCTTTAGAGGTTCAAACACTGCCGGGTTCGCCGGACTATCTCATGAAGTAACAGAAATCATGGAACGTAAAGGGCTATTGAAGGATCACGGTGGATTTTATTCTGTACAAGTCTGACAGTCTGTCCCGTCCCGCCCTGGATAGGAGGATCCATTTGATACAGGTATTTAACCACGAAAAGAAAACCTGTGGATAGGGGGCACCAAAGGCTTCAACTGCTTAGGGCATCAAGTAGTCTTAATCCGTCACTGGCTGAGTGATTGGACTGCTGCGCTGCGTGCCGCGGGTCCGATTCCCGCACGGAGCAAATATTTGTGATCTACGAGTAGTTGCTTCGGGTCGGGGCGTTTGTATATGTGAGTTTCTATGTTTTTAAACGCACCCACGACATCAGGGAAATTCCTAGTTTCGGGCAACGTTTTCTTAAAAAATGTGACTCAAATAATAGACAATGTTCACAATTTTTATTTTGAATTAAAATAAAACTGTCAGCTACTTCAGTGTTAGGTAGCTATGTGTTGTAACAGTGTAAATATTACCGCGGTACACAGGTGGATAAGCCGCATAAAATGTTGTTTTAGTGCTCAATTATTTGTTACTCTGTGGCACAAGCCATCAGTTATGAAGCCGGCTTGTACAGTCAACATGAAAAATTTTATAAGAGACTAGTAAACTAAGCTTTCCTGGGTCATTTTATGTCATTACTAGCTGCCTCCAGCGGTTTCACCCGCTACAACTCGAATATCATCCCGTGAGAACATAAAATCGGGATAAAATCCTATGTGTTAATCTAGGTTATAAACTATCTGTGTACCAAATTTCAACTAAATCCATTCAGTAGTTTTTGCGTGAAAGAGTAACAAACGTTCATCCACACATACAAACTTTCTCGTTTATAATATTAGTAGGATAGTAGGATGATGACACTACATGTCCCCCGTTTTCTCCGCTGCTCGCATGCCCGCGCCTACGGTGGCCGGAGGTCGTCTGCCGGGGCCACCACTGGTTGGAGAAATCTATTTGATACTAAACCAAATACCTGATACTAAACAAAAAAGTAATATTTTGTTATCTTAGCTGTACAATATTGCTTCACGTTAAAAGTCTTTCTTGAATTATGGATGCATTTACGAATATTTTTACAGATATACAAACAAGGCATGGAACAAAAACCTGCAGGCCATATAAATATTTGTTACATGTGCCTGCGGTAAATGAATTCGCGACATGCAGCAGTCGCTTTTACTTGATTTATTATGTTAGTGTAGAAAGTACATTGTCAAACATATTATTTTCATTGTTACGTTGACGGTACTTGTTACTGTAACCAGGTGTAAACCAAGACAAGGATTTTATACCAAGTTCAGTACTTTCAGCATAATTTCAGAACTTTTAATACTTGTTTGTTTATATTTGGGGATTAGTAAACACCCACCACACAAGCTGTCAAGCTGTTACGAGTAATTTCTTTGAAAAACAGTTATAACAACGCAGTGGTACTTTATTTTAGAAGTAAAAATAGATATAATAAGTGGATAAAATTATGTATTCAGATGATTGATAATATTTTAATTTAAAAAAAGTTTGTAATCTCTAGCATTAGCTGATATATATTTTTAATTGAACTAGAAAAAAAAAGGTTTGTGTTTTCTTTAGATGTAAATAAACTGTTTGAAATTAAGAATAAGACTTTATAATCTACGGTGACAAAAAAGACGTGTATGTTTAATAAATAAAAAAAAGAGGTACAGATAATTTATACCCTGAATTAACACATATATGATACTTTTAATCCCGATTGTTCTATTCCATATCACAATTATCCAATAAAAGACAAAAATGATTAGTAAGTTATCCAATTTCGAAGATAAGTACGTAGGTATCTCAAATCTTGGGAACTTACACTTAAACCAGATATATTTGTGGTATCAAATGGCGAGCTTCAGTAAATTTATCAGGGGAGACGGTCCGGCCCAGTAAGCCGCGGGATTACCTTTAACAGACATCTGTTCTATGGCTATATTATATATGGAACTAGCTTTTGCCCGCGACTTCGTACGCGCATAACGATTTTTATCGTTACTGTGGGAATTTCGGAATAAACATTATCGTATGTCCATTCTCGGCTTTCAAACTATCTTTGTACCAAATTTCATCCAAATCGGTTTATAGGTTTAAGTGTGAAAAAGAGACAGACAAACAGAGTTACTTTCGCATTTATAATATTAGTAGGGATAGAGCCAGAAGTTCCATTCCTATAGTAATACTCGTATTAGCCTTTGACCGCATCTTTACTCGCTCCCGTTATAATCGTCTAAAGAGTTCAAATTATCTTTGTGTCAAAACTTTCAATATCGGTCCAGGCGGTTTAGAAAGTGTTGGAAATAAACAATCTGAATTTCGAATTTGTATTAGGATAACGTCACACTTGTGGGGTCGTGGGACCAACTATGCGGTCATGGGACTGTTTGTGGGGTGCGGAACCATTGGTCGGGTCGAGGAACCGCCTGTAAAGGTAACCCTGACATTGGAACCCAGAGGCGTCTAAAGAAAAAAGGTGGATGTTTAGTTAGAAAGAGTTTTAGTCTAACAGTATCGTCTGTTTCACTCAGGACGCGAAGACTCATGTCATGATTTCACCACCCAAAAATGGGGGCAAAAAACTCAGGAGGGGTTGAAAACTCACTTACCTACATGTTACCCGACCTGGGGTAACTGGGTAATTCGCCCCAAAGATAAGAGAGCCGTGGTGATGAATATATTACACAAAATAATGCTCCTGGGGTCACGGGACTTACCGAATTACCGTGACCCGTAAAGGGCTATTGAAGAACACCGTGGATTTTAGTCAGTACTAGTCTGACAGTCCCTCTCGCTACCCACAACAAAAAAAGTAATTCTCTTGGCCGAAAAAATAATGACCTGAGGATCAAACCCTGAATTTCATGTCCAGCGAGACCAACAAGGGGCAGTTTCTTTTACTAAATTGTGAAATATAATTTACTGTAATGCATGCTATGCCCACATTTCAGACTTAGTTTCTCCATCCAGTACGACTGTTAGAAAGCTGAACAAATTAATATTCCGTGCGGGAATCGACCTCGCGACCTGTAGCGCAGAATTTAATTACCTTGCGCCAATCGTGCACGTAAACGTACGTTTCTTTTATTTGTAATTATATACAGCACTGCATTGTTATAGTATGTTTACAGATATTTTACCTCAAACAAAATCAAAAGAAATGAAAGTAGAGATATGGAAGATTTATATTTTTTTCAGTAAAAAATTGACTTCGTTTCGCTTTTATTCTTTGGTTTAGAAATTTTCTGAAATATTATATAGAGGGCATTTATTGTGGCGTCCTCTCAACAGGTAATTATAAATGTACATTACAAATAACGGACGTCTAGCAACGTCAAAAACTTTTCCGTTTTTGAGATTAGTATTTTCCTTATAAAAGTGGAAACCGGGCATTAGAAATTGATATCTGACCCTTGAATAATCCTGAATTTAGTGAGAGCACACCTTAACGGTGACATCTGTGACCCACTTCGGCCATCCTTTGTCTTATCTTAAAGTGAATTTTGCTACCGTTATATTTTATACTAGCTGTGCCCGCAACTTCGTTCGCGTGGATGTCGGCATTGAACAATGTATTTTTTAGTTGCAAGCGCTTAATTCAGGCCACGTTTTTCATATAAACCTTGTATTTAGAATTTTCTTAGATTATTCAAAAATATTTGACACTTGTATTCCAGGTTTATGTAGGACTATTTTCCTAATGCCCGCTCTCACCACACCACACCACACCACAACACAACACAACAAAACCCCACCACACCACACCACACCACACCATTCCATTCCATTCCATTCTGTTCTACTCTATGATTCCTTTAAATATTGCTTTAATTAATTTATGTTTTTTATATTATGTGAACCGATTACGATGAAACAAAAAACATAATGTTACTTCAATTTAAACATTCAATTCATTCAATTTAAACATTCCAGGTTTTCTTTTAACGCCATCTGCCGTGCGTTGTAGTTTTGCTATTCGAATTCGAAGTTAGATCGCGCGACTGACGTACGAAATCAAATTGTGAGACCAAAGTCCACCCGTAATTTTACTTCTAAAACACTTTAAATTCAAATATCTTTTGATAGACTGAACCGATTCCAATGAAACAAAAACTAAATTCCTATCCAAGTTACGCTTAATCGTTGTGTATAAAAGTTATCTACATTAATTTCGTACATTTTACGTGATACCTGGACAAATAAACATACAAACAGACATACAGACAAACAGACAAAAATTCTAAAAATGCTAGAAATGGGTTCTATTGGTTGTCCTTTAATACCCTGGCTATATTTTTTGAGTTTTTTTTTAATGTACAAAAATAACTTTTCTACAGTTTTATTGTATGTATAGATAGATAGATAGATATAGACAGATAGAAGAAGATAGATAGATAGATTGGTAACAAAATAGACATGTCTGTTTTATGAAAATGTTACTATTATGTTTTAAAAGTAAAATTTTGATAATTGTTAGTATAAGGATAAGGATAAGTAGTTTTTGATTCACAGTTAATGTACGTCGTCGTACGTTGCAGAACAATTTTTTTAACCGACTGCAATAAAAGGAGGTCATTTGACTAAAGCGCAGTGGTGGCCCAGTGGTCATGGTCCGCGCACTACAAGCAGGTCGTAGTTTTTCATCCGACAAGACACATAACTCGTGTGTAATTTATTGCATCGTGAGGAAACCGGCATATCCTAGAACCAAAACTTCGAAGACACGTGATATCTATCAATATGAACTGGGCTCGCGTGGTTGATTATAGCCCACTTCCTGAAGAAAAGGTCCTTCGTCCCAGCAATGGGAACATCGTAAGCTGGTTATGTGTCTAGTTAACTCATTTGCATGTAGTTTGAAGTCCGCTTATTACATTAATAATTCTATATGAAAAAAAAAATTGTCTAGCTTTTCTCCAACCACATCGGGACCTAGGTTGCAATCCAACTGGAATATCTTCTGAAGCACGAACTCATTTTCACACTAAACAACATTAGTAAGGCTTGGCACTTTACAAAATACCTTAATCCGATTGATCCTTGCTACCCTCTACAAGAGGTATCCACTCCACCTACCTACATATTATACATCGTACCCCAAATTATTGAACCCTCCGTAGATTTTTGCGGTAACCCTTATCTAACCTTCACATTCTGGACCACTGAGCATCTCTATTGTCGATACGTCGATAGAGTGGTTTCCAACATCCTTATCCTTATTGCTTCACATTTTTTTACTGAGTTAGGCACTTGTTGCTAAACAAACCTGTTTTTAGGTGACAAATTCTTCAAATGAGTCCGCCCACCTAGAAGAGACTGTCATACTCCTTTTTTTATATTATGGTGCAATTATCGAACGAGTCCTTGTCATCCAGGGCGAGACGGGAGACTTTTACTGACTAAAATCCACGGTGATCCTTCGATAGCTCTGTACTTCAGCCGGCTTTGGCCCTCTAAGGGGCCCCATCAGATTGCTGGGTCGTATGTCGGTTTGTGGACCGATTCATTAAATAATTATTTAACGAGTTTCATCCGTACATCGAAAAGCACGTGAACCGGCTGTCATTTATAGACTTTGATCGGGGAACAAGTGCGAATACAAGTGAACCCCGCGAAAACCATCCACATTCTCGTTCGCGCCTGTTCACGGGGGTTCACGGCACTAATGTAGAGCCAGCATGACAGTCGTTACGGGATATCATAAACTCAACAGTTCGACAATTAGTCTTACTAAGGGGATCAACCTAAAAACTGGGGTGTGGTGTTTTATATGTATTTACCAGAAAAGCTGGCTCAGTGGCTGAGTGGCCCAAATATTTGTATGACCTACAGATCGGTTCGATTCTCGCACAGGATAAATATTTTTATGATCTACCAGTAGTTGTTACGGGTCGGGCTGTTTGTGAATTTAAATGTTTGTCAACGCATGCACGACAATGGAGAAACACCTAGAGTGCGGCAACATCTTAAAAAAACATGCACCACCTCCAAACTTCATTACACCTATACAAAAACTACATATCCCCTGGTCACAAACTGCCACTGTGACCAATAAATATGGAAATCTTAGAATACACCACTAGTTCAAATTGACTGCTTGGTAACGCGGTTAGTTAAAATATGCGGGATGCGGGGATGCGGAGTATGCCGTGTTTTTCACCAAGAGATGAACAAGAGTAAACCACAGGAAGCAAGTACTCACCAATACGAAGGCAGCAGCAGTCTAGCTGACTCGTGGCACAGCCTTCTCTCTACCTGGACCCTCTTCTTCTATGTTATTTCTTGGAGCAGCGGAAACACAGTGCACTAGCCTCGGTACCGAGCGCGATGGCCAAGGCTTTTATTGCGGAGCGAAGCGAGTGAGGATCTGGAGACGACGATTCTACCAGACCTCAATTATAGCGGTATATGTACGACGCGTGGGTTCTCTCGAGGCAGCTCCGAGGAACGTCCGTCACGTTACAAGGCTATTAGCGGAAGGGGCGGGGGTTGTCGTCGCCGGGATGGCGTAAGGTTCGAGCGGCTTACGTGTGGTGGCGCTAAAATCACGAGCCGCGGGCCCTGATACGTCGAAATTTATGATGACGTATTGACTGTTTCGCATGGTTTGTACAATGCGTCCAGAGATGGCGTTACTTTACTCATTCCTGGTGAATCGGCGTAACCACTGCTGTAGATCCAATCTGGCTAGATCCCCCTACACATTTTCTCTCCAACCCATTGTGCACGACCAAATACTATCCCCAAGACTTATTTTTTTTGTTATTGACCCAACCTTTTTGCTTTGTGCAAGAACTTGTGCGCATTCTTGTCTGTCAGAATTTGCCTCGCCATATGCATAATATCTGTTTGTAAGCAAAATCTTGTTTTATTGAATTTTGTTTGTACTTGTGTCATTAATGTGTCTACTTTTTATGTTAGAGAAAAACATTTACCACAAAATACATTTTTCCCGTCAGTGTTCAGAAACAAATGATAAGTCTGATGGACTCATCCGGACGATGGCATGCCCGACACACGTCAACCATCCCGTCCTTCATAAATGTCTTCCGTAGTTTTCCGTCAAGACAACTTCGCCCATTTATTATTATAAGCTGATGTCTCACTGAAGGACGGAAGCCTCCGTTATGATATCTCTTATTAAATTATGTCTAAAATACTCTTAGAATGGGTTCCAAAACCCAGCGGTTTTTTTTATCGTGTTAAAATCATTAAATGAGTCTCCAACCCAGAGCAGGGCAGGACGGATTTTCAGACTTGTACTGACTAAAATCTACTGTGCTTTTACGTTCCGGGGTCACGGTAATTCGTTAGTACTGTGACTCCGGCAGGCTTTGGCCTTGTAAGGGGGGCCATCATTATGCTGACATATCATTGTGCTGACACTCTTAGAGGTTCTCGTGGAACACAATGCGCCTTCGACCCTGGCATGGTATGGATTGGAGAGCGAGTCACCCATTACTCGCCGCCTGCACGCCTAAAACATAGCGGTTAGGTACTTGAAAAGGCACTAGTTACGCTACATCAATAAAAGAACAATTATTCATTGAATCAATTCAAAGTCCACAGCAATCAAGACAATTCGACGAACCAATCAATGTTGAGTCCTTTTACAAATTGAAAAACCTCTCCGTGTTATTAATATACAGTACGGAATTAAATAGCTCTAAATCAATTTGTGAAACAAACCGTAATAATTGTGTTATGAAAACGAAGGGCTATTTTTAGTAAATGGTGTTTTGATTACTACCATTTTGATTTACCTATAGTTTTTTTTCAATTTTTCAGCTTATATTTAACATTTCTTCTTGAATTAGTAACAATGTATATTTTTACCGACTTAAAAAAAAAGAGGTTATTTAATGCATATCGTCAGTTAAACGACAGAAATTAAACTGTTCTGGTTCTATAGCCAAATGGCAATCGAAAATCGTTAACGATCAGCAGTCTTACTGTATAACTACACATTACTGATTGATGTGACCTTTTCAAAACATATCGTAATTATCCAAGCAAGTTGATTTGTATATTTTTACGTTATATTTTCGAACCAATAAACGGAATAATATGTCTAAATAAACCTCGCTGGATATTTACATTGAAAAATGAGATCAGTGGGTAATCATTTATTTCGTGAAATTATATTCGTCATAAAATCAAGTCAACATTTTTACAAAATCCAAATCGGGTCGACAACATAAATGTATTAATAATATAATAGACTTTACAACCACTCAGTTTACAAAAAATCGTAATTACATCAAATGAGTCCTCCCACCCCGGGCAGGGCGGGAGAGACTGCCAGACTTGTACCGACTAAAATCCACGGTGTCCTTCAATATGTTATTGTTATGTTCCGGGGTCACGGTGATGGAATAAGTCCTTCGTTCCCGGCAGGCTTTGGCCCTCTGAGAGGGGGGCCCGTCATTGTGCTGACGCTCTTTGAAGCGCGCGTGGAACACGACGTGCTGTCGTCGACCCGGGCATGGTCCATGGTCGGACAGCGATTTGCCCTTTACTCGCCGCCCGCATGCCCACGCCTACGGTGGCCGGAGATCATCTGCCGACGTGTAATAATTAGTTTACGTTCTAGAGTTTCATCTCCTTCTGTGTCACTCCATTTAATCACTCATTTTTGCCATAATTTGTAACAAATGGTTATATTTTAAACAAGCCAAAATGAAATGGTTTTTAATGTAAGATAGATTTTGCCTGAGAGACAAGACCTTTCCGTAAAATACGTAGTCTATCTAACTGTTAAAACGATAAAATCAATACGATTAACTCACTTCATTGCACATGACTGAACACAAAAACATTTGTAAAGGAGAAAATATTAAGTGAAGAGTACAAAGGTACTGCTTATTTCATAATTTTCTTCCCATAGACCTGCTATAATGACGGTCTAATCCGCAATTGAGGTTCAGACATATTACGTATTATACGTCTTGGAGACCCTTTACCGTGCGCACTATATCCACGCTCCAAATGTAACATACGTTGTGACTGTAAATGTAAACCATTTACTTCAATGGTTCTGTATTTTATCACTTATTCCTGTTTTTGACAGCCCCTCATTTTAGGGTCCTGTCTAAGATAGAACTGATTTATAAAATATAGACTAACATAATTTTTTTGAACACTCGTAATGTTGGTTGTCTGAAGCAGTGTTTTTAGATTTTTTTAAAATCGTTTCTGTATAAACAAACTCTGTTGCTGATGGAACTCTAGATGAGATATTTAATAACATATTTATCTAGCTTTTTTGCTCGCTTGCTTTATGGTTGGAAATGATCCCATTGAGAAGGTTTGGTCTATCATACACGGGTATTATAATTATAGGTGGTTGGCAGAACATACAGATTTGGTTAAAAGTTTTTTCAATTTACTGTGACCCGGGAACATAAAGGGCCATTGAAGGACACCGTGTATTTTAGTCAGTACAAGTCTGACAGTCCTCATTTGATGAATTTACCACGATAAAAAAAGCCCTTACACTAGATGAAGGTTGATCGTTTTACACCTTTACTGCTAAAAGCATGAGGATTAAAAGTGTTCAACCGTAGTTTTGTCGAGTGAACTACTCTACAATGTGTGTCCGCACTACATCATCGATTTAGAATTAAATGAAAACATGGTGCACTTCCCTCAAGTTTACTGAACCAACAAGGGTAGTGTGCTTCGTGAATTTGCGCTCAAGTATGTGACTACGTACGCACAATGCGTTCCGACTTTTCTTTTTCTTAGCCAACTTTAAAAAAAGGAGGAGGTCTCTCAATTATACCGTTTATAAGCTTTTTATCCTGGTAATATCACCAAAATAGCAGTCCCACTCAGAGCAGAATGGGATAGGGCCTCTCAGACTTGTACTGACTAAAACGGTGTCCTTCAATAGCCCTTTACATTTCAGAGTCACGTTTACCTGTTGTGACAGTCCCGTGACACGACGTCCGATGCTGTGGGCGTGGCCCACGGCGGCTGGGTTGTGAGGTGGAGGCTGTCCTCTCCCTCACGGCGCCCGCCTCCTCTTTCGCTAGCACGACCACTTCGCAGAAGGAGGGGAGCGCTTCGCATTCCAACGTGCGCACTCACAACATTCGGATAAATTTATTAAAAACAAAAAGGTTTGACGAGTGATTCCACCCAAGACCCAACGCATAGTGATTGCTAGACATATTTTCATATTGAACCTCGTACATAACATTGGACGTTTACCCTCTCAGACTACGGAACATATATATGAAATCTGTTATAGCATCCGCCATATTGTATTTATGACTGTAGGAAATTCGAAATAAATCTTTTAGACCCTCAATAAAATATCCTGTGGATGTATAAAACGATGTGCAGTGACCTTTTTACGGTCAATCTGGCGGGGGCGTTTGGTTTGAACGTAAATAAATAAAATAATGGTTTTTCATAGAATGTTGTAGGTGACATTAAATATTATAGAGCTAGTTTGCGTCCACGGGTTTGCGTGTAATCATCGAATATGAGTCTGTTTTTAAGCTTTCATGTTTCGGAGTGGGAAGCGGTCGCCACCTTCTGCGAGGTAGTAATGCTCGTGAAGGAGGTGGCGGGCCGCGAGAGAGAGAGGACAGCGTCCTCCCTCCGCCCCAACCGCAGTGGTGTACGCCCACGGCGCCGTACGTCGCAAGACGATCTCCGGCCACCGTAGGCGCGGGCATGCGGACAACGAGTAAAGGGCAACTCGCTGTCCGACCATGGACTATGCCCGGGTCGACGGCGCGTCGTGTTCCACGCGCGCCTCAAAGAGCTGTCAGCAAAATGACGGGGCCCCCTCTCAGAGGGCCAAAGCCTGCCGGGGTCGCGGGACTTATTTCTATTACCGTGACCCCGGAACATAAAGGGCTATTGAAGGACACCGTGGATTTTAGTCAGTACAAGTCTGACAGTACCTCCCGCCCTGCCCGGGGTTGGAGGTCTCATTTGATGAAAGCTTTCATGTTTGAAGAGTTGAATCGATTTGGATGATTTTTGATACAGATTTAGATTCCTAGAGAGGGTTAGAGGCTACTACGAGACAAGTCGCGGGCGCATGCTAGTTGAAATGTTATCATCGTGCTTAGGTAAAACGCGTTAGCATGTATACCGTAGGTAGGCAAGAACCTTAAATATGTTTATTGGGTTTTTTTTTTTTTTTTTTTTTGGGACAAACCCACCACACTGTTCCCAAACCACTGCAACTCCTGAGAGCCAGAATCAACAGTGGCAACCACCAGAAAAGCGCCGAGACAATGAAGCTCGACGTGTCCCGGAGAATGAATTTACCTGTCTTGGGTCCTGCAACGAAATTAATCAGAAAAGAATAGTGGAGGAGTAGGAAAAAATATGTTTCCACTTCCCTCCATGCAAGCAGGAGACAGAACAAAACAAGGCCAATAGGCACAAAGGGATATTACAACTGGGAGAAGCCCAGTTGCCTAGCACCACGGGTAAAATGACTAATAATAATAATGGGACCTAAATTGTGAGCTGCTATATTTGATTCCAATAGTAGGTATGGCAGAAACGCTTGAACGCACGGTAGTTTGTTCGAGTTTCCACAAGGTCCGAGTAATAAATGACTCCGGATGTAGTCTGAACAGTATCCAACATAATATTGCGTTCGTTCTGCCAAAGAATACACTCCCAAAGAATATGATGTGCTGATTGTTCATATTCACAGTCAGGTGTCGAACATTGACAAAAAGGCGAGGGAACTAGCTTAAAGGAAAACAATTTACTTTTAAAGTTACCATGTCCCGTGAGAAATTGGGCAACACAGTGATCCACCTCCAGCCACGTCCTAGCCAGCCGCTCACGAACGGATGGAAAGAACTGGTGGAGGTGCCGCCCCTTGATAGAATTATCCCACCTACTTTGCCATTCGGATAAAAGATCCTCCCAGACGTCGCTCTGAGGTTTGAACAATCTAGATATCTTATCACGGTCACGTTGCGGTAGAAAATCAGCGTCAGTGGTCTCCCGTGCGGAAAAGTACATTGCAGCACGTCGCTGCACTTCAAGATCGACTGGAAGTACACCAGCAAGCACCGGCAAAGCTTCAGTACTGACGGTCCTATACGCTTTACTTAAGAATAACAAAGCCAAGCGCTGACTTTGGAGCAATTTACGTCGTGCCGCCCCTATGGTGGCCCTATCGGCCCAAACAGGTGCTCCGTAGCACATACAGCCCAAGTAAGTAGCCCCATAAATAGTTTTTAAGGTTAGAAATGACAGACCCCAAGTAGATTTTGATATTCTAGTTAGGGCATAAAAGTTATTTTTAGCTTTTTCACCAACTGTTTTTATATGTTCTATGAATGTGAAATTTCTCTGTAAGACTAAACCAAGATAGCACACCGATTGTTTTCTCTTAACGGGAACATTATTGAATTTAATACTAGGCAACGATTTAAGCTCACCTTTTAAAAGTAGTTGATAGGTTTTTTGTGGTGCAAAGGTCAGGCGGTTTCGATCACCCCACTGAGATATTAATCGTAGGCAAGTGTCAGCCAAATTCTCGAGTCCAGCACGAGTATTCGACTGAATGAGCAGAAGGCCATCGTCCGCATAACCAGTTAAAGAACAACCACTTGGAAGTGGAATAGCGAGGAAATCATCGAAGCCTAGATTCCATAAATAAGGACCGATAACCGAACCTTGAGGACAGCCCATGGTAAGAGGTTTCGATACGGAATGATGTCCGAGTTTAAGTTTCGCGGATCCATTAGAAAAGTACGAGCAAAGAAGATTAAAGATATTATTATAGCAACCACGAGCTTTTATTTTAAGTAGTAGCATTGGCCACCATGCGTTATCAAAAGCCCCGGAAATATCTAGAAAGATTCCAAGTACATACTTGTGCTTGGAGCTATTAACCATTTTCCTAACAGAAAGTGCCGCGTCAACGGTTGATTTCCCGATAGTAAAACCGAATTGATTTTTATGGAATTTGGGCCCGTCCGGTAACAATCGTGGGACGATAAGACGCTCCAGGAGCTTTCCCAAAGATGGTAATAATGTTATGGGCCGGTAAGACTTAGGGTCATCTGGTGGCTTGTCGCCGCTCTTAGGTATTATTCGTATAAAGCCATGTCTCCATATACGAGGAAAAACGCCTTCAGCAATACACCGGTTGTAAACAGTTAATAACGCGTCGCCCGCTGTTTTACACGCTTCCTTTATCATACGATTAGATATTTTATCTTCGCCTGATGATTTGTTAAGGGGCAGTCTCTTAACAACATTAATGAATTCGTCAGTGGATGGTAGGTCTGACGCTGGTGATTCAGGCGCGACTGTAGCCCATGCTCTAATCTGCTGGTGGTAGTCATTATCATTAACGGGTGAATCATCAGGGATAAGAGTATTTAATAAAACTTCCGTCGTTTCTTCAATACCGGAGGTGTGTTTATTATTTACTTTAATATTCTGAACGTACGCGAGGTCGACCGATCGATTGGCTTTAAACTCATGATATAAAGGAGACCACGGACCTTCCTTTTCTAATTTATCAACTACTTTACGCAACAAATTACCCTTAGATTTTTCAACCGATGCTCTGTAACGGGACCTGGCAACTCTAAATGTATTTAAAGCTGAAGTTAGTGAGTCTCCGGTGACTTGGCGTTTTTTAAGCTTGTTAAGATGTTTACGGGCTCGACGATAGGTTTTACGCTGTTCGGTTAGGTAGTCACACCACCAATCACATCTACGTATGTTGGTCATAGGTCCGCGACCAATGGCAATGTCAGCACAGTAAATGCAGGTGTCTGACATCATTTCAGCACTTTCTTCAGCTGACAGCCCATCACGAGTGAAATCTTTGGCATGACACGCAAAAAGCGATCTAAAAAGTTCCCAATTAGCACCCTTACTTTTATACCTAAAGTTACCAATTACATGTGAAGAACCATGAGTAGAAACCGGAACAAATTCGTACACGATCAAGCGATGATCACTACTAGACGCGTCCGGTAGAACACGCCACCTATCCAAGCGTACGTCTGCACTAGAAAGTGTGACGTCAATACAAGATTCGCCCATTTGGCTGCAAAAAGTAGGTGGTGCGTCGGGGGTGTTATGGATAGTTAGGTTCATTTCAGCAATGAAGTCTTCAACAGCGCAACGCCGTACGTAATCCGTTGACCGGATTTTGCCATACCACAAGGACGAAGACGCATTAACGTCTGCGCCTACGATAACTTTGCAGCCCGCGAGTGACCGCAAGACGTGACGGAGGTTATGTATGTGACCATCAACAGGATCAGAATATTGAAAATAGCAGCTGACAATGAAAACTCTAAAAGTATCAGATGAGACTTCCGCAACTGCACAGTGAGGCGTCATGAGATTACGTAAGGACGTTACTGTATAGTTAGAAGAACGCGACACGTAAATTCCGGCTCGTGCCTTGCTATCCAACTGAACTACCTTGTGACGTAAGCGCGTGTTTTGGTATTGTTCTTGAACGAGTACAATGTCTAAATTATAATCGATAATTAATTTGTCCAATTCTGAAGTCGCCACCCTATCGTTATGTAGATTTAGTTGACCTATTTTTAAACTATCCATTATATTAATAATTAGTGTTGCGTATTAACTGTTCGAGCCTAATTTTGTAACTGGTACACTGCTGAGAGCCGCACCGATGGTCAAACGGTTTTTTATAACGTTTACACGCCACACATACCGGTGTAAAATTTAAATTATCCTTATGCGGGCATTCTTTGGTTTCATGTGCTTCTGAGCAGTTAGCACAGGTAGGCAATTTATTAAGGCCCTTCGTACACAAGGCGACTCGGGTATCCGATACTCCAGTCGAATACCTAAGTCGCGCGACTCTAGTAGCGCATGATCCGTACACAGCGGCGACTCGAGTCGTAAGACTCAAATCGTCTATTCGGCCACCATTCTATATTCAACCTTAATAATACAATGTACAAAACACAAAATTTACATCTCGTTGCATAAATTAAAATGCTTTTAATTTTAAAAATGGCGGGCGCATTCCATTTTCAATTTTTTGGAATTAAAAATTGGCGCGTATACCTACAGGAGAAAAACGTATTTTCACGCAAAAATATTGAGAAAGAATATGGTTCATAATTTCGCCGCGCGATCCTGCTACGAGGTAGCTCGATTTGTTTATGCTTTGACTTTCATGGTGGTGACCATGGGTTCAATCCCCAGATAAACATAGAATTTTTCTTTTTTCGTGTTTCACGTGTTTTTTAGAGTTTTATTCCATTTTTTTTCTAGGTTTTTTTTTTATAGTTTTACTGCAATGCTGATGACCGTGGACAATTTCAGATTTGAATAGGATTTTTTTTTAATGTTTTCGTTTTTTTAATTACTTTATTTTTGTCGTATGTGCAAGTACATGACGAAGCTGGGTTAAAGTAGTAATGTTTGTAACGAAACCATAATAATTTATAAAAGTGTAAAAAGTTTGACACCATGCTCGATAGATGGCGTTGTCGTCGAGTTAGATCGCGCTATCGTTTGGTTACAACGATTTAGTAAAAGCAACTGCGGTTTTATTTTGAACTTCATTAGTGTTCACACTAAGTTCAATTTATTTCAATATTAGAACTAAGCATAATTTATTTTTATTCATGTTACTTTTTTTAAACTTCTATGTAATTCTTTAATTCCTTCATTTTTTTTTCTATTTGTTTTGTATAAAATGTACAAAAAAAAAGAATTTAAATTGTCTGTTAAGGTAAGTAGGTAGGTACTAGCTATTATTCATTATTTTGTTGTCAGTGAAGTTTACAGTCTCATTTATTTTTATCGTATACCTAATCTCGAGGCTAAATAATTACAGCCGCACAGGCCAATCTTCGGGGTTAAGCCGCGCTTGCCGAGGTCGGTCTGTGGATGGGTGACCATCTTTCATTGCGAGTTTCCTCCGTGCCTCGGAAAACACGTAAAGCCCTAAAGTCTGACAACCAGTCTTACCATGGGGTATGGTACTACCCAGTTACTGGGTTGTGGAGGTCCGACAGCCAGTCGCTCCACGTAAAATACTGATATCCAGCTGAATCTGGTTTGACTGGAAGCCGACCCCATGTTGGGAGAAGTTGGCAGTTGGGAGAAGGCTAGGCAGATGATGACACTTTTAATTTTCTATGTATTTTTCCCGAGCTAAGCTCGATCGACCAGGTACCTACTATTATGTAAATCACTTGTTATATTAATCATGACAAAAATAAATACCGGCCTGTTAAATCAACGGCCATTCCTATTACCGCCCAAGCTTAGGTATTCCATAGTAATGACGGGGCCCCCCTCTAGAGAGCCAAAGCCTGCCGGGGTCGCGGGACTTATCTCATTACCGTGACCCCGGAACATAAAGGGCTATTGAAAGATACCGTGGATTTTGGTCACTACGAGCCTGACAGTAACGGGGTGGGAGGACTCATTTGATGATTTTACCACGTAAAAAAAAGCTTAAGTATTCCATAATTTATTGAGAACATTCTTTTGAATTTGACAAGCCTGTTAGTCTAGTGGTTAGTGGCACTGACTGCTATGCCTGAGGTCGTGGGTTCGATTCCCACCCAGGAAATTTAATGTTTGTGTGATGAGCACTATCATTTTTGTTCTGTTTCTGAGTAATTTATCTATAATATTTATGTATTTAGAAAATAAAGTATGTTTTTCAGTTGTCTAGTACCCATAACACAAGCTCTGTTTAACTTGGGACTAGATGACGTGTAATAGTTATGCAATTATTATCATTAATTGTAATGATACAAACCAGGATATTTTTCTACTTCAGATACAAAGATGTTTAATAATAAAGTTTAAAAAAATAGATACAAATCGTCGATAGTCTCCTGGAAACCAAAATTATAAGGTATCGGAAACTTGCATAGCGTTGTGTACGAACCTTCGTACACAACGCGACGCAAGTTGCCGATACTATAGTTTCGTCACTACTCATGACCTGCGGAAAATTAGAGGTACTAATTTTTTTTATGCAATTTGATGTAACGACATAGACACTAGCGCCGCGTCAAAGGGTCATGATGGGTGGTCACGATTATGAATTTATAAAATGTCTGACACATGACTGTGACGTCAAAATATATTTTTTAGGGATCCGTAGGTTCGAAAGAAAAAACGGAATCTTTGTAAGATCAGTCGTGTGACCGTCCGCCCTTCACAGTTAATTTTCTGTGAACTTTTTTGACTGATTAAGTTGTAAACATTTATCTATTGAATACTTTTAGAACAGTTAAGTAGGTAGGTATGCCATTTCCAAACATATCAGTTCCTATTGCTCAAGTGTGTTTTCTGTATTATCTCTTATCTCCGAAAATACTGAACAGGTATATTTGTAATTATGAAAAATATATAAATAATAGAAGTCCTTTGTATATAGATTACAAGAAAATTCACAGTAGTACTATGATCTTAAAACAACAATGAAAAAAAAACTGTAAACTGCATCATGTGACATCAAATGAAAATGCTTATTGTGAGGATTGTAAATATAATACTTTATTCGTAATAAATTTTATTCAATGAAATAGAAAAAACCCCTCTCTCCCATTTTTTTTTTTATTAAACTGCATACCAAAGTAAGATTTATTACTAGGATTGAATATTGAGTGAATATTTTTTTAACATTTTAAAATAATTACTTTCCAAAAATGTTTCAAGAATATGCTACGGAACCCTTTATTGTGTGAATATAATTAATAATGGGAAATAAATTGCTCCGCCATCTTGAAAATCGCAGAAACTCAAGTAGCGGCGATGTCAACAGATAGGTAGCGCGCGATTGGCGTCGCGCGTCGCTAGCATGTGTACGAACGTATATGGATTTCTATTGCGAGAGTCGCCTGGATACTGAAGTCGTAAGGTATCGGAAACTGGAGTCACCTTGTGAACGAAGGGCCTAACGCAGTATTTTTTCACGTGACCGAACTGCTGGCAATGTAAACAACGAACTACATCGATATCATCAAAAAACCGACAAGTCGCGAAGTCAATAAAAAGCTTCTCTTTGGTACTAATTAAATGCTTTCGTATGGCGTTATCGATTTCGATGCCTACCCACTTCCGACCATTGTCTAATACACGTCTACGTATAATTTTTGTCGACTTAATAAATTCTTCTTCACTAATTGCCAGTTCGTCATTGATATTTTGACGGTATAAAGCATGCAAAAAAGGTTTGTCTTCCATCGAGGATGGGACATCTTTAATTAATAAGCGTGGCCTGCGGCCTTTCGGTTTTTCAAGCCTTAACCCGGCGGCCTTAATAGCATCAACCGATTCCAGTTTATTTAATTGACTGTCGTTAGCGACACGTAATACAACGCCCGATTTCGCGATTTTTTTCATGCCAACAATTTGAAATCCGTCGTCACTTGGCTTAATCGCTTTTTTAAGCGCTTCTTTAGTGGCTGAGGAAGTCGCGAATTCAGCTGATCTTTCGTTGGAGGGGTAAGCTATTACACACGGCAGCGGTGGTCTAGACTCCATAACTGGAGCCACCTTCGGCAGACGAAGTTTCAGAGAATCGGAATAAGAAAGTTTATTGGGATTTGTTTTTACAACGCTGACATTACAAATAGTATTGTTATTAAGTTTAATTTTGTCCATTTCGCGCTGAATATTGGCTAACTTCGTTTCGTTAGAAGATGACCGTATGGCTAACAAAGAAACAATGGACGTAATCCGCTGTGTCATGTCCATAATCGCGGATTTATTGGCTACATTAATACGGGACCCCTGATCATTCACAAGGTCGTTTATTTTTGACAAGTATACAGACGCCTGAGTAACTAAATCGCAATAGTCTTCGTTTGAATTACTGACATTAATAATTGATAACGGCGATTTCTCAACAGAATCGGTCAAATGTTGTCTCTTCGCACTATCATCGGGTGTTAAATAAGTCGGAGACATTTCCGTAAACAATCGTTTAGTGGAGGCGGAGGTCGGTGACCTGGGAGGTTTATTTACGCGTCGCGATGCGTTTTTTCCTCCACCATCAGGTGGGTCATCATTACTGGACAACATTTTTAAAGCAAAACTACAAAAAGATTTAAATCAGATCGCAAAAACGAGAACAAACAAAAAAAAAAAATTTTTTTCTTTACCGGTACCCCCACACCCAGAAAAATAAAAAGTACTCACCGAGCGTTGATGAACTAATTTAAAACTATAGTTACCAATAAAATACGCGTAATAACACTTAAAAAACTTACAATACCACCACTAAGCACAAAAGCACACAGCTAGGATCAATTCACGAGCCGGTAATTGACAACGAAACACGAAAAACGTAATTAATTACGGCAGCGATACAAATCACATCTACACAGCGCAGTTGCACAGTGTGAAATTGTAACATTTACTAAACTTCTTAATAAGATTGCTCATGAGAACTCCTTGAATCCTAAATTGCCTATTTGTGTCGAGTCCATAGCATTTTTCATTTCATCTTAAGACTATTTTCCTTCACAATATAAATACCTCACTCAGACCTCGTTTCGACGATTCTAATCGTCCGCCAAGAATTTATTCGACATTAAAATGTCTAATTAAATCCTTTGAATATTTTCATGTTCACGTAAATTGGAATACTCTGGGTAGTATTCCAATTTAAGTGAATGCCTTGTAGTTCGGATCGCAGGAGAAATAGAAAGTTCATCGCATTTTTTAGAGTTCTCCTAACTATGGCATATTTTATATCTCTCTGTCTGTCTGTGTGTATGTTTATAACATAATTCATATGTTTACATTATATAGAACTTTCATCCCCAGAAACAGACCTCACGAAAAGTAATTCGTCACTCGATTCTCATTAGTGGTATCGATTTTCTACGTCTGCTCATTTGTTGTGGAATCGATTGTTGAATTGTGTACAAAGCGAGCAATTTAGGGGTGGGTGGGATACCTGTGGCAGTGGTGAGCCTCATTAGGGCCGCCCGCCTCTGCTACCATTCTGTGGGAGCCCATTGCCAAGTTTTATGGTGGTCCGTCGGTGCGTAGTTCCATTTCTATCTGGATGAGTTCGCTCCATCTTGGACCAGATTTTGAACCTTCGACATTGCCGACCGTAACTGCGATGGCTTAGTTGGTTAAGCGTCTGGGATATTATTCCAAAAGGTCACAGGGTGTGTTTTTTTCTGCAAAAAAGCTTTACAATCCTCGACGCAGACGTTAACGCGAATGAAATGTTTGAAATTGAAGACGTTGAAGCTTAATGTATTGGAAATTCAAACCTCACTAAGTTTACATTCGGTTCATAATGGAGTTTCAAGACATTGTATCAATAACGTTCGACGTTCAACAAGAGGACAATATATTGCGTAACGTATCTACACGTATCACCTATTGTACTAGTAATGTGTACAATAATAGTCGACGTTATAATATACAATTTAAACTGGCCTTGTCTGGCCTTTCTGTAATATTCTATATGATATACCCTTACCTTTCAACTGAATACTGTGTCAATTATACACACACTATTACATATCATACCTTTCATCATACCTTAATAGATTATTCGTAACATAACATTACGCCTGTAATCACTGAAAGTTTAGACAGATTTATATTAAAAAGTACCTACACCTACATTTAGTCAGTTATGTTTTAACTAAATGCAATAGTGGGTAAGCTGATTGGCATCCGACGTAGCCCGTAAAATTTGCCATCATCGGCAATCATCATCGGCGGCTACGGGGTATTCCCAATAAGACTTCATAATAGCATGTTTTGCTTAAAGGCAAGGAAATTCACTTTTATAACGTTGCCCTAGTGTCACTAGGTATTTCTCTTAGATCTTGCATGCGTTTACAAACATGAAAACTAACATACACAAACATCCAGATGCGGAACAACTATTTGCAGAAATATTTGTACCGTGCTGTAATCGGACCCGCGTCACACTGCGCAGCAGCCGATGGCTTAACTACTGCGCCAACCGTGCTGTATCGGTGTTATTATACATAACATAACAATACGTCTGTAATTGTCATCGACTGGGTACTAGTTTCCAAGGTGGTTACTGAGGTCACGGGACTTATACCATCACCGTGAGCCGGGAACATAAAGGGCTATTGAATGACACCGTGGATTTTAGTCAGTACAAGTCTGACAGTCCCTCCCGCCCTGCCCGGGGTAGGAGGACTCATCTGATGATTTTACCACGTAAAAAAAAAGGTGTTTACTAAGAAATATCCAATAACATATAGACTACGTTTTATTAAAGTGTTAAGAAACAGAGCTCAAGGAATAAAGTGTAAATAGAACAAGTACTTATTTAAAAAATCATAACTATTGTTTTATATTTTTAAAATACATTAAACATACGTTCAGTTCAGAGTATTAGCCTACTTTGAGAACCACCTGTGACCTGTGACAGAACACATGCTGTATAATCCTTTGAGCGATTTACTTTGATACGCACTGAGTTGGAACCAACAACGTATAAATGTAAGATTACGATGATGTTAAGTTAGTAATAAATTTTAAAGCACTAAAATCCAGGAGTAGTTTTCATTGACCACCCAAAGTTATGAAAACCTCAATTAGAGATTAACGAATTATTATTTAAATAAAAAAGGCATGTATTTAATGAAGCAACTAAGTAAAATGAAAATAGGTTATAAAAAATAATAGAATGGGTACCATTTATAATGGGTTGGCAGCTAATAAGGGGTATCGTAATAAGTAAAAGGTAGCATATTAATATATCAGTTATAAGCTCCGTTTTAAATTAAACTAGCATCGAGTTTTTCTTTTGGGAACTGAATTAATATCTAAGCGAAAACTTAATGATGAAAATAAAATAGAAAATGGGCATTCATAAATAATACAAATCAGATTCTATTTAAAATTATTTGTATGAAGAATAAATATAAACTAGCTTATATTATACATATATTGTGCGACTATTTAATAGCTTTAAATAAACTCTAAAATGGCATGAAGAAAAAATATTTTGCGGCTATTATTTTCAAAATTATAGGTGAATTAATTGCAATTTGTTATTTGTTTGTTACTTTGTTTTTCAAAAGAAACAAATTCTAACTGGGTTATGAAATGGTCGACGGAGCCCCGCTTCGCGGGGCTCCTACTTCTGGGTGGTTTAAAAAAAAAACCACGAAGAGGATGGCGGGGTCTTTCAGACCCCGCCATCCTCTTCTAACCTAAATTGTCCGAGTCGGGGTGCCAGCAAGTCCCGAGCTCGCTTCGCTCGCTCTTAAAAACTGCATCCGACCATCGCGTCTTCCGCCGTTTTCAAGAAATTATAATAAAAAAATATTAATAATGATCTCTTATTCCTTTTTATTGTATTCCTTTTAACATTTAGAGCTGTCCACAAAGCGAAGCCTGAAACTGGGTTTTTAGGCGGCACGAAATAGTTGGTAATATATTATCTTTGTCACCCTACTAACATTATTAGTCGCCAAGTCATTATATATAGCTCCTCGCCTAATATTTCAATTGACTGATATAGTTTATTTGCCACCCAAACGCAGCTGCTAGTTTTTAGTTTTTATAACACCCTTAATTTTGAACCTTACATAATATAATAGTCGCGAAAATATTAAATCGCTGGCAAGTTATTTTATTTGTTGCAAACATTTAGTCGACTTTTAAGTTATTAGTCACTCGGAAAATAATAAGCTAATAAAAAACAGGTGTAAATAAATTAAAAGTATGTGATGACTTAATATACCTACTTAGGTCTTAGTCAGCACGAGTGTGACAATCCCTCTCGGCCCGCCCTTGGTGGGACTCATTTAATGATTTTACCAAAGAACGATGGTATACCAGAGATCTCAGATGCTATTCCTGAACCACTATAACTTCAAAATGCTTGAATCAATTGTGGTGACCACCAGAATATCATCGATGTATCGAAAGTCTACGAAATCCCGGAGAATGCATTTAACTGTCCTGGCTTACGCAATCAAATGAATAAGAAAAGAGCATGCATAATTTAGGCTTGTCTTAAAGTCAAATCATTTATTTCAATTAGGCGATTAAAGAGTCAAATTAAAATTAAGGAAATGGGATGGGTGGGAATGATTCTACACCCATTCGCAAAGGTAGGTTGTATGAAGAAGACTGGGCAAGAAACTCCATACTTACTCTTTTTAAAAATGTGTTACAATAATATTATAAACATTATTTCCAATACTAATTTCAATACAAAAACTATTTCGAACGTAAACTTTTAAGTACGATGAAATACTGTTCAATTGATACTTAGCTCTTGGCAACCAAATATTAATATTTTCATATTGACCCAACGACGTCCGGACAGAATATGGAATGAATGGCAATCCCCGTCGTTATATTCTAACAGACAGCTTCTGTTTATAATGAAAATAAACCAAGTCCATGATTGTGAATAATTAGTACAACGTTTTAGTATTTATGTGCTCAGCGTCTTTGAAAATCATTTGCATATTTCCCGCATTTTTTTACATAATGTTTAGTAATTTATGTTGTAGTTCCAAGGAGGCAAGCAGTCAAAATTTTGGAGTCAACGTTACTTTTAAGTATGTAAAAAAGGAGAGAGCAGAGGCGCTTTTTTTATACATGGTAAAATCATCAAATGAGGCTCCCACCCCTTCTGTCGGACTCGTACTGACTAAAATACACGGTGTCCTTCAATAGCCGACGATTGCGTTCCGGGGTCACGGTAATTCGATAAGTCTGTCGCCGTGGGCGTGTACCACTGGGGCTGGGTTGGAGCGAGGACGCTGTCCTCTCCCTCACGCGGCCCGCCCCCTCCTTCGCGGTCTTGACTGCTTCGCAGAAGAAGGCGACCGTTTCCCACTCCGTCTCACCCCGTAGCATGATATCACAGAGGATAACGATCCGGGACGCTAGCATGAATTCTACGTATTTGGTCGTACTTTGTACTTGAAGTTGTAAAATGAATAAGCGCCTCCACTGTAGTTTTTACGATAATTAGGCACTCGGACGGAAGGGTATCAAAGCACAGTACAAGTTTATACATATATTGTAATTACGGCACGGTTGGCGCAGTGGCTGAACGATCGACTGATGTGCAGCGTGTCGCGGGTTCTATTCCCGTTCATAAAAATATTGATATGTTGTGAACAGGAATAGAACCCGTTATGTGTATATGAGTTTCTAACTTTGTAAAAGCATCCACGACACACGTGTGGGGTTTCTTAAAAAAAAAACTACCGTATTATATTCTGGCAGCAGTATGGGTTTGAAAGTGTAATGTATAAAATAATTAAAAAGTCCTATTTTGTTTCAGGTAAGAGTAATTTATGATGGCTGCTGAAGTCACATTGAAATATACTTTCAGCAGGTAAGTGAGTTTTAAGTTTTAAAATAAATTATTCTGAATTTGAATTTAATCTTGCAATTCAATTCAAATAATTTTTTGTTAAGCTTGTGCATAAATATCAAAATTTATAGAAATACACATACTTAAAAATATAGTGTACAATTAAATTAATATATTTAATATGATATATTCAATGATATGATTTTAATTTTTTTTCATAACGTGCACAACAAAAGAGTTGAACCTGTGTCTGTGTTTACGAACGCTTTCACCAAATTTCTCTAAAGTTAGAATGGCTTCTTCAGCTCATTCGTTGACTCCGTCTCTGTCACCGCTAACTTAGACAACATTCCATATAAATAATAAAAAAAAGACAAACACACACTTCAAGCACATTTTTTCGTAGCACAGTTGCTACGGCGTAGCTCGTGATCGTAGCGCTTGTCGTAGCACTTTATTGCCGTAGACAATGATACGGCAGGTTTTTCGTAGCAACTAGGAGGGTTCTAATTCTAGTACTTTAAAACATACTGTTACATTGTAGTACTATTAAATACGGTATAAAAGAACTTTGTAGTATTTTCCTCTTGAAAAGTGGCAATTGACAAACGTAAACACTATGTAGTCTATTATGAATTTTCTGCTTCAGTATTTAGGGGATAAAGTTGAAAATATATTACTAACTACTACTAAACAATATCGATCTTTAACAGATTTTTAACGATACTTTTACAATGTGCCATGGAGTGGAGCATGAAGTTGCGACGTAGCGATTGCCACTTGACTTAAATGGCAAATAAATCTAATACGTCATAATATTTTTAGGTAATCACCATATAAGACGTATTCAATATAACCAGTGGTAACGCTTTGTCATCAAATTTTGTTACGTCGATACGGTCAAGGCCACTTACCTTGAAAACCTGTAAGCGATGGAGGTACCTGGCCTAGATATACCCTATTACTGTAAATTACCCAGCTATTTGTTATATCTGATAGTTCCGTTGTAGGCATGTAGTTAATCTGTCGTAGCAGCTACGTCGTAGGCCTTTGAAGCTGTTTTTTCGTAGCAGCTACGTCGTAGGCCTTTGAAGCTGTTCTTTCGTAGCAACTACTTCGTAGGGCTTTGAAACTGTTTTTTTGTAGCGGCTACATCGTAGGCCTTTGAAGCTGTTTTTTTGTAGCAGCTACGTTGTAGACCTTTGAAGCTGTTTTTTCGTAGCAGCTACGTCGTAGGCCTTTGAAGCTGTTCTTTCGTAGCAACTACTTCGTAGGGCTTTGAAACTGTTTTTTTGTAGCGGCTACATCGTAGGCCTTTGAAGCTGTTTTTTTGTAGCAGCTACGTTGTAGACCTTTGAAGCTGTTTTTTCGTAGCAGCTACGTCGTAGGCTTTTGAAGCTGTTTTTTCGTAGCAGCTACGTCGTAGGCCTTTGAAGCTGTTTTTTTGTAGCAGCTACGTTGTAGACCTTTGAAATTATTTTTTCGTAGCTTCTACGTTGTAGACATTATACTGGGGTCCTCATAGCAGCCATATTTTTAGATTCGCAGTTAATTTTTCGTAGCGGCTATGTCCTTGGTGTAGTTTATAGGCTTATGGAAAGTCTCTTAAGATGGCTATATCGTATGATGCTAGTGGATGTCGCGGGACTTTGGAGCGTAAATGCTTTTATAATATTTTCAGAGTAACATGAATAAGGCAGCTTCTTCTTTTTCGTCGTATCGATGATTCCTTTAAATTGCATATTTCGACCAAAACTCTGCCACTGACGGCGTTGGTGGTGGCGTCGGATAGATCCCTTAGAGTGCAGGTGGAGTTACACAGAAATAAGGCAGCAACACGTATATCTACAGTTTATTTAATGTGGCAATTACGTGTGAAAGCTGTTGGCTCGCACTATAAGCCGGCGCAGCGCCCCAAACAGATTCCCTAATCATTCTGTTATATGAACATAGCGGGAACACTGTAATTAAGGCGGAAATATAATATGCAATTATAGTCCTTGTAACTGTATAGACTAATGTATCTTAATAGTGTATACATACATTTCAAAATACTATAACCTACTGCGGAGCGAGCATTGGGGAGTAATGTCATGGATAACCTTAATCTTCTCGTCATAAAAGGGTATTTTACTGCATAAATAAATTTGAGAACTGTTTAGTCCTTCAGGCAGATTATCAAAAAATAATGGACACATTTTTTTTACTCAATGAATATTGACAATGATAAAACTCTTATAAATTCGATAGTTGTGACGTCATAACGCCTGTAAAACTATATTAACCGAGTTTTAAGTCGTTTTTGCTTTATGTAACAGAAGAATAAATAGGGGTCAAATATTTTAAGAAAATCTAACTTCCGGATTAATTTTTTGGAGTAAAATAGCCTATTATAATAAAAAGTTTTTTTTCTGGCTGGAATACAATAGTTTAACAAATTATTTCGATTTGTACATCAAATAAACAAATTCTAGTGTGTGACAATGTTACAAAAAGACGGTCTAAAGCAAAAATAGTATAAAATAAGAATACAAACGAAGGAATCTCGATTGAAAATGATATTATTGAATTATTTTCATCACAATCAGGAGCGCGACTATTTGTGTTACGAACCGTTATAATGAGTAGATCATTATGTGCCTTTTTGTATCGAATATAAATGTTATTACAGATTGTGGTTGTGGCCCAATAACTCAGAATAATAACCTTTTTGGGTGATAAAATCATCAAATGAGTCCTCACACCCTGGGTGGTACGAAAGGAGCTATCAGACTCTTACGAATAAAAACTCAAAACATTCTATACTTTCAAATTCTACATTCCACTACTTGAAACACTAGGGCCAAGGGGTCCTCTCGTGACCAGAGGGCTGACCTATTTCTTGGTCAAAGGATCAGCATTGCCTTCCAACGTGGCAATGCTGCCAGCGTTCTGGGCACTTTTCCCATTGACAGCGATGTGGATGAATTTTTTGACGCCCAATACATTTTTAATGTTACTTTATTTTAGTAATTTTTGTAAATATTTCAGTATTAATTTTAATTTTTAAATTTTATCAATATAACTGTGTGTACATCGTTATTTAAATAAATAAGTATATACTTTCAATAGCCATTTACATTGTACGTCGTACTGCTTCCACTGTCTGTCTGTCAGCGGACTGAATTTTGTGATCCGTACTATAGTACTACTATATACTATATCCGGTAGATAGTTGAAATTTTTCATATTGAGCATTTCTGTTGCCGCTATTCCAACTAATAATAAAAATAAGTAGTACAGAACTCGTAATGAAAGAGCCCGATGTTTTAACTTCTTTAAAAAAATACTTTCAAAGTAATCATATCTGCAAAAAAAAAAATAGAAGTAAGCGTGTGGACAGCTTGTTAAAGTCAAGTGTCGTTTAAAAATCCATTGTGAGAAGTATATTCAAAGTCAAATCATTTATTTCAATTAGGCCATCAAAGAGGCACTTTTAAACGTCGAATTAAAATTAAGGAAATGGGATGGGATGGGATTGATTCTACACCCATTCGCAAAGGTAGGTTGTATGAAGAAGAATGGGCAAGAAACTCCATACTTACTCTTTTTAAAAATGTTTTACAATATTTTTTTACATCATTGAAATAAATAATGTAAAAGCAATGTACCTTGAAAATCTAAACAAAACATGATTAAAAAATAAAATAATAGGGAATAAAGAAAATAGCAAAAAGGTACATGGTGTTCACATTTTAACAAAATATTGCAATTAAAGCTATTTTACAAATACAATTTATGGAGTGTGTGAGCATTCAAATTTCAACCAGCTTGATTCTGTTTAAGCCCTACATTGTACTATGGAGCAGGACCAGCATGTTTCCAAACATTTTTATCTTGAATTCTTCAGACTTACACCAAACCTTCTTCTTAAGTTGGGGTAAAAATAGCTGTTATTCTGTCGAGCCCAAGGTTAACAGGCAATCAGGGGATGACGTCAAGATTGAGTGATTACTTGTTACTTTGGCATTCTTTTGGGAAAAAGGACGGGCCTAATTTTGGAGAAGAACAAATTGACTTCTTGACGTCGTTTAGGGCTTTGTGACGCTTTCTGATTATTTTATGAAAGATTGTTAAAAAAACTCTCTTGTTTCTTTGGCAGTTTTGTTTGAAATGGGTTTGGTAGTAGCTTCAAAGGGTCGTGAAGAATTTTGTTCAGGAATTTAAAAGAAGACAAAAGTATTTGTTTGAGTTTTGTTGGGATTTATTTCTATTAAGTTTATTGTTGTGGCGGCCTGAAGGTTTTTTTAATTCATAATGTATTTTTTAAGTTTATCTTAGATATCACTGACTTCAGAGACGGAAAATATCGTTAGGCAACTTGGACCTACGTATATCTATATATATAAAAATGAAACCCGTTTTCCGTTGTCACGACATAACATGAAAACGGCTTGACCGATTTGGCAGTTTTTTTTTTTGTTGTGTTTGTAACCATCGGGACCGGGTTTTAGACCGGGTCTTCCACCCGTGCGAAGCCGGGACGGGCCGCTAGTAGATATATATAAGTTGAAAGCCATGTCAGAAGCCTGTGGTGTTCCCAGAGGCGGCTCTATTAATTTGGACATCAGAGGGTGGCCACATACTCATACATAAAAGAATAAGAAGATTTCTATTAGGTATCAAGTAATGTTTGGTACGTAGTCCTTTGCAACGTGTTTGTTCAGATGTATTGGATGTGAATGAGGCGACAGGTAGGTACTCTTTTCACCTCACCCACGTCCGTTGCTTCATAAATGAAATAAAAAAATAAATGTGGCAGGTGAAGTTCTGTAGTCACTTTTACCTCCATGGGACAAAAGCATGAGTCTATGTGAGACTAGCGACCCGCCCTGGCTTTATTTTAAATAAAATAAAGCCTGTGCCACTCAAAAAAGTATCTATTTGACTACCCAAAAAATTGTAACGGCTACCAAAATGGATATATTGTAGAAATACTCAACCCATGCTTGCCACTTATTGAAAGATTATAAAAAAATACCTTGCACCTATTTTATATAATATAATCAGACTGTAATTCTAATCCTCTCCACAGACACGCACAAAAAAGAAAAGCACGTCTTCACCTTATCTTTAACGCTGGAATCTTTTTATAAAAGATTGATTCCGTTCGTTCGTATTTCATTTGACGAGTCGCGAGGGGTGCACGGGTGGCTTTCGTGCGAAAAAGATCGTATTTCTCGCTACTCGCTCGTCGCTCAATTGAATTGTTATTATTTAATTCTGATCGCGTGCGCTCGAAGTGTCGCGGTGAGCGAACGTATCATTTTTATATGAAGACTGGTATCATCCTGCGGATTATTTGTTTCCTTTGAATATTTATGTCTGTTGTGTCCGCCATTTTTAATTTTAGTGTTACAGTTGAATCCGTTTATTATGACATTGAAGGGACGGTCATTCTAAGCGGACGTCATACAAAGCATTTTGTACAAAATAAACAACCTCCTGTTTTTGTCAGTATGTATTTATTTTAACAGAGAGACAATATAGAACTAAGTCAATAATATTAATTGTTATTACCCACTGCGACTCAAAACAACCATGCATGCGCCGAACATCATCGGGTATCACGTGACGCTTCCGAACACTTGTCGAAGTTGTTGAAAGAATTTTCTATGAAAACCAAACTTCGCTGTGAAATACGTCATAATAAGCGGTTGGTCATTATAAGCGGAGTCATAATAAACGGATTCTACTGTATATATATATTTTATGTTCATATTTTATTTTTTTATTTAGGAGCTCGTGACTAAATAATAACAGCCGCACAGACCGATCTTCCAGGTTAAGCCACACTTGCCGAGGTTGGTCTGTGGATGGGTGACCATCTGTCATAGCGAGTTTCCTCCGTGTCTCAGAATGCACGTAAAGCCGTTGGTCCCGGCTGTCATTTGTAGATCTTTGACAGCCGTTACTGTTAGTCAGAAGCTCTAAATACTTACCATAGTGTATCATATTACCCAGTTAATGGGTTGTTGATGTCTGACAGGCAGTCGCTCCATGTAAAATACTGATACTCACTTACTCAGCTGCATCCGGTTTGACTGGAAATCGACCCTAACATAGTTTAGTTGGGAAAAGGCTAGGCAGATGATGATATTTTTTTTACTTTATTGTTGTTGTGGGCATTTAGTAAATATGTTTCTATTTGTTGTGAAAGAACTATTTTTCGGGATGCTTATTTCTTCGACTTAGGAGCATTATTGACATTTGACGTCCCCAAGACTTAGGCTTGGCTTTGGCTTAGTAACAACTACGAGTATTTATCTAGACCTCAGACTTCGAATAAAAAATCGACCCTGTTCCTTCAAATGTCCTTTCTATTATATTATCTCATGAGAACATAAGAACTATAAGGTTTACGATAATAAATTATCCACTACCTTCGTCATCATCATCATCAGCCTACAATGTTCCCACTGCTGGGACACAAGCCTCTTCTCCGAGAGAGGGAATGGGCCATAATCCACCAAGCGGGCCCAGTGCGGATTGGTAGATATCACACATCTTCGAATTTTTGGTTCTAGGACATGCCGGTTTCCTCACGATGTTTTCCTTCACCTTTTTAAGAGCAGTGGTGATGAAATAAATTACACAAAGTAATGCGCCTGGCGAGGTTCGAACCCACGACCAACTTAGTTCCGACTCGTTAGTCGGGACCGATACCACTGATCCATCACTGCTTTCCACTATCTTACTTGTAATATAAATGCGGAAGCTATCAACAGATTGATAGCTGTCTTACTTTTTCAAGCAAAAACTCCTAACTTTAGTATAATAGTAAGATTGTGCATTCGTAATGTGACAATATTTCTTGACAATTCTTTAGGTAGGCATTCATTTAGACGGCGCTTTGACTTGTGAAAATCAAACATAACATTAAGCTTAGTAACACCATTGTGATTGTGTTACTAAGCTCAATATACTTACAAAAAACACCCCTTATGCGATGATTTATTACACTCGTATAATACTATAGTGAATATTATTATTTTACAAGGTTCACACTAAACAAGCTCTACGTAGAGACGAGTAATATGAGTGTAACTCTCCTCGATGTCACTCTACAGAGGAGCAGGTGCGCGAGCTAACGAGCTCTCGTGATAGTCTCTACGTAGAGCGGTAGAGATGTAGAGTCGAGCGGCAGAGCGGCACTCAACTTGTTTGTGTTCCCACCAGTTAATGCCTTAGCCTCGGTTTTTGTAACTAAACGACGTATTTTTATTGGCTTTTAACGCCACATTATATTAAAAACTACAAGAAAGACGTCCTTTTCTCAGTCAGTCGGGTAAGGATCAATAGCTTATTGTAAACATAAAAAATAATAAGCCCGAAAGATAGATTAAAAAAAAAATTTGTTTCGGGTATTTTTATTTTGTTACGCAAACCAGAATTCACGAAGATACAACTCTTCTAAAAATCACAAAACGTCACTCAGGAAGAAAAACTACTTATGACAATATGGCAATGTCGAAGAAACTCAACAATGTCACATATAAACAACTTATAAAATATACAACATCTCAAAGCAATGTCTATCTTAAATCTACACATAAAAGTCTAATACAGAATGATAGGCCATCCAGACTGTATGAAGCAATTTTTGTATAGGCTGTAACTGGCCGTATTCTTTGTCATTTGATGAAAAAAAAGTATTTTGTGCTTTCAATCCGGTTACGTTCCGCCAGACGGAATTTAAGCTCATTTTTTGAGAAAATAAAGTCTTTTTTTGCATGTCTCGAGTGACGAAATGATTTTTTTGACAAATTGACTTAGACGTGGATGGGCTGTTTGAAAAATCGTTTTGGCCTTGCAGAGTAAAATGATCTATAAGTACGTTATATTGTTCTTCATTATGTTTCAATTTCCTTTGTAAATTGTTATTTTAATGAAGACTATGTCCTTTTTTTGCAAATTCCTCTTATTTTTCTGTTCCTCAACTTTGTGAATGTACTACCACTTTGTTTTTGCGTTTTTCTTTCTACATGGATCTGTAGGGTAAAGAATTTGTTGTTAGCATTAACTAAGAAATGATTTTTTTCGAACTGTTATCACACGCTTTAGAAATCCCTTTTTAAAAAAAACGATTTTAGAAAATTAATTAAATATATTTTAGTAAAAGGCACATATATCGTAGAAAAGGGAAACTTGGTCAATTTTCTGGCTTACGACCTATCCGGTAGGAGTCTCAACCCGAACTGATGCTATTACCTGGCTAGGGCACTAAGTCTAGATAGGAATGATGACATGGTGCTGACTAGGCACTTAAGGGTGTATTGTAGGGATGTAACAGAACGAACAATACTGGTTTTGAAACACTGAAAGAAAAAAACTTACTCTTTTATCGGTTATTCGAACCACTAATCAATTGATATACTTTTAATGAGCTGTCAAAAAGAGAGTCCGATTTCGTACGATATAAACAAATTTTGACGTCACTAACTATTTAAGTCAATGATCTAACTTATTATTTATTTCAGAGCTACTAAAAATAGAACTAAATATTTTATTGAAAGTTAGTCGGGTTTTCGCCAGACTGGGTAGTGAAGCGTAATTTTAGAGAAATGTGTCATGGAATTACGTGTGAATAGTGTCAAATTAATTATCGGTTGGCTTTCTTTGCGGGAGGCTTCCGTCCAGCAGTGGACGGCAATTGACTGAAGAGAGAGAGAGTGTCAAATACCCAATTATCGACAAAGCAAAGGCCATTTCAACCCCTTATTGCTTTCTATACATATGAACCAAACATATCATCTGTAACGAGTACATGACCAGCTATACGGTTATGATTATAATTTGGCAATGATTCAAGCCCGGCACGAGGTAAATAATGCATGAAGCAATTAATTAAACGCTGTTGTTGCAACACAATACCCTGCCAATTATAATGCACGGGCCGCTGCGGGCATTCTGTTGTGTGAGCATTAATGAGCAAACATTGGGAAATTCATTCCGATATTTATCCGTGATCGAGATGTAGCCTACTCCTACCAAAGTCACCTACTAAAGTCTCTCATCGAGAGGATTTTCGTAGGCCTGTGTACCAGGCATTGGGCACAATAATAATAGATTACTAGGTTTTATTTTTTTTATTACTTACCGCCCTAGGGCTTTTCTAGCTACATTATTACCCTAGAGCTCTAATTGGTTACCTATAAGGCCCATTTGGGAGTATTAAGGACCGACTTACCGAAAATGAGAGATGTAAAGGATTATTATGATATCGTCTCACTGAAAACTCAAATCAATTAATAAATGTAGTTAATATCCCGTTTTGAGTGATGACTGATAAGCATAAGTCGGAATTAGGTAGAACTATTTATGTAGGTACTAATACAGTGTATGAATAAAGTGGATATGCCAGAAATCCCGGAATTACTTTTATAGAGCAGAAAAAATCCGTGATTTATTAAATACATTTTTTTTATTTCACATAATTTATTTACCTAAGGTATTTCTGATTTTTATTATTATTATTATTTTGTAATACTGGTTTCCACACGAGATTGTCTATTAGAGATCCCGGAAAGATCCATATTAATATTAACATTTCGTGCAAATACCAAAATAACTCTGCCTAATTCCGACCTATGCTGATAAGTAATATAAATACTTTTAAATAGAAATTGGCTTACAAAACGACTTTATCTAAACAAGTAGGTTTGCATAATTATCTATTCAGGAAACAGGAAAATAAATGAATAAAGGAAGGTTAAATAAATGACTGAAAGTTAATTTATTCAAGTCTGGGTTAATACAGTGCCGTAGGTACTAGAAATTCCTATTGTATTTTTACAATAGGGTTTTTTTTTATATTTTAATGTGGAATTCCAAGAATATTATTTACAAAAACATTAGAATTTGCTTTATCAGCAAACTTTTTTTTTTTCATTTGTTACAAAGTAGTTTACCATCAATCAAAATGTTACAAATTACTTTTTCATCCCCCCATCTCGGAAAGGGTACTTTTGCTCTTCGATATCTGACCGTAAAAGCCGTTTTTATCCTCAAGTGAGTATAAAAGCCGTTTTTATCCTCTAGTGAATAAAGTAAATTTGAATTTAGAACATCGTATGAACAAAAGAGTAGCAGCAGTAATGGCGGCCGATGACCGCAACAGCTGATCGCTTGCTGTGGTGTCCACTTGACGTTCGAAGGTTGTCGAGGAAACAAATTCTATTTTCATCCCCCCATCTCGGAAAGGGTACTTTTGCTCTTCGATATCTGACCGTAAAAGCCGTTTTTATCCTCAAGTGAGTAAAAGCCGTTTTTATCCTCTAGTGAATAAAGTAAATTTGAATTTAGAACATCGTATAAACAAAAGAGTAGCAGCAGTAATGGCGGCCGGTGACCGCAACAGCTGATCGCTTGCTGTGGTGCCCACTTGACGTTCGAAGGTTGTCGAGGAAACAAATTCTATTTTTAAAATTTGATGTCGCCTTATGTGAGAAAGCAGAGTACGCTCCTCGGGTGTAAGGCTGCGTTGCCTTGAGCTAACTTGAATCCCTCGCTTCACTAAGGATTTTTAACTTTATTCCCTCGTTTCTTTCGGGTATTAACACTTGAACCTCCTCGCTGCGCTACGGACGGAGGTTCACCCCAGAATCCTTAGTATCGCTTCGGAATTCAATACGCCTCCCTTGAAGCGTAATCTACAATTATTTTGTTAAGTCTCAGACCCGGAACATTCTTGGCTCAGTACTTTGTTTTACCTTTTTTTATTTGCTTTGTGCGGTTTTCCTTTCACGTCTTATTGTTATGTTATGACAAACCAAGATAGAAATAAGTAACTTAATAATACTTTGGTAGTAGTTTTCAAACTACCTAAGTATTATTTTGTTTTAATTTAAAAATTATTCTGTTCTATAATAATGTCTTAGTTAATACCTAAACTGAAATAAAAGCCTATCTTGTGTTTGTACAATGTAAGTACATCTGTTTTTATTTGTTTTTGCATTTAGTCATTTCCTCGCTGAGGTGGGATGAAAAGTTACGTGTTGCACTCGAGTGCAAAGATTTTTCACCTTGTGCTCTTTTGGTTCCTCGCTATCGCTCATGATTGAATCACTCGTTGCACTCGTGATTCAATTTTAGAATCATTCGCTTGCTCGGTCATCAAAATTGAGCACGCGGTTAAAAATCAACTTTGCACTCTTGTATAACAAATAACTATTTTAAAATTTTCCTGTTTCCTCGCCTTAGGTGGGAAAGCAGAGTGCGCTCCTCAGGTGTAAGGCTGCGTTGCTTTGGGCTAACTTGAACTTGAATGCCTTGCTTCACAAAGGATTTTTAACTTTATTCCCTCGTTTATTTCGGGTATTAACACTTGAACCTCCTCGCTACGCTACGGACGGAGGTTCACCCCCAGAATCCTCAGTATCGCTTCGGAATTCAATAAAGTCAAAGTCAAAGTCAAAGTCAAATCATTTATTCAATTAGGCCATCAAAGAGGCACTTTTAAACGTCGCATAAATTAAAATTAAGGAAATGGGATGGGATGGGAATGATTCTACACCCATTCGCAAAGGTAGGTTGTATGAAGAAGAATGGGCAAGAAACTCCATACTTACTCTTTTTAAAAATGTTTTACAATATTTTTTTTACATCCTTTGAAATAATAATGTAAAAGCAATGTACCTTGAAAAACTAGACTAAATATGATTAAAAATAAAATAATAAGAAATAAAAAAAATGCAAAAAGGTACATGGAGTTCACATTTTAACAAAACATTGCAATTAAATCTATTTTACAAATACAATAAAGGAGTGTGTGAGCATTAAAATTTCAACCAGCTTGATTCTGTTTAAGCCCTACATTGTACTATGGAGCAGGACCAGCATGTTTCCAAACATTTTTATCTTGGATATAGTCTTCTAATTTATAATATGCTTGTTTACTGAGTGTATTTTTTACATAACTTTTAAATTTCCTTTCATTTAGAGTTAAAATTTCGCTAGGTATTTTATTATAACATTTAACACAGTACCCCATAAAAGATTTTTGGACTTTAGACAATCTAAGATAAGGTTGATCATCAATACGCCTCCCTTGGAGCGTAATCTACAATTATTTTGTTAAAATCTCAGACCCGGAACATTCTTGGCTCAGTACTTTGTTATACCTTTTTTTATTTGCTTTGTGCGGTTTTCATTTCATGTTTTATTGTTATGTTATGACAAACCAAGATAAAAATAAGTAACTTAATAATACTTAGGTAGTAGTTTTCAACTACATACTACCTAAGTATTATTTGTTTTAATTTAAAAATTATTCTGTTCTATAATAATGTCTTAGTTAATACCTAAATTAAAATAAAAGCCTATCTTGTGTTTATAAAATTGTACATCTGTTTTTTTTTTGTTTTTGCATTTAGTAATTTCCTCGCTGAGGTGGGATGAAAAGTTACGTGTTGCACTCGAGTGCAAAGATTTTTCACTTTGTGCTCTTTTGATTCCCTCGCTATCACTCATGATTCTAATTTTTGAATCACTCGTTGCACTCGTGATTCAAATTTAGAATCATTCGCTTGCTCGGTCATCAAACATGAGCACGCGGTTAAAAATCAACTTTGCACTCTTGTATAACTATATTAATTCAGTAGCTACTATGTTTATTAGTGAGTTTAGTTTTATCAAAATGGTACCTAAAGTCTGCAACATAAAGTTATTATTTCATCAACTGAAGGAGGATGTGGGCACTATGTGCCATTAGCGGAGTAGTCGGTGCGCATCAATCAAAGTGTTTGCTTCTAACTTGTTCAAACAACACAAACTTCAAACTTGCCTATCTCTCGGAACAGCATTAGTTCTTATTTTTGTTTTGAGATGGCGCTGTCTGAAGTTTTTGATGTGATATTGATATTGACAAGTATCTACCCTAGTCGCTAGAGTTTTATGTTTCAAAACTAGTAAAGTTGTGTACCTACCTTTCACGGTTTTGTGAGGTAAAGGCAACGGGAGCTTTGACTTTAATTTGATAGAAAAAAAAAACCTTTTCAATTTTGATAGAAAAGGCCGAACATACTTCAAGTACGAAAACTGAGTCTCTCCTCTAGTGTACGAACGAGGCACAATTTTTTTTGAATTACTCTGGTGTTATTTTTTTTGGGAACCGTTTTTTTGCAAGTTTTTTGTTTTGTTGATAAAAGGGATTTAGCTATATCTGAAGATCTCTGTTACTGTCTTCTGTCTCACTCACCAAGTTTTTCATATGGAAACATTTTATCCAAAGTTATCCTTTTTCATATCTTTTAATATGTAACATTTAATAATTTGGATATCATTTGCACACCTGGCACGAGTTGCTTAAAGTTTGAACGAAATTCAACGTTGATTATACCTTACAGAAAATCAAACAAACTTGAACTTGGATATTAATATATTTGCAAAGTACATATTAAGTATTCGAATCCTCAAGTTATAAGTATTTGAAAGGGCACAGTTTATTATCTAAAGTACGCAATGTATTTTTGGAACCAATTCACAATTTGAAGAGTTATTGTTTTAACTAAAACTAATACTTTCATTTAAAAAGGAACAGTGGAAGTCCAGTGACATGGGCCCGACTTATGAGTTGTTTGTCATGGGTTCGAAGCTAGCCAAGCGCATTACATTTTAAAGAAACCGGTTTGACTTAGAACCAAAAATTCGAAGATATTTGACATGTCCTAGCCGGCACTGAGCCCTCGTGGTGGATTATGAACAGCTTCCTCTCATATTGAGGTGGCCTGTGTCCCAGCAGTGGGAATATTTCTAGGCTCATGATGAAGATGAATATGGGAACGTGTTACAAAAATACATTTAGACAATTTAAATAGACTTATTCGTCAACTCGCCTGCAATTATCTCGCCCGTTCGGGCGACTTGGCACCTTCCGATTTTACCAATTTTTGTTGTCGTCAACTCGCGACTAAGCGAAAATCTGACGTATTTACAGTCGTCTACAAAAGTGTTTCTATAAAGAAGAATGGGCAGAAATGTATGGACCCCGTCCCTTTCCTTGTAACACTCCCATCTATATATCAAATGAAAGTACGTGAAAAGTGTATCATTTCAATGTATGACAGCAAACCTGCAAACTATAGGAGAAAAAAGTTATTGAGACTTTTATGTCAAAAGATGAATTTCGATTTTCAGAAGAAAACATTGCTCTTAGCTTTTTCTCATGATAATATGTGTATAGATCATGAGAAAGAGTAACATTGTTGACTTAGCGGCACCCACTTCTGACTATTTAAAAGAAAATCATAGTACTTAGTAGTAATAATTGCATGAAAATAATGAATTTAAACTAGATTGGGGCTTTAGAGGCTCAAAGCTGTGGTAGGGGTACCACAGGCCTTACTTAGAAGAACATGACCATAAGACCGTCACATGCCGCCACAACCAAAACGTTACTCAACTGAGTAACGAGGAAGCAAAGGAGTAAAAAACACACCAGTGTACTATGGATGGTCGTTGGAGTCATTTTTTGGTTTCCTTCATTAGTGTCCGAAGTGCTAACAGTGTCTGAATAGCTTTTTGTCATGGTAATGATGCGTACCAACGCCAACCCATCATTTCCATGTGAAAATCTATGAACATCGCCGTGTGGAGACACGTTCGTATAGAGTATATGGAAATATGTGGCACGACTATAATATCGCCGCGATTCTATCGAATGTGGAGATAGCGCCTTATTCTTTTTCAAAAACGCTATCATCATCATCATCATCATTATCTCAGCCGTCGGTTGGAAGCGACCTGCATCCAGCGTCTTCCGGCGACCTTCATTAAAACGCTATAATTAAATATTAAAACTGACATTTTCAAAATCAATGTGTTCCATTATAAACTCTGTGAATGCCGGCCGATCTTCCATATATGTACATATTCTCGTAATAACATACTATGACGAATTCTGACTCGAAGTAAAGATCGCGAACACGTAACATATAGTTGAAAAAAATGTTAAATCGTTAAGGCACAGAACCGTGGACGAGCTGAAGGTAGTCCGAGAATCGGTTAAAGAAACTAGCAAGTTTTATTTTTCTTGCATTTCATGTGACATTTTTTTTTAATACAGTAATGTCAACGATGCCTTAGCACACAGTATTGAGTATGGATTAATATAATTTAAGACATACACGACTTCTGCCTAACATTATGTATCGTTGGTATTTTGACATAAAAGTCTCAATAACTTTTTTCTCCCATAGTTTACAGGTTTGCTGTCATACAATGAAATGATACACTTTCCAAGTGCTTTCATTTGATATATAGCTGGAAGTGTTACAAGGGGTGGGACGTTTTGTCCATCCTTCTTTAACATTTCATTTAATTAAACCTTCTTCACACTTTTATGACACTAAACGTGTAAAGTAGGTTAATTGAGGGCCAGTGGGTCTTAGAGGCGGAGTTGTTTTGAGATCATTAATAAAATATAACAAGACCTAAGTAATTATGATTTTTTTCATAAGTTAGAATTCAATGTGAAATCTAATCAGAAAGTACCAGGAGAACAGGATCATGAAGAAGGTTTTGGTGCCGAAATTAAATGAGGAATTAGTACAAAAAGTAGTAGGAGAACAGAATCATGCTGAAGGTTTTCATGTCGCGTGCCAACGAACGGTCTACAAAACTAAAAAAAATCTTTTAGCAATACTCAATACCCAAAAATGTACTAGGACTGCATAAAATCAAGGTGGTATTTCTCATTTTAACAGTTCTGTCTCAACATACAAGTTTTGGGCAAAATCTATTTATCACAAAAGTACTAGGCTTGCACGAAAAGGTGGTATTTAAATCATTAAATAAAGGTACTTCATAGTATACAGGTATTTTACACTGCTTTTACAAAAATACAATTATTATAAAATACCAGATAAATAACAAGTGTTTGCCCTGTGTCTTTGCCCCACGCTTGCGATTTCTCCTATATCGTGGGTACGTTTTCAAATATTCAAACTCAAATCTTACAGCGCCTCATACTATAAAGTAGGTTTCTATATTAATTTATTATAACACTTTTATAGATGACTGTACCATTTTTTGGTCAGTTGCGAGTTGACGACAACAAAAATAGGTAAAATCGGAAGGTGCCAACTCGCCCGAGCGGGCGAGATAATTGCGGGTGAGTTGACGAATAAGTCTTTAAATATTAATATAATGGTGACATGTACCTATACAATATCTATATCTAGAAAGACACTTCAATAAACGTTCTAAAGATGTTGGATATACCAAACTTATTACAACTTTTCTAACAAATATCTTCCAATATCAAATAATGTAAGTTTCAATAAAAACTATCGCCATTGTTTTACAATGTTCTACAGACCCAAATAGATAGTGTCTGTGAAGTTCGTACAGTCAAACAAAGATAAGTCTATTTTTTATTTATTGGAAAAACGAAAAATAGGTGTTATCATACCGTTTTGAGAGAAGTGGTGATGAAATAAATTAACCGAAGTAATGTTCTGGCTGGGTTCTGTGTCGTTACCAAGTCTGAGCCGGTACCACAAGACCGTCACTGGTCTTTAGCTTGACTTTATAATAAGCAAAACCACATTATTTGATCATATTCGTAACACCACACTGCGTTCCAAAACACAGATCACTGACGTTGCTAAAATGGTCGCTAAGCTGAAGTGGGACTGGGCTGGCCACGTGTGCCGGATGCCCAATGAACTGTGGGCCAAAATTACCACTATGTGGAGCCCTGACACAGCCAGCCGGCGTCACGGCAGACCTCGCAGAAGATGGCGGGATGAGCTGGATAAAACCAACAACCAGTGACTCACATTAGACTTAGATCGAAATAGTTGGAACTCATGGGGAGAGGCCTTTGCCCAGCAGTGGGATGATACAGGCTGACAGTTACAGTAAGTAACATTATTTGATAAAAGTGAAAAAAGGGACCTCTATAAAAGTGGTGTTTTAGAAAACACCCATAGTACTTCGTACTTATACATATAACATCCCGACCCGAATTTCCAACATAGCTCATCAAGTAAAATAAATATTTGGCAATGTAATGCTTAGACTAATATTTGTGGCAGTATATCAAACTATTATGTTTCGTAAATGTTCTTGACTTGTGAAACGAAACACTCGGTCGAAAGGGGACACGTTGCTTGCACGGCTTCAGTGGAGTGCGGGAGCCGGCCAAGCCATCTGTATTGTGTTCAAGCAGAAGGAAACCGATATTTTCGAGGATACTTCAGGAATATCGGTAGTTAGGATATTGAGTGTTTGTGTCTGTTTGTTTTCAGAGTGCCTTCAGCGGTGGGTTAAAAGGGCTTTTCAATGTATCTAGGTTTTCACTTTCTCTTCTTTTCGCGTAATGAAGTGACAAAAAGTCGCAACAAAAAGTAGTAGTATCATCATCTGCTTAGGATTTTTCCCACTAGGTTATTTTATTAAAAAAATAATAAGTCCGAAAGATAGATTATAAACATAGATAAAACATGTTAGACACGTGTTTTTCACAAAAGGTCGTCACTCGAACTCGTCTTCCAAAAACACATTTTTATAAGAGAAGATTTGGATTCGTTTAAAAGAAGAAAAACTTACATACACAAACACCCAAACCCGGGTCAATTACTTGTAGAGACATACAAATGTTTGTATTTTTGCGGAAGACATATGTTTATCTGTGCAAAGCACGCTTCGTAAACCCAACCACTCAATTCTGCGGCAACACAATTCAGCATACAGCAACATTGTCACAAACGGCCAAAGAAATTTCGTTACAAAACTGAAAGCCCTAACAAGGGACGGTATTCATAATTCAGTATCACGGGCGGCAGCTGCGGCTCGGAGAAAGAAAATCGAGTAAAACACTCGAACGTACTACGTAACATGCAAAGTCGGGGATTTAGGGATGGGACTGAAATTTTAAGCCATAGAGTACACTTTATTATGCACACCATACAAATTATAGGTACGAAGTAGATCATATAAATAGGGTGACACAAAGAGTGGTCTTATCATATTTTATTATAAAAGACTGACGATTGTCAGTCCCACCAATCACCATGGGCTACCTCATAACCCAGTGCTTATTAGGTTGTGAAGGTCAGATAGCCACTAGGAACTCGGTCCATTTAAAATTATTGGTAGACTGGTCGCGGGACTTATTTCATCATCGTGACCCCGGAACATAAAGGGCTATTGAAGGACACCGTGGATTTTAGTCAGTTCAAGTCTGACAGTCCCTCCCGCCCTGCCCGGGACGGGAGGACTCATTTGATGATTCTGATTTTTCGGAGCTGCTCTCAGTTTTCTAAATTTCAAAAGTCAAATTGTTTTATTTCTGATAAAATATTATATCCCAAATTTCATGTTTAGGACTCTAATAAAGTAACGAATTTATTTGCCAGATTTATCACAGTTTTTTGGCGCATTATATGGAGCATACTATACTACTACTGGAATAAATTAGAGTTAATATTAATTTACAATATTGTTCATTACTCGTTATTAATTTATTTGTGTTGAATACAGATATATGGATATCTAATCTCTTATATTAGATGTTAGAAGGGTATATCAGTAACAGGTGCCTCAAGAAATATTCATGAAATTGCCATGTTATTGCGTTTCGATTTGGCTCCGAATGGAAATTGATTTTATATTGCATTTGTTATCTGCATACGTAACTATTTGGATTGAAGTCAAATTGAGAAGAATCTGATTTCTGATGGAATCAAGTACTTAAATATTATGCTTTATCTACTCAGAGGATACCCTGTTTGTAAGAAAACGTTGAATAATTATACAGCACCAACGACGATATATTACTACACTCCTAATAACAGGTGACCGATGTCTGTCAACACATTAGGCAAAAAAGTCTTATATCCGTCTTATTTCGACCACTCCTGTGAGCCGTACACATACCTTGAGACAGAACAGACCTTGAGTTAGCCAATCACAACGCAGTACCCCGTCCCCCTCGCTTACGTAGTACCTCAGCGAGTTGACAGTATAGTTTTTGTTCCTTAGATTGTTCATGCGGAGTCTAGTAATATATCGTCGTTGTACAGCACAGACAAATAAAGAGGTAACATTCAAATTATGTAAAGTGTATAAGATAAAAATTGTCCACAACATCATCGATTACCACTTTGTATTTCGTGGTGGTTATCATTGAGTCCCTCCCTCCCAGAGCAGAACGGGAGGGACTGTCAGACTTGAACTGACTAAGTTCCGGGGCCACGATTACCTGGTAAGACAGTCCCGCGGCCATCATTGCTTACCATCAGGTGAGATAGTGGCCTAATCTAAAATTTTAAAACCAAATATAAATATAAACATATAATCACTCTCGGTTTTCAAAACTAAAGAATCAAACAGTTTTTAATAAAAGACATATTATATGATAAATATGAAGCAGGAAAATTAAAACGTTATCATTGAAATGGAGCCTCGGGCACGGACAGAAAACTAATAACTTACTTTGAGTAAGTATGTTTATATGTAGATCTGTCCATTGACAAAGAATAACTTTATTGACAATTTAATACGAGGGAGAGCAGTGGTGGCCCAATGGTATCAGTCCCGACTTACGAGTTGTTGGTCGTGGGTTCGAACCCCACCAGGCACACTTTGTGTAATTTATTTCATCACCACTCTTCTCAAAACGGTGATGGAAAACATCGTGAGGAAACCGGATGTCCTAGAACCAAAAATTCGAAGATATGTGACATCTACCAATCTGCACTGGGCCAGCTTGGTGAATTATGGCCCACTCCCTCTCACGGAGACGAGGCCTGTGTCTCAGTAGTGGGAACATTATAGGCTGATGATGATGATGAATACGGCTTTTTTACGTGGTAATGCCATCCAAATGTGTTGCCACACAGGGCAGGATGAGAGGGACTGTCAGACTTGTACTGACTAAAATCTATAGTGTCTTTCTATAGCCACGGTTACTCGATATTCCTGCGACCCCAGAAGGCTTTAGTCCTCTAAGGGGGCCCCATTATATTGCTAACAGCTCTTAGAGGCGCGCGTAGAATACGACGCGCCGTCGACTCGGTCATGGTCTATGATCTGACAGCGAGTCGCCCATTACTTGCCGTCCGCATGCCTAATGTGAGGGAGTTGGCAGTTAATTCTTCAAACTAAAATAGGTGTTCTTCTTCTTTTTCTTCAAACTTTAGCCATCTAATGCTGAGTGTAGATTCTCTTCCAAATCTTTCCACTTATGGCGGTTTTGTGTCATGGCTTTCTAGTTCCATCCTGCCACTTTAGATCACCACTCCACCTAGTCAGGGGCCTTAGTCAAACAGCATTCGACAGTAAACGACAATCGTTATCGTTTATCAGTCACCAATACATTTTCAACTTTATACCCCAGCGCGTAAAGTTGAAAATCTATTAAAAACTGCTAATAGATAACAAACGAAACAAACGAAAACGATCTGTGAACTTCAATAGATTTTCAACTTTACGCGCTGGGGTATAAAGTTGAAAATGTATTGGTGACTGATGAACGATAACGATTGTCATTTACTGTCGAATGCTGTTTGACTAAGGCCCCTGTTAACTTCACACATTCTTCTTTCCCGTCTATGGTCTACTCCAACACTTTCCTACCACATAATCCTTCTAGTCTACGATATTTAAGACTAGTATAATAATACTGCTAATGCGATATGTTAATTGTAGCACTTTGGCATCCTTACACGACACCCTCGCCACACTAGGGATGTCGATTAGTCGCAGCTAATTTAGAACAGCTGCATTATTTATTCTTCAAGGTTCAGCAGTGCTTACCGGGGTTGGTCGGTGGATGGGTGATCATTCATCACTTACCGATATAGCTTCGTACCTCGTTCGGTGTCAACGACAATATATTACTAGACTCCGCATGCACGATCTAAGGAACCAAAACTATTCTGTCAACTCGCTGAGGTACTACGTAAGCGAGGGGGACGGGGTACTGCGTTGTGATTGGCTAACCCAAGGTCTGTTCTGTCTCAAGGTATGTTTACGGCTCACAGGATTGGTCGAAATAAGACGGATATAAGACTTTTTTGCCTAATGTGTTGACAGATATCGGTCGCCTTTTATTAGGAGCCTAGTAATATATCGTCGTTGTTCGGTGTAGTCAGAAACTACACTCGTGAGAAAAATAATGGAATCAGTTACTACGATTCCGCACGGTTTTGATTAGTACTTAATAACTAGTTAAGAAAAATACAAATGGTACCATTATAAAGGTTTAATTGTTACCGAACTTTAAATTGATACCAAATTCATTCAAGAGACGTTATTATTTTAGGAGCTATCTCGGATCAATTCCAAGTAAGTGAGTCCATACTTTTACTCGATAGTTTAGTCTGACTCAGTAATTGGGTTGTGGAGGTCAGACGGGCAGTTGTTCCATGTCAAATACTGGTATTTTGCTGCCTTTTGGTAAGATTGGAGGTCGTTACAGTTCGGAAAAAGTCTGGGTAGGTAGGTGATATTCATTTGAGGGTCCCATCCCAAATTAAAATCAACAATAAATTACTTACGTAGATATACCTACCCTTTTATAAATAAACTTCTATAATATTCCATCTATCATTATATTCTTAGCGTTCATAAAATGATATTACGCCCAAATAAACAGAGGCACAAACCTGAAACACGTTTTAGGAAAATGTTTCAAGGAAAATTCTGTCGGAACAGTTTTATTCAATTCAAACAGATTTTATCTTTATAAATACTGTTTCAGTACCTCCGTAAGATCCTCTTACGAAACATGTTCAACATGCATGAATTTTAAAAGGAGAAATGGAGAATTTCTAGAGTCGATATTGCCAGCCCTAAAACCGCACACATTTTGCTGCAGCGGGGCTCGCCAAATGCACTCAGTTATGTAAGCCGTCGTAAGTGGCTTTCCCCGATATCCTACAGCGCTGCAAAGCGGTTTATGCTGGATTTATTATAGACCACGTTGTTCTTACACCTTGGTGTTTGGGTAGCAAGAATTGATAAGATAAAAGAGTATTAACGGCGAACTGAAATGAGATTATACAAAGTTCGATTACAAAATGTTTGATGTTCTGTTTTGATAGCTTTGAAGTCGAGCCTAGTGAAGTCAGAAGCAGACTTTGTCGTAACTTTAATTATAACCCCCGGCTGAGAAGGTTTATGTAGTTTTTGAATATAATATTATCAAAGCACCAGGTTACAGGTTCCTACTAATATTATAAACGTGAAAGTTTGTGTGTGTGGATGGATGTTTGTTACTCTTTCACGCAAAAAACTACTGAATGGATTTGGAAGAAATTTGGTACACAGATAGTTTATTACCTGGATTAACACATAAGATGGGATAATTTTCGAGATGTAGCGGGTGAAACCGCTGGAGCAGCTAGTCTCTAATATTTTATCCATCTATATTTTGTTTTTAAGAAATAATAATTGGAATTACAAATCCAATTCAGATTTTAAAAAGCTTGAAACTAAACTAACCCCAAGTTAAAAGGCATGTTTAATGTTCCCATGTAATAATTTCAAAGATAAGCTAGGAGCGTTGAACCAGTTGAGACCCATCTGTGAGGAAGGCACGTGAAGCCGGCCTTATTTATGTAAAAAGTTACAAACGTGTTAATTCGAGACTAACCGACAGAACTTCCCGAAACTTCTACTCATTACAACATCACTTAATCCTTGGTATGTTTATATAAGCTCACTTATACTTAGTTAGATTTAGAATGTTTACTTAGGCCTGGCGCATTTTGTACACGAATTTGTGTGTCGTACGAATTAATAGCGCGCGCTGAAAACGTTTTTCAAGTTCGGATTGTTTTCCGACGTCAGTACCACAATTTATACTTACGAAAAACTCACATCTAGTCTTTGAATGTTCGGGATCTCACGGGCGTGTTCGTAAGAGTAAAATTCGGGCAAAAAAGTGCACCCGGCCTTAAAGCAATGGTACACGATTTGGATATAAAATATGCATAATTTCGTACCGGCCTTATTACAATAATTTCTCAATAAAAATAAACAAGTTTGTTTTAGTGTTGCCATTAAAATATATGTATTTTCATACATTAAAACTAACTACAGTGTTATAACATAAACATTGTGCATCGGCCAACGTTTATAAAATAATATTTTAGTAACACTAAAAAAACGACTGACATTGACAGAAATGTCAGTTGTAGTAGTAGATACTCGTAATTTCAACTTTATCACAAATGAATAAATGTCAATATCAATTCCAACATGTTACTGTGAGTATATTTAATGTCATCTGCAACCTTACTTTTTCGAATATTTTATACAAAGCAGAATTTATATTTTAGAATTTAAGGTACAGGTCGATCCGTCCTAGACTACCTTAGTAATTCCTAGAATCACTACTAGCAGGCTATATTTCAGCTGCGTCATTTTGCTCCTTCTAGGTAAGCCGGTCCCTTTGATCGTTGTACATTCTTACACTTCTATATTTTCTAGTAAAATGTAAATGGATTTCAAACGAACTATTCAATTGCTGAGTTGAATTGCATCGTTATGTGTTCTTCTCGTTTGTTTTTTGTTCATTAGGTATACAGGGTGAATTTTTCAACTGGGCGTGGATGGCTATTTTGGAAACTATGAGGAATATCGAAAAATGTTGAAAGAAGTCTTGAGGCCGATTTTGATGAAAACGAAAACTGCATCATTGGATTTTAGAATTATCAATAATCCTGGCCAGGAATCGAACCCGCTGATTTTGGAAAAAAATAATGCAGTTTTTGTGTTCGTCAAAATCGGCCTCAAGACTCCTTTCAAGGTTTTTCGATATTCCTCATAGTTTCGAAAATAGCCATCCACGCCCAGTTGAAAAATTCAGCCTGTATTCTTCCTGAGATCAATATGATTGTAAAAGATTTTACATTTAAGAAACATTGTCTGAAAACTGATATTAACCCACTTTACAGTGTCTACGTTTTCCAATATCTTGAGATTTTGTTCTAACGTTCTTACCTTTATTTTATTTTGGGCAGTTAGAAAAAAAAACTACTAAAATATAAGGAGAACTAATAATAATACATTATGATACAAGTGCGGTAAGTTGATCATTACAGCCGAGACGATATTGCTCGCACGAGCCCGTAGGGCGAGTGCTATTAGAAAGCAGAGGCTGTATCAAACCGCACGTATGTCATACGACGTTTTATAACACATTTGTGAGGAAATAAATAAAACTCGGACTTTATTAAATGAATAAATTCATTATTACTTGACATCTGTACATCTGTACTTATTAATAACTTCGTGCAGGTCTACGGTAGACTCGATCGAAAGCGAACCTGAATAATAAAACATTAAAAAAAAGAGATTTCGAGTCGACAACATATATCCGCAAAATTCGGGTTGAGGAGTATTTTGTAAAATTGTAATGGTTTTCTTACAAGACAGATCGCAGCCGCCATTTTTGACATCGGTTACCAAGTTGAGAAGTTCGCGCATCAACGTCTTTTGTTTATGGCAAAGGCACGAAAACAGCCAGTATTACTAATAAAGTAAATTTATAACACATTTGCTCGTAAAAGGTCTTTTACTGCACCACTATCAGTATTGTAATGTGCCTCATTACGCACTAGTGCGGTAATGTAAAACGCATCAAGATGTTCCGTCTAAAACGAACGGTACTTTTTTAAATCTTAGCAAAGAGTTTTTATGTCAGAAAAGTGGTCAACATTTTATGAATAAAATTAACTTTGAGAGATAAAATATAATAAAAAAACATTTAATTCTTTATTTTAATTAATTTTGACAGTTAATTACAACCATTTATCCGTAACAAAAATACAAAAGTATTAATTTACTTTATTAGTAATACTGGCTGTTTTTGTGTGTGTTTTTGTGTCTTGTAAGAAAACCATTACAATTTTACAAAATACTCCTCAACCCGAATTTTGGGGATATATGTTGTCGACTCGAAATCTCTATTTTTTAATGTTTTATTATTCAGGTTAGCTTTCGGTCGAGTCTACCGTAGACCTGCACGAAATTATTAATATAGATGTCAAGTAATAATGAATTTATTCGTATAATAAAGTCCGAGTTTTGTTTATTTCCTCACAAATGTGTTACTTATAAAACGTCGTATGACATACGTGCGGTTTGATAATTACAGCCTCTGCTTTCTTATAGCACTCGCCCTGCGGGCTCGTGGGAGCAATATCGCCTCGGCTGTAATGATCAACTTATCGCACTTGTATCATAATGTACTATAATACTTTTGTATTTTTGTTACGGATAAATGGTTGTAATTAAATGTCAAAATTATTTAATTTAAGGAATTAAATGTTTTTTTATTATATTTTATCTCTCAAAGTTAATTTTATTCATAAAATGTTGACCACTTTTCTGACATAAAAACTCTTTGCTAAGATTTAAAAAAGTACCGTTCGTTTTAGACGGAACATCTTGATGCGTTTTACATTACCGCACTAGTACGTAATAAGGTACATTACAATACTGATAGTGGTGCAGTAAAAGACCTTTTCATCCGCCCATCTCGGAAAGGGTACTTTTGCTCTTCGATATCTGACCGTAAAAGCCGTTTTTATCCTCAAGTGAGTAAAAGCCGTTTTTATCCTCTAGTGAATAAAGTAAATTTGAATTTAGAACATCGTATGAACAAAAGAGTACACTAAGCGCGCGAGTTGAATGCAGAGCTTAGGAATGCGGTAGTGCTGTTGACAAGGATGGCAAAGTACTACACTGCAGGCGCGTGAGGTAGGGCGTGCGGGTAGCGGGGGGCTCTTCACCTCAGACCCCGACTGCATTCAACTCGCGCGCTATCTGTAGCAGCAGTAATGGCGGCCGGTGACCGAAACAGCTGATCGCTTGCTGTGGTGCCCGCTTGACGTTCGAAGGTTGTCGAGGAGACAAATTCTATTTTTAAAATTTGATGTTCCTCGCCTTAGGTGGGAAAGCAGAGTACGCTCCTCGGGTGTAAGGCTGCGTTGCCTTGGGCTAACTTGAATCCCTCGCTTCACTAAGGATTTTTAACTTTATTCCCTCGTTTCTTTCGGGTATTAACACTTGAACCTCCTCGCTGCGCTACGGACGGAGGTTCACCCCCAGAATCCTTAGTATCGCTTCGGAATTCAATACGCCTCCCTTGGAGCGTAATCTACAATTATTTTGTTAAAATCTCAGACCCGGAACATTCTTGGTTCTGTACTTTGTTTTACCTTTTTTATTTGCTTTGTGCGGTTTTCCTTTCACGTCTTATTGTTATGTTATGACAAACCAAGATAAAAATAAGTAACTTAATACTTAGGTACTAGTTTTCAACTACTACCTAAGTATTATTTGTTTTAATTTAAAAAATATTCTGTTCTATAATAATGTCTTAGTTAATACCTAAACTGAAATAAAAGCCTATCTTGTGTTTGTACAATGTACATTTGTTTTTATTTGTTTTAGCATTTAGTCATTTCCTCGCTGAGGTGGGATGAAAAGTTACGTGTTGCACTCGAGTGCAAAGATTTTTCACCTTGTGGTCTTTTGATTCCCTCGCTATCGCTCATGATTCTAATTTTGAATCACTCGTTGCACTCGTGATTCAATTTTAGAATCATTCGCTTGCTCGGTCATCAAAATTGAGCACGCGGTTAAAAATCAACTTTGCACTCTTGTATAACAAATAACTATTTACGAGCAAATGTGTTATAAAGATAATAATCAATTGAATCGCTTAGCTTTCGGATTTCAATTCAACGCCTTATCCTTTTATTACGCGTTTACATTTTTTATTTCGTTTCCGAGAGCAATAACTAGTAATTTTCACAACTAACTTATACAACAGGTGTTATTGACGCCCAAATAGGACTCTGAGTTGAAAGTAGACGATATTGGCGCCCAAATCGGTATTCGAATCTAGTCGTAATATCACGGTTTAATAATTAGTCACTGTTCATGATGGTTATTACTTTAGAAAACGTAAATTATAAGTTGATATGGGTCGTAAATTAGCCCAAAAACTGTAATATACAGGGTGAATTTTTCAACTGGGCGTGGATGGCTACTTTCGAAACTATGAGAAATATCGAAAAACGTTGAAAGGAGTCTCGAGGCCGATTTTGACGAAAACTAAAACTGCATCATTGGATTTTAGAAAAATCAAAAATCCTGGTCAGGAATCGAACCCGCTGATTTTGGAAAAAAAATCACACCGTGTATTATTATACCGTTCGATAGTGTTGCTAATAAGGATCAAATTCTGGGAAGTAATCATATACGGCAAACTTAAGGAAAACGTATAATGACAAAAAAACTGATTAATCTTCAAGGCAAAGACTGTAATTGAAACATAAGTTACCGTTTCTTCTTTAAAATAATGCTATTTTTAGTTAAACTTAATAATGTCGTATTGCTAAGTACATTGGGATTGTTGAAACGTCAAATACAGTGAGACATTGAAAACCATGAAATTTTATATTTCGAATAAATTATGGGTCAGTAGATGTAAAGTAACATGGAAAAATAGCAATTTCATAAATATCAGCCATTTCCTTAAGTTTGCCGTATATGATTACTTCCCAGAATTTGATCCTTATTAGCAACACTATCGAACGGTGTAATAATACAGGGTGTGATTTTTTTTTCAAAATCAGCGGGTTCGATTCCTGGCCAGGATATTTGATTTTTCTAAAATCCAATGATGCAGTTTTAGTTTTCGTCAAAATCGGCCTCGAGACTCCTTTCAACGTTTTTCGATATTCCTCATAGTTTCGAAAGTAGCCATCCACGCCCAGTTGAAAAATTCACCCTGTATAGTAAGTGCCAACACCCATATACCGGTTACATAAATCTGTTGTTGAAACAAGACAAGAAGATAAACAATGTAAAACGCAAAATATTTACGCTCATAATTAACTAAACATTAGCTTTATAACATTATTAGTAGGTACGTTACGCCTACACAATAACCAAAACGACTTATTTAATTCCAAGATAAACGTGGCTTTAAAGCGCTTTAAGCTAGCTGTTCAGCTTTGTGGGCATGTCACAGCATGTTCAAGCTCCATGTCAAGCTGTCTTGCTTGCTAAGCTTTGTTGTATCACAGATATTGTTTACATGGGTGGGACAGACATCTAATTTACCCTGTTTATACTCCACATTCTGTCTTGTTGATCTAGTGGTTGCTAGCAGGGCTGTTAAACATGGGTTCCAAGGTGCGGTTCCCAGGAGTTATTCCGCTCTGATCCCCTAAACCGATCCACTGTCAATTATTTTTATTTTTTAATTCCTTTTCTATCCACTGAATCTTATCATTCCGTTCTGATCCACTTTCTTTTTTTTAATGGACAGTCAATTATAAAACAATTCTTAATGTAAAAATAAAATATAATAATAGAACCTGTACAAATATTTTGTTGCTGACTGTTCTAAAAATGTGTCAGGGCATACGATTATAAAAAAAAAAAAAGATTTTACGGAGATCAGACTGGAAAAGAAAATAATTTATAATAAAACTGATCCCCAAGGGTATCGGTTTTTTGGGGATAAGAACGGAATAACTCGGGATATAGTGTTGTCATTAAGTTTTTAACAGCTATAGAGTCTCGATTTGAGCTTAACCACCATGAGTTCTGAGCACTGGATGGAGTCGAAGATCTATGATACTCTGACTCACTCAACGTCCACCCTTTTCCTTCAGTTATCCTTTGCATTCCAGGGCCAGGCTGTACTTTTAAGATGATCATGTAACTGGCGATTATGGGTATGATGTTAGGTAGACTTCTGCCTAACACTACGTAGATTTTAAGCGTAGTATTATAATCCAATTTTGGGGTTCAGGTAACTTTAGCTGATACGAAAGATCTAAGTACCACAAAATAATTGCAATTAAGAATGAATTTCTCTTACTTATTAACGACCTACAAAAGTTTATAATACAGAAAGTTATATTATTTAAGTTATTCTAAACCCTGCTTTGCATAAAGATGTCCATGATAAGTTTAGTTCAAAGCGAACGACAAAATGGAGGCCAGACAGATAACCCAGCAGATTAATTTGCACCTTTATTCTTATCGCGTAAAGACCCCTTGGAAAGTAAAATAGAAAATGTTCTCGAACATTTTTGAAACGGAAAATAACGGTCCATCTTTATAAAAAATCTACAAAAAAAGGTTATCTTGGAAATCAAAGAAAACTCGAGCGACTGTCTTTCACGCTTGATCACTTCTTATTGAGGGTTTCTGACTACTACATCTAGAACTTTCGCATTATTTATTTTGTCCATTTTTTTTTTCTTTGTGTGTTATTCAAAGCTGAGGATCTTGATATACAGCACGGTAGTTCAAAATTCCAAATATGAATTAAAATTCATTAAGCGAATACGTTCTTTTGACACTAAAAAAACTCAAGTCTGTTTGATTCTTAAAGCCTGCCGGGGTCGCGGGACTCACCGAATTACCGTGACCCTGGAACGTAAAGGGCTATTGAAGGCCGCCGTGGTTTCTAGTCAGCGCGAGTCTGACGGTCCCTTCCGCTCTGCCCTAGGTGGGAGGACTCATTTGATGATTTTACTACGATAAAAAAAAGTCTGATTGATTCTGGAGTTTTATAGCTGTCACTGATAACCCCGCACACGTATTTAAGCTTACTGTACCCTTAGCACGAGTTTTCACGTATGAAAAAATGGAACAGCGCCAATGGTGTGCGAAGAAGGAACTCATTTTTTCCTTGAAAATTGACAATTTGAAATTGTCCAAGTTCCAGTTTACTTTACGTCTCAAATACTGAAAACTCGTACTAAGGGTACAGATTCATGCCTGCCGGGGTTGCGGGACTCATACCATCACCGTGACCCCGGAACATAAAGGGCTACTGAAGAACACCGTGGATTTTAGTCAGTACAAGTCTGACAGTACCTCTCGCCCTGCCCGGGGTGGGAGGTCTCATTTGATGATTTTACCACGTAAAAAAAAAAAAAAAAAAAGGGTACAGATTCATAAGTTTAACTTTACTAATATTATAAAGCTGAAGTTTTTGTTTGGTTAAACGCCCAAAGCTCAGGAACTACTGCTCCAAATCGCAAACGTATTTTCGTGTTGCATAGTTAATTTATTGAGGAAGCAACCGCGGGGAACAGCTAGTATAATACGATTGATTGGAAATGTCAGTCATCCCAGTCCACAGCCATACGTTCGCAAAGAGTATGCAATCTAAAGTAAAATTACGAATAAAATTGCAATATTGCGTTTGTGCGAGTATCGATTCCGGGAGAGCAGAACAATTTTATGGATGCAAATGAGTTTATCTGCGGAAGCGTCCTCTCCATTTAATTGATCCTTTATTGCCATTAGAGATGGATTCTTTTGCAAAATGGTGTTATAGGTTTATTTTACTTTAGAACTTGAGTAACTATGTTATATTATATCTCGCCGACGAGCCGACAGCTTTAAAAAAACGTTGCCCCACACTAGGAATTTCTCCTTTATCGTGGGTGGTTTACAAACTGTATAATAATATAAACTTACATACACAAACGCCTTACTAACTCGGAACAAACTTGTAGATTGTAAAAATTTCACCCGTGCGGGAACCGAACTCGCGACACGCAGTGCAGCAGCCCAATCGTTCAGTCACTGCATCATTCGTGCTAGCAGTTAATAGACGGCTTGGCAAAAAGTCGATTGCTTCGCTTTTCTGTATTCGAAGATTCGCAAGAATGGTCATTACAAGTGAATGCTAAAGATTATCAGCACTTTTAATTGGACCACGGAACTCTCAGAAGGTGCTGTATGTTGGACAACTGCCCCTAGTGGAGGCCCATGGTACAACTAATAGGACAGAGCAGTTGGACCACTGCCCCGCACTCAAAAAATTAATAGAAGACCTTGAATCTAAAATAAAATCTATACTTTAAAACAAATAGCCGTTTAACAAACTGTCTCAAACAAGATTCCGACTTACAAGATACAAGTGTTAAGTTTCAAACCTTTTGAAATCTGATGAGATCTTACTTAACTGTTAAGTTTACAATTTAGTCAGTTTCTAAGTTGTAGTAACAAGCTTGGGAAACGCCCGGTGAATTTACTTTCTTGTTAAGAAGGTCAAAGAAGCCTACCTACTTAGGAAGAATAAATATTCAAGTTAAAATCGTGTTTGTTTATCGTAAGAGGGTCGGCAGCGATTTAGGTCACTGTCATTGGCTCTTAATCTCTATTAACTATTAAGTGCATTATGTATGATAAATGAGTTCTTTCACCCTGGGTGGAAGGAAAGAGACTGTCTGGCTCTTACTGGCTAAAAGACATCATGTTTCTTCACATGCTTTTTGCATTCCAGGCTTCCAGGGTCTTTTAAGACAGTTCTATCTTATGCCCTATGTCCCTAAACTCACAATTGGTAATGTGCCTTCTATTGACATTTCACAATCGTAATAAAATTTAAACATTCAAAAGCTTATAAACCTGAGATCTCCGTTAGTTTTGACGATATATTATATCTATTTCGATGCATGCCAACATTGCCAACGGAACTACTGAATGCCTTTTCTCTTGAATCCGTCATGAACACGTGACGCTAGAATATCCAAGACCTGCCTAATACTGTCAATCAGTATCAAATACGTGACAATTCTAGAATTCGAATATTAAGTGACTATACATAAAGCTCAGGAACCGTCTTCGAAAATATAACCTCGCAATATTACATCAGCTGAACAAACTCACATTACCAACTCGCATGGACTTTTCCAGCCGACTTTAAACTCATTAAAATACAATTAAAAGAACATAGAAACGAACACGTATATTCGTAAAACTTCACGACAACGTTAGACAGTTATAAGCACGTTAAAAGAGATTCTATTATGCTTTGTCACGTCTCTCGTTAGTAGGGTGGCGATATGTTCCGATTTTTTCGGACAACTATCGAATTTTTGTTCAGTGTCTTGAATACCGGTGGCATTATTAAATGTAGATAACACATTGAGCTACTATTACTACTTATAAAGACGATACCACGCATCACCACTGTGTCCCATCCAGGATGAGTGCGCGCGCCTGGAGCACGCCACAGAGCAGTCAAACAACTGAATGAACTTGTGCGCGCTCACTCATCTTGGATGGGCCACAGTGGTGATACGTGCTGTCGTCTCTATACGTAGTAATAATAGCTCAATGAGATTACATAAGAAAAGTATGAAAATAAAAATGATGTCAATAAAAGGAATGTAAAAATTACAAAAAAATAACGGTTTTTTTTTGGCTTTTTTTGTAAGACATTAATGTGCTACTGCAGTCAGGATCAGGATATAATAATAATAATGCTTCATTGAACAACATAAGTATACAGATTCAATAAAGCCCTGCCTCCTGAACTAGTTTGTTAGCTTGTATCTCAAGTTAGTTAGTTCCCTTACAGTTGACATTTTACAAGGTGCTTACAGAGCTCTAAAATTAAACAGGAATCGAAAACGAAAGAAAAAAACATGCATACATTGAAAAAAAGAGAATCGGTTTCATTAATTGATTTGGGAGCGCACGTGTGGTGGTGTTGGCGTGTGATTATCATCAGGTTTTTGTTAAAAAACGTTACTTTGTCAATGATTCAAATATAAAAAATTCAACATTTTCCTCGAATGTCCGGAATTATCATCGAAAATATTTCTCACGATTCTGGAAACCCTACTCGTAGCGATTATACCTAGACACGGTAACTGGTAGCATGTCACGCTAACACAACCTTATCACGTTTCCTCGAGGCGTAATCTTTCACACGAAATTGTTATTCTAATTTATAATCGCCATTTGATAAGTTAATCTCAATTTCGCGACCTATTTACGAAATTAGGTATCTGAATCCGAGGATTCAAGGGCAATCGATAAATAATTAGGGGTATGGAGATGAAACGATTAGGGTAGCTGTCACACACATACATATTAAATAGGGTTTGTTCCAAAACTAGGGGAGGCCTGCCTCTGAATGTGGAAAACGATACCCTATACATATATATTTGAATTAATTAGAGGAGAAATCAGAATTAAACAATAGATTAAATATTCCACTTTAGGTTAATCAATAGTGGGGTCTGATAGTAATTTAAAGTTACTTTAGTTGACGGTGACAGGGTGATTATTTGTGGTTATTAATGTAGATATGACTACTTAAAAATAATAAAAAAACAATAATTCAGTTGCGAGCAGGCAGTGTAGTTTGAAACACTGCCAATAGATGGCGCAACGCTGAATTTCTCGATGCCTTGCGCTGTTTGCGTTAAAAAAAAAACAAGGATACGAGAAATTCAGCATCGAGCGTAGGGATTGCGATGGCCATCTGGAGTGCCTATCCAGTAGAGGCAGGTTCGAACCCTGCTCGCAACAGAATTTTTCGTTTCTTAAAAATATCTTTGTATATAACTTTATATAAAAAAACCTTTTTAAAATGAAAAACTTTATTAATGCGACCTACAGTTTCGATATATACGGACTGGCGACACATATTTCCCTCCTTGGGGAACAAACACATCACCAAACTTAAAATAAGGCTGTCACTATAACCCCGTTGGGATGTCTAAGTTATTAGGATTACTTATCCCATCAACTGCCCTAGGGAGCTCTTGATTCGTTAACTTTGAATCTAAATCGTTGGACGTTACGTTTCAGACACGTATTTGTAAAGTTACGTTTTAAAGACGGATCAAGCATGTAAGGATCGAACTAATGTTGATTAAGTTATCAGTTTATTACTCTTGGGTGTCACGTAATTAAGCTTCCAATTAAATTGCTCAACGCCAGTGTATGTTTTAACTATTTATAAGACAGTGCACGCCAATTTTGATTGATAGTTGAGCTGCATGTCATGGTTTCTTAAACTACACGGAACAAATCTTCTATAATTTAAAAAGGGATCGCTAAATGTGTTGCTAAGCTCATAACTCGAAAACGGCTGGACTGATTCGGCTAATTCTTATTAATTTTGTTGTGTTTGTAACCATTGGGACCGGGTTTTAGAGGACCACCCGTGCGAAGCCGGGACGGGCTGCTTGTAAAATTATATATTGAATTTTCTAGTTTATAAAAACCGTACAGACGGGCCGCGGGAAGCGACTTTATTTTAAACTTTGTAAAGATGACTCAGTTTGGGCAGAGACTTATTCAATTAATTTTACGATCTGATAACACAACTTGTTTCAAAAGTAAAGAAAGATATTTGATTCAATAAAAGTTGGTTTTCTCATTAAAACATTTAATGTCTTTAAAAATTCTAAATGTCTATAATATTTTAATTAAAAGTGTTACTTGAAACGTATTAGCTTGGGGCATTATTTAATTCTCAAGTTACTGCCAACTTTGGGTTTAAATTATGGAAATAGGAGAGGTCGCATAGTTAGCGATCAGCGGTGATAAGATATTATTAGTCCTACTACTTTCATAAATGCGAAAGTGAGTACTCACAGCTAGAGTCTGCATGAAAATAAAAACAATTACTTATAGAGCAAATTACCATCTTTCTTCATGTAAGTTATGGTTTTCCCGACAGCCCCAAGACCTGAAAATCGTGTGAAGCTTTTTTTAACAAAAAACAAAAGCCGTCCTTAAGAGTCATCACGTGATATTTTAATCTATACTTATAAGTTTGTTTGTAGGAAGTCATTTCAGGAGCTACTGAACCGTTTTTGAAAATTCTTTCGACAGTAGGCAATTAGTTACATTATTATTGAAAGAGGTCGCTAGTAATTTATAACTGTAAACAATGCAAAGAATATTTATCTGTCTCTTAATTTTTTTTATTACCTATTTGATCCTGTGAGTCAGATCAATAACAAGTAATAAGGTGTTTGATAAATACAAACCTACTAATAAAAACCTACGTTGCCACAAAATATATTGAAGAACATTACATACCCTTCTATATATAAATTGGTTTTATTTTATGGGTGACGTCACAAATATATACTAAAAGCTACTTCTATATAAAACATTCAATCCACCTTGAGAACCTCGGCGGTATAATAGAGCTATTTCAATCAGCCGACTGTTCGCAATCTTTATTGAAGTTTAGTAATATACTAGCAGGCGAAGGTTACAGTTATATCGCTACTTAATGTGCCAGGCTCGCGGTGGCACTGTTCGTGGGTCGATAAACAGGTATACACAAGTTAATATGAAAGATACATGATTTATTTAAACACTAACACCTGGACGAGCAGCATGGCATGAGCAGTTTGTGGCAAATATAAGGTGTTTTAAGATAGTATATTAGAATCAATAGAATAGAATAGAATTCACTCCTTTCCAAAAGTCCACTAAAAATAATCGCGCAATAACAGATGCTCGTGATGGCAATGTTCACTAAAATGTTCAATCTCGCACTCGATTTTTGAGAACATTTTTGACGCTGACAGCTGTGTACTTATACTATTTCTTTACGTTTATCTAGACTACTTTATCGGAGTTATTCGCACATAAAAAAGGGTACAAAGGCTGACTTAATAACTTAGGCTTTCTCTGCCAGTCAATGTATTAAGTGTGGAGGGTTGGGGAGGTAATACGAGCTTAAAATGAGATGTTACGCAAGAATACCTCCTTGCAATCTAGACTGTAGTACGGCGTGAGGCTCAATAATACAGGCAGATGGTCTAAAAAGGCCTCTTTGGAATTATCGTAAAACGCATTGCAATATTTTATAAGTGAAAATATATTGCAATTCGTATTAAGATACTGCCAAACAGCCTTTTTTGGCAGAAACAACTATTCTTTTCACCATCATCATCATCTCAGCCATAGATAGTTTTCCACATATACCGGTTGGAAGCGACCTGCATCCAGCGTCTTCCAGCGACCTTTATAAGGTCGTCTATCCATCTTGTTGGTGGACGTCCTTCGCTGCGCTTGCTATTATATGGCTTTAACATTATAACTGTTTTTTTTTTATAATTGAAACTTTTGCTGACAAATTCTGGTGATATTATTGGTATAGGTTTTCACCATTCATTATAATCTCAAATCGCTACCCTCTTTCTTTTCGACCTAAGTCTCGTTTACTAAAAAGGTCTAATGATCGAAGTTTCTCGAAAGTTCTCGGCCCAACGGCTCGACAGTGAAATCTTAAATCAAAAGATAATAGGCACTGAATTACTCAATTAATTTCTTAACCATTTGCATGGTTTAACTAATCTTTGCGTGTAAACTATATCTATTATCTAAATATGATTTACTAGCTTGTGCCCTCAGTTTGGCCCGCGCGATGTTTGGTAATTATGTCAATGAATTGTAAAATATCATCGGAGTTATAATTATTCTACAATAAGTTAATCCTAAAACTATATAAAATCAAAAATCCTGATCTGTTTGTAACCGTTTTGCGTGAAAGAATTTCAAATATCCATCTACCTATTTTACATTCCATATACCTTTCGCATGTAAATAGTAGTGAGTATTTTAAACTATTTTTGATGACATGGTTAGCGCAGTGGCTGAGCGATCGGACTGTTGCGCTGCGTGTCGCGGGTGCGATTCCCACACGGAGCAAATAATTTGTATGATCTACAAGTAGTTGTTCCGGGTCTGGGCGTTAGTTTATGTCAGTTTATATGTTTGTAAACGCACCCACGATACAGGAGAAATTTCTAGTGTGGGTCAACGTTTTTTTTTTAAATAAAACTAAATGTAACTTGCGAGATTCAAGAATTTTATGCAATTAAATATACGTTAAAACACAAGCAAGACGCTCTTTCGCGCGGTTGGTCGTAACTACGCAGAAGGTAGGTCAAAAATTTCAGAGAGGGACAGTCTCGCCGAGATGTAAAGATAGTCACGAGTGATAACTGCGTGTGTATCTATTTACATATACTAATCATTAATCCTCTCTATTATAACGTTAGTTAATAGAACCTTCACAATTGAGTATAGAATTCCACCAACCCAAATCATTTCCATCTCATTTTCATAACAATATGATAAGACAAGGGCGTCGCGTCAATCGATGAACATGAATAATAACATTGTTGTTGACGCTCGCGCCACGCGTCCTACATCAAGTGGCGACTTAATCCAATTAGGCCCTTCGTACACAACGCGACGCAAGTCTCCAATACCTTACGACTTTGGTATCCATTGCCACGTGCTTGTGCGCGAACCTCTATGGATTGGTATTGTGACAGTCACCGAATACCAAAGTCGTAAGGTATCGGAGACATGCGTCGCGACGTGTACGACGTGTGTGTGACAAGATAGTATGGTTATTCTGTCTTGGTGACATAGAATAAGAAAGTTTATAAGTGAACATCCCAACCCTAATACTGCGCAATAGTTTGTTTTCAACGCGGGTTCCGAAAACCTCTATTTGCGGTACAGGTTTCGAAGAATTTCGGTCAACTCTTAGAGTACGGTTACCGCTGTCTGAATAAACAAAATAAATATGTTTAGTTCTCATACCGCAGTGTACCCAAAACCCTTCGGATCAGACATTTTAACTGAACCTGCAGATCAACGTAGTTATACTAAGCATCTATCTAGAGAGAACCTGTTCAAATATAGATGGTTTTCAAGAAAAAAATACCTATTTAAGCTTAGCAGGTGTCATACTAAGGTATCGTGTAGGTAGAAACAATCATATTCTTATGTTATGATTCAGTATTAAACTAGCCTCCCTTCTCGCTCGCTGTCCGATCATGGTCCATGCCCGGGTCAACAGCGCGTGTGTTCCACGCGCGCCTCAAAGAGCTGTCTGCACACTGACGGGACTCCTTTATACGGTCAAAGCCTGCCGGCGGGACTGACGAGCTACCGTAACCCCGGAACATAAAGGGCTATTGAAGAAAACCTTGAATTTTAGTCTGTACAAGTCTGACAAACCTCCCGCCCTGCCCTGTGTGGTCTCGTTTGATGATTTTACCACGCTAAAAAAAGCTTAGTTGGTGTACACTCAAATCCTGTAGGGAGAAACAAGCGTATTATGTCATGATTCTATATTTTATATTAGCCCCCCTTCTAGGTCGCGGGACTTACACCATCACCGTGACCCCGGAACATAAAGGGCTATTGAAGGACACTGTGGATTTTAGTCAGTACAAGTTTGACAGTCCCTCCCGCTCTGCCCGGGGTGGGAGGCCTCATCTAATAATTTTACCACGTAAAAAAAAAGCCTATATTCTATTTTTTTTTTCTATGAGACACGTGAGGTGAGACGAGACGAGACGAGAGTGTGAGGACAGGTCACTTGAGAGTTGTGCGCGTCACTCGACGCCGCTGATGACGTTTTCGCCGCCAAATCCTTGTTCACACTACGGCTTCTGGTAATTGGGTTGTGTGGCTCAGACAGTCATAATAACAATGTTTTTCTGTCCCACTGAAAGTGAAGATTTCTTTTATCTATGTATACTAACTAATATTATGAAGCTGAAGAGTTAGTTTGGTTGAACATGCTAATATCGGAAACTACTGGTTCGAATTGAAAAAATCTTTTTCTGTAAGATAGACCATTTCAATAAAGGGGTAACTACGACCAACTGGAGCCAAGCAGCGAGGTTGAGACCACGGTGAACAGCTAGTATATAAAATAAGCCAGCATTCTCAAATCAAACATGTGTACGTTGTCAATTTCAGTCTCTTTCAGTCCTCAGTTGTTATTCCAGACTTTACCTTTTTTTTTTCATTTATTTGATCAAAAAAATATACATCGGTTTTTTTCTTATTACACCTGCCAAACTACAGTTGCTCAATAAGCATCTGCGTTATGAATAGACACGCCGATAACATTTCAATTAACATTTTGATAATAGGGAATTTGACTGCGAGTTTTACCCGTCAGAGGCGCAAGCGCATAACTTAAAAAACGTCAAGTGTAGCTTCGAGTATGTTATGTCAAGTTAAACATACAGTAATGACATAATGCGCTCGTAGCGCCATCTAAGCCGAGTTTTGCGAGAAACCCACTCATGATTTGCGGAAAATTTGAGGTACAGCGTTTGGATAAACATTAAACCTATCCCAAACATCCCATTCTCTTCTTTTCCTTCCTAATTCAAATTTAAAATTTACCGCCATATTTGCGAGCGACGCTATCCGCTCGCGCTGCACCCCCGCACTCTGGCGGCGGGAACAAGAGCTGGAGTTGCAAATTGGCGCGCGGCCACGCGAAACAACTCCCGAGATCATCCGATAAAATAAATGTGAAAATCAATAATTACCCGACTTCGCCAACAAGTGATTGACTGATTAGTTGTCGTAACCCTCTGGTGATGTGAATCAAGAAAATTCTGAAGACTATATTGAATACACGCTCCAGCCAGCCGGCCCTTCAAGTCCCGAGCGAAGCGTTACCTTCATTCCCTGCCCTTTCCAGATCCAGGTTAGTATTTCTTTCTTTTCTCGTCATCCGGAATCTCAGGGTTGCGTTACTAGCATCAGGTTAATGCAATCCTTGCTGCAGACGAAGTCGTAACAGCATTTTTATCAAATTGTAGTATCATTCAATATTCGTTCGGACTCGATATCACGGGCCGTAGAAAATGTCCGTAACTAAGGGCGTTTGTGCACTACACGGAATTTTACTGTCCGGCAGTAAGATTTACATCAACTTTCATTGAGAATTCATTAACAATTGTAAGAAATCGGACTGCCGAACGGTAAAATTATTTGTAGTGCACAATCTCCCTAAGGCCGGAAACTCAGGTTTCGTTCATAGAGATTAGACCCCCTGTTTACTAGCAAAACACTGTAATTACGTGGGTGTCTTGACTTAATGTTTAGTAAGTTAAAGTTGTGTGCTTTACATGATGTATGTGGTCTGCGTGCTGGCCGGAGATAAACCGGTGAGGAATAGCTGGGGATGCGGCTGGGACGAGGGTAGCTTACGGACATCAGTGGGTATATAGGTACTTACTACGCGAATATCCAAACTAATATCATATATTATCTAAAGTTTTTCTCTGTTACCTTTTCAAGCCCAAACCACTTGAATGTAACAGAGTTTCGCTATCGCAAAAGCACTGTAATCTAGGTTTTTCGTAGTTCACTAGCGATAACCTAGTTGATTAAGGCCTCTGTAGTACCTATCCAGAAGACGCGGGTTCGAATCCCACTTGCTACTGAATTTTTCTTTTCTCAAAAATCATCTTTACGATGCGCATAACATGCGTTAATGCGTTTAAAAATAATTAATATATCTGAATCTTGAACTAGACGCTTGGTTTATACGTGAAACTATTACAAACAAAGAAATTCACTTTCAAATCAAAAATATTAGGTATAATAAATTGATAATATGTGCGAAATATATTTTATTCTGCAGTTTCTCGTTAGCGAGATACTCATAGCTCTTGAACATGTCATCGAGGTATTTTAACAACATTGTTATCATGTCTGCAAAAGTATTTTATGTTTAATTGTTTGTTATTTCTTTAAGCCGCAGAGTAAAAGAATAAAATGTCATTTTCTTTGCTTTAATATTACTATTCGACGTTATAAGTTCGTCAGTATTATCGTATTTTTATATAAAGATACGATTCCACCGGTGTGCGGCATTGTGCGTAAATGTTCGCATAGGTCTGGGAATACTTTTGTACGCGCACACTTGGCAGCGGACTCGTTATTTGTGTGCGCACATTGCTAAATTCAGTTCAGTGAAAATGTTCGCACATAAAATCTGCTGCGAACTTTTATTCGCGCTCTGCCTAGCCGGTGGACATGGAGGCTAAACGCGATACCAGCTTAGTACGTAGGTACATTGCTGAACTGCTCGAATAGATGTGCCGTGGCAGAATTATGTCCTAACTGGGTTTAGGTGGAGGTCAGATAAGCAGTAATTCCTTGAAAAATATTGGTATTCAGTTGCAGCTGCTAGGATCCGAGCCCGAAATTTAGCTTCCAGGCTAAGGTTTGTCCGCTTGTTACTCGGAAATTGATCCACAGGAATGTAAAACAGGGATAAAAAATAACCTATGTATTATTTAGACTAAAACCTATTTTTGAACCGCTCGTCAAGATCCGTTCAGAAATTCTGACGTGATTGAGTTATAAACATTCAAACTCTCGCATTATACATATATATAATATAATATTAAATTAAGCTCATTTTACGCACGAGTAAATGACATGATGATCGTTAAAATAATCTTAGTATTGTAAAGATAACACATATTTTATATCATCTTCGTAAATCTACTCTCATTATTTCTGAACATGTTTAATAGATCATTTTGGCATAATTATTTACATTCCGAATGTTATTCGATGCTCGTTAGCTGCGCCTCAAGCACTAACAAGTACCTAACTATTATATATTCCAAGAAGGTTACTTTCAATAAGGTTTCATAAAATAATTAGGTTCTTTAGAATTTTTTTTCTCCTTTTCTCGATATTGTTAACTGTAATAGGTAGTAGTAGACACTTGAAATATAGGTACTTATAATATGCAGTTACATATTCACTTCACTACATAGTTTAAAACAAAATAGCTTCCCGCTGTCTGTCTGTCTGAAAGAAAAAAAAAACGTTTATTGGCACACGCCACACGTGCACACAGTAACACAAAAAAAAAGAAACAAAAGAAAAATAAATTAAAACTAAACAATTATTTTAAAGTAAAATTATATCAACGCCATAAAAGCATGTTGGCATATACTGTGTGACTCACGGCTATGCCAAATAGCCCCATTTCAGCATAATGTCGGATAACTGGTGCCCGACACTGGTTTTCAAATTAACCTGAATGGTGAGTGCACGAGTGTCAATTTCATTTTGAAAATACATATAAAAGTAGTATATGAGAGATATAATATAGGTATACAAGGTGATCTGCAACTGGGCGCATTTCCTGAAATGGGTGGTACCAGACTCTACGTATGCTTAGATATTTGAAACAAACTATTTTTGTAGCGGTTTTTTTTAATAGGTAAAGGTTTATACATAAATATAATAAGTATATGCATAGTATAGTAAAGATTGCACCTATGTGGAGACAGGGCGGGCCGCTAGTCAAAAATAAATAATTGAATTAAAATATAACTAATATTTCAGAGATACTTAAATGTATAAAGGGACACTGAATCGCACTTGACCAATTTTCCATCACGTTTACATAACATTTCAGTATGATAAGATAAAAAAAGTTATGTCAGAGATACGTGCTCAGATTATGGTTGAATGACAAAGGTACTACGAAATATGAGTCATTAATTTAGAGTACTACTTGTATTGCGTGGGAAGTCTTTGTTTCCTTGTAAATAGCTTACAGATACTTGGTTATGTGATACTGTTGTGTCTACATCTGTGGTTCTGAGTTTGGTTTCAAATGTGTATAATATTAAATTAATATACTTACCTAGTTTCGTTGTCGTGTATGTCTGCTAAGTTGATAATGTTTGCGGCACGGTTGGTACAATGGATGAGCAATCGAATGCTGCGCAGCGTGACGCGGGTTTGATCCCGGATTCTGTATCTTTAAAAGGGCGTTGGTGGTTGGCGCTGTAATTTTATACTTTTGCAGTCATATTATGATCTTACTGTTTTGTGATATTGTTTCGCAATAAACTTTTTATTCTTTAACCGGGACTTTTAAGCAATGCTTCGTACGAGTGGAAAAGATGATTTTCGTCCTCTAAAACCTGGCCCCGATGGTTACAAATACTTACAACAAAAAAGAAATATCTGAATCGGTCCGCCAGTTTTCGAGTTATTAGTTTAGCAACACATTTTGCGATCCATTTTTATATTATAGAAATATAGATAGAAAAGATAATTTTTAACATACTTTATGTAATTATCTGTTACCTACTGGAATAGCCCAATAACATAAAATTTGGTTATATACCTAATACTTAAATACATACTTCGAAAACTCAAACTGTTCCCACAAGTAGTATCCTCATTACTTAAAGTTATTAAATATATATTATAATCATACACATTTTAGGAGAGTACAGTCACGAACAATGAATCACGTAACAAAATTCAAAAGCGGTTTTCTCGTGACAAAACGCTTTCCACTTTAAGACAAGTTTAGTTTCCAAATTAATTTCGTGAAAACGCAAAACGTTAATCAATAAGATTATGAATTTTGCTCGTGACAGTACACCCTTTCTAACCCTAGAATGATATATTGGTGTCAGTATGAAATATGCGCGAGGCGTCGTGTGTCGCGACCTTTCCTAAGCTTATTACGTTTTTATTACGAACATTCGCCCTCCATTCAGAAAGGAATTGTTGCAAGGAACGGGAATGCCTCCTCCTCCCTTCAAATATGAAACGTTTCATTATATATTTTCATAGAATACTTTCGTTTGGAAGTTTTTCACATACCTGCCTTGATATACTGGCTTTAGTGAGGATCTTTTTTCCTATCTGAAGAATAAATTTTCCAGTGGATAAATCAGTGTATAATAATTAAGGGGTAAAGTATTCCTACCCAGTTACTGTGTTGTGAAGTTGAGATAAGTAGTCGCTCCTTATAAAATGTTGATATTCAGCTGCATCCGTTAGTTGTAACCGACCCCTTAGCTTATGATGATGATCTCAGTATGTTTTGTGAAATAAAAAATGGAGATCACTACTGCTAAATAGCCCTTCTTTTTTTCTTCCATGCTGCTGTGTCGTTCATAAAATTCATCAAACTTCAAAAACATAATATTTCTACATCGTGCTTACTTATCTCCGCGAGTATAGAACACATACTTATATGTAGAAAAACTAGAGCCGGCCAGTTGTTGAGCTACAGTCTACTTTTTCTCGTTTAGCTTTTAAGGGGTTTTTATTTTCTTTTCTTTGATATAGTAAAACCCGACTGCCGAACAGTTCCAATGTCAGATGAGGATGAGGTGAAATAGTGATCGAACGCAAACTTATCTTTAATAAATAAAATTATCCCATCACAGATTTCCCAGACACAACACCCGTGATTGGAAGTCTCCATTTTAAAACGGAGTATCCAGAAACCTTACCTCACTTAAATGTCGTATCCAAAGTATAGGTAGGTATAGGCACTAGGTATCCGAGAACTTTCCAACAAACCACTTCAATCATCTTTGAAATGGATTCCGATCAGGCTTAAGATTAATTGAGCCAATAAGGATCAGTCTTAATCATCAACAGCTGTAATCCAACCACTACAAGACATCCCCCCTTCCCCCACTTCGCTGGCAGACATCTACAATTTGTTACCGGAATTCCCGTTTCAACTCACTAAGGGTGCCGTTAAATTCTCTGTGAAGTAAATATCTTGCTTTTGAAAGAGGCCTTTTAATTTCCGCTCTTTGATACGCAGATTTTAATAAGTAAGTAGGTATTTCTTTCTTTTTTTTTGCTTATTGAATGGGAGTCGTGTTTTCTTTTCGTCCAATCTATCTGGAGATGAGAGGGACTACTCATAGACGGCGTCTTAGTCCCAGCAGTGGGAACATTATGGACATAAAATCTTTCGTTTCACTGTTCAAATCAAATAATTTATGTCAAGTAGGCCAGTTGCAGCCACTTTTGAATACTCAAAAGACAAAGTAAAATAAAATAGTTCAAACATACTCGTAGTTACGGTGGTGCTACAGTCCCAATCACAAGACATAAAAACTGTGAAAGTACTGTAGATGCTCATTTCAAAACGTAGATCTCTATGGAGAAGAACGGACAAAAAACTCCATGGACACTCTTTTTCAATTGCCAAAATTATAACAGAATCTTTGTTACATCATTCATTTTCAGATGGTACATTGAGAACGATGTAGCAAATTAAAAGTGTCCATAGGAAATTAATATGAAAAAAGACAATTCAATAAAATTGAAAATAATTCAAATAAACCGTGGATGCTCCCTCTGATATCAGAGTTTAATAAATTGTCTCTAGTATCCTCACAGGTTTTTGATAAAGGTTTAGCAGTATATTGATTAGGCAAGTCCAGGTTTTCTCACCGATATGCCAATGATCCAGTTAAACTAGTACCCCCAATTGCCTAAGTGAAAAGGTTTACATTTTTTTATCACCCAGCTCGATGATAAAACAAAAATTAGTAGAAGCAGTCGCGTCGTTCTCAAGTGATTGTTCAACATACAGAGCACTGGGCCCCCCTAAGAGGACCAAAGCCTGCCGGGGTCGCCGGTCTATCGGGTACCGAGGACCCGGAACGTAAAGGGCTATTGAAGATCACTGTGGATTTTAGTCAGTACAAGTCTGACAGTCCCTCCCGCCCTGCCCGGGGTGGGTGGACTCATTTCATGATTTTACCACTTATTTACGTTACACGTTTTTTTTTATTTAAATAGAAAAAATAAATTTAAAGTCAGACACATTTGTCTAATTATAATTATCACAATCTCAGGATCACAACACAGACGTTATCTACTTACGTACTTAAGGCGGATCACGTCGCAATTGATAGATCATTGGAAACAACACAATTCTATTGAAAAAGCTCAGTGAATTAGTAACATCAATCACTTTGAAAGCACTTCATGCGTGTCTTCGATAAACGAGCGCTTGTGCTAGTATCTCCAAACCTGGCTTTGTATCGAGAAGAAATTGCGCAGTGAGCGGTGTCAAATGACATTTTGAGGGTTGCCGCCATACTCTCATTATGGCGGTGGCCATGACACAAACGCGCGATTTAACATAAATTGGAATGATTTTAGAAAATAAAATAATTACAATAATTCTTTAGCATCTTACTTCTTACTAATATTATAAATGAGGATGATATTAGTGAGAAAAATCCAGTTGCCTTCTGGATAAGTACTCTAGGCGCCTTACCATTCAAACGAGGGAATAGAAAATTTAGCTTGCAAGTGTGAGTTGTGATGGTCTAATTGGTTAAGGCGTCTGGAGTACTTCAGAAGACGCGGGTTCAAATCCCACAAATGAATTTTTCTTCCTCAAAAATCATCTTTACTTCATAACCTGGATTAACATCATGGGATAGTTTTTATCCCGATTTTGTGTTCTCGTGGAGTGTTTTTTGAGTTGTAGCGGGATTAGCCGCTGGCAACAGCTAACATTATTTTATTGGCTTAAGTTTTAGCCTTAATGCAGTACTTTACAGTCGCTTCATCGCTTTTTCGTCAGACAAACATTTTTTCAAGGAACAGAGTGGATTTTGTGTCAGAGTCTGACAGTCTCTTTTGCTCTATATCTAAATCAAGAGGACTTCTTTGATTTTACTAACATAAATAAGGGTATCAATGGATTTTCACCATACGTCCGCGCAATCGTACGGTGTCGTGTGATAATCTCCTTACACCTGTGTTTCTCTGTAAGGACGTTTACTAAATCTTGTTACTTATAATGTAGACGAAAAGGTCACTTCCTGTTTCCAGTGAACACGTTATATTTTTTTTATCTGTCCTGTCATTCTATTACGTATCGTCCCTACCTTTTTTTTTGGCGTGGTAAAATCATCAAATGAGTCCTCCCACCCAGGGCAGAGCGGGAGGGACTATCAAACTCGTACTGACTAAAATCCACGGTGTCCTTCATAGCCCTTTATGTTTCGGGGTTACGGTAATAAGATAAGTCCCGCAACTATAGTCCTTGCCTTGTTTTGTGATACATTGGATGGAAAAAAAGATTCTTTACTATATACCGCATTTAGAGAATGGCGGGAAATTATGAAATCGTAACTTTTAAATAATCTAGTATTATTCGAGACTAGTTGTTCCCAAGGTTTGTAATCCATGGCCACAAGAATTAGCTGTGAAGTTCTAAGATTTTTTCAATAAAAAAAATAGATATTATTCAATTCCGTTACTCTTACACCAAGTTTAACCACATAAAGGGGAAAACTTTGTACACAGGATGACACAACAGGCGATCCTATCGACTAAAGCATATTCTATAGTCACACTAAACTACCAAAACACTGCTATATATTCAAGCCACAGTTACCATACGAGTGGGAATGTGCACACAAGCCGGAAGGTGGTAAATAGGTACCGGTAGTGGCCCTATCCGGTCGCTTGAAGCACACCGGATAACACGGCCGTATTCGCTCACTGTAACCGGGTAAATAGACACCCGGGTGCCGGATACGAGCCGTAGAATGTCAACATTTATTTAATTGAGCCAGTAAGCTGGTGAAGGGGTGGGTAGTGTGTTTGTTCAACGGCTGGTGACACTTTAATCATGCCATCGTGGCGTCACTGCATTATTTATTTATTATATACTAGCTTCTGCCCGCGACTTCGTACGCGGATCCTGTTGCTTATGCCAGCGACAGCGGGATCGTCAAAATCAAAGATCTGAAAATTCTGACACCCAACTCCAAGGGTCCGATTAAAAAATTAATGGGAAATTGGCCAGTAGAGTAAAATTTTTGTTAATACATTCATCGCTAGAGCAGTGGTGGCCCAGTGGTATCGGTCCCGACTTACGAATTGTAGGTGGTGGGTTCGAACTTAGCCAGGCGCATTACTTTGTGTAATTTATTTCATCACCACTGTCCTTAAAACGGTGAAGGAAAACATCGAGAGGAAACCGACATGTTCTAGAACCAAAAATTCGAAGACACTTGACATCTACCAATCCGCACTGGGCCCGCCTGGTGGATTATGGTCCACTCCCTCTCTCAGAGAGGAGGCTTGTGTCCCAACAGTGGGAACATTATAGGCTGATGATGATGATTCATCGTTAACGAAAATCAGTCCTTAACTGTTACCGCCTTCACTGCGTGGAGGTAATCCCAAATTTTTTTTACGTGGTAAAATCATCAAATGAGTCCTCCCACCCCTTACTGTCAGACTTGTACTGTCTAAAATCCACGATGTCCTTCAATAGCCCTTTATGTTCCGAGGTCACGGTCATGGAATAAGACCCGCGACCCCGGCAGGCTTTGGCCCTCTGAGAGGAGCCCCGTCATTATGCTGACACTCTTTGAGGCGCACGTGGAACACGACGCGCCGTCGACCCGGGCATGGTCTATGATCGGACAGCAAGTTGCCCTTTACTCGCCGCCCGCATGCCCGCGCATGCTGTCGCCGTGGGCGTCATACAACGTGAGTGGGGCGGAGGGAGGAGATTGCCCTCTCTCTCACGCGGCCCACCTCCTCCTTCGCGAGCATGATTGCTTCACAGCAGGAGGCGACCGCTTCCCACTCCGTCTCGCCCCGCAGCATAGCCGCGATCATTACCGCCTATCGCCGCTGTGAGGACACGTTGGTGCTCCGCCCAAGCGGGGCAATCCTGCACCGTATGCTCGACTGTGTCCTCCAGGGTTTCCTCTTTTCTCATAAGACACAGGTACCTCCCGAAACATCCGTGTCCAGTGAGGACCTGCGTCACGCTGTTCCAGATCTTCAAATTTTATACGACAACAGTGAGTGCTCATCAGGTTGAACAACTCTTGCTAAGAGATTATTCCTATATCTGTTATAGTTTGGCTGGGCTCTTGGAGTTCCACATCAGCTGTTCCAGATCTTCAAATTGTATACGATAACAGAGAGTGCTCATCAGGCTGAACAACTCTCGCTAAGACGTCATTCCTATATATGTTATAGTTCAGCTGGGCTGTTGAAGTTCCACATCAGGTGTTCCAGATCTTCAAATTTATTCTCTTAGCAGAAAATGCTCATCACGTGAAACAATTTTTGCTATGGTACCATTTTTGTATCTCTTATAGTTTAGCTGGTCTGTTGCGGTTCTGCGCCAGGTGTTCAAGTTTCCAAAATAAATTATAGCCTATGTGTTGGCCAGACTTAATACCTATACAACAAAAAAAGAATCATTCAAATCCGTCCAGTAGTTCCAAAGATTAGCGTGTACAAACAAACAGACAAACAGACAAACAGACAAACAGACACACAGACAAACAGACAGATTTTTTTTTTTTCGTTTCGTGCTCTATTACTGTTTCTGAATCCCCCTCAATTATTATTTTTTTAATTTATTCAATGTACAGACACAGTTTTTTTACTGTTTTATTATATGTATAGATGTGACGCGTATTTCGTCCATCGTGTTATTTTTTGTGCCTTATTTTGTACTAGGGATGGTAAATACCTAATAAACATCGAAATTACTTCAGTAATTTTTCCACCCAATGACACGCTACATTTCGCATTTGTAATCGTAAAGTTAAAAAAACATTTTATCATCATTGTTAGCTACTTAGAAAATAAAAATTGATGCTACAAAAACAGCACAAAAATACAATGCTACATAGATACAACAAGTTCTTAATTGAAAGACAAAATCTAAATCGAGAATCCTATAAAGTAACCTTAATCACAAACCCAACAAAATGTCATTAATTAAATGAACCGTGGAACATGAACTGAGCAACACGATGTTCGAGTGTCCCTACTCAACGCCGGCCATATGTCATTAGCGACCTAGGGTTGAAAGGCGAGCTCTCAATTAAAACATACACAAAAGAATCGGGCACTCTGCCCTATGTACGAGTAACATAAATAGGATTTTTAATGAAGCTGGGAAGGGAACACGTGTATTGGTAAGAATTGGAAAAAGGACTAAGACCAGAAGTGGAACGGAATAGGCTTATAAAATAGAGAAGCTAATAGACGGAACATGGAAACAATCAGGAAAAAGTCTGACAGTAGTCTTATTGACTCAAAATTTAACACTTGCCGTTTGCGTTCCAGGGCCTAATACACTGGGTCGCCGGACTGTCTCATCAGATAAACCTGATGCTGGAACGAAAAATACACGCAGCAATCCTGCAACAGCCCTTTAGGCTGAGTATCTCTGTGGATTTTAGTCACTACAAGTCTGACAGTCCCTCCCGTCCTGCCCTGGGTGGGAGGATCCATTTAATATTTTAGTCACTACAAGTCTGACAGTCCCTCCCGTCCCGCCCTGGGTGGGGGGACCCATAATATGATGATTTTACCACGAAAAAAAAGGGCCAAATATGTAGATGAAAAATGGTCCAGAGACCCCGGCAGATCTTAGTGCGGTCCTGGTGTCCTAAAATACAGGCCTTGACTTAGTTTGAGCTCAAGTCTCCCACAAATAAGGTGCTTTATCTTATCTGTAAGTTACAACACTAAGCTATAAGTACTGATTGTCTGCCCAAGATAATGTCTTGAATACGAGACTGGGATCAGTTTGTTTCTGTGGGTCTTCTCAAGGTATAACTATACGGAACTCTCTTTTTTTGTCGATGTGGAAATCCTAATGGACTTTCTCCACACGGGGAGTGGTGGAGAAGCATGTCAGACTCGAATGACTATAACCACCCGGTGTTTTCTTTTTTTTTCACGTGGTGAAATCATCCTATGAGTCCCCCCGCTCAGGGCGGGACGGGAGGGACTGTCAGACTTGTACTAACTAAAATCCACAGTGATCCTTCAATAGCCCTTTATGTACCAGGGCCGCGGTTACCAGGTGAGACAGTCCCGCGACCCCGGCAGGCTTTGGCCCTCTTAAGGGGCCCGTCAGATTGTTGACAGATTCTTAAGGCGCGTGTGGAGCACAACGCGCCGTCGACCCGGGCATGGTCATGATCGGACGGCGGGTCGCCGCCCGCATGCCCACCCGGTGTTCCCTTGCTCACAACGAAAATGCCTACACGCAATTAGGCATGTTTATATATCTGGCAAATAAAATAGTAAAGATAGTGTAGACTGGATATGACTATACCACGAGTTCAAGTTATATTCATTTATTTTGCTCCACTTAAATTGAAAAGTTAAATAAGTGAAAAGAAAGACAGAAGACTATCGAGTACAGCTTTGTATTATTCTTGTTCGAAACTAATTAGGTATTATATTTACAACTCAAAGTTGTTTACGTACTTTTTGTTTTGCAACATTTTATTTAGCATATCAAAGCGAACCAACCAGCCATGTATTAGGAATTTCAGTTTAATAAATAAGTTGTGTTCATTGAAAACCTGCCTGGACCTCTTTTCTAAAATATTTACATTGCCTTTGTGATACGTATTGAAACATAATTCGAGATGAAGCAAATATAATATACTTATGAAAAACTATTGTAATACAAATCTGTCTGCAATTATTTTATTCAAAGAGAACAATATTCCATTTTCTGCTTACAAATGGTTACAAAACAAATGCAATTCAGCCAAAGGTTTTAGTTGCAAAATGAAAATAAACTAGGAAAGCCAACAACAAGTAGCATTTGGGAACTCAAACAAATAAAGAATCACGGAAGATATCCCGTCAGTGATATTTTAAGTTATCAAGTAGCAAGTTGTTTATTATATGGTCATCATCATGTGACACATCACAGCACAGACATATCGGCTTCCAGTTCCTTACATGAAGCGAACTGAACATGAACTCCACAACAATGGAATTATGTGAATAGTTTGACAACCAATCTGGACAAGGAAAATAGCCAGCAAAATATCAACCTTGTTTTTTCCATTGAGAGGAAGTAACAAAGTAAATGGAAAATCATGGGAAAATTACATCATTCCATTTTTAAAAGCATTACAATTTTATTTACTGTTAATGGTAAGCAATTCCGAATTTTCCAATATCGAATCGAATTTAATCAAAAACTGCGTAGGACTAAAAAAGGAAAAATAAAAATAACGGTATATTTTATCGAAAATGGAACAAAATCTTACTACGGGATTCTTAAACGTAGAACATAAAGCAAATCACATGCTAATGATAACGTCAAAACATTCCGCGTACTTTAAGCAAGCTTACTGATGACGCGATGCGACGTAACTCGACCAATTTCGAATACAAGTGAAAATCATCCTTACCACTAAGACATATGACGTATAACGTGCGATTATACGGGTCGAAAAACAAAACACGCTCGCCGCGATGACGAAAGTCAGTCGAATTGCATCATTATACCGTATTAGCAAGGACGATTTTCATTTTTATCAAGAAACGCGTTATGAGCAAGCTCGCAAACTTTTTAAATAAGCCAATAAATTCCTGGCAGGTGGCGTAAAGGTATTTCTACACTCCGCCACCCACCGCAGGGACTTCTTCCGATAGCCAACTAATGAAATCAATCTACGACCGACGATACAGCGTGATTGCTTTTTATACGTATTTCTCCCGCGTCGAGCCACGTTCAGAAATTCCCTGGGTATTTTGTCGCTACGCGTGTGTAATTTCTGATGTATGGTTATTGCTTTATATTGGATTTCATTGATGTTTGAGCGTCGAGTGCCTTTTTTGGAGCGGTTTTTTGTTGATTACTGAATTAATTTATTTTATGAAAAATACTTTTTAGCTCATGGCCAATCCATCTTGTTTTTTTAAGGCATTTTTTATATAATTACAGATTATATTGTTATTTTACATTTAATTGGATAACATTGGGTTTGAGAACAAAATATATATACAATCATTAGAATCTTATGCTGGTGTGTTACCTAACTCAAAAGCAAGTCGTTAAAAAAGAGTGGGATAAATAAACCTCATGCAAAGCCTTTTTTATTTGTAAATTATTCTAATGTATTCTTTTGTTTTTTAATTTTATTTATGACCGTTAAGCGCCGTATTCACGATCCATCTGCTGTACGTCCCGCCAAGGCCATGCACGATGCACGACGCAAAAACACCGTGAATAGGCTTGACGTACGTCAATATTTTTTTTAATTGTTTGCTGGACGTGCACGACCCATTTTTCATCCAGCGAGCACCCCCACCACCGCGAACGTCGTGCAGATGGACAGTGAATAACGCGGACGTACGTCAGAGCAGTCCAGCATCGTGCATGCTGGACCGTGTATAGGCTTGCTGTACAGCAGATTTAACATTTAGAGCTTGTCTCGAGAGAAGACTGCACGTGAAAATATATAGTGAAACACTTTCAAGATTTATTGAAAAATATAAGTTCCGCACTTGCGTGTATTCTGTACGTTTATGATATTTTTTTTAAATCCAAAATCTTTTCCTTTTTCTTTTCCTCTTTTCTGTTGCTGCTGACAACATCAGAAGTCCCATTTTTTGGCGTTTTGTTAAAACTGCTGGCAATTTCTAAAACACGTCTTTATTAGTTCTATTGATTCTGCTCGCTGGATGCGTGCACGATGGTGTGTATGCTACATCCATCACAGCGACCTTGAGCTGACGTACAGCCGTGACAGATGGTGAATACGGCGCTTAACTGTTGTCGAATGAAAAAGAAAAATTGTAACATGGAGTTTAACCAACCAAGATTTTCTCTGTATTGTGTCTACATGTAAAGAAAAACAAGTGTTTTTATAAGAGGTTTCTTTTTGTACTAGGATTACCCAAAAACCTTTGCGAAATCACGGCTTATGGTAAATATTCTCTATCGATCACCGAAGTAGGCTACAGGCTTATGAAAATTACGATGATTTACATTTTAGCTGTCCCTCAATTTTGTTGACCCAATCCTGTTAAAAAACAGCTTCAGAAGATTTCCAATAAAAATTATAATATTTTATTGCTCATCACGTTCTTGTTGGACGAAATTATTATAAAATTCGATTATTTAGGTATGCCTATAGATGGTAAAAGTAGTTTAATATATATTATTCTGCTGGTGTATTTTATAAATGAGTAGTTTAATAAGAAGTATTGTTTTTTTGCTTACCTATTGTTGTACTTCATAATTTTTAAGACGTTGGCCCACACTAGAATTTTTTCCTGTATCGTGTGTGAATTTACAAACAAAGAAACTCACACACAAACACGTAGACCCGAAACAACTACTTACAGATATTTGTAACGCGCGGGGATCGAACCCGCGACACAGTCATACGGCCTAATTAACGTGCCGTCGAAATTATGATTATATTCACACTATCCATCCATGGCTTCTTTGTTCTGCCTCACGAAAGGCGCATTAACAATGTGAAAGTCTTGCATACAAATAGGTTATGACGGCACAATCGTATACTATGTAGTTTCTTGATTTGGAAAAAAAACATAATGTACAAATTCAAACTATCTAATTGTAACTTGTTTGCAGGTTAGTTCAAGTTGTATACAATTAGCAACTTATACAGGGTGTAAGGGACATCGACGCACAAACGGATACCACGGGTCCAGGACATGATTCTGGACCCTCCCGTGTTGGAATTTTTTGTCGGTTTTTCCCTAATTTTCTTTTTATTTTTGGAGTTTTTTTTACTTTAGACTGTTCATAGTCGTTATGATTTTTAGTAAAAAAGTAATTAATTTATTACTTTCACTAAAAGTACCATGAAATGAAATGATGATATGAAATGAAATGATGTTTATTTATGCAAGTAGGTTATATCAACACTTTTACACGTCTTTTCATAAAACTAGAAGAGGCCGGTGTTTCGTACCTGACTACTCTGAGAAGAAACAGCCGAAACAAACTCAGAGGTCACTGTCTCTTTTAAAGTCCAGACATTATAAATGCAGAAAAGGTTATACGAGGATCATGCAGGCCGGGTCTGAAATGGTCTTTTGATGAAAGAACCACACAAATTTGAGTGGACCTGTCCAGTCAGTGCAAGCATTTGTCAGTTACCGTGGAGCTCGACTCATAACTCAAGGAGCTCAACGACACGACGAACAATACCAAAGAAAGGACTTGTGTAGGCCGCGTAAGTTACTCAAACTGTCAGACATCGCAATAATTATAAAAAATAAATAGAAACACAGCAAGTTGACCCACACGGATCCAAGTACTCACACAAAAAATAAAAATTGTATATAAAATAAAAAAATCATACATGTCAGGTTGTATATAAAAAGTGTAAAAAAAAAAAATGCATGTCAGATTGTATATAAAAAAATCGAAAATGTCAGATAGTATAAAAAAAAGGAAATGTCAGCTTGTATATAAAAAAAAAAACATGCGTCAATACATACATACAGATACTTGTGAGGATCATGTAGGTTCTCGTCTGAGATAGTCTTTTTAAGAAAGGACTACAAAGAAAAGCTTTAAGTTCAGTCAGTGTAAGCATGGCTGTGTCAGAGAATAGAAGCTCAACTCAGTACGTAAGGAGCTTTACGACCTCTGAAACCACATATTCCTCACATTATCAAAGAATAAAAAAAAATAAAAAACATCACAGGGTGTTTGATGCTTGAGGGTGCATCGGAGCAGCTAACTCCCAGGCCATCTTGTCATCAAGGTATTCATTGATTTTATAGTAACTCTTTTTACATAATTGTTGTTTAATAACTGATTTAAATTTGTTTAGGCTTAGTTCTTTAACGTGGTTTGGGAGTTTATTGTAGAAACGTACACTTTGGCATTTAAATGAATTACTTATTTTATGGAGCCTACTCGCGGGCACTTTTAGCATATCCTTGTTTCTTGTATTAATGCTATGAATGTCGCTATATTTTGTGTAAAGATTAATATTCTTTTTAACAAAAATCAAATTTTCATATACATATTGAGAGGCAACTGTCATTATATTTATTTCCTTAAATTTATCCCTCAGTGAATGCCGGCTAGCGAGGTTGTAAATTGCTCGAATGGCTCTCTTCTGCAACACAAATATAGCCTGAATGTCGGCCGCATTTCCCCACAGCAAAATGCCATACGACATAACACTGTGAAAATAACTGAAATATACTAAACGGGCTGTTTTCTACGTCTGTTAAATGACGGATTTTGTATACCGCGTATGCTGCAGAGCTTAGCCGTTTCGACAATTTAGTAATATGAGGGCCCCATTGCAGCTTCGAGTCCAGAGTAATACCCAAAAACACAGTGGTGTCCACAAGATCCAATTCAGCACCATTTACTAGTACACTGGTTTTCACCTGTTTAACATTAGGTGTCAAAAATCTTACACATTTAGTCTTTTGCTCGTTTAAAAGTAAATTATTAGCACTAAACCAATGCACTATTTTAGAAAGAGCAGTATTTATCTCATCAGTAACAGGCTGTTGTCGTTTAAGTTTAAATAAAAGTGATGTGTCATCTGCAAATAACACTATATCATGATCTTTCTTTATAAGGCAAGGAAGATCATTGATATATATAAGAAATAAAAAGGGGCCAAGAATTGAGCCCTGCGGAACTCCCATAGTGACAGTAGAACCCGGAGATCGTTTACCATTAACGTCCACTCTTTGGATCCTATTATCCAAATAAGAAATAAGAAGATCCAATGCTGTATTTCTAACACCATAGTGATGTAATTTCCTGATTAATGTGTCATGAGAAACGCAATCGAATGCCTTAGACAAGTCGCAAAAAATACCCAAGGCATCCTGCGAATTTTCCCACGCTTCAAAAATATGAAACCAATGTAAATACAACTAGAAATGGTAGAAATGGTGTCTTCTCAGCTGTTTATGAAAGTTCAAATGAAGGGTCATCGTATACCTAAATATTGTGTCCAGTGCCGCAGTACTGTAATACCTAATGCCATGCTCACTATAAGAAAAAAAATTAAGTATAAAAAAATTAGGAAAAGACCGACGAAAAATTCCAACACGGGAGGGTCCAAAATCATGTCCTGGACCCGTGGTATCCGTTTGTGCGTCGATGTCCCTTACACCCTGTATACAAGTTACTTGTATAATGGAAACATGGCCTTATATTCACATTGACAAGCCTGTTGGTCTAGTGGTTACTTGGTTAGTGACCCTGACTGCTATGCCGGTGGTCGTGGGTTCGATTCCCACCCAGGACAAATGTTTGTGTGATGAGCACGATCATTTGTTCTATGTCTGGGTGTAATTTACCTATAATATGTATGTATTTAGAAATATATAAGTATGTTTATCAGTTGTCTTGTACCCATAACACAAGCTCTGCTTAGCTTGGGACTAGATGGCATTGTGTGATAGTTGTGGAATATTATTATTATTCAAAACTTTCGTCACCACATTGTTCTCATCTTTGAAACAATATCTCAAATGTTTCACACAATCTCTTGTTCTCCCGATTATAACTTACTCCTAATTGTCAACAATATCCTACAGATTTGTTTTAAAGATGATTATTCTCCGTGAAAGATAAGCTTTAGACCATTGTAACGTCCTGGCGTCGCGGCGCCGAATTAAGGCCAGAGCTCGCCTAAAATTACGAGCAAGATTAGCACAAGTCCGGCTTTGTGTCTGCCCTTGAAAATACAAGAAAATAACTAAGATTTCTGAATTATTCTGGAGATCTCTCGGTTATCTGTGCTCTCGTTTTTTTAAGAAAACTAGCCATTCCGCTTCAACTTTTAATCTATTATTCAACTGCTTAGGGGTTGAATTTTCTATTTCTTTCTTTAATAAAATTTTTGGGTAGAATAGTTCTGGATTACCGTGAGCGTCAAAATGAAGGGACCTTTCCAATCTCTGTTTTAATTATATAAAAAGTACCATTAATCTACTGTTTGCTACCTTTTTCCAATTAAAGCTACCTCATCATAAACCTTTGCTCCAATAAAGCTAACTCATCATACACATAATATTTAAACAAAATGCTTGGTCCCTCCATCTTGAGAGCACAGGTAGCAAATAGTAGTTTAATGGTACTATGTTTTTAATATATACAGAGTTGGAAACTTGATCTCTTCATTTTGATGCTCCCAGATTACCAACACTATTTATCTCGGTATTACATCATCATCATCATCATCAACATCAGCCGGAAGACGTCCACTGCTGAACATAGGCCTCCCCCTTAGACCGCCACGCCGAACGACAATTCGCCACTTGCATCCATCGGTTGCCCGCGACTCTCACGATGTCGTCGGTCCACCTAGTGGGAGGCCTACCTACGCTGCGTTTGCCGGTCCGTGGTCGCCACTCGAGAACCTTTCTTCCCCATCGGTTGTCAGTTCTACGAGCGATGTGGCCTGCCCATTGCCACTTCAACTTGCAAATTTTACGAGCTATGTCGGTGACTCTGGTTCTTCGCCGAATATCCGTGTTCCGGATTTTATCCCGCAAAGAAACTCCGAGCATAGCTCTTTCCATTGCTCGTTGAGTGACTCTTAGTTTCTCTAAAAGGCCAGCAGTCAAAGACCACGTTTCAGAGCCATATGTAATCACTGGCAACACACACTGGTTAAACACCCTTGTTTTGAGACACTGCGGGATTTTCGATGAGAAGATATCACGTAGCTTCCCAAACGCTGCCCATCCTAGTTGGATTCTTCGAGCGACCTCTTTCTCGAAGTTGGACCTACCTAACTGAACAATCTGTCCAAGGTAAGTATAATGGTCTACAACTTCGAGAGTATCATTCCCAACAACAACCGGTACGGGCGCCACATGGACATTCGACATGACTTTCGTCTTGTCCATGTTCATTTTAAGGCCGACACGTTGGGAAACGATACTGAGGTCGCTGAGCATAGCATTGAGGTGCTCCAACGATTCTGCCATGATGACTATATCATCGGCAAAACGAAGGTGAGTGATGTCTTCGCCATTGATGTTGATGCCGAGTCCGTCCCATTCCAAGAGCTTGAAAACGTCCTCCAACGCGTTCGTGAACAGTTTCGGAGAAATAACGTCTCCCTGTCTCACGCCTTTCTGCAATTGGATTGGTTTCGTGCTCTCTTCCTGAAGTCGGATGGACATGGTGGCGTTACTATACAAACACTTCAATACTTCGATATACCTATAGTCGATATGACATCGTTGGAGGGACTGCAATACTGCCCAGGTTTCGATTGAATCGAAGGCTTTTTCATAGTCCACAAACGCTAAACATAATGGCCGATTATACTCCTCTGTCTTCTGTATAATCTGGCGGAGCGTGTGTATGTGGTCTATGGTGCTAAAACCTTTTCGGAAACCGGCTTGTTCGGGAGGCTGGAAGTCATCAAACCTGCGTTCGAGACGGTTCGTAATGACTCTTGAGAACAGCTTGTAAACATGGCTCAGAAGTGAGATTGGCCTGTAGTTCTTCAACAAGGTGTTGTCACCCTTTTTGAAGAAAAGAACAACCACACTCCTGTGCCATGCTTCTGGCGTAGTGCCTTCGAGTATGACGGAATTAAATAACTTCTGGAGGACTAGAAGTACCGGTTTTCCACCCGCTCTCAGAAGTTCTGTTGTGATTCCGTCATCGCCCGGCGCCTTGTTATTTTTGAGCTGTTTAAGAGCCATTCTAATCTCGTACAGGCTGATGTCCGGGATATCCTCAGTGTAGTGCCGAGTCAGTTTAGCTCTTGCGTCTCGAGCTGTACCGACACTGGGTTGTCGTGTAGATGTGTATAACTGTCCGTAAAACCTCTCAAGCTCTCTTAGGATCTCCGGTTTCGTCGAAATGATGCTGCCGTCGTTAATCTTCAACCTTGTCATTTGGCTTTGCCCAATAGACGAATTCTTTGCGAAGACTTTTGAGCCCTGGTTCCGCTCGATCGCCTCTTTGATCCGTGCTGCACTATAGGCACGCAGGTCACGTCGCATTGATTTCGAGATTCGTCTATTGAGTTTGCCATATTCCGACATATCAGCTGAAGATTGCAGCCTCATCTCAGTCCGGTCTTGCATCAACTTGATGGTTCCGTTCGAGAGCTTTTGAGGTTTATTGCGGCGTGGGGTCTTATAGAACTTAGACCCCACAGCTTGGACAGTTTCCACCAACCCATCGTTAATCTCGTCCACAGTTTCGCATTCGGTTAGGCACTGGAAGCGATTGTGCAGTTCGAGTTGGAAGTGTTCGGGGTTCTGGATGTGGGCAGGACCAGGTCGGAGCGTGCCCCACTCTCAACTCATCGCCATTCCGTGCGCCCACCTTCGCGTTGAAGTCCCCCATAACAACGGTGAAGTATGTTTCGGAGGTATGTATGGCCTCGGATATCTCCTCATACAATGCCTCTACTTCATCATCAGAATGTGTCGAGGTCGGCGCATATACCTGTATGACCTTCAACGAATACCGGTTGGTTATTCTGAGTATAAGGTATGCTACCCTGCTCGACACACTGTCGACCTTCATAACGTTGTTGATGAGGGACCTGCGGACGAGAAATCCCACACCACCTTGGGATTTACGGTCTCCTTCCCGGTAGAAGAGCATGTTGCCGGAATCTAGAACCATCGTATCCTGACCCTCTCTTCGGATTTCAGATAGTCCCAAGATATCCCAGCGCATTTTGCTCAATTCTTCCTCCAGCTCGATAATCTTCTCATCGGTCCTCAGTGTGCGAATGTTGTGTGTTGCCAGGGCCAAAGTTCGTTGGGGGTGGTAGCGGGGCATCTGCCGGGGATTCTTCGCACCCCCTGCTCCGCCGTTACTCGGTCCGCTACCCAGACCAAGAATAGCGGAGCTGCCGGGGACTGGAGGCCGTGTGCTATGCTTGTCAATCATAATGGGGGGGGGGGGGGGTTGCCATAATCCCCACGCTTGGCAGGCGGCTTGGGGATCGCAGAAGTCACCGAGGTTTGGCAAGGACGCTGCTGCCCGTCCTTCGGTGGCTGGACGTAGTTTAAGGACGTACCCGGGTCCGGTATTACATACTCGTAGATTATTATCGAGATACTTGCGGGCGAATCCGGCAACAACTAGTAATGTAAGAAAATAACAATTATATTGTTGTTTGACACATTAGTGGAGTGGAGATAAGCTAGAATTCTCTCATTCCTAAGGTGTGGCAGACGCGGGACGCCCACGCTCGTTGATTTCATCCCAAGAGATAAGGGCCGGCCTTATCGACATTCATTGGGCGCTATTATTAGTACCCGACGAAATAATGTAATTACACTTTTCTTCATTGATTGTTAGGCGGTGCGGAATCCCGACCAGACACATTAGAATTAATGATAGCGATTCCTTCTCAAGGAAAGAACGTTCAAAATTTTTACTTAGGTAAACAAACGCGAGCCAAAGTATCTACGGAATCACTTACTTGGAATTGATCCGGGATAGCTCCTATAATGGCGTAATTTGAATTTATTTGGTATCAATTTAAAGTTAACAGTTGAACCCTTAAAATGATACCATTGTTATTATTTTTAACTTGTTAGTAAATACTCAAGATCGACGGCCCGCTCTAATGAGAATCATCCCTTAATCGGAGTTAGTGATTCCATACTTACTTTATCCATTAATAAGTCTGGACAACAGCGACTTGTAAAATATATTTATTTTAAAATATATGTATTTAGCCATTGCCTGAAATCTTAACCATGTAAATCACATTACTGAATCATAACATAGCATAGTAACCGCCGGGCGCGAAGCCCTACCTGTCAATAATTGGAATGTGTCCTTTATTCTCGATTCAAATGGACCGCTTTGTGACGAACACCGGGATTTGAGCCCAGTGTGGCACAAAGCGTTCTCTTACAGCGTGCCTTTGTCGATAACAACCGTTTTGTACACGATTTTAGTATGCCCATAGTAGGCATATTGGCGCAGTATTTCAAATTCAATTGGTTTTTATTGTTAAAACAGAGAAGAGAAAAAAAAAATATAATATTCGCCCCCTTAAATATTTATAATATTCTGACTTTTAGTATTTATTTTTATAGCGGTAGCACAAATACATCATCTGTGAAAAATTCAGCTGTCTAATTATCACGGTTCAGCAGATATGATCCTGGTGAACTCAACTTAGCATGATGGACACTTGTTTTTCCAGTTCACTGTTATTGCAATGGACTTTGTTGCCATGTAAAGACGGCCAGACAGACGGAGAGCAATCTTAGTAATAAGGTCCTTTTTTATCCTTTAGGTAAAGAACTCTAAAAATGTAGTCATATGCCACCCGCGTTTAATTTTTAAAAAGGCTTTTGTTAAAACGTTGCAAGGCGCTGTTGTTTTACTGCTTACCATTGTACAAGGCTACAATTTTCACACCTATGTGAAACGTCCCCTATAGCTATGTATAAAAGTGTTCTTTGTGTAAAGGGATCCCCGTGGATTATTTACGCCAGGCAAAATAAAAAGATTGTGTGTAGTGTGTCTCCAATTTTGAGCTCAACGCGTGAGATATAAAATGAAAGTGAATATCCTTAGGACGACGGTATTGTGTCCCTGTTCACACATATTTGTGGTTATTTATTTTCTTGGCAAAGTGTTTTATTCTGTGATGTTTTTTTTTTATTTCATGCGGCTGTTACTTTTTCTATTCGTTTTCGGCTTAGGCTTAAAGCTAGTAGGTAGACGTGACGAATAAATAAACTATCGAGTTGTGGTAGTAGTTTTCTGTGTGTTTTATTATCATTAAATGAGTCCTCCCGATACAAGTGGATGGGACTCCCAGACTTTTATTGATTAAAAATCCACCCTGCTTGCGTGCCATCAGTTGCTCTTTGCATTCCAGGGTCAAAACGGTCCGCGAGAGTTTTGCCCGTCTCAATGTGAAATAAGATGTAAATGAACTGAGATCGTGATCGAATATTATTATTGTCTTGCACCATAAATCTATTGGTACAATAATAATGTCGTTGGTAAGGTACTACTTTAGTTAACAATTGAAAATTCTCTGTAGAAAACGAGCTGCAACTTGAATAAAAAACTGTTGTTGTCGCTGAAAATTCAGAGATCTTCAACGCAAAAGTTTATTTTTGTGCTTCAACTTCCAAAAAGAACTTTCGTAAAGAATATTCAAACATTAAATATTATTCTTTTCGTTCATAATTTTACTTTAAATCCTTCTCTCTCCAGGGCAAGGTGGGAGGGGCTGTCAGACGCGTACTTACTAAAATCCGCGGTGTCCTCCAATAGCCCTTTACGTTCCAGGATCTCGGTAACGAGAATAAGAACAATAAGTCCCGCGACCCCGGCAGGCTTTGGCCCTCCAAAGGCCACGACCCTGGCATGGTTCATTGTCGGACAGCGAGTCGCCTATTACTCGCTGCCCGCATACCCGATATTGTTTGTCTTACATATTTTTATTGCATTTCGTAATAATTATCTACTGGGCTATCTATAAAACCAATTTTGACAAAAATAAGGTAATCTTTGCCTAGTCTATTAAGTGCTTCTTTGGCCATATTAAAAACTAGCTTCTGCCCGCGGTTTCACCCGCGTCAAAAAGAGCGCTATTTCCGACGTCGTGGGTATCTTCAGTGGTGGCTGGGGCGAGAGGTAGAGGATGTCTTTTCCCTCGCGCATTCCGACTGCTAACCATTCCCCTTAATTGCCACTGAACCTTGAAGTACCTACCTCCCGAAACGAAAAAAACGAAAACCGGTAGGACTGCGTCAGACTGAAGGTGAGGACGCAGCCCCTAGCCTTTCCAAACGCTCCTTAAAGTAGGCCGGTCAATATCGAAATTAAAAACCAAACATTGCAAGCGCACATGTAACTACGATTCTTTTATATGTTGTTAGGTCCCTTTAGAGTTTAGAGTATTTAACACCCAAGTTTGCAACCCTGATAACCCTGTTCTGTCAATGTCAATGTCGAATCAAAATCGCACTTAACCAGTTTTTAGTATTTGTTGTTACAGAGGCAATAGACACACATCATCTGTAAAAATGTAACCTATCTAACTATCAAGGTTCGTGAGAAACAGCCTCCGAAACAATACATTATTTTATAACATCTTCAAAAACCAGCAACAAAACCACGTTTTTTTGTATGGGAGCCCCCCTTTTTTTTACGTGGTAAAATCATCAAATGAGTCCTCCCACCCCGGGCTGGGAGGGACTGTCAGACTTGTACTGACTAAAATCCATGGTGTCCTTCAATAGCTCTTTTGTTCCGGGGTCACGGTAATGAAATAAGTCCCGCGACCAATGAGAGCCCCCCTTAATATTTATTGTATTCTGGTTTTTAGTATGTTTTGTTATAGCAGCAACAGATGTACATCACCTGTGAAAATTTGAAATCTCTAGCTATCACGGTTCATGAGATACACACGCAAAAACTACTGAATTGACAGCACAGGGTATTCAAGGTTGCAAATTATAACAAAATGGTAGTTACATGCGCGTTTGCAATGTTTGATGTCGATATTGACGGGCCTAAAGAGGGGTTTTATCGACGCAATTGTGCCAGACCGTCATTATTTTGTCGCGGTATTATTTTGAAACTGTGATATCTCCTAAGATATTCATTGAAATCAAATGATGTAAAGGGCAATTTCGTTAACCTTTAAAGGTAGATATATGCTCTCGCGGACTTTATTTTAGAAAATTTTATGAGGAATAATTCCGTAGTACATAATTTTTGCGAAACTCTAACCATTTACTCGGCGCACGCAACGGAAGCTCTAAAAAAGGAATACATTTTCCCGATTTTGAAACATTTCTCATTACTGCTCCGCCCCTATAGGTGATAGCGTGATGTTATATAGCCTATAGCCTTCCTCGATAAATGGACTATCCAACACAAAAATAATTTTTCAATTCCAACCAGTAGATCCTGAGATTAGCGCGTTCAAACAAACAAACAAACAAACAAACTCTTCAGCTTTATAATATTAGTATAGATAACCAAGATGGCCACTCGTTATAATATTTCTTTATCGTGGTAAAATCATCCCATCTAGGGCGGGAAGTGAGGGACTGTCAGACTTGTAGAGACTAAAAGGTATTCCCTCAATAGCCCTTTACGTCCCAGGGCCACGGTTACTTGATCCGACAGTCCCGCAACATTATAATATTCTTGCATAACCTATAAAGTTTCAAAACAAGTGACACGGTAAGGATTGCCGCCTAACGTAACCCTTTCATTTTTCCGCCTCGCGCCTCATTTGCCCCGCGCCTTGGTGACGAGGCACTTATTCCGTGCCTCGTGGCTCGCACGTCGCCTCGTAAAGTCGAGCTATCACGGTACTTAGATAATGTGAGTACGCCTTGAATATACAATATTAGTGGGGTGAACTTGGGTGACGAAAGATAACAAAAAAACGACGATGTAGGTGTACCTACTTCATAAATAAATTGAAAAAATATATATATATATTTAGTCCATCAGATAGAATATTGAAAAAATGGATACTTACCTATGTATTTTATGTTTTTTTTAACCAGTGAATATTTTATTATAAAGATAAAACACTTGAAAATTGGGAGTGGGGCCCTTGTGTCGTCATAACGCTTGTAAATTTGTACCGACGAAGTAACGTTTTGTGATTTTTAGAGCCTCTGCACATTTTTAAACGTGCCGTTGACGCGCGTTTGTAACGACACAGACGCGATGCAAACGCGCGTTTGACATTTTGTATCGCGACAACAAACTGCTCTGTTTGACAAAAACGCGCCGTCGAAGCGCGTTTCTAAAACGTGGTGTGCATAGGCCCTTAGAGGCGTTGTATATTCGACAATTTTTGTTTGGGCAATGTTTATTAAAAATAAATGAAAATAAAATAATAATTAATACAGTGTACCCTTACTTGGCTATTCTGTTGAAGAGACTTGATTGACATAAACCTCCCTGTTCCGCGAAATCAGACTGTTATGTATGACATTAGTTAATTTACCATTTAAATTCTTATTGCTCCTGCATCGTGGGTGCGTTAACAAACATAGAAATTCACATACACAAAAGCCCAGACCCGAAACAACTACTACAAATATTTGGTCCGAGCCGGAATTAACCCGCGACACACAGCGCAGCAGTCCGTTCATTCAGCCACTGCGCTAACCGTGCCGTTACTTCAACATCACACTATTACTAACATACTTTACCCAAATAATAATTTTGGACCATTACTAAAGAACGTAGTTCGCCCGTAGGTACTTAGTGAAAAATCCACTCTTTTCAGGATTATAAATCATTTCTTGTGCGTTTATAAAATAGCTTTTCAGAAGATTAGGCTCACTTCAACATTAAGGTTCTTTCTCGGGCAAGATTAACGGATATCATTAGCTACATTATACATAAACTCACGCTTGTTTTAATGGGGGTAGTCAGAATCTACAGATCACTACAAGATAGCGCGCAAGTTGAAAGCAGTCGGGGTCTGAGGTGAAGAGCGCCCCGCTACCCGCACACCCCACGCGCCTGCAGTGTAGTACTTGATATAAAAGGTGGTTTCTTACCAACAACTGCAGTGGAATAAAGAAGTGGTAAAGTATTATACATGTGGTTATATTACCCGAGTCTCTAGAGACGGTTTCTTTTATTATTTAATCACGGAACACTTCACTGAGAGTTTTAATGTATATTTTATATACAGCGTGTAACGGATGGGGTATATTCATCGGAAATCCAGGGCTTCTTTGGGTGATACCAAACCATATGGCAAGGTTTTTTTAATCCTACCTTTACGTATACTGAAGTTATGAATTTTTTTAAAACATCGATACCAGAAACAGAACTTTTAAAATTCGAATAAACACATCACTAGCACAAAGTCAGCTGATCGGTGTCAGCGAACTATTTGTAAGTAAAAATAAACCTCTTACTCCTGGTACTTTTAGAGAAATGGTTCCGCATGTTTATTTTTTGTTTGAAAAATAATATTACTGGCTTTTCTTTTAGCTATATCTTTTGGAATAACAACTTTTATCAATCCGACAAATGAATCTCCGCTTAGTGTAAACATGAACAATGCCGAGAGTTTTATTGTTAGATTATTGTTTGCCATTTGAACTTCTTAGAATGAAAAATCGATTTAGTAAAATAATTAAGTCCAACTGAACCATAAAACATCATCTTTGTATGTCTTCTGTCTTGGACTCCTGGTACAAATTAAAATCATAGTGGGTTCCGTTCATGATTTTATAATAAAGTTGATATCTTTTTTTTTTCTTTTAATAAAATAATCATGGTAACTTTGAACAACAACTTAAAACTTTGTTTTTAATTACAAAGGCTGTGGTTAGTCTTAACTGGAGAACAATATCGAAATTTTATGCTCTGTCAGTGTGGTGCTGTTTGATAGTGGATTAGCCAAGTAGTTTTTCCACATCATGGACCTGGAACTTTATGGAACGCAAAGAGCAATTAGAAAGAACAGAATGAATTTTTAGTCAGTAAGAGGCTGACGGTCCCTTTTACTCCACCTAGAGCGAGATTCATTTAAACGAGATTAACACACTAAGGACATTCGTTCGATCACGTGTCTTTCTTTAAGTTTATTTTAATCCTAAATTCCAAATTATGTTAATAATAAATGAAAAGATTGTAAAAATGACGCAAAACTGTTCCAAATGTGAAAAGAAATTATACAAAGTACTAAGACTGCATGAGTGATGAGAACTGGTATTGCAAAAATGTAAAATCCTTTGCTTAAAGAACCCTGATTTCATCGTACTTAGGTTTAGGGGGCGTGGTCAGTTACCGTCCTTGTCGTGTGTTGGAGTCCTGGTACAGTTAAAATGACAATGGGTTCCGTTCGTGTTTTTTTATTTTAATAAAGTTAAAAAACATTTTTTTAATAATTCTGACGACAACTATTAACTACAATCAAATAGTTTATTTTTGATTAGAAAATGATACACGCACGTATAATTAATTAATTGTTACTGTTTGCATGCTTTGCCAGTGATGTTTGCTTTACATGTAGTGTCGCGACATCGTGGTCCTGGAAGGAACCGGATGAAGTTTTTAGTACTGACTAAAAAGTTCATCCTATTTCTTGGGACTGTCAATCTGTACTGAATACTGACTGACAGTTCCTTTCGCTCTATCTAGGGCGCGAGGACTCATTTAATGAGATAACCATACCACAAAATTGATTTAATTACCTATCTTTATTTTAGTCCAATTTATGTCAATCCCACTTCCTACTAATGTTGTAATTTATTATGTGAATGTTTGTTTTGATGGTTGGATACATGGATCATGCAAAAATCTCTTAACGGATTTGTTTGAAGTTTGATTCACAGATAGTTCATAACCTGGATCAATACATAGAATATTTTTTATCCCCATTTATGTTCCCACGCGATGATGTTCAAGTTGTAGCGGGTGAAACCGCTGGCAACAGCTAGTAGTAGTAATAACTAAAATACTTGGAAAAACGTCGCAAACCTGTTAAAACAAATAATTAAAGTACTAGCACTGCATAAAAAGTAGGAAGTGTTATCGCGAATTGAAAATTGTTTGCATAGAGAACCCTGATTTCATCGTTAGTGTGTCGTTGGTTAGGATTTAGGGTAAAGTGAACAATTGATGTCCGTGTATTTTAAATTACTCCTGGTACAGACAACTTTGAAGTTTAAGTCAATGGTTAACCCAGTGGTAGGATGAGGATGATTTGATGATTTCATTAACTTATGATTATGAGGTAGGTAGGATTCTAACCCAGCCAGGCTGGTAGTACTTTGTAGTATTCATTTCATCACCACTCTACCTACAACCTTAGATTAAGAATGTCGTACAACATTTTTATGCTCTAATGTAGGTTAAAAACCTTAATCATAATAAAAAATGATCTTTAGTGGATTTAAATGAATTATTGTTCAATATTGATTTTAAATTACGTAATTACTTAACTCTTATTTTATTTTTGCACAGGTGTATTTGATTTACTTATGACCGACTTCAAAAACAACCAAATAACTACAAATTAACTTTTCTTTCCAAAGTCGGTGACGGTGTTTTTTTATTTCATTGACTTTTTTGTATTGTAAATCGGTTGATAAACATTAAAATAAAACATTCGAATTGAGAACCTCCAACCTCCTCCTTTTGGAAGTCGGTTAAAAACGTTATCGGAGTTGAGATGAAATTTTAAATTGTAAAATAATCTTCAACAACATTTTTAATAGTACCTACTTAGTGGTCATGGACACTAACAATTACACCGACCCTATACCAGGGTAGCAGAAATTGGACCTTTATTTAGTTTTATTTTTATTTTTCGTCACTCTCGTCAGTCGTCGACTATTCCGCGTGCAGTTTAGACTTGTTTCTTACGTTTTCCTCAGTGGATCGGTCGTGGTAGTATGACCGTAGGGCCTGCGCGTAGTCCTGACCTCACGCGATTAGACTTTTTTTTGTGGGGGTACATTAAAAATACTGTGTACCTACTCAGTGCGGTGCGATACAGTGGACGAAATGAAAGTGCGTATTGAGGCTGCTTTCAGGACCATAACACCAGACACTGCGCAGGAGTCCATGAACAAAAGAGCGGCCTTGTGCATACAATTCCAAGGTCATCACATAGAACCTTATCTTTAACAAATGTAAGTTAATTTTCTATATTAAGTAAGTTTTTCTGTTTATGAGCAAGCGATGAACAAGTTAGACTCAAAATTTCCATAATTATTTTTCCCGTGAGACTTTTTTTCTCAATTTTTATGTGCCTAGGTAGCTTGATATTAACTATTAAACTGTAAATAAGTAGGTAAATGAATAATTACGCATTATTTTTTACGGTAAAGTATGTAGGTACTTGTATGACGCGCTCGCTTCTTTAGCGGCATCGTTCATTTTCGTCAGTACAAGCCGACAAAGACGCCGCCTGCGCGCTCGCTTTAGCGGCCATCTTTTTTCATTTTCGTCAACTAAGTACGCGCCCGCGCCGCCTGCGTTACGTTACTAGGGTACTAGGCGCGCAGAATTCCCGAAGAGATGTGTTGTGGTTTATGCAAGTAACTTGGAAAGTTATTGACCCCGGTAGTGCGGAGACACGTTTGTTATGATTTCAATTTAAGAAGTCGATGAAACCGAAAATTTGGTATCATTTTTTAGAGTATTTTATTTTCAGCTGAAACTTTGCATAGTGTTTCTATATCAGCTGGACACTTAGGTATTTCAGGATTTCTATGGGGTATCCGTTACACCCTGTAGAACACGACATTTACTATTTTACAATTTTCAAACGAGTCTTTTGTGACAGTCAATAGTCATGGTTGCCTAGCATTATTAAAAAGTATAAGTGACACATAACATAAATAAGGTTTCATGCGTCAATGCCAGACACCATAACACTTTTCCTCATTGATGTAATGATGACTGCATCCCCAAACCTGCTCTTAATAATAGGAGCCTTGGCTTTGGAACTGCCTTTGTCAATAGGTCAGCTAACTGTTCTGCAGAACTGGTTTTCTGTACACCAATCAATCCTTCTTGTACTGTCTCGCGCACAAAAAAATGTCTCACACGAATATGTTTGGTCCGTTTGTGAAATTCCGGATTGTGAGCGAGACGTATTGCAGCTTCATTGTCAACTTTGAGCGTCGGTGTGCCTTGTAGCGTCGTAAGTTAGCTAAATACTCTCTGTAGCCAAACTAGTTCGCGAGCACCTTCACTTGCAGCTACTATCTCTGCTTCCGTGGTTGAGATAGCTACGGATGCTTGCCGTTGACTAAGCCAGGACACCGGTCCTCCAGCGAACAGGCATACAACTCCAGTGGTAGAGCGTCCAGTTTGATCATCTCCGCCATGATCTGCATCACTGTAGTCTTCTAGTATGGCTCTATCATAGCTTGACCTGTATCTAATGCCGTAGGATATTGTTCCTTTCAGATATCGAAATATCCGCTTGACTCTTTGCCAATCAGCTTCAGTTGGATTCTCCAACTTTCTAGATACAACCCCAACAGCATAGGCTATATCTGGACGCGTGCCTGTCATTAGGTACGCAAGAGCACCTACAGCCTCCCGATATGGAAATCTCTTCTGTACAGATTCTCCGTCTTTGACTTTCCCTGATTCAGAAGTCTGATTCCTTTCGATGGGCGTCGAGACTGGATTGCATTCAGACATATGGAAACGTTCCAGAATCTTCTTTGTGTACGATTCCTGACTGATATGTATGGAACAGTCATTGGATCGCGCAATTTCCAGTCCTAGGTAGTAAGATGCCTTTTTGGTCGTAATATTTAGAGTTTGTCCTAAGTCCTTGAGGAACTGGTTGGCTAGATCTTCATCTGTCGTGGCCACAAGACCATCATCCACGTACAGAGTGATTAAGATCTTCTTTTCTCCAACATTTTTTGTGAACAGACAACAATCAGCTGTATTCTGTACGAAACCTTTCTGTAGCAGGATCTCCTCAAAACACGAGTTCCAGCATCGAGGTGCTTGCTTCAAACCGTACAGACTTTTCTTTAGACGCCAGACCTTTGAAGTGCCATCGCTGAATCCGTCGGGCTGCTTCATATAGATCTCTTCTTTAAGCTTGCCATTCAGAAATGCAGTTGACACGTCAAATTGCGTCAGATGCAGCTTTTCTTTGGCGCTGACACTTAATAAGGCTCTTATAGTAGCCATCCGGGCAACCGGACTAAAGGTTTGTTCGTAATCAATTCCTTTTCTTTGCTTGAACCCCTTTACTACAAGCCTCGCCTTATATTTATCTACCGATCCATCTGGGTTTCGTTTAATCCTGAAAACCCATTTGCATGGAAGCGCCTTCCTGTTGGACGGTAAGTTACACAACGTCCAAACCTCATTGTCATTTAGGGACTTAAATTCTCGTGCCATGGCCGTCTGCCACTCGGCACTGTCATCCCTCTCAAAAATTTCCTCGTAACTTTCAGGAAAAAACTCTGTGCCTACGTAGCACACGTAATCTTCGAACTTTTTAGGACGTGAGATGGTTGACCTGTCTCTGAGATTATATCGAGGCTCCGCTTCTCTTAGAGGCTCAACGACTTCTAACGGCTCTCCATCAGCGTCGACAAAATCATCCTCATCATCCTCTTGAACTTGGTCTTCTCTAACCTCTGTTCTATCTCCCTCTAGAACATGTTCAATTTGGTTTTCATTTTCAGGCTCATGAGTATGTCCGTTATCGTTGACTTCTATATCTCCCTCTGAACAATTAGGGATACTGGTGGAAATTCTAAATTCGACATCAGTTTCGAACGTTATGTCTCTGGACCTCAGCGTCTTATTTCCATCCCAGATACGATAACCGTCATCATTTTCATATCCTATTAAAATGCCTTTAATCGCCTTCTTATTCATTTTCTTGCGATTCTGCTTTGGAATATGGGCGAAACATTCACTTCCGATAACTTTCAGGTGAGTTATCTTGGGCTTTTTACCATGCCATAGCTCGTAAGGCACTTTGCCATCCACTCTAGTGGGACCTGTCCTGTTGAATATGTAAGCCGAAGTATTAATTCAGCCCAGAGCACTTGCGGCATATCTCCTCTCGCGTACATAATTGATCTAGCAGCTTCTACCAGAGTTCGGTTTTCACGCTCACTACAGCCGTTCTGGTCCGGCGTGTAAGGCATTGTCAGCCGATGCTGAATACCGTGATTTCGTAGTATCTTTCGGATAGCTTCGTTATCAAATTCACCACCATTATCACTTAGTAATGTCTTCACAGTATGCCCAGCGTTTTTAACTTCTTGTAGCATTTGTAAAAGTTTATCCTTTACTTCTGACTTCTCTTTTATGAAGTAGACCATGCGGTAACTTGAATAATCGTCCTTGAATAATACGAAATACTGATATTTCGAGATGCTCTTTGTTGCGAAAGGACCGCAAACATCCGTGTGAATAAGTTCTCCAGCTGTTGTTGCCCTTTTCCCTTGTTCCAAACGGCTTTCGATGTGACTTCCCATATATGCAGCCTTCACACTTTACTTTATCTGGACTCAGATTAATGCCTAACTCACGCTTTATCACGCGAATGACGTGTCTCTTATCCTGATGAGCAAAGCGCTCATGATACAGCTGTAGCATATTGGAGCCAGTTACAGCATTGACCTCAATAGCTGTATGCTTAGTTGGAATGACCGTCTTCATGTCCAACTTATAAAGTCCACCATATGGGACCCTCCTGCCAACAACTCTAGTAGTGCCTCCAATATCTAATTTGCACTCTCTAGCTGTTGATGTGAAAATGCTATTTTGCATTCTATCTTGCGCTGCCAACGTCGAAAAAAGATTTTTTGTTAAAGATGGTACTAACCAAACATCGTTGAGAGTAATGTGCTCCTTACTTCCACTAACATTCGATTCTACCACTACGGAGCCTTTTCCCAGTGCAGGTATAACAGTTCCGTCTGCCGTCGTTACGGTGTGATCAGAGTCGAACTCATGAAAACCATTGAAGACATTTCTCTTTATCGCAATGTGTGTTGTCGCTCCATTGTCAACAAACCAGTTGTCCCGGTCTTGGATTTGACCTAATGAGCATGCGTTTACCATTAGTGAAATCTGTTGCACTTGCTTGGACTTTGATCCTGTCTGAGCTGAGGTGCTTGATGTTGGTTTTGGTGGTCTCCCATCCTTAATCCACTTTTTACACTTTCGAACTCTGTGTCCTTTCCCAGAACAGTAGTTACAAATCAGCTGCTTGTCCTTCAACTGCTTAATTTCTTTTTCAGCGGGCGTAGTCACTAGAGCCTCCTGTCGTGAGTTCTCTTGACTGCCTAAATCTCTTTCGAACGTGCAAAGATGACTCGTTAAACTGTCTATAGTTCTTTCAGATTGTTTAAGCATTAGCCAGCTTGACTTAAAGTTGCAGTACCTATCGTCAAGTGTGTCTAAGACCTTACATATGAGGAACAACTCAGGGAGCTTGGCGTTTGCGTCGATTTTGGAAATCTCGGCTTTTAATTCATTCCATAGATTCTTCAACTTTGACATATGAGTAGGTATGTCATCCTCCTTATTATGTTTAAGTCCGAAGAACTCTAAGCATAAATTATACGCCCTGTCGTCTGTTTGTCCGTCATATAGTCTATGTAGCTCTTGCCAAACTTCATGTGCAGTTCTATACCTCATAACCTTCTTCAGTGTTTCTTCAGTCATGTTCGTAGTGAGCATAAGCAGAGCATTGCATTCAGTCTTCCTATATTTGACCATTGCAGCGTTATAGGAGCTTTTCGCAGCGTCACCTGCTTCTGCAATAAGGGTTGGTTTTTGGAGCCTACCTTCGACTGCTTCTAGGGCACCTTCTGTACCTTCCAGCATAATAGAAATTTTATATTTCCAGGTAGTCCAGTTTACCTTCCCTTCAAGCATACCTATCTCTATTTTCGTGGTAAAATCCATTGCAAATACTCTCCGAATCTTCCGGCTGGGGCACAGAACCTGATATAAATAACAAAGGGTGGTTTCTTACCAACAACTGCAGTGGAATAAAGAAGTGGTAAAGTATTATACATGTGGTTATATTACCCGAGTCTCTAGAGACGGTTTCTTTTATTATTTAATCACGGAACACTTCACTGAGAGTTTTAATGTATATTTTATATAGAACACGACATTTACTATTTTACAATTTTCAAACGAGTCTTTTGTGACAGTCAATAGTCATGGTTGCCTAGCATTATTAAAAAGTATAAGTGACACATAACATAAAGAAGGTTTCATGCGTCAATGCCAGACACCATAACAGTACTGTGCCATCCTTGTCAACAGCACTACCGCATTCCTAAGCTCTGCATTTAACTCGCGCGCTATCTGTACATATTATGATCTTTACATACTTATTTCGCTTCGTTCATTCATCTGATCATACTCACGTAACCATATTTATTTATTTATTTTAATATTTATGTACACACAAAATACAACACAGGATTATTAAGACATAGTACTCAGTAAAAGGGTGCTGCTTATTTCTATAGAAATTTCTGCCAGCAGACCCGCGAAAGGACAATCTGTTTTCAAATAATAATTTCGATAATCTCATAAACACCTACGTGAAAGCTAAATAAAAGGACGTGTATGGAATATCAATATACATTAAGACCGGAATGTGGAAGAACATTTATCTGTCAAGATCTGTTTAATTTTAACCATGTGTTCATAAATTAATAAATCAACTAAATTCGTTTTGTTCAAATTGCTGTGCGAAGCCGGGACCGGGTACTAGATTGCCAAATTTTCACTCCGAACTTAGATACGGTTCAAGAATCGATTACATAAACCAACTGTAGGTACCTACGTCGTACATAACCCAACACTATCTTATCTTTACAAACTTACACAGTTCAAGTGCAATTACATAAAAACTGAAAACGCGATAAGGAGTCGTTCGAACGAACTTTACTCCGAATCTCGCTTGCAATTTAGTACAATCAAGAGCACATCACGTACTACGACAACCAACCCTACTGCTACGGCATTGGATTCCTTTCAGAGTCTAACTGTAAGGTTTCGAGTACGGTTGTCGGTACGTTTTTGTAAGAGTTGCGCTGTAATATCGGAAGGCGGCAGATTAGATCGCGCAGATCGGCAATCGACGGAGATTGGACCGAATGATATCCGAACAGGGATTTACCGTTCGTGGAAAATGAATGAATTTACCTTTTTTACATGAAACGACCAATAAACTATCCCTTTGGGTAGTCTATCATAAGATTTTTACGACTATATTCATCAACTGGGTGAATAAAGTGGAATCTAGTACCCATAACACAAGCTCTGCTTAGCTTGGGACTAGATGGCGTTGTGTGATAGTTGTGGAAATATTAATATTATTTTCTATTTCTTTTATGATCTCGGGATCATAGGATCCTGGACTTCTTTTGAAGGGCATGCCAGGAGCCGAAGCCGTCTTGCAGAAGCCCATTACGCAATTTAAATGAAATGAGGCCCAAATCGATTATTATTATCACTTCGACTTTCACTACTTCACCTTCTGACTGTTGTGTATCAATTTCTACGATCCAATTGAGTGTACCAATTTCTACACTTCCATCTAGGTAACAACAGGTACAGGTAAAGAGTTAAATTGGAATGTGAAGTAAAATATTCTGTTTTTTTTATCGTGGTAAAATCATCAAATAAGTCCTCCCGCCCCGGGCAAGGCGGAAGGGACTGTCAGACTTGTACTGACTAAAATCCACGGTGTCCTTCAATAGCCCTTTATGTTCCGGGGTCACGGTGATGGTATAAATCCCGCGACCCCGGCAAGCTTTGGCCCTCTGTGAGGGAGCCCCGTCATTTTGCTGACGCTCTTTGAGGCGCGCGTGAAACACGACGCGCCGTCGACCCGGGCAAAATATTCTGATTTTAAGTCAATAGTGAATAAGTTACTTCTAGGCAACCGTGCTTCACTATCGACTACAATGTTGCATATTGCATACTGTCAGGTGAGATAGTAGTCAATATCGATAAATAAAGGTCGCGGTACTGTCTTTCAGGAAACACTGACTCCGGAATGTAAAGGGCTATTGGCTGTGGATTTCAGTAGTATGAGTATGAGAGTCCCTCTTTTCCTGCGCTGGGCGGGAGAACTCAAATGATGATTTGGTCATTTAAAAAAACCGTTAAAAAAAACTCATTTTGTCAGATAAAATCTCGGTGAACATTAAATTTTATGAATGTTTACAAAGTAACGCCTTATTCGACAACTTACCACTCTAAACAAAACTGTTAAAGTTACCTTACATTAAGTGCACACATAAAGATGCCAGCACCTTCAATCCTGAACACACAGTAAGTAATCAGCTTTCCAACTTACTTTACCGAATTCCGCTTGTAAGACCGCAGAGCCGCGAAGTTGCTGGCCGACCCGACACGGTCGTCGAGTGTAAACCGCAGGTACCATGATAAGGGAACTGTCCCACCGCACGAGGAAGCGGCTAAGCTGCTAACTAGTGACCGTTGTCTACTTCAAGATGAGTACAAAAGATTGTAGGCCCCATTAGTCAGCTGAAGTGTTCGCGGGACTTATTCCATCACCATGACCCCGGAATATAAAGGGCTATTGAAGGACACCGCGGATTTTAGTAAAGTTTCAGTACAACTCTGACAGTAAAGGGTGGGAGGACTCATTTGACTATTTTACCACGTAGTTTTGCGGTACTACACGCTTCCCCAAAAATTGCAATCATACCTACTGCGACCAACTATATCGACCTATCATTGTCTTTCGTAACTTTGGTCTAAGCCCAACTAGTTTGATCTGTAGTCATTTCTAATGTAGTATTAGTGTTTTATTTATAATTATCTGAATTCCTCATCCCCTGAATTATTTCATCAACTTTTTTTTCCATTTTTGTTCTTCCTGAGTCACCTGGATTATTCTTAGAGATGTTTGCCCCAACAACGTCGGCCTTCCAATTCCACTAGTTTTCTTAGATACATCGCTGATTATTCACACTGCAGTCAAACATAAAAAAACAACTCGTTTTTATTTGCTCTCCCTGCTCGCTGATCGCCGACAGTGAGACCGGAGCCTAATACCCGCTGCCATCAAATACATTTTGATACCTGCCATAACTTTCCGGAATGGTACTGATATTGCCGGCTCGGATAATGAACGTGGGATTTTCGAAAATTGAGGTTTAAAAGTGAATTTTGTTAATGCTTATTTGGAAAGGTAAGGCTTTTGTTCGGGTTGATATGAAAAAGTAATAGCAATGTTGTTATTTCTGTACATCAACCAGATTCTTCTTCATTGTTTTGATGTATGAAGAATTTTCTCTTGACCTTAGTCCATCCTCGACCTTGTCTTTGATGACTAGTCATGGGTGACAAAGACAAAATCGAGGATGGAGAGAGAAGCCTATTCACTCTAACTTTGAAGAGATTAGGGTTCGGAAACACAGACCCAGGCAGAGAGTTCATCAAACAGGGTTATTGTTCTCAGTTCGGTTTGAAGTTTACGGTTGCCAGTGACATTCCTGGACTTCTGGTAGGTGAATGACGTAGTTTCGGTTCTGGCTAATCTGTTTTATGCCACTGCTGGGCAAAGGCTTCCAGTTTCCTCGATCCAGGGCCATAGTGAACCGCTCATTGATTTTGTCCAACTCGTCCCGCCATCTTCTGTCACTGAACCCACTGTAAATGCAAAATAGAGCATACAAAGATCCACTTACGACACTAAGCTAGTAATGGGTGACTCGCCGTCCGATCATGTACCATGCCCCGGCTCGACAGCGCCTTTGACAAGCGCCTCTGAGTAGGCGGACTCATTTTGTGATTTTACCACGATGAAAAAAATACTCACAGAGGTAACAAGTAACACACGCGCGTGTCGTTCCACACAACCTGCTCCTTAAGTCGAATCACCCGAGGTCGTGAACAAGGAGCAACATGAATAAGGAGTGCTCGCGAAGATAGATCGTGCTGATTAATGGAGGTAAAAATCGTCGCCGTAGAGAGAAACATATTGAATCCGATGTTTTTTGCTCTCCTACGAGTGCACGTACCTTTAAGTAAAAGAAAGAAGGATTAATTGATTGATTACTCTAAAGGTAGTCCACGTTAAAAGATAATAATAATATTCCACAACTATCACACAACGCCATCTACTCCCAAGCTAAGCAGAGCTTGTGTTATGGGAACTAGACAACTGATAAACATACTTATATATTTCTAAATACATACATATTATAGATAAATTACACCCAGACATAGAACAAATGATCGTGCCCATCACATGAAGTGTATGTAATTAGTGTGTATGCTCCTTAGGTAGACTTAACCTATTGTGTGCACTACTTAATAGTGATTTAGTGAATTATGCTTACGATGTACTTTACCTAAAATGCGCATTCCCTTATAATTAGTGAAGTACTTATTAAATGGAGTTCGATCAAGGTGGTTGTGTACTTCTTTACGATCCTATCGGACCCCCAACATCACATGGCGACCCTGCCTAAAAGGTCTGCCAAGGGGCTATAAGAAAAGTTTTCGCGACATTTAAGCAAGTAAAAGTATACAATGTGTCGGTCAACAGTTGAGAAGGAGGAGGTCTTTCTGAGCCAAAACGCGGCCAGCGGAAGCAATGATGCTGCTATAAAAGAAATCGGAGGACACGTGGAGCGCCTCAGCATTATGACTTTTATAATCCTCGCTGTGATAGCTGTGATTGCTATTTACTTCGTGCTGAAAGTCTACAAAAATTGTCATCGCCGCTGGATGCAGGAGGAGATAGGTCTCAGCACCATGCAGCGTTTAAGAGCTTCGATACGTGGACAAGCCGGAGGTACACCAGACAATTAGACAATCCAGCATCAATCAAAGTTGTGATGTGAGTCAGTGAAAGTGTTGTTTTTTTTTTTAATAGTTAAATGCATTCAATTTCGCAATGATTATAATATTAATTAACAGTGAGTGAAGTGTCAAATTTCATAATGCAAAAACTTAAACGTCCTAAAATCGTGCACGAACACTCAGCGAATTTGATACCGTTTGCGTAAAACTGCATCGTCGGACATTATTTCTAGTGTTTCGCAATAATTTTAAGTTAAGCTTACTTTTGATTTTTTTTTTTAACATTGTATAATGAATTAGTGGATATGTCGTAGTTTTATATCATAATGAAATAATGTTAAAATTAGAGTATGATTGATAGTTTGTTAACACATTATGAGGTTTTAGTAGATATCCGTAAGTACTTGATTAAAAAGGGACAAGCTAGGTATAGAGGCAAAGTTATTGATACAAAATTAGGCGAAGCAAAAGATACTTTTGATAAATGTAGCCAAATATTTTTATTGTTAGAAAAGGGCAAGGATGTAAAGCTGTCATCGGCAATCAATATTTTTCAAAATATTAAGGAGGTGTACGAGGAGATAAATAAATTGTGTATTTTTCCCATTCAGTCTGATTTAGGAAAGATGGAGTTTGACCTTAAGGTGGCGTGTAGTCTCATTCCAGTTATGGACGGTGTTGAAAATACAACCAAGCGGTTGATAGACTCCGCTGAGATGTACGCGGATATGATTGATGATAAGGGTAAGGCTTTATTAATTACATTTATATTGAAAAGTAGACTCTCGGAGAATGCGAAATTACGTATTTCGGGTTCTTACAAAACGGTTGAAGAATTAATTAAAGATTTGAGAAATCACCTTTTACCTAAGAAATCTTTTGTGGCTATACAGACACAATTACAAAATATACAACAGGGATCTAATTCTATTGATGCTTTTGGCACCGAAGTAGAGAAATTGTTTACTGAGTTAACTATTTCCCAAGCTGATGGTGATTCTGCCACGTATGGAGTGTTGAAGCCTTTAAATGAAAAGCTTGCAATTAAACGGTTTTCAGATGGCCTGCGAAGCTCAAAATTAGGCACCATTATATCCGCCCGAAACTACAGCAACCTGAAGGATGCCATCCAAGCAGCTAAGGATGAAGAGTCGGCGTCCCATCAGTCATCGTCAGGTAACATAATGCATTTGTCTAACAATGGCCGTGGTTCACATTACTCAAGACGACCGCAGCGTCAATATCAAAGAAGGGGTTTTCACAATAACCGTGGTCAATGGTATAACAATTACAGTCGTGGTCAGCAATATGGAACGTTTTATAATCGTGATCATGTACGACGTGGTAATTTTAGAGGCAACGACACAAGTAGAGGCAATTTCCGATCATTGTCAAATGGCAATAGAGGTAGATACCATAGGAATCGTGGGCAAAGCCAAAATATGCTGTCAGTGGAAAAATCTGACGACAAAAGACACAGTGACGACCAGAAAAGTAGTAATGTAGCCACTTCAAATCAGTTTTTTCGATCTTAAACACCACATATTATCATGCCAAGGGAATACTAAGTACGTTGTTTTCTACATTGACAATATAAAATACTATTGGCTTATTGATACAGGCGCTACATTGTCAATAATTAAAAAAGAAATATTGCCAAAAGGTTTTGTCGTGCGCAGAGATGACACTTTAGTTAATGGAATAGGTGGGAAATTACGTTCTCAAGGTTCTATTGACTTGATGTTAAGAGATAACAAAGAACAAGTATTACATCATAACTTCCTTATTTTTGATTCTATACCACTTAAAGCTGATGGAATCATAGGTTTAGATTTCTTAAATAAATTTCAGGCTAACATTAATTTAAATACAAATAGTTTAACGTTGACTAACGATGGCCAAAAATATTACTTAAATTTAATTGAAGAAATAGAAAATAATAGGAATACATTAATTATTCCAGCACGGTCAGAGTCAATTCACTATATTTGGGTGAATGATATTGTGACTGAAGATGTAGTTGTTTGTGGGAGTGAGTTAACGAAGGATGTATTTTTAGCAAACTCGATAGTGCGAGTGCTAAATAATAGGATTCCTGTTAAAATTCTTAACGTAAGCGATAAGGAAATAACCTTGCCATCTGTACTTCCTGAATTAAAATCATTGAGTGATTTTGATATCTGTCAGTTCAGTAAAAACAATATTAACTTTTCAAGAGTTCAAACGTTACTATCCGAATTAAATTTAAATTATTTAAACAAAGAAGAGAGGCAGTCTATAGAGGCAATATGTACAAAGTACTCTGACGTTTTTTACGTAGAAGGCGATAAATTGACGACAACAAACATTTGTGAACAATCTATAGTAGTAAAACCTAATGTTACACCTGTTTATGTTAAACCATATAGGTTACCTCAAGCATTAAAACCGGAAATAGCTAGGCAAATAGATAAAATGATTAGAGATGATATCATAGAAGAGTCGAATAGTGAATGGTCAAGTCCAATCTTATTAGTGCCGAAGAAAACTAGCGAAGGTAATGAGAAAAAATGGCGATTAGTAGTTGATTATAGGAAATTAAATGAGATGATTTGCGATGATAAATTTCCGCTACCGAATATAAATGAAATTTTAGATTCTTTATCTGGTGCTATTTACTTTACTCACCTTGACCTTCACCAGGGTTATTATCAAGTCACTTTGGAACCTAGCAGTCGAAAATTAACAGCCTTTACTACTAATACGGGCCAATATCAAATGAAACGATTACCAATGGGACTAAAAACAAGTCCAAGTGCTTTTAGTCGAATGATGTCTATAGCAATGTCAGGTCTTACCTATGAGAAATGTCTCGTGTATCAAGATGACCTAATTATTTTTGGAAGAAATCTTACTACGCATAATCAAAATTTAACTGACGTCATGGAAAGGTTAAGAAAAGTTAATTTAAAATTAAACCCTCAAAAGTGTATTTTTTTGAAGAAAGAAATACTTTATTTAGGCCATGTTGTTTCAGAAAAAGGAGTTTTACCTGATCCGGATAAAACTAATGTATTAAAAAAAATACCCCACACCTAGAAATTCCGATGAAGTTAAACGCTTTGTAGCATTTTGTAATTATTACCGAAAATTTATAAAATCATTTTCAGATATAGCAATGCCGTTAAATAAATTATGTAGGAAGAATGAACCGTTTATATGGACTAATGAATGTAACAGCGCTTTCGAGTTTCTAAAGAATGCTTTAATTTCCTCACCTGTGCTACAATACCCGGATTTTTCCGAAAAGAACGAATTTGTATTGCAAACGGATGCATCAGGTACTGCCATTGGAGCCGTATTGTGTAATAAAGATTTAAGACCAGTAGCGTATGCTAGTAGGCCCTTAAATAAGGCAGAAAAAAATTATCCTACCATTCAAAAAGAGCTGTTGGCGATAGTTTGGTCTGTAAAATATTTTAGACCATACTTGTATGGCAAAAAATTTACAATAATGACAGATCATAAACCCTTGATATATCTTTTTGGCATGAGAGATCCTTCAAGTAGACTCCTAAAATTTCGCTTAACTTTGGAAGAATATAACTTTAAGATTATTTATGTCAAAGGAAAGGAGAATGTGGTTGCGGATGCTTTATCAAGAATTTGCTTAACATCAGAAGAATTAAAGGGTATGCATGAACAAGTTGTTGCTGTGATGACTAGAGCTCAAAAGAAAAGAATGGATGAGTTAGCTAAAAGCAAAGATGAGTGTGAGAAGATGGATCTTAGTAAAATCTGCGACAAACGGTCTGATCAGCCAAGAGTTGTAGATATATTAAGAAAACCACGGGAATCAGTAGTAGAATTGTGTTTTATTGAAGGTGATGAATTAAAGGGATTAAGAGATAATAACATGATAATTGATGAGTTTGAATGTTTTGCATTGAGACCGGATACAAAGACGTTATATATTAATTTTGATTTCAAGGCACATTTTTCGCGAGCCGAATTTGTGCAGAAATTAATTTATGTTTGTGAAAAGATACGTATCGACGAATTGTGTATAATTAAAAATAAAGACAATGAAGATTTTATTAAAAATATTTGCGATGAAATAACTTCTCTTAAGAATTGGTCCGGACCACGACTTTGTATACTACGAGGAATAAAAAGAATATCAGATGATAATGATAAAACCATTATTATGAATGATTTCCATTTACTGCCATCTAGTGGTCATGCTGGAGTGCGCAGGATGGTTAATACTATTAAAAGACGGTACTTTTGGCCAGGTATGGAAAAAGACGTTCAAGAATTTGTCAAAAGATGTTCGAAATGTCAAAAGTCGAAATACTTTCGTTATATCAAAGAGCCGATGGAAATAACTACAACAGCTTCGTCGGCGTTTGATAAAATTTTCTTAGATGTTGTGGGTCCTTTAGATAAAGACATCGACGGTAATTGTTATATACTAACCATGCAATGTGAATTAACAAAATTTGTGCATGCCACCCCTCTTAAAAATAAAGAGACCATATCCATTGCAGATGCATTTGTTAGAGATTTTGTTTTAAGGTTTGGTATCCCAGGTACGATTGCTACAGATCGCGGCAGCGAATTCATTTCAGCAACTATGGTACAGGTATGTAAAATCCTTAGTATTGAAAAGTTATGCTCAACAGCTTATCATCATCAGTCAATTGGTGCTCTTGAAAATGCGCATAAAACACTTGGTGCATTTTTAAGAATTCAATGTGAAAATTACACAGACACTTGGAGTTACTGGTTACCTTTCTGGTGTTTTAGTTTCAATAACACGGTCCATTCTGAAACGAAGTATACGCCCTATGAACTCGTCTTTGGTAAACTCTGTCGAATTCCTAGCAGAATTTGTGATCCTGTAGAACCGTTATACAATATTGATGATTACCCATTACAATTGAAATACCGATTACAGTTAGCCCATGCTGATGCCAAGAATAATTTATTAATTAACAAGCAGAAACGAAAAGAACTGTATGATAAATCTGTAAATTCGTCTAAGTATCAGAAAGATGATTTGGTGTTATTAAAGAATGAAACTGGTCGTAAATTAGATGCTTTATTTGAAGGTCCCTACAAAGTAATTGAAGATTTAGGTTGTAATGTTCAGATAAGTAAAAATAATAAAATAGAATTAGTGCATAAAAATAGAACTAGGCCTTACTTTCAATAGATTTTATGTATGATTACATTTAAGTTACATTGCAATGTTTAGTAGTTAAATAGGATTAAGTCATTTTTTTTTAATAAATAAAATAGTTTTGTCATGGTTTAGACAAATATGCTAAAAGACAATGTAAAAAAAAAAAAAAAAAAAAAAAAAAGAAAAGAAAACTTTTTTTTTTTTTTTTTTTTCTCTTTGCCCTGGGTGGTGAAGTGTATGTAATTAGTGTGTATGCTCCTTAGGTAGACTTAACCTATTGTGTGCACTACTTAATAGTGATTTAGTGAATTATGCTTACGATGTACTTTACCTAAAATGCGCATTCCCTTATAATTAGTGAAGTACTTATTAAATGGAGTTCGATCAAGGTGGTTGTGTACTTCTTTACGATCCTATCGGACCCCCAACATCACACACACACACATTAGTCCTGGGTGGGAATCGAACCCACGACCCCCGGCATAGCAGTCAGGGTCACTAACCACTAGTTTAAAATAATAAATTCTGCGTCGGTATGTTAGATTATAATTTTATTACAAGAAAATGTATGAAGTATCACAATAAAACGTAAAGAGAATCCTTTTTTACTCGGAAGTAGGTGGCAATAACAAAAATAGTCAGAGAAATTTAAAAAAAAAACTATTGAATTTAGAAAAATAAGGAAGTCGAAGGCAATACTCGTAACGTCAGAGAAAATAAACAAAACAAATTCACAGAATTTCGACAAATAAAAGTAATTTTAAGATCGGTTTTTTTTTTCAAAGATTGTTTTTTTTTAATCATGAATAATTTTTAAATATTGGAATTTTCTCTAATGAAAGTGGGGAAGAGGTGTAATAATCTGAAAGATTTTAGAAACCAAACAAAAGAAAAATCTACAATAGCTGCCAAGGTTACCAGTAACCATCATAGTTTATGTCTCATCCTTATTCCAACAATACTGAAAGAATATTGGAAACCTTTTGTTGTGCTACCCTCGGAAATTAATTACAGCGACGTGATTGGGCAACAAAATGAAACATTAGTTATCATAGGGTGATGTGAAATATCCTAGTTTCGCATGGGCTGACAATATAATCTATAATTTGATGTAGCATATACTCGTATAACTTTTAGTTATGTTAAAAAAAAATATTCCCACCAAAATATTACGGTCTATGTGCATTAGCGTGTAAAACAGCCCGTTCACGACTTATTGGTCTAAGGGCTCCCGCTCACGGGCCACTGGCCACAACTATAAAACGCCGCCACCGGCATATTTCTTGTAGTTTTCATACATTTTATATGGACTCGCCGCACACGGTTGACGTTGGTGGCCGCCACACGCTAGCCTCTTCTAGCTTCTCGCGGCGGCGTTTGTGGCTGTCGCGAGTGGCTCGTGTGCGGCGACACTAAGTGGTGCGAACTCGCTACTGGCGGCGCGTCGCCTCAAAGCGTGTTTGAAATATTTGTATACTTTTGATATTACCGCTCGCCCAGGTAGATCGCGTTCTATACTTGCTGCTAATCCCTATGGGAAGAAATACCATAATTATTCAGTATACCTATTATTACGGGTAAATACCTATGTAAACACACACACTAAATCTGCTAGACAGTGAAATTATTAAGTAAAACAGTAAAGTAAGGATTAAATTTAAATTAACAGAGATTAATTACAGAATAACAGGTATCTCAAGAGGTATTACTGAAGTATTATACTGTTTGAATAATACAATGTTTCTAAAACCATTGAGATTTGCCGGTATCATAAAGTTTTTTATCGTGAAGCAAAGTTATCGTTAAGTAGAGTGGTTTAAAAGCTCCAATATTTACTGTTCTTAATACAAAAAAAAGTTTCGTTTGTTTAGGATCTCCCAGAAGTATTCAGTCTCCGCTTATGTTGATAGATACATAATTAAAGCCAAAGTAAAAACATCAACTTACATGAAATATTAAAAAGTTTTCTCTTTCGGTCCTAATATTATACATAATATGATTTATACTTTTTGTTTGTAACATATTTTACATGAAAATTTTAATTTCTATCCCAAAACTTCTGAAAAAAAACAATGAATACCAACGGGAGCAAAAACCAGGCATTAACCAACAAAATAAAAACGCCTGACCCAATGTAGGAAATAACTACTTGCGAAGACGCGACGCAGGCGTTATTGCGTATAAAAATATAACTTTAATAACTACTTTATACCTAATCTTAATATACCTAAATCAGTTTAAGAAATACATACTTTATAATGATAAAGTAAATAAAGAAAACAGCATTTATCGGTAAAAGAGATTCTTAAAACTTTGGCTTTCTGTAATGAATTTATAAACAGTAAACAAGCACTTGAAGTAGGTAATCATACAAGATAAAACTTTAAATAACACAGATAAAATTCAGTCCTTTTGACTGGAAATTGTCTAGGTGGAAACTCCTTATATACTTCTTGAAGTATATAAGAAAAATAAATATTTAACTACTACTCCGAAAAAATGGAAGGTGATTTAAAGATGAAAGGATATTTTTTCCAGGAAAAAAACGTAATTACCTTTCAGGAAAAACGTGAACCTAATTTTGTGAGTCGAAATAAATGTGTAAAATTACTACTGGGTACGAGTAAGTCATTACTTTTCTTACAAATATTTATTTTCTTATGAATTCTTTAACATTTCACAAAGTTTGTAAGCCTGCTCTCAACTCTTTCAAGTTTCTGCTACTACTTGGGGCTTACCATCAACTTTTAAAATATGTGCCAAGTGCAGGGCAGTTCAACACAACATGTTAACCTGACAGGTTTTGTGTTTGTACCATGAACATTTCCGACTGACCTGTAGCATGCCAACTTTTGACCTGCTTCATAGTCTCTGGTTTGTAAGGTGGCGGCACAGATTAAATAAGATTATAAAAAAACAAACGTTCTAAAATACATAAGCGGTTTTACGGTTTTTAAACTAATGAAATATGTTCTTATGATAACAGTTTAAAATAAAAAGGAGATGAAGAAAATGTTGTTTCGTAGCGAAAAAAAAGGAATTTGACATTATTTATGAGAGCAAACACCCCTCCATCCACATAGAAAAATTGGAACAAAAAAGTTAATAAAGACTCTTTACATTTATTTTCGAACGCACTATATACATGTCAAACACCAAAAAGTTTTAAGAGCCAATTTTGAAATTTATGTGGATTTGTTTTTGTGTCTCAAAATCTTTTAACTTTTTAAAGATTTTGTAATAAATTAAAATAAAATAGATAATATTAGTTTTGTGGCAAGTGCATGTGCAATTTCTAGTGTAAGTCACACTTGTGATGGCTACAAGAAGAAGAGTTACTTATGAACAACTAGAAATGTTGTGGGAGTTTCTGAATGCTCATAGGGACATAGCTATGGGCTACAATAAAACTGCCCAAGCCCGGGAAATGTCCCGAAGGATGTGGACTGAGGTGGCGGAGAATTTAAATGCTGTTGTTGGTGGTGCGACTAAAGATTGGAAAACTTGGGCAGCTGTAAGTTTTATAATTCAATTAAATAGAATTTAAACGTAATTTTGAATTGAATATATGTATTAATTATTATTAATCAATCGTATACTATTACATAGGTCTTTAAATTTATATTTTGTCTTTACAGTATTGGATTGATTACAAAGGTAAATTAAAAAGGAAATGTGTCGCAATCCGAATGTCACAATCACGCACAGGTGGGGGACCAAGTGAAGCAAATATGTTAACAGATTTAGAAAAAAAATATCTATCAATTCTTGGTGAGGATTATGGTGCAGGTCTCCCAGGAATTCAAGTGGATCCATTAGACACAGAAAGCACTCATGTAAGTAGACTTTTTGTAAATAAAAATAGATTTATATTTCCAACTTTATTAAAGTAGCAATGGTGTAACTAAGTACCTACTATAATTTGTTATAAAAAATGTTGTATACAATTATGATATCTTATGTATTATGATATCCTTATAACACATAGAGGTAGACACATTTGGTCGCGGAACTTATTCCATCACCGTGACCCCGGTAAATAAAGGGCTATTGAAGGACAACGTGGATTTTAGTCAGTACAAGTCTGACAGTCCCTTTCCGCCCTGCCCAGGATAGGAGGACTCATTTGATGATTTAACCACGTAAAAAAAATGTAGACACATTTACATTTAAGAATTAATTTTCAGCCTAATCCACTATTACGTCACCCTTTTATGTACATCGCATCTACAGCTAGTAAAGAATACAAAAAACTTAATCAAGTATTACATTATTGAAAGAATGACTTATATACGTAACTAAGTTTTGTAATTATTATTTCCAGGCATCAACATCAAGTGCTCAAGATGTATCCCCATCTATTTTGTTTATGCCTGAAGAAGTTGTGAGGGAAAACGTTGTTGTTGGACCGTCAGTGCAAGTACCTTCAATACCCGACCTAGAAGATCTTGAGGATCAACAGAATACGTCGATGACACAACCCACTCAGCCAGCAGAAGCAATGACGTCTGCTCAGTCCCGGAGACGGCGGCGTCGGCCAGCACCTTTGTCTCAGGGGATGACAAGAAGAGTTCTCGCCCAATCAAGCCAAGTGAGAGCAGAGGCAACACAAGCCATGAGCAGTGACATCAGAAATATTTATAATGTGTTAGCCGATATAGCAGCAACATTACGCAGCATAAACAATAGGTATGTAATTAGTTGCTAATTTACATTTTAATTTAAAACATAAATTTACTATAGTTCTATAGGTTCTGCCTACCCTTATGGGAAAAAGGCGAGAATATATAATAACGAATAAAGGAGATAATAATAAACATTTATTTCGGAATCAGCATCCATATTTGTTAATAGGAATGTAAACTTATAAAACTAATATTAGTAAAATTTATTCTAAGCTACGTGAGGCACGCATCCTGAGGAATGCCTACTTGACTGCGTGCATATATATCACTAACTAGGATATTAACATTCAAAACGATAAATATTACATGACGATATATACTACAACAACAAATAAAACGACAAATAATATTTAAACTTACTATAAATTTTTCATACAAATATGACTGTTACTGATTTAAAAAAATATATATGATTTACTTAGATTATGTTTTTACATTCTAGGTTACTTGGCGGCGCTCCCACAAATGAGCAATGAGCTGTCTTCTAGTAGAGAGGCCAAGTTGCAGTTCGAGATTTTGGGCCCTCCTAGAAGAATTAGCCTCTGAAGTGCCGTCTGTGATAATTTGAAAAGAAGGTTGCAATTGAGTTTCTTGCAAAACTTCTTCAGGATTCAAATCCTGCACAGGAACATTGGCTCTATTGCAAATGTTGTGCAGTACAACACATGCATTTACAATAGATGCTGCTATTTGAGGTTCATAATGTAGAACTCTGTGCACCAGAAGGCATCTAAAGCGTGCTTTAAGAAGACCGATTGTTCGTTCTACCACATTACGAGTTCTCACATGCAATCCAGTGTAGTAAGCCTCAGGTGAATCTGGAGGGGCGTCTATAATTGGAGTCATTATTGTCTTCCGTAATGGATATCCAGAATCACCTAGAAAAAATAAACAAATTGATTATTGATTACCAACTATATTTTGTTAAAAAGACCCTTAGATGTTATCCAAAAATCTTTTTACGTAACTATATGTACATATATTAAGATATTTTTTTTTTTTGTATTGGCATACCTAAAAACCACATGTTATTTAACTCTTCCATATGAACTTTTAATGGATGGCTGGTCCATATGAGTGAATCGTGAGTTGCTCCTCCATGGCTGGCATCCACGTTTAAAATTTCCATGTCCGAGTTGCATATCTAGAATGGTAGTTCATAATTATGTCACTAACTAGGATATTAACTAATCTTATAATAGCCATTTTTTCTTGTTTAATAGTATTTCATTTGTGTACCTAATAGTAAAATAGTACGATAGTTTTTATATTTATACATAATATGTTACAAAATTCTAAACAGAAATTCAAAACATTAATTGGAACTGGGTTTTATAAAATATACCTATTATAATAAATACATTTTCTTTGTTGTTTAAATGGGCTGTACTTAATAAAGTTATGTTTTTTTAGATCTACTTTGTGTGAATGTAATGTAAAACATGATTTTAATGTACCTTATTGTAATAACGTAATAAAAATACCCACCACTTGCACATTTAAAGAATGATATTGTTTTCTACAGTAAAAACGTTCTTCATGATCTGTTGGCCGTTTTATTGCTACATGGGTTCCATCAATGCAACCTAAAACTCCAGGCATACCAAATTTTCTCAAAAATCTGAAATAAGTGAAACAAAGTTGTACTGTCACATCACATTAAAGTAAAAGTGTTGGAGTTTAGTAAAAACAAATCTATCCTACTTTAACATTACAGTTTTTCTCTTTCTAACACATAAATATTGTTTTTATTGATCCCTTGTCACCACTTAACTGAAATTACTTATATCAAAAGAATTTTACAGTAGGTAGTAGGTATTCAACGCACCCAATCACAGTTGCTCGCCGTTCGCTAGGACTAGTTGGGAATTTTATATATTTTCGCCGAAAATGTGGTAAATTAAGGCATTCTGTTACTGTTGCGATTGCAGTGGATACTGTTTGCTGTGCAACAGAATGTGCAGCGATATCACCCGTTGGTCTTTGATAAGAACCAGTCGCGTAAAAAGATAATGCTAATAAAACCTGAAACACATAGCACCAAGTATATTAGTATATCAGCCGGATAAGGAGAAGGATAAAAAAATAGCAGACAGTACTAACCTTGACCTCAATCGACAAATCTGTTGATTTTGTAGGGCGTGGCATGAAAGCTCGTAGCTCATTACAAAGACCAAGTACAAGCTCTTTAGTGAGCCTGTAGCGTTTAACAAAAGCATTGTCCGGCATGTCAAAAGGTTTTATTTCGTTTCTTATAATGCTTCTTTGGATTTTGGCTCTTTGTTTAGCACTGTTGGAGCGGTGATCTTCCTCGAGAAACTCGAAAATTTCATCTTCATCACACATCTAAAATAAACGGTAACACAGTGCTTAAATAGGATTTTCTGTATTTTAAAAGACTTTGCCCGAATAATATTTTATAAAAAATTCACAATTAATGAATTACTTACGTTTTTGCTGTATTTTTAATTAAAACAGTTCAATTTAAGTTCCTTTCGCAAGGCTACAAATTATGACGGCAGGGCAGTTCAATTGTTGAATGTATTTATGTCAAAAAAGACTTGATGGTAAGATAAGGTGCAGGTCAGTCGACTGAAATGCTGAGACGTATCACTCACCGGCTTAGGTCACGTGATCGCTGGCTCGCCTGCTACTTTGCGCGCTCATGGTACAAACTAGCACGACAGGTTATTTTTCGTCTAAAATTGACCTGCTATAAGAGTTCATGGTAAGCCTACTTGACATAAAACTAACATTTCTACTTCATTTTCATTCATTCATTCGTTCATTCGGTGCCGGAATTTCGTGCTTGTGTAAACTTTCTGACTTTGCAAAAGTACTTACTGATTATTTGCTGTGGTCTGAATTTCTTCATTACTTCCCGTGTATAAATATTTATTTTCGTTTCTGAACGTTTTTCCAGTTACTTGCGGTAACAATGACAGGAATCTAAATTAATATTGCAAACATATTCTTTTCATAAAAATTATTTTTTTTTTTTTAATAGTTAAACTCAAAATATTCTTCACCAATATTGTAAAATTTAAATTATTCGCAAGAAATAAATATAGAAGTAACCCTATTCAGTCTTAACTTGAAGATCCCAAGATCGTAGCTATCAGGGAATACAGACTTCACCAGGGAATTCCACTCCATAGCTGTAAAAGTAATGTGTAAAGTATTATGGCCAAATAATTACAGCCGCACAGACCGATCGCCGCGCTTGCCTTGGTTTATCAGTGGATGGGTGACCATCTGTCATAGCGAGTTTTCTCCGTGGCTCTGAAAGCACGTTAAGCCGTTGGTCTCTCGCCTGTAAATGTTACTGGTAGTCAGAAGCTCATGAGTCTGACAACCATGGGATTATTGTCCAGTAAAGTTACTGGGTTGTGGAGGTCCGGTAGGCAGTCGCTCCATGTAAAATAGTGATATTCAGTTGCATCTGGTTCGACTGGAAGCCGACCCCAATATCGTTGGGAAAAGGCAGGCAGATGATAAAAGTTTTGGTAACGATTAATACGTAAAGGTGGGATGTCCATCATGTAAAGATGGTGCATTAGGTCTTGTAGTCCGTGATGGAAAATAGTAGAGAATTAAACAGTTACTAACTTTTAACAACTATAATTAAAATTCACTGTTCAACCCCTAACATAATATGTCCGACGCACACACCCACAAGTCAGCTGACATGTCAACAGTACAAAGGCCTAATAAAAGCCGTCATTGCTATATTTTGACATGGAGTTTAATTAAAACGTCGCTCGTTTCCGGTCCGCACCGGTTACAGGCAGTTTCAATTGGTTCAAAGCGGTTCTAACCGGTATCGTTGTGGATATTTGTTGATGACGACAATATCTCTGCTGTAACTTTAATTAAATAGGGGTGAACGGGGGCATTGTAGTACTAGAGGGGTGATTTATATATGTACATAATTATTTGCATGGCTTTAGACAGAAACTAGAGACCGTCATCTGCGTTATTAGCATAGGTCGGAATTAGGTACAGAGATTAATGTACTTAAAATGATTATTATATGAACCGTTAAACTCAGTTTCGTTCGATAAAAAGACTAATGAACAACTTCACTAAGATCTCAGCCCATCAGAAACAAGTTAAAGCAAAGATCTCATCTAGTGTAGGCAGAAAGAACTTTGAGGGCGATTGTTGTTGAACTGAATAAAAAAGGAAACAATATCTTGATCTCTTTAGTCTTCACGTTGATCCCCTTCTCCGTGGCTTTGAGGAAAGGGGGGACAAGATCCTCCCCCCACTCCCCCTCGAAACCTGCAATTTTCCGTCTCAAGTCATATCGCGATCGTCGACCTCTTTTTCCCGAAAACTTGGTTATTATGAAACTCACTATCTCTGCCCCATCATCATTAATTTATGTCATGGCTCCTTTTAAGCTTACAAACAGCAGATATTAGTAATAAATGGTTCGGCTCAAATATGGAAACTCATTGCATTAGAAACCATAAAAATATTCGTTTTTCAGGTAAAAAATTGGGTCTAACCAGCTTCGGCATAACTGCCAACGGCTGCGCTCGTTGCATGTTTAAAATTATCCCATAGGATATATTTGGGATGAAAGATATCCCATATGTTATTCCAGACTATTGCTCATATCCATACCAGACTATACCCAGCTCCGTTCAACCATTTTCACATGAATTATATCTATCCAAACTTGCGCAGTTATAATATTTCTGCGCAAGTTTGAGCGAGCAGATTCACTAGCTACACATCTAAAATTTCCCACAGGTGTATAAAATCAGGATAAAAAATGTCCTATGTGTTAATCCTGGTTACATACTATCTATGTACCAAATTTCATCTGAATCCATTTAGTAGTTTTTGCGTGAAAGAGTAATACAATCATCCATCCATCTATCCTAACGCTTTCGCATTTATAATGTTAGTCAGAAGTAAGGACAACGATTACTAAGTTGAAATGAAGGGTAAGTTTAATTGATACGAACAAAATTAAGGACACCAGTCACCGGTCTCTTTGACCTAGAAACTTCAGATGTCATTAATTATTATAAATCGTACGTGGCAAACGGCCAGACCTGAGAGTTAAAATACCTTAAAAAATCGTATTTTAGGGAAATTTTACTTTTTTAGAAGTCTGCTGTCCCGTCCAAATGTTTTTGATAAAATCTATTTAACAGACTTATTACGTTGTTAATTTTTCTCTTTATTAATTTTTAATGTACATTTTTAATTATTAAAAAAAAAGTTGTGGTTCGCAGGCATCGGGAATAGGCTCCAAGTTGGTGGTGATTAGGAATCCAGAGAGGGGAACCTCCTCACTATGCGCGCCGTGTCCAAGAGAACTGATTTCTGCATCATGCCCTTTGCCCCTTCGTACACTAGGCGACGCAAGGCTCCGATACCTTACGACCTCGGTATACAGGGGCCTTAGTCAAACAACATACGACAGTAAACGACAATCGTTATCGTTCATCAGTCACCAATACATTTTCAACTTTATACCCCAGCGCGTAAAGTTGAAAATCTATTACAAACTAATAATCGATAACGAACGAAACAAACGAAAACGATCTGTGAACTTCAATAGATTTTCAACTTTACGCCCTGGGATATAAAGTTGAAAACGTATTGGTGACTGATGAACGATAACGATCGTCGTCTGCTGTGATTTGCTGTTTGACTAAGGCCCCAGGTGACTATCGCAATAAAAATGCATAGAGCTTGGTACACAGTTACGCGTCATTCGATGCCAAAGTCGTAAGTTATCGGAGACTTGGGTCGCGTCGCCTAGTTTACAAAGGGGCTTATAAGACAGCCGAACAATGAGAGCCTCTTAGTTTATTATAATTATACTAATACTCTTACAAATATTATGCCCGCGGTATTGCCAAAAAGCTAACATTTATTATGCTCTTTTTTCATATTTTGTTATAAGGCTTTCACTAAACTAATAAGTCTTCTTCTAACAATAGAAGTTATATAATATCTGCCTTACATGTCGGTTATTTTATTGATACAAACTGTGTATTGTTTACGCAACAAATCATCTTAGAATAACATTTTCGTTTCTTTGAAAGTTCCCCGTCAGCGTGCGTTCTTGACATCTTCACGTGTATAGTCACAAGCACATTATATGTGTATAATAGCACAATTTAAGCACTATTTTCGTATTCATTTTGTAATAAGACCTATCGTACTTCTTAATGTTTTAAACGTGAATGTTTGTGAGTTTGTGTTGTTACTCTTTCACGCAAAAACCATTGGACAGGTTTGGATGAAAGGCACACAAATTGAAACTCCATCAACAAATAGGATAGTTTTATCCCTATTTTTTTGTGTTTTTCCATATTTTAGAGAAATGTAATGGGCGAAGCCACTGGCATTTATGCATAACAGTAAAATAGATTCCAAAATACAGTATTTCTTTCGTTTCTCATTAAATTATTCCTAGGCGCATTTCCTGAAACGTTGGTATATACGATACAGATTATAAAACTCATTAATTACCCAAACGACCAAACCCGGAAAATTAACTTTTAGCCATATTAAATTTGTTTCACGCGTTGATCGAACACGATAATTCCATGTTTAATAAAAACATTGATTTTAAAACCTTAATGGTGTACAAACGTGTACAAAATATTCCTATACTATTGAAGAACATAAATAAAATATAAATAAACGTGTAAATTATTTTAGTACACAAATTGTTTTGTAGCTATAAAAAAAAGATTCTCTACAGGAGCCATCACCATAATATGTGGGTAGACCCAACGAACAATTTTAATCAATTTATTCGCGGGCGCCATGATGGTTTTATTAAAAACGTTCGCGAGGTTATGTAATGTGGGTTTCAGTAATGAACTCGTGTTTACTGATGCTAAATACATTATGGAGTTGAAATACATTATCGGATTAAAAAGTCTTTAATATTTTATGAAAATAATTAACGAACACCTACTATACAGGTTTCTCGCTAATGAACTTAATTTTTTGTTTCATAAAACTGGTGCATTTGATCGGCTCTATCTTCTCGTGGAGACGTGGGACACTACCATGGAGCAGTGGTGGCTTAGTTGTATCGGCCTCTACTTACGATTTGAAGATCGTGGGTTCGAACCCAGTCAGGCGACACAGATCACATAGTAATACTTTGCGTAATTAATTTCATTTCACCACCAATGCTCTCAATACCGTGAAGGAAACATCGCGAGGAAACCGGAATGACATGAGAGAACCAAAATTTTTGATGGACTATGGCACCGCCCCCCACAGAAAAGATGCCTAGTCCCAACTGTGGGAAAAATATAGGCTGATGATGATCTCCTACTAGCTTTTCCCGGCGAGTTAATGCACGTATAGTAGTGGCTAATACTTTGCGTAATTAATTTCATTTCACCACCAATGCTCTCAATACCGTGAAGGAAACATCGCGAGGAAACCGGAATGACATGAGAGAACCAAAAATTTTATGATGGACTATGGCACACGCCCCCTCACAGAAAAGATGCCTATGTCCCAACTGTGGGAAAAATATAGGCTGATGATGATCTCCTACTAGCTTTTCCCGGCGAGTTAATGCACGTATAGTATTGGCTCTCGACCTACTGCGTCTCATGATCATATCCTATATATCTATAGATTTTGGATGGATATTTGAGCTAGAAATATTGCTTCACCGACTACCGTACATAACCAACTAAATATCTTCATCATTTTTAACTTAAATTCGGTCTAGCTTTTAAGCGCTTTTTACCGTCTTTTACGTTTCAGACATAAAAGGTTACTCTTTCTTTAAGGTTTTTACACCAAAAAGTTTAAATTTTAGCCGCGTTAAAGAACCACAGATAAAATATAGTCCTTTATTAAAATTCTAAATGAGACGTTTTTAAAACATCGTTAGTCTGTCGCTATTCAACAGTCTCGGCAGACTTAACATTTAAGAATATTTAAGTTTCCTAAAAATTTAAGAAAACCTTTTTAGCATTTTGTAAAGAAACTTGTGGAAAATTCTTTCATTTTTTCCTTTTTATTTGAAGACACAAAGTGCGTTTAGATGTTTATACAAATTAAAAATACCCTTGACGTTAAATTTATTTCGGATTTAATATCGTAATACCAAAAATTTTAATATTTAATCCTTGTGTTTTTATTTTCAGGTACGAACAAGAATCACACAGGTGCAGCAGCAAGTTTAACAAAGACAAAGATAAGTATTTATTTAATATTGGTAAGTATTTTTATATTGTATCTATTGAGTAATACTCGGGGTTTTTGCTGAAACCAATCGATGGCCGTCTTCAGCAAGACAGAAAACCTAAGTATACCATCGTGTATGCTCTAGGCTTTTTATATTTTTATGTAAGGAGATAATTTGATTTTGGAAAAGGTAGTACAGCTACAAATCGGTATATTTTGCAAAAAACAAAAGGACGTTGAGATCAAAATACGACGAATAAGATCAACATTCATCTCTAGAGCTTCCACAAAAAGCCCCTCTATAATAAAACACTTACCTGTATCTTTAAGGTTCAAAATCGCACATACAACCTGTCACAACGCTTCGCTATTGGCAGTTTGTCGACAAAACTCGTCAAAGATTAAGCCGTAGAAGCGTCAATACATTAAGTCCGCACCGTTTCTCCCCACACGCTCGAGCAACAATCTGATTGGTCTCTAAGGGCGCCAGAATGTCATTATATCTAAACTTTCCCGTAGGAAACTTTGAGGCGCTCAATCCGGGGTTCCTCCAGGGTATGTGCTATGAAAATATATGATACAGAAGGCCTAGTCATGTTTTTATCTCAAATAGTCGATATGAAAACAAAAATGTCGCCTATTGGATAAAGAGCTACCTTTTATAGCACCACATTTATCATAAAAATAGTTATTAACTCCTTTCAATTTACCTGTCATCGTCATCAGTTTATAATGTTCCCACTGCTGGGACACAGGCCTCCTCTCTGTGAGAAGGAGTGGGCCATATTCCATCACGCGGGGCCCAATGCGTTGGAACCTATTTAGATCGTCCCGCCATCTTCTTCAGCCACGAATACTGATAATACACGGCAAAGATGTACAGAACTTAACGCGGAAGAGATTACCGTGGCCATGGTATGCAAAGGGCAACTAAAAAGACTGGTTGGTTCTTAGTAGACTGGGAGGACTCATGGGATAATATCTATTATAAACGACAAAAAAATTATGGATGGATTTCGTGAAAACGAAAGGATATGGACAAAAAGAAATAACTGATGAGGTAATAAAAGATATAGGAGAAGAAGACGACATGCTGTATTATCATAGACCCTCAATGATTTGGGGTAAGGAGGGGAAAACGATGAGAAATCCATTTCAGTGTACCTTCTGTACGTAGGTAATACCGTAATAGTCCCAAAGGGCGTCACGGCTGTTAGAATATTCATTCAGTTGTCCAATTTACGACTAAACTCAATTTGATAGTTGTGATGCAACTTCCAATGAGTTTCACAGAACTTTGTGCCGTGTTAATATGTGTTTAAGTGCTAATTGTTCGTGAATTTAGTTACAGTTCAGGTCTTGAGCTGTCGGGGTTTGATAACAATTAATATTGTTATTGAGATTTGGTCGCAAGTTTGACTGTGAAGCTTAGTTTCATTTGTTGTCGAGAGATCATTCTATTAAGATGTAACTGGCATATTGTAATTAATATATAATAATCCACAGCTATCACACAACGCCATCTAGTCCCAAGCTAAGCAGAGCTTGTGTTATGGGTACGAGACCACTGATAAACATACTTATATATTTCTAAATACATTCATACTATAGATAAATTACACCCAGACACAGAACAAATGATCGCGCTCATCACACAAACATTTGTCCTGAGTGGGAATCGAACCCACGACCCCCGGCATTGCAGTCAGGGTCACTAACCACTACGCAAACAGGCCAGTCAAATATTTGTTTGTTAAGTTTGCTGATGTTTTTATTTATGAATGAAAACCACTAGACCAACAGGCCAGTCAAATTAAAATTAAAAGGAGTATACATTAATTTGATCTTAAGAAGATATAGAAAAGTCAGACGGCCCCAGAGGGTGCAGACGCTCTGGGACTCAAAGAGTATATAATAGGAGTGCTGGGGTTGACAGCGCATGTCATAATGTTTTTTTTTTGGATAATCAAAAAGCCTTTATTTAATACGTCTCTAGGGATTCTAGCAACCTGGCGTAAGATTTAAGGGGTTGATGGCCATTCTCTTTAACATTTGACAAAGGATGTTACCCTTGTACTATGACTCTATGTTATTAAACAAAAACTAACCTTAAATAATTGTGAAATAGACTAATTCGTTATATTCACGGTTGGACACAATCCCTCCCGTTTGGGGGTCCCACAGTCTGTCTCCGACCACTCTCATCCATCAAAAACGTTTAAAATTGTTATTTCATCATTAACGCCTTGTTGGAAACTTGATTGTATATTCAAAGCAATTACAAAAGTAAATATTGTTACTGCTTATCTAATTTAGTCTTTATTGTATCGAGAGACTGTTTAATTTTCATTGGCAAGCAAACAGCCTAAGTAAACAGCTTCGATTTTAACATAAAAGTGTTTTTACGGTTACCTTAATTTAAGCAAAGGAAGATTTGTTGGCTTTGAAATGTTTCAAAATATTATCCTTATTTTCTCTTATGTTTAATTTTGTTGCTCGAAGGCGAATAGCTTGTTTCTAAAGGTAGAACTTTTAAGTAGGTTAAAGTCAAATCTCTGTCGTTATTAAGTATTAGGTAGCCGTAAGGTATTTCTTCATTGTTACATTAATTAGTTGTTATCAAAATTCAAGCAATCGATTACCTTTTATACTGTATACTTACTTGAATAAAATCAGGACCTTTTTTACTTAACGATAGGTTCGCGTTTGACTGCTATCTGGCCTAAAGGCTCGCTTAGATGATGTGGTTGAAGGTGAAGGACGCTTGCCTATAAGTAAACTATTCACTCTTGACTTGGAGACCCGAAGCAAATACAGACTCTAACAGGGAATTCCACTCATTAGTTGCGTACCGAAGGGATGTCTACCGAGTAACAAAGGTTCGTTGCCATAACTCTTGTATTTTGACGCTGGAACGGTCCAGGCGTTATCAAGATTTACAGTTCCGTCGCGGCTCTTTTCTTCAATGTTACCTCATACACTTAACACTGCATTCTTTCGGGCACGAGCCCATCTTGGTTACTTTGCGCTGCGAAAAGATTTCGCGGTAATGGGGGCCACACGTGACAAACACCAAAAAACTTTGGGGCGTGGCCCCGCAACGCATCGTGCGCTCACTCCGACAATCAAAAAAATAGAGTAAAACCATTGAACGTGTTTTTATAATTAAAAATATCAACGTTGCGCGTAATATTTACTTACCAAAACTCACATCTAGTAATTTTGCTGTAAAATCGGATCCAAAATGTTCTTTTTTCGGTTCAAAAATCATTCCAATTCACGTTACATCGCGCATACTAGGGCTTCAAGTTCGAAACAAAATGAAAAGAGCCGGGAGTATTTGAAGCCGATAGTTTTTCACTCAACAACGTCCCGCGCCGTCGAGCACTGAACAAAAGCTCCAGCTAATAGAATTCCCGACACAATCGATTGTTTTCTAAATATCGAACCATCGAGATTGCCCCTATTGTTTCTCTAGTGATATTTTAATACGAGCTCGCGTCTGATAGTCTTACTTACCCGCTGTGATCTTTATTCAGCAGATTTACAAGATACTTTTGCAAGTAATCAAATACTTATTCTATAACAAAGATGCCTCTCCAGTCTCCATTATAGTTTAGAGTGGCAGCATCTCAATATTAAATAACGATTCACGTTGTTTGAGAAACACTACAATAACAATATGATGAACAACTTTACGCGCGGGTGAAGCTGCTATCAACAGCTAAAGGGCAACTCGCTTTCCGACCAAGGACCATGCCCAGGTCGACGGCGCGTCGGGTTCCACGCGCGCCTAAAAGAGCGTCAGCAAAATGACGGGGCCCCCTCACAGAGGGCCAAAGCCTGCCGGGTTCGCGGGACTTATACTATCACCGTGACCCCGGAACATAAAGGGCTATTGAAGGACACCGTGGATTTTAGTCAGTACAAGACTGTTAGTCCCTCCCGCCCTGCCCGGGGTATGAGGACTCATTTGATGATATTACCACGTAAAAAAAAATGGTATGACTGTAAGTTTGAGTTGCTCATATTAAATTGGTTTAATACCAATTTAGTTCGCTCTATCATTTTGTAGTAGCGATAGACATCGGCTGAGTGTATTGGATCATAAACTAAATTGTCATGTGTGTGTCCATTAATGTCCTACATAGTGGGAATACTAGTCTCTAAATACTGTATTTGGATGTGTAAAAACCTTTTACTCCTAACACATGATCTTATTACGATCTTGTCTTTATCTCAATTAACTTGAAGTCAGCGTCGCACGTAGGTATTCTTTTCTTTACGCCCCGCTTACAAAAAAAATAACTTAAATAAAAAAAAAACAATTCTCTAAAAAAAGAGTGTTGTTTATTGTAGACATTCGATTCCAATTAAAAACAAAAACAACTTTTTGAAATATTTTTCTGATTCTCAAAGTCACAAAACAGGGTCTTTTAGTGACTTGTAACGTCCCCAAACCAGTATGGACACAATCATTCTATAATAACCTGTCAGTCCCGTCCCGTTTAATAATATAATATTGTATTAATATGCAAATACTCCAGTAGCAGGGATGTAAGCACAAAGCCGTTCTCGCATCATGTCAACAAATAATCGTTTTTTGTACAGAAAACGTCCCTAAATCGTGCCGTACGGAACAGCGGGTATAGCCTTTTCAACTTCCCGAGGTCGAATTTTCCAGCCCAGTTATTACATGTCTTCTTTCGTGCGCTTTTCACGAATAAAAGACAGCTTTGAGGGTTTGACAGCATTATTCGAAGTAACATGCTGTGAGGTGATCAGTTTACAGCACGTTTTGTGAAGATTCTTTGTCACTTTCCTTTTTAAAAAAACACCTGTGCCTTCATTCTATTTCCCTTTCTTCGTTTGTGTGTTAAAATATTTTCGTGTTTACTGATTTGCTTTACTTCATTTATTTTTTATTAAACTTTAGCATTAGAATAACTCAAATTAATACTCACCGTCTTGCTCCTAATTCTATCTTTCTATCGCTGCCATAGCGATTACTGATTAAACGCTTATTTTTGCTTTCTGCTGGCGAATACCGCTGTTATTTGTTCATTGGATGACCAGAGGACTTGCAGTTCGCTTTCGTTCAGATAAACTCAGCAGAGAAAACAAAGTCTAAAAGCAACTAAACAACTAATAATACCACTATAGTAGTTATTATAACGTCCGCATCGAAAATGGTTCATAGTGTGCAGCTGCTACCAGGAAACGTCCAAATGAGAATTTCTCAAATGCACGCTTTGCGTGCTTATTATGAATTTCCCATGCGCAAATATTCAGAAATCACTTTTACCTCTACTATGACAACTCCTCACAATCGAATTGGAATGGTCAGCGTATGCGTTTGTAAAATGCCCAAAGGAAATAATTTAAACACACCTTAAGAACTAATTCAAACTAGCACTCAAATTTAAAGCCAATGATGCGAATATTACCAACACGACAAAAAACCAAACTGTTAATCTTCGTTTAGCAGATTAGAACATAATAGTCCCGAGAATGATAGTCTCTCTGTGGATGAAATTCTTGGTGGCCAATATAACTAATACTCTAATATGATTACGTCAAGTCGGGAAACGGCTGGAAAAACTCTTGAGGAAACGCGCACTTAACATCGAACAAAAATCAGCTTGTTACTAGAGTTGCTAACATTGATGATCTTAAAAAGACAAACAATTACTAGCAGATTTAAAAAAATACTTCAAAACTGAAATCAATAACGCCATCAAGAATATTCAGAACGAGCAACCATTACTCATGCGGTTTTAAATTAAACGCAAAAAGATTACCAAGAGGAAATAAATAAAGTGATATAAAAAAATAGAAAATTATTCAAGAAAACCTTCAAAACCTAGAAAATACAAAAAAAATGAATCTGCGGATTACAGACGCGCTTCGGAGACAGAAACAACCTGTACGCCGTTACGTCCACCACATTTCGAAGTTATGGGCTAGATTCTATAATCCTTATAGAGCAGATATTAAACGCATAGAAAAGAGGGAATAACGGCCCCTCGCTATTGAACTGATAGCAACAGCCTGACCAACTACATCCTAGAAAAGCGGGAAAGGAAATTTCAAGAATACTGGTCATAACAATTCACAAATCTATGGCCGGAAAACACGTGCTGAAAGAAATGAACTAAGACTAAAACCTACTCAACATAGCACGTAAAATGGAGCTTATGATGTTATAAGCAACAACAACTTGTTCTAATATGGAAATAGAATTTGGCCAGTCCCGAATTGAAAGTAAAATAGAAATGCCGCAAAATACAACCCTATTGAAGATAAATTCATGGAAGAAATACCAACGTCATGGAGAAGAAAAAACACAACGATTACGCATCGTATTCACAACAGACCCCAGTTTATTCCCACCGGAAAAAGTAAATTATAAAGCCAACATCTGTAATTACTAAGACATTCGCTAATGATATTAATATAACTTTCAAAACATTACAAAAAGTCTAGGAAAAAACGATATATTAATTGACATTTGTTACTAGAAAAAAAAAAATCATTTATCTTCTTCCTGTCAGAAGTTATGGAGAAATAACATTTGTCACTCTATATCACTTTCAAGGCATATAAAATTGCATCCCACATTCTGTAGAAAACTAGAGAAGGTGGGGGGCGTTTTGTCTTATTATAAGAGAAGATATAAAAATCATAGAAAGAATAGATTAGTAAATATTCCAAAGAATTTTAACTAGAAATCTGTGCAATAGGAAGTTCTGAATAAAAACTTGTATATCATAGGATTATACCGTCCCAGATAGCCACATCAATGTATTCTATGAGCACAGGAAAAACTTTAAATAGATAAATACTAGATAAAAATAAATAACATTGTGTTTGGCGGAGATTTCAATTTAATTACTTGAAAAAAACAAAATTACAGAAAAACCTTTCTTACTTCATGCGCTCACATAATCTTAAACAAATAATTCGCGACCCCACACGGTTAATAAAAAACTACTTCCCACTTGATAGACTTACTTTTTATAAATTACAAGCCGTAATAAAGAAGCCTCTGCGAAGCTTACGGCCTCTCCGATCCCACTCTATTTAATTTACAATTACATACAAAACTGCTTCTATATAAACCCCCAACAAGATAGGTATAAAACAAAAAAGATTATTTACAGATAAAAATATGATAAATTTACCAAATCATTAGGGAAAATTGCTTGGGTAAATTATATAACTACAAATAAAAACGTTAACGAAAACACTACAACCTATTCATTACTACTATAACACCTTTTGCCAAACTAATACCAAAAAAAGAGGTACAAATTAAAACTAAAAAAGGTACGGATGATGACAACAGGACTGAACATGCCAATATCATGCAGGGCCACAAAGAGCTCTCAAGAATCTATAACGAATAAATCAAAAAGTCATAAGAAAATCTCATGCAATTTAGGCCAAATTTTAAAACGATAGCATACCACTCTCAAAAAGACTAGAATTACACATGACACAGAACAACGTCCGATAATAAAAACTAAAAACTATGTGGAACATTATAAATAACCAAAACTGGCAAATGTACGACAAGCCAATATTTGAAAATATAACACTAAAGGTAAACAATAAAATACTTCATTGCACTAAAAACATATCAAATATATTTAAAGACTTTTTGCAACGTAGGTGAAACAACAAAAGATACAAACACAATAATCCTTTAATTAAAAACTGGACGTTCAGTAATGTACCCAGTGCGTTTTTAGCCTACCGACGCCCTTGGCTCGAGAATTTCTATGGCGCCCCAAACTGCAATACAAACCAATTTTTCGGGAAGAGGACTGTCAGGACTTTACTAACTAAACTCCGTTTGGATTTCTTATTGTGTCTTCAATAGCCTTTATGTTCCGGGTTCACGGTTTGGTTTAATGAGATTTTAGTCCGCCGACCCCGGCATGGCTCTGGCCCTCTAGAGGGGTGGCCTTTAATCGTGCTGACGCTGTTTTGAGGTGCGTGTGGCAACAGCGCGCTGTTGACCGGGCATGAGTCCGATCGGCGCGACGAACTCTTTTATTAAAATTATCAAAATCAAGGTTTCTGCAATTTCAATGCAAGTTGTGAGTCTAGAATTGCGATAGTTCGATTCTAGATAAGTTTTTATCTATATATATAAAAATGGACACCCGTTTCCGTTTTGTCACGAAATAACATGAAAAACGGCTCTTGACCGAGTCGCGATAATTATTTTCTTGTTGTGTTTGTAACCATCGGGACCGGGTTTTAGACGGGTCCTCCACCCGTGCTGAAGCCGGGACGGCCGCTAGTGACATATAAAACTTATCAGCATCGACACTCGCAATCTTAATTATTTAAACCATCACACCTCATCTTCGGATTTTAGAGTCTATACGATAATTTTAATGGAGCTCTCCACCGAGTCTTTAGAAGGTCCAGGTTTTCCCGGAATCTTTTTCATATCGCAAAAAACGGCCAATATTCTGAATCTCTTGAGCTGTGCATCTCTCATGTACGGAAATTTCGTAGTTCAAAAAGCACATATCAAACCTTCAGATCAATTTTTTCCAGATAAATTTAGGTCATCAGAAAGTAAGCCTCGGCGCCCCTTCGTGTTGCGCCTGGGCGGTCGCCTAACCGCGCCTTACCCTACCGCCGGTATGAATGTACCCACCAACTACATTCAATGTCACTTCGTCCAGATAAACCAAAAAGAATATTAAATATAATTGAATACATATAAAAAAAAGCCTAGCCTGCGGAATAGACGACCATTACTAGCCTGCGGAATAGACGACCATTACCCCCCACCCCCTATATTAGTAAACACAAGTGCAGAAGAATTGTCAGCTTCCATCTCACATTTTTTAATAAACCAGAGTTTTTAATTGGAGAATTTCCCGACCTACTCAAAAATTTCCTAGTAAAACCGATTCATAAAAAAGATCATCCACACCCCTAGTAACTACAGACCCATAGCGTTGTTACCAAATTTTCAAGATTTTTTGGAAATGCTATGTGTACCATATTAAACTTTTTCCTAGAAAAATACAAAATTCTTGACGACTGTCAAAAACGGTTTTAGAAAACCAGATACACAACGTGTGCAGTTAAAAATATATCAAACAGATCTCCCAACAAATAATGAGTGAAATTTCCCGGGAACCGAAAATTGCGTGTGGCATCCAACGAAATCGGCTACTAAAACAACATAGTTATAACGTTCTCAATTTTTCCTTTTCTCGGTAGGTGAAATTAGTAACTAGTGTAGCACTAAACTTTTTTTAATTGGATTAATGCTATCCAAAAACAAATAAACCGAAATCTTTCATTGCCGTGTTTGTCCACCACTTCACCTTGTGTGTATTATCCACCATTGATTAAAAATATCTATTGTTTTATTTCTACTAAACCTCGTTTTATTTGATACATGACATAGTTAAGTATGCCTACCGAATACATTTATTCAAATATTTAAACCACAACACCGAATGGTTAATAAAAAAACACTTGTACCAGAAAAAACTACCCTTCATCGCAGTGTCCTAATTATGTGTTCCAAGATCTTGTTTACCTACTACTTCTTCCCACTACCGGTATATGCCTACACTTGCATCTTCTGTTGCTGCCTAAGTGCTCAACGTTGGACGGAAGTACACACGGTTGCCTGCGTTTTGCACATAAAAATTTAAATAATCACATTTTTCTGTTACTGGAAAAAGTTTCTTTCATCGCCGTGGCTAGATACAACTGATATTTGAATAAGTTGTTCTTCATTGAGTAAGCATTTCGTAAGAAACACCATTCCGCATATGTTCATTTGTGAGGTGCTTATTCTTCGAATAACTTAATAGATTTTTTGTATTTATATTTTTTTGCCTTGATTCTATCGACCGTGTGTTTTCAGTGCCGTGGTTTCCGTGGCCGAAAATTTGCTATGGAAATGAAAAAAAAAGCCCATGGCAATTAAAAAAAATTTCATTGCTATGCCCCGTAAAAAACTTTAGTTCATTGCGTGGCAGTGTCTTCATTTCCGGACTTTGTTTTTTTCATCGCCATGGTATGATTAGCGCAAAGCAGAAAACATCTTTTGTCACATGCGATTAAGGTAAACTTACCGATTACTAGGCCCGTACAAAAAATCGTCAAGTTAACTCTAGATTGTTTCTCTCTGGTCTCTCTTTAGCTTTGATTTGAAAGGTCAGCCTGATGAAGTTACGCTCCCACCTTACTCGGTCCCATATTCAGAACTCCGAAAAATCAAACTAGAGTTCTAATCGCTTTGCTCCCTGAGAACTATGACCGAGCAAACCTTATACCTCATGTTCAACGAGGTTGGTTGCTAACAGTTGCAGTCTTCCAATGACGCGAGTCATCTAAGCAGCTAAATAGACGCATATCTATTCCTTCAGCGTTCTGAAAGCGGGTGAAAATACGGTACTTAGTCTCCAGAAGCTCACTAAATACGTCCTGGGGCAAACGTCTAGGGACAAAACGCTGAAGCAGGAGCAAAGGCGAACGTCGGTGCTTATTCTTAAAAAAAAGTTGCAACAGCTATTGAAGAACTACAGACAATCAGCTTCTGAGGTCATGACTTTGTCAAAGGACTTGAGGCTTCATAGCCTCCCGAAACAAAGCCGGTTTCGGGCTATTAAAGGTACCATCACCAACCATCATACGTGCGGCAAGTTATACAGACGACGAAGAGCTAACTGCCAGTATGCTTAGCGGTTTGTGGCCCTATGAGAAAGCCATCGTTCGGTGGAAACATTGGGTTGTACTTGAGTCAGTCCAGCGATGCCGTATGGACTATCGGTACATTCCAAGTGTTGAAGTGTTTGTATGATAACGACACCATGTCGGTTCGAGTACAGGAAGAAGAGCACGAAGGCGTATTCCATTGAGAAGAGGCGTACGAATGGATGTTATCTCCCTGAAACTGTTTACTGACACAATGGAAAGACGCCTTCAAAGCTCGAGTAATGAAAAGGACTTAGCATTCACCATCAACGGAATACATCCACTCACCTTCTATTGCCGCGACATTCATAGTTTCAATGGCAAGTCGATGGAGGAACTCCGCATGATGCTTGCTGGCCCTCGACTGAGTTCACCAATGGGTGGGCTATGGGCTTGAAAATAACCCTGTACAGACGATTTTTTTTTTAACGTTTCAAATTGTCGGATGATGCATAATATTCTTTGTCAAAGTCTCGCCAATCAGTTTGAATATAATTATAGTTCTAACTTTAACAATTATTGTACTCATCGTTGATTGATTCTTTCATTGTCATGCCACAGTTCTTCATTGCCGTGGGCGCTTGTTTATTGCCGGCACGCATGTTATCGCGTGGCACGAATTTTTAAATCTTATATCTCGTTAGTTTTTTAAGTTATCTGCTAGACCTTAAGCAAGAATAATAAATATTCCAAAATCTTTAATAAGAGCGGGTTTCTTTTTTAAAAAAAGATCAGATTCAAAAAACCACGGAATGAAGATTTTATAGGACCTGTTGACATTCACTCATAAATGCACAAAGGTAGCATTAGGGCCCGCTTTCGACACTGTCTCTAAAGCCTACGATAAGGTATCATATGATAACTACAACTAAACTTTACGGTTGTGCATTCGGGCCCGGCTTTATAATTGGTTCAACTCATTCTTAAATAACAGAAAGCAGATAGTGCAGATCGAAACACCATAGTATGCAAGATTAGAGAGAAAACAAAACGTGCGATCTCAGATGAGGAAATCTCACATGCTCCCATCCCTTCCAAGGCATGCGTTTTACTGGGTGCATTCCTATTTTTGAATACATCAATGACTCCCAAAAAACTACTAAATAAACACACTACATACCAGTAATGTTTCGCAGATGATATTTCCATTCTTATAAACTGTGACAAAACTTCTGACCCACAATTCCATTTTTACTAAAACACTATCAGCCAGTGGACCACTTTGGGCTACAGGATCACATTTAGAAATCAATTGTAAAAAAACCCAAAATGATACAATTTTAGATTCGTTACAAAGCCCCCCCCAAGTAAAATATATTTTTAATTTGATACTCCTATAGAATTAGTAAATCCATCTAACTTACTCGGTATACACATAGACAAATCTTTCATGGGAAAAAGGCACCATAGAAATATGTCAATCTAAAGATCTAAATTCTCCTTAGCCTTGTTCCAACTTAAGCACAGTACAAATACGGAGGAAAAACAGCCCTGTCGGCATATTACGCCTATGCAAACTCGTGGCTACCTAAGATATGGAGTAGTTAATGTATGGGGTAACAGCGTAATGCAAGCGGAAATAGTAATAATGCAAAAGAAATGTATGAATACTGGCTCTACTGATAATACCGAGAGCTGGTAGCATCACCTTTTTGTAAATTAAAACTCTTAACTTACCTCTTTATCTATACCAATTGCCATTGCATATTGATTTAAAAATAGCCACATTTCCCTAAAAAAAAGGACCACTCATAATTTAAACACACGTCATAACAAATAAGATTATATCTGCCACCCTCTCGGCATCAAAATGCTTCACCATAGCCCGTACTACATGGGTGGGGTCGGTAAAATTTTTTCAACCAAGTACCGAAACAACTTAAGAAGAACCCAAATACTATAATTTACAAGAAAATTAAAAGAATACATCCTACAATAAATGTCTTTTACTCGGTCGCAGAATACTTAGAATAAAAGGACTAACATAACAAAATATTATTTAAAATAATAAAATACAGTATTCATAGTAAAACAGAATAGCTATCTAATAACTACAAACGAATAAATACAAATAATTAATGGACGTAACAAATTATCGAAAAAGACATAGTGAATAAGTTAAAATATTACATACTAAGTAGGTATCGTAGTAAAAATATAATAGTATAATAATTACTAAAATTGTTAATTAAAATTGGAATAAGTCCCAACTGACTTGGTTCATTGATTGTATATAATGTAATTAATATTTATATATGTTTGCGTGCCCTATCTTGTTTCTGTTGAAACTACTACATTTCTGTAACACCTAAACCTAACCAATGAATGCAATAAAGAATTTGAGTTTGAGTTTGAGTTGCATTGTATTTCTGTCGTATTATTGTGTCACGGTAATTTCCCTCAAATTTCCTCAGAATACTCTCTTGTAAAGCTAATCCCGGATTAAAATCAGTAAGTGCCTATTCTATACAGACAGGCCTTGCTGCATTGTCTGTTGGACAGAATACGGATAAAAAACTAAAACATTTTACTTTTAATAAATATCTATTAGCTATCTATCGACTGTCTACAAAGTTTTAAGCTTTATTAAATTAAACATCTTAAAATTCAAAATGATTTACATTATACGTTTTACTTAGAAAAGAATCCAATAAAATGCCTATCTAGTTGGAACCGCAGGCGAATGCCCTGCCAACCGCAGGCTTGGTCGACATTGACAGGTGCCTGTCACCTTTACAAGCAATTTTGGGCTCAATAAATTGTCAGAGATAGGCACTAAATAATCATCTACTCTATGCGGCTTGTTTGTTATCTTAAAACTAATTAAACTAGCCTTGTTCTTACAATTTGCTGTGTTTACTTAGAATTGTATAAATATTAGGCTATTGTGATTACTAAATAATGGGAATAGAGTTCGTATTTGTATATTACTTCAATTTATAAGTAAGTTGGATCCATTGCGCACGTCAATGACCTGCAACTCTCAACTGTTATTTTAAAATTACGTAGCTTCACTTTTTTTTACTATTCGAACGAATCAAGGTCTAATTTAAAATAAATGCTTTGAGGTAGAGAGAGGAGCTCGACTAAATAATTACCACGACGAGGTTGGTCTGTGGATGGGTGACCATCTGTCATAGCGGCGAGCACGCCTTGGTAAGCACGTAAAGCCGTTGGTCACGGCTATCATTTGTATATCTTAGACAGTCTTAAATCTATATATATAAAAATGAAACCCGTTTTCGGTTGTCACGACATAACATGAAAACGGCTTGACCGATTCGGATAATTAGTTTTTTGTTGTGTTTGTAACCATCGGGACCGGGTTTTAGACCGGGTCCTCCACCCGTGCGAAGCCGGGACGGGCCGCTAGTATTAGATAAAGGCTCTAAAAGTCTGACAATGATGCCGGTATTATTAAGCCACGAGAATCTCCTATATAGCTATAAATAATAACTTGCAAACACAGTTACTCATTTTAAAAGGTAGTTTTACATCCAACTTTGATTACTTCCAACGTTCACTCAACTGCGGGTAAACAACGCCGCCGCGTGTAGTCGTTTACAAGTTTTGAGCGTTCTCCTTTGTTCCACATGTTATTACTAACAGTTTTGGTGTATTACATCGAAACTTTTTATGCGAACTACTGTTTTTGAACGAGCGTGCACATTATGTTTATTTATGCTTTGACTTTTGAACTTTATGATTTATATTAGCACACATTTTTTATGATAAATACACACCGCTTATAATCATGGTAACTTTGCTCACGGCTTTGCTGGCGTTTTTTTTTAGAATTCGACAATCAGGTTCGGATAATAAATGAGGCGCCATCTAATAACATTTGACAGGCCTGTTGGTCTAGTGGTTATAATAGTGACCCTGACTGTTATGCCGGAGGTAGTGGGTTCGATTCTCACCCAGGACAAATATTTGTGTGATGAGCACGATCATTTGTTCTGTGTCTGGTTGTAATTTATCTATAATATGATTTAGAAATATATAAGAATGTTTATCAGTTGTCTAGTACCCATAACACAAGCTCTGCTTAGCTTGGGACTAGATGGTGTTGTGTGATAGTTATTGTTGTTTGTTTTGACATGAAAGCTACTTCATATTGACACCCAATTACTACAATACAAAAACAAAATTGTAAAAGCGATTGTCAGACCGTCGTTTTCTGAACCGTCTGTTAAATACCTACAAAATAATGTCAGCCGAGAGCCGCAGGTTTATGAGCTTAAGGAGGCATGGAGGGATATTAAAGATACCCGATGTCCCTCTCTGTATACCTGAAAACGTATCTGCAAAATTTCCGAATGATGATGTTGAGTTTAGGTGTAAAAAGGTAAGAAACTTAATTTCGCATTTATAATATTACTAGCTGTTGCCAGCGGCTCCGCTCGTTACAAATCGAAAATTAAGTAAAATCGGGATGAAAAATATCTTATGTGTAAATCTAGGTTATAAACTATCAGACCAAATTTCGTCCAAATCCGTTCAGTGAATTTTGCTTGAAATAGTAACAAAAATCCATTTATCCAAACAAACTTTCACATTTATGTAGTGTTGGGATATCCAGAAGAAAACAATAAAGCTCTTGATTTACTATTTTATTTTTATTTCACTTTAAAAACACACATCGTCTTAGCATCGTACCAACGCCATCTTATATTTTTTGGTCTCATTCATTCCATCTCTTTTACTCACCCTTTCATTCGTTTTGGAACAAGGTCTATTAAGTCACATTCATACTCCATTCATCCTACAACTCGGCCATCCTGCCGGTATTTCTGACCTCAGAAATAAAACAGTCCTACTAACTTATCTTTAACACAATAATACTGACAAGAATACAGTCTTACACGTTGTTACAGTTTCATCAACTTATTCTAATAGTCTCTAACACTAACAAGAATACAATCTTACATATTGTTACAGTTTTATCAACTTATTCTAATAGTCTCTAAAATTAACAAGAATACAGTCTTACATATTGTTACAGTTTTATCAACTTATTCTAATACACTCTAAAACTAACAGGAATACAGTCTTACACATTGTTAAAGTTTTATTAACTTAAATTGTTGGATTCAAAAAAATATAAAAAGCTTTCTAAGCTTAACTGATAATGGTTCAGTCGCTGGGCCATTTCTTCATGAAGTCAACTACAGTGGATGTCTTACCTGGTCCTTCTGCAGTGGGATCCACCTTCTGTACGTCATACCGGTCATTCCCTTTGACCTTAGTGATACTATAAGGTCCAAGGTATTTAGGCTTGAGCTTCATTCCAGACCCAAACTGAGTTCGTTTGATTGCTACTAAGTCGCCTTCTTTATACTTAGTACTTTCTTTACGTTTCCTGTTAAATGATTGTATATTTTCTTTCTGCACCTGCAAGATGTGCTCTTTCGCCTTTCGCCTGTTTTCTTCTCTATCTTGAACAAAGATATCTCTTCCCTCTTGCATAAGTAAGTCGTAGATTTCAATGTCTTCTTTGGTTTTCATAGTTGTTCCTACAAGCAGTTCAAATGGGGTGCAATTGATGCTTCTCTGCCAAGTACTATTTAATGCTCTTTGCACGTGACTGACATGCTTGTACCATTGGGTAGGGTTTTCAATGCATAGCTTCGTAAGGATTGATATTATGGTTCTGTGCATTCTTTCTACCTGCCCGTTTCCCCTAGGCACTCCTGTAGTAATTTTGACATGCTTAATTCCTTCCTCTTCGCAATATTGTTGAAACTCTTGGCTTGTGAATGCTGTTCCCCTGTCAGTAATGATTCTGGTGGGATTTCCAAACTGCTGTTGGTGAATCTTCAATTTCTCAATGGTTTCCTTACTTGTAGTACTCCTTGTGGGAAATATCCATACAAACTTTGTAAATGCATCCACCATTGTGAGTAGATGATTGTACATTTTCTTCGTCTCTGTCATTGGACCAAGGTGGTCAATGTGAATTGTATGTAGGGGTGTATCTTCTTTTTCTAAGAGATGTAAAAATCCTTCTTGCTTGCCTTCTTTTCTGCTGCCAAGTATACATGGAATACAAGTGATGATAAAATCTTCTAATTTTCTTCGATAAGTCTTTAATATAATAATCTTTATTTATAAGCTCTGTCATCTTCTTTTTACTAAAATGTCCATTCGAGTGCACTCTCTTTATGATCTCCATCTCCATGTTCTTAGGTACTACCAGTTTTCTTTCCAGGCCTTTGTACAGCAGACCGCCTTCCAAGTAGTAATCAAGATAGGGTTTTTCAGAGAGTACTTCCATGATAGCTTTTAAACCTTCATCTTGCTCTTGTGCCTTCTTTATTTGTTCATGTAAGCTTTGAGTAGTCACTCCTATGTATGGGTTGCGGCTCAATGCGTCTACATGTTTCATCCTTGTACCAGACCGGTGCTCAACCTGAAAACCAAATTCTTGTAATAACAATGCCCACCTGGCAACTCTAGTTGAGAGATCTTTCTTCTGTAGGGTCATCTGAAAGGCTTGGCAATCTGTCACAATTTTAAATGGAATGCCATATAGATAGTGTCGAAACTTCTTTACACCTTCTATGATAGCTAGAGCTTCTAACTCGTAGCTAGAATACTTCTTTTCTGCATCGTTAGTCTTCCGGCTCATGTAATATACAGGATGCAGACCACTGTCTTCGCACCACTGCATTAATACTGCTGCATAAGCCATACTGGAGGCATCTGTGTGTAGTTCCGTACGTCTTTTTGGGTTGAAAATCTTCAGTACTGGACTGCTTCCTAACTTTTCTTTTAAAATATTAAATGCGTACCTGTGCTCATCTTCAAATGTAAAACTCTGATCCTTCTTTAACAAGTCAGTCAATGGACTAGCTATTTTAGCAAAATGAGGTATGTACTTCCTGAAATATGATGCCAGTCCCATAAAGCTTTGTACTTGTTTCACCGTCTTGGGTTCAGGGAACTTGACGACCGCTTCAGTTTTATCAGTGGAGGGTTTGATTTCACCATCTTGAACAATGTGACCCAAATACTCAACTTTTGTCGTCAATACTTCACTCTTCTTCCAGTTTATTTCAAGTCCATAATCTGATGCTACTTGTAGTGCCTCTTGTAACCTCTCAACTGCTTCTTTAAAGTTATTTGCTGGAATTATGGCGTCATCAATGAATATTAGGATGTGACCTTTGGCTATGAGATCACGGAAAATTATTGTTATAAATCTTGTGAAATACTTAGGACAAATTGACAATCCAAATGGTGCTCTAAGGAATTCAAACTGGCCGTGGTGTGTTACAAAAGAGGTATATCCAACTGAACTTTCTTCTATCCTCAAATGAAAGAATGCATCTTTTAAATCCAATTTACTGAACACTTTAGCCCCTGATAATTTGTCAATATGATCTTCTATGACTGGAAGTGGAAATTCGTCCTTGACCATCTTTTTGTTGATCATTCGATAATCAACACATACCCTCGTAGATCCATCTTTCTTCCTTACCAGCACTAACGGACTTGCATATTCAGAAAAACTTGGCCTAATAATACCATCTCGTAGCCATTCACTTACCTGTTTCTCTACTTCTCTCTGCTCAGCGAGTGACAGCCTTCGTGGACGCTGTGCAACAGGAATATCATCTTTCAATATAATCTTCATTACTATCGGAGCCTCCTTTATCCTCTTAGGTTGGTAGTTGTCAACCAAATTCTGAGCTACTTCTCGTATCTGTGGATCAGAAACATAACATACTGGTTCTGGAACGTCGGCAAGCATACACTGCAGCAAAACATCATTTTGGTGAGGCGTAACAGTGACTGAACCTTTATCAATAACAGCAGTAACATCTACTAAGAATGGTTGGCCTAAAATGACTTTATACGGCATTACTTCTTGTGGAACAATATAAAAACAAACATCAAAACAATAACCATCAATTTCTATGTTTACATTGAACTTTCCGAGCGAAAACACGCTTGCGGAACCGAGTCCTGACAACGTGACTCTTACCTTTTCATAAGATGTTACATTTAACTCGAAAAACAAATTAGAAGCTATTAAATTTAAATCACTACCTGAATCTACAAGGCTATTAACATTTATTCCACTAATCTTAATGTTTTTAACTGATTTGTTACTCGCTAATTCTTTGTTTACACTTAACACCATCTCACTTTGACACTTTTGACACTGACATGATTGACAGAAGTTTGACGTTAACACTGACTCGTTCACACGTATCACTCGTTCGTTCTTTCCTCGTTCACCTTCACTGAAGCCGCCATCTTTTCTTTCCGGATCCGCGACGCCATCGCCAAGTTCCGGCGAAATCTTCGTACACAACATGGCTGTACGAGAATTATGACCGCCGCCGCCATCTTTATTCTTACCTTGCGAATCGATATTTGAGATTGGCTCCTTGCACTCTCGCCCTATATGACCGAACGAGTTGCATCGGAAGCATTTTACACCTTTCTTGCACGTGTTGGCGACGTGGTCTGTCTCACCACACTTAAAACATCGGCGACTTGACTTTTCGGAATGATTCTTTTTTTCTAGGTCCTGCTTTTGCTGCTTCGTCGTATCATCTTGCCTTTTCTTATTTTTACCCTTCATGGTTTCGTAGATCAGTATCCTTTCTTTTAACAATGAGTATGTGGTCGCGCCATACAAGATAGTTTTATTTGACTCATAATCGTGTATCCCGTCTATGATGTACTGAATGGCCACGTAATCTGGGAATTTCGCACGCTTACCCAGTTCCTTCATCGTTAACATGTACTCGTAATATGTCTCGGTAGTTTTCTTTTTGCGTGACGCCATTAGCTCGTGCATTTCTTTGGTGTTGACCGTTTCCGGGAATTCTTTGAGTAACGCTGTCCTTAATTCTTCATAACTTTTAAAAGCCTTTTCGGATCTTAGCCATAATTCTGCCGTGCCCGTCAATGATCTCCTTGCGATGATGAGCTTTTGTTGCGCCGTCCACCCGAATATTTCCGCGTTGTCCTCTATGTCCTGCGCCCATTTTGTCGACGAGTACGTCTTGTCGACGCCGTTATATTTCGGGATTATATCACCGTAATTGTATGCTGGTACGAGGTTCTTCTCGTCGGACATCGTCGTCATTGTATTTAAACAATATCTTCGTCAATTTCGTCGTAAATTTTCTGCCCGGCGCACGTGGTCGCGGCTCACCTTACCGCGGCTATCAACCGTACACAACGGAATCTTCTTTTTTTATTGCTTTTCTGGATCCCGGACGAGCCCCCAAGTTGTAGTGTTGGGATATCCAGAAGAAAACAATAAAGCTCTTGATTTACTATTTTATTTTTATTTCACTTTAAAAACACACATCGTCTTAGCATCGTACCAACGCCATCTTATATTTTTTGGTCTCATTCATTCCATCTCTTTTACTCACCCTTTCATTCGTTTTGGAACAAGGTCTATTAAGTCACATTCATACTCCATTCATCCTACATTTATAATATTAGTAAACTTACAAGCAGCTATTGCATTTAAATTCGGTTATTTTTTATTTATTTACTTGGGCTCTCTATCGAGACGAGTGTTTGCTTGTTTGGGGACCGTTTCTCATAACAACCCTGGCGTAATGGAGTAAATACAATCAGGCTGAAAAGCCGTAACCGTTTATTAAAGTGTGTTGTCCCCGCCCACTGGTGAAATTTCTAAAAAAATGTTGTAACGAGGTAGCGCCCCATATTTCAACGAATTTTTTGCTAAAAAGAAGAAGAAGAGAAGAATTGGAAGACTTTGCACTGGCGTTGATTGTTATTTAACCGACTTTAAAAAAGGAGGATATTATTTTTTGCTCGATAAAATTTCTAAAAAAAAAACAACAGTACTTTGCTCGACTAGGGAAGCAAACCAAGTTCTAGACCAACGAGGATAATTTCTTAGAGTAAAACTATAGTATAACATGGTATAGTTGACAAAACGCCCTCTCTCGGCCATGTTGTACGCTAACAGCGGCTACCCTCAAGTGCGGTTCTGAGCAGTTAATTTGTGTGCTAGAATAATGGGGCATTTTGTTAACTAGGCCGTATTTCCAAGTTTCACTCTACGACATTCCTGTAAATCCCCAAACTGCATTAATTACTGAGTCAGTGTTATTCAACGCCGGCGCGTCGTACAAAGACGTGTGCAGCGCTTGCAAACACCTCGGCCACAGATAACCTCAGCTAGATACCGCATAGAAGGCAACCTATGTGCGCGAGAATTAAAACGTGAAACTAGTGGCAAATGTAAAGTTTATGAGGCAATACAAATTAGTTTGTTGCCACTGAGACAGTTTTGCTGTCGTCAATCGGCTGCCGTTGATCTTGTAATCTGTCGTTGGCAGGAACGATGGGTAATAAACTGAAAAGCCATAAACACCCGGCAATTTGTCACATCAGTGAACTTGCCATTACTTAAGTTGATGTTCGATGTCTAGCTTAAATAATTTATTTAAATTAGGCGATCAAAAGACACTTAAACGACGCTAGATGAAATTATATTACAGGTAACGGGATTGATTGTACAGCTGTTGGAGCGCCGAGCTCCGGGTGAATATTGTTTACTTTATAATAAAACTTCGAAGTTCAAACGAGGACTGTATTAATTAAAATAATAAAAACTAAAACAGTAATGAGACGCGTGTGCCGTCTAATCGTGGAGTGACCCCCACCGCCGTTGCTCGCCGCTCGTCCGCTGCATCGTTCCGCGCCCGCGCCTCAGCCCCCTGCGCCGTCCGTACATGTTCACGCGGTTGATGCGTGGACATCCTCCCGCCTGCTGACGTCTTCAAAGGGAAGAGGGCAGATATTGTTGAACCCTCTTGTGATGACTCCTCTCTTTGTCTTCACGTCTGCCACGCGTGTGATGCCGTCGACGCCCTCATATGTTCGTGTTACACGACCTAGTGCCCAAACAAGTGGTGGGAGCGCCTTCTCTCGAATGAGTACGAGTGTTCCTTCTCTGAGCTTCCTATCTGAAGCAACTGACCATTTGGTTTTCTGTTGGAGTAACGAAACATATTCATTAGAGAACCTCTGCCAGAAGTGTTGACGGATGTATTCAATCCTTTTGAAGCGGTCTAAGCAGCTGATGGTTTTGTCAGGAACCTGTGAACACGGTGTAGACGTGAGAGTTCGTCCAATTAAAAAATGGGAAGGAGTGAGGACTGACAGATCGGATGGGTCACAAGAGAGGGGAGTGAGAGGACGGGAATTTAGAATTGCCTCTATTTGACACAGACAGGTTGCCAGTTCTTCGTAAGTGAAGTTAGTGAGACTTAATAACTTTCTTAGATGGTTTTTTGTGGACCTTACGGCAGCTTCAGCCATGCCATTAAAGTGGGGGGAATAGGAGGAGCAAAAGTAAATTTAATGCCCTGTTGGGCCATTTCAGATGCCACATCAGAGTCAGCAATAATTCGTTTTAAGTCATTATCAGCCCCAACAAAGTTCGTGCCGTTGTCTGACAATATGCTTTGAGGTTTACCACGACGGGACGTGAAACGATTCAGAGCCGCAATAAAGCCTTCCTTCGTAAGGTCGGTGACGAGCTCCAGATGGACCGCCTTCGTTGCATGACAAACGAAGATGCATAAATAAGACTTTGTAAGCTTACAACCGCGACCCTTTCGGTCAGCTATCAGTACTGGGCCAGCATAGTCAACACTAGAGTTAAAAAATGGGAATGTAATGTTGGTTCTTGAGCATGGAAGTTGACCCATCATTGGTTGTATATTTTTACACTTATATCTAAAACATTTTATACATTGTCTGACAACAGCCTTAGCAAGATTCCTGCCGCCTAAAGGCCAATAGTTGAGTCGCACGTTTGCTAATAACAATTGAGGACCAACGTGAAGCAGTTTTTTATGTTGCATTTGAAATAGGATTCTAGTAAAGTGATGTTTACTACAAAGTAAGATGGGATACTTTGTATTGTAATCGTATGGTGAATTATCAAGTCTGCCTCCAACTCGTAAAATTCCCTTTGAGTCTACAAATGGTGTCAATGAAATTAAACGATTTTTATGAGGCAATGATTTTCCCGACTTCAAAATATTGTACTCTATTGGAAACATTTCTGCTTGTGCACTAAGTAGTAAACATGTTAAAGCGTCATCAGTAGAAAGCGAACCAAGCAATTTGCAATTAGAATTTTTTAAATTATGAATAAATCTATTGATATAGGCAATGATTCTTTGAAGACGAACGAAATTAGAATTTTTGAGAATTAATGACAGAATTATTGAATTGTTAGATGTTTGATTAGAATTAATATGAGTGTCAGCTTGAGTAGTAAAATTACACACCACTTCAGGTAACTCGTATTTCGCGTTATTACAGGGCACAGTAGGCCAGTCACTTTCACAGCTTTGTAAGAAACTAGGGCCCGTCCACCATAACGAGCATGCCCCGATGGAATCGGCCCTCGCCCCGCGAGAAACGAGGTCTGCCGGATTGTCCTTTGACGGTACATACCTCCACCGGGCTCCAGCAGTGCTTTCCTGAATTTCAGCGACTCGATTACGTACAAATGGTTTTAGTTGATTTGGCAATATGTTGAGCCAACCCAACACAATCATCGAGTCGCTCCAAAATACTCGCTTAACTATGGGCATAGTCAAGGCTTCTATTACGGTGGTACACAGTCTTGCACCCAATAGCGCAGCACAAAGTTCCAGGCGCGGAATGGTTACAATCTTTATTGGTGCTACACGATTTTTGGACACTAAAAGTTGTACATTTACCGATCCATCACTACATACTGATCGAACATATGCGCATGCGCCATACGCCTTTTCTGAGGCGTCACAAAAAATATGCAATTCATGTTCGACGGCTAAGCTGCAGCAGACCCATCGTGGAATGTTTAAACTATTTAGACAAGGAAGTGTGCGAATAAAGGTAGACCACATGTCGATTATTTCTGGTGAGACTTCATCGTCCCAGTCGGACTGCTCAACCCATAGTTGCTGCATTATTAACTTTGCTTCCACAATACAAGGGCCGACCAGTCCCAGCGGATCGAACACCTGACTAATGACAGAAAGTCGCTTTGTTATTTTTTTCTTTGTGGAAATATTAATTAAGAAAGATAATGTGTCAGTATTTGGAAACCAGTGCAGACCTAGAGTTTTATTGGATGACTGGGAGTGACTGGACAAGTCTAGTGAACCAGATTTTCCTGAGTTGCCAGCTATTGCTTCGAGAATTTCTGGACTATTAGATTGCCACTTACGCAGAAAAAAATGAGCAGATGAAAGAATTGAATTAAGTTGTTTTACTAGATCTATTGTTTCAGATATAGTTGAACCTCCCCCCAAGTAATCGTCTACATAAAAATCCCGTGCAATTGCAGACCTTACGTTGTCTGTGGTAGCCTCATCCGCAAGACTCACCAGACACTTTGTTGCTAGGTAAGGTGCAGATGATGTCCCATAAGTGACTGTATTTAATCTGTACGTTTTTAATGGTTCTTTGGGATCTTCTCTAAAAATAATTTGCAGTAATGATCGTTGGGAATGAGCTACTTCTATGCAACGATACATTTTTTCGATATCACCAGTTACAACATATTTATGTTGCCGAAATCTTAACAAAATTGAAAATAAATCATCCTGTACCTTAGGCCCCACCATTTGAATATCGTTAAGTGATACTTTGGAAGAAGTAACGGCAGATGCGTCAAACACAGCTCTCAGCTTCGTTGTCGTACTGGATTCGCGAATTACTCCATGATGAGGTATAAAGTATTCGGTACATTTGTCTGACTGAGGCCTTGAGTTGTTAACTTCACTCATATGACCAAGGTTTTCATACTCTTTCATAAATTGGATGTATCTGGCCTTGTATTCTGGTTCCCGTAGAAAGCGACGTTCTAACGATAGAAACCTGTGTTTTGCCATATTGTATGAATCGCCTAATACACTTGGATCGGCTTTCAAAGGCATAGTAACAATAAATTTGCCACTATCATTACGAGTAGTTTTTTCTTTAAAACTTATTTCACACTCCCGTTCCTCTTGAGATAGGGTGTGCTTAGAAGAGATGGAGTCCAGCTCCCAAAACCTAGTTAAATCAGGTTGTTCGGTTATGTGGGTAAAATTACAAAAATGTGAGCCCTTTTTAAAAGATGAACGAAGCTGAGAAACTGGACCAGACACTATCCACCCAAATTTGGTTTCATATAGCTTAGGCATGCGCTTGCCTAAGTCAATCGTAGCAGTACCTATAACATTCCAAAATATTTCTGCGCCTACTAAAATGTCAATAACAGCAGGGACATTAAATGTGGGATCAGCTAACCGAAGATTTGCCGGAATAGGAATATTCTTCATATCAACATAAGAGGATGGCAAACGTTTAGTAATCTCAGGTAAAATTAGGCAGTCCAAATTGATCCTATAGTCACCATTACAAGATTCAATATTTAGATTGCAAGACTGTGTACTGTAGGAAGACTGTTGGTTGATACCTGTGACAGTGGAGGTAGTATTACGTCGTGACAAATCCAGTTTGGTGCTGAGGCATTCCGTCATAAAGTTAGCGGTGCTGCCGTTGTCGAGCAGTATTCGAGCGTTGATTCTCTCACCGCTGCTGCTCACCGCTTTCACAATTGCTGTGGACAGTAATACATTGGGTGTACTAGTATGGTGTATAGTATCAGCTGATAAGACGACGCTGTTTGCAGCATCGATTGGTAAGGCGACACTATTTGACGCTGAAGGCATTGGGTCTTGATGAGACTGCTCAGTCGGTTCAACATGCAAGAGAGTGTTATGCCTGGATTTGCAATATTTGCAACCAGCTAATCGACATTTCTTGGTTATGTGACTCGAGCGCAAACAATTTAGACAGACACGTAGTTCCTTAGCCTTCCGTATTCGTGCTTCAGTAGGTAAACTTTTGAATAATTCACATGTATATAAAAGATGATTGTTAGAACATAATGGACATTCGAGTTTGTTTTGTAAATTGTTACTATGTGCTTTTTTATTTTCTAACTTATTATCCATCATATCCTTGTAGGTATTTTGATTTTCCTTGGTACTTGAAATAATAAAAGATTTTTGTTTATTATTGACACTAGTACTTGACTTATTTTGATTAACCTCTAACGTTTCTAAGAGATCAGCCCTACCATTAATAAATGAAATTAATTTCGCCAAAGTAGGAGATTCAGACAACGCATTACGGTGCTCTTCCCATTTTCGGTTTGTATTTAAATCTAACTTTCTAGAAAGCAAAAATATTATAAGAGTATCCCAGTACTCTGTCGGCTCCTTTAAGGTCTTGAGTGCCCGTAAATTTTTATTTATGACATCGATAAGACGTCGCAAAGAAGCTGATGATTCCTTGGTTACAGGTTCTACATCGAATAGCGCCTGCACATGATTATTAATTAACAGGCGATTGTTGTTGTATCGATCACATAGTAAGTCCCAAGCAATTACATAATTTTCGCCCTTAAAATCAATATTCTTAATTACTTCCGCGGCACGTCCCTTAAGGGATGCCCGGAGATAATGAAACTTATTTATGCCATCGATACAATCGCTGTTATGTATCAATGAAATGAAGGTATCTCTGAATTCTAGCCAGTACTGGTAGCTTCCGTCAAATTGCGGTAAATCAATTTTAGGTAAGCGAACAAAGTTATTTTTAAACGATGCACCTGGTTTCGAGTCCATTGTAGCGCTCGTCTCCGACCCTTCACGCTCAACGCCGCTTGGCTGGAGCTGGCGTGCCTTGGCGATCAATGAGTGGTACCTTTCTTCAATCTGATTTCGTTCCACGTACTCGTCTTCGGGGCTCGTCGACGCTAACTCGATCTCCATCTGTAATGCATCGAAAATATCGTACAAAGCTTCAAACTTGCTCAAGCGGCCTTCTAAATCAATGCGTTGAAGTTCGGATAAAGACTTTGACGAAGAAAGAATAGTAATAAATTTTTCAAAGTTAGTTAGCTTCGCTTTAATGCCACTGCGCTGTTTCACTAATTTATCGATATCCATGTTGCACTTAAAGAGAATTGAAAAGACTTAAGAAACGGTTAAGATTTGAAACCAGTTCAAAGCAAAAAAGAAAAAAAAAAAAACCCGTTTATGTTAAGCAAGAAGTCTCAATGCAAATAGCAAAATATCGAATAAATCACTCAAAGGAACCGCCACCTGACTAATTAACCGTTAAGTTGCGTAATAAAAAATACGAAGTCGGTGCAAGCACATGTGATGCGAGAACAAAGGAGGTGAGTCGCCGCAGATAGCGATAACCGGTTTGCAGGTAAGGCGCACTGACTAATCCCGCTATGAATATTATAACCTTAGCACGGTAAAACATGCGCGATAAAGCGATTGCAAATTATATTCACTGCATATGTCTGTCTCAAACAAAAGCGAAATAATCGATCGTGGGAAGAAAAATTGATTTAAAAACACAGTAGTATGTGAAATGGATGTATAGGATTGAGGCAAATAATTGGAACGAACTCACAGAGGTCCTTAACCGTTTCACTAGTTGACTTCTTCCCGCTGCAACGGTAATTTGCTGATCGATTACGGTTGACATTCGAATCCACTTCAACGGTTTTCTTGACGTCTTATTCGTGTTTTACTTCTGGCTGTTTCTCGGTAAAAGGACCATGTTGGAGCGCCGAGCTCCGGGTGAATATTGTTTACTTTATAATAAAACTTCGAAGTTCAAACGAGGACTGTATTAATTAAAATAATAAAAACTAAAACAGTAATGAGACGCGTGTGCCGTCTAATCGTGGAGTGACCCCCACCGCCGTTGCTCGCCGCTCGTCCGCTGCATCGTTCCGCGCCCGCGCCTCAGCCCCCTGCGCCGTCCGTACATGTTCACGCGGTTGAGGCTAAGCGTATGCTGAGATGCAGGCAATGCAGCACAGCACAGTACAGCACGGTGCGGGCAGGGCAGTTGAGGCAGACTATATGCCCCCTCCGCATGCTGCGACGCAACTGACATTCGCATCATAAACAAAGTTTCCTAGCAACGAATGTATCCAGCATACACAATACACGCGTCGCGCAGGATTCTGTGCCAGCACTGCAACGAGACGCAGAGCAGGACAGACACATGTCTGAGCGGCATGTGCCTGCGCCGCAGCGTACGTAGTTCAATGACGTTCCATGCTTTACAAAATCTACTCTGCTCTGCGCTGTGTGGACCTGCGTAACCTGCGTCTCAGCATACGCCTAGCCTGATGCGTGGACACAGCCATTCGCAATTGTATCATTATTTTTTTTATTTGTTGATTTAATCAAGAAGATACAGCGTTTTATTTACTTTAAGCATGCTAAACTGATGAGCAGTTTGTCGAGCGTAGTCTAGATTAATGTCGACCAGACACTCAATCCGTGTTGACGCTAACACTTTCTACAAGTCTACTTAACAATTGAACATGACTTGAGAAAAAAAGCTTAATTAATAGAAATCGTTCTACGTAGACAGCACAAGAAGAAGTTTAGTTATGGAAAATGCACTGACGTGCGAACTTCTTCAAACTGCGCCCTGGTTTTGGCAATTGTGACTTTGGGTTTCTGCACCCCTCCAAGGATTGTGCCCTGGGCCTGGGCACCGTAAGACACCCCTTTTTTCGGCACTTAGGTGCTTTAGATGCGTATGTTGCCTTCTATTCGGAATCTAGAGGTAGTCTGTTAACGTTAGTACACGTGCAAGCCGACACGCTTGATTGAGATCACTGATTACTTGATACTACGTAATCTGATTGTTAGCAGGCACACGGAGACGTTGGTCTCTTTGACCAGCTGTGACAATAGGCCTTTGATTAATTGATTCATACAAAGAACTAGCCTTTGGCCTCGGCTTGGTCTGTGTGGAAGTTGAAAATGATCACACTGGTATATCGAAACATATGATATTTATTTTGTAACTTGGTTAAAAAAATACTATTAAACGTCACAATCATTATTTTTTCAAAGTAGATGAGGCCGGTGTTTCGATTTTATTCGGCACTTATTGGTCTGAATTTATATCTATCTTTCGGGACACTAATTTTTTGCCAATTAGACGAAAATAGTAACGGAAACTTGTATTGTCGATGCATAAGTACACCGGTATTTACATATTTGCTTTTGTGATAGCGTGTCACTTAATTACTTTATGTGTTACTCTTCTGAAATAATAAGGTGACGCTAAATAAATAAAAATACTTTAAAACCCGAAGAACAATCATATTTCACGTCCCACCGATCACTGGAGACGTTTCCATTGACACAAATACAGCAAATAGCGAGCACAAAGAAAATACACCGCGAGTGTACCAGCTCGGAAAATAAAACGTCTCCACACAGAACATGGAATCAACGCGTGGCTGCGTCTGAATTACAATCGTGAGCAACTTAAATAAATTTAAAAACGATTTTCTATTGAAATAAGGTACAATTGTAACTTTGAGATGGAAAATTATATAGGACAACATAAAAAAATCTCACACGTTTTTCTAATGTGAATGGCAATTTGACGGCAACAGTGGCGCAGTGGCTGTGCGAACAAATATTTGTATGATCTACAATTATTTTTTTCGGGTCTGGGAGTTTGTGTATGTGTGTTACTATGTTTGTAACACACCCACGATACAGGAGATATTTCTTCACTCTCTTATACCCGTGCCACAATATATAATAATAAATTATTTGATCACTTATGTGATCTAATACGTGTGCACATGGCGCCGGCCTTACGCTATGTCGCAATTCGCACTGCTGTGTATTAGGCCGGCGCTGGTCATGTGCACACTTATTTGTACACAATTAGTGATTACATGAGTGGCACGGGCATTACACTATTCTGCATGATAATATATTTACTTTAAAGGTGGATATCCAATACCCTTTACCGCGGAAGGAACCGTCAGGACCGTACTGACTAAAATCCTAAGCCCTTTCTGGGTGTCACTTCAGGTCGTTATCAGTTCTTGGAAGCACGCTTTGAACACGACGCGCCGTCAACTCAGGCATGTCCATGACCGAACAGTTGAGTCACCCATTACTCGCCAGCTGCATACAGTGCTACACGCTATGCAAAACTAGTATTAGCTGAATGCCCTTCAGTTGGCGATAAGATCACATAAAATAAGGCCAAGATAAACTGGATTTATAAAACTCGATATACATATAACCATGTATTAGTAAAATTCATAATCCCTTTTCACTAAATAAATAATACATCAAGTAAGGTCTGCGTCTGTCATGTAACGCTTTCAAAGGCATCAGTTTCTAGACGACTTTAAAGCTGTCAGATTCGTTTGTGTGATGTAGTATGTGGGTACATGAGTAAAGTGCTTTCACAGTAAGTCATGTCAATGTCAGTAATCTAACAGCAGCTTTATTGTGACTAGAAATAAAGGTCACTTTTGGTTTAACAATCACGTCAAACGTCAATAGAAAAAACAACTTTTTGTTCGACCTCAAAGTATTGCCAATAATCACGGCCGTAGGCGCGGGCATGCGGGCGGCGAGTAACGGTGACTCACTGTCCGACAATGGACCACCGGGTCGACGGTGCGTTGTGTTCCACGCGCGCCTCAAAGAGTGTCAGCATGATGACAGGCCCCCTCTAAAGTGAACCGTCAACCTTTAACGTAAAGGGCTATTGAAGGACACCGTGGATTTTAGTCAGTACGAGTTTAACAGTCCCTTCCGCCCTTCCATGGGTGGGAGAACTCATTTGATGATTTTATAATGATAAAAAAAAAATTCTAGCAGGAATAACCGAGCTGTATCTGTGATCTATGGTTCCTTACAAAGACAAAGAAACGCGGCCAATAACGTGCCACAGTTCCAACAAATTACAGGCTAGGAAACTTTGGTATAAAAAGTTATGAAAAGATACATCTTGTAGATAGAAAATGAGACTTGTTGTATGAGAAAATGAACTATTATGTTAAGCAATTAAAGTTGACTTTCATACGGCAATAGAAGCTCCAAGTACACACGGATAATATATTACTTACCCTCATTCTACGAACTTCCATAGTTTCACTAAACATGGCTACGAGCGTAGCAATTGCCCGGCGGTCTGCTACGCCGTAGCACTCGTAGCTGCTACGGCGTAGCTCTAATGTTAAGTTTCTACTAAGGCATGTTCTTAGTTGAACTTAAGTTCTGTTTAACATAGCTTGGCTAAACTTCCTAATGCATCTATGTAAGTTCTTATAATGCTTCTGTGTTGTCACAAATTCCTTATTAAGTTTCGTCTACCCCAACCGTTCAAATATGGCTATTCTATAAATAGAAACAAAAAAAAATGCAAAGTGGTTCTTTTAACTTGGGCAAGGGTAAATCCGAATCCATTAAAGATACGAGTACCTTTTTTATGAAAACAATTTTGGCATACTTGTTATTCTCAAATGTGACGTCAATCGCGCCTTATGTGCTTTTTTTCTTACTTACCTCTTACTAATAAATTCTTCTAATCTATCCCTCACCTACAATCAGGCTTTCAACACAAAATAAACACGTCCTTAGAGGCTTAGATATACGTTTTATTTCTCGTTACCTTTATTTTTATTAGGAGGGTGTGACGGTGAGCATCTCGGGCTAATCTCAGCTTGATCAGTTAAAGGCTGATTACGCTTCGTCTGTTTGTTGACGTCATTAGTAGATTAGAAACGTAATTAATTCCAGCTTCAATGTTTTTGTATGACAAAAAAAAATTGTTTCGTCTTGAAACAATTTGTTAATAAAATCCAGTTAAAATAGTTCGTTTATTCTGCACGACAAAAACTTTGACACATGACAACATCGTGAGGTCGACCGGGTGATTCATGATTCGAAATGTGAGATAATACTCAAGATTTTTTCAACTTTCAGCATCAATTTAATCAAAAATATTGTTACTTCACGCTATTTCATGCGGATTAAGTGTGTGAGCAATATCTCTGGAACATGTTGAGGTCACTAAACCTGCCTCATTCTCACTGTAAAAGGTGGTTGTAACATACAAAAATGCTACATCGTTCCAAAAAACTAGATAATTAGATGGGTGCAAAATATGTACATAAAACAAGCTTTTCACATGAAAAAAAAAAACGGTGTTAAAAAGTGAAATACAAAGTAACTTAATTATACAGTTATAGATTGACCGTGTTCATACATTATTTCATTAAAATAATAACGATCAAAGTCTTCATAAACAAATTAGCAAAAACTATGTGCAATGACACTTCTTAGTGGCTGACCGCAATCCCAATGTTCACATAAAGATTAAAAGGTTCTTTCAGCCTAATCGATATAATCGCAATATTAACTAGAATATGAGAAAAAAAGTAAAACAAAGACATAGAGCATGGACTGATTTATGGCTTTATTTGGACTATATGTAGTTAGTTTGAGCCCCTGCAATCAATCTATGAAACTGAATTGAAGACTCTTTTTTTTTCATGATTTGAATAGGAAATAAATACTCTGTGTTTCACTGGAGTCAAACGTGTGTGTCTTCTAAATCTATATATCTATATCATACATATAATAAAACTGTAGAAAAAAGTTACTTTGTACATAAAAAAAAAAACTCAAAAATATAGCCAGGGTATTAAAGGGACAACCACTAGAACCCATTTTATAAGCATTTTTTAGAATTTTGTCTGTTTATTGTTTGTCTGTTTGTATGTTTATTTGTCCAGGTATCACGTCAAATGTTACGAAATTCATGTAGATAACTTTTATCACAACGATATTAAGGCGTAACATGGAGAGGAAATAATTTAGTTTTTTGTTTCATTGGAATCGGTTCGTCTAATCAAAAGATATTGAAGTTAACGTGCTTTAGAAGTAAAATTACGCATCTTGCACTCTGGGGTCTCACAATTTGATTTCGTTTCGCCAGTATTCGCGCGATTCTAATTTGAATTTCGAATAGTAAATACAACGCACGAGATGGCCGTTATTAACAAGAAAAAACCTGGAAATAGACCGTGTTTAAATTGATAGTAACATTATGTATTCGTAATCGGTTTCACATAATATAAAAAAAAAATATAAATTACTTAAAGCAATATTTAAAGGAATCATAGAGAGTAGAAACAGAATGGAATGGTTGGGTGTTGTGTGGTTGGGTGGGTGTGTTGTGGTGTGGTGTGGTGTTGGTTTGGTGTGGTGAGCGCGGCATTAGGAAAATAATCCTACATAAAACCTGGAATAAAGTCCTGCCAGTGCGCAATATTTTTGATTAACTCTAAGAAAAATTCTAAATACACGGTTATATGAAAACGTGGCCTGAATTAAGCGCTTGCCAATTAAAAAAATACTGTTAAATTTCGACATCCAGCGACCGACGTTGCGGGCACAGCTAGTTTAAAATAAATCCTAAAGTTTTATCCCCTACGTGTCTTCGTTACTTCGGATCAAATGATTCCTTGCCAGTAATACATAATTTGGGAATTTCCTGCTGGGAGTGAACGGTAAATTTGAATCTCTGGAGGAATAGCGAAAAATTCTGAAACAAGTCTGGTGGCCAATTTTGATCAAAATCTAGTTACAGCATTAAAAATTATTTTTTTGGCATATCAATTTACAGCAATCTAATGTTTTCTGAAAACGTCTTGGTTAAAGTTTTTTTATAATAATCGATTCAAGCTTTAGTTAATGCCGTCGTAGCTCACTACACTATGTTCACAACCATCGTGTTCTCATTTCAATTTTTATAATCCACCTCGCGATACAAATACGAAGTACATAACGAATTTTTTGAAATTCGAACTTTAGTGACTTGGCGCGAATTTTGAATATGCCCTGCGTACCGATGACTAAATTATAGATACTTTAACGAATTTAATCCTTCAACACCGACCCTATCAAATAGGTACAAATTATACCTGTGTTTTTTTTTTAATTTACAAGCTGATTCTTACAAGCTAGTAGATAACAAAAATGTTAAAGACCGCCACCACTTAATTTTTTGCAAAATTGATTGTAGTCGCGGGCTTGCCGAACGCCCCGAGTATGTGTAACTCACCGTCCCCGCTCACGGGACTAGGGTCCGAGACGATTGTGTGTCCGTGTCCTAAGCGCGCTTAATACTATCTGTACGCCCTCAATTAAACGTATGCATGTCAGGAGGTCAACCTTACCCAACATCTGTCAAATTACTAATCGCTCATTACCCTTCCACTATTGTGTTTAATTTGGAACCTATTGAAGGAAAGGAAATTGGGACAGATTGACGTAGGTTTTAAGTGCGGTGTTGTACTTAACAGACGAACCAAACCTTTTTTTTATCGTTTGTAAACTCATTCAAATAGTCCTCCCGCCCCGGGGCAGGGCGGGATGGCCTGACTTGTACTGGGACCACCGCAGATTTTACCGCGGTGTCCTTCAATAGCTTTATGTTCCGGGGTACGGTTGTGAAGAATGAAGAAAATAAGTCGCGACCCCGGCAGGCTTTGGCCCTCTGTGAGGGGGGGCCCCGGTCATTTTGATGACGGCTCTTTTAGGCGCGTGTGGACGGGACGCGCCGTCGACCCGGGCATGGTTATAGTAAGGACAGCGAGTTTGCCCTTTTCTCGCTGTTCGCATGCCCGCGACAAACCAACCTTGCAACAATTTTTGTAGAATTAAAATAATTTACTTCTTTCTATTTAGTGGAAACAAAATCATTTGATTTAAGCCTTTATATCAGATCCAAGGCCTTCTATATTCATTCAACCTAAAAATTCTATTATTGTAACAAAATAAATGCACATTCAAAACTCCTATATATATAAAAATGAAAACCCGTTTTCCGTTGTCACGACATAAACATGAAAAACGCTCTTGACCGAATTCGGATAATTATTTTTTTGTTGGTTTGTAACCATCGGGACCGGGTTTGTTTAGACGGTTCTCCACCCGTGCGAAGCCGTGACGGGCCGCTATTTGCTCATAAATTAATTAATTTTGAACAGCGAGCGCATTCCGAATTCAAATTTTGAAAAATTAATACAATTGGCGCGCATTCAAACATATTTTTTATGACATTGTTGCTTGTCTATAGTTTTTTTAGAAATTAAAATGTAGGATAAAATTATTATAAAGCTTTAAAAATATTATAATAAATAATAATTGTATTCTAAGCCTTAAACACTGATTTTATTTTAATTTCTATTTATTCGATTTCCTATTTCTCACCGATGTTGACAAAAATTCAATTAGGAATCTATTAGAATACTCGCTTTTCACACACATTACGATTAAAAAAAATACACATTGGTTGTCGATATCGAACAGAAAATGGGGTAGGGTAATGAAAAATACGTGTTATTGGTCTGTATTATAGGAATTACGCCAAGATCTGGAAACTCTTTTTTACGTTTACTTTATAACATTTGTCAGATTATTTATCTTAAGTTATTGAGTATAAGCGCGTGTGTGTTGTGTTATAAGTGACAAATAAAAATGTAAACAAACAAAAGTGGCGCGAACTTCGAGTTCAGATAGCATATTCTTCATTACCACTACTTAATTTTACGTTGCATAATGTATGCATTCGTAACAAACTAAAATGCGAGTTATTATCCTCGTATAATGATTCATTGGATGTCCGGGAAAAACCACATTTTTTTTATGACTTTTTAGCCAACCCCAGCATTGCATTAAATGGCGACAGTCGTATTTACACTTTTTTCATTTGTTATTGTACAATTAAGAAAATGCGCGCTAAATGTAGAAGTTTTAATGACGTGAACAAAACATTTTCTTATTAAACATTTTAATTAATGCGCATATAGGATTTCACGCAGAGAATATTATATTTTTTAAATTTATAATGAGGGAGTCGTAGTTTATGGACTACAACGTCCTGCCCCTAGGGGCACTTCTGAGCAGCGTAGGTAAGCTTGTCGCGCCCCTAAAGGGGCGGACCGAACTATACGGTATTATCTAAAAATATTTGACCCTTGTGCTTATTAATCTAAAAAATGACGAAGGATACAACGCTTTTAAAATTCGCAATACGTCAGCCGCGTGGTATTGGTATAACTTTTCAGTCCTCTATCGTCCTGACGGTTACGATGCGTTTTATCGTCAGCAATCCAATCCATAAAAAATAAATACGTTTCCATTATTTTCAGTTATCTAAAAAGAGGAGGGAACGAGTACTTTGCAATTTTATTGCTGGTGTCAAATAAGCCAAACTGTCGATTTAGACAGTAACAGCCAAGCAATAAAATTATTAACAGTAAGAAAAAAAAAAAACATTATTCAAAACTCGTGGGGAAAACTCCCTTTACGGTCTTAAGAACCAGAAGTAACCCGACAAGTTCCAAACGCCCAAAAAAAAAACACATATTAATTTAGATTATTTTCACCCTGCCTTTGCCCTTACAAAACAATTACCGACCCGACTGACAAAGCGACAACAATACCTTAAACTTATATGACAATAACGGTCATATTACAACTGTTCGTTCTCCGAAGTACCATCGATGTTCAGAGGAAACTTGAGCCACGCAGCGGGTCGCGTGGGACTTCAAGTAGCATCTGAATTAGGTCACAGGCAACCACGTGGACTAAAACACCTAGATACTATTGGTAACAAAGTGGTTTGTGTAGCTCTTTATTTATTGATTCTGTACATAAACCAAAAGATTTTTATAAAACATCACGCCATACGTTTGTTAAAACCTGCGGTTTTTCGTTATTGGTATTGTATACATTTTTGTCCATGATGATTTTTAAATATGGACTTCTAGACGGGATCTAGAAACCTTATTTATTATTAGCCATTCTAAACTTTCTCCATCTCCGAACATAAAACCATAACATTTTAAGGACTAATTGAATGCAATAATTTTAAGTTTGTTAGTCGGGGGGACTAGTTAACTTAGTTAATAATTATAAAGTTTTGGTTTTAGTAATGTACATCTATGTAATTTAATAAAACCTCGTTCTCGTTAAATACTGATAATGCGGTTTATATCACACGTGCATATATTATCTATCTGTTAAATCGTTCCTTCTAGGCATTCATAGGTTTATAAAATAAAATAAATAAGTCAAGAATTCCCTTGTCAACTTGTAATTCCAGTTTTTCTCCATAAATTGAAACAATCCTTTGAACATTATCATGTAATCGTGGAACTAAAGCAAATTGAAAGGATCTTTCGCAGCAGATGCTCCACAGTCCTCGGGATTAGTCCTCACAAGCGAACATTCAATTACAGGTCCTACTTACCTGGAATGGACAACGTGGGCCACAGAGTTTGTAGCACAACAACACAACAAAATTATGAGAAGTTTGTTTTTTTACCGTATCATTGGACGCGAACTTATTTTACTTTTTTTACGTGCCGGTGTTACAGAACTTTTTTTGGAATCTTCAAGAGAGTCATCCTGTTTTGGGTGGGCGAATTGTGACTGTTTGACCTCTTTTTCCGAAAATTTCACCCTGTTCCTTCGGTTGTCTTTTTGCGTTTCAGAGCCACGGTGTCCTTCTAAGGTTCCTGCGAACCCCGACAGGCCATTGCGCCCTCAATTTGACCCATATATTTCCTGACTTGATTTGATTTGATTGATCTTGGGGCGCGCTTGAGGCCGGGTTGTTGATCGAACGGCAAAGCTACCTTAATTTAACCTGCCTCCGCAAAGCCCGTTGGTCCGCTTGTTAAGAAAATAAGGTGTACGTAGCTTTAAAAATCCGAACATACATTTGATAGACAATCTTTTTAAATGAATGATGACCTTAGTTCAATAACTGGTAGAGACCAAGACTCTTATTTCAAAGGCAAAAGATAAATGTTTTTCGTTAATTCCTAATTTTCTCCGATCAATAAATAATCCTTTTTTTTTGAGAGAAAGTAGCGATTAAATTACCGCGCAGGCTCATTATGTCCCTCCATAATAGACACCTGCTGCAAAACGTCCATTTTCCAAAATTTCCATTTCCCAAATTTCCAATTTCCCCAAATGTCCACTTGCCCAGAATGTACACTTCCCAGAATGTCCAATTCCCATAATTCCCCTTTCCCAGAATGTCACTTCCCAAAATGTCCCCTTCCCGAACCGTATAACAAAAAAGAAGTTCACACCTTACCCAAAAAACGGCCACACTATCACACCATCATTGTCGGTATTTATTACCCAAGGATTTCCCATAGTTGCTGCTGCGCAGAGGTTATTAGTGAATTACTAACTTTTAAAATTGCCAATTTGGGATGCTTAAGGTTTAGTGGCAGTGAGCAAATATAGCAGTTTGCTAAACTTGGCCTTAGAACTAACACAGTTTGTACGAGGTACTTACGACTTGTCTTTAGTGAACTAGGTGCTTTGTTTTCACTAAAAACCCGTTCGACGATTTTGGTCTAACCCGGTGACCGCTCACCGCTAAGACGATCTCCTCGCGGCCACCGTAGATGCTGGCGGCGAGTACTAGGTACGACTCGATGGCAGAACATGGGGTCGCTGCCCCGCGTTTTGTTCTCGCGCACCTCAAAAGTGTCAAGCAAAGATACGGGCCCCCCCTTTTTGAGGGCCCAATTCTGCCAGGGTCGGGGACTTATCAAATTAACCGTGACCCTGGAACTAAAGGGTTATTGAAGGACAAACGTGGATTTTACTCAGCATCAGTCCGACAGTCCCTCCCTGCCCTAAGCTGGGTGGAGGACTAATTGTCTGATTTTATTAACCACGGTAAAAAAAAAAGCGATGAGCGATGTGACTGGTGGTTTAACTTTGCAAACAGTCGAATTCGCTACAGGCGGGTAGTTCGTTGCGTGTTTCACAAACTTTCAATACTATTGATGCTTACGCTCGCCACTCGGCGCTGTCTCTGCTCACAGTGGAATTTCGTTAAAGCTGTTTATGTATTATGTAATGTAAATTTTTAGTATATTTGGCGTTACATAACTACCTTACTGAATATTGAATGACTGAAAAGTAAATTCTCAAATATTTAATAATCCCGAATGGATTTCCATTCGTAGAGTGAAGAAGGAGAAGTGTAAATAATATAAGAAAATTTATGAATAATGCAAGTGAGAAGATATAAATTGAAGAATTAATAAAAAAATCATGCAAATGTTTTTTTTATCAGATGAATTGAAATTAATATAATAACAAAGATCTATCCGCTTTGACAGCATCAATCGCATTTCAAATCTAATGAGTTTGCGTCAGCGAGCATAAACAAAAACAACTATTGTTTAAATTATTGCATTATTACGAAATAATAACAAATTACATATTATGACGTCAAGCAATAAAACGATATACTTACTGTGTAGGAATTGCAATTTTTAAAATGTAATAGCTTTCTCAATATTGTTGTTTTACTTGTACGAACGCGGGAGGAACGTGTCAACGTGTACGACTAAAATCCAGCGAATGTCCTTCAATAGCTTGTAATGTGCCGGGGTCACGGTGAGATGAATAGGTCCCCGCGACCCCGGCAGGCGTTGGCCCTCTGAAAGGGGCCCCGTCTAATGCTGACGCTCTTTGAGGCGCGCATGGAATACGACGCGCCGTCGACCCTTCTCAAATGGGTTTAAAGACCAAAAGAAAAAAAATGTGAAGTAAAATAATATATTTATTGATGATAAATACTAAATAACGAGCAATTCGAATTTTCTTGTTAAATATCCTATTTTTTTTTTAAAAAAAAAACCGTACATAAACAACAGCAAGCTGTAAAGCCTGGTATTTGGAATATTTGTTATTATCAGACAATTAAACTAATTTGCTTCGTAACTCACTGATTAAGTTAAGTGAAACTAATATATACCGACAGCCCGCGTCATAAATTTAATGAATAGCCCTCACGTTTGATGCAAAAGTAAGTTACAAAACAAGCTCGAATGAATTTTTTAAAGCCTTTGTGATAAAATGTTTTTGAGGAGTTTTTTTGGCCCATAAACGAATATTTGAGTTCCTTCAGAGGAAAACGACAGGAAGACAAGAACCCTTTTTGATTTTGGTTGACAGCCCATTTTAGGGCACACGCGATAATTGTACTAATCAAGTCGATAACTATCATAACAGCTTCACCAATTAATACCGCTTAATCACTAATTGTAATTATCAATATATCTGTCGTATAGCTTCACAGAATCGTATTGCGAATCCATCATCAATCATCATAAGAGATCATTTATTAATTAATTTACGCTCACTTGGATTGCATTTTCAGGTTATGTGGTTCAACTAAGCCGTATTAATGTCAGGCACTCTGATTGTCACACTAATGTAGGTGGTATTGTCTATACATAAATTCATTAATCGTACTTACCAATCGATGTAATTTTATACGTATGGTGATTTAGGTCAGTTTAGTAGCCGAGATGCGACACGACGCAACGCATATGAAATCTGTAATCTTGTCGTGTAGTAAATAAGTTAATTTTTGAGTAGCTCTATTGAAAAGTGGCGCCGCTGCTTGTCGTTATTTTTTGAAATATATATCTTGTCCTGTGGTAAAATTTTCATTAATAAATCAAAAACATCAGCAAATTTAAACAAACAAATATTTGAACCTGGCCTGTTTTGCGTATGGTTAGTAACCGCGACTGAAATGCCGGAGGTCGTATTTCTATTCGCCCACCCAGGACAAAGTGTTTGTTTGATGGCATGATCAGTTTGTTCTGTGTCTTGGTGTAATCTTAATATATATAAATCTGTGTCACAATGTTTGTTCCTCAATGGACTCCTAAACCATTTTAAACCGATTAATAATAAAATTAATAACATTCGCACACCGTGTGCAGTTTCGATCCAACCTTGAGAGATAGGAATTTTAAATCTTCAAATTTTAGACCGGGTCCCTCCACCCGTGCAAGCCCGGGACGGGCCGTATCTTAATATATATAAATCTCGTGTCAACAAAGTTTTGTCCCTCAACAGAAACTCCTAAACCACTTAAACCGATTATAATAAAATTCGCACACCAGTCAGTTTCGATCCAACCTTGATAGATAGGATAGTTTTTTAATCCTCAATTTTAAGACCAGGTCCCGATAGGATAGTTTTTTAATCCTCAATTTTAAGACCAGGTCCCTCCACCCTTGCGAAGCCGGGACTGGCCGGCTAGTTTATTCTAATAATGTATGTAATTAGAAATATTAATATGTTTATCAGTTCCCTAGTACCCTTAACACAAGCTCTGCCTAGCTTGGGACTAGATGGCTTTGTGTGATAGTTGTGGAATATTATTAGTATTAATAACAACAAATTCAATAACATCTCCGCTACGTTGTCGACTGGAAATATCCCCAAGAGACTGGCAACGTTGCCACATTGTATGGCAACGCTTAGCCTCTGGCCGAGATAAAAGCCAGGGATCTAGGGAAGCGAAGAGTCGTTTAGAGATTTACTTAAAAAGTCTGTGAGCATACCGCCACAGAGTGTCAACCCCAAACGACTTTCCAATATGGTTACTACATTTACTTGGGAGGTGGCACAAGAATATCGACACAATATGTTGTGACCCAAAATAAACGGACAAAAGATTCAAACATATTAGTGTTGGACCGAAGTTTGATTTTGGTTACGGTTTCGGCAAAAAATTTTGTTTAAAAAGATGGTCAACTTGTGGCTTAATATTAAACGGTCTGATGAACATATAACCTAACCTTTTAGTTTCAGATACAACTTTGAAACGTTTCAAATATTCAGTAACGGTTTCTGCTGGTCGGGGCGCACTCATTTTATTACTGTGACCCCGGAAAATATAGGGCTATTGGACACTGTGGATTTTAGTCAGTACGAGTTTGACAGTCCCTCCCGCCCTGCCCTGGGTGGGAGGACTCATTTCATGATTTTACAACGTAAAAAATACGGTTTCTGCTGAAATCGTATTTCATTCGGACACTATAATAAACCTCTAATAGAATTTTTTACAAATATTATTTTTTCACCCTTAGTGGCAAGGGACGAGATATAGACACTACTGATAATTAACCTTGATCTGCTTAGTGATTCAACAGCTTAAAATCTATCTGTACTCCTTAAAGTAATTCTTTAACTGTCACATTAAAGAGGGATTCATTGAGGAGGGAAACTACAAGGCAACAGTGCAAAATACTGAAAACGGCAATGCCTTTCATTCCGACAATTCAACTAATTTAATTGCATTTATAACGTATAATAATAAGTACAAAAAAAAAATCATAAACAGTATTTCTTCATTAGAAATCTTAAAGTATGTATCGATCTGCACGCGTAGCATGGCCATTCTATCTCTATTCTACCAAGAAAAGACAAAGTTATTTCATCGTTATTCCTATACAAATCGACTGGTTTTTGCAAAAGTATGATACGATTCGTACACTAATAAAACATAGAAATATATCTCTTCTATATTTTAAACATTGCTATGTTTAAATCGATAAAAATCTTTTACGTTCTGTCATTTTGTCTATTTTCGCGTCATCAAAACCCGTTTCTATGGCGCCATGCTACGCGTGTTGGTATGTTTCTCCTTGCGCCAGGACAAGCTTGTCGTCAGCGTGGCACAAGACATGACGCTGACGCGCCGTCAGGGAAGTATGTAGTGTTTACTTTTTTTATATTATAAGTCTTCCATACATGAATTATAATAGTAATGAAATATTATGTGCTGTATATGATATACAACAGTAAGGAATTATATGGAGTGTCGTTGTTCCCGCGACGGGTACAACGGGGTTGCTTGATAAAATTTACATCTATATTTTGTCAAGCAACCCATTCATATTATTTAATATTTGTTCATACCTACCCATATTAAAAAAGGTAAAAGTATTATTCGTTCAGAAATCAGATAGGCGAGGATCTATCTTAGACCATTATGATTTACCTTCAAAACAACAGAGTTTCATTTTGAATTGGAGATACATGCCTTGTGCAATAAGCAATTGAAATAAAGCACTACTACTTGGAAATATGGCCTTTATTACTTGCCTAACAGAATGAAACAAATAACTAATACTCTATTGAAATACACAACAACAAAAACCAATTAACAAAACTATAAAATAAATTCCCCGTGACAGTTTACTATTACAAATTATTAGTAGACACTATCTGTTTTACAACACACCGGGGAACACTAAAATGTTCGTCCTAATTTATTAGGACGCACGGTAGAGGCTCAGCCAAGTACACCCAAAAAATACAACAGCCCACCGACCCAACTTTAGTTTCGCGAGCCATCGTATCTTTACACCGTTCCATATCTTTTCGTAACTTTACTATTATGTACATTGTTCGTATATTTATGTTAGTTTATGTAAGGGATAAGTAGGCGATATAAAAAAAAGTATTTGTTATGTTTATGTAATATTATGTTGGAAATAAATATACGATATTAAAGGAAAGTATCAAGTACTGAATCATTTTGTTTATAATTTAGTAAGTATTGCCAAGTGAAAAAATGTTTCGTCTTTTCTCTTAAATGTTGTTTCATTATTTTCTCAAAAAGGTTAACAGAAATAAGTATATTTCCTGTACCACATTTTGATATATGTATTTATTTACTTGAATGTAAGCACAAACTAAAATTGATCTAATAACATTTTACAATTAATTATGGTGTGCAAATATCTCATATTGACATTTTTTTCAAGTTTCAAGAACGTACATTAATTAACTTCAACATAAATAATACAATATAATACATTTAAAAAATAGTAATACATATTTATCATCCTGTACTATTTGTATTTACCGCCCATTCTCCCCTGTCACAAAGTTACTTACTTGTCTACCTTTCATATCGTTCCTCACACAATTCATCCATATTTTATTTGACAGATTCTATTATAACTTACTTATTTATAAAACTTTTTACAATAAACGACCGGGAAACGACCCGCAAATTCAATCAGAATGGCTATCAAATAGACATCAGTACAAAACATTTCAATTTGTAATTGGATTCTAAATGTCGTCATAAATTCATGAAAACGTGGAAACGAAAATAAGGAAAATGTGTTATGAAATTATCAAATTTAATTCTCGATGATATGCCGAATAATCACTGTTCGTTTATATTTCGGAGACATAATCAGTTTCCGCCATGTCAAGGTGATTTGGGTTAATTTTTTAACATGGTTTATTAAAAACATAATAACCCGTTGCCAAAGAATAAATAATATTACTGCCGTTGCGCTGTTTGAAAAAAACTAAGATGTGGAATGTGGCTTTGTTATTTATACTATGTAAAGGTAAAGAAGTGGAATGATTAAAAGAAGTTTGTATAATAAACCTGTTTTTAAATTATTCAGTTACTGACTCTTGACAAAAACTTATTGAAGGATACGACAGTGACAAACAACACGCGACAGTGAAAAATAATATGAAACGCGGCAGTTGCTAGTGTCCACTGAAATGGCCAATTTTCAGGACCGAAAACAGTCATCTCAGTGTGTACTACGTAGCGAGCGCCACGCCTTTTCTCCATTTAATTTTCCCGCGACCTAAAAAGATAAAGCTTGTCATAACGTAAGCTCAGCATGTCTTCGAAAACGTTTGCCTGTAATTGGGTAGTCTGTTCGGAGCGATTTGAGACGGAAACTCGAAAGTATGAGGATATTAATTTCGCGTTCTGTGGGCTTTCTGAGAAACTCTCAATATATACTGATTTGATATTAAGCTCAATCTGACCCACATCAAAGAAAGATATTTTTTTCAATTAAGCTTTGGTAAATCTCTAATATTAATTTATTCCATTCGAGAAGTTACCGAATTCAGGAGAACTTTTTGAATTGGATAATTAATTTTGGAAGGAAGCCAGTTTCCTGTCATAAGTTAGGAATTATACCTATTTACTCTCTACATTTGTTTTTATCTGGGACTGTATAAAAAGTGCACTCGGCAAAAAAAAATATGCCTACCCAATCCAATCATGATATATTTTTTTTCCACACTAGGAATTACTCTTGTGTCGTGGGTGCGTTTACAAACATAGAATCTCACATACACAAACACCCAGACCCGGAACAACTACTTGCAGATCATACAAATATTTGTTCCGTGCGGGGATCGAACGCGCAACACGCAGCGCAGCAGTCCAATTGCTCAGCTACAGCCACTGCGCCAATCGTGCCGACTATGAATTCGAACCGAATTCAACACATCAATTGATTTTTTACATACGTGTAGAAATAATATATGTAACATTTCGCAGACTGGAAAAAATATTATTACTTTCTAGCAAAACATAAACATTTTTTTAATTAATTCTAAACAACTCGAACTGACCTCTAACAGTTTACTAGGCTTTGAATAAAATAACATTAAATTGATAACCTACCTCATGTTTTCTTTACTCAATGTTTTTCTATTTACTACACTTTGCTTATTGTTTTCTTTCTACATAAAAAGTAAGTTATAAATGACTGTTATAAGAAAACATTAGAAGTAGATTTCTTTTCAATGAATAATTATATTTATTGGCCTGTTTTAGGTAGTCTAAATCTTGTGGATTATTTACTACAAGCAATAATTTATTAAATGTTACTTCTATTATAATGTGGAGTTTATGAATTTATTATTTTTGTGAATTTTAACTATAAAAACTTTAAACGAATCCTCACAAAACCGAAGGATGTTTGTTACTCATTCAAGTAAGTGGTTGGTTTCTAACCGGGACTTTTTTATACCAGTAGTATAATCCCATAGTACAATTGCCAACGTGTGGTGGTAAGGTTTAAATTTAGCCATCCTTAAGACACTCTCCTTCATAAAACCAGAAAGTAAGTAAGTCTATTTTGATAAAAACATAAAAAAATCGAAGCTATGTCGGATTATGTTATTTCGAAAGATAACATTAACTCAACAAAAATATGAGAGATCTATTCTTAGAGAACAGAGAACAGCCGAGCGACTAGACAGTTTACTGTCAGATATGTTATTTAATACTCGGACCCGGCATGTCGGAGGCCCTAGCACGAACACGTGACAGAAATTTCAGAGCTATATAGAAAAAAAAATCGACATAAGGAAAACCTCCTCCTCTTTGAAGCTGGTTAAAAAAACTCGTGGACCACACCTTGGAACCGAGTCATGGTGATATTCTTAACTTTTTAAATGTTTTTCAAACTACTAACTACAATATAACATCAAAAACAAATCCAGATTATTTTTTATTTTTATGCAGTTTCTTATTTTGATAAACAGCAATCTTGGTTGACGACTCTAGACTCTAGGTCTTTTTACATCTTGTTTGAATAGACAAAAGAACTACTCCATAACATCTTACCAATACGCACTGGGCCCGCGTGGTGGATTATGGCCCACTCCCTCTCTCAGAGAGGAGGCCTGTGTCCCAGCAGTGGGAACATTATAGGCTGATGATGATGATGATAACATCTTATAACAGAGCCGTACAAACCGATAGAAGAAATGTTGATAGACCATTAGCCAGATAGTTGGATATCATTTAAAATTATCTCGGGTAAGCCCTGATTGAGACTAAATAATTTTACCAGGCTTCCTTTTTTATTTTAAAGATAGGTTCGCGTGTGACTATCTCGCCTGATGGTAAGCGACGAAATGGTCGACGGTAAAAACCGCTTGCCTAGAAGTAACCTTTTCACTGGTCTTACAATTTACGATTCATTTGGCACAAAAAAGGGAAGGATTTAATTTAATAGTAGACGAACAAAACTGCCAATTTAAATTGCCACGGGCTGATAAGTATCGCTTTTAGATATTAATATGATAAATTAATATAAGTTTTAAAATAAAATTTGCGACCGTTTGTGCTAGGCCCACATGTTGTCTGTGGAACGTTCAGATGCGGACGTGACGTGTGTCGGACGTATTCTCTTAGCTGTCCGTTCTAGAACTTTCGGAAAAGTGTTTTGAATTATTACACATAATATGAAGCCGAGTACAAGTTTTCTTTTTTTTATATATACATTTATATTCATCTTTACCTAAAAAGGTGTGATCGTTTGCGATACGTTTTTGAACTTATTGTGTCAATTTTGTGTTTCTTGTTGATATTGTCGATTTATACGAGTACTAGTTTGTTTGTTTGTTACGCTTGCACGCCTAAAAAGCTAAATTCGTTTTCGACAAATTTTGTCATAGAAATAGATAGGTGATAGTTATAGGTGGGGGTCAGTGACACCGCGGGCAAAATATATCTTTTTATTAAATGTTTATGAACCCATTTCATTTGCAAAGTTAACTGGGTTTGACGTTTATAAAACTATATTTGGAACAGACTACCCACATTTATAAAATGCCAGCATGTTTAATGACCTTTAAAACTTTGTTAAGTACGTAAGTTTCAAAGTTATAAATCGATGTACAATATTGAAGGCAGACCGCAGCGACCGAGCCGAAGTTCGTGGTTGCGGTCAACCCAGTTAGAGATTCTTACACTTATATAACACTTCTACAGCTGGGTACTCACTTAGCGGTGTAGCATGTAACGTAACAGATACTGTATCAACCTGCAAGTGGGTACAGCTCGTCCGAGCACACTGCGAGACGCCTTTGTGTTCGCAGTAATACCGCCACTCGGTGGGTCGCTGCTAGCTTACAGCGAGCGGCACAGCGGGCTCGTGCCTACGTTCTGACTTGATACCGTATCTGATACGTTACATGCAGCACTAGTAAATGAGTACCCAGATTACTGGTTGATTTGTTAACCGTTGGCAAGACGTAAAAGGTGTGTAGTGCTGGTCGAGAGACTGTCTGAAAAGGGCATCGCAATACTGAAGAAACAGCTTGGTTTTATCTTAGTTAAGACTGAAAAAAGAAATGTTATCGTATGCGGTATAGACACAGGTAGGTACCCATCCTTGCGGGTTTAAGCATTTGTCGTGTAGGATGTCCAGAAATTTAATATACCTAAATTTTAAAATATAACGGGCTATGAAAATGTAGAGATACTCGTATGCCCATTAGTTAGCAGTCGGCGACTGACTGAGATGCATAGTACGAAATTATATAACTAGCTACAAGTTTTAGTAGAAAATTATCCCAACATAAAATCAGGTTAAAAATTATCAAATGAATTAATCCAGGTTATAAACTACCTATGAACCAAAATTCATTCAAATCTTTTTAGCAGTTTTTGCGTGAAAGAGTAACAAACACACACTCGCATAAATGAAATTAGTAAGACAAGATTTTACGGCACTGCGTTTCTCTTCTTCGATTCCCGCACAGAACAAATATTTGTATGACCTACAAGTAGTTATTTCGGATCTGATTGTTTGTGTTTTGAAAGTTTAAATGTTTGTAAACGCACCCACGAGCGGTATGTATACGCAATTACTATCTGTACTGACAACCTGATCCTAATATCAGCTGTAGTGAATAAAACATAAGTTAAAAATAGCTAAATCCTGATAATGAAAAAATCGCGCACTGAAAAGTATAAAACAAGAACAATGCGTGTTACAGATATTTTTAAGTGACAGCCGTGGTCGTGTACCACCTGCGGTTGTTTCACACAATCTTTATTGGCTAGGTGGCGTACGACCAAACATACATACATACCTACATACCGGTTAAAATCATCACCCCTTGGCTTCGCTTTAGTCGGGTATAAATTAATTATGCACAGTCCTTTAAAATCTTTAATCCACAATATGTTTATTGAATCAACCTTAAAGCCCGGTTTCCATTGCAAACGGAGCAGACACATTAATGGCTCAGCGGGTGAAAAGAGTAAAAATGAGCTAGCTCTGGGAACGTAAAAACTATTTGCTGGTGGAAATACAAGTATGCAGTTTGCGCTTGCGAGTTTAACGAAGTCATTAATGGGTCCGTTCCGTTCGCGGTGGAAACCGGGCTTAAGATCTACGCAAAGCGGAAATAATATTATTGAAAAAAACAGGCAATTAATCACTACAACTAAACCTTTGAAAACTGGAAATAATTTTGTTACCAATTTCAATACAACTGTTACATGTTGATTCTACGAAGCCACTCACAGCATTATGTTCGTATATTTACAGTTTCGTTGTAAATTTAGAACTCCGAAACTATTGTTCCCACGTGTTTCAATATTTGTTCATTTGTTCGGGAAACTCGCAAAACTAACTAATTGAATTCCGACTCAGTTGCCGCAGTTTCAAAACACAGGCAGTTTAAAAAAAACGGTTCAAATACGTGGAAAGTAAATTGAATTACAGACACAATTACGTGAATTGTCAAATATAAAAGACAGAAGAAATATACCTAAACGATGTTTTTTTTTACGTGGTGAAATCATCAAATGAGTCCTCCCACCTCACTGTCAGACTTGTACTGACTTAAATCCACGGTGTCCTTCAATAGCCCTTTATGTTCCGGGGTCACGGTGATGGAATAAGTCCCGCGACCCCGGCAGGCTTTGGCACTCTGAGAGAGGGCGCCGTCATTATGCTGACGCTCTTTGAGGCGCACATGGAACACAACGCGCCGTCGACCCGGGCATGGTCCATGGTCGGACAGCGAGTTGCCCTTTACTCGCCGCCCGCACCTAAACGATGTTTGATCTGAACTTTAATTTGAATTGTTTTATGACAAAAACAAATATCCAGACTTTGTAACAAATTATAGAACCAATTTTATGATTGAATCCAATAAGAATGCCTGCCGTTCCGAGTAAGCCTCCGCAAAAGAACTTGTAGTAAGTAGATTAATGTTATAATGTCATATTAATGAAATAAGGATCGATAAAACCTTTTTATTGTTTTAATTATTATGGTAAAATCATCAAATGAGTGTTGAACCCAAGGCTGGACGGGGGGGACTGTCAGACTTGTACTTATTAATGGCATGGTGTCCTTCAATAGTTCTTTAGGTACCAGGGTCACGGCCCCCTCTAGAGAGACAAAGTCTGCCGGGGTCGCGGGACTTATTTCATAACCGTGACCCCGGAACATAAAGGGCTATTGAAGACCAGCCCGCGACCTCAAAAGCTTTGGCCCTCTAAGCGGGTCGATTGGAATTCATTCAGTTGGATCGCATGGAACGCGAGGCGTCCTCGACCCGGGCATGGTCCATGATCAGACTGCAAGTCACCCATTACTCGCCGTCCGTGTGCCCTTCGATAAAATTTGGATGGATTTTTAGCTATTTACTTTACTCTTTGAAGCACTGAATTATACAAACATAATATTATTTTTACCAACTAGATTATTTTTACCAGACACGTTTTTAGGTAAAAGCACCACTGTTCGTAGGTTATTTAATGGCTAGATATTTTTTATTTCATTTGGTTTGAAACCCTGACGCAAAAAGTTAAAAATGTGAACACGCATAGCGGTCAAACTAATAACAAGTTTGATGTGTGTGTGTGTGTCTGTGGCACTGTGTGAAATGATATGAATGTGTTTTTTTTTTATTTGGAAGCAGATTTGGTAGCGACAGTAAAACGTACCTTATAATTATGTTTTATCAAAATCGATTCAGCTATTTGAAAATAATCTGCTATTTCCTTAACGTACGGAACAACTGCCTGTCGGACCCCCATATCCCAGTAACTGGGTAACAATACCCCATGGCAAGACTGGTTGTCAGACTTTAGAGCTTCTGACTAACAGTAATGACTGTCAAAGATCTACAATTGACGGCCGGGACCAACGACTTTACGTGCTTTTCGAGGCACGGAGGTAACTCGCTATGACAGATGGTCAGCTATCCGCAGACCAACCTTTGCAAGCGCGGCTTAACCCTGAAGATCGGACTGCCCGACTGTAATTATTTGGCCACGAGCCCCTCAAATCAAATTAAAATGAGATCCGAGAGAAAAAAACAGTTAATCGCTCATAAGAGTTATTTTTCCTTATTCAGAAAAAAAAACTGAATGGCATCAAAGTGAAGCCAAACGAGTGAACATAAAAGCAACTATGTTTTAAAAAGCAATCCCGTAATGTACCTGCAAGGGCGTCGTAAATCATCCCTACATTTTATATGTTACCTTTTAGTGGTATGGCTTAGTGTTTAGTACAAAATCAATTTAGTTTAGTGGTTATTTAAATATTTAGTGAAGTTTACGCTTTGGGAATTGTACAGTGGATGTTTTGACCGTATTTTCAGCGTCTGTAAGCTCAATTTTGATAGTAAAGTCGCATGTTAGCGTATCTACTGCCACACGCGTACCTCGTAGTGTTAACGCGCTTATAAGCTCGTATATGCGGGAGTTGAGGGATACACCTTTCCATCCATCGCCCACCCACTGATCCCAAGCGAACAAGACGGAAATAAAACGTTAACCCATGCTTGTAGCACACAACGAGGCGCGTGAGCTGATACGAGGTTATACGCTAAACACTAATTGCTTTTAAAGTTTTATAGTTCATCATCATCCTATCATTCATTCATTTCGTTCATCATCAGCCTATAAATTTTCTTACAAAAGGCTCCTCTCTGTGGCAAGGAGTGGGCCATAACCCATGCAGGCCCAGTACCGGTTGATGGATGTCACATATCTTCGAATTATTGGACAGGTTTCCTCACGATGGTTTCCTTCACCGTTTTAAGAGCAGTAGTGATAAAATAAATTACACAAAGTAATGCGCCTGGCTGGGTTTGAACCCTCGACCTACAACCCGTAAGTGGAGGCCGATACCTCTGATCCAGCACTGCTCTTTTTAAGTTTAATAGTAATAGTATCTAAATAGGTATATATAATCCGTCCTTAAAAATGACATTCAAAGAATACTTTTTAAGCTTACGACTCTTTTGTCTTTGATACCTAACCTTTATTAATACTATACGGGTAGATCAATGTAAAAACATCAATATTTATGTAGAACAGAATGATTAATTTCGCCATCAGCCCAGGCACATGCAAATAACCCCTCTTGTCACAACAGAGGTAATTAAAGGCACATGCATATTCTAACATTTGTTCAAAGGGAGCCAATTTTTGTCGCACTTTTCAAAGGAGATTGGATGCGGGTCAGATACAAAATAAACAAAATCTGTGAAGGTTTTTTTTTTATTTGGAACCGTGTCGATGTTCTTTCATCAATATTATCTGTTTTTATGAACAACATATTAATTAAAATGTTGATGGAATGCCAACAACATAAGCGGGCTTTCAACATGTTTTTATGTAATGTAAACATGCATTTTTTTAGAGTGGTCCGAGTTTTCAAAAAATATTTTTATTGGCATATGAGATACTTTAATGCTTCGATCAGAGAAGCTTTCTGTTTTGAAAAAGATCTCTGTCCAATCTCCTACACACAATGCTATATGACGACCGCCGTCGTCATATCCGGCGAGTTGCGCGGCACTAGTAACGCTTTGTTCAATAGCCGCTGGCATAGTATGTAGAAACCACTATTGTTTCCAAATAAAATATGCTGGCAACGTTAAGTCACTTTTATCTGCTACATTAGTACACGTTTATTATTATGGATGCCGCTAAATACCATTAATACCAACATATTAGCAAACTAATTAAATACTCCACAAATCTCTACAAAACCACACCAAAAAAAAACATTCAACACAATTATAACATAAAGCGGGCGCCCCTATAAACACTAATTCCTTTCCTGATTACCTCACTAACGTCCAACCTAACCAGAACTGATAGGACAATAAAAACTAACCTTAACACCTCCACTTAAAGCACAAAGTAATGTCGAGAGGAACCTTGTTAAAATGGTCTTTAACAGGGAGCTGTAATGAAGTCTTCCACTATTAAGTAATTGGTGCCAAGCAATTTTCTTCCTTTTGTTCCTTGAGTTTTGATCCAAATTGTAATGGCTGCTGTTAGATGGGATTAATTAGAACAAAACAGCTCCTACCGCGTGCTGTCCTCCTGGTACCTAGTGGAGACGTGTCCAACTAATTGGAAAAAGAAAAGGTTCTTGATTAAAATTTAAATAAGATTTTGTTGATGAAAATTAATTCACCATTAATATTTGTTTTTAAAATGGCGACACTAACAAAAAAAGTAAAGGTAGAATTATCAAAATATTTTAGCACCTTTTTTGGGTACGTTGGCTGCCATTTTACATCAACCTCTATCTGTCAAGATAAAGATGATCGATTACGACATTCGTTTCATTTATTTCACGTTCCTAAACAAAACCAAGTTTGCAGAGCTTCAATAACCTGTAATCTGCTTAGATATATTCCTTGCGATATATCCATCATATAAACTTAGACGGGGCTTAAACAAAAGGTGAAATTAACTAAGATTGACATATCTATGGCAAGGGAGATTATAGCTAATTCTCTACTCCATCAATCAACGCGTGTATCTTCTATGAAGCCGCAAGAATATACAAATATGTACACGTGTTCAACAAATACCTTTTTCCCTTTACATAATGTATCCCTTGCTTATCGTAATGTATTAGATAATAATCTCGCGAGTATCGCTAGGGATCCTCGTGTATTTCGGTTAAGTAAATAAACATGTTTCTGAAAACATAATTCCCTCGTCATTTGGGATTAAAGAGAAGCTACAGCGCTTGTTTTAAAACTGCTTTACGAGTTTATATGATCAAACAAATTTATCTAATAGGGTTGTTCAGAAAAGTCTTTCTTTAAGTGGCTTATGCCGAAAGTAGGACTTTAATAAATTGTCGGTTTTACTAAACGAAACGATGTGGTAATTAGGCTTCTAGAACACGATACAGTTTATTTAACAACCTCGTCGTTTGAGTGGGTGCGATTGTTAAACATAAAGTTCTGAGTACGATTCCCAGGTCGGGGATAAGTGTTATTAGGTTTTCTCAGTAGCAGCCGCGGTGTCTGATGTTGTGCTCGGCTGATGGCTATAGACTCACCCCATATTACAAGGGACTTACACATGTCTGACGAAATTTGTGTCAACTGTGTTATTCTTTTTAATTCATCAAAGTTACCTATAATTAATCTATTCGTAACGCTGCTGTTCTCTTAAGACATCGCCATTAGACAGATGACAATGTTCGATTGTGAATATTCCTGTGTTTAAATGTTTTTATTTAAGACTACGGCGATCTTAAAATGACACTGCTGTCTTGGAACGCAATAGATAATTATAGGAACATGTTGATTTTAATCAGTTAAGTCTAACAGTCCCTTCCGCTCCATCCGGAGGGACAGGATTCAAGACAAAGAGTAAAGACGTTTGATAATTTTCCATCTTTAAAAAAAAATGTAATAAGTTACTGAAGCCAGGTGTGTTAAAAGGTCCAGGCACTGTCTAACCAGATAACCGTCTCCCTGGAACGTAAAGGAAAATTAAAGGAACATGGTGGATTTTAGTCAGTACGAGTCAGTCTGTTCCACATCGCCTGGACAGGAGGACTCAGTTGATTATTTACAGAAAAAAAAGATAAAATTGTATACACACGTCATACTAAAAATGTGTAGGTATCTATGATTGATACTTCAACAATATTAACAATGTAATTTTAATATGATACAGGAATAATATTAGAGGTAAACGTAGAATATGCGAGGAATAAAATTAAAATACAACATAAAAAGGACTCGGAAGAAAACAGGTATTACTTTTACTTTGTACAAGAGCTTTGGCAACTAAGCCTCGATATTGGAAAAGTTACGAGTATTAGAATTAACCAATAACAGGCAATATTCGACGTCATTAGAAGGTAAAACCTTCAAAATAAAAGAGTTGTTTATTTACGAATACATAGAACTTTTAGAGATCGGTCGCATTGCTAGCGATTAGCGGGTAGCTAGAATGAGAGGGAAGACAGCTGCGGCCGTATTACAACGTCTTAAAACCAGGCTGGTTCCGGCGAAAGAAAGTGACAGCTATACACGTCGTCTAGCGCCATCTCGTTCACTGACTGGAACAAGCCTGGTTTTATGACGTTGTAATACTGCCCCTGACTGACAAAAAGTCATGACAAAAAAGACTGTAAGTGGAAAAAAATCCAAGAGATTTGACGAGCATTGGATGGTTAGAGGTTGAAGAAAAGTGGGTCTAGCAATGAAAACGAAATGGCAAGAAATTAGTAGCGAGTGTGTGACAGCGTGGTGTGCCATCATAGTTCCATCATTCCTGAGAAGTGTAATACAGAATTAGGGTACTTTTGTATTGTAGAATTGTCGGTACAGACATGTTGGTCTGGCTGGTGCCACAATAGACCCATGTCTGTATAACTTATGCGCTCACATAAACGCTCACGTAAGTAGACTCAGGTTGTGACTCGGCAGATTTTTCTTTATACAATATTACCTGCGCCGATCAGTACTTTACTCAAACTGGGACGAGTATTACTGATCAAGTTCTCTGTTTGTTGCGCAAACTTTGATTAGTTTTTTGTTATACAGTAACAATACTCCTACAAAGTTTTCATCTCACATTTCAAAGAAATATTACTTTTGGTCTTTGCGAAAATTCATCAAAATCGCTTCATCGGTTTAGCGTACCAAATTGCTCTATTTCACTTATACGGGCCCTTGAAATGTTTTGTACGTGATTTCGTAATAGCTTGTCGCTGTCCGTCAACAATGTGACAAAAGCCTCACATCCCCGTGTTGATGACACGGTACTTTTCCCCCGGGCTTAAAACTCCACGTTAATCTGCATTTTGCGCACTCAAAATGGCGAATGTCGATGAACGAGCAATTAACCCAGCACTTAATGGATTAAAAAATACTCTAGTGGATTTACGACCTGTCCAGTGTATACAGGTACTCGTCTGCTCCACACATTAGGTCTACATGGAATGTTTTTGTTTAGTTTATGTTGGGCCATATTTTTATATTTACGTGGTCTATGTTTTTATATTACACGAACTTTTATCCGCGACTTTGTTGGAGTTAATTTAGCTGTCATTTTGCTGGCAACTGATGGGGTGGATTTTAGTATGTAAAAGTCTGCCATTCGCTTCTGCTCCATCGAAAGCGGGATGACACATTTAATTAATTTATCTCCTAAAAAATGGTCTATGATTCATGTGCATGCATCATCTGCCTAACATTTTTCAAGTAATATTGGAGTCGGCCACCAGTCAAACCGGATGCACCTGAATATCAGTTTCAGTATCACAATCCAGAAACTGTATAATACGATACCCTATAGTAGGAGTGGTTGTCATACTTTCGAGCTTCTGACTCACAGTAAAGACTGTCAAAGATCTACAAATTACAGCCAGGACCAACAGTTAGGCACGGAAGAAATTCGCTATGATAAATGGTCACTTGGTTACCTATCCACAGACCAAACACGACAATCGTGACTTAATCTTAAAGATTGACTTGTGCAACTATTATGATTTAGCCACGAGCTTCTCATTATCGATGCGCATGTACCACCTTCAATATTACACTGTACGCACAAAATTTTAAAGATACTCGTAACATAGAATGTACTACAATGTTTTATCGTGGTTAAATCATCAAATGAGTCCTCTCACCTCGGGCAGGGCGAGAGGGACTGTCAGACTTGTACTGACTAAAATCCACGGTGTCCTTCAATAGCCCTTTATGTTCCGGGGTCACGGTGATGGAAATAAGTCCCGCGACCCCGGCAGGCTTTGGCCCTCTGTGAGGCCCCGTCATACAATGTTTCCCTAGTGTAAATTCATCATGATTGTGGCATCCATTTCATAGCTGTCTTGAAAGTGTCCTCTGTCTTCTAATTACTTTAAAATGTGAGCTCCACATCTCTCAAGCGGTGATTATGGTAGTTGTGATATTCATTGCCAGAATCAACCTGTTACTTATTCATTTTATAAGCACGATAAACGTTTATTTATTGTGCATAAACAACCACTGGTACTCCGCCCGCGATTTTCTTCGGAAGGATTTCCCATTTTCCCCTGTGATTTTCAATTGCCCTTTTGGGGTTAGCAGGGAATTGCCAAAAATCTTGAAACACCTGTTTTGTTTTTGCTGATAAAATATCTTTTTTCGAAGTTTCAAGTAAATCGGATAAAATTTTGGTAAATTTTCACATAAACTTTCATCCCATTTGATCCCCATAGGGGACGACTTTCTTAAAACCCGTTCTTAGTGCATACCTACGTAATATTTTTTGTTTTCTTAATTATTTTCGACCCGTGTGAACCGAGGCGGGTGACAAATAACCAAAAGTTTCTAATAACATTACTTTAGAACACTGAATTATTTTTCAAATAAAATACCGTAGTTTAAGTCGTGAAAAGCAGATTTTAGTTTCAGGTGGTAGACGCTTAAACGCTTCGCGAGAAATTCGTAGCAAAGATTTTATTAACCTTCAAGTCCAAAAATATCGTTCTCGTTGGTATTCAACTTTGCAAGACCTACGAAAAGAGAAAAAAAAAGCATATGGTTTCGTAAAAAAGAAACTTGACGCGCTGATACCATTTAAAATTTAAATTATGTTGAATCTAGCATAGTAAAACATAGTCGAGTAGTAACATATTTTTGTTAGAAGCTTCAGTTAAAATAAAATTTAAATGTAAAGTAACTACAGCATCTGCTCGTGGCTTCGCTTGTGTTTCTAGTTTGTTAGTTTAGGTACGCGGCCAATTGTTATTTAAACCACTAGTTTGTATGATTTTCTACAACATTTTCAACATCTCAACTTATCTTTCTCAGTAATCATTTCATCAATTGTTGAAAACCTCATTAAAATCTATTCAGTAGTATTTAAATTTATCGTGTTTAGACAGACAGACTCCCTGTTTTCCATACTATTAAATATTTATGAAAATAGAATATTTAGTTTAAACAACAAACCACTACCTATCATGAATTTTCCCTTTTTTGTGACGTAAAGTAAACTGAAACTTTCACATTAATTTGAAGGAAATAAAGGCTTCTTAATTTTTCCATACAATAAAAGCAGTAAATACTTCAATTACGCTGTAAATAAAATACAGAAATCTTCTGAAAACGCCTTAGTATAGAACTTTTTCTGCGCGACAGTAACATTTTATATCTAAGCGTACGAAACCACTGTTGTAGTACAGGCTAAGCCTCATTTAACTCGGTCTATGGACTTATTCCATTACCGTGACCCTGGAACGTAAAGAGCTAATGAAGAACACCGTGGATTTTAGTCAGTATAAGTCTAATAGTCCCTCCCGCCTTGCCCGGGGTGGAAGGCCTCATTTGATTTTACCATGTTAAAAAAAAGAAGCGTACGAAACCACTGTTGTAGTGATACATAAGCTAAGCCTCATATAACTCGATTTATACATAGTTTTTATAAAGTACGCCGTTTATATCACGCTTAAGTTTTTCTATTCTGTCTACCATTTAGTTTTATTTCTTAGACCGACATCATTCACGAGAATTCTGCTTCTTTCATGAATATTTCAGCAGGTAGGACCTAGTTTACGTTTAGTTTTATGTAACTGTGAATATAAAGTAAAGAATGCTCCTCTGAGGATTTTAGAGAGAGCTTGTGACGTGGAGGAGTAAGAAAATATCGGTGTAGTGGGCAACATTTTGAGTACGGCTTTAAGAAGTACAAGATCAAAACATCAGAATCAAAATATTATTATTTCACATAAGCTCGGCCCGTCTCGGCAGAAAGTCACTCAATACTTAAAACTAGATTCAAGGCATTTGATTGGTTGAAATTAGTTTTAAAGTAAGACTTGAGTTTTGATGTGCGTTCTGAATACGGGCTTAAGAGAACGTCGTCGGGCTGGTCATGACGAACCAGCAAGAAACTCTATGATTAATGGACTCTATGCAAGATAATATGGCTAGATCAGAAGCGACTGATAATATTACGACTAATGGAAGTATAAGAGAAAAAAAGGCCGCGCCGACCCAGAAATAATTGAGATATGAGCTCCGATGTGATGATGATATATCTCACATTTATCTACCTCCTAAACAAAAATATAAATAGAACCATCATAAAGAGTCTATGAAAAAGGGTGGGTTTGGTTTGATTCTATTTCCCCCGAAAATGTTTTTGGTACAAGTTTACAACTTACAAGACAAAGTCAAATCATTATTTCAATTAGGCCATCAAAGAGACACTTTTAAACGTCGATTATTAAAATGAAAGGAAATGGGATAGGATGGGAATGATTCTACACCCATTCACAAAGGTAGGTTGTATGAAGAAAAATGGGCAAGAAACTCCATACTTACTCTTTTAAAAAATGTTTTACAAAATTTTTACAACATAATTAAAAACATATCTACTTAAAAACTAGAATCATTACGAAAAAATAATTTACATAGGTTAATATTAACACTGAACTATTTCTTTTAAATGTCGACAAAAGTTGTCTCTCACATAACAGAATATATACCTAGTTAAACTCCACCAAATGACCCAATTAACATCTCTAATGACTGTATTAAAAGCTGATTAGCATTTCATTGCTGGTTGCCGACTCATTTCCCCTCAAGTTTTCATATAAAGCCGGCAATGATTGCGGTATTTACCATTAACTTTGATAGTCGTAGACATACGTAGACAGGGACCATTAACGTTAAGTAGCGGTTTGTGTGTAATTTAGCAATGTAAATGTGATTTTTTGGGTTATATTGTTAGTGTATGTTCTACGCATATTATTTTTCCATTCCAAGCAAGCAAGCTTGTTTATGGTACGAGACAACTGATAAACAACTTATATATTTCTAATACATACCATCTAGATAAATTACACCCAGACACAGAACAAATGATCATGCTCATCACACAAACATGTGTCCTGGGTGGGAGTCGAACCCACGACCCCCGGCATAGCAGTCAGGGTCACTAACCACTAGACCAACAGGCCAGTCTTATTAATACGAGCCTCACAGGTAGGTCTTCAAGGTAACTCGCATTTGCCCAGGTCAGGCCATGGATGGGATGACCATCTTTTAAGTACAGAGTGTCCGTCACGCCTAGGAAACCACGGTAAAAAGTAGTTCCTGGCTGTCATTAGTAGATCATTGACAGTTATTACGGGTAGTCAGGGTCCCGAAAGTCTTACAGACAATCTCACCTAGAGTTATAGGATTAACCTAACCCTACTAAGTAACTTATGGAAGTGAGATATAAAGCATTTATTTCAAGGAGTAGATCTCTATGCAAAAGAACGGGCAAGAAACTCCATGGATACTCCTTTTAGATCACCAAAATTATTACAGAACCTTTGTTACATTATTCATTTTGAGATGGTATGTTTTGTGAAAACGATGTAGCATGTTAGAAATATCCACAGTAATTAAAAAAAAACTGAAGTTATAATAAGTAACCAACCTGTTGTTAAACATTTTGTGTACACGATCGTGTTCAGCTATCAAATTCCCAACTCCCAATATCATTTCGAGAACAGAAAAACAATAAAAAAACTTCGAAAATCGACGGAAAAAGCACCACTTCTATTACTTCATAAAACAACAACTTTTTCTATTTGATATACGAGAAGCTTCGAAAAACTGAAGGCAAGTTTAATCAGCGCAAAGTACTCCCTGCGGAGCGTTTCCAATCCGCACCGGAGTGAAACTTAGGAACGAAACTCAACCCGTCCGCCGCCGCCGGCCGCCGCCGACGAAACTCACAAAAAGGTTTTGTTTAATAACTTGTTTGTGGAATCCTTTTCTCGAGGGTTATTCGAAACGGAATTGGATGTTTGAGGGTTAGATTAAAACAGCGGTCGTTTTTAGCCGGGTTTAAAAATGAATGCCATGGTTTTATATTTCTTTTAAAGTTTCGGAAAATTATCTGTTTTGGTTTTTGCTGTTCTTTTTGGAGTTTGGAAAAAGTGGCGCGTGTATTTGTTGTGGTATAAATAAGTACATCATTTTATGAGTCCCGCTTTAACTTTATTTTCCAAGTTTTTAAAATGGGTTAATTCAGTTCTTTAAGAGTTCACAGTAAAGTGTTAATCATAGGTATTTTTTTTATCTTGGAAAGGTATTTGCTAAATAATAACAGTCACACTGGGTCAATCGTCAAGGTTAAGTAGTGCTTGTGAGGTTGCTCTGTAGATGGATAACCATTCAATATTGAATCCAATAGTTGCTCTTAACACAGATGCCCAGAAAATATTTGTTCAGACAGGAATACCTCTGGGCGGTCACTGCCACTTGAGCTTGCTATAGTTTTGGCCAATATCTATCACTTTAGTCTAACTGTCTCATTATCTGCCCAGCCTTTTCTCAATCACTATATTGGGTTCGGCTTCCAGTCAAACCAGATCAATATTTTACATGGAGCGACTGCCTGCCGGACCCCCACAACCCAGTAACTGGGTAATACCATACCCCTAAGACTGGTTGTCAGACTTTAGAGCTTCTGACTAACAGTAACGACTATCAAAGATCTACAAATGACAACCGGAACCAACGGCTTTACGTGCTTTCTAAGACACGGAGGAACTCGCTATGACCACCCATCCACAGACCAACCTCGGCAAGCGCGGCTTAACCTGGAAGATCGGACTTGGCGACTGAGATTATTTTGCCACGAGCTCCTTTAGTCTTAACTGTATGTGAAGTGAAAACTACGACAAAAAACGAGAAAACCAGTAAATCATTTCATTATATTGTTGTACCAACGTACCGTTAAAATTAATCTTACACAACGCACAATAACCCAATTTCTAATTAATTTTGTTTTGTGGCTTCCAAGACGGCTCGATCAATTTCCTGGGAGCTTTTGTCTTAACGCTTCTGATTAGTCCCTATTGTGGATCGTCTCGGTTGTATTGTTAATTGCTCTGTTGGATCCGTGCTAGTGACTGCTGCTGAGTTTTTTCAGTCCTGGGTTCAATTCCTAGGTCAATCAAAGTGTTATTGGGTTTTTAAATTAGGTTTCTTTGGAATATTGGCCCTGGATAGCATGTTATGAAGTTGGAATACGTTTGATTTATCTCTGATCGCATATTATTGTTGTTAAACTTTAGCAGAGAGGCATGAGGGCCAGTTACATTTTCTATATCAATAATTATGTTAATTTCTTTGCTTATATTGGCTACGATCTGAAACGTGTACGAGGAATATTTTCACTACACTACAAAAATGTGATGATTATTTTAAATGCAACGGTTTGAATCTTTGGATGGACGGATGGATGTTTGTCCAATCACATCAGAATATAGAAACCGGCCAGAGATTGGTTATAGAGTGAAATAACACTATCAACCCGACAGCACAATCCCGTGAGATAATTTTCGAAATAGACGCGGACGGAAGCCGTTGGCTACAGCTAGTGTTGAATAAATTGAACGTAACATCACGCGTATAGCTACTAAACCCTAAACCAACGAGGCGAATAATCTAAAATACTTTAGTTTCCTACCTTTCTAAAGAAAATACAAGCAAGAAAACGTTGGGCGTTCCCAAGGGCTCCCAGACCTTTCCCATCGCATACAAATGGAACTCCAATAATTTCAGCAGCAAGATTTGTTTATACAACTCAGGCACAATTTAATAACTTGGAAACTATGACTCGAAGCAATAGTTTGTTCAGCGCCCGAGGTTCCTCAGATCCTACCACCGAGTAATGAGTTTTCCCTTATATTTTTACAGAAAAATCACTCGCTGGAAACAAAAATTGCCACTAGAAAAAATATTACGAGGACAAAGCTCGTTTATGGGTAAATTGTACCCGAATGTTATAAAAATAAATTTGTTCTACATACCCCAGCTGTTTTATGTTGCTTTGTTTTTTATTATGTTCTTGATAATAATGTTTTAGTTCCCGAAATGTTGGAAGGGACGTTTATTTCTTTTGAAGTCGGGAAAAAACGAAAATAGCACAAATTACTTGATTAAACTCGAGAGCCTGTTTTCTTTAATTAGACACAGGATAAAATACTAGCTGGAAACAAAAGAATATTATAAAAATACTGTTCAATTTTTTGTACGATCACGTGGTATTTTTATAGAGCGAAAAACTAATGTTGAAAATATATGGTTTGAAATTGGAACTCGCTTTTAAAAAGAAAACTGTGTTTACATTTTCTCTTTGAACATCCCAAGGTAATCAAAGCCAACATTAATAAAAAGCTATGTAATAATAATTTCAACATGGTCGACTGTTAGTAAAATGTAAATTGTGTATATCTAAGTTAATGTAAGATTATTCCCGAAGGTCAGGAATTCATTTACGCTGTAATAACAGAGCAAAGAGGAATAACGAGAATTTTATAATACTGTGATTATGTGTATTGGGGTTCCGCACGTCACTAGGGGAAGCCCAAGCTATTTTTTGTGGAAACATAAAATTAAATAGCCCGCAAAGAAATTTAATGTCTCTAAACATAAAGTAACAATTAAAAATCGGTAGATTCGATAACAAGGACATGTATAAACACATTACACCGAAACTAACTACTAATTCCTATTACTATAGGCTAAGATGGTCATTTTCCAACATATAGTATATGTTATATGTAACAGTTTAGTAGAGTCAGTTGTATGTAACAGTTTTATATATAGAAGAAAAGAAAGAGAAGAAAATAAAAGAAAGAGAAGTCTTAATAATGTACTAATTACTATCGGCGTTCATAATCTTACGAGTTTAACAACCTGAAGCAGTAAAAGTAGAACTAGAAATTATCGGTGTATTTTATAGCTATTATAATATAAACAAACTTAAAACACATCACAAATCGTCATCATCAGCCTATAATGTTCCCATTGCTGGGAAAGAGCCTCGTCTCTTTGAGAGAGAGTGGACCATAATCAATCACAAACGATGCTAATCAAAAATACTATGTTCATGTTGCGAAAAGCAGTACGGAACCATCTCCAAATAAAATCAAGTCTCACCTAAATGACTTTTTAATCTGATTGTGGCTTAACAGAATTGTAAGTTACTGCTTTTTTTAGTAAACGAAGTTATTTTTAAATTGAAGAAATAATTTCTTTCTTAACGCACAATGTTGACATAACTGAATTTTGGTAATGGAAAGTTAAAGTAATAAATATAAGTAATTTATTACCAGCGGCCATAATTCGAAAATTATAGCACGGGATATATAATTGGGATAAAAACTATCCTACGTAGGTTATAAACATTTTATCCCAATCCATTCAGTAGTTTATGAAAGTGAAGATGGATGAATGTTTTTACCTACTCTTGCACACAAAAACTACTAAACGATCGGTCTTTCGGAACTACACGTGGGCCGAAGCCGCTGGTAGCAGCTAGGTTTCAAAGAATTTATCGACTTTAATGTATACGGAACCGTAGTTATTGCCAGCCCTACAAATAGATACATTGTTCGCCCTCATTTTCCAGAACTTCCAGTTCCGATGACTTAGTTTCTTTTCCTTCGTCGGAAATTGTAGTGCATCACTAATGGGCTTTGCTCTTCACTCCACAATCTTATTCAATCAGTTCAAAGAAATGGGAAAATATTTCTGAATTTACTTGTAATGAACCTGCATGTTTTTCTTTTTTATTAGTTTAATTCTGAGTATTAAAAACTACTTAAAAAGTCTATTTATAATTGAGATTTTCCTTTTTTTAGCTTGTTAAATTCATCAAACGAGTCCACCCGGGCAGGGCGGCAGGGACTGTCAAACTTGTACCGACTAAAATCTACGGTGTCCTTCAATACCCCTTTACGTTTCGAGGTCACGGTGGCTGGTTAGTCCGGCGACCTCAGATTTATAATTGAGTTAACTAATTAATTATATTTTTGCTAATTCCGCTTTTGTTTATTCTCTCTATTTTGTTTTTTTATTCATTCAAAATAATTTAAGCAATTATTTCAACAATCATTTCATTTATTCATTCATCTTTTTATTATTAGATGTAATACGAGTAATGTTGTTAGATTACTCAAAAAATAATTGACAAAGAAACGTTCCTAAAGGAATAATGATCGCCGGGCATGGCGGTGACGGGCTAAGGATCTGTCTATTTGTCACCCACAGCCCCCTCATAGACACGTTATTCACCGCGTGACCACAGACAAACGAGACTATTACCGATAATGAGAAACTATTCTCTTTGGTACGAGCACAGAATCTGATAATAACACTTGGCTTAAGGGTATAGGATTACGAATTGATTAATGGCTTATTCTACACTGAAATAGAAATCTATTTCGCAAACAGTTTTTTTTTTTTCTTGACCTTTTTGTCGGACAGAAATGTTTGCACAAAAGTGTCTAGGAATGGAATTAAGAGGTTTTGTATCATTAGTGAGAAGCTCCACGCAGATATAATGTAGGTATGTTATATTACATACAGCTTGTATTGTGTAAACTTGGCAGGGCTAAGCAGAAATATAGATAGGTACAGTACTTAAAGTACCAATACTTTTGCCAGTTAGTTGTATTGCATTGCAGTCCCATGTATTAGCGCCTGTATTTCACCAGCACGCATAGCATGACAGAAATGAATTCATCTACGGAAAAATAGACAAAATTCCAGTATAAAGATGAATTATTAAGACGAAAATTAATGTTTCTTTTTCTTCGGTTGTCCACGTGTTGCGAAATGCCATGGTTGCGCAAAAGAAGTTCAGCACTTTAAGGAAAAACACGAAATCCAACCCCAGCATTAGCGTTAAGGCACCAAAGAAACAATCTACAAAATAATAACTAGTTTGTTGCAACAGATACATGAATTTCCCAGTACGTTGACACGTAATCCAAGCAGAGAGATGCAGTACGTAAACATGTAAAGAGATACATCGCCGTATTTCGTGTCACATTCCAGACGTAAACCGACTTGTTGTTTTCAACCAAATAAGATGAATCAAAATCAAGGGTGCTAAAAAGGCTAGTTTAACAAAAACCTTGTTATGAATTGCAAAGTTGTATCTAATTATCTAACAGTTTTGCGGAGCTTAATTTAAAAGTTTGTATTACTACGAGAAAATAAATAAAATAATAATTGTATAAGTACCTTTTCGTCAGTCATGTTTTGTCCTATGTATGAGCGGATTATTGCCACAAACCAGGCACATGAATATTCCGTGGCTGCTACTAAGGAATATCTGATGGAAAACCCCAATAGCACTTTGGCTAACCTATGAATCAAACCGACACCTCTTAGTGAGCAGTCGCGCTTACAACCACTAAACCAACAGTCAGACAGAGGAGACAGTAACTCCAGTAACTTATTTTCTTTATTTTTTATTCCATTTTTGACATAAATTCTGGTTTACTCCCCTGTGTCACGTCATTCCGTTCCCGTGCTATGCAAATACCTTGTTTCACTAGCAGATGAAGCGACATCTTGTCAGAATTACAAATTTTGATCTACTCTCAAATATTAATACCGACCTGCTTACTATGACGAACATTGTACGATATTGTTGGAGATTATTAAACTTCTAACCACTTGGCCACGACTTACACGTATTTTGCGACTGCGGCAGGAGAAATAATAAAGAAGTTAATAGAACATGCCACAGTTCGCCGTTATTCCCTAGATAGGAGCACTGCGGTACTTATATGAAGGCGAAAAGAAAGAAGCACGCGTATATCGATTAAGGGTCAATTCACACCAAGACGTGACGCTGTGCGCACATTTCAATGGAGCGACAAAATCAACTATATTTACTTCACGTAAAGATACAAATTTCACCGATGTCGCGACGCAGCGCGGCACCGTGCACACATTTTAATAGCGACTCTAAATCTAACTCTATTTACTAAACGAAAAGATACACATTTCCAGTATCGTTTAGTGACGTCGCGAAGCAACGACGATATATTACTAGACTCCTAATAACAGGCGACCGATGTCTGTCAACAAAAAAGTCTTATATCCGTCTTATTTCGACCACTCCTGTGAACCGTAAACATATACCTTGAGACAGAACAGACCTTGAGTTAACCAATCACAACGCAGTACCCCGTCCCCCTCGCTTACGTAGTACCTCAGCGAGTTGACAGAATAGTTTTTGTTCCTTAGATCGTGCATGCGGAGTCTAGTAATATATCGTCGTTGTCGCGAAGCGTCTAGGTGGGAACTGACACTAACGTTAATCCTGTAGCCGCATCGCCTCAGGTCGTGAACAGTGCTTAGATAACTAGTACTACTGATCAAAGTTAGGTATTCTAAGGTTATAAAGTGAAGAACCTTTGAAAAAATACGTTCTTAAAAACCAAAAACGTGTGTGATAATAAATGTGAAAAACATTTCTGTATTTATTCAAGTTGAAACTTTTCAATAAACACAATAAATAGCAAACACCTTGTATATATTTTAACGAAAAGTTTTCAAAAGACGATCACATTCATAATGTGACAAAGAGGAGAATTGGTTTCATATAAACTCACGTTACTTACAGAAATATATGTAAAATATGTAAGAAGACATTTAAATATGATATTAAAGAAATTCTCTTTCAACAGCATCAATAAAGACAGTTTGGAGTCTTCACATCAAGCAATTATGATGTTTCTGAGTTTATTGGAATTACAAAGTTGTACGTTTTCCCAGGACAATTGTGAAAATTGTCTGTTAAAACTTAAATTATAATTTGTGTTGCCAGACATTAGACAAAAACAAATTATCACTATTTTATGAAACAGTTTATTTTTATGTTTTCAAAAATTACCGAGTAAAGTAAACATTTATTTTTATAGATCGCACGATCATGCTGTGATTTTGACTCCCACATTATTCTTTTTCAGAAAATAACTTTATGCATTTAAATAAGTATTAACAAAAAATACTGCCTTGTACGAGTTCTAATAGACATTTTTAATTACTACGAAGTTAACACTTAAAAATATGTAATGCTGCTTCTCTAAAACTCAATGACCCACCATTTGAAGATCGGCCTAACATAATATATCAACTTCTTTCATCGGAAACATGAACACACTGTATCGAATCCATTTTTTTTTTTTAATAAACTTAAAAACCCTCCATATGGAGTTGTTCAGACAGCATGAGTACGTTAACATTTAATCTATACATATAATAAAATAGTAGGAAAGTCAAAACTGTACATTGAATATTTTTTTAAAAGAATACTTGGGGTGTGATCTATAATCGATACCGAAGCCAAAAATATAGTTTTTAGAATTTTTGTCTGTTTGTCTGTTTGTCTGTATGTATGTCCGGGATAAACTCAAAAAGTACTGGACGGATTTGAATGATTCTTTTTTTGTTTTATAGGTATTAAGTCTGGTCAAAACATAGGCTTTAATTTATTTTGGAAACTTGAACACCTGGCGCAGAACCGCAACAGACTAGCTAAACTATAAGAGATACAAAAATGGTGCCATAGCAAAAATTGTTCCACGTGATGAGCATTTTCTGCTGAGAGAATAAATTTGAAGATCTGGAACACCTGATGTGGAACTCCAAGAGCCCAGTTACACTATAACATATACAGAAATAACGTCTCAGCAAAGTTGTTTGGCCTGATGAGCACTCTCTGTTGACATATAAAAATTGAAGATCTGGAACACCTGATGTGGAACACCAAAAGCCCAGCTAAACTATAACATATATAGAATCGACGTCTTAAAAAGAGTTGTTCAGCCTGATGAGCATTCTCTGTTGACGTGTAAAAATTTGAGATCTGGAACGCAATGTTGAACAACAAAAGCCCAAGTGTTTCTTTTAAATTGGCCAAAAGGGAGAAATCCGCATCTATAAGAGATACGGGAAAACTTTCTTAGGAACCTTTAGCTCTTTTTTGAAATAAAAAAAATATTCTACTGGCCAAACACACATTAATTATTTACCCGGGCTCTTGGAGTTGGGTATCAGACTTTTGGGATCTTCGATTTTGCCGACCCCATTGTCGCTGGCATAAGCAACAAGATACGCGTACGAAGTCGCGGGCAGAAGCTAGTCTCAAATACACAAAGAGGCAGAACTTTTAATTTTTTTTTCCCATATCTTCTTAATACCGACCTGATTTAGTGATCAAACAACTTGTCCCATAGTATGGTGAGCTTCAGAGAAAACTCACCCCTTTAGTTAGTGATATCACTATTAAAGAGCGTGAAATTTCTCTGAAACAGTACACGTACATACACGTATCAAGGAACAGGGTTGCTTCGGGTAGTACAAGAGAAATGTATGAAACAATTAAGATGGCGTCATTCCGAGTTTAGACACACATAGAGTACTGAAGGTTGTGCCCGATTACTCTTCGTAACGACAATAGCTTCTAAAACAACGGAGACATTAGTTAGCATCACAAAAAACCAGACACACATTATTTTATTTAGCTTAGAGCTCGTGGCCAAATGATATAATATTATAACAGACGCAAAGGTCGATCTCCAAGGTCAAGCCGCGCTTTCCAAGATCGGTCCATAGGTGGGTGGCTATCTATAATGTACCAAGTTTAGTATCTGTGTTGCAAAAGGTTGGTACCAGCGGTCATTTGTACAACTTCAGTCCTCACACGTTAAGTCTGCGCCAGCGCTAGTGTTTAGTCATTACATCAAATTGCTTTAAAAAATGTAATACCATGAATTTTTCATCGTAGGTCTCTGAGACGCCATTTCCATGAGCGCTTTTTTTAAAGGCGTTAAAAAAGCGCTGAGTTTTAACAAAAATAAATACTTAAATTGAATTAAATGCCACTACCCAGTTCTTAAAATCAAATACAGATCGAAATATAGCGCCGCGCTTTAAAACGCGCTGACGTCTGATAGATAAGTGGCAATGAATTACTCTATATGGGCGCTTTTTTCATCATCATCATCATCATCAGCCGGAAGACGTCCACTGCTGAACATAGGCCTCCCCCTTAGACCGCCACGCCGAACGACAATTCGCCACTTGCATCCATCGGTTGCCCGCGACTCTCACGATGTCGTCGGTCCACCTAGTGGGAGGCCTACCTACGCTGCGTTTTCCGGTCCGTGGTCGCCACTCGAGAACCTTTCTTCCCCATCGGTTGTCAGTTCTACGAGCGATGTGGCCTGCCCATTGCCACTTCAACTTGCAAATTTTACGAGCTATGTCGGTGACTCTGGTTCTTCGCCGAATATCCGTGTTCCGGATTTTATCCCGCAAAGAAACTCCGAGCATAGCTCTTTCCATTGCTCGTTGAGTGACTCTTAGTTTCTCTAAAAGGCCAGCAGTCAAAGACCACGTTTCAGAGCCATATGTAATCACTGGCAACACACACTGGTTAAACACCCTTATTTTGAGACACTGCGGGATTTTCGATGAGAAGATATCACGTAGCTTCCCAAACGCTGCCCATCCTAGTTGGATTCTTCGGGCGACCTCTTTCTCGAAGTTGGACCTACCTAACTGAACAATCTGTCCAAGGTAAGTATAATGGTCAACAACTTCGAGAGTATCATTCCCAACAACAACCGGTACGGGCGCCACATGGACATTCGACATGACTTTCGTCTTGTCCATGTTCATTTTAAGGCCGACCCGTTGGGAAACGATACTGAGGTCGCTGAGCATAGCATTGAGGTGCTCCAACGATTCTGCCATGATGACTATATCATCGGCAAAACGAAGGTGAGTGATGTATTCGCCATTGATGTTGATGCCGAGTCCGTCCCATTCCAAGAGCTTGAAAACGTCCTCCAACGCGTTCGTGAACAGTTTCGGAGAAATAACGTCTCCCTGTCTCACGCCTTTCTGCAATTGGATTGGTTTCGTGCTCTCTTCCTGAAGTCGGATGGACATGGTGGCGTTACTATACAAACACTTCAATACTTCGATATACCTATAGTCGATATGACATCGTTGGAGGGACTGCAATACTGCCCAGGTTTCGATTGAATCGAAGGCTTTTTCATAGTCCACAAACGCTAAACATAATGGCCGATTATACTCCTCTGTCTTCTGTATAATCTGGCGGAGCGTGTGTATGTGGTCTATGGTGCTAAAACCTTTTCGGAAACCGGCTTGTTCGGGAGGCTGGAAGTCATCAAACCTGCGTTCGAGACGGTTCGTAATGACTCTTGAGAACAGCTTGTAAACATGGCTCAGAAGTGAGATTGGCCTGTAGTTCTTCAACAAGGTGTTGTCGCCCTTTTTGAAGAAAAGAACAACCACATAATACACACAGAATATGACGGAATTAAATAACTTCTGGAGGACTAGAAGTACCGGTTTTCCACCCGCTCTCAGAAGTTCTGTTGTGATTCCGTCATCGCCCGGCGCCTTGTTATTTTTGAGCTGTTTAAGAGCCATTCTAATCTCGTACAGGCTGATGTCCGGGATATCCTCAGTGTAGTGCCGAGTCAGTTTAGCTCTTGCGTCTCGAGCTGTACCGACACTGGGTTGTCGTGTAGATGTGTATAACTGTCCGTAAAACCTCTCAAGCTCTCTTAGGATCTCCGGTTTCGTCGAAATGATGCTGCCGTCGTTAATCTTCAGCCTTGTCATTTGGCTTTGCCCAATAGACGAATTCTTTGCGAAGACTTTTGAGCCCTGGTTCCGCTCGATCGCCTCTTTGATCCGTGCTGCACTATAGGCACGCAGGTCACGTCGCATTGATTTCGAGATTCGTCTATTGAGTTTGCCATATTCCGACATATCAGCTGAAGATTGCAGCCTCATCTCAGTCCGGTCTTGCATCAACTTGATGGTTCCGTTCGAGAGCTTTTGAGGTTTATTGCGGCGTGGGGTCTTATAGAACTTAGACCCCACAGCTTGGACAGTTTCCACCAACCCATCGTTAATCTCGTCCACAGTTTCGCATTCGGTTAGGCACTGGAAGCGATTGTGCAGTTCGAGTTGGAAGTGTTCGGGGTTCTGGATGTGGGCAGGACCAGGTCGGAGCGTGGACTTCACCAGACGAGACCTTTCAAGCTTCACATTGATATTCAATGTGCCTCTGACGATTCGGTGATCGCTACCGGTTTTTACCTTGGCGATCACAGAGACATCACTGAATATTCGCTTCTTGGTCGTCATGATGAAGTCGATCTCATTTCTGGTAGTACCATCGGGGCTCATCCACGTCCACCTCCTGGATGGCCGCTTCTGGAAGTAGGAGTTCATCAAATGAAGCTCTTCCTTTTCCATGAAGTCGACCAGTCGCTGGCCCCTATGGTTTCGCTGCCCATACCCAAATGGCCCCACTCTCAACTCATCGCCATTCCGTGCGCCCACCTTCGCGTTGAAGTCCCCCATAACAACGGTGAAGTATGTTTCGGAGGTATGTATGGCCTCGGATATCTCCTCATACAATGCCTCTACTTCATCATCAGAATGTGTCGAGGTCGGCGCATATACCTGTATGACCTTCAACGAATACCGGTTGGTTATTCTGAGTATAAGGTATGCTACCCTGCTCGACACACTGTCGACCTTCATAACGTTGTTGATGAGGGACCTGCGGACGAGAAATCCCACACCACCCTGGGATTTACGGTCTCCTTCCCGGTAGAAGAGCATGTTGCCGGAATCTAGAACCATCGTATCCTGACCCTCTCTTCGGATTTCAGATAGTCCCAAGATATCCCAGCGCATTTTGCTCAATTCTTCCTCCAGCTCGATAATCTTCTCATCGGTCCTCAGTGTGCGGATGTTGTGTGTTGCCAGGGCCAAAGTTCGTTGGGGGTGGTAGCGGGGCATCTACCGGGGATTATTCGCACCCCCTGCTCCGCCGTTACTCGGTCCGCTACCCAGACCAAGAATAGCGGAGCTGCCGGGGACTGGGGGCCGTGTGCTGTGCTTGTCAATCATAATGGGGGGGGGGGGGGGGGTTGCCATAATCCCCACGCTTGGCAGGCGGCTTGGGGATCGCAGAAGTCACCGAGGTTTGGCAAGGACGCTGCTGCCCGTCCTTCGGTGGCTGGACGTAGTTTAAGGACGTACCCGGGTCCGCTGGACGTAGTTTAAGGACGTACCCGGGTCCAGGACGTACCCGGGTCCAGGACGTACCCGATAGGCGCTTTTTTAACGCCCGTTAAAAAAGGGCTCATGCGAATGGAAGGTAAGAATTCATTGACATTTACGATACGTTTCACCGGTGTACGTCAGGGGTACCTGTCACACCATAGACAAATGAGTCCGCTGTCAATACGGGGGCATTGTGTCCCGGCAACAATGTTCGAGATAGTGCGAAGTTGCCTAATGATGCGTGTTCTATTGTTAGGAATAAACTTCGTGTCATTCCTCCATATAAAACATTCCTATTTCGGGAAAACATTATTTGGCTAAAAATAACCATTTCTGGAACTGTTTTTAGGCAATGTGTAGGACTTATTTAATTATTATTATCTTTGTAATTTGAAAACTATGAAAACATACAGATTGTATAGAAATAGAGTAGGCGTATTGAAGAATTTGGGTACTAAACTTTTGTACCTACTCAAACCGAATGTATTTTATTTATTTTTAGTGATTTTAGTGTTCATCCCAAAGTGAAAGACATAAAAATGAAAAGTACAATGAACATTTTTTATTTTTTGGAAGGGACTGTCCGACTCTCACTAACTAACCCACCATGTTACTTTAGTTGGCATTTACGTTCCAGTGCCATGGTAACCTGCTTAGAGAGTTCCAGGAACTCAGCAAATTTTCCGACCTATGGTTGCCCCGTCAGTTTGCTGACAATCTGCGACCCCTTTAAGAGGTCACTAAGTCTATATGGGCAGGTATTACACACGTATAAGGTATATTCAATATGGGCAACGTCCCGATGGTATAAGATCCCGCGTCAATCAGAGGAGGCAGTCAATCACTCAGCGCGCGCCGTCTTAGCAACAGTCGCCGGATGATTGAAACTCGTCAATCATGCTATAGTATGTCTAAGTTGGTTACATATAGGTCGGATTACATGTTCCTACTTGTATCGTCTGTATTCCTCACTAATTACTTTAAGGATGTTGTGGGTCCTTTGTCAAAAAGGCTAGGCGTCGTGTATTTATAGGCTACGCTACCAAAGATGCAAGGAATACCGTTTGTGACACTTGTGAATTTGAATTTAAAACAAGAATAAAAATGTGAAGTCACGGTTCACGATTCATAAAGCTACGAGACAGCTACGGCGTAGCAGGGTTACGAATATGCATGCTACGCAATCGTAGCCGTAGCACAGAGCTACAAACTTGTAGCCATTTTCATTCAAAATCTTTCCACAACTCTTTTCGTAAAATAAATCTTATTATTTTATCCTAAAATAATAGAGCCCATGTTTTCATTACCTTTACCTTCATATATATCGTTTAACATTATATTATTACTTGAGTTAATCTTGTTATTTATTTCTGTACATTGTGTCTGTATAATTCAAGATTTGTATGTGTTTAGGTACTAGAGTCAACAAAAGTGATAAAACGTTAAATATTGTGTGTTTGCTCAGTTGGCAATTTAATTTGAATTTATTTAAAAATAGAAAGATAAAATTAATCCGGCTGTTTGTGTCCGTCAGTTTAAAATTACGTGCGATATCGAACCTGCGACACGCAGAGCAATAGTCGATCGCTCAGTCACTACGCTTACTGTGCTATCGCTTATCACGCTTTTGACGTTTGTGCCTTTTTTTAGATGAAAAAGTCATCAAAGAGTATGTACAGATCTTAAAAGGCGGCACTCTGGGGTATCTGAATAAGAGAGAAAAAAAAAGTCGAACAGTCCCTCTGTTAGACTTTTACAGACTAAAACTCCACCCTGTTTTCGGGGGCCAAAGCCCACCGGGGGGCTACGGACATCGTGGATTTTAGCCAGTACATGTCTGTCAGTCCCTCTTGTCCTGCCTTGGGTGGGAGGACTCATTTGATGATTTAACCATGTTTAAAAAAACTCTGTTATCTGGGTTGCTCTTTATAGCATTCAGGGCCCCGGTATTCTGCTCAGACACTCCCGCGACTTTTGACATTTTTGCCTACGCACACGTCACCCCTAAGAAGCTGACTCTTACCGATTTATATCTTTCTAAAGACGACCTACTTACCTTTAATGTATTGTATAACAGAAAACACACGTTGCCTCGTGTCATCGCTTATATCTAAGAATAGGTGTCTCTTGCAGTGTGTCGTGTATGTTGTGAAACACAAAGTGATTGGATCGTCGTCAGCCGAGATTACTGCCCCACAACGGACAGGGGATTATTATGTGGGCAGGTGTATTGGTTTTACAATGGCGGGTAAGGGGAAAATGTTGTTATTGGACACGAGTTAGAGAAATATCTAGATTGACAAAATACAGGCTTATATTTTTGCGTTATTTTCTCATTTGGCATTTTTTGTCTGCAGATCTCTTGCTAACGATATTTAGTGAAATAGAGTGGGTTTATAAAAGAGTATCCAAATAACATAAATTATGTTTATTTTTTTCTGATGATTAATAAACTAAACGAGAAACTATTTTTTTCCATTAAATTAACGTAAAAGTTCCAGTTTAAAAACGTGAAAAGTATTTTTTTTTTTACGTGGTAAATTCATAAAATGAGTCCTCCCGCCTCGAGCAGGGCGGGAGAGACTGTCAGACTTGACTGACTAAAATCCACGGTGTCCTTCGGTAGCCTTTTGTGTACCGGAGTCGCGGTGTACGTATGTCCCACAACCCCGGCAAGACTATGAGTGAAAAGTCATGCTAGGGTTTCTGATGTTATGAGTAACTAACATCCATCTAAATCGCTCGCATTTTAATATTAGTAGGATCTAACATCGTAACCAAAAATATATTGCTAAGCAGGTCGTTCACTCTCATCCTCCTTCCCAAATGTCAAATAAATCTTCCAAATTGTATCAACATCAGGTAAAATGAAGGGAACATCCGAACATCCAATATAAGAACAACAAATCCTCTTACTAAGCAAGTCAATAAATATCCTTCAAGGAGATCAAAGAAGGCCTATATTTAATATTAGACGTTTTTGGTCCACCAGAACATAGTGACTTATATTAAATTCGTTTGTAATTCCACCTTGTCCCGACAAGAATTCGGATTATCCTGACAATCTCAATATAAGCGGTGTTTGAGTGACGCCTTTGAGAGCGACCTCTTGAATAATTTATCAACGCTTGCTCTGACGTGACACTGACAGGTTATGCTTCTCTTGTCTATGGTAGAAATGGCCACAGATTATGTTGCAGAGAGTTCTTCAAAAAGTTTTTTTCTGTCTTCTTTTTTTTTGTGTCAGGATATTGCCGCCTTCGGGTGTCAAGGAACCCCACAGGGCTCTAAAATGGCTTTGACATAAATGTAAAGAAAAACTTTGATTTCATAATAATTCAAAATACCTCTTTCAGATATTAACTTATTAAGCTTGCATAAAAAGAAAGTAAAAAACGAGTGAGAGTAGGATTTGAACCTGTAATCATCTGATCCTTGTCCCTGAATATAATAAATTTGAAATTCTATTAAAGAAGTTAGAGTGATTTTAATAGGTTGCCGGTTGATGTGCTGACGTCTATACTACCGTGGCCCTTGACAACGTTGTTAAACAATAAACTAATAAAACAAACTTCTTAATGTAGTCTAGACAAGACTGATTACAACATCATTTTAATTAAATTTAGAAACTTAAAATAAACTCTGAAGCAACATACCGACAATGTAACTTCAAATTGCGAACTTGAGCGAGCAAATTGTGTTGATATAAGGTCCCAAGCTAACAGTGCCAATGCCGGTAAAATCTAATAAATATTATCGTCATTTCATTCCCTTTAAAATTCTCCTCGTGTAATAAAAAGCTGGTATTAAGTTGGAAAGAAAGGCCTCTTTGATGCCGACAAATAACTGAATTAAGGCAATTTTCCTTATGAAGTTATAAGAGAATGTCCTCGGCGCAGGTGTGAGTCGGGTTAATTCAATAGAACCTACTTGTTTGCCCTCCAGTGCCTGTTATAAGAATTATTTGTCTTTAAGTATTTTTTTGTAATATCTATAGAACACAGGCAGGCTTCATTGGTAACAAAAGAACAGTGAATATTTTTTTAAACCAAATAAACGGTTTTATGAGTATTCGTTAAATCTATTTGTGGCTTTATAAGACAATTTATGAATCTTTTTACTCGGTTTTCTTTTTCATTTGACGATTATATTTTAGCTGCTTTCAAAGATATGTTGTGCACACCAAAAAATCTGTAAAATCCCACCAAAAACATTTCATGTAAACTGTTGCCAAAACGAGCACATAAGGTTTGTCCTACGAAAAAGATATCAGATCTCATGTACAACCAAGCTTCTGAATCTACACGGCCTAACTCTAGAAACCCTAACTTCACAAATTCTACAAATCAATAAAATCTATGGCTTCACCGTTTCGCTACCGTTGTGGAGGTGATGCTAATATTTAGTTTCTGAAGTACCTATTTAACGAAACAGCCAAGCCATACATTTTACTGATTTGTAGAATTTGTGAAGTTAGGGTTTCTAGAGTTAGGCCGTGTAGATTCAGAAGCTTGGTTGTACCTACATGAGATCTGATATCTTTTTCGTAGGACAAACCTTATGTGCTCGTTTTGGCAACAGTTTACATGAAATGTTTTTGGTGGGATTTCAGTTCTTTTTGTAAGTTGCTAGTATCTTGGATTTATAACGTCACATTATTTTTCGAATCGATCTCAACGGGCCCTTTCATTTGAAACCCATATTGTTTAAGTGATTTTTGACTTTTTTGATTTTTTTGAATTACAATTTTAGGGGATGGGGGGTGAAAATTATAGGATAATGAATTTGTTTGTTAATTGTATACTAAACTTAGAGTAAATACCGAATTTCAGGTCTCTAGCACTGCAGGAAGTATCCTAACATCTTAAGATCTCATACAAACTTCCACCCCCAATTTTAGGCGTTGGGGGGCGAAAGTTATAAGTTTGTGAATTTTCTTGTTGGTTGTATACGAAACTTAGACTACATACCGAATTTCAGCTCTCTAGCACTGCAGGAAGTAGCCAAACATTTTGATGATCATCAGTGTGTCAGTGTGTCAATATATCAGTGACGAAATCCGTGTATTTTAGATGTCAATAAAATCTAAACCATTAGAGCTATTCCATTGAGATTTTGTATGCTTAATAAGTCTATTATTGGCATCATATCCTGTGAATATGAACTATCTGGTACATCGGAAACCAACTCTATGAGGGTTTCAAAAAAACGACGAAACACTTCGAGAAAAGGTAGGTAGTGCCCTTGCGCTTCGCTTGGCTCGTCTTGGCGGGAGGCACTGCCGTGCCCCCAGATATTAATTGCTAAAAAATTAAAAGAATTTGTTATTGTTTCTTATACTTAATTAAATATCATAAAGTATATCACAAAATTTAATTTATATGTTTATTTTTAGAAATGGTACACAATAAAGGATAGGTATATAAAGTAATTATTTTCCCAATTAAACGTTTTCTCAACTACGTTAGGATCGACTTGCCAGATTCAACTGAATACCAGTATCATACGCGATCGCTGATCTCATTTCCCCAACCCAATGCTACTGGTTTTTATTTATTTATTAACAAAGATACACCAACAGCTTCTGAATATAAATTAATAAATAGTGTAATTTATGACCACAAGGCTTATACAGTTGCCTATAATAGTTGAACAAACATTCAATAGGCCTTAGTAAAAATAATTTGGCTATAAATCCTTCCTCCCGGATATGAACTGTCGTGGCCGACCTGGAAGTCTTTAAACAGACCGCCTAACCAGGTAGGCCGACGCAAGGAACATCTGCTCAGGTGGAAAATTGACGACTGTGCTCTGGAGTGTAAATAAAATAATAATAAAATATTCCACAACTATCACACAATGCCATCTAGTCCCAAGCTAAGCAGAGCTTGTGTTATGGGTACTAGACAACTGATAAACATACTTATATATTTCTAAATACATACATATTATAGATAAATGACACCCAGACACAGAAATGAAAAATGATCATGCTCATCACACATACATTTGTCCTGGGTGGGAATCGAACCCACGACTCCCGGCATAGCAGTCAGGGTCACTAACCACTATACCAACAGGCCAGTCAAATGTGGTGCTGCTCTACAAAGGATGAGGTTTAACATAACATCATGTATGATGATTGCCTTTTTGAATGTGTGTGTCAGAATAGAGAGATCTTGTGCAGTAGCTAGTAATGCTACTGAACCTAAATTGAGCCATGCGGAGAGCCAGTCCACCATTACACATTAACAATATTCAGTATTATATCACTAACTCTAGATATGAGGACTGCTAAAGGTAACTAGATAATTACTGCGAACCCTCGTAACTTACTTAGTACTATCACAATAGTTGCATGAGACAATGTAAATATTGAAGACTTTTAAACTTGCCAGTCTTACTGAAGTCTGGTACAAAAGTTTGAGGCCCATATACGGGACATAAACTAATAATCACAAGTCCTGTTTTCCCTCAACGTAAATAATCTTAGCGAAACACAACACACACTTATACACCACACCTACAGTATTATATCTTTGTATGTGTGTGTGTGTGTACTGTAGGTGTATGTGTGTGTGTGTGTGTCGCGATCACGTTAATACAATCAGCGAGCTTTAATCTAACCTAAGTAAGCCAACACGGCGGTCGGTGTTTGTGCCGCGTGTTTGTTCGCCTCCAGTCCCGTCCGTAATTATATTTAGCGGAAACGTGCCCAACATTTCGTATACAACGCTCGGATATTCCAAATATATGGGATTTTGATATTTGCACATATACAGCATGTGTCGGAAACGTGTGGTCATAAGGATGTGGTTATAAACCACGATACTAAACTTATGCTTTGCCCCACTGCTGGACAAAGACCTCCCCTTTCTCCTTACAACCCTATATTTTCACTTATTATTTAGTTGATTAATTTCGATTTTAGCTTAAGTTACCACCTATTTATGTGAATGTTGGTTCACCTGTTATTGGCAACTGTATGAGCCTTACAGTCATAAATTTCTACAATATTTATTAATTTATATATACAGAAACTGTTGGTAAACCTATGTTAAATAAATAAATAAATAACCCTCTTAGTTTTGTAAAGGCCATGCTAATTCCACGAACATGTTCAGATCGTCACACCACCACTCAAATTTTAAATAAATACGCGACTTAAATGTATGACTGACATGTGACTTTTTTTTTTCGCGGTTACGATATAAGTTATGTTTACGCGAAATTACGACACTACCTACACGTTTTTGAAACACACTGTAGTCTACAAACCTCACAGAGAATTCACGAATGGCAAAATAGAAATTATGAACGGATTACAAAATCATAATCAACATTCTCTTTACATTACACGTTTACATTTATTACGATATCGTTTTCAAAAATTACACAACAGTATTCTGTTATTTGTAAGAGGAAATTGAATTCGTTCCCAGAGGCGCAGAAAATGTTTGTGCAGTCAGTGTTAATTTTTTTTATTTACGAAATATCGTTTCATCGTAGTACACATACCACTTCTTTTTTTTATCGTGGTAAAATCATCAAATAATTCCTTCCACCCAGGGCAGGGCGGGAGGGACTGTCATACTTGTATTGACTAATCTTCGGTGTCTTTTAATAACCCTTTACGTTCCGGGGTCACGGTAATTCTTTATTTTCACGACCTTGGCAGGCTTTGGCTCTCTAAGGGGCCCCCGTCATTATGCTGACACTCTTTGAGGCGCGCGTGGAACACAACGAACCGTCGGCCTTGCCATGGTCCATGGTCGGACAGCGAGTCACCCATTACTCGCCGCATGCCCGCTACGTAGCTTACTTCATTTGAAAGTGTGTGTTTGTATCGATGTTTTCACCATTATCGGGCCAAAGTAACTGATAAAAAATTAAATTAACTGATTAAAAAATAAATTCTGATAAATATAGCGACAAAGATAGATAGAGCTCCCAGATGTGGGAAGTTGTAAGCTGATTATGCATTATATAGGTCATATAGGTCATTACAATCTTGTATGATTATATAGGTCATTACAATCGTGTATGATTATATAGGTCATTACAATCGTGTCTGGATGGAACTTTCCATTTCAACCATCGAACTCTCACGTTACGTCGTCGTCGTACGTCTATACTTACTTAGTTTTAAAGTCTAACATTGATGTAATAGGCTTGTAGTGGGTACTACATACCATGTTAATATCGATGTTCGTGGAACTCAGGTAAAACTAATAAGCCTTTGTGTAGTATCTCAACAATTCTAAACTACACAAACTATGATCGAGTATCACTTACAACTTAAATAACTTATTATAAGTACTAATATCCTTTGTAGGCGTATATTGGATTTTAAGTTGATACTGGCATCTGTGATGTAAACGAGAAAACAATACAAGGGCTTTTCATTTCATATGAACGGTATTAGATGCCTAGATATAGGTTCGTAAGATGGAGGTTTATCGCGGGTAGACAGGTAGCCATTTTTGGGGTTAGACATGAAATAGAATAGACAGATTTGATAGCTAAAATGTAGTACATATTTTAGATTAACCCTTTATTATTCAATAACACCTTTGTAGTCGAGTATAGCAGCTCACAATTTAGGATTCTTAGATACCTAATGATTTTGTAGGTATTTGTGGTACCTACTAGACAATTGGGTTTATCCCCGACCGTCCTATTGACCTTATCTTGTTCTGTCTCCCTGAAAATGATGTATTTTAATACTCTCCTGGTATTCTGTTTTGAATAACTTCATTACGAGGTCGAAGACAGTTAAATTCATTTTCTGGGTTTTCGCCGAGCTTCATTTTCTCGACTCTATTTTCGTCGCCACTGTTGTAGTAGTTGCAGTCGTTTGGGCATAGTGCGGAGGTTAATAAACCTTTGTAATTAAACTCAATTCACCTTTTAAGGAAAAGAAGTGCGTTCAGGTCGTACCTAGATTTTAATTATTGTTTTCCCACTAAATAATTCCCATTAAAAATGCGATAATAATTAAATTCTGAATTATGATGCCGTAGTGCGGCTACGGTGAGCTACGCCGTAGCGCTCGTAGCAGTGCCGGCCCGACGGCGTCGTAGCAAATCAGCTACACACTTTCAAATCCTAACAAAGATGTCCAGAAATAAATGAGACGCCAAACAGAACGGACAGAAAGTCGGCAGGAATTACTGGACAGTGGACTCTGGATTTTAACAATTTGATCAGTGTCCAATCCGTTCAATAATCGCTTTGAAAATTGTTAAGTATAACTGAAGAAACACATATTATATCTTTAAACTCATCATGTTTCACTAAAGACCATAAAAACAAAGTAATCCCTTAATTCAATATTTTCGTATAATTTATATGTCGACACAGACTAAACAGTAAGACAGTAAAAAGCCCTTAATGGTTCACAAAAACACATTAATAATGTAATACAACCAATTTCCCGCACTCTGATGTATGGTTGACCTTATTAACGGTCGTAAGTCTTAATTAGAAAGGTCGCAGGGTAATTAATGGAGGCAATGAATAACAACTTCTGGTTCCACAGACAACAAATGTTGTGCCGGCTGTCGCCAACAGAGGCCGCCTTTAGAGCGTGAACACACTGTGATTTTATTCGTGCGGTTTTTTCATGCGAATACCATGAGATAGGGATTTGTGTGATCACATCACTCTGGATGCAAGCCGCTTCCAACCGGTCCTATTGGAAGTCTATAAAGGAGGCCTATATTCACCAGTGGACATCTTACTGCTGATGTGATGATGAGGGAATTGTATGAAGCAACAGACAAAGCGGGAAAATCCGCGCTATTATTTGTTCTGTTCTGTTCTGCGAATTAAATTCGCGCGTGAAGAATTCGCGCGTGAAGAAAATCGCGCATCTCAAAACGCAGTGTGTTATCAGCCTTATAGATTAGCTTTCACCCGCGGTTTCGAGCGCGTGGCGCCATCTACATATATACAACGTACCGAATTGTTGTTTTCCTCGAGATCACTTTTTTTAGAGACGAAATATACCCTGTGTCCGTTTTTTTACATCTGTAGGATTAGGATTTATTATTATCATACGAAGAGAAATATTTCATCAGTCTAGTGAATAGGTATATGCAGTGCTGAGCATAAGGTAATCTAGAGATCTAGTCTCTAGATTGGGTAAAATGTCATTGAATTTTTCTGCATTTATTTCTATAGCCTGTTTGTTACTTGGTATTTTCCACTAAAACCTGGATTTTTCCCAGTTGCTGGCAATAAATTCACTCTCTACTACATGGAACTTATACATAACTGGAAAAAACCTAGGTTAGCTATTATGTACTACTTTACTTAACCCTTACGAATTACAAAATCGTTAAAAAAGAGAAATAAGCATTAAAAAAATACATAAAACTCAAGGTTTCTCGAACAGAGTGTTTAACTCATAAATCTTGCAACCTGTAATAGGCTGAATGAGTTACGACCTTTGCGTAATATCATCTTCGCTTTATGGCACATAGTTTTTTAAAGTTGCTCCTCGAGAAGATTGAGGTGGTTTTCTTTTATTGCTGTTTCTAAAGTATTAGGTATCTTATCTGTTTTCTTTATAAGAAAACTCAGGTTTCTTTCAGCAGCTAGATACACATTATATAAATAGGTTTTATGTGGAGTAAGTTTTATATGGAGCGTAAAGCGTCACGTTTCTCAGATATAAAATAACAAAGTTTCAATTTACTAGGTTTTCTTTTTGTTCAAAAAACGTTGTCCCACGCTAAAGATTTCTCCTGTAACGTGGGTGCATTTAAAAACATATAAACTCACATAAACCAACGTCCTTCGTCTTCGAAACAAATACTCGTAGATCATACAAATATTTGCATCGTACGGGAATCGAACCACACGCAGCGCTATAGTGTATAGTCTATGCGCAGCGCAGCAGTCTAATCGCTCGGCTACTGCGCCAATCGTGCCGTCTAAGCTACTACCAACAACTGCCCACTTATCAGCCATTAACATTTTCAATGTAAACCTACCTATCACATGTATATTTTAATGACAGGCATTAAGCCTGTCATTAAAATCCGTTCAGTAGTTCTTGCGTGAAAGATTAATCAACATCCATCCATCTTCACAAACTTTGCAGCTTATTGATTAGTAGTAAGATAAGATTTACTAATAGTGCCATCATTATAACTTTGATAGCTTATATCTCGGAGATGTGACGCGTACGACTTTGAAAATTATCCTACAATTTTACTGCTAGGATATTGATTAATAAACGGTCGCGGGACTAAAGAATTACCGTGACCCCGGAACGTAGAGGGCTATTGAAGGATACCGTGGATTTAAGTCAATAAAAGTCTGACAGTCAGTCCTGCCCTGCCCTGGATGGGAGGACTCTTTTGATGATTTTACCACAGTTAAAAAAAAAACAATACCTACTGCAATTTTGAAAGAGAAAAAACATGTTTGAATCAATTTCTAATTTATTCAAACCCCATTAACTTAAATTATGACATTCGTCCCTCTTCTGAAAATAATTTAACACCCAACAGTCAGAAAGTTATAATTTTTGATATCAGATAGGCAGTCGCTCAAGACATTACTAAGTTGAGACGCAAAATTAATAATGAATTTGTTCGCCAAGTATTTTACCGTAAGTAGAGCAACTTGTTCAACTCAGTGGCATCACGTATTCTACAAGTTAGACGTAAACAGTTAATTACTCTGTCACCCTATCCTTCAGCACGTGATAATCTACAACGGTGGGGAAGGTATTAGTGATGTTATGTCCTGGGTCTTAGGATATTACTTTATTATAATGTTAAGAGTTTTATATGCCGTTTCGCATTCTATCCAAACTTTCAAGTTGACTGAACCGATTTCCATGAAACTTCATACGCTTAACCGGAATACACCTATGTCTAAGAGAGCATTTTCAAAAAGTTTTAACTAAAAACAGTTGATCTATAAATCGATAAAATTGGGTGAAAACGAGTGAAACTGAAAAATCTATCTAATTAGTTCGTCAGTTCGATTTTCAAAAAATATTTATCACGTATTTTTCTTTTGTTACATAAACTAAAATAGACGAAGATACGACACTTTTAACATTGGCAAAACGTCAGCAAGTACAGTGTTTACTTGCTTACTGACGTCACGAGGGCCCAAATCACCACACGTCAGAAACATTGTTTAAATTACAAATCTGTTGGCAGCCGCCTGGTAAAGGGATCTAGTCAATTTCATTAATTATATTATGAGAAAATTGCAGCCTCCGCTGTTGTGCTTACCTGAGAGTGCTAATAAAGTAATACGTACCTACTAGATTTCTTAGTATGTGTGTAATCACTGTAGTGACACCCTTATCATCAAGATCAGATAAAACCTATTTGGTTCATTATGAAGGCTATATTTGGAGGGCTAAGTCAGGTGGTGGCGGGAAACAGATTTAGAGGCTGACCCAACAATCAAAAAGCCCATTGCACTCTGTATGATTTAGAATGGTATTACCACTAGGGTTTTCTTAGTTTTTCTAAATATTACCTTATTTTTGACGAATATTCCGCCTAATGGAAAACAAAACATGGAACGAGTTCATACAGAGCACACTTTACATTCGGGGACACAAAACAGACAGTACCCACTCGATTGGACCGGACTGTCCTTCTCATGACATTGCAGAAAAGAAAAGGTAATTCAGAAAACTGACCACAACGCACAGTATGTTCATTTTTTTGGCATCGTTTCTTTGTAATGTTTGTTTTATTTGTAATAAATTGCTGTGGTTTTATTTCATAAATAAAACCAACAAAGTTTTAGTTTACAGCCGAGCTTACGTCCAATCTCGATAAAATTGCACTATAATAATTTTAATGGAACAAATAAATCAGAGAAGCTACAACGAACAAGCGGCGTAAATTAGCTAATAAAATAAGTTATTAAGTTGTCGACGCTCGCAAGAACGCGCGGTAATGACGTCAGAGCGAGGAGACTGTAACTGCCATAATTACAGCGATGATACATGCTTACACACTACTTTTTATTACACTGAGTTTAAAATGCATTTACAAAGCCTGTATACAGTGTTCGAAAGTTAAAAATTACGGACCATACAACGCAGCGTGCGGTAAAATAGGTACTCTCACCTAAGTACATACCTATTTTACCGCACGCCCCCTTGTATAGCAGCGTGCGTTTTCTTTACGGTATTTTTTTAATTTCCAAAAAAAAAAAAAAGAATTCCACCAAAGAGTTTCACATTATGAAAATAAACAACCTGACTGATCGAACCTCCTTGGAAGAACTTTTGCTCAATACGTTGTCTCACTTTAATACTAAAGAGTAAATGAGATGAAAGATGTAGTTCTAATTTTCACCACGTGCATGTGGCGCCATTTTCAAAGTCGCGCCATTTTCATATTAGGAACTTCAAAAATTGTTGCGACTAATCTGAGTTCAAGGGAGGAATCTGATATTAATATGGATAAATGTGTTCAAAGTCAAAGTCAAAGTCAAATGTTTTTATTTCACATAGGCCCATGAGGGCACTTATAAAACGTCGACAAAAACGTGCTCGGTTCGGGTTGGTCGATTCCATGGAGAAGAACCGGCAAGAAACTCCATGGTTACTCTTTTAAAAATATGGTATGTTGTTTACAAGCTGATTGTTACAATTTTTGAATTACTTAGATATGTGAGAAAAACGTAGGCCTGGTAACAAGGGGGAAGTCCTTACAAAATTAGCACTACAAAAAAAAGAGAAAAAAAAAAAAAAGTGATAAACACACGACCTACAGTGTTCTCACACTCACAAACAAGGACTATGACAGAATCTATATAAAAAAAAAAAGCTATATAAGCTGGGTTACTTCTATACTGTCTTATAAATTGTAAAAAATCTAAACAAAAAGCGTAAAAGTTAAGGCAATACAATATTGCAAGACGAACACAAAAAAATAAAATAAAAAAAAATAAACAAAAGATGTATAACTATGTACAGGAATAAAATAAAATAAAGACAAGAATCTTATCGTTACACGTGGATTGGAGAAGTTAAGAATCCAGAAAAGGGCTGCTGCTGAGCTGCCAGGGAAGCCACATGTGCAGAAGGAACTATTGCCACACATCTTTGTCTTCAACGTAGTCCTTAATTTTGTAGTATGCTTTTTTAATCAGGACACGTTTAATATGGGTTTTAAACTTTCCGTCAGTTAGTTCAGTGACTGACTTAGGCAATTTGTTGTAAAAACGTATGCTGTTAACAAGGAACGACTTGCTCGTCTTTGCTAGTCTGAACTTAGGTATTACAATTTCGTGTTTACTGCGTGTATTGATATTGTGAAAATCGCTTCTAGTCTTGAAGAGTCCTAGATTTTTGCGGACATACAGAATATTTTCTAAAATGTACTGTGAAGGTAGGGTTAAAATATCAATTTCTTTGAATTTCTCTCTAAGAGACTCACGAGGGCCCATCTTGTAAATTGCGCGGACCGCCCTCTTTTGTAAAATAAAAACTGAATCTACGTCCGCTGCGGAACCCCACAGCAGAATGCCGTATGACATAATACTGTGGAAATAAGCAAAATATACTAGCCTAGCTGTGGCTATATCAGTTAGCTGCCTTATTTTCCTTACGGCATATGCAGCAGAGCTTAACCTACCGGAAAGAGTTCTAATGTGGGCGCCCCACTGTAATTTGGAATCAATAGTAATACCCAAGAATACAGTTTCTGCAATAGCATCGAGTTTATTGCCGTCAAGTTTTAAATTTAGACCCACTTGTGGAACATTTGGTAACGAGAACTTAAGACACTTTGTTTTGTTCGCATTCAGTAATAGATTGTTAGCTGCGAACCATTTCGAGAGAACACCCAGACTTTCATTCACATGTAAAACATCCGTATCTTTCCTATCTACTTTAAAAATAAGCGATGTGTCATCAGCAAAAAGAATTATATCTGATAAGTTGGCCATCAAGAATGGAAGGTCATTGATATAAACTAAAAACAAAAAAGGGCCAAGAATTGAACCTTGAGGCACGCCCATCTTGACTAGAGACCCAGATGACGTCGCCCCATTTACATTAACTTTTTGCTGTCTGTTGGATAAATAGGAAAGAACAAGGCCAGCAGCTTTACCACGAATTCCGTAATGATGTAGTTTACAAAGGAGTGTATTATGGTCGACGCAGTCAAACGCTTTGGAGAGGTCACAAAAGATACCAATAGCGTCCTGGGATTTCTCCCAGGATTCCAGGACGTGACTGATGAGTTTAACTCCCGCGTCAGTCGTCGACCGACCCTTCGTGAAACCAAACTGCTGACTATGCAGAATTCCATTTGAATTAAAATGTGACAACATCTGATCCAGCATGATTTTTTCATAAATTTTACTTAATGCCGGGAGCACAGATATGGGTCGGTAATTAGAGGGATCACATTTACAACCTGATTTAAAAATTGGTACAACTTTACTATGTTTCATTAGGTCGGGAAACTCGCCACTTTCCAAACATTGATTGAATATGCCCATCAGCACAGGAGCAATTGAATCAATAATATCTCCAAGCACCTTGACGGATATCCCCCACAAGTCTTCAGTACTTTTAACATTAAGGCTATTGAATGCTTTCTTAATGGTAGCAACAGAAATGGCTGTGAATTTAAAGTCTGGTATGTCCTTATTAAAGTTAGCTTTAAGAAAAGCCTCGGCTAGCTTTGGTGAAGAGGGGAGAGATTTCGTGACTTCAAGCGGTATGTTTGTAAAGAAATGTTCTAGTGTCTCAGCGACTTCTTGCTTATCAGTAATGGATTTATTGTCTATTTTTAAAGACATTTCATTCTGGTCTCGATTTTGTGACTTACCAGTTTCTGTGTTAATGACTTGCCACACTGTTTTTATTTTATTATTAGAGGAACTAATTTTATTACTTATTATTTGAGATTTTGCTTGAGTGCAGACTTTTTTGAATATTTTTGAATAGTTTCTGACATAATTATGAAAAACCAGATCTGAAGTCAATGACCTTTCATGATATAAAATATATAAATTATCTCTACTTTTCCTTATGCCTGCAGTGGCCCATTCACTAAATTTAGATTTATTATTAACTTTAATTTTTTTTATAGGACATGTGTTATTGAATTCCTGGACAACTGTTGAAAATAATATGTCATAGTTTTTATTGGGGTCTTGTGTATCAAAGCAAGCAGTAGAAAGATTGCTAAGAACATTGTTATTAAACGATTTTAATCTATTTTTAGTAAGGGGTCTTAATTGAATAGTTCTAACTAATTTTATTTTTTGTTTTAACTCGAATGACACAAGTTGGCCAGTATGGTCTGATCTAACACCACTAATTAAACAGGAGTTTTTAATTTTACAATTGGTAAAAATATTATCTATGCATGAAGCTGAAGTTGCTGTTATTCTAGTTGCTTCATTAAATAAACATTCTAAATTAAATGATTTGAGAAAAGATACAAGTTTTAATTTATCAAGTGAGTTGATTAACAGATCAATATTTAAGTCACCGCAGACAAAAACTAATTTATTATCTCTAAAAAGTTTGCCTAGTATTTCTTCCATAGTTATTAAAAATAATGCTAAGTTAGATGAAGGTGGTCTATAGACACAAAGGATAGTATAGCCTTCGACCTCAGCACATGCTACCTCACATAAGCGATCAACAGAGCAAGCAGTGATGTCCTTCCTTTCTTTATATCTCAAGCTGTTATTACAAAGAATAATGGTACCACCACCTGTTGTGGATCTGTTGAACGCACTGGCAACTGAAAAATTATTTACATTAAACAGCATCTTATCTGGTTTTAACCAAGTTTCACAAAAACATAAAATATCCATTTGGTATTTATCTACTAACAACTCCACGTCTAAAATTTTGCCAGAGAAGCGATTAATGTTCTGATGGTAAAGTAAAATATTCTTACTATGCTTCACTATTGTCGGCTCTAACAGTTTAAAGATTCTGATACAGCATTAGTTGAAAGACTGGATAACGCTGATTCATCACTTAACCTAGTCTCAGTTAAATTATCAATAACTGCGTGTAAACTATAAACTAACAGAGAAGCCAGAAAATGCCGGCTTCTTTTCGGAAGAAACATAAAATTATGTTCCCGAATCAAAACAAAATCTCTAACAAAATTGTTAGTATCAAAAAACAATAAGCGGTCACTATGACGACATGTTAAAAAATGCATCAGGTTATTCAAGCTAGAAATAAATTGTTGTTGAAGAACATTGTATGACACACGTGCAGAAATTGGTTTTTACAAACTCGTGACTACGGTACGCCCTCGGCTTCACTCGGGCGTACGTTCGTCTACTCGTTTGTAAAAACCAACTTACCGCACTAGTATCATAAATAACTATTATCAACCCTTGTCCTTTGGTTTTTAAGGAGAGCAGGTACAAAATAATAAATACGATTAGAATCTATCTTAAAAGCTTTTTAAAACTATCACGGTTTGCTTCTAAACTTATGTCACTTACGGGATATCGTCTGTGATTAAATATTTGTTTGAGTTCCCGATATTTCGACGCTGTTGCGTGCGATCTTTGTCTCTGTTCTGTTGAATTTTTGTCCACGGACAAACATTACATATCAATTACCAAGGCTGACAAGAGAAGCAATTGAAATAAGAAAATATAAGAATTTCAATCGAGAGGTTGGCTTAAACTATCAAGTATGTGGAATCCAGTGGTGGACATACATAAAACAGGCAGCCGGTATCATAATAAAGACTCCACGAAACTTTTTGATACAGTAGTGTGTTTTGTGGTGACTTAGTGTCGAGTTCCAGTAGTGCGCGTAGCAAAAGACTAAAGAAAGAGGGTAGACAGATTTGTTTGCTCCTAACAATTTATTTTCATCCACCCGCATTCTCCAGTCAACCCGCGATCATGGCGCATGCAACAGCGTCGAAATATCGGGAACACAAACAAATATTTAATCACGGAAGATATCCCGTAAGTGACATTTAAAATATATCTATCTTACATTTAAGTATCTTGCTCACGAGGTAGTTGACCTGTGGAATGTGAACACAGCAGTCACGGTGCAGATAGTCGTCTCGGCCAATATTGCTTATTTGCCAAAAGTCTCGACCAACATTGAGGAGGCTCTAGCTTGGCAGCTGGAACAAGAGCTTGATTCAGAAGGCAGTGCTTCTGGGCACGGCGCGTATTGTTAGGAGGTTCTTCTCTAAAGAGGTCTGACCCCGGTAGCCCAGTTTTTGTTCCTCATACTGGGTGACTGCTGTTTTTAAGTATACTTTAAAGTTTTGATTTGTTTTTAAAGAACATGGCGTAAAAAAGGAAAAAAAATATTTTCTTCACACTACTAATTACCTACCCTCAACCAGTGACATGGCAAATAGAGCTCCGTTTATAAAAGAAATGGGTGTCCCAGTAATCTGAGCACCCACGATTTCCTTTGTATTCTATTATTAGATTCTGATTTGGTGATAATGACACCACCTCAAGAGTGTCGGCTTACTGTACGATAAAAAAAAAGTTTTTAAAACCGGGCCACAATTTTCGAAATAAAACGTGAACATTTATTCAATGAACCCCTTTCTATTTTTGATCTCCCTTAGAAAGTATAACTACTTAGATACGAAAAGAATGAGAAATTTTCTTTTTTGAGTATTAAAAAAAAAGAAGTTTCCAAGAACTCTGTAGCTGGCGTTGAACTGACTACGTTACTAAATGTATGCCTTCATTTTTGCACAAATTCACGAGACACAGACTTCTCTTCTTTTTCTCTTGGGACATTTTCTTTATGGCGTGGAAAACTCATAAATTAATAAGACTAGTCAATGAATTTTTTTTTCTTTTTCCTAGTTGTTATTTATTTCCAACTGCCAATGGTGTGATGTGATGTGACGGACAATGACATGACATGTACGTTACGTTTTAAGATCTCAAAATTACAATCAAGGGAAAAAAAACAAAAAATGACGAAATTCCGTTCATTGCAGTAACATACCAAGTTCAGCGCCATCTATCCATCGACTAGGGAAGCAATTAAAAGAAAATCCCTCATTCAGAATATTCAAATATTCCTTTTCCCATTACAGAGCCAAGACCACCGCGGAAAAACTACAATCAACTCTCATCAAACGAAAAGCTTGATAACAGGCAAACAGATGATATACACATCGAGGAACCGGAGGCAGAATCTGATGCTAGCAGCACCGATTTGGATGAACGTGATACAGGCGGGGTCTGCCCTCCCTGTGCGCATGACCGATATAACAACAACGTTCGTCGACATGCACATGATGACTTCAGTGATGATACAGATTACGGTGAGTCATTACCTTACCAATTTTACTTGTCGATTAGCGCAAAATAATAACATAATATTCTTTCACTATAGCGGTCTCGATTCTAGAGAATCGATACCAAGCAGGAGCATGCGCGTCACTAGCGAAAGCTGGCATTTCTAAAAAATAAAACATAATTGTCTGTGGTTTTGCAAACAGTTGTCAGTGTTGTGATGTCATATGATTTGACGTTTGTTGCGTTTGTTGCTCATCAGGAAGTGGGCAGTGTTATTCATTCTCTGAATACTTTTACGAAATTGGAACAAACTTCTATTTTGCGTGCTAAAAAGGGAACCAAAGTGACTGAACTAACAATGGCAAATCTAAAGACAGACTTGGATCAATATTTGTTGAAGAATGAAAGTCGGCGGAGCTATAATTTTAGTTTACCATCGTTTTCTACCCCGAGTTTTATGTCACGAAGTACTGAGGAAACTCCTACGAGTACTAGCAGTACTGCTACTTGGTTTGAAAATGTACAAAAGGAATATTTCACCTTGGTAAGTAGTTTTAATTAATTTGCTTATGATTCATTGGTCACAGCACTACAATAGCGTTATTAATTACATCATTCTAAACTAGTTTGCATGCTATGTTCCATCGTTTGATTAGGGTCAGCACAAACACTATCTACTCGATTGCGTACTGATGTGTAGTTCCAACAAAAGACTTTGTTTGTTTGTTTATGTTACTTATAGCTTACAAACAACAGGAAATAAGCTCTTAAATATCTTAGCAACACAGATTATTTAAAACAATTCATTACTCCTAACTAAACATTACTAAAACTAAATGAATAACATTACTAATTATCTCTAAAACAAAGAAATCTTTACCACAGAAGGTCTTGTTTACATTTTAGGAATATAAGTTGTTTTATGTAGTAAAATTGATTATTAAAGTCTGACCATTACATTACAGATTTTTCATCAAAACTTTACCTACACCATAATATTCTCAACAAAATGTTCTATATTTCAGAGCCGGACGCAGCGTTTCATGGGCTTTGGAATATGTTTGTTCTTTGGCTTCCTTTGTTTCATCCTATCATTCCTGTACATACCTGTACTATTGCTGCAAGCTAGGAAGTTTGCCTTACTATTTACTCTGGGGAGTATGTTCTTTATTATCAGGTAAATTCGTATTTGTGTTTACAATGTTATCTTATCATTAACCCAGTCAAGCAATTATGCCTTTAATCCACTGTTTATAAGAGTTTAACATGTTGTTTACACAAATGTATTTTTATGTTACCAGTTCACAAAATGTAATTTGAGTTACATATGGACAGAGCCTCAGGATGGCAATATAATGTTACAGATAAGCATATGTACAGTGGAATTCAAATCTGCAATATATTTTTGGAAACGTATCTACAATAATATTCCCTACTTTTAAGTTTGCATATTTATCTAAACCATTACATATTCTGGACACAATTTCTACTCTATTATCTACTTAAGCCAAAAAATAGTAGGGTGTAAAGGACAAACCATTAGGACCCCTTTTCTAGCATTTTTTACTTTTGGTCGGTTTGCTGTTGTCTGTTTGTCTGTTTGTTGTTTGTATGTTTATTATGTCGAGCATCCACGTTTAAAATGCACGAAATCCATGTATAATAACTTCATCTACACAACTATTTCGCGTGACTTGAGGTAACATTTAGTTTTGTTTCATTGCAATCGGTTCAGTCTATCAAAAAGTTTATTCGAATATAAAGTGTTAGAAGTTAAAATACGGTCAGTTCACACCAAGACACGTAGTTCATAGCGCGATCTAGCTTCGATTCTGCTACATATTCAAATAATTCATCTAATGATGGGATAGGATGGGATAGGATGGGATAGGATGGGATAGGACGGGACAGGACGGGACAGGACGGGACAGCTCGGGACAGGACGGGACTGGACGGGACAGGACGGGACAGTACGGGACAGGATGAGACAGGACGGAACAGGATAGGACGGGACGGGACGGGACAGGACGGGACAGGATGGGAGAGGACGGGACAGGGCGGGACAGGACGGGACAGGACGGGACAAGACGGGACAGGACGGGATAAGATGGGATAAAATGGGATAAGATGGGATAAGATGGGATAAGATTGGATAAGATGGGATAAGATGGGATAAGATGGGATAAGATGGGATAAGATGGGATACGATGGGATACGATAGGATACCGTGGGATACGATGGGATACGGTGGGATTTTGGAGGGAGACCTTTTTACCCGAGTACTTTTAAGTTGCATATTTATCTAACATTACATATTCTTGACACAAATTCTACTCTATTAAGTACTGTATTGAATGAATATTCCATTTTCTGAATTTTATCACAATTTATTTTTTATGATTCTGGTAAAGTGGGCTTTTTAGACGCCCCCAGTTGATGTATTTAGTTATTTATTAAATATCAATGCTAAAGACATACCTACTAGCAAGATATACACAGCTGTTATATTTATGTTTCACAAACAACTTTGCAAAAAACATAAAAAAAGAAGCATTTATTAGTGTTTCTCACAGTCCCTATTGTTCTAAAAGTTTTTAGGTATGTTTTGTAAGACTATAAAAATAAAATAGTCTTTGAATTTATTTACTTAGATAAAAAAAATCTCCAACAAGTTTCTAACCAACTTTGAAATCAGTTTCAGTTTCCTGTACGGCCCATGGAATCACTTGAAGTCAATGTTTAGCACAGAGAGGGCTCTAACAACCTCGCTATACATGCTAACACTGATAGCTACGCTGTACTGTGCCCTACACTTACAAAGTACCCCATGGACCATTGTGTGTGCGGTCCTGCAAGTGGTGGCCCTGCTCTGGATGATGATGGGCTCCATCCCAGGAGGCTCCTCAGGAATGAGATTCTTCGGCAGCATGTTCAAGTCATCCGTATCTAATACCTTACCGATATAACATTATATACGTGTATGGACTGGAACGGTTTATTATTCTAACATTACAATTTGATATAAGTTTTGATATCAATAATTAAGATTGTTATTTTTATAATAATAGAAGATATAGTGGTGATGTTTGTATGTTTTGTAATTATATGTATGTATACACTAGCATAGAATGGACCTGGATAGTAAGCAATAATAGATGAGATTGCTTCCAGCTTCAACCATTTGAAATAAAAAACTAGAACTGAACTTGTGAATTTACCGAAATTATGAATTTCTATTCTAGCAGTTCATTAGGTCAATGTACTTACTGCATTGCCCTACTTGCATGGACTTATTAGTAAAATTATCAGGACGATTAGCAGCTGTACGAGAACTTCTATGAACTAGATTTTCTCAACTTCTTGTTACTATTTTGATTGCACCTAAATATCTTCTGTATTTCGTTCCTAAAATAGAATTAAATTCATTTTGGTTAAATTCTCGATTTTATGTTTAATGTATAATGTGATTTGTAATTTAAAACTATTCTAAGGAGTAGGTAGGTTATCTTGCCTTAAGGATATTGTTCTTCTTTTTACAATAATATCCAACTTATATGTATTGCATTTATTTAGCTAAAACATATCATATTGATACTGAGTATCTACTACATAGGTATAAATAAAAACTTTCTATACCTAGCTGAACAAGTTTTAGATCATGCCTATTTAGTAATAATATTAAAATAATTTATAAAATAATAATGATAAATTGATTGCATTATTCCCTGCCTTGCGAATGAACGCAGCTTTTTAATCAATAAAATATTATGCTCAAACTTATTGAAAACTTGTTACAAAATATTTTTTGTAAAAAGATTTATTCAAATAAACTTGGGAGTTTTTTTATTCTTGTATGATTTTAGACCCAACTAAAACTCCTCCAAATCCATACTATTCTGCAAGTTGTACTGAAGACCGAGGAGAACAACTAGCCGTTATTTATGGCATTGTTGATAACTAGAAAACCTTCCACCTTATTAAAATGTTTGGGCAGTTCTGCCGTCTATGCAGCAGCGTTAAATTAATTGACGCTACATCGTGTTGAGATGTCAGTATGATGCTGCCAGTTCCTATGATGACTGTCCCAAATTCAGGAGTGCAAAATCAGCCCCATCCAACTGCAGAAAGCAAACTAAAGTGGCAGTGGACTGGTCATGTTTATCGAAGGACTGATGACCAATGGAGTAGACGAGTCCGCCCCCCAACTGGATGGACGGAGTAACTGAAGGTAGCTGGGACAGACTGGAAGACAGAACAGGGTGATGTGGCGCAGCCTGCGTTTGGCTATGTTCAGCAGTGGATCGCAATAGGCCAAGTAGATTAACTCATTAACAATTCCTATGGTTTGGTCTGATAGATATACCTACCTTACCATAGGTATTAGTCCCTCCCGTAACATTAAGTCGCAAAATACCGCTGAATCAAACATCACGGAGGCATCAGGTCTTCATGTGCCGGTGGATATGTACTATGATCTCACGCTTATAGCCAAATTACTCATATTTAGAACTAGATACCTACCTGCAGAGTATTATTAGTATTGTTTAGTCATAACTTGAGATCTACAATACCTACTCATATTCTGTAAGTTAGTGCAGGCGGCGGCGTGTAGGTACCTACTTATTCCGTGATAATTTATTGAAAAGTTCTCTCGATTTCTCACGACTTCCTGTCTTCACATCCTGACTGATGTCCATGAGACCTAAAGGATAGGTCCCTTTTCTCGACATCGGTTAAAAATACTTTTTATTTACTTTTCAGACGAGGCTCTAACTTGCAACGTCTGCGACCGGTCCTTCCCAACGCGTCGCCAACTCGGTGATCATCAACAAAAGAAACGACATTTCGGGTGAGTAGAACTAGGTTACAGATTTTCTCAGCCAGATCTGCATTACTGTGTAGGGATCATTGAAGAAGTATTAAGCAAGTTTTCAGTGTGCCTCAAGTACTTTAGCAAAAATCTACACTCAATACCTACTGGAATTTTAACATTAGCTAGACTATCTAAATTGCCAATTGTCTTCATACTTACTCTGAATTCACTAACAATATCCCTTCTCATTGTACAGATGCAGTGCGTGCGACAGCCTGTTTCCCTCACTCATGGCTTTGGAGCACCACAAGGAAGAGTTCCAGCACTGGAGCGACTCGTCGTACTGCTCACATTCAGACTCCGATGACAGCGACCTCGAGACGTGTCACGAGGACAAGCATCGACTACTCTAATGCCACCACCTCATTATTGCCGGGGAGAAACCCACTAAGCTTGGCACTTTTGTGTAAAAGCTCTGTACAATTCTTCTGGAATAGCCAAGCGTGTAGCTACATAAATTAAAAGGTAACGTAACTTTTACCGAGTTAAACCTCTGAATATAAACACTACAGACCCAGTTACTGCTAAACCTAGCCTAGTTCTTTTGGCGCGCTGTCATAACAGAAACGTTTTTTTTTTTAATGAAGCACTAGTATCGCCAGTCCCTCAGCAAGTATTACGTAGTTTTTTAAATTTTCTTTTAGTAAAATACTAAAGATTGGCTTGAACTTAACTGGAATGGTTTTAAACTTTCAGCAATATTTATTAACTAGCTACACGCTTGTCTCAACTGTAACTATTCTGTATGATGTCTAAAATGATCTAACGGTTCCCATAAAACTTAGTCATTAGACATCGACTTCCATCTGATAGGCTGTATTGTAAAGGTATTAAAACTCAAATGATCAGTAAAAAACGCATATATTTTTATGCCATGAATCAAAATTATATCTGGGTCTCAAAGACTTCAGTGTTTACTTAAAAAGTATACAATGTTAATGAATTTACAAAAACAATGATTTTTCTCATAATATTTAGTCACCATTGTGACTGTTCCAAAAGAATGTTTATAATAGGAAAAGAATATTACAGTATTCCTAAGTATATAATACTATATATACTGAAGCCTAATTATTGTACAGTGTAGACACATATCATTTTGTACAAGCATACGTACCTACTATGTAATATGTAAAGGAGACGAACGATGTGAAGTGAATAGAAATATATAATATTATCAATTCATATTCTCGGGTGATTTCCATGAAATGTCTAAGAATAACTACATACATACTTATTAATAAGTCTAAGTACTTAAAAACAAAGACAACCTTTTGAAGAAGACTTGGGTTTTAGTATTATTGCACATAATGCAAACCTCTTATTTCAAAACGCAATTTTCTAATCATGGCTTTTCTACACTGTTTTACATTATCTGGGTGAAATAGAATCAGAAATGGACAAAAACATTAAAATATTTTTGATCCAATTTCTGTATTCGTCAATTTCGATTACAAGTACTGCAATTTATATTGCAAGTCGACAGTTTGAAAAAGATAATCGGCTAGTTTCGGTTCCACAAAGTTATCTCTGGCGTACCAAGCATGAACCAATCCGGCAAACAACGAAAAACGAAAATTATCTATAAAGTAGAACTAGCCGAATATCTCTCTTCAAACATCGATGTGCAATATTTATCACCGGTACTTGTGTATTACGTCTTGTACGTAATCATAAGTCATTAGAAATTCCGTTTTGATGTTTTTTTTTTTAATTTTTCTTTATTAATTTTGAGAGAAATCTATTGGTAAACATAGCATAGACAATATTATATTAATAGCGCGAAAAAACAAAGAAAAAAACTTGGCGGGTAACGTAGCAGTGTAACACGATGTTTTAGGTTACGATTCGTAAGATTTTTGATTTTACATAAAGTAGTTCTGAATCTCAACAGAATTCATTTAGATGTCTTGTATAGCATTTTTGGAAGTTCCTCGTGTTAAAGTTAAAAATAGTAACAAGAGTAGGTAAGATAAGGTTTGATGTAATCTTTAATGAAACTAGAAAGCTTGTTCACAAAACTAGTAAATTAACAAATTGTAAACGTACTAGTAAGTAAAAGTAATATGTCCTCAAATTTGAATAGTATTTGTCTCCTTTTTGTATATCTCCTACTTTTGTGAACATGCAATTTCTTTTCGCTTCACGTTAGTTACGTACTCCTGCCTCTTACCTGACGTCATATCTTTGTAAATACTTCCTAGTGATATCCCGGCAATAATGCATATCACGGTACTGTTATATGACTGATATTTTAGTCTAGATCTGTAAATACTTGTTAAATATAGGTCTGTGTCATCAGAATCACATTTAGAATTTTAAATTCTTTAGTGTCACACCAAACTAAATGTATGTATCCCGCCCCCTTCCTACCGAGGTACCTTTAGAGTTCATAGTATTACTAATTTAAGTATTAATGTAACATTCCAACTAGTCATACTATTTTTATAAAGTATTAATTGTATTTCAACATCAATGTGTATATTGTAAACTTTGTAAGGTCGCTACGCTCTGTAATTTAGACAGGGAGGAGACGACGGAACGAACTATTCGTACAAATAAAAATACGATTGAAAATATGTACAGAAATGTTTATTTTATAGGAAATCACATAACCACAGAGTACAGGCTACGAACACGTATGTACTGCGCTATGTCCGATCTCCCATAAAGGTACCGAAAGGCCGCGATCGGCGCGTATCGTCCGGGGAGCGACGTACACATCTTTAATTTTTCATATTATCGAGTAATCAGGAATACAAATCACGAATCTCTTACAAAAGCATAATACGAGTAAGTCTAGTGACGGCGGGTCCCCGGCGGCGGCGGGGACCGCGCCATACATGTTACGTTACGTTAGGATAATAATATGCGCCGCGCGCGGGCGGCTGCGTCTCGTCAGGGCAGCGCCGGGGCCAGCGGCGCGGGCCGGCGGCGCTCTACGCCGTGCCGTTCAGCAGCGGCTCGGCCTTCGGCTTGGCCAGCGGCGAGCGACGCTTGTTGCCCGCTCCCGCGCCCGCGCCCGCGCCCGCCCCGGCGCGGCCCTCGCCCGCGCCCGCGGCGGGCCCGGAGCTCAGGCCGTTCTTCCACCCGCCTCCTGCAACACCCACGTCTTATACGGCAGCCGTCGAGGGCACCCGCACACGGTCCGACACGACCCGACGGAAACGATGCGATGCGATCGATATAATATTTACAAAAAAAAACAAATAACAATTCTTGTCGCCACTTTAGTCGCATTCATATTATGATTCTATAATATGAAATGCGACAAAATTATAGCTAGTTTCCTTCTGTGGATAAAAAACGGCCACTTAGCAATATTCCTATAGATTCACTTTATGTATGAAAAGAAGAATAGTCAATGACATTGTAAAGTGAATTGTTAGGAATATTGCTTAAACTGACAGTTTTAGACCCTATGATCTTAAAAAATGGTTTTAGATTTGCTATGCATTGCTTGAACTCACGTAATGAACATTATAAATTTTCTGTAGCATCGCATTGCATGGTCGTGTTGGTCGTTTATGCGGGACGATGTGTGAGATGCTTATCACAATAGAGATCGCGAGCGATCGCAGCTTTCGCTCGCGAACGCTTCGAGACTCTACCGAGTCATAAATCTGAAAATCTTACGTCATGTGGACGAGCGGTTCTAAGTCATGCGACCATTACGTCTCTAGCGCATCTACTACATTTTGAGAAATAATGACAAAGCCGTAATACTAGAAGGAGACTAGAAACTTTTAGTGCAAAAAAACATAAAATCAAAACATGCATTTACTCACAATTCTATTACATTGTTGTGCACACGTAAGCTTTTGTGTCTAAAATTAGTTTTATCATTTTATCCAACAAATGAAAAGGACTGAATCTATATTATTATGACTTGAGCCACAATGGGTGCGGTATATAAAATGATCATAGGTATTGAGTTACTGAACCAAATCAGAGGCGTCCCTTTAAGGACGATATTTTCCAAAGTATTTATCAATATTAGAAAAGAGCATGAAATAAAGTTCTTCTATAACCCAGCTCAATGGTGCAACAGTGAGTGTGAAGCGAAAGGGTAAGGTTCGTGAGTTACTAGTCGTCGGAAATATCTGTGGCGTCGAGTGCTGCCAGATACAACAGTGAAAAAGGCGATCAAGAGACTACGCGCACATTCCTTTTAGTTATTTATCTTAAAAACAGGTTGAATTCTTCAACTGGGCGTGGATGGCTATTTCCGAAACTATCAGGAATATCGAAAAACCTTGAAAGGAGTCTCCAGGCAGATTTTGACGAAAACTAAAACTATCATTGGATTTAAAAAAATTCAATGATCCTGACGAGGAATCCAATCAGCTGATTTTGGGAAAAAAATCATACCTGTGTCATCATATACTATTGCGCCATTAGAAAGTGTTGAAAATAGGGATCAAATTGCGCGAAGTAAATGATATACGGCTAGCTTAAGGAAATAGGTGATTTTTATGAAATTGCCATTATGTATTCGAAATTACAAAATTTCATTGTTTTCCATTCTAAAATCTAATAGTGCAATTTTAGTTTCTGTCAAAATCGGCATCCAGAGTCCTTTCAATGGTGTTTGATATAACTCATATTTTCGGATATAGCCATCCACGCCCAGTTGAGAAACCTTTCTTTCGACTTAGTCTCGGGCAGCGCTCGCCCCCCAGTCAGTTCCTCGTGTACCTGTCCTCCTCCGGCGGCGGCGCCTGCTGCCGGGCTCTCCCGCGCCGCGGCCCTCCTCGGACGTGGCGGACTCTGTTCAACACATGCTCCTACAGTGCGGGCCCCGCACGCGGGCGACTAGTCGTTTGCTACTTCCCGCAGCCGCGGTTCTACTCATTCGATACGACACGTGCGCCGCTACATCTTACTTCGTACGTTCCGAACGATATGTATAATAGTAGCTAACACACCAGACTATAACACAGTAACTACGTACATAGTGATACGAATCATAGACGCTGTGTTTGAGTAGCCCTCACCGAAGTATTAGTAAACATACGAGGCCAAACCGTAGCACAAAGCGAGAATAGGAAACACATCGTCCATATAGCAAACAACTATTCACCCCGCGCGTCAACTGATAGGAATATATAACTAAAACTTCCCATTCATCCTTCTACAGTTTATGTACTAATTAAAATGTAAAATGGGGTGCACAGAAAAAAAAATAAACATATACATTATAATGCATACAAATACACTTACGAGATATAAAACACTACAACTACATTTTAACTAGCACATTCAGTAATATTTTCAGATTTTTCGTAATAGCATAGCTTTTCGACTGCATAAGCAAACTTCATTTTAAATGTAATAGGAACAAATAGCTCATTATGCGTTATAGGCGGTCGACAAACTTCGGGGGTATTGCAGACTCTTTATTATTATAACCAATAGAAATATTGAATTGTTAAGGTAACCCAAATTCACTGGTATTTGTTTTTATTAAATGCTCGCTTGTTCTGCTATTCTTCTAAGCGTGTCGTTGGTAATCTACAATGAGTCGGCCCAGACATATTCTGCTATTGTCTTCTTTTCAATCTTTACCAACTAGCTGTTTGTTCAATGTGCCTAAAAATATATTGTCTAATTAAAGTAATATTATGTAACTAGTTTCAAGCATATAAATATGCGAGTTATGTAAATAAATCAAACTTTATTCTCGAATCTACATGTAACATTATTAAAACTCAAACGCATATAGTCCGATAATACTTTTATTTCAACATTTATAAAGACTACCCATCTTTTAGGACATTAATTTCTAAGAACAGTACGCACAAGCGTGGGAGCACTTTAATGACTTCGTTTCCGAATGAGACGAATATCTTTAAAATATACATGGCAAAGACTCCCCCTTTACTTAATGTATAATAACCCAGAGAACAGACCGCACGCGGGGCGCGGAAACCAGTTCCTCGCACTACAACAGTCAACCATACGACCATGTGTAGTAGTAACAATATCAATAAGGGCCTCTTGTTCACAACCACTTCTTAGTTGAGCCAGTCGAGTAATAATGTAATCTATGTTTTAAGTATTTATGTTAGCGGTAAATTCGTGTCATGCTCAGTTTAATCAACCATATTATTGATAGTACTATTGATCCAAAAATTGTGACGTTAACTCCACCTTAGTACTACTACAACTGTGTAAAAGACAGTAGACTGGGCGCATGCACAATAGACGCAAATAAAATCTTAATCGTGTCTAAAAAACAGTGACATGTAGAATGGAAATAAGAATATTAAAAACAAAAAAAAAAAATGTACAAGGTTGCTCAGCGCTGGCCCAGCTTCAAAACCCAGTCGTGAACAAGTGCCACTGCGTGTTATCAAATTTCCAAAGGTCGTATAGGTTGAGTGTGGTTGTCGCTGCGGCCTGTCCGCCGGGCGCTGGTCGCTGGCCGCCGCAGTTTGTCGAGCGCCCACGTTGAGTATCAGTAATAACAATCACTATAGTACAAGCGCGGTCTATGTCGTACCTCTGTCCGCACTGGACACATCCTGGCTGTCTAGCACACTGCTCTCGTCATCAGTTTGCCTTCGTCTGTCCTCACGTCGTCTGCCACTCTGTAAGAGAATTATATTTAATTTGTTATATTTTAATGCATGAGAATTATGATCCATGAGAATTGTTTGACAAATAAATCAAAATTATTGTTATTGGATAACAAATTAGAAATAGTCACCTGATGTAAATTATTAGGATACAGTGCAAAAGTAAAGGGTTTGTCGTCATGTAAATTCATTAATTCATGGATTAATGAATTTACTTTGAATAGTTCGACAAATTAATCAAAATTATTATTGGATAACAAATGATAAAAAAATGATCACCCGATGTTAATTATTGTGGTTGCGGGATTAAGTGCAAGACAAAGGGTTTGTGGGACGTCTTTCTTGTTAGAGAATAAGCACAAAAATTATGATTTTTGACCTTTTATCATTGACACCTAAGGGTTTATTGTCAATGATACCTACAAGTTAAAGGGCAATGACCTCAAGTTCAATGATCCCAGGTTTTATAGGTTAATGACTCATGATCTCAGGTTGAAGGTCAATGACCTCAAGTTCAATGATTCCAGGGCTAAGGGCAAAGACCCACATAAAGAACTTACATACATATCACATCTACAACATTACTTTTACGGCATGTTCCTGGTTTACCAAATGGGTTCAGTTTTTGCGATTATTTCGTATTTGTGGAATAGGGACGCAGGGTGAATGAGGACAAAACTTTAAAGTGGATTTTAACGAAAAATTTTGATGGTATGTTGCCAGGAAGGTTTCAAATGGATGTAGTATTAATCAATAAATAAAATTGAGTAGTTGTTGGTAACCTATCACATAAATTCAACATTCAAATCTCTGTTAAAGTTTTATCCCGATACACCCCTGCATCCCTATTCACCCCGTTTTATAACTTAACATTTATTGGTTTTATACTTTTACTACTGAGCTGGTCTTCTATATTTACACAAGATAAGACTTTTGCTGATATATTTAGTTACTTGATGCCAAATATATTCTTCTTGCTAACAGCCAACGCCCTGCTTTGTGGGGCTCTTATTACATCATACTGTTAGGGGTTTTGGTTTCCGCACTTAGTCCTTCATGTGAATCTTATTACATCATGCAAGGTTTAAAGTAAGGTCTGTCGGTGTCGGGGAGCCCCAGTCCCGAGCTCACTCTTCTATCCTAAGTCATATATAGGTTACCTGTCTAGGTAGCTCGACAGAGCCCCGCATCGCAGGGGTCCTATTTCTACGTGCAAGGTATAAAGTTACCTAACCATCTCCTTCGAATCTAAGCTGTTCATATGTGGGGGTCTCTCCTCACATAGTGAGCATAGTGCTGCAGGGTACGTACCGGCGCGCGTGGTTGTCGTGGCGCGGCGGTGTTGGCTCGTCCGTTCTCGAGCGGCACTCGTCGCTCGGGTCGCTCGGGTCGCTCCGCTCGCTCCTCGCCGCGTCCCAGGCCGCGCTCGCCACGCTCACCGCGCTCGCTGGATCTGCAGAATTCACACACGATTACCCATACTGACTATAAGGAATACCGAAAATAGTGAAAAGAATCTCAAGGCAAAAATCCACTGATGCAGAGCGTAACGAAGAGATACGGTCTCGGCAAATAGACGAGACCGTATCTCTTCGCTACGAAGACCCGGCACGAATTGATCTGGAATGGACACCTCTGACTGCTTTCTCAGATAACCAAATATTTCAGGTTTTGTAAAAACACTGATAGTTTCACATTAACCTTACCGCCGTTAACGAAACACATGCCGTTCTACTATTTCTAAACTTGTGGGTTCCAAATTATTTTTCACAAGCTCCACAACGTGATAATTTCCTAACGGCCATACGAAACTTACAGTATGTGTTCGTGCTCTCAAAATTAGTTCAATTTACGCTCTCCAGAGGCGCTGTTCAAGTTCCCCTACAAAATGCTTTTCGATACGTTACGATTATTTTTTTAAAATTTAGAAAGTTTGCATTATGATATCCTTGACACCCTGTATAGTCTTAACTTTTTAATAAAAAACCAAAACGGTAATAAATAAACACGATCATGCGAATAGATGCACGTGGAGTTGATTGTATAGTTGTATACCTGTTGGTCCTGGGTGCCCGTCCTCCACGGCCGCGGTACCCGGCACTGTCGCTCCGCTCGTCACCCAGCTCCGGCGTCATGCGCCGCCCGCCCGCTGGAACGGAACATAATAATATTATTACATGGAACAACATGCTCATGTCACTAAAAAAGTGAATTAATGCAAGAGAAAAAGAAAGAAAATATGTATTTGCTGAAGAATAATTTAGAAGAAAAGTAAAATAGTACATTGTTCACCGAGAGGAGAAAGTGATCGATTACCATCGAGGGTATCGTTTAAAGGACGAGGCGTAGCCGAGGACTTTAAAATACCCGAGATCGGGAATCGCACTTTCTCTCGAGTGATACATAGTGCTTTATACTACACCTACGAGGAAAATAAATTACTTTCTACGAAAACTGAATCCTCAAACAACACACAAATTGAAAATGGCGCCAATGGCGTCTGCAATTTTCACATGTTCTTTTTTCAAATTGTTTATCCTGCCGCCGCAGGGTCGCACTGCCAGCCCGACACCATCCAACATACAGCTAGTGGCCAGTGTCATTTTGCGAACTTTGAGATAAAAACTCACTGTAAAAACTTTTTGGCTTTTGATATTTAGGTTACCGGCGCATAGTCTTACCCAAAATTAAAAAAGAAAAAACACGTTAGAAATGGATTTTCATACACTTTTCTCTCCCGCTCCGATGCGTTTTCTCCCCGCATATTTGGTCGATATGCAATGACGTACTTTCTACCGTAAATTTGATATAGTAACAAGGTACTTTCCAAGCAGGTGTAGTATAAACGATATTGACACTGTAGCGTTACTAGTCGATTTACTCAAAATCGACTACGCTCATCCCCAGTTATGGTTCACTAGAGTGACGTTCCTATATCATTTAATCTATGGCCATGCAGCGCTGCATCGGTGCAGTGACCGTATTTAAAGCCCCGCAGACGCTTCTCGCTCTCCAACACTTCTTAGCAGGTGCGTCATAAGTCTGTATCCCTGTCGCTGGTTGTGTCCTGCACACCCTTCCCCAGGTAACTGTGGTCTCCCTTATCAGGGACAATCCCCGCTAGGGAACAGAGAAGCAAGCGGTACTGTTCGACAATGCCGTGGCGCCTGTAAAAATAGCCACTATCACACGACTCTCATAGACGTGCGTCGTAGGACGTGAGCGTTGTGAGCCCGCAGGCGGCAAGGCTTAAGGGTACCCTAGTCGGTCATTCTTCCATACAAACGTAGTTTCGCGATTATTCCAATATTTGACGGTTTAAATTCACATTAAACAATGATCTACATTCACCTCATCATTGTCTAGTCCTGTATGGAATCAAAAAAGTAAAAAAAAACATCTATTATTAGTTATGGGTGTTGAAACTTCCTTATTTTAAGCCTAATTTTAACGAATCTTTGGGGGGAAATAAATAACAAAAAAAGACAGTAAATTGTAAAATAATTTCCATACAGAAATAGATTTGTTTAAAATTCCAGATAACTTTAATTTGAACAGATACATTCAGTAGTTTTTTCATAATATCCAAATTCCCGAAGGTCTTTTGAAAAGTTGCAGTAGTTCATTATTCAAAGTAATCACGCATTCATGAGTCAGTCGAAGGGTGGAGTATGTCTGCATAAGTGCCCTAGCTACTTACTGCTCATCCATCCTATCGATACGTGATGTTGGATGAAATAACAAGCATTTTAATCCCGCCCCCAACAAGTTCGTCCCGCCGACTAGCGCATCCTTAAAAGGCCGACCCAATAAGTGTGACGGCAGAACAACGGATCCCGCGAGATCAAAGGCGGAGTCTAGCGGGGATGCAGCAATATCTTACTAGCTTAAGCCCGGTTTCCACCGTGAGCGGAACGGACCCATTAATGACTTCGTTAAACTCGCAAGTGCAAACTGCATACTTGCATTTCCACCAACAAATAGTTTTTACGTTCCCAGAGCTATCTCATTTTTACTCTTTTCACCCGCTGAGCCATTAATGTGTCCGCTCCGTTTGCAATAGAAACCGGGCTAGACTTTGTTCGCCACGTACCGGTGGGGTACCGGTGGTGCGGCGGGCGGGTGCGGCGCGCGCGCGAGGGCGGCTGTCCGCGCGGCGGCGGGTACGACATGGTGCCGCCGCCCATCACCACGCGCAGCTGCTGGTCGATCTCCAGCTTCTCCGCACGCAACTGCTCCACTTCCTACGGGAGATAAGAGAGACTGTAAGGGACATCGACGTACTAACGGATATCATGGGCCCGGCACATGATACTGGACGACGCAATACATAGCGCACGCTGGGTTTTTGTAAGATCCTTCCCGCAAATAAAACCCCTCGTCCGTCTCCAACCCACTGGTAGATCATAAGGACGTTAGTCATACGTCATCGAAAAAAAATCTTAAAATTGTGTTTATTTGCACTACTTTAAACTTAACAAAACAAATTTAAGTTATAAAGACAGTAATAAAATTAGTAGTCTTGGCTTAGACAGTCGAATTTCGCCCCACATCTAAATGGACCCGTGTGAGCTTTGCCAAGATAAAGAGCGTACCAAGAATTTATCGAAAACTGATTGGTATTAACTAAGTACCGTACCTTGAGGTGCGCGACGTGGTACTCGACCAGCACCTTGGCGTTGGCGATGTTCTCCCGGGTGCCCACGAACACGAAGGGCACCATGCCCTCCTCGCGCGGCGCGGACGGCTGCGGCTCGTTGTCGCCCTCCACCTTCACCTGCGCCGCGACCAACTGGTACACTACACTTAACTACTGCGGCAACTACTAGCTAGGGCGACACACAATATTACTGCCCCGTATTTGAAAGCCTGTTCCGCTCACTTTAACACGTATACTTTATAGAATACATGTCCTGTGCAATCAGACTTCGCATTTGTCGCGTAAAAGCGAGGTATGACTATGTACAAACTGTTTTTAACAAAAATGAATCAATTGACATGAAAAAAATAAAATAATAAACAGATAAAAAAGTTGACCAGGCTAACAAAAACAGAGGATTTTAAGCACACTCTGAACTTTGTATGTAAAGCTGTATTTATGGAATAGCTGATTAATTAAATACAAATTTTCGAAAGCCAATGAAATAATCCACACATATATTCACAATTAACAGCACACAACATGCATAATATGAGTGGAAGTTTGGTTAAATTTAGACAAAAAATTCGAGTTAAATATATTTATTCAGCACATAAACTTTATTGTTTAATGTAACAGCTGGAGCTCAGAGATGCGATGCGTAGAAGTTGCCACAGAAATTAAGTAATCAAGTTAAAATTAAAGCATCAAACTGTATAATACCACCTGTGTAGTAAACACTTTGAGGCAAATAAATGATTTGGTAAGGTTAGTCTTGCCAATGTGATACCACGGAAATAATAACCATGGAATGTCACTCTTGCTGACATGTTACTAAACAGTAACCTTCTTGCCCTCTTATTAATAAACGTTGACTAAAGTTACGCTAAGGTTAATCTTCAGATTAACCATATTTTTTTTAAGGATTAACCTTGGAGTAACTTTAGTCCACATTTATTAATAAGGGGGCAAATGGATAAGTCATATTATGAAGTCATGCACCCCATTGTTTTATTATATCCATGGCTATATCACAAGAACAAACCTGCAATGACCACAGCTCAACATTGCTTGATCATATTGAATGACCTGGGGGACTTAAAATTATAAATCAAAAGTACCAATGATCAGGGGTCATACAGAAAAGCGTTAAAGTCAAAATTAATTCCAATGCAAGAATGGCCCATTTTTTACGTTTATTTTATGACTACACATGAATTTGTGCACCATACGTTGGAACTTGATGACTTAAACACTTTCCTATACGACCCCTGTGCTCTAAGCTGCCAGTCAGTCCAGTCCAGTATTTCACCTGGCTAGCAAGTTAGAGCGAGTGGTCTTGCAGTCAACTCACGCGCACTACGCCGCTCTTGTCCACGATCTCCTGAATGACCTTGCCGTTCTTGCCGATGACCTTGCCGACCAGCGCGCGCGGCACCTTGATAGACTCCTCTGCGTACTCCAGCAGTGACCGCGCCGCGCGTACTGCGTCCACAGACTGATGGACAACAGAATTTATGCGTTTAATGTTTGTGCATATCATAATTATGGCATTTTGGGGAAGCCTTTGCCAACCAGTGTGAAAGTACAGGCTTAGGAAAAAACATATAAATAAAGAACTCACCTCTCCACAGATCTTAAAAGTACAGGACACCTCCTCCAGCTCAATGTTAGTGACTCCCGCGACCTTGCGCGCTTGTTGTATGTTGGCTCCGTGCGTTCCGATTGCTAGCCCCATCAGGTCTTCACGCACTGAGAACTCGTCCGTGTAGCTGGAACAATAAAATCATTAATTTTAAAACAACAATTTATTTATGTCTTTTACTTCTAAATAAACGTTTGAGTAATGCGAAAGATTGGGAGGATTTTTTTTTTCAAAAACGGTTGGTGCGTTTACATATACATAATTATAAATTCACATACACAAACGCCCAGACCCGGTACAACTACTCGTAGATCGTACCAATATTTACTCCGTGCGAAAGTAGAACCCGCAACACGTAGTGTAGCAGTCTAATCATGCCGTCATTTATAGATGACTAGCTGCTGCCAGCGGTTTCACCCGCTACAACTCGAAAATTATCCCACGGGAACATAAAATCGGGATAAAAACTATCCTATGTGTTAATCCAGGTTATAAACTAACTGTGTACCAAATTTCATCCAAATCCATTCAGTAGTTTTTGCGTGAAAGAGTAACAAACATCCATCCACACATACTAACATACTATATATACTATACATATAATAAAACTGTAGAAAAATAATTTTTGTACATTAAATAAAAACTCAAAAAATATAGCCAGGGTATTAAAGGACAACCAATAGAACCCATTTCTAGCATTTTTAGAATTTTTGTCTGTTTATCTGTTTGTCTGTGTATTTGTCCAGGTATCACGTAAAATATGTATACGAAATTAATGTAGATAACTTTTATACACAACGATTAAGCGTAACTTGGAGAGGAACTTAGTTTTTGTTTCATTGGAATCGGTTCAGTCTATCAAAAGATATTTGAATTTAAAAACTTCGAATAGAAAAACTAGATTATTCAAATAACTGGAATGGACTGGAATGAACTGGAATGGACTGGAATGGACTGGAATGGACTGGAATGGACTGGAATGGAATGGACTAAAAATTCTAAAAATTCTAAATGCAGGGTTTATATGAAAAACGTGGCCTGAATTAAGCTCTTAGAACTAAAAAATACATTGTTCAATTCCGACATCCACGCGAACGAAGTCGCGGGCACAGCTAGTTTATAATATTAGTAAGAAGAAGGATACAAAACCTACTCTGAACGGATTTGGATGAAGGTGCACAGGTAGTTTATAACTTGGACCAACTCATGGGAATTTCTTTATCCTGGTATTATATTCCCGTGAGATAGTTTTCCCGTTACACAAGGGTGAAGTGGTTTTCCCGTTACACAAGGGTGAAGTTGCCGGCAAAAGCTACTTAAAATATATCTCTGAACACATAAGAGGCAATGTATTTTCTACAACTTTGTTAACTGCTTCATTGGCATACTAACAGATAAAATTTATCAGATTTTAGCATTCACAAATACTTGAATAACAGAGGCATATGAGAAGGAAAGAGCCGTCGTAATCGTAAGTCCCAGTGTGAGTAAGAAGCAAAAGTATAAGCATTCAGCTCATTAAATCCTAGTTACAAAAACAAGTTAGCAGCCCCTTCATAGGCAGCATTACTTATCTTGGTAACCAAAATTTTAACATTGAGTCAATGGGTATGATGTATTGGTGTGTAAATCATGAACTTCATACTTTGTTACGTTGCAAGTTTTTTTTTTAATACAAATGAGATGAGACATTACTAGTATCAGTTAAATCAAAATATAACTTTTTACTGACAACAATAAAAATTATATTGTCAATCTGCTTATGTACCTACAACCATTTCAAGCTACCTCCTAAACATATAGAAAACTAATTCAAAATTGATGTTTTGTTGCAATAAAGAAATTAATTTTCACTGCAGAATAAATAACGCCCCTAGATTAACTTGTAACGCACGGCCTGACAGGCGACTGACGGTTTTCTTCAACACATTGATTGATCATTATAAAGAATCCGCAGCGATTGCAATCAAACGAAGTAGGGTACGCTCCACGCAAGAATGCGTCCACGAAGCTTTAATATGTTGCATGCGTGCTACATAATCACGTGTCGCTGTGGCACGCGGAAACCGTGTGGCCGAAAATAGCTCGAAAAAATATTTGTAACTTGTTCCACGAATTTTGTGGTTAACGATTTTTTTAGGAATTTTAAGGGAGTTCCACAAATATTGGCGTTGACAGTACATTTGAAGTTTCCGGAAACGACTAGTGGTCATAATGTTATGTTAATAGTCTCTAGAAGTTATGAGGGGAAACCCGCATATTCCAAACTGAGTCATATAAATAAGTTGTTGTTTCTATTTTTACTAAGAACTATTTCCATACTATTTTATTATTTAATCTCATCCTTACATCGCGGACAGAGAAAGCGTATCGTTGTGGTACCGTCACAGAAACAGCGCATCACACAATCCATGAATAACGAAAGCAACTGTGACAATAAACCATATTTTCGCTTATGACGTCGTTTGCACGCTAATCAGCCTGTTCGTAATTACTATTTTACTTTTACTAGCGATTGTATTATCGAGTAATATTGTGCGTAATCGTTTGTTATCGGCTTAGTGCGTTCCACACCATGTAAGGCGAATGGTGAAGAATTTTGGTGGTTTTCGTGCTATTGAGTGAATGGCGCATTAGTGGTGCCATCCGCCTCTGATAAGGTGCGCGTGTTGATCCACTATCGGAAGTAATTTACTTTATGACGTATACTCATTGGGACTTACTTCTGTGTTTTATGAATCACACAGATCAACACACAAAACAATCAATAACGACAAACTTAAAGTAATGGCTGACAAAATGTAACCTACAATTGTTTCTCCTTTTTTTCATAATTATTAATATTATTGCGTAATTGAATTTTGTGGTAAGGTTGAATTTTTTAGTGTCTTTAACCTTAGACCAACAGAGATCAGAATGCAGACAGTTCATGAACTGTTCTTGAACTTATTAAGTCACATCTGGTCAAACAATTAAATCACATCTACCTTTGTGATAAAACTTGTAACATAATCCTACTAATATTTACTACTACTTTTTGTTACTCTTTCACGCAAAAACTACTGAACGGATTTGGCTGAAATTTGGTACACAGATAGTTTATAACCTGGATTAACACATAGGATTTTATCATAACATATAGTTTTTATCCCGATTTTATGTTCCCGTGGGATAATTTTGGAGTTGTAGCGGGTGAAGCCGCTGGCAACAGCTTGTGTCTTTATAAAGGCGCTCCCTCATCGCGAGCATGACCTGTAATGTAACGTTACAGATTCGAACATAGCATCAGTGACGGAAGACAATCGAGCATATAACAATGCGCACTTCGATGTTACATTACATCGCGAATGCTCCCGGTAAGGGAGCGCCTTTATAGTCATTTACTACTTTAGGTAGAAAAGTTGTAAGACAAATAAGGCGAAGATCGTGTTAATTGATAAGATTGATTTGTCGCTCCACACAGCGAAGCAACCTGCGCTATCTGCCGCTGAAACTCCCATCTTGTGACCATCACAAACATCTTACTTTGCGCAGGAAGGCAGTGGTGGAGTGTATCTCTTTAGCGCCGGGACTAGGTAGTCCCAGCGATGGAGTTACACTCGCATTAAGCCTGAACTAGGCATGAGTAGCCTCTGGTCTTCTAAGCATTTATATGGGTCATATAAGTAAGTCTATATAAGTAAGTGCTTTTCTTGATAAGGCAAGAAAAGCACAAAATTTGTGAATCATCATCTATCTCAACTTTACGAGCTAAGTTATCTTTGTACACGGCCGACGTACGCGGCAACAACTGAGTTGCAGAAGTTCAAGCCTTACGAAGACTGTAATGCAAAAAATCTAAAGAATATTTGATAATGTACTCACCCGCCTTGATTGTGTATTTTGGTGGATTCCAACTGTCTGGCTGCCTCTTCAGTCTTTTTCAGCAATAACAGCTTTTGAGTTAGATTCCTGAAAACAAAATAATATCGTCAAACATTGTCTAATAAATGACGATAAAATGGCGCAATGGAAAGAAACCACCATAAATCATTTAAATATCAAATTAGAATGTCATAAGCCTAATACTACCAATTCGGCACGAACCTTAGTACCGTCGGCCCTGTGGCTTATATGTTAATGTTAGCACAACTTTGTAAGGGCATGTTGAGTCGACAGCCCAAACAAATAGGACCGCAAATGAAACTCAACAAATGAGATCCTAGGTAAGTGCTCATTTATGAAGATATTGCCTTCTAATACGTTAAACATCCTATAAATGAAGATTTTACTATATTTTTTCGCTTGCTGTTAAACATTTCGAACATTTTCACTGCAGCATAAAATAAACTCACAGAATCTTGTCAAAACTAGATTTATTTCGAGAACTAGTGTGCATGTGCAGCTGAATAAATATCTCGTAAGAGCAACAGTCGAGTTTCAAGTCCCAAGAGGTTGAAGTAGTGGAGTGGTATTGGTTTTTAAACGAATAATGCAGTAGGTCGAAATCCTGATAAGCTTGCTGGAGAAATATACTCAGAATTAACAACACGTCATGACCCATTATTCAACCAAAAATAAATATTGCTAAGAATCGTCCCAATGATTTGGTTCATCACTATTTGCATCGTTTACGAAGGCTTTGTTTCACTTAGTAGGCGTACTTACACTCACTAAGTGCCGGAGCACACGGCGTTGCGGCGTCGTACTGGAGAGTATTTCCGTAGCACCATGTGTAGAAGCAGACAAGGTATAAGTGTAGATGTATGGGAAACTCATTTGATATAATGTTTCTTGGGCCCATTTTAGAAGCTCGTATATGCTGCAGTATCGCCTTCCTCCATAGATTAGTGACTTGTCTATGGAGAACCAACTGAAGCAGGTAAAAATGTGATGTGTACCTAAAGTGCATCTCCTGCAGCATCTGGGCGCGCTTCTGCGAGGTCTCGCAGCGCGACACGACGGCCAGCACGCCGCGCTCGGCCACGTACCACACGAGCGCGGCGCCTATCGCCTTCTGGAACTCCTTGTGAGCGTTCTCCACCTTCGCACTGTGGAACATAGCACCTGTTAAATGTCCACCTCATAAGTTTTTGATAAGCTTTCGCCCGCGTCTTCGACCACACAGAGAAGTCTATGCTCCTTTAACAAGCAATTTGCAGCCATATCCAATGAGCCAGCACTAGGCTGCCACACCTATCGCACAAGACGCTCTCATATAAAATGTAATTGCGATCCGCGGATTCATTTACAAAGAAATTGCGGTAATACACTTATTTTGATTTGAAAAATGATGATACGTAAAACTTTCAATGACCTATTGTTTTTATGTCGGGTCACTTTCGATCCCAGGAAACATCAAAATTACGCCATAATATAAAAAGCCACAACTAAGATATATCAAGTAGGATCTCTAAACGCGAACCGTCTTTTATTTACGTTTTAACAGTCTTAAATCATAAAAGACACCACAACTTCCATGTCGCATCCTACGCACAACCCGGTCGTAAGTGCGTATCGAAATACGAACTCATAAAATGCATGTAAATATTTGTAGACAAGTTTCATTTTGAACAAAAATTTGTTTAGTACTTTACTCTGTAGTTAGTTGTGAAGTAAAGTAAAATTTATGTTTATTTGCTTAGATTGCGGGCACAGTACATAGGACTGTGGTTAAGATATTATTATGTTGACTTTATTAGCGTATTTTCAAAGTTAAGAAGACATTACGTCGAAAATTATGTAGCATTTTCCATTCACCCAAGAAACCATTTAAATACAGATTCTTAGGAGCTTAGGAAACTTACGCATCATTTCAAAATAAACCATATAACAATAAGAGTTTCATATTCCTACTGAAGACTAACCAAGTTTATTATATGAACATCTAAGGCCGATAAAGTTTATTTTGAAATGAAATAAGACTGATCCAAGGTTGAGTGAACACTAATTTTGATAGTTTTGGCCTGAGTGTCACACCTGCAGGGCACATCAGATTTTTGTTGACTAACTCATAGATATCTTAGGTGTTGCTTAATACTTACTAGTCCTTGAGATCATCAGGTACGGGGATTTCGAACTTGTGGAAGGTGGTCTTGTCAATGGGTGTCTTAGGTGTCTTTACCCGGAGGCGGTCCTTTGGCACAATTTCTGTGTAGCAGTTGTCCCACTCCAGGTATTCTATCACCAGAAAATCTCCCCTCATCATCTGAAAACAATAATATTGTTCAAGTAATAGATTGCTGTGATTAACTTAATATATTTTGTAGGGTTATGGGACATCTCGCCCACGAAAAAACTAGCCCTAAGGCCAGATGTCCCCTTTTTGTAATGTGCATGGTAAGATTAGGCCTGGGACCAATTTATTAGAACGGGCCAGATGTTCTTCTATTAAATAGGAAGGGCTATTTTGGCAGGTCGTTATTATTTTAAATTAATATTTCTGTAATTACTAATCAACACAGTCACTAGGCAAGCATAAGGTTCGAAGTGGTTATGAAGGTCTTACGATTTTTTTTACAGTGCTTAAAATAATCCTCTGCCTAACATTATTTTAAGGACATACCCCTTTGCACTTATGCTTGCTGGTACTTTTGTGATATATTGTATTCAAGATCTTTAATTGGCAAAATATAGATCTGCGGAATATCCCTTCACTATTTAATAGCCAGAATCTGGCCCGTTCTATAATTGGTTCGCGGCAATTACCATGGCACATTTCAAAAAGGGGGACATCTGGCCCTTCAGGGTTCGTTTTTTCGTGATTTTGTGATGGTATATTCGGAGTATTTTTTCAAAGCTTTTATGGTGTGAGTGTTTAGGCTGAGGTCCAGGTCCAGGTTTTGATTCCTTTTACGAACTTTTATAAATTATCTTAGATTACAAATTGAGATATTGGTATGTCACCATTTGGGTTACTGAAGACATGCTTTCTCTGGAAGATGCTAATCCCATGTTTATCTAAAGCCATTTTCTGCTTTATTTATGGGTCGGTTGCTCAGCAACAGCTTGCTTAGCAATAAAAACGGAAAACTTTTGACTACAGCATAATTTAGATTCAACTGTGGAATGAGGAATTACTCAGGTTTTAGTGGTTTTAGCTCTAGCTAGTTGATGGCACAAAAATTGTAATTTCTGTTGAAAAAACAAATGTATGATGATTAGCAGTTGACTGCTAACAGGCCTTGTTAAAATTCTATCCACTTCATTCCTTACTGGTAAATTCTTGACCTTTAGTAGTACTGTTCTAATTGAAATAAAAATTTGACATACAAGTATTTTTATTTTAGTACTATAAAGCCTGTGCAGTAGAGTTTAATTTGGTTAAACTCTACTGCAGAGCCTACAGCATAAGAAAAAGGCATTAATACCCGGAAATGTATTGACGGCATTGAAGTATAATATGCACTATTGATCTCATTTTCTTCTCGTAAGGAATGCGCATTGCGCCATAATACGACAATATAAATAAGTATAAATAGGACAGTAGTAAATTGTTTAATGAAATTAATAAAAACATTTCATATGAAATTCTAGTTTTTTTAAGATGTCACGAATGCACTTAGATGTAACAGGGACAAATACATATTGGTATTTTGTGTGAAAAGATAATTATAAATATTAATATAGCACTATCTTCTCATTATGATTAAGTTGGTGTAATCTCAATAATTTGCAATGGGACTGGTACTTCTAGTGCAGTACAATACATAAACTAACATTATAGTCTATTAGCACTTCAACTGGCATATTTCCTATGTAATTATTTTTTTTTATTTTTTTTTTATATGAAATTTGCATTCTTCATATTCATGACTTATTTAGAAATGTGACTTCTTGTTTCTAACTTTGACTTCATTTGAAGTTTATGTGTTCAGAAATTAGGAGAATGAAGTTATTCTTTTGGATGTAAATAAGGAGATTGAAGCTCTGAAGAAGTCCTGCAAAAAATAGTGTTCTTCAAAGATGTAGAAGATTCAGTATACCTATATTTTTATTAAAGAACCCAACATCTATTAGCAATGGCAAATAAATACAAACATTTCTCTAGATCTCTCTAGGTGGGCTTGCTCAACAAACAATTCTCACCTACATTTTATATAAATATTACAACTAGGCCCCACAAGTTCTGGTGTATCTTTTTAACAGAGCTCAATAATTGCTATAAAACACAGCATGCATGTTATGCCTGAGTGAAAGTGCACCAAAGTAGGGTACAGTGTTAAAAAAAGTGTGTAAAAGTTGCATGTCATCGCAACCAAATGATTAATACTGAGTTGATTTCCATATTATATTAATTAAATGTTCTTTTTTAATTATTAATCTAGACATTGCCTGAACATACATAAAATTGAGACAGCTCCAGTAACTTACAAAAGCACTTGTGTTGGAGTTACCTCGCTACTTTCTTTACAAATGCAAAAAAACAATGTGTATTGAATTATTTCTTGCCTGACTAACTTATATTCAAATCTTCAATGCTGCTATAAGGTGTTACTGACAAAAATATTAGTAAAATAGGATGCAATTTGTCTATAACAGTTGGAAATAATAGCATGAGGGAAATCCTTTGCCTAGCCAATGGGATAATGCAGGCTGACAGTACATAGCAACTATATTATGTTAGTAAATTTCAAACCCTATTCATTAAGAAGCACACAGGTGTGTTCTTTAAAAGTATTCTGAAATACTGATATATTGAGAGTACTGTAAGTTTTAAGAAGCTAGACAGACTCTTCAAAGGCATAAAAAAACTACAATGCACAGTGCAATGACCTGATCAAACCAATAAGACTTCTTGGTATGAGGGGCTTAACATATAAATATAGACACAACCCTCACATGCCAAGTTTTGTATTGAGAATACTGTTTAATCAATAATTAGCTGTGGAGGCTTGTAAATGACTGATCATTAATTGTCTCACATTTATTTTTGTATTGTTAACTGTAAGCCTCACCATTTAACTTACAGCTAAATATATAGATAAAATACAAGCAGTTGATTAGGTTTCCTTAGAAAACAAGATGTCAAACACACATTGAAGATATTTTTGATTCAAATGAAATTGAATTACAGCTATTTGAACAGCTAGAAATTGTGTTGATGTGACAGTATCCCAAACTTTTGAGCTGTCTAAACAGTTATGAGACTTGTAAAATAAAAATATTGTGAAGGTACTTTAGAGTCAGTGGTGAAAGATATTCATACTTTTTAATTGCACCAGTATATTTTATCTAAATCAGATATGGTTATGATATACCTACTGAGTAGCTGCACTTCTCATGTGAAAGTCTAAATGGTTTCTTTTGCAGCTATTTAAATTGTGTATAGTTATACACATGTAATATGGCTCTTCACATACCAAAGCTATCATAAATTTACACTTGAGGGTAAGTGGAAAAAAAAACATTCTGGGAAATAGTTGAGTAGGGTGATAATATAGAAATGTACAAGTAATTCAATACCTTGATGTTTGCTGTCCACCACCCACATGCTTCCTTTTCATTGGACCTCGCGTATACCTCCACCTCTTGGTTTTCCACGAACTCTGTGTGTTTTCCGGTGTCTTTCGGTGGTAAGAACACTTGCGAGAACGGGAATTTTGACTCCGGCTGCCAGCTACAAAGCAAAATATGAATGTAAATAAAAATACCCGCACTTTTTTAATCGAAAATTAATTAAATCAATAAACCATCATACTTACTCATTTTCAAAGGCTACGAGAACCTCGTTGTCGAGCACGTCGGTGACAATGGCCTAAAAATAAAGAGATTTTTAGAACATTCCGACTATACACCAACTTCGTGATGCGCTAGAAATAAGATATCTAGGTCATTTATGTGTATATGCGCAAATATAAAAATGCGTCGCGTGTCGTTCCAATTTTATAACACCTAAAACGAAGTTAAAATTACAGAAAGCAGCACAATTATTACAACACATGGAAAAATCACGCCCTGACAGGCGGACATGGCGTCCATTCCAGCCGTGATGATCTTCCCGGAAAAATATTTTTGTAAGTATAAGAATTACCTAGGTAATGATCATTGGAAATAATTGGATAAACATTACACTAATCGAAATTGCACTTGTTGTGTGTAATTATAGCGTACTTCACAATTTACAAACCTTATAATAAGCACCATTATCACCGTACACCTCGACCGACAAATCCTCCATTTTGGTTTGAAAGCGTATTTGGCGTTTTCGGAGCGAGAACGAATGTCCGTAGAGAATCGACTGGCCAATCGTTAACCAGTATTTCCACATAGACAATATTATTTTTGTTTTAATTAGTGCCCCGATGCTGTAAATTGCTTTTGTGAGTCATCGTCATTTTTGAATTTGGAATCCCCTATAAAATAATTTTAGAACATTATAAAATCATTAAAATAAATAGAACCCATTAACATGAGTGTTTTTTTCTGAGCGTTAAAAAACCACCGGAAATAAAACAAATGCATTCCCATGTACAATCACACGTCGGCGCATTAAAAACGCGGCGTTGTTTTTCGATCTGTATTTGAATTTGAGTATTTGGAGAGGCTTAAGTTCAATTTAGCTTTTTGTTAGAAATTGGCTTTTACAACCAATAATCATGGCAATATCAACCAATAGCTCATGGCTATTGTAAGAGGTACTGTACTCCATGCTGTACTCTCACATCTTCTATCCGATCTATATATATAAAAATGAAACCCGTTTTCCGTTGTCACGACATAACATGAAAACGGCTTGACCGATTCGGATAATTGTTTTTTTGTTGTGTTTGTAACCATCGGGACCGGGTTTCAGACCGGGTACTCCACCCGTGCGAAGCCGGGACGGACCGCTAGTCTATCTATTTAAATAAAAATGAAACCCGTTTTCCGTTGTCACGACATAACATGAAAACGGCTTGACCGATTTGGCAGATTTTTTTTTGTTGTGTTTGTAACAACCGGGACCGGGTTTTAGACCGGGTCTTCCACCCGTGCGAAGCCGGGACGGGCCGCTAGTATATATATAAAAATGAAACCCGTTTTCCGTTGTCACGACATAACATGAAAACGGCTTGACCGATTCGGATAATTGTTTTTTTGTTGTGTTTGTAACCATCGGGACCGGGTTTCAGACCGGGTACTCCACCCGTGCGAAGCCGGGACGGACCGCTAGTCTATACATATAAAAATGAAACCCGTTTTCCGTTGTCACGACATAACATAAAAACGGCTTGACCGATTCGGATAATTGTTTTTTTGTTGTGTTTGTAACCATCGGGACCGGGTTTTAGACCAGGTCCTCCACCCGTGCGAAGCCGGGACGGAGATCAGAAATGAGGAAACTTGAAAAAACCAATACCAAATTGAAAACTGGGGATTTACCGCAGACTTAGTAAAGAGTATGGTAGAGAGTATACACTGGATTTACTTCATTACTAGAATATGAAAGTCAACGCGTCTGTGGTCAACGCATAAACAAATCGGGCTACTAAGACGCTAGTAATTTTTTTTTGTCGCATTTCAATTTTCTTTTTTATTTTAAAGGGATCTTGTTATTCGATTACAAAGTTAAAAGTTATAAGTATGAAAGGTAGGAGAAAATTGATAACAAGTTGAACTTTTGTGCGACAACAAAGCTTTTGGCTGGTGAAGTTAATAGAAGTAATTTCGTGGGGAGAAAAAAAAATGATAGACGCATTTTCAGCGTCTACGAAAGAGAGCGTTGTAAGCAATTAGGACATAGGTCCATGTATAAAGTTTGTGGCGCGTAAGATCCAAGGGAGTTTGGGGGTCACGTGGGCACACCACAACACAAAACATCAAAAAAAAAAACTATAAAACTTGTGTATATTGAGCACACCACAAATTATAATATTGATGTTGGCATAAATGCCATAAAATTAAAAAAAAATGAGTTTGACATTGACGTATGTCATTGCTGAAGCTGAAGCCGTCAACGTCAAAACAAAATATATTTTGAAAATTGTGCCACTTATTCCTGAAGAATCAATTTGTGTATTAAAGCTGTGAATAAAGTAAGTACAATCAGTATTTTCAAAACAATTTAAAAATAAGGGGTTATTGTTAAATAGTCGGAAAATAAATAAGTTTGCTTTATTTAATAAACAAATAATTTCAGATGAGTGACGAGAAATGTGTGATATTGGTGACTGGAGGTTCCGGCCTTGTTGGTCAAGCGATTAAAACGATCATTGATGAAGAAAAGTTGCAGAAAAACGACAGCTCTAAAGATGAAACTTGGATTTTCTGTGGATCCAAAGATGGAGATCTCAGGTTTTACAATTCAATGTCTAGATAGGGGTCAGGGTCTCAGTAAAAATGCATACGTAACGTCGTACCTAACGTTAGCATATTATGTACAAAGTGTACAGATAGCAGTGCCTTACAAACCTTTTTCTAACTAAAGAATAATGTCACTTTTACGTACCTACTCATCAACAACTATTCAACCATCCATTGGTGGCCTAATAGGTAATAGCATCGGCAACAACTTACAAGTTGTAGATCACTTTACTACTTTTTCATTTTTGTAATTTATTTCTTCACAACTGCTCTTAAAAGTTTTAATGAAAACATTGTGAGAAAACTCTAGAACCAAAAATTTGAAGACTTGTGACATTTACTAACCTACCCTGGGCCTGCTTAGTAGATAATGGCCCATTCCGTCTCACAGAAAGGAGGTTTCTGTCCCAACAATGGGAACATTATAGGCTGATCAACAACGTTTAATTCCTATCTGTCAAATATTCAATAACAAGTACAAAATCCTCATGTTAATACTAGTAGCATACCTATAAAGAGCCATTTTTTTAGGATACATTTAATATACAAAATTATGTGAGCATGTTTTAATCAGAACTAAGTCAAAAACATAATATTTGTCTCAATTACGAATATTATGGTTTTGATGTGGTGTTGCAGATACCAGCCTGTTATACAATACAATTGTATAATACAATACGCTTTATTAGTATTACTATAACCTCTCACATTAAATGTGGTCCCCAAGGGCAAAAGCCTCATTCATCCTTTTCAAAATTTCCTTATCTGTAGTGTTATTTATCCATTATTTTCCAGCTCTTTCTATGATGTCATCAACCCACCCAAGTCATCATTAATAATACTTACTCGCTTACACGCCTCATCAAACACAATAACACTTACTTTCATAGCTGTCAAAATCAATAACAACTTCAGCTGTGTACATTCTTTTGTTGATGTACTGTCTAGGACTTATTTGAATTGATTGTTTTTATGGAATGGAAATATGTACTCAAATATTCTTGAAACTTTTTCTTTTTTTGGTTAAAATTATATTGCTTGATTATGGTTATTACGAGAAAATAAACGCAGATTGCGTATTGACGAAAAAAAAAATCTCTTTATAACATCATAAAATGTTCCTTAAGTGCCACCACATAGAGTCGACACAGTAGTATTATTAGACGTTAATAATAATTGAAATTTATTTCCAGAGATAAGGCACAAACAGATGCATTATTTGAGCGACATCGGCCCACACATGTAATACATTTAGCAGCTATGGTCGGAGGACTCTTCCATAACATGGCACATAACTTAGATTTTTTTGTAAGTACCTTCCTTCAAAGTAATTAATTAATTTCCCTAGCCTAAACTGTTACTCTCCCACTGTTTGGCAAGAGCCTACTAAGCTCTAACCAGTGCACAAAAAAGCAGTTGCTTTGCCTTTGGGCTATTAGAGCCCAAAGGCAAAGCAATCGTTTTTACAAGATCAAATGGAAGGCATTTGATCTTGTATCAAAACCGTTTTTAGACTATGCTTAAGTGGCATTGCATATGATGGTGATATTAGATACGATGATGGTGGAATTATTATTGGGATGCACCCAGTTCGACAATCGACCCCAACATACCTATGGGAAAAAAGTCTAAGCAGAAAATGTTGGGTTATTTTGTCAGTGTTTGTGCGAATATTACCCAAGTAGGAAGCATTGTGACATTATCACATACTAGTTTATTTCTTCCTGTTCCATTTTAGATAGTAAATTATTATCAAACAAACTCGACATAAGTGGTTTAGTTTTTGATAAGATTTAAAATGTAGTTTTGATTGAATTACAAACATTTTCCATTAGTAAGCCTTATCTCTATCGTTATGTTAATAATTTTTGCTGTTCCAACACAAAAATAAATAACTACAAGACTTCTAAAATATGTCAGTTTTCCTAATAATTATCAATTAAGTATGCGATTCTTGTTATACCGGAATGTATGTGTATATGGTAAGGCGTCTAGAGTACTTATCCATAAGACGCGGGTTCGAGTCCCACTTGTAACGGAATTTTTCATTCCACAAAAATCACAAAACAGACTCTTAAACACTCATTCTTTTCCACTTCCTTACAATTATTTGTGAAGAAAAAGTGAAAAAAAAATCCCCGAAAAGATACTCGATCACTTTCAATTTGATTCTTCTATAGTAAATACAATATTTATTGCAGAGGGAGAATATGGCAATAAACGATAATGTGCTGAGTGCAAGCCATAAGAATAATGTGAAGAAAGTAGTGTCCTGCCTGTCTACATGTATATTTCCTGACAAAACAACATATCCTATTGATGAAACTATGGTAAGTCAAAAAAAAAAAGAAACAATAGAGACAGTCTTTCATTATGCTAGATGTAAAGGCGGGAACTGACCGGCGTTTCATCCAAATACGTTCAGTAGTTTTTGCGTGAAAGACTATCATAATATAGATCCATCCATCCTCAAAAACTATTGCGTTTATAATATTAGTAAGATAAGACAGTAACATTAATTTTAACAAGTATTTGTATTGCTTCCTGTTGGGGGTAGACAGAAATTAATAATACTGTACCTAATACTATGGTCCTCTAGGTACACAATGGCCCTCCCCACACATCAAATTACGGTTACAGCTATGCTAAGAGAATGATCGATGTATTAAACAGGTATGTTGTACTTTTATTAACCTTACTTGTATTCGTATAACTATAAGGTTGCTTTTAGCTGTTATAAATCAAATTGTCCGTGTCTCAGAGGCTACCACGAGATGCATGGCTGCATGTTCACGTCAGTGATACCATGCAACGTGTTCGGTCCACATGACAACTTCAACCTGGAGGCCAGCCATGTCATCCCGGCCCTTATTAGGAGAATGGACGATGCTATGCAAAAAGGTAATTTATTTTTCGCTGTTTCTATAATTAGGATAGTATTTTAGCTACGTAGAGGTCTGGGTTGGGTCCTGGCCTCAAGTCCAGAGGCAATGAGGAGGCACATGATGGAGCAAGCACATCCAGAAGAAAATCTTGCTCACCGACGACCAAACAACCTTTCTTGCGCACCAAACAACCTGTTTGGCATCGGACTCCGACAGCATGAAGGTCGTAAGCTAGGCTGCCCTGGTGGAATCACTACGGCCAGTGGTGTAGCTCAGTCGTCGCCGCAAATACAGCATACTTGTAGCCACTGATGCCGTTGACCTTTGCCTAATCTTAAAAACATGCTTAAGCTGGGTACTCACTTAACAGTGTTGCATGTAACGTATCAGATACGGTATCAAATGAGTACGTAGACACGAGCCCGCTACGAACCGCAGTGACCCGCCGAGTGCCGGTATCGCTGCAAACACAAAGGCGGCTCGCATTGTGCTTGGACGAGCCGTTCCATTTGAAGGTTAATACAGTATCTGATACGTTACATGCAACACTGCTAAGTGAGTAGCTAGCTTAAGACTCTACTTTTACACAACCGGTGGCTTACCATGACACCTTAAAAGCCAGATTAGTTCCAGGGAGGGAATGATATGGCGCTAGACGACTTGTGTAGGTCTGTCTCTTGCCCTCACTGGCACTACTCTGGCTTTAAAAATGTATGGTAGACAATCTGTTCCCTGAACTCAAGCACCGTTTACAGGAGATCAAACATTCACGGTGATGGGCAGTGGCAAGCCGCTGCGTCAGTTCATATACTCGCTCGACCTGGCGCGGTTGTTCATATGGGTGCTGAGGAACTACGAGAGTGTCGAGCCTATCATATTGTCTGGTGAGTGACGACTTCTTCCGTTACTTGCGAGTATCGTGCGCTACTACTTTCCTGTAGACTAGTTTCCAGTATCAATCTATTGCTAATCTATTTATTCTGTCAGAGTACTGAAAAATAATGGACGTGTATTTTTATGAATATTGACAAGGACAAAACGCGTCAAAATTGGGAAGAGGGCTCGTGATTTTAGAACACAATAGAAATGTGTTGCATTTGTTAATTTCGGTTAAAAGGCAACAAAAGAAAAATACGGTTTTGATTATCTTATTGGCAGATCTCATTAGGTTTTTATAGTGGATTAGCCGATTCTCATAAAAGATATCCAGTTTGGCCTACCATCTTCTTCGTAATCTGTCACGGCGTGTAGCTATTTCAAGGCAAAATTCTGAGCTTTCAGCATTCGACAGTCATATAGTGTTAACTAAGTAGTTAGTATAGTGTTTCGATAGTGAAAATGTAAGATGGGCCATAGCACGGGATCGCGACCTGAGCATCTGACAGTCCTTTCCACTCCTCTTAGGGCGGGAAGGGGCATTTGATGATTTCATCTCCCAAAAAAATGTTCCGTAGCTTCTTTAAGGCGCCATATTTTTGCCAAATAATCTAAAACTCTTGTCGTCTCGTTACAGTTGACGAACAAGACGAGGTAACAATAAGTACGGTAGCGGAAATGATAAAGAAAGCGCACGGCTTTCCCGGAGAGATCGTGTACGACACGACGAAGGCAGACGGACAGCACAAGAAGACCGCTTCCAACGCTAAGCTGCGGTCGTTGTACAAGGACTTCCAGTTCACGCCGTTCGAGACCGCGATACATGATACTGTGGCCTGGTTTAAACAGAACCGGGAACATGCTAGGACATAAATTATGTCTATAATTATTTATGAGTACTTTTGCAATTGTTTCATATTCCTGAATGGTTCTTTTGGCGAGTGGCTTTAAGAGCGTGTATGCCGAACATAGGTCTTTAAGTTACTAGAATACATTTTCCAAATATCATATTAGATGTTAAATGGTCAGTGTGTGGAAAATTTTATGTCAGTCTTTTACTTTGGCACTATTTTATGAAAATGTTTTCTATTAACTTTTTGCACATTTGTATACTGCTTTTGTGTGTAATGTTTCGTTAAAATCGGTTCAGTCATTTCCAAAAAAAGCGCTTGAATGTTTTTATAAAATGGCGTTCGACGAACACGCTCTTAAGTGGAACTGACGCACTCATGTTTTTTTTTTTCAAATAAGATTTCATGGAAGACCATTTTGTGCCTTCATTGTTCAACCTGAAACTCCTACAACCTGCAGACACAATTATTAAAATGTAACTCCAACTTAACAAAGTCGCTTAGTAGTCTTCTAATATCAAAATAATAGATTTTCAACTTTATGCATTAGGGTATAAAGTTGATAACCTATTAAAGACTAATGAGAGTTTACGATTATAACAAGCAGCAAAGGAGACCTCTATGTTGCTACCGTAAATGGCGTGGCGTGTGAATACAATTCAAACAAAAATGAAAAGCTACACTAATGAACGGTTAAATCAAGCACAATTCAGGTGAAGAGTGATATTGTTCAAGTGTGCGTGTTTAGCCAAGAGTGGAAGTTAAGTAAATGTATGATAGTCATTCCACATTTAATAAGAATATTTCTTTAACTTATCATTTATCCATGTAATACACATAAATAATATATTTTTGAAATAAAATAAATTTAAGTATAAATTGTTATCTTTTGTTTTACTTTATATGGACTAATTGTTATCCGGGTGTTCTCGTCTAGCTAACGGAGAATGCTTGCATAGACTTGTGTCTATGCCTCCGTCCTACAAGGTTGTCCTTGTACCCAGGTTTATCCATCAGCAAATTGCTTTAAAATAGAACCTTGTGGAATCGGAAGTGCCGCACTACACATATGTACCGACCCAGTTGTTGAAAGTAGCAATATCACACAGTACTGAGATCAATTCATCATCATTGACATGACACTTGTAGCCAATAGATATAGTGGTGGTGGATCGAGCTGGTTGTGAATGATTGTTGACGTAACTGTCCCGCATGATGAGCCTCATGAAAGATATTCAGATCAAGTGACTTCGCCTGCGAGGTTGTGGATATGTAGATATGCAGGATGTACATTCAGACATCATTGTGCCAATAGTCGTGTCGTCCAATGGCCTAGACCAACATCTAGGAGGTTAGGTAATAACGAATCGATAGATAACGATCGAGGTTCTCGTGATCAAAGGCCTGATTCAGAATGCCGCTCTTAACATGGCACGCATTGTTGGTAGCTTGGACCCTGTTCTCGATACCGAATTTCTTATAATGGTTTGTGTATCTTAAAAATAGACGTAATAAAAATACTTCCCGATGACATCGAAGGCGTTCACATATGCTATGCATAGAGGTTCATTATATTCCTCGGTCTTTTGGGTTATTTTAGTAGGTACTTTAAGTTCAAAATAATTTTATTTCGAAAATCTCTTGTGCCATGACAATGCTCCAAAATCAAAACCTATCGATTCGTGTAATGTCGTCAGTATCGCGATTTTGAGTGTTTTTTAGTAGGTACCTATATTATATCTGTTAAACAACGTTTTAATAAAATGATATCTACGTTGAACATCATGTTCAGATTAAGCAAATCTGCAGGTAAAACGGTCACTCCTATAAGGATGTTCTTTAGACATCATGAAATGCCGGTGAGACTCTGCAAGCCTATTGTAAAGGCAGTCCCTCCATTACGGATGAAAGTAAGACACTATGACATCCCGGCCCACTTGACCGAAGTTGGTGATGATCCAAACCCGAGTTTCTACAGAATGGTGGAATACTTCTACCACAATGCGGTCAAAGTGTGCGAGCCTGCTCTTATTGATCATATCAGCAAACATACGCATATGTCTGAGAAAAAGAGGCTCTCAAGGGTGGCTGGAATTTTGAAAGTAAGTTCTGAAATACATGTTATCAGTGTAAATTATAGATTTAAAATTAGAGCAACCTACTCCACAACCGACCGTCCTACGCATTACATACGAAGATTTCAAATGATATTCTCAACCTTTTTTTGCAAGCTATAATCTTGGTAGGTATGATGCGCCTGTGTGGTTTGCGGTCAGGCGAGCGACGATGAGATATGTCCCGTAATAAACCATAGATTAGGTTACTTGCAAACCATCAAGAGTCCTTTTCCAGTCCCCATTTCCAGATTAAATTCAAAGTGGAGGCTTATGGTTCGTATGATGTATAATCAACTGACGGAATTCCAGGTTATGGGTTCGTGCAACAGCTGTATCCAGATGGAGTTTCCGCTGCAGCGCAAAAGTGGTGATTACGACATCATTCAGGCGTATCGTGTTCAACACAGCGTCCATCGTCTGCCTACTAAAGGAGGTATCGATCATAATACCGAACATTTTTATAGGGGGCCTTGAAATATATTTTCTACTTCGATCCTCCCTTGTCGAACGTCTCGGCATCATTTACTTTTTCTTTCCTAATCACCTTACATAATAATCCATCCATTTTTTCCTTAGTCTTTCTTTTAGTCAGATGCGTTTCAAAGGAGGTACTGTTTACCTACATATCAGGAGTCTTACCACGACCTCGGGCAAGAGACTCGTTTGTTTAGCTTTGTCCCTGAGACAGAGCGAAACTGGATCGCGTTAAGAGCTCGTGGTAAGGCTCCAGTAGCAGTAAATTCATTATTTTGGTGGGAAAGAAGTATCAATCAAGTCCGAAGAGCTTGTTTACTTATTTCTAACAGAAATAGGCTCAACCTCCAAAAGAGGTATGGTATCTGAAAGAACCGCTAATTTAGGTAATGTAAAACTTTCACATCACGCTTTTCTCTTGACCAGGCATAAGATTTTCGGATGAAGTAAACTTGGACGAGGTGAAAGCTTTGGCCTCCTTGATGACATTCAAGTGTGCTTGCTCCAACATTCCTTTTGGAGGCTCCAAAGGAGGTTAGTGTTTTAAAACTGCCTCTCTACTACCGAATTTATTTTTGTTTAAAGCACGTTAACCATCTAATGTGGTGCGAGTTGAATACATGCAGAGTTTATAGGCGTGTGCAAGAGTTCGATACATATTATGGAGGACATTAGGACAATGTACACACAGAGTGCGTACGACTAGGTACTACAAAAGGAGGGGCACATGACTTCTCCTTCGAGAAATAGAGGTGAGAAATGTAGTGTAGGTAATGATAAGTTCTAATTATTCTGAACATCCTTATAACTTTTAGGTGTAGCAATAAATCCCAAGAAATTCACGGTAGCGGAACTTCAACGTATTACCAGACGTTACACATTGGAGCTTGCTAAGAAAAACTATATTGGTAAGAAATATAATGTTACAGTGAATCATTTTTTTAAATTAAAAGTAAGTAGGTACCTAAGTCAAAAATGATGAGATATTTTGCCGGTGACTTAGGTGCAATGTTCCGATTGAAGATTTTAGTTTGAACTAGCGGCCCGTCCCGGCTTCGCACGGGTGGAGGACCCGGTCTAAAACCCGGTCCCGATGGTTACAAACACAACAAAAAAATAATTATCCGAATCGGTCAAGCCGTTTTCATGTTATGTCGTGACAACGGATAACGGGTTTCATTTTTATATATATATAGATGTAAAGTTTTACTAAAAGTTTCGACATTCGGCTCGTGAGTCTTTTCTCAATGAGGGTTTATCTACAACTTATTTTTACTTCAGGTGCCGGCATTGATGTACCGGCTCCAGACATCAACACTTCAGGCAGGGAAATGTCTTGGGTCGTGGACACCTACATCAAAACCCTAGGTAAGTAAGACTCTTGGAATTGCCGTTGTAGCTTAAAAACGAAACAAAACCCTGAAGAAAGCCACACGATTGCAATAAGTGTATTAATAACTGGCACTCACAACATTCTCAATATACGACCATTATACAACATGCGACCTGGCTTGGCAAAATAACTTAATAATCTAGGAAACTGAAACCATCGCAGTTGAAGTCAGTATAGGCTGCAAACACATATAGCATGTGATTGCACGAACAAAGGTAGCGTAAGCTAACAGTATTTGGGAGGAACGGATATCTACTGCAAGGTCTTTGTATCTACTCGGACAGCCTAACATACTTTTCGAGGCACTGAGATAACTCGATAGGTAATGACTCATCTGCGGAGCGACCTGAGCAAGTGTTACAATAGCCCTGATTCAAAGATCGTCATATCGGGCTGGTATGTATAGGGTGCATACTTTGCAGGCTACCAGGACTTGAACGCTGCCGCGTGTGTGACGGGCAAGCCGATCAACGGCGGAGGCATCCACGGCCGGGTGGAGGCGACCGGTCGCGGCCTCTTCATGACTATCAACTACTACATACATGATGAATACTTCATGAACTTGATTGGTTTGTCGACTGGCTTCAAGGTGATGGTTATTTAATTCTTCTTGCAACAGTAGTGGCCCCGGCTAACGGTTCAAACCCTGTATTCATTTTGGTCTCAAGAGGATGACAAGGGGTACTATTGTGAGGAAACCAGTGTGGATAAGAATTCAGAAAAAATCGAAAACATGTCATATAATAATCTGTAAGATTACAGCCTATTCCTTGGGATAGAAGGGTCTGTGTTCTCATCAGTTGGGACATCAAAGACTGAAATGTTCATTTATTATTTAAATAGTTATGGTCGTAAGATCAATGGTTGGCCTTTCCCAAAAATGAACTCTTTGAAGAGCCAATTAAATAAATACTTAAATAAATTCCTCAGGGTAAGACAGCAATAATCCAAGGCTTTGGAAACGTGGGCAGCTGGGCAGGAATGTACCTACACGGAGCAGGAGTAAAGATCATAGGAGTGTTAGAATATGGTATCAGCCTCAAGAACCCAGATGGTATTAACCCAACGGTAAGATTCATACCAAACAACTCTTTTTTTTAATTACGATAATAATAATTTACTATTGGGATACCTATAAACCCTTAACACTAGAGGAGCGGAACATGACAACTGTGCTTGAGTTACGCGTTATGTTCTAGTGTTAAGAAGTCTATGAAATTGGGGTAGTCAAATAAGAAGCTCTAAAGAATCACTAATTTCCCATTTTCGCCTACTAGGACCTAAAGAAATATATGGAAGACAATAACAAGAATGCCAAAGGCTTTCCGGGAGCGCAGGAAAGCAACGAGGACCTTTTCTATGAGAAATGTGATATTCTTGTGGTAGCAGCTAAGGAGAAAGTTATCACAGCCGAAAATGCCTGCGACATTAATGCTAAGGTAAGTATGCATCTAAGTATCCTGGGCCAGCATTTTGAGCCAAAATAGTGAATTCCAAATGTCGCTGTTTAAACATTGGGCCAACGTGGGAACACTGTTTGCAAAGCACGCCAAGATCCTTTGATTGGTGCACGTAAAACCGACAACTTTCGGTTGGCCGGCCAGTATTCCCGCCAACTACCGACATACCGCCAAGAAGACCTGACTGACACGCTGGCCCAATATGCTGGCCCAATGCGTTGGTCCAATGTGTACAGCGGGCTTTATCTACAGGTGGATAGAGAACGCAAATCCCATTCTCTGAGTATAGTCTAGCACATGTTGATAACGATGTTCCCGTAGATAATAGCGGAGGGTGCCAACGGGCCCACAGTGCCGTCTGCCGATAAGATACTACTCTCAAAGAATATTCTCACCATCCCGGACCTCTTGTGCAACGCCGGCGGCGTCACGGTCTCCTACTTCGAGTTCCTCAAAAATCTCAACCACGTCAGTTTTGGGAAACTTAGCATCAAATTCTGGAGGGATTCAAACACTGCACTCTTGGGTAATCAATATTATTTACTAGGAATTGTTACTTGCGAAATAAGTTGTTATTCCGTTTGTGGTAGGGAGCTTGCAGAACACCACGTTGACCACGTCAAGAACGACCATTATTAAAAAGTTACACTATTACTTAGACCATTCTCAGTCGTGATCCTCGTGTGGTTGAAACCAGACAAACACTTTAAGCTCTCGAAATGTAGATAGAAGACATTGTGCTTAAACCAGCATGTCTTGAAATAAACTAACGACGGTGACTATGGAATTTTTATCGCGAGGAAAACTGTATATTACACTTATCTAATAAACCTGTCAAGCTATATTACAGAGTTGTAACAGAGAGTTTTTTTCTTTGGTTGAACGCGATAAACTTCTGTTTAGATTTTTTTTGTGTTGGATGGTCTCTCTAGCGCTAAGACCAATGTAGGAGCTGAGCAGACGGGCTGAAACCACGAGGAACAGCTAGTTATCAAGTCCAAAGCCATTTCTGAGGTTTGGTGGTTCCTAGAGACGGCTAACTAACTCTTATCATCATAGGATGGCCACAAATGCTATGTTGTTAATTAGATTCGGTGGAGAAATCGCTGAAGGCTGCTAACGTGGATGCGAAAGTGTCGCCGACGGAGGCCTTCGCGTCCATGATGTCGGGAGCCAGTGAGAAACACATCGTGGGCACGGGGCTCGAGCACTCTATGACTAATGCTTGCAGTGTACGTATTTAACTTTCTCTACTTGTAATGGGACTCCAAGATCATTTTGTTTTATATTTTCATATCCTGTGAAGATAATTATTTTAAAAAGCTACTTTACAAAATAAGTACCTACCTTGGTTCTGAAATGTGTGACACGTACTTATAATCCTTGGAATTAAAACTTTTCGACATTTTCACCTCTGCCAAAACCACGCGAACGATTTTCTTTCGAAAACCAGGAAAAATCTAACCACCTCATAGCAGTCATAAATCTGTTCACTCTTCAATATAATATATATGGATGTGCTAGCCTATCCCAATTTATTCTTTCTCTATAAATGCTGAGCCGCTTACAGCTTCAGTTGTGTGTTACAGAATGTGGCAGCAGCGGCCAAGACTCACAACCTCGGCATCGACTTACGAACCGCCGCCTACATCACGGCCATTGAGAAAATATTCGTCACATACGACGAACATGGCCTGGCGTTCTAGAAAATTTGGCTGTACTTACTATAGAAGGCTCTTAAATATTATCGGTTTTACTAAAGCGAAGCAACTTTACACTGTGAAACAAAGGTTTTTTTAAGAAATAAGCTAAGGACTTGATGTGTTTTCAATACAGACACGACGTGGCGGCTTTTCGGTTTCTCATTAGAAGTTGTATTATCTCAAAGAACAACACAGAATGAAATGTTCGTCTCTGGCGTGCTAGGTTCACTTATAGACTGAAATGCTGGTTCATAACAGATTTTAATGGTGTTTGGATGGCACCTACATTTCAAGCGGTAGAAGCAGTCTAGTACGAGTATTTTAGGTAGTTCAAGAGTAGAGTCTAATTATGTAAATAAGACGTAGGTATCATAAACTATCTGTAAAATGTTTTGCTGCGACTATGGGTTAGTATAACATTCAGGCCATAGATATAATAAAGAAGGAGATATGGCGTGAAGTTCAAAATGTATAGAAAACCGGTGAAGCCACGATTGCCCCTCCATAACGCTAATATTGCACACACAGTTCGGTCAAAACAATACTACGAACAAGTGCACACACGCGCCGACGATAACTCGGTAATTTAAATATAAACCTTATTCTTTAAACCGCAGCGTGCTTTTTCCGTATAATTTGCTCACACTCAAAAAAATATCATTGTGTGTTGTAGGGACACGGGGGCGGAACGGCATAGTGCTTGACTAAATCGAAGAGTTTTCGATAAATATATCGATGAAATTGTACAGGTTTGGAATTAAAGTAAATAAAAACGATATGAAACCAACAAAACATTATTTAATGAATGTATAAAATGTTCCAAATTAGATCTTTTAATTTAGTGCACATAGGTTACTAAGCTAAACATTAATGAACTTACCTACTTCACGATCTTGGTTACGCTTTAAAACAATAAAAATCGACCTTTCAAACTTATTACAAGTTAACAAATTGAAGAAAAATCTAAAATAGTAATAAAACTATATTAGAAGTCGACTTTTTGTCGATAGACTTTGTCAGACCTCCACGAGCACAACACTAACTCGTGCTCAAATACGGCGGACCGGAGCAGCGGACGCACCATGCGACATTACGGCTCGATGAGGTATCGTTATGTCAGTTTTACATTGCTTGTTCAGTTCACTCGGTGATAGACTGAGGTGGTTGTAAAAGAGCAATGTGTAGCGCCGTAACGTAAAACACGCGCGGGACAGTGTACAAGGTCAGCGCGGCGCGCGCGCCATCTTGCACGGCGCATCGCTCGCGCAGGCAGTCGGCCCAACGCAACAACGGAGTGCGCACGCTCCGACACGGAGCAAAGTGATACGTACGCGAGCCCTATTTACCGCGATATACGTACCCTAGATTAAGAAATATGTGCATTATAATATGTGTATCGTACTGTTATTATACTTTTACACTATAAACAAGTGAGTCTCATTTCCGTGCCCGCCGACAAAGCCACCGCGCCATTACAAATTGCGCCCAACTCGTGGCACGTGCTCGGACAACGCGAGCGCGAACGAAACCACGCAACTGTCTTCGGCTACTACTGTGCGTGTTACCAGGTGTACTTGGTTTGCCGCCGAGCGTTATCGACGAGAATATGCCGCCGACGACCCGCCGGCACGCGACCAAAGAAAACCCTGAAGATTCCAGCAGCGACGAAGACAGCCACGCGGTGGCAAACCCCGCTGCTATGAGCAACGCGGAGACATCCACGCCGACGCCAGGCGTCCACATGATTTCCATGACCGACGAGCAACTCACGCGACTTTTGTCAAACGCGATGAGGAGCGTCATGACACCGACGCCGAGCTCGCCATCATCGGGCGACGCATCGGGATCGACGAGTCATCAGTACGCAGCACACCCGGGAGCGCCAGCAGCGACCATGCAGGGCAACTTCACCCGGTGCACGGCCCGTTTTGACGGCGCCGCACGTGGCGTAGACACTACCGAAGCATTCATCGAGAACGTGCTCGTATATAAAGAGTGCGCGAACGTGTCCGACGAACACGCTCTTCGAGGGCTGCCTATGCTGCTGACAGGAGAGGCCGCAGTATGGTGGCAAGGAATAAAATCATCCGTCGAGACCTGGGACGCAGCGATCCGCCGACTCCGATTCATGTACGGCGCCCCGCGCCCCGCTCATCGAATACTTCGAGAAATCTTCGCGCGTGAACAAAGTGATAGTGATAGTGCCGACTCATATATTTCGCGAGTGCGCGCGAGCTTATCTCGATTACCATATAAAGTTCCCGAAATAATGGAGATAGACATTGTTTATGGATTGTTAAATCGTAGAATAAGAAAAAGAGTGTCACGTGATACCGTTAGTAGTGTCGACTGTCTGCTCGAGCGCGCAAGGTATGTAGAGGAGACGCTGGGCGAAGTGCGAGTAAGTGAACCTAAAATAATTAATTCACCCCGCGACAATAAGTCTACCCACCCCGCGAAGTCTGTGGTTCAGAATAACGAATCGCAATCGCATGACACACCTCCTAACTCTAGTTCGAATAATAATAATAATAGCGATTCGAACGCAACGAAACGGGTTAGGCCACGCTGCGTTTTTTGTAAAAAGTTCGGCCACTCTGTAGAAGACTGTAGGAATAAAAGTAAATCGGTAGACCAAAAGGAAGATAACACCCGAAAGGAAGACAACGCGTCAGTATCGTGTTACGGCTGCGGTCAACAAGGGTTAATACGGTCTAAGTGTCCGAAATGTAAAGGTACATCCGCCGACAAGGCGAGTTTCCAAAGTGCCATAACTCAAAATTCCGATTTTTCGCATCCCACAGTAAAAATTAAAGTCGTGTCTGTAGTAGGTGTGGCAGTGTTAGATACAGGTGCTACTGAGAGCCTAGCTAGTCCTGGATTATATAAAATCCTCCTCGACAGTGGCGCCACCTTCACACAAACGCGGCGAAGTCTCAGTCTCGCCGACGGAACGCAGCAGGTACGTGAATTATTATCATGTGATACTAACGTAACGATTCAGAATCACGTTATTCCCACTACTTTCCTAGTGATACCAGAAGCGAGCAATAGGACGCTTCTAGGACAAGACTTCATCGCTAAAGCAGGTATATTGATGGACCTTCAACGTAACCGTTGGTTCTTTAGCGATGCTCCCGGACTGATGTTCGAGTTTGTAAAAACATACAGCCTAGAATCTACCAGTGGCGCAGGGTTGATGCAAGTCGATACCACCAGCCTGGCACTGAGACGGGAAGAAGGTACGAACTTGACACCAGCCGAAAGAACACAGCTCAACCAGCTCATATTAAGCAGAGCTGAGCACTTCGCTACCGAGGGACCTCCAACAACGTATGCCACTCATCACATTCGGGTTGACGAGAAGCAGGAACCGACCGCTTCACCTCCCTATAGAATGTCGCAAGGTAAGAAACAGTTGTTAGACGGTGAACTCGAGAAGCTGCTACGCGCTGATGTAATAGAGGAGTGTGAATCGCCCTGGGCTGCCAACGTAGTATTAGTAGCGAAGAAGGATGGCGGAGTCCGCCTGTGTGTGGACTACCGGAAGCTGAACGCGGTGACAGAACCAGATCGGTACCCGCTCCCGCGCATTGAAGACGTGCTTCATGCGGCCAAGACGACCAGCTACATGACTACGCTTGACCTCCACTCCGGCTACTTCCAGGTTTGTGTCGCAGAAGAAGATCGCGACAAAACCGCTTTTGTGACACCGTCCGGCACCTACAGATTTAAAAGGATGCCGATGGGCCTACGGAACTCAGGTGCCACATTTCAACGACTGATAGATCGTTTCAAGTCGAACCTAAATGTGCCTGTTCCAGAGAAGATGATCGACAGCTCCAGTGCACATTCAGGCCCTCAAGGATGCAGACCTGTTACCATCTTAGGGTACCTGGACGATCTCATCATCCTCTCAGAAACTTTCGAAGGTCATATCGAGGATCTCGGGGCAGTTTTTGACAGACTCGAAAAGTTTAACTTGCGTGTCAATCGTAAGAAGACCTGTTTTGCCCGAGACTCAGTAAAGTTCCTTGGTCACATAATAGTCCCTGGCGGTCTGCAAGTTGACCCAGGTAAGACCTCAGCTATTGCTGACATGCCCTCCCCAAAGACCGTAAGGCAGCTTAAGGGTTTTTTAGCAACATCCAGTTGGTTCCGGCGCTTCGTACCGAACTACGCTGCAATTGCAAAACCTTTAACTGACCTCCTAAAGAAGAACGGCACTTGGAAGTGGCAGGAAGAGCAGCAAGCTGCTTTCGACCGTATTAAAGAGCTCCTGGTCACTGCACCCATCCTACGCCAAGCTGACGAAAGCAAGCCCTTCTCCCTCCGCACAGATAGCAGTGGCTACTGTCTCGGCGCAGTTTTGATGCAGGGGGAGGGCCCCGATGAAAGACCAATAGAATACGCCAGCCGTCTACTAGAGGCAGCTGAGCGCAACTACACCACCACTGAACGGGAGGCCCTTGCTGTCGTGTGGGCCGTTACGAAGTTCAGGGGGTACATCGAAGGGTCCAAGGTAATCGTTAAGTCTGACCACCAGCCACTACGATGGCTGATGAGCCTCAAGTCACCCACCGGCCGTCTCGCCAGATGGGCACTTACCCTCCAGGCTTACGACCTCCAGATCGAATACACCCCTGGAAAAGTGAACGTGATTGCTGACGCCCTAAGCCGCCCGCCCTGTTGCGATGAGAACCCAGGCGGTTGCGAGGTATGCTTAGTATCAGTAGATATACCACACAGGAAACCCGACGACGTGCGCTCTAACCAGCTCAAAGACCCCGAGCTGAAGAAGATAATAGAGGAATTGGAAGCACCTGACGATCCCTTTAGGGGGAGGGGTTGGTCAGAGAGAGGATACCTGATATCGGATGGTGTGTTGTACAGGTGTGCACCTGAATCTGAGGACGCGGATTCCGCCTGTCTCGTCGTGCCAAAGCACGAAAGGGAGACTGTGCTGGCAGATTTTCACGACGCTCCTACAGCAGGTCACTTCGGAGTGGAACGAACCCTACAACGCATCAGAACTCGATACTTTTGGCCAGGTATGAGAAGTTTCATCACCGATTACATCAAACGCTGCACGGCTTGCCAGCGATACAAGATAGACAATCGGAAACCAGCTGGACTGCTGCAAACCCCGGCTCCTACCCGACGATTCGAAGTTGTGGCTGTCGACCTATTCGGTCCGCTCCCGAAGACGTCGAAGGGGAACCGTTGGATATTGATACTGGAAGATACCTGCTCCCATTGGGTTGAGCTATTCGCGTTAGAGAGCGCCACCAGCGTGGAGTGCGCTGAGATCTTGATCGCTGAAGTCTTCCTAAGGTACGGAGTCCCGCGCAGGATGATTAGCGACAACGGAGTGCAGTTCGTTGCCGAGGTGATGCAGCAGGCTTGTCACGTCATGGGTATAAAACAGTCCCTGACACCGCTGTATCATCCCGAGGCTAACCCTGTAGAACGGAAGAACCGAGACTTGAAACCTCAGTTGGCAATCTTGGTAGGGAAAGAACACGCAACATGGGACGCTCATCTCGCAGCCATAAGGTTTGCCATGAACTCCGCTGTAACAGCAAGTACTGGGTTTTCACCAGCTTTTCTTACCTTCGGGAGAGAGCTACGAGCACCTTCAGACGTCGTGGCGGATATGAAAGCCATCGTAGATAGCGATAATTTCGTGCCAAACATCACTCCTTACCTGCGTAAGTTGTCAACGGTATTGCTCGACGCTAGAGATGTCCACGAACGCGCTCAGACCGTGCAGAAAAAGTATGCAGATGAAGGTAGACGCCCGCCCCCCGATTACAAGGTAGGTGATCTTGTATTGTTGAAGACACAGGGGCCGAACGATGCCGGTCCAGGACAGACTGCTAAGTTTATACCTCGTAGGGATGGTCCGTATCGTATACGAGAAGTTGTAAGTCCCACAACCTATGTGTTAGAGGGGACTGTCAAGGGTGAGCACGTTGGACGTTACCATGTCTCCGATCTGACGCCGTTCATCGGTGACGTTGAGGTCCCGGTTAGGGAAAAACGCAAACGTGGTCGACCCCGTAGGTATGATTGCTAGCCCGAATGCGAGGGCGCCATATTCGAACTAGAGGGGGAGTGTGTAGCGCCGTAACGTAAAACACGCGCGGGACAGTGTACAAGGTCAGCGCGGCGCGCGCGCCATCTTGCACGGCGCATCGCTCGCGCAGGCAGTCGGCCCAACGCAACAACGGAGTGCGCACGCTCCGACACGGAGCAAAGTGATACGTACGCGAGCCCTATTTACCGCGATATACGTACCCTAGATTAAGAAATATGTGCATTATAATATGTGTATCGTACTGTTATTATACTTTTACACTATAAACAAGTGAGTCTCATTTCCGTGCCCGCCGACAAAGCCACCGCGCCATTACAAATGTATTTAATACAAAAATAATGCAGTCGAAGAGATATAGGAAAACAAAAGTATAGTAGTACAAGTCAGGTATATTTTACGGCTTGCAGTTTTTCGTGATTTTAAGACAAATATTGTAAAATACTTTTACTTACCTGTGGTAACTGATGCCATGGGTTCTAAAGTTTTTGTTTTGGCTACTATTTCTGCACAAAACCTCTGAATAAGACGGCATAATCGTTTCTTTTCACGATCGCGGTTGACAACAGACTAACTCGCGGTGACGGCCATTTTTCAATATCTGAGCGTAACGCTCAGCACCGCTTGGTTGCCGCCACGCCCCCTTGCCACTTCTCCTGTTTTTAATATTTCTGTGATTCAGGCAGACTCACATTTCAGGATTATTATTGCTGTTCGTTAGTCTCATTTAAACTCGAAAACAGCTGGACCGATTTGGCTAATTTTGGGTTTAAATTATTCTTGAAAGTCCAGGAAATGCTTAAAAGGTGTTTTGAGGCGGAACGAAGTTTGCCCGGCTAGCAAGTACCTAATAATACAATCAATGAATGTTTGCTGAACCCAGTGTCTTTATTATTCATAGTCGCTTTATTGTTAAGTTTTTATTTTATCAATAAAAATATTTACCTATTTTATCCACTTCTTTTATTTCAAGAATTTATTATGTATGCGTAAAATGAATTAGGTATTGATTAGTTAAAGAAATATTCGTATAAAAGACTATCATAAAGAGAGCAGTGGTGGCCCAGTGGTATCACCCTCTCTTACGAGTTGTAGGTCGTGAGTTCGAACCCAGCCAGACGCATAACCTTGTGTAATTAATTTCAACACCTCTGTTCTCAAAACGGTGAAGAAAAACATAAGGAAAAACTGGCATTTTCTAGAAACGATAATTAGAAGACATGTAACATGTACTAACCGCACTGGGCTCGCGTGGTGATTGCGTTGCGGCCCACGCAGAGTGGACGCCTGCATCCCAGCAGTGAGATTCATAGGCAGATGATGATGATGACTACCGTACATTTTTTTTTAGTACGCCTTGTCTTGTCAAGAAAAGTACACAGTTGAATAATAATCACTAAGGGTCAGCTCAGACCGAAACGTGACGCTGCGCGGACAATTCAATAGAGTTTTTCAAATTCTAACTCTATTTTCTACACGAAAAGATACACCTATCACAAACCAGCGCGGCGAAGCGCTGCATTTTAATACTGACTCAAAATCGAACTTTATTTACTACACGATAAGATACACATTTGCAGTATATTTGTGTCAAGTCGCGCCGCGTCGCGTCTAGGTGTGAACTGACCGTAATACGGATGTCAGATTCTTCACTTGAGTGAATCGTTACCTAATATGTCCATTTCAACCGCGCGGCCTACTCATAAAACTTGATGAAAGTTTGCCAGAAACTAGTAACAATTTGTTTCAACACACTCCTCATTTCCTGTATTTGTTACAAAAAAAAAAAACTAAGACGCTATGACCAAAAATAGTTGGCCGCTAGAACCGCCACTTGTCAGCGCCTATGATTACCTACACAGCAACTAATAATGCAGATAGATAGGCGAATGTTGTATCAAAAGGTCTTAAGTTGTTGTCCTCCTTTCTCATCAGACACAGGTACCTCCCGAAACTTCCGTGTCCGGTGAGGACCTGCGTCATCCGATAGGTCAGGACGCCGTCACGTCTCTCCAGCCACTCCTCAAAGAGGGGTCTCTTACCGCCATGATTGCGGCGTGCCCGAAAAGTAAGTACCTACCTATTGGATGTTTATGAAATAAAAGTAATGTTTAAAATTCGTAAACTTTTATTGTATAAAATAAAAACTTAACAATAAAGCAATTATGAATAGTAAAGAGACTATGGGTTTGACATGCATTCATTAGGCGTTTCCACCCAGAGCGAGCAGCCTCGCGAAGCACTTAACTCGCGCGGCAAATGCCTCGGGAGTAATGTGCTTCAAAGCTGCTCGCTCTGTGTGGACGCGCCTATTTGCAGAAATCACAATTATTATGGTAATGGTATTACTTTATATAAAAATACTGAAATTGTGAGTTTGCCAGAATGTTACAGTAACCCATAGTCACAGCAAAACGTTTTACAGATATAAGTTATTTTATGATACCTACGTCTTATTTACATAACTGGATCTACTCTTGAACTACCTAAAATACTAGACAGGTTTTATCGCCTGAAACAGAGGTGTAATCCAAACACTGTTATCGTAATTTCTCCTGTATTATGAAATAGCACTTCGATCTATCCGTGAACCTAGCAAGCCAGAGACGAACTTTCTGTTGCGTCATGTGAGAAATTGAAAACTGCGCGCTTCTTGCTCGATTAAGAAAAAAAAGTCACATAAAACATCAAGCCCAAAGGTACCTTATTTGTAAAAACATTTTATATTTTCACAGTGCATAGTTGCTTCACTTTAGTTTCAAATGCAATGTAGCTGGTGTTTTCTTACATTTTTACTGCATTTTCATTAATTTTCGTGCGTGCAACTAAGGTTCTGTGATTAATGTATGTATGCTTTTACCTGACCTTACACCAAATATTATAACATGTAACGCCATGTGCCTATATCCAAAAAGAAATGTTTACATGGAATATAAGGACATATACAAGGTTCAATCGACAATTTTGAATTATGACCCACCTTATGTCTATTTTTACATCCATTCAATTAGGTCCACATTCGCGTAAGTATGCATATCCATGGTTGTCACCTTGATCTTTGTTATTTTGACGAATTTTTTGATGTTATTTTGATTTATTGTCAAAATGGGTCATGATTCAACTTTATCGATTTTACTTTGCCTGCACTGGCGGATTGGTGAAGTCCGCTTGTTCGATTGTATTTTTATTTTTGTCAACTGCGCCATGGTTTTCACACTTGTCGGGGCCAATTTATTTAAATTCGCGCTAGCAGTAGGTACACGTGGATAAATTCGGATTAGCTTCGTTTTTTTATACGATGAGATCATACTTTACATCAGTACAACGAGCACTAACAACCACTTTCGATATTTTGCTTGACACAAACTTAGGCATAGGCCAGGAATTTCTCATGGAGAAGGACCCGCAAGAGACGTAAACGACGGCAACATAATTAGCATAGATTAACGTTTTATGAAGATGCGTACGCAATACAAATGAGAATCCTGCGTAATACTTAAGAAGGTAGGGATCATGTAGACCTGACAAGTAGGCACCACGGTATTTAACAAGAACGACAAAATAAGAGGAGAATTAAAAAATCATCACGCCCACCATTTGCAAGCTGCTAATGGTGGGCGTGATGTCTCTAAGGCCGACGAAGTCATCACACTCATAAACTAATACTAACTAACGAGAAAACCAAATAACTAAGTGACCAAAATCTAATCTGTAGCCGCTGAGTAAAACTGGATCCACATTCGTATGAAAAATATTTAAAGGCCTATCATAGTAAGTAGTGCCACATTCGCTAGAACGCCAGGCCATGTTCGTCGTATGTGACGAATATTTTCTCAATGGCCGTGATGTAGGCGGCGGTTCGTAAGTCGATGCCGAGGTTGTGAGTCTTGGCCGCTGCTGCCACATTCTGTAACACACAACTGAAGCTGTAAGCGACACCTGTATTTATAAAGAAAGATTAAAGTGGCATATGGTGGAGTAAACCTCATTGAAGAGTAAGCAGAATAAGAGGTGGCTAGTTTCTCCTGGTTTTCGGAACAAAATCATTTCTGTGTATTTGGGAGAGATGAAAATGTCGCAAGAGATTGTAAGAACATACGTTTCACACATTTAAGAACCTAGGTAGTCACTTAATTCAATCAGCTTTTTATATAGATATCTTCGCATTTGTTATTTTTATATGAAAATATAAAACAGAATGATCTTGGAGCCCCTTAAATGCAAGTAAGACAGGTTAAATACGTACACTGCAAGCGTTAGTCATGGAGTACTCGAGCCCCGTGCCCACAATGTGTTTCTCACTGGCTCCCGACATCATGGACGCGAAGGCCTTCGTCGGCGACACTTTCGCATCCACATTAGCCGCCTTCAGCGATTTCTCCACCGAATCTAATCAAAAACCATGTTCAACTTACAATATGGCACATGTGGCAAAACTCTGATTTCAGAGTTAATTAAGCCCCTTCTCCCAGAAGCCTCAGACATGACTTTGGACTTATATTGATTAAATATCCAGGTTTCCTTACGATATCAGTGATGTCAAAGATATAAATAAAGAAAGCACATGTTTATCTTCGAATGTTTGCTTCAAAACATGCCGGTTTCAGCACGATGTTTTCTTTCTGCATTCCGAGAGCAGTTGTAAATTGTTTGTCTGGGTTCGAAGACACGATCTAAGAGGACCATTGGGAAAAACTGTTCTAACTAATAGTGCAAAATATTAAGCCAGTGGCTATGCGGCGGTGTTCAGCAGGCGCCCCACCGCATACGAAATAACTACATGCGGTATATGCGTTTTGAGATATACTACGGTTGTATTGCACTTTTGAGGACCCATTGACAGTGCGACCAATTTCTGAATGCCCTCAGTGGATTTAAAAATACCAACCGTCAGCCTCGACACAAGGAAATAAAGATCACACAACATATTTAGCAAGTAACAATTTCTAGTAAATAATATTGATTACCCAAGAGTGCAGTGTTTGAATCCCTCCAGAATTTAATGCTGAGTTTCCCGAAGCTGACGTGGTTGAGATTTTTGAGGAACTCGAAGTAGGAAACCGTGACGCCGCCGGCGTTGCACAAGAGGTCCGGGAGGATCAAGACCTTCTTCGGGAGTAGTATCTTGTCGGCGGACGGCACTGTGGGCCCGTTGGCACCCTCCGCTATAATCTACGGGCAGGGTTGGGCAGTATTTGAATTACTTGTAATTAAAATACGTAATTGAAATACAAATACGTATTTTGTATTTGTATTTTAAATACTTCCCTAAAATGTAATTTGTAATTCGTATTTCAAATACTTGACGACGAAGTATTTTGTAATTAGTATTTCAAATAGATGTGGCTCCGAAATACATTTTTACAAAATACATTTAAAACTTCATTTACCGTCACTGCACTCTCTGCAATGATGGTAAAGCAGCTAATTAGACTTGGCAACACTGCACCTATTACGCACTGACGTCAGCACATCAAGCTTCCTACCACAATCCATCAAATTTCCTCAACAGATTTTGAACGTTATTGCAATAGAGGAAGATTATATTTTTATTGATAAAATTTCACAGATCCGGGCAGTTTGACCCGCTGTCGTCTTTACACTGTACGCTATGACTGTATGTCAATCTTGGTTAAAAAAACGCAAAAAAAGAAATTAACGTCGACTTGTGTACTTTAAGCTAAGAACTTCCTTCTACTTTTCAGCCATTCAGCTCATGCTGGTTTAGATTATTTATTTTGTAATATGTAATTTGTATTTTGTATTTCAATTAAAAATAGCTAAAATACTGTATTTTGTATTTTATATTTCAAATACTTTACTTAAAGGTATTTTGTATTTTATATTTTAATTACTTGCGATAGTAGTATTTTGTAATTTGTATTTCAATTAAAGCAAAGCATGTATTTTGCCTAGCCCTGTCTACGGGACATCATTAGTAGCATGTGCTACACCATGCACAGAATGGATTAAGTTTCTACTCTACTCTCTATACTACTATCCACCTGCAAAAAGAATACATGCAGAAAAGTGTGAAAGTGATTTAGTCCCCAGTGTAGCTAAGCTAAGCGTTAAGCTTCAAACATTTGTTTCCATAGATATATATAACCAGTCCACCAAACCCACCAAGCGCCATAACCCAGTCTTTTGTTTCCACATTCTGCAATAGTCTAACTCTAACCGGGGATTGTCTTTGGGTATACTGGCATAGTGCATACAGGGATAACCGCCGGTTTGGGTCTCATCTCATTTAAATTCCCACTAGACCAACAGGCCAGTCATTAATAACATATAAAAATAAAATAGATACCCGCAAATCTTGCACGAAAATTTAGCATAAAAATGACAACAACAACAGGTTCGCAGGAATTCGGAAACACGAAGACGGTACCTAGTTTTGTTTTGATGAAATGTTCTTACCTTAGCATTAATTTTGCTGGCATTTTGCGCTGTGATGACTTTCTCCTTAGCTGCTACCACAAGAATATCACATTTTTCGTAAAAAAGGTTCTCGTCACTCTCCTTTGCTCCCGGAAATCCTTTGGCACTCTTTTTATTTTTCGCCATATATTTCATTAAATCCTGGTTGGTGAAAGTAGGAAGTTAGGTCGCGTTCAAAGACACGCAGCGCGTCGGCTGGTGCGTCTCGGGCGGAGCGAGCTGCGCAGAGACAATTGTTTTCTCTGCTTATGGTGTCTACAGCATCCACCGCGGTTTCCAACTCGGCTTCCCGTCATTTAGTTTTCTTCGAATAGTAACAATTGTGTCCTTCTTTATGAACGTTTCTCCTTGAACGATCTATATCTAAATCACCGTATGCTTGTATTTCGGGCGGCCCGCTCCGCCTATTGCAACGCCCGACGCGCTTGTCTTTGAACGAGGTTTGTTTGTTTTTAGAGCTCCTTATTGCCCTGATCGTCCCAATTCCCTATGCCTCTAAACACTACTATTTCTATTTTTTTCATAATATAATAGTTGTTGTTAAGTTTCATGTTTTTTTTTATTCCGTTCATACGTTATGAAATTAGAACAAGTGAACGTACTTACTATTCATCAATAGTCATTTTATTTTTACCTGAATCTACATCAAAGCAAGGTTCAAAAATGTTTTGCGCATCTAGTGTTAAGGGTTGGTCATTAGTGCCTACCAATCATATGAAAAATAAGACTTGGTATGAGACTCACCGTTGGGTTTATACCATCTGGGTTTGTAAGGAAGGCACCATATTCTAACACTCCTATGATCTTGACTCCAGCTCCGTGTAGGTAAATAGCTGCCCAGCTGCCCACGTTTCCAAAACCCTGGATTATTGCTGTCTTACCCTGAGGAATTTATTTCAATATTATTTTATTTGACTGATCTTTAATAAAACATTACAGGAATAACTATAACCTAGTAATCGGAATTCGGCCATGATTCTTTAAAAAAAAAGTGAAAACAAATTAAATGAGCTTTCGGTACTCTTCAATTATATTCAAAGTATTATTTGGATAAAATGTAGATCTTATTTTGGTAAGTTCCAACATAAATGAACATTTCAGTCTTTGATGTCTCAACTGATGAGAACACAGTCCCCTCTATCACAAGGAATAGGCTGTACTTAATCGGCAGGTCTACCATTTTTTCCGAATTATAATTCACACCGGTTCACTTGCAATACTTTCTTTTGAGCATACAGGGTTTGAACCGTAAGCTTGGACCGTTACTATAGGCCAAATATTGCCGAATAAAGAAATAAAAAAAGAAAGGAAGACCTGGAAGCCAGTCGTCAAACCAATCAAATTCATGAAGTGTTCATCATGTATGTAGTAGTTGATTGTCATGAAGGTACCACGGCCGGTCGCCTCCACCCGGCCGTGGATTCCTCCGCCGTTGATCGGCTTGCCCGTCACACACGCGGCTGCGTTCAAATCCTGGTAGCCTGCAAAGTATGTATCCTATACATAACAGCCCGATATGACGGTCTTCAGATGAGTAACTATTAATTACATACCTTGCTCTCTTGGTGTCTCGAAATATGTTAAGCTGTCAGAGTAGCGATAAAGGTTATGTAGTCCATTTGTGGGGTTTTACCAAACGAGTCCGTTCCTCTCCAATACTGATATTCGTTAGGTCGCGCTATCACATCTTACATGTCAGCTTCATCAAAGCTTCAGCTGCGATGGTTTTAGTTTCCTAAGTATTTTAGGCGAATATGCTAAGCCAGTTTGCATATTCTTTGTCGTATATTCATAAAAAAAAATTGTAAGAGACAGTTATTCATACGCCTGCAGTGTGTATACGAGTGTGGTTTGATCCGGCCAGGGAGCGGCGTCGTTTGTTTTTGCTTTATAAGGGAAAAGGTCTAGTACCTTTACCCTTATAAAGCAAAATCTGTGTTATATGTGCTATGTTTCAATTTCCGTACTCTTTATTTCGGCAATTCCAAGAGACTTACCTAGCGTTTTAATGTAGGTGTCCACGACCCATGACATTTCCCTGCCTGAAGTGTTGACGTCTGGAGCCGGTACATCGATGCCGGCACCTGTAGCAGAACATAAGTTGTGTAATACATAATAACCCTCATTGAGAGATATACAATACAGGAGCCGAATGTAGACACACTTCCAATACCAAAACTAAAGTCTTCATTCAGAACATAACAATTAGGTACACCAGCAAAAATTCTCATCATATAAGTTAAATTTCTTAGCATTGTCTTCCATTTACCGGACTCTTGCATATTCCTAAGCTCAACTAGCATAACTATTATTCGGATAGTTACAGAAGTTATAAAGAAATAATACTATATGAGAAGAGGAAGGTATTTCTTACCAATATAGTTTTTCTTAGCAAGCTCCAAGGTGTAACGTCTGGTAATTCGTTGGAGTTCTGCCACCGTATATTTCCTGGGATTTATCGCTACACCTAAAATTTTTAAGTAAGTTCAGAAAACAATTACAATTTATCATCACACTACATAGTCTCAGCTCTATTTCTTAATGGAGAATTCGTGAGCACCTCGTGCATTTGTGCACCCCGCTATTTACGCCTCATGGCCAGTTACATCGCCAGATCGCAGCTACATCGCCAGAGTTTGGCATTTACCAAACTCTTGCATATCCCTAAGCTCTGTATTCAACTAGCACAACTACAGTAGATGGCTAAAATAATGCTACCAACCAAAATCAACTTAATAGTGGGTTGGCACAGTTGTAATTCTTTAATATTTACTAACCTCCTTTGGAGCCTCCAAAAGGAATATTGGAGCAAGCACACTTGAATGTCATCAAGGAGGCCAAAGCTTTTACCTCGTCCAAGTTTACTTCATCCGAAAATCTTATGCCTGGTCAAGAGAAAAGCGTGATGTGAAAGTTTTACAATACCTCGCAGTTTTTTTATACAATAGGTAGGGGTACCTCTTTAGAGATGTGGCATATTGCTGTTATAAAGTAAATAAGTAAGAACTTTGAAAGTGATTGAAACGTCTTTCTGACTCAAATAATGAATTGATTGTAACTGATATGTTATGTGAAGGGTTGGTGCCTCCTTTGACACTCACGTAAATAAAAGAAGGGCCAAAGAAAAATGGATTGATTGTGTGAAATGATATTAAAGAAAAAGTAGTGAATGATGACGTGTTGTCTCCTGGGGGAGAATGGAAGAATTAAACGTGTTGCGAGGAACCCCAAGTAAAATGGTCGGTACCTCCTTTACAAGGCAGGCGATGGACGCTGTGCTGAACACGGTACGCCTGGACGATGTCGTAACTACCATTTTTGCGTTGCAGCGGAAACTCCATCTGAATACAGCTGTTGCACGAACCCATAACCTAGAATTCCATCAGTTGATTATACAAATCATAACCCTCAATTTTGCTTCGCTGTAGTCAGAAAAAAATTGATCTTGGAAATCTCGCGTGAAAACCACACATCACCTACAATTATTTGTACGTAGCGACTAAAACCTCTATCGTATGACAAGGTTTTGCCTGCATGTTTGTTGAATATTATCCATCACGAGAACTTGCTATCAGGAGTGGAAGACCTTCTTCTGGTTTTTTCTAACCCCTATTGTTCCATTAGCAACATTGGGGCTATCAAGTCTTTCTAGAAGCTCTTATCCTGAGCCATTCGAACCAGCCCTCACGACAAACTTCTAGGTCGACTCGCTGGCACTAATCTACTTAAAACAAGAGTCGTCAATTTATAACTTTTTAAATCGCCATAAGCTGGAATTTACATTGACAAATAGTATGACATTAAACTAGAGATCAAACACTTACTTTCAAAATTCCAGACACTCTCGCTTGCCTCTTTTTCTCAGACATATGTGTATGCTTGTTCAAATAATCAACAAGAGCAGGCTCGCACACTTTGACCGCATTGTGGTAGAAGTATTCCACCATTCTGAAGAAACTCGGGTTTGGATCGTCACCAACTTTGGTTAAGTGGGCCGGGACGTCATAGTGTCTTACGGTCATCCGTAATGGAGGGACTGCTTTTACAAGAGGCTTGCAGAGTCTCACCGGTACTTCATAATGTCTAACGGACATCCTTATGGGAGTGACCGCTTTAACTGCAGATTTGCAGAATCTGAACATGTTATTCAACGCAGGTATCATTTTATTAAAATCTTGTAAAACAAAATAATACACTACAAAATACACAAAATTGCGATACAAACTGACATTAAATAATGTTTAAATTTTGTTTTTCTGTAAGTTCTTTTTTGTCGTTAGTTATGAAAAAAGTTTGACATATTTTTTAATAAAAACGCTTCTTGGTACCAACGCGGCATGGCACAAAAGATTTGAAAGAAAGAAAAAACGTTTATTTGGAAAGAGATCTTCTTGATATCGATGCGAGAATTATATTGGGGTAGATTAGAACTTGAAGCGACAAGTCTACAAAAAAAAACACACATTTTTGCAAACAAGTTTATTAATGACAATAAATAATTTACTTATCAAGCCTACATATAGGGTTGTTTTGAACCATCTGCAAGTCAACCTTAGGTCCCACTAGGTCCCTAATGTTGTTCAGTCCGTACTTGATCATGGTGGGTCGTTCTAAGGAGAGTCCCCACGCGATGACGTTCACGTCTTCGGGAAGACCCATCGGTAATAACATTTCGGGACGGAAAACGCCTGAGTTGCCAATTTCAATCCATTTTCCGAGGCCTGAAATAAGAAAAATAAGAAAATACATTCTCTTAAGAAACTATTTCTAGTAGCTTTATGAGCAGTACAATTTCTCTTGTATCGAAGGTGCATTTACAAAAATTTAAGGAGATTCCCCATGAAGCAATTCATGTGATTTGCAATTTCTACTAACTAAAAATTAAAATCCTCCTTGCTACTACGATATAATGATGCAATTCGATTGACTCGAAATCGTTTTATGTCATATGTCGTAGTGGTAAGGATGATTTTCACTTGTAGTTCGAATCGGTCGTGTTGCGGGGGTAGCTCCGTAAGACGTCATGGTACCAAATTCCTGAACAACTTCTTGTAGTACAACTCACCCGTATGATAGGCGAAGATCTCCATGCTTGGTTCGGTGTAAGGGTTGTAAGCAGGTTTGAACTGCAGTCTGTCGAAGCCGAGGCGTTTGAAAAACGCGTCCAGAACGCTGATGAGATCTGCGAGCCCCAGCCCACGGTCTGCGATCACGCCTTCTACTTGGTGGAACTCCGCTAAATGCGTTGCGTCCAGAGTTTCGTTACGGAAGACCTGCACAAGTTTAGACAGGCCTTTCATCTATTTCATCATCATCATCATATTGTTCAACTTACTGCTGAACTTAGACCTGCTTTTTTGTGCTATGTTTCTTTGACCTGCTTAAGTCTTAACCAGGTTTTACTCGAATTTCTGAATGTCGCATGTCGTCCTCAAATTCGTCTTAACTTAAATAAACGAACGAATTCATTTTATTTAGGTAAATACAACGAAGTTCCGACGTTACGTTTGTGTCTGAGTTTTGATGGGTGACTGATGGATGGCAGTTACCTAAATATTGTGGTTTTTTCCACATCGAACATGAAACTTTTAGTTTTGCCAAAAAGATGAAAACCGATTAAAGTTATCAGTGCGACCACTAACGAAACTAGTCCAAGTCTATGTCAAAGATAATGAATACTACCCCAATGCGATCGGTCGTATTCTTCTTAAGTTTTGTTTTTTTTTGCATACTTATTATTATTCTACAGACAGAGACTATTAAATTTAATACAAATATGCTTTGCTTTGAACCACATATTTTTAATCGATTTCAAAAGTAGCTTAAAATATTTCGAAAATCACTAGAAAGGACGATGTTTTCAATTAGTCGGAATCTTTTATTCCGATCCAAATGCATGGGGCATTTGCATCACAATAAATATATAGATAGATAGATAGATTATACTTTATTGCACACCAAAATTGTTACACATCTGTTTCATGAAATTGCTAATTCTAGGAGTACAATTATGGCGGTCTTATCGCTTATAGCGATATCTTCCAGACAACCTGTTTGTGAAACTACGGATTTAAAATAAAAAGGTGGAGGTAGTCAGTGGTGCACTGAAAAATACATGTCTACCATACAAAATTTAAAAGAAAACAGTAAATACATCGTGACGGTACACCAAACCTTCAAAAAAACTATATTTCATTAATGGTCATTACCAGGTCAAAAATGTCCAAGGACCTTTCACAGATTGAAGTACGAAGTGTTGGCATACCTTATCAATACTGAAGTACTTCTGCGGTGTGAACTCTCCCCGCTGCGCTAGCTTGTAGAGCATGCGCGCGCTCACTGCGGTGGTGTGCGTGCGGAGCAAGTTCTTCTGGGCTTCCTCTATCTTCCACTCGTATCTGTAGCCCTGGTAGGGAAGGGTGATTAAGGGTGGCGTTTATTTATCAGCACCGCACGCGCTGCCTTGCACACTTATTTGCGATACATTTCGGAAAATGCTATGCTAAATATAATACGGCATTCGAATATTGAAAGAAGGATTTTGACAGTGCTGATGACGTCGGATAATGTAGTGCTTACGCCGCGAATAAATGTGCGACTACCTTAATTATATTATGGTGGTTTGAAAATATTTTTGGTGTCTTGTCTCTTTGTATAAAATATCTTGTAAACCTACTAAGTGTTTGCTGGCTTTTGGAGTTAGATACCACGTCAATTGGCAGGAATCGCCTTAATTCGATTGCATAACCCGATTTTAGTCCCACAAGAATAAAAAAAATATCAGAGCAAAAATCTCTGAGAATACTTACAAGACTGCATAAAAGATAATGGAGACTTACCTGTGACCCATAACCTCCTTCACTGTGAACCTTCTTCACCCTTGCCAGATATTCCATAGGGAATTGCGTAGTACTACTTGGTGAGGACATGAAGAAAGTATCATGAGCATCCCTAGCTGGGTGCTGTTGAGGTTGGAACAGGGCGTCGAAATTCCAGAAAGAGCTCTCAATGTACTGGTTTGTTGGCATCTCATTGAAGCCCATTTCTAAGAAAATCTCCCGGAATTCCGACCGAACCTTGAGGAGTGGATGCAAGTGACCACATTCTGGTGGTTGACCTGTAAGAAGAAATAGAATAAATGATGTTTATTGTACACTTAATGCAAACAGACAGTTTACATGAGCAGTCAGATGCATTTGCCAGTATTAAGAAAATGAATAATTGGAAAGAAAAAAAGAAAGAATTTGGGTACTATATGTTTAGTTATCATACAATCCTACCATCTTAAAAAAAATCTGTAGGCCCACGGATTCAAAAACCGAAGATTTAAAAAGTTAAGGTGGATACGGAGGTAGCATTTACACAGCAATGGGAAATAAAACTGATACGGAAAAAAAAAATGTTTCTTACCTAAAGCATCAAAGTTGTATGGCTTGAATTGCAAAGTTTTCCAGGCACCAGTCAACAGCATCTCACTAGTCAAGTCCGTTTCCAGCTTCTTAATAGTTGTGGCAAACTGTGGTCCTTTCGATAACAAGAAACTCTTCACTGTAACTTCTTGGAGTAACTTCCGTTTCTTGTAATCATTTCTGATATTATCCGGTATGTTGTCAATGCCTTTTCTTATTTCAATCAAGTGTTCTTGTACTGTGTCTGTGATCGTATCTACTTTTCGTTTGACAAGTGGTGCTCCTCCTGATTTATCTATCAATATCCAGCCTGCGGACATGGCTTTGCTGAATCCGACTTTAGCATTTGGGACAGTCTGAAAAAGTTACATGCTTTTTTAGGCAGAAGGATTTTCTTTTTTATTTAACATAATTATAATATTAACATGTAAGATTCAATCACTATAGTTTGTCGATAATCTAGAAAGAAATTTATATTTACACTACATTGTAACTGCAACAAGACAAAAGTCAGTGTGATGATTAATAATAAAATGAAAACTGTTATCAAATGCAGAGCACAGCTTGATAAGCTCCAATACGTCTACAATGTTAGGTATGTGACATTAGACCTTACAGTTAAAGCGGTGACCGATAGTGCTAGCTAAATTCATCAGCCACTTCAATTCATACCTTCATAACTTCGGCCTGGGCAATCCCAGCTTCAGGAATACTGTTGTACAAGACAGCTTCATGGCTTCCCTTATCAGCAACTAGTTGGCCCTCCCCAGTCAGCTCCCATCTCGTACTCTTAGTAGCTTCAGAGACCACCATTTCTAGGGCCTCAAGACTTTTTACAGCACCAACAACTTTTTGGTGGTCTTCATTGAACTCGCTAGCTAATTTGAGAGTATCTACTTTATCACTTTTCTCTAGGTAGTGAAGAATTCTTTCATTTAATTCCATTTTTGTTTATTTAATTTAGATTTTGGTGAGGTTATGAAGCCACGGACTAACTTTCGGCGAGAAGGAATTTCGGAATTTAACAAATGTCACTGTCATTTATGTGTCAATGTCAGGTATGACAGCTGACAGCTGACGCAGGGCGTCAAACGTTTCGTTTCTAGCACAGACTACTTATAGATATTACGTTCCAGTTTTACAAAACTCGACAAACTGGAATTAGTGTTTTATGACCTCTTATTGGAGATTACAGCAAAGAAAAGACTATAATAATTGGTTGAATTCCATTATTATAAAATAATAAAACAGCGTGATGGTTAATAACCGAAATGTACAATAATTATTAACTAGGTTTGAACAAATCGATGTGAGAGGTCAGGTCAATGCGTCATAGGTTCTCGCAATCATCCCCTCAGGTTTTAAAACCACGAGGGTTGGGAGAAGGCATCAAGATTAAATAATTTCAGTACATGCTATAATGTGGCTTAGGTAGTACTAGCCATATCCTTCAGAGAAAGGCAGCTACGCAAAAAAATATGTAAATTATAAACTTATTTTAACTCATCGGTACGGAAATAAATGTGCCTAGAGAAATTAGTACCCTCTATCTGTTTATAATTAAAACGACTGCTGTAAAAGTTTAATTTGTATCCTGCGGTGATAGTTCTACAAAACCTTTTTTTTTATGCCCCACTGCTGGGCAAAGGCCTCCCCCATGTCCTTCTAAGTGCTCTTTTCCAGTGCCACTTCGGACCAGCCATCAAGGTACGCATCAAGATCACCTTATTTTTTTTTTTTTTAGGTGTTAAAATCATCAAATGAGTCCTCCGGCCCTGGTTGGGGCGGAAGGGACTGTCAGACTCTTACTGACTAAAATCCACCCGTGTTCCTTCGGATGCCCTTTACGTTCCGGGGCCACGGTAGCCTGGGTTAAGAAAAACCCGCGACCCCAGCAGGCATTTGGCGTGAAACACGACGCGCCACCGACCCGGGTTTAGTCATTGGACGCACGGCGTGCTACCCATTACTCAACGTCTGCAAGCCCGCTCCGCCGCTGTGCCCTCTGCTGAGCAGAGGGCCACGCGTTGGAGCGTCCACACAACAGGCTATTCGTATACGGGCAAAGAGACCCCTTAGGCACACAGTGCCTAAGGAAGAGCTTTTGCCCGCATCCCAGGGTGCACCAGCCTGAAAAACTGGTCTTCCCCCCGGACGTATCCGAGAGGGAACTCCAGTCCACGGGCGCACGTGGAGGTTTCCTGTCTTAGCACCCCATCAAGATCGTCTTGCCACCTCTTTTTGGAACGGCCTCGGGGGTGTCGTCCATTCTCAGACACCCATTGCGTGCATATTTTACAAAATCTTAAAAAAAAAATATCTGTGCAGGTCCAGATGTCTTCGTCACTTTTCGGTGTCCTTAATTGTGATGACCCGTGATGATAGTTTCATAAATTTATTCGCTGAGTCATCAAATTCAGACAGTTCAATGTTCAAATTCCAACTCGATATAAATGTAGCCACATATTTAAGCGGCTTCCCCGCCCTATTTATATTAGTTCAGTATGTTGTTCTGATTCGTCCATGACGTGTAGCGCGCGAGCCTTTAAATTAATATTTATAAAAGTGCAAATTGTTTTTTAGGCCGTTGTTGAGTTTATTGATAAAGGTAAAATATTTACTGGTTATTGTGTTGTGTAATAGATTATAATGAGCAATGATAAGAATGTGTTAACATTGTTTATTTACAGATAGCTAGTTTGGCGGTTGATATTATGTTAGACGAATACTAATGAAAAAAATAGTTGGTTACAAATTATTTAACGCTTTTGACTGTGATAACTTCCTTTAGGAAGGATAGCATCCAGATCCAGTGAAGTGCAATCAGTTGGCTGAGTTGTCCCTTTCAATGCAGCCTTTAAATGCAGTCAATTAATAATTAAGCTTTTTCGTAAAAAAATAAAAAAAAAAACAGCGAAGCTCAGAGCCTAAACGTTTTTAGGAAGATCGTTACAATCCAGGGTCATAACACAGGTAGGTGATATCTAAGACTCTATCGGCCACTTAGTTCAGAACTAAACTAAACTTAAGCACGGACTTAAGGGTAACTAATGACTAGGTAGGTTAAGTAACTCCTATACCTGAAAATTGTCAGACGAATATTTTATTTATGTTGCGTTGAGTTAAAACGCGGCAACGTTCGTAAACGAGTCAGGAGAAATTCCTAGGAATTGGGCTAGCGGGACTGTCTTAACAGATAACCGTGATCCTGGAACGTATAGGTTTATTGAAGACCGCTGTCCCGCCCCTGGGCGCGAGAGGTCTCTTATAACTAAGTTAAAAAAAGGGACTGACTCTACAAACTTTTCACTCATTATAGACGGCAGCACATCAACCTATTCCTATCTTTCTTTTTTAACTTTAAATAACAAATATAAGGTTAAGGATAGGTTTGAGTTCAATAAAATAATATAATAAGTTACGGTACTTATTTCATTCAATTAAAATTCTAAGAATGTTGTTAAAAAAGCTTTTTAAAAAAAAAATGTAACCGCCTTCAAAACCAACCACTAAAATAGGGTAAAATAACCTACAAAATAACTTTTCTTTCGGAAGTCGGTGGTTTTATTTTTCATTGTCTTTTTTGCCACCGACTTCCGAAAGAATAGTTATTTGTTATACAAGAGTGCAAAGTTGATTTTTAACCGCGTGCTCAATTTTGATGACCGAGCAAGCGAATGATTCTAAAATTGAATCACGAGTGCAACGAGTGATTCAAAATTAGAATCATGAGCGATAGCGAGGGAATCAAAAGAGCACAAGGTGAAAAATCTTTGCACTCGAGTGCAACACGTAACTTTTCATCCCACCTCAGCGAGGAAATGACTAGGAAATGCAAAAACAAATAAAAACAGATGTACATTGTACAAACACAAGATAGGCTTTTATTTCAGTTTAGGTATTAACTAAGACATTATTATAGAACAGAATAATTTTTAAATTAAAACAAATAATACTTAGGTAGTAGTTGAAAACTACTACCTAAGAATTATTAAGTTACTTATTTTTATCTTTGTTTGTCATAACATAACAATAAGACGTGAAAGGAAAACCGCACAAAGCAAATAAAAAAGGTAAAACAAAGTACTGAGCCAAGAATGTTTCGGGTCTGAGATTTTAACAAAATAATTGTAGATTACGCTCCAAGTGAGGCGTATTGAATTCCGAAGCGATACTAAGGATTCTGGGGGTGAACCTCCATCCGTAGCGCAGCGAGAAAGTTCAAGTGTTAACACCCGAAGGAAACGAGGGAATAAAGTTAAAAATCCTTAGTGAAGCGAGGGATTCAAGTTAGCCCAAGGCAACGCAGCCTTACACCCGAGGAGCGTACTCTGCTTCCCCACCTAAGGCGAGGAACATCAAATTTTAAAAATAGAATTTGTTTCCTCGACAACCTTCGAACGTAACGTCAAGTGGGCACCACAGCAAGCGATCAGCTGTTGCGGTCACCGGCCGCCATTACTGCTGCTACTCTTTTGTTCATACGATGTTCTAAATTCAAATTTACTTTATTCACTAGAGGATAAAAACGGCTTTTACTCACTTGAGGATAAAAACGGCTTTTACGGTCAGATATCGAAGAGCAAAAGTACCCTTTCCGAGATGGGGGGATGAAAAAGTTATTTTGTAGGTTATTTTACCCTATTTTAGTGGTTGGTTTTGAAGGCGGTTACATTTTTTTTTAAAAAGCTTTTATTTTACTCTTTTTAGTTGAAATATTCAACCCAAATTCTTGTCAAATAGGTACATCATTTTCTTACATGTGCACTAGAATTTTGTAATCCGTAGCATCGGTAATAACATCGCTCATGTACAAAATTAGCTAATAAAATTCCCTATCTCAAAAATTACTGAACCGATTTTGATGAAACTTGCAGTGTTCCCTCAGTTGAACAATACCTAGTATAACAAAAAAAGAATGACTTAAATCGGATTTGTAGTTCCAGAGATAAGCGAACACAAACTAAATCAGTTGATGCCTACTCCTTACTGTTGAGGAGTTGTACCTTCCATCATCAGCTCAGCTACATGAAATTATGATTACCATACGCAAATACTTAAATTACTTCATAATATTTACGAAAAACTAAATGTGGGCCTATAAAATTTGAGGGTTGCCCTCGATTTCTCCAGGATCCAATCATCAGATCTTGACTTGGTGAATATGGGACTACTCCGGAAGCATCTCCTTTCGAACAAAAAAATAATTTTGAAAATCGGTCCACAATCGCCGGAGCAATCGCGTAACAAACACACAAAAAAAAAAAAAAAAAAAACATACAGTCGAATTGATAACCTCCTTCTTTTTGAAGTCGGTTAAAAATCATAAATCTAAAGATACTTGAATTAATTAATCATTAAAGCACCTTTATTTGATACGGAAAGCTGCTGATCGGTTGTGTGGGGGTCAAAAGATCGAGAGTTTTTTGTCTCTCGACGCCAAACAGGTCCAACAAGAGCCTTCTGGCGTTTTTATGAATTCATATCTGAGACCGGAACTCCTCTGCATACCTAGTAGTAGTATGAAATAGCATGAATATATTTTAGTAATAGATATAAACTGCAATTTATTGGAGTGAAAAGATAGGATAGGTACGTTTCGTTTAAAATAATTTAAAATAGTGTACATCGTGTAGTGCAAAATGTAGTGTACTTCGTAGTGGTAGGATTATTATTTTCTTCGGATTGGTCATAATAAATGGGTAACAATAAGCATTGTGAGCATCCCTTTATATGTTCGTTTATTATAGTGACACAGTGTTTACAAATTATAAAATTCCCAGTTGCAACTGAAACCGTTTCGAGTTTAGAATTATGACCCGCGTTAGTAATGGTCGAAGTGCAATTTTCATCAGCCGATTTTCAGTTCCTCCTCCACGTTTGCTACTCTCAATACTGCGGATTTCATTGCAAGGACATAAGGCTGTTTCTGACCCCATCTTGGAAATTCCACGAAGGAATAAGTATTTGATCTTTGAGTGTCCACTTGCAAAGACCTTCTTGTATCTGCATCTGCATAGGTGTAGAAATGTGCAAAGATGCTGACTGTCTCTGTCTGTTTTATTTTACACTAGCCACTGCCAGCGGTTTCACCCGCTACAACTCGATAATTATCTCACAGGAACATAAATTGGGATAAAAACTATCTTATGTGTTAATCCAGGTTATAAACTATCTGTGTACCAATTTTCATTCACATGCGTTCAATCGTGAAAGAGTAACAAACATACCTACGTCTGCACAAACAAACTTTCTTTATAATATTAGTAGGATGTTTCAGAGTTTCAGACACTCCCGAAACCTAGACAGAGGTGATTGGCGGGACTGTCAAAGCAGGTTAAACTGACCCTCGAACATTATGAGCTATTGAAGGAACACCGTTTATTCCGCCTCCCTCCGCTCTACGCAGAGCGGGAGGACTAATTTGACGATGTTAACACTTTTAAAAAAGCTCACCTCTTCCACCAATTTCGATGTGACTTGAAAGCACCTATTTTAATTCAATACGCCTTTTGTCAACAGATGTCGAGATTAGACCTGGTGGTCTTCGGCGCTACCGGCCTCTCAGGGAAGCAAGTGGTAACCCGCATGGTGGATCTTGCGAAGAAATATGACCTTGGGACCTGGGCAGTTGCTGGACGGTCTCGGGCCAAAGTGGATGCCTTGATCGCGGAAGTCTCAAAGAAAACTGGTAATTATGGATTCAATTTTTTGTCTCGTTGGTTGCAAGCGCGACTGGTATATGTGATCCTGGGATCGATTCCAGGCCGGACATCGATTTTATTGGGCTTATTATGAAGAATTCCTTGGTAGTCATGAAGCCTGAATTTATGTCCGGCTGAATGGCACGCAGCAGTGAACTGTTAACTGGCAAAAAGTATGGGGTATTATTGGGAGTACTGAGTGAAGGTACTCCTCGGCCTAAGCCTTCATGGTTTACAGGCGTGACATTATGTACGTTTATGGTTCACGCAAATAGAACTTGAACGTAGTTTAGACGGTAGATTCAATGTACTTTGGTGATAGAATCCTAAAAAAACGGTTACCTTGTCTATTGAATAGTTTGCCGGCAGAAATAAGGAGCGAAATTAAAAAGATATTATTTAGAAATGTGTGAAAGTGCTACCGCGTTACTCAATGACAAGCTTTAATTAAGAAAATTATAACAACTGTTTTCAAAGATTCACCGATCCCACAGTCAAACCATTACAACGGTTTTGTGGGGCTTTATTTATAAATTTATATTACTACGAGACTAGATTACTACTAGACTAGAAAATAAATTAGTAAATAATAGACGCCGCCGCCGTTCTAATCGCGTTCAACTTCGTCAAATATATCGGGTCAGTGTGTCATCTTAAGGACGGAAAACGAAATCTGTTTTGATTTTCTTTATATGTAGGTATTCATATTTAGTTTTCTAAATAAAGCGTGTTGTATACGTTAGCAGTGTGGTGAATGAAACGCAAATATTTTGATTCTGACTAGACGTCGTCGTCGGCCGTAATGTGCTGAACACATAAATGACATGAAGGCCATTATGATCGAATTTTTCTTTGTAATATCAATCATTCCTAAAATTAGTTGCCTTGTAGATATCTTTCGCCCGCGGTTTTGCTCGTGTCTCCCCTTCAAAGTTTTATAAACAGTAACAAAAAACATGAAAATAAAGTAGTTCAGTGATTTAAGCGAGAAACTGTCACCAACAAACAAACAAACAGGTTATTCTTCATTATGGGCCTGATAGTCCCTTCTCCTCCAGGCAGTTCACTGACTCATGTATTCAATGATTTTGTTTTTTTTAGAATTAGGATCAGGTCCCGTTCAGATCAAGTTGAGAGGTATTTCGTTGATTATTACAGTAAAAATCTAAGCTTACTGCTTACCTAGAACTGCTTAGTGTGACAATTACAATATTATCTATCTCATAACCACAATTATAGGATAAACGAGTTACATCTCTGCCGACCCTTTCTAGGCAATAGCGTGATGATATAACGTTAAACTATTACAGGCACTGTGACGCTTTATTTCATAAGCAGGAAAATTCGAAACGTAACAATAATTATGGCGTCGATTGTAAAATCAATATTTTGTTTCAACTTGAGGAGTACTATGAATATTTTATAAGCACTACGAGGTTGTCAATTACACCATAGTACTTACTTATTATTTCACATTTTGTTTAAGTTGACATACAATTCACCTAGAACTCTTAATTGCATAGGGTGAGATTAGATAGAAATATTTGTTCCGTGCGGGGACCAAACCTGCGACACGCAGCGCCAACAGTGCCGTCAAAGCATCGTCACAAAGATCCTATATTTTGATAATCTAATTTACATAGCTTGTCAAATTTTTTGAATTTGAAATTCTCCAGATTTTTTAAAATCCGTCTTGAATTCTTGAGTTATTTTTTAATGACCATGTTAGGTATAGGAAACAGAGTCACACTATTTAAAGACAACAATACTAAAGACAACAGCTGAAATGGTGGTTCGCGTAAGCATGATATTTTAATATCATGAAAAACAAACAGGCATTTTAAGTATTTTGAAATTCATGTGGAATGAATAATAAAGGTAACTCTTGTTTAGGTACTCTAAAGTATCCGTGAATATAACTAAAATATAAACATAATAGTGTTTTTAAATAATTACCGCAAAAGACTAGTTTTTCTACGTCACACACATTTTTTCATCGTTTTTAATTTGCTACTGTATGGTAAGGTAATTATTTCCCCATACTAATGGGGAAATAATTACCTTATTACCTTACCAGTTACGTATACCACAGTATACCATAATAATAATTTGTTTTGTGATCTTCTCTTACAATAAGTCAGGACGGAAACCTTTGCCATTTTAATAATTATGTTTAACAATTGCTATGTTTACTTGTCCTTTGATCTTATGATCTGAAGTGCAATTTATTGCAGTATCTCAATTTGTTTTGTTTTTTTTTTTAATAAAAGAAAAGTATTGGAAATAAATGAAATTTAATAAAATGAATGAATGCTCATGAAGGAGGTGTCCCAATTTGTGTATTTTTGTGTTGTTTTTGGAAACATACGTATAATTATGTACACAGAGCATTAAAAGTACTCACCATAGAGAATAGTTATTTGTTATACAAGAGTGCAAAGTTGATTTTTAACCGCGTGCTCAATTTTGATGACCGAGCAAGCGAATGATTCTAAAATTGAATCACGAGTGCAACGAGTGATTCAAAATTAGAATCATGAGCGATAGCGAGGGGATCAAAAGAGCACAAGGTGAAAAATCTTTGCACTCGAGTGCAACACGTAACTTTTCATCCCACCTCAGCGAGGAAATGACTAAATGCAAAAACAAATAAAAACAGATGTACATTGTACAAACACAAGATAGGCTTTTATTTCAGTTTAGGTATTAACTAAGATATTATTATAGAACAGATTAATTTTTAAATTAAAACAAAAACTTAATACGAGTACTTAGGTAGTAGTTGAAAACTACTACCTAAGTATTAAGTTACTTATTTTTATCTTGGTTTGTCATAACATAACAATAAGACGTGAAAGGAAAACCGCACAAAGCAAATAAAAAAGGTAAAACAAAGTACTGAGCCAAGAATGTTCCGGGTCTGAGATTTTAACAAAATAATTGTAGATTACGCTCCAAGGGAGGCGTATTGAATTCCGAAGCGATACTAAGGATTCTGGGGGTGAACCTCCGTCCGTAGCGCAGCGAGGAGGTTCAAGTGTTAATACCCGAAAGAAACGAGGGAATAAAGTTAAAAATCCTTAGTGAAGCGAGGGATTCAAGTTAGCCCAAGGCAACGCAGCCTTACACCCGAGGAGCGTACTCTGCTTTCCCACCTAAGGCGAGATTTGATGTTACCACATCAAATTTTAAAAATAGAATTTGTTTCCTCGACAAACTTCGAACGTCAAGCGGGCACCACAGCAAGCGATCAGCTGTTGCGGTCACCGGCCGCCATTACTGCTGCTACTCTTTTGTTCATACGATGTTCTAAATTCAAATTTACTTTATTCACTAGAGGATAAAAACGGCTTTTACTCACTTGAGGATAAAAACGGCTTTTACGGTCAGATATCGAAGAGCAAAAGTACCCTTTCCGAGATGGGGGGATGAAAAGATTTTTATTTTATTAAAAATCTTTATAATGAAGAACTGCATAAATTCGCGTATGTACATACTGCATAAATGCAAGAAAGCGCGCGCAATTTAGTTTATTTAAAAAAATATAAAACATGGTGCTTATTTTTTTACTGGCAATGTGATACTGAGGGAGGGATATTTATTTTTAAATTTTCATAAAAAATAACGAAGAGAAATGTATTGTACGGGTGGGTAGTTGCTACCAACCCCCAAGAGGAAAAGGCTTAATAACAAAACTTAACGAGAAGGTTACGATAGGTAAAACAAAATAATTACATCAGAAAGGTCTAGCATCTCTTTACACCCCTAATATTAGGTCCTTGACTATAGCACAACTCACAAGTACTTCCATAACAATCAATAAGGGGTGAACTACATCAGGTAGAAGGTAAAGGGCAAGGTCATAATATCCAGTGAGCAAGGTCCTTTTATGGCTCATGCGCAGATGGCCTCTGATCGTCAGACTGATATGGTATAGTGGAACTTTGGTCATCATCATTAGGTGTCGGTCCAACTTAATAGCTAACAACGAATGTGCTCGAATATTTGGATTCTAGAGTTCCATAGCCAAATGGCAAAAAGCTGAATCCTTATAGATTCGTCATGTCTGTCTGTCTGCAATCTGCATGTCCATCCGTATGTCACAGCCACTTTTTTCCGAAACTTTAAGAGCTATTCTGTTGAAATTACGTCAAACCTAATTTTGTTGTTTTAGTGTTATGAAAATATCGATAAAAAATGCTCTTCCTCTCTCCAACCATATTATTAACCAAACTTTGCCCGTCAGGGTCCATAATTGTTTCTTTCTAATTGTATTCATTTGAATTGAATTGAAACTTGGTAAGTACATGTATTAAATGAACCGCATTAGGATTTTCACACAAAATAAAAAAAAAATACAAATTTTAGGGGTTCCCGTAAAGGATGATGCCAGGCCTTCTATGAAATTTGGTCCCACCTCCCAATAGCAACGTGTCATACGTCATTGGATAGGTATTTTTAAGCTGAGCAAAACATATTATGGCACCAAGTCTGAAATATGAGTTCGTCCTGAGATATGTTTGATTGAATATGGCAGTTTAAGATATAAGGAAATAACGTTTTTTTTCGTAACATATTACATTTTAGTGCTGAGGACGAGGAGAACCTCGGTTCTAAATAATGACAGCCGCACAGGTCGATCTTGTATGTCAAGCCGCGCTTGCCGAGATCGGTTTATGGATGGGTGACCATATATCCGAGGTTTCTCCGTGCCTCAGAAAGCACATAATAGCCGTTGATTACGACTGTCATTTGTAGATCTTTAACAGGCGTTACCAACTAAAAAAAAGTAAAAGCTCGCTTTTTAAGCTTTAAAGGTGAGCGATTTTAAGCTTTTACTCCAAAGATATTTCAACAATGCGTCAAAGTCTTGTCCCGTTCAATCACTACACATAAGAGCTAGAAGGTTTTTTTACATGATAAAATCATCGAATTAGTCCTCCCGGGGTTGGGTGGGAGGGACTGGTGACTTCCAGACATGGACTAACTAAAATGCACGGTATCCTTCAATAGCCCTTTACGTCCCGACAGTCGTCGTTAGACAGTCTCGCGACCGCGGCAGGCGTTTGATTACCGTCAGTTTGCTGATAACTCTTTAAGGCTCGCATGGAGCACGACGCGCAGTTGACCCGAGCATGGTCCATGACGGCGGGTCATCCTTTACTCATCGTCCTTATGCGCTCGAGTACTGTAGTTCAAAAATCGCCTCGCGACGTGCAATACCGTAGGCGTCTCCCGCAGCGATTGTGTCGTGAGATGGAGGCTGTCCTCTCCTTTACGTATTCCGCCTCCTCCTTCGATAGCATCACTGCTTAGAAGGAGCAGGAGGAGGTGATTACGTCTTAATAAACGGTTGCGTCTGGCTCCGCAGTGGTGCGGCCCAAGCTATGCATACCTTCACAGCATGGTCGATCGTGTGCACCTCCGGGCGATTTTCGCAATGGTTACACCCAGGCATACCTGTTTCTTACCGCACAATTCGACACAGGAACCTCCTGAAACATCTGGTGTGGACCTGCGTCACTCCTCAAACAAGGGTTTTAACGCCACGATTGCGGCGTTGCCAAACCTCGGCTACGACACTGGTACCCTCCATACCCCATGAGATTACGCCGAAGCTCTTCCCGCAGCGCCTCGACTTGTCAGAGGTAGCGGAGATACACCTCGCCCTTGCGCCTCCACTCCACACCCCACTTATAGTGTTGAAAGGCTTTCGCCTCCAGATCCCCTGACATACGGTATGGCATCTGACCCTAGGTACCAAAGTATTGACACAAAAGATTCGCACAGGTGCCTTCACAACAACGTCGGATCTTGCAGGTACAATAGCTTTCAATACAGTTGGTGTGAAATAGTATGTCTTAGTGATTGTATGTACCTACTAGGTCTTGTATGATTTTACCATGTAAAAAACCCTTCTAGCTCTTATGTGTAGTGACTGAATGCGACAAGGCATTGATGCATTGTAGAAATATATTTGGAGTAACAACTTAAAATCGCTCTTCAACCTGCCGTTAACAATCTCCATAGTAGAGGTGGTTAACGACAAAGCGAGCTTCTATAGAAGGAAGAATATACTTTTTTTTAGTTGGTAACGACTGTCAAAGATCTACTAATGACAGCCGCAATCAAAGGCTTTTATGTTCTTTCAGGGGCAAGTAGAAGTCTCGGATAGATGGTCACCCATCCATAAACCGAGGTCGGCAAGCGCGGCTTGACATAGAAGATCGACCTGTGCGGCTGTTATTATTTAGAACCGAGGTTCTCCTCCTCGTCCTCTGCACTAAAATGTAATATGTTACGAAAAAAACATTATTTCCTTATATCCTAAACTGCCATATTCAATCAAACATATCTCAGAACGAACTCATATTTCAGACTTGGTGCCATAATATGTTTTGCTCAGCTTAAAAATACCTATCCAATGACGTATGACATGTTGCTATTGGAGGGTGGGACCAAAAATTGCATCATCCTTTAATTTTTCACCAAACCCATAAAATTGCTTTGGATAGGTAGCCCACTTATCAAGAAAGGCTTTGGGCTAACAACATCACAATACAATACGACCATTACGATCTGAGCAGAGCGGGAAAAGGCTTATTACCTGACGTTTCCAAAGGATCACTTTAGTACAAGATTGGCATAGTAACTTCTACGCCCCGTAAACAAGATACTAGATAATCCACCTACGCATTGTTTAGCGAGTTGATGTTAATATCCTAATATTATTTAGTGCTCGATCACAATGACGAAGCACAATTTGGTTCACGTCATCTTTGTATCAGTTTTTGCGTACACGTGAGCCGAAACCTGTTTTAAGTAGATATATTATGTTTGGCTCATTTTTTATGATAACGAGTGTCTTTTAGCAGATAAATAAATAATTAATGATGATTATCTAAATATTTTGTTGAATATTTTATTGATCTATGCTTTGGTATTTAAGTATAGTAGGTTTTTTAATTCTGCTTCTCCTGTGTTGTAATCGGGGAAGATTTACAAATAGAAGCTGGCTTAATAAAAAAGAATATTGATCATAACTTAAACATAGAGACTACAACTCATGTCATGACTTTTTGATGTCAATAAATCAAATAGCAATGAAAAAAGTAGTACACACGGCTACACATCAAGTTATACAAAAGTAGTATAAGTTGACCGTTCAATGTGCGGAAAGATAATATAAAGCGAGTTGAAGACAAACGTACGTTGAAGGTTTTGCATATAGCTTGATGTGTAGCCGTGTGTACCACGATTTTCCGCAGGTCATAAGCGGTGGCGTGGACTCTACTTACCTATGTTTTGTCAAATCAGTGTACCTATTCGTAATTTGAAAGTTTCCACATATTCCCCATAAGGTAACTGAGTTTTCAGTTCTAGTAGTACGTTGGTTTCTGCACGATGTTTTCTTGGACATTTCAGAACAGTCATCAAGAAATAATTTATGTGTTTAAAGTATCTATTGGGTTTCGAACTCACTACTCTACTATTTATTAATTTTACTGTAGTTGTGTTATGAACTTTGTTATGCCATATTTAATAATGAGGAAGTATTCTTAACCAAATATTGTCATTAATTCCGTTGGTTTTTAGATGATTCACCATCATATTATTATTCCAAGAGGCAAGGTCAATGTGGACGGTAGGCCGAATTAAGTATAATTATTTTGAATATTTTCTAATGACCGCTACTTCTATTAAGAAGGTATAAGTACATAAGGTAGGTACTAGACTAGGCAGGATTGGTTTTCAAGTGATACAACAAACTTGTTAACGTAGTGTTTATCTGGGGTCGCGAGACTGTCTCGTCAAGTAACTGTCACCCTTGAACGTAAAGGGCTATTGAAGGATCCCCGTGGTTTTTAGTCTGTATCTGTACAAATTTGACAGTCCCTTCCGCACCGTCCTGGATGGGAGGACTCATTTAAAGATATATAACAAAAAAACGTATTTTTTATTTAAGCTTGCTTAGACTTTGGCTCATTTCCTCGTTGAAATTCGAAGAAAAAAAAATGATTTTTAATAGTTGACAGATTACACCTTGACCTCACTTTATGTCGTCTTCCGTATAATGAACGATCATCTTACACTGGTCTTCTATAACTTGAATGGCGCTGTGGGTACTTTGCTTAGCCGGTCTGTTGCTGTTTGTGATGATTACTACGTTACAATTGTGCAAGATGAATAAAATTTGTAATTAGGTGGCAGTTGGAAAAAAGTCAGGTCGCAGTAGATAGATCTACCAATATCTAAGTACTCAGTACTATTCGGAACACTTTTTATTTATTTTTTTAGCTGAACTGTCCCACTGCTGGTACAAGCCCCCCTTCACTCCTTTTTACTGCCACACAAAAAATACCGGACAAGTACAGGCCCTCACCTGCCCTTCTACTACGAATAATTTAGAAAATAGAGAAAAGCTGGGCACAGGCCACAACCATTGGCGTGCCTACAGATAAGCAAGGTCACGAAACTGGTTTAATGCCTTTGTAATTTCTTTCTTTTTCGTGTGAGCTTGGTTTTTTTCACAGCAGAAAGTTTGGGTCTGTCTGTGGTGCCGGATATCCTAAACGGATAACCCAGATTTAACGCGTTTTTTTTTTAATTTTGAAAACAGTTTTTCTAGTGACGGTTTTTAGGTGCGTGTTATGAAAATCGATACCTAATTACCTATACCTAATAACGCCGAATCTATTTATTTCGTTGTGTGTATGGTGTTGATGTAGATAAAATTAATTCCAAAAATTAAGGTAGTCGTGTATGTAGGCAGTTCGATGTTTTGGAATGAGGGCTATAGCTATTCTCTAGTAACCTATCTTAAAATCGTCTTAACCTTGTTCCAGGTGAAGATCTCTCCAACGTGGGCCTGATCATAGCTGATGTGGGCGATGAGAAGTCCCTCCAAAACATGTGCGCTCAAACGAAGCTCGTACTCAACTGCTGCGGCCCCTTCCGTATGTATGGAGAACCAGTCGTCAAGGCCGCTGTGGAGAATAAGACGAATTACATAGATATTAGTGGAGAACCACAGGTGAGTATATTGATAATATCGATTGTAGATTACACCCCAAGTACGTATTCTTGCCGGGGTCGCGAGTCTTATACCATCACCGTGACCCCGGAATATAAAGGGCTATTGAAGGACACCGTGGATTTTAGTCAGTACAAGTCTGACAGTCCCTCCCGCCCTGCCCGGTGTGGGAGGCCTCATTTGATGATTTTAACAAGATAAAAAAAAAGTACGTATTCTTAAAAAAAAATCAATGTACAGTTTTGACTTTCCTACCATTTTTAGCCGACTAAAAAAAAGGATAACGTAGAATAGTTATAATCTACTTATTGCTCAAACAATAGAGTAGATGCCTAGGTAATTATAAACTTTCTAGTCCTTAGATCATAATTACATACATACACAAACAATTCTACAAGTCATTGCGACCACTGTTATGAGACCACATTATCTATAGAAACATTCAATATTCAATGTCGAAGGTTTTTTAGGAAACGAGTTTTAGATTTATTACCATAAACAAAACGTTAAAGTACCACTACGCCTTCTTTTCTTTCGGGTCTTGCTATTTGAGTAGGATGTGAGATACAAACGTTTGCGAATGACGATATCATTGAACAAACATTTGAACTAAAGCTTTGTGTCTGGCAAAGCTTTAGGTACTAAACACATCCAGGATAATAATATAGGAAAAATACTTATTAATACCAACTGTCATCGAATAGTAAAAATTGTTGTACTTACAACAAGTGGGAAATAGTTGTACTAACACGTAATTCTCGGCACCATAACTAAAACACCCTCGCAACACCCTCGCCTACGGCTCAGGTGGGAAAATTTACCTCGATTGCAATAACAGATCTTCCCCACTTGTATCAGAATTTTTGCTAGACGTTATTTTAATTGACACATGGAGGTCATTGACGTCTTCAATCTTATCGTGGTCGCTTATTGGTTTTCATCAATTGTTTTCAGTTCATGGAGGAGATGCAAATCAAGTACGACGAGGCGGCTCGTGAGGCTGGCGTGTTCGTGATCAGCGCGTGTGGCTGGGATAGCATCCCTGCTGACATGGGCGTCACCTTCCTCAAGCAAAACTTTCAAGGTAACCATCTACTTACTAGGACACATAGTTCTCAGAAATTATAGCCGATGGGGCCGTAAGGTTCTCGAATGGCGACCACACCCAGGTAAGAGTAGCGTAGGACGTCCGAAGTGGACAGACGCAGACGGTCTGATGAAGACCATAGGATCACGCTGGATGCAAGCCGCTTCCAACCGGTCCTATTAGAAATCCAAGGGAAAGCTTATTTTCAGTATTGGAGCTTTCCACTGCCAAACCAGTAAAGAAGTAGAGAGAGCATCATCATCATCATAATCATATCATCCCGAAGATATCCACTGCTGAGCATAGGCCTTCTCTTTAGACCGGACTGCCACTCCGAACGACAATTCGCCACTTGCATCCATCGGTTGGCTGCGACTCTCACGATGTCGTCGGTCCACCTAATGGGAAGCCTACGCAGCGACTTCCAGTCCGTGGTTGTCACTCGAGAACTTTTTTTCCCCATCGGTTACTGCAGTTCTACGAGCAATATGGATTGCCCATTGCCACATCAACTTGCAAATTTTAAGAATTCTATTGGCGGGTGTTCTTCGGCGAATATCCTTGTTCCAGATTTTATCCTGCAAAGAAACTCTGAGGATAGGTCTTTGTATTGCATAATGAGTGACTTTTAGTGTCCGTCTTCTTCATCAATCCTCATATTTACACAGTATTTTTTTTTTTCAGGCACACTGAACTCTGTAGAGTCATACCTCAGTTTCTACTTACCCCCGGAGTGCGACAAAGACGCGAAGGAGCACGGTGTCATCGGTACTGGCACATGGGAGTCCATCATATACGCGTAGGTTACATTATTCCATTTTAATAACTACGAGTACTATGTAGCTAACGCCACACTCAGAACAATATTTATCTATACTTTATACTACTCGTATATTAAGTTTGTTCGATTGATCGCTCTAATCTCTAGGACCCCTGGTTCGAATTCAAAACTTCTGTTTGTGTTAAATAGTCTATTTATTCAGGAAGACTTTAGGCTATACAACGTAACGTTAAAAGCGCAAAACTTCCGTGGGGTAACTCAGCACATGTTACTGAACAATGTTTGTTCTAAGACTTTTGGAAATTCGCAACCCCGAATACCCCACGAGAGGTTTTGCGCTTTTATTTTAACGTTACACATTGTATAACATGACGCTACGACCACCACGGACGCTGAAACCACGCAGAACAGCTAGTACTAACATAAAATATTACGATTCTTGTAAGTTTAACTTAATAATATTTATGGTTTCAGTATGGCAAGTCAAAACGAAATAAAGGGACTTGCTAAAGCCATGGAGAAAACTTACCCAGAGCCGCTGCCGCAGTTGAAGCCTGTTGTAAAACTAAAGTAAGCTCAATATATAAGTTTTTATTATAAGTCCATTGTGTCCCTTTTTTAGCGTGGTAAAATCATCAAATGAGGTCTCTTTTCCTGGGTGAAGCGCTGACGGCGCACGGTGGGCCGAAAATCGGCTTTCATAGACTTAGGCATTTTATTTTGCAAGTGCCATTTTTTATGCCGGATATCACTTCTATTAGTTATAACAATATACAAAAATGACACCAGAATTGATTCTGCACAAAAACGAAGGAATTATAATTTTTTTACGAAAATTTTGTATGGAGCTAGTATGAAAAATCGAAATATCTCTAAAACGGCAGGGATAACCGTAATATCCTTATAGGGGGTTATAGTACTAATTATTTTTGATTTTTTGACATAAGTTACATAATGGTTGTGAATGCCGTTTTTTTTTTAAAAAATCGTCAAAATATTTTCATTTATTTTTACATATGAAACGTTCCTTTTAGTGTTTAAGTTGAAGATTTCAGAGCTTTAACAACTCTTAACATAAAATAGCATGACCTCTATAGACCTGAAGGACTAGACAGAAGTGTGTAGTATCTAGTAAGATTTCCAACAATACCAAATAGTTGAATATCAGTGTCAAAGTGCCCATGCTGTCGCTTCTTTTTGAAAGATAGGGGAATGAAATTGTTAATTGATCATACCCTAAAAGTATGATTATAACATAACCGGACACATAATAATATCGACACAAAAGGAATTTTAAGACCTTGCAGAAGATCAAAATACAAAATAACATCTTGTGTAGTCATCTAATGAGTCTGCTGACAAGTAATTAAGTAATTAGAATGATGGTTGTAGTCTTCTGATTCTAATGAGCCTAATATGTGATTAAATGATTTGAAATTTCTCGCAACAATACCTACTAAGAACTGCAGTCACTTTTTTGTAATTAGTGAGCTAATGTGATTTGCTAATGTTGATTAGTTGTACTATGAGTTCTACGAAATGTTTTTACGATTATAAATTTTCAATGTCATATCTTTTATAACTTTAACGAGGGTAGTTTACTAATTATTGACTTTATAGGTACAATAAAAGGGCTACAATTTTGTTCCATAATTTAGATTGTTCACAACTGTGTAACTGCTAACACTAAAACAAAGTATTTGCTTTGCGATTATAAAATCTTAGAATGGAAAGTTTAATCACCAACTTAGACTTGTTTGTTCTTCTAAAAAGTGAGTGTCCTTCATTTAATCATGAAGTATTGTTTAGTGCAATTGTGTCTCGCATAGATTGTCTTTCTGCCGAAGATCAAGTAACTCTCAAAGAATTTTGCCGTAGATTCACGCGAGCTGCTTTAAACAGGTGGCAGAAATCTAAACGATTCTTTGATAATTTTAGAAATACGTACGGAGAGTGGCTGCAAGCAAATATTGATTGGCCGAGTTGCGTGCTTTCTTTAATAAATCAAGAACCAACTGTTGATGAGATACCAAGAGCACGCTCAGTCTCTCCAGAACCTTCGACATCATCGACTGTTGGAACAATGACAAAAAGGTCCCGAAAACCATTCAAAGATCTGGGAAGCAAACAGAAAAAGAGAAGATCTAGTGAGCACATAGGCGAGGATTCCTGTGAATTGGCATATGCAGCTGCAGCGCTATTAAAAGAAGAAGGGTATGAAGATCTCTCATCTGTAATCGAATATATGATCAAAAATCCAGAAGCTGCCGTTAAAATCAATGAAAGCATTAAGAAACCAGTGAAAACAGTAATATTTACACCAGGGAAAGCACTTGGATTACTTCTTTCACTTAAGCTTTCAAAGTGGCAATATATTACGTTGCGAGAGACTGCCATTCGGGAAGGTGCTAAGGATATTTACCCATCCTACTATAAACTGCAACTAAGCTTGCATGCTACCCTCCTAATCTATCAGTGTCAGTTACTGATTCATCAGCTAGAATTACACTTCAAGCTTTACTTGACATCACGGTGAAGCGGATTCTTCAAAGTCTTTCTGATAATGTGGAAAATAAGCAGTTAAAGCTGATATCGAAGTGGGGATTTGATGGTGCTTCCAATCAAAGCCGATACAAGCAGAAAATGGACGGCGAGCATGATGATTCAAGCATTTTTATGACCTCCTTGGTGCCACTGAAACTTACAGATGGATATAATACTATATCATCATCATCAGCCTATAACGTTCCCACTGCTGGGACACAGGCCTCCTCTCTTATGAGAGGGAGTGGGCCATAATCCACCACGCGGGCCCAGTGCGGATTGGCAGATGTCACATGTCTTCGAATTTGATGGTTCTAGGACATGCCGGTTTCCTCACGATGTTTTCCTTCACCGTTTTGAGAGCAGTGGTGATGAAATAAATTACACAAAGTAATGCGCCAAGCTGGGTTCGAACCCAAGACCTACAACTCGTAAGTCGGGACCGATACCACTGGACCACCACTGCTCCAAATACTATATGGACAAACCCTAAACCATGCTCAACTTTTTATTGTCGTCCGGTTCAGTTCACTTTTGTAAAAGAAAGCGATGCAGTTGTCATTGATTTCTTTCACCTCTGTCTGGTCCTTCAGGTCTATAGAGGTCATGCTATTTTATGTTAAGAGTTGTTAAAGCTCTGAAATCTTCAACTTAAACACTAAAAGGAACGTTTCATATGTAAAAATAAATGAAAATATTTTGACGATTTTTAAAAAAAAAACGGCATTCACAACCATTATGTAACTCATGTCAAAAAATCACAAATAATTAGTACTATAACCCCCTATAAGGATATTACGGTTATCCCTGCCGTTTTAGAGATATTTCGATTTTTCATACTAGCTCCATACAAAATTTTCGTAAAAAAATTATAATTTCTTCGTTTTTGTGCAGAATCAATTCTGGTGTCATTTTTGTATATTGTTATAACTAATAGAAGTGATATCCGGCATAAAAAATGGCACTTGCAAAATAAAATTCCTAAGTCTATGAAAGCCGATTTTCGGCCCACCGTGCGCCGGGTTAAGACTTGAAAAACCGAAAGGCCGCAGGCCACGCTTATTAATTAAAGATGTCCCATCCTCAATGGAAGACAAACCTTTTTTGCATGCTTTATACCGTCAAAATATCAAAGACGAATTGGCAATTAGTGAAGAAGAATTTATTAAGTCGACAAAAATTATACGTAGGCGTGTATTAGACAATGGTCGGAAGTGGGTAGGCATCGAAATCGATAACGCCATACGAAAACATTTAATTAGTACCAAATGTTGGCAACTGCAACATCTAATTTTAATATTTTTATTTTCTTGCAACACCGCAAGTAGTGTCTATAGTCTATTGTCATCTGTCAAAACTGTCAGTTCTTTAAAATATACTTTTCTGATTGACTCCATGAACAAGTCACGCTTTTCTTTTACCTCTCTCTCTAAATAAACTAGTCAATAAAACCTACGGAAATACAAACATTCAACATGGTCCTTCATCCCTAGGGAGAGGCCAGAACAAAAGAAAACAATACGTGTTCAGTGTTCAGTATCGTGTAGGAGTGTTGTTGTGCAGACTACGTTCGCCAACATCTACAGCCGCCGATCGATTGAGCAATCCAATACGCAAATATTGATAATTGATTTGCTATCAACAAATCTGCAAGTCAAGAAATTAAGAAACTGAAGACAACGTGGTTTCGTTCAAAGCGGGAGGTTAAGTTACGGTACGAACAAAGTTGTACCGGAAGCCGCCATCATCGCAACAGTCCACGTGTCTCAAGTAAATCTCAAATAACTTCGAGTTTGTTCGACATCACCCGCTGCGAGTGTTCGAGTCACCCACCGCCGCTCGCCGCCAGGGTCCTCGGGCCTACATTCTGCTCAGCAAGCTGCAATCATCTCTTCTCGACCCCAGCCTGACTCGTCGTGGTTCCGCTTCGCGCTACTCGACGCTTGGGGGCGCTGTTGTGCTTCCGCCCAGTTTTCTTGCCTGGCTCGGGGGTGCGTTTAAGTCAACCATCCAGTTTGAAATTTATACGGACTAAACGTTAAACACCCCGTTCAAGTACACCGAGAGGTGAAAAATTAAACTGACTAAAATTTTATATGCCCCGTTCACGGTCGTCCGCTGATATAAGTTTTCGCCTACTAGGATAAATCTTAGCGACCTTTTTACCTCGCTAAATTTTATCCTGCTGTCAGATGGCTGTCAGATTGACTTTGACATGGAGCTGTTTGCTCAATTCGCTCTCTAGAAACAAATATTTGTAACAAGTACTTATTTTATCACCTCCGTCAACTTTATTTGTGTGTGACAAGTAAATAAGATTTGAAAAAAATTAGAATAATTAATAACAAGCTGAGGTGTCAATTGAATTTGACAGTTAAACCTACGACTCCGTTCAGCGAACTCTCGTTAGTTTAATTTTTATCTGGATGGTTGACTTAAACGCACCCCTGTGCTCGCTGTCGCCATTTTGTGAAAGAGAACATTGCTGAACATTTTGTGGTTTTGGTTTTAAGCACGTGCACGCTAGCATTAAGTTAATTATAGAACTAGTATAGCTTTAGAGTGCAAAATGTCGAAATCCGATTGTGTTCAAGATGAGAAATTAACACTAACGAGGAAGCGGGCTGCTGTAAAAGGGGTTCTAACTAAATACTTCAACGTTTTCCAAGAACCACAAAAAGTAGATTGCGACCGTCAGGCCCTCCTCGTTACGGAGGAACGCCTGAGGTCCGCATTTGAAAAGTTCGAAAATTTAAATCTGGAGGTTTGTGCGGTCGACCCAACGGCCGATGATTTTGATGCCGTTGAGTCCAGATATCTAAAAACCTTATCAGTAATTAAATCACTCCAAACACAGCAGCAGCAACCTCAATCAAAACAATTAACAAAGTTGCCCCAAGTCAACATACCAATATTTAATGGTAAGTACTCAGAGTACAAACCCTTTATAGGGTTATTTGATGCATTAATTCACCTCAATTCAAGTCTAGAAAGCATCCAAAAGTTATTTTATCTCCGTAATTTCTTACAAGATGAGCCCCTTGACCTAGTCAAAAATCTGCCACTAGTCGCTGAAAGCTATAGCGAGGCCAGAATTATATTACAGGATCGTTATGACAATGAATACAAAATCACTTGTGATCATATCAACACCCTTTTAGACATAACACCTATAGCTAAGTCAACAGCAGCCAACATTAGAATATTTGTGTCCACTGTAAAACAGCAGTTAGCGGCTCTCAAAAATTTAAAACATGATATTAATTCTTGGGATCCAATTATACTTTGTATACTGACACGAAAGCTGGATATGTATTGCAGTAAGGAATACCAATTTATTAGAGATAAAAATGCAAAAGTTTCTGACTTTATAGGATTTTTAGAGAAGAAAGCAAGTGCACTTGAGGATGTAGAGAGGACTCCTGTAAAAGCCCCTACAGCTAAAGCAACTCACATGGTAACTGTTAAAAAAGGTGATGCAGGAGCTGGATCAAAAGTCACCACACCGCCACCAACAGTCTGCATACTTTGTAAGTTGTCTCATAAACTGTTTCTTTGTCCTAAGTTTAAATTAATGTCTATTTTAGATCGTTTAAAATTTGTCACAGATAATAATTTGTGCAATATCTGTCTGAACAACCATAACAAGAAGTGCAGGTTTTTCTTCAAATGTGAAGTGTGTAAAGAAAAGCACAATACATTACTTCACCAAGATAAGGCCCAGTCACCTGTTACTTTGTTTACAGAATCCAGTAATCAACATGTCCTGTTGCCTACAGCCCAAGTAAAGTTAATAGGGTCTAATGGATCAGAAATACATATTAGGGCACTTCTTGATAGTGGGTCTCAAGTATCTTTTATTACAAGTGAGCTTGTACAATTATTAAAATTAGAACCCAAGGAAGCCAACACCCCGGTATTGGGAATTGGTAGTACCATTAATATTGGAAAAAAGGTCAACATACAGTTGCATTCAATTGTAAATGAGTTTAATATACCTGTAACTTGTTACATATTAAACAATATTACTACCAAACTGCCTCAAGTAAAAATAAATTTAAGAAATATGGTTCTTCCTGCAAACATAAATCTCGCTGACAAAACTTTTAATAAACCGGGTGTTATTCACATGTTATTAGGAGCTGATGTGTTCTTCCGGGTGCTACTGCCGCCTGAGCCAGAACTGGCTCTCCAGGAGGCCACTCATCCCGGAGGCAGCGTCACCACACCTACTGTGCCAGTACTACACACTCAATTTGGATATGTAATTGCTGGCTCCGTACCTGCAGATCCGAACCAAAAACAAGTAACATCTTTATTTTGTCAAACCTGTGATGATTCTTTAAATGATACTCTTAGCAAATTTTGGGAGACTGAAAGTATTCCTGAAGTCTTTCATGAAAAGTCATCTGAGCATGAGGCATGTGAAAAGCTATTTTGCAGCAGTGTAACATTAGATACTAAAAACAATAAATTTCAAGTTGCGCTGCCTCTCAAGTTGCCTTTAGAATCCATTAATACAACTCTTGGGAATTCTTTTAATCTAGCTTTAAAAAGATTTCTTAATTTAGAAGTTAGATTACAAAAAGACCATATTCTTTACAACTTATATAAAGAATTTATACATGACTATTTGAAACAGGGACATGGCACTGTCATTGATATCAGTAAATATGACCTTTGCAGTGACCCAGTATATTTTTTACCACATCATCCTGTACTAAGACTTGATAAAAAGACAACCAAGTGTCGGGTAGTGTTTGATGGGTCCATGAAAACTAGTACCAAGATTTCTTTAAATGACTTACTATTGAATGGTCCTGTAGTTCAAAAAGAGTTAGTAGATATTTTATTATTATTCAGAGTTGAAAAATACATTTTTATAACAGATATAAAAAGTATGTTCAGACAAGTTTCATTAGATCATGAATTTAGGTCTTTACAAAATATCCTTTGGAGGGACAGCCCCAAGGATAATATTCAATGCATACAGTTAAACACTGTCACTTACGGTTTAAAGAGTTCCTCTTATTTGGCTACACGTTGCTTGAAAGAATTAGCACAATTATATAAGCATGAGTATCCCTTGGCTGCAGAAATACTTGAAAATTGCATGTATATTGACGATGCTCTTGTGTCTCAAAGGTCTCCAAGTCTTATAATAGAGTCAAAGAGACAACTTTGTGAGCTTTTGAAAATTGGTGGATTTCAATTACATAAATGGTTTTCAAACTGTCCTGAATTGTTAACGGACATACCTGAAACACTACAACATTTTGATAATATAGAGCTAGAAAAAACCAATGCTTCCCTTAAAACATTAGGCATTCACTACAACATTAATAGTGACGCATTCATGCTTTCTTGCCCAAATTCTAACACTTGCATGCCTACCACTAAACGTGAAATATTAAGCTTTATTGGTAAATTTTATGACCCACTAGGATTAGCTGGGCCGGTGGTGGTAAGAGCCAAAGTAATTATGCAGAGGATATGGCAAGCACATATTGCCTGGGACGCGCAACTAGTTGATAATCTGCTTAAAGCATGGTGTGATTTTTATGAAAGCATCAATGTCATGACGCCTATAGCTATACCACGTTATATTTCATGTAACGCGGATTCCATCCAGATCATAGGATTTTGTGATGCTTCAAGCTCTGCCGCATACGGGTGTTGTGTTTATTTCAGGGTCGTTGATGTTACCGGCGCAGTCAAGGTTTCTTTACTCGGTTCTAAATCACGTGTCAATCCATTGAAACAAAACCTAACTGTGCCCAGACTTGAACTTAATGCCGCTGTATTATTAGCCAAACTTGTTTCCAGAATATGTAACACATTGCAACTTAAATTAAAAATTGATAATGTTGTCTTATATTCTGACTCACAAATAGTTTTAGCATGGATAAAAACCAATATACATACACTCAACGCATATGTGTCAAATAGAGTAAAAGTAATTGTAGAACTTACACATAAATTCAACTGGGCTTATATAAGCTCTGCGGAAAACCCTGCTGATTGTCTAAGTAGAGGCATCTTGCCGCACGAGTTGCTTAGTCATCCCTTATGGTGGACTGGTCCAAGTATATTGCATTGTAGTGAGTATAACCCCACAAACTTGTCAGAGTTGCCGTTTGAGGGTGACTTGCCAGAGACTAAGAGTGGGTCCTCCCCCTCAAGTGTATTTGTTTGCACTCTTCCAGAAGAACAAATATGTTTAGACTTTCTTAATAAGTTCTCAGATATAAATAAAATGCAACGTATATTAGCATACATACTACGCTTCGTTCAGTATACAAGGTATAAAAATGTAAAAAATAATGGCTGTTTAACAAGCAAAGAATTAAATGATTCGTTATTGATGATAGTGAAATCTGAGCAGCAAAAATATCTAAAAGATGATATCAATGATTTAAAATCTAAAAATAGAATTTTGAAAGGTAATTTAAAGCCACTATGTCCTTTCATTGATGACAGGGGTATAGTCAGAGTGGGTGGTCGCCTACAAAATGCTTTAATTCCATATTCTCAGAAACATCCAGCGATTCTGCCTCGAGATTCACGCGTCACACAACTAATTATTCTAAGCGAGCATGTAAAGAATCTCCATGCAGGACAGAGACTGGTCCTTTCAACAATAAATCAAAAGTTTTGGATTGTAAACGGCATTCAAGCAGTTAAAAAGGTAATTCACAAATGCGTTACTTGTTTTAAATTAAAAGCTGATACGGCCAAACAATTAATGGGGTCTTTGCCTCATGACAGAGTAAATGCATGTCGACCTTTTCAAAAAATTGGGTTAGATTTTGCTGGACCAATTTTAATAAAACAATCCAGAATTAGAAAATCAGTAGAAACTAAGGCATATGTATGTGTATTCGTGTGCTTTGCGACAAAGGCTATACACCTAGAGCTAGCTTCAGACCTTAAAACAGAAACGTTTCTCGCCTGTTTAAAAAGATTCATATCACGAAGGGGCCAGCCCACTGACATTTATAGTGATAATGCATCAACTTTCAAGTGTGCAGATACACAATTGCAAGAATTGTATAAATTACAAAGCTCAGCAGAACATCAAAAGGAAATTCATGACTTCTCGGCACAAAAAGGCATTAATTTTAATTTTATTCCATGCTATTCCCCCATATTCGCTGGTTTGGCTGAAGCAGGCGTGAAAAGTTTCAAATTCCATTTAAAAAGGGTGGTTCAGAAGGCTTTACTCACCTACGAAGAATTAAACACTGTGCTGTGTCAAATTGAATCTATATTGAATAGTAGGCCACTAATGCCACTATCAAATGATATTAATGATTTTTCTTGTCTTACTCCTGGTCATTTTTAATAGGATCTGCATTAAACACATATCCAGAACCAGATGTAAAACTTACAAATAATTTAAAGTTTTGGAAAATTTGTATAAACATGAAGAATTCCTTTTGGAAAGTATGGCAAAAGAATTATTTAAATATCATTGACTTAAACAGTAAGGACAGGCCCTACCGAACAACGAAAATGGCACCAGTTTTTTGGCCCGCAGTGTACAGTATGTCTATGAGATTATGACAATCGATGAGGGCGCTGCACGGTGGGCCGAAAATCGGCTTTCATAGACTTAGGCATTTTATTTTGCAAGTGCCATTTTTTATGCCGGATATCACTTCTATTAGTTATAACAATATACAAAAATGACACCAGAATTGATTCTGCACAAAAACGAAGGAATTATATTTTTTTTACGAAAATTTTGTATGGAGCTAGTATGAAAAATCTAAATATCTCTAAAACGGCAGGGATAACCGTAATATCCTTATAGGGGGTTATAGTACTAATTATTTGTGATTTTTTGACATGAGTTACATAATGGTTGTGAATGCCGTTTTTTTTTTAAAAATCGTCAAAATATTTTCATTTTTTTTTTCCTATGAAACGTTCCTTTTAGTGTTAAAGTTGAAGATTTTAGAGCTTTAACAACTCTTAACATAAAATAGCATGACCTCTGTAGACCTGAAGGACTAGACAGAGGTGAAAGAAAAGTTATTTTGTAGGTTATTGTACCCTTTTTTGTGGTTGTTTTTGAAGGCGGTTATTTATTTTTTTGAAAACTCGGTGTAATCGATGTACATACATAAAAAAATACCGACCGACCGAATGGAGAACCTCCTCCTTTTTTTTAAGTCGGTTAATAAAAAAAATGGACTGTATCTATATATATAAAATTCAAAACTGACTGACTGATCTGACAACGCACAGCCCAAACCGCTGGGCCTAGGAACTTGAAATTAGACATTAGCCCTCCTTATACCACGTAGGTGAGCACTAAGAACGGATTTTACGAAATTCGGCCCCTAAGGGGTTGTTTTTGGGGTTGATAGTTTGTATGAAACTTCGCTACTACAGGTGCTAGGAATTTCAAATTTTGCAAGGAGTGTCTTTTTAGAACGTAGATGCTCACTATGACGGGATTTTGCGAAATCCGACCCCTGAGGGGTTTATTTTTGGGGTCGATACTTTGTATGAAACTTTGTTACTACAAGTGCTAGGCGTCTCAAATCTTGCATGCCGCTTCGTTTTAAGACGTAAATGCTCAACAAGGTAGAAATTTTGTGAAACTCGACCCCTAAGAGGTTGTTTTTGGGATTGATAGTTTTTAGACTTAATTTTTTACATTTGGATTCTTTTTTGGACGTAAGTGATACTAAAGACGGGATTTTGCGAAATTCGACCCCCAAGCGGTTGTTTTTGGGGTTGATAGTTTGTATGAAACTTTGTTACTACAAGTGCTAGGAGTCTCAAGACGTAAGTGATAGTTAAAACGGGCTTGATGTATTGATAGTTAGAGGTCTCAAATTTTACAGGAGGTTCTACTTTAGACATAGGTCCTCACTAAGTGAGGATCTTGCGAAATTCAACCCCTTAAGAGTAGTTTTGGGGTTGTTAGCAAGGAATCCCAATATATTCATTGGGGTTATTTTAAGAACGTAGGTACCACCCAAGACGCGGGATACTGCGAGTAGATAGAAATTTTGTTGAATATTGATTTAGATTTTCGAAAAGTATCTCTTATAGAGGGTGGCTGGGATTAAAAATTCACAAAAGTAAAGTTCAAAAATCACGCGGACGAAGTCGCGGGCGGAGTGCTCGTACACATATATACTTTTTATTGAAAGGTAATTTAAATAAAACAGAAGTAACAAAAATAATATCAAAGTGCATATGAAAATCTTAACTAAACATATGATACAATAAACTAACATGAATAACAAAAGAACATAAAGAAAAATAATTGAATTTTACAAATTTTCTCTACAACTTTCGTTGTCGGACTCCAATTCCGAGTCAGAATCCAGATTGGATACACTTACAAACGCGAACTCAGTTTCCGGAAACTGTATTAGGTCGAGAGTTTCAGCAAAAAAGGTTGTCTTCCTTTTGGCATCTAACTTCGGCCTTTGTGCACTTTTTTTGAATGTTTTTTTTCTGTTTTGTAACATTTCTATATGCTCATTACTTCTTGCTTCCCCACTTTTTGAAGTCAAGTCTGTACGCAATGTGTAACAGACATTCCATGCAATTTATACGGGCATGTAGCGATGATAGGCCAAATTCGTATATGTCAGAACACACAGTTTTTGATGTTACTGCACCTAAGTGGTTCATTTCTGTTGGTTTTGCTAAGCACAGGTAGCAAGATGCATTTGATCTAGCTTCAGAAGCAGGCAAGATTCTAATCAAGATATCCTAAGTATGCTTGTTGTTTCTTCGGATCCTTTCCTAAGTGCACAAAAGCCGAAGTTAGATGCCAAAAGGAAGACAACCTTTTTTGCTGAAACTCTCGACCTAATACAGTTTCCGGAAACTGAGTTCGCGTTTGTAGGTGTATCCAATCTGGATTCTGACTCGGAATTGGAGTCCGACAACGAAAGTTGTAGAGAAAATTTGTAAAATTCAATTATTTTTCTTTATGTTCTTTTGTTATTCATGTTAGTTTATTGTATCATATGTTTAGTTAATATTTTCATATGCACTTTGATATTATTTTTGTTACTTCTGTTTTATTTAAATTACCTTTCAATAAAAAGTATATATGTGTATACAGTCCATTTTTTTTGTTAACCGACTTAAAAAAAAAGGAGGAGGTTCTCCATTCGGTCGGTCGGTATTTTTTTATGTATGTACATCGATTACACCGAGTTTTCAAAAAAAAAAATAACCGCCTTCAAAAACAACCACAAAAAAGGGTACAATAACCTACAAAATAACTTTTCTTTCACCTCTGTCTAGTCCTTCAGGTCTACAGAGGTCATGCTATTTTATGTTAAGAGTTGTTAAAGCTCTAAAATCTTCAACTTTAACACTAAAAGGAACGTTTCATAGGAAAAAAAAAATGAAAATATTTTGACGATTTTTAAAAAAAAAACGGCATTCACAACCATTATGTAACTCATGTCAAAAAATCACAAATAATTAGTACTATAACCCCCTATAAGGATATTACGGTTATCCCTGCCGTTTTAGAGATATTTAGATTTTTCATACTAGCTCCATACAAAATTTTCGTAAAAAAATTATAATTCCTTCGTTTTTGTGCAGAATCAATTCTGGTGTCATTTTTATATATTGTTATAACTAATAGAAGTGATATCCGGCATAAAAAATGGCACTTGCAAAATAAAATGCCTAAGTCTATGAAAGCCGATTTTCGGCCCACCGTGCGCTGCGGAATATTTTCGTATCATGACTTCATAGACAGACTGTAATTCGGCCCGCCGCAAATCACGGAGCTGTCGTTCCGGGCTGAAGCAACTCAGTAGTAACGACGTAACTTTGCACGAACGTCGTTTTAAGTTTGTAAAAAAGAGTATGTATTACAGACTTACTGAAAGTCATTTTGAATATAATTCTTTTAAGAATGTTATGTTAAGTGAATGTTTTGATTATTCTTACCTTCAAAATTTTATTTTGATTTAGAACATTCTTAATTCTGATTAAAAAGCGTACGCTCTGACAAGATCACGTCGTCAATTTTAGCAACGCTACTTGAACGTAGTTCGTATGGTTTATCATAGATGGCGCTACTTTTTGCTTGTATGAAGAAGGTTTCGACAAAATGTTCTGAAGGGCGTATCCTTACTTTTGAAATCATTGTTAAATATCTTGCAATCTAGACCTAAGTGGAGAAGTTGTCATCCAAATGTAGAAATAGGATCTTTAGTAATATTGAAAGAAGATAATACTGCACCAATGTATTGGCCAATGGCCAGAGTAACGCAAATCTTCCCAGGGGCCGATAACAAGGTCAGAGTTGTGGAAGTTAGAACAGCTAATGGTAAAACACATAGACGTTCTATTGTAAAAATATGTGTTCTACCAATAGAATAAAGTACAGTCAAGTAAGTTTGTTTTTAACTATAGTAGTGTTTAAGTCTGTTTTAGTTATAAGAAAAATGTATGTTGTCATTCACGTTTATGTTTAATCCCTAATAATATTACTGAGACTGTTTTAGTACTGAAAATAATTTGTACTATATAAATCTTATTCTGTACTTATGTTAAGCCTCGCACCTTGTTCCTATTGATTTTAACTTTATTAGAACTTACTTATGTTAAGCCTAGTAAAGTTAAGCACCTTGTTCCTATTGATGTTAACTTACTAAGTTCTCTGTTTATTTTAAATATTAAAAGACCCTAAAGGTTACATTACGTTAAGTTTTATAAATGTTTAACATTGTATTTTTTTTTTTTTTTTTGTGAAAAAAAACATTTTGATTGTGTACTTGTAATTTTTGTCCCTGATGGGCAGTATGTTGGCAACTGCAACATCTAATTTTAATATTTTTATTTTCTTGCAACACCGCAAGTAGTGTCTATTGTGTACGTCTATTGTCATTTGCCTGTCCTAAAGAGGACGAAGAGAAACAAAAAAAAAAAAAACGTCTATTGTCATCTGTCAAAACTGTCAGTTCTATAAAATATACTTTTCTGATTGACTCCATGAACAAGTCACGCTTTTCTTTTACCTCTCTCTCTAAATAAACTAGTCAATAAAACCTACGGAAATACAAACATTCTACACCAAAGAGAAGCTTTTTATTGACTTCGCGACTTGTCGGTTTTTTGATGATATCGATGTAGTTCGTTGTTTACATTGCCAGCAGTTCGGTCACGTGAAAAAATACTGCGTTAATAAATTGCCTACCTGTGCTAATTGCTCAGAAGCTCATGAAACCAAAGAATGCCCGCATAAGGATAATTTAAATTTTACACCGGTATGTGTGGCGTGTAAACGTTATAAAAAACCGTTTGACCATCGGTGCGGCTCTCAGCAGTGTACCAGTTACAAAATTAGGCTCGAACAGTTAATACGCAACACTAATTATTAATATAATGGATAGTTTAAAAATAGGTCAACTAAATCTACATAACGATAGGGTGGCGACTTCAGAATTGGACAAATTAATTATCGATTATAATTTAGACATTGTACTCGTTCAAGAACAATACCAAAACACGCGCTTACGTCACAAGGTAGTTCAGTGGGATAGCAAGGCACGAGCCGGAATTTACGTGTCGCGTTCTTCTAACTATACAGTAACGTCCTTACGTAATCTCATGACGCCTCACTGTGCAGTTGCGGAAGTCTCATCTGATTTTTTAGAGTTTTCGTTGTCAGCTGCTATTTTCAATATTCTGATCCTGTTGATGGTCACATACATAACCTCCGTCACGTCTTGCGGTCACTCGCGGGCTGCAAAGTTATCGTAGGCGCAGACGTTAATGCGTCTTCGTCCTTGTGGTATGGCAAAGTCCGGTCCACGGATTACGTACGGCGTTGCGCTGTTGAAGACTTCATTGCTGAAATGAACCTAACTATTCATAACACCCCTGACGCACCACCTACTTTTTGCAGCCAAATGGGCGAATCTTGTATTGACGTCACACTTTCTAGTGCAGACGTACGCTTGGATAGGTGGCGTGTCCTGCCGGACGCGTCTAGTAGTGATCATCGCTTGATCGTGTACGAATTTGTTCCGGTTTCTACTCATGGTTCTTCACATGTAATTGGTAACTTTAGGTATAAAAGTAAGGGTGCTAATTGGGAATTTTTTAGATCGCTTTTTGCGTGTCATGCCAAAGATTTCACTCGTGATGGGCTGTCAGCTGAAGAAAGTGCTGAAATTATGTCAGACACCTTCATTTACTGTGCTGACATTGCCATTGGTCGCGGACCTATGACCAACATACGTAGATGTGATTGGTGGTGTGACTACCTAACCGAACAGCGTAAAATCTATCGTCGAGCCCGTAAACATCTTAACAAGCTTAAAAAACGTCAAGTCACCGGAGACTCACTAACCTCAGCCTTAAATACATTTAGAGTTGCCAGGTCCCGTTACAGAGCATCGGTTGAAAAATCTAAGGGTAATTTGTTGCGTAAAGTAGTTGATAAATTAGAAAAGGAAGGTCCGTGGTCTCCTTTATATCATGAGTTTAAAGCCAATCGATCGGTCGACCTCGCGTACGTTCAGAATATTAAAGTAAATAATAAACACACCTCCGGTATTGAAGAAACGACGGAAGTTTTATTAAATACTCTTATCCCTGATGATTCACCCGTTAATGATAATGACTACCACCAGCAGATTAGAGCATGGGCTACAGGCGCGCCTGAATCACCAGCGTCAGACCTACCATCCACTGACGAATTCATTAATGTTGTTAAGAGACTGCCCCTTAACAAATCATCAGGTGAAGATAAAATATCTAATCGTATGATAAAGGAAGCGTGTAAAACAGCGGGCGACGCGTTATTAACTGTTTACAACCGGTGTATTGCTGAAGGCGTTTTTCCTCGCATATGGAGACTTGGCTTTATACGAATAATACCTAAAAGCGGCGACAAGCCACCAGATGACCCTAAGTCTTACCGGCCCATAACATTATTACCATCTTTGGGAAAGCTCCTGGAGCGTCTTATCGTCCCACGATTGTTACCGGACGGTCCCAAATTCCATAAAAATCAATTCGGTTTTACTATCGGGAAATCAACCGTTGACGCGGCACTTTCTGTTAGGAAAATGGTTAATAGCTCCAAGCACAAGTATGTACTTGGAATCTTTCTAGATATTTCCGGGGCTTTTGATAACGCATGGTGGCCAATGCTACTACTTAAAATAAAAGCTCGTGGTTGCTATAATAATATCTTTAATCTTCTTTGCTCGTACTTTTCTAATGGATCCGCGAAACTTAAACTCGGACATCATTCCGTATCGAAACCTCTTACCATGGGCTGTCCTCAAGGTTCGGTTATCGGTCCTTATTTATGGAATCTAGGCTTCGATGATTTCCTCGCTATTCCACTTCCAAGTGGTTGTTCTTTAACTGGTTATGCGGACGATGGCCTTCTGCTCATTCAGTCGAATACTCGTGCTGGACTCGAGAATTTGGCTGACACTTGCCTACGATTAATATCTCAGTGGGGTGATCGAAACCGTCTGACCTTTGCACCACAAAAAACCCATCAACTACTTTTAAAAGGTGAGCTTAAATCGTTGCCTAGTATTAAATTCAATAATGTTCCCGTTAAGAGAAAACAATCGGTGTGCTATCTTGGTTTAGTCTTAGAGAGAAATTTCACATTCATAGAACATATTAAAACAGTTGGTGAAAAAGCTAAAAATAACTTTTATGCCCTAACTAGAATATCAAAATCTACTTGGGGTCTGTCATTTCTAACCTTAAAAACTATTTATGGGGCTACTTACTTGGGCTGTATGTGCTACGGAGCACCTGTTTGGGCCGATAGGGCCACCATAGGGGCGGCACGACGTAAATTGCTCCAAAGTCAGCGCTTGGCTTTGTTATTCTTAAGTAAAGCGTATAGGACCGTCAGTACTGAAGCTTTGCCGGTGCTTGCTGGTGTACTTCCAGTCGATCTTGAAGTGCAGCGACGTGCTGCAATGTACTTTTCCGCACGGGAGACCACTGACGCTGATTTTCTACCGCAACGTGACCGTGATAAGATATCTAGATTGTTCAAACCCCAGAGCGACGTCTGGGAGGATCTTTTATCCGAATGGCAAAGTAGGTGGGATAATTCTATCAAAGGGCGGCACCTCCACCAGTTCTTTCCATCCGTTCGTGAGCGGCTGGCTAGGACGTGGCTGGAGGTGGATCACTGTGTTGCCCAATTTCTCACGGGACATGGTAACTTTAAAAGTAAATTGTTTTCCTTTAAGCTAGTTCCCTCGCCTTTTTGTCAATGTTCGACCCCTGACTGTGAATATGAACAATCAGCACATCATATTCTTTGGGAGTGTATTCTTTGGCAGAACGAACGCAATATTATGTTGGATACTGTTCAGACTACATCCGGAGTCATTTATTATTCGGACCTTGTGGAAACTCGAACAAACTACCGTGCGTTCAAGCGTTTCTGCCATACCTATTATTGGAATCAAATATAGCAGCTCACAATTTAGGTCCCATTAATATTATTAGTCATTTTACCCGTCGTGCTAGGCAACTGGGCTTCTCCCAGTTGTAATATCCCTTTGTGCCTATTGGCCTTGTTTTGTTCTGTCTCCTGCTTGCATGGAGGGAAGTGGAAACATATTTTTTCCTACTCCTCCACTATTCTTTTCTGATTAATTTCGTTGCAGGACCCAAGACAGGTAAATTCATTCTCCGGGACACGTCGAGCTTCATTGTCTCGGCGCTTTTCTGGTGGTTGCCACTGTTGATTCTGGCTCTCAGGAGTTGCAGTGGTTTGGGAACAGTGTGGTGGGTTTGTCCCAAAAAAAAAAAATTACTTGATTAGACAGTCCCGCTTTGTTCTGTTCTGATTCCTGCTTCCTGCAGTGGCGACAGTCAGTCAGACAGTCATAAATATAAGAAGTTTCCATTTTCTTCCATATCAACCTCCTACTCTCTTTTTATTTTGCGGGATCCTAGACATTAAAGAATTGATGATTCTGGCTTTCATGAGTTTTCGTGAGTTTAAACAAGCATATTTGTGAGATATGACCCCACTTCTTCAGACAGAGTGGAGGCCTGTGTCCCAGAAGTGGAAACATTAAGGATAAGCTGCTTCTAGAATTCTTACAATACTATTCGATCAACATAATTTATTTCAAACTCTCAATCCCTTATTTCAGGACACTCCACAAAAAGGATGACGCATGGTACATCCCATTCCCTGGAGCTGACGAGTCAGTAGTGTCCAGGACACAGCGGTACCTCTACTTCAACGAGCGACAACGTCCCATACAGTTCCAGGCTTACTTCAAGACCGGGACACTCGGGACATCACTCGGGACAATCTGCAATGGTGTGACCTTGTTGGCGATGGCCAACAGTGGCTGCACTCAGAAGTACTTGGTGAACAACCCGAAGTATTGGTCCGGGGGATATGTGACGAAGGAAGGTCCGACTGAAAATGTTGTGAACAATACACACTTCACTTTTGAGCTCGTTGGCAAGGGCTGGGAGGAGGGCGCTAACATAGAGAAGACACCGCCTAACAAGACTGTTGTTGCAAAGGTTAGTGACAATTCTTTTTACCAAGTCTCCAATCTTTCTCAGTTACAGACGATGCCCTATGCCCTACCTAGTTGAAATAGAGCAAAAAAGCTGAGTTTTGTAATAATTTTCTAAGAAGTTTTCGTTTTATTTTATCTAATGTGCAGTGAATTCCGCGGGGTAAGGCAAACACATAGCTTTTGACTGAGGTGCACCAAGTGCACCGAGGCAGTAGAGCGGAAATCTAGTCTGTTTCGTGACCCGCACCCTGCGCCTTTGTTGTTGTATTTGCACACTAAATGGTCAAAAATTGTTTTTCTGATGTGGTTCCAATAAGCAGGTTTAGGTTTAACGTGTTGTTGTGTATTAATTGGAGCACGCTTACATAATTCAATTTGTGTGTGCTCGAAATATGTGTTTTTTTTTAATATGGAATTTCCCATCAGACCACTTTTACCATAAGCCCAGTTATGGGGCACATTAGACTTAGAGAATACTGACGCAGAGTCGTATATAAGATGCAGTTTTGCCTTGCTCTTCATAAATAACAATTAAAGTAGATGCATAAAGAATTTAAAAAAAATCTGTTGTAGGTATGTTTTCAGTATGGTATTGTAACAACATTCTTATTTGGTCAATAACGAGGTTTATATTATATTGTTTGTAGGTGACAGGCAAGAACCCCGCGTACGGCTCCACCGTGTCGACAGTCATCATGAGCGCGCACTGCATCCTCAAGGAGAGACACAACATGCCTGCCAAGTGAGTCTCACTGTTACCTCCTTCGTTTAATTCGATGATACTATTTGCTACATTAGCTAGTTCCAGTCTCCAGTAGGTAAGGCACACAAGACCTGCAATGTGCGAGGCCATATACATATACCAGCCTAAGAATGCCACATTACAATGACGGGGCCCCCCTATAGAGGGCCATAACCTTGCCGGGGTTGTGGGACATAGCGTATACAGCGACTCCGGTACACAAAGGGCTACCGAAGGACACCGTGGATTTTAGTTAGTACAAGTCCTGACAGTCCAGGACTAATTTGATGATTTTACCACGTAAAAAAAAATGCCACACTAGCTCCAAAAGAATTATACAGCACAGTGTGACGAGGACGATATTGTTGACGTAGCCGTTTGAGCAGTCGACTGCTGTGCGAAACAAATATTTGCATGTCTTACAAGATAGTTGTTCTGGGTATGGGCGTTCGTGTGTGTGTTTCAATTGTTGTAAACGCACCCACGATACTGGAGAAATTCATTGCGTGAGGCAGTCTTTTTTTAAAAAAAAGAGTCTTGCATTTTCAATTCATTTCACAAAACACATAAGAATCTTACAGCATCACTCAGTAGGTAACACTAACAATTTGATTTATTCCCCAGGGGAGGCGTCATGACGCCAGGATCAGCCTTCAAAAACACCACACTCGTTCAGAAACTGATCGAGAACGACTTGAAGTATGAGATTGTTAGCAAATAACTTAGGTTAATTGTAATTTTACGGATATTATTGTAAGTAGAACTTGTAGATCGATGTTGTTGATATTTATTTGATTCTTTACGTGATTTTAAAAGTAGGTACACTTTAGTCTAAGCTCCTTTGCGACGCAAGTCTCCGATACCTTACGACTTTGGCGTAAGGTATCCAGGCGACTATCGCTATACAAATCCACCGAGGTCCATAAACCCACGAAAGTCGTAAGGTATTCGAGATTATCGTCGCATTGTTTATATAATGGGCCTAAGCCTTGGTAGTAGTAGCGTGATGTTATGTGATCTTAGATATAAAATGTCGTAAGTAAGAATTTGCAGAAAACAAAGTGAATGGTATGTTTTTGTTGGAAATTGGTTCTGAGACTTTTCTGAGATTATAAATAAGAGTAGCCGAGAATGTAAAGCATTGAAATTAGAATCCTAACAATCGACACGGTTTTGTAAGTGCGTTACATTGAATTAAATGATTATTTATTTATTTTGAGCCCTACCGATGAAGGTGATTTTTCATACCAAGAACAGAATTATGTCGTCTGTCTTTCTGAATTACATTGTATTCTAACAGGTACGGACGCTAGCACACCAACCAAGTCCAAACTGTCAAAGTCTGCCAATTGACCATGAACCTTCTTGCTTTGCGACAAAGTTGAATAATCTATTTAATTTTGACAGATTGGGACGAGCTGGGCTGCGTTTAAGTCAACCATCCAGATAAAAATTAAATTATCGAGAGTTCGCTGAACGGAGTCATAGGTTTAACTGCCAAATTCAATTGACAGCTCAGCTTGTTATTAATTATTCTCACTTTTTGCAAATCTTATTTACTTGTCACACACATATAAAGTTCACGGAGGTAATAAAATAAGTACTTTTTACAAATATTTGTTTCTAGAGTGCGAATTGAGCAAACAGCTCCATGTCAAAGTCAATCTGACAGCCATCTGACAGCAGGATAAAATTTAGCGAGGTAAAAAGGTCGCTAAGATTTATCCTAGTAGGCCGAAAACGTAATACCAGGCGGGCGACCGTGGATCGGGGCATATTAAATTTTAGTCGGTTTAATTTTTTTCACCTCTCGGGGTACTTGAACGGGGTGTTTTAACGGTTAATCCGTATAAATTTTAAACTGGATGGTTGACTTAAACGCACCCCTGGCACTGCAATAGTTTTGCCATATTGTGACCTCTTAATATTATTTAAGTCAATAAGTTGCTCAAAGCATTTACCAGAACAAGTATTTTTATGCAAGTCAAAAAAGTAATGAAGGTACCTAGTAGGTATTTATTTTGTATAGCACGAATACGGGACAAAGTTGTAGGTATAATGCAACTCTATTGGAAGGCTCAATTTAATCGAGAGATTATTATTGATGAGCCAAAATACTGCAGGATTGATGTCAGCCACTCTGTCGCATATGTATCTGAATTTGGATCCTATGCTAAGAGAAATAGGATCTTTTATTCAATGCGGTGTAGTATTATTATTTTGTAACTTAGGTTTTTGTGATATTTCACTAAAAAACACCGCATTTATTAAATCAAAACTGATTTACTGACTTCCTATTTTTCCCGAAGTAAATGGTGAACATTGCCATCTACCTTGTAGATTTAGAACTAAAAGATTTGTTTTCATGTTAGAAACTATTGACAATAGGTGTCGCTAGTTACTTCATCTTTTGATGTTGAAGAAAATTTGTGATAAATTGGTGTTCAAAAATAGATGGCGTTGGACTCCAATTCTAACTTCTAACAATAGATGGCGCTAATTGAATCCTGTGTGGTAAAATGATACTACATTTTGATGTTTTTTTTTTAATATACCTTAATATGAAAATGTAAACGAAACTATCGAGCTTTGATGGTCCTGTTTAAACCTTTACCTGTAACCTGTAAGATCTAAATAAAAATAATCTTGATGTGCTTTTATAAAGTGTTTTCGTATATTAACATAATTATGTGAGTTTATACTTAAATAAAATTAAATGTTCAATAATACAGTAAGTATCTAGGTATTTCATTTTGGTGATACTGTTCCAGAATCCTTCACGCACTCAATTATTACAAACACTCTTCGCAAAAGTTCAGACTATACCAAACAGATATTTTGTTGCTGCAACTACAGCCTGTTCCTTCAGTTACTCTTTACGTTCTAGGGCCGCAGTAAGGTCGCGGGACTTATTTCCTTCACCGTGACCCCCCCCACACCCCCCCCCCCCCCCCCCCACCGGAACACAAAGGGCTATTGAAGGACACCGTGGATTTTAGTCAGTACAAGTCTGACAGTCCCTCCCGCCCTGTCCGGGGGGGAGGACTCATTTGATGATTTTACCACGCAAAAAAAAAAAGGTAGCAGTAACCTCCACTTTAGTGACTTTAGCAAATAAAGAACCTCGATACTAATCATTATTCAGTTGATGTTATACAACATAAGGTAGTTCGTGCTACCAACTTACGCTGTAATACACTTCTTAATCTACTTACGCTATACTTAGTGATGGGCTTGCTGTCCGATTATGAAGCATGTCCGCGCGGTTAACGCCTCAAAGAACTGTCAGCAATATGACGGTGCCTTAGAGGGTCAAAGGTTGTCGGGGTCACGGGACCTCATGAGAGGTAACCGTGGCCACGGAACGTAATAGCTTATCGAAGGACACCGTGGGTTTTAGTCAGTACAAGTCTGAGCCCCTTCGTACACTAGGCGACGCAAGTCTCCGATACTTTACGATATTGGTATACATTGACGCGTGCCTGTGTCCGAACCTCTATGGTTTGTATTCCGATAGTCGCTTGGATACCGAAGTCGCAAGGTATCGGATACTGGAGTCGCCTTGTGTACGAAGGGCCTGACAGTCCCGCAGTCCTGCCGTCTGTCTGTTTGTCTAACCGTCTGTCACCAAGTTGTATGTCATAGACACTTGTTTTCACAGACGATATTATTTCAGTTGCCGCTATAATATCAAATACTAAATCACTACATAGTATAAAACAAAGTCGCTTCCCGCTTCCTGTCCCTATGTATGACTAATATAATTGGAGATCTCCACAGATTTTAGAAGGTCAGGATTTTCTGGAGCTTCCTTTTTCACATTTTGGTACAATAGACCATTTTATGAATACTCCGTTGAGCTGTTGGCATCTTTTCAGGACTGAATTATAGAAGGTGTCCAAAGACAGTTGAAAATTCAACTCATCCAAAAGACAGTTGTATGAAAAAATTTCAAACTCATTTTTTTTTTCGGGAGAAATAGTAATCGTAGGCCTGCGGCGCCCCTTCGTATTTGGCGCCCTGGGCGGTCGCCTAACCGCGCCTTACCCTAACGCCGGTACTGCAAGAGGAAGGTTTTTGTATATAATGGAGATGCATAATATAGTAGAGAATGCACATACATTTAAAGAGGCTCCCATACAACGAAAGTGATTTTTTGCGTTTTTATAAATTAACGGTACAAAACCGTTCGTGGACAATCCCGACTCGTACTTATCCTGTTGTTTAGCTTATGATTTTACACAAACCTAATAAATCGTTTGATTATTTTGTAGTAACTAAAACTTTTTTAGAAATTGTTTTCTTTTGTAGCTTTTTATAGATTTGTTGTTTTTTCAATATAGTTAGCATATATTGTCCCATTGCTGAGCAAAGACCGAAATAACACTTTAATCTATAATGTAAAAACCAATTGCTGTTTGTGTCTCGCTAAAACTCGAGAACTGCTGGACCGATTTGGCTGATTTTGCTTTTGAATTATTTTTGGAAGTCCAGGGAAGGTTTAAAAGGTTATTCTGAGGCGGTACCAAGTTTGCCGGATCAGCTAGTAATAAATAATTTTCACGTGTCTCAGAGCGTCACTATCACTGTCAATGTCAAGTATAACATAACGTTAGAGAAGACATCAACGCGTTTCAGGCGAGATATACCCAAACGTGATGACGACGATGACCTTTTTCAAGCACTTAATTTTTTTTATCTCTCATTTCAAAATTAATTACATTCATATTTAGGTTACCGAATAAAATGTACTCCTTCCGTGACATTCCACCTGTATTAATTTCGAGTATATTCCAGCTAGAGTTTTCAACTATGGGAAAAGTGCCAGTAGTAGCCCGATGTCGGGAATAGGCCGCAACTAAATGAACTTCAGAAATTATGGGCGTGATGCTATTTTTAAAGATAAAATAACAGAAAATATCTATAAACAAATATCTTTATTCTTTTTCCGTCGCCTAGCATATTCGTTCCTCGCTATTTTTGTCCTTCCTCATCGTTATACACATCGTATCGTATATAAATAACCAGAGTTGCCAAATAGGGTAATAAAACTTCAATAAATGAAAATAGGTACAATTAATTTAATGATAAAGTAGTAGTCACTATCTTAATACATAATTTACACTCAGACGGACCTAACACACCACTGTTATATACAATATAAGATTTGTACACAATATAATTACAAAATTAAGACTAGTATCGTCAACGTACTAATGAAAAACTTAGTTTATTTATACGTTACAGACAGAATCGTATTAGAAGAAAAGAAAATGTCCAATTGTAAGAGAATCCTGCATTCAACTGAATTGATAAGTAAACAAATGAAACTCTGCGATATCTAAAATAATTAATAATCTTTTATCTGCTAATGATGACAGGCACATGAGACATATTTTTAATTTCTGTTCAGAGTATTGTATTGTATTGTAAAACGGGCTGGTATCCGCAACTCCACGTCAGATGCGCGTATTTTCTGTTCAGAGAAATAACAATTCTCTCTTAGATATTAATTGGACATTCATGCAGAAAAGTTTGAAAACCTAAGTCAATCACATTACCAATGAATGTTTTAAAAAGAAAAGCAGAGAAACAAGAATTGGAATCTGCAAAACTGTCAAATTAAACTGAAGGTAGAAACAGATAACCATAACGAAACATCAAATAAAGAAGACGTAATAACATTCATTCAATAATGTCACCGACTATTTAAATAAATAAAACAAAAAACAAGCTTTGGTCTAAAAATAAAAAGGATTTATAAAAAATAAATTAAAAAAATATAAACCCTACAGATATTGATCTGAAATATCTCCTAACGGACGATCCTAGAAGCATTTTTATTAAAACAGCGTTTGATCTTAGTAGTAACACTTAGCTTATGATTTTTGTTTACATTTTTAAATCTAAGAAAATTCATTACGTTGACACATCCGTTGGTTTACACTAATCAGGTTAATTGAGCCTTTATAATTTTCATATTATTACAATAATCTCTTTTTGATATAAGTTTTATTCTCAAAATCATTGCTGCAAAAACAATCTACGCACTATCTACTTTTCATTGAATGATGAAAGATACATAATAATGATGTGTTTGTGATGACCTGCTTATTTTCTGATTGTACAATCTGGTGTTATCCCGTTAAAGGATAAGCAGATATTTTTCTCGTTTTTCTAACACTCTCAGTTAAACTTTGAATGTATGCTGTCGTATTTAGTTGTCAGCTGGTATTTACAATTTTAAAGCTTTCAGAGAGTATAAAGCATGTGCATAATATAATTTTGTTACGGCCAGAGTCTGTGTATCAACTATAACTAAAAATCAAAACGACCGAAAGAATAATGCTAGATATGAAAACATCGCTTCACTAACAAATGAACACAGTAAAAATCAAGATGCTATAAAACACACAAATTAGCAAAATGTAAACTCTGTAGAATCACATAATGATTTCGATGAAATCGATAAAACCAACAGTTCACTCGATTAAATGTCTTTGAAAACAATCGATTTAGCTTGACTCGCGGCTATTCTCACTGGAGCCGATGACACTGGCCTGGGATGTGGAGGTTGGGGTTACTTCAGGGGCGACAATGAGCCCTTCTTTAATCCTCTTCTTCTGCTTCATCCGCCTGTTCTGAAACCATATCTTGACTTGTGTTTCATTCAGCTGTAAGGCTGATGCTATCTCTATCCTTCTTGCTCGCGTTAGATACTTGTTGAAGTGGAACTCTTTCTCTAGCTCTGTGAGCTGTTTGTTGGTGAAGTTGGTGCGTCCGGTGTTGTTCAGGTTGAGGAGAGGGTTGGCCAGCATTTGGCTGCCCGTAGGCGTGCGGAGGCCTTCCTGTGGGCTGCCGATACCGCCTTGACTAACGAACTCGGTGGGAGGAATCATCAGTTTTGGAGCTGAAACAAAAGATAAAGCTTACGTTAATTTCATTTTGGAACTCAAAGTACAGAGTGAGTAGAGAGCATTATTAGTTGTTTACAAACGTTTTGTTTATCGTTTAGGGATATCATACGAGGTGCAATGACTTGCAACAATAGCTCAAAATAAATCTTATTATTCAGTACAAGTATTTTTAGTAAACATTGCCATTCTTCCTTTTCCGGGCCATTCAAATCCATAGACTTTTTGTTATTTGCAGACACACAGGTTTGTTTACCCAAACGTCTCATTGCCAGGGATAATCTTTTTAAAACGTTCCAAAGAAAGTTCGTGGGAGCCTCTCAGGTCCATTTATGACAGGTGTCACTTTTTTTCTAATTCGTCCGAGGAAAAAAAAGAAGTGAGATAAAAGATATTTCAATATTAGCCTAAAGACGACGCCCCGCTGCGCAAGAGTGGCCCATACTCGTTTCACGGTAAACTTCGGATTTGAGGTACATTGTTCTTAAGTAAACATATTCAGTACGGTTATTATCCTTTACAGTACCTTTATTTGTAATATACACGTTTGTTTCCGACATGGACTGAGTTTTATGTCTAACATGGCAGTCCAAGCCACGTACGAAATCATATTTGAATTAAAAACTAAACAAATACTGGAGTCCGTATTTGTCAGGTATATTTTGAATGTTTTGATTTCTTAGAATTGACCTTGTGTGGTGTTTGTTGAATTCCTTGGAGCTAATTAATTGAGAAATGTTTGTGGTCTTATTATACACAAAGATGTGCAAGGTTTTATTGGATTAATTAATAATTCTGAAGTTGATTCGACGTTCTGACGAAACTCGACATCGTATGTTCTAATTAAACAAGTGAGTAATAATAAGATTATAATTAAATCTCACAATGAACCGTATAATGATGGTCCAAATGGCAGCAAATCTACAGATTTTAATTAGGTCGTTTATTTTCAAACTGCCTTTGAAATTGTAAGGTCATACTAAAATAATAGGTAAATGAATAATCCAAGTTTTATTTTAAGACTGGTAATCGGCTTTTTTCTTTAAACCAAATTTAATAAACAATAACGAAAACGAAGTGGACGATAAACAAGTCACCAAAACAAAGATCGACATGACAGATGAAAGATTCATCAATGGTCGTCCATCTAATGACACCATATCTACTAATACCCTTTCTGTCCGTCCGTCCTGCTGTCCATTTGTCCAGATAATCCTTTCGACACTTTGATACTTAATAACGACGATACAAGGGGAGAAATTAATATATTTGCTGACGATGTGATATATTTGGAGTTTTTGATATTTGGGGATAAATTAAAGGTCTTCAAATTAAAAACAAGTTTAATTATTAAGTCTTGCATTGCAAACAAAGATATCGACTTAGTGATACCAAATGTGGGCTCGTACTTAAGCACTAAAACATAATCTGTGCTAAAACTTTACATCGAGGATAAATGTACCTATTATTGAGTAATTCCCACGTTTTTTAAACTGCATTGGCAAAATGTATAAGTTTCTTTGTACGGGTAACATTAACATTAGTAGAATCTTCTCAGTGACAGGTATTGCTCCCAGTAAAAACCAAATTTTAATGGAAATACAGTTCGTTCCTAAAAATCTACAAGCATTTTATTATAGAGTCTATAAAAAAAAGTTACCCGTTATCACAATATCCCAGCCAGTAATTTCCTACCAGCATATCTTCCATAGATATTGATCACCAAATACACGCAGTACATACGCCTACCGCCATGGTAGCTAGCCATGGCCATCTCAACCCGTTGGCAGATCAAACAGCGCCGGGTGTTTGTCCGTCTGTATGTTTGCGCAACGCTCGCCCGCTAGCAAACTGGACAGATGTGTGCATTTCCGTTGTACTGCGATACGAGAGTAATTAACTACAGTTTGTATTGGAACTCTATGCGGGAGGCCTCGGTTAAGTAGGAGGTGAGGTTTTGTTTGAGAGTACTCAAAACATAATCCGCAATTTAAATTGACGGCGCCGGCGCGGTGGACGCTGTGGCCTACTAGAAGCCTTCAAGTAGTTGTTCCGGGTCTGGTTCTTTGTGTATGTTAGTTGAAATATTTGTAAACGCATCCATGATACAGTAGAAATTCCTAGTGCAGGGGAATTTAATAAAAAAAAACTTATTTCCAATTCCATATCGAGCTTCGTGTCTTGAAAATGAAAACTTAAAGTACACTCGGTACTGTTGAACCTTTGAGGATTGCAAATGTTATGTTATTTTTATAAAGGATCTAAAAGGTACCGTTTTCAGCCAAGCATTAACAGTGCAAATGTACAGACGGCAATTTGTAGTAAGATAAAACATTTTTAGAATTCATTGTCTGATGAAATCTTTCAAAAAGGCAAATACTGAAGACAATATTCAATTGAACATGGAAATAATAGTCCCAAGAGGAATTGACATAAGCTAAAAAGAAAACTATCAAAAACAATAATTGTAGGAAGCTTGCAAATATAAAGTTCATATTCTAAAACCACCAACTTCACAATCACACAAAAGAAGATCTGGATAACATAACTGGACTTTAAATAAATATCGTGTCGTAAAAGCAAATGTGTACCATAGACACAGGATGCGCGCACGCATCTCATGACAATATTGACAGTGAAGCAAACCTCCGCATTGTCTATGACTGTGAGTGAGACGAGGATTGGCGGTTAATGTCGTATACACTTACATGCTTGATTGCACACGAGAGAAGTCAATTTAGACCTCAATAGCAAACAAAAAAGCTTCGGTAATAAAAATATAACTGAAATTATTGTGACTGTGTGGGTGAGGATCGATAAATGTTAAATAAAAAATGTTGCTACTACTTTTTCATTGTTAAATTGTTGAGGATTCTGAGGAGATTGTGGCTAAATAACAATAGCCGCACAGATTGATCTTCAAGGATCAGTCGCGTTTGCCGAGGATGGTCTATGGATCTGTGACCATCTATCGTGGCGAGATTCTTCCGTGCCTCGGAAAGCACGTGAAGTCGTTGGTTCCGGCTGTTATTTGTAAATCTTTGGCAGTCGTTACTATTAGTCTGTCTTAAGAAGGGGTTATCCAGTCACTGTATTGTGGAGGTTAGATAGGCAGTCGCTCCATGTAAAATACTGATATTGAGCTATATCCAGTTCGACTGAAATCCGCAACATTACCTACTTGAGAGGCTATGCATATGAAATGTTTAGGAAGTTTGCTAAGTGATTAGTGCTTCTGGTCATGTGGTCTAAATACAAGTGAATCTAGAAACAACGACGGGATAACTTAGATAATAAACAGACCACAACAACAAGAAAAGTTACTGATATCTGTCTATCTTTCGGTGAAACTTAATAAAGCTAACATCACGTAGAGTTTTCGCCCAAAACGAGGCTTCGGAATAACTTTCCCAACTTTCCTTCTAAACTTTGAAAGAAATAATGCAACCCAAAGCCTACTCGTCAGCTTAAAGCGGGGCACAAAGGCACCGACAGTGGTTGTTTGTCCAGCGACCGTTGTAATAGTATACCGGGCGATGCGACAGCGCTAATCCATTACGCGATCGCAAGCAAATGTTTGCTCGGTCGTGCTTGCGTACGACTATGCCGTGTTTGCGTTTTTTTCTCCAATGAGAATCGGGTTAGCGCAACGGGGTAGTGTTTAGATTTGAAATATTAGAACGATTTCAACTTGTTGTTGGGCAGTGAGCCAATCTTTGGTAATGACTACTTTTTGGAATTGCACAATATTTCGCAATGTAAGTGGAACCTTGGGAGATATGATAAAAAAATTGAACGATTTTTTTAAATTTATAGACAAAGGGAAGTAGCAAAAGGCGGTTTGTAGCAGTACATCGTAGACAGGACTATTTTGTGTTCTCAGTTCAGCCGAACTAGCTGATTCAGGAACCGTAAAGGTAACATAAAAAACGTAACTGGGAAATAGTAGACAGAAACTAAAATTAATTAATTGAATGTGACATGTGTGTTCGAAAATTGTATGTGTTCGGAAACAAATAGTTTTCGTTAGTTTAAGTTTCTTCCCAGCAAAAGTAGAAATTGTTAACAACGTGTATGTATTGTACCCTTTATTTACTGGACACAATGCGGGTGGCAATCCATTACGATACGCCGCGGCCCAAATTAACCGTAATTCAATCAATTCAATTGTACTACACGACTGGCTGTGTACCGCCGCGTCAACGCCCTACCACGAGAAAAAAAATAACATTCGAATTTCAAACAATTGACAGTCAACTGACAGCTAGGGGAGCGGGAGACGACGCCATTGGTCGAAAATTGGACAATGCGGCAGATGCGTTCACGAATAAACTTTTTTTTCAACTTTTACACGGCCATGTTTGCTTAAATTCTTTACCGAAAAATGGGTGTGTATTACAGGGAAAAAAATACGCAGCTGACGTTTCAATTCGTTGTGGAGAGTTGACAGGAGATGCGAGTGGTTAATTAAATCATACATATTAAAGTAGGTGAGGGAATATAAATAAGGCTGTAACGAAGGATTCCTTGAAATTATTATGATGACACGACGTGATATGTCCGTTGGATGGTGATGCATTGCACTTCCGTTTCAGTGGTTAGATTGTTGGTGAGTTTGATAAGTTTCATGTCAGTTAAAACTAATGAAGTGGGTTCAAGTTGATAAATTTTTTTTCTTATATGTATGCGTCGGGAAAAGTGACATGTATATAATGCTACCGTTGATACTACTGATCGATGACATGCACAAGTACGTAAATTGTATGTATCTTGAACCTATCTAAAGTTATGTATGCAAAAAGAATTACCAACATTTGCAACTCTTGAACCACAGATAGCAAAATTGAACTAAGCGAACTGGTGTTGCTTTATAAAAAAATAATTAAATATGGTTTACTTGAAAGTTGAGTTTTAGACAAGCAACATTTTTGTTTATGGTAACATAAATGTTAATTATTCTGTTTGTTTTATATCCATAATTACTAAAGATAATATAATTATGGAATAATTAATCAATTATTTTTAAGGACTTTTACATTTTAATTGAAACTACATTGATGCAAAAGGATTAATTCGATCGTAAACTAGTATTTCAGAACGCACCACAAAACTCAAGAGTTACTTAGAACTATATTCAACCAATCAAATGGCTTGAATCTAGTTTTAAATAGTGCTTGCGTATTGATTGAGTGTCTGTATTTGTTTTCGAGTTACCCTCATTGCATTTGATATTTAACAATATGGAGGTATTTGTGTATTTTTTATCCATAAGTTAGTCTTTCTTGTGCCGCGGAGTTCAGCAGGTTGATATTTATCCCTGGTAGTCGCGAAGTGTTGATGTGTTGTTTAAAAGTGGAATCAATGCGATATAATTACAATTGTGGACTTATTTAAATCAGTGAGCTAACACTGGGTATGTCTATTTTGTTGTTTTTTTAGTATGTAAGTACCTAGAAGATATTTTACCGAAGCCAAAAACGTTAATTGGCGATATAAAAGGAAAAATAAAAAGGAAAATGTAAGTCCCAAAACATGTTGAAAACGATAAAAACCCTCCCTTTGTACACCAGACAGTACATAATACTTTTATTAAAAAAATTCGTCACCAAATACTTACGTAGGTAGTTAGATAAGAGCCCATTACAGGAGCCAATGGATTACGGGATCAAGTGTATTACAGTTACTAATGTTTGTTCTGTTGTTCAGTGCGCAGAGTGTGGGGACGCCCTTATCTTGTTTTAGTTATGCTTTTATTAAAAATATAATCGTCTGGCGTGGGGTTTATGGCACACTCCTTTTGGCAATCGGCTGTCGATGGAATGATTGAAAGGGTGTGTAATTAGGAATTTTGTTGTTTAACAAGAGAGGATATTAAAGGTATGTTGCTATATGTGAAACTTGTCAACGAAGGGATGTTTTAGCACATTTTTCCCTGACTTCGCCAGAAATAGGTGGGTACGTATGATTTTTGATACGTTTTTCAAGTTGTTCAATAGTGCTAATTTTTAGATCTATTAAAGGAGCAGGATACCATTTTTATTATTCTCAACTAGTTATTAACCCTAGAAGCCTAATCTACGTCTGCGAGGCGTACACAAAACCGAATTTCGTTTGTCTCTTTGTAACGATTGAAGCTAGCGCGTCGTGCTCTTTCGCCAACTCAGTGGTCACCGCGAGCTAGCATACGGTGCCCATAACGTTAAGGTAGGACCCGACATTTTTGATTTATCGAAGCATTGCACGCCTGCGAGACGTATGTTTAGGCTTTGCGTAACTTTCAACTAGGTTTATATGATTTTACTTTTGTTTGTTTTTCAAATATTGTATGTCTATTTACGGCGTTTTTTCAGATAATTGAAAAATATGCCACCGTCTCGACCATTAGACAATATTTTAGCAATCCTAAACGAGGAAGATGATCCTTCTTTGGAAGATCCGGATTCCGGATAAGTTGAGGATGACCAGATTATTGACGATGTTCAAAACGAAGATGAAAATAGTTATGTGACTGAGTATTATGTTTTGTCTTTACAAGAACCTGCTTCCTCTAAAGTTTTGTTACTATAAAAAGAGGAAAATGTCCGAATTGGTTTGATTAACATGTTAGGAATCCGTGTGTGGCCATCATAAGATTGATATTTGAGTAGACTGCTCTTAAAGTTTACCTAGTCTTTTGAAATCTGATTAGTTTTAATATTTGCTCTAAGAATAACTAATTAGCGTTAAAAAATAAAAAAAATCTATGAAAAATAATTATGTTTCTGTTGATTTTAAAGAAATAGATTTTTTGTTCCAATTTATTCACCTGGTTTTATTTTGTAATAAATAACTGTGATTATAGTAGTTATTCATACTAGTGTTTTTTTTTAATTTTAGCTTACATACCAAATTTAAATTTCCAGTACAAACAAAAAACAAATTACTGCTATTTTTACATAAAAAAATGGAATTAGATGTGTACGTCTCTGAGACGTATGTTAAGGCTTTGTGTACTTCCGAAGTAGATTAGGCTTCTAGGGTTAAGTAATCAAGAATCGGAGTAATTGATTCCATTGTAACTTTTTTTCGCGAGTGTATACTTATGTCAGTTTAAATATCTTTTCAGAGATTCCTGTTCCAATCTGTATCCCACTATTATATTATAAGAGCAATCTTTAATATACAGGGTGAATTTTTCAACTGGGCGTGGATGGCTACTTTCGAAACTATGAGGAATATCGAAAAACGTTGAATGGAGTCTCGAGGCCGATTTTGACGAAAACTAAAACTGCATCATTGGATTTTAGAAAAATCAAAAATCCTGGCCAGGAATCGAACCCGCTGATTTTGGAAAAAAAAACACACCCTGTATTATTACACCGTTCGATAGTGTTGCTAATAAGGATCAAATTCTGGGAAGTAATCATATACGGCAAACTTAAGGAAATGGCTGATTTTTATGAAATTGCTATTTTTCCATGTTACTTTACTTCTAAATGAGCCATAATTTATTCGAAATATAAAATTTCATTTTTTTCAATGTCTCACTGGATTTGACGTTTCAACAATCCCACTGTACTTAGCAATACGACATTATTGAGTTGAACTAAAAATAGCATAATTTTAAAGAAGAAACGGTAACTTGTGTTTCAAATACAGTCTTTGCCTTGAAGATTAATCAGTTTTTTTGTAATTATACGTTTTCCTTAAGTTTGCCGTATATGATTACTTCCCAGAATTTGATCCTTATTAGCAACACTATCGAACGGTATAATAATACAGGGTGTGATTTTTTTTCCAAAATCAGTGGGTTCGATTCCTGGCCAGGATTTTTGATTTTTCTAAAATCCAATGATGCAGTTTTAGTTTTCGTCAAAATCGGCCTCGAGACTCCTTTCAACGTTTTTCGATATTCCTCATACTTTCGAAAGTAGCCATCCACGCCCAGTTGAAAAATTCACCCTGTATATAAATCTCGTGTCACAATGTTTGTCCTCAATGGACTCCTAAAAGAGTTGGGCAGTATTTGAATTACTTGTAATTAAAATACGTATTTGAAATACAAATACGTATTTTGTATTTGTATTTTAAATACATCCCTAAAATGTAATTTGTAATTCGTATTTCAAATACCCGACGGTGAAGTATTATATTAGTATTTCAAATACATGAGGCTCCAAAATACATTTTAACAAAATACATTTAAACTTAATTTACTGTCATTGCACTTTCTGCAATGATGGTAAAGCAGCTAATTAGAGTTGGCAATATTGCACCTGTAATGTACTGACGCCAGCACATCAAGCTACTTACCACAATCTGTCAAATTTCATTAATAGATTTTGAACTTTATTACAATACTGGAAGGTTATATTTTGATTGGTAAAAATTGACAGATTCGGGCAGGTGGACTTTTTTTTTACGTGGTAAAACATCAGATGAGTCCTCCCACCCCGGGCAGGGCGGGAGGGACTGTCAGACTTGTACTGACTAAAATCCACGGTGTCCTTCAATAGCCCTGTATGTTCCGGGGTCCGTGACCCCGTGATGGTATAAGTCCCGCGACCTCGGCAGGATTTAGCCTGCTGGCGTCTTTACACTGTACGCTATGAGTGTACGTCGAACATGGCTAAAAAAACGCAAAATAATGAAATAATTAATTTAAATTTTAGACCGGGTCCTCCACCCGTGCGAAGCCGGGACGGGCCGCTAGTATTTATATATATATTTTCCGGTGCTCGAAAACGGATCTAACGATTTTGATGAAATTTAGAAAAATCAATCCAGATAAGTCCCATGTCAGGGAAAATTCGATTTCTCCGTAGTATTGTCACGTATGAAGATTTAAAAGGCGTTAATGTAGCGCGGAAAATGTTTTTAAAATTCGAACACATCTTCTATTCAATTGTTTTACACTGATAGGCGAGCCGGGCCACTTATTTTTTTCACTTTAAATTTTTTGTATTTATTTTTCACCAGTTAAGCTCGGTCAGCCAGGTACGATGTTTTAATTTTCCTACAAAAACGTTATTCTTGCTACCTCTACCACCATTCCAAAAAAAGCCTTTATTCCGTCAACAAAATATTTCTGGCAATAATTCCCACCATATATTCGGGCAAAATATTTTTTTCTCCATCGTCGGTAGCCAGGGTTGCCGGTGATCAGTCACAGGGCTGTCGTCCGATATAATGCACGTTGCTAGTACGGAATTATTAACGTACCGCGACTGCGAGGGGCTCCGGCGAATAATTGTTTGGCTTAGCTGAGAGATTTCGGTAAAATTATGTACGTATGATTATTAGATATTCTTTTCCGGCTACTGGTCTTCCAAAAATACTCATATTAATAGCCCTTGGGCATAGTAGACGCATGTTAGGTTGACTACGCGGTGTTAACATAAGTTTCTATTTTTTTTAATGTCTCTATTTGGTGAGAGTGGTGGTAACTATAGAAGAAGACATAATATTATTATTATTATGTATACGTAAATTCGTAAATCAAGAGCTAACAGTTTAGGTACCGAATCTAAAACGTTTTCTTACGGGATCTATGGAATCTTTAGTCTATGGGTAAAGACTTTTGCCAACATTGTTAAGGTCAAACCACCTAAAATGAAGCTGATTATTTACATGGAGTAACAGACTACGTATTATTATGACGTCGAAAACTCTGGGTAACACTTTGATCCAGACCGATTTCGGCCACAGCGACTTGGATCTATTGAGTGCATAGCTGGTGTGCCCTCTGGTCACTGACATCGCCAATTTTTGCAGCGAAAGTGCGTCCACATTCACTGCAAGTCAGCACCCCTCCGACATAATTGTATTGGATGGCCGCGGGTGGTCGGGCCTTAAGCTCGTCTCGTTTAGCATCGAGCTCTTTTTTACGCTCCTTTCAAACTCAAACACCTTAGTGCTCACAGTCTGCCTCCACAGTGACCGGTCCTCTGCCATTGCCTCCCATTGTGACGAGTCTAGGTCACATCTTTGTACCGAAGGAGTTGGCCGCCTTGTTTCCGCTTGCCATCTTGCAGTTCCGAATAGAAGATGTGCTTCGCCACTCTGCAGTCAGACATTCGGGAGACATGGCCAGCCCATCGCAACTGGCGCCGCATTATATAGGCCTCTATGCTACCGACATTAGCTCGCCGTCATCATCATCATCAGCCTATAATGTTCCCACTGCTGGGACACAGGCCTCCACTCTGAGAGAGGGAGGGCCATAATCCACCACGCGGGCCCAGTGCGGATTGGTAGATGTCACATATCTTCGAATTTTTGGCTAAATTTTTAGCTCGCCGTAGTACTTCCGTGTTACGAACACGATCCGACCAATGGATGTTCATAATGTCACGTAGGCATTTCAGATGGAATCTATCCAAGGTGCGAATATGCTTCAATGAATTCACTTTAACGTAATATAATTGGTAAGATAAGTTAACAGACTAACGAGCACTACCCTTTCCGAACTTTTCTACGAACTTTGAGTTTAGAGACGATTCAAGAAAAAAAATGGTTTTCGTCAAGTATCTCTAACTCAAAACTTCCTGAACATAAATTAAGAGCTCAATATAATGATTACGCAAGTAATCCCACCTTTTCAACACATCCACTCAAATGCATCGCTGATAAATCCAGGGGCTGTCACTCCCCAATCCGAAGGGTTCCGTCTAAAATCCCTAATAATATTTGTTCGGCAAATTTGCTTAAGACCGCCGCAATTTTAGACATCAACGCGCTCCAAAAGGTACCTTTTAATTTTTTAGGGATGATATGCTTGAGATACTGTCGTATTTTTAATGAATTAGGGGTTTTCATTTATTAGGTATTTTGTCTTTTTGAAATTTTATTAAAACAATAATACGCTTGTTTAATTTTGAGGGACATGATGCGTTGTGAAATGTAATTGAAAATGGAATACCAGATTGTAAAATCCAGTTACAAGTTGGTATGATTATAATCAGTGGATGTCAGTTAGTTACATTAAGTATAAACAAGACTAGGTAAAAACTCAATGTTTAAGGTTTTTCAACATTTGGACGATTTAATGCGTACGGCAGCTAAAACATTTTTATAAATATTACTAGCGGCCCGTCCCGGCTTCGCACGGGTGGAGGACCCGGTCTAAAACCCGGTCCCGATGGTTACAAACACAACAATAAAATAATTATCCGAATCGGTCAAGCCGTTTTCATGTTATGTCGTGACAACGGAAAACGGGTTTCATTGTATATATATAGATAGTAGAATTTGCATAAGTTTATTACCTATCCTAACATCTATCAAAATATTTTTGCTTTAAAGACGGGAACTTTAATTTTTCTTTCTTCGGAAATTCATTGGCCAGAAACTATAGTTTCTTCCAAAAAGAAAAAACACGAAAAAAACAATGCTCGTTCATATAACGAACTTCCGGATGTCCTTTAGGAGAGAAAAAAAAGAAAAAATAGTAAAAAAAGTGGTGAGGGTACTGGCTACACGTCCGGAGGGAGGCGATCAATCGTGCGGAGTGACGGATCCTCCCAGGGAGGGGAGCTCTGCTATAAGTTGTATTTATTTAGTTATTTAGCAAATAACCAACAAGTTTGTGTACGTTAGGTTTTAAGATACAGTGCTCTTTATTTTTAAGATAGGTTTAAGGAAGTTAGGAGCTAATTTAACGTAAATCATATGGAAATTTTAATGGAAATACGTGACCACGAAAATTCTACAATACATCTTTTAATTGACTTGTAAAACGTCTTCTTTGTTTTTCTATTTTCTTATTTAGCGATTCATGGAGAATGGTATGACGGCTGAATATTTGTGAATCCTATTTAATTCAATAAATTTCATAGGCGTACCCCTATAAGAGAATAGGCATGTTTAGGTGATCTTAAACCCATATCCATATCCTAGTAGTCATAAATTGTCAATACACAGTGATGAGAAGATAATATGGAAGCTGCAAATTATTCTTATTTTTGAATCGTAAAGAATTTAAAGATATCTAAAAACTTGAAAATATAAATAATTTTATTACGTCTATTTTCAATTCCCACAGATAAAATCTTGGCCACTTCTCCACATTTATATTACGACTAAACTACGTGTACCAATGTCCATCAAATGAGATTACCTTATCACAAATCTGCGCTATCAAGTGATAACAGGAATTAGGGCTGTTTCCTTCAGCCTCGTGCTAGCATTGACAATGATAATCCATTGATTGTAAACAATCGATGCGTTTTCTCTTACGAATGTTGTAAACATGTACTTACGAACAAACATGTTGTTGTGCACGGTTTCATTTACATTTATTTCATTTTGCTGTCCCACTGCTGGGCAAAAGCCTCCCCTAATTACATTTATGAACTCTTTTCCAGTCCAATTTGAACCAGGTTTTCGTGGTATGCTTCTAGGTAGGTCGTCGCGACATCTTTTTCCGAAGTAGCCTCGGCGGCAGCGCTTACATTTATTTACCTGAATCTCCTGACAACAGATGTACCTAAAATTATTTCATCACAATGATAAACCTTCAAAAAAAAATCTTAAAATCGTGTTTCTGCCGTAAAATAACAAAATATTCAGAAACTTTCTGAGCTACCTCTGACGCTACCGTGGAAATGGCCAGTTACCAGTAACAAAATTAAGAAAAAAACTAACGTAATTGTTTGGTTGAACGAGGATTATTCAAGTTACGATTATTTTTTTCCTCGATTTGATGACATTAGGTATAATATACGCAGATTCCCTTGTTAAGTCTATGTGTAATAAACTCAAAAATAATATGATTACCCATATCTCTCGATATACGCCATCGATATCGGTACGAAAGGGTAAATTTATCAATAGGCGACATTTATAAATCGTTATCGCGTAAGATTTGATTTCTAGATTTTCAGTAATCCGTTTTAAACATATTTTGTTCGTAGATTGTTATCTGGCCTTCGTAAATGTATTTGTACTTAGTATCTTTGATCATCTGTTCTTTTATAAATATCTTGATATTATTTTGTTTACTTGATTTCGTCAACCATCTAATGAATATTGTTAACTCTACCGAATTTTAGGAAATACTATCTATAACTGTTAATAGTACTTCATGAGATTTAGGAAATACTAAATCTCATGAAGTACTATTAACAGTTTCGAACGAAAATTTAACGTCATATTAGCTGTGTTCTGCATTGTTAGATTCTATGTTTGACAGTCAATAGTTTAGATAGCCTTTTTATCCTACTGCTCAACTGTGATTGCTATTGCAATAGTTGAGTAGTAGGGAAATGTCTATGCTCAACCACATTGGGCGGTTTAGATTTTAGGTATTTTCAGTTTTCCCAACTGCTCAAAATAAATATTTACCGGGCAATAGAGGTCTGCGGGGGAATTCTTAGTTTTTTGAACAAATTAATACATAAAAATATATCGTATTAAACTATGGAAAAAATAGAAATGTGTGTGTAAAGCAAGTATTTTCAATTTTGTAATTTTCATCTTTAAGTTACATGCAGACCAATACCAAGGGGTTATACGTGGGTTCCCTAGACTCTAGGGTATAACCCACGTATAAACCCTTGGTATGATAATCCTAGTTATATATCCGACGGTCGCGTCGTCATCTAGTAATTGGTATAACGCCGTAACTGGGTTTAACAGGTCAATTTGAATTAAAAATTAAATTAATTAATAAGAGTAATATTTCGATTTTAAATTCCTATTTCCAAACTTAAATTCCTCGAGCAGAACCTAACCCTTTTGATTGCCCAAGTGCTGCCCAAAGAGCGAAGTGATGTTCTAAGATAACACGAGCACATGTTTTTGTCAAAAATCAATGTTTATCACTTGGCGACGGTGACGTCACACGATGTGAGGACATTATATAAGAGAGGACGTGCTTATGTACTCACATACGAGACATATTCCTATCTTAACTGATAAAGGTGCAATAAATTGTGTTTTCCTAAAACTACACGTCACTTGTTTGTTAGAATTTTGATGATTTTGACGCTAATCCTGTAAGCACGAGATTTCTTTTATGTTTCTACTAACTGAACCTATCTGTTCGGGCGTTGTCTTCAGTGTGAATTGAGACCTTATTTTGTTACCTTTTAATTTAGTGATGCATTGGACGCTTTAATTTACAACCTAAAAAACCTAATGCGTAAAACCTCTCGTGTTTCGGAAATTCGTAAAAAAAATTGTTTTTCATGCTGATTAGAAATTGGTCGGGCGCATATGTATGAAAAATATTTTTTTTTGCGAATTTCCAAAAGTCTTAGGACAAAAATTGTTCAGTAACATGGGCTGAGTTACCCAACGTGAGAGTTTGCGAATTATTTGGTGTTACGTTATATACTTTCATTTGCCCGGTTATTATAAACCCGTTAGGTACTTGTGTTAATTTCACATAGAGTTTAAGATGATTTCTTATGGTTGTGAATGAATTTACAAGATCTTTTAGAAAAGATTAACTGCACATTCTTCTACGATTTTTTTAAAATTTTTAAACTTTTTTGAAAAGTGTATACCTACTTTAACCCTCTCAAAAATCTTAAAAAAAATATTAAACTATTCGAACGAAGCTGTCAGTAACAGCGAATAATTTAGAGTGTATGTTGAAAATGATCCAACGGAAACGTAATACTGAGATTAACGGTATCTGAATTATTTCAGACTATTTTTTATATTATTTCCATAAATACCAAAATTTAATCCAAATCTGTTCGGCGATACTGACGCGATTATAACAAACATCTATCCGTCGAAACATCTAGACTTACGAGTTTATAATTTTTCAGCAATTGAGGAATCGAACCCGCGTCTTCTGGATAGGTATTCCAGACTCCTTAACCAACTAGGCTATCGCAACTCCCATTTGGAAGCTGAATTTCTCTATTACCTCTTTTGAACGTTTTACGGTAACGTGGCGTATTAACGTGGTGGTATTTTTCTTTCCTCAAAAATCATATTTACGATACGCGTCGTATGCGAATGCGTTTAAAATTAGTTAATTTTAGTATAGATCAGCAGCCAGCAGGCGTAACATGGCGCCGTAGAAAGGGGTTTTGTCGACTGAAGAATAGACAAAATGACAGAACGTAGAAATATTTTTATTGTTTTAAGTATGGTAATGTAAAAAATATGGAAAATAAACGTTCTTTTCTTTAATAGTGTACGAATGGTGGCGTTGGGGGACTGCTCCAAATTATTTATCTTCTCCTGTTTTTTTGCAGTCCCCCAACGCGACGTATTTTTGTTATTTTTTACTTTTTAAAGGGAACTTGGTTTTTGTATCGGGGGTTTTTTAAATTTATTTTTTATTTTATACTTTTTACAGGTACATATCTACTTGTATCATTTTATGTTGCTAAGAGTACTCCCGATTAAGTCATCAATATTCCCTTTCAGTACGCTTTAATTTGATACCCAACTCGAGTATATTTGCAAACCCTCGGTTACGTTTCCCCACTTTCACCCCCACAACTTCTAAACGGCTCAACCAATTTTCATCAAACATGTCTAAAAACACACGCAGTTAAGTCACCTTTCATACAAAACTAAATTGAAATCGCTTCATCCGTTCGAGCTCTATGATGCCACAGACAGACAGACAGACAGACAGACTTTGTCTTTTCTTGGTAGACTAGACATAGAATCGCCATGCTACGCGCACAGCTGGCTTTGAGGTCTGTTGTAAACCTAACAGACTCTATTTCTTCTGTCTTTCCACTGCTGCTTTAACCTACTACGCCTAGTCTTGATGTCCCAGCTTGCTTGCCCATGGCTTGTGTACATTCTGAGACGCATCTGACTCATTTATGGCGTGCCATCAATCATGGCTTTATCTCAAAGTAGGTAACTATGTAATTTTGTTGATAGACATCGCGTCTCCTAGATAACACTGTTCGTTCAGAAATGCCGCAGATAGAAAAGATGAAGGTACTAAGGACGTTCAAAAATAATCTTTTATCATATTCTTCTTTTGTAATGCTGCAGACTAAGGTCTAGTTATCTTGTTTTCAGAAAAATGATATTAAATCGGTTTTCGAAAAGATAATAAAATAAAAAAATGAGCTTTTATAAATAATCTTTTTTTGTGTCCCTTATTGCACTGGATAAATGATTCGTTTATCTTTCTATCTGCAAAAAAATTACAATTCGCGACACAGCTGTTAATGCTTATAAAAAATATTTAAATTATTGGATACAGCTATAAATGAATGGTTCACTATTTAAATGATAAAAGTTCTTCATTCTTTTGAATTATTAACTTAAGGTTATTTAACAGCCAAAAAAATTATTTGCTTTCTCAAGTCTAACTCATTCCAATTAACCGTACCGGATTAACTCATTAGCAAATTAAGCAATTGTTTAGGGCATTACGTATCTCAAGGGGCATAAACCGTATCAAAAATATATTTTACAACAAACCCCCAGAAAGATCAGGCAAATTGCCTAAATGTTCTAGCTCGCTATGCTCGTTGTTGCAACAAAGGTTTAGTTAGATCTCTATTTTATAGAGTTTCACGGAATGCATTTTATGTCTGAATAAACGACAAAAATAAACCTTATTTATTTTTATTTACGTGCAAAAAAACCAGCTAGTGTGAAGAACCGATCAAAATTTTTCTCCACCATAAAACTATAATTTATGAACTTTTAAAGGTATGCAATAAAAGTCATTGTGAGCGAATCAGTAAAGTTGTTTGTACAGCGAATCTTGACAGATAAGCAATCGAGCCCTCCGTGTGTGCTGATGCAGATTAGATTAGTAGCGAGTTCGTGGACCCTAGCACTTTGAGGGCTTTTGGAAGAGTTTCGAAATAATGTGCGTAATGTTACATAAGAGTGAATTTCCCGGGACCGAAAATTGCGTGGCATCAATGAAATCGGTACTAAAAAACATAGTTATAAAGTTCTCAATTTTTTTCCGGGTAGGTGAAATAGTAATCTATGTGTAGCACTAAATGTTTATTTAATTGGATTAATGGATATTCCAAAAAAAAATATTAAACCTCGAAATCTTTCATTGCCGTGTTTGTCCACACTTCACCTTGTTGTGTATTATTCCACATTGATAAAAATCTATTGGTTATTTATACTAAAACCTCGTTTTATTTGATACATGAATAGTTAGAGTATTGCTACAGAATACATTTATTCAAATATTTAAACAAAACAACGAATGGTTAATAAAAAATCACTTGTCCCAGAACTACCCTTCATCGCCGTGTCCTAATCATGTTCAAGGATATTGTTTTACCTACTACTTTCTTCCCCCCTACCGGTATGCTAAACGTTGCATATTAGTGCTGCCTAAGTGCTCAACGTGGAAGAAAGTACACACGTGCCTGCGTTTTCGCACCATAAATTTAAATAATCAATTTTTATGTTACTGGAAAAATTTTCTTTCATCGCCGTGGATAGATATAACTGATATTTGAATAAGTTTGTCTTCATGAGTAAGCATTCGATAGAACACCATTCCTCATATGTTCATTTGTGAGGTGCTTTTTTCTTCGAATAATTAATAGTTTTTTTGTTATTTATATTTTTAGCCTTGATTTTCATCGACGTGTTTTCATTGCCGTGGTTTCCGTGGCCGAAATTTGCTATGGAAATGAAAAAAAAGACATGGCAATTAAAAAAATTTCATTGCCATGCCTCGTAAAACAATTTACTTTCATTGCCGTGGCCAGGTATTTCATTTCCGTGACTTGTGTTTTCATCGCCATGGTATGATTAGGCAAAGAAAACATCTTTTGTCACCTGCGATTCAGGTAATACCGATTACTAACAGTACAAGACTCGTCAAGTTAACTCTAGATTGTTTCTCTCTGGTCTCTCTTTAGATTTGATTTGAAAGGTCCAGCCAGATGAAGTCTACGCTCCCACCTACTCGGTCCCATATTCAGAACCCCGAAATCAACTCGAGCTTTCTAATCGCTTTGCTTTCCCTGAGAACTTATTGACCGAGCAAACCTTAAACCTCATGTCTGAACGAGGTTTGCTACAGTTGCAGTCTTCCAATGACGCGAAGTCATATAAGCAGCTAAATAGACGTATATCTAAGTCACTTCAGAGCTTCTGAAAGCGGGTGGAATACCGGTACTTAAAGTCCTCCAGAAGCTCACTAATACCGTCCTGTTCTAGGGCAAAACGCCTGAAGCATGGAGCAAAGGTGAAGTGGTGCTTTTCCTAAAAAAAGTTGATAACAGCCTATTGAAGAACTACAGACCCATCATGCTTCTGAGTCATGACTGTCAGACTTGATGACTTCTAGCCTCCCGAACAAGCCGGTTTCCGAAGAGGCTATAGTACCATACACCACATCCATACGCTGCGGCAAGTTATACAGAAGACCGAAGAGTATAACTTGCCATTATGCTTAGCGTTTGTGGACTATGAGAAAGCCATCGTATCGGTGGAAACATGGGTGGTACTTGAGTCACTCCAGCGATGCCGTATTGACTATCGGTACATCAAAGTGTTGAAGTGTTTGTATGATAACGCCACCATGTCGGTTCGAGTACAGGAGCAGAGCACGAAGGCGATTCCATTGAGAAGAAGCGTAAGAAGGATGTTATCTCCCTGAAACTGTTTACTGCCACAATGGAAGACGCCTTCAAGCTCCTGGAATGACAAGGACTTAGCATCAACATCAACGGCGAATACATCACTCACCTTCGATTTGCGAACGACATCATAGTCATGGCAAGTCGATGGAGGAACTCAGCATGATGCTTGATGGCCTCGACTGAGTTTCACAATGGGTGGGCTATGGGCTTGAAAATAAACATGTACAAGACGATTTTTTTTTAAAATTTCAAATGTCGGTATGATGCATAATATTATTTTGTCAAAGTCTGCCAATCAGTTTGAATATAATTGTAGTTCCAATTTTAACATATATTGTACTCATCGTTGATTGATTCTTTCATTGCCATGCCACAGTTCTTTCATTGCCGTGGGCGCTTGTTTCATTGCCGTGCACGCATGTTTCATCGCCGTGGCACGAAATTTTTAAATCCTTATATCTCGTTAGTTTTTTAAGTTATCTGCTAGACATTAAGCAAGAATATATAAATTATCAAGAACTTTAATTAGAGCGTTATTTTTTTTTAAAAAAGCTTAAGATTAAAAAAACCACGGAAATGAAGATTTTATAGGACCTGTTGAAATTCACTCATAACTTAAATAGTCCAACCTTTGTAGAATTGATATCTTGAGGTTGCTTAACTTAAATAGTATTTGAAATTATTCTACACATATAGTTCAAAGAGGTAGAGTTTGTATATTGTGAGTTTGTTTGTAGGACATAATCTCTAGAACAGGGCTCCCATATAACTCCCATATATAGTTGTCTAGTACCCATAACACAAGCTCTGCTTAGCTTGGGACTAGATGGCGTTGTGTGATAGTTGAGGAATATCATATCATAACAGACATCATCTTTTTTTCCGTTTTTATAGATAACTAGCTTCTGCCCGCGACTTCGTACGCGGATCTTGTTGCTTATGCCAGCGACAACGGGGTCGTCAAAATCGAAGATCTGCAAAGTCTGATACCCAACTCCAAGAGCCCGGGTAAATAATTAATGTGTGTTTGGCCAGTAGAATATTTTTTTATTTAAAAAAAGAGCTAAAGGTTCCTAAGAAAGTTTTCCCGTATCTCTTATAGATGCAGATTTCTCCCTTTTGGCCAATTTAAAAGAAACACTCTGTATATTATGTTAAAGTTTAGTTGGGCTTTTGCTGTTCAACATTGCGTTCCAGATCTCCAATTTTTACACGTCAACAGAGAATGCTCATCAGGCTGAACAACTCTTTCTAAGACGTCGATTCTATATATGTATATTATAGTTTAGCTGGGCTTTTGGTGTTCCACATCAGGTGTTCCAGATCTTCAATTTTTATATGTCAACAGAGAGTGCTCATCAAGCCGAACAACTTGGCTAATACGTCATTCCTGTATTTGTTATAGTGTAGCTGGGATCTTGGAGTTCCACATCAGGTGTTCCAGATCTTCAAATGTATTCTCTCAGCAGAAAATGCTCATCACGTGGAACAATTTTTGCTATGGCTCCATTTTTGTATCTCTTATAGTTTAGCTAGTCTGTTGCGGTTCTGCGCCAGGTGTTCAAGTTTCCAAAATAAATTATAGCCTATGTTTTGACCAGACTTAATACCTATACAACAAAAAAGAATCATTCAAATCCGTCCAGTACTTTTTGAGTTTATCCCGGACATACATACAGACAAACAGATAAACAGACAAACAGATAAACAGACAAACAGATAAAAATTCTAAAAACTATATTTTTGGCTTCGGTATCGATTGTAGATCACACCCCAAGTATTCTTTTAAAAAAATATTCAATGTACAGTTTTGACTTTCCTACTATTTTATTATATGTATAGATGGTACGAAACACACGGTGCCCGAGATTTTTTTTGAGAATTCTTCTTGTATTGTTAACAAATTTAATCTATCTGAGTTCTCACTATTGGGACACAGGGTTCCTCTCTAAGGCTCTCCTACAGACTCTAAAAGCGTAGCGTAACACCGAAGAGACGGGCTGTGTCGACGGAAGAATAGACAAAATGACAGAATAACTAAAGAAAGATTTGTACCGTCCTATGCATGGCGATTTTAATTTTTCGTTGTCCCACACTAGGAATTTCTTCTGTATCTTGGGTGCGTTTACAAACATAGAAACTCATATACAGAAACACCCAGACCCGAAACAACTATTTGCAGATCATAAATATTTGTTCCGTGCGGGCAGCCGGCACAGCAGTCGATCAACCACTACGCTAACCGTGTCGTTGTCAAAATGATCTAGAAATGTTTCCATTCTGCAGTCGTCGTGTCCTACTAGGGCAAATAATGACGTATATAGAAAAATGACCCTTAAGTTTATGATTATTAAGCTGTGTATCCCTCACACTTACACAACACATAGTAGTGCGTTGTAATAGTCCAGTATCTACTATTCATGAGTGGTTCAAAATACACAATACAATTACTTCTCCCCTACTATTCCGGGATCCCCTCAGAATTGCGTCCCGGGATGTTTATGTACTACCTAAAGTGTATCTATTGCAGACAATACATTCCCTGTACTTATATAATCTGTACTTTTATAATAGCCATTAAGGAATTTTTACTAATATTATAAATGCGAAAGTAAGTTTGTTTATTATCTTTTCACGCCTAAATCACTGAACCGTGCATCCGAAAATTTGAATATATTCGTTGTCAGGTCAATAGAAGCGGACCTAGGGTTCCCTTAGGTTAAAGATACCGCTACGTGTAAGTGCGACACGAATTGGTTGTCAGATTCTAAAAACTCATAACTCTTAAAATTACATATTCTTCTGATTACACACAGCTACGATGAGATAAGACCAACCAATTGGTGTTTGCTGTTAGCGGGAGCAACCAATGGGGTCCAAAGTTACAGACCATGTTGGAATATGGTATTAAAATGTAATTAAAATGTAACTTGTCTCACTGAATCATATTTTCTTGAGCTAATAGTTAATGGTTTACCAACCAATAAAAAAGGCAAGTTTTGTATTTTTTTATTTGTAGTTTATCATCGACAACCTTGTAAATCATAACCAAACAGTTTTATGTTGACATAGATACAGATATCAACCGCCGGTACCCAAATAAGATGTTAACTTAATATAATTGATTTATAGAGTGTTGACAGTGTAAAACGTCTCGCTCCGGAAGCTCAGGCCAAATGTAATAAATTATTGAATACCAACACGTGATAGTGAAGGCCATGATCGATTGAGGGCGAAGCTTAATCGATCGACTGAGTGCAACCAAGATGGCGCCCGCCGGCTGATGACTTCATTGTTCGGCGGTAGCATTGTTAGGGAAATTCGTTTACCGTTATTTGGAATTTATTATTGGAAAATAGGACAGTTTTGGCAGATGAATATTATGAATGAATTCAGTTTATCAGAGTATCAGTAGTTTAAGGAAAACATGTTAATAGTTTAATGTAAGAAGGCTTGTTTAAAAATATTCTGCTGATGGTTTTAAATCTAGTTTTATCACAGAATACTTATTAGTACGACGGTTATTAAATCAAAAACCAAATTCCATGACATTGTTGTTGAAAAGACGTAAAAAATGTTATGAGCTTAATCTAAGTAAAGCTATAACAAAGGCAGGAAGATGATGATGACGATCACGTGATAGAAAAACCCAACTTCAAGTAACACTGAGCAACAGACGATAAAAATAACACTGTCTTCAAAATACATTATCTTTCATTCAATATTATCTATCGACAAATACTAGATTAGGCAAACTTTTCTCGATTTAAAACAATAGAAGTGATGTCACATCACTACTCATTCCTATAGAGGAGATGCCGCTAGTCAACATGACGAAGTGTTTGTGACAAAAGTATGTGACGTCAGGTAACTTGGTAGATAATCTGCATAGATAACCTATTTTCAGATCTAATTTGACAGAGAGTTGAAGAATTTGAAAATGACTTGAATTGTCTCAGGAGATCGTTAGTATCGGTATAAAAATTTCCCGTTCAACCGTTTTACCCGATTGAGCCCTATGTTGATCAGTGGACGTTTTAGATGATTATTATGATGATGATGATGACCCGATTGAGCTAGATAGGTCATCTATCCATCCAAACTTTCGTATTTATAATATTAGTAAGGCAACTTGCAACCCGAAAAAATCTATCTATAGGTTTTAGAGTTTATTTATCATTACACATCATCGCCAACATCATACTGCCCTTATCCCATTTTACTTGTGGTCGGCGCAACACGTTTTCTTCTTCCTTTCTCCCCTATCAGACGTCATTCACTCCTTTTTCTTTTATATCAATTCTTAAACAATCCATCCATCTTTTCTTTGGCCTTCCTCTTCCTCGCCATCACTATCTACAAAAATCAACGAAATCTTGAAAATAATTTGCTCAGAGTTGTTTGTGCCAGCAAAGTTAACATTTGCATTTCACTTTTTCCCAAAAAACAAAGTTACGCCACGCTTGGTCAGTCTATGAGCAGGTACCTAATCATCCCTTGCGTATATACAGGTTTCTCCGTGTCTCGAAGAGCACATTAAGCTGTTGGGCCTGACCTTTATTAGTGACTTTCGGACTACTCAAGTACACGTACACCATCTGAATAACCAGTCGAAGGCGCGAGAGTAGCTGGCAACTAGTTAACTGCTCTGATTATAGGGTCGTTGTAGTATAGTATTATTTTGTAGGATCTGGTGGTATGATGAAATAGTGTTGATAAAGAAACAATTCGATCGAAAACTGCTGTCTTCTTTTTATAAATAAAATTTTATAAGGCAGACAGAAACTAAGTAGCTAAACTAGGGCCTAGATTAGTTTAAAAACTAATTCATCTATTTATTGTCACCGTAAAACCAGTGAATAAAAATTAAATGTACCGCACCTTTCGATAAGATATACTTACCGAAGTGACCGCGCAATCAGAACACAGCTGTCCAATTTGTGGTATCAGTCCATCTTCGTCGATACCGATACCGATACCAGGAGTTAATCCTAGTGACGCAAATTGTAAAAAGATTAAAATTGATTTTTAATTTTTACTCTGATTAGGAGATAGAGCATGTACAGTTTGTTATTGTGGGGACACTTTTTTGTTGATAATCATCGGCTGCCGTTTGAGGACGTCATAGAGTGAATCGAAGTTGTTGCAATCGCAAAACGGGTGTTATTTTGGATTTTTGATAAGATTAAATGTTGTTTTTCTATAAAATTAGACTAGGTTTAATCATTGATATGTGCTCTAAAGTAATTTTTAAAGAGTCTTCATGTTAAAATTTACTTTTACATTTATAGATATAAATCTTTTGCTTGAAATAAACTCGAGAGCGCCCAAAACCGTTGTTATGATTTCTTCTTTGAATATTTTCTCCCCTTCTCCAAATGATTGTATTTACATTTAAAACCATTGCTGTTAATTTAATACCTAGTTAACATTTAAGTGCATAGGACATTTGGTAATATTAATTTATAATACAAAACAACGTGCCATCTTTCAGACCGCACCCGTTTCACATTCTTATGATTAAGAAAAAATGCTGTGAGGTCAAAAAAGATGACTTCACCGCCGCTAATCAGTGTACATTATTATTTAATAAATAATCCTTCTATTATAGAGTGATCCGATAAAATGGTAACTGAACTTTACATCGCCCGCCTACAAACTGTACACGATTAACAAATATTCATGGGTTCCGTACTTATAAAATAAAAATAAAGTGAAATAGCGTCAAGTGTTATGTTGGGGCTGGCTTCTAGTCTAACGGGATTCTGTTGAACATCAGTCTTGCATATGACGACGGTCTGAGAATCTAAAAAGGCCATTTTAGCATAATCATAATAATTTCATAATACATAATTTATGGAATGCGATCAAATACATAGATTGACATTAACAGTTGGGTCCGCGAGCACTATAATAATATATGAATATTAACAGAATTTATCCCAGTGTAATTTTGCTAAAGTGGTCTCTTGTCTCTCGGTCTTGGTCTCTCGTGGAATCTTTAGGTTGCGGGATCTCCACAATTTAGTTAATAATGAGCAATACGTTACTCCTTGGTATGACTAGTTGTCAGACTTTACCAGAAAACGTGAACCTTCCTGTATAAAAGAACTCATTTATTTTAATTACTTATTATTTTAATTACATCATATTTTTTTTATGCTGGCACAGGAAAAAAAGATCGTTAAAACAAGTATATTAAATAAATGTCACATTTCCCCTTTTATTTGCAATTTGATTTAGTTTTTCCGACAGTTGAAGTTATAACGTCCTTTTACATTATACTTTCTCCTTCTTTTTTTATGTACCAAATAGTAATTATATAATGAACTATGTGAACACAGAAATGTATTTTCTAGTCATGAAAATACTAGCCAGCTGTTTTAAATTTTGTCTTGTTGTACTGTCCTATGTGTTTGTAGCTGTTGAAGATTTTTCTTTTAGGCAAGATAAAGTTCATAAAAGTAGTAGAAGTAGTGGTAAACATGTTGTCATAATCTATATCAAAGAAGGTGGCTATAAAAATATCAAGATTTTTTATTTTGGTATTTAGCTATTCTAGCTTAATAATGCTTAGTTGTACTGGGTAATACGGCAAAGGTACCCTTTGGTTATGGTAGCTATTAGACTTATAGGCTAATTGACTTTTACGACTGGCACTGATATACAGTGACAGCCTGGATCGACGGTTTAACGTATAAAAAACTTCAAGGAACCCTAAACGATAACCAAATAATTTATTCAAAAAAATATTAATATAGCTGCGTTCGTCCCACGCACGCTAATCTGCCTGTCCGTCCGTCCGCTCTATCTCAGAAACTGGGCAAAGACAATGGACCCCATATCTTGGAGGAATGCATCCATATCTGCTATCTATTCGTTAAACACGTGGGTTAAAATGTTTTGGAAATTCATTAATATTTAGAAAGTAGGCTATTGTTTTCCCGTTAGACTGTCGTTGATATTGAACATTTTTAGGTAAGGTTGGGGTTCTTAACTTTATGTTTACTATGTTACTTTTATTATAGTTAATTAACTATGGAGAGTAAACCAAGCAGGGCATATGAACAAGCATTGTATATTTGGTGGATTTAGGTAACAATTCGATTTAGGCATAATATCTTTTTTATAAAAAAAAAAAACTGAGTGTAAGCAATGACATACACGGCAATGAAACACGCTTGCCTAGAAGTAGCCTATTCAGTCTTGAATTCACTGAAGCCATCTGAGTGATTTGCGTGCTTGCTCTGTTACCATATAATGTCAATTGATGCATAGAGTCTTTCTTAAAGACTCTTACTTAAGATTGTTACCTATTGCCTTCAGCAACAACCTTGAATACCATCAGTTCACCACCATTCGACAACCCATAACATTCACCACCACAATACATCAACTCACCACTTCAACCACAATAACTCCACCACGAAAGGTCCTATCCAACCACGATCACAGCATTGCTTACAAAAATATTTTTATTGATATTAAAACAAGTCAAGGGGTCATTACCAGGACAAAGGTATTGGAAAGTGCGTCACGTGACGGGGCGAGGGGGCGAAAGGGGCGAAGGGGTGTAAGAAGCAAGGGGGGTGGGTCGCGTGTGAGATTGTGCGATAGTCTCCCCGCGGTGGACGCCGGTCTAATCGGTTTACTGGGCCTAGCGACTTTGGCGGTTGGTGCTAGGTAGGAGATGTAGCGATATACATATGCTGTAAATTGTTTACCTGTAGTGAGAGATAGGGGTTTTGAAACAGGCGAGCGATCAAGAGTTCAGTCTAGATGAAGAATTAAGACTGGAGAAGACCAAAGTAAGGACAGACTGTATGAAACGTGATGTTGCTTATAAAAGCGATGAAGTTTGGGAGAGAGACAAGCTTTGATCATTCTAATAAGCAACTCAGTGAACTAGTAGGATTATTCAGACTTGGAGAGCGATAATGTTAGACCATTAAGGAAAATCAAAACAAAAGAATGTTTTTTCTGTCTGTAATAGCAAAATCAAACTAAATGTGAATGATGCGTCGATGTAGCAATAGACTTGGGCAAGCAGTGACGACTCGTGTACATGAAGAATGGTCTATAAGTTCATTAGAAGGCACTATCCATACTTCTATGTATCACCGCTGTCCGCTCCCAAATCGTGCCACCCGCGAACGTCTCACCTAATGCAGGTGACTTGCAAGCCGCGTTTAATATGCCACTTCGAGCCACTTTCAGTCCAGTCCACTCCTAATAACCCCTTCAGAGGCGTTCCTCCTCCAATCTGATGGTTCAGACTTCCACTTGAAAGCCAAGAAATAGTGCAATTACGGCTAACTTAGTCAAATTCATTGGGTCGACGTAAAACGATTTTTATGCTAGATTTGTAAGTGCTCGTTGATTTTCTTTTATGTTCGACCATTACTTTCCATTAGCACCTTTGCTGTGGTTGCTAGTTTTATTTTTTACTTAGTTCATAATATAATATAACATTTTACTTTACCATTGGGTAAGGCAGAAACTACAGAGCGTCACCTGCTACAGTTCTTGCATGCTCTTTTAGTTCTTTTGTTTCGTGTTTCAATTCCCTTCTCATAAACTTTTGGTTTTTCAAAAGCACCATTCTCATTACCCTTGATACGTTTGTGTTCTTTGCTTGTTATAGGTTGGAACATAAACACAAACTTTTTGCGACACTAAGATATAATCTCAGCCGCTGTGTATCTTACAAACATTTCTGTTACGTCATCGTCCCAATGCGACTTGAGCAAACATCAATGATTTTGCCAATCACAACAAAGTTACTTTACGCATTCCACAAAAATGCAAATAAAAACGTTAACCAGCATCTGAAAAGACAGAATAAACCGTAGCACTGTTAGAATACAGTTTAAAATCAGCTGTCGATGATCAATATTTCTGAAGACCCAAACGTCATGCGACAGTCGACTTGCAAGCGGAAAATGACAATGTGAGATACCTATCCTTTCCTTTGCAAATTTTGGTTTGGCTGTCACAATGAACATCTTGGAGGAAGGGTACCTTGGTTTCTTGGATTTAGGGTACAAATTCGTGTGGTATAGCTTCGGAACTGGTTAAGTAAAGTTGTGGAGTAATCCCGCGAGGTTTGATATCTGGGCACACGGGCACAGGGCTGGCATTGTGCGCGGGGATAGATAAGATCTAACTCCGGCCTTTGACAGACTTCACGTGTGGTCTAATTTTGGCGTGTTTTTGTAATTGTTTGTTTGTTAGGGTGTACAGTGATTTTTACGACGGAATTGTTGAATTGAAAAGTGAAATAAAATAATGAAAGTAGGGTAAAGAATGTAGCGGTAATAATCTAGAAGAAAAAAGATGGAAACATTAACAGTTTTGCTGTTGTCGTCGATCTTTGTTCTTGGTTGTCTATCTACTAATATTTGTGAAATAATGATAAGATATATTTCGTAAAACAATAATTCTCTTCGAAATTGTTGGATCCTTGACTATTAATAGAAGAACCGGGAGACCATTTAACACAAAACAGACAGTCACGATCACAGAAGCAGCTAATAAAATCACCACAATACAATGTAAACCCGCCGTAATTCATCAGCATGTCTGTGACGCCGCGACAATGTTAATTCTACTTTATTGGACACCGCACCACGATGTCTACTCATCGTGACTATGATGTTTCTGTATATTGGGCTGGGGGGATCTGATGCAGAATTTGTTACTTGAAGTGGCTTAATGTTGGAGGAAAACTGTTTTTTATCAATAATATTTAGATTAGCATAGTTAAGGTTTTTAATTTTGGAGTATTTGACTTTGACGAACGTGTTGTTAAATTAATTAATTTTGGAATTATCAAAGATTTCGCGAGTTTCCTCCGTGCCTCGGAAAAAAAGCCGTTAGTCTCAGCTGTCATTTGTAGAATTTGACTGTCGTTACTGTTAGTCAGAAGCTCTAAAGTCTGACAATCAGTCTTACCACGGGGTATGGTATTACCAAGTTACTGGGTTGTGGAGGTCCACTATGCAGTCGCGCCATATAAAATACTGATCCAGCTGCAGCTGGTTTGACTGAAAGCCGACCCCAATATAATTAGGAAAAGGCTAGGCAGATGATGACGATGATTATCAAAGATTTCCATTCACTATGAAATCATACTATCACTAACACTTTGAAACGTACGAATATATGACTAATGATAACAATGGATTTGCTCATGATAAACATAATCTTTGTTACATACCTAAATTCTTAGGGGAATAACCCTGAAGAGCCAAACTTTATTGTCCTTGCTATAAAGTGGTTGAGAAGGAGAATCTAATTAGCCCGTTTACGAGGGTCAGTTAGGGGAACCCGGTGAATTGATTTTTAATGTGTCTATGATATACTGTTGGAAAATGTTGTGAATAAAGTTTTGGTATGAATGTCAATGGCTATAAGATAAGAAGCAGACTAAGAAAATGTTGAATAGACAATAAAGAAGATGGCGACGACTAGAAATGTATGAAAGAAGAAAACATATTGATTATTAGACTTTTGAGATAGGAAAAAGAACATTAGCATACTTATGTCACCCTGAATGTCACAGTTAAGTAGAAAGTGACCATTAATAAACTGAGTTGTAACGTTTACCAGAATGAGAAACGTCTTAAAGATAGAAAAACGTTCCAAATGATAAATACATTCTTAATATCGTAACACTTTACATATTTAAATCATATTCAATGTCTGGCGATATTTCGATATCAGAGACACTTATAGGAAAGAATTTAATCAGATTTGAGAATTGTCTCATTTCGAGATAATTTTAGCAAGAAGGTTTTTATAAATTGTAGTATTACACTTTTATTTATTTACATAATGTGAAATGATTGATGATGATTTCGTGGGATAAATCTATATTCTTATAAACAGACTATGTATCAATCACAACTTCATCCATGTGGATTTTATATCGGCAGCAGCTCTGCCAACCGGGCTTAAAATGTAGATCTGTTCAGGTGATCCTATAAGTACACAATAAAATACTCATAACAGATTTTTTTGCGATGATGCAGCTTCTTCAATCTAAGAAATACCTAGTATTGAAGGAATAAATACCCTTTTGAAAAATATCAAGTTCTGCTTTTTCTGGTGATTCAGAATCTGAGGCAATGCAAGCAGTGGAGTAACAGAACATCTGTTACTCTCTCTGTGAGTGAAGCTGGAGCGTGGACAGTGATGTGAATGATGATGAATTATCACAAGAATTAAAATTGTTTGTAGTTTGTCACAAAAAGGGTCACAAAGAAGCAGAATCACCGAATGAAGCTGATATTCTAGTTACCTATAGTACAGTGTCGACCAACGTCTCAATTGACAAAGAGCAGTGGAGAATATTAGCGAACGTCAATTTATAACAATTGTTGCCAGCAATTTGACGATGTGGACCGACTATTGGATAATGTGTGTGGCTTCGTGGATACAATTGCTAATTTGCTGCTTTCATGCCATCATAAAAGACTAGAAATAGCAGCGATACAATATATTGGAGTTTCTTTAACATTTGGGATTTAACTAGCTAGTAAAAGATAACATAGTAGTGTGTTTTTTAACTTAGCATATGATTTTGACTCCTGTGGCATAAGTCAAGAATAACGTAGTTCTGTCGTACGTCAAAAACTATTAATGTTTTCGGAAGTCTCTACTTCAGTAAAAAAAAACCACTGACATAAGAGGGTCAGTACTTTAAGCCGGTAGCGGCGGATTTGATTCAGGTTAAAATTAGCATACCTTTATATTTTTAATAGTATAAATTAACTTGATTTCAACAATCTCCTTTTGCGGTATTTTGAACATTTAAGAAAATAGTGTTAATGGTACTACTGTAAGAATTAAAACTTATGCGGTGGTGTATGTCGTTTTGCAAAAGAAACTATAAGAGGGACTTAAATACCTATATTTTCGTTCTTATCTCGTAAAATCAAATTATGTTAATAAATACCGTTTGCCTAACTTTTCGACGGCAACGCAGTCTCTTCATGCAATATTATAACTATCGCATATGACATATATATAAAAACTTACGCTCATTTAATGCATTTAAGACTCAGTTAACACAATATTTCGTTGACAATAGCAGTATGAGTGTGGGTAGTAGGTACAATTGAGTTGTAATTGGTGTAGTGTTTTTGTATTTAACTTAGTTTAAGATAATATTGTTCTCAAGTTAGTGACTACTACCAAACGAAGTGAAGTTTTCAATAAAGTACTCGACGCTAATTGTAAAACCTAATTAAAATCAAAACGACAACCCATTTCCCGCACAGCTTTAGGACAGTCCCCAAACCACGAGCTGTGCGTGTTGCGTGCACAAACAAACACGAGAGATAGCCAGCACGAGGTTTAGGCGAATGTAAACCGAGTCGCGTGTGCAGAAGCACGCGGGTTGTACGCGGGTTGTTGCGGGTTGTTCGCTCTTGTTGTTTGTCTATTGTTGCGTGTGATTTGAACATGTTACTTTATGTTTTAATTGGGTGTTACTGAGTTTGAAGTGGTTTTAAATATTCCGCGAGTACGTCCCTCATAGTCTTTTTTAACATGTCTATACTACTATTCATCTGGATCATCTAAATAATTGTATTTCTTACATTTGTAAGTGCATCATCATTCACTTATATGTCCATCTTTCTATCTTTTTAATTTTTAAACACCTAACAATTGGAGAGTCAAAAACTTTTTTAACATTTTGCTCTATCTTACCAACAGTTTCATCTTGTCGTATCACTGCCAAAATTTTATCATGGTGCGTAACTAAACTTCTTGACAGCGTTGTTTCAAACTCTATCTTCGCTCTGTTCTTATTAATACAATGCTGATGAATGTAGTTTTTTTTAACTTCTTGCTTATACCGAGTTCCATAGTTTTATTCGTAGATTTGGTCATGTTATTACGTATTATGCGTTCCTAAACGATTATTTCCCACAAGTTTCGCGTCTCGTTCCCACTCTATATTGGTACCTAACTCATGAATTTTCCATTAAACGATGTTATCTACTACGTTGTATAGTGTATTTCTTCAGTTTTAGTTTTCAAATTACAATCATATTTTATGTTCTGGTTCTCGCGACTGGCATTTGTTTCAATGCAAAAACTATCTTGGCAGAGTTGCGTGTACGCACTGTGTTGGTTGTTTGGCAATCGGTGAGCAATATCTAATGTTATTAAGTTCTAGGCACCTCCCATACGGTGATGCAATGTGCTGTGCTAACAATTAGGCTGAAGCCAGACGAGCGACCATTTTGAGTTGCAACTGTGAGTCGCGTAATTTCGGTCGCGTAGTTTCTGCTGCATTTTTGGTTTTACGTAAAGTTTGATCCACATCGCAACGCAAAATGAATTGATTGCACTGTACCGTGACTGTTTTAGACCATGAGGGTCACTTTAAGCAATATTCCTAATGATTCTTTTTAAACGTCATTATAAGTATCCGTTTATTATGCATTAACGAAGTGTGTCGTTAGGCTATTGTTATTGCTAAGTGGTTGTTTGAAATCCGGTGGCACCCGAAATTTTGCGAGTTTCAATTCGAATTTTACAGTCATTTGGTTTCAGTCTTATTATCATTTATTTAAAATCTAAAGTTCGCTTTCTGGTTCCTTTGGAGAACATCTTTTTTGTGTGACAGAGCGGGTATTCTGGTCGGAGAAACGGTAACCTAGATTTTCTATGTACCAAACTAAAGTCTTAAATGCTCTGGCACACATACTCCACAAGGTCTAGAGGCTGCTACAAGAGTGAGCATTAACAAAATATTTATGAAAGTTTTGTACGGAAGTTCGCTTTTAAAAATCCATCGGGCACACTGCCTCATTATTACCTATAACAGGGTATTACAAGATTAGAATTTACTTTCTAGTTATAATAACCGTCAAGCGTCGTTCAATATAAAGTAAGAAGGCGAGGCGTTTGCGCTCGCGCATGGCAGCGTGGCGCTATCGACACGAGCATCTGAAGTCTGTCCGAGACTTCGAGTTGCATGGACTGCCATGTTGAAAGCAATGGCCGGTGGATTGTATTAATTGAATATAATTTTGTTTTAAATTAATATAATTTTCTTTCAAATATAAAACCTACGTTTATAAAACCGATGTTTTCACGAACACTAGGTATAGGTTTTGTGTAGTCATTACAGTCCTGAAATATCACAGACTCAAAATGAGTTATAAACATGGTAAATATCCCATCTTAAGTTTTGATGATTTTATATTCTATTTTTGTAACTGTAACGTTAATTATAATTTTATTAGCCTACCAAGCAATAGAGGCTAGCGCTGTACAAAGTGTACAATATCCTACTAATATTATAAACGTGAAAGTTTGTATGTATGGATGTATGGATGTTTGTTACTCTTTCACGCAAAAACTACTGAACGGATTTGGCTGAAATTTGGTACACAGATAGTTTATAACCTGGATTAACACATAGGATTTTATCCCTATTTTATGTTCCCGTGGGATAATTTTCGAGTTGTAGCGAGTGAAACCGTTGGCAGCAGCTAGTTATTTATATGAATAATGCTGTGCTATATTTCATATGAATATATAATTTTAGTGCCTATTTTTTGCAACATCTTTATAGATTTGTTAATTAGCTAAATGTTATTTGAAATGTAAATGAATAAGAATTCAAAAGTATTTTTAAAAATACTGCGAGAATATATTTTACATTCTGTTTGTTAAGACGGAACTTAATCTGAATAAAAAATAAGTAAAAATAAAAAAAGACTACCTACTTGAATAAATTCTCTATAGCCCAATTTTGAAAAAAAAACATATCATGATAATAGACTGTTTCATGACTATTCATGAGTGAGGATTTTTATAAAAGAACATAACAGATGAGTCAAGGTATTATAACAACATTTGTTGCAAGTCATAATAAAAAAAGTCGTTAATTTTTTGCCCAAATATTAAAAGAATCATTTACGCGGTCGACCCGGTGGACAATGGGGATGAAATTGTTGGAACTGAAACCATCGAGGGACTGAAACTCCTGCGCACCGAGACTCCGACGGTACACAGTAAAAACCGCTTAGCACCGGCTCAGGCATCGGACTACAACAGGATGACCGATAAAAAAACAGCTAATGATACTACGAAAGATCTATTTTCCTAAAACAGCATCAATTAACTTTCCTGCAACTCGACATTTAGAAAGCCTTGAATCTTATGTACTATCAAACTATGACATGTTACTTAAAAAGAAACCAAGATGTAGGTAACAAGTACAGTTGAGGCCCACCGTAGTGTTGTACCGTGACAACTGACAAGCGGGGAACGTCAAATTATTTGCTCTGCGCGTCAGTCGAGCATAGGTCGAGTCACAACCCTTGAACTGCTCACAGTCAGCGCTGGACTGACAGCAAACGTCAAAATACTGACGTTGAGCGTTGCCGTAACTTAGAAGCGTTTGTGTGAAGGTAACTTGAAGGCTTCAAGTATTTAGGAGCAAATAAAGTTAAGGAAGACTTGAGTTGAACTAAAAAATATGTTCGAAGTGTCAGATTTAACTGTGAGTCATTCATAAATCGTATAATGTAGGTAACTAAATTCAATGAACTTTTACAGTTTGAATATTGTATTTGCAAAAGACTATAAACGGATTAGAGAATTGCCAAGGATGGAACAATGACGGGTATAATAACACATGTCCAGCATTGGGCTGATATGATTATTGAAATAGAATCAGTCAATGATTCTTAATTTTATTCACAAAATTATTATTTTAGTTGCTTTGAGTCAATTAATAGTTCGCTCATTGAGTTGTCTATGACGTCTGTGATAATTGCGACTCCAAAATCTAGGTGGAATCTCGTTTTAGAGTTTTGAAACCTTACAAAAATTAAGTATACAAATTAATTGGCCAGTCTACTAACTATTGACAATATAAATGCTGATTATTTTAAAACAAGCTGTAACGACGTGGACGGTCATAGTAAGGAAAAAGATGAGTAAGTTTATTGTAGGTTGGTAAGTTTAAAGTTAAATATAAAGTATAAAGGGTTACGTATCTACGGTTATATCTCTGTTATATAAGAGGTAGGCAGAGATGTGGCATCAGTTGTCAATTAGAGTGATAAATGATTGACGGTTAATGTGCTGGCTGTGACAGCAGTTCATGTATTATTTTTTTAAGAGATGCGTTTGCTCTGGATTTAAGTCATAAGCATAGTAGCAAAACAGGTGAAGCCGTTTAGGGTTTACAGCCCCTTCACGACTGGTCTAAGCGATGAGCGTAGCGGTATTAGAATTCATGACTGGCGTGTTGTGTGTCAAGCATTTTCTATATATTTTGATCTTACCGCTCGCCAATCTGACAACAGTTAGTGTATAACATTTAATTAGGTAGCACGAAAACATTGACATTGCTTTGCAACAGCTCAATTATCTAATGACAGCGATAGTGCAGTCAATTAGTTTACTTATAATTACATCATAATTTGAACAGCTAATTAATTACATACAGGTACAATGAATTCATGGTCAATGGAAGCTGTTTTTGTTATTTTGGTAGGTGAACGCCAAAAAAACTTTGAATGTGAATTCGATGATAAAAAATAAAATAGAATAGTCAGACCAGAAAATCATCTAAATAAACTGATGAAGGTAAAAGAAAATGGTCAACAATTAATGGTAGACCAATTCGAGCCAATAAGATAAGCGAGTAATGATGATCAAATACAACAATACTGTTTATTAAAAGTATATATATCATAATAAGCTATATATAATAGCACCCTTATTTAAAAAAAAAAATGGGAAATAGGAATTAGGAAAGAAGCAGAACAAGTAGCGTTAGACCATGTTGACATATGTATATTTCAAAGAAGGAGAAACAATTTCATAAGAATATTTTCGTCATACACAAAAAGCTCTACCAAAACCATCGCGGTCTTGTATTTTTGAAACCGTCAGTCTTATGAGTAGTTTAAAATATTATACTTTAACTTACCGGTAGGTTTGGGGACGTTCCTCTTCACCTGCATCCATTTATAGGTCGGCACCGTCGCATGCGACGCGTGCGCCTGGTGACCCTGAAGATGGCTGTGAGAGCTCATGCACTCCTCTCGCGGAAACCCATCCCTCAGCCCTCCGAACTCATCCTTTGGTTGATAGTGCTCAAACTCTGGGCACGGCAGAGGAGACCCTGCATGGTTGTACTGCATCGTGGTCTCATCCACAAAATGCATGTTGTATTTTGTCTCCAGGTAGTGGTTATCCAGCTTGTGCTCATGCATGACCATCTCCTCGTGCCTAGGCACGTCTTCTCTGTGTTTAAACGGCTCCGGATGAGGAGGTAAGGTATGTATCGGGTAGTTTGGCTGCAACTCTCCATAATCCAGATTGGTATAACATAAACCAGTATCTGTGCTTATAACAGGTGTAGGAGGATGCTCGTGTGTCTGCCCATGCAGTATGGGCTCGTAGTAGTGCCCAGGAGTTTCATAATACCCTTCGTGATAACCCTCATAAGGCGGCTGGTATGCTGCACCCTGCTGATAGTACTCAGCGCCCCCGTACCCGTTCTGCTGGTTGTTGTACATCCCGACGTCCATAGTCATCATGTTTGTCACGATCACCGTGTCTGTGTCTATCGACAACAATATCTTACATCACACACATCACTATTGCGCTGCGATCAAAGAGTTCGCGCGACGGCTATTGGCCTCCCGGAATTCGGACCGTTCGAATTTAAATCGGGCTAGTGCCACACCGTGCGCTATCGACCGCACGCCCGCACGTCAGCTCAACCGACGAACACTGATCGCGGCACGCACGACGGCATAATTTTTCTTAACCACACCTAAAACTTTGATTCACCATCCCTCTCTGTCAAATTAAAAATCTGGACGCCAAACAAAGACAGAGTTATCTCAGACAGTTTTGATCGTATCACGGTTTGATAAGAGTAAGAATTTTGATTTAATGTAAAGAATGGTAGTCACGGCTGATGATTTCGTTAATGAATGTGTTCAACGTCAGTTGTGAACTGAGCGTTACGTGGGCAGGTAGAGCTGATTCTGGAAACTTTTTGTGCAATGGGAGGAGTCTTTGCAAAGGGTGGAGCTTGTCGTAGCGAGGGACCAATGAGAGTGTTGTATTCGGCTCTCCATTTTGGATTGGTTGCATGGAGATAATAGTGCGAATCTGGGAGGCTGGATGCGAGCGGCGGAGTTTTTTTTATTTACTTTGTGTCGTTGTGAATGGTCCTCGGCGTTTATACTCGGAATGCTTTAATTTATCCTGGTGACGTAAATCGATTTCAAGGTGGGAAATGTTGCGTATTATTCGTTTTTTCTGTCGCTATGTTCTGTGGCAGCTGTCCTTATGTATCGCCTACTGGTTTATCTCTTTGTGAAAATAATGTAGTTTAGGTACTATTTTTAGGTACGATAGCTGGCTTTGTTTTTGCAATATTCTTCCTGACAAGAATTATTATAATTAGATTTTTCATGACTTTGTTATCAAGATACTACCTAGAGATACATTGTAATTTGTCGTTTATATTTTAAAACGGAAGACTTGTTTCGATTAATGCTTTTACTGTGACAAAAAATACTTTGATAAATTATTTATCAAATTATTTTCTTTACCAGTAAATTACCCAGTTAAACCGGATTTGGTACTGACTCTGAGCAATATGTAGTCATCATCTGTTATCCTTCTGTCTAAGCTACTAAATCTATACATAAATTCGTATGCTTATTTGGGGGTTTACCGAAATGGTTCTGTGGCAGTAGGATTTATTTTGCCGAAATCCAGCAGCAGAGAAGATTACAAATTCATCTATACTTCTCATGGACACAATTTTCAACTGCTGGTATTCACGGTTCCAGAATTTAGGCCTCAGGAGCTTTATTTTCAGTTTTGGAGAAATATCAACCGCTGTCATGTATTCTTTTTGAATGGGCTACTAAGTACTTATGTTTTTCCCACGGGCCCGCCGATGTAGAAGTCGAAACTACCAAAAAGAAAACCCTTACCCTACGTCCTTACCCAAACCAAAGTCTACGTGTTTGTATTTCGTGGAAATCTTTTCAGTTATTAATCAGAATTGTTTTTGTAGTAATAATATTAGGATAGATTAATTGCTACAATTTACAATTATGGCTTTTCATTCGTTCATCATTTTTTATTAATAACTTCAAAAATTCAAAAAGCAAGATGGACAAGATGTCAAATTCTGCATCTCAATTTTTGTGAACATCCTAACCCCTCAGTAGACAGCTGTCAATGGGTAATCGATTACTCTTTCAAGATGAGAAGCTGAGAACACGCCTTTCAAAAGAATTCTCAAAACTTGGGCTGTTTGCCTTTTGTTTGCGAATCATGATAGTTTCTCGTCGTTTGATTTAGATCTCGTATTTCTGCCAGTTTTATAATTTACAGGCCACTCGGATGTACGAGAAATCATCAAAGTTTTTAAGCGAAGTTTTTTTTTAAGGTCCACAGAGGACTGTGATGTCGTTCGAACATCTTTGGCCGTCGGATTACCGAAAATGATTGTGTTGTAATAGTGTTGTAAATCAGGAAGTTTATGGATCCATAGAATATACTGTATGTATTCAGCTGCATCTGGTTAAACTGTAAGCTGAGTTCAACGACTGTGTCGTAGAAAGGCTAAGTCGATGACGATCTCAATCAAAAATGAGAATTAAATTCTTAGAAGAAAATTGTGTCACAGTTTGGTTCGTTTTATTTTGATGATTTATTTCTCAGACTCACCTTCTGTTTATTCTCTATCCACAGTCAGATCTGCAACCAAATTATAATGTTATAAAAACCGGCACCTGCTTCAGGTAGTATTTACATATATTACTGTCTAAACATACTATGATTTATTATTAAGAAGACTTGCTGACAAGTTGACGCCTACACTTCTTGCTCCGACATTGTTAATGTTGCAGGTCTTAATTTAGTTCACAAGTCATGGAAAGTGTCGTAGGTGTGTATTGTGTGTATTTTTGGAGCAAGAAATAGATTTTTTGATTTGTTTTCGAGCGTATGGCACTCTTGGGCTGCAGCTGAAAATCAGCGTCAGGTGGCAAAATTTGTGTTGCCACCTGACATTATGCTGAGCTGAGGCCCTTTGGCATTAATTTTTATTAAATTTGTATTGTTTTAGTTTTAAGTTTTAGCACAAGTGCCAATAAACGCAATTTTCTTTCTTTCTTTCTTTATTTCATACATATTATGCTAAAGCTTTGTCGTTAGGTTAATTCACTCTTAATTTCGATTCAGCACAGGCTTTTGACAAAGATAAGCACACTTCTTCTTCTATTTGGTGTAGATTCTATATTATAGAGATTTATTTTTTACAAAAAATAAATATATATTCAAGGAAGCTAAACTTGGAGTTCCTCAAGGTAGTATTTTATGTCCGGTGCTGCTAGCACTATATTATGAGCATTAAAGTATCATTTATATTATTTCAAACGATTTGGTTTGAAAACGGTGATAGAGAAGAAATACAAAAAGCTGAAACTACCTCATTCCTGATGCGTTTAGTTTTCTTAAATCATAATACAGCAAACCTTATAAAGCCGTTGCAATAGACATAAGTAAGTTTGATATTTAAAAAAACAGAACAGTCTGGCGACAGTTGCCCGTTGAAGTCAAATTTTCAAGGAAATCCAATGCATCATATTTCAACTTTATGTCAAACATGCTAAAGGAGATATTTGAATGAATAAAGTGTAGATAAAAATGGTGAATATTATAATGAGGTTGGACGTGTTAATGCACAAGACGAGACAGATAACGCATTATGGGTGTAACGGGGAATAAAAAAAGGATGGGGCATGTCCACTGAATATTAAAATCTATCGACATGGTATGTTAAATAAGAAGATGCTAAAATAAAATAAAGGATCCGGGCAAGATAAGTTATACATTCAAAATTCGTTCCCAAATGAATTTAAAAACACATTCCTTGATTTTTGTAGTCGATTAAAGCCGGATCGCTCTTAAAAATATGAAGTTGAATCTATGAAACAATACCTTCATAGAAGAAATACATGGTAAATTGGATAACAAAGCGCAAACTGTAACTTTTAAATCCGAAGAAATAGGACCGCAAGATAACTACATAAGATAAAATCCACAATAAGCGGTTAAGTCCCCGTATTTGTTCATATACTTACGTGATATGTCAGCCGATTGTCCGCCAAACGAATCAGATATGCTCTTCCCGGAAAACATCTCGAATCGACAAACCACATCGACTCCAACCCAACCCTATTCCTCAGTTGTTTTCAATTAAGTTATCGAGTACTTCCGTCCCTCTCTATCATAGGTAACTACATTATTCCCATCTCCCTCACCCGGTTCAACGGAAGCAGTGGAGTTGATCTGATGATTAATGTAGTAAAGGGTATATTCGTTGCTATTGTGGGCAGTTAAATGTGGTCAGTGGCCATTAGCTGCGGGATAGAGCAAGATTATGTTGTTATTGAGATTGTTGAAGAAAGTAATGCTAGATTTGTCTTTGTCTTGTTTGTAAATAGCGTTGATGCTTTCTTTCTTGTGATAGATGCTCTTGTTCTTATCTTTTTTGGGATCTTTGGAATGAGTGTCGTGGTTTTTTGGGCACAGTTTTTTGGGTTATGCTGTTTTCTTGAAAGTGGCATCTGATTTTTTTTTATCTTCTTATGATACTGACTGAATGTCAAAATCCTCTAAATCTTCGAAAATCTATTCTATGGCAAAGTAAAATGTTGGCTCAGTATTAGGTTGGCTTTTATCGAAAGCAAATACTTAAGGATGTATTTATAAATACTTAAGTATTTACTTCTATCTGAGCATCTTCGATCTAAGCATCTATTTCGTATACGATATAGATGTGAGTTTAGGTTAAGCTTAGGTACGACTCTATCTCGGCCTCAGTGTTTCCTAGATACAATTACTGTTTTATTCCAAGAGGCAGGTTTAAGCTTGTTTTAAAAAATACAGTTAATTAATTCACCAGACATAAGACCACCAATTAAAATTAAATTAACTTTCGGTCTTTCAGTGCAACATTTAAACCATCAGCCGGACGATAAGCACGAAATGATTCGTGAGCATAAAACAAAAAGTTTATAAGCTTATGTTAAAAGCATAACATGTTCCCTGCATCAACATTATTATTTTATAATAAAAAAAAAAATACGGACCGGAGTGGACAAGTCACCTCCATTATTAATCAAACGACACGTCAAAACACTATGATATCGTTATTCAATTATAACCCTTTCATTCTACTACTCTAAACCTTTAAAATCGAACCTTATCCTTCTTGTTCTATAAACCATTTTCTTAAAATCTGTGAAAGAGCGTTACGACTTTTTGGCAATCAACAAGCGTTAATAAAGTAAAGGAAAACAGACTTTATGTGGAAAGATACAAAGGTTAATATCGTAATATAATAAACTGCTGTATTTTAATAGCATGTCGAAGCGATAGGCCATTGTTTTTATGTTGTTATTAAGACATCGGGTGTCAGCAGAGCTGCATTGTCTCCTTTCGATAAGGGACACTTTAATGTGCTCTCGCTCAGTTTGTACGATAAAGTCTGTCATTATGAAGTTTGGGAAAGTATGAATTATCAAGTTTTTTGAGAGCACTAAATCCAGCAATTAAGAAGGGATCGGATTTAAGGTAGGTACTTATTTGAAAATCAAGGAGGTTTTGCTGTAGAAGCTAGTCCCTGTAGAAAATGTAAAATTGGTAGAGCAATTCATACAGAAGTTGGTTTGAGTCAATTATTATAAACTGGTGACCCGCCGTGGCGGGCTTTACCTATATGTATTTAAATAGGCCTTTCCGGATTATCTGAAAAGTTTCTCATATACAAACCTTGTGCCAATAACGAATACAATAATCAAAGTAGTATCCAAGTCGATGCTGGTGCAGACTAGAGTGACTTAGTTTTATTATTTTAGTGAAATTTTGAACTGGGAAAAGAAGTATGGACTCTAAAGTCTTTATTTCAATCCAATAGGTACCTACATGCTTTAAATTATTTGTATCATCATCATTTCAGCCGTAGGACGTCCACTGCTTAACATAGGCCTAACCTATCGATTTATATATCTTGTGATTTTCATCCGATCGTCTTAGGTACTTGTATGTTATGTCTTATCGAAATTCATTATTCTAATCGAGCTACATCGAGTTACATACAGTACATATATCGTCACATAATCGAATTCGCTCGCTGTAGATCACAAGAAGAAGACAACATTCGATTTGTATCAAGATTTCTATGACGTCACCAACAATTTTTAGGCCAAGTGAGCGTTAAAAGACGCTAGATATAGATTTGACAACGACTGCGAATTATAGAAAACTTTCACGCAGCAGTCGTGGCCGAGCGGTTAAGGCGTCTGACTAGAAATCAGATTCCCTCTGGGAGCGTAGGTTCGAATCCTACCGACTGCGAACTCTTTTTGCAATTTTATGAAGACGATTGATGAGATTTTAAACGATTTGATATGTATTCTTATCAATTATTAATGCACTTAATTAAAATCAAGTGAATATAAAAAGAAGTTTAATATTTTGGCACGTCTCACCAAGTCACCAGTTCATAGATTTTGATAGATCAATACCTGTACTACTATTCTCTAAAGATTCAGGGTTTCGACAGCGCTGAAACTGCGGTATTTCTTTAAAGAGTTTTCAACTTTATGATAAGGACTAAAAAGTTGAAAATCTGTAACATGCTCGTCTATGAGCTGGTGGTTGTCTTTTACAGAATTGGATAGCTGTTTTTCGTGTCTCATCCGCGCGAGCAAAGCTGCGGTAAAAAACTAATTATAAATCAATTAAAGCCGATCTAATATTCCAATATGATGGTAATAAACCAACATTCCTTGACATTAAAAATATTTAGATAATAAATAAGTTACATTGACATTTAGCCTACTTATTTAAAATGTATTAACATAGTAGGTATATAAACGTTATGATATTATATCATTACGATAATTGACAGCTAGTTAACATTACCGTATTAATTAATATCATGTAATCAGATCCACCTTAATAATTGGTTACATATAAATTATAATTCACATCTATTTATTAGGCTGGCAACACACAGTCAAGCCATCATGGGAATTTGTATGAATAGTAACAATGCAATTTAGCTCATCGTCTACCTAACCTGCTCCCAACTATTTAGGGCTTCCAGTAACCTGATTCAACTGAAAACCAGCATTTTATATCGGCTACTTTTGAAACCTCACGAAATATGAGGCTTTGGCATAACTTTTCACATTTTTGAGTCGTAAAGTAAAAGGGGCGTTAATTTGGTGAAAAAATAGTCCTAAAAATTCCTACCTAGTGCGTTTACCTGTTAGGTATTCTATGCTAGAAGCTTGCTTTATAATTTTCCATACAATAAACGCCGTGAATATGTACTTCACGCACGGAAAATACGGAAAACTTGTAATAAGGTCTCAGTTATCGGGTAATACGATAATTCCTGGTAAAACTTATTACCTGACTTTTCGGAATTTGATTCCGACGATTTGACTCGCAGATGTAGAAACTGCATTGCTAATGTTGAGTCATATAATTGTTTATCATTTTTTAGATTCCTAACTTATCGTCCTCTTAGATTAATAAAAATCCTTTAATACTGTGCATGACTCAAAGCTTTTGTGGCAGTAAGTACTTAAATATTAACAATTGGGATTAAATTAAACCGTACTTTCCCGAATTTGCATATGATAACTTTTATCCCCCTAGCTAGAGAAATTGCTTGTAATTAATTAAATGAGATGCCTTTTTCCCATTCAGATGACAAAAAGAAGGCTGCTTGCTTCAATTTTACGTACTTTTGCTTTAAAATAAAAAAAAAGTAACCACAAATAAAGCACTTTTGTGGTTTTTATTGTGGCAATGTACCAACCAACCTCTGTGTCACGACAACCGTCATCAAGCCATATCGACTACATCTCATAAAGTGTCAATTACTGCTCTCGTATAACCGGCCTAATGCTAAACCACTGTCAAATCAATTAGCCGCTAATTAATCACGCGCGACTCCGTCACGGCGCGTTGACACCCGCTGTCAGTGTGACAGCTCGCGTTTTGACAGCTGTCACGTTGACATCTCAAGGCCTAGTTGCAGTTCAAGGATGAAATTGTTCGTAATGGAATTTATTGGACTTCCTTGTTGTAATTACGATCTGTACATGCGGTGTTTCGGTAGAAGGAACTTTTACTGCCTCATTAGCCTAGTTGTAGTTAGCGCGGCTATTGAGGATGAGTTCCAGGGTTTCGATTCTTAGGGCTCAGTGAATCTCAGTGTTTGGTTGTTTTTATTCCAACTAAAAAAAACAATAATGCTTGACATTGACAGGGCTTAAGAATGAACCCACGACATGGAAAAGTGAAAAAAAAAACCTAGTGGAAACCCCCTCTGGGTTAGAACTTTTTTTTAACTCTGCCCCTTACTAGGATTTTTTCATAGCGTGCGTTTACAAACTTTTAATCTCTCATACACAAACGCTCAAACCCGGAACGACTACTTGTAGATCATACAAATATTTTCTCTGTGCGGGAATCTAACCCGCAACACGCAGCGCATCTCCAATCGCTCAGCCACTGCACCAACCGTGCCGTCATTTATGGGTGCAACCACGAACCAAAGAGTATGTCATGTAAGTTCAATGTCACATCAAAACAGTATTCCTTAACACACAATAAAACTTCCTTCCCACGGTCATGAGTTAATTTTATGGCGTCATTAAAATTTCATTACACGATGCCGACGCCGTATCAGATAAGAGATAGTGTAGAACAATATTTGTATATTGATCGCTAGGAAACAATCATCCTTTGTATTGGCGGCGAGATAATGGGCCAGCATGGGCCATAGTGTAAAGCACTATTTTTATTCGTTGCTACTGGTGATTTTAGGCCTTATCACAATATTTCCCTACTTTACCGTACAGCGTACTTGTTGTATGTAAGGCTTTTGTTGTATGGAAAATGGAAAAGCGCCTCAAGTGTACGAACGAGGAAATATTACCAACAAATTAACGTCAAAGTTCCCGTTTCCATTACGTTACAGAAAGTGAAAAGTTATGCTAGGGCCTCTGAGATCAGATCAGCAAGGGACGAGTATTGTTTTAGAAAGCCTTGTTAAATTCTGAACTACTAAAACTGGTCTTATTGCCTAGACTTAAAGGTGCTCTAAGAGCTACCATGGCTGTGCGGGATGACTCTGACTGTAGGCATAGCTTGACCAAATCGACCTCAATTCTGACAAAAATATAAAAAGTTGATTCTATTCAATTCGAAATTTTTGTGCCCAAATATAGTACGACCCTGTATACGTAGACAATCAAAGAATGGAATACAGATGAAATATTTATCCAACGGTTAACCGTAGAAATACTAGGACGATAGAAATCCTTCTTCATTTTATCATTTTGACTATATTTTTCAGGCTGATGGCACAATAACCTAATAGGAAACATTTAAGGCCAATAGAAGATCTATAATTTTGATTAGTCATTTTCTCCAGTGTTTGACTAAATCAAAGAAGAGCTGTTGTAAAAAAATACATTTTTACAAACAATGAAACGCATATTTATTCTAAAAACCTGACATAGAAACTTACCTAGCTGAAAAATGTTGGAAATGGAAATAAGCTATATTATTCAAAAAATGCACCTACGCCAAAATCAGAGCATAAATTTTTGACCTTTCTTTTTTTCCATAATTTGCCTTCAGTCCCCCAATCTCAAAACACAAGTTCCGTATGAAATAATTCCCGATCACAAGTGTGCAGCAAGTTGGTCCGGGGTCCGGAGTCCGGGACAAGACGGATGGTCCCGGCGCGGTGGAATCCCGGGGGACTATCGCACGGAAGTTACCTCAGTTGGTCGAAGTGGTTCTGGGTCGGTGGGAAGTGTGGAGTGTAGAATATTGCAGTTTGTGAAGCGTGACGTGTATTGTTGAACATTTGTGTATTTTAGTTACGTAGGGAAAACAAATTTCTGAAGTACACTACGCAGTTTCCCGTTGTTGGAATGGATTTGCTTCGTTGTTGATTGCTTACGAGTACAAGCTTTTTTGAAGTGCGCACAATCTTACAGAATTCATCAGTCTACAGTCCTGAACGATCTCCTCCCACTCAAGATTGCCGATGCGAATTTACTAGCTTTGGATTCAGTTTTATTGATCCCAAATGGAAACAGCAGCCGTTGAATTTTGTCACTGAGCTTGATACCCGATGTTAATTAATTTATCCCATCCAGCAACACTGTTACTCGATGACGAATAATTTTCCCAATAAGTAACGTTGTGAAAGTAAAGGGTGTTGCACGATGGGAATAAACCGTTCCTATACAAAAGAGTTTTTGAATTTAGACAAGTATGCACACAGCCAGAAGGCGTCGCGGCGAACCTCGAAGAAGATGGCTGGACGAGCTTGACAAAACCAATGACCAGTGGTCAACTTTGGCCCTGGATCGTGAAAATTGGAGATCATGGGGAGAAGCCTTTGCCCAGCAGTGGGATGATGTAGGCTAGCAGTATCAGTATGCACATTGGTATTCGTGTCTGTAACTAGTGAAGCCAAATACTATATATTACCCGATCCGATCTGTCCACATGTGTCGTCGTCAAAACCGAAGCTAGCTAGGTGATAGCTAGGTATGTACCACGCAAACAGACAGCGGAAGTACTACATCTGATAGTGAGGTGGTTACTGATAACGAGTCTATTCTGACTTGTTTTAACTAGCTGATAGGTTCGACGGTCGCGGCTGTGATGCCAATGGTGCCATACGATCGTTCGTTAGCTTTTTTTTTTGTTTTAGCGTGGCAAAATCATCAAATGGTGATTTTCCCGCCGAATGCGCGTGAGGACGGTAAAGTGTGCGTGTGTCGCGGGCGGCCCAACTTTAAACTTTTAAAACCGGACAACCCTCCAACCCAACAATCCAACCCTCTAAACTAGTACAAATCCGGGAAAACCCGGACGGATGGCAAACCTAGTGTTAGGGGATGCTAACGGCAACCTAGGAATAACGTGGGAGGGGAATGAAATAGGTGAAAGTGCTTATTGATAGGTTGACCAAGATAAAGAACAACGTGCAAAGAGAAATAGGTTCAAATTTTTCTCAAGCTCCTATAGTTTTTTTCCCTATACTTACTGTATTATTACAATCAATTTTAACTAAAACATTATATTTAACAAACTAGCAAAGGTGGTAACTGTACAGGTTTGTTTCATATGAAATGGACTAAACTTCTGCGCAGAATGTCACAAGTTGATGTTTTGTTAGCATAAAACGTTGGTTTCACTAAGTTATTAAATAAACATAGGCATATTTTTTTAAATCCACCGTCAAAATTGTTTTAACTACTAGTAATTGAAATTTTCCTGTATTTAAAAGCACCTACAAACACCCAATCTGTCTACTATCGAAAAATTCGGTAACCAACAAACATGTAGATAATTATTGTGATTTTTATAACACGTAGCTACTTGATCCTTATCATAAATGATATCTTAATCTTCTAAGTTAGATGTTGATAGTCAATTTAGATTTAGATCTGTGTGTAAAGTGGCTTCTCCTTCGTCGAACTTCGTTAGTTTCATTGAAAAATAGCTTATAATGATAATGTATTATGATGGATTTATAATAGAATTCATTGAGTCGAACAAATTGTTTTGGTCTTAGCTACCAATTTTGAAATTATAGAAAACGTTGATTTAAAAATGACGACTGCGTAAAAGTGCACTAAACTAACAACCTACATCTATCTATCTATACATATAATAAAACTGTAGAAAAGTTATTTTTGTACATTAAAAAAAAACTCAAAAAATATAGCCAGGGTATTAAAGGACAACCAATAGAACCCATTTCTAGCATTTTTAGAATTTTTGTCTGTTTGTCTGTTTATCTGTTTGTATGTTTATTTGTCCAGGTATCACGTAAAATGTACGAAATTAATGTAGATAACTTTTATACACAACGATTAAACGTAACTTCGAGAGGAATTTAGTTTTTGTTTCATTGGAATCGGTTCAGTCTATCAAAAGATATTTGAATTTGAAGTAAAATTGCGGGTGCAGTTTGGTCTCACAATTTGATTTCGTACGTCAGTCGCGCGATCTAACTTCGATTTCGAATAGCAAAACTACAACGCACGGCAGATGGCGTTAAAAGAAAACCTAGAATAGACGTGTTTAAATTGAAGTAACATTATGTATTTTATTACATCGTAATCGGTTCACATAATATAAAAAATATAAATTAATTAAAGCAATATTTAAAGGAATCATAGAGTAGAACAGAATGGAATGGTGTGGTGTGGTGTGGTGTGGTGTGGTGTGATGTGATGTGGTGTGGTGTTGTGTAGTGAGGTGTGGTGTGGTGTGGTTTGGTGTGGTGTGGTGAGAGCGGGCATTAGGAAAATAGTCCTACATAAACCTGGAATACAAGTGTCAAATATTTTTGATTAATCTTAGAAAATTCTAAATACACGGTTTATATGAAAAACGTGGCCTGAATTAAGCGCTTGCAACAAAAAAATACATTGTTAAATTCCGACATCCACGCGAACGAAGTTGCGGGCACAGCTAGTACATAATAAACTAAAGAAAAAAAAAACATGTCAAGAGTCTTCAAGAAAAAAAAATATAAAGGAGGATTTTTTAGTCAGTTTATATTTAAAATTGGTGATGATGAGAAACCTTTTGGAAAGACGACAGTTATGCCAACTAAGATATCTGGATTCGGCGGATAAGTCTGTGATCAGCTTAAAGTTAAACCATTTATTTAAAGAAGGCAAGTTAAAGGCGAGCATTGCGCAGTAAGTTTACCATTGAATAGGTACTTAGTAGATACATTAGGTAAATATTTTGTGTATGTATTTAAAAGATAACACGTAAAAAAGATGGTAGCAATAATTTAAAGATTACATTGACGTAGGTTCAAGATAGTAGATTTAATCATTGCGTAAATAGGTATCTTGCTGTAGATACTAAAATACTGTTTGTTACCTTAAACTATAAAACATTATAAATATCAATATTTCACTTCTGTATAGAATCACGACTTAGATTTGCCTTTATCAACAATTTTGTTCAAACATTATAAATTAGAACGAGTGTTACCAACAGTATAAATATAAAGTTAATAACAAAAATAAATACTAGTGACGTCAGTAGTCGATATAGTGATAGCATTTGATATTTCATAAGTCGAAAATGTTATATTATCAGTGTCAAAACAGAGCTTATCATATCAGTTGAGTTTGGTAAATTAAAAGTGTACCTTTAAACCACAAGTTGAGATATCTTAAACAGAAATTGAATTGATTTCTAGTACTTTCAGATTCGAGAAAAATCTTTTTTTTTAACTTTTTATAAATTACCAGCTCCCCCGCCCGTGACTTCATCCGCGATGATTTTGTATCCTTGGATTTTACAATTCAATTTCCAAAGAATCTTGACAAGCTTTTAAAACTTTAACGCTATACTGGGATAAAAGTATCCTGTGTGTTATTTGTATCTACAACTTATCCTAACTAATACTTATATCCATCCAAAGTTTCGCTTAATTAATAATATTAAACTAGATTGACAGATTGGCGTCGGCTGTGAATTAGGCTGATTGCCCATTTGATCTCTGTAGCTCAGTACTGGAAAACTGGAACCCCTGATGGAAACCTCATATTCTTATTTTGACTGCAGAAAAGCAAAATCGAAAGACACTATCTATATCAGGATTCATACAGATCAGGTCGAAAGTTAGTTTCTTCTCAAATTGAGTAAAGACAAATAATTTTATCTATGTATTGTTTTTTACGTATCTTTTTTTGTACGGCACAGCCACACCTGGTAGCATTATGGCTGGAAATAAATCTAAACACACTGTTTTTCCTTCATCCACGCGTCTATGTTTTTGTCTTTCCAGTCATCCATTTTAGTTTCCTTTTCATCTTCTTACTCAAGCATTAAATCATCTACAATAATACTGTCACCTACATTCATAACCCCCTAACATTTAGATGTACCTGTCTCCTCTCTCCTATCTCTATTCCAACAGGTTCTAAATTGATGATAGCCAGCACCTAATATAATTGACAGCCAAATATCAAAAGGCTTGCAATTACTATACCGTGTCGTAATAATTACTACCGTATGTCCACATTTCTATCGCTTGTTCCCCATTTACCAATATCTATTTGCTATCACGTCACTCGAATTTAAGTCTTCATCCCTTGCTATAAGGTCAGTGATATCGTTTTCGGGTGTAAAGATATGTTTGTATAGATATGAGCTTGTGTTCACATAATATATCATGTTTATCTATGAACAAACTCGGTAGCTGGCAATTATTTTAGATTTCGTCGCCTCCATGAATTTTGGGCGAAGCGCTATCGCTGATAGGTATTTTGGTTTTTTCAAAGAGGATTATATGCAGAAGAGACAAAAACAACTGCAGTAAACGCGAAAAACAACTGTCTTAAGATAATTTCCAGATAAGTACAGAATTTATTTTGTTTTCAGTTACTAAAACTCAATGAGGCAGCACTTTTTATTTAAACACATCCGACGGACACGAAAGACACAAACAGCTGAATGTTGAAGTATCGTTGGGACAAATCTATTTTTTAGAAGCAAAACCAACCATATCTGAATAATAATGTTTGCCCAAAACATAACAATAAAAACGAGAAAAGAAAGGTAATGGCTACTAATCCAATAGAAAAATAATCCTGTAGCAGTTACTGAGAATATTTTAATTAGCAAATCATCTGAACACGAAACAAAGGGACCTAATAACGAATATCTCCCTAATAACTATGATACGAGTAATACAGCTACAAATAAACAACTCTTACCAAGGGCGTCACGTGCGAAACCCAATATACAGCGATTTATCTGTCCGACCGTATTATAGGATTAAGAGAATTAGCTACTGGACAACCCATTTGATAAGATAGCTGACGGATTTGGTAGCATACCGGCCATAGTATACAGACATCAGTAAACCAACTAGTGGAACCTCCTCTTTCTCTTCTTGCGGAGTCTAAGAACGTCAACTTCTCTCTTCGAAAATTCGGCTTCCCTGCCTTGGTGCTTTCTGGTGGTAGTCACTGTTGACTCTGGTCTAGAGTAGCAGTGGTTGTTAACATTGGCTTGACCTAAACAGTTTACTTGACCTTTTTGATCATATTCGGGTGTTATTAAGTAAGATGAAGACAAAGACATTTGTAGAATGTGGTAAAAGGTTTAGGTAAGGTTCTTCATGCTCCTCTACTTAGAACTTAGCCACTTATCTATGTGTGCCAAGCCCATGCCCTACTGACTACTAAATTATTCGTTACCAGAAGCAAGTTTAACTTCGTCCATACGCTTTGCTGTTTTTTGAATGTGAGAGACAATTATGACCATTTGTTTCTAATTGTAATACTGTAATGTGTCTATACTGTAATGTAACTATGTTTTTCGTGCAATAATGTTTTTGTTCATGAACAGGGGGCCGATTCTACTAACTAATTTCTGTCACCATTGCAGCGTAACCGCGACTGAATCGCGGCTTTTTAGCGTTTTCTCATTCTGCTAATGAATAACGACCCAGAATAAGTTACGGTTCAGTCGAACGCAACGATCGATCGAGAGAACTGCTAGATCGTATTCTGCTAGCACAGTCGTGGCACAGTCGAAGACAAACGTCACATGTTCTCGCATTCTACTAATATTTTGACACTTGTTACGATCGCACCGGAACTGAAGTAGGACGGTTCATCTGTCAAAATTAGCGGTTGATAATAAGTTGATACAGTGGAACTTTTGCAGGACCGATCTAGAACTTTTTTAATTTTTTTACCTAATAATAATGCTGTTTTACATGGATTTCGTTGTACAGACACCGGAATCATTTTTTATTTACAGATTTTCAATTTTGTGACAAGTGGAAGGTTTATATTCGATACAAAAAAAATAATACTTATCTGTACATTGTACATCTCTTATATTATAGTTTTTAGTTTTGTTATGTTGGAGGATATAAAAAAGGGATAATATTAACGATTAATAAAAAACACAAAGAAAGTTTTTGGAAAGGAATTAAAAATTAAACAAGTGTTGACCTTGGTTATGAATATTGTAAAATAAAACTTTATTAATCTTATAATATTTTTTTAAAGTCAATGAAGTTCATCAAGTAAATCAAGTTTAATAATTTTTTAATGTCTCATTAAACCTCTTAGTGAACATAGTAAGTTTTATCACACTACTACAAATATACTTTATTAAATCTAAATATTTACAAAACAAAGAAATACACTCGAACAATAAGTAAACTAAATCACTAAACATAACAGAATTAAATAGGTCACAATAATTCTTAAAATGCATATGAAACAAACAATATTTTCGTTCAGTTATTATCTTTGAAGCCCAGAGTGTCGTGAAAGTCATTTACAGCATTCTCTTGAGTTAAATGAAGATCTCTGAAAGAATTCATAAATAATGATTAGAAAATTAATGGCTACCTATCAATAAGTAGATATGCCTGCACATCAACTTACCTCAATCTGTCAAATTTCTGTATTCTTATAGATTTTCAGCATTGTTACAATACTGGAAATTTTACCAATTAAACATTAACATTGAATTTGCAAAATTTGACAGATTGGGGTAGGTTGACCTGCTGACCTACAATTTTTCATGGCACATCACTTTTTCTAATGATAACAGTTTAATATTTACTTGAAAATATACCTTAGGCCAATCTTTATGTGTTCTTGTAACACCTTCAGCATTTACTCCAACACACTGTTCCCATAAGCGTGCTGTGGTGGCTCGTCTTTCTCTGGACCGCACTTGTCACACGGTATTATTTTTATGTCCTTCCATGAAGGACAGCAGAAGTTCAAGTTGTCGAAATGAGGTTACCTTTGCGCCCTTCCATGATGCCTGAAAGATTCACGTATTTGTACACGAACGGTTGCACTGAAACTAAATCTTTTCCAGAAACTATAACCAATCTGCAAATTGTCACATATTTTTTTTTTATTCTTAGCCAATTCAAGTGTAAGTGGGATCGTGTGACTGTAACCCTCAAGTGGGTCGTTAATATTAACTTATAATGGACGTCTCGCGCAACATTTCCTATGATAAAAACAATATGGTGCGACTTTTGACTTTACAAATAATTATGTAATATTATAATGAAACAAATACTCACAGTAAATCAGTAATTTTGATGAACTTGCAACAAAAGTTTATGCTTCCCGCTGTTTGTTTATATTTGGATCACTTTTGACATGATTGACATCACCAAGACGTTTCGTTTCACATCTTCGGCTTGCAAGAGAATTAAAATGGAACGTTTTCTTAATATTTTATTATTTAACCATTGATATTTACCATTATTGTATCAGTCAAATGTTTTGTCATAAAATTTGAATAATTTGTTATATTTTAAAACACTTTGGTGGCACCTGTTTCTATTTAGTAACATTCATATTTCATACTGTCGTATCAATAAAACATACTATTCGTCATCCTGGTAACACAGGATAACGTTCCTAGCACCGTCGTAAATTCCCGCTACGATTACGCATCGATTACGATCCCGGTGTAATGTTACAAATAGTAGAATAACTTTTTAGGTTGCCATTGTTTGGCGATAGGAATTGTACCGCTGCGTAATAGCGATAGGCTGTGTAATTTTGCAAATTAGTAGAATCGCCCCCCAGTCTGCTATTTTTGGCCACCTACTTAGGTACGGCTTTATTAATCTTGATGACATTGAGATTTTCTTTTCGATGTCATGATTGATTGCAATATTCTAATTTCCTCTAATTTCATTATTATCGTGACTGAAGTTTTCTTCAACCTTTACAATTACATGTTATCATCTTCTGTCTACGTGCTTACATCGCTATACATTTATTAAGGAATACATCTTTCTCGGACTTGAGATTTTGGACGACGAAGTTTGTAATCTTTCAAGGATTCCATAAAACGCTGTGATTGCTTAGTTGAATGAATTAATTCTTCAAATTGATAATTTAATTTGATTGTATGTATTGTAATTTGAATTCGAGATCTATTTGTTTCCAGCCTATTTCATTGCGAAGCCTGGTGCGATAAGTAGTTTTCTAATTGTGTGTATTATATGCCATTCCACTTTATTATATTCCGAAATAAAATTTCACCTGAGTAAAAACATTTCCGGGAGATTTTTACGAAAGTATCTAGGTACTGTCAATCATACCTGAAGATTTTAATATAAATACTGTGGCAAATTCAAGCGTTGATGCAGCCACTATATTCACAGTAGTGTTAATTAATCCATCAGCTACAGCCACCCACATCTGCACGATTAAGATTTCTTATACGAATCAACTTTCATAGAAGAGATAAAGATAATAGGCAACTGTTTTAATGCAGACAAAGTCATTAGTCATTCAGAGTTAGTAACTATAAATAAAACAAAAAAACAAAAACCGAAACAGACTCAATAAAAATGGCAGTGTCAACGAAAAACAATATTTCTACAAAAAGTCTACAATGGCGATCACTGCCCAACCCCATACAGTTATAGGCCCTGTATCTTTATAAGAAGGTTGAGTTTCCTTTGTATTAAGTAATCTTTCCTGTCAATTATGTATGATGAAAAAAGCTACCTTGTCTTTCTAATTACGTGGCGATGGGCTGTCGACAAGCTCGGGAGATAAACAAATAAGATGATACTTTCCGGTCCGGAGGTAAAAAATGAAGGAACAACTCTGGACATCAGATTATCGTAACTTTGAAAAGTGTCAAACGATTCCATCGCGACGGCTCATGAATTTTGAACGTTTATTTTTAGGACTTGGTTGATGATCTTATTTTTGACACAGAAAGGTTAAATAAATATGACACGGAATATAGCAACATTTGAATTCATACAGAAATCTTTATCATATTTTTAGTTTTACATCTCAGAATGTCGAATGTGTTTTTAGCCAGCCCGTGTAATAATTATTACTATGAAGAATTAAGGGACTAGTTTTGCTTAATTTTTATTTTTAAATGAAATCAAATATCTAATGAACCTAGAAGGATTTATGTAATAGGTATTATAAATAATGTAGCCATTAGACATGACAAACTTGTGACAGCCGAGCAATAACACACCGTGCAATTACATAATTAAATACAAAGACGAAAACTTAAAGAAAAGTGAGTCAAAATTGTTTTTCTCTTTAGCTTGAAGAAACTAGAGTACTTTGCACTTGACATATTAAACAAACAAGTTATGTAAAGATCAGACACCTTAATACTTAGCTTTAGAGATTGCAATTGATTTTAACTGAGATATGAGATAGTATCAGAACTGTTAGTGAGAACCGGATTGTATTTAATATTTGTAAGTGTGGCTTTTGTCTCCAACGTCAAATGTTTATCTTTCATCTTAAAATGACTAATAGTCATACCTGTTTAATGAAAATAGCTTGGCAGATTAAAATTGGGCTAAAAGAAGCTTCTAAAGGGACATGAGACCGTGGGTGGTGGTTGGGAGTAACTTCTATGAGCACAAAACAGTCCTGAATGTTCTAAGATTAATTAATGTCCAGTCACCAATTTCAATCTCCACAACACCATACTTGTTTTCATCTTTAAGTTTATGTACAGCTATTTGAAAAATTCCGATTGTTTAAATCACTTTTCTTAGTATTAAATCATTTGTGAAGATCTAGTTAGAGGCCGGATATTTAATATTCAGAACATTTTGGAAAACATACAGTCTCAGACATCTAAGCAAGAATCAAAATCAAAGCATTTATTTAAAGTAAGCCAGTGCCATAGCACTTTTGAATTGTTAAAAGATAAACACAGTTCAAAAATAGTTATGTTATCGCAATCACAAGACATAAAAACTGTGAAATTACCGTAGATTCCGCCCGTGCTAAGAAGTAGGCCTCTATGGAGAAGAACACGCAAGAAACTCCATGGACACTCTTTTTTTAAGCAATCATCATCATGTCATCTTTCAATACTTTTAACAACAACATGATTTGATAGTACAACAGTATGAAACTCTATACTAATGTGCTTAACAAGTTTTTGTGAGCACGTTACAAGTTACAAGTATTGTGGTGAACCACGACACGCGTCTGTATCGAATTAACTTTTTGTGAAGAAATTAATATTCATCTATAGGTAATTCAAGGTCCGTCAAGTTCAGCTGGGACGTTCGAGAATTTGAGAATCAGGTGTACTGGTAAATTGTATGGTGGCTATGTGTAACAGAGAACTACTTTAAAATAAAATTCTTTTCGGTTGAAAATTTGCAATTTCTGAATGTCAAAATATTACGTAATTGTGACGTTCAGAAGTTCGGATGCTAATTTAGCCCTAGTGTTTTGGGAAAAAGCGCAACTCCTTCAATAAACCTTTTTCCTCTTTTTCTTAAAAAATAAAGAGTTGTCAAGTTTCCATTTTCATTCGTTCTCACCACATCTCTCCACACGGAAAAATAGAATACACGTTTGCCAAGATATTTCGCCATATTTAATAATCTTGCTTAGTAGCATATGGTTCTTGGTGTCTTTCGATCTGATTATAACCCCTCGTTTACACCAAGCTAAAATACAAGTATTTTACAAATTTGATGCGATGATTCCGTTTCTCATATACATGTTTCAAACATGTTGTATACAAAATTTGTATGAAACTATACACATGTATAAAACTTGTAGATAGTATACAAAACTTATATATGAAACACGATAAACTTCTAGTTGCCTACATGTTTATTGTTTTTGTTGTAGTAGAATTCGAGACAAATTATCTAAAATAAACAAATTATTAATTATTATATTATCTTTTTATCAATATCATTGTCATTAATATTCATTTGCGAAGCAATAGCTGCCAATGCGTCTTTTTTCTTCCGACGATCTTTATAAACTTCATTTTTCACATTCCACAGGCATTCTTGTACATGCAAAAGCTCAATGAGTTCTAAAGTTTGATTCTTTGACCACTCCATTCTTTTTCTTCTTCGTTCGATTTCACCAAGGAAAAAAACGCAGTCTTTCCGATATGTTGAAAACTTTATCCAACAAGCATGGATACAGTTTAAAACTTATTTGGGATTAGTATTATACAGAAATTGCATAAAAATAAACAATACTTGTCTAAACCACGACTGTATTTTACAGGTGAGAACGCTATCAATGTATCTGACTAGTTTTGACATGTCATGGACTTCAGTGTGAACGCAAATGTGTTTTTTAATTGTATGAATACTTTTTGGCTACACAGTGTGAACGAAAGAATGTTTGAGACACTCTCAATACATGCATAGTAAAACTTGTAGAATACTTGTCAAAACATAATTATTTGTTTATAATTATGTTTTGACAAGTATTCTACAAGTTTTCTATGAAACTAGTCTTTAACTTGTTTCTTGGTGTAAACGAGGGGTAACATTTGCTAAATACATACCAGTGAATATAATCTATCTTCATTTATTTGCGCATTGCTATCATATCAATAAATCAGTTCCACAAAAACTGCTTGTCTTTCGCTTAAAAGACTTTCGGTCGTCGCAGTATCTAAAACTTTTCTCTTAAATTCACTTCTTTATCTTTTCAAAGAATAATCAAACCCACAGGTAAGTCCACAAGGAGTAACACATGGAGTTCGAAGAAATACCTCAATTCCCAAAGGAAAAGCAAATTCCTCTATGAATTAGTTAAACTCCTGTACAAATCACAGACAGGTGAAATAGCACATTCATTTGCGGTAACAAAATTAAAATTTGTTTCATTTGAAACCTTATTTTTGGGTTGTTAAGAGTGGTACTTTATTTTGGCAAGTGTGTGACTAAAGTGGGCTTAGTGATGGGTTTGTATGAAACACGCGCCTCTCAGTAGGTGGCCATACAATCTTTTAAATATTTGTAACGTTAATGGCAAAGGGTTTTCTTTCCACATTTCTTGCATCCACGTTTTGCCTTTTTTGTTTAATTGTTTTTGAGTTGGTTGTTATCTCTGCTGATAATTATGTTCGAAGGATAAAGAAAGATTAGTGCATACGTGTGTTGACGAAGCAGAACCGCTTATCTTGTGTTGCTAATCAATACCATCAGAATGTTGTGTCCTTTACTGTCCAGTGACGACAATGGACTCTGTCCTTGGTAATCCTTTGTTATGCTTTGTCTTTGGAGAAATGTGTAACATGTAAAACGTTGGCACTTTCAGAAATTCTGCAATGGGTGTCGTCTTGTCCTAACTTCGCTGGAGAGTTTGTTGCGTCACTTCCTTTACGCCGAAAACTTTACCTAAGAAAGTGGTATTTTAGTAGACTTTGTGTCTTTATTTCCAGATCCTATCATTATTGCAACGTTGATCGCCCAAATTCAAGTTCCACAAACACATTTCCCCATGTAGGGCGCCTAAACACGTATACGTACTTGTGCAAGCCTGTAGTCATTGTGCAAGAGACGGTGTGCGTGCGACGCTGACTGCAATTTCCTTGCCCGTCGACTAGAGCGCGTTATCAGCTCATCGCAACACCTTGCTATCAGCCACCTTGCTTGTGAAACTTAAGTATTATTCACGTGTGTTTGAATTGCAGAAAAACGAAAAAGCTCCATAGAATATTGTAGTACGTATTCCTGGGATAGCTTATGGCTATAAGCGTATGGTAAATATCTTAGCAGCAAAAAAACTTTGGAGACACAATTGACCCAGTGCAGTGGCTGAAAAAATGATTGCTGCGATTCCCGCATGCGACAAATATGTTTGAATCATAGTAGTTGTTTCGGATTTGAGTGTTTGTTTATGTGAGTTTATTGTAGGTTTAAACGTATCCGGGATACAGGACAAATTCGTGTGAACAAAGTTTAAAAAAAAGTTTGATACAGGAATATAACATTGTTCCTTGTATAGCTGATTTTTGCGGATATTATGTCTTAGGGCTGATTTTTTGAAAAATCAGCCCTTAATGTGACGTAAACAAAGACACATGTAGCCTCTTTCTATTTGAGGTTTAACCTTTGAGCCTCACCAAACAGCATACCTTATACCTAACATAGGTCCTGCCAAAATGGAACCTACAGGTTGATTATCAATACCGTACCGTGTACGTCTGGATTTCTACCTGCCGTGCGACACCGACCCAGCTCCGAAAAAAACGAGATGCCGTTCCGAATCATTGAACGATTGACGGCAGGTACAGAGGAGCTCAAAGTTTGGCAGTCAAAGATAATTTTATTTTTATAAGAAAGTGGCATGATTGCTGAAAGAATATCAATTTGGGTAACTGGAAAACATGCTGCAGCTTTACGAAACACAATCATCACATAACTAAGCTGTCTTTATACTTCTAAATACAAACCTTTTTAAAGGCATTAAGTTTTGCTTTAGCTCCCTACCTCTCATTTTAGCGGTAGCAGTTCTATCGACCGGGGTCGCGGGTCTTATACCATCACCGTGACCCCGGAACATAAAGGGCTATTGAAGGACACCGTGGATTTTAGTCAGTACAAGTCTGACAGTACCTCTCGCCCTGCCCGGGGTGGGAGGTCTCATTTGATGATTTTACCACGTAAAAAAAAAAAAAAAAAAGCAGTTCTATCGAAGGTAAAGAGTTTTTATCAGTTTACAGATTATCCAGGTCTTGTTATTTGGTACCACTATTAGCTCCTAAGAAATCAATAAGCACGATCTCTTCACATAAACCCATCAATAATTATGTAAATTGTATCTGTTCATTGTGCCACAATAATTAAAAAAAAACTTTTTCGTTCCTAAACCACTGGCGGATAAAACATAAAACGAATAAGAAAGTTGCTATCTTTTCATAATTATTACACTGTCCTGCTTAAAGAAGTCCCAAATTCTATTGCGTTTCTGTTTTTAATTGTTTTTCTTAAGCATTTTTTACCTCATAGAACTTTGAACACCTGCCAACATCCGCTGACGCGCGACAGCCCGTGTTGTTGTGACAGCTCGCCGGGACGCCTCCACCATCAGACCTTATTCTTCGCTTCACCATACTAACATCACTGTTGTTATTCAGGACACATCCTTTGTGACTGGACGTAGTGGACACGGGACGTGAGAACTTCGGAGAATAGATCGCACTTTGGGGAATTAAGACATTTGAATATAGGGTTTTCTTCTAAACTTATCAATGGCAAAAAACTCGAATTAAGATAACAAATATCAACGTAGAAGAAGGATTACGTAGGAATTAATGATGTAAAAATTATGGTAATTTTGGTACATTCCTTTTAAAGGTAACAGTGTCCTTAGATATGACCTTTTCAGAGCTTTGTGCTATGTACTCTAAAAACCTTTGCAGTAAAAACTTGATATAAACATGTTATCTAATTTGGGTTCAGTTTTCTATTAGAAAATAAAGAATCTTGTACCGTCAACAATATACTGTATGCCACCCGACTCATTTGTTTGCAAGACTACGATTGGCGCCTGTCAATCGTAGTCTTGCAAACAAATGAGTCGGGTGAGGCTGTGCTATTGTGTATAGTGTTGCTATTAGATACAGAGTGTGTGAGGGTACAGCTTTTTGTTTTAACACTCTACGAATTCAAAAGCCTTAATGTTGGTTGGCTGCGGATAGCTAATAATCTATACGCGCTGAAACTCTTACATAATTGCAAATTGCCCTGTAAATGGTTTAGTTGAAATAAATCTATAGAAATAGTAGAATTTCTTAGTTGTGTTTTCGGAATTCTGCAAAATCTGACAACCAGTCTTACCATGTGGTATCGTATTACCCAGTCAATGGGCTGTGGAGGTCCAATAGGCAGTCGCTCCATGTAAAATACTGATATCCACCTGCATCCGGTTTGACTGGAAGCCGACCCCAATATAGTTGGAAAAAGTCTAGGCAGATGATGATGTTTTCGGGATCTGGATGTATTTGTATACCCAGTGGATGGCAATAGGCTCGCTGTCTAGCACCTACATGTGATAAGCTGAAGAAACAAAATGTGGGTATACTTTATGGCACAACTATGTCCAACTAAAAATTACAGACTTTATATTATGTTGACCTCATCATTTGCCTAAGCGTTTTGGGCCAAGTCGACTTCCAATCTATTTTTATGCAGCTGAATACCTCTAATTCTCTTCAAGCGACTGTCTATTTAACCTTCACTACCTAGTTACTGGGATATATATACACTCATCACACTGGTTATAATTGCCCCAAAAATTGTAATTCCAGCAGTTCCTTGCGTAACCGTGACACGGATATCAGAAATCATTGCAGCTATCGCGTCGCATATAACTCGGTCGTTGTAAGCCGTTTATCAGAGATACCAACTGCCACTGCTATCATAATGTATTAGCAATTAATCAATTTTACGCTGCTTTTGTTTCAGAATTCCTTGGGAATTGTTTAATTATAATTTTGGAGGGTGAAATTCTTGAATGGGGAGTTACAAAGGCTTTCCGGATCCAACATTTTAGCAACTATTCTTTCCAAGGAGTATCGTATTATCCAGTTATAACAAGATTGAAGAATCTAATGTAGTTGGTAAAAGGCTGATGATGAGGAGGAGTATGTAGTAGTTAAAAGTTATAAAAAGGTAGTCCACCTCACCATTAATTTCTGTTGTTTCGTAGGTGCGTATAAAAATATTTGAACTCGCATAGGTACTCATAAACAGTGATTCTCGGAACAACTGCTTGTAGATCATAGGGTACAAATATTTCTTCCCAAATCAAATCAGCGACACACAACTCAGAAGTAAATATTGTGGCAATCGTGCAGTCTTTAGATTCAAATTACAAAGTAGGTTGAGACGACGTTGAGACATGGGGGTTCAAAGGATTCATTACTGATATTGATTCCAAAGAAGCAAGGTAGCAAGCAAGCTAAGAAGCTGGAACCAATAGATAATCTATTCATCAGTGTCTTCTTCGACTCTCCATTTTTTTCCACATCTTATCTGTCTACCAAAATATATGGGAGGTACGGAATCACTGTTCCTAAAATAGTTATATTTTCAATTAAACCTATCAGCCTTGCGTATCATGGTAGCATTGATGATATTTCTTTTGATTTTTACAATAGATAAGCTTATGTTTTTGGCTATATCTTACCGCTTTTGTGTACGCAATTCCTTTTGTTTATCAAAATGTTATCGTGCACGTTTTACCGTGCTATGTGTTTTAATTAGACAGGAGTTTTTCCTTATAGTGTTAGTCACGAGATGACCTGAGGCCTTGTCATGAATTTACGTAAAGTAAACTGGAACTTTGCCAATAATTTCAAGGAAAAAATTAGTTCCTTCTACGCACACTAGAGGCGGTTTTCCATTTTTTCATACTACAAACGCAGTATGTACTTCAAGTACCCTGTAAACAAAATATGGAAATCTTGTGATGAGGCCTCTAAAACATGGGTCGCGGGACTTATCCCATAACCGTGACCCCGGAACATAAAGGGCTATTGAAGGACACCGTGGATTTTAGTCATTACAAGTCTGACAGGAATGGGTGGGAGACTCATTTGATGATTTTACCATCTTAAAAAAAAGCCTCTTAAACATCAATATAATGTCTCTACATTGTTTTCTGAAGACAGCGACTTATATTTGTACCTGACACATTTAATAATCTGCTCAACTCAAAACCGAAACTCAGATAAGGAATCGACACAACATAAAATTTAAAAAATAAAAATATTTGACCAAACTTGTCAAGTGTCACCCGGTTCAAAAGATGTGTATCTTTGACGGGCATGTTATGGGGCTCACAAAAAGAGTATCAATGGCGAATAATCCTCGGAGCTTAAACTAACAATATTAGCCGCAACAATGGCTTAATCTTTGAATCGGTAGCCGTAATGCGTTTAAACGTCCTTTTAATTTTTTTTTTAAAAGCGGTACACGTAGTTTTGATGGTGACCCCAGCGGATGTTTCTTTCGGCTAGGGTGTTCACCTTGGTCGCGGGACTTATCTCAATACCATGACTCCAGAACGTACCTAGAGGACTAGCGAAGGACACCGTGGATTTTAGTCAGTACGAGTCTGACGGTCCCTCCCGCTCTGCCCTGGGTGGGAGGACTCATTTGATGATTTTACCAAGCTAAAAAAAAGAAATAAAAAGGGTGTTCACCTTACAAGTACAATTATGATGATGATGCCATCTAGCCTGTTTAGGCTATCGACTGCAATTCAACTGTTTTCTAGAGTGTTTGGGAACTTTGATATATGCTTTGTCTTTTGTATGTGCTCTTAGAGTCGCATTTCCAACTTTTGCCGAAAAATTCTGAGTACATTGTAGGTAGTCAAGCTTTTAGGTGCAAATAAAACTATGTGAACTCTACTACACATCACATAGTTTGGCCTTTTCCGGGCGATATAGAAAAAGCCTTCGACTGACCAAGCCGGACGTTGCAGCGATTTTCAAACAGGCGTTCTTTACTCTATCGCTTGCTGACGAGAATGCTCGTTGATTTTTATAAGGCGTCATCTGACTAGATACTATTATTCGTTATGTGCTCATGGAATCCGTTTTTTTTACATGGTAAAATCATCCTATGAGTCCTCACGCCCAGGGCGGGACGGGAGGGTATGTTAGACTTGTACTGACTAAAATCCACGGTGATCCTTCAATAGCCCTTCATGTAGCACGGCCACTTAGGCCACGGTTAGCAGGTGAGACAGTCCCGTGACTCCGGCAGGCTTTGGTCCTCTTAGGGGGATGGAATTCGTCTTCTATCAAACATTTAGGGTGCGCCATTATCTCTTATACTAGTGTTGTATAAATCTTATTCCAAATTGTAAACGAGACAGCTTTATATTATATGCATCTGTTCTTTTCGATTTCAAAAAAGATTAAAACTATACAGTACCCTTAGCGTCGCGAGGCGATCTCCGGCCACCGGAGCGGGCGGCGAGTAAAGGGCAACTTGCTGCCCGACCATGGACCATGCCCGGGTCGACGGCGCGTTGTGTTCCACGCGAGCCTCAAAGAGCGTTAGCACAATGACGGGGTCTATAGAGGGCCAAAGCCTGCCGGGGTCGCGGGACTAACTTCATTGGAATACCTTGGCTTGGTAGGCCACCTAATTTATAAATTTCCGACTAAACGGGCAATATTTTTACTGCAATGTTTGGCTTCAATATTATCAGCTATTGCAGACAGACAGCTCAATGACAATATTTTGAGTATAGCCTGGCCATATAGCCACACATTTATGACCTCGCCGTAAGACAAAAGTATAAGCCATGGTTGTTTAGAAATAATTTGCCCGGATATACTATTAAAATATTCTAGATGGCTGGAAATATCGAAAACGTTTTTGAGTTGGTCGTAAATGTTGTAGCCACGCATTTATCATTAGGTACCCGCCTACTGCCTAGCCTTTTCCCAATTCTTTTAACAACAAACGAGATAAGTGACGATACTCTTATCAACCATAGACGCATCTGAAATTGAATCCCAACTTTATGATTTAAGCCGTGAACGAAGCTATACGTCAGAAACGTAACAATTCCAAAATGCAGCTAGCGCGACAAAAGGAAAATCAGGTGGAACAGTTGTCATTTTCATAAATTACATTGCTGGATATTCAGTAAGTGAATCATTTTGAGGAATATTGCTTAAGGCGGACGTTTTAGACCCGCAGGTGCTGACAATGTTCTTCGTTATGCCACTGACACCTTCTTGGTGATCCAATTCGGCACGGGGTCGTGAGGTTCAATAGAGAGACGTTTCAAAAACATATATTCCGACATTTTCCAATTGCGCATAGAAATCTGAAGAATAAACAATTGAATTCCGGTAGTTCCTCACCGCATCAGAGAAACAATTGATATGTTAGATATAAAACTGAACAATAAATTATCACAACAAACAATTAGCAATAGCAAGTTGTTAATTTTCTTAAAACGAGATGAATAAGCAGATAAATGCTGGAGCAATGAATGAGATTGTGATATTATCTGCCTTATGATATTAATTATTTTTTTGCACGTGCACTCTAACACTCTCATTTACTTTTATTTATTGAAACTTTTTTTAAAACGATACGAATAAAATGAACAGTACTCTCTATTGTCCAATCAAGTTTTCATTAAGTTTGAGTTCGTGCTAAGCCCTAAATCTAAATCTTAACAGTAGGAACAGCTACTAATATTTGACCGAAACGGGTTTCGTGCTTAGAGAGAAGACATGTCTCCAGGGGCCTAAGTCTACTAATTTATAAACGTTACAATGGTCTCTCAATGGTGTGTTTTTGACAGTTTTTGTATGGCAAATCTGTCAAAAACTTACCATTGAGAGACCATTGTGACGTATATAAATTAGTAGACTTAGGCCCCTGTTACAAGTTTGATAAAGATCCATAATTTTCTTGATTCAATAATATTGAGTGCCTAAAGACCTACGATTTTGAGATTACGGAACCAACTTATAGGCTATTTTAAAATAAAAATGAAACATATTAACATTAAAGGTTTTTTATTAATTAATTTATTACATTTATAAGAGGTAGCTTCACAGCTAACAGTAAGTTTACATTACATTATTATTAGTTTAAACATTACATAAAAGTATATAATTTTATTTTAATTACCAGGGCCGATTGGTCGGCGTTTTTTGCTATCTAATCGGAGACGGGATAGTATAAGTTTTAAAACTGATATGGTCATTGACACTATAATAAGCACTTATAATGGGCTACTGGTATGTGGCTCATTTAATCAATTAATATGGTTGTGTGTAAAGTAATGTTAATTAATTGATTTACCCGTGATCACGGAGTGCGTTTGCCACAGTGCCCTTAATATTGGAAACTCAAGCAAACCCATAGATGTTTTCTTGACGTTATATCAACATTGTTATACTTCCATAGTTTTTTTTTAAGATACTTTCTTATTCGTTCATAATATTTTTTAGAAAACGTAGATACTTTCACAATGTTGAGATAACTCTATGAAATCACCACTTGTTTTAAGTTTCCGATATTTCTGCACTGTTGGAAGTGTCATCTAAGATCATAAATAAATCAACCAAAACATGGTAGGTAAATATTCCATTTTAAGTGATAAATAATATTTTATTTACCATGCCAATTTTAAAACTATTGGATACTATAATCCCGCAAAATTTTTAGTAGGCGAATGACTGGCTCATTTAAAACGGGATATAAAAAAATGAATAAATAATACAATAAAAATGGTCTAAGTTTTCTGCACATTGGCGAGGAATCCTTGCCGGTCGTCCGCGGTATACTGAACGGTACGTGTCTTGCCGTCCGCATCTATGAAGCTGTAGAAACCGTGCACTTTGCCGCCATCTCGGCTCTCCTGCGCAGCCTTTGAGTCACCAGTGCTTGTGTCCTGGAATTGAGAAATAAAATGATTTAATATTTGGGAAATGATTTTACACTATAAAATCAGCAAGTCAATAAATCAAATGTGAGAGCAGTGGTGGCGCAGTGGTATCGGCCCAGCTTACGAGTTGTATGTCATGGGTTCGATCGAACCAACCCCGGCGCATTACTTTGTGTAATTTATTTCATCACCACTGTTCAAAAAGGGTAAAGGAAAACATCGTGAGGAGACCCTCCTAGAACCAAAAATACGAAGACGATGACATCCACCAACCCACACTCGTGGTGGATTATGTCCCACTCCCTCTCACAGAGAAGAGGCCTGTGTCCCAACAGTAGGAACATTTGTAGGCTGATAATGATGAATCAATCCAATATCATATTATTATGCCCCTTCTATTTTCTAGCACATCCTACCCAACCATTTGTTTTTATTATCTAAACCAGATTCTGAATATTCTCAGGAACACTAATTTGCGTTTACAATACATAATCTTCATGCCAAAACAAGTATACACCACATATTTTACAACTGACATTTGGGTTCGACTCAAATCATTTTGATCATAACCTTCTATTCCCCTTTTGTTCCAACAACACATCCGTTGTTTAAGTTCAACAAGATACTATTAAGTTCAAAATCGTGCGAGTATAAAGTGCTTATTCAGGCACTAGAACCGACAAACGAACACTTTAATCTAGCCAATATCTTTCAATCTGTAATAATAGGGTTTTAAAGTAACGTGCAACAGGCAGGTAATTATTAGTTAATGTCAAATTTTAATTGTACTGTCTAAGTTCTTCAAGGCTCCCGGATAATATTTAATTTCGGTCTTGTTTTTAACTCGACGCCGGATGTTCTACTGTTTTGCTTGGACTTATAACTGACATTAGAGAACATAACATACATGACCCAAAAAAAACATATCATGAAAAATAAAAACACGTTTTTAAACTATCACGGTTTAGTTCAAAACTTAAAATGTCACTTACGGGATATCTTCCTTTCTTATTATCGAGAAGTCAACTCGCGATCATGGCGCTTGCAACGGAAGATATTATCCCGTAAGTGGCGCTTGGAACAACGTCGAATTATTGGGAACTCAAACAAATAGTTAATTACGGAAGATATCCCGTTAGTGACATTTTAATTTATGATAAACACAAGTCTCACAGTAATTTTAACGCAAGAAGTTGGCTGATCTATTTTTTATTTATGTTTTGTCTATGGGATCATATTTTCAATGCAGACTTGCCCATCGCTCGGCAACATAAAGAAAGAACAAACAAACTGACGAATGACTCACTTCTGTTACCCAGTTTTTTTTAAATATACTGGCATCGCCTATAGCCCTTTACGTTACTGGGTCACGGGGTAGCTCGTAAGACCCGCGACCGTCAATTCACGTTAACCATACAATTAGAAATATTGTAAAATTGTTGTGTTTAGTCAGTGTATGGATAGCTTCAGAGAAAACACACGTCTTTTGTTAGTGACATCACTACCACAGGGGGTGAGATTTCTCTGAAGCTGACTGTACACACGGCTACACACCGAGCTACACAAAACCAGTTTGTTTTGGTCTCGCTTTGTACGATTTCTACACGCAATAAGCGGTCAAATAATACTGGTTTTGTATAGCTTGATGTGTAGCTGTGTGTACAATTAAGTTTTTTTTATCTACGAGTATTATCTATCTTAGCGGCATGCGGCACTTTAGTTACGTGTCACTCAGCGTTCGTGTGCTCAAGTTTTTATTAATTTAGTCTAACATGCAGGAAATCTTTCTAACCAATTACAAAATGCAACCTTGTAACTATAATTATGCAATTAATTTCCTACTTCCAGACGTACGAGTATGTCAATCTCTCAATGACGCTTGTTCATAATCCTGAACAATCGTCATTGAGTCGTGATAGTTTAATTTTATGAATAGGAATTGAGACCAAAGCTTAGTTGGTTATTTCAAAACTCAAGGCTTTTTTTTAGAATAGGCGGTTTCATCATTTAGAATTTATTCAGTTTCGGAATAGTCAATATAAGTCGTTCTTTAATTCTTTTCAGCGGTTATAGAAATTTTATTGACGAGAGGAAGATTCGTAGCGTCTTCGTAGAGACGCGATTCCTACGCTACGGCGCGTAGCTTACACGTAGCTTAGCGTAGCGTTGGTTCTACGAAGCGTACCTATCTGTAAAACCAGCGCTACGACATGAAATATAATCAAATGAAATGTTTTTATTTCACGTATGCACCTGTAAAACGTCAACAACAGCCCAACAGGTACTCGGTTCGGGTTGATCGATTCTATGGAGAAGAACCGGCCAGAAACTTCATGTTTTACTAATGTCTAAGATGTTGTGTAGCTGTGATCCCGTGCACACACTTGACTGCAAGTGAGAAGGTAGCGAGACTAGTCCAGATAAGCAGTCGTTTTTAGGATATCTTGATTATTTATATATATGACCTACATATTCCTTACTTTCTTGAATCACCATTCACGCAATGATACGTAATTAAATTAAATATGCTTGCTACCTTGGAAAAATTCGCAAAAGAAACTTTTTTGATAGTTCATTTACATTATTTCAATACGACCACCAATGGCATGTGGATAATTATAATAAAAACCATTAAAAATTGTTCTAATTTTAGTTTGCATACTCGTAAAAAAACTGCAATAAAAGTTTCTGAAGGCTTATCTTTAAAGCGAACAAAGTAAACTAAACTTTATTCTGTTACCATAAGTTTCATATATGCACAGCTGTATAATTCAGCAAATTCTTTACATATCACGACTTAAAATCAACCTTGATTAAGTAAGATAAGGTCTATTTTAAAATAGGAACTACATATGAAGGTGTGACGGACAAGTACAAGGTTGTAAGTTTAAAGTCTGCGTACACGCATTCACGTGTGGTATACCCGACTGCCGAAGGTCAAGAGCGAAGTAATGCGTTTGATATGGAGATACTTCGGTAACTGTTTGAAGTTCCTCATTGCAGATAAATGTGAATGGATATTTTTTGCGGACTTTAAAAACTGGTTTTCTTCTTGGTCTATTCGGCCAGCATTTAACTGTTATAGATTTTTGATAACGGCTGTTGGGCTGGGCGTAATAAAAAAAACATTTCGGTATTTTATTTTTAAGTCGTATTAAATAAGGGATGGACCTATTGCCTATCTTCAAAAATTTTGTAACAAGCATTACTTTTTTTAATAGCCTTTACTGTCCCACTGCTGAGCAAATGCCTCCCGCAATTCCTTCCAGGAATTCTCTTCCTGGGCCGCTTCGAACCAATTCTCATGATGAGCGTCTAGGTCATCTCGCCATCTTTTTCTTACCTACCTTTTGGGTACTACTTAGATATTTTTTAGTCGAAAAAATCGAGTTGTTTATTATTTTAATTGTAATTTCGTAAGCTCCTTCATGCAATGCGCTTGGTGGGTATTGGGTAAGTAATACGTCTATATAATTAAAATAATTTACCAAGTTTTTTATTGTATTGAATATTTTTTTTTTGGCGCTATTAAGCGCCAATTAGAAAGAAGACTCATAAATCTAAAATGTAAAAAAAATAGTTTTTTTTTGCCCATGCCCAATTTAACGTTTCAATGGTAAAAAGCAAAGACCTCTTTTTTGACAAACCAAGCTTTTTTTATCTTTTGCAATACTTGTATTAAAATATTTTTTTATCAATTTCCTCAACGACATTTCGCCAATACAACATGATATCCTTGGTCCGTCATCGTTGTGCGTAACCTTACGACAGTCGAGTATACCGCGTTGCGTAACAGACCACACCTTCACTTTACTTCCTACTACTATGCATTCTTATTGCGTTACATACATTGCTGGATAAGTACTAATGAAATTTTTATTAGTTTGTGTTGGAGGGGCAATGTATTCTGTGAGATTTTTAACGCACGTGTTAGTGAATCTAGGTTTCCGATGAATGGAAACACTCTCATTCTTGTTTATGCATTGTTCTTTCGTCAGTTTTAAACACATGCGAAGTGTTTCAATACGATTGCTAAACTGGGGATCGAACCTGCAATTAGCTTACCTATGTACGTGCCTATTGTTCTTGTTAGTGAATTGCCGATCAGATATTAATTACTCAGAATTTAACCTGTACCTATATTTTTACTGCTAATTACTTTTTTTTCTTTCATTTGAAAGTCCTTGTATTTTGACAGCGCCTAAAGAGATTGCAGTAAAAGATAAATGGAGCTATTCATTACAAGGCTCGTTGAATAACGTATTTTTAGCATTATAATTAAGTGCTTATTTATTTATGTGCGGATTTACGACCATTAAACGTTCAAAAAGAATGCGAGCCTTAAAATTATGCAATTTCTTTTGGTTACGATATTATCACGATATTGCATGCCTTTTAGACTAAAAACACCTCTTAAAATAGGATATTTTGAATGCCTGCAAAAATTTTAATACCTATAGTATCGATCGGGTGGATTATCGAAAAATATTTGACACATATTTTACCTTTTGTTAAATATACCAAAATTGACGAATTTGCGACACTGAAAATTGGCAATACGTCACAAACAAGTAGGTACAATTTTTCCTTGTTTGTGACTCTTTAAGTTTTGATGCGTTTTATCTTTTGCAATATTCAATGATTACCTACAATAAATCTTTATTTTTCCAAACCCTCATTAGTTTTGAAAAAAAAATAATGTTGTCAACAGATTATTTTTGAAAAGTAAAACTTATATCGGAACTCAGTATTGTAGTAAGTAAACTTTGATAATATTCACAGCAGCTATAGAGAGAAAGTGTTTTTAGCACTAAATGCGTCGCTTGTCGCGTGAAAGTGTAACAGAGGCAATGTCACTGTTACGTATAAAAACAACAGTCTTTAAACTGGCACTACTTGAGCCTGTATGTATGTAAATGCATGAATTATTATGTGAATATTGAGCTAGTACTCTATTAGAAGTCATTTTTAAATAAAATCCGGTTCATGTATCACGAGAACCCATTTTTTAAATTAATTAATGGGATGACGTGGCTTACGGGATCTTCTGAGTGTAACAAAATACAAAATTTCATTTAGAAAATCTCATTTTTTTCCCCTTATAGGTTATATTTTAAAATATTTTGGCTTCTTTAGTAATAAATTATGGTAATGCATTTAAAAACATAACCATTTCTTATCCCGTTGACAGCGATGTGGATGAATTTTTGAATGCCCTTTGTTACTTAGTTATTTTAATTATTAATAAAAATTAAAACAGTGTTTTTTTAAATATTTAAAGATGTAAATATATGTAAAAAGATGAATAAACGAATTAAAATAACTTACAAAGAGCATTCAAAGAGGTTTGTTAATTTAGTATTTAAATGCATGTAAATATTTGCAATACATTTCATCCATTTGCCCATTCCTTATAAGTAGGCATACGTAAGATTTTTTGGAGGATCATTCACGTTTCAGTTTATTTCACAAATAATAAAATTTTAAACTACCTACAAGGTAACTTTCCTACAGCAATTACTATCAATTAGGCATTTAAATGTCACACGGATGCATAGACTGTCAAAAGCAATTTATATCCTTTGGTCACACTCGAAAGAGTTGAGTGAACTAGTGATAATAAAACCCGGTCAATGGTTCTTATGTAAAAAAAATGTCATGTTGAAAGTAGTTCCGTGTTGGTGTCCGAGAAACTTATTTATTTAAAGTGCAACTTTGAAGGCGATAGATATCGATATGACAGACTAGACTGGTTTATACGAAACTCTAAGAAAATATCTCCATGGACAAAGTTTTCATTAGATACCTACATGATATTTAAATTGTCAAGCAAAGTTCTGGTAACTTAAGTGGTAATCCCCAATTTCATTAATTGTTTTATAACATTTTAGAATTTTCTATAATGTTTTTTTCTCCAGAAAATTTTTAGAATTATTTTACATTGCGATTAAGCCTTGGTAACGATTAAGTGGTAATCCCCAATTTCATTTATTGTTTTATGAGATTTTTCTAAAACGTTTTTTTTTGCAGAAATTTTTTAGAATTATTTGCCTTCAAGAAGAATGGATCTGGATTCTGGTGTAACATTTCTTTAATCCCACTCAGTACTTAAGATTTAGTTTAAATAAGTGTCTCTCCTTGAGATTCTGATTCCGATACTATAATAACAGGGTACTACATAACAATTTACACTTAAATTATCATATTAGACAATGTAATGTTCCCTTCAATTACTTGATGGAGGCTGTAATCGAACAACTGCCTATTAGTTTCACGGACAAAGTCATAGCCTGGGGCTAGTCAAGATAATAAACAGTAATAAACATGCCTTCTTACAACAATCATGGCTTGATTATTAGGACATTAGAATGTTAACAAATCACGTTTGATTCGACATGAATGGGAATCGAAATATGATTGGTCGAATTGTCATATTGCAATTCAAATAATGACAGTTTGCAATAGATCTATGTTTTGCATACCTATTTCAAAGGGCAATGGTCATACTTATAGAACTGAGAAGGAATTTTGATTTCTTTTCGGTGGCAACTTCAGGGATCCCCTTTTAAGAGACTATGCATTGAATTATTCAGTGATTTTTTTAAAACATTGTCCGTCATTAAGTATTTCTCCTGACTCATATAAACTCACATACACAAATGCCCAGAACTAATTGTAGATCATACAAATATCTGACCCGTGTAGGAATCGAACCCGCGAAACGCAGCGCACCAGTCCAATCGCTCAGGCACTGCACCAACCGTGCCGTTATTTCGAAGACTATTGGTAATGTTGGACTAAATAAAACAGCATTTTTTTTAAAACGCCGTTCATAAGTCTTACAAGGAACCTACAATTCTTTTTAATGCATAACCTATATCATTTGTCATTTGTATTAATTTTATAATAATAATAATATAATAATTTGATTAACTATACGTGCGTTCAGTAACAAAGATCTGTTGCTAGCTGTACTTGCTAGATTTAAATCTCATTGAGAAGCCCTTTGCCTCCGGCCGTCACGATAGATCTTTCGTTGTTCGTTCGAAACAAAACGGTAATTCGCTGCACGACTAACCTCGACCTGTCCACGAGCACGACATGAAAATTTGACAAGTGTCGGTTTTAGGCTTTTGTTATTGAAAAGATTATCTCTTCTGTGATCTGTTAGGTGACAGATTGAGTCTAAACTCACGTTTTTTATATCAGCCCCAGCAGTCCTTTTTCTATGTTTTTCTGAGATGGCGTGTGCCAATAAAGGTTTTTTACTTTATTTATTCTTTTAATCTTTGGAGAATTTTAAACTTTTACCTTATCACCCAATACTGTATCCATAAACCTGAAATGAGTACTTCAAATCAGAGATTTAGTACTGACTACCGAAGCAATGCTCGCCCAATCGAGATGCCCAATCAGTAAGCCAAATAGTGTAAAGGTCCATTTACATGCTGCTAAAAATTGCTTGCGAGTTGCGTTCAAGATTGACTACATTGCGGACTGTTATTGGAAATTGAATTCAGTTGATCAAAAAATACCGCTATGTAGTCGTGCGATTACCGCTATGTAGTCGCACGAAAAGTGCGTGTAATTCGCGTGCATATCTTACATCGTCTAAATCATAACCAAAAAGTTACTAATAAAGACATAATAATAAAAAACTGTAGGAAAGATACAGGCTGATAATTAGGTACAGGAACTTAAAATTCGAACAACAACAAAAAAAAAACTCCTCTATCTAAATTTTTAAGAACGCTGTGGTTGTTTTCCGTGTATGGTCTACTTTACATTCAAATTATTTATAGAACAGTGCATTTTGTGCCGGATTTTTTAGAACAGTCAAATAAAATGTTAACATTGAACTAATCTCGATCACGACATGAGCTTGTTAAATTGTAACTAATAGTTAAAAGATTAATGTTAGGTAACTATTACTCATAGTAGTAGTAGTTATAACAATCCTGGGACACGTGAAGGACTTGAACTTGACATTACTTATTTCAAAGCGAAGTAATCGGATTTAGCCAAGAGAATTCATCATTACTAAAATCTGGGTTTAACTATATGTAAAACAAAGTAGGTTTTCAAAACATTTTACAAACTATATCAGGTAGGTGTTTCGTACCTGACTATTTTAAGAAGAAACAGCCACAACAAACTCAGAGGTCACTTTTTAAGTTTTTTTTTTTTGTCAATTTATTTCACTGTGTAGCTTATAGTCTTCAAAATCTTATTCATATCTGTAAAATCTTACGGTGACGATTATTGGTCGGTAGCGTCGTTAATCGGTTGTTTTTTTTAGTAGGCAAGAGCATCTGGCGCACTGAATCATCTGAATAATAATCCGAATAATCGCAGTCGAATTTTCCTTCCACTAAAAAAATTCACAATTCGTGGAAACATTTCAAAGACACAACCAAAGTTAACACATAAACAGTTCTAGAATTTCCTTCAATGTGCAAACTTAACAAACAACTAAACAAATGAGCCATGCTTCCAGGAAAGGTGTGCAAACAGCTGACACCAAGGTTCTCATCGGCGTTGGTGGAAAGCTATCGTCACGCCCCAGTACCTCTTGCATTGTTAATAAGTGAGTACCAACACAATCATAACACATTTCTTAGTACTGGCTGTTGCATAAATACCGGTTGGAGTATTGATGTAGGAATTATTAAAAAAAAGATATGGAAACTTAAACACTTTTTTGTGCGATCGAGTCTGGATGGAGAGCAGTTTTGGCCCAGTGGTATCGGTCCCGACTTACGAGTTGTAGGTCGTGGGTTCGAACCCAGCTTGGCGCATTACTTTGTGTAATTTATTTCATCACCACTGCTCTCAAAACGGTGAAGGAAAACATCGTGAGGAAACCGGCATGTCCTAGAACCACCAAATTCGAAGACATGTGACATCTGCCAATCCGCACTGGGCCCGCGTGGTGGATTATGGCCCACTCCCTCTCACAAGAGAGGAGGCCTGTGTCCCAGCAGTGGGAACGTTATAGGCTGATGATGATGATGATGAGTCTGGATGTCTACTCTCTTAGTTTAAATTCAAACGTTCTGCCAACACATCAAGAGTCGGGACAATTGTCCAGTCATGTCGACAATAAGTTTTAGTTGTGCAGTGCCGGATCGGTACTGGAATAATGTTTTTTTTTTCAATCCGGTAAAGCGTCAAGTATCCAGCACTGGAACGGAATAGAGTACGTTCCTATTTTTTCAACCAGTGAATCTAGATCCAGCGAGATCAATTGAATCAGCCTTTAAAACCTTGTGTTTGAGACTGTAATCTCATTTTTCTTGTTTCAAATACAAATAAATGCTTTACTGAGTTCATACATTCACTCACACGTAAATTGCGTAATATGAAAAAAGCCTAGCCATCAAGATTTCTCTTATTTTTTTATTTGCGTACAAAGATCGTTGTCAGTGAAATAAGGCCACTGTCGCACTGATGCAAGCCACGTGCAGAACAAGTTACAACAACTTTCTCATTGAAGATAAGCTTGCATTTTATGACAATTTTGAGGAATGACATAATGTATTACGAACTGGTATCAATCCTGCATTTTATCGGTGTCAGTGGTGGTGGCCCGGAGGTTTAGCATCTCGGTTCTCTCATATATGAGGTTGCGAGTTCAAACCTAGGCCTTTTCAATTAATTTGTACTTAAAAAAAAAATGATAAAATAAAAATGTTTGTCTAAACAGACATTTGTGCGGAAAGAAAATTAAGCTGCAAGCGGAACTCAAATCCGCGTCTTCTGGATTATTTAGGGTATCGCAATTCCACACATCGAGGCCGAACACGCGGGCTTGAGTTCCATACGCAGCTGAATTTATCTTTCCTAAATATATACAACGTGTAACGTTAAAAGCGCAAAACCTCTCGTGGGGTAACTCAGCACATGTTACTGAACTATGTTCGTTATAAAATTCTTGGAAATTTGCAAAAAAAAAAAAAAGATTTTTCATACAAAATGAGAAATTGATCGAGCCCATCAGTATGAAAAACTATTTTTTTTTCGCGAATTTCCTAAAGTTTTATATTTTTACATTGTTCAGTAGCATTGGCTGAGTTACCTCACGAGAGGTTTTGCGCTTTTAACGTTACACGTTGTATATAAATTAATTAGCAAAAATATACTAATTCAAGGACTTCCTGATATTGGATCTTCTCAAAAGTACTTTAATTTGGAAAGGGAAGGTCATAAACGGAAAGTTCGTGAGAAAATAATTTCTTAAAAGCTACAAAATACTTTAAAAATTAAACTTGTTACAGTCGACTGAAAAAAGGAAGTATGCAGATACGACTATACTTCCCATTGCACTGTCATGTTTTAAGTTGCACTGTGACAAATCTAAACCTCGAATATAATCTTCTAATGATTCTGCTATTGAACTAGTTATGGCTTCATTTTATAGATCTTACGGAAAGCGCATTCATTATTTTTATTTGCTCCGTGCAGGGATTGTACCCACGATACGTAACACAGTAGCAAATGGCTTAACCACTACACTGAAGAAGTAATTAACTATGTAATACTCTGGTATGTAATACTTACATGAACTTCATACGCAAACGTGTACTTCGGGTGTGCATCAAACTCATATTTCTCCGTGAGGAGAGGATCTCTCGTGTAGTGCGCTAAGCTCAGAGGCACACCTTTGTGTATCTTCTGGAACCTGATCGGCTCCACTTTCTTGTCTAGTTTATAGGCCTTCGTTACCTCGTTTCCATAGCCGCCCAGGTTACTAACTCCGGTATCTTGACCATAAATATGTTTTCCGGTAGGGAAATTATTCAGTTCTGTGTGTAAATTCTGAGATAGAAATTGGGGTTTGGATGTTTTGTAGCCCTTGTTGCTATGGAACAAACGACCAGCTTGACGCGCATCTTGCTGTGTCAACTTATAGATTGCTCTTTCTCTATCGAATTCTGGCAACTTCGTGTCTGGGTCATCTAGGTAGGCTACTAGTGCATCGTCCAGGTTCTTGTACGTATGGTAGGCGTACTCCGGCTGCTTGGCTCCGGGTCCTGTTTCGTCGTACTTGTTCTCTATGGCAAACTTGATCTGTGACTCTGATGCCACTTGTGTGGGCCGGCTCGCCATGTTATGATTCGACGTCCATTCCTGCCATGAGTTTGCTGATGATATCAGAAATATCAGTGGTACCTGTGAATGAAAATGATTTGGTTACTTTTCTGTCTTACTATTAAATTGTAATAATTTGGGTTGCGAAAATATGCAATCCACAAGATGAATTTATTGTTTGTATCTGTTTTGCAATCTTGCCAAATTAAATCAGACTTTTTTCACACAACATTTAAAATTTCGTAACTAACACCCTAACTGTAGGATTCACACCATTAAATCTTTCGTCAAGGTTTCCCTTTCAGAGATGTCCTTAATATTATCATGTGCTATGTAACGAGCATTTATTCTGATGATCTGGTTCACATGGTCATGCGTTGACCGACTTTATTCGACCAGTTTCCGCTTATCGAATGCGAAAGAACGCGTAACTATGTTGTTGTTTTCGAAACCGGTATCTTTATTCTTTGATTTATGGAGCAGTTCAAATTGCGTGGGTGAGTTAGGTAATCAGGTAATTAGTGTTTACGGTCAGTTAATTTAATTATCGAATTGTTTATTTTTATTTATTAACTAACTTATTGGAAGGTTCCTTGTGACTTTGGGTATCGACTGTACCGCTTAAAAACAGTTTCAAGAAACTGTTAGTGAAGTAGGACTAAATATAGTTATGACGATCAAAATAGTTACGAAGAGGCTCTATTATTTAGTTGTTTGACACGTCTTTGGTTTAGTTGGCGAATGGGAAATGGCAGGTTACTTTGGTATAAACATTACTCTGACACTTAAAATATTACTCTCACTTTTGGACAAGAGGCTATCACTAGGAGCTCCTCTAAGTTCCTTGTCGATGATACATTTAAATAAGAACAAGCTTTTACTATGCATAATTATGGGCTAGCAATGGAAAAGATTCTTTAAACTGCTGCGAGCCGTATGAAATGGTCTAAAAGCGGATCTTCCGGGATCCGGTCAGTCCACTGCCGTTCCTCGGAAGGAAATTGTTTGTTTACTATTTTTTCCTTATTATGCAAGTTTGTGGTGAGCATGCGTTTGAGCGTGTTGAGTTGTACAACAATCCGTAGTCGTAATATGTAAACATAAACAAATCCGCCACAAAGCAGTTTTTTTTCTATAAATTGTTGAATTTGAGTGCGTTTACAAATTGCTAGACAGAACCAACTCTTGCAGGTTATACACATATTTGTTCTGTACGGGAAACAAACCCGCAATGCAGCAGTCGATCGCTCAGCCACTGCAACAACTGTGCCGACTTTCATCAACGGTCAATTCACACCGAGACGCGACGCAGCACGACGTGATGCAACGATATTGCAAATGTGTATATTTTCGTGTAGTAAATAAAGTAAGATTTTGAGTAGCTCAATAGAAAACCATAGTCGTAACCAAGAAGTTTGTGGTTATAGACTTTATATTTATCGTTAAGTAGGTACTTTAATAAGGTAATAAAGTTGCGCGTAGTTGATCAATCCAGTGTTGAAACACATCTCATCATAATTATTAATCCATAAGTAGAAGTTTTTGCAAGATTCTGTAGCCTCCTCCGGCAATAACGATACATTGTTCTAAACTGAATAGCGTATTGTTGTGTAAGTTCTGTTGTTTCTCCACAAAATATTTATTGAAGACACCAATTAGCCTTAACTAGGGATAGTTGAATTTTAAATTAGTTCAAAATATTTCAGCAAGGCCGAACTCACGCGTTTAAAAAAATATTTTAGATTGGAATATTATAATATAATATATATATATAATATATATTTTAGAGAGAACTGTTAGATTGGAATGCCCTTGAAATATCAAATTGTTTTCTGATAGCATCAGTACAATCTATAATTTTTTGAAAATTCAATATTTAACTGTTTATTCACAATGTTTTGTTGTGGTGCTCATGCTGATTACTGATATCACGAGCAGCCATAGAGAATATAACCACCAAAGCAAAGACGTGGTTATATAGTCTTAGTGGGCAGCGAAGCGAAAGGTGACGACGAACCACCGCTAACGCATTCCCATCGAGCATTGTGGCAAATGTTAACTACACAATGTCACGTGCGTAACGGCTGTCATCTCTCGGTAGTGAGTCCCTCATATCTGAGGATCGTGGGTAGCTTTGAAGTTGCATCTGGAGCTGATGATCCGTCTAAACTGGTTTCTGTACAGCACATCCCTCATCCCCGTGTAGATTGTAGAGGTTGATGATTTTCACCTGATCGGTCCATCATATATATTGTCTGGTCTACTTAGAATCTAAGTAGACCAGACAAAAGACGAAATCTATAAAAATTGTTCTATTGCTACAGTCTCAGTCACAAGACATAATAACTGTGAAAGTACTGAAGTTGCCCATTCCAAAGCGTAGATCTCTATGGAGAACAACGGGCAAGAAAATCCACGGAAGAGGCTCCATTCAATTGGTGAACGACTGAACGATCGTTTGCCTTCGGTGTCCCAACCAAAATCAGTTTTCCCAAGCTTTCATCGCCTCTGCGAATTAGTGGTCGAAATAGGAGAATGCGTTGTTGGCATACCTACTTTCGACAAGCAAGTTTTCATTCGATACTGACATTTGATCGATACATTGGTCAACATGTGTCATGACACTCATGACATATACCTATCATAATTATGTAGATACTGTTACACGGAGCTTACCAACATAGGTACAACCTTTGTGTTGCGATAGTTGATTACCAGAGATCTCTGTTGATAACCACAGTATCAATTTGATATTATGATTATGGGAATCGGTGAGAGCCTGCATTTTGTATTGAATCAGTGTCTTGGATAAATTGTACCTTGTTAATCCAAATAAGCTGTTGTGGGAGTCGTTAAAGTTTATTCCGCAACCTAATATTATTTTGCAGTTCAACACAATGGATATTTTTTAAGGAAATGTGGCTTTGTTTTGTGCAACTTTATAGGAGAAAAAAGCTGTTTTATGCTGTTTGCTCAATGAGACTTCTCAACAGCAAATATTACAAACTACGCTCAAGTTATCTTACCTTATAGATTTTTAAAAACCATAAAGGGTGAGTACTCTCTGATGGTCTCGTAGCCATAATTTGGTTTATGGCTACTAGACCATCAGAGAGAAGTACTAAGCTGAGCTTTGACCAAAATCACTTTTGACGCCATATTTGACAATACCTATGTGGTTACAATCACCATAATTGACCGGTTTTCAGACAAAACTAATTTCGAGGAACTATTCAGTGAAAGTTGCTTTTGCTTGATTTTTAACCACTTAAATAATTTTTTTTGTAAGATTTTCTGGCTGAAAAAAAAATTAAAACAAAATTAAGTCCACGAAGGTTATTAAAAAATAATGATACGCCAATTATTAAGGACGACTAAATAACAGTTACCTAATCAATCAACAACATAATTAAGTTACATTTGCAATTGTGATTCTCTAGTGGTTATTTGCATGCTGCTCAAATTATGCCTGCCCTCGTCCTAATATTTGATTTCATAACTGCATATTTTTGCGCATCCTTCCGGAACTTACAAAAAAATATGTTTGTGAGATAGGTACTCAATCACGCTTAAATTGCTGACATGTTTCCGATGAAATTCTCGGCGCGGACAGGGGGGTATATTACAACGTCTTAAAACCAGGCTTATTCTGGCGAGTGAAGGTGACAGAGCTCTACAAGTCGTCTAGCTCCATCTTGATCACTCACTGGAACAAGCCTGGTTTTAAGACGTTGTAATTCCCCCCCAGGTCTTGATCTGGAGGAACTAAGGCTAAGTTCTAACAATCGCAAATCTCTAGGTAAAGCCGCGCTTGCCTAGATGGGTTCATATATGTGTGACCATCCGATCTCGGAAATACGTTGAATCTCGAACCTTGAATCTGCTGTCAATTTTTCCTTTCCTTCCTTTATCAGTCCGAAGAAGTAGTCAATGTAGAGGTAAGGTATGAGGCGATGTCGCTAGTGTTTTTTTTTACTACTAAGTAACCGATTTATTTGCGGTCCCAAATAACTGTTTTACCTTTACGTACATCTCTGTAGATATTGATAATTATGATGGTCATATGTTTTATTGCGTTAAGTTACTAAATGGAGCTCGTTACAAAATAGACGAGATTTGCGTGAATGTGGATCAAGGTGTAAGATGTCAGCCACGCCAAATTATTGGCCCACATTGGAATTCATTAAATGATTACTTTTGTAACTGGTTTATTTCTTTTTACAGTTCCGTACGTTCCGTTGAGTTTGTGAATAAATTACGATTTATTAAATAAAAAAAAGAGATGAAAATAAATAAATGTTTATTTTTTTTACTATAAAGCTGACAAGTCAATCAAGCATACGGCCTGCCTGATGAAAAGCCCACGCAGACTAAGGACGCCTACAACACCAGAAGTATCGCTCGCGTTAGATGGTGTGAAGACGTAGTAGGAAAGAACGTTGTACTGACAGTTAAAAGGACAATTTTTGTAATGTAATGTGTTTACACCGTAGTTCCTTGGGCTGTTGATAAAACAATCCTTCAAGAGAGACAATTAAGGGCAAGATTTTATCAACTTTTTGTATTTTAGAGAGCAATCAAACGTAAAACAGATGAAACAGGTGACAACTTACGAGTTGCACTCCGGATGGCGGCGTGGGTCCCATCCAGATGCAGAACAATCATTACCTACTAAAGGTGGCTTTCTATTTTCTCGTCAAATGGTGAAAAAATATACATACCTATAGAAAACCATAATATATCGTTTTTGTTTTAGAAAACAATGAAGTAAGTCATCTAGAATAAACCATAATATTGTTATTCCTTTAGAATTTTCTTCTGTTATTATAATGGATGCATTTAAAAACACATCATCTCGCACACACAATACCCAGACAACTATAGGTTATACGATTATTATTTATGACGTACGGTTATCAAACCCGCGACACGTACTCGTACGACGTACTTACGTGCTCGCTCAATGGCTCAATTAGAGAACAACCTGACAAAAAAAATCTAAAGAGGAATTTTCACTTAAAGACCTTTTTGTACTGCGACTCTGTCGCTCGATACGAAACTCACGAGCACGATGTCGCCCAAAGTCGCACGGGACATTTAAGGGTCGCGCAACTTGTCGTAAGTTGACTCTAGTAGAAACTGGCCAATGCGAACAAGGAAAATGTCTAGCGATTGTCCCAAAAAGTTGCAGACACATACCACGTGAATGTTGGGCGATATGTTTGCTCCTAGTGAAAATGCGGCTTTACAGTGAGACAAGACAAGCTCACGTTTCAATATGACATTAATTTAGAAGTTACTGTTGTTGAATAATCTCTCTACAGTCTACATATTCATTGAAGTTACAAGTAGAAGTTAAAACACTTTCACTTATGCGCGGGCGCACCGCACAGCTGATCTCCATCATAACGTAAAAGGCGTAACGGTCAAGAATGCAAATTGAACGTAAATGTGGATCAAGGCATAAGATGCCTTGGGGTTGCCCTACTTCCGAATACCATTGAAATTAATTTTAAAATAATATTAAATTCTGTATTTTTATTAAACCAGTTTACACGAGTAAACTTAAAAGGTTAAAAATATCGAGTTACTTTTTTACATTGTTTTTCAGTAGTGTTTTTCCTGTATGTAAGTTTAAATATTTTTAAGCACATTAAAACTCGCATACGCAAATAACCAGACCCGGAACAATTACCTGGACTAAACAAATATTTGTTCCATGCGGGAATCGAACCCTCGACACGCGCAGAACGCAGTAGAACTGTGTGGTAGTTATTTTGCTTCAAGTAATTTGTTTTCTTTGCTGTCGATTAAGATGATTGTACATAGGTACATCAATTGAAAGCCCGTCTCATCATCATCATTTAAATTGACTTTTCAAAAAAAAAAAAATTATATCTCGTGTAATCGAATGCAATTGGGTGCCTGTATTTTGCCTGCGACCGTCTCAATCCGATGAATTTGAAAATATTAACTGAAGCTGGCTAGTAGCTAGTTTTGGATCAAATTCGAATAAAAAAACGCCCTAAGGACTGATTCGGAGGGTCGAATCTTACGCTCAGCTCTCGCGTTTTCAACAACGAGTTCTGCTGGGCTGAATACAATAAGGATGTGGAAACTTAACCTACATTATTTTTCACTCATTACTTTGAATATTCACACAAGCAACGGCCCAATGCATCCAATTAACGTTTGACGGCAAGTTATGAAATCATGCAACACTTGAGAACTACTTTACCGGTTGCTAAAAATGAATGACATAATATAAACAGGGTTTTTTGGAGATCAAGAGTCACTGTGTAAGCAGTAAGGTACCGTGGAAACGCAAAGGGCAACTGAGTGGATTATCGAGTCTTACAATTTATCTTTCCACTGCACCCAGGGAGGGAGGACTTCTGGGGTCACCATGGCCCCAGAAAGTAATAGGCTATTGAAGGACACTGTGGATTTTAGTCAGTACAAGTCTGATAGCATCTCCAGCCCTGCCCTGGGTGGGAACACTTATTTGATGACTATTAGCTGTTGCCACCAGCTTCATCCGCTCAACTCGAAAATTATCCCACGGGAACATAACATCGTGATAAAAACTAGGACTACTACTAAATAGTTTATAACCTGGAGGTTATAAACTATTTGTGTACCAAATTTTAGCCAAGTCCTTTCAGTGGTTTTTGCGTGAAACAGTAACAAACATACTTATATACACATACACAAACATACATCCTCACAAACTTTCGTATTTATAATATTAGTAGGATTTCACCACATAAAAATAAGGGAGGGAGAACTCATTAATTTGATTATTTCACGGACCAAAAGAGGGAGGAGCCTCCTTACTATACGCACTGTGTCTAGAAACAAGTACTTCTTCTTGAATCAAGCCTTTGGTACAACCGGCAAGCGAAAACCTCTTCAGATGATGTTCCTTTGAGCTATTAACCTACAATCGTTACATCATCATAAGTCATTGTGTCAATAATCGTACTCACGTCCCACATGTAAACAACCTCGTGAACCAGATTTATAAACAATGCCGTAACTAGCTATTTATGAACCCAGGGCGACCTTTCATGGTCTGCCAATTAATGTCTTAACCCCTCCAGCCCCCGTCTGGGCACCTTTGGCACACACACTCCTATCATTGGCGCTGCTGATAAAGTTACCCGAAAACCCGCGAGGTTCTTTTCATGTGCCACTGTTACATCAGCAAAGATTGCATGACGTTACAATCAATCGATCATCAAAGGCGCGGTTAACGCAGTGGTTGAGGGATAAGCCTAATTTAGACGAATGCAAGAACTCGCACGCGAGTTGCGTTACATTGCGGACTTTTAGCAACGAATTCAGTTGACCAAACAAAATACCGCAATGTAGTGAAACTCGCATGCGAGTTCTTGCTCCGTCTAAATGAGGCTATAGACTGGTATACTGTGTGTTGCGGGTTCGATTCTCGCACGGAACAAAATGTTTATATGACCTGCAAGTAGTTGTTCCGGGTATGGATGTTTGTCTGAATGTGAGTTTTAATGTTATTAAAAGCAGCCACGTTTTAGGAAAGATTCCTAGTGTGTAGCTTATTGGTAAAAATAATCAAGCTATTGATCGAATCGATCTTGTTCGATTTTACCACATTTATTTACCACAAATTATTTCCTGATTGTGCTACTGAAAGTTACTGTTGAATCTATTAAAGATTAAAAACTACAGTTGGTTGAAAAATCTACATTATATTGACCAAAGCCACGGGCGAAAACTAGTGTTTATATAGTTTATTATTTACCTTTGCATTTTCAATGCATCTCACTGGCATTGTATCCGAGAATCTATAATTCATTTCATGTCATTTATTTGCATTCCATCTTGTTGTGTTTATAGATCTAACAATACGATTTAAGGACAATAATGAGCGAAGCAAACAGTATAATATAAATAATTTAGATTTTAGCAATTAAGATTTACAAAAATTTTAGATAAATGAAATAATAATATTAGTTATCTTCTATCTATACAATATTTGTACAGGTTTTATTTGAATAATTTTTGGCGACGCCTAATTTGTTATTTATAAAATTTTGGAGCATAAGCTTCTAAATTTTATTAATAGTTATATTATCATTTAGTCAGTAAATGATTCGGTGACGTTTGATAGGGAAGAATGGAAGAAAAAAACGTGTTGCGCCGACCCCAAGTAAAATGGGATAAGGGCAGGAAGATGATGATGATTATCATTTAGTCAGACTAAAAGATTTCTGTTTGTGGTGTTGTGTTGCACTTTACTTCCTTTGGGTAGGTAATGGATAACAGAAATAATATTATATTAAAGTATCATAGATGTTTTTTTCTAGTTGAAACTAATTTTTGTCTCTGAAAGCTTTTTCATAAATAAATAAAAAAAATATACAACATAATCTTACCAAATATAGCAACATATTCACACCAATTAGACTAGTTCCAAAATAAACACAAGACACAATCACTTCGACGTAAAAACTTTTTACACAAATCCAACTTATCGATATAAAACACGATCGATTGTTCTAACTTCTTATGACACGCGGCTACGCTGCGCGGGCGCTACTTGCGGAATGACGGTAATCAACTCATACGCATTGCTATCTGATGATTTTGACCGCTGATGGTATGCTTATAGATCAGGGCCCCAAGTCTGCTATTACAATAGTGTCAGAATGGTCTGTCATTGATTTCATAATTGTTGATTCTGACAAGTTTGGTAATCTACTAGTATAATGGCGTCATTATGACTTTCCAATGGTCAACCACTGACATTCCATTGAAAGAAATGGCTTAGAATGGTAATCTCGTACATAATGACAAATGAATGACTGACGTAAGTGGTAATCTGCTAAAATTTTGACAGTTCCTTTGATCATTGACCTATCACTGGATCGTCATTGTGCAGTCATTGCTTTTAATAGCTCGGTAGTCGAAGAGTTTGTTATCTATCGTGTTTGTATTGTACTTTGTGAAATATTGAGTGGAGAAATTTATATTATATGTAAAAATAAAACAATTAAATGAAAATAAATAGCAAACACCGGCCGCTAGAATTGTAAACAGTAAGCAGTAATATTACATTTGACTTTGACAGCTACAGATAAAACATTATTGAGTTTCACTTTTATCCGCTTTACACCACATTTTAATGTTTTTGCTATTTACGAATTTCTTACTCCTTCAGATTGCTTCTGACATTATTAAATAATATGTAAAAATGTCTATAAATGAAATCTGGCATGAGTAAATGTTCAAATTTAGTAAAAAAAATCATTTCTACTACCGGGTTTTATCATAATGGCAATACGACAATGTCATTCTGCCACGATTCCATTACGAGACCACTGACCGACCAGTGACGACCATTATGAATTTAGCAGATTACAAACTTTTATCAAAATGACAATAGGATCGTGTTGGAATGACGACATTGTGAAAAATAGCAGACTTGGGGCCCAGGTCTATAGAGGTTACTGTGCATTGTTTTACGGTATAGCATTATTTTTTATTAATGCGTGGTAAAATCATCAAATGTGTCTTCCCGCCCAGGGCGAGACGGGAGGGACTGTCAGACTTGTACTGACTAAAATTCGCAGGACTGTAACCAATTTCTTCTTTGTAACAAAAGGCTCTTCCTTTTTATTCAATACTGTCCACTGGAGCAGTGCAAGAGAATTCCTGTCCTTGTGTGCCAACGACACGAAAACGAAGACTGGGTTAGTAGCTTGTTTTATTAGTGTACCCTAACGCTGATGCTTTCCTTTACATCTCTTCTGATGCATCGACCAATTTTCGATCGTGGTTGGTCCATGGACGTGTGACTATATTTCATACCGAGTTTCCATCTTGTAAGACTGGAAGCCGACCCCAACATAGATGTGAAAATTCTTGACAGATGATCAATTTAACTAAGTTAGCCACTGAAAATGAAAAAAAGAAAATCTGTTATATGATGTACACATGGCTACACATCAAGCTATACAAAACCATTTTATGGTGGTCTCATTTTATATAGTCTTTTCGCATATTCAACCGTCAACTTATACTGGTTTTGTAAAAAAAAACGAAAAAACTGAGATACATTTCACTTGCGCCGGGGCTGGGACGCTGGGTAAATTTTGTATGGACCGTGACCCTTCTTCTTTGACAGATTGAGGTAGGTTGATGTGCCGACGCAGACGTCGGCACAGGTTTCTTTCAGCAAGTAATAACACATAGTACAGAACCATTACTTGCTGAAAGAAACCTGATCAAATCAATCAGCATTCACTAAGCAGTTTTTCTAAAGTAAATGTAGATCATTACCTAGATAATATTTACGTATGATAATTTATTCTAAAAGTTGTAGTATTATTGACTAAGATTCTTGATGTAATGCTAGTCAGGTTATTAGGTTATGTCGAAAGTTGCTATAACTAACCCAACAAATTAGCAAAAATATTAAAATTAATAATTTAATTTATGTAGCAAGACCGCGTTTATTTGTTTGTATTAAAAGAATATCGGATGAAAAAAATATGTGAAGTATTCCTTAGTGATGTGAATAAGCACAGATGTGAGGATGGCACAGTGGCTGAGCGATCTGCTGAAGTCCTACTGCGTTTCGCGGGTTTAACTCCCGCTCGAAATTCATATTTACCTAATGGTTCTCGGTTTGGGTTTTATTATGCGAGTTTATAAATGTTTTTGTAAATGCAAACAGAATACTGTTTTTTTGTTTTTGGTATCTACAGTCACATAACAGGGTATGTCGCAGTCATAGCCGTGGGTGCTCAAAAACTGACACCTCAATTTCTCTCCAGACCATTCAAATAAATTCCTTCATGATTTTGGAAAAAAAACACACCCTGTATTATTACACCATTCGATAGAGTTGTTAATAAGGATTAAATTCTGGGAAGTAACCATACACGGCAAACTGTATCTTCTTATCATCAAATCGTCTTTCTTGGAAACCAACTATGTTAAAATCAGTTTGAACGTCCGCACAATAATTTTTAATCATGCATTCTTGTTTCAAACTCCACCGCTCGTCAAAGTTCACTAATCTAGTTCAAACCACCGCAGCACAGTTCTGCGTGGCTGGTCACCCATCCGATCATTGTCCTCAATGAGATTGCCTCACTCAGGCCATTAACCAAATGAAATCTATCACGAAGAAAAAAACCATTGTCCTCACTGATTTGTATTGTATACTCTATTGTTGGGATTGTTAGGTGGTATTTTGAATGTCAAGATGGTTGGCATTCGGCTTGACCATAACCTTGTAGTTTGAGTGATTGATTTCTATATCCGTCAGTTTTCTGATTGTTTTCTTTCCGTGTTAAGTTTTTTAGTTTTATTCGTTGGAAGTTAGAAGTATTTACATAATTTCCAATGTTTTTGTGAATGATGAGATAATTATATTGCATAGCCACAAAACTGCAAATCGATAGGGCGTTAGTGTTTCCCATATTTCTCTACGAAACCTGTAATGAAGCGGAGACATGGACACTTAGGGAAAGCGAGAAAAAGAAGAGACGCTTTGGAAATGTGGTGCTGGAGGAGAATGCATGTAATGGAACCAATTCCGAACAAACGTTCCATAGTAAGCAAACTCCGCGTCAAACAGCGTCTGACATCTATCGTTCAAGTTCGTATCCTCACTTACCTACTTCGGTCGTGCTTCTCGGCAAGGAGACTTGTCTGTGGAATGTCTTGTGGTGTAGAGCAAAGTTTATGGTACGAGAGCTCGAGGCAAATCACATAGGCGCTGGAATAACTTAAACAAGGTTACATTGAATGGTCCCCTACTCGATTGTACCCGGAAGGCAGCGGTTCACAATGCACGATCATAGCTATTACTTCCATGCCAAGATCTCGCATAGACCTTGGTTGGGTAATTAATCAAATTAAACAATTCGTCGAACATTAATGAAAGTATCAATTCATTTTGCGGCTGGTTTTGTTTGCTTGAAACCTTGGGTTTTACCACGTTTAGTAAGCTTATTATACCTATTTAATTGTAAAGTATCTAGTATCCGTTTACAACTCACTAGAAAGCACATGACAGAGTAGCATACTACAGTTCTCAAGAACGACTAGAAAGCCATCGAATACAGTCACTGTAATGCCGAAAATAAGGATGTGTCAACGTTGCACAGGTACAGGGCGCGGATCCTGGAGAGGTGGGAAAATGCCCAGAGAAGGACCATAATTAGCCCGACCAAGGTGCAGTAAGAAACTCGCACAGGGCGCATAAAAGGCACTTTGCCAATGTGACCGAAATCGGTTAGCTTAATTATGAGTTGGTTGTCAGTACTGAGTCGCATTATGATTATGATAAATCAATATTTAGAACAGGGTTTCTTAAAGTGGGGTCCACGGACCCCCTGGGGGTCCGTAGCATGTGCACTAGGGGTACGCAGTAGGTCAGCTAACCCGAATGATCACGGATGAACTAAAACCAGTTCATCCGTGATTAGTGCGCTTGCAACAGTGCCGAAATATCGGAAACTCAAAACAAATAATAAACATGGTAAATATCCCGTTTTAAAACTAAATAATAGCTAACCCTTAACCTATTTACTGGGAAATAGTATCATCGCGTCATCACAAAACATGAATTAATTGAAAAAAAACTAAACTTCTAGGGCAGGGTTTGTTTCATGTTTGACTCTGATAGTCTGATCTATTCAAAATATTTTTTGACAGGGGTCCGTGGAATTATTTATATTGTGAAGGTGGTCCGTGACAGCAAAAAGTCAAGAAACCCTGATTATAAAGAGACTATAACACAGCCGTAATTAATGTTAATTGACAATCTGCAAAAATAATCCTTATCTATTCAACAACTCGATCTCCCTTAAATGAACAGCTGGATAGCTGTCTGTTAAAATCAAACTTGTTTGATCTTAACAGACAGCTGAAAGAATGCAAAGAATGCAAAGATGAAAGAATGCAGTTAAGAATTGATCGGTATTTGTCCATAACAATTAATTTATGTATAATGTTCCTTCAACGTTATCATTAATTTCTTCCGTTGTTGTTTGCCTTCACATAGTTTAAGCTTTTGCAGTTTGACTAAATGGTGTTAATATTCGATTTGTTTAGCAGGGCGCAATTATTACAAGACAAGGTTCATAAGATAGGAAGATCATGATGATGTAATTTTTATATTTACAATACCAATTGTCATCATTTCTTCTTCATTTCTTCCTCTCGCAATCTGCTGAACCTTTGTTTTATTTAGTTTATAAGAAAACTTCTTCCAGTTAATACAAACGTACTAACTCAAACTAATATTATTTTCCACATAAATAATAAAACAAATTCATAAATTATTTTAAACTGCACCTTTGGTTTAGTTGTTTCTAGATAACTTATCGTTAGGGCTACCTCAAGGTTTGATTTTCAGCCCGGATGTATATTTCTAGGTATATTTCTTAGAAAACCTTAAACTGGAAATATTACAATATGCAAATTATTGGTAAGGTAGTAGTTAGTCAGCTGTTAAAGTTAATCTCTGTCCTGAGAATACCTGTCTAAATGGCTCGTAATAAAATACTAACGGATAGATTTCTACCGCTTCGACTTGTTTTCCTTTATAGATAGCAATTATCATGGTAAGTTTTCCTTTCGTTTGTAGATAGGTAGTTAGGTATCTTGTCTTAAACAAGAAAGCTAAATCATACTTCCGCGTTTTGGTCAGTATGGATCCCTTTTGCAATATATGACCCACCTTTATTCTGATTTCTGTCCATCCTGCATAACAACCTCGACTTTACAAAGCTTACGTTAAAGCTGTGCAGGTGATTACATAGTGGTCCGTTTACCTTTGAAAATAATTTAAAAAAAATAGAAATAAATGAAAAATATACGATATTTATTTAGAAACGTGCCGTACCGATAGTCAATAATCAGCTTTATTCACCGATCTCACAGTCAAACCATTACAACGGTTTTATGGGGCTTAATTTTGTTTTATGAGAAAATAAATAAATAAATTTATCGACACCATTACGAAGATCAATCATTCCTAGGGGTGGGTACCACTTAAGGCTTGCACTTGTAAATCAAAGTTAGCAGTTGATAGTTACACATATTGTGCTTACTACACAGCTCTTCTTAAAATGGTGGACCAGCATGCATCTAGTATTAGCAAAGATTGCACAAAAAGTACAAAAGAGACCAACTTTTCAAAGTCGGAGAGCATAGACCAACGACCATCAAGCCTAGCAGACTCATTTTGCAGTGTTGAGGAGGACGCCTTTTTAATAATCCTGCTGACACTTATGCTATGTGGTTTATGCTGTTATCAAGAGATCTAATCCAACCGATCTTTTCCACTACTAGGAAAATAAAATAAGAATAACAAAAATATCTCAAACAAGAATGTCTCATTTTGGGGAGAAATCGTCTAATTTTATCGGTAGCCGTGCAGAGGGACGAGAGGCGCGGGACGAGGCGCAGGGGGAGGGGGGGTAGTCCGATCCATCACAGCCGCTGTCACATGCCATTAGCAAGGCCTATGGGGTATGGCAAGACGAAAGTACGCGAAGTTATGGTGTTTGCAGTAAGCCAAAAGGTACCTTCAGTAGTAAAATAAGCTTTTGCAAAGAGGCATGGGAAGACAGAACAATATCCCTTGAATTGTTTAGTTAACTTTATTCTCTTCTTTTTTGTGGAAAGCAGTGAACAATTGTTCTTCTCAGTATTTTTTGTTGCAAATTCTAAGCTACATGACCATGTTTCCGGGTCTCTAGGTTGCATCTAAACAAAAAGAAAAGCAAGCGACCATCTTTAATGTAGTACGATTAATTTAACGATATAAATATTTTATATTGGGCCCCTGTTCCCAGACTGGTTGGCCTTAGTCTTAAGACAGGACAGGATAGAAACAGAACAAGGACAGACTAGGCTCTGTCTGTGATTACAAAAATACTTATACTTATGGTTCTACCGTCAATTAGAATAATTGCAGCATCGTACTTGATTTGTTACAAAATGAATAATTAGATATTTCTCTCAAACTTGTTAAACAACTATAATTATTATAAATAGATACTCTGGTCTACGTAAACAAGTTATATCTTATGAAAGAGAAATAAATGTCTTATTTATTTCTTCGATCAATTTTGATCGAAGGCTTTATTTGCGCAATTTAATTACATTTAAATAGCTGTCTATGCTAAACGTCCTGTAATTTGCATACTGCTTATTTTTTTTTGCAATGCTTTGCACGCAATTTTAGGACTACAAGCGATTGCATTATGTAGACCTGATCTAAGTATTTTTTAAATAGATTTTTTTTTCACTTTATTTCAAAATTAATAAAATTTACTAGTTTCATCTGCGTAGTAGGTACTACGCAGATGAAACTAGTAAATTTATTGTATTAGCTCGACTGTAGTTTTGATAACACTAGACAAGGTTTTATAGCGATTAAAATTATGAAAGTTTCGGAATTTTACTTTAAAATAACAATCGTCTCATCCAAATAATTACGTAAGTGAGTTAGGTAAGTATGTTATGGATGCATGGCCACGCTTCTTGCCTTCATAATAAACTCAGAAATAATAAGACTCTCGCATCCGTACTTTCTTCTTGCCATGCATGCGCGATATTCTCAAAATACGCGTAAACACGAATATCTCCATTTGAGCCGGTCTTAGCCAGTCGCAAGTACCTATATCTTTATTTTCGTTATATATTTATTTTCAAGCTATATTTAGGAAGGTACCTAATATTGTTATACTTATAGTGTATAACAACAAACTGAACACTGGTGTTCAGTACTGTATGTAATATTGTCTTCTTTACAACCAAACATAGAGCCCTTTAATTAACCGATTTAAAAATTGTAGGTCAGTCATTAACTAGGCCTGTAAATAACGTGGACTGTCGATCTACTGTGACCCCAGAATTACCCTACGACCACATTATTATGTGACTCAGTACTGACAACCAGGTGGCGGACTGTCTAATTAAGTAACCGTGACTGCGGAACGTAAAGGACTATTAAAGGACACCGTGGATTTTAGTCAGTACAAGTCTGACAGTACTTTCTTCCCTGCCCCGGGTGAGAAGACTCATTTGATGATTGTATACAGATTTAAATTATATGCAAAATTAAAATCATTATGTTCCTTGTAATATTGAGTGCATCGTGCATCCATCACCACAACGTTGAGCAATTAATTTAAAACTTCTCTTCGTTCTACGAATTTCTTCCTGAGTCGTGGGTGCGTTTACAAACATAAAAACTCACATACAAAAACACCCATATTCAAAACAACTATTTGTATATCAAACAAATATTTTCCGTGCAGGGATCGAACCTGCGACACACAGTAGTCGATCGCTCAGTCACTGTACCGTGTAAGACATTGTTTTTCTCAAAAAAAGTCGTTTGTTACCCAGCTAAAATTTTATTACAGTTTTAGGGTTTTTTTTTTTTTTTATCGTGGTAAAATCATCAAATGAGACCTCCAACCCCGGGCAGGGCGGGAGGTACTGTCAGACTTGTACTGACTAAAATCCACGGTGTCCTTCAGTAGCCCTTTATGTTCCGGGGTCACGGTAATAGAAATAAATCCCGCGACCCCGGACAGTTTTAGGGTTAAGATTTATTATGTAGAATTGTAGAATGCAAGTTGATCACTTCTTAAAGAGTCCTTCTTGTAGGTATGTACAGATAGCGCGCGAGTTGAATGCAGTCGGGGTCTGAGGTGAAGAGCCCCCCGCTACCCGCACGCCCCACCTCACGCGCCTGCAGTGTCGTACTTTGCCATCCTTGTCAACAGCACTACCGCATTCCTAAGCTCTGCATTCAACTCGCGCGCTATCTGTAGTTACCTAGTTACGGTAAACTTGTCATGCAATTTGTCGAAAGCCTCATCTTAAACTAAATCACCGTTTAACATCTGTCAACGCCCACCCCTCTTTAAAATCAGTGGCCAACCCTCGGTGAAACACTCTATTGAATTAAAATCACCCTTTTAAGTTAAATGGGGCGTTTCATATATTTTTAGAAAGCCCTATCATCTGGATAGTTTAACAAATATACATGTTGAATTGAGAACGTCATCCTTTTTTTTCGTTGGTTAAATACTTAGTAGCCGCAAGATTGGTGCTCTATGGAGGATTCTAGATTCGATATTTGGGTTTATCACTATTGTCAGTACTAGTAGTCATCATCATCATCATCAGCCGGAAGACGTCCACTGCTGAACATAGGCCTCCCCCTTAGGGGGTGGGGGGGTGCCATAATCCCCACGCTTGGCAGGCGGCTTGGGGCAGAAGTCACCGAAAGTTTGCCAAGGACGCTGCTGCCCGTCCTTCGGTGGCTGGACGTAGTCTAAGGACGTACCCGGGTCCGTCAGTACTAGTAGTGACTGGGAAGAATATACTTATTATAAAAAGGGTAGGTTTATGTCCACAAGATTAATAAAAAAATCGCTTCTTTTCACCTAGAAGAATCATTTCCAAGGTGAATAGAATCCTCCGCTTATGTTGATTTACACCTGAGTGAAATACTTTCGAGGTGAAATGAGAACAAAAATAAACCATCCAAACTTAGGGTTACCTAAAGCTGGAACTCTATCTGAAAGAGTCTGACAGTCTCTTCTGCTCCACATGCATAACATGGTGTAAAATTTTTTGAATGTTCAGGTTTCGCATATATACTAAAAGTAATGTTGAATAACACTTTTATGGGCGTTCCCTCACCGCGAGCATTCACCTGTAATGTAACATTATAGATTCGAACATTCGAAGACAATAGAGCATCAAATTGCGATCTTATAATGTTACATTACAGGCGAATGCTCGCTGTGAGGGAGCGCCTTAACACGTTGCTCATGCAAACATAGCGTTTGTGACCACTAGACCGAAAGCAGTTAACGTAGATTCTTCGTATTGCTCTAAAGTTCCCTGCGCTAAACTGTCGGACATGCAGCTTGTCAGGGAACACGACGCCGTCAAAACTTAGCCCCCCTGATGGATCACCGCTACTTATAGAGCTGCATTTGTTGTTTCGTTGAGGTAATCGTTGGAAAACTCGAAGGATTCTGTCCTTAGCTTTGCTTAGAGTTTTTTTTTTTATTCAAGTTTTCTTAAGCGTGCCCCACGGTCGCGGGACTTTTCATTACCGTGACCCCGGAACATAAAGGGCTATTGAAGGACACCATGGATTTTAGTCAGTACAAGTCTGACAGTACGTCCCACCCTGCCCGAGGTGGGAGGACTCATTTGATGATTTTACCACGCAAAAAAAAGCGTTGCCGCACTTTTAAGAATTTCTTCCTGTATGGTTGCGTTTACAAACACAGAAACTCACATACACACACACCCTGACCTGGAACAACTACTTGCAGATCATTTTCACAGCCGTTGATCGCTCAGCCACTGCGCCTTATTTTTATCCTGGTGTTACTGGCCATGCATGGCCATGTAGCCAAATAATATGTAGGGGCCATTTTATTTCTGGGTTTAAGCATACTTGTGGGTACTTACCATAGACAATGGCATAACAAAAATAAGTAGCAGCCAATTTTTTTTACCCACTCTACCCAAGCATCAAATTCTATAGATTTAAAAATGTTGAATTTCACCCACTCTTGGTTTATTCACAAAAATCTGTCGCGAGCCGTCTCGCTTGATGGATCACCAGCACACATTGTGAGCACAAATTATACTTTTATACGTAAAATATACATTTTATGCGGGATTGACGTGTTCGTTAGCACTTTTTTGCTGTAATAATGAAATTGAGATGTGGGTATGTAAATGGATTATGGGTGTAAGTTGGGGAGCCAATTTCAGGTAGGTCTGAACTGAAACGATGACTTATTTACGTCATCATTCCATCTGCGCACAATCTTTTTTTTTAGCGTGGTAAAATCATCAAATGAGTCCTCCCTCCAAGGGCAGAGCAGGAGGAACTGTCAGACTTGTACTGACTAAAACCAACGGTGTTCTTCAAAAACCCTTTACGTTCCGGGGTCAAGGTATTCGTTAATCCCGCTATCCCGGATGCCCAGGACCTCGGCTGTTAATTTTCGCGATGTTCGACATCGCGATAGTTTAGGGCGTTTATCTCTTAGAGTTGGCTCAGCAATGCTATTTTCCTAGGATACATTCTCATACGCAGCGTCGTAACCACAGCCTCCCGGATTCATGCTTGGAGCATAGAGTTGAAAATCCTCCTTCGTTCGGAAGCGTCAATGATATAAGTAATTTTCAAAATGAATCATGTATTTGCATAAATCACGTGCTATGCACACATCTTGAGAAACCTTGACTAATTAGTATAAGTACCTACAAGTTCAAAGCCATATCAAAGGCCTTTAGGGGTTCCTTAAGACAGTTCAATCGACACTGACACCAGAAACTGGCCACATCCGCACTCGAAAAAGAAAGAATACTACGCTACAGAATACATTTTTCTCCGTAATACATATTACATAAGAAATGATCCCAGTACAATTGAAGCCCACATAACCCGTGTGTGCTCGCACATAACATTGTAGGAGCGTCACCGATCCATCACTCTGTCATCGCGCGTCCCCCGGCGCGGACGTCTGTCGCACAAAAGCAACATTTCGCTAAAATCGCACGAATCCGCTATTGTATGGATTTATCGTTCAGGATTCGTGACGGATTTACTATATTGATTATATTGTTATTTTAATTTAGATGTTTCTTTTGCGTCGACATCTGTTCCCTGGCATTCAAAAGTTTTTAAGGATACTTTTAGGTAGCCGAGAAAGGAGACGTATCTTTTGACGTATCAAATATTAACCACCATAAAGCAAGTTATAATTTGCTTCTAACCAAAAGCATACAGAGCCTTAAGTAGTCATAGTGCTTGAAAAATGAGTTTCTTATGAAATATACCGTAAGATACCTTCAAGCTGATGTACAGACACCAGCAGATTCATCTACCCCAATTCATCATCTGCGTAGCCTTTTCCCAACTATATTGGGATCGGCTTCCAGTCGAACCAGATGAAGCAGATCAGTATCAGTATTTTACATGGAGCGACTGCCTATCGGACCTCCACAACCCAGTAACTGAGTCATAGGATAGGATACCCCATGCTAAGACTGGTTGTCAGACTTTTTGAGCTTCTGAAAGACGTTACTGAGTAACGACTGTCAAAGATCTACTAATGAAAGCCGGGACTAACGGCTTTATTTGCTTTCTCGGATGAGGAAACTCGCCATGGTAGATGATCACCCATCCACAAACCAACCTCGGCAAGCGCGGCTTAACCCGGATGATCGACCTGAGCGGCTGTAGGTAATTATTCAGCTGACAAACTTTAATCGATTTTTAACTCCTACATTTTCTTTCCATAACTTTGTGTGCTGAAAGTGCACAGTGGTGGGTAGAGTAATCAACGCCATCTTTTGTCACAATAATAAACTTGGATGGTAAACACCATCTATCTTTTGAGATGTCCCGGGTGAAAACTCCGATTCCAAAAACGTCCAACTTGGTCAAAATGTCTCGGTACTGTGGGAACTGGACAATCTATACACGTTATTTTTTGCGTGGTGAATTCATGAAATGAGTCCTCTTACCCAGGGCAGGGCAGGACGGACGGCCAGATTAAAAAAAAAAATAACTTGGGGAAATTATATTTTCTTTATGTGTCACATGAAAAGACCCGTATTATAGGCAGTAGAAATACGGGTAGACTACGGCTTCATACATAGTACGCGACGATCTCGGAAAAAAGTACCTACTTGTAAATATGAGAGAACTTTTGTATTTACTCCGTGGAGAGAAACCGAACGATACGCAAATGGTATGATTTAGTGTGCTTAGAAGAGTCCACACCACCGTGGGGCGGACTACTACAGATTCATTTTTGTTTTATTATGTCTAATTAGTTCCCAGTTCAGTATGAAACAGGGAAGTGTGTAAACGCCATTACAATTAAAATTAAATCTAGTCTAATAAAAAACAATAAAATTAAATAACATCATTTATTTCCATCTTCACATTTTCCTTTCAAAATAAATAAAAAGTAAATAAAATATACGTATGATCGAAGTAAATAAAAATATTTACATTTGAATGTTAACTTCCGGTTGGTTTCGGACGATTTTTAGAGATTCCCTCTCACTGGCTGCTTGCTTGACTGATCCTGGAACAGAAGAAAGGATTTTTGTTTAACTAGTTTTGGAAAAAGAAATCGAATGACTGCATTTTTAACATAATATAAAACAACTTCGCTTAAGTCTGTCTGTACGCCCATAACTGTTGAACGAACTGCAGTAAATTCGATAATATTTTTGTCAGCCTTTGTTATACCAGTATAGCAAAGGCTGTCATATACAGGGTGTAAGGGACAGCCCTCCACAAACTTTCAGGGCTTGCTCACTAGACGAAATTGAACAATCTTCCACAATGCATTTTTTCAGGAAATGAAAAAAAAATTGGCATCTCCATACCAACTGTCCAATCAAGTTTATAATTTTGTATGGTGAGGCCGTTTTTTTATTTCCTGAAAAAAAAATTGTGGTAAAAGTATAATAACTAAAAATGAAAATCGATCTTGCTACTAAGAAATACTGATGTAATTCGTATGACTCGACGTCGTCGTGGCGATCGTGTTTTGTTTTTCATCCATCCGTGTTTTATGTTTTATGTCGTAGTGGTAAGGTTGATTTTTACTTGTAGTTGGAATCGCGTCGCGTCATGGGAAGCTCCCTAAGTCGGGGTCACTTACTTGTTTCCGAGCACGGCGTTGACTGCAGTCTGTATGTCAGCCAGCTGCGGCAGCGCGCCCAGCTCCAGCGAGCGAGCGTACGGCATGGGCACGTCCGCGCCCGTCACCCGCCAGGCCGGCGCGTCCAGCTCGAAGAACGAGGGGGACTCCATCACACGCGCGCAGATCTCCGCACCGATACCTGGGACACAGACGTACGTTGAGAGTTCTCTACGAAGTGGAGGACCTGCATAACGTATACGGGACGTAGACGGAACGTTGTGTTCACGCGCGAACGCACCTGATTGAGGCGAAGCTAGAGCGACGGCAACGCTTCGGACTCGCGCCGTAAGCCATTGCGTTCTAACCTCGCGAGCGAGCGGAACTCATGTGCCATTTGCAATCAATGCAGTTTTAATCTATGTTATCTTTACTCATTATTTTTAATAACATCATCATCTCAGCCATAGGACGTCCACTGCTGAACATAGGCCACCCCTTTTGATCTCCACATATACCGGTTGGAAGCGACCTGTATCCAGCGTCCAGTGACCTTTATAAGGTCGTCTATCCACCTTGTTGGTGGACGTCCTACACTACGCTTGCTAGTCCGTAGCCTCCACTCTAGCACTTTTCGACCCCATCGGCCATCTTCGGTGACTTTAGTTCGTCTACGTATCTCCTCATTTCGGATTCGATCACGCAGAAAAACACCGAGTATAGCCCTTTCCATAGCTCGCTGAGCGACTTTGAGCTTTGAAATGAGGCCGATAGTGAAAAACCACGTTTCGGTGCCGTAGCTCTTCACTGGGAACACACATTGGTTGCAGACTTTAGTCTTGAGGCACCGAAGTATATCGGACGATAACCGCCTTCAAAACCAATCACTCAAATAGGATAAAATAACCTACAAAATAACTTTTCTTTCGGAAGTCGGTGGTTTTATTTTTCATTGTCTTTTTTGCCACCGACTTCCGAAAGAAAAGTTATTTTGTAGGTTATTTTATCCTATTTGAGTGATTGGTTTTGAAGGCGGTTACATTTTTTTTTAAAAAGCTTTTATTTTACTCTTTTTAGTTTAAATATTCAACCCAAATTCTTGTCAAATAGGTACATCATTTTCTTACATGTGCACTAGAATTTTGTAATCCGTAGCACCGGTAATAACATCGCTCATGTACAAAATTAGCTAATAAAATTCCCTATCTCAAAAATTACTGAACCGATTTTGATGAAACTTGCAGTGTTCCCTCAGTTGAACAATACCTAGTATAACAAAAAAAGAATGACTTAAATCGGATTTGTAGTTCCAGAGATAAGCGAACACAAACTAAATCAGTTGATGCCTACTCCTTACTGTTGAGGAGTTGTACCTTCCATCATCAGCTCAGCTACATGAAATTATGATTACCATACGCAAATACTTAAATTACTTCATAATATTTACGAAAAACTATATGTGGGCCTATAAAATTTGAGGGTTGCCCTCGATTTCTCCAGGATCCAATTATCAGATCTTGACTTGGTGAATATGGGACCACTCCGGAAGCATCTCCTTTCGAACAAAAAAAGAATTTTGAAAATCGGTCCACAATCGCCGGAGCAACCGCGTAACAAACACACAAAAAAAAAAAAAAAAAAAAAAAAAAAAACATACAGTCGAATTGATAACCTCCTTCTTTTTGAAGTCGGTTAAAAAGACACTGCGTAGTTTCCCGAACGCTGCCCAACCGTGTTGCATTCGGCGGCTGACCTCTTTCTCGAAGTTGGATCTACCTAATGGGAGTACTTGTCCTAGGTATATATATGAACTTCGAGTACCCAGTTCCCAACAGAGACTCGGGTGGGCACAACATTGCCCACCTGTTGCGAAACTCGGTCGAGGCCATCGAGCATCATGCTGAGTTCCTCCATCGACTTTGCCATGACTACAATGTCGTCGGCAAACCGAAGGAGAGTGATGTATTCGCCATTGATGTTGTTGCTAAGTTATTGCCATTCCAGAGCTTGAAGGTGTCTTCTATTGCGGCAGTAAACAGTTTAGGGGAAATAACATCCCCCTGTCTTACGCCTCTTCTCAACGGAATCGCCTTCTTACTCTGCTCCTGTACTCGGACCGACATGGTGACGTTATTATACAAACACTTCAACATGTACCGACAGTCAATACGGCATCACTGGAGTGACTCAAGCAACGCCCATGTTTCCACTGAATCGAAGGATTTCTCATAGTCCACAAACGCTAAGCATAATGGCAAGTTATACTCCTCGGTCCTCTGTATAACTTGCCGCTGCGTATGAATGTGGTCTATGGTACTATAGCCTCTTCGGAAACCGGCTTGTTCGGGAGGCTGGAAGTCATCAAGTCTGTGTTCGAGACGGTTCGTGATAACCCTTGAAAACATCTTATAAACATGACTCAGAAGCGTGATGGGTCTGTAGTTCTTCAATAGGCTGTTATCACCTTTTTTGAAGAACAGCACCACCTCACCTCTGCTCCATGCTTCGGGTGTTTTACCCTCGGAACAGGACGGTGTTAAAGAGCTTCTGGAGGACTTTAATTACCGGTGTTCCACGCGCTCTCAGAAGCTCTGAGGTGATTCCGTCCTCGCCCGGCGCGTTGTTGTTCTTAAGCTGTTTCAGGGTCACCCTAATCTCATACAGACTGAAGTCCGGGATATCTTAGGTATAAACTATATAATAACATCATACAGTCCATTTATTGAAGAGCACCCCAAACAATGGTGTTATGAAACATGTTTAACATGGGTGTTTAATGCATACGTACTATGGCAACGGCGTGAAAAGAAGTGTTAACAAGGAACACGCAATTACAGACGGGATGAGAATGGCGCAAAGCGGGACGTTCTAAACATTTTTACGATATTCCCATACCGTGGATGCAACTGTGAGTACCGTATGTGTTTTTACGACGTACGTATACGACATAATAATAAACTAGTTGAAAACATTCCAATGTATTTAAACAGCTGAGTATTGAACAAAATCTACATGTAATTTTTTTCTACCATTGAACGGAGTGTTTCTCCGCCCGCGACTTCGTCCACGCGAATCTCAGACTTTTCCTCAGTGAATTTGAAATCCCGACCACCCTCTTTAAGGCATACTTTTGGAAAATCTAAATACATATCGTGTCAGTTCATTTGATTTTAAGGTTTTCACAATTAAGTCAATAACCCATTCACAACCCCTTCTAAAAATTAATAAGATATTTCACTGAAACTAATTTTACCGATTTCATCCCGATAGAGGTTAATTTTTGAAAAATAGATTTAATAGGTTTTCTGTAATTGATTGTATGATATTTTTCTATAATAATAATAATTTGGATTTAGTTAGCCTGTAGATTTGTTTCTTCCGCAAACATTTATATGAGAAAAAAACGTTGCAGTGGACTTGTCTGCCATACAAATTCGCTCAGACTTGAACGACGTAATAACAATCAATTCAAAATACAATGTCGCCACTTTCGAGAACTGAGCTGTGCGTATGTCTGTATTTAATACTGATGTTAATGATAATGATAATTGGAGGCCCCAGGTAACTAAAATTTACAAGCGTTTCGACTGACGAATTACCGCACTAAATTGATCCGTGTAAATGCCCCATTACGGAATTTATTTGAATAAGAGAACACGAAAATTATATTAAGGCGACATTATCGAACAGCGAAAAAGCCCTGAAATTAAGAGAAAAATAAAGTTAACTAAGTTACCTGACTGGGGCCAGCCCTGTTCCACGGTGATGAGGTGATGAGTCTTGGCGATAGATTTAGCGATACAATCGAAGTCCATCGGCCTGATTGAGCGTAGGTTGATGACCTCACACTCGATACCTGGAACATAATCCAACTTGCTTCAGAAGGTTTATTTTTTTAATGGAGGACAGGCATAGGTCCGCATGAACTTAGTCTCTTCAATGTGGGGGTCATACTAACGGGAAATGCCGTTAATATTCGCAATAGACACCATCTTACTACAAAAAAGTTACACATCAAAACGGCATTCAACGTTGATACCCTTTATCAAAGCCGTTTTGTAGTTGTCAGTTTTAGTGTTTATCAAAGCCCTTTATCAAAGCCGTTTTGTAGATGTCATTTAAGTGTTTATTAGAATATTAACTTTTTTATAGCAAGACTGTCAATGTTCATATAAATTACCGCGACTATAAACGGCATTTCCCGTGTGTGTGGCTCCAGTTTTAGGACCTAGTAGACCTTGCAGTAAGCTTTTCAGTGGACAGAAAAAATTCGACTGTGAGCGGGATTTGGAGCTGTGACCGTTTCAGTACATCACAACAAGCGTCGAACTTTTTAATCCAATGAACATTAAGACTTCCTAACGTTAATGCGGAGTTCACATTAACGGAAAATGCGAAATTAATTTTCGCGATAATAGACTTTAACAGCCTTACTACAAGAACTTGAACATCTGTTGAACACTTGTATTTAAAAAGTGTGACTGCAAAATGTACCTTATTTCAACGTCATCCATCTGACATTTTTTTAGGTGTTCAACGGACGTTTAAACGTTTGTTGTGGTACGTCGGTGAATGTTCGAATAAATGTATCTATCATCGCGAGAATTAGTAGTATTTTCATTTTCTGCGTCCCCAGTACATTGTGAGGTTGCGCCATCTATCGCAGATTGCTTGAAGTATCTTACCCGACTTGCCGGACAGTTCTGTGGCAGCTTTCAGCGCCTTGTCTACCGCCATGCCGGCGCAGACTAATGTGATGTGTGAACCTTCCCGCTCTATCTTGGCTTTGCCTGTCGAATTAACAACACACAATATTAAAATATATAAAGGATACCGTTTAACATAATGTCTGTAAACTTTGGACAATTAGGTATAGGTGACTGTTATATTACAACTACTTTTCGCTATTTGTAAGTGCTATCTATATATGAAAGGGTGCATCTATTTTCAACAACTAGGAACAATATCAAATTTCATTGTAGCTTTAGAAACCAATTACACTGGGACTCCTTTCTGGGAATTGAACCCAGGAACTAGATGATGCTAAAATAACAAGGCAGAGTATATTAATAGTAATTGACTAATAGTCTGACTATAGATATTAATAGTTCAATTAGGTCCACATCCACATAAACTTACATCCATCCATAATGACTTTGATCTTTGTTATTTTGACGGCTTCAAAAATTAGTTTTCAAAACGGGTCATGATTCAACTTTGTTGATTGTAATAATAAAAAATCTAGATATACATACCCATTGGAAGTACAAAGTCTGGAGACATTGCCTCATCAGACATGGGGAATGGAACTCCGTAGAGAAGCTCATCTTCTAATATAACGACAGGGTCTGAACTCCTGATGGCGGCCTTGGTTAGACCTGAAACAAAACAGTGCGCAGTTTATAAAAACAAGATATTTCGAGGATTTCCTTCCTCAAATACGCAATGACGGCATGGTTAGCACAGTGGCTGAGTGATTGGACTGCCACGCCGAGTGCGCGTGTTCGATTCCCGCAAGGAACAAATATTTGAATTACAAATAAAAATAAAAATTAAAAAAAATACTGACTTCAAACACCATCGTAAAAAAGTATAAAACAACTTTGCTTTCGGAAGTCGGTGCCAAAAGAAAATAAGAACAAAGCCAGCGATTTCCGGAAAAATGTCATTTTACAATTTTTGGGATTGTTTTTGATGTCGGTTATTTTTTTCATCATAAATCAAAGACTCCCACCGCTAAACAATAGGCCTCCCCCTTAGACTATCTCCATCCGCTACTTGCCCGTGACTCTCACCATGTCGTCAATCTAGCTAATGGTAGGCCTACTCTTCGTTTTCGCCCGTGGTCGCCGTTTGAGAACTTTTTTTTCATAATACATTAAAGTATACCTTTGCAATCTTCAGAAGAGTAGGGCATAAGGACTTTAAGTCCGGGACAGTGGCTGTACCAGGCGCCGAAGCACTGCGAGTGTTGCGCACCCACACCTGACGCCGCGCCGTTGGGGCCGCGGAACACGATCGGACACGGCACCTGGCCCGCGGACATGTAGAATGTCTTTGCTGCTGAGTTTATTACCTGGAACATTGATAAATGATCTCTATTTAGTAAATTGGTTTTGGCAAATTCTCGAATACGTCAAAAGAAACTATTTTTAATCTAGATGAGGCCGGTGTTTCGTACCTGACTACTCTGAGTAAAAAAACATCCAAAACAAACTCAGAGGTGACATCCAGAAAATTTTGTATTGGCAAAGTTATATGAGAACCATGTAGGTGTCTAAGGTAGTCTTTTGAAGATTGTAATTTTTAGTGGCGTTGAAATGTATGAAGCTGCAAAGGAAAGGAACGCACTTTGTTGACATCACTACCAAAGAGGGTCCTTTTTCAGCTGATTGTATAAAAAATTGGCCAGTACTTTCTGTTTTGCAGCGCCATCTATGACACCAGTAAAGAACTTACATCTTGCTAGCAAAATGCTCTGCAAGGTCAGGTTGGCGATTTTTATTTTCGTTCTCGAGGTTGTGTTACAAATAAATGCTCAAATCTACCAGCACCTTTATAACTGTCGGGCAGTGATCCACGAGACCTAACACCTTGTGATAAAAAACACTTAACTTGGCTGTTTACTGTTCATACAGGTATCAGGAACATGAACAACAGATCATAAAGAAGACATGAGAGTGCAAACTATACATTGTCATACTACCACTGCTCATATTTCGCGCTCGTGTTACTAGGTGGGGACTTCAGAGTATGTTTAGTACTCTCAATAATTGCAGAATAGGAAGGGTCCTATATGATAAACAAGCCAACCAATTGACACACTTAGCTGACAAAATCTGATTGTCCAATAGACTTTGTATGACAATAGCTACATAGAGTTGTGAATTTATAACAATTGATTTCAAAGCATCTAAAAATAGTTAAATGAAAAATCATTATGGTTTTTTTTAGACCTAAAATAGTGTTTTTTTAAAAGTAGTTTTTTGGAGTTAATAGCAGAGGGACTTATTATTGCTGGCATTTTACACTTAATTCACTTCTAGTCTGTTACACTGACAGTTACCAGTAAACAGACATTTATTAATTTTTAATATCAATGCCTGTGCAGAAGTAATAAAAGCGATCATTTATTTCATAGCTTGCACTTGACATGACATTCGCGCAGACATTATACAGATTAGATAAACTATCGTTCATCAGATGTCTGCGAGATTTATGTGTGTAGCCATGAAATTGTAGGCCTGTTATCTTATCTACTCTGATTGTTATTTATTTATATTTATAACTGCAAACAGCATTAAGCATAAGACATTTACAATTCTAAAACTGGTTTAAGAATAGTACCTACCAATAATGCATTTTGAAAAATTAAGGTTTGCCAAAAATATTCTAAATTAGCTGACCTGGCAAACTTCATATTGCCTTTAAATCATATTTTTAAACAATATTTGCTCACATTAAAAATCTACGCTGGACTTCCAGAAATAATACAAAACTAAAATAAGCCAAATAAATAAATTTCGAGTTTTAGCAAAGCTTACAAGCAGGAATTGATTTTTATATAACTTATAGATAATTATATTATTATAAATCTAAGAAAAATTTTACCCAATAGGTATAAATTTTTTAACACAAAGAAAATGACAATTATTTATCTTACCTGATCGATAGCCTGCATGGAGAAGTTGAATGTCATGAACTCGCAGATTGGCCTGAGTCCAGCAAATGCAGCACCAACAGCTATACCGGTAAAACCGCTTTCTGTGATTGGTGTGTCTAGGACTCTCTTATCTCCATATTTTTTTAAAAGACCCCTGAAATGTTGGAAGACAATAAATTAATATTATTTGAGGGAGGTATCGTTCAAAAGTTACTTGCTTCCTTAAATTAAAGGCAAATACACTGTACTTATTTCGATATCTGTTCTTTACATATAATTGCACTGAAAAACCAGCAAGAGGGTCATAAATCTTTTGGATTTTGGAATCATTCTCAGTTTAACTTGTAGCAAAAAATTATGACATCATTTATAATAATTAAGCACTTCCAATAATTATGTTCAGCTGTGTACCACAATGTCCACAATTGGCTGATGGGATGATGATGGTGATTGCAAAATCAACATTTTCTTGTCAGAAACAGACACCAGCACATCCTAACCTACTAGTATCTTTCAAATTTCTTTTTTAGATTTTAAAATTTATCAAAGGTTCATGTTTCACTGGGGAAATTTGACAGATTGCAATTGGTTGATCTATGTGCTGGTGTCTGTACCTGTAGCAGCAGTAATACCAAACACCACAAACATTAAAATATACCCAGTACTGCATCATAATGGTGTAGGTATACACATTAAATTTTATACACATGCTGCATTCCATTGTTGTTCATATTACAATTGTCCAGTTAACCAGTCAGGAATACAAAAAGTCATTATTTTATACATGGCACTTGACATATACAAATTATTTCCTAAATATTAATTTTATTATGGATGCTTAAAAAACTGAAAACAAGTTTTTTTTAATACTATCAATAGACTACTGGCCATATTATTATTAAAAAAAAACTGTGAGGTAAAGTTAAACAAATTGTAAGCGAGTAACACTGTTTCCTTGTACACATGGCTACACATCAAGCTATGCAAAACCAGAATAAGCTGATTGTTGAATGTATGACTAGATAAGAGAAAGCGAGACCACATTAAAGTGGTTTTGAACAGCTTGATGTGTAGCCGTGCGTACACTGTTAATGCTATTTTTAAAGTAAATAACAGAATGGTAAAAAACATATTTGAAAGCTTTATTTTTGAACACTGGCTTGGCAATGTATTTAATTTTACATACCTAGTTTCAGAATTTAGAAATGTGTTTAAGTTATGAAATGATATTTGACAGCATCTCAAGGAGATAACATTCCCATTGAAATCTATCAACAAACCTCTTGGTTATGTAATATAGAAGCATATTAGTGTAAAGAAAATCTTTTGAAAAGCTTGTAATTTTCAGAGCTAACATAGAATCATGCAGTTTGATACATAATCATAGTTTTTTAATACAAAACTAGGACCAATTCGTGCTGTAAAGGTTATGTAGACCGCTTTTTCCATACCTGGTTACTTTGTAGGCACCGTCATACTGAGCGACTTCCTCACCCAATACGAAAACCTTCTCATCTCTAGCCATTTCCTCGTCAATAGCCATGTTGATGGCATCACGTACGGTCACTAGTTTAGATGCATGAGCGCTAGATGTTGAGAAATTACGAGGCAACCGAGAGAGCCACCCGAACATAGCCGGCGCCGATTTCAACGCCATTTTCATTTCAAGACTTCAGTATCACACAGAACTTGAGAAAACTGCACTAGTTGTCTCCTGGAGAGATTTTTAGAGTGCAGTTAATTGAAAATGATGTTGAAACGTTATTTTGATGAGACGAAGGATGAATGGAGGTCGTAATCAGTGTTACCTGATCTAAGCACGTCTGTCTGAATGAGCAAAATGTCAAAGAAGATCAGCTGTTCTTTAAAAATATTACTATCAGATTAATTAATTACATTATACATGTCGATATTCACTAAGTTTATAATTATGTTGCTGTTCATGAATTTAAAATTATAAACCAATTATTCACCAAAACTGCGAAACAGTGGAAAAGTTATTGGTTTATTTATTAACACGACAGCTTATTTTCCAAATAAGCTTTAAAAAATACCATGCAGTGCTCTATATAGATTTAAAACTTATGGTTTAGTTTTACAACTAAATAATATCAAGATATATGAGCTAAATAGCAAGCAGTTTCATGTTCTGGTAACACTCAACTAAACAAATGTCAACTTGAGCGTGATCCATAGACCTTTAACATGGACTGAGCCTTCCCTAGCCAAACGTCGAATAAAATTGAGATAGTCTCTAGAAAACGAGAAAAACAATCAAATCAACAAAATGCATGCTGTGCGAAGAAAAAATATCTCGATTACCCTTCGCGTCAGACCTGGCGAAGACTCATACGAAGGTTGGTATTTTATTGACCTCTGAAGCTCCGCTGATGGTGACTGCAGGCTGCTGCTTTGGCACCTCACATGGCACAACCCTGTTTACTTCACTGGGCTCATCTTCCTATTAAGTCTGCGTCTGGTTCTGATAATTGCCGCGTGCAAGAAAACAGCCAGCTGATCATCTCGTCACAAAAGACATTGCAGGAATAATTTTGTCACAAATACCCTATTTAACCAAACGAATCTACCATTAAGACGTCTGTCAATGAGAATGTGTTCTGCGCTGACACGTCAAAAGGCCACAAACCAACAAGGAGTCTCTACAAATCGCACTCCTAGGACCATAAACATTATAATTGGTGAACCACATTGAAATGCAACCACAACGCAACCACCTTGAACTAGCGGCCGGCCACATCAAAAGATTTACGACAACCACATTCACTTAGAGCTGGTACCGCAACGCAACGGAGCAGCGACACTAACCACATAACCACTGCTCGAAAGATACCTTTTGTCGCTGCGATGATGTGCCTATGGTTCTATTATGCGTACCTACGTGTGAATGAACGCTAAGCAAAATAATTATAACTGTACAAAAAAAAAAAAACTGAATGTGACTACATGGTTCTTTCGGCGTCTGTTAGCAAAAAGCGGAATTTTCTACTGAAGTTGTATTGTAAAACTAGTTGGCAACGTTTCATAAAAAATCACAGGCCGCGCTTTGCCGACCGCTAATCTCAACGACCACAGAGACTTTACGACCACACCATATATCAACGAACATACTCCGATTTACTATACTAGGGCCTAGCGGTTCGCATTCGGGCATTCGGACGGCGAGTATGGGGCGACTCGATGTCCGATTATATTATGGACCATGCTCGGGACGACGGCGTGTCGTGTTCCACGCGCGCCTCAAAGAGTTGTCAGTAATGTGACCGGGCTCCCTTAGAGGGCCAAAACCTGCCAGGTTTGCAGGACTATATACGTTCCGGAGCCACGGTTCAGGTGAACGTAAAGGGCTGTTGAAGGTCACCGTGGTTTTTACTCAGTACAAGTCTGACAGTTGCTGCCATCGTGGCCTCGGTGGGAGAGTATCTCTAAGCAGTCTGTGGGTGGGAGGACTCATTTACCTAGATGATTTTACCAGGTACAAAAAAAGCGGTTCGCATTAAACGGTCGTGTTCTGGCTAAACCAAAAGGAGCTATTTCGAACTAAAGAATAAGTAGAATGGTTATCTGAGACCTGGTTATTTTGTAGGCACCTTCGTATACAGCGACGTCCTCGCCCAGTACGAAGACGTTCTCGTCTTTCGCCATTTCCTCATCAATGGCAGAATTGATGGCATTACGCACAGTCATAGGCTTGGCGGCTGGAGCCCTAGATGTTGAGAAATATCTGGACCTCCGTGACAGCCACTCGAGAGTAACCATCGGCGATTTCAATGCCATTTTATATTTCAAAATCAAAAATTTCACTGTCTATGTTAAAAACTTCGCTTTTGATCCCCGAAGAAATATTTAAATACATTATTATGCTGTAACTATAATACGTTATTCTATTTAAAATGAAAGATGAATGGGTGACATTATAAATGTTGCCTAATCCAAGACCTGCTTTTTTAAAAATTAATGAAGATGTCATGTTATTATTTACAAACTCCTTGGTATTTACAGATGCTTATAAAATAATGCATATGAATATTAATTAGGTATGTATGTATGGTACGTCTGTAACTTAAAAAAAAAGTAAGTACTGGGACACGTCAAGGTGCGTTTCCATTAGACAAGTCTTGCATACAAGTACGACGTCACATTCGTGTAGGTACAAGTAGCTTGAATTGGAAACATGTTTTTGAAAGTGTGAAAATTGCATGTAGGTTTTACAAATTACTGTTGCATTTCGATACAGTTACTAAAAACAAAACAATTAAACAAGTTAAAAATACTTACTTGTAAATTGTATGCAGGTTTGTTCAAGTTGCATACAAGTTGCTGTCTACAAACTTTTCTACAAAAAACTTGTATCATGGCGACGCTCCTTTAGTTTTTATTTCTCCGGCATATATTAATATCTCAGGAACGAACCAAATACTCTCACCAGAGTTTCTTAGGCCTGACTCGGTTGCGACACTCAGTCACTTACCTAAATGATTCTTTATTTTGTAATTTACTTAACATTAAAAAGTTCGTTGAGGAGTATTCTGAGTTTTCCACTACTTCGCGCCTGCAAAACTAGTTGTTGTGTGTGTGCATCGCGTTGCTATTTTAAACGGCCAGGCGGTTTGCTTCATTCCTAAACGAGAAATAACCCAGTAGCAATGATCTGTTTTCAACCTTCCTCTTGTACCAAAATGCCTTTGTGGCTTTTTTCAAGGTTTTCTTCATCGTCATTATTTTCAACGACCAATGACAACGCAACAACGTTATTTTTTTCTCAAACCGAGTCAAGGCCGTTCTTTTATTCTGCCTAGTCCTTAATCCTTGGAATTACGCCACCAATTGTAACAGGACGTTTATGACCCGTGCCTTTTATGGTTATGATCAGCTTCATGACATCCTCGAGTAAAAAGGTCGTTAGAAACATAGCCGATCTGTTTTAATGCATTTTTTATTATGTGGAATATGTGAAAGTGGCTGGGATGTATTGAAAATTCTTTTGCAAGATCTTGTTGAATTACGTTTACAATCAACAGTGGCCAAATAGCAGGTAACTGCACCCGGAGTCGATAAAGTGTCTTAGCATATGGATTGGAATCCCAGCAAGCACATAAAAACATAACTCTAAGTTATTCGTTTCATTACCACTGCTTTCAAAACATTGTGATTGCAGCCATGCGCTGCGCCCCATGGTCTAGCTAGAAGCAAAATAATATAAAAAATTGCTTCATGCACTTAGTCCGACTGATGGATTGAAGACCTAACAATCCACTCTCTTACAGAAGCCTGTCCTTGGTCATCGGAAACTTCGAACCCTGATTATGCATAAGCACCTTAAACGTTTAGTGATTTATGAAGCTGGTTTTACGGTTATAACCTTTCTCCCACATAATAACCCAGCCATAATAAAAGCCAGTCCACTAATTACCCCGCAGCACACGAGGGCCTTTCATCCCATCGTTATTCCCTTCCTTTTACACACATCATTAATTATACCCGTAGGATTCTAAAACAGGGTTGTCGTAAATAAACTAATATGTGTGCAGACTTGGGTCCACCGCCCTGGGCCGCGGACCGAAGAGATCGGTGTGGATGTAAGCGATAAGCGGGGATGACGGACTGATTGCTGTGTTTTTGGGTTATTGAACCTTTTCGCTTTAGGGTAATTTATGGGATATGCTGTGACTTCGAAATTTGATATTATTTTTGATTTGAAAAGGAAAATGATCAAGCAATTATTTTTAAAGGCAAATGATGATATTGAACTTACGGTTAGATATTGGTTATACATTTGAATTAAATTAGTTTGTAGGTCAGGTAGTTTTATAGATATTATGAACATAATGATGAAAGAATAGTACAAACTTAAACTTGAATAGAATTTTATTTCAACATCACAGAGTTACTCAGTCATAACTGTACTGCAATTTGTTGAAACAAAATTAATGCATAAAAATTGCTAGGTATTCTTATTTTGTTATTGTTTTAAATAAAATTAATGTTTCATGTGATAATTTCGCACGCAATGTAATTTCATAATATGTTACTGTTCGGATACTACATTGAGATGAACTTCATAAATATTTCACCCGCTTTCCGCTTACATACAGACAGGTCCCAAAATGCGGCCAAAAACAGACTGCCATTAAATCTTTACAGTTGCAGGCGTCCTTGGCCCACTTACCCGTGCCCTGGTTACTGTAACTCTTTACCGGAAAACCGTATCTTACAAGTAACATAACGTTTAATTTCAGGACGAATCCTCTTGAAACTTGCAAGATGTCTGAGTATGGAGCACTTAGCTTCAGGGCAGTTAATGGTGGAGTGAAGGTTGTAGTAATGGATGTTTTTATAACATCGATAAATAGCTTGAGTGTAGGGGTTTTTTTTCGATTGCATGGTTTTTACGTTGCAAAGGATTTTTTTTTTATTTATTTCCCCGGCTTGGGCAAAGGTCTCCTCTATAATTTTCAATTTTCTCCGGTCAATTTTGTAATACTTAATTATTATAAAGAGATAAAGTTTTTTGTTTGTGAGTTTGGTTGTAGGAAGTCATCTCTGGAACTTCCGATCCTATTTTGAAAATTATTTCACCGATAGAAAACATTATTCATGAGTGTCAGAGTCGTCTACTCCTTTTTGTCCCCTCTTGCTTGGTCACCAGTGGTTATAAATGGGAAAAAATCCCAATTTTCCCCACTGGCAACGTGGCAATGCACGCTTTAGACATTATTTAGCGATTTGTAAGTGTTAGAAGCTAAGAAGGCAACATCTGCTTGAGTGCAATTTATTGGTGCTTTTGGTCTCACTTTTAATTCAAGTTCACTGTAATAAAGCCACCTAACTGTTAACAAACAAACAACAAACTAAAATCGTCTGTATGCACAAAGACATTAGGATGAAAAGGTCAATAGCACGGTATATTAACGTAAGGTATCAATTTGCATGTTAATAAATTACTTTGGCAGTACAAGACCTGTAATTACCTGAATTTAACGTTATCTATGTATTTTTTAATCTTGGTTTCATCGCAAAACAAACACAACTAAAGTATAGTAATTATAATAGTTTCTTCAATCAAGTCTGGTATGATCAGCACGGTAGGCGCAGTGGCTGAGTGATTGGCGTATACGCTGCGTGTCGTGGGTTCGATTTCTGCACTGAACACTTGTCATGTCTCTTATAAAGGTAATTGTTTTGTTTGGCTCTTTGTGTATCATCATCTGCTTAGCCTTTTCCCAACTATGTTAGGGTCAGCTGCCAGTCAAACCGGAAGCAGCTGAATATCAGTATTTTACATAGAGCGACTGCCTGTCTGACCTCCACAACCCAGTAACTGGGTAATACGATACCCATGGTAAGACTGGTTGTCAGACTTTAGAACTTCTGACTAACAGTAATGGCTGTCAAAGATTTACAAATGACAGCCGGACCCAATAGCTTTACGTGCTTTCCGAGGCATGGAGGAAACTAGCTATGACAGAAGGTCACCCATCCACAGACCACGCTCGGCAAGCGCGGCTTAAACTGGAAGATCGGAGAATTATTAGGGAAACGATAAAAAATAAATCTACCACCCAATACTCTATCACTAGACAACAGAACCCTAAAAGCACAAGTTAAATAACTTTTTAAGAGTGAATTCTAACTCACCTTTACAAAGGAGGTCCCAAGTCCCGTTGAAACTTCCCTGCACGAGGCTGGGCGACCTTGAAACTTATAAGCCTTTCGTAACCGGGTCAAATGTTACCGCTGTCTCGAAAAAGACAGCATAATGTCTCATTTTGTGCTAAATTTGGTAATGTTAAAGACGGGGCCGTTTTGTGACTAAAATTTATTCAGTTCTGAAGCTAGCTGTTGAGAAATTGGTACGTTAATTTCTTATTATTAGGTAAATTAATTGTCAAAATTATTTTGCTGTCTATTTAGAAATTATTTATTTCAATTTAGCTTTTGCGGTCATATCCAAGGCGATTCTTACGCGATACCGCTCGTCCGCGCGGATGGGCGGAAATAGCGAAGGAAATGTAAAAACACTGTGTGCGCGGAGGGGTGGTTAGGACCGCTCCTCCACGCTGTGGGCTGATTTCATACGAGCCAATATTATGTGACGTAAATTCAATACCTGAACACGTAGAGGGGCCCTGTTGCAGCGGTATCGTAGCACCGTCGTAGCAGCGCCGTAGCCGTGTCGTAGCTGTGTCGTAGCAGCGCCCTAGCGGCATCGTAGCGATGCCATGCACTAACAATCTATTATGCTGTAATTTAAATTGTTAATTTAGAAAATTCATATGTTAAATCGTTAGATTTTCAGATACAAACCCTACTTGCAAATGAATGAAATTATGACAATGCGACCATTTATGCCTGCTATGCAAATTCCCTTTTTTTCACAGATTACTTGAATACAATGATCAGACTCCCTAATAGTTTGAACCGCAGCAGCACATGTCGGATATATTTCCAAATGACTTATTGAAGAAACCATCTCCAATGCAAATATGTGGAATGTCGGGTAAACACGATGCTCCCCGAGGGAAATATGAATATGTGTAGCTTTAGTAGCCATCATAGTGAGATATTTGGAGAGTTTTCTGGACCATTCAACTATGAAACATGTTAGCCCTTCACGGAGTATTAGCCTTTCATTCATGTGCTATTCATTGTTTCAGTTTATTGAGAATCTTTGAATCAGTGTCTGTTGAGTTGAACATGATTTATCTTTCCGTTTTTCAATTATCTTTTCTCTCTTTCTTAAAAAGTGTGCAACGGTTTGAAATTTAAATTATGAGGATTCTTCTTTAGTCATAAATACACTCGTAGAGTCTGTAGTGATCTGTGATCAACAACTGTCAATGTGATTAGTCTTGTCGAGAGTCGCACTTCCTGGTCAATACAAAATGGTCTACTGAATACGTTGTGTTATTAAGTTATAAATATCTCGCCCATCCGCCCTGCCAATCCTGAACAAACAAATACTTACAAATATAGATGGTGTCAGAAGATAAAGGAAACATCTAATATGTCGGAGGAAAAGGTAACAAACATATTTTTACAAAATAACCTCAAACCGTTAAATGTTCATGGCGACATAGTTTCAAATTGGAACAAGTGGAAACAAAAATTCCTTATATATTTCGAAGCAAATGACATAGAAAAGGCACCAAGAAGTAAGCAGGTCGCGATTTTATTAAATTGTATTGGAGATGACGGGCTCGAGATATATAACTCATTCGAAATTGACAAAGAAAAAGAAACTCTGAACTCAATCTTAAAAAAATTTGAAGAAAAGTTCTGTCCTCAGAGAAATATCACAGTAGAAAGATACAAATTTTTTACCAAATTTCAAGAAAACGAGACACTAGACGAATACGTTACTATCTTGAACAACTTATCTAGCTCATGCGAATTCAAAGAACTAAAGGAACAATAATTAGTCAAAGATATGTTCATCATTGGAATAAAAAATACCCAGATTAAAGAAAGATTACTCCAAGAAAATTTCAGCACGATAATTGAAGCCATTCAATTTGCAAAAAATATGGAATTGTCACAAACCAGATCAAAATTACTTATTCAAAGTCAGTATCAAAGTCAAACAGAAGAACAAAATGTGAAGGCAATCACACACCAAAGTCGTACCTCAACAAGAAGTCCAAAGCTATACAGACACAATAAGTCAAGGTCAAGAAAAAGGAGTTCATCAAGAAATTCTAGCAGCAATTCTTTTTCAGCTTCCTCTTCCAGGGCAAAATCAATATGTGGTCGTTGTGGTCAACAACATAGATACAAATGTCCGGCTATAGGAAAAATTTGTGCAGTGTGTAAAAAACCTAACCATTTTGCTAAATTTTGCTTTCAAATAAACAGACCAGTGGCAAAAATGTAAGTTTCTTATCTAATCAAGATAATCATTTAGATATTTGTGAAAATAATTCGTTACCAAATACAGTACCACAGGATTCTTATGAATTTGTTATCGGTTCTATCGTCAAACCCTTGTCAAATGACTCAAAAAAGTGGCAAATATCCCTGAATGTATATGGCAATATTTTAAACTGTCAAATAGATACAGGTGCTGATATCAATGTCATGTCAAAAAGTACTTTGCAAAAAATTGAAAAAACATCCAATATTTCTATAAAAAATTGTAGAACAAATAATAAAATCTTTACATTTTCAGGACAATTAATTGAAAATATAGGGACTGCAAGACTGAAATGTACAATTGAAAATAAAATCACCACAGATATTTGTTTTGTTATTGTGATTTGTGAATGTTCAACAATTTTAGGTTGGAAAACTTGCGAGGAGTGTGGAATTGTAAAAAGATTGTTTGAATTGACTAACAGTGCAAGTAGTAATCAGGAACAAAGGTCAGTAACCAAGTTGTTAGACAATTACTCAAATACTTTCGAAGGATTAGGCTGTTTACCGAATAAAGTTCATCTAGACTTAGACACAAGTATTACACCAAAGATTTGTCCAGTACGTCGTATTCCATACATGTTACACTCAAAATTAAAAGAAGAACTTGACAGGATGGAAAGGTTACAGGTAATCGAAAAAGTAACTAAACCAACTAATTGGGTAAATTCCATTGTTATAGTGGAAAAACCAAATGGTAGCTTACGTATTTGTTTGGATCCCAGAAATTTAAACAAAGCAATAAAAAGACCTCATTTCCCTTACCCTACATTTGATGATTTACGTTCCCAAATAGCAGGTTCTTGTGTATTTTCCAAGTTAGACGCTAACTCAGGATACTGGATGCTAAAACTTGATGAAGAAAGCAGTGAATTATGTACCTTTAATACACAATTTGGTCGATATAAATTCTTAAGATTACCCTATGGTATAAACTCCAGTGGAGAAATATTTCACCAAGTGATGACAAACATCTTTCATGACTTACCCGGTGTAATTACCTTTGTTGATGACCTACTTGTACATGGCTGTAATGAAGCCCAGCATAATGAAAGGTTGGAAACAGTATTTGAACGAGCTAGAGAAGTGAATTTAAAGTTCAATAAATCAAAGTGTCAATTTGGTCTCGGTGAAGTATCATATGTTGGTCATATTTTTAACAAGGATGGTATTTCCCCAGACAAGTCAAAAGTTGAAGCAATAAAAGACATGCCCAGACCAAAAAACGTTAAAGATTTACAAAGATTTTTGGGTATGATTAACTATCTAGGTTCATATATTCCTAACCTTGCTCATGAAACTGGTATTCTCAGAGACTTACTCAAAAAACAAAATGTTTGGCAATGGTCACCAAATCATGAAAAACAATTTAATAGATTAAAAACACTTATTTGTCAGTCTCCCGTTTTAGTGCATTATGATGTAAACAAACCCATTCGTATGTCAGTCGACGCGTCAAAAGATGCAGTAGGAGCAGTAATTTTCCACGAGAAAAACCCAATAGCATACTCATCAAAGTCTTTAACACCTACTCAGATTAACTATGCTCAAATTGAGAAAGAATTATACGCTATTGTTTTCGGTTGCAAAAAATACCACCAATATATCTATGGCAAAACTATCCAGGTGGAAACTGATCATCAACCACTAGTTACATTATTTAAAAAACCACTTTCAGATGTTCCGGCTAGACTTCAAAGAATGATGATTTCTATACAGTGTTATGACCTCATGGTTTCATATAAAAAAGGTACAGAAATGTATATTTCTGATACGTTATCCAGAGCACCAATTTCAAATACAAATATAGAAAAATTTGATGAAAATGAATTAGAGTCTAATATTGATTGTCACATTAAATTGCTAACGTCAAATTTAGCCATAACAAAAGAAAAACTTGAAAAAATTTTATTTCATACAAATGCAGATTTAACACTTCAAAAACTTAAAGAATATTTTTTCAATGGTTGGCCTAATTCAAAACAGAATTGCGATCCTATTGTTTTACCATATTGGCACATTCACGACGAAATTCATGTAATTGACAATATTATTTTCAAAAACAAAAGTGTTATAATCCCAAAATCGTTAAGGTCAGAGATGCTCAACATTTTACACGAAGGTCATATGGGAATAGAAAGAACAAAAAGTAACGCACGCGGATTGATTTATTGGCCCAATATTAACCAAGATATAGAACAAAAAATTAGGCAATGTGAATCATGCATGATGTACTCTGCAAATAAACAAAAAGAAACATGTTTATCTCATGAAACGCCTATTCTTCCATGGCAAAAAGTAGCAACTGATTTATTTGAGTACAAAAATAAAAAGTATCTGTTAGTAGTTGATTATTATTCAAATTTTATTGAAATAGCTTGTCTTAACCAAGATCACAGAAGTAATACAGTCATAACGCACTTAAAATCAATTTTTGCACGTCATGGTATACCGATGCAACTGATCAGTGATGGCGGACCTCCATACAACTCAGCTGAATTCAAAAACTTTTTATATAGTTGGGATATTCAACATGTAGTTTCTAGTCCTCACTATCCACAGTCGAATGGCCTTGCAGAAATATCTGTAAAAACAATTAAAAACATTCTTAGAAAATGTGAACAGTCTAATACTGATATTTACATAGGTTTATTACAACACAGAACTACACAAAAAGGAAATTTAAGTTCCCCAGCAGAATTACTTATGTCAAGAAAGTTGAGAACTAAATTACCTACACACATTAAAAACCTTAAACCTAAAGTTGTCAAATTTTCAAGCCATTTTAATACTAAACAAGAAATAATTAATAAAAGAAAATGTCATTACAATAAGTCGGCTAGAGCTGAACAGGAATTTCAAAAAGACGACATAGTCTTTTTCAAGAAAAATCCAAAAAATGTCACATGGGAAAAAGGTACCATTTTGTCAAAAACTAATTTCCCCAGGTCATATTTAGTTAAAGACGAACAAGGTTCTGTCTATAGGAGAAATTCTCATCACATAAAACTGTTTAAGTCAAGTTTGTCAAAAAGTCAGTCAAATGAGAATAGTCAGTCAAATGAGAATAGTCAGTCAAATGAGAATAGTCAGTCAAAGTCAAGTGGTCAGACTAAAAGTCAATTGTCACATTCAAGTCAAAATAAGAATCTAACAAACAAATTGTTGATTCCAGTCTCCAAGTCAAGGTTCAACTACAGTAATAGTCACTCTAGTCAAAGTCATTGTAAAAGTCAGTCTTGTTTACCTAAACAGCTTAATGAGTCAAAGTCATATGAAAAATTTTATGTCAATATTAATCGATTTAATAATATGGAAAGTAATGTATCAGAAAGTCAAAATAGAACCTTAGGAAGTCAAAATGAGTCTTATGAAAGTGCAGTATCAGTGTCAGATAACTCAAGTGAGAACAAAAGTAACAATTCATTGTCAAGTCCAAAAGAAGGAAGTAGTAAGTTAGTTACAAATAGCATGGACAAAAATAGTCAGACTAGTCAAGATAATTGTAATGTGATAAATAATAATTTAGTTGAAAATGAATTATGTAACAGTCAGCAGACAAATAAAGATAGTCAAATTGTCACTACTCAATCTCAAATGGAAGGTCCAAGTAATACTAACTACAAGCTTCAGTCACCTTATAGCCAAGGTACGTCAAGTCCTCTTGAAATTCAATCACCATTATTTGTACAAGTCGAGGAACAAACAAATGAAAACTTTTTTTTGTCAGAAAATGAAAATAATTTAAGTAATGCAGAACAATTGCCAGAAATGTGTGATATGTATATTCCAAGTAATACTTCTTCAATTAAATATAGTTCAAGAGGAAGGAGATTGAAACCTCCTGACAAATTAAATTTATAAAAATGTTTTAATCTTAGTCTATTATGTTTGACAGAAAAAATTATAATAAATTGACATGTATATGTATATTAATTAGAATGAAACAAAATTTAATTAATTAAAATTTAATGTAACCAAATATTACAGGTATTATTGGCTTGCTTAAATTTAAGTTAAGTTTTAGTCAAGAATTCATATTTTAATTTTATAAAATTGTACTGGTCAAGAGATTGCTCCATGCACCTCCAATCTGGAAATAAATAAATATTTTAAAAATAATTTTCTTTAAAAGGGGGCATGTAGTGATCTGTGATCAACAACTGTCAATGTGATTAGTCTTGTCGAGAGTCGCACTTCCTGGTCAATACAAAATGGTCTACTGAATACGTTGTGTTATTAAGTTATAAATATCTCGCCCATCCGCCCTGCCAATCCTGAACAAACAATACAAAATTATAGAGAGTCATAGTCGTTTATTTATTAATAAGTATTTTTTATCGAAAATTATTGTCTTATTTTTTTTTCCATAAATATATAAGAGACCATTAAAAATAAAAAAAATAAATGCAGTCCACCAGCATCGGGAACAGGGTCCCGGTGGTCAGGGCTCCTGAGAGATGAACCTCCTAACAATACGAGCCTAATTATTTAATTATTATTGTCGATATCCCAATAATAACTGAACCCTAGAGAAGCCGGAAACCACATTCATGAGTGCACGTGAATTTTTCATGGGTATAGATTGTGTACAGTCAGTGGGGTTTTTCCATCAAGTTCATCGAGTTTTTTTTTTGTTATACTGCTACACAATCCATCAGCAAAATATCCCAAATCCTCGCCAGCGATATCTTCACTCTACCAGCTCTACGTCAACTAAGTGATTGATTCACTCCACAGAGGTTTACGGTCAACAGCTCGCCGGCTCTACATAGAGTCCCTATTTACGTATGTGCATACTTCAGTGGGTAGCCTAGATAATTACCACTAACATATTAATCCCTTCGTGGAAAACCACTGACCTGATATTCTTTGGCTCGTTTGTTTTTATATAAAAATGAGAAAATTTGGATATATGGACGGATATACTTTTTTCTATGTTTTACTGAATCACGATAGAACTGATGATCGGTTCTTAATAAAATTTGGGTCCAAGATAGGTATAATCTGGAGTAACCGAATATACCGTAAACGATAGCCTGTGTTATTCCCGATGTTGCATTTCTATACAATAATAATAATAATTTTGTATTTCTAATATTTTTTTATTGTAATTTGCCAACCAAGTGCCATACCTACATTATTTTATTTTGACAAATATGCCTTTATAGAAAAAGGAAGTTTGAAGAAAAAATCAAAATAGAAACTTTTTTGCGCTTCATTTCCCAAGTTAATTAATAATAATTAATAGTGGTGATCATCGTTCAATTCTCACAATAACCAGTTAATGGGAGAGAATTGGAAAATTTTCGAAACAGCTTTGAATTTTGATATCTCAAATACAAGCCAGTTGGGCCTCCATGTTGTTGTCGGGGTTAAAATTATTGCAAATTAGAATTAGTGTCATTCATTTCAAGGATTGCACATAATTACCGAACACACTGTATTGTCTATTTTTCTAGGCTTACAGGTACCCAAGAATAAGTCTGGTTGTATGTCATCTGAAAATAATAAAATCAACTTGTCATTAGAAAAAAAAATAGAGGAATAAATCAATACCATTCGATGCACCACTTCCATAATGAGGACTAATCTGAGCAGTTCCAAAAATGTCCGCTTGGGCAGCGCCACTGCCTCTGGAGACCTGTCAAACTATTAAACTTCGCAATGAGGACTAATTTGAGCAGTTCCAAAAATGGCCGCTTGGGCAGCGCCACTGCCTCTGGAGACCTGTCAAACTATCAAACTTCGCAATGAGGACTAATCTGAGCAGTTCCAAAAATGGCCGCTTGGGCAGCGCCACTGCCTCTGGAGACCTGTCAAACTATCAAACTTCGCAATGAGGACTAATCTGAGCAGTTCCAAAAATGGCCGCTTGGGCAGCGCCACTGCCTCTGGAGACCTGTCAAACTATCAAACTTCGCAATGAGGACTAATCTGAGCAGTTCCAAAAATGTCCGCTTGGGCAGCGCCACTGCCTCTGGAGACCTGTCAAACTATCAAACTCACTCTACAGTCATGTCAATGTCAACAAATCCAAGGTCAATTTCATAAGAATTCTCTTAATAGACCTGTCAGCGTTATTATGATTCTCTGTCAGCTACCTTCAGCCGAGATCCACAGAATATAACCTCAATTGCTAATGAATTCAAGCTGCTTCCATGTTTGTCAGTTCGAGGTTAATCGGTAAGGGCCAGTTTACCACTGACATTGGCTGACACCAAAACTTATCTGGAAGTCACATTAGGTACCTATTTGTTTTTGTGGGCTAAGAGGATACTTGCTAAATGAATAAGGAGATAAAAGTTTAAGATTAGATATTGTATTACAGTAAAGTTTTATGAGCAAGATAATGTTTGAGAGTTTTTCCGAAATCGGATCTATTTGTTACATAAAATTTTAGTTCTTAGAACAGTACAGACAGATGTGTTGCTGGGGAGTTAGATTCGCCACTTCTTCCCAGCCACAACACTAGGAAGTGTCGAAGAGGGGCCCTTAAAAAGTGCTGTGAAGTCAGCCTGTTTTTCATTGTTCCTCCAGATAATTAGTGGCACGTTTGAAACCGTGGTCGAGCGATTTCCGCGAAACAAATATTTGTGTTCCTTACAACTAGTTGTTCCTTTTTGTTTGGGCACGTATGTTTCAATGTTTGTAAATGCACCCACAATACAGTATAAATACCCAGTTTGAGGCAGAGTATTAGAAAAAACTACTTTTTCATCAGCTTTGTAAAAAAATTGTCTTAAAAAAAACACAAAGCGAGTTAAGAACTATAATATAAAGTAGATACATTCTTATTACTTTAAAGTAAATAAATACTTATGTATACTGGATAAAGTGAATATAACTCAAAGTCTACGAGTACAATGAAAGACGACGATGTAAGAATAAAATAAGTTTATTGGTAGTAAAACGTGATTCCCCATGAAGGGGACGCCTGTAAAGGAAGTTCAATTTCGTTGTAAACTTGCCGATCGCGAAGACAAGAGTTCGATGCTCGATCGTTTCATGTTGTAAATGTATAGTCTTGAATTTATGTACCTAGTATGTAGATGGATTTTTTTTTGTTATTCCTCATCCATCCACACTGACATTTTTAAGTTCATTTTTTTAGGTTCCATTGTTCCATTTCTCCAAGCGTTGTCCGTCTGTCTGTTCGACTATCAACTTCTAAGTCAACCCTATGAAAAGATAGGGCCGTTATTTCCGCAATATTTATACGTTTGCTAGGTTATCAAAACTTATTATAATACTTGCTGTTCACCTAGAATCATGAAAATGACAAGAAGTTAAAAGTTACAGTACAAATAATTTTGATTTAAACTTCTATTTGTGTCTAGTTCATTTCATACTAAATGTTATACATTATTACATTATTTCATAAAAAAAAAATAATATAAGTAAATGAAAATTTGCTTTAAATTTTAAATGAAAATTTCAGTTCTTAACTTTTGTAACAGCTGTTGTATCTTTGAACTGCGTGCTTAATGAAGTAAAAAATGTTATACTAGGTAATTTTAAGTTCATCAATGATAAAGTTAGCAGCTTCGGTCCGACTGGCAATTGACTGGATAATGTCGGTATCTAGGCACAGACCTATAAAATCCCCAGAAAGATCTAGAAAAGTACTCACACCAGCTTTGTTCATATCAAGAAGAGTTATCTGGTCCAATTAATCTTCTGTCTCGTAACACATAGGAAAAGTAGCGAGTCCGCCTACTGACTCCGACGTGTAGTCACGTCGTCTATGCACTACGTCACAGGGCGCTGACCCCGTCGCTTCACATCACACCCTTTCGTTGTTTCGTGTAAACGAAGTGTAGGACGGTTGAGAAGGTCAATTTCGGACAGAATCATCATGTTTTTGGTGCCTTCATCCAAACTTTTCCTTTTTTGTTTCACTGAGTATATTCATCGTTTCTTTGCCTGTTATATTCCTGATCAACAATTCACATTACAGGGGCAACCAGTTTATTAAGCTATGTAATATTAAAAAAACTATTAAACTATTATTCTACAACTAACATCTTCAGCAGATTATAATCAATATCATCATGTACATATTTATGTTTCTTGTCTTAGATCTAGTAATAACCACCAAATTATTTGCCAGCTTTAAATTCTGGCTACTTGACGTGTACCTACATTTTTTTGTAATAAAACAGTTGTGACCCAGTGGAAACTACTACGACTGTCGACCTGTAGGGCGGACTTAGCCAGGCGCATTACTTGGTTTAATTTCTGACATCGTCAGGAAAAGGAAAACATAGTGAGGAAACCGTCATATCTATCATCTACCAATCAGCTCTAGGTCCGCGTGGTGACGTGGTGACGTGTCCCAGCAGTGGAAACATTACAGACTGATTATCTCTGTGCAAGTTTTAAGAAAACTTTATGAAGGTAACCAATAATGACCGATACTTCTGTACTTTCTTGTACAGTGACTCAAAGTCAAGCCTCTTCAGTGACGTCATAGTCAGTTTGTCGAGTTAATTCGTTTGTTTGACTGAAGAGGGAGGCAATTTACTCAATGGGCTCGAACTTTTGCTGAAATCGCTTTTTAGTTTTCCTTTAATTGATTTCTGGAAGTACTAATTGCTGTGTGTTTTGACAATGAACTTCGCTTTTTAAAAAAAACCTCTGTTTCATAATAGGAAATTATCCTGTATCGTAGTTGCGTTTGCAAAAATAGAAACTCGTATACACAAACACCCAAAAACTTTGCTTTATGACATAGTATTTTTTTGTAACTGGTTATGAAGACTTTTTTTTGTAAAGTTAAACTTTGCCCTACACTAGGAATTTCTCCGGTGTCGTGGGTATGTTTACAAACATTGAAACTCACATACACAAACACCCAGACCCGGAACAAGTACTTATGGGTCATATAAAATATTTATTCCATGCCATCAAACCCGCGACACGCCGCGCAGCAGTCACCTCTCCTCACCTCTGACCTAGACTAGTGTCAAGATCAAACACATAATATCACAAATAGAAAAAAACAACTTCACAGATAAAAAAAAATGTTTCGCCTATTGAAATTTACTAGCTAAGCGATAACCGACTGTATTTAATTATCAAATTGCATCCGTGACACCGGGACAAGTCGCCAATCTTTCCCGGGTGTTCCACGCGTGCCTCAGAGAGCGTCAGCAAAATGACGAGGCCCCCTCTCAGAGGGCTAAAGCCTGCCGGGGTCGCGGGACTTATACCTTCACCGTGACCCCGGAACATAAAGGGCTATTGAAGGACACCGTGGATTTTAGTCAGTACAAGTCTGACAGTCCCTCCCGCCCTGCCCGGGGTGGGAGGACTCATCTGATGATTTCACCACGTAAAAAAAAAGTCGCCAATCTTTATACAAAAGTACGTGTTATTCAATGGGAGCATTCAACTCAATTTTCCATCAGTTGTCTGACAATTTCCTCGCCTTTAAAGAGAGTGAGTGCGTTGGCCGGAAATCCCCAGTGTTTGTGTGAAGACACCCTTTTGTTACACACGTGGCTATGCGTTGTTTGTTCGCTGAGTGAATGACCACATGATAATCAGAAAACATGAAGGGCTTGGCATCGAAATGATCTTTTGCTATAAGAGGCATGTCGGAAAAATAAAAGGATAAAACTGGTCCTTATTTTTCCTATGATGAAAATACATTCTTGAGAAAAACACCAATAAAATCTACTTACAACTTATCCATCATTGATAAAATATTAATAAAGAGGTATGTGATATAATAATTATTTTTAATAATATAATTGTTTTTTCTTGTAATACCTATAATTATTACCTGCAGAACATATTTAAGTACTTTTCCAAAATAAAAATAATAATTCTCAGATCAAAACATGACCTGAACTTGAACTCTTGACCGCCATTTAGATTTTTAGAAAGTCCATTATAAATCAGTGCATAAAATAATTTGACTTTAAGCTTTCTTTCACACGCACCACAACGCTACCACATCACTGCGGTAAGATGCGGTCAAGCGGTTGTGGTAACATCGTATGCAGCTATTTGCATTCGCGTTGTAGTTGTGATTCGTTTACCGCATAACACCTCACAAGGAAATGAGGCGTTGTGTCGATACAACGTTGTGATTGCTTTGCAGTCACTATCATGCTGACAAAAAAGTGTGGTTCGTGTGAATAGACTGTTATTTTTAATACAAAATAATTGTACCTGACCATGTCGTGTCGTTATCGTATGGGTGCTGTTATCGTGTCGTTGTGGTACGTGTGAATAGAGCCTAATGACTTAGGTAAAGATGTGACACCCACAAGAAAGCTATTTCACGCAAAAAAGTATGACGCAAGCAGTTGGATGTTTATACCTACGTAATGCCAGTGTCACCTTCGATGAGATTGGGCCCTTCTCGTTAAATGTGTCTGTGGGCTGAGAGACTAATCATAATAATATTAGATATAAAGATAATGAGAATTACATTATTTGTGTGGGCAGAAGTTAACTGTGACGGAGGTGTTTCTTTTTAATGAAAGAGAGACCGTCATATTAAAACTAATCTTTTCGACTTAAGAGCTCATAGAGTCTTAAGATCTTAATTTAATTTAATTAAACTTTTACATGGTAAAAGTACCAGAACTTTAACTATTTAAGTCCGTCTGCCTCAACAAACATCTTTAAATAAAACATTAGGGAGAAAAAAAACAAAGAAAGAATCTCTTTAGAATAAAAGTTGCCAGCAATTTCAGCTATACCCCGGACTAGTCCGTGCTATAAAAATGCACATGTCAAAGAACTTTCTATCAATGTTCCACAGCACTCAGTGTTCAACATTTGTGGGTTCTACAATTCCCAGAACAGTTCCTCTTGTTTCCTCGAAAAGAAGGATCTTGATGTATTCCGTCATAAAACTAGATGACAAAGTTTATGTTTATGCTATTTTTTGGCTTCAGTGTGAAAAAAACTGCATATTATATTTAGAAGAGCTCTTAAGATATTCTGTATAATTTTGTAGGTAATTCTTGTTAATACGCTTTTGATATTTTTATTAAACTGAGAGTGAGAGTACTTTTTATCAAAATATCTTTTGATAATCATAATCATAAAACAGTACAGCAGCTATCTGACACACTTAAATTGCACCCTGTAGAAGGAAGTGGAAATTATGATTTTCTTAATCTTCCACCGCTGGTTTCTGATTAATTTCATTGGGGTTCCAAGATAGTCGTTAAGCATTATTTTCTCGGGGCATTTTTTGTGGTCACCAGGGCTGATTCCGGAAATTAGGAATTGCAATGATTTGGTGATTTTAGCTAAGGATTCCCTTCACTCATCTCCAGGTCATTGACATTAAAATGAGTATCCACACGCGTCAATGTAACACTTAGCTTAAAATAAAACTTAATTTTACAGTCACAATAAAGTTTGTTATAAAAGTTAGCTGTGTACTGTTTTATGTTTCAAATCGGATTATTTACATACTACATAGTGCTCGCATTATTAATATTATTATTGTGCGATAATTATGTTTCAAGTTTCAGTGTGTTTTATGATCCTGGGATTAGGTTATGTGAGCTGATTTATCCGAGTTATTTAGATACAGTCATGGTAGATGGCTCAGCCAAGTTCAAGAAAAATAATGTGGTGACGCAGCTGCTGTGTTTTACACGATCTATTTTGAACCAATTTTCCTATAATATGTACGTATAATTATATATTATATATATAAATTGGGGGGGTCAGACTCAGAACAAGCGCTGCTAGTTTTTTTCTCAAATATAATACACTCAAATTATTATCAACAGCGCCGTGTCATCGTACAAGAATACAATTTATTATTAATTTATCCCTAATATCACTTTTTAACACGCCGCACGGTGGCTTCAGAATTTAAAATAATACACAATTTCGACAAATGTAAATTGAAGGAGTTACATAGTTTGAAAAAAAAAACGATGACCAAGTCTGTACCGATTTACCAAAACATAATGTTTACTCCCAAACAATCGAGAAATATTTTAATTGCAGCTAGGCGAGCAAATTTCAGCCTAATTCTAAAGCTTATAAGTCTCTGATTTGATCAGTAAGATGGCAGAAACAATTGTCTGGATAATTAGTTTTATTTACCGCTGAAATTGTAATATACTAGCATCTTACGCGATGCATTAGCAACCGTAAAACTATGACACTAAAGTGTAATTTAGTGTGATCAGTATGCTTAATATTTGGGCAATAGAAAATGTATTTGATTGTCAAGTTATAATAGTCTTCACAACTTATTACAATCAAGTTAGATGTAAGTTGTTCTAGAAATTAATTTAATCAATACTATTTGCCGCATTAGGTCTGATTCTTCACATATTTATTTAAGACAGTTGATATTATTTATTTATTCTCCATATGAGATTATTTTATGTACGATTTGTTTTGGATGGCGGTGACTCTATCCTCCCCTCCTCCAGGGGCATTGCAGCAACGGTCTCGTTGGTAGACGTTATGTCTAATGTCTCTGCGGTAGCATTTCCATAAGGAATTTTTCAGTAACTAGTAGCCCGGATTTTGTAAGTTGGCGGTGTGATACCCCTGTGCCTCGGAAGTAAGCCTGTACCTTGAGGTAAAACTTCTACATTTCTAAATGCTTACATAATAATACTTTTGAAAAATGTATTCATAAAAGTTGCCAATGTTGTGGAATTTGAGGCTAAGGACTGCAATGAAATATTATAATAAAAATGAATTTAATGCCAATAAGCCGTTGCACTGCCGTCTAAATTTTACGACGTCTCGACATGTCGTATTCATCAATTTACATGAAATAGTATTTTATTAGTGCCGTGAGTCAGATCGAGTGGATCTTACAGTATCCGCTGCCTACACCATTTTACGACTTGACCACGATTTACACGCTTTTATCAAGTAATATGCGTCTTGTGAGTGACTGTGGTGAAAACATTAAGTTTCGAGTTTCGAAATTCAAGTTTCGAAGTTTTAGTGTCTCGGTTCGCGATTCGAGTTTATAGTACCGAGATTAGATTTTCGAGTACCGAGTTTCGAGTTTAAAGATTCGAGTTTCAAAATTCGAGATTCGAGTTTTGAGTACATAGGTTTGTGTTTCGAGTTTCGTGTTTCAAGTTTCGAGTACAGAGATTTGAGTTTCGAGTTCTGATAATCATGATTTGAGCTTTCAGTTTCGAAATACAAGTTTCGAGTAAATCGAAATTCGAGATTAGAGTTTTGAGATTTGAGTCTGGAGTTTTGAATTCGGAGTACCGAAATTCATGTTTAGAATTTTGGGTGTTCAGTTTCGAGATTCAAATTTCGAGTTTTTAGTACCTACATTGAATGCATTATTAAATAATAATTAAAGACGCAAAGGACGCTGCTTAGTGTCACTTACAAGTCTTATTTTATTAGATTGTGGACAATTTCAAGGCATTCATTGATGTTATTCAAAAAGGCAAATCTATTTCAAAACTAAAATGATTAATTACAATAAAAAAACCTATTAAAGTAGATAAGGATATAAAACATGTTCCAGTGAGTTTCAAGAATTCCGAAAAAATCACATTCCATCTCGAAAAGTCAACGTTACCTACATGTTGACTTTTAAAGCTATTTTAGCATAAAGAATAATTATATAATTTACGGTCATTTGATATAGTTAAACATGGTCTTCGATACTCCATGACTGTATAAAATGGCCCGAAATTTTGCCTCTTTCACAAAAACAGTGATATCGTCGCAATAGTCGCTTTTGCAACTGTTCGTGACCGACACTGAGTTAGTACTACCGGTATCAAATTCTAATTAATTTTATTTACAAGCAAAAGTGGTAGGTTATTCTTGATTATCTCTGAAAATAGTATGCAAAACTTACCATAACTACTACTAAATAAAACATTTATCAGCCATTCTCTCGGCTACCTCAATTTTACAGTAGACTCAGCGGCGAAATGCAAATAGATAACCTAAACCGGGTTTATAAATAGAAGCCTATAAAAGTTAATATAATAAGAAAACTACAAAGGTCAAATTCAAATCATCCGGGTAGAATGAATTCAGATTCAAAATGAACCTGAGATCCGGGTTCATCTGGGATTTGAACCGGGTTCAATGCCTCCCGAAAAGGACATATCGGTCAGTATATTTATATCTGTTACTAAATAAAAACTCGATTATGAAAGGTGTTATCTATTAAAATGATAATAAAAGCGGTTTGATAGCGGAAGTCTATAGAAAGGTTCTCGTTCGCATTTGGTTGGTCAGGGGGGTAGTCATAAAGTGTGGCTTGAAATACAGCCTTAATGTCCCATTGTTCGCAGTACACCGACCTGTGTGGTTAGGGTTCTGTTGTCAATGACGAGAATAGAGCCCTTAAGGGTTAGGCAATGCAATGTGTTTTTTTAAGGAAATTTTGCACCACACTAGGAATTTCTCCTGTGTCTTGGGTGCGTTTACAAACATTTAAACTCACATAAACAAACGCCCAGTTGTTCCGAGTCAACTACTCGTACTTGTAGATCATACAAATATTTGCTCCGTGCGGGAATCGGATCCGCGATAGCAGTCCAATCGCTCAGCTACTGCGCCAACCGTGCCATCGTTAACCCACCTCTGGGAATCCCACAGGCCTCTGACGCAGCGTTGGACTTTAAAATACAAGTCCAGGTTACCTTATGATTCTATCCTTCACCTATGTCAGATAAGGCCGAAATAGAAAGTACACCAAATGAATTGAAAAGACACATTTGGACTTTGTTGGATATGAATTCGCAACCTTGGGTATGACCGGATAGGAGTTAACTAAGATGGAATACGTTTTTACCAATATGTATCTTCCTATGCAGTCAAGTAATAAAAGTGTAGCAAGTGTTAATTGGTCGGGGTCGCGGGTCTTATACCATCACCGTGACCCCGGAACGTAAAGGGCTTTTGAAGGGCACCGTGGATTTTAGTCAGTACAAGTCTGACAGTACCTCTCGCCCTGCCCGGGGTGGGAGGTCTCATTTGATGATTTTACCACGTAAAAAAAAACGTGGGAGTTAAAATAAATTGTTTGTCACCAGATATCTGGTGGCCTGTTCACATTACAAATGCACAAATTATAAATCTAGGATATAACAACATTTAGTGCGAAAGCTTGAAAGAATTTACTTTCGTTAATTTTTACTAGAAAAAGTAAGTTATTTCAGTGTTTCTTTAACAACTTGCTTACCTACAAATATTTTTTTATTATCACGATGCATAAGTAACTATTGAATGTTCAATTTACGGAACCAAAGATGCCAATCACGAACACACTTGATCAGTTTTTATTACAAAAAATTACCTACTTTTCATTCAAAATCGCTCGTCCCGATCATTCGATAAGATTTATTACAGGCGACAGAAATATCTGTGTTTTACGACACATTGTTATTTTTCGGTGTGTAAACATTCATATAATAATAGTTTCTTTTTTATCTTTTCATCGGATTTGTTTAGTTCAGTGGTCACTGAATTGAATCCCTTTCAGGCGATGAGGTTAGTGGACTTTCAGAACTTGGTTAAATTACTATTTTTTGTATATTTTCTTTTCAAAATTAGACTTCAGAGAGCTAGGACTTAGCACTAATTAATAACCTTTTTACTCTATGAAGTATCAAAGCTAACTACAAACTATGTTACAGACTTCATAATTTTTCATTAATCTTAAAATATATAATTATTATTAAGCTAAGCTACCTTTATAATAAAAGAATAAAAATATTTTAACATAGAACATTGATCTTAGAAATGATCAAAAATTTGTAAAATTTCGGGCCAGGGCTGTACGAGAGGGACGGCTAAACTTTTACAGACTAAAATCTACGGTAATCCTTTAATAGCCCTTTTTGTTCCAGGGTACGATCCCGGCAGGGTTTGGCTCTCCAAGAGGGGTCTCAATCAGAAAAGTAAGTACTTAAAAATAATTCAACGATCCAAGAAAGATCATTAGTTAGTTGCAACTTTTTTTTAGAAAAAAGAAGAAAGAAATATCTGCTAAGCTATTTTCCCTTAAAATTAGGCATAAAGGAGCATGATCAATGATGACCAACAAAAGGTAAGGTCGTTGACCTCTTGATCGCCGATAATGTCTAGAAAGACTGACAATCTTAACTAGTTGTAGCGGGCCCTATCGCTAACTACACCCAGTGAACATTTAACGCGAACCGGCTAAATATAGTGATAGTCAGTGGTCACACTGTGCGAGGAAACTAGAAGGTTCACTATACTAATCCAACATCTTTTTGGAAGTGAAGGGACGCGTAAGGGAGAGGACAGCGTCCACCTCATGACCCAACTGCAGTGGGAGACACCCACGGCTAAGGACGTCGCAGGACGATTTCTGGCCATCATGGCGCGGGCATGCGGACAGCGAGTAATGGGCGACTTGCTCACGTTGATGGCGCGTCGTGTTCCACGCGCGCCTCAAAGAGCTTTCAGTAAAATGACGGGGCCTCCTTAGAGAGCCAAAGCCTGTGGGACTAACCGTGGCCCCGGAGCATAAGACCTATTTATTTGAAGGACACCGAAGATTTTAGTCAGTACAAGTCCCACGGTCTCTCCTGCCCTGTCCTAGGTGGGCGAACTCATTGGAAGATTATGTAACGTAAAAAAAACATCTATTTATTGTCGAAAGAAAAAAACGACTGTGAACAAAGTTTAAACATGGTCGGTTGGAAAGAGTTTCTCATGTAGGAATCTTATGATCGGACGCTATAATCTTGCTTGCAATGAAGTTTTCCAGGATGAAATAGTATAGATACAAGGTGGAAAAGGTTTTTATTCTTGTCTAGACGGAATTCCCAGCCGAGACGTAGGCGAGGGTGTTACGAAAATGCCCTGGCACGCAAATAGCAATATCAGGAACAAAGTGGTTTGTAGTCAGTGTGCAAGACTGTCTCTGACAATCCCTTTCACTCCACCCAGAGTGAGAGTAGTCACTCGATAGCTTCGGGAACCTACACGAAAAAAATTCGGGAGTCACTTACGTGATTCTGCAACGATTCGCCGACGACGACCGGTTCACCATTGGACGTTTCGTCGACAGGACGGTTCACTTATGGCCGTTTCACCGATAGACTCTTTCCCCTTTGGACTTTTCACCGATACGATGATTCATTTATGCCCGGTTCATCGATAGAACCTTTCACCTAGGGACTATTCGCCAACAGGACGATAACGAGCCTTCCGATTTACTATTTTTATCTTTATTTAATTTGTTTCGTTTCTAGTTAGTATTTTGTATGTTATTTGCCTGATGACGTTTGTGCCTGGTCAGGGTGGCTTGACCTCTGTTTTCGCAGGCATAATTTATTTAGAGGCGTAGAGCCCGGAGGCAGTTTTAGTCCTGCTGGTTATTCCTAAGTTTTTGCCCTGAAAATGAAGAAAGACAGGGATTTGATGTTTTCAATTATCTACGACACAGTAGAAACTTGTATAGAGCGGCAACATTTTTTTTTATATAATTTTGGTCAACGATATATTTTGTTCTATATATTTTCTGCCCGCGACTTTATTCGTGAGAAGTTTTGTTCTTCAACCAACTACGCCGGATCCCACAAGCACTTTTACTTTTACCGGCTTGCTAGAAAAAAATGTAAAATTCGGATAATATGCACGATACAAAATATAATAAACACCCTAGGTCGGCACTCAATGTAGCTTCCTAGATTTTTTTTTTATATATTATCCTTTACAGAATTGGAAATATTCGTTCTGAAGATTACCCTTTACAAAATATATTTTTATTATAAATAACTACTTTTATGTTCATAAGGTAGGTTTAAAATTATAATACTTTTCCATTTCTCATTTTATCAAAATTTAGTGCATTTTCTTAACTATTTTTTTTTTTTAATAAATAAATAAATATTCCACAACTATCACACAACGCCATCTAGTCCCAAGCTAAGCAGAGCTTGTGTTATGGGTACTAGACAACTGATAAACATACTTATATATTTCTAAATACATACATATTATAGATATATGACACCCAGACACAGAACAAATGATCATGCTCATCACACAAACATTTGTCCTGGGTGGGAATCGAACCCACGGCCCCCGGCATAGCAGTCAGGGTCACTAACCACTAGACCAACAGGCCAGTCGGCCTAATAAAAATAAAAATAAAATAAATTCTAAATATAATCCCCAAATACTCTTTGTAAGTTACTTAAATATTTGCCAAATGTCTTAGATACGATGTTTGAATGCAAACACAATAAGAAATGAGGTCATTCATGCAAACTTACAATTCAATGAAGATTGCCCTAATTTGCACTTATTTTGTTGTGATAACGTAATCGAAAACGAAAGTTATGTCAATGATATTGGGTCGATTTTATAAATAGCATGGAATAAAGGAGCTTGTACACTTCTTTATATGTAACATCATTTTATGCAAAAAGAAACGAATTCTTCATAATGCAATACATATTTACTTTTAAACATGGTTATCAACCTAGTTTAAACTTAGCCATACTATTGTATATCAGTGCGAGTCTGATAGTCTCTACAGCTCTATCCAGTTGTAGGCAATCCACTGACAGATCTAGTGAGGCATATCTTTCCATGTCCTTTCCTCCGGGGTGAAGTGGAAGGGCCTGTCAGCCTCTTGCTGACTAAAAACTAATAATAAGGCGCTTCTTTTGCATCGAATCAGACGTGGTCCGTGATCGGACAGCGAGCTACCTATAATTATATATCGTCTGAAAGGCAAGCCTATCGGTGCCCAGAAATCATCCTGTGATATCCAACACACTTTTACCTTTCAAATATCAAGTCTTTCCTCTAAGTTTGAAAACTGATAATGAAATATCGTGTTATTCCTTCAAGGTTGTGCTCATAGTTCAAGATCAATACCATCCAGACTTCTACCCACACTCCCATTGAATGTCATGCATAAAATTAATATGCATTATTTTATACATAAATAGATCCTAGTTTTGCAAAGGTGTACGTATGTATATCTCTATAGAAAAATAGAGTGCTAATTACTTTTTTAGTTTACTTATTGATTTTCTCATGGATTAATATCAACAGCTGCATGTGTCAATATTTAAGGCTTAGCTGCAATTGCAAAGGGTGTAAATGTATGACCAGCAATGAAATATTGAGTTGGCAGTGCTTCGAAAAGCACGCTTAGCTGCTGGTATACTTTATACTCAACAAGGAATAGACAATACTATTCAAATGTCCTTCTTCCTGTCACCAAAACGAGAACACAGGAACATAAAAAAAATTATTTGCACTGGTAAAGCGGGACTGCCAGACCCGTACTGACTAAAATCCACAGTGTCCTTCAATAGCCCTTTACGTACCAGGGTCACGGTAATTTGATAAGTCCCGTAATCAAGAATATCTTCCACGATCCTTGTTTCTTCTTCTGTTCTGCTCATACATCAGGTCATACACGAATGTCGGTTTCAAATACCGTCCACCTGATGTACGAAAGATACGATTATGTAAATGGCTGAAAAATTACAGTTTTGATTTCCACAACCTTCTCTGATTTAAATAAAAAAATCTGAAATATTCTATAATGATGAACAAATATGAGACAGAGTTCATTAGTCAAATTAAATATTTGTTAAATCTTATTCATGTTTAATCATTAAAAATATATGATTTAACAACAGTTATTTTAACTATTGAACAAACAACTGGGGATACAAAAAACATCAATTTACTATTTTATATCAGTTTGTGATTAGCGCCATCTTTGAATCACCTCTAGCAAATTTTAAGGTTATCACAAATCGAACCTTTAATGTAGATGGGTTTTAATTTAATGGCATTCCTCCATAAAACGGACTCAAGCTAGTTTTATTATAATTGTATTCATTTCTTTAACGAGTGTATTTGTAATAAAATATTCAAAAATACCCGTTATTTTGAGCACGAGATATTGAATTGCCTACACAATGTCTTTATGAAATGGTCGTAAACTGCTTGTTTTCTTTGTTAATAGATTTAATGCAACAGGTGAAGAGGTATTTAAGAGAGTACTTAAGTTATTGAAAAGCTTTGTAATTTTTTTGAGAGCAGGTCACACTGGATTCAAACTCACACACACACACTGGGTACCTATAGATTGGTACCTACATAATTATTTCATCAGAAAATTAAATTCGGCAATATGTATGTTGAACTACTGAGCCGACCCGACGCAATAAGTTCGAATATCATTCGGTACTTTAATCAGCAAACAATCGTCTCGGCACAATATCGGCTCAACTATATCCCGAATTAGCAACAAAACTTTCACAAATAAGTATAAAATTCGAATGTGCCATCCGGTAGTCAGATTTTTTTTATTCCACAAAGAGCACCTGGCACTTGCGATAAATGTTGACAGGAGCCTTATGTCGAATAGATAAGGTGCATGTAGCTCAGATGCCATTGACAGCGGGTGTCCTAAGTGGAATATCTCGAATATATTAGTATATATAGAACTTTTCTTTGTCAAAATAGTTTCTGACAAAATTTGAATGTAGCGAGAAATCTTCGGAACTACTGAACCCACTTCGAAAGTTCGTTTGATACTTGCAAGCTTTATTTCCTAAGCGCCGTAGGATCACTACGCTTCTGATGAATATTTTCCGCAAATAAGACAAGTGAAACTAAGGGTAAAATCTAGTTTAATGATATTAAAGAAGGGCTAAGTAATGTCATAACTATTTATATAACCTAAATTGTAAGCAAAAATTACTATTTTTGATACTGTATTCTTCCTTTGTTCATTGCATGCCGTGGCAGCCTTTAATTAAGGCTACACTATGAAATGTAAACAGTCATTTATCCATAAACATGTAGTATGGTGTATGCTTTGTTGGTTGTCCTTAAAAATAAATAAAATAAATAAATAAATAACCAACTATGGTGGGCTGATTGGCGTTGAGTAAGAGTGTGCTCAACTGAGCGTGGTCTTACGCGTGACCAGGATGGAAGGGACGCAGGCCAATATAACTATGTACACTAATTTTAAGTGCGAAAGACTTAAAAGAAAGTGACAAAATATTCTTGAAGAAAGTTACTTGCGCTGTAGCGGATGCTACGGCGTAGCAGATGCTACGAACGACGTAGCAGATAGCTACGACAGTTACGACACCCATTGCGCAGCCGGATGCTTTGGACGTTTTATTTTTTTATTGCCGTGTTAATTTCAGTTTTTGTACATATTCGATTTTTTATAGCTTATTTTTTTTATCTTCTGAACTAAATTCATTACATTTATAATCACTTAAATATTTCCTCAAAAACATAAATTACATCTTATTGAAATACTAACCTACCTTCATCTCGATTTTAATTCCATACAAATAAATCACGTTGCTATCATAAAGTTAAGCTGTTTGCCAACTTAATAGATTTCTACAGCCACTTAGCCCCTTCGTACACTAGGCGACGCAAGTCTCCGATACCTTACGACTTTGACATACATTGACGAGTGCGTGTTTACGAACCTCTATGGATTGTATTGCGATAGTGGCCTGGATATCAAAATCGTAAGGTATCGGAAACTTGCGTCGCCTTGTGTACGAAGGACCTTACAGCGTAGAACGCCGAAGTGATTCCATCACCTCACGCGCCTTGCCATGCGCTCTAAAAGTTAATTAACTTGATCTCGGCGATGGGCGTAACAATAAAAATATTAAACTGAACAAAGTATACTAATATTGTCAAACCATTTTAACGAAAACGTGATATTTCTAGATTATTGTTTGAAGGAGAAATTGACCTTTCAATATTTTGGGTTAGCAGTGGGTAGGGTGGTGGCCAAGACTTTTTTTGTTGTATTGGATTATCATTCCTTATTTTAGATACTAGGTAATTGTTATACTGGATTTAAACATACGGCTACATTAATAGTTCTGTCACAAAAAATTGCCATTAAGCTCGCGAGTTGTCACATGTCTTAAAGGTTTTAGCTCTTGCAGCTTTCAACGAAAGATTCTTTCATGCATCATGTCAAAGTCAAAGTCAAATCATTTATTCAAATAGGAAGGGATAGGATTGATTCTACACCCATTCGTAAAGTTAGGTTGTATGAAGAAGAATGTGCAAGAAACACCATACTTACTCTTTTTAACCGACTTCAAAAAGAAGGAGGTTATCAATTCGACTGTATGTTTTTTTTTTTTTTTTTTTTTTTTTTTTTTTTTTTTTGTGTGTTTGTTACGCGATTTCTCTGGCGATTGTGAACCGATTTTCAAAATTCTTTTTTTGTTCGAAAGGAGATGCTTTCGGAGTGGTCCCATATTCACCAAGTCAAGATCTGATGATTGGATCCTGGAGAAATCGAGGGCAACCCTCAAATTTAATAGGCCCACATATAGTTTTTCGCAAATATTATGAAGTAATTTAAGTATTTGCGTGTGGTAATCATAATCTCATGTAGCTGAGCTGATGATGGAAGGTACAACTCCTTAACAGTAAGGAGTAGGCATCGACTGATTTAGTTTGTGTTCGCTTATCTCCGGAAGTACAAGTCCGATTTAGGTCATTCTTTTTTTGTTATACTAGGTATCGTTCAACTGAGGGAACACTGCAAGTTTCATCAAAATCGGTTCAGTCGTTTTTGAGATAGGGAATTTTATTATGTTATTACCGGTGCTACGGATTACAAAATTCTAGTGTACATGTAAGAAAATGATGTACCTATTTGACAAGAATTTTGGTTGAATATTTTAACTAAAAAGAGTAAAATAAAAGCTTTTTAAAAAAAAATGTAACCGCCTTCAAAACCAACCACTAAAAATGGGTAAAATAACCTACAAAATAACTTTTCTTTCGGAAGTCGGTGGCAAAAAAGAAAATTAAAAAAGAAAAACACCGACTTCCGAAAGAAAAGTTATTTTGTAGGTTATTTTACCCATTTTTAGTGGTTGGTTTTGAAGGCGGTTACATTTTTTTTTAAAAAGCTTTTTCAAAAATGTTTCACGAAGTTTTGAAATCACAAATTTAAAAAAAAAATGTGAAAGCGTACTCAAGTTATGACCATTTAACAAAAAATAAAACAATAACTATACAGCTAAAAGGTACATAGTGTTCACACTTTCACGTGCGTGCGTTCCTTACTAGAGGGTAGTGGTAATGAAGTAATTTACATAAATACTGAATTTGACTGTCCTTCCGAAAGATCCCGACCTTATGATAAAAGGTTCTACTCAACAGTTATATGACCGAGGCTAAATAGTAACCGTGGACAGTCCAAGTCGTATTCTAAGACAGGTGTTAAATTTAGACTTAGACAACAGTACTGTAGTCTTAGTCTTTGTTTTTACGTTGTAAAATCATCAAATGAGTCCTCCCACCCCGGGCAGGGCGGGAGGGACTGTCAGACTTGTACTGACTAAAATCCACGGTGTCCTTCAATAGCCCTTTATGTTCCGGGGTCACGGTGATGAAGTACGTCCCGCGACCAGTAGTTTTAGTTTAGTATACTTAATTTGCATTCCATAATTTATGGTTACAGGACAATGAACTGTGATTGTGTACTTCAGTTGAGATTATGCAAATGTTACGTTAACCAAAATTATCCTTCTCATAATTTGTTATCATGTCGGTGCGAACACTTGACACGTAATCAGGACGTGTTTCGAGGCTAATAAAAGGCTAATTTAACGCAGTCGGCTTCGTTTGAGGTGTGTTGTATTAAGAGGTGAGAGGGCGGTAACCTTTGACAAACCTGGAGGGATAAGGAGTCTCCTAGGCAATCTTGTCTCAAGTTGGACTTGTGAGAGACTTTGGGGGCCTGTTTTATATAGTATTTAGTGTGTTCATTTTCAACCAGGTTTTTTTTTTAATTTATAAAACTTCATCATGATATCATTTGCTGAGTCTTTTCCCAAGTTTTTGGAGTCAGGGCTACTCGCTGTCCAACCTTGGACCATGCCCGGGTCGACGGCGCGCCTGAAAGAGCGTCAGCAAAAATGACGGGGCTCCCTCTAAGAGGGACAAACCCCGCCGGGGTCGCGGGACTTATTTCTATTACCGTGACCCCGGTCTGACAGTCCCTCCCGCCCTGCCCGGGGTGGGAGGACTCATTTGATGATTTTACCACAATAAAAAAAAAAAGTTTTTGGGTTCGAATTCCGTTCTATCAAAATGATCTAATTTATAAAACTTCATCATGATTTCATCTGCAGAGTCTTTCCGAACTATGTTGGGGTCGGCTTCCATTGTAACCGTAAGCTGCATTTGATTTTTATCGACGTTTTTTATGTGCCTATTGAGGCCCATGTGAAATAAATTATTTTAATTTCTATTTTTTATTCAATGTTACTCCGCATGCACGATCTAAGGAATAAAAACTATTCTGTCAACTCGCTGAGGTACTAAGTAAGCGAGGGGGCCGGGGTACTGCGTTGTGATTGGCTAACTCAAAGTCTGTTCTGTGTCAAGGTATGTTTACGGCTCACAGGAGTGGTCGAAATAAGACGAATATAAGACTTTTTTGCTTAATGTATTGACAGACATCGGTCGCCTGTTATTAGGAGCCTAGTAATATATCGTCGTTGCTTGACTGGATTTTGAGTGGAACCTCGGAATTTTTCCACAGTCAAAGTACTATGTTACCACATTAAGAAAACAACCTTACATCAATCCAGACAGGTCTTAACCAGTAACATGATGTTGCCAGCATACACAAATATTTACCTCAAACACTGATAACTAGGGAGTGTTGCCCTCTTGAACGTTGACTCGTTATCAACGATACGTCACGAGACTCCCTTGCGTGTTAGATGAGTTAATACTCGTGTACTAATAACTTGCGTATATCATGAACGTGTGGCAATCATTTTAAGTTTTACCTTATTTTGGTTAAACACAAGAATTAATAAGGATATTCGTTATGAAAAAACCTCCTAACAATTATACGCTAGCGGCCTTTTTTTATGCGGTAAAATCATCAACTGAGTCCTCCCACTCAGCGCGTGACGGGAGGGACTGTCAATCTAACTTGACAGCGACCTGGAGTCTGGATTTCTGTCAGTCAACTTAAACATCTGTCTTGATATTGACATGTGGTGAGTAGGGATGACACTCATGTGAATACGACAGTGATAGTGTGAATTTTGATGGATGGAGGGTAAGAGAGATAGATTGAATAACGATTGATATGAAAGATACAGGAGTAAATAGTACTAGCTAAATGGAAGAAGAAAACGTGTTGCGACACCCCAAGTAAAATGGGATTAGGCCAGGAAGATGGTGATGACTTAAACATACCTGCACGTATAACATGAAACCGAAAGCAGGTCAGTGTAACTCTCTAAGTATGACGATGTTTAAAATGTATAAAAGAAAAATGTGTCTTTTCTTAAGTCATCGAAGAAAAATGACGAATATGAATGGCCTGTTGGTCTAGTGCTTGGTGACCTCGACTGCTATGCCGGAGGTCGTGGGTTCGATTCCCAACTGGGACAAATGTGTCTGGGTGTAATTTATCTATAATATTTATGTATTTAGAAATAAGTACCTATGTTTATCAGTTGTCTAGTACCCATAACACAAGTTCTACATAGCTTGGGTCTCATCTTATTATTATTATGATTTTTTGTAAAGGAATAACTTTGTATATTCTTGGTAGAATAGAGATATTATTAAGCTACCTGTGAATGTTTTCAATGTAGCACAGCATTGTTATTCTGTCATACGTGTTTCGTAATGTCCCACTTCCTAGCTAATATTAATTATACTTCAAAGCATGATTAATTAACCACGCTGTTAAGTATAATTATTTAATTAAATCTTCACTAATTAATATTGAGTTTAAGTGTTACAGAGGATAAAATACAAGATTTTTCTATCGTGTCTTCCGATCGCCTCTGAGATTTGTGACCGCTATTTATAGGGACATTTTATTAGTTTAGCAAGGATTTAGAGATAGACATTACCACCCGGTAAAAATCAGAAAGCGATACTAATAATTATTTTTAGGAGCTGACTGATAACCCATAGCACAGCGTAATCAGCCTCTGATTTTCCCATTGCTGGGACGCAAAAAGTTATCCATACGATGCTAATGCAGGTTGGATAACACAATGTCTATATATTTTTTTTGGTTCTGGAACCTGCGTTTTGCATACTGGTTTCATTCATTGTAAAGTAATTATGCAAAATAAACTGCTATGTTCGAGTTCAAAACTACGACCCACAAATTGTAGAACATAGCAATACCGTAGACACCAACTTATAAAATTCGATTAATAAACTCAAAAAATTCAAACCACAACTCCGTTTTCAGAATAAAACGTATCTTAGAACCACTTCACTTTTAATTTAGCCAAGAAACATGTTTGAAAACACCACGCCTGGTGTCAACGACCTCATATACAGCGTGTTTGCAAGTACGTCGACGTAATAGCTTCCTAATTACCTGAGATACTCGAAGCAGGAGGTGCGAGGGATATAAATAACCCTCTTTATCATCCCTCTAAAGCACATTTACGGATTTACTCACACAGATTTTATTATCTAGGAAAGTATCAAAGGGATTGTTGTCTCTTGTTGATGAAAACATTTGAAATTAATCCTGCTAGGCGAAATCTGCTTATTTTCTTCTTACACTTTCCGTATTTAACTAATTGAATAACATACACCTTTTAGGGCTCTATTTCACCGCAACACTATGACCATGCAACCGTCGCCACCAACAATATGTCTACAACTTTTTAGAGATTATCTGACGTCTACTTGGTTGCACAACCATATTTTATATACATTTTGTTGCAGCTAGAACTGGGCCTCAAGTCTGCTAATTTTATTTAACTCGCATGCTATTGATAGTCAATTGAGACTCAATCCCGATCCCATTACGATTAGAACAAATTTGGTATTCTGCAAAAACTTATATGTAAGCTCAATAGAGTCGTAATGGAATCATAGTGTAAGTGTAATTGGCTCTCAGTTGAACAGTAGGTGTTGCCAAACAAACGTCAAATAAGAGTAGAATACCGATAAAGTCATCAAGTCATAAATTATGATAAAAAGTATCATATTCACGACGTCGATAGATAAGCTCATATTATTAAGCAGTAATTTTCCTTCATTGGTCCAGTGGTCAATGACTGTTGATATTGAGCATGTAGGTCTATGGTTCGATTCCCAGGTTGAGTATTGAGCATGTGTGTATGTGGCATTATGTCGCTCGCGTTGATTGAAAATTTTAAGAGTTACGTTAAGTAGTCAATTGTGAATGCGTTATTATGTAGGCTCCTTCTAGATCCTTTGTTGATTATAGGCGAGTTGTTATATATAATTTTAAGACACAAAGAAAAAGTGACTTTGAGCGTATATCGTATCTATCATCTTTATATCCACAACGCCTGTCTAACATTTGTAACATTCTATGAACAGTAACATTTTACGAGCTACATTACGATAGACATTATTGAAGAATCTCATCTTTAATATCGTGTTCATTATTGTCAGAAATAAAGAAAATGTCGTGAGAAAAGTTTTGATTAAGAATTTGGACGACTTTCAAAATGATTGATACAATGTGTGATAGGTGATTTGCAAAGAAACCGACGGCACAGTTGGCTTAGTGGTTGAGCGTGTAACTCCTGCGCTGCTGGTCATGGATTCAATTCCCGTACGGAACAAAAATATTTGTATGATCTACAAATAAATGGTTCCTGGTCTGGGTATTTGTGTATGTCAGTTTAAATGTTTGCACTATATTTTTACGTTACTAATCACTTTAGTAGGGGAACCTGTTGTACCTTGGCACTATATGTACCTAGGCCATTAGGCTCGTTTTAAATGTTGCCGCAATGCTAAATTGTTATAGTTTTGGTATTCGGTACATCACTACCAACTATACAATGTGCAGTTAGTCACTTACCGCCATTAAGCAGGTGTTTGGTGTTATCGACGTCAAAACTTTTTTTCACGAAGCAAGTAAGTATTCCTAATTTACTTTGCAGTCTGATAGCTCTCAACGTATTATAATTGTCACTTAACTTGTATATACTATTGGTTCTTTAGATTCGTAAGTGTTAAAATAATCATAAACTTTCTGGATAAGTAACCTCAAAATATTTGAAATCCACCCATTTTGTTGAAGTTGGAGTGGTGTTGAACCTCGGTCACTGTCGATCAGTTGTACCTTGGCAGTGGCCAAGGTACAGTTGATCAAATTATTTCATGTTCCGGTAATACATTCCTATTCAAATACATTTATTATTTCAGGAATCATGCCTAAAAGCAAAGAGAAGAAGAAAAGAACGCCAGTTGAACTATTTAAATATTTTTAACCGACTTCAAAACAAAAAGTAGGTTCTCAGTTCGACCTGTATGTTTGTTTGTGTGTTTGTCCGCGATTATTTCACGATTGGCTGAATCGACTTTGATGCGGTTTTCAGATAAGTGTTCGTTACCTTCTGGAGAAGGTTTTAGTATACATATAACTCTAATGGATATTCCGTGACGTTGCCCTTAAGGCTCTATTTTTGTTCACTGAGATTGTAGATTTTCAAAGTCGATTGTATGTTTGTCCACTATTATCTCGCTTTTGGCTGAACCGAAAAAGAAATTTGACAGATTGGGGTAGCTTGATGTACTGGCGTATGTATGTAATAATTTTAAAATTTGTCATGTGATAAAACAGTGTTTAAAAGTTTGTGATATTTTAGTTTAAAAAAATTGTTTTTTAAGAAAATAAAAATACGATTATTGCTTTGATTTTATTCAAAATTTGCTAGTTATTTTTTGTTAAATATTTCACTAGACCGTATAAGATGATTTTGGCTATGAAAAGTTAATAGTTTTCTTTAATTACTCCCCAATTCTCGTTGTGTCCTAGGTACGCCATAGTACTGGCCGAGGTACATAGGGTTTGTTGTACCTCGGCCTTAAACACCATTTTTTTTTAAGTATATAAAACACATGTTAGTATAGCATATACATTCTCGATATTTTTGTGGTGAATACTCAAATAACTGACCTTTCAAAATATGCAAATATGGTTTGTATACAACACGTCGAATCTCAGTAAAAAAATAATATCTGAAAAACTGTCCTAGGTACAACAGGTTCCCCTAAGGACTTAAGGTAAGCTATGACGATACACAAAAAGGCGTGTGTGACTTTCTTTTTCGGGTGATTTATTCAATCAAATAAGTCCGCCCGCCCTGGGTGGGGTGTAGAAAGTACGGTCAGCCGATTTTTTTAATCTGTGTTGTTCCACTGCTGGGCAAAGGTCTCCCGATAACCTTCCATTCTTACCTGTGTGCGGCTTTTTTCGGCCAAGTTGTCATGAACGCGTCTAGGTCATCATGCCAGCGTTTGCTAAGCCGTCGTCGCGGGCATGCGGACAGCGAGTAAAGGGCAACTCGCTGTCCGACCATGGACCATGCCCGGCTCGTCGTGCTCCACGCGCCCCAAAGAGCGTCAGCACAATGACGGGGCCCCCTCACAGAGGGCCAAAGCCTGCCGAGGTCGCGGGACTTATTTCCATCACCGTGACCCCGGAATATAAAGGGCTATTGAAAGACTCCGTGGATTTTAGTCAGTACAAGTCTGACAGCCCGGGTGGGAGGACTCATTTGATGATTTTACCACGAAAAAAAAAAAACCCTTCCTCGGCAAAGACACCTGTCCTGTACCCAAACTGCAGACTCTTACTGACAAAAAAACCACCTTATACCCTTCAGTCTTCTTTTGCGTTCCATGGTAACCTATAAAGACTTTCTCGCAGCCCAGACTTCTGTACCTGAATGTACAATAGTTCTTAGAACAGCTAGTTAGTCAAGTGCAGGAACACGCTAATTACAAACTTGCTCCATGATGAATGTTGTAGTTAAAGTTGCTTGTTAAACAGTTGTAGTTTCGAAGTTACGGACATACTTGAACTTTGCATGCAGACTGGCGATTTTATATAGTAGTTGGCCTGTGTGGCGAATCAAATAATTTTCTTTGCATCATAAATAAATAGATGTCAATATAAATTAATTTGTTTTTTAAGCGTTGGCCTACGCTAGGAATTTCTCCTTGTCGTGTGTGCGTTTACAACCGTAGCAACTCACATACACAAACACCCAGACTCAGAACAACAACTTGTAGATCATACAATTTTTTTCCGTACGGGATTCAAACCCGCGACACGCAGCGTAGCAGTCCAATTGCCCAGCCCCTACGCTACCCGTGCCGTTTTGTTTCTAGGAAATACCGATTTTCTCAAGATGTTTTCATCGACACAAAGTGACCTGTGATTAATTCATCTACCCTTTTTCCAGGAGTCTTGGAATTGAAAGCTAGCTTTTATAAGGAGTCAAGTTCAACCTCTATCTCAGGGCTTCTTTAAGTGTGCACCAGGGGTACGCAGTAGGTCAACTAACTCTTAACCTATTTTCTAGGAAATAGTATATTAATCTCGTCTAGGTAAAGACAAGAACTCATCGCGACAACATATCGTCAGTCATAAAACATGAATTAATTGAACAAAGACTAAACTTCTAGAGCAGGGTATTATGTTTGACTCTGATACTCTGATCTGTTCAAAATATTATTTGACAGGGGTCCGTGGAATTATTTATATCGTGAAGATGGTCCGTGACTCCAAAAAGTTAAAGAAACCCAGCTCTATCTACATTACTAAAACAACAAAACTAAATCCAACGACATTGTATAACACTCAATAATGGGAAGTTTCCAAACTAATTACACACCACATTACGTGAAGTTAACTGCCGATGTTGGCTCTGTCAAATGGTCCCTGTGGCTGTTACGATAGGCCCTCAATGATGAACTTGACCTTCAAGGGTCTAACGTAACCCATTAGGATAGACATCAGGACGGTTCGAGGATTTAGGGGTGGTTTCACAGTGAGCTGATACGTTTGGAACTACGGAAGGAAAGGACTACAATTATTTGTTTTTCAGATAAGGATTTTAAATTGCAGAATTCAGTTTTTGGACAGATGTATGTTTAAAAGAAAGTGATTTTTCGTGAAGTGGTAAGATGACGCAAGTTTTCATTTATTAATTTTGTGAACATAGGGTCAAAGTTTTACAGATGTTTACTGTTATAATGTTGTTCCATGCTACGTTCGTCGTTGGTCCCGCCAGTAAGCATACAACATTTTCAAGATGGTAAATTATAAGTTTTTTTGTCTAACAAATGAAAATGAAATAAAGGTAAGTCACAATTTTAAAATTTCAGTATCAATTTTACAATAAGAAATCGGTTTAGGCATGCTAAGCCGAATTCACACAAAAAGGGACAAAAAAGGGACAAGGGAAACTTGCAACGAACTTTTTTTGAGGAGAGCAATAGTATTTTGTCAAAGATAAACAAAATATTATGTAGTTTAGCACAGCCTTACAATAACCGGTCGTTTGAGGACATTAACCCAAGGATTTTGGTTTACCCTGGGGAGTAATCGTGGACACTCAACATATAGTTTTGGTCGCTCAAATGGTAATCAAAGTCCTCACGAATTTCACTCACGTATAATTTGCATTGCTAATACATTTACAGAGGTTTACATTATGCAAAAACTTTCTTGAATATTGTTGTTCAATCATTTTAAATTGTAAGAATTCGAGTCGGTCAAAGATTTTTTGTATTTTTCAGCAATTCAACAAGCCCGAGTTAGGATTTATACCTGTTTGGGATCACTCTATTAGTTCCTCGTTCACATAATAGAGGCGCTTTTTTATGTTTCAATACATAAAGCTGATTTTAGACTACGCTTAATTAGCATTTGTATATAGCTCATAGCACAACAATATCGCGCTCCATAAATTATTATGGACACGTTCACATTGTACTGTACTATATATTAATGGCTTGCTAGCATTAGGTCCTTCTTGCACAATAATATAACGTAGACTGAAATCAGCTTTAAGCGCTGCAAATTCTTCAAGTACACTGTAAATAATCTAAAAACATCCTGTGATAAGCTCCCTGGTTCAAGTTTACAGGAGAATAGGGAAAGAGTAAAAAAATAAAAGGTTTGATACGCCTCAAAGCATCATCTGCCTAGCCTTTTCCCAACTATATTGAGGTCGGCTTCCAGTTGAACCTGATTCAGCTGGATATCAGTATTTTACATGGAGCAACTGCCTGTCGGACCTCCATAACCCAGTAACTGGGTAATATCATATATCATCGCCTCAAAGCAAACAAAACAAATCATCTAGATAATAATAATATGACAATCAAGGTTTTCGTGGCACACATACGTGGATCGATGACAGACATCGAGGCTTCTACCTTGCATAAGTAATGCCGTAAACTGTCCTCTTACAGATTACTTTGAACCACTTAATATCAACCTCGGTTGTGTATGAATTGTAGAAAATACTTTTGATTGTCCGCTGATTGTTGTGTCATGGCTGCGACAATCGATGATGGCACGGCGAGGTTAAACTGAGATTGTTGCTGTTAAAATGTGATTGTCGCTGTTAAACTGTGATTGTCGCTGTTAGATTGTGATTTTAGTTGTCAAAATATGATTGTCGCTGTTAAACTGTGATTCTAGGTTTTAAACTGTGAAAAATGCTCTGCTAAGTAGTGGAATTCTTTGGCGGAGTCTGTATTTGCTGACAGCTAAAACCTTGGGGTCTTCAAGTCAAGAGTGAACAGGTTACTTCTAGATAAGCGTGCTTCACCGCCGACCACATCTTCGCTCACCACTAAGCGAGATAGTGGTCAAAAGCAAATGTATCGTTAAATAAAAAAAATAAATGCTTTTGAAACCTACCTCAAAAGTGACTCTGGGAAAAATGTCCCCAGTACTTTATCAAATGAACAACTGTCGTTTTTGGGGGTGTTAAATATCATCAAATAAGATTTCCAGCCTTGGAGAAAGGACTGCCAGAATAAAAAGTCAACGTGCTCCTCTAGTTGCGCTTAGCGTTCCAGGTTTACGGTATCCTATTAAAACAACTTAGTTTTTCGGTGATTACTGGAACGATAATTTTAAGGGAACATGTCTACAAAAAAACAAAGCTAAGCATTAAAAAATCGATAAAAACGTCGCAATAAGATGAATAAACATAATAACTTACAGCGTCTCACAATATTACGACAAAACATTACCTATCCCACTTCAAAAACAGAGGAAACGTGAATATAAACAAAAACCTGTCAGGAACAGTCATATCATGCAAGTTGTTTGTCCTTGTCCTTTGTATTGAATGTAAATTATTTTTATCCGACAACGAAAAATGGACGAAGTTCTCGATCCGACTGAATTAGTTTTTGATTTAATATAATTATGTTCCCTAATTTTTCGATAACGCCATTGAGCTATTATTACTACGTATAGAGACCACGCATCACCACTGTGTCCAATCCAGAATAAGTGGGCGCGCCTAGAGCGCTCCACAGAGCTGTCAAAAAACTGAATGAACATAGGCCCGCGCACTCATCCTGGATGGAACATAGTAATTGTGATACGTGGTGTCATCTCTATACGTAGTAATAATAGCTCAATGATAACGCCTGACTGATTTGGATTTTTTGGGCATGCGGAGAGCGAGTAAAGGGCAACTCGCTGTCCAACCATGGACCATGCCCGGGTCGACGGCGCGTCGTGTTCCACGCGCGCCTCAAAGAGCTGTCAGCAAAATGACGGGGCCCCCTCTCAGAGGGCCAAAGCCTGCCGGGGTCGCGGGACTTATTACCGTGACCCCGGAACATAAAGGGCTACTGAAGGACACCGTGGATTTTAGTCAGTACAAGTCTGACAGTACCTCCCGCCCTGCCCGGGGTTGGAGGTCTCATTTGATGATTTAACCACGATAAAAAAAAAAAAAACGTATTGTTGATACGTACCGTTGATGATGACAAACATTGAAATTCTCACGTAAACAAACACCCTGACCCGAAACAACTACACTCACTACAAATAATAATAATTGTTCGAAATCGAACCCGTGACAGTATTAATTACTACAGCGAACGCTACGTGAACACGCGACCGTCACGTTTGTTTTGTTACTTTGACTCGTCGGGAAGCCGACAGGTGGCGCTTTCAGGTTTCAGGGCAGTCGCGTATTCGAACGACCGATAGCTTTTTCTCTCATTAGTAGGTTCCCGGTCAAGGTAGGGTGAGTTCGATTTACAGTCGTTGCAAAACTGGGATTGAGCTTAATAATTATTATTTAATTTAGTTATATATACTGTATTATATATAAGTAGCTATAAGTAGTATTAGCATAGAAAAGTAGAAGGTAAAATTAGCGGAGTTGCGAACAATTTTTAAGTAAGTAATAAGAATGTTGTATAAATATTACTATGTAGTCTATTTTACTCGGGTTGAATGTATCGTTCTAATATTTTTTTTTAATCGACACAGTACTTTTTGAGTTTATTCATTACAAACATAAACACACACACCTTCACAAATCCTTACTCTTTATAATTTTTGTAAGATTCGCACATTCTTCTCTTGTAGGTAGGAATCTCGGTGGGTCGGTTGGAAAGAGCGTCGGATGTACCTACTAAAAGTCGAAAAAGAAATGGACGAAAGTCTCAGGTTCAAATACTGCTCGCGGTTTGAATGTATCTTCCCATAAAAATATATGAAGTAACAAGGAGTTATATAAATTTTATATTACGTAGTAAGTTAAAAAAAACGGATATCCAGCCACTATTCTATCAAACTTCTTCCTACCTCTTAATTAACCGAAAGCTAGTTACTCCGAGGAAACTGGAGCGGGTTAGTATTAAAACCTTGACCTTTTCATCGGCAGGAAATCTCTTCTTAGCTTTACTACTAATTAATTTATATCGACAAATATTATTCAACAATTTAATTACGAATCCAGATCTAATAAAACAGTTCTACGAGCACGGGTTCGATGCCCGCGTGAAACGTTTATGTATGTCGAGTAATAACACCAACAAAATTATTTTTGGATTGCCCCTACGTGAGAAAACAAGATATGCGTTAGTGATATAAACTTCTTGTGCCCATTAACTGTTGTAAAAGTTATCTTACGTCACTTAAATAAGAAGTATTTTCTTGACTTGGCGCGTCTTGTGACGAGGTTCCTCTCTCAAGACCACCTTGGCTTGAACCCGTTCCTGTTGCTGGTGGACTACCTATTCTTTTATATATCTAAAAGTTTTTAATTTTTTATACTTATGTAGCATCAAAATATGTCAAACCTTTTAGTATTTTATTTAATTCCAATACGATTAAAATGTATGAAACGCTAACTCTTTTAGTGCCGTTGCATTTTCGATAGCCTTCGAATTCACCCACAAACTATCCTTGACAACAAATGATTAATAAAGCATTTTAAATCCTATTTCCATAGCCATAAAGTTTAATGGAAATGCAGCAAAATGTGTGTCTGTGCTTTCCTCAAAATGCACATGCGTCGAGCGGGCCTACGCGACTCGTAGCCCGTAGCACCGCTACGCCAGACGGCGCGCGATCGCCGAACCAACCGCGCGTAGACCTGCTACGAAACGCCGCGCCGAACCTACGGAACTTTTCATACTTTTCTAATGGAACATTAGAGTTTACGTTTACGTGTGCTGTGAACAAAGTTTATTTATTTAATTTGCCAACTTTTCATGTGTGAAACGAATGATAAATAAATTAGGATAGACTTAGTGAAGTGTGATTATTATTTTGAGATTGTTTCGAATAGTTTTTGACAGTTTTAGTGATATTATTTTGCGGAAATGTCATATTGAGAGATGGCACCTTTAAGGATTCCGAGTGATTTCATGAGTGAGGATGCTAATTATAACTTTTCGAGCCATGAGCCGCGGCATCATTGGCGTCACCACAATCATTCTCACATGAGGGAGGGTCACAAGCACAACATGGTGGATATTCTTTCGAACTCTATAATGGAGGCGATGAACAGTAAGTTTGTGCCGGACAACAGTGTGTTACCGGACTTGGAACCGCTGTCCACTCACATGGAGGGTGCGATGGAGAGGCATCATCCCCTGCGGATGAACGTGACGCTGAACCGGTCAGACCTGGGGGTGATTGGAGACGAGTTCATGTACCGTCACGGGGGGGCCATGACGGCGGTATACTGCGCCGCCTACCTGCTAGTCTTCCTGGTAGGACTAGTGGGGAACTGCTTTGTGATCGCCGTGGTGTACCGATCTCCGCGCATGAGGACTGTCACCAACTTCTTCATCGTGAACCTGGCGGTGGCTGATATCCTGGTGATCGTGTTCTGTCTGCCCGCCACGCTGATGTCCAACATATTTGTCCGTGAGTACCTTAGCTTGTAGATTTATATTTTGCAGAGTCGTTGGGAGTACGCCAAGAGATAAAGCGCAGTTGACTGGAAAATTAAATGTTATGTTATTTACGATCCGTGTGCCTATAAAATATAGGATTTGGTAATTTTTGTTAGAAAAATAAGAATTCGGATCGTCTTAAGAAATAAAAAAAAATGACCCTGTAGTGGATCTGGCCGTCAAAATTCCAGAAACATGAATTTAATAATGCTAATTGATATAAAAAAAACTGTTTTAGAATCTTAATTTTTGAAACGAAAAGAAGAAAGAAAACTTTCTTGAACTTTTTATCTAAAAAATAAAATATTATTATACTGACTTCCTCCTGATGATGTGTTTTGTTCAATTCGTGGTATCATAGTTCCGTTTTAATTTTTATAGAAAAGCTTTCAAAGCGAATTTTAAACTGAAATTGAGTTTCGTGATCATTTAGCATTACCGTTTTAATCGAAAAAGGATTCGTGAAATTCAGAATTGTGCTATTAATTACAGGAAAAGCGTGTATTGTGTGTTTTTTTAACTTAGGTCTGACCCAAAATTTTCCGAATTAAAAAGACAGGACGTAAAATGTAGACTTAAATTATTTTCACAAAATTGAATATGTAGAGAATTAAAGTGTCGATAAAATTGATCCGGACAAAATCCGGACACGTTACCGAATAGCGGACACTGACTGATATTACATTGACGAATTTAAAATGCCTGTTTCAGTTTGACTGAGCCTTACTTTATATGAATTGTATATTTTAAAAATGGCTGCCGTTTCTGTGTCGTACATTCAATCATAATTTATATTGTTTCCAGACGTTTTATTCTGATTAATATGTATTGTGTGTGATGTAATAGGCGTTTTGTGTCTGAAACAAAACGTGATTGTTTTACTTAGATTTGATAGGATTTGCTTATTGTCTTACAATGGAAAATACCATGTAAAGGGATCTTTGTGTTACGTCTGGAAATACGAAGGTAAGTTTAGATTTTTATTAATTTCTTAAGAATTGGTGTTGTTTTTTCAATAAAATAGAAAGTGAGGTGATTTCAGGAATATATTTACTATAATTCCGCTCATATATTACTGAACTGTTAAGTTAACGCTTTCCAATATAGGGTATATAACTTGATATTTTGCTGCGAGATATTGGAGGCGGATAGCAATTTAACATTAAATTTTTATCGAAAAAAAAAAATTAAAACTTTGGAACATACATAGCATTCCATTTTCTAAACATAACTGTTTCTAAGACTAAAGTGATATTATTAAGTTACATGTGTGGACCAGTAAAGAACTGAATTTAATTTCAGACCCATTTTTGATAGAATTGCGTCGTAATTCACTGAAGTGTCTAGATAATAGAATATATATATCTTACGAAATTGATTTTGAATTGGTTTACATTTGTTTTAGAAGATGGTATCATATGGATTGGGAACATGAGGCACTTTATTAAATAATATGCCTTTATGATTTAGAATGTCATGTAAGGTAAAGGGCCGCGGGACCGTCTATAAAAAGTAACCTTGACCCTGGAATACAAAAGGCAACTAAAAGAATACGGTGGATTTTTAGTGTGACAATTTCCTCCGTTCCTCTCAGGGGAGAACTCAATTTATGATTTTACAGATTTTCTACATCAAAAGAAAAACAGTAAAATTTATAACTGCTTGCCATGCTCGATAGATGGCGATAGGGTTGCGTCTTGTTATATGGAATTTAAACATAGCTGGGGAAATTACACTGTACTATAGGGTTGGGTTTCTGCGGTCGCGGGTCTAACTACCGTGATCCCGGAACGTCAAGGGCTATTGAAGGACATCGTGGATTTTAGTCAGTAGAAGTCTGACGGTCCCTCCTGCTTTGCTCTGGGTAGGAGGACTCATTTGATGATTTTACTACGCTAAAATATAGGGTTAGGTTTCTGTATCTTAATTTAAATGTTGATAAACGCATTCACGACACAGGAAAATTCCTAGTGAGGGGCAACGTTATTTAAAAGAAAATCTATGCATATATATAATACCTACACATACATAATTTCTGTCCTTATGTATAGAATCGTCTGGCTGTCCAGCCATTTAAGTTTCAGTTAGTTTAAGTTTCGCTACTCGTGAGGGCCATTTCAGTGCACTCTTATCGGTGATAACGACAGGGGAATGTAAGTGTCGGGACATTCTGTACACACATATAACAAAAATAATTTACACGCGTGGATAACTGTATAGAAGTTTACCTCAGATGTTAGACCTCTAACATCTGAGATATCAAAGTTGTAAAATAACTACTTTTTATAAAACGTTCTCTAGGAATTTCTTCCTGTGATAATTATGGGTGCCTTTACAATCATAGAAACTCACATACACAAACACTCAGACCCGAAACAAGTACATACTTGCAGATCCAACAAATATTTGTTCCGTGCGGGGATCGAACACGCGAAAAGCTGCGTAGCAGTTGATCGCTTAGCCACTGCGCCATATAAAATGTTTGTTCCGTGCGAGAATCGAACGCAGCAGATAGAATAGATGTCTTTATTTGTGGTAAATTCATCAAATGTGTCCCCTAGGTGCAGCAGAACAGGCTGTCCGACTTATACTGTCTAAAATCCTCGGTATTACTTCAATAGCCCTTTGCGCTCCAGGGTCACGGTTACCTGTTAAGACAGTCCCGCGAACGAGTTATTTGGCTAAAAAATACTAAATTAATGTTGGGTATTTATGGTCGTGATATTACTCAAGATATGTCAACTACAAACTGCGGAACACACCATTCATCCATTCATTCATTGTTATAACTTCCGTCTATTTGAGATGGAAATTCTCGATAATCATTATTTTCCTTATCTAAACATAGATAGGGAAGTCTCAATCTGAGAGTCTCCTTGGGGATTTTTGGAAGTCGGTTGATCAATAACTCTTATTCTCTCCTCTGTATATGGGCCAAATGATAATATTGACTGATTTCATAGAAAGTAAACCGTTTTTGGGATAATGTGTCGGGTCCTACGGGTAATGTAACTGAAGTTTGATATAAATAATGATATAAATAATGATTAGGTACTCCATTTTGCTTCTGATTTCGCCTGTATTTAGATCGGGATCGTGATTTCAGAATTAAAAACTCTTTAGTCCCGCATTACAGAACATCAATACTCAAGCGTTACTTAAAATTAGATTCAAGTCATTTGATTGGTAGAAGCTAGTTTTAAGTAACGCTTGTTTTGTGGGATGTTCCGTAATACGGGCCTTAGATTATATTATAAAATGGTCAGATAAGAACGTTAAGTTTTTCGCGAAGTCACCTTTTCATAAGTGCGCGAGAGCCACACTCAAATTTAAATGTAATTCCTTGGCGTATAATGTAGTGATCGAACAAAGAGGGTAATTTTTCTTCCTTTCTTTGGCTTCAATTCCCAGTAGCCTACTAGAATTCTGGGCATTCTATAATCTAAGCCAGAACTTAAAAAAAAAATTGTTTTGCGTAGTTGCCCAAGATGGTGATCAAAATTTCATGGAAATGTGATCAGCTGTTTTAATGTGAAAAGATAATTAATTAAAAATCTATAAATAGAGAAACTTTTTCAATTTATTATTTTTTCATGTATATATGTAATACAGAGTGTTTCTTTTAAATGGGCCAAAAGGGGGAAATCCTTATCCATAAAAGATACGGTAAAACTTTCTTATAAACCTTTAGCTCTTTTTTGATACTGAAAATTATGGCGTTTTTATTTTTTTGGTAAAGTGTGAGCTGTCCACAGAAATGAGTGAAATTGACCAAATTTTTTTTTAATGCTGTTCGACTCTGTTTCGTGTAAGGATCATTTCATTGTATCGGAAGAAAAAAATCGGGACGGCGGAAGTTGGTCAAATTTAGCAAAATATTTTTTCATACAAATTGTATGAAAGAAAAAATATACCATTTTTTTTATAACGCCATGTTATTGAGTGTCTTGTAAATACCATTTCATTGTATGGGAAGGAAAAGGCCCGGACCACAGAAGTGGGTCAAATCTTATGAAATACTGACACTGTTAATACGACTTCATACTGTTAGAAGAAACATTACTCTACTTTTGACCAACTTCTACTGTTCAGATATTTTTCTGCCCATACAATTATCTCATCCTTACACGAAAGTAAGTCAAACGGCATAATAAAAAAAATTGATTTTTTTCGTTCATACAATTTGTATGAAAAAATAGGTTGCTAAATTTGACCAACTTCCGCCGTCCCGATTTTTTTCTTCCCATACAATGAAATAATCCTTACATGAAACAGAGTCGAACGGCATTAAAAAAAAATTGATCAATTTCACTCATTTCTGTGGACAGCTCACACTTGACCAGAAAAATAAAAACGCCAAAATTATCAGTATCAAAAAAGAGCTAAAGGTTCCTAAGAAAGTTTTCCGGTATCTCTTATGGATGCAGATATCTCCCTTTTGGCCAATTTAAAAGAAACACCCTGTATATGTAAAACTTTGAAATAATAACAGTAATAGAATACAATTTTTCAAACAACTTTTTCATTTATTTAATGCTAGAGTTGATTGCGAACTAACTTGAAAACAATACAGTCGTTAAGTTTTAAATTAAATTGAAGTACAAGTAACAGTTAAGTTATAACAGCTGGTGCTTTTGGGGTCAACATACTTTATAATCTAGTTTATTGTGTAACATTGTTTTAAGTACTGATTTAAGAGATAATCCTTTAAAAGATTGTTATGATAAAAAAGGGGATTAAATATTTTCATATTTTCATACAATAGCCTGTACTGTTGACGATATCGTCAAAATCGTGGAATCTGTGTCACATAACTTGGTTGGGGGACGCAAAAAATTGATAAGTATGGCTGAAAAAATGCCCAAAAAGTCCCAGTTTTTTCTGGTGATCCCTGGCTGAAAGAATGATGAACAGTTTCGAGCTCGGTTATCATAAAGTTTCGATGGATGGATGGATGTTTATTACTCAATCACGTCAGAACAGCTGAACGGATCTTGAAGAAATTTGGCTCAGAGATAGTTGTGTTCTGAATCAACACAAAGGATACTGTTTATCCCAGTATTACATTCTATTTCCTTTGACGGCACAATTGGCGCAGTGGCTCAGCCATTGGACTGCTGGGCCGCGCGTTCGGTTCCCAAACGGGGCAAATATTTTTTTGACCTACGAGTACTTAGTTGTTCCGGGTCTGGGTGTTGGTGTATGTGGGTTTATAAACGCTCCCATGATACAGCTGAAATTCCTAGTGTGGGGCAAAGTTCTAAAAATAAAAATAAAAGTTCATAAGCCAATTCTAATAGATTCTGAATTGAATAGATTCCGTTTTAAGATCAAAATGAATTATAACTGTATTATCTATACATATAATAAAACTGTAGAAAAGTTATTTTTGTACATTAAAAAAAAACTCAAAAAATTTAGCCAGGGTATTAAAGGACAACCAATAGAACCCATTTCTAGCATTTTTAGAATTTTTGTCTGTTTGTCTGTTTATCTGTTTGTCTGTGTATTTGTCCAGGTATCACGTAAAATGTACGAAATTAATGTAGATAACTTTTATATACAACGATTAGGCGTAACTTGGAGAGGAATTTAGTTTTTGTTTCATTGGAATCGGTTCAGTCTATCAAAAGATATTTGAATTTAAAGTGTTTCAGAAGTAAAATTACGGGTGCACTTTGGTCTCAGTCTCACACATTGATTTCGTACGTCAGTCGCGCGATCTAACTTCGAATACACGGACTGGAATGGACTGGAATGGACTGGAATGGACTGGAATGGACTGGAATGGACTGGAATGGACTGGAATGGACTGGAATGGACTGGAATGGACTGGAATGGACTGGAATGGACTGGAATGGACTGGAATGGACTGGAATGGACTGGAATGGACTGGAATGGACTGGAATGGACTGGAATGGACTGGAATGGACTGGAATGGACTGGAATGGACTGGAATGGACTGGAATGGACTGGAATGGACTGGAATGGACTGGAATGGACTGGAATGGACTGGAATGGACTGGAATGGACTGGAATGGACTGGAATGGACTGGAATGGACTGGAATGGACTGGAATGGACTGGAATGGACTGGAATGGACTGGAATGGACTGGACTGGAATGGACTGGAATGGACTGGAATGGACTGGAATGGACTGGAATGGACTGGAATGGACTGGAATGGACTGGAATGGACTGGAATGGACTGGAATGGACTGGAATGGACTGGAATGGACTGGAATGGACTGGAATGGACTGGAATGGACTGGAATGGACTGGAATGGACTGGAATGGACTGGAATGGACTGGAATGGACTGGAATGGACTGGAATGGACTGGAATGGACTGGAATGGACTGGAATGGACTGGAATGGACTGGAATGGACTGGAATGGACTGGAATGGACTGGAATGGACTGGAATGGACTGGAATGGACTGGAATGGACTGGAATGGACTGGAATGGACTGGAATGGACTGGAATGGACTGGAATGGACTGGAATGGACTGGAAATGCTGGAATGTAACTGGAATGGACTGGAACTGGACTGGAATGGACGGGAATGGACTGGAATGGACTGGAATGGACTGGAATGGACTGGGAATGACTGGAATGACTGGAATGGACTGGAATTGGACTGAATGACTGGAATGGACTGAATGACTGGAATGGACCTGGACAGGACGGGAATGGACTGGAATGGACTGGAATGGACTGGAATGGACTGGAATGGGACGGGAATGGGACCTGGAATGGACCTGGAATGGACTGGAATGGACTGGAATGGACTGGAATGGACTGGAATGGACTGGAATGGACTGGAATGGACTGGAATGGACTGGAATGGACTGGAATGGACTGGAATGGACTGGAATGGACTGGAATGGACTGGAATGGACTGGAATGGACTGGAATGGACTGGAATGGACTGGAATGGACTGGAATGGACTGGAATGGACTGGAATGGACTGGAATGGACTGGAATGGACTGGAATGGAGCGGAGGGGAGTGGAGTGCATAGAACGGGCATTAGGAAAAATAGTCCTACTTAAACCTGGAATAGAAGTGTCAAATATTCTTGATAAATCTAAGAAAATTTTAAATACAGAGTTTGTATGAAAAACGTGGCCTGAAGCCCTTCGTTCTAAAAAATACATTGTTCAATTCCGACATCCACGCGAACGAAGTCGCGGGCACAGCTAGTTTAACAATAAAAACTGTATTAGGTACTCTAAAAATAAAAGTAACCTAGACCCATAACTCACGGTAACCTAATCTCGTCTGAGCTAGGTTCACAATACACTCAACGATAGCCTAGTGTACCATTGTACTCGTGGTCCGCTGGGGTCGCTTCCTGTCTAGACTGATGCGGTTAACTGTACCTACCCGTTTAGATTTTACGGACAGAGACTGATATGCCTAGTAAATCGGGTTCAGAGAAATCTCACCCGCTTTAGTACTACCAAAAGGGGTGGGTTTTCTCTGAACCTTACCGGCAACGACTTACCGGTGGGACGTAGGGGAGGGGACAGTCTGGAATGTATTCGGTAACTGAAGGAAGGTTAGTTTTTAGTCAGTCGAGACTGATTGATAGTTTTTGCCGCCTAAACGTGAAGGACTATTTTTGCTAGACTATCTTCCTTGTTTAAACGTCACCCGTCACTAGGAATAAATTCTGTATAGTGGGTGAATCTCACATATACGTATACAAACACCTTAACTCCGACCAACAATCTACAGATCATACAAATATTTGTTCGGTACAGGAATCATATCTGTGACACGCAGCTCACCAGTCAATAGAACAAACCACTGCACTAAATGTGCCGTCAATACATAATTGGTATAGAGAAGAAAAAAACTAATTAACGGCAGTATAACACCTAGAGGCGGTAAAATACTGTCCAGTACCCTTATCACGAGTTTTCACTCTTTTACTTTACAGAGTCTTTCCAGTATTTACAGCGTTTCTTGTATGAAAAAATGGAACACGCCTCTGGTGTGCGAAGAAGGAACTAATTTTTTCCTTGAAAATTATCAATTTGGAATTATCAAAGTCCCAGTTTACTTTACATCTCAAATACTGAAAACTCGTGCTAAGGGTACTGTATTTTGCTGCCCTGGGATCTGGAGGCGACTGCCCTCCAGCGCGTCTATGAATGGCGCGTGGAGGCGCAGCGCCGGGGCGTGACCCCGCTGCCTCGAGAAGTCGAGGCGCGGCGGGAAGAGCTCCGGCGCGATCTCAGGGCAGTATGGAGGGCACGACTGTCGCGACCGACGGCCGGGCACGCCGCAATAGCGGCGATAAGACCCCTCTTTGAGGAGTGGCTGGAGAGACGTCACGGCGTCCTAAGCTTCCGCTTGACGCAGGTCCTCACCGGACACGGATGTTTCGGGAGGTACCTGTGTCTTATGAGAAAGGAAGAAACGCCTGGGTGTCACCACTGCGTAGATCGCCCGGAGGACACAGTCGAGCATACGGTGCAGGATTGCCCCGCTTGGGCGGAGCACCGACGTGTCCTCACGGCGGCGATAGGCGGAGACCTCTCGCGCCCAGCACTGGTCGCGGCCATGCTGCGAGGCGAGACGGAGTGGGATGCGGTCGCCTCCTTCTGCGAAGCAGTCATGCTCGCGAAGGAGGAGGCGGGCCGCGTGAGAGAGAGGACAAGGTCCTCCCTCCGCCCCACCCGCGGTGGTGGACGCCCACGGCGTCGGACGTCGCAAGACGATCTCCGGCCACCGTAGGCGCGGGCATGCGGGCGGCGAGTAAAGGGCAACTCGCCGCCCGACCATGGACCATGCCCGGGTCGACGGCGCGTCGTGTTCCACGCGCGCCTCAAAGAGCGTCAGCATAATGACGAGGCCCCCTCTCAGAGGGCTAAAGCCTGCCGGGGTCGCGGGTCTTATACCATCACCGTGACCCCGGAACATAAAGGGCTATTGAAGGACACCGTGGATTTTAGTCAGTACAAGTCTGACAGTACCTCTCGCCCTGCCCGGGGTGGGAGGTCTCATTTGATGATTTTACCACGTAAAAAAAAAAAAAAAAAAAAAAAAAAAGGGTACTGTATTGATAATTTTCCACCTTAAAGAAAAAGGTTTATACAGACTTTTTCGTCTTAAAAACAGTGGTTGAACGATTTTCCGCTGCGCTGCTCGCTGTAGATTCGATTTCGGCAAAAAATATGTTTATAGATACCTAAATGAATTTAAATAGGTACAAAAGACATAATATAAAACGTAAAAAAAGTATATATAAAGCCACACAAAATAATGAAAGTCGTGTAGTAGCTCAATTAATATTTCTTGTAACAATTTTGCTAGCTTCAATATTACAATCATTGTTTCAAATAACAAGCGCAACAAACAATTGTAAAGATAAGAAATAATATTATCAGAGGAAAAGTTCTACTTTGGACACCCACGCCTCTCTTCTGGGAGACGGTTTAAGAGTGGGCCGTAGTAATACATCATTCGTGAAACTGTAGATGTTATTCAGAAATAATATTAAACATAATCAAGGCAGAATCTAATATCTACACACTATATTAAAACAAAATCTTTATACATCAAATAATAATATTATCTACTAGCTGACCCGGCAAACTTCGTACCACCTCGAAATCATATTTACTCACCTTTTAAACCTTCCCTGGACTTCCCAAAATAAATCAAAATCAGCCAAATCGGTCCAGCCGTTCTCGAGTTTTAGCGAGACTAACGAATAGCAATTGATTTTTATAAATAAGATATAAGAAGATTTAACCCTTAATCAAACATAGGGAAATTATTTCCCACCCGACAATGATCTACATTTTGGTATTTAGTAAATAATTGATAATCGATACTTCAAATAATTTCGATCCATCAAAAACTATACAATATTTCTTTTAATTTTTATAACACTGTCTTAATGATTGTCACATGCCTTAAACGTCAATGTCAGTTCAAACTTCGAGGTCCGTTTTTTCCGTCAATTTAGCTCTAAATTAGGATTGTTGTGAAGTGTTTTTTGTCTAACGAGCAGAAAAATTCTTATACGTACGTAACTGTCCTTACTTCTGTAAGTACTGTTTATACCATCAATATATTTCTGATATATTGATGGTATAAACAGTGTATAAAAAGAAAACCCCGTGCTAGTTTTGTATGTCTAAACTAGATGGGAAATTAATTCCCTATATCCCTTTCGCGTTCATTGTTTTATCAATTTATATAAAATGTTGATTCTGTATTTTTGTTAAAAATTTTTATTTTAAAATAAAAATAATAACGAAGAATATTGAAATCATTATTGTTATTTTTAGGAATGTAAAAAGTTTCGAAATGTCGTTTAAATCTAAAATAAAAAGAAAGAAGACAATAAATGTTTCCGAAACAGAAAAATTACAGAAAATAGTAGATAATTTGTTTCAAAAACCAAGTAAAGTCAAAGGCAACAACTAGTCATGCAGCACAACTAGGCATTGCAGTAAAGGATATAGGGAAATAATTTCCCACCATTTTTTTTTTTTTTTACAACTTTCACACAACGCCATCTAGTCCCAAGCTAAGCAGAGCTTGTGTTATGAGTACTAGACAACTGATAAACAACTTATATATATTTCTAAATACATACATGTTATAGATAAAACCATTGAAACAAAACATATCCTAACCAAACACAGGGAAATATATTCCCACCAGAAAAAAACATATATACTATGTTTTTTTATATATTTTAGTTATCATACATTAAAACTATTTCTAAATGTAAGCTAAATCCATTTTAACATCTTTGATAAGTCTTACACAGCGCCTCGTTTGTTTTAGGGTTAATTTATAAATATTTTATTTTCGTATCGAAAAAGGCATTACAAAAGACCAAAAATCACTTCCAAACGATTACTTTTTGAACCTCACATCTATCGTAGAACGCCATATTTTATTTTCAATACACATTTTCTATTTTGAAAACAAATAGCCTTTTCGTTTATTTATTTACTAATCGTTCGACCATGCATTCAATACCGCAAATGCCTTTAGAAGTAAGATAAAAATAATATGAAAGGGACGAAATGCAACAATGGAGTATACTTCTATTGCAATAAGGATGAGGGTTGCTTGAAACTGCACTTGCGGTATTGTCTCTGGTTCATAGAAGGAGTTAAAAGCAGGTTCTTAATGGTCTGTGTTTGAGCAAAGGTATTGTTGCGTTCATCCTGAATCAATACAGACTTTTATGAATACGAGGAATATGTCCAAAGGCAGTTGCTAAACGTGTATTATAAATAGTCGTTTATTTTCTACACTAGAATCCACAGTCGGCTTCGTAGCCCTTTGAAAATAAAATATACCTTATGTTACTTGTTGATAACGTAGCTTTTTAAAAATAGAAGGATGAGGATTTTGTGTTTAGTTCTTTGATATACTCGTATTACTTACCGCAAAAATAGTGCAATATGTAACTGGTTTTAAATGAAAAAACGTTTCAATAGTTTATCACGTTTTACAAGAGTCAGCTTTTTTATAATGTTTTCAAATAAATAAAGCATAAACGTAAATAAACAAATTGGTAAAAAACCAACAACACGAAAAATGCAAACCAAGTTGAATACAAAACCATTTTATTTTTATATTGAATTTGAAGTTAAAACTCAAAATATTAACCATTTTGTTGTTTTTTTAGTCACAAAGTCAAGGAGTGATCTTTACTTTAAATAAAGTCAACATTTGCTGCCCTAGATTATGAAAGTATACTTACTTTATAAAGTCTTTGACCTCCTATACATACAAACATTATTTATACATAGTTTGTTTGTGTCCGTATTGCATAAATTGCACAAGATAGATTATTTAAATGCCTTGACGATAGGCTAAGACGAAGCATTGTTCAATGCATTTTTTTTTCTTTATAGTCGGAAAAAGAAATAGCACGGGCGGGCGATGGGTTGCAATGCGGTCTAAGGTGCGTCGGGGGCCAAAACTTCACACAAATTCGATGGCAGGAACTAGACAATAATTAATCAACAGATTATATTTGAGTAAATAAACTCATGTTAGTAATTTAGACGCAGTCTGATCATTTAGGTACCTTACATGTATAGCATCTAAACAAATAACAGAATTAAACTACCCAAGGTTAACATTCGTATACACACTTAATCCCAACTCAGTTTGAAACGCGCAAACTACGTCAATTAGTATTGTTAGCAGCCAGTTACATTTGAACATTCCAGTGAAATTGCTATTTAATGCATTCAGACTTTGTTGAAGGACCAAACTTTGTTTTATTTTGGTATTACAAAGGTCCGTTTGTTGCAAATGTGCGACTGAGTGTAAACAGGGCTTCAAAGGGTAATTGATTAACGTAGTTCTAATTTTGAAATGCATGTGGTCAGGGTTTTTTTTTAAAATCAAATGGCGTGAAGTTGCTCCCGAGAAAATCTGAGTTTCCCAAATCACTGATCGCCATGTGATACAGACGCGATTGGTAACACGGGTGTTGCAACAGAGAATAAAGATAAAATCAATAAAAAAAAATGTTGTTTAGAATATGATACGTGTCAACGTGATAAAACATGCTATACGAAGACGTCACGACGACTTACGTAAAGGAAACGTGACGATTGATGGGTTTTCACCTATTTTTGGAGTGGTAATATCATCAATTGTAACCTACCCCCCATGTAGAAGGGACAAACAGACTCATACAGACAAAATTCTAACCTGTTCCTTTGGTCGCCCTTTATGTTTCAGGGCAACCGTACTCTTTTAAGACAGTATCGTATCCCTAGCAGGCATTTAAACTCCGACAGTTTTCTGGCAGCTCCATGGAAGTTGCACTTGAAGTCACAAACAGCGTTAAGCACTCTCACATACAAATCTTCAGAGATATAACGTTTAAACGAGCAGTTAGTTAAAGACTGTTAAGTTTATTATATCATAATCTGTTTCACCATCTTAAACTTCGATTAAGACGTTCAATCTCGGAACATATTAGTTTAATTGCTATTAAATCCTGCATGCACGAGATGCAGTGAACACATGCAAGTATGTTATCGCAGTGTGTGTTGCCTGCGGTCAGAGCAGGCGGAGTGAGCGCGCCGAACGAATAACTATGTCGTTTGGATGTACACTCGCGGGTAATTGTGTTTTAATGCAATTTGTGAATGTTTTATCATTTGGCAGTTTTTTTATTTAATGAATATGTATGTAAGATGTTTCTACATTTAATAGGTAAGCTTTAACCTGCAGCAATATTTTTTTTTCCAAATTAGTTCTATTTCAATCGCAAGGCATGTTTCAGTCCAGTTACAGCCGGTATTATGTCGTGAACAACAGGATAGACTGTTTTCCGAGTTTTATGATACTTTCTTTCTGAGACTTTGAAGATGTTTGTTAACAATGATTGCTCCAATTTAGAGATTGTCACGATTTGAGCATTATAAAAAAAATTATGGCGTTCAGGCCATCCACTCATCGTTTTAGAGATAATTATGATAAATAATCATGAATAGCACCAAAAAATACAGAAAAATATATTGATAAAAGTTATTTTTTACTGACTGCTAAATTGATGCTGTCGAAAAAAACAAGACGAAAAAAATAACAACGCTCAAAATTGCAGTCAAAAATAAACATAAATTTGTTACGAGAAACCCATTCACGACCTTGACTGAAATAAGAGCGACGTTGCTCTTATTTTGTCCTGAAAGGTTTCCCCTTTGACAATTATTTAAATTATTTAGCGTTGCGTCCTCGACTGTACCTCGTTACGTTCGACGTTGGCATATTTTAGAGAAGACTTTTGCAATATCAAAATGGCGTGTTTGTATGCAAACTGTTTATTTATACTAGGTTTTTTTTTCATTTATAGTTAATATGTTACGTTTTGAAATATGTACGTAAATGGGGTATATGTTGTTATCTCATGTTTATCGTTACATAAGTGTTGTTGTGTTGTGTATCTTGTTTTGTTTACTAACACACAAACTTGTACAGTTATGTTTACAGTTTATTAGTTTAGAGGATTAATTACATAATTTTGGCGTCTTGTGATGTTTCTTTTAACTGGTAACCGTACAGAATTTGTAGCAAGACATTAATGACTGAAAGGACTAAAGTAGTTTGATTTCTTTTGGTTATATTTTTATTTTTAAGATGGGCCTTCGAAGAAGAAACTAAATTCTTGTTTTAGCGAAATGAAAACGTGCTTCAACGTGATACTTACATTATAATTATGTACCTATTGGTAACTGAACATAAATACTAAAATAAACCAGCATAACTGCGACATTCAATGCAAAATTTGTTTCTTAGATTGACACCTATTTGGCAATGTTATCTTAATCTACACTAATATCATTAATTTTCACTAATATTTATAGAGTTAGTATTTTATGTGTGGGTATATTTGTAATGCATAAACTCAAAAACTAATAGACCGATATCAAAAGTTATTACTAAAATAAAATATTGTATTCATAAAATAGTCACAAGTTATTTATAAAATTAAGCTTTTCTTTAGTGAGTGTCTCTCGTTAGAGTTAACATTGAGTGTTCGGCAAACTTCGGCTCACGTCGGTAAACTTCGGCTCACCTCGGCAAACTTCGGCAGCATTCGTGAATCGACTTCGTTACCCGATCCCTCACAATTATTGTGATCATTTTAGATAAGCTAAGAAGTTGTTTCTCTCTATGGCAAGTTAGTTAAAGTTCGAAGTATTAATTTAAGCACTATCTTGTTTTCCATTGTTGTCTTTGCCTTTGCCGAGATCTGTCTTGAAAGTTTTCATACAGTTAGAAGTTCAAGACAAATTATTGTGGAGAATAATCTGATTTTGGTTTTAGCTGTAATTAGATATTGTTAAGTAACAATTACGCTGTAGGATATCATCCCTATATATACATACTTAATTAAAGTGACCTGGCGCGTCTGTTTGTCTGTTTATAAAACACTTTCTTTTTGAATGTCCTTAAAAATAGGCCACGTGGCAGCTTTTCGTCAAAAACGCTTCCTAATTCTATTTGAGAAACAACAAAAAATCGCGCACTGAAAAGTATAAAACAAGAACAATATCCATTATTGAACGATATTTTTTCCAATTATAATTAGCCGTGGTCGTATGCGCCTTAGCCAAATATGGTTGTATGAAACAAATGCAGGTGGCATACGACCCTCCTTTTGGCTCAGCCGTAGTCGGGTGAAAAATACATTTTAAGTATAATATTATGCTCAAAGCCAAGCATAGCCGGGCAGGGGTTACTAGTGTTTAATTCTCTGTTAAAATCTGTTCATTTGCCTTTTATTTTTGCATGCTCCTGAATTTTCGAAACGATCTTCAAATACCCAACGGTATTTTTGATGAAAATGGATAATAAATAGAAATAACGGAAATTCAAATATGAAAATAGACTAACAATTTAAATACCACTGAGACAGACCTTGAAAACTGAAATAGGAAGATCAATACGAGACCAATGAAACTAGTTATAGTTTTAATTATATCTGTGGCATTTCTAGAGCTTTAGTACTCTGTTGCAAATAATTCTCGATTATAATAATTTCAGGAAAAAAGTATGTTAGCTCAGACCTCTTTTAATCAGAAGAAAAATAGAAGAGTAAAAAAACGAGGCAAAGAAATTGTAATGGCACTATGATACTATGTATTTGCAGTTTTTTAATTATTTTTACCATAAAAAAACGTACGATGAAGCGCGGTTTCCCAGGAGTCACTCTTAGAAGAAAATCATTAAATAGGTCCTCCCGCCCGGGTCGGAAGGTACAATAAGAGTTGACTGACTGAAATCCAGTCAGTTCCTTCAATTACCTTTGAAGTCCCAAGCCAAGGGGCATTTTTAAGACAGTCCCGTGACCACACATATTTTATTCAGTACAGAGGCTCAGTGGTAATGGCCCCAACAGTACGTGACCTGGGTTCGAATGCAGTCACGCATTTTATTTTGTGTAAAATAGTAGTAGGTACTAAGTTTTAAATGACACAATTTTGAATCATGGTATGAAAGAATACATTGAGGGTAGTTTAAAAGACGCATATTACGCATAATGACCATAGTAAAAAATGAATTGTCAAAAACAAAATACAATATTATTATGGGATAGTGTGGAGCAATAATAAAATTATGTAATTAATAGAACTACTTCCTCGGGCAACATTTAATGCAGACTGCCTTGTCTAATTTAAACAAAGTTTTCCGCAGCATTCTCGACGATCATTACATCAATTATGTTGATCAACAGAACTGTGGCTAAACATAATAATGTTTTCTATGTATACGAGTCTCAAGGATCTCAAATATATAAAAAATTAGGTAAGGCGTTCAGAAGTCATGGACACACATACATGAACCTTATAAACGTATACTACTACAATGAAATGTTGTTAGAAGGATTAAGCAACATACGTAGTTAGTGTAATGAAATCCTTAATGATTTAATTCGCAGTTGTCTTTATGTCACGCAATAATGTAATCTTTATGAGCCAATTAAGATGGATTAAGTTTCTATGTTTAAAAGCTTTAAGAATCAACAGCTTTATTCAATTGCGATTAAAATTCGAGGGTTTGGCTGAAAATTAATGACGTCAGTCTTCATCGTCCCACAGCTGGCCTATATCCTTTTCCCACGACTCCCAAAGTATTCTCGATCCAAAAAATAATGGACTTTTTTATCCAGTTTATCCCACCATCTTCTACGACGTATTCTGCTGCGACGCTCTCTGGATGTGTCAAGGCTCCATAGAATGATTATTTTGTTACATAAGTATAATCTTAATTAATCGAGAAATACATATTATTGTCTGATTTCCGTAAAAGTAAGCGAAACCTAAAAATAACTGCGTATATAAAAATCAATTTTGAACTCTCGGTACTGAGGCGAGTGTTGAAAGTTCAAGTTTGCTTTATTTAGGCATTCGTTCAAGCGCTCAATAGTGTTATTAAATCGGCAACATAATTTTGTATTTATGACTAAAACATTTTTTGGGATGTTTTTTTTGTGGTAGTAAAATTTTCTTTTAAAAGTATTATTAAACACCTACGCATAATGGAAAACAAGAGTTAGAAATAAAAACTAATAGAATGTAAAGTTTATTTGTAAATTTTTGTTCATTTTAATTAGTTTCAACCAAAGCAGGATAAAGAAAACAATTTTTTGTTATTTTATTTCATCAACTTAGTTCAGCCCACACGAAAGCTTTTTAAGAAAATATTTTTAAAACATTTTGTTTTCATATTAATAACGTTTGTTATTACTTGTAGCTGGCATCCTACAAAGATTTAATTAATTTCTGTAACAAAATATCCGGCAAGCTGGAAATTAATTTAAAATAATAGATAATTTTCCTGGAGCGGACGTAGCCATAAGTAGAGTTTTTCTCGCTAATTTCACACCTTACAACGAAGTCACAGACTTACAAAAGAAAGTTACTTTACAAATTAAGTTTGTTATAAAGTCGGTTAAATAGTTTGTTTTTATATAATTTAAAAGTGCTTGTGCCTTGTCGTTTTCAAGTATCGCTTTGGGTTTGCTCATTGACTACAGTCGGTTCAGTCCTTTCAAAAAATACAGATTCAAATTTTTATATGAAATTACTGTCGTTTGATGTGGTATACATCGAACTAGGTTAATTAAGTACCTTAAGTCACAGTGCAGAGCAGTGGTGGCCCAGGGTCCCGACTTACGAGTTGTAAGTCGTGGGTTCGAACCCAGCTTGGCGCATTACTTTGTGCAATTTATTTCATCACCACTGCTCTCAAAACGGTGAAGGAAAACATCGTGAGGAAACCGGCATGTCCTAGAACCATCAAATTCGAAGACATGTGGCCAATCCGCATTGGGCCCACGTGGTGGATTATGGCCCTAACCTTCTCACAAGAGAGGAGGCCTGTGGCCCAGCAGTGGGAACGTTATAGGCTGATGATGATGATGATGAAGTCACAGATAGTCATCAATCATGATGATCAGTCAGTACTAAAAATACCAGAAATACTCAAACCCCAGTTGTACTCAACACTAATACCCCCACAAATGCTCAGTATTAATAATTTTATTTCGAAAAAGCAATTTTGTAGCACAATCAATAGTTTGAGTACAATAGCGCCCATCTGTCCAAGTTCGCGGCACTTCCTTTGTTGAAACTCTGACAAATGAAGATCGGTAGATATAGAACTTGCTTCAAGTTCTGAGATGCACTTTGTTCCTTATTATTTTGTTGTTTGATTGTATTGGAAATATTGGAAAAAACGGTGTTGGAAAGGAAATGGAACTGTGGGTAGGATGTGCTGTTGGTTTTCCAAGGAAAGTGATTTCAAATAAAGTGTTTTCTTTCGTAAAAGATGTAAATGTTAGTTTTGCTTAAATTAATAACCTCAGAATCAACTTTCGAAATATGATATTTAAATTATTAGAATGTTTTTAAAGTACATGAGTAATTAACGGCGAGGTTAGCACAGTGGCTGAGCGATTGGACTACTCTTAGCAGCGTGTTCGATTACCACAATTGTATGACCAACAACTAGTTGTTTCCGGGTCTGAGTGTTTGTGTATGTGAGTTTCTATGTTTGTAAACCCATGACATACGAGAAATTCCATGTGTGGGACATTAAAAAATCTAGATGTTAGGTTTTTAATTGGCTAAAATTCGACAATTGCGTATACGTACACGTAAATTTATAATACCGTGTCTCCTTTGTAATTATTTAATATCTTTATTAACAAAATTTCAATAAAATACGGGTATCGAAAACGTTAAACCACTATTTCATCTCCACTAACTTACTACAAGAGTGGCTCTAAAATCCGTAGGAAAATCCCCAAAGTGCTACCTTTAAGCATTATATCCTGACGACACATTATATTCCGAACTGCAGTCAAACGTTTTATGAAAGCTCAAGTCTAGGCATTCCACGGAGTCTAGACAGCATTACAGTAAGACCTAGGACCTTATAAATATTAACTACCTTTTCTATTTACACGTTTCCATGAAATTAGGGATTTTCAGGTGTTTTTATGAAAGCCTTTATGATTATGTTGGGACGTTGAATATTTTTTTACTATGTGATAATATGTATTATTTGGGTCAATTGGTATTTCAGGTAAAGGTTATTAGACGAAAGAGTAATACACACTAAATATTATGTAATATTTAGAAAAAAATAACATTCTTCTTGGAATAATTTTAAGACTCGTCTTCTTTGGGTGAAAAATTACGAAATAAGCTCTCCTCTGTGGTGGACTGTTAGAACTGACTGACTAATACCTGTTTCTTCAGTTGCCATTTGCGTTATAGGTCCTCAGTAACCTCCTCAAAAATCCCGCGACTCCATCATAACAATTTATGATTCCCTTACATCTAATCGTGTCCATAAGTTTGTCGATATTTCAACCGATAGACAGAAAAAAATATTAAGTTTGAATCCGAATTAAATTGTGGTAGATGTAGGCTTAAAAAGCAATAATATTAGTGTGAAAAGTTTAGTAGACTACGGGAGTCGTAAAATTGCTACAAGACAAAATCCCTTTCAGTATATCTCAATCTCAGAGATTGGAAACCTAAGAAAAAATTCGTGAGCGGCTTATCCGAGCCTATATTAAAGGATGAAAAACCTGCCTATGTACTTTTTCGTTAAAAGATTTCTATCGAAGTTTATCGTAGAGGGGAATTTGAAAAAGTGTGATTGAAATAAAGGATAAAGCTCTAAGACGTTCGGGTTTTCTGCTGAATATGTATCAGCACTCAGGTATTAATTTATTTAATACTTTTAATAATATGCAAAGTTAATATTCAAGCGAAAGGCGTGATTTCAGTAGAATAGCAATTTTAAAAGTTTAGGTTGGCCTTGTGGGTGAGCGATTGACTACTGTGCAGTGTGTCGGTTTCGATCCCCGTTTGTAACAAATAGTGAGCCAGGTCCAGATTGGTGGCGAATTCTAAATATGGACGGTATACGAGCATGACATGTAACATTCGTAGTGCTGTCCACACTTAGAATTTGCGTTACATTACACGGTGGATTACATTACGCGTTACACCAGTCTGGACCAGGCATTGGATGATCTACAAGCAGTTGTTCTGGGTTTTTGTATGTCTATCTTTATAAAAGCATTCACGATACAGGAGAAATTCCTAATGTGGTGCAACGTCTTTTTTAATTCCTGTATTTAATTTTGCATCAAAAGTACTCGATATAAAATGACTTTGTTCAGGCCCTATGGTGACAATCTAATACTGAAAACAAACAAAATATCTAAAAATAATTAAAACAAGCAATCACCATAAATCAAACAGAGCTAATTGAAAACAAACGAAGCATACTATTTCGATACCATTTGAACCAATGACCTCTAAGTAACGGGTCAGGAGTGACATTGCGTCACACGTTACAGCCAATCAGAGGGCACGCCTTCGTTACGTTTTTAATGTGTGTACGTAAGAACGAACGGTGTTTGGACGGTTATACAACTGCAATAATAGTAAACTATACCTTGCTTATTAATTCGTGACTATCAGAAGAAATGTAATGGCTCCAATGGCAACATCGTGGGAGAGTGAGTGGTAAAATAAAAAGTATGGTAATGTTAAAAATGCAACAATTAGGTACTAGATTCCATTTTATGATGTTATTTAAACTTTGAACCTGCATTCCCTCACGTACCAAGTCTTTACTTTTAATAACATAATATTTGTAATATCATACAGCATAATGAACTTTATAACCAATATTTTCTACAAACAAAAAGAGAAAATAGTCTTTCGTAGATTAGTAAGCCGAAAAAGTGGTAGCGAGTCACGATTCGAACTACTGCAATGAATCTCATAAGATGACTTCAGAAAAAAATGGCGGCTTGTACAAGTGGGTATGAGTCTTTAGTGAAATAGCAAACGTAGAAGCAATGTCTATAATAGTCATAAGTCGGTGGCAAAAAAACAATGAAATATTAAACAAAGCCACGATAAAAGATAAAAGTGAAAGACGAGACCCGTATCCCAGGTGTAAAGATAAGATAACCCAATGACATAACAGACCCTACGAGTATACTGTAACTACTGTAAGTACCTATACTTACTTATGTTTGAGTAAATACATCTAATGACAAAGTTGCCGAGAGGTAGTTAGAAACTATAAAAATGCTCATTTTATTTTCATCGTAGACTTTGATTTTCACATTCTGACCTAGACTAGAGTCAAGAACAAACCCAATAAAACTAAAAAGGAAATAAACGGTTTATCTTAATTCCGAATTTTTTTCAGCAATTCTAATTTTTAACTTTAAGCAACAATTGCCATCTTAATCGTAACATTATTGCAAAACTATATAAAAAAAACATAGTCATTCTTACAAAGTTACAATATCAACATTTCAGCCAATATGTCACATTCACTTATCATACCAAAGCATAACGTCGACTCAATGTTATCGGCAACACGCATTCTTCCTCGCTTCTGATTCACGCTCGTGTGGACATGAGGACATGGTGATAATATCACAAAACGCATTTCTCCGCTGAACTACATTCCTAAGTGAAAGACTATGGAATGAGCACTGGAATGACAATGAGACTTGTCGTTTAGAAACACATTTGCATTGACAGAACGTGCTGTCTGATAGTACGAACTTAGTGGTCATTAACATAACATCACAAATGAATGTGTAAGAAAGAAATGAGATGAAATAAAAACCTCTGTTTCTCTTTCAGTTGGGTAGATTATAGGTGTTATAACGAGGTTATCTAGTAGCTCTTGTATCTTGGATATAATTACGTCGCCCTCTTTTTTAGAAGTCAGTTTTAAAGTTGGTATGGACAACTCATACCTGACCAAAAACAATATATACGTATGCCATTTTAAATATGCAAAAAACAGGTAAAGTTTCTTAAGAAAATTTTCGGGTATCTTAGGACTATCATTCGGACTTCCTCCTGTAGGCCAACCTAAAACAATGACTAGGTTTAGTCATAAAAAGCCTAATAAAAATAAAATAAATACAGCTTCCTGCGTAGTCGCGTTTATATCAAACGAAGGACGATTAACATACCGCTAGATGCGTAAATTTCTATCATTGTTAGTACTCGTACATATCCAAGGATCTTTTAAAGTCTTCTTCATTGTAATGAAGTAGTTCATTATTCCGTAACTTGAGAACATTTTTTTTTTATTGGTTACTATCCCGCATAATATCTTTTTTGATTAGAAGACTTTATCCTTCTATGCTGTGGGTGTCAAGTTTGATTAAAAGGTATTAGAGAGAGATCCAATTTATTTTGTATATAGGTATCTTCTTGGCTAGTAGTTGTTAGCAGTGTCACAAGGCCCACTTTAGCTTACACGAGGAAGGCATGACTATAAAAAATATCAAATGGGTCAAGTAGATGATGAAGATTCGTGCGAGACATCTGACCGAGACTAGGGTTAAGAAAGAGCAAACCTATCTCACACTTTTCACGATATCTTTCCAAATTGACAAGGGAGTAATCCAACGATCGTTAATCTGTACCAAAATGTGAAAAGGCATTTATGCTCTGCATGCATGTGGTTCAATATTATTAGACTAAGAAAAAATATTATTATCGTCTCCTTCTGCGAAGCAGTAATGCTCGCGAAGAAGGAGGCGGGCTGCGTGAGGAAGAGGACAGCGTCCTCCCTCCACCCCTGCTGACAGCAGCACCACCTACCCCAGGGTAGACGGCCACGGCAACGGATACCGGCAGACGATCTCCAGCCACCGTAGGCGCGGGATGCGGGCGGCGAGTACTGAGCAACTCGCTGTCTGACCATGGACCATGCCCGGGCCGACTTATTAGATGATTTTAACACAAAAAGACAAAATATTATTAATCTGAAATAACTGACCTCTATAGGCGACCCTGTAAACTAAACAATAACCGTTATTTAAACCATAAACCCTTTTCAATGAACAATATTCCTCAACAAAAACAAGGCTATGCACTCAAAATTAATAGGCTCGATTCAAAACGAGCTCACTAACATTTAGTGGCCATAGCTGGCCATAACCAACCATACTTGGCCATATGTCCCAGCACCAGTTACGACCAATAAACGAGTTAATGTGCCTTGTAATAACAGCTAAAGTTGTGTGACATATTTCTTTTTAGATTAACGAGCTTTTCGGGTTACAGGTACACCCCAAAACTTAATAATGTACCCATTTTTTGGATAAGAAAATGGCGGACACCGGCCATTTTGACCTTAATGTGTCACAATCATGTTGAAATGGTTGTTCTAAAGGGTGAAATTTTAATTAAAAAGATTTTTGGGTTCTGTTTTTAGAACAGCGACTGTTTGGGAACTATTTTAATTTCAAATTCTTCAGCCTCGGTGATGTCTTTAGTTTTCAGTTGGAATTTGTTTGTCAAGCGATTTTCCTTTAATTCGTAGATTTAACCTACGAAAAGCAACGTTTTTAGTAATATTCATGAAATGGGCGGTTTTTTTCTTTTTAACTGGGACTGTCCTCCCACGCTATTTCAAAACGAACTAAAAACCAGAATCAACTGTGGAGAAAAGTATCAAGCAAGGCAATCAAGTTCAAAGTAGTCTCGGAGAGTAAACTCAACTGTCTTAGATCCCACAACTAAATTAATCAGAAAAAATTGCAGAGGTGTAGAAAAAAAGCCGAATTGAGAAAGAACCGTCTCAAAAAGTTATTTTTACTTTCGCTATATTTGTCATCTGAATGAGAAAACTATCTTACGCCTAACGCTGCGTAACATACACCTACGCAACTTTGGTAAGAGGCAAACGAGCCTCAGGGGAACTACTTCATCTTCTTACTACGTCGCGTCTAATACAAGTAAATAGGTTTTAAAGGCCAGTAATATCTTACACAAAATATTGTTTCACACTCTTCTGAAATAAGTTTAAGGTAATTTGGACAACATGTTGGAAATCATTGATCCTTTTGAATCCTTTTTACAGTAACTAATTGTATAGAGTATGTGAGGTTGTGTGTATATGTCATAGCAGGTTGTGTACTAAACGGTATACAAAGTTGGTGGTGGGACTATCAAAACGATGGCATCGAGCAATGTGTAATGAGACTAACTGGGGACACTCGCGGAGTGACGTTTAATATTAAACACAACCTTTTTAAGTACTTTTATTTAAACTTTTTCAGTGCTTTTTTACAAGCATAACGAAAATATTCATCAAAATATCTATTTGGCAAGAATTGGCAGATCTTATATCGTCGTTAGTAGGTACGATTAGGTTCAGCCTTTCACCTAACCTTTCAGAGATTATTGGTGTGATGTTACGTGTTCTTCGACTCCCAACGTCTCCTGTGATTGGCTACAGAATCCAATAAAATAGAACCGCAGTTGTTATTGAGTTTCTAGACACTTTTGGTGCGAGGTTCACTTCAGGCATTCGACAGCACATGTGCTCGTACAGAGGCGGCGGGAAATTGAATCAAACCTTCACTGAGTACGCTTCTGAGAAGTGTAGTGGTAAATTTTCGAAGGATTTTAAAGAGAAGAATTTGAAAGATTCGTGGAGAATAATGTCATTTTTGTTTTGGTGTCGTAAGTGAGCTTATAAAAAAAAACTGCTTCTCACTGGGTAAGTATAGTTTTGTTAGGCAATGAAAAAATAAGTTATTAATCCATAAAATATGTTTAATTAACGTAAAAAAAACCTGTCAGACTGTCTCTTTACCCATTTTCACCAGAGCGGATGTTTGAATTTTGATTTTATTTTGCACTTGGGTTGGATAAGGACATTTGATACTTTCTGTCCCAGTCGAAAAATTCTTAATTACGACTTTCAAGTAGACATAGCTTATGACATCCGTATTAAGTTTTTTTAATATCTGATCAGTTCTAGAGCAAAGTACTTTACTACCACAGAGCAAAGTACAAAATACTTTATTTAGGGCTGATTTTTCAATAGTCAGATAACTTTTATCTGAGGAATAAAAATAGCGATTTGACATAATTATTTCCTATAGACAACCTGTCAAATCGACATTTTTATTCCTCAGATAAAAGTTATCTGACTATTGAAAAATCAGCCCTTAAAGAAACATTAACGATCTCTCAGGTGTCAAATAACGCAACGACCTGTTAAAAATATTCAGCAACATATATCATTCTCACGTAAACATTGGATATTAAATTCAACATTTCCCAGAAATTGTTTGGATATGTTCCAGATATTCCAGTCACTTGTTTTAACACGTTACTCATAAATTATATTAAGGCTCGTTCAACACACTACACATTATCTTTTGACACAGTGCCCGAAGTAAATTTTCCGTCTATAGATATTATTTTTCCCATCTCTTGGTCTAAAGGTCAATGACCCAGACGCTGAAACTATTGTTTCATAAAATTGAAAAGTCATTAATTGATGATGTAGTGAAACAATGAAGAATAATTAATCAAACGGAAATAAAGAGAAAGGGTTCGAAAGGTTCAATAACTTTTACAAGTTTTGAATTATGTAGGAAATAATAAAAAAACTGTTGTATATATTCCACAAGTATCACACAACGCCATCTAGTCCCGAGCTAAGCAGAGTTTGTGTTATGTGTACTAGACAACTGATAAAATAATACTTATATATTTCTAAATACATAAATATTATAGATAAATTACACCCAGACACGAACAAATGACCGTTCTCATCATGTCCTGGATGGGAATCGAAGCCACGACCTCAGGCCATTTAGTCAGGGTCCCTAACCACTAGACCAACAGAATGAGAAAATGTAAATTAAAAGGCTTCATGTACCTTCTACCCATGCGAATACCACGTGGTACATACTCAGTACTCTGCCAGCATTAAGACTTTGTTTGATCATAGTCTTATTACTGGCGCACAAACCCTAGTTAAATGGTTTTCAGTGAGAAACATAATTATTGCTCTAGTCGAGTTTTGTGACGTAAGATATGAGTTTTCTAAAAGAAATTGTGGGGACACATTGACTGTCGTAACACATCGCTTATGTTTTTTGTATCAATATTTGTGTGATCTACAAGTACTTGCTCCAGGTCTGGCTGTTTATGTATGGGAGTTTAAATGTTGGTAAACGGAGCCAGGACACAGGAGAAGTTTCTAGTGTGGGGACTTTTTAACGATAATAATAAAATTAATTAAGAGACAGGGCCAGATTCAGAGAGCAGTTCTTCTGGACATGGCTCGCATTGTTAGGAGGTTCCTTTCTCTGGAGCCCTGACTGTCGGTAGTTTGGACCCTGTTCCCGATACCGTAATGTTTTTTTTTTGTTTTTGTAAAAATATTTAAAAATGTAGTTAATAAGGTTGAAAAATGAATACAGGAAAATTAATAATATATTAATAATTAATATCAACAGTACGGCTGTTTAGATGGAATAGAAAGTTACTACATAATAAAATACCTATTACAAAAGCTAATGTTTCCAACGTCAAACTTGTAAAGGAAATATTAGTTGTACGTGTAAACAATTACAAGTTCAGGCAGGCTCTCATTACCAGTTCACTATTTCGTAAGGCAGGGGTAAAGACCTCGAGGTTAAATTAATTTGAACAATTTTCTATGTTAACAGTTTATCGATTTCATGCTCCCGGGAATTTAATTATCATTTGTTAGTTAATAAAGTGTAGGTAGGTATGAAAATAAATTATAGCTGATGAATACTGCTTTAATTACTCGTGAAAAGCTGTTCTGTGATAAAATAAAATATTTTTTTATTTCTTAGATTTACATTCACAAGAAATGGACCATAGTTGTTTTTGTTGTTTACAAAATCTTGCACTGAAATATCTCATTGAAAGAGATACAACGTGTGGTTTTCTGAAAAATCTTGTAAGACAGATTATTATTTATTGAAAAATTAATGGGAGCGCTTGAAAAGTCTTTTGAATCTATTTATTAATAGAAATCGAAGATTTACCTGAAATAATCTTCTCGTCCTCTTTATTACAATTAATTTCTATATTCTTAGAAAGCTCTTCAGCAGAAGAAATCGTTTGAATATTATTCAATTGAAAAAAAAAATACTTTCGCAGAATTACCTAACTTAGTAGGTACCTACCTCAATATTTGAAACTCAAAAGTCAAATAGTTTATTTAAATTAGGCCTTCGAAGAGGCACGAACTTCGTATAAAGAATAATGAAATGAGAAGAGGGTCGTGGGATTGTCTCATCTGGTATGTAAAAGGCTATTGAAGAATCACTGTGGATTTTAGTCAGTACAAGTCTGACAGTCCGGAATCGGACAGTCCGGATCCGGTCTGCGGGACGACTCATAGGATGATTTTAAAACGTAAAAAAAAAATGATGGGTTGGGACTGATTCTAAACCCCTTACAAGAGAAGATTTGTATTGAGTAAAATGGGTAAGAAACTTAAAGTGAAAATTCTTCGAATCAATCCTAATGTCAAGTATGAACGGAAGGTTATTTTCAAACGATTAAACAATCCACAATACTGGTCTTTGTGAACATTTCTATTTCATTTATTCCTAATAGACTTAATTGGAGTAAAGTTCCAAATATGTGCTATTTTTAACGAAGGCACAATATAATAGGGCTATTGAAGTATTTTCAGTACTATTATAACAATTATTCAGTCATTTTGAATAGGTTTTAATGTCACAATGGTTTTATTTATTTTTCTCATACAGCACTATGTTTTGATGTTGCTTTGACCTAATATTATGGTCTTTTATTTTGTTACAATCACATGTCTCAATTACAGGTAATTTAATTAACAAAAGCAAAGTAATTAAACATGAGTTTTGTTTGATTTGAATCATTAGGGTTACTGTATTTGTATGATCTGCAAGTAGTTATTCCGGGTCTGGGTGTTTGTAAACGTAAGTTTCTATATTTGTAAACGCACCCACGATACAGGATAAACTAGTTTAAAAATAAAAGAAACCTCTGTTATTGTTGTTCGGGGTAGACCACTAGGGGGTGGATCAAGCAGCCTGGAAAATACATCAAAGTCAAAGTCAAAGTCAAATCATTTATTTCAATTAGGCCATCAAAGAGGCACTTTTAAACGTCGAATTAAAATTAAGGAAATGGGATGGGATGGGATTGATTCTACACCCATTCGCAAAGGTAGGTTGTATGAAGAAGAATGGGCAAGAAACTCCATACTTACTCTTTTTAAAAATGTTTTACAATATTTTTTTACATCATTGAAATAAATAATGTAAAAGCAATGTACCTTGAAAATCTAAACAAAACATGATTAAAAAATAAAATAATAGGGAATAAAGAAAATAGCAAAAAGGTACATGGTGTTCACATTTTAACAAAATATTGCAATTAAAGCTATTTTACAAATACAATTTATGGAGTGTGTGAGCATTCAAATTTCAACCAGCTTGATTCTGTTTAAGCCCTACATTGTACTATGGAGCAGGACCAGCATGTTTCCAAACATTTTTATCTTGAATATAATCTTCTAATTTATAATAAGCTTGTTTACTAAGTGTATTTTTTATATAACTTTTAAATTTTCTTTCATTTAGATTTAAGATTTCACTCGGTATTTTATTGTAACACTTAACACAGTACCCCATAAAAGATTTTTGTACTTTAGACAATCTAAAATATCGTTGATCAATTTTATCTTTATTTCTCGTATTAAAATTATGTCTGTCGCTTATTTTATTAAAAAGATGAGGATTTTTCCTAACATGCATTATATTTTCATAAATAAATTGACAAGGCACTGTCATTATATTTATCTTTTTAAATAGTTCCCTAAGAGATTCGCGACGACGAAGATTGTAAATTGCTCTGACAGCTCTTTTTTGCAAAATGAAAATGGATTCAATGTCAGCTGCCCGGCCCCACAGTAGAATGCCATAAGACATAATGCTGTGAAAGTAGCTGAAGTAAACCAAACGCGCAGTTTCGACGTCGGTTAACTGCCTTATCTTTCTAACAGCATAAGCGGCTGAGCTTAGTCGCCCCGCTAGAGATGCTATATGGGGCCCCCCATTGTAATTTATCATCTAACGTGATTCCTAGGAAAACCGTCTGATCAGTAAATTCCAATTTTTCTCCGTTTAGTAAAATGTCGCAATCGCTACTTTTAACATTTGGCAAAGTAAATCTAATACATTTCGTTTTCTTTTCATTAAGAACTAAATTATTCAGAGTAAACCAATTTTGAACCTTAGCAATACACTCATTAACAGTGTCTAGATTTTTTGCACGTCTATCTATTTTAAAAATTAACGATGTATCATCCGCAAATAACACCATCTGTGGTTGATTTTTTAGTAAATGGGGTAAATCATTAATATATACTAAGAAAAGAAATGGACCCAAAATAGAACCTTGAGGCACGCCCATAGTAATTTCAGCCCCTAAAGAGTTTACACCGTTTATCTGTACTTTAAGTTGTCTATCTCTAAGGTATGAATTTAGTAAATCAAGAGCTTTATTTTTGATTCCATAATGTTCCAGTTTCAGCAAAAGCGTTTCGTGGTTTACGCAATCAAATGCCTTTGAGAGGTCGCAAAAGATTCCTATGGCATCTTGCGCTTCCTCCCAGGAGTTAAAAATGTTCTTCAATAGGGTAACACCGGCGTCAGTTGTACAACGGCCTTTGGTGAAACCGAACTGTTGATCATGAAAGATGGAGTTTCTATTGAAGTGACATAGCATTTGTGTAAGCATTAACTTTTCAAACACCTTACTGAAAACTGGCAAAATTGACACCGGCCTATAATTGTTTGGTTCTTTACAATCACCCGATTTGAAAAGTGGAGCTACCTTACTATGCTTCATGAGATCCGGAAACACTCCTTGGTCAACACTGGTATTAAATATAAAAGCTAAATAAGGCGCTACAGTTTCTATTATGGATGTACAGGCCTTCACGGACATTCCCCAGAGATCTTCTGTTGACTTCATTTTAAGATCTTTGAATGCTTTAATCACAGCTTGGGGGTTTGTGTGCCGAAATCTAAACTCCATCGGGCAAGCTTTTACATTATTTCTAAGTAAGGCGGCAGCGAGTGCAGGTGACGAATTTAAGGACTCAGTCGTCTTAAGAGGTATATTCGAAAAAAACTTTTCAAATTCCTGAGCTACTTCTTTATCAGTGTTTATAGGGCCATGTGCAGTTTCTAAATTAAATTCGATATTGCGCTGTTTATTCCTACCTGTCTCATTATTTATAATTTTCCAAGTTGTTTTAATTTTATCATCGGCTGATTTTATTTTATTACTAATATGGCATGTGTGAGCATTACTAAATATATATCCAATTGAATTAGAATTGATCATTTAAATAACTAAGTGAGCATTACTAAATATATAGCCCATCACTCCAGCCAGTGCCCAAACCTAGCCCAAGGACTGTACCTATCATAAAATAACCATTTCATCTAAATTTCAAACCTAGACTAATACAAGAGCCATTGTCACCTTTTTACTAAGCGTGAAACCTAGTAAAAGCCAGTCTTTTATACCTTTGTTATTTTATTTTTGTCGTTTCTCGGGGTTTTCTGTCAAAAGGTTCTAGTAATAATAGAAAAAAAATATAAAATTACGATAAAACACGTCTTTGATCGTAATAATGATTTTTTATGCTTTGCCCACGACCTTTCTTTATACGTCTTCGAGTTGTTGTGTCACACGCGTTTATATTTTGTTTCTTTTATGCCAAAGCTGGGTAACTATGGCATAAAATGTATAGTAATTTTACTATTACATAAATGCAGTTTCTTTCAAGTAATTTCTCGACAGTCATCATCTTCCTGCCCTTATCTCATTATACTTGTGGTCGGCGCAACACGTTTCGTCCATACTCCCCTATCAGACGTCACAGTATCATTATCTCCTTTTTCATTCATAATCGTTTCTCGACGATCGCTTGTCGTGTAACTCGTGGCGAGGCAGTTTAGGCCTTTCAAATTGGTTTCTGTATATGTTGGAATTATTCGCTTTATTTTATTTGCGAGCAATAAGTCTGGAGTAGGAGTAATGTTCAGAAAGTTTATCCAAATATGGAGGAGGAAAGAATAAACCAAAATAAATACTTCGCGAAAACTCTTATGACAGTTCTTTATGAACACACTCATCTTGTAAGTCATGGATACGTATCGATAAAAACTTATATTCATACTTATTCTGGAGTAGCTATTCTATTTCGGTCACTATCTTCTATTAGACAATAAGAAAACCACTTTCTTCAATAAAATTCTAGTGGTTTATATGAATCACCCGGCTTTGCTCGAATTGAGGTTAGAAATTCTGCGAGAACGTTGAACCAGGATGAAGAAGGATGAGGTCATCAGGGATTGCAAAGTGATTTCTAGTCACAGTATAGGCGGGACTTTGGACGGCGAGTAACGGGTAACTCGGCGTCCGATCAAGCAGGCCTGGTTCGGCGAATTGATAAAGTTATTGAAACCTAATTTTGGTGTTCTGATCTCATAACTGTCAAATCTTGAAAGCCTGAGACTTAACTCAAAGTTATAATTAACGTTAATGACTCTTCATAGCACACTATCAAAGTTACATCTTTGATTGAGAAGTAATATGAAATTATAAACTGATAACGTTATTAATGTTGTAGTTATTTGTTAAATTGTTGAGATAAACAGCTGTTCGTTAGTTTAAAGTTTTAGATTATGTTGTTACGCATCTGTGTTTGATACTAAAATAATTATAAAGACGCTCCCTCACCGCGAGCATTCACCTTTAATGTAACGTTACAGACTCGGTGAGGGAGAACAATCGAGCATCACAATGCGCACCTTGCTTGTATCAAATCTTTACTAAACCAGCCGCCCGTCCCGGCTTCGCACGGGTAGAGGATCTCTAAAACCCGGTCCCGATGGTTACAAACACAACAAAAAAAGAATTGTCCAAATCAGTTCACCCATTTTTGAGTTATGAGCTTAGCAACACATTTTGCGATCCATTTTTATATTGTAGAAGATGTACGCGAAAGCTCGTCAGTCAGGGAGATGCTCGTAGTACTGAAATGTAATGCTCAAAGTCGAGTCGCTAATGTTACATTACAAGCGAATGCTCCCGGTGAGGCGCTCCCTCCTTTAAAGATATGAAATTTAATTATGTGAATAATTTTCGGTTCAGAGTTATCAATGATATGTTTAGTAAACTGAATTACAATAATTCAGTTTTGATTCTGGAAAGTCATGAAAGCATTAATAATTTTAAGGTACAAATAACCGCTTTAAAAATATATTTGCTGGGTATAATTTTTGATCACTGAAATTCGTACATATATACTAATGTAATTAATGAAAATAGGTATATAATATTATATAGATGCGAAAGCAGGTAGTTTGTTCGTTACAATTTAACAATGACATTGCTACCCGATTTTGATGAATTTTGAAGCTATAGCTTATCCCAGCCATAAGATAATAAAAGCTATAAAATGAAGGGCTTAAGATAAGCCATTTAAAATATTTTAGAACGTCTAGCTACTGTTTTGTCTATGCAGCCCTAAATCCCAGTGGGCAATTTAGCAAAACATCAACATGTTTGTAAAATCTGTTGACTTTTGTTTAGTCTTTGGGATAAATCAACTTCAATGTTGGTACAAAACCTAAATATTTTGACATGCGTCGAGACAAAGGGTATACGCAAGTACTTATCTTGTCCACGGTTCATTTAAAACTTAAATATCCACGTAGTATAAAACAAGATGTTTTCCGCTGTCTGATCTTGATGAGTGTCCATGGAATTTCTTACCCGTGAGATTAAAAACAGGCGTTTATTGGAGAATTCTCTGAAAACTTTTAAAACATGGTTTAGCAAACTACTCAGCTAGTTGCTGAAGTTTTGTGGACATCAACTTCCCTGGCCATGACTGTCAAAAAGCGCTTCCTCACCAGGAGAATTCGAGTGTAATATAACATTTTGGATTCGACTTTGAGCATTATATTACAATACTACCTACCTCACTCAGAGATTTGATACAAGTTGCGCATTGTGATGCTCGATTGTCTTCACTCACTCATGAAATGTTCGAATCTGTAACGTTACATAACAGGTGAATATTCGCAGTCAGGGAGCGCCTTAATATTTTAAATCCTATTCTATTCGTTACAACAGTTTTGTAGAAAGGAGATTGAGCAAACTACTAAGGCACTCGGTTGCGCTCCCTTTGACACAGTATGGTAGTGAAAATTGGACACAAGTTAGGCTTATTGACATACTTCAAAGCAACGTTAAATACAGGTTGATATTTTGTGGGGTTTTTCCAAAAAAACATACTAATAATATTGAAAATAAAAACCCCACAAATGATTTAAGTGAATTTATGCCAAAACAAGTTTAAAATAATAACATTATTTATGGATTTGCTTAAGTGTCCATACGCTTCAAAAAGCGATATTAAAAGTGCTCTTTCTCCTTTACTTAGATTGTACTATTTAATATTATTAATTAGAATCATTTTAACTAATAGCCAAAGTTTACCCTGTAATAATTTCCACCCGGTTGTCAGACGGCTCGGCTCTCACATAGTCTATCTTGAGCCTGTCTCATTATTATGAATTAACGCGAAGTTACGTTTTTATCCGTGAAATATCGTCGTAATCTCGAGCCACCGGTTCACAGACGCGATAAAACGTTTTAAGAGTTGAGGGAATCCTGTTTTGGATGTCATTGAACCTTTTTACATACGGTTTTGTCTAAATATGTTGAATGTTCTTTATATCAATAAAAATTGAAGTATTTTTATTAAGCAATGAGAGCAATGACTGGTTGTGTGATGATAACGATACTAGGGCTTACGGTTGGTACAGTGAGTAATTGGCTACTGCGCTGCATGTTGCAGGTTTAATTCCTGCATGGAATAAGTATTTAGATAGACTGGTTATTCCTGATTTTAATTTAAATGGTTATAAGGTAAATTTTTAATACCCAAATATATGTTTATTAACTAAGAAAATATATTGTGGTTTCATCCTTTTCAAATTATAATTATTAGACCATTAGGTCTATTATAGACCATTGGCTTTGGAATGAGCACCTACGGTACTTTCACAGTTTTTATGTCTTGTGACTGGGACTGTAGCACTATAACTATTTTTGTACTAGGTTTATTTTGTCTTTTGACAGTTCAAAAGTAAGGCCTAGTTAAAATAAAAGTTTTGATTTTGATTGCTAAAAATAATGCCTATTTATTAGGAGTTAAGAGGTCGGTGGCCCAGTAATAATTGCTCCGAATTATAGTTTTAATAGTTTCTGGGTTCGAGCCTAGGCAGTAATTAAAACTTTAGGATTTAAAACGAAACGAAAAAGTACGTGACCAGACATTGTGAAATCAAGATTCAGTGATAATAATCCGATTTCAAAGAAAATAATACATAAACTCACGCATTCTTCCCACAGACGTTGGCAGAACCTAGAAGACTACAGAGCGTTACCTGCTACGATACTTACTAAAGAAAATAAATATCTTGATAATTTAGAACCATGCTATAAATATTCAAGAGCAATAAGTTCGTAAACACGTGACATCACGTGCTTTATATCATACTCCAACACGAACTTGTGCCTACAAGAGCAACGAGGCATCGCATGTTTCGCGACAAAGTCTTTCAAATCAAACGATGTCATTAAACCTTTCTGACGTCATTGATCTTACGTAGGTACCTTCCCAGGTACCTATTAATTAATGTAAGTGTAACGCGATTGTCTGCCTGATGCCATGAAGATAATGGAGGCCGTTGACATCTTTAATTGCGATTTATGAATTAAATGACTCGAGTTTTCGCACTTCGGGAAAAGATGATGGCCTTTTTTTGGTGAGGTTCGTGAACTGGCTGGGAAGTAATGGTATTGTTTTTAGCTTGATTAGAAAACATATGAATCAGATAGTGATTTAAAACTTTCCGTGAATTATGAGCACGACTTTGCTACGCGACTGCTACGCTTTTGCTACGTCGTAGCAAATTGCTACGCGTGACTTCTAATCTGTATTATTACATTTCTATGTCTATAACTGAAATAATATTCTAATAATTATAGCAATAACGCTCATAGTTAATTATATTTCGTGTTTTAAATGAAACATGTAGGTGTCACAGCTCAATCATATAATTCATGCCTACGTTTTTTGTATGACTTTCAGACGGTCCTTTCCAATTTTATTACAACAGAAGCCTAAAAAGGAATTTAATCACGATGGAATCTGTACTTTCTCTGTGTTACAATAATTCTGTTAGAGATTTCAGTGAAGAATTTGAAGACTTGGGACACATGATACCCCAGCGATTGACACAAGTATGTGGGGTGTTGAAGGGACAACACTAATTTTAACCTTAAAGGACAATGAATGAAAATTTAATTTTGGACATTGTACGGCTATTATTATCTTAATTTGATTGTTACAATACTTTTTTATTTTGTTGTTACTAATTCAGTATTATTTTGTATCGCTTTTTTTTTAAAAAAAAAACAATGACTCACACTAGGAATTTCTCCTGCAACGTGGTTACGTTTCCGAACATAGAAACTCACTTGCACAAATACCCAGACCCGGAACAACTACTTGCAGATCATACAAATATTTGTACCGTGCTGGGACCGAACCCGCGACACGCTGTGCTGCAGTCGATGACTCTAATGTTACTGACAGTGCTGTTACATAGAAAGTGAAGCTAGCACAAAAAAACGGGTTTATTTATTTCATCAAATTTTCAAAATAAATAAAAATGAGTTCTGAAATAACAAACAATATGTATTACAAAACAAAGTGTTTTGGATACAGTCAGCTGATATTTCAATAAACTGACGAAAAGTTAGGCCAGTTAGACTCCATTCTAAAACATCAACACCCATTTTAATTTAGGCCTATTGCCAGCTTTTAGAAACTCATTAAAACCACGGTCCGCAATTAAAAAGTCATTAACAACTAATTAAAACAGACGCAGCTACAATGATAGCCTAAGTTTCACCTCAACCGTCATAACAAGGTTCTATCTATTCCCATTGGTTATCATAATAATTCGTAGTTTCGTTTGTATTTGAGTAACTTTTGTCCCTAGGGTGTAAAAGCGTAGGTTTTACTGCATATCAAAATTAAACTTTGGTAACTAGGTTTTAGAATTATTGTATATTTGGAATCCATACTCGGAATTTCTCCTGTGTTGTGGTTTGCTTGAAAAAACATAGACACTCACATACTCAAACATCTAGAACGACTATTACAAATCATATAATTATATTTGTTTAGAGCGGGGATCGCACTTGCGTCTCACTGCGCAACAGTCGATTGTTTAGCCAATGAGGCATCAGTGCCGTCTATATTTTTAGTCAAATTATTATATTGTATTTCTAGAGAGTACGATTATAGAAGCACAATTCAAAGTTTGGTTTATTTGAAAGAAATTATACATCGAAATTTGTTTGTCATTTAAAGTCGAACAATATTCAATGCGTACCGATCCAAAACCCCCTCGAGAAAACCAAACCATTTCGATTTCACGAATAAAGTAAAATATAAAAAAAAAAACCTACATCGATTTCCAATTAAAGTCTCGGGGATTACTGCCGCTGCCATACAAATCCCAACTGTATATCACTGAAGAGTTTGTTTGTTTGTTTGGTTAATCTCAGGAACCATTGGTTCGATTTAAAAAATGTATGTGTTGGATCTTCTGTTTATCGAGGAAGGATAAAGGCTATATAATATCACTCTACGATCGATAGGAACCGAGTAACGGGGGTGAACGCTAGTTACTTTAAAATCTACTAACTGTTCTCCACGGGAACAGTTAGTAGCTTATAAAGTAACTAGCGTTTCCCTAGACAGGTGTCGTTTCGATGCTCTTCAGAAATTGATTGTTGTGATAATAGATAATATTTCAAGGAGGACAAAGTCGATAATAGTTTGACAACGATAAAGTCTTCTGCCGCTTGTAGAAATTCAACTATCTTTACAGTCTTATGTTATCAAAGTTCAAGTAATGTTTTTTTAGTAATTATAAAAGTAAGGGTATTAAACTCTTACAATTTAAATTATTACGTATAAAAAAACTTTGTGAGTTCATAACACGTAAGACGGCACGTTTTTAATCCTGAGGGTTTCGAACTCGCATTAAAATTTAATGTTCTTAAAGATATGGATAAAAGAAATGTTCACTATTAAGTTTTAAGCTAGGGTCATGAAAAAAGAAAATAAAAATGAAAAAAATACTAAAATACATAGAAACAAAGGCACATACTCGTATGTTTAAACCACGAACAAACAAAAAAATGGTATGAGATGCATATACACCATACAGAAGTTATTTAACGAAATTAAATAAAAATCTAGGAAAACTGACATTTTTTTCCAATAGAATAGGAACCTCGAGCTATTGTGTTACAGTTGAAAATCAATTAAAGACATTTTGATTGATTGTGGTAGCTCGATGTTCTGACATCTGTACCAAAGAGACTGGAGTTGGTTGCCATATTGTAGGTATATGTATAACGGCAAAGGCCAGGTCTTGGATTATCGGAGAGATTAAAAAAAACTTTTACTTGTTACGTTAACGAAAATATTAAAAAGATTGAAGTTACAATAACATGATACACCAGACAGAAATAATATATTCTTCATGATTCAAGATAAGATCAAAAATATTCTAAAGCTTATTTCCGAAAGAAAATAGTTCGAAAATTTCACATTCCAGTAAAACCTTTGAGGTTGCTGCCAAATCCCTTTATAAATACGTCTTTAGTATACAAGGAATGTGTTCAAAGAGGTTGGTATGTGGTATATTATGTTATGTTATATAGATGTGAAGTGCTCAAGTAACGCATAAAGTAATATCGTCGAAAGCAGACGTTGAAGTTAATTATGTGGAAATGTTTATGTATTTATGTATGTGTGTGGTGACTAGGTGAACTAGGGACTTGTTTGTAATATAAACCGTGTTTCTTATTCCAGGTTTGGTAATCATAGAGGCGTAGTGGTGGTCCAGTGGTTTAGTCTCGGTTTAATGACTTATAAGTTCGAACTTAGGCCACCTGCCTAGGTTCGAACTATTAGTTTGTTTAATTTACTTCTTCACCGCTGCTCGCAAAAAAAAGGTAAAGGAAAGCATTGTGAAAAAACCGGCATGCCCTAGAATCAAAAATTCGTAGATATAAGACCTCTACGAAGACCCTGTATTCGCGTGGTAGATTATGGTCTGCTCCCTCTTATAGAGAGGAGGCCTGTGTCCCATCAGTGGGAAGACTATAAAGGATTTCTAGGAGATGTGTTTCCATAAAGAACTTATCTTTCGGAAGTTGGTGGCTTTGTTTTTTTAATTGATTTTTGCCACGCACTTCCGAAAGCTAAGTATTGTACAGTTCTATACCTACCTTTTATGGTGGCTTTTGAAGGCGGTTAAGATTATTTTTTGAAAAAAAAAATAACCTTTCTTATTTTTTCTTTTAGTTCAAATATTCAACCCAATTTCTTGTCAAATACTTTCTGAATTTACTTGTCTCTTCCGATATCAGTTTGTACTCACATATATAAGAAAAATATGATTCTTATGTCCCTCGTTTAACCAGTCATCACTGTTACATCAACAGTGAAACGTTGAGAACATTTTTCTCTTGATATTATTGGTATTTTTTGCTCAGATTATCCTGCCAATGAATCACGTTTTTTTCCTCGCAAAAAGGGATATTAAAAAGCGTAGATATTAATTAATAGATTCTCTTTGAGGGCTGTCTGAAGGATGTTTTATTAATCCTTGACTCAGCTGAGAAAAAAAAATATTAATTTACGAAGGAAGAAAATCAGATACCTACTAGTCTTCATGGGTTTTTAATAACCCGAGCAACGCTTAGGCTTCGTTTCCACTGAAGCGGAACTGAGCAGAGCGGAGAGCGATTCACCAATCACATGGCTTGAAATCCGCATCTCTTTTCCACTCAAGGCATGTGATTCGTGAATCACTCTCCGCTTTGCTCCACTCCGCCTCGGTGGAAACGCAGCCTTAGGCGTATTTCTTAATAATCAACCTTGCCTTAGCCTTGAGAATCAACTTATTCTACAATTAAACGGGAAGGGAGTATTGCTTGTAGATTTTGTGAAATACTTCTGTCTCCATAATATATACTTAAAAGTTTAGCAGAAATACATACAACGACTTTTTAATAACATTTAACAGAAAAGCATTGATTGATTTGTATTGCCTTTTGTATAAAATAATATTTGGAGTTTCTTTGAAGGATACAATCAAGGTCAAAAGCATCCGTCAAAGAACCATAGTAACCGATAGAGCTTGCTGAGTAAGCAAACTGGAGTGGTAGTGGGCCGACAACCTTAAGAAAGTGATTGAGACAAACTGGATGCGGATTGCAGGGGATAGGATGATGTGGCGCAGCCTGGTAGAGGTCTATGTCCGGCAGTAGACTGCGATTCGCTGAGTTGATTGATCACATAATTATTTTGATATTTTTCTCCAATTTCAAATTGTTTCAAAATTAACTTTTCTTGTTCGAGGACTAACGAATTTCCGTGACCCCGGGACATTTTTTTTAACTACGTTAAATTATCAAATGAGTCCTCCCACCCCGGGCAGGGCGGAAGGGACTGTCTGACTTGTACTGACTAAAATCCACGGTGACCTTCAATAGCCCTTTATGTTCCGGGGTCACGGTAATGTAATAAGTCTCGTAACCCCGGCAGGTTTTGGAAGGGTGGAGGACTCATAATATCTTGATTTTACCACGATAAAAGTTTTCTTTCAAGCCACCATACTTTGTGTAAAAAGTGCACAATAATGCGAAAAAAGCGAATTACCTTGAACAGTAAAACCGTAATCAATGGAAGTAATAGCAGGTACACAGCACCATACAGCCCCGTGACACCCGTGACCCACTTGCGAGGGGTGAACGACCTCACTACCCCGCGGAGGCACGGGGCTCACCTCTAATTTGCAATTCTCGGTGCATAGCTTGTAGCTTGCAGTACAGTATACTATTTGAATGTTGTTCTAGAATTTGAACGATAACAATTTTGGTTTGTTGAATTTTAAATAAGTAGGTTCTTTTTCATATTTTTAAATAATAAATTATCTGCTCAAGTATCTTGACTTGGCTCGCGAGGTTGTCGATTTTTGACTCAGCGATCTTGGTGTCGATAGTCAAGTCGGTCAATAGATTATTTGCCAAGAGATTTACAACGGAACGTAAAGGGCAATTGAAGGAATACCGTGGATTATGTATGAATAAAAAACTTGAAAAATAAAAAATATAATATAGTATGAGCCTGACAGTCCCTTCCGCTAGACCTTTTTTTTTTTTTTTTTTTTTTTTTTTTTTTAGCGTGGTAAAATCATCAAATGAGACCTCCAACCCCGGGCAGGGCGGGAGGTACTGTCAGACTTGTACTGACTAAAATCCACGGTGTCCTTCAGTAGCCCTTTATGTTCCGGGGTCACGGTAATAGAAATAAATCCCGCGACCCCGGCAGGCTTTGGCCCTCTGAGAGGGGGCCCCGTCATTTTTTGCTGACAGCTCTTTGAGGCGCGCGTGGAACACGACGCGCCGTCGACCCGGGCATGGTCCATGGTCGGACAGCGAGTTGCCCTTTACTCGCTGTCCGCATGCCCGCGCCTACGGTGGCCGGAGATCGTCTTGCGACGTACGGCGCCGTGGGCGTACACCACTGCGGTTGGGGCGGAGGGAGGACGCTGTCCTCTCTCTCTCGCGGCCCGCCGCCTCCTTCACGAGCATTACTGCCTCGCAGAAGGCGGCGACCGCTTCCCACTCCGTCTCGCTCCGCAGCATGGCCGAAACCAATGCCGGGCGCGAGAGGTCTCCGCCTATCGCCGCCGTGAGGACACGTCGGTGCTCTGCCCAAGCTGGGCAGTCTTGCACCGTATGCTCTACTGTGTCCTCCGGGCGATCTTCGCAGTGGTGACACCCCGGCGTTTCCTCCTTTCCCATCAGCCACAGGTACCTCCCGAAACTTCCGTGTCCGGTGAGGACCTGCGTCACGCGATAGGTCAGGACGCCGTGACGTCTCTCCAGCCACTCCTCAAAGAGGGGTCTTACCGCCGCGATTGCGGCGTGCCCGGCCGTCGGTTGCGACAGTCGTCCAATCCATACCACCCTGAGCTCGCGCCGGAGCTCTTCCCGCCACGCCTCGACTTCTCGAGGCAGCGGGGTCTCGCCCCGGCGCTGCGCCTCCACACGCCACTCATAGACGTGCTGGAGGGCAGTCGCCTCCAGATCCCAGGGTAGTAATCCGGCAAGCAGGTTGGCCGCTTCGCCGGCGATCGTGCGGTATCCCCGGATCATCCGGATAGCCATGACCCTCTGGCATGCGACCAACTTCAGTGGTCGCGTCCGGATGCTCAGGGCCCACACAGGGGCCCCATAGAGGGCCATGGACCGCACGATACCGGCGTACAGCCTACGGCAGGAGGCGTTTGGCCCGCTGAGATTAGGCAGCAGTCGCTTGAGGGCGGCCGCTGTCCGGTTCAGCCTTGGGGCCAAACTCAGGAAATGCTCCCTGAAGTTCCACCGGCTGTCGAGGACGAGTCCTAGGTACTTCATCGTCCTCCCGACGCCGATGCGAACCCCCTCCACCGTTATGTGGGACTCGGTCCGCGGCGCGTTCAGGCGGCCATGAAAGCACATGGCCACCGTTTTGTGAAGCGCCACCTCGAGTCCCAGCTGCCGGATCCTTTGGACTACTGTCGCAACCGCTTGTGTCGCCTTGTCGGCCGCCGCCTGGTGCGACACTCCCTGTGCCAGGACGAGCGTGTCGTCAGCGTAACAAATTACGCTGACGCCGTCCGGGAGGTCGCCTCGCAGCACGTAGTCGTAGCCGATGTTCCACAGGGACGGCCCCAAGACCGAGCCCTGTGGGACACCGCACGACATCTCTCGCCGGTTCCACTCTCCCCGGTGACCGGGGTAGATGACGGCTCTGTCCGTCAGGTAGTCCTCGACCGCACGACGGAGGTAGGTCGGCACCCGGTGATACCGGAGTGCCTCCCTGATGCAACTCCAGGGCAGGGTGTTGAAGGCATTGGAGATGTCCAAAGACACCGCCAAGACGACCCTGCCCCGGGCAACAGCATCCCCCGTCGTGAGGGCTCTAACGCGCATGATAGCGTCCACCGTCGAGCGCCCCCTGCGGAAGCCGAACTGGCTCTCCGACAGGTCCGGGCCCACCCGATTCAGGTGCCCGGCGAGGCGGTCTGCAATGACTCTTTCCAAGAGCTTGCCCACCTCGTCGAGCAGCACGATGGGCCGGAATGCGGACGGAGAGTCCGCAGGGCGCCCGGGCTTCTGGATCAGGACCAGTTTCCCCGTCTTCCAAGGAAGCGGGAACCGGCCCCTCTCCAGGCATGCGCTAAAGAGCCCCCCCAGTCGAGGCCCGAGAGTCCCGAAGGCCAGGACCCAGGCTTTCCCTGGCAGGCCGTCGGGTCCAGGGGCGGTATTTTTGGCTTTGAGCCGCTGTACCGCCACTCTCAGGTCTACCTCGGTCACCTCTGGAGCGTCGTAGACGCCGTCGTCGCTGTTGTGGTCCGCGTTTGCGCCAGCTTCACCGTCAGATTCCGTCGGAGACGGAGCCATAGGCGGGGGAGTATGCTCCCCTCGCGATGGGAACAGGGCGCTCACCACTTCCTCCACGAGCTGAGGCCGGAGTCTCTGCGTCAACGGGGGAGCCCAGGGGCGGAGCTTCGCTCTCACCGCCTTGTAAGGCCGGCCCCATGGGTCCCCGTTCAGAGACTCCAGCATCTCCTCGCGGGCCAATTCCTTGGCCCGAAAGATCGCGTCGCGGAGGACGGTCTTCGCTGCCCTGTAGCCCTCGTATAGCTCCGCCTCTACAGCCGCCGCATCCGGAGGTCGGGTGCGGCGCCTGCGGAACCTGGTGTACCGGCGTCGCGCGGCAACGCACGCCTCGCGCAGCGCTGCCAGCTCACTCGACCACCAGTACAACTGACGCCGGGCGCGTCCTTGCCGGACCCGGGGCATGGCCACGTCGCAGATTTCCGACATGGCCTCCCGGAACCACTGCGCCTCGTCGTTGACGTCGGCAGGCCTGTCCGGTGGTGACACCCAGGCCTGCACGATCGAGGCTTCCAGGAATAGCTCCCGGTCCAGCTGCTTCAGCGCCCATCGCGGACCACATGGGTTCCGTCCACTTGGGACCGGCGCGTCTGAGGTCTGGGTGGAGACGTCGAACCGGATATACCGGTGATCGGAGTAGGTCTCCACCTCCTCTACAACGCGCCAGTCAGTGACGCGCGGTGACAGGTCGGGGGTGGCGAACGTAATGTCCACCACCGACTCGCCCATAAACCGCACGCACGTGGGGACAGAACCCCGGTTCTCGATCACTAGGCCATGACCACGGGCCCAGCGCTCGAGCGTCCCACCCCGCGAACGGTCCATGGACCGGGAACCCCAAGCCGGATTTTTGGCATTGAAGTCCCCCAGGACGAGCGCGGGGAGGGAACCGAGGGCGACGACGACGTCTCCCAGCTCCGTTAGGGAGTCTTGGAACTCGGCGAGAGTTCGGTTCGGGGAGAAATACACGCCGACAACGGCGATCCCCCCGAACCGTGCTGCGACGATCCCGCGCCCTCTCTGTACACGATCGAGGGGCGGGGGTACCGGCGGCGGCCGACAAAATTAGGGTCACCGAGCCGTTCAGGTCCGCTACCCAGTCATCTCTGGGCACGACAAAGTACGGCTCGGCGACCACGGCGACATTAATCAACCACTGCGCCATGCTCTGGAGCAAGAGATCCTGAGCAGCGGCGCAGTGGTTGATGTTCGCCTGGAGGAAGCGCAATGGAGACATTAATCGGAATCCATTGCAGCCTCCTCCAGGGCCCCTCGCGGGGATACGGCCACGGCGGCGGCGGCAGCGGCAGCGGAAGCGGCGGCGGCAGCGGCGGGAGTGGCGGTGACGGCGGTGGCAGAGGGCCTACCTCTGCTCTTGGCTTTGGTGGGAGGGGCGCAGGACTTGCCCCCAGCCCGGTGATCGGCCGGCTTGCCAGCCGCCGCACATACGAAGCAGTGCGGCGGGGCGATGCACGAGCCGGCCTTGTGACCGGGCTGACCGCAGCGGAAACACCTGTCGCTACGGTCCTCCTCCGAGGTGCAGTTACATGCCACGTGGTTGCCCACCTGGCACCGGTAGCACCTCAGAGGTCTGGGATCCAGCAGTCTCACCTGCGCGGATACCCACCCAACCAAGAGCCTTCGGCCCTCCTCCAGTTTTTTGGCCGCCGAGACGGGGCAGCTGACCGTAATGGTCTGCAGCCCCGCGAAGCCAGGACGCAGGACGCCCGCCCTCACCTGATCGGGAGGGCACCCCCCAGTCCTGGCAACAGCGGCCACCACCTCCTCGACCGTCACGGAATCATCAAGACCCATTATGCGCACGTCTGCGCGCTTGGTGGGTCTGGAGACTCGGGCCTCCTCCGCGTTTAAGGACGCTCTGAGCCTTTCGGCCAGAGCGTCAGCGGCAGGGCCACTGGTCGCGCCGGGGACTTCCAGCATTCGAGCCCCCGTCGCAGTGACCCTGTAACGGAGGCCCCCGGCGATGCCGAGCTCCGTGAGGTCTACCGCCTCCCGCGCCTTCGCGAGCACGTCGCGGTACGTTACGCCCCTCTTGACCGCGTCCGGCTGCAGTGTGATGACTACAGCCGCAGTCTTTGGGGCGCGCAACCGCGCCGCGACGCCGCGCTCCCTGCGCTGCCGCCGCCGCCTCTCTCTCCTCTTTTTGGACCTGGCCGCACTGGCAGCCTTCCTCTTTTCCCCGGCGACTTGCCATTCGGCGCTTGCCGGGGGAGTTTTGGGAGGAGGCTGCTGGGGTGGTAGTCTGTCGGCCTGGGCCAGGGCACCCTTCTTTTTAGAAGCCGGCTTAGACGGCCCCGCAGGTGTCGGGGCCGGAGTCGGCTTGGACGGACCCGGTTTCGCCTGGCTAGGCTTTGCCGGGGCCGTCTTTGAAGGGGCCTTCTTTGCCGCTTTTGTTGCCGCGGCCGGTTTCACCTTCGCCGGAGCCGAAGACGGCTTGTTCGGGGGCGGCTTCGACGCAGCCACCGCCGCGTACGAAGACGCCGCCAGCGGGGGTCGCAGCACGCGGCTCTCCAGTACGGAGAACCGCTGCTGGAAGGCGGCCAGCTCCTGGCGCACCAGGTCGAGAACCGAAGTCTCCGCTGGTGTGGGCTGGCCTTTCTCCTTTTGGCCCCGCGGCGGCGTGTCTTGCCGTCCGTCTCCCCGAGGTCTGGCCATTTCCGCCTTGAGGGCGGCATTCTCCTTCCGGAGAGCCTCCATGGCGGCAGTCAGGCGGGCAACCTCCGTCCGCAGCTCCGACATTTCTGTCCTTGCAGACCCGCCGCAGCTGAGCGCCGCCGCCACGATAGAGGCCGTGGCCTCGCCGAAAGCCTTCCCCCGCGTCTCCTTACTCTTCTTCCGAGTAACGGAGAGAATGGCGGCGGACACGACCTCTGTCAGCTTGGCCTCGTCTGAGGCCAAACTGGTTTTCGGCTCTCCAGAAGGGGGAGGCCCCCTACCCGAGTTCTTGCCTCGTCCTTTACCCCGCACGCTCGTGGGGATCTTACGGGCCGAGGCAAGCCCTTCCTCCGACGACGAGTTGTCGTCGTCCCGGGAGCGCTTGAGGAATTCTTTCCTCCTATCGGCGCTCCCCTCATCCTTCCTAGCCACGCTTCCAGAGGTCACACTCTGGAAGCTCATAGCGTCTGATGCGGAGTCCGACTCCGAAGCAAGCATCAGCGCTACCTCCTTATCTAGAGCGGCACTCTGTGCCCGCTCGATGTTGGGTGTCGGTGAGGAGGACGTACTGGACAGGTCCAGTGACTCCCCCTCACGGGCACGTGAGCCTCCCTGGCTCGATGCGGCGACTGCCGGAGCAAACTTTGGGTAAAAGTGGTTTTTGTTGTCCCCCCCAGAGTACGGTGGGACTGACCGGACGAGTCCGGTGCGGGATTCCCCAGCTGCGGAGCAGCTGGGACCCGCCTGGGTAGCCTTACCAAGAACCGATTTATCCATTTATTTTTACTTTTTTAAAGAGGTGAGTTCCTCTGTTGTCCCTACCCCCATTCCCCTCCCCTGGTTCACTTCACGGTTACGTCTGAAGATCAGACGCAGACCGGAAGTGAACCTTTCCCCCCCTGAGCCCAGTCTCTGAGACCGGGCCCCGCGCCGCCTACAAGCTCGAGCTAACTGCTCGATCCTGCAGGCGGCGCGCCTTTCCCCGGTGTCCCTCTTGGTCTGGTCTCTCCCTCTGAGCCTGTCCGGCATGAGTGCACAAGTGCCTCTACCGGCAGGGGCCCAAAGATCACTGAGACACGCAAGCCCCACCACGACGGCAACGTGGAGACACGTTGGTGGGGTTCCGCTAGACCTAGGGTGGGAGGACTCATTGAACGACTTTATCACGCATAAAATATTTCATTTTTATAGATATCGAAAGAGTCAAGTCAAAAGTTACTATCATATTTTGAAAAAAACTTTACAGTTTTGTACCGACAAAGCAATATCATAATAGAAAGAAAACAGTACATGTTTCCAAGTTTGAGGTCATTGCCACGACCACTGGCCCGTAACGAGACACCGTGACCACTCGTATCCAAAGTACTTCGATGTGTTACTACCCTTGCTTTCACGCATGTAAACATACATGATAGATCTAGTCAGAAACAATACATAACGTAATGTTTTTACTTTTCCCCTTTTTCATGATATATTAGAAATATTAGAGCTGAGGGTCACGTCGGTTGAAACTGTTGTACTTTCACAGTTTTTATGTCGTGTGACTGGGACTGTAGCAACATAACTATTTTTGAACTGTTTTTATTTATTTAACGTAACTAGTTTTGAACTGCTTTTGTCTTTTGACATTTCAAAAGTGCTTTAACTGGCCTACTTGAAATAAATGTTTTGATTTGATTTGACTGATAGTTACAAATAGTCTATACATATTATTAAACAAAGTCACCTCCCGCTTCCTGTCCCTAGGTATGTATATATTAACACTACGTAACGGATTTTGATACGGTTTTTTTAATAGAGTGATTCAAGAGGAAGTTTTTTATGTATGTAATATGCGTAATTTAGTAGTGATTGCTTCAGATTGCTTCAGCCGGGACGGATCGCTAGTTTAAAACAAAATGGATACAAATCTATAATACAAAGTTGGAGAGTCTATTTGTTTTAGTTGAACGTGCTAATCTTAGGAACTACTATTCCGAATCGAAAAATTATGAAGTTGTTTATCGAGGAAAGAGAATATTTACGTCCAATAAGAAGCCGACCCAGTCAAGGAGTGAAGCCACGGGGATCAGCTTGTTTACTATACAAAATAATTCAGCGAGTAACAGTTATTTTTCTGATTATTGAGTAACTGAGTATCGACTCTACTAATTGTACACGTACGTAATAATGGTTACAGTCAATCAGAAAATATTGTTATATATTACGTGATTTTAGTTACGTAATTAATCTTCCTTAATACGTTGTATTGTTCTTAGTAAATAACCTACATTTTGCAAGACAAAGCGTAGAAATAAGGGAATAAAAGACTATTATTAATTATTAGCCTGTGGCGTTACCTGCGTGAAGTTCTGTAGCCTACATGACCAAATTCTTTATGATTCTTTATTCATATCTGTTCAGTCGTTCTAATATGATTTGAATCAGAATTTATTGAAATTAGGTATAAAACATAAAAAAGAAGGCTTGCGCTAATGACGACATTCCTAATTAATTAGGATAAGGGTGTAAATCTATAATTAAATATTTATATCGAAAACTCTACTCTGTTTATTAGGATGGCGACGAAATTATTATCTAAGTATTTTTTTAATGTTATAAGTATTGTTTTTAATGTTAGTATAGCTAATTTATGTAGGTATCAACATATTTTATTGTCACTTAAGTTATTTTGCAATTTGCTTCTTTAATTTCTGCCTCAATAGCATTTATATATTCTGATTTATACCTTGCGAAGTACTTGAACTCAAGTCGCTGCAACAACGTCTCTTAGGGAGTGAAATCTAAACTTTTGCATTTGATTTAAGATTCTATTAAACTTGCAGTTTGAAAAGTTGAACCTCGATTTATGGGGTCTTAATTGGGTATCGTAAAAGTAGTGATGGATAGTGAATACCTAGTATATAGTTTTATTTGTAAAAGGTTATTGAACAAGCTTAGTAAAACATAAAAGTGTTCACTGCAAAATAATATAAATTTTCGGTATTTTTAAATTAAAATAACTTTTACTTGAATTTGTATATTCTTTTTATTATAAACTAGGTTGTAGGTTTAGTACAGCATATTTTAGATTTACTTAATTGCAATCCTATTCATTGTGCTATTGATGGAATATAACCATTTTGAAAGAATTACAGAGGGATGTTAAAAAAATGGAATCCATTATTCAGACTTATTTAACAACTATGTAATACGAGTATGTATACCTAAATTAGTTATGAGAAACCAAATCACAAACAAAACCGTATGTTTCGTATCCACTATCGGGGTTATCAGCTACTTGGTAATTAATAAGCCTTACGTACAATATATCGTGATTGTTCCACTGTCCCACAAGCGGTGTGTTCACCTCGCTGAATTAATTTACGAGTACCTTCCTTCCCTTTTGAGGTTAGGTTAGTATAATGAACAAGGAAAATAAGTGGCTAGACAAATAGTTCAAAGAAAAAAAGAAAAGGACTACTATTTTTGGATGTAACTATTATTTTGGGCACACACAGGACAGAACAAACAAAATTATATAGAAGTAAAGACAACAAACGAAAATTAACTTACATGAAAGGAAAAACAGCAAAAGATGAACCAAAACATATACAAAATTAGTCTTGTACGAGGCTAAAAGGTACTTATGTTAGCCTGAAATGCGACATTTTCTTTAATATCAAAAATAAAACATGATTATGTTCATTTTTGGTAGATAACGCTTTCATCATCATCATCTCAGCCATAGGACTTCCACTGCTGAACATGGGCCTCCTCTTTTGATCTCCACATATACCGGTTGGAAACAACCTGCATCCAGCGTCTTCCGGCGACCTTTATAAGATCGTCTGTCCACCTTGTTGGTAGACCTCTTACGCTGCGCTTGCTAGATAATGCTTTATCTAAAGCTAACTGGACCTTATCCAGAGGGTTTGTCTTCTTCTCTTAAGCCACGGCGAACAAAATGGGTTTGAGTTTCCACTAAGACAGAGTTCAGTCGTCTGATTCCCAGAACGAGCTCATTTTTATCCTGAAAATATTGCTCAAAATAATAGTTTCTAAATAAAACAACTAAATAACAACAAAAACTTGTACCTAACAAAAAGATAACAAATCTATCTTTTATAAACCCGTTTTATGAAAAAATCGATTCAAAACATTTCGTAAAATTTTTGTTTTGAATAATAATTAATTTTCTCTATAGATGCGAAACAGTTCGAATTTTATCAATACTCACGCAGTGGTCAAATAATTTAATTATTCAACCATTTACATATTCCCAGTCGGAATTATAAATGAGTTTATGTTGTTTTGACGTAGAAATAATAATTAGTTTATTTCGGATTTATGTATAAATCTGGTAAAAAAAGGGTCACGCGTAAATGTCGAATGTGGCGTACTCCTTGTTTTACATATTTTCCTATATTGAGGTCAGCATCAATTGAAACTAGATGCAGCTAAACAGGTACAAGTATTTTACAAAATGCGACTGCATATATCTAGCTTTATCTAGAATCACTTAGCTATAATCAAATTTGGGTAACTATATAACCTGAAATGCTTCACTAATTATGGCGTTAATGTCGATAGACTTCAGTAATTTAAAATGACAGTTAAAAAAATCAGATTTATATTTTAAAGCTTTTATTTGATTTTGTTACAATCACAGTGGCTTTATAAAGTTTACTTTGACAGTTGAACCTTTTTACATAAATTGAGTTCAAGTATTTTATGGTTAGGACTTGATATCTAGGATTCTAGGCCCTACTGATAAGTATTCGTGTTTATACCCTCTTCACCATCCGGTGTCAGCAGTACATTTGAAGCCCTAATATAAGGGGTGATTCGCATTTTTTATTCAACCCCAGCCTTTCAGGTTTCGCGGTCACCCGGTTGAGTTATTGAATTTACAATGTATTAGGGACGCTCTATTCGCAAAGTAGTATGGGGGACCCAGATAACGTTAGATCGAGTGTTTTTGTTAAATAAGGATTTCGTCACCGATAACTAGGACAGTTTTTCTGCATGGCTGTGTTTCGCCCCAGATTTTTGACGGATGATTTCCGTAGCGTTTGTGTAGCTTTTGATTAATGAAACTTGTTTTCTTCGAGCGTCTTTTGTATCTTTGCTTTATATACATTATTTATTAGAGAGGTATGAATAACTAGAAAAGCTTGAACTTAAGTTATAAGTTACTAACGTTTACGAGAGTTATCTTTGTTCTGAAATAAAGTTTTAGTACCGTGAAAATGTGAAAGTAATAAACTGATTGTGAAGAATTAATATTCTTAGCACTAATAGCGTGAATAGCATTAATTATAACTAAAAGTTGTTCTAACAAAATATTCGCAAGTGAATGATTAATTAAAAGAAAAAAAGAGAAATTAGTCTGATTTAAGAAGAACTTTATAACTCATTGACTCATAATTAAGTAACCAAAGAAAAACGTTAATTATCTAGAAAGCTTGATGAAAGTAAGACTGCAGAAATATCTACTTCGCAAATGAAGGCAGAGAACATCGGGTCTGCGAGTTTTTGTGAAGGCTCAGTTTATCTCGAGAAGTCGCGAGATAAATCATCTTTATGTGTAAAGAATTGTTCTCCACATAAAGATGTTTGAGGATGTACTGTTTTAGAAAAACTGTTGAAGAAATTATGTGAATATGTAACACGCTGCTTAGTCACATCATATTTTGCGATTTTGGGAAGGATTTTTGAAAATTACAGAATTAATAAGCTTGAATGTAATTTTGTACATGTAATTATGTATTGACCACGGACCGCAAGACGCAGCGTAGGTAGGTCTCTCTCTAAGTGGACCGACGACATCGTGAGAGCCGCGGGCAACCGATGGATGCAAGTGGCGAATTGCCGTTCGGCGTGGCGTTCTAAGGGGGAGGCCTATGTTCAGCAGTGGACGTCTTCCGGTCCTTCGGTTAATGATGAATAATTATTATTATTTACGCTTATTTATGTGTTTATTTGAAACTTGCAGTTATAGCAAAACCACACTACACATTACACATTGCTACGACTCCCTCATGAAGTCTGCTAATTATCACTTGAGAGGAAATTGGTCACGTAAATCTATCATTGGCTCCCGTTCTATTGGGCGCTGGACGTTGCGTAAAACGCGCGTTGCCATCGTGCACACTGCCTGCTTGCATGTGTTCTTAAAAATCAACTCATGGTTCTGGAAACGCGCGCAAGAGCAAAACGCGCGTCTGTATATAGGAGAAAAAATCCAGTAAAAGTACTGTAACTAGTCAGTAAATATCCCCTTTTCTACACTCACGGAGATAGATCTCATTCCACCCCTGAGTTTAAGACAAATAAGTGCCATGCGTCCGTCCAAACAAACGTTAAATGACGTGAGCCAGACACAACATCCATTCACTACATTTGACAGGCATTAACTTTTCAATCTCGCTCCACAGTGCTTGAGAGCAGACATGATACATTTATAAACAGTGTTTTTAGCAGTCTGATGTTTGACTGAATGGTAAAGTAACATGCGTATTTGAATAACAAGGCAGTAATTGAATACGATTATATGAACTTTGCGTCTTTTGACTTGAATTCTGGCAGAATCGGATAAGAAAAAAAAATACGAAAAGTGGTTTTCTGATTTTAATTTACCAACACTTGAAAGTTAACAGCCTTATAAAAGTTTTTGTGGTACGACAGCGTATGTTAAAAGTATCTGGTAAATAACAGTCCATTAAAAATATTACATTTGCGGTGAAGGAAAACATCGTGAAGAAACCGGCAAAAAATCGAAGACATATATGTGACATCCACCACTGCACATGCACTGGGCTCCCGTGGTGGATTATGGCCCACTCCCTCTCACAGAGAGGAGGCCTGTATTGGGAACATTTGCAGGCAAAATTTATAATTTATCAATAGAGTTCAAAAATATTAAGAAAATGAGTCATTTTCTTTTTTTACTGTCATTGTATTGTTTCGAAACAATTTACCAGTTCTTTTCCTATTAGGTGAATACCAAAAAAAAATACTAATACGAAAGAATACACGAAAACTTTACAAATCTCCTTTCCAAGCCAGCAGATATTCTATCAACTTTGAAAAGTGAACTTTAGTTAAGGCGAACTAATCATGAGCATATCTCTTGTGTTTGGAACGCTCGCTGAATGTATTAGCTCTTGGTCTGTCTGGCTAGTTTGGTACTTAGGGGAAGCCCCGAGTGTCGCCAGGTGTGCTGGTTTATAGTTTTTCATGAGTTTAACTGAGGATACTAAGTGATTTTGAATGAAAAGATGGTTTGAGAAAAGTGACTGAATTGTATAAGAGACAAACATTATTTTTCTTCTTATTGACATCGGTTTGATTAGAAGTTGGAAGTAACATCCACCGATTTAGCCCTCCTCCCCAATATATCCAACTACGCAATTTAACCAACATTCCCACCATCCATTACCACACAAATATTACCACCAAACAAATACCAACAACCAATCGATCATGTCGCATCGATAGGGTTGACATCTCCTATGTGTGCATAGAGCCAACGTAAGTGTTGTGCATGTGTGCATGCATCTGAACGCAACACTAGACTGCGTCGGTATCGAGCGGGTCCGGTCATCGACCCCGATGCACACGCGAAACTGTGGTCTAATTTTATGCTGACGACGAAAATTCTGGATTAATATACCCTGAAAAAAATTGCCTGGAAAATTCAGTCAGCAAGAATTTCGTATTGTAGTTTGGGAAGCATGGTTTTATGAGATAGCATAATTTGATGTAGGTACTTCATCTTGTAAGCTTTTTAGAATTATTATTTTCCTTGCCAATACACTTTATGTGGAATTCTTTTTACGAAGAAAACTTGACACTAGCAGTAAGGAATTTTCTTCACGTTGAAAAATTAATGTTGGAGATATTAGATTTTTAAACATACGTACGGTTTACCCATTTCTAAATTAACATAGGATGCGAAAGAAAAACGTAAATAAGAATCGTAAGTTTGTACATGTAAATATATAAAAATGTAATCTAAAATTATTAAAATAAAATTATTATTTCATGGAAATGTGTTTCAATAGTGAATGAAAAACAAGAAATAAAAATCGGTTCTGGATAAAAATCTCCATTTTCTTCTGTAGAACATTTTTTATCCACAAAGGAAATTAACTATCTTAAGGTCATAAAGTATTTCAAATAGTACCTAAATCTTGAATTATGTTACTGAATATTATATACTGAAAATACTACGCTTTTTCTACCAAAAAAAGCAGGCCGTTCCATTACCACACTAAGAAATAAATATATCGTAACAAGGAACGCTTGTCCATTTAGTAACACTGTTATTAACGCTGACTAGTGGCTAGAATTGTGGTCATTAGCCGTAAATTATTGCGTAGGTCAGAGCTTTATTACAAGCACTTACTTAATACTTACATAAAGAAATGTTAACACGTGTTTTGTTAAATAGCCTACAATGCCCTACATTTTTCTTTTAGAAATATAAGGCCGGTTTCACATTAGGAAGTTACATAGCCATGTAGCGCTGCACTCCTGCCGTGCGTCTATAGCTATGCTAACGTCCTATGCAAATTTCTTCACATGTTGCCCGACTGTCGCTCAAGCCCCATCGTACACAAGGCGACACAAGTCTCCGATACCTTACGACTTCGGTATGTAAACGACTATCGCAATGAAAATCCATAGAGGTTCGTACATCGGCACCTGTCATGAGTACCAAAGTCGTAAGGTATCCGAAACTTGTGTCGCCTTGTGTACGAAGGGGCTAAATGTTAAAACGGTCTTAGGGTTTCAATAAAGGGTCGCGAAACTGTCCAAATGGTTAACCGTGACCCTGAAATATGATGATGATGATGTGAGCCGACCGATTTCAGCCAGGGTGATTACTTCAGCTCAGTTGTAGTCGTCGTTCGTGTACTCGGATACGGCTTATGGCTTATTATATTAATCCAATATTTTTTGCAAGGAACCTGAAACGTACTGAGGCTAAGCCACTGGACCACCACTACTATGCCTCTATCTAAGCTTGTTCCCGACGACTTGTATAGCTCTGTCACTTTCACTGGCTGGAGTAAGCCTGGTTTTAAGACGTTGTAATACCCCCCCCCCCCCCCCAGGTAGCATACCATGACGTCTTAAAGCGAGAATAGTTTCAGTGTGGGAACGAGGTGGCATTAGATGACTTGTATATAGCTCTGCTTCTTTACCACATTGGTATTACGATTGATTTTAAGACGTCAAGGTAGGCCACAAAGACTATGGAAGGAACACGATAGATTTTTACTCAGTACCACCAAAGCTCCACCAAGGGCCTCATTTACGCGGGCATGCGGACAGCGAGTAAAGGGCAACTCGCTGTCTGACCATGGACCATGCCCGGGTCGACGGCGCGTCGTGTTCCACGCGCGCCTCAAAGAGCTGGCAGCAAATGACGGGGCCCCCTCACAGAGGGCCAAAGCCTGCCGGGGTCGCGGGGCTTATTTCCATCACCGTGACCCCGGAACCTAAAGGGCTATTGAAGAACACCGTGGATTTTAGTTAGTACAAGTCTGACAGTACCTCTATTAAAAAAAAAGGGCCTCATTTAATGATTTTACTACCTAAAAAAGGGCCTCAATAAATGGATATTGCTTTTGTAGTAGTTTCGATCATTCTTTCAACGAGATTAACATCAACTTCAAATCAAATTAATATCAACTTCTCCAATATATTTTTTACCTTTCTGGTGTAATTTCATTATGTCTAGACACTTTTATTTTATCACAGTTTTTTTATGATATTGTTATACTTCAAAATGGGTCAGGTAATAATACTGTATGTACTATTAATGAGCCTTTTTTGATGGATAAATAAATAATCAAGAGGTTCTCCGCTGTAGCTGGCGTGGAATACTCGTACACTGTAAAACTTTATTGACAAAATCCCACCCTATTTCTTCAATTGCCCTTTGATTTCCAGTGTCTCAATGTCTGTTAAAAACAGCCGCTTCAACCCACCCAGGTTTTTTCTTAACCCAGGATACCGCGGCCCTGGAACGTAAAAGGTATCCGAAGGAACACTGGTGGATTTTAGTCAGTAAGAGTCTGACAGTCCCTTCCGCCCCACCCAGGGCGGGAGGACTCATTTGATGATTTTACCAACTAAAAAAAAAAAAGGTTGTAACCTTGAGTCAACCTTGAGTCAGTCAGTCTTGAGTCAACCTGATGGAAATAAAGAATATGGCATGGAATTTCACTACTTAGCAGTACTCAAAATGAAAGTATTTACTATAGATCTTGTTAATCCTGTTCCTGAGATAAAGCTAATACAGTACGAATCCCCCAGGTACTAGCATCAGCAAAAAACTTCTACTTTATTATAACGGTAGTACTAAATAAACTCCTCAGGTCAACCACCTTCATTTTCTCACAATCGCAACTAAAGGTAACATATTAAAAACTTTTCCTTTTCACCTTTGTCTCCGATTGTACCAACTTGGGTTCCACTTGCCTAAGTTAGGCAGTTACCTCGTTAATTGAGACTTGGGTGTGAATAGCTAGAAGAAGGAGAAACAATCTTCTCAAGCCAAAATTAGTCTTTTCTGACCGCAACAAGGTTCGTTTTGTAATGGGTCATACAACAAAAACTTTTCCTTTGTATTATTTCCAACTGTTTATTGTTGCAAGATATGAATCTAAGGTTTTATTGTAAAGAAAAAGCTGTGTGGGTTTTAGTTTTAAATTGAGTTTTTATTAAAAATCTGTTCAAAGGAAACTTACAAGTGTCGTTGGTGAGGAAAGAAAAGATTTTATATCAGGATTGAATGAAAGTGCACAGATGTGGGCGTCATCTTTGTCTCGGCTCTCTGATTCTTCTAGGAAAGTGTTCGATACACAATACTTTAGCCACCGTCTTGCATTCACTTTGGCATTGAACTTGGTGGTGTAGTTGATATTTCGCTTCTATAGTTTATTTTTAGATCTTTTTATGATTCTGTGCTGCCATATTTTTCCACTTTTGTAGCAAAGCTTTGATATCGGTGTAAGAGGATTTAACTTAATATTTGAATGTTTTATTGAAATTATGAAAATCTGAGGGTCAAAAACGGCCACTTCAAGCATCATTCCTAATGATTCACTTCGTGCTTTTCCAGCAACGATATTGTCTATTCATTCACGAAGTGAATCATTTGGAATAACATTGCAAACTGACCGTTTTAGAGCCGCAGATCATGATTTAATAAACAATTATGGCCAGCGATCGCATTACAAACAACATTGACAAAAAAATACATTAATTTAGTATATTTTACATTATAAACTAAAAACAAGAACAAATATTCACAAAAATTCAATATAGGGGTAACAAACCTTTTTCCTCTCATAGTATAAAGATAGAAACAAAATCCTGATCAATTTTCTAACATGTTTCAGCAAGTAAATAAAAAAAGGTCCGACAATATCCAAAAAACTTTTAGAGTGGCTTAAATACTTTGCTAGGGGAATTGAATGCGTAAACCGTTAACGTTTTATGGATAAAAGGTTTAGCACTCCGGTTTTAAACGTTTTTTTTTTATTAATAGTCAAGTGCATAGTGGTTCTGCGATTTTTGTCAGGGGGTGATCCTTGACCTTGTGGAACGTGCAGGCGAAATATAAATTTATTCGTATTAGGTTTAAAGGTGAAATTCGATTTGACATGTTTTAGATACCTGCTTTAAATTCTGTTTATATTTTCCCCTGCTCTAATTTTTGTTTGGCTAAATAATTACATGTCCACCAACAAGATGGAAAGACGACCTTATAAAGGTCGCCGGAAGACGCTGGATGCAGGTCGCTTCCAACCGGTATAATTATGTGGAGATCTAAAAGGGAGGCCTATGTTCAGCAGTGGACGTCCAATAGCTGAGATGATGATGATGAAATAACGTAGATATCTATTTTTATTAATTACATATTGTTCTTTTGGAGAATGTATTAGCTATCGAAAAAAAAACTAATAAAGAAAATCTATTTTCGCGAAACATATTAAGGACAAAATTCGTTGGAATGTCAGCTTGTTCAAGTAATTGGCTCTCTTTAGTACATTGCGTCAATTAGAAAAAAATATTTTGTATTTTTTGTTCTCCTTACCTAAAAGCTTTAGAAGTTACTTAAGGTTTTGCTATTTTCGACTACTTTTTAAGTACGGCTACCATGGTTCCAGAAGAGTCAGAGTATTTTGTAGGCATAACTCATTGTCATATTTCAAAAAGTGACACAGAAAAGGAAGACAGCCTATTTTCATTAAACGAGCAAATATCTGACAAACTAACAATAGTGAAAAAAATGTAACAACTCTTGGTAAGACGTAGGAATAGAACTTATGCCATTATTATATAGCAGTATTGCTTTACAATAAATGGAAAGAATATGTAATTATGATTTTCTTCTCCTAACCATTTTACAGAATTTCTTTTCCGATAAAATGTTCTTTCTCAGACATCTTTTTTTTACATAAACTAAGTATTATAGAAGCTCTTGCAGTTTTCTTGGAAGAGTTTTTTTTATCCATTTCCAAATATGTAAAATATGCTTGTTAAGCGATAAGATGCAGCCTCTATCTTTATTCTCAGGAGATCAACATTCTGAGAGGAAAATAGAGAGAATTTATGCACTCATCGATATTTTGCAAAAGGTTAGGGGTTAAGTTAAGTGTAAATTCTTGGTAAAGTTATCAACTATAAATTCATTTCACTTTTAATTTACTATAAAGTTTTTGTGTTTGACAGCCGCCATTTTACTTATAGAGTTGGGATAACTTAAAAATGTGTCGTGCTAGAAGCCCCTTTAAGGAGCTTGGTTGTTAATTTCAAAACAAATTCAGGAACCTTACCGTAATAATAATTAGAAAAGATTGCTATTTTTAGCAGAATAGATTTAAAATGTCACCATATTATGTGAAAAAATGCTGTCACGTTAACAATTTTAGCATGAATTATCTTAAAATAAGGAAAATAGATTTAGTGGATTTTAGAACTAAAACATTCAATTGACCCACACATTTGGGAATATTTTTTTGCAACTTCGATCTTGGCCCTTTGAAGAAAATTGTTAACTGTATGGTTTGTGTGCTACCCTTAAATGTCATACAAACCATTAAAATCATTTCTAGAACACACTATATAGTATTAATATTTTATCAGCAGTTATCAGTTCTATTCCCAGACCTAGCTACATAAATTGCTTACCTCATAGTAAATCAAATCACCAAATACACTTCATAATATTTCGTATTTCACTCACGTTCTCACCCACTCTCTAAAAAAGATTTGTCGTCCGCACTTACATAAGTTAGCTGTCCATTGAGTTTTTGTATTATATTAGATCCTTCAGTAACTGTCTCGTTTGTTCATTTGTCACAAACGCTACTTTATAGCATGAGGTCCTGGATTCGTTTCACAGGTCGGGCACGTGTTAATCTTACCACTAGTAGAGAAGCGTCTGCATTTCTGTCGAGATTTGGTTGATGTTATGGCTCCTTTTCTAGTTGATGATGGTATCGATGATGCTCGCTTTCTGCTTATTCTATGTTAATTCTTTTCTATCACACTACTAGCAATATATTTTTTCACACCTTTCCCACTCGACCCAATCACTGAAAATCCTGTAAGCCAGAACTTGTAGCGGGCACCACCAGAAAAGTGTCGACGCAATAATGCTTGACTAAGTTTCCGAAAGTGAATTATAATGTCTTGGATTCGGAATTATAATCAGAAAAGAATAACGCCACTTTTATACGATGTCCGTTTTTTTTCACCATATAACGGACCGTCAATAAATCCGTGTATCCTTCGCCCGACAGGTGTCCGGTGCATGTACACACTATCATTATAAACCATACACCACCGCTGCCCGTTGCCCGGCAAAAAAAACGGTCGTATACAAGTGGCTTCATGGAGGATTAGAATAAAAAAAATCGTTTGACATAATCTGCATTTTTGTGTCTTGTCATTTTGGCTATGACGCCTACGGATTTCATGTGACGCAAACATTACTGGCAGAATGTAATGTCCTTACCTATAATGTGGACACTGTCTACCCCTTTGAGGATTACCGGCATGTTGTTATGTTAGGTCTCGTGTTTATTATGTGAACCCGGTAATGGACATCGCATTGTTACTGGCAGTAATGCGAGTAGTTTATCTTTTCTGTTATAAATGTCTTTGGGGACGTGACGCAGGCAATGTGGAGTGGGCTGTGTTTGTGACTAAAGTGGATGATGGCCCTTAATAGTTCAAGGATTTGCTATTATATACTACTCAAAAGAAAATAAGGGCCAACTGATTTTTGTCGATTTATTAAATGATATTTAAATATTACTGGTTATAATGACTGAATTTGATTAATATTAACGATTTTACTTGGAAATACACAATAATTAAGTTTGTATTCCAATCAATCGTTAAATTAAACGAAATTGAATGAAAAGTGGGGAATTGCAGGAATGTATCAACTTACACAAAACATCAAAAAACTCGAAAAAATAAAGTCTTTAATGTTCCAAAGTGTTCTTTAAAGCTTCTCTTTTAACTCTGTTCTCTCTGTGCTACTCATTTTAATGGAGGTGGAATGTTCAGGATTAAATACCAAACATTTTCTTTGGGATTCTCTACCAGCAAGTTTTCAGACAATTTATGAGATCCAGCTGGGTGTTGATGGGAATTTTACTTTCTTTTGCACTCCTCTTTAACTCATCTCTTAAATGCTGAATAAAACTTAGGTAAAAATCCTGAGTAGCCACTGTTACATTGTAATTCGAATGACAGCGAATGTATGCACTGTTAGTCGCAGCGTGTCCGCTCGAACATTATCCTGCTTGAAGATGAACTCAGGTACTTGTTGCTGTGCGAATGGGATAATGTGGAGTTGCACCACATTCGCTACGCAGTTTTGAGCACACTCTAATGAATCAGTCTTTATTAAAAAAAAATAAGCCTGCAGTCATAAATAAAAAGCAATGAAGCCCATTCAAAACAGTTAAATATTTTTTCTCTTTGCAAATGTTTCACGATTTGCAGCATACGCTCCAGTAAACTGGAGGAGAACCAAACATCTTCTTGAGTATTGTTAGTCTTCATGGAGTCGATTCGGAATAGTCTAGTCAATTATAGGGGTGCCTGTAGCTCAACGCAATGGAGTTTGTACGGTCCGCGCGGTAGATTTTCGCTCTATTTGCGCGGTTAATCAAACTTATTGGTCTTCTTAGGCTTTACTTACTTACTTTCTTCCTGGATCACAGCGTCTGGTGATATTACCCGTCTTTTGAGGCCAGTCAAACTTTCTGAACCACTGGTTGGGAATATTCCACCATAAGACCTACCTGTTCTGGCTATGCCCCCCCCTGGATTAAGGTAACACCCCAAGTGACTGTTTTTGCATCCATATCTCTCCGAATAAATGGCATTATGAGATTAAACAATCGTTATAACCTACTTGCTGTATAAGTCGAAGAAAACTCCGTTAGAAGTTTGAAAAATAAAAAACACCAAACCGTACATTCGAAGAAATCTCAAATATCTAATTTAAAAAAGTTATGAATTTCCAATTATGCAGTAGAAACAATATTTAATACTTGAAAGAGTATATAACAAGGTATTTACCATCTATTATGTACACAGAATAAGAGTGATACTTGACTAAAGTGCAATTTAATAAGTGGTCCCTATTTTGTTTTGACGAGTATACGTAGGTTTTCTTAAATAATGTAGCAACATAATGTCCGGTTTCGGTCTGTACAAGCTTAAAGAAGACTCCTGCTGCTTGCTCAATTTTGTCAATAAAATAACTGTGCATGGTGGGGTCGGAACCCAGCCACAACTGAATCGTTACCATTTTATATTTTTTATTGTTTTTATGAAGGGTGAAAAACAAAAAAGTTTGTAACTTTGGGCTTTAAAACCAAACCCGCTCTTAGTACCTGTAAGATATTCATAGCAAATAAACTTAATAATGTCTTAACTAAGTAATGTTGTGTTTTTAATTTCTTATTTGTAACAAAAACAACACTGTCAACTGACTCAATAACGATCAACTTCTTTCATGATCGTGTCACAAAAAATTACCTCCTATTACCAAATCAAATATGGTTGTTATCATGATGTCATATTAATTATAAACACTACAAATATTTATTAGGAAATAGATTCTCGGCTTAAGTTTTTAATGTAAGTACCTTGTTATATACACGCGTTCAATTAAATTACATTATGACGTACATATATTAATTTCCATCTAAGTTGGCTGTAGGTATAAATCAAAATAATTTATATAATCAAAAGCAACATCTTAACTAGGCTATATAAAGCCAAGTTATATTAAATATTAAATAATTATTACATAAAATTGTTGTTTCGCGTAGGTGTTACAACTTGTTAGACTTTGCTTTCAAAATTATTGTTTATTTTCTTTGTTCTGTTTTAGTTTTAATTATAATAAACAATAATTTTTCAAGATCAAAAGGTAGTTCTAAAAGAAATACGTAGTTAATGGAATCTTTTGATAAACTCGGTATTTTTGTTTTAACTAATTATGGAAAACTACCTCATGCTCGCGGTTTTGACCGTGTTTAGTACTTAATTATCCCAAGAAATTTTGCCAGGATAATACAATAATATTATAATAATATTCCACAACTATCACACAACACCATCTAGTCCCAAGCTAAGCAGAGCTTGTGATAAGGGTACTAGACAACTGATAAACATACTTATCTAATTCTAAATACATACATATTATAGATAAATTACACCCAGACAAGAGTAAATAAATACACAGCGACATTCACGTCGTTACCGGTTTTTTGGCTATCCATATAGGTCAGAAAGAGTATAAAGTAAATAAAATGGGTTTTTTGTATTTGATGTAAGAGCCTACGGTACTACGAAAACGTCGTTGATGAGAGGGGAAAGTTTAACGACATCACTGCCACTGGCGCCACTATCGCGAAATTATTATTGTTGACAGTTAACCGTGACCCTGGAACGTAAAGGTATTAATGGAAGGAAATTGGGGTTCCAGAACACTTCTGATGATTGGATGAAGAACAAATGATCGTGCTCATCACACAACATTTGTCCTGAGTGGGAATCGAACCCACGAACCCCGGCATAGCAGTCAGGGTCACTAACCACTAGACCAACAGGTCAGTCAATAATAAGGATCCTATCCATTAATCCCAGTTAGGACCTATGTGAATACCTACATAGATTATTTATATAGTGTTTGTCTGAAATAGTAACAAGCATCCACATATTCTCACAAAATACTATGAAAAAAAAAATCAAGTACAATTGTATTCCTTATAAACGTATGTTGTTACTTACGCCCAAAATTCATTGTATCTCCAGCTGTAGGCAATAGTTGAGGAAAACTAAGGAGAGTAAGATTTATTTACCTTCCTAGATCGTTAACCTCATTAGTAGCTACATTAGGTGTTATTAATGATGGCGCTCTGAATATAACAAGCAAACATAGTAAGATCCAGAATAGAAAGCTTATATGTTTGTGTTATTTTTTAATTGCCAACTCTTCACGTGACTAGATTGCTGGCCTATTTTTAGTCCAGAGAATCAGCGTTGCCTTACAACGTGGTAATACTGCCAGCGTTCTAGGCATTGGTCCCATTGACAGCGATGTAGACGTCTTCTCATGACGCCCTTTAAAAGTATTTATATTTATTTTGTACCTATTTCTGTTTATTTTTTATTTATAGTTAACATAATATATTATTATATCATTAAAATATTAGTGGGTAGTGAAAAGTACACAATAAAAATTTATGTATTACATAATTTACAGTAAGGATATTTATTGTCTAAATATGGTCTGTGTAGTTGTTTTACTGATCGTAGGCGTGACTGCTGATCAGGAGGTCCTGGGTTCGTATCCCGGGTCGGGTAAAGTGATGGGTTTTTCCATCAGGAATTTTACAATAGCACTGGACTTGTGCGCGGTTGATGGCAATAGGTACCCTATTACATGGTGCTTAAATATAACTATAATATTGAACCTTTCAGCTGGCTTTTATTACATTTCAAATCAGACTAGATATAAATAATTCTACAATTCTAGTCATTGTTTATCAAAGGAATTCATATTAATAAGACAGGTATCTAGTTCGTAACAAAGTTTGAGTTGTGGGTAGATCAAGACATTTGAACTTAGCCTTGGAGTACACGGGCAGATATCAACGGCTGTCTTGTCTATAGAGATGGTGACACGTGTCGATAGTCCGCCTACGGTGACAGCGGGATTAACATTGTTTGAGATCCTCGATATAGGTTACTAGAGAATATAAATATAACACGGCTTAAGGCGCTCGAACCACTGCACCGCACCCCGTCGCGTAGCGCGAGATGGCAGATTTTTCATTTTATGTGTTGTATGCAAATATCTCAATTTGTATAGAAATCACACCTAGCACAACATCCTGCCCCGCGCTGCGCGCGTTATCTGTCGCTCCACGCTCCGCGGCGGTACGCGTCTTCAGTGGGTAGAGCGCCTAAAAGATAATGTGCTCTATGGATTGGTAGGCAAAGATTTATATAAGGCTTCATTAACCAGTCTGATTTCTATTAGTTTCGAAATATTATAATCAGACTTCTTTCACTGGTATTTTATGTAAGTTTCAGGCGGCGCCTAAGAAGTTTCTTTAAGAGACCTTAAGCCTCAGCTGGGGAAAGCCTTTCTACAAAGTCTTTATAAAAAGTCTTTTTCAACTGACGATTAGTGAGCAAATCTTAGTCAAAATTTCTATCAAAGTTGTTTTTGGTTTCTTACATCTTTTAGGTAGATTAAAGATGAGATTTTAGATGTTTTTGATTTCTCTATTATTATCGCTGAAAGCATTGCACTTCATGTTCTTAAGTTGTACTGTATAATACATCTCTAAGAGAGTCATATTTGTCTGACCTGGGAGCTAATAAGCTCGGGTCACACGTCAGTGAACACTAGAAAAATAAGATGGCGACCAAACTTTGACTAATTGGCACTCTTTTAGAACCACAGCTTTACATTTTGATCGCTAACTAAACTGAGTACAATCCAATGACAATACAAAGCAGTGACGATACTCAATTTAATTTGTAAAAAGTTTAAATTGATCGAATTGAGTTCAAACGGTTTCATGATGTAAATAAACAAGTTATCAATAATGTTTTTGTGGAAATAAATTGTTTTTATGACAAGTTAAATACTGGCAATATTGTTGCTTGTCTTTAGAATTATGTAAATTAAATAATTCTGATAAAATACTGACAGTATATTTTTACGACTTTCATAAAAACGTTGATAGTTCTGAACAAACTTATCTTACCACACCGAAACTATATTGATAGTCAGTGACCTGGCTTAAGATTACATGGGATTTTATATCGGTAATATTTTCCGTTGTGACAATTTTCAGTCACAATTCAGACGAAAAAGGCAATAATTGTATTAACATTAAAACACAATTGAACAAAGGAAAAACTGTCAATCAAACTCAAAGAAATTCCTAATAAAAGCTATTGTGTTAGAGATTACTTTCTGTAAGACAGGCCGACGGAGTGAAAATAAAGAATAACTCAACAACTTTTAGAAGAAGTCTGACAAGCTGACAATTGTCTGACTGCCGACAAGGGACAACATCAGATAAGATTTAGGATTTCTTGATAAACTTTTACCTTATTATTACATTTTACGAAACGATGAGTAAGTGGATTTTATTGCTAAGTAAAGTGTCAGCTTAAATCAATTCTTAGAACTGTCAATGAATGATAATGAGCACAACGAGAAAAATATCCATATCCTCCTAAGTGGTATTTTCCAGTGCCACATCGGTCATATCTTTGCCTAGCGACTATTGTGCATGCGAATAACTTGATCCGCCCGAATCCCATTACCTTATTTCATAATATCACTGTTAAATTATTCGACCTTCACCAAGCCGTAATGTTTACACAACATCATTCTAACAATAACATATTACAAAACAAAGCTGACAGAAGAAACATTTCGACTATAAATCCAGTATAATCCAATTAGTTCGCTAAACATACAAAATCATATAAAAACGTTAACTTTATTATATACGTGTGTTATGTATAAAGAACATGTACATAAGTGTGGAAGTTTGTTTTAGTGGCGCAAGTAAAGAAATGTGGCTCAAGCCGGCGTGAATATGCAAGACGAAGTAGTGGAGGTCTATACCGCGACAGACTTAGAACTCTAATAGATAGTACTTTTTTAAAACCAATATCTGCCAGGCTCTGTATTTCCTGATAGTTCTAACCTTGGAGTCTTCAAGTTAACAGTGAATAGGTTACTTCTAGGCAAGCGTGCTTCATTATCGACCACATTTTGCCTTACCGTGAGGCGAGATAGTGGTTCAACGCGACACCACAGTTGAATAAAAAAAAGTGAAACAAAAGATTGTCGAGTGAAGTCGATCTCCTTAACATTATGAGAAGCTGCTTAAACAAATTGCAGCTACTTCTTATTACTGGGTCTGATTTATGCAGTCACTAATTTATCATTACTGAGAATACAAGTCTTTCTTTCATAATACAAGTCTGAGGTTACATTATGAAAACATCTCACTTATCAAATCACTTAATTGTCTATCTATTTGCCTGTCTGCGGTCGAGGTGGGAATATAAAGGCCTCTTGTTTACTTATATTATTTGATTGGATACACTCGTTTGCGGACACTTGAGTAATTCATTTCGTCTATTGACTCTCTGATTTAGTGAGATGTGGTTCGTTAGATATCGTATTCTGAGTATATTGTAATTTTATCCTGTCACGGCTGCCACGCCATAATCGCTATTTATTTTTATTGACTCGTTTTGGGAATATCCACGTGTTAAATTAATTTGCAAGTTTTTTCTGTTGGAATAACTCGTAACTAAAATAAGAGTTTGAAAGAGAATTGTTCAATTTTATTTTTTATCAGGTTAAGTTTAAGATTTTATTTTTGCACAGTAAATAAATAAACCAAAAACAAAGAAATGAAAAAAAAAAAAAAAAAATCAGACAGCTAAAAAATCTTCACCGTATTTTCAACCTGTCCTCTCTACGACTACCTAACCCTACACACTCGACTCAACATTTCACACCGCATCTCCTCCGTTTTTTCACCTTTACAAAGCCGGGCTTTGACTCGGCAAGCGCTCTCAAACACACTCCGAATGCTTGGATCCAGGTCGTTAGTTTAAGGTCGCTATGATTACGGGGTTATGGTTGGCAGGGCGCCGTTTTGGGGTTATTGAATGTTCTTTCATTCCATTTTTGAATGTACTTTTGATCAAAATGGATTTTGATTGTGATTTTTGATGAGTTGTCGTTTAAATTTTTTGATGGACACTTTTGATGGCTTTCTTGTCAGTTGGCGTGAAAAGGCAGACCATCAAAAGAATTATGGGAGGTTTTTTCTAGCCTACTCTGTCCCACTCCTGAACAAATATTAGGAGTTGGGACAGAGTAGGCTAGAAAAAATAAGATTCGATCTAATATTAATTCTTGGAAGTTACATGATGAAAACTTTTTCGTTGTGAGATTTTTTGTGTTTTGATAACATATTACTTTCTTGGTCTAATTAATAGCAGTTCCTACACAATGGATCTGATGACGTAATTCTACAAATTTTAGGTAAGTAAATCTTATGCCAATTCCACAAATTGTTTTCATGTAATGTTTTCGTAAGTAGCTCAAAACCTTTTCATTAATATCAAAGCTAGTCATTTATATTGACCAAAGAGATGTTTTTTAATAAAAGTTGTTTTTTACTATATTACATAACATACTTTATTTTCATTAAGACGTTATGAATGGATACTTGAAGAAAAGGTCACTTAAAATAATTTTATGCTACGAATATTACTGTGTTGAAAGCATTTATTTATTTCAAAATAACTGAATATAATACTGGAGTAAGTGTGGAATGAGTGTTTAGTTTTTATCTAAATATTACAATAAATCATTCGGATTCGACTTAATACGACTTTTTTATGTTAATTTTATCAAATGAGTCCTCCCACCCCGGGCAGGGCGGGAGGGACTGTCAGACTTATACTGACTACAATCCACGGTGTCCTTAATTAGCCCTTTATGTTCCGGGGTTACGGAGATGGAATAAGTTCCGCGAGCAACTTAATACCACTTGCAATGGACAGAGGAGAACTTCACTGATTTGTATTTTCTGCAATGAACACTTAAACAAGTCGAGATAAGTAGACAAAGTGTTTGAAGAATAAATAGAGTGCAAAGGTATTTATTAAAAGCCGTAATTTGCTTGTAATCTAAACATTTATCGTTCAAAAATCTACGTTTATCTCAAACATTTTACTAGTTGAAATCTATAAAGTACAGCTCTATAGATTTCAACGAATACAAATATTAACAATAAAAGCCTTGTGAAACAACGGGTCGCTTATAGTATTAAATGCGATAAATACTTTTCTTCGAATATTGTAGGTTATAGTTTATGAGCATTTTTCCAACAAAACTTGTGACTTGGCGATACGGAGAAAACTTCTTAAACGGTACTAAAGTAACAAAGATTTATCGACACATTTTGCTAAGAAATAATATTTTCTATAACAGTCCCTAGATAACTAAGAAAATATTTTGTGCCAATTCAATATGCTGTAAAATATTTTATTGTTGGTTAAGGGCTGATTTTTTAACAGTCGGATAACTTTTATCTGAGGAATAAAAACAGCGGTTTGACATTTATTTTCTATAGATAAGCTGTCAAACCGCCATTTTTATTCCTCAAATAAAAACTATCTGAGTATTGAAAAATCAGTCCTAAGTCAAGTAAAGTTCTCTTCAGACTTATCCATCTTTCTTCAACTGAAATAATTATTTAAAATATAGTTTAAATAAATAAAATAGAGCAGTGATGAACTATTTGTGTTTCAAAAATAAAACGTAACTTGTCACCTAGAAGACAGGGTACAAATTAACCCAATTAACGAAACTCATCAATTTAATACCTTGAATTAAAGGTACGTCATTAAGCTTCGACTAATAATTTAAAACAATTAATAGCCTGGCCATAAATTACAAGAGCATTCGTTATTTTTTTTTTCTACTTTATATAAGCCAACTTTTTATTATTTTTTCAGACGCTACACTAGAATGAAAAGTTTATTTAAGACACTTTTCTTTTTATTTAAAATCCATGTTCACACGATACTAACATACATAATTACATAAGAATTGTATAACTTTCTTTTTTTTTTTCGATTATTTGGTAGGTGAGTGAAAGATCCAATACTTATCATTGAATCGGTTCACTAATTATTATGTTTGTATAGAGACGTATTATTTCGAATGAGTCATAAAACGGCAGAAAATAACTATAAACGAATAGTATAGGTTTAAAATATAATAATATAAAATAAAGACAGAAAATAATAAAACATTAAGGAAAATGATTTATTTTTAAAACATTCAAAGCTCGGGAAAGCTTAGAGAGTTACGCAACGCTAAGTTTATTACACAACTGTCTCTATTACAAAGAAGATTGAAGAAAAACACTTTTATTTTTTCTCTTTTAAAATCCTTGGATATAGAGGAAAGTGAAATGTTGAAAAGAAAACTTAGAAGTACAACTTTATTGGAAAAATAATCATAACATGGTATGTTATCACTCCTGATTCTTTGTTTAAGGCCGAGCAGTATCTGTCTTTACTAGTATTACATTGCGAAAATAGTATTTAAATTCGAATCACCTTATAGCTAAAATGATAGTTACGTTACAGCGTCGACAGAGAGATGAATGTTTTTATATCACCTGAAGGCTTACTCTTCAATAGTATCTGCATTTAATGCCGCAAAATAAATGAGTATCCTCAAAAATCATTTTATATGTCTTAAACGACCAGTCACCCGAAATTTTGACCGACACATATATCCACACAAGTTTTACAATGATTGATCTAAGATTATCGATATCTTTTGTGAATCCAGACGCCAGCAACGGTCAGCTTACCCAAATTTGTCAAATTTTACCAATCGAACATTAACGTTCCACTATTGTAATAAGGTTGAAAATCTATTAAAACAATTTGACTCATCATCCTAATTAGAAAAGACGATTTCTTCACGCCTTCCTGATTTCTCCGATCCTTGGTCTGCTTGTTTTAAGTCGTGTTAGTATGACTAGTGAAGCTTCTGTATCTTCGTTTATTGTGGCGTAGGTATATCAAGTATCATTGCCTAGAGCGGGATTAGGATTAACTTGTGAAGTGGAAAATTGGGCCACATCAGTTGTTTGTGGAAGACCACGGGGTCTGGCGTAACAACTGACAAATATAGTGTCTCTGACGATTGAGTGTTAAGTATGATCTTTTTATAAAGGTCGCCGGAAGACACTGGATGTAGGTCGTTTCCAACCGGTATATGTGGAGATCTAAAGGGAAGGCCTATGTTCAGCAGTGGACGTCCTATGGCTGAGATGATTATAGTTTTATTTTACTTATGTAAATGTCTGAGAACCAATCTTACTGAGGATTGTTGTTTTATCCATTATGGTTATTTTTAATAAATGCTTGTGTTAAAATTGAAAAGAGCCAGACCTACTTTAATTTATAAACACTACACATAATGTACCATCTCAATATGAATGATGTAACAAAGGATTTGTAGTAGTTTTGGCGTTTGAAAAAGAGTGTCCATGGAGTTTCTTGCTCGTTCTTCTCCATACAGATCTACTTCTTGGAATGGGCATCTACGACACTTTCACAGTTAGTTATTGTGTCTTGTGCCAGGGACTGTAGCACCATAATTATATGAAATTTTAGTCTTTTGAAAATGCCTGCAAGAGGCTTACTTGAAACTAATGCTTTGATTTTGATTTCTCTGTACCATGTACTTAATGCCATTCCTAACAATTTAAGCTCGAAAAGTTTTTTTTCATTTGTTAATAAATCTACGTAAAACTTATTGCGAAATTACATCAAAACTTCGACCCGTTTCATAAAATAGAAAATTCTAATACCATTCAACATAGTGTCACACTAAGAACATCTCACACATCTAACGAAAACTCAAATAAAACAAAAGTGTCATTTCTAAATACAGTGTGATCTTTTTATAAGCGGCCGTCAGCACGCGCCATTAGGTAACAATTTCCTTCAGTACACAGTTGACGCACCCTGTATTTTATTTTATCCTCGATACTCAACTGTCTGTATCAAGATAATCGATTTCTCCGGAACTTGCTGGAGGGTGTACTTAGCAGTTAGGACAACTGTGAAAACAATGTGACACGAAGAAATATTATTGTACTAGGATTTTATTTTAGTAGGTACCTAGTTTTAAATGGTAATCTTACTAATATTAAACATGCGAAAATTCGTGAGGATGGATGGATGTATGTGTATTTTCTTCATTCTTTCAAATCTTTCGCTCAAAAATGACTGAACGGATTTGGATGAAATTTTATCAATGACGATCTTGACATTGGTACCTATCCCTAGTAACAAAGCATAAATCCAACAGTGTGCTCTAAATTTAAGTGTTGCTAATCAAAACAAAGAAAAACTGACTAATTTCATCATGCCAAGGTAAAAAAATATATTAAACCAACTTCACATCTACCTTGACATCTCAAAATAGACCACAGATTATGACATGTGACCGTCAACTAACAGACACGACACGCTACAATATTCATAACAAAAAAAAAACATTTTAAAACACAATTGAAATGTTAAATCACAATTAAAATGGAATGCCATCTATAATTTTCTTCATGGACATAATTCTGGCGACCTCGTTGGAATGAAATTGAAATAATTTATGTGCTTCCATTTCCTTGAATGCAAACCAGTGTTACTGCATTATCTGTGTGGACAGACGGTGCGACTTTTTTGTGCGATTAATCGTGATTGCATCGCAATCGCACTTACGGCGATGTTGTAGTCGCATATTATACATTCATTGGGTGTATCACCATAATATTGTATTGTTAGCAGCGCGTACGCAATTTTTGATTTATCGCTGACGTACGGACTACGAGTAATGAAAGTCGTACGAGACCTAAGTTTTGGTACAAGTATGACACTGACAGACTTAACAATACATTATCTACCTTATATTTTTGTTTGAAGTCGTAAACAATTTTCAAATGTCAGTATCAGTTAGACTGACCCTTTAATGAATTTAGTAAGAATAGTATAGAGAAATGTTATTATTCCAGATATTGAAGCATTTTGTTTTTAAAGTCGTAATTTTTTCTAGAATCGAACTTTTAATTAAGATAACAAATCAATCATAGATTGTGTAATTTATATAAAATTGAAAATGAAATGGCGTTGAATGAAAAAATAAATTAGGGATAAAATAAATAATAATTAGAGGAGAAATATTTAACTTCGTTCTTAGAATTACTTGCTAGAAAAATCGTCTGGCAACTGTGGATATAATTAGTTAAAGGCTGAAAGAAAATCAGTCATCCGAAATATTATCCCACCCACTTGTGTCTGGACCGCTACATACCTAGTTTAACTTTGATTATATAATGATTTATAGTATCAGGATTTAGTTCTTGGAACCTAATGGTACGATACCACCAAAATTTTGTGCGGCACATTTGTTATCGTACTTCAGTAGTATGCGTACTACTAAGCTGGTATCGCGTTTAGCGTTTATTTCATGATAAATCTACAATATATAAATTGGTGAGGTGATCTGTACCACAGTATCTTTCTATATCAGACTCCTTTGTCTATGTAAACCTGTACAAAATAGTGTCTGTAACATCTTGATGTAGAAAAAATAATAAAGCCTCTATGTGTCCACCTGTAGCACATTTATGCGCGAACATTATCACTGAAGTAAGTTCAGCAATGTGCGCGCACAAATAACGAGTCTACAGCTCACGTTTTCTCCGTAAAAATATAAAATTTGCGCGAACATTTTTAGAATGTTCGTGCACAATTTGTTCGTACATATTTTGCTTTATTCACTCTGCACGAACAAATTGTCCAGCAAAGTGCAGAAATGTTCACTCTGGTGGACAATTTGTTCCGGTGTGCTGCACAAGCCACACACCGCTCTAGGTCGTGGTGCAGGTTTTTTGAGTGACTGTTTTGTATGTCCTTATAAACATTCAAAAACTGCTGATTCTCAGCCTGTTTTTAGTTTCAGACTACTATTTTGGTTTTTTATTAGACAACAACTTCTTAAAAAGTCTGTCCTCCGCAAATAACTTGTCTGTGAAGATTAAATATTTAAAGATCAACTAAAAACTGTCTTTTTTTCGAAGAAGTGAAGTAACAAATTGATTGTAAATTAACGACGCACAGACTTCAAATGTCTATCTGCCGCAAAGATATCTTAAGATTGAGTATCATTTTCAATCTATATTTCTCAAAGTGATGGACAAATCCAATAAGAAATGGCGATTTACAAAAACTTTAATAAAACTTATATTGTTTCGATATTCATTTGTTTGGTTTTCAATTACAACAAAGAAATCTGTTTTAGTTATACTTGGACTGAAAAACATTTAAAATTGTGAACCGAGGATAAAAGTACGTATTATTTCTGTCTATAGTCGAACTTAATCGCCATGGGAACGGTTAAAAACGTTCTAGCGGTTCTTTCAAGTCTAGCCTATGAGCTCCCTCAATAAATATTAAAAGGATAATGCAGACAAATTGATCTGTTCAAGCAGCCGTTGCTTGAATATCAATATATGCCTGTAATGAACATACTGCGCTGTCAGTGAATAAAAATCTCAGTAGAGTGAATCACTTTAACATTTTAGACTTCATTTTATTTATCACGCCTTTTTTGTGCGTGAATAGAATTCTTTGTGAAGAAGATAGTGTTTTTTTTCATCAATTCGAATTGTATCGTGTTTATTGACTGTTAACGATTAAGTAAATATACTTAGCTGGAGAAACTGTAATGTCACTTCTGCCTATTATTAGTACTTTATACAGAGAACATTAACAATTCAAATCATCAAAAACCAATCACACAAAAATAAAAGTCGTACCTCTGAACCCGCCATAAAAAACATTGGCCCAACACTACCAACATAACTACGAGCTGCATTACAACCGGTAGCCGTTGTACAACCAACCTACTACCAACAACCAAGTGTTGGCCGCCAACTGCATTACAGGCGAGGTCGGTAGCCGGTGAACGACCAACTGACCTGCTTCCCACCGGTCGATGGTTGCACCGATCGATGCGACTCCACACTTAGTAACAGTTTTATAAGAAATTGTTGTGAATTTTTCAGTGATTGGTATGGTTCTGGCTGAAAAATAAAAATGAATTTAGGACTCTGTTATTAATTAGACCCTAAAATAACTTGCTATAAAGACAAGAGACAAAAAAGGTGTTTAATTTTTATTTGCACTTTGAGATACAATATAAATATTCTATGTAGCTTTCGCACTTGTACAAGGCATTTCAGTGTCACAACTAGAGTCAACGTCACGTACGTAACAAAATTGATCATCATCTTTCTGCCTGTATAACATTTTACTCGGGGTCAGCGCTACACGTTTTTTCTTCCATTCTGCCCTATCAGACGTCACGTTAACATTTACTCCTTGCTGCTGAATTAATATTTTTTGTGACACAATCAGCGCTATTGATGTGTATGTAGATGTACATCTTCATGGACACAATTTTCGTCAATTATGACTATATTCCATGCCACTTTGAGCGTGCCTATTTACCTACATCAAACAGGCATAAATGCCATCCGCTGTCGTCGACAACGAGAACTTTTTGCCCGAAAAGGGAGCCGAACGTAACAGTTGAGATATGGTTACTCTTAAGCAAGCGTGCTTCACCATCAACTACATCATTTCTTACCATCAAACGAGATGGTGGTCAAACGCGAGCCTGTTTATAAACTATCAACAAAACAATTTTCAAATATAAAACTATTACTTATCGGATTACGTTTTTCTCTATCATTTCGTAATATCAAAGTACGTTTTGCTTACCCAAAAAATCCAATGAAAACTTATATGATGGGTATTACTTTGTAAACAGTTTGTACGCATTTCTGAACACTATCATCGTTTGATCGGTCGGCAATATTCCCGGGTCACGTTAAAAGCCTCTTGGGTATTTCTCCGATCCCTCCCGAATGGTTCCGATCGGTTCCGAGTGCTTATTTATCATAACCTTTCTAGATGATGATGGATTAACGATTTCGTTAATTTATGGATTGGGATATAGGTCAATTTGTTACGGCTTTTATCGGGGGTTACGGCATAATATTTAGGCCACAAATCATCGTAATGTTCTGTCATCATTGTAGCTGGAAAACGTTTTTGTCGCTTCCATTTTCATCATTTCTTATTAATTTCATCGCCACTGGTCTTAAACCAATTTGAAGCAAAAAAAAACGAGTACAGTTGCATAAGTATGAGTGGAGACCTGCTGGGCCCGTTTGGGTCAGCACATAGTCTCAACTCTCATATTAAAGAGGTCTGTTTCCCATTAATGGGAATATTACCATCGCGCTAGATATGTTTCCCATATTATACGCAATGTTTAATCTCTCACGCCAAAAAAAGGCAACCCACTATTAAGAAAAAAATGATTTTCAATTTTTCCATCGACCCACTTTTCCAGTCTCTGCCTCTTGAATTTTCCTAAGCTATCAAGTAAAAAATGTTGCTTTTACACACCCACTCAGTAAGGAAAGGTCCATATATCCAAGCTAGGTGATAAAATCCTTATAGGCGGTTATATTGGAGGGCCATATGACTGCCCTACATCCGCTATTTTATTATAAGAACGATATGTAGGCTTAGAAGTCCTCCTAGCCTTAATGATACAGTTCACTTAGTAAATATTATCATGAATTTGGGCTAAAAATGTTGGCTTGTCTAATAAAGTGACCTAGTCAGATTTATGTAAATTATGAAATGTTGTGTGACAGTATCTGGGTGAAAGCAAGCTTTTTATGGGAAACAAGGTTAATGTTACCTGTGACAGAAAATTATTTATGTACGGTCAGTGAAAATATCCTGTTTATCCATTGACATAAAATCAGAAAAAATATAGTTCTTTTTTTGTTCGTGGTCTAAAATGCTATTCAAGGTATCTGTTTTAGTAGGTACTGAGATTAATAGTCTGCTTAAGCTGTGAAATGAACTCATGAGCTCATGCTACAGCCAGGGTAGCGGGACTGTCTTAGGAGGTTACCATGGCCCTGGAAGGCAAAGCGCATTTAAAAGAGCTGTGTGAACATCTTCGATGAGTTTACAACTCCAAAAAAAGGTATTTACTTGAATGCATTTTTTTCTGTTTAGCACGCTTTCCGAATTTTGCTTTATTCCGTGAATAAGCAGTGGTTCTAACACAAAATGTTTATGAATTCTTTGTTTATTATAAGATGGATTTTTTCAGCATTCCAACTCGTTAAGATAATAATCCAGTCATTAGTAAGCAAAATCTCTTTACAAGCTTACATCAATCTTTTCTGTCAGGGCAGCCAATAACCCAGATGCAGCTTTCTCGATGGTGCTCCACGACACCCGGTCACCGTGTCAAGTGCCACGGGAGATTGGCCCTTCGATCACTCGCTCGTTGCTAAGCAGTTTCTTGAGATGTTTATGGGTCAATAAGGATGTGTTTTGTTTGAATTACTTGTAAAGTTTGACCTTGTTAATTGAAAATCGTAATAAATAGTCAAGTATTTTGAAGGTTGGGCCAAAGCCTGCCGGGGTCGCGGGACTTATTTCCATTACTGTGACCCCGCAACATAAAGGGATATTGAAGGACACCGTGGATTTTAGTCAGTACAAGTCTCTCTTGCCCTGTTCGGGGTGGGAGGCCATTTGATGATTATAAATACCACGATAAAAAAAAAATATTTTAAGAGTTAGGAAAGCCAAGAGGTTACCATACTTAGTTGCAGAAAGTTATGGCTGTACCTAAGGTTTGTTCAAAGTAACTATAAAAAGGACTATTTTATTGTGAAGCTTAATTTTGTAGCTTCCACAGAACCTATTTTTAATTAAAGAGACACGTGTACGTACATTACGCCAGAGGTCGCCTAAAGGATAGACAGAAATGTCTATATTTCACTAGAAATTCCATATATGTAGAAGTCTAAATAACATTTTACTCCTATCTCATATTGAACAATAGTGGTCCAAATATAGATGTTTATATGGCCTTAAAGTAAGTAGTTTTTCTAGGACTAGCTGTTTGTGTATCCGAGTTTAAGTTTTTAAATGTTTGATAAGGCACCCACGACAAGAAAGAAATTCCTAGTGTGGAGCAACGTTTTATTTGTAACTACCGGCCTGCCCCGGTTTTATCTGATAGATTGACCAAAAACTTCCTTACAAAAAAACGTGTCTTGAAAATAAAGAATAAAAGAAAAAAAAAAGAACTTTTACATTTAGTGCAATTGTTCAGAGGTTATGAGTCTACAAACAGACCTAATCGACTTTGTTTTATACTATGTAAATAAGAAATCTGTGCTTCAATAACATTACGAAGATGGGAACAGCCAAACCAGTTAAACTAAACTTTACAACCAAGTGTTCCGAACATTTAAATTAGAACCATCAAGAACATGTTCAAAGTTTCAAGTTTAAGTCACTTAAGTAACACACCTGTAACCTGTAACATCTCTGTAACTTAAGTTACTAATGAGCTTGCTCGATTGTCTTGTAAGTAATTAGGACGGTAGCTAATTATCTTTAACTTGTTGTGTGAACATTGCATTTTTTTTTACGTGGTAATATCATCAAATGAGTCTTCCCACCCCGGGCAGGACGGGAGGGACGGTCAGACTTGTACTGACTAAAATCCACAGTGTCCTTAAATAGCCCTTTATGTTCCGGGGTCACGGTGATGGAATAAGTCCTGCGATCCCGGCAGGCTTTGGCTTTCTGAGAGGGGGCCCCGTCATTGGTGTGAACATTGCATAGATTTCAGATATCAGCAATCGCCGTTGATTTTCATCGATTTCTCCAAGATTCCGTCAGCAGATCCTGACCTGATTACTTATAGACCATCTGAAAAGCGTGCCATTTCAAAAAAAGGAGAATTTTTCAAATCATCCAGTGAAATATCGGAAAAAAAAAGATTCAGACGAATTGAAAACCTCTTCGTTTTTTCGAAGTCTGTTAATAACTAGAAATAAATTAATCTTCCACCATCACACTTCTCAAAATAAAGACAAATTACTATTCCCTCAAAATAGTAACATAACCGAAGGGTTGCCAGTTAATCCTTTAAATATTCATCCAGCGGCAGTGTTGCCCTCGTTACAATGTGGGTTATTCAGCTACAAGCTTCAGTAATTCACTTACAATTCCGATATCAAGACAAATTAATTGTTTTAGGGATTGTGTGCGTATTAGCATAAATGTGGTAACTTAACGCGATAGTGCGGGATTGGTGTCACAATTTGTGTTAATGTTTTAGACATAGACTATTAGTTAAGATAAGAAATGTTCTTGATTTCTCTAAACATGAATTCAAGAAAGAAAGAATTGAGATTTATTGGGACACACGTGACAGAACAAACAAAATTACATGAATAAACATTAATAAAAGAAAAACCAAGGTGAAAAAAAACATAAAACAATTTAGTCCTTTGCGAGGCCAAAAGGCTCCTGCCTCAGCATGTGCTGCGACATTTAACTGTCACAGCGCTGGTTTTCTGGTAGGGCCCAAAATGAAGTCACGGTCAGATAAGTACAAAAATAATGTAACGAAAAACATACAGCATAACATAACATAAGCATATAACAATCAAACTAAAAAAAATAGTATTAGTATGTTCTAAATTAATTCTTAAAATGAGCCTATTTGTGTTGAATGGACACCCACGCCCAATCGACTTCGCCTGCCAGAATCTCTTAAACCCTTATAAGGGGTTTACCCATAGTCTAGACGACTTTTCGATTAGGCTGCAAGTGACTAAAATAGGAAAACTCGGAGTTGGTTGTCATCCGACTTTTGAGCGCCTTGTTTCTAAAAATACTATCGGCATCTAAATATTAAAGGAATTATGCTACTGTGTAAATGGTTAGTTCTTAATCAACTCTTAAATAAATTAAACTGCGAATCATTTTGATGCGGGCAATTAATACGTGTTTAAATCCCGTTTACATGGGGATGTAAAATTCGGAAATAAATTATAGTAGCATCTGTGTCACGACCATCGTTTAAAAAATACTTTATATAATTATTTTTTTCATGTCAATATTTTTTTTTAACGATAATAATAATATGAAACTGAAGGTTTTGTCTGTGCGATTATTAGATTATGGACGAAGTTATCTTGACGAACAACTACCGGAGACATAATTATAAAGGATGGGACGATTGACGTGTGTCGGGCATGCCATCGTCCAGGTGAATCCATTAGACATATTGTCTCTGGTTGTTCTCGTCTTGCTAACGGCGAGTACTTGCACAGGCACAACCTAGTAGCCAGAATTATCCACCAGCAACTTGCTTTGAAATACAGTCTTGTGGATTCTGAGGTGCCGTATTACATGTATGTGCCCGACCCAGTTCTCGAAAAAGACCATGTCACTATGTACTGGGATCTGCCTATCATTACTGACAGGACTATTGTCGCCAATAAGCCTGATATAGTAGTGATAGACAGATCAGCGCGCTGCGCAATGATAATCGATGTTACCATCCCGCATGACGGGAACCTCGTGAAAGCCGAGAAAGATAAACAAATAAAATATCTTGACTTGGCGCGCGAGGTTGTCGACATGTGGAATGTGAGCTCGGCTATCATTGTGCCGATTGTCGTAACGGCCTGTCCAATGGCCTGATGGCCATGATCCTCGACGAACATCTGTCGAGGCTCTCGTTGGGTAGTTGGATCAAGGGCCAGATTCAGAAGGCAGTAATCCTTGATACGGCTCGTATTGTGAGGAGGTTCCTGTCTCTGGAACCCTAAACATCGGTAGCTTGGACCCTGCTCCCACGCCGGCGGACAACTATTTTTATATTTTTAAATGTTTTTTTAAATTTTTTGTTTTATAAAATATTTAAAAATGTAAATGATATGTAAAAAAAATGAATAAAATAATATTATAGAAAGGCATGCCTACTCTCTCAATATGGTGCCAAGGCCGTCCAATTCAAAATTAAAATGCATAAAACGAAGGGTTTTGCCCACTTTGTAAATTACAAGAAGTAATTTAATTCTGCGTTGAAGTGACAACCTAGATTTTATCAGTATTTACTCTGATGAGTTTTAGTGATTCATTATTTAAATGTCCTAAATAGTAAACTAGGTTACGGTTTGGTCACTTCAGACCCTATTGAGACGAATTACGTAATACATTCTAATGGTTTTACGGATTATATTATATTTGTGGGTTAAGGGTTTATAATTAATGTGATTTGCAGATACAATTGTGTCGAATTTGTTTCAAAGTTGGACCTTTTAGTTCGAACGTGTTTTGCTCTGACAGTGACCCAGTTTGAGAGTACGGTTTTAGGTTTCGGTTTATCAATTTTAGGTTTCACTGTTTATTTATTTATTTAAGCAGAACCAACAGCTATAACAAACTAACATGCAACACAGAGTCAATAACAGGTTTCCCACGGATAAAAATAGGAAAAGTAGTAGAAAACTTAGGATCTAACAAGCACTTTAAATATAAATTTAACTAAAGTAAATAAAGATTATGGCTCTTTGAAAAAGCTTGCATTCAACTGACTGCGTACAGAGTGGGATTTAGTAATAAACGGTTCAAATGGGAACTCTTTACAAAAAATATTAAAATCCTTGCTCGCTCGCACCATATATGAGTTTATAGAGATAATACTACGTTTAAATAGCTTTTTACAGTGTTAAGTAGTTTCGTAGTATATTTTAGTAGAGGTAACGGTAAGCTTCATCAATTGGTTATCCCAGTCACGATGAACATTGGTGCTACCAAGTGGGTAATCTACGACGCGACTAAGATATGACGCGAAGTGTACCTATTTATATTGCGGCTCGATACCTTCCTGTATTACATGTAATCTGTTATATTCCAAAATCATACATTTTGAAAAAAAAGAGGTTCAAATACACGGATTTACATTTGCATAAATTTCATACAAAAAGTATTTTATATTGAGTAAGAGCTTTATTTCCGAAGAAAAGCATACAGTTAAAGTCCTTATTTATATTTCTTTAACTTTTAAAACTATGAAGTAATGTAATACCAGTTAAAAATTACATATAAGGCAACATTTGTCCCTAATTTAGCTCAACCTATTCAAGAATATAAAGCTTAATTCATAAACAATCGGTTTACGTTAGGGGTAAGATTGGTAACCCAATTAGCCTACTCCGTTGCAGTTGGCACTAAAATATTCAGACGGGCCGGCCTGAACGTTTTCAGATTTAGTTAGCCGGTCTGATCAGTTTTCATATATTTAGCTCAGTTTTGTAAGTCTGAATGCACTTTAACAGTGACCTAGTTTTAGGTCACGTAGAATTAAAGATATTAAGAACAGATACACAGATACAGAGATAGAAGATACGATAGACAGACAGACAGACAGACGGACACAAGGACAGACAATTTTTGACTTTGAGTTATGGAACGCTAAAAATGAACAACCAGCGCATTCTAGAGCTGAAATTGAAAAAGAAGTGATATGTCACATACCGTATTGGACCTGCGTGTGAATGAATATATGGCCCGCAGACAAAAGACCCCAGATCTTTTAGTATCTATCAATATACAGGGTGTTTCTTTTAAATTGGCCAAAAGGGAGAAATCCTTATCCATAAGAGATACGGGAAAACTTTCTAAGGAACTTTTAGCTCTTTTTTGATGTTGACAATTTTGGCGTTTTTATTTTTTTGGTCAAGTGTGAGGTGTCCACAAAAATGAGTGAAATTGAGCAAAATTTTTTTTAATGCCGTTCGATTCTGTTTCGTGTAAGGATCATTTCATTGTATCGAAAGAAAAAAATCGGGACGGCGGAAGTTGGTCAAATTTGGCAATTTTTTTTTTCATACAAATTGTATGAACGAAAAAATTACCAATTTTTTTTATGATGTTTTTTGATTAAGTGTCATGTCAGGATCATTTCATTGTATTAGAAGGAAAATGTCAGGGCAACAGAAATGGGTCAAATCTAATGAAACACTGAGTACTACTAACACGTTTTATGCTGTTAGAAGAAACATTACTGTACTTTTGACTAACTTCCAGTGTCCAAACGTTTTCCTTTCCATACAATGAAATGATCTTTACATGACACTAAATCAAAAAATATCATAAAAAAAATTGGTACTTTTTTCGTTCATACAATTTGTATGAAAAAAAATTTTGCTAAATTTGACCAACTTCTATATAATAAAATGATCCTTACATGAAACAGAATCGAACGGCATTAAAAAAAATTTTGCTCAATTTCACTCACTTTTGTGGACAGCTCACACTTGACCAAAAAAATAAAAACGCCAAATTTGTCAACATCAAAAAACAGCTAAAGTTTCCTAAGAAAGTTTTCCCGTATCTCTTATGGATATGGATTTCTCCCTTTTGGCCCATTTAGAAGAAACACTCTGTATAGTAGTTATTTGATTGTTTGTGTTTGTGAGTTTCTATGTTTGTAAACGCAGACACGACACAAGAGAAATTCCTAGTGTGAGCAACGTATTTTTTTTTACATGGTAATTTCATCAAATGAGTCCTCCCACCCCGGGCAGGGCGGGAGGGACTGTGAAACTTCTACTGACTAAAATCCACGGGGTCCTTCAATAGCCCTTTATGTTCCGGGGTCACAGTAATGGAATAAGTCCCGTAAAAAAAGTACGGTTGAGAAAGAGTTGATTCTAGTAACATCATGCCAGCCTATTTATAGTCGTCAGTGCTAAACTTTAATATAAATTCCTAGGGATGTCATTAGGTAATGTTCTTAGAGTCCTATTCGAAGCTTTCATTACTTGTAGTGGGTGTTTTTCATTAAACCGTCACCTCGTCTTGAATTGCCTTAGGTTACGTCTGCACAGGCTGCTTAGCATCTAAAGCCTAGTGGTCTTTTTTTTTAAGTGGTAAAATCATCAGATGAGTCCTCCCACGCCCCTTACTGTCAGACTTGTACTGACTAAAATCCACGGTGTCCTTCAATATGCTCTTTATCTTCCGGGGTCACGGTGATGGGTTAAGTCCCGCGACCAAAGCCTAGTGGCCTGTGAGCACAGTGGCCGAACGGAGAAATGATTCTCATTTAAATACTGATACATTATTGTTTTATAAACTTTTTCCATCTAAAATGTTTTGCGCTTCGTGACAAAAAAACCAACATGTTTGGTTACTTTGATGGACGCTAAGTGACTGGCTTAGAACTAGGCGCGCAGTGCATCTGTTTGCGAACATTTTCGAACGTTCTGGCATTACAATCTGAACCTGCGCGATGTCTGTATAGGCTTAACGCGATGCGTTCTTTCGTTTCGTAGGCAGTGAGAAAGCACATTAAGCTTTTGGCTTGGTGATATGTTAAGCACTAAGCAATCCTGTGTGGAGGTGGCCTTAACGATTAACGATTCCGTTTTATTGAACAGACTGTCATTAGAATCAAGTTAATAACATTGTAAACTTAATTTAAGTGACGTCTGGTGAATTAAAATAATAATAGCTGCTAGTAATTTATAATTCCATGTAAATTGGTTTTTTTTTTCGTTCGTTGATTTAGACAAATACAAGAGAGGCTTTTAGCCAAATTAAAAACATCTAGAATTGCGTGTTACCATCCCTATATCTTAACATAGACTTACAAAACCTTGTGTGAATGTGTCTTAGTTACTCAGGACGTGGAAAACAAACAGGGTATTACTCTAGAATTGTTCTGAAGATAGACTGACTTAGGTATAAAGTCCACTATTTATTAAATACTAGCTGCACGGCTTCGCTTGCCACCTTTGTATGTAGTCTATGGCCGTTTCGAGAGTCCCATGATTCCATTTATCTCTGTATAATAAAATCAGCAAAATTGGTTCAGCCGTTAAGACCTAAAAGCACAACAAACAAACGCACAAGCTCTTTCGCATAATATAATTATAATATTAGAGGATCCTTAAGGATCCAACTGATGTCTACAATCTACAGCCGATCACTTAGGTACCTGTTTGCCCTTTAAACTGATTAAGTTACTAAATCAAGGCAGAGAGGTCTGTCGTAACAAATTATCTAAACACTCAAGGGCTGTTAGTGACTGAGTAATAACATTATTATTCTGTACAACCAAGCAAATATTATTTATCAATAGTGGAAGGGTTTTGAGTCTCTTTCATGTATAAGGATTCAGATTTCCACCTGTTTTCCTATTTAAAACAATTCTTTCTATTGTTCAAACAATTTATATAACTTTTTCTCCTCTTTGAAATAGGTATTCTTGATGTTAAATAATATTGAAAGACTCCACCAAACAAAGAATCATCAAAATCGGTGATGATTTGTAAGAAAGCTTCTTTGTTTGATTGTGCAACGATTGATTGTGACTTTTTTTAAATGAGTTCTCTTGACTTCAATCTAGTCCAAATACGAACTCACCAATACGGAACTGTAGTCCTGCACTCTGATGGAACACAGTCAAAGGAGGTATTCAACGAAGGGCACCCACTGATAATGGCACCTGAGCTACTGGTCCTTATCTCTTCCACATAAGGTTCCTGTCTAATTTGCTCGCAGGTGCCCTATGTGAAATACCTCAGTCAAAACTGTTTGGCGTTGGATACCAACAGGATGGTGTCACTCAGCTGTCATTGCAGGTTTAAAGTCAGCCTGTGGTGCCATTGCCCTGGGTGGACAGCTAGGAGGTAGTTCCGCCCACCCCGAAAATAATGTCTCCGGACAATAGTCCCCTGATTTTTAAAATTTCTGTTGTCTAAAATGTAAAATACAAATTAAATTAGTTTCCAAACGCGTCGAATGTTCAGTCTAATGTATTTAGTTCTGCACTTTACGATGCAAGGGGCGTTAAGTGGTACAAATGGCACTTTGAATAGTGTCGCTCGATTCTATTCAATTTATAAGTGGTTTTTAGATCATTTATTTCAATACTTATTTCATTTTGTAAACAGTCATGTTAAAAGCAGGTATGCAAAATAATTACAAGAGACATAAAGATTTTTTGAAAAGAAAAAAATAATGATAGTATTATGTTGGCACATGCCGCAAGTAAAAATACACATTACCATATATTTTTTATAAAATTGCGTATACAATTCTGCAGACAGTAGATGTTGACACACGAGCACAAAAAAAATGGTATTTACGATATACATTTTATCTGATAAACATTGTAGCAAAAACCATAATACTCATGCGGATTCCTATTTCTGAGCCTTAAGTGTGTCAGCTAACGTAGCCTTGAATCTCGCGTGAAACTGAAAACACAGGTACGAACAGTTCCTAGTACATTTCCGCTTCGATAGCCTCTTAGATACGCTAACGTAGTACAAAAAATAATCACTGTATAATAATATTATGTTTGGGTTAAAATAATACTATAAATAAGTAGGAATCACACTTTCAATCTATATCTATATATCTATATACATATAATAAAACTGTAGAAAAGTTATTTTTGTACATTAAAAAAAAACTCAAAAAATTTAGCCAGGGTATTAAAGGACAACCAATAGAACCCATTTCTAGCATTTTTAAAATTTTTGTCTGTTTGTCTGTTTGTATGTTTATTTGTCCAGGTATCACGTAAAATGTACGAAATTAATGTAGATAACTTTTATACACAACGATTAAGCGTAACTTGGAGAGGAATTTAGTTTTTGTTTCATTGGAATCGGTTCAGTCTATCAAAAGTTATTCGAATATAAAGTGTTTCAGAAGTAAAATTACGGTCAGTTCACACCAAGACGCGTAGTTCATAGCGCGATCTAGCTTCGATTCTGCTACATATTCAAATAAAAATTCATCTAATGATTATGATAGGATGGGATAGGATAGGATAGGATGGGATAGAATAGGATAGGATGGGATAGGATGGGATAGGATGGGATAGAATGGGATAGGATGGGATAGGACGCGACAGGACGGGACAGGACGGACAGGACGGGATAGGACGGGATAGGATGGGACAGGACGGGACAGGACGGGACTGGACGGGACAGGACGGGACAGTACGGGACAGGACGAGACAGGACGGAACAGGACGGGATAAGATGGGATAAGATGGGATAAGATGGGATAAGATGGGATAAGATGGGATAAGATGGGATAAGATGGGATAAGATGGGATAAGATGGGATAAGATGGGATAAGATGGGATAAGATGGGATAAGATGGGATAAGATGGGATACGATGGGATACGGTGGGATTTTGGAGGGAGACCTTTTTACCCGACGCTTCGCACAAAAAAATACATTGGTAATTTCCGACATCCACGCGAACGAAGTCGCGGGCACAGCTAGTAACGAATATTTTTATGGAACTAAAATTAACTTTAACAGAATACTTAATTCTTTTCATATTTTTGAAGTTTCGGAAATACTAGACCCCAAGTTCAAGAATAAGATACCTTAGGACATAGTATACTTTTTATTCTATCATTGGTTTTCCAAAGAAATAATTAGGTCAATACTTAAAAGATTAATTATTCATTTGCTAGAACGGAATCGAAGTTTGGCTGAAATTGTAGGGTAGAAATTTTACAGGTCATCATTGTTGACAAAGATAGGCATATAGGGCACAAAAGATTTTTAAGTAGTAGTGAAACCACATTAATTTGCATGTCGTTGGGGCAACCCCATTACCATTGACTGGGCTACTTAATCTCCAAATCGCTACTGACAAAATCCTGACGGAAAATCCCAATACCACATTTCGAATACGTTCTGTCGTTCAATCGTTTGTGATCACAAGGCCGCTCAACTCAACGCTCAAATTCGTAGTTAACGTTAATCGCGATTCCAGACGCAATATAATTCAATATGTTCTTAAAAGATATCAAATTAATGACTCGTATGTCAGAACATTTGTGCTACACGAAGATGTGGCATTGAAATAAAGCTCGCTAGCTCATGTTCGCTAAGGAGGATCCAATCTGTTTGATAATAGCTTTATGTGGCTTATGGTCTCACGTGGCATTGTAAAGCGGATTAATCTGTAGTGCGTTTTGTAAGAGAAATAGATTTTTATAATTTATTTATTTTGAAATGTGTTCTTTCTTTACATAATCTGAAAGTCGAATTTTCTAGACTCTTGTTCGTGAAAATGACATATGTATCTTTGTAGGCAGATAAAGGTATAGCTTGATCATTTGGATTATAAGAATTAGAGTAAAGAAAATCCGATTCTAAAAAACACAATCTGCATGAAACGTTCAAAAAAACCTGTCAATCGCAACTGGGCATAACTCATATACGGACTATATTATTGTAATAAATCTATAACTCAAACCTAACATACGCTTGTATCGTGTAACAGATTACGTTACATCGCACGCCGCACGCAGTACCCTCGTCTGCTCAGATTGATACAGGTCGCGCCGCCATTTCAAACGTTCACTGTGATTGTCGTTGTACTGAACCGACAGGTAGCATGAGCGGATTATTTATAGAGACCTGTATTTGAGACACATTTCAAGGAATGGGTCACGATTTATTTTCTTTGGAAAAGGCTGTACCTAACTTTTTTCTTCACCCTGGGGAGATTTTAGGGTTCTGTCTAACTTAACTGACTAAAATCACCCGATGTCCGTTACTTCGGGGGCCAACGGGATCTAATGTGACTTTTGCTGTCCCGAATTGGCCCGCCTGATCTGCAGAGCTAGTCCCGAGGAGAAAAGGCAAAACTTAGGTCAAGTGAAAAGTTTATTTTCCTCTTGGATATCCTCAGGGCAGAAGGACGGGCGATTTGAACTTTACTCTTGTAGCTGCAAATACTTAGAAACTATAATCAGCATGTCCACGCAGCATTATTGGTTTTTGTTTCCTAATTTTCAAAGTACATTTTCCTTTAACTGAATAACAATATAGGTTGAAGATAATTTATTCAGACGAATATTGTTTGACTACTTCCCACTCTTATATGATTCGTTGTTAATTCAAAACTTTAATCAGTTCTCAAAATTGTTCAGCAACAAATTCATAAGAAAATAATAAGTACGAACAATTTTCTGACTTTCACAAAAACATAACCTCATTAGGAATTCAAATGTAAAATTATTATAGTAAGAAATTCTATTTCAATGAGAAAAGTTCGGTGACTAAAGAAGATTGGCATACTTTAGTTGAAATCTGGGTCCAGTGACTTCCTGATCCCAAGTTTGAGCACGTAGTGTTCAGGACCCGGTTATATTTTTGGAACACTCACCCATTTTTATGGCATACTTTGTGAATTGTTTATTCTCGATATTTTATGTTATAGAGGAAGTCGGGGGGCCCTCGGGATGTGCTCCTAACACTTGTTTCTAGGTTACTATTGCCGGTAATTCAGTTTGGGCTTTGGTGCTGTTTACCTTTTTTGTTTAGATTGCAAGTAGGTCGGTGGATGTGTTTGGCATTTTTTGACAATATTTTTTCTTTGTTCTTATTATGCAAAAACATATTTTTAGCACGGCTGAACTCCGATCCATCAAATTTTTCTTTGTTTTTTCTCTGGAGACTTGAACTAGTCTTCAACCAATGTCGTAATCAATATAATCGTGTCTTATTTATATGAAAAGAGGCCTCTGCTATAAAGTGTGTCATAATTGGCTGCGTTGTATAATTGAACTGTTCAAATTATTTTCCCAATTTATTAAAATTACTAAAACAATCAATACAATAAATATAATACCAATCCGCAATGGGCCCGCGTGGTGGATTATTGCCCACTCCCTCTCTCAGAGAGGAGGCCTGTGTCCCAGCAGTGGGAACGTTATAGGCTGTTGATGTTGACTAAAACAATATTATGAAAACAACCAGAACTAGTTTAATTCAATTTTTGTCCAAAAGCAAAAGTAATTACAAGAAAACTCATTTTGTTAACTAATTTTATATTATAACGCTTTGTTTCGTTTAATTAAAATCAGAAAAATCCGGTTGGTGCAGTGGCTGAGTGCTGTGAGTGGTTGTCGCGTGTTCGATTCCCACACGAAACAAACATTTCTACAAGTAGTTGTTCCGGGTCTAGGTGTTTGTGTATGTGAGTTTATTATGTTTGTAAACGTATTAACGCACCCAGGTAGGCAACACACTCACAATAGAAAGTTCCTAGTGTGGGGCAACGTTTAAAAAACTACATAATGAAAAAATGAAAAGCTTCGCTTAATTGGTGCTTAATTACGTAAATAACCAAAGGAAAACGTGGTCGTAAGGAAACGTCTCTCCTACAGAATCATCCATTTGAAGACAACTGAAATCGACTGGCCTGTTGGTCTAGTGGTTAGTGACTCTGACTGCTATGCCGGAGGTTGTGGGTTCGATTCCCACCCAGGACAAATGTTTGTGTGATGAGCATGATCATTTGTTCTGTGTCTGGGTGTCATTTATCTATAATATGTATGTATTTAGAAATATATAAGTGTGTTTATCAGTTGTCTAGTACCCATAACACAAGCTCTGCTTAGCTTGGGACTAGATGGCGTTGTGTGATAGTTGTGGAATATTATAAAAAAAAAAATCCTCATCTTCGTCAGGAACTTTTGTTAACAACTTCCGAAGCTTTCCACCTAATGTACTGATTTTCATGGAAGTTGGTTGTACCTATATATTTTTTGTAAGAAAGTTACTATTGTACCTTTGTTAATGAAAAGAGTATTAAAATGAGAAAAAATTGTCTTCTTTGATTTTCCAAAGACAATTCTATATAATTTTGTCTTCAAATCCAGACACCCTTTGAGGGACAAAGACAAAAAATATTATATAATATTCTATTCTCTTTTCCCGACTGATTGTAAGACGTCGTTGGTAACAAGGGGAGCGCAATCAGTACTTGACCCGAATAATCAGAATAATCATTTTCTCTAGTTTCTGTGTTTGTGATTTATTATTCAGCGTGTTTCAGAATAAGGCCTTATCTAAAGGGCACAACGTAATACCCAAATGAAAATGTATTATAAATTCTCTTTTAATTCATAAATGTTGTAATTTTGTTGTTGGGACTAGCTCTTCGCACTATGCCCAAACTACTGCAACTTTGGAAAGCCAAAATCAATCGCGCGATCACTGTAAAGCTCTGAGAATAAAGATCGACGTGTCTGATTGTAAAATCAAAATAATATAGTTATATAACACATCCAGTACATAGGTAGATACTTATATCTCTACTTTTAGTTCTAAGCGTAAAAAGAAGTATACCTATACAGTAGAAGTATATTATCTAACACCTTTTATAATGTCCCACTCTGTACACAAATTCATCAAAATATCTTCAGCGGTTTAGCTAAAAGTGTAACAAACAAAGTCTCTTGATTTTTCTCTTGTTTAGGATACAATAGAAATATCTTTATTTTCGTTACGTAAGAGAACATCTTGTTACATATTGAATATTTATTTATTCCTCCCATAATCCACAACTATGACCACACAATCCTGATACATGTTATATTTATAAGATTCCCTATAGAATCATTGGTATGCGTTGTCATAGGGAAGTAAGGTTGCTAACTGGAGTGGAACTGATCGCGATCAATATGTATTACAATTATATTAGTTTAGTATATTATTTGGGAAGATAATTTCGTTTTTAGATCAAACAGTCGGTTTTCTTCAAATAAACATCTTGTGATGTTAAGGTATTTTATATGTATAGTTCTGAGATAAAATAGTAGTACCTATTACTCTAGTAAGTAACTTCAAAAGATTACATTAGGAGCAGGAGGTCTTTTATGATTTATTGGCATTTTATGACGGCATGAAGATAAATTGCTTTGTAAAAATAGTGAATTTATGGTATAGTATTTTAGTATCAATTTCAGTTCATTCAGTCTAGGGGAGGTACGCCTATGACGGGGAGGTAAGCCTAAAACGGGTAGCCCGCCTAAAAAGGGTATGCATTTTACGCGTCGCACCTCATCTCTATGATTTGTGTGTACATTTTCAATAACAAGACGACGCGTAATTTTAAATGCATTCCCCTTAATAGGCGGGGTACTAATCTTAGGTTTACCTCCCCTACGCTTTTGGATTTAAAATTATAGTAGACGAACCGGTGAGCGCAGTGGCTATGCTTCGTGTTGCCGGTTCCATTCTAAAGCGATGTGGACGTATATAATAGTATTTTTAGTAAATACATTACTGTTTTCTTACAATTCACTAACCCTGTAGTACAAAAAAGTCTTATGATACAATTATGTGTAACACATAAGTTAGAAGTTATTGACCCCTCACTCAATATTTTATGGCTAGTCGTGACGCATGTTGTGATATTGCTTGAATATTTGTCCGTCTGTCCGTCCTGTATAAACAATTGGGTAACTTATTGCGAGACTAAACAAAAAAATAGCCTTTCATAGGTTTTGCGGTATTCTTTGATCCCACCAATAACTTTCATATTCATTCATGGATATAATTATGTAAATGTAATATTTTGTGGTCAAAATGAATGAATCACTTTGTCCATTTTTTTTGTTTGTAGGAACTATCAAATGTATAATATACAAAGGTATAACATACAACTTTAATCTGTACAATGAGGACGCGAAGGTACAGCTTTTATTTCCTATAATAACTTGGCTTCCTAGTAGACAAAGTTTTCAAGGAGATAATTATCTTTACCAAAGACATAACCTTTAGTACTTTGATCCAATTAAGTATTTCACCAAATCCAATCACTATTACGCCTAGTTTCTCGTCAGAAACCAAATATCTTCTTATTGATACGCATCTCAAATAAATACTGTTTGCTCTCAACCTTTGTTTATCCACATTAGCGTCATAAAACGTATCCTTGACGATTCCTGAAAAGAAAATAAAAACAATTTACCTTGACCTCTCAATGTGTGAACTTGCCTTAGGAAGAAAGGTCAGCTTATACTGGTATGTGGAGTTCAATACCAGTGTATGCTGAGATCTCAAAGTGTAGGCTTGTCTTAGGGTGAAAGATCAAAATATACTGGTAAGTCTTTTTGGCTGATTTGATATACACAATATTAGATACTTTGTTTTTTTATGATGCCATTACAGTAAAAATAACGAAGGTCGATCGTGGTGACAAGCTTGATTGTCTGATCTTCTTAACGGAAGTAGGAAATTTGCTAAAAAGCAAATTAATTCTGCTTTGTCGTGTACCAAGTGCTTGTTACGAGCATGATTTCTGACATTGTTTTTGGATTCTCTTCCGTAAGCATTTCGTTTATAGCACTTAGTCTGAATTTGTGTGCGTTTTGATGGCAATAGGCTCGTTCCATATTACATGAGAATGAAACAAATAGTTGGGCGTTGAATTATTTAACCTTGCAAACTCATAGCGCTTGAGGCTGCCAAGAATTTTTATTCATTTACTATGTCAAGTAGGAATCAGATCAAGATCAAGGATTTTTAAAGATCTGCGCAGGTCAGCAGAATATGACAAAAAGACAGGAAGCTAATCAACAGTAGGTGAAACAGAGTTTCCTATGACGAATGATGATGGCATATACAAAAACCAGACAGAAGTCAGGTCACGTTCATATAAAAACTTAGTCTAAAAATATCATGAATACTTGAGCTTTTTTGTTACTGATGAAAAACATCGTGAATCCTTCCAACCTGGGTGGAGTGGAATGGATTGGTCCCTGATTCTTACAGCCTAAAAATCCAACCTTTTCTTTTCCCTTTGCAATCCAGCGCCACAGTGCCCGGTTATGCTACACCGCCACGTATATCTACCTGAATATCATACTCCCCAAAATATTTAAATCAGACTACAAAAACCAATAAAACAATAATTCTAAAACACACGAGTTCAAAGTTACTATATCCATCAGCAGGACGAATGTCCGAAAATCCGGATGTCCGAATATCCGAATGTCTGAATACCCGAATGTACGCCATACTGGCCGAATGGCCGTGTGCCAAATACCGTGTTACATGAAATTCCTCATCCAGCGCCTATTTGTTACATGAGAGGCCCAACTTTTGTAACCAAGACCTACTTTCACAGGGTGAGGAGGAAATGGGCTCATTTTTTTCGGGTGCTTCTTATTGAAAGTTTTGCCGTAGTGCGTAGTCATCGTGTTACCGTTTTCAAGTCGGTACATTGAAAAAAAAGGCTTGTAATACTACAGATGATATTGCAGTTTAATTCAGGACATTTATTTAGAACTAGAAAGATCACAGGCTGATTTTTAAAAAGTAGAACGAATTGAAGGCTTCTAATACCCAAAAGTGCCCGAGATTTGAAAATAAACTTGTAAAAAGAAATAGATCTACTTTCTGACCTATTTTTGTTTACGACTATTATCTTTTTGTGTCTGCAATATATATATTTTTTTAACATTCAAATTCGTACTTCTAAAACAATAATACTTATCTTTTAAAATGAAACTAGAGATTCAGTCTCCACACCATTCATTCACATTTTATTTTTCCTTTAAAAATAAAGATTACGCAAGCCCACAGACCTAAAAGCCTACTTAGACAACTAATTATAATAATAATGTAGCTAAAACATTTCTTAGAAAATTCATTTCAATTACAAAAATGGCCGACTTTTTTCGTACTGACGAAACTCGGTCAGCATTAAAATGCTGAGCACAAAGCCTTAACAATACCCGAAATCCCTCTATTTCGTCATCCTGTTTAGTCCACTTCGTCCCATTGACCGAGACCTTCATCCAATGACGATCTGTCCTTAATCTGGTGGAGCCTTGAACGAGATACTTATGTAACACCGTTTCTTATCTCAAATGACGATCGAAATTACCTAATTATTGCTGGGATCTTACTAATCAGAGTCGGAATCTGTTGGAGTTTTTGTGGCTTTAACTAGCTACTAAGTAAGTGCAATTGGGTTTTGTGGGGAAGCTAATGTGATCGATGGACTATATGAAAGATAGTATTCCGACGTTTAGAGTGCCTCTTTGATAATTTAATTGAAATAAATGACACATATGGTTGGAAAGAGGCTTCTGTAGAGAGGTGATTTATATAGTGAAGTATGAACAAACTAGCGGTCCTGGTATATTTTTCGAAACTTTACATTTCTGACAAAGCTTGTCCTGATAATAACGAACAGAGCAAAAGGAGAATTATTCATAATATTGGTGCAGTCTTGTGAAACGTAATATGCGCGTACAAACACAGAATAACGTCGGTACTGTACCAGCTCAAATTATAGGTATAATACAGTTTTAATTGTTTAATCCACCACAAAGAGCTATTATGGGAGAGAATTTAAAATTACTAGAAATTATCTTGAATTGATGTTCCATTCAATTATTTTGTGATGAAAATAAACAGCTGAAATAATAATAAAAATGAATTAATCAAACAAACCATTTAAATATTACTGTTATGAGAGTAACTTTACATTATTGTTTTATATTAAGAAGTAACGAAACCAACGTAGAGAAGGAAAATAATTTTTCACAAATATCCTGAAAATATCATCCACAAATTCAATTAGAAAATCTTATTACTGAGGACATTTTAAAAATCTTCAGATTAGCTTTTTTGATCTTTGAATTAAAGAGAAAGATTAGTGGAGAGAGCTTCCTCTGAACCTCTGAGAAATAAGGCTAAGTTAAGTGATCTCATTTTTTATCCGGAGGCTGCGTTCGACTGATAAATAGTAGGTAGGTATTAGGAGTCCGGAATTAATCATGGAAATATCCGTCGCGAACAGATTTTGTAAATAAAGCTACAGAGCTTATATAATTTCTTTCATAATTTTATATTTTTTACTCGACGAAGTGTCTTTAGATATATTGGAGCAATAAAATTTTGTACTAAGTAAGTAGCGACTACGTAGTAGTACCTAGTAGTACTAAGTAATGCAACATCTGAAGTATATTTCCAAAAAAGAAATAGCATTGTGCATGGTAGAGGTGTTACAGTAAATTTCTGATGCAGAAATGTCGATGTATCAATTTAACGCAAATGCAAATGAAAGAAAAACGTGGGTTTAAGTCAGTACAAATCCATCAACCACTATTAAGAAAAACCTGATAGAAAAAATTAATAGCACTTTGGTCGACTTTAGCACTTCGGACCTTCAACTCAAGCCTCTTCTGAACGAATAATTGAAAGTATCACTATATAGAAATTACTAGCAAACGTACCAATACACATCTGATCCCAGAAAGGGTCAGTAATTGGTATTTACTACCTACAATTTCTTTAGTCCCAAGATTAAAGTACTAAGAAATAGGTACGCACCTAGTACATTTAATAAATCTACCAAAGTACCACTTGAAAGGTCTTCAACCGAACCCTTTGTATGAACTCTTATAATAATAAGAACTTCAAAGCTCTCATAGAATTTATTTTATCGAAATTACAAAAGATTTTCATGAACTATGGGTAATGTAATCCTGTTATTTTATTTCATGAAGTCTACTGAAACGATTTACATCCAGGAGTGGGGTAAGTGGATTACAGTGTGTTTCTATACAACCTTTAAACCTCTGAAAATTCAGGGGTCATTGTACCGATAATTTTTTTACCACTCTACTTAAACAGCTAATTTTTTAACCTTAAGATTAGCTATTTAAAACATTTCGACGAGCTTTATGAGTGCATGGTTAGCTGATTAAAAACTGTGGTTGTAATAAAGCCCTATTTTTTTTAATCGTGTGAAATTCTTTAAATGAGTCCTCCCAGCCAGACTGGGATGGGAGGGACTGTCAGACTCGTACTAACTAAAAGCTATGGAGCTCTTGCAATAGCCTTTTATGTTTGAGGTTCACGATTACCTGATAGGACTGTCTCACGACCAGGATGCTTGCTTTAAAGCAGCTCATACAATCGAAAGAAGCTCAAAATTCGTTGCCAACTATCACTAAATCCAACAAGTTCCCTACAGGGGCTTCTTTGCCCAGCTTCCACAATACATAGACCAAATATATTTACAGTCTCGGAACTTTGGAACAATCTGGAAGATTTAATTAAGAAGGTGGTAGTCCCTCGACACTGGTTGACGACTGAATTATGACAATAGTGGACTAACTTGAGGTAACAGATTATATTAAGTCCTTTGTTAATCTGCAAGCATCTTTGTTTAGTATTTCATTGTTTAAAGTGTAAAAAGGATTGGAGTTTGAGTAGTTCGTCTGTTGTTTTATTTAATTTAATTAAGGAAGATACTAGAAATGCCTCCTGTACCGAGTGTGCGTCTACAAACATTAAAACCAGAAACACAAACGACCAGACTTGGAACGACTACCTGAGGGGCTAAAACGGTATCTAGGCAATATTCTTAAAGATTCACTTCCTGAATGAATAGCCAAATATATATAATAATAAATAAAGTGAATCAATAGGAATATTTTGCTGTCTAAGACCCCCTTTATGGGCCATACAACAAAATTCGTTCCGTGCGGAAATCGTACCTGTGACACGCAACACGGCAGCCGAACGCTCAGGTATTGTGTTTACCGTTCCCTCATTAATTAAATAATAAACTATTATTAGTCAATATTCCACACAAATTATCCAAATTCCTCCCTTGAAACTGTGTCATCATAACCGAGAATGTCAACTATTCCATCGTTAAAGTTTGAGCAGGAAATGCCGAGATAAGTGTTTGACATAACTTGCGTACTGAAGTGTTATTCGAGGCCTTGGTCTGAAGGTTGTGGGAAGACAGATAGCTGTTTGATGAACATCCCTCGGGTCCCATGGCTTTTGCCCTGCGTTTGGTGAAGGACTGCATATTTTGTCGTGGAGATAAATTGGTGGGCTGCGGTAATTATGAGGGCTTGGTGGTAATGTCAACAAAAGAGTACTAGATTTTGTTTTAAGTTTTTTCTATACTAGGAATTGATCCTATATCGTGGGTGCGTTTACAAACATTTTAAATTATTTTGAATACCTACACAAACAGTACAACATTAATAAAACTAACCAAATTACAAATGCACTTTTCCCATGTACTAAATAAAAACCTATATATTATTTTATTTAGGGCTGATTTTTCAATAGTCAGATAACTTTTATCAGAGGAATTAATATAGCGGTTTGATATATTTTCTATAGATAAGCTGTCAAACCACCATTTTTATTCCTTAGATAAAAGTTATATAAGTTATTATATTAATTTGTAGCATTTTTTATTCACAGTGACGTTTAAAAATCAACAAAACGAAGTTTAGGTACTCAAAATCACCTGAAACGATTATTTCTAACATACAAAATAAAGATCATTATAATTTAATCTCATATCTTGACTTCCAAAACTCAATATCTTTAGTTTCAGATTCATGAAAGATATTAATGTGAAATGAAATGAATAATATTTTTCCAACAACTATGATTTTTTAGTTGTTCGTGTGAAAAATATTGAGTGATTATATTTTTCAGAAGTAAAATATATCGATGATTTACAAGTCTCAGTAACGTTTTAATTAACCCAAGTAAAAATAAAAATATTATTGTGTCTTTAACCATTGTGGGGAATTAAAAAAAAAAAAAAAATTATAAAGCATTATTTTTGCGGAAATAATACAACCCACATAGAATCGACGAAGACTAACAAATGAAAAGCGAGTTACTTGAACCTAAATATATAAAGGAAACGCCTTATTGAAAAGGGTTTATTTACCAGATCGGCATCGCAAATTTTCAATAACTTTAAGCCCCTCTTTACTGAGAGCAATGAATGGGAAGGAACACAAAAGAAAATCTTCGCCTTAAATTGATTTTAGTAATAGAGAAGCTTAGCTTTTTAGGCTTCCTCATAATCTAGAAATTCTAATTTTGGAACTTTAATAAACTTAACTCCCTAATTTCTTGGTAAAAGTAACGGTTATTATGGCTCTAACACTGTATTTCACATGCACGCGAATGTTCTTGAAGAGTTGATGGTATACTTGACGCAGTGACCGAGTGATCGACTGCTACGCTGCGTGTCATAGGTTTGATTCCCGTACTGAACAACCGTAAACCGTTTGTGTGATATACAAGTAGTCGTTACGCGTTTGGGAGTTTCTGTATGTCAGTTCAAAAAACGCACGTTTGTGATATTTGTAAACACACCTAAGACAGGACAAATTCCTAGATAGGGGAATATTCTATCTAAATAAAATAAAAAATTGGCTGAGCACATTCAAACATAATACTCATTGTACCAGTTCCCTTTCAAATTCCGTTTTATTCATGATAAGGGGAGAGTTTGTCTAAAGATCATCATTTCCCCATTAATATTGTACATCACACACATTTAATCTATTAATGAAACCAAACATCAACATAATGGGAACACATTAAGGAATCAGCCAGTCACTGTTGGCCCGCGTCCCAGTGTTAAGTTCATGGAAACTGAGGTTCGTCCATCATTGGTTCGTCTCGATTACATTTAGATTTTGCTTGTAATCCTTCGCTGGGATAAGGTTGGGGTTTTACTTCAAATATTTAGATGCTTTTATACCTTTTTTTGCGTGGTTATAGCATCAAATGAGTCCTCCCACCTCGGGCAGGGCGAGAGGGACTGTCTAAAATCCACCGCACATGCGTCCTTCAATAGCTTTTTATGTTCCGGGGTCACGGTAATGGAATAATAAGTTCCGCGACCCCGGCAGGCTTTGGCCCTCTAGAAATATTTTTAAAACCATTCCTAATGAAGCCTCTGACGCAGTTTCCAAATTCAAGACCCAAAATTAAGTTTTTGTGTCAAAATCTCTTTGTCTTGTTAAATACTGTGACAGCTGTTACCTCGAAAGCTTTTACGTTGGCAGCTGCCTTTAAAGAGCCAACTTAAAAAAAAAAAACAAAAACAGTCTCTTATTTGATAAACCTACTATCTTCTATGACATTTGAAAGATTAAGAGTTAAACATTGCAACAAGTCACTACAGTTTCAATTACAACACTGCTGGCACAATGGCTGACTGATTTACCACGACGCTGCATATTGCGGGTTCAATGTATTCGCAAAATATTAACATTATGTTTCAGCTGCAACTGTTTTTAATCATTTTAAACACGCATGATATAGAAGAAATTCTTAGCGTAGGCAAAGATCTTTTTTTTTTAAAGAGAGTATTTTTTAACAGAATCTTTAAAGCCAAATTGACTGAGCACAAAAGTGCCTCCCCATCTTTGCATATTTTTACCATTCCTATTATCTCGCCCTCACAGGGACCTCGAACCCATCTCCTCCAAGGCCCAAGTATTAATCTTGTGCAGCTTCACACTGACTGACATGAAGGTTGCATTATTCTCCCGTCGCCATATTGGAATTTCGGCCATATTGAATTATTCTCCAAGGTTGCTGGGAATGTGTTTGCGATTCCTTGTTAGATATCAATATGCTTTGACAGTTGTTCGACGTATGTTTTGTGTTTTTTGGCTCGTTTATTCGTTATTTGATTTGTTGTGTAATGTTTGTATTGTGTGGTATACCTATTTACAATGAAAGTCGTATTGAGATTTTTAAAGTAATTAAGTATTAGGTAATAATGGTTCTTATTGGTCTAATATGGATGAAGAAATAGATGGACACAAGGAGTCAGGATTTGAGATTATTTGATAGCAATAGTTCCGACCATATTCCGAAATGTGTGTTAAGAACAGATTGACTATAATATTCCTACACTGAAATTATAATTAGTCATTATATTCATGGCCGTTCAAAAATCATAGCAATAAGCAAAATTTTACACGTGCAGAAACTATAAAACATATCCCGAAATATCGAATTTTCAAGAATTTGAATATCGAAATCCATCACTTGCTTTTAAAACTAAACATTTTTAAACACATCCGTACCATAACAAGTCTATAAACGAAAAGTGTCGTAAAATAAACATATATTTACAAACTTTATGTACATATCGTAAATTGAAAAAGATTTCAGTGTACGAGGAGCGTATAATGTTTATGAATATGTGCTGTTTTACACTCGATGATAATATTGGATAAAGCATAAAGTTAACTCGTTATGCTAGTGGTCGAACGCGACTGTTGAGGAAGAGGTCCTGGGTTCAATTCCCAGGTACGGCTCGTGTTACAGGTCGATCTTTCGGGTTAAGCCGCGCTTGCTGGATTGGTCTGTAGCTGCGTGACCATCTGTCATAGCGAGTATCCTCGGAGCCTCGGAAAGCTCGTAAAACCGTTGGTGCCTGCTGTTACTATTAGCCAGAAGCTCTAAAAGTCTGACAACTAGTCGTTTCACGGGGTATTATATAGCCCAGTTACTGGATTGTGGAGGTCTATTTAAAATACTGTTATGATTGACCCCAACATAATTAGGAAAAGGCCAGATAGATGATGGTATCTACATAGATTACTAAACAGTCAAACCAATCGTTCCTTAGTTAAGGCTGTGGTTAAGGGATTTAAACTTATTTGCCTAAATATGACTGTTCTATTTATATTTACTACTAAAGAAAAATATGACTATCCAAGGAAAAAGATAGAAAGAAACTTTGTGACAAAACGTGAATAATAAAACGGACACGCGTGTGTATTGTGTAATGTAGCGAAAATTCCGATAGATAGCGCCACGAGTAAGGCAAAATTGTTCGTGTGACGTGAATACGTCACGTAGCAAGTTGTTTCCTGTATAGAAGACATGTTTCATGGTTATGTACTTTGTGTCTGATATTGAGGATATAATATTATATGTATTTTATTTAATCTTTCTTCACAAAATAGGTCAAATAAGCCAATCGGAAGCTAACTTCGTTGTATAGAAAAATATATTCACAAAATTATTGAAGAAATAAAAGTAAATAATTATGTTGCCCATTTTCATTCAGTTTTAGCACTTTCAAGATGTGAGTAAGGTGAAGACTTATAAAAAAAAAGCAGACTTTCATGACGACAAGGAAAATATAGTGATAACAATCATAAAACCAATTTGGAAGATTTGATTTTTATCTGAAACTTTGTTATGTATGGTTTTTTTACCGAACTCCGACCACAGATTTCATATTTTATTAGCGAATTATTTTACTATTTATATTGATTTTAATATGTTCTATCAGATGACATTGTACACGATTACATAACGTGTCTAGACTTGAAACATAAATTAGGTTCTCAGGCATTCATTCTTAAGACTCAATTCATAAAATAATAAGGATATTTGATGAGAATTCAACCCACACATGTCTTTACATAATGTAGTCTCTTTGAGCTACTTTATATTAACTTTACATGTATGTACTTACCTCAATCGGAGCAGCTCCATAAAACACAGAGTGGGTAGTATAAATGGAGTGATAAGTTGTGTGTGTTACGAAAATTTTTATACGACCTAATAATATTGGCGAATAATTCACCAAGCAGTATTTAACAAATGTAAAAACTGTAAGTGTTTCGTTATTGTATTGTGATTAGTAGCAAGGTGTGTAACAGATAAGAGATGAATGAACATTGCCAGAGACGATAACTACATCATAATTTGACGAAAATTCTCATACGAACTAATAATATTAGCGAAAAAATCACCAGCCAGCAGTATTTAACAAAAATGTAAAAACTGCAAGTAGTTCGGTAAAAACTGTAAGTAGTTATTGTATTGTGATTAGTAGCAAGGTGTGTAACAGCTAAGAGATCAATGAACATTGTCAGAGACGATAACTACATCATAATTATCAACCTCATAATGCTCCTGCAGTCCACTGCTGGTGGAAGATATCTCCAATCGTTCTCAGTTACCCTCATCCGGCCTCTACCAGCCAACCTCTGCACCAAACAAGCTAGAGACTTACTGACTTGCCTACTAGACATTGAGTGACTCAAGAAACTTACAAGAATAAGTACTCTGATAATTTATTCTCCATGTTCAATATTAACAAACCCAATGATGTGAAGGAGATGCCTCTCGTTTGTGAAACTCATTGTTGCAGAAAATTGAGAGAAACGTAATCTTATTCTGATTTCGGCTCAGATTTTTAAAATTGATTATGTTTTTGTTATGTCGTGATGAGTGATATATGAGTATCTTATGTAATTGTTATATGGATTCTGTTTCATTGGTAATGAGAGTGTGTTATGTCTACATAATATAATAAAAAAGCAAAGGAAATTAATAAATCACTTACGTGCAATATTGCTAATCGAATCTATAGAGGATCTTAGACTTACCTCAGACATTATACCCCCCTTTACCTTAGACGCGCGTTAAGTAGATGCAGGCGTTAATAAAGTTTAAACAAAGATAGGGCTCATTACCAGGTTTTATCCTAGACTGGGATCAAGTGGACAAGGACTCAGCAAACACGGTCCATTTTGCTTAAAGCTCTATAAATTTGAAAGTCAGGTCAACGACACTTTATTTAAATTAATTCCTCGCTAGTATAGCATGAATTCCTATTCGTACCAATTAATCAAATTATGCCAGACCGACCTCAAATCGAGTTAGGAGGCCCACAAATCTTATAACAGACACACGTCTGAAATTTCCAAGTTCCTTTTAAGGTCCTCAAGGGATTATATCAGTCCTGGTAACGGTTAGCACTGGTCCTAAGCTCCTAAACTAGGTGCTTAAACTAGGGTAATTTGGGCCAATATTTTAGACCGGTGCTCAATTTCGGACCTCACTTAACCGTGTCGGAAACATCGAGGGACTTCGAAATAATAAAGAAATTGAATTGATATGGATAAAAGGGGTCAGGGCCCATTCGTACCCTAAAATTCGTCCCCCAGCATAAAGTTGTGGATTCGGCCCCTATTTAAGGGCCCATTGGTCTCCTGGTAGGGGACCAATTAATATTTCAATAAAAAATATTATTTTTATAGTACCCATTCGTCCCCTCTTATATAAATACAATATAAGTTAAAGATTCGGCACCTATTCAGGTGCCTATTGGTCCCCTGAGATAAAATTACGGTTAAACGGTTAACATAGTACACTTGTGAACAGTTTATTAACGGAATTAATTTAATATATCTTATCAGATCATTGAAAAAAGAGCTATGATGAATGATAATCCGTCATGATAATAATATAACCTGTCGATAGGCTTACGATGTAGAATTCTCTACGAAATGTTTTTTTTTAGATTTAAGTTATTATGATTTTTGCATGTATGTAGCTAATATACAAAAAAATAAGAAGTGATTATTTACCGTTGATATGTGTTCTATATTTTTCGCATATTGTATATTTAATGTTGATTTATATAATGGTCAATCAAGGCTGATTTTTGTAAAAGACTTGTATTTGTTGTTAGTAAAAATTTTGGTTTTACATAGTTGATAAAGACTAGTTTTACTTTTTATATTCATTGACTGTACGAAGTACTAACAATTAATTGTGAAATTATATTGATATAACAAAAATTTTAAAAGTTTATTATATTGATGTTTGGTTATTTGTTTGTACACTGGATGTAAATTAATCTAAAATTCAGTTATTACTGGGGTTTTTTTTAATAGTTACACAGTTTTATTTTACTACATAAAGATATTATAGTTATCATATATTTTGCTAAATATTTAACCCGCGATCACTCGCGCGGGTTTTTAGCCTCGTGAGCACTCGCGGGGTGTTGTGGCCACCCCACATACTCAAAGTCTATTTATATATACATAATATCAGTTAGTGGAATTATACTAGCATTTTATTATTTTGTGTTGTATGACGTATGTAAATACCAAAAAACGTTAATTTTATAATGAACTTTATTACTCTACTACACAACATTACAAAATCAACCTTTTTAGTCATAATATTGGGATATGTCCTCAAAGAACCACAGAAAAATAAACTCCCTCGTTTTTAACATAAACTTTCTCATTAAAAACATAAATGTAAGGATTAAATAACAAAATTAAATAAAAAAAACTTGTTTTTCGTAACAAGAACTGCAAATTATCTTCAAGTGTTTTTGACATATGATTTGTTTGCAAAAATTCTGTTCTGACAAAGAATAATGATCAGATTCTTGAATGAAATCTTCATCTATGTGGCATCACTATCCACTGCAAAATTGTCTTCGTTATCCTATATTATTTCAAGTAAAAAAGTTGCCAATCTAACATGTTTTTGTTCCCAATACATCTGAAACAAAAAAGAATCTAAAAAAATGTTACATATGGACAAATCACTGTAAACATAAGTTTCTAAGAACTAAAACCATTAAATAAGCTTAGAAATACATCATTATTTATATTATAGTAAATAAGGGTACAGTTCAATAATTTTGATTTACAAAAAAAAATAAAACACGTACCTTGTTAATAAAGTAACCTCCGCAAAAGTATAACTCGAGCGCTCGCGGGGTGTCGTGGCCACCCCACGAGAACTTTGATGCGTCCTCACGCTGCTACCACTAGCGTTAAGCTGCCTATCCCACCCCGTGTCGACGCATTTAAAGGTAACTTAAAGGTACTGAGACGGGCGGATGCGCAACTATAGAAATTAATAATAATTTTTACGTTCAAAATTGCGTGGGGTGCCGACAGCACCCCGCGCGAGTGATGGCGGGTTAAAAATGTACAAGAAACCAAAAATTAATTAATTTTTTTGAAGACTGACTTAATGCCTAGAGCCTTTTCTTTTTTTTTCGTGGTAAAATCTTCAAATGAGTCCCACCCCGGGCAGGGCGGGAGGGACTGTCAGACTTGTACTGATTAAAATCCACGGTGTCCTTCAATAGCCCTTTATGTTCCGGGGTTACGGTGATGGTATAAGTCCAGCGACCCCGGCAGGCTTTAGCCCTCTGAGAGGGGGCCCCGTCATTATGCTGACGCTCTTTGAGGCGCACGTGGAACACGACGCGCCGTCGACCCGGGCATGGTCCATGGTCGGGCGGCGAGTTGCCCTTTACTCGCCGCCCGCATGCCCGCGATGCCTAGAGCCTAGAGGCATTTTATTAAACTTAATCTTATTTAAAATAAACATGGTATCCACCGAATTACTATATTTTTAATTTTGACCTTTTCTGCGCGACTGTACCAGGACTACCCAGCTGTAGTATACACATATACATGTACTTATATTAGAAGAATGAATAAAAATAAATATTCTTCAGGGGACGAATGGGCCCCTTAAAAGTTCCAGGGTACGAACGGGCACAGGGTGCGAATCTTAGGGTACGAATGGGTCCTGACCCGATAAAAGATAGGGAGGGATGTTTTCATAGATTGCTCAAAAATATAAAACGGTAGAATTTTTTTTATTGGGTGAAAAAATCTTCAAAAAAGTCCTCTCGCCCTGGGTGGATAGCAATGGATTGTAAGCATAGATATATATGTGATTGTAAGACTCTGACTAAAAATTCACCCTGTTAAGTTTTCAATTGCCCTTTATGTTTCATGGTCGTGGTAACCTGTTTAAACCGTCTGTCTTATACGTTCCGTCAGTTGCGGATTATCTTATGAATCTTGGGTGCGTTTAACAATATTACAACTCAAATAAACAAACAGCGAGACCCGGAACAACTTGTAAGCCATGCAATTGTTCCATGCGGGAATAGAACCTGCGACACGTACCTAGCTACTAATAGCGTGTATATAGGTTACTTTAAAATCATACATTGCCAAGATGAATTAATACCTACTTACTATTCTACCTGAAGGCTTCGGTTTCACAGAACATAATCAAAGATCATTCAGTCTTTACCAACTTCAAACATTTGACCTACATTTGTTACACAAAGTGATGTTTTGAATACGTTTAGCTTAACACATATAATAATTTGTGTTGCTAGCGGGTTTAATTTCATAATTCGTGATCAGAATCACAGTGATATCCCAATTACCGCACTTGTTCCGTATCAAGTTTCATTACGACATTGATACTTGGAATTATACTCAATTACAAGTAGACTTACGTAGAATATGAACCACTGTATAATCTCCTTAACTTGTACTTCAAATACATGGTATTATAATATTACTAGCGATCTGCCCCGGCTTCACACATGTGCTATTTAAAAATAAAATGTAACGACACTCAGGAATGATATAGCTTTCTCCTGGTGAAAGAGTTTCCATCATCGGTCTTTTAAATCCACAACTTATACTAACAAAAAATTGAATCATTGGTTGAACACTTTGTAAACTGCTTAACACTTTCCGACTTACCACAAAAAAATTAAACACCCGTTGAACACTCGTCAAAAAAAATTGACAACGTCTAAACGACATTAATGTCCTTGATATACGGGTCGTCTTGCAGTTAAAATTTTTTTAGACAACTTCAACGGGTTTCAACGGGTGTTTATTTTTATCTGGTAAGACGGTTTAAGTTTTAATTCAACAGTTGATGTTTATCATTCTGTGGTAGGGCGGTGACTCTTTATAATATTATTAAAATATAGATGAAGAGCTTCTTAGACCTAAATAATACGACTAACTTCTCATCGTAGCGGTTTGTCGTTGAGTTTCAACACAACAAAATGTTCTAACTGCAGCTGTGTAAAATGACCTTTTGAATAAACTTCAGTTGTATTGTGTATGCATGAAATTATTAACTATTCACTAGAAAATTTATGAATTAATACTTGAACATAACGTAACATAGAAACTAGAGATTTGTACAATTTCATGTTTAGAATGTCCTTTATATTTCGATAATTTTATGTAAGTTTAAATCCTATTTAACTGGGGCTGAATAAAAGAACACTAGGCTAATTTCCGAGGCTGACACTGAATACTAATTTTCTTAAGAGAAAGCCCTTGTAACACTGTCTTACCTGGAAATCGAACTTCATTCATAGCAGAAACGTTAGCGACCAGACCAAAATATAGTCAGGGTAGTAGGTATGTGTTTTTATATTCAATATCGCTGCTAGCACTACTTATGTTGGACGTCTATCCTAAATGATGGAAATGTTCAAGAGCTAAACGACATTTTCAGACAATTAATCAGATCCTCAGTCAGTAAGACACTTGAAGTACGATCAAACTTCACAATACAGATCATAAATCTTAAATATCTGCTCCAGACATCCCAAGGTCATTCTGAAACACGAAACAACGCCCAAGAGTTCCAAAATTTAAGTCTTTAAGCCCTTCCATCCATAAACTGCTTAAAAACTCTCTGGGAAAAATCTTCCCACTTATCTACTTAATAACAAAGTCGTATATAATCCCGTATGATCCTACGACGCACCTGTTCGGCTCGCAACAAGTCTCCGGGAGCCCGGCGCCCTAGTTCATCGGCCTGACCTACATTTGAGCCCCCCCCGGCTGAACCCCCCTGACCTACCCCCGACCAGCGAAGCCTGGCCCCTAGCATGAAAAAGCAAGTAGAAGGTGCCTCGAGACATGTCGTCCAGCCATATCTTTATGTGCATCGCGGTTTTTTCACTTCCTGTTGTGTTTTTGGCAAAAGAACACGCGGTTGATAGTGTCAGTTGCTGATAGTTAGTCAAAGGGACTATTGTGGAACTGGCATCGCTGAAACGTTTGCGGAAAGGAACTACCAATGTTTTAACAAGGAAAATTGTTAACAATAGCGTTTCTAGTATCTCTTGATTCACCTTTAACAAATAGAAGATCCACGTTTTTGGCTATTTAGGAAATATTTATTTATTGTTTTTAAAGATATCTTCAGTTTCTAAGTGCTATTTTATTTAAAGGTTAAACGTTTCCAATTTCATTTTCTTTTATTTAGAACCCATTGAAAATGGGATTCCTTAATTGTATTTCCAATTAAGCGTTCTATTCATCGAAGAATTGGAGTTTTATTAATTTACTCGTGATTTTAGTAAGACGATACTCTCTGGTTTCAATGAGGCTTCTCTGAGAAATAAGTTTTACGGACTGAAAAAAAAAAGAAAACGTGACACCCTTTGAAAATCGAAATGATCTTCAATTTAAGTCATTACGGATATTTTCTTCTTGATTATAAACAGGATTTTCTGAAGTGCGAAATACTCTGAAAGTATCCGTTCTGTGTAGAGGTAGAAAAATTAAGGTTCTTTTCGGCCCAAAAAGTCATCATCATCATCATCTCAGCCATAGGACGTCCACTGCTGAACATAGGCCTCCCCTTTTGATCTCCACATATACCGGTTGGAAGCGACCTGCATCCAGCGTCGCCGGCGACCCAAAAAGTGTTACCATAAAAAAAATCTCCATAAAATCTCGCGTATGCATTAACAATTTAAAAGAGCTCTAAAATATTCTAGCGAGCAACAAACCAAGACAAAAAAAAAGGTTTTAATCCAACACAGACAATAAAATGAGCTGCTCAAGGCTAAGACGGCCGGGCTCTGGCTAAGTTGGACACCCTTCTTTGCATTATACAGGGCGCATTGTTCGCATTGCCTGGTATTGCCCGGCCATTCCCGGTTATTTAATAACTGTACTGTTTGTGTGTACAAATTGAAATGAGCTTAGTTTTGATGGGGAAAATGGGGGGGGGGGGGGTTCAGAATGAATTTTATCAGTACATCTGAAATTAAGAGTTTTCTGTCGTTTAGGGCATTGCCAGATGGAGCGAAAAGCTCCCGGCAGAGACTGGATGAGGAAAGTTCAGGACAGGCCTCAGTGGCATACATTAGGAGAGGCGTAAGTCCAGCAGTGGATGAATACAGATATAAAATAGTGTTACAGTTAAAAGTACACTGATTTTAACGTTTACATACAAAGAAATATTTTCAGTTTATGTTTGACACAATTGCTACGTTATTACGTACTTGTTTGTATTACCAACAGGAATTTAACTACACTCGCGGGTATAAGTATGGAAACACTTACTCCGATTTCGCACTTACTTTAGCATTTAAGAACTAGTTAAGAATAATAAAAATGGTACCATTTTAAAGGCTTAGCTTCTAAATTGAAAAAAACCGCCATCCCGGATTAATTCCAAGTAAGATATTTATTCTTTTGCTCGCTAGTTTAGTTGGCTCTTGCAAATACAACATAATTTTCCAGGTGGATATATTTGTTTTTCAAATATTATGAAGTTCGAAACAAGGTGCTTCTGAAATAGGCAAGTTTGTGATCTAGTTACAATTTGTAGTTTTCATATTCAAAGTATCTAGTTTTACGAATTGTTTCAAGTTTCTAGTAAGCATTCAGAACTTTCCGTTAAACTCAGTTTAAACAGTTCTGAAACGTTATTTACTTTAAATTACCTGTTCCCATTAGATAACATAAAGTTATCTATCTCTCTATTGGGAACAGGTTTTTTTTTATAATTCAACGTCATTCTAGAACATTGTCTTTCTCTTTATGAGAGGGAGTGGGCCGTAATCCACTAAGCGGGCCTAGTGCAGATTGGTAGATGTCAGATGTCTTCGAATTTTTGGATCCAGGACATGCCGGTTTCCTCACGATGTTTTCTTTCACTGTTTTGAGAGCAGTGGTGATGAAATAAATTACATAAACTTATTCGGCTCTACCACTGCCACACCCCTTTATAGTTGGGATGGGATCAAAACACAAATCGTACTGTAGTTTGGCAAAGTGACTGAGTTCGAATCCCAATCGGAAAATTATTTATATGTCGTAGTTGTTCTAGGTTTATGTATGCGTCTTACAATGTTTGTAAACGCATCTACGATACAAGAGAAATTCTTAGTGTGGGAAAGGTTTTCTTTAAATCAAACTAGGTGATCCATAGGTTCGCTCTGCTGAAAATTTTAGGCATAATGTCCTCAAAGCGGCAGACTCTTTGATCAAATCTAGAAAGTGGTTCAGCCTGAATTGTTAACCGTTTTTTTTGTGTCAGCTGTTTGTTTTCTCAGACCTTTATCTTTGATCTACCCGAGTAGTGAGTAGCCTACTTACAATGATGAAAAAAACCGACAAACGTACAACCTGTAATTAGTTAACTGTCACCTTAAACTATTTTTGTGTTACTGGAAAATTAGAACCTTATATACTCGTAATATGGGTTGATAAGACCCGAAATTGGCGTTTACCCGAAATTTCAAATCTCAATTAAATGTTTTATACGATAGCGAAGAGGTTTTTGCCGAGCACAACTGCGATGGCCTGATTGTAGTACTGATAGTGTAGTGCTGATTCATAAGGTTAAAGTCCTGCTCAAAATCAAATATTTCTTTCCAAACATCACCGGAAGATGCTAAAAAAGGATTGAAAGAGACGTAGCAAGACATGACTGCGGTAGTAAAAAGAATAAGCGTTCAGTGTACAGGAGGTGTCAAAGTCCAAGTGCTGTTCGCAATCGAATTTTTCTTTCTACCAAAAAGCTTACGGTTCGCGACGCAGCAGGCGTTAATAATACGTATAAAATATTATAAAAGTCATAAAAAAAAAACAATGTGATCACAATTATATTTTTGGAACAAACCTACCACGCTGTTCTTGGATCCTGCATTGAATTTAATCAGTAAAGAATATTTAGTGGAGGAATAGGAAAAAAATACGTTTCCACTTCCCTCCATATCAAGCAGGAGACAGACTTTACAACTTGAAGAAGGTGACTAAAGGTGTGATCACAGATAGACAAGATTGTTTAGTTTTAAAGATTTTCCAGGTACTATTAAATTCCTGACATAAATCCTGAACTCTGTAATTGGTAGCCTCTTGTAAGCGACGTAAGAGCAATTTGTCTCAATTTGCGCGCAGTAAGGGGGAATTAGTCCAAACAAGCGTTTAAAGTACTCACGGCTACACGTTAAGCAAGGCTAAACCAGTTTAAGCTGACCGTTGTTTTTGTAAAATGATAGCACAAAGGGAAGCCAGGATGTACTGGATTTGTATAGATTGATGTGTAAGTATAAGTTCTTAAACAAATATTTTCCTCTTCATATTGAATTATTTGAGGTTATTTATTTAAGTGCCTTTAAAATAAGCGTGTAAATGTATTTGAAAGCACGATTTGTACATTTTCTTCATAGGTGTTTTGTACATAGAAATAAGAAACATATAATGTGTTTACGTTATTTACCTGTACTTTTAAAATATTTGTGAAAGGAATACTGTTTTTCTGCTACTTCTTAGGTTGAAAGGAATTTTGTCTCAAGGATAGACCGTGATGTGAGCTTTGTATTCAAGTAGGTTTCCTAAATCTTTTCACAAACTCTACTCAGGGTAGTCTGAGAGAGAGTATCTTATTTTTCTATATTACAACCTTTTTTATTGTATTAGGTCGGTTTGCACTAGACTTTAGTGTAGATCAAGGATGACTAAGACAAGGTCAACGATGGAGCGAGCTTACCCAGAAGAAGCTTGTTCACTCTTACTTTGAAATTGAGTTATATGTATTCGGAAATAGAGACACAAATTTCACAGCACATGCTGAGATTTGCTGCCTTTAGGCCTCATTCAGGACCAAACTGTGTTTTTTTTGTTTTGTCTTTTTATTATTATTTTAATAATTTGTTTAATTTTATGTCGTTGTTTTGTCCTGTGTGAGTCTAATTAAATGCCAAAATGTTCTCCCATAAATTAAAAAAAAAACATAATCGGGGAATGAACCCACTGAATCTTTGTAAAAAAGGACCAATAAATTGAGTAGCGTCATAAAAACTCCAGCTCATTGAGTGCCGTGTGTCCCAATTACATAATTTAAGGGCAGAACTACATTTATTCGCATTGTCACGCATCTGTAGCGGATGCTTTCGTCCGGGTCAGGCTGGGCGTGCACATTTGAATACTTTTATTATTTAGGTTATGGTAGCTATTAACCAGGGTCGCGGGACTATCTTAACTGACAGGGAACTGTAACTCTGGAACGTAAAGGGATATTTGAGGAACACCGTGGATTTTAGGAGTTATTCCACTCTGATCCCCAAAAACTGATCCCCTAGAAGTAAAAATATATGAAAGGGGATCGGTTTGGGGATCAGAGTGGAATAACTCGATTTTAGTCAGTACAATTCTGACACCCGTCTTTTCTTTGGCTGGAGAACTCATTTGATGATTTTTATTGTTTTTAAATGGCAACGTTTATTTTTAGTTTTTTTGGAATTTGAGAATCTCTACTGCAGATTTTTTGACAGTCTTTACTGGAAGTCATACGCATTTTTTAACGAATAGTCTTATTGCAAAATACCATGTTATTCAGTTTGTAGATTTTATAGGCCAGGCAGGAATTTATTCCATGTAAATTACTGGTATTCCTCTGCATCTTAATATACTTGAATTTGACACAAATATAGTTGCTAAAAGTGTGAGGCAGGTGATTATTATTCGTCCTAGTTGGCAGTACTGGATTCTGTAAGAAAAATTCTTGAAATACTTTTACTCAACAATTAATGATTATTTTTTGTTACGTTAATTAACTGATTACCATAAAGCTGATGTCATACGCATGTTTACGTATATACCTGCTACCTTATAAGCCTAGGTCTGACTAGGCAGTTGACCTCAGACCTCATTGGAGGTGTTCAAAGACATTACAATATGCTCACGATTGTGTAGTCACGACTTAAGTAAAGGTTACTTTAACCGTAGTTAATAATTGAGACGTTAAATTATGAGCTTTGTATTTTTATGAGTTGTATTCATCAGTTGCATTATGTTGTAAGGTTGTAAGGAAAAAAACTCTGAAGTTAATTAATAATTCCAAAAAATCAATAAGGAACGTTGGTTCTAATTCGGAATGTTTTTCGCCGAATGAGAAGATTCAACATCCCTGTAAATTAAAAACGTTCTTGTGGGTTAATTTTTACCGAAACGTGAGAGAAGCCGTCTGGCAGGTATAAATTTTGGCTTAAATTATTTGACTTTGACAGGGTAGCTGTCAAAGTCAAATCATTTATTCCAATTAGGCCATCAAAGATCGAAACAATTTTGAACGTCGATTATTAAAATTAAAGGGAATGGGAAGAGATGGGATTGATTCTACACCTGTACAATAACACCGCATCGCAGGCTCTCTGTAACATGCGGTGACGAGTGAGCGATCCTAATGGCGGCGGCAGGCCTCATCAGGGCCACGTGGCTCGTGACCACCATCTTGTCGGAGTCCGGCGACAAACAGTAATTGTGTCTTGTTGGTGCGCAGGAGTTCTAGATCCTTCTGGTTTAGCTCGCCCTTACTTAGCTCTTATCCTCGCTTCTCAGCTAGATTCACGCCAAGAGCAAACGTAATTAAAAAAAAAACAAGTACCTATCTACTATTTATGTCTGTGTTTTATTTTTTATATGTATTTAACAATTAGGTCTACCTGAAAATTTTCATTAAATTACGTGGAAAACCCGTTACAAAAAACGTAGCGAAGTTTCAAAGGATAATAAGGTTAGACAAACAGACATGAAAACCTACTTTAATTTAAAAAAATAATAAAAAAGTAGGATGAACAAAAAAATTAAACTAGAACGTACCGTAACAACGTACTTTTCCAACTTTTTTCATAGCTATCTAATATTTCCCTTAGCAACCATTTACAAATCATAAGGGATTGTGATCAGCTGATTTCACCTCACAATAATCACGGTAATGTTTTCTAAATTGTCATACTTCAAAGTTATCGAGAAATAATAATCCACCCTTCAGGCCAAGGCCTACAATATAGGTTAAGAAAAACTAAACCATCATTAATAACAAATCAGTTGTTTCCAAACCAATCGATTTCAACTGTATGCAACTTCCTTTAAAATTTTAAACGAAATTGAGACTTAGTTCAAAACAATACGATTCATATTTAATTGGAAAATGTTCAGTCTTTTCCGACCGTTGTATTGTAATGCGTTGGCACAAGGTTAGGAAGGAAAAGGATGGGTGTATAGGGGGTTGTATTGGAGGGACAGGGAGAGTGGAGAGGAATGCAAGGCTAAGAGGTCGCAGGTAGTACAGTGACCTGACCTACATTCGGTTGCAGGGTAACGTGTAAATATTGATTTAGTGACCTTTTCCACTTGTTGCTGTATGTTCGAAGACGATTCCATGGTTTTGTGTACAACTTTATGATACTCACATTATTTTCCTAATAGTTGGTATTAATAAAATTTTTGAGTTTACATACTGCCCATATTCTCACATTTTAGGCATAGGTATACCAATTTGGTACACTCCCTAATTGGGTACCTATATTTTTTGTCTAACTCAAATACTAATTGCAAAAATTCATCATGGTTTTTATTTTCAAAAATAATTTATTTTGTTACCTGGAAATCTCAACCAGGACCAAGACAAGAAGGCTAATGTTATGATATGGAAGAACTTGGCTCGACACGCTCCCCCGTGTCTAGAAAGTGGGTACCGCAACGTAGGTGAATAGGTAAAGTTTCATAAGGATATGTCAGCTGGTGTGTCACACATTTTCATACCAGTAGCGACCTTGACCCTTTATTGAGGTGGAGGTATGAGTTACCTCCTTTGCTGAATATTTTGCACAAGAATTGTTCCGACTTCAAAAAAGGGAGGAGGTTCTCAATTCGGTCGGTTTTTTTTTCTAGTCCGATTAATGTGATTCTTTTTTTGTTCGATGCAGGATATTTCGGAAGTCTGTGGCAAAAAGACAACGAAATAAAACAAAGCCACCGACTTCCGAAAGAGAAGTTATTTTGTAGGTTATTTTACCCTTTTTTGTGGTTGTTTTTGAAATCGGTTTTTTTTTTCTAAGTTTTTACTCGTATAATACTCGTAGAAGGATCGTAGAGAAGTTTTAGTTAGTAGACGGGAAATATTTTTGATGTATAAGTTGGAAAAATAAAATCAGCTGTCCCATAATATGTTTTTATGTGTTTCACTAACACAGCTGTTTTTACATTTAAACAACTTTTCACTTAATAAAAAAATCACACATGGTTTCTTTAACACCCTGTATGGATAGAAATAAGACGACATTTAGGAACGTATCTCAGTCAACTGTAATTCGTAAAATAATTACTTAAAGATAAATTTCATGAAAATTATTATCGTACATGATTATTTTTAGTTACGTACCTACATGAAAATTAATTGGTACTTACTTTTCGCTTGAGAGGCTAATGTTAAACAGCCATAAATTACAAACGTTATAATTAGTAGCTTCATAATGAAATTATATATAATCAGTGATTACTGACTCATCCAGGCAAGTGAGATTAATAATTACGATATCCTTATTTGTTTCCTTTTCAAAGAAAATTTTCTGCGTTACTTGATTGTAGACTTTGATTATATTTCCTGAAAATTAATAGGTATTCAGTGCCTTTGAAAATTGTAATATAGGAAATTGGGCGAGTTTTTATCGAATTTTCTAGTTAAGTTTTCCTTTGAGTTCGACGAGTTATAAACATCTCAATATATATACTGTTATATATTATATACAGTCGTGATGGACGTCGACAGACGATCTCCGGTTACAGTAGGCGCTGGTATGCGGGCAGCGAGTAATGGGCGACTCGCTGTCCGACCATGGACCATACCCGGGTCGACGGCGTTGTGTTCCGCCGCGCCCCTAAGAGTGTCAGCATTATTGACGGCGCCCCCTTTAGAGGTGCAAAGCCTGCCGGGGTCGCGGGACTTACCGAATTACCGTTACTCTGAAATGACTGGGCTATTGAAGGACACCGTGGATTTTAGTCAGTACGACGAGTCTGACGGTCTCTCCCGCTCTGCCTGGTAGGTAGAACTCATTTTATGATTTAACCATGATAAAAAAAAGTTGAACAGACTTGGTTAATAAAAGAAAATTTTAAAACTTATCTAATGTCCCAAATATAATAACGTAAACAAGTCGAGTATCGGACTTCCTAACTTGAAAGAAACTACAGTTTTAAGGTATAAAAAAAATAATCTTTTATAAGAATTGGCCCCCATACTGGGAAATTCCGCTAAATCATGCTTAGAATAATATAAACTCACATACACAACAGTTGCTTATTGTATTTTCGTTAATAGAATGTCTTGACGTGATGAAACTAATGTCTATTGTTCTTATGATGAATGGCAAGCCCTTTTAGTGTTGTGTAAGAATCAATTTAGCGCTGTCATTGCAATATCATGGTGTGTGGGTCGACCTTTAGATCTAAGTCAATATGTAGATTATTTCACTTACCTACGAGCAAAGTATTTTGTTCTTAGAGAAGTTTTTACAGTATCTCATGTACAATAAAAGTATTAATTTTATTTTCGGGTAAAATCAAAATGAGGCCTCCTGCCCGCGTGTGTGCAGAGGGACTGTCGGACTCGTGCTGACAAAAATCTAGCCTGTACCTTCAATTGTCCTTTACATTCCAGAATCATGGTTAACTGCTTATAGTAGCGTGACCCCGGTAGTGTTAACTTAATGCGGAGTATAGAGCACATTTTTTCAACATAATATAGGAAGTTTTTTTTAAAAAAAAGGAAAACTAATTTTTTACTCTGAATCTTGAGCAACACATTCCACCTTTTTCAACCTTCTTTTTTGTATTGTTGCAGCTTGGGTGCTCGGCTGGTTGATGTGCAAGACAGTGCCGTACGTGCAGGGTCTGTCAGTCGCCGCGTCCGTCTACAGCCTGGTCGCAGTATCACTAGACAGGTAAGAATCTCATGTAGCACTTGATCGATAAGTACAAATTTTATTTTTTACTTCATAGGTTTCAAAGAGCTCCTGGAAAAAATTGGATCTAGTGGTACAACATTTCTTTTAAACCGTTAAGGAGGTACGCTAACATACGACTCGACTGATGGAAAGCTGTTACCTTAGCCTACGGATGCCTTTAACACCAGAGTTATCGGTCTCGCGTCGCACATCTTACAACTTATTCACGCCATCCGATGGAGCGTAGCATAGACAGTTAAAATGAGAATATACGAGTAAAATAATAAGTAGTATATTCGTATATTATGAAGAAGTTAGTATAATGTCAGCAATGGCAACATTGGAAACCTCTTACAACATTTAAAGTCACACGCACAAACATCTGGAATTCCGGACCAAGACCAACTACTTATAGATCACACAATTGTTTGTTCCGAGTGGGCATGGCACCAGCGACATGTAGCGCAGTGAGTCGTTCATAAGGCCACTGCTTCAATTGAACAGTCAGTCGCTAGTAAATATTTTCAGGGGTTATTTTGTACATTGGAAAAAAGATTAATACTAAGGGATGCTTCTTTGATAACTCTACCGGAATGCTTATTAAGATGTGTGAAGATATTTTTAACTTTGATCCCACTATATGGTAAAAGTAACTTCTATGTTCTGTACCAGTGTTTTTTTTTGGCTAAATGATTGGTTTTGAAGAGTTTGCTTTCCTACATTATCTGATTTGATAATTTGATAATTTATTGATAATCAAGTAGGTTCACACAATCTGGTTAAACGGTGATCCCCAAACTAGACGTGTGTCTGTATCTTGGGGATCAGAGTTGTACATTTATAATATTTCTTAAAGTAAACATCGTACCAAGTGGTTATTAATTAAAAGTTATAACACAAAAACTGAAAAAATAGAGAGAAACTGAATACAATTTAGCAAAACAAGTGAATTTAGTCTCAACTTGCATGTGGTGTGTGTGTGTGTGTATGTGTTAGTGTGTGAGTGTGTGTCGTGTGTATGCATTTTAGGGAGTTTGTTAGGAGTGCTGACTATCTGTTTAGTGTAGGTCCGTCTGTTTTATTTTATTTGATAATCCTTTCTGTTTCGTCGTACGATAGTGAGAGAAGCCAGTCCTTTATGCTCCTTTTACACTGATAAAATGTAAGATCCACTATGTTGCATTTTTTTACAGCTTCATTATATATACGTGGGAATGAATAAGTTGAGGAACATCGTCCCATGAGAGAGTTTGTTCTGGGAATGGGTAAACTAAACTTCCTTTTTGAGATTAACTCTGTATAGTCTGATCTGGATTTTAATTTCTTGTGTGTTTGAAGTATTGCGGCCGAGATGAAAAGCTGTCGCACACGGAGTACCGGAAACTCCTTGTAGAGAGTGTTCGTTGGGTAAAGTAAAGGCTTCTTGAGCATAACTTTAATAACTGCTCTTTGAGCCCTTTCGACTTCGACAAATGTGGTCTTGCCTGCGCCTCCCCAAACTGAGATTCCATATTGGAGGACGGACTGACAGAGACTAAGGTAAACAGTACGCAGTATTGAAGTTGGTGTGCAGTCACGTAGTTTCCTCATGATATGGATAAGTTTCCTGACTCTGCCTGATAGTGCGTGTATATGTGGTTTAAATGATAAGTTTTCGTCCAAAATAATGCCTAAATATTTCATGGAGTGCGACCGCTCAATCACACTGCACGAACAGGCCACAGATGGACGCGGGTTGGTGGAGCAAGTATGAAGGGTTAGAGTTAGGTTTTGGGGGGGTCTTGTTGTCTTGGTTTTATGGAAAGCAATTATTCTAGTCTTTTTAACGTTCAAGGTAAGTAGGTTCCAGTCTAGAGCTGATGCAATTGTGCGTAGACCCTCCTCAGCAATGCTGTAAGCCTGTTCCCAACTCTTGCCATGAAATATGATTGCTGTATCGTCTGCGTAGGCTATTATTTCAGCATTGGTGAGTGAGACCTTCAAGATGTCGTTTACATAGAGCAGGAAAAGCAATGGGCCAAGCGTACTACCTTGTGGGATTCCGAAGTTTATAGGAAGTGGGCTGCTGGAGTGGTCACCAAGCTTGACGAATTGCCTTCTATTAGAGAGGTAGTTTTTGAGCCAATCCAGGGGGACTCCACGTATGCCTACTGCTTCCAACTTCCTTAGAAGGAGATCTATTGAAACGGTATCGAAGGCTTTAGCTAAATCTAGGAAAACGCACATAGTACGTTCTCCTTTATCGACTTTAGATGAGACGGTGTTTGTTAAAAGCCTGGCTGCATCTTCAGTTGACCTACCGCTCCTAAACCCAAACTGTCTATTGGAGATGAGATTGTGCTTTTCAAAAAAAGTTATCAGCCGTTTGTTGACAATTTTTTCGAGCAGCTTAGACAGAATAGGTAGTAGAGCGATAGGACGATAGTTATCGGGGATGTCCGTTGCTCCGCTTTTGTGTATAGGACTGACAGCCGCTACTTTCCACGTATCCGGGAATACTCCAGATTTCAAACTAAGGTTAAATATGTGAGTTAGCGGATGAATGATAGCTGGTTTGATTTTTTTTTATTAGTCTTGCAGTCAGTTTGTCTGGCCCGGGAGCGCTGTCATTGTTGAGTTTTGTAATCAGGCTTCCTATTTCAGTTTCGTCTGTGGGGTGTAGGAAAAATGTGTGAGGGAGGTTTTCTTTCGGCGTGTACTTAGCGGCAAGAGATAATTCTGTTTGTGAGAGTCTTTTGAGAATTGAGTCAGATAAATTTTTACCCAGTGTAGTAAAGTAAGTGTTACATTTATTCAGGGATTCTGTTGGATCGCTAGTGGTTACCAATTTGCAGAAGTCACTTGATATTTTGTTGTTATCGCAGTAAATAGTTTTTAGTGTCTTCCAAAGACTTTTTGAGTCACTGCGGCTATTACCAATGAGGTTACTATGATAACTGATTTTTAATTTATGTAGAATGTTGTTGCAATAGTTTCTGTACCGGGTATAGACTAACCGTTTTGTTTCATCGTCAGGGTATTTTCGCGAGGCTAAATGTAGTTTGTCACGGTGTCGCATGCATCTTATTAAACCAGGGGTAATCCAAGGTTTCATATTGAAGTTTCTTCTGCCAACTTTGACCCTATGGGAGTGTTTTTTTAGTGATGCCGTGATGGTTTCCATAAAGATATCGACGGCAGAGTTGGTGCAGCGTTGGTTCAGGACCTCAGACCATGATAGGTTATTTAAGTGGGTGGCAACGGCTTCCTCATCTATTTTTATTTTCCATCTAGGTCTAGAGGAGCTAGATTGATTGTTTTTTAAACAGGCAGCAGCCATCACAATGTCATGGTCTGTGATAGAGCATTTAGAAACTGCTCCTGTAGTTTTATTATTCGATTTTATAAAAATGTGGTCCAGACAAGTATTACATCTAGTTGGTATAGTTATTGCTGGAAGAAGATTATGTGCGGCCATCATTCGTAAATAATTAGCATTTTTGTTGTTAATATTATTGCATATGTCTATGTTTATATCTCCTGTGACAAATATGTTGTTATAATTACTTAACAGGTTCAGTGTGGCATCTAAGGATGCGATAAAGTAGTCTGGATTAACAAAGGATGGAGACCGATAGATACCAAGAATAGCAACGTCACTTTTAATTTTGATTAGAAGGCTATCTGAGTCCGCTATGTTTGGTTCAATGACGGTGAAATTCAGACAGGTTTTTGTGTAGATGACTACACCGCCATTTTTGTTTGACTGAATGTTAGTTCTAGATCCAGTATAGCCTGGTAATAAACCCAATAACATACCGTCGTTCAGCCAACACTCGGTTAGGATGATTGCATCGAAATCGCAACCTAAACGTTGCAGGACAGAGCAAAAGTTATCAAAGTTTCGTTGATAACTCCTAATGTTAAATGTAAGTATTTTAAAGTTGTAGTCGGTGTGAAGTAGTTTTTCCCTGCAGTTTTCTAACAGGTCGTAAGAGTGACACTCAATGTGGAGGCTTTTATCAATATCTTGAATTATCTATACTAATATTATAAAGAGGTAAATTTGTTTGTTTGTTTGTATGTAATGGGTAATCTCCGAAAGTAATGAACCGATTCCGAAAATGGTTTCACTGGTAGAAAGCTACATTATCCCTGAGTGCCATAGGCTATAAATTATAAAGATATCATGCATATTAGCTGAACTATCTCAAGTTTTGTTTAGCCGGGCGGAAAAAAATTGCTCTTCTAACAGAGTTAATAGCATGCGCTGCCTTAACAGTTGTTTATAATTGAAAACAATGTATGGCAAAAATGTCCGCTTTGAATGGTTCTACAATAAAGTCCGCGACACCATATTTCTATCTTTTATGTTTTAGTAGATATAGTAGGTTTTATGAGTTAAAAAAGTATTTTTCGTTTTACTTACCTTTGGACGGTTTTTTAACCAACTAAATATTAAACCTTATCCAAAAAACTATTGTTATGATCACAAGAACATCATAGAGATACGATTTGCCCCAAACAGTATGTCAATTAGTTAAACAGTTTCGAAGATAACATAAAATTACTAAATCGTAAAATGCCGCCGTCCATTCACGAATCACATTATTACCTTTGGACGGTTTTTTAATCAACTAAATATTAAAATTTATCGAAAAAAATATTATTATGATCACAAGAACATCATAGAGATACGATTTGCCAAAAACAGTAAGTAAATTGGTTAAATAGTTTCGAAGATTATAATATATAAAATTACCAAATCGCAAAATGCGATCCACTCGCGAACCGCATTAGAACATACTTTGTACGGACGTTTTATCCATTGGATCATCGCAAACGATGACCACCTTCTCAATTCTACTCTTTGTAACTCCACCTGCACTCTAAGGGATCTATCCGAGGCCACCCAGAGTGCACCGGCCGAAAAATTGGTCTTCCCCCCAGGCGTATTCGAGAGGGAACTCCAGTCATGGGCTCACGTGGAGGTTTCCTGTCTTAGCACCCTAACGTGTTGGTCTTTAAAATTGTTTTGGTTGCTCGGTTTCTTAAAACACAAATACTACCGCGTTCTCATTCTTTGAATTCGAAGCTGTGGTATTTATGTTTTTGGGATATCGGACAGGTTCAGCGATTGTTTACCATGCCTAAAAGGAAATCACAACTTTACCGACAGACATCCCAGATAAGAGCAACTCGAGCACAGCGCATCAGCGCCTCTCGAGGAATAGAGAAAATATTTCGCAAGCACGCGCTGGAGAATCTAGCTCCGAGGGTTCACAGCGTCTTGCCTACCAAAGCTGGAGAACATCGAGAACATCTAGCGCTGAGCACTCCCAGATGCTCGCTCCTCTCTTTGAGGAGTGGCTGGATAGGCCCCACGGCGTCCTCACCTACCGCTTGACACAGGTCCTCACCGGACATGGATGCTTCGGGAGGTACCTGTGTCTGATAAAAAAGGAGGAAACGCCCGAGTGTCACCACTAGGAGGACCGCCCGGAGGACACGGTGGAGCATACGATGCAGGACTGCCCTGCTTGGGCGGAGCACCACCGTGTCCTCACGCAGGCGATAGGCGGATACCTCTCGCACCCGGCATTGGTCGCGGCCATGCTGCGGGGCGAGACGGAGTGGGAAGCGGTCTCCTCCTTCTGCGAAGCAGTCATGCTCGCGAAGGAGGAGGTAGAATAGGTGAGAGAGAGGACAGCGTTCTCCCTCCGCCCCTCCGCAGTGGTAGCCAGGATTGCGGGACATACGTACACCGCGACTCCGGTATTCAAAGGGCTACCAAAGAACACCGTGGATTTTAGTCATTACAAGTCTGACGGTCCCTCCCACTCTGCCCGGGTAGGGAGGACTCATTTGATGTCACAAAAAAAAAGCCAAAGCGCGAGAACATCGCAGGCCCGTGCTCGGGAATCACTGAGACGCTGCGCACGTTCAGCGCTAGAACGTGAGCAGCGTCTCAGCAACAAGGGATAGGGACACTAGCGCTGAGCGCTCGCAGTGGCTCGCTAACCAAACAATGAGAACATCGCAGGCCCGTGATCGGGAATCTAGCATTGAACATGTGCAACTCCTAGCAACAGAAAGTCGGCGGGCGGTTATTGTCAGTATGCAATAAAAACATAATCCTCCTTTTGGCAGTCAGGAAATAAATCATAGCACTTGGCACTCAGTACTAACCGAACCACACTCATCATTTCATCACAAGTTAAAATTTTTACCGCCCAACGAAGTGGGCAAGGGTCAGCTAGTATAATATAATATTCAATTATGAAGTTAGGTTGGCATTTTAGTCAGAAAAGGCATTTGAACTTTTTTTTTCATTTTCCTACTACACATTGATTTTTGAACTTTTCATTTCGGTTACATGTTAAATAAAAGACTAATTCTAAAACATTCAGTTCAGTAAGCTGAATTTTTCTACCAGAAAGTAAGCTATCTACGAGTATCTATCTGAAGCTATCATAACAAAGATGAACAATGTTTTGCTTATTAACCTGAATGCTTTTCTGTCATTCTCTTCAAAACACAAGGACATTAAATCAAAAGAAAAATCTAAGATGCTACCCCATCTAAAGATGCTCTCAGTATCATCAATCAAAAATTCTTGGCCCATCTTTGTCAGCTCAAGGGGTTTTTTGTTCGACTAATTTTGGCTTAAAGGACCTTGACTTGGAATGCTGGTCCTTCCGCATAATAGGCCCGATATAATAAGCTCTACTGGGTCAAGGTTCGCCTCAGGTATTTTGGGTCGCATTTGGGCATCGCCCTTTTTGGCGCATTCCGGGATACTTTGGGACAGCTGCATTTTATTTGGATGGAACCTTTTTATGATTGTAATAAGGGTTTGTGGAGAAAATTGGGTTTGTATTTTTGTCTTGTTTACTAGTTTTGTGTTGTATACTTTATTTATTATATTGGTTAGAAGAACTTTCTTGTTATTTCAGGTTTGAATTTAAACGCTGGATACTTTTTTAGGTAAACAAACTTATAGTCTTTTAACAAAAGTTTTAAGAAACTTTTTCAATTTGATGTTATCTGAACTTGAATTAAATAGTGTTCATAAAGTTGGTTTCAGTAATATATTATCTAGATACTTTAGAAATTTTATTTTTATCTGATGTTATCATAATCAAACCTATAATAAAAAAGAAAAACTTTACAATGTAAAATCTTAACTTATCACTGGGGAGTTGTCAAATCCGACTTGATACGAACATACGTGCTACTCGGTAGCTCCGCTAATTTTATTCAAAAAGTTGTGAAAAAGTGACAATAATCGTGACTATTGCATACCAAATTACTCACAAACAAACACCCTATCGATTTGTGTTTATTACTTGACTTTTAAGTGCGCGACTAAGTTTTAAAACTTTAAAAAGTGTTTACCAAACTGCAAAAATTCAAAGTAACCAACCGCCAAATAAGCGGTAAACAAAGAACTGGACTTTGACCTCATTAGCGGCGAGTGAATTATAAGTTCTCAAAAACACAACTAACAGTCTATTTCGACAAGTGTTTCATTAGTCACCGTGGCGCATTGGTAAAGCGGGCGATACAAGACGTTAGGCCGTGACTTCGAACCCGGGTGCCACTGTCATCTTTTTGTCTTTTTGTCGTACTTTTATTTGAGTTTTCGTTTTTGTTTTCATTCAAACCTGCACTATGCCGCGTGTTGCACGCTCACCACCCAGAACACCAAATGCAGCAAACATTGTTCATGTTCAATCAGAACCGGACATACAAAGGGCACTGCAAGGCACTCCAGACTCCCCAAACGTCCCTCATCCTCTGAAACGTCCGCGGCTGGCTTCACCGTCCGAAAAACCGCATGCAAACTTCAGCACGGAAGACGATCTGGAGACCACACGAGAAGTCCCTATTGGGTCAGCGTCATCGCTACTCCTGTCTGAAATACGCTTACTGAGACAGCAGGTATCTGATCTAAAACAACAAAACACTGACATCGGACTGAAACTGGCTAATGTTTCCGAAGTTATAAACGAAAGACTTGAAGACTTTAACAAGAAAATCGAATCACGTGATAAGGAAATAATAATGCTAAAAACTACGATAAACGAACTTCATTCCGAGCTTAACTTCGCCGTACAAAACAACATGAGGAATGAAATCGAAGTAGCGGGAATCCAGGAAGGAAAAAATGAAAATCTTACGCACATAGCAATGTTGACAGCGAGGAAAGTAGGTGTCGATCTCACAGAAGCTGATATAGACGAGATCTACCGCGCGGGCCCACGACGCACCAATCCGACGGGCAGACCTGAAGCTTTGCCAAGACAAGTGGTAGTCAGATTTGTACGACGTCACAAACGAGACGAGTTTCTACAGGCCGCAAGATCAAGGCATAATCTAACCTCCTCTGACATTGAAATAGAAGGAACCTCGAGAAAACTCTACATAAATGAACGACTTTCTCGTGGAAATCGGCAGTTATTTCGTACTGCAAAACTTTCAGCAAAAGAACACGGCTACAAATTCACTTGGATCAAAAATGGGTCAATTTTTATCCGCAAACAAGAAGGAAATCCATCGATTAACATTAAAAACACAAGTGACTTGTACAGCCTTTTCGAATCTGCTCCTCCATTGGGCGACACCCTCAATGACCCGCCGGCCTCTACGACCTCCTAGGAAAGCCCAACCGAAGAACCACTGCATCAGGACTTCAACGTCTAAATTTCGAGATCAGTACAAATGTTATCTTACTTTATTTTACGCAATAACTTATTGCTTTAGTAGCTTTGTCTTAACGACACACTTGTTTACTGTTACCTCACTTTTTTTAACTAATTCAGTACTTGCAACTTACTCACAATATACACACTACAACTCACTCTTACTCACATGCCGCCATATTCAATCTTATTCTAAAACAACAGAGAAATTAACCATAACCCAATACTCACGAACACACACGCACAACCCTGACAGCTCCTCACCAGCAACCCTTGTTAGTCAGTCAGTGACACTTCTTAGAAAGACTTTATTATCAGATCAGCTTTTGTTCATTACATAAATGGCTTTATTTAACACTAGCTGACCCTTGCCCACTTCGTTGGGCGGTAAAAATTTTAACTTGTGATGAAATGATGAGTGTGGTTCGGTTAGTACTGAGTGCCAAGTGCTATGATTTATTTCCTGACTGCCAAAAGGAGGATTATGTTTTTATTGCATACTGACAATAACCGCCCGCCGACTTTCTGTTGCTAGGAGTTGCACATGTTCAATGCTAGATTCCCGATCACGGGCCTGCGATGTTCTCATTGTTTGGTTAGCGAGCCACTGCGAGCGCTCAGCGCTAGTGTCCCTATCCCTTGTTGCTGAGACGCTGCTCACGTTCTAGCGCTGAACGTGCGCAGCGTCTCAGTGATTCCCGAGCACGGGCCTGCGATGTTCTCGCGCTTTGGCTTTTTTTTTTCGTGACATCAAATGAGTCCTCCCTACCCGGGCAGAGTGGGAGGGACCGTCAGACTTGTAATGACTAAAATCCACGGTGTTCTTTGGTAGCCCTTTGAATACCGGAGTCGCGGTGTACGTATGTCCCGCAATCCTGGCTACCACTGCGGAGGGGCGGAGGGAGAACGCTGTCCTCTCTCTCACCTATTCTACCTCCTCCTTCGCGAGCATGACTGCTTCGCAGAAGGAGGAGACCGCTTCCCACTCCGTCTCGCCCCGCAGCATGGCCGCGACCAATGCCGGGTGCGAGAGGTATCCGCCTATCGCCTGCGTGAGGACACGGTGGTGCTCCGCCCAAGCAGGGCAGTCCTGCATCGTATGCTCCACCGTGTCCTCCGGGCGGTCCTCCTAGTGGTGACACTCGGGCGTTTCCTCCTTTTTTATCAGACACAGGTACCTCCCGAAGCATCCATGTCCGGTGAGGACCTGTGTCAAGCGGTAGGTGAGGACGCCGTGGGGCCTATCCAGCCACTCCTCAAAGAGAGGAGCGAGCATCTGGGAGTGCTCAGCGCTAGATGTTCTCGATGTTCTCCAGCTTTGGTAGGCAAGACGCTGTGAACCCTCGGAGCTAGATTCTCCAGCGCGTGCTTGCGAAATATTTTCTCTATTCCTCGAGAGGCGCTGATGCGCTGTGCTCGAGTTGCTCTTATCTGGGATGTCTGTCGGTAAAGTTGTGATTTCCTTTTAGGCATGGTAAACAATCGCTGAACCTGTCCGATATCCCAAAAACATAAATACCACAGCTTCGAATTCAAAGAATGAGAACGCGGTAGTATTTGTGTTTTAAGAAACCGAGCAACCAAAACAATTTTAAAGACCAACACGTTAGGGTGCTAAGACAGGAAACCTCCACGTGAGCCCATGACTGGAGTTCCCTCTCGAATACGCCTGGGGGGAAGACCAATTTTTCGGCCGGTGCACTCTGGGTGGCCTCGGATAGATCCCTTAGAGTGCAGGTGGAGTTACAAAGAGTAGAATTGAGAAGGTGGTCATCGTTTGCGATGATCCAATGGATAAAACGTCCGTACAAAGTATGTTCTAATGCGGTTCGCGAGTGGATCGCATTTTGCGATTTGGTAATTTTATATATTATAATCTTCGAAACTATTTAACCAATTTACTTACTGTTTTTGGCAAATCGTATCTCTATGATGTTCTTGTGATCATAATAATATTTTTTTCGATAAATTTTAATATTTAGTTGATTAAAAAACCGTCCAAAGGTAATAATGTGATTCGTGAATGGACGGCGGCATTTTACGATTTAGTAATTTTATGTTATCTTCGAAACTGTTTAACTAATTGACATACTGTTTGGGGCAAATCGTATCTCTATGATGTTCTTGTGATCATAACAATAGTTTTTTGGATAAGGTTTAATATTTAGTTGGTTAAAAAACCGTCCAAAGGTAAGTAAAACGAAAAATACTTTTTTAACTCATAAAACCTACTATATCTACTAAAACATAAAAGATAGAAATATGGTGTCGCGGACTTTATTGTAGAACCATTCAAAGCGGACATTTTTGCCATACATTGTTTTCAATTATAAACAACTGTTAAGGCAGCGCATGCTATTAACTCTGTTAGAAGAGCAATTTTTTTCCGCCCGGCTAAACAAAACTTGAGATAGTTCAGCTAATATGCATGATATCTTTATAATTTATAGCCTATGGCACTCAGGGATAATGTAGCTTTCTACCAGTGAAACCATTTTCGGAATCGGTTCATTACTTTCGGAGATTACCCATTACATACAAACAAACAAACAAATTTACCTCTTTATAATATTAGTATAGATTAAAAACTTAGAACTTTTTAAATCTGACTATAAAATATTAAGTACACAATATTCAAGATTATTAAACTTAACATTCCAGCCCAGTCTCATATATTATTTGTTTAGTCAAACTTAGAGCAGAGACAATTTCCTCTTAAGAAAAAACCTTTGAAGTAAACTTGCCTCTCTTGGAAATTGGATATTTTTTTGGTCTTTCTCGTTCTAATCCGGTTTTAAATGTACTAACTTAATATTTATTTAGGAAGCTGTATAATCTAATGAATGAAAAGTCTTTGAACTGGCTCGTCTCATGAATTATGGAAACGAAACGATTCGATATCCCAAAATAAATCAACTATTTTGTTACGTACCTTTTTATCGTATTAAAATCATCAAATGAGTCCTCTCGCCCCGAGTGGGGCGGTCAGATGGCGGTCTGAAAGTTCGAAGAAGTGGTTAAAAGCAATATTCTAATAATAGAGTAGAATTTTCTTTTCTTTCAATCACTTTTTTCTTGCTCAAGTTATAGAATAGATAATTAGATGTAGAAGATTCATATCGCATTATGTTTTTGCGAAACTGAGGTTTTCGAGTACCATGATTCTCCTTGTAATTATCTTGTGTCGTTTTAACGTCTAAGATATAACAGTACAGTACCTATGTGAATGTGCCTAACTTTGTCTTTTCGGTACTTTTTGACACTTTGGATTTTGATGAAATGCACAAGGTATGAAGGGTTTAGGTCTATAAGATTTCTTATTTCAGTAGTAGGTACGTTGGCTAAAGTGAAACGTGGCAATAAACTAGCACTTATATGTAGAATAAATCTCAATTTGTTAGACGGAAAAACCCAAGCCACATATGTACTGAATCCAGTTTGTGGGTGTAAATTACTAATTAGAATCATTACTTAAGCGTGCCTCTTAAGCTGGGCTAACTTTTACGGAGGATGGAGAAGCACCCACATTGTATTTTTAAATTATAGCGATACAGGATTGGTAGAATTATCGTAATAGTGTTGAGGGTTTTGTGGGTGGCTTGCGGGGATTGCCCTTAGAACTGCGTGCTTTGAAATGCAAAGGGCAATAGAATGACGTTGGTTTTTAGCCAAATAAGTTTGATAGTCTCTTGCGATATACCCATGCAAATAAAAAGGGTATATCTGGCCTGTGGGCCAGTTTTTTCGTGGGCGAAATGTCCCATAACCCCCACAAACTCCGTCCAGCCCAAAAAATGTGTTTAATTCTTTCATCAAAACCACCCTATAGGTACAATTTTATCACTACACCTAATCTATCGCAGCTGGTTTTCCAAACACATACACCTGAGAAGGTACGTCGCACTTGATCATGATAAATCACCTTCCCCTCAAGGGGTCTCTTTTCGAACAATAAAACTTAAATGCTCCAAAGTACGCTATTTTTAGATCTAAAGGTAAACTTCAGAGGATGTGTCAATGGCTGTTTAAATTTAGAGGTCATTGGCAGTTATTGTCAGGTATTGTCATAAAATAATATTCATCCCAGCCTATTGCTGTCCCATCACTGGGTAAAACATTATTTTTAGACAGACATGATTACCATGCTTGCTCAAGACGGGTTGCCGATTTCAGACATCAAAGTGTATGTAAGGCTTTTAAAAATTATGTTCAAGTTTTTGAGCGATTTGAATAACGTTATAAAAAAGTGAAAAAAATCAATGTAAATGTTGTTAAAGTCAACATAAAAAGTGTTGTCACACCATTCATAAGGTTTTTTTAATATAAGGTGTAATGGTTTTTACTCAAAGAAATATCTATTTTTTTTGTTAACGATTCTATAATTAAAAGAAGAAACAATTTTAAAATAAAGTAAAGTTTTACAATTGAATTACGTTTTTATGCGTAAAAACGCAATTCAATATTAAACAAAACTAAACGACAAAATACATGATTGAGAGATGAACAAATAAATACTAAACGTTAAACAGAAAAGCGCATTCATTGCATTTTCATAGAAAATAGCAGCGTCGGGACTAACTTGTCCACCATCTCGTCCATTACTCAAAAAAATCAGACTTGAAAAACAAATAACCAATGCTTCACCGCACAAATAGATTTTAAAAGGTTCTTTGAGAAACTCGATACATTTCCGTCCACTATTTATAATGGATGTTCGCCAAAATAAACCTTAAAATAAAAATGTTTTTAAACAAGTCACTGAACTTATTAGCATTTTTCAAACAAACCAGTTTTTGTCTATTGCCACAAATCAAATCTATACACTCCTGAAACTCGCTATGACAGCGTGCCTGTGCATACTGAAATATGATTTATATTTTGGAATTAAAGAGTTCTTTGCTGAGGCAAAATTTATTAAAGATCAAAATGCACCTAACGAGATAAAAGTTTTTGAAAATAATATTTTTCTTAAAGAAAGATTAGTTGCATATACAACATGTCCCAAAATTCAACGATAAGCCGGCACCAGAGGATGGACCTACTAATGACTACTCGAGAAAAAAAAAAAAAAAAAAAAATACCTACTTTTTAAAAAAAAATTTTTTTGATAGTTTGGGCACATAGTAGAAGTGATTACTATTAACAACAACTTATGAAATTTGGTTCTTGATTAGAAAAAGTGTAATTTTTTTTTTTTGTGGCTAGTTTTCCCAAAGTATTATACCATTTTAAAATCTAGGTTAGTAGCGCCAATTTTTTAAAAAACTTGCCATAGTAGTGTCCATATTTTTTTTTTACACTACGATGAGTTAAAGTGTACTGAACGTTAAAATCTTTCAAAATTTTAGGGAAATATTTTTTTTTGGTTGTTTTTTTGTATAAAACTACGAAAATTCTGTAATTTTCAAAGATCATGGTGAATAGTAGTACTACTTAGGTTCCCGATACAAACAAAAAAACTGAAATATTTGAAAAATTATGGTCATGGTAGTTAAAAGTGTTATAAGGGGTATACATTTTCGAAGAATTTCCATTTTTTTAAGTAATTTAAAACAAAAAGTAGAGGTATTTTTTTTTTCTTTTTTTTTCTCGAGTGGTCATTAGTAGGTCCATCCTCTGGTGCCGGCTTATCGTTGAATTTTGGGACACGTTGTATATCAATGTACTGTGACTGAAATATATTCAAATAAGCAGCAAATTGCTGAGATAATGCGAATAATAATACTTTGATTTTATAAACTAGCAGCTTAAACCCGTACATTAGTAAAAAATAAACATTAATTACATATACTTAGGTAAAATTCTGCCGCCAACTAGTGAAAAAAGCGTCGATAAAAAACTGTCATACCCTAGTACTAAAAACGTAGGTAGGTACATTATACACCTAAAATTCACAATCATTGAATCACAGAAGTAGCTATTGGCGGCAAAATGTATCACTTTACAATACACTAGTATGTATGGTCCTAGCACTGGTCTAATACTTTAATGCAGATCAAATGGCTCTCAATCTGTTCCACATGATAGAATATCAATTTAACTGTCTTAAGTTAATGAGAAAATTGATTAACAATTATTTTAATCGAACACCTATTAAGTGCCTCATTGATTCTCCTCTTAACTATAATTATTCTTGGGAAATTGAAGTTCCTATTACGGAAACATTTAAATAATGAGGCTTGAAATTAAAGCAATTTTTATTCAGATACTGAGAAAGACAGTTTTCCTTATGTTTCCAGCAAAGAAATTAATTATTATTTAATAATTAGTTTTATTTTATGATCGAAATCGTAAGGTATCGAGGTCGTTATTCAGAATTTCACTCTATATTAAAAATCCATTCTACGAATTAGTGAACGTCATAATATTATTTTTAATTTTTTGTTTCAAAGTGCCAGTGTCAGCATGTTTGATCAAAAATACACTATTTAGTATTGATTCAAAATCACAAGCTGTATTCAAATCAACAATCAGAAAATCACAGATCTTAAATATACAACAGTCTTGATGCATTTGCCCGACACAGTTTCCAAAAGCATGGAGTCATTCTGACTTTCAAAAACTAAAGACGCATTAAACTAATAGATTATGTATCCCAAACAAGCGTTTTAACGTAATAGATAAATTGTTTTTGCCGCCAATGACGCAACTGTTGAGATCAAAGTCACCACATTAGATATCTCATCCATTTTCACGAAAACAACAATTACTTAACTCAGAGGGATATAATAAATCATCGTAGTACTACGTTACTTGTGTTATGTAATACATCGGTTTAACATAAAACCACAGTTTTCCTTCCTAATTCCTTTCTTAAGAGGCCATACTACCTCAAATGGCTTAGCAGAATCCTCTGATACGCCGAAAATATTGCAGCATTAATTTTGTAATAAATATATGGTAAAGTTGAGGGTTCATGTTAGGTCTTAAGTTTGGCGAAAACACGATTCCATAAAATTTTCTCGCAACAAAAAAATCCGAAAGTTACCTCTAAATTGAACAATAAACCACTGGCAGTCATAAAATACTTAAAATAAGATTATAAATCTTTTTACACCAACAGAACTAACTATAAAGCAGGTCTTATGTTATTTAGTTTTTCAAAATTCCTGTTTCTTCGCCTTAAAATAAATAGATTTTCGCGTAGACAACTATAAGAAAAAGCAAGCAATAGTGGGTGGTACGTGCAAGTGCGAGCGAGTAAGATTATATTGAAGTAGTGTGCCGCCTTAAGTAACTTTCGTTCATGGTTTGACCTTCAAATGTCAGAGGAAACTATGTTTCCCCCCGACTTTTAGTATGATTGATGTGTATTTAAATCGTCGTTTTCGTGGTTCTGTAACACCCATGTTTAAGGAACGGCTGTAGTCAGTTACTGAGACCTTGAGAGAGGACCATTGTTCGTTTTGTGTCCTTCAGTCTTTTCAAGAATGCATTGTTTGTAGGAAGACTCTTTAAATATTTTTTTTTTTGTGATAAACACTCCTTATCATTGCGCAGTTAAGTGGCTGTACTGTTTTAGATCAAATAACCCTCCTTGTTGGCAACTGGCCTCTTTGTGTTTTTGATAGTCTTTAATTATATCATGTGGAAAAATGGTTGTTATCGAGTGTGAGATAATATAGTGTTTTTTTTGGTGAATAAATACTGATTTAAAATAATCCCTTGTTTCTGACCATTTCCTATTACAGTCCACATGCTCGTCATTAACCCTTGTTTACGCTTTTTAGTTTAAAAACCTAAAACAAATCAAATACGTAATCCGTAGTACGCTTAATAAAACATCTTCCAAGTGCACAATAAGAAAATGCTCATAAAATATAAAATAAAAACTACTGAACCAATCTAACTCTAATATGATAGCTGATAGTCACAATTTCTATCACGTTGTTTGTTATAGCGCTTACTTAGATTAATAGTTACTATCTCTTAAATCTAGATTAAGTGTTGGTACAACGATCGCTCATCGTCTTTTCAAACCTCTAGACGGCATTTAATCACTCTTGTTACTATAGTAAATATTTTTATTATTTTTCTTGGGATAAATGGAAATCAACTCCTAGTAGTCTACCCTGATTAACGGCAACCACAAGCTACCGGTACCCGGCTCTGTTATCTGAGTGATTCTAATGGCGGTAGTGGACCTCGGGCTGTCAGAGTTGGCCAAAAACATCAAATCCAAATAGTTTTTATTTTGTTCCATCGGTGCGCAAGAGTTCTACTTCGTTCTGAATGAGCTCGTTCCATCTAAAGATCTTTGCTTCTGGGCTAGTTAGAGACCAATAACTGCAGGATTTTTCCTCACATTTTTTTAAGTGATGAAAAGGTATCACATATAGGTTCTTGGTTGTATGAAATATTTAGTTGGTTTTAAAATCTCTATGTTTGTATATAAAATTTAGTGTCTTTTTAGTATTTTTTTCTAAAAAGTCAACACGTGCCTTTTTTTTCCTGGGCAAAGGCCTCCCTCCACTCTTTCCACGACACTGTGCGACTGCGTCGTCCTTCCAATTCAAACGGAACCTGTCCAGTTCGTCACGATATCTCGTACAAAGTATTCCGCGACCTTGCCTAACAAATAAATAAAAAAAAAGATCAAAATCCTGTCATCCCAAGGTTCTATAGTAAACGAGAGAACAATGCGTACAAGGCAATGGTTTGATAACATCTTCTATTACGGAAGTCAGTTGGTCCTTGGACTCCAAGATATATTGTAGAGCAATAGACCTTCGATTTGTTCACTATCCCTTTAAATTGCCTTATTTATGTGTTTTCTATTATGAAATCAGGAACTTTTGTTTGTGAAGCATTTATTTAGATTAGAAGGTATTTCCTAGTGCGCAGTATTTTTATTTTTACTTATGTAACAGTATTATGCTGTGTAAGGTGTATAACATAGATTATCTTAAGGACATCTGATGGAATACACATGGAAAAATATTTCTTTCAAGATGATATCAGTTAACTTATTCTCTCTTTGAATCTCTCTAAGTATCCACAGCACTTCCACTTGGAAAATGATCGTATCAATCAGATTTGACGGGGCACCTCTAGCAGGCCAAACGCCTGTATAATAGGTAGCCGTGGAACGTAAAGAGCAACAAAAAGAACACCATGGCTTTTAGTCAGTACGAGTCTAGCAGTCTCTTCCGCTCCAATCAAGGCGGCACAAAAAAGGATCAATCAGATTTTTTAAACGTTGCCAACACACTAGGAATTTTGATAATTTTGATCCGTTTACAGGCATTTACTATTCATACATACGCCAAACAAACAGCCAGACCCAGAAAAACAGGTAGTTGTTCCGGGAATCAAAATGGCTCCATGTAACACTTTACCCACTGCACTTAACATTACAAACTCTAATTGGCATCGGCCTCCAAACTTCAATGAAGGCTCTCAAATTCGGAAGCCATTACTTCCGATATCATAGCTTTACCCATGGATGGCCATAATATATTACCCTGAGGGACTCCCGAACAGAATCAAGGATAAGCCTAATGCCCCATAATGGGTTCCATTGTTTTATCGGATTTTTCACAAGGTTATGTTTATATGGAATTGATTTTATTCAGGCTGATGGAAGGCTTTGATTTCAATGGGGATATTTTTTGTTATTGTTTTTACTTTAGTGGTTCATGGTCAGGTAAACGATAACTACTTTATATTGATTTTGAATGTCTAAGGCAACAATATCTACCAGTGGTCGTGAGTGCGCAAACTTTTGTCAGATTTTAAAACATTCTCTTGCAATTAATAAAGATACTTTGGTAGTTAAAACCGAATCGTAGAAAACTAGTCTGTGTCCTCAAATTTGCCTGCGTTTTTGTCAGCGAGATCCCTTGGAAACGCTGATTGTACTAAGATTTAGATACTCTTTATCATTAGCCTAAAATAAAGAAATGCAAACTGTATAAATGGCATACAAAGATAACAGACAAATAAAATGAAGTAATTACTTTCGTACTAAATATTTTTTCTAATCTTTTTTTTTATAGTTCCTATAACTTTCGTCACTATATTATTCTGAGTAGAATGTGGTCCACACGTACTACGTAATTTAAAGTATTTAGAGCACAACATTGCGTGTTGGTGCCTCGGTCTATATTAGGTAGCTAGTATTTATAGCTTGCCTTGTGGACACTTGGAATGAACATGAAGACTTAATTTGTGAAGTTAATTGATACGTGGAATGAAAGGTAATTGATGAATGTGTGATGCAATTAAAATAAATGTACGAGATTGCCGCCGACTGCAAGCTGCAGCTGCAGATGATGTGACGTTGCGACAGTGACACGTAGCAGCCTTATGTCTCTGCGCTGCAGTCATGTTTTTCAACCCAACTGCACTGCGACTTTGTAACGTAAGGAGCCGTTGAACGAAAATCGTGAATGTTAGTCAGTACGACTCTGACAGTTCCGTCTGCTCTACCCAGGGCGGGAGGACACATTTTATAATTTTCTACGCTGTTAGTAGCTTTATTGACCCTGTAAACAGACGATAAACGTAAACGCTCAGTATTGTCTTTAAAAGATTTTCAAAATATTGCTCTTTGGTTTCAAGTTGAAAATCTTTTAAACACTGTTCACGTTTATTGCTTGCTCTTTGCCTAGAATGTGTAATCTGTAGTCGGACCACACGTTTTATCTGCGACCGTGAGACATGTAGTCGGATGATCGACAGCTATCTGTGAAAGTAGGAATAGACATTAGTAGTGTCGCAGCGACACATTTGCTGCTGTTGTCTACAGTCGGCAACTAACTCGTACCTATTATTTTAGCATTTTTAGTTTTGATAGTAGCAAGATAGAAAATTTTAAAGGAATTTAATAATTGCTGTAACCTTTTTGTAAAAATCTTAATAAATGCACGTTCGGTAGAAAACATGCTTTGAAAATTTTTCAGGCAAGAAAGGATTTTTTTGTACTCTGAAATATAAATTATTAAATAAACAAATTCTTAAACGTTAGTGTGAGGTATTTTTGATGCTCACTTCATTCTGTTAAAAAATACATCTATTTACTAATTTACGTTAATGTTGTTAAGTTTTTACTCATTTTTTTATGTTAAAGAAAAGTACGAACTTTTTTCTGAATTATGTAATGTATCTAATAGTCTTCTTAAAAGGTTTTCTGTTTACTACAAAATAAAAACGGAATTTAATGTAACAGTTACGTTATTTACTTCATCATAACTGCCATCTGACGACCTCGGTTCAATGTACCATCAAAACTTATTTAACAAAACAAACGTAATGTTTTTCTCTTAGTGAATGGTTTCAAAACAAAATCAACCGTACCGTAAAGATAAAAGGTTATTTGTCGAAAATCAAACTTTTCAACTGCTTCATTAGTCTTGCGCAAGGCGGGCCTGGAGATCCTGGATCAAATTTCCTTGTGGAGCATTTTCAATATCATCGGGTTTTTCATCCAGTTTCTCATTAGCTATCTTTTTTGTGACTGGCTGATGGGAACCGCCAATGAAATGGGGCTCAACATGGCTGGGTATTTACGTAGATGAGTTTTGACGTTTTTGCAACGTTAAGCATATTTGAAGTTAATTTAATTGAAAAAAAAAGTTCCTTGTTCGTACAGTCAGCATGAGCATGAGCGTGCTACAGAATGTCACTCTTTTACTTTACAGCATCTTTCCAGTATTTACAGCGTTTCTCGTATGAAAAAATGGAACAGCGCCTCTGGTGTGCGAAGAAGAAACAAATTTTTTCCTTGAAAATTGTTAATTTGAAAGTGTCAAAGTTCCAGTTTACTTTACGTCTCATTTACTGAAAACTCGTGCTAAGGGTACTGATTTTAAAAATCGCTGTACACCGTAATATTACGTAATCATACGAAGAAAACGCTTCTCTAGTGTACATCAAAATGCTGACTGTACATTAGAGGAGCATTTTCATTTTCCAAACAATTAACGTCATAATACTTTAAGTATGCTGTGCGGTGAAATGTATCTCAAATGTATCGTGTTAGGTACAGGTGTACAAACATTTTCCCAATTTTCCAACAAGATTACAATCGCGAAATTATTAAGACGCCCACAAGTTCTTAGATACGGAAACATAATAAATATTTAAGGTTCTTACCTAAAGTTTTTGGTAGAGTCAGCTATGTTCCCGGAACTAATACATAATAATTACATTACCTCTGGATAAACAAAGGTATGCTAATTTCCTTTGATGTTTTTTTAGCTGAGCAGATTGGTGATCCAGGGTTATAACTTCATATTGTGTCCCGATATTTATTTGTTCGAATGATTTAAGCCTTGTGATATAATTATGTTCAGTAAAATACGTTAAATAGTTTTATATAAGCCGACGATCACATCGCAGTTCACTGCTGGACATAGGCCTCTCTATCTACTCCACATTGCGGTCAGATGTGGCTATTGTACTGACAAGTAATGTATAGTTATGTTTGTACCCGCCAAACAAAAACGAACACATTCGTTACTAGCAATTCCGATTTGTACTAAATCATCACGCAGTGATACCACTCGCAAAAATAAACACTCATAAAGAAAACGAGGACGAAATAAATTATGAATGCCAATATTTATGACGTCAATAACGCGTGCCCACAGTTCAACGACCGCACGCTGCAATTACTAGAATAGAAAATATCATAACATCCTAAACCGATTGATCAATTAGGGGTCCTTTGTGTCCCAAAATGGTTCTAAAGATCCGCATTATGATCGAAATCAGTGGCGGTCCTTGCGGGTCATTAAGACCCAAGGGCGGTCTATAAAGAACGGTATACAAAGAGGGGATTAACGCCAATACTGCTGCTCCAGGAGTAATTATCCTTGAAGATACACTTTATTAGGAGGTAAAAGCCCTCAGGAGCGTACAATGCATCTTGGTGAAGGTTCTGTGGTGATTGTGATCGAAGTTCGAGGTGATTAAAGTGGATTCAAGGATGGCCCCATTTATTGCCTGAATTTAGTCGTCGTTTGTCTGGGAGATGGATCTTGTTGTGGTAGTAAACTGTATCTATCCTGATCTTGGAGAGATTTGGTTGGTGCGAGTTAAAGTTTATAGCGTTGATGTTTTTATATGTAGGTTTTCATAAGATTTTATTTCAAAACAGACAGATATAAATTTATTTCTGGAAATGAACGTTTCAATTGCTTGGTTGGTTATAATAGAGTAGGTGGATGAATTTAAATTTAAGGAAAATTACTACATGTAATAGAATTCTAATTTTAACCGACCCGGGCACTCCAAACAATAGGCTTTTATAGATATTTTTAGCTGGTAAAATTTAATTTCTGAATGCAAATTTCTTAATGGTACATAACTATATGGAATTATACATTGGTATGTGTATAACTTGCACCGTTATCGCATGGGGGTAGGCAGAAACTTCAGATAGCTACCAGCTAGATCAATATTAATATTATTTTATACTGGCTTTGCTTTGTAAATTATATATGTGTTGGATAGCGTTTTTATTGAAGAAGGCTATAGGATATATGACATCACCCTACGACTAAAAGAGGAGAGAAACTACGGAGAAACAGCTAATTTAAAAAGGCGGAACAACTATACAACCATAACTTTAAGAACATGTTTATGTTAAGAGGTTCCTGCAGTTGACTCCCGATTTACATCCAATGTCGTTGACACCCAAGGAGCACAAATAAAACAGACCGTTTATCTCTGCCATTGTACCCTTTGATATACGGGCTCAGCCTATTACCATAAAGGGGTAAAAATCTCTGTCTTTGTAGGAAGTATTTGAAGGTTCGATGCGTTTGGAATAGATTTAGTCTTTTTTTGGTGGGGATAGACATAAAGTACCTATCTTTTAAACTACCGGCAATAAATAAAGATTCTTTCTTGCGTGAGTCAAATCACAGCAACAAATGCAACATGCTCAGTCATTCATCATCGTCATCTCAGCCATAGGACGTCCACCGCTGAATATAGGCCTCCCTTTTTGATCTCCACATATACCAGTTCGAAGCGACCTGGATCCAGCGTCTTCCGGCAACCTTTATAAGGTCGTCTGTCCATCTTGTTGGTAGACATCCTACGCTGCGCTTGCTCAGTCATTCATTACTCAGACAGATCTATTGAGGAACAATTTTTGATGTCATTAACAAAGAATCCTTGACAATTTGATTAAGATAGTATTTTATTTCTTTGTATAGAAACTTCCGTGATTTTATAGCGACGAAAAATTAATTAAATGTTTAACACTGCCATAAACAAAAACGTTCACAATTAACATAAAACAAAGTAGGTGCCATTTTAGTACAAAGATAACAATAATTTGTTTACCAAGTTGTGTTCTTATTATGTTGTTCTTGGGAGTTTGAATCAGTTTAGTTTAGAAAGTCATGTACTTGATTGTGTGTCTAGTTTAGTTTTGGCTTAGTATATAGGTCCCAGGCTGTGTTACACAGTATAATATTCGCATCTGCTAGATTAAATGGTAATGGATTTCTGTACTTGAAAATTCGCACAAGCTAGTGAAAGTAGCACAATTTCTATCTACATAAAATCTGTCCTTATATTAAAGAAAAGATTTGTATTTTTGTATGTTTTTGTAATGAGTAAACTTAAAAACTACTGGACGGAGATAGTGGGAGGGGAAAGTCACAGGCAAAAGCTACTGTTTCTATTGTATCACCTACCACATAGGTGTTGGTAGGTACACATTGAAAGCGACCAATTGCTGTAACACCCAGGAGTTTTAAACAATTGACAACCCTTGAATAAATTAGACACTATTAAAAAACTAATTTACAAAGTCTATTCAATAAAACCACAAAAATAAACTCTCAAAATAATTTAATAAAAAATCAGACCAACTACATCATTGAATTTTGTATCTCTTTTAATGATGATGCACCGCAATCAATGGGGAATGTCTGACAACGGGGACGATGGGGGCCGCATGGACCACGGGGGCGTGCACGATGGGGGCAGGGTGGATCACGGCGCTGTGAGACACAGTGTGGACGGGGGCCACGACGTGGTGGGCCACGACGGGATGGGCCACGACGGGATGGGCTGGCACTATGGGGGCGATGACGCCGGCGTGGGCGATCGCGATTAATGCAAAGATGATGGTCTGAAATAGAGGAAAATTGTTTAACAATACTTGAATGTGATCTTATAAATCGTATATAAAAATCTATTGTTATAAAGAGAATAATCAGTTAAATTAATAATAATAATTATAAAGCTAAGCTTAATGTATGCATTAAGCATTAATTATACATATTATACGTATATAAAATACATACATAAAATCGAAAAATAACGATGAAATCTAATTCATCATTACTAAAATAAAATTGTGAAGAACATTTTAAATCTGCAATTCTAAATCGTTTCCACGACATTATAATACGCACATTTTTCACGGAGATAAATTGCTTATTCAGTTATCCTGTTCCAGTTTGTTGAACTTCCACCCCTCGGAATATTCCAAAAAATGTAAACTACCCTATTTATTCACTCCTGTTAGTTTTTCCAACAGTTATTCACATTTTCAGTTATTTACAGACCTAGTTTAAGGGGTTCACGTACTCAGAAATAGAAAATATTAATCATCGTATCCGTTTTGTAAAGTTTGAGTAAATATTATTTTCACCGATTGTTTAAGCTTTTGAAATTTTACTGATCAACAAAAACCGATATTATAAATTTCGGGAGTCTAAAATGTAACAATCAGCAAGTTATATATTTATTAAAAACATGCTAAACAATGACTGACGGACTTTTCTGGGAGATTAACGGAATTATAGAAAACGGAATGTTATGGAAGGAACCGTTTCCTAAGAATGTAAAATGCAAACTGTCAAAATAGATCAATAAGAACAAACCCTAATTTCATCACTACTAATATCTAAACAAAACTTGAATAATGTTAGATATTTAAAACAGAAAATATTAAAGATTAAATATATTTATCTTGAAGCCACAAAGAAAATTTTAATAACAAAGTTATTTTTATATCAAAATCATTCATTTATGTTTAGAAAATTGCTGTTATCATAAAAGTTATTATGAAAACGTAATAAGTAAGCAAAGTGGTTTGAAAATAGCTGGAGTATGTTAGTATGTTGAGACGTTAAATTATACAGGTTTTACAGTATCATCTGCGTGTAAGGTTAAAAATAGAGGCACTTTGTCTTTTTGCGTAGGTGTCTTACACTATATATAGAGAAGTTGTATTAAAAGGATTAGACAGGGTTAGGGTTATGACGTCAAGGAAGCCTAATATAAAAACGATGGGTATGTTTTCATTCTAAGTGCAGTAGTACCTATTTACAGGTATTTTTAGTCCTGGCTATAATTTGTCCAGGGAAAAAAGCAAACGAATTTTAAACATATTATAGATATTTCCATAATAATAGACAATGAGACTATCACTGTAGGGAATTGGTAGTAGTAATTTTGAAGTGCTGATCAGATAATGTCCAATTGATTTAATAATTACGTAAGAAGAGAAGACAAAAATGTTACAGATGCCACGGACAACGTGGTAAGAAAAGCATTAATAAACTTGTTCACAAGGCGACACAAGACTCGCATACCTTACGACTTTGGTATCCAGGCGACTGATCTGCAGTCAGTGGATGCCAAAGTCGTAAGATATACAGAGACTTGCGTCGCTGTCGAAAGAATTTTAAGTTTAGTAAATGTGAAAATATTTTTTAGTTGAAAAAGCAAATTCTTAACTGTCTAGGAAGTCATGATATTTTGCATACCGTCAGTCTGACTAGGAATTTGACAAATATAAATTAGTAAGTTATTTTATTAGTATAAAAGTATATGTATAAGTGACCGAAAATTTCAATCAAAATTCAGTTTTATTTCAAGGATATTTTAGTTCCACTTGATTTAAATTAGTCCGTCTTAGAAATGTAAAAATTTAAAACTTTCAAATTAAAAATAAAACTTTTGAAAGCTTGTTTTTTAATAATTAAAAGAAAGCAGAACCTTTTCATCGATAATAATCAATTGATACAATTAGTACCTAAATAATAAATGCTTTGTAAGATAATAACAAAAAGAGAGAAAATAAAGTTAAAAAGCACTAGACTGGATACAGGTTAATTATTACAATAGACAGAAATTTCAGACTTTGATCATTTCTAAAATCTTTAGAAATTGGGTCATGACTTTGTAATTAAAACTATGAGAAAAACCCTTATAACATTGTTCAAAAGTAAGTAGGGCGTAACAATTTAATTACATAAATTAATAGTGTCTATTAAAGTTTAAAAATTTGCCAAAAAATCGGTTGTCAATTTTTATTTGCACTGATTAACACTCTTTATCGACTTACCTCACTCTCCTTATTATTTTTTCATCATCATCAGCCTATAATGTTCCCACTGCTGGGACACAGGTCTCCTCTCTGAGAGAGGGAGTGGGCTATAATCCACCACGCGGGCCCAGTGCGGATTGGTAGATGTCACATATCTTCGAATTTTTGGTTCTAGGACATGCCGGTTTCCTCACGATGTTTTCCTTCACCGTTTTTTTTATTTATTTATTAATATTATTTGAATCACTTTTCTCATTATTATTATATTAGACATAATTAAAATAATAAAATACTTACCAGCTTGAACATTTTGCTGTACAATAAAGTTTTCTTGTCAGTACGTTAATCCGTCGATGCTGTGTGAATGTGTACCTAGATCACCTAGGTTTAGTCCTTTTATAGTCCTAAGAGCTACGGTCTAGGCTATATGCATTTACTGTAATAAATCTTAGCGTTTGGCAATATGCAACTTGAGCGCACTACTGTACTATGATTGGTTTGGGGAGAATTGGCATAAGAGGAAGTTGGTACTGGGATTTTTCGGGTATCGTCAAAAATGTGTGTTAAGGTTTTTACTTGTAGCTTAAGCCTAACCTTTGCGTTATTTGGGGATTGCAGGCGTAATGAAAATTTAAGTTAAAAAGTATGTTTTTTTTACCTTTGTAAAAGAGTTTAATAATAACGCATTTCAGACAATTTCAAAAGATTTATTTACTCCAATAACTTTTAAAATAATGATATCATATTCTAGAATGTTTTTTAAACTATTGTGTAAACGTTTCGTAAACAAAAAATATATTTAAATGGTAAAAATGAGACTCAATATAAATAGGCTTCTTCGAATTAATGAAAGAACCCGACCTCAGTCTACCTACCAGCATAGTGTCATTTAAATTACAAATGTTTAAACTTGTTATTGAAGCAAACTTCGTGCCCACAATTTCATTTGAGTTCAATGGAAACGAATGTATCAGAACTACCCAGCCTTTCTAGAATTTTCTTCAGTCAAAACGTCGTGTTGTGAATTCATTAACATTTCAATATTTTTCATGTTACTGGTTTTAACAACGTTAATTAAATTTCATTCAGAAAATTAACCTTATTCATAACCTTTATTATAACAGACAATAAGCCCACGCTTAGAATTTTATTATTATAAGATAATTTCTTTAAAATATTAAACCTAAAATTAATTAACCGCTATCAGAATCCACTAGCTAATAATTCAGAAAACAACAACAATTTAACTAATTGCCAAAATTCTCATCAAAAGTTAGAACCCGTCTCAAAGGAATGTTTTACGGAAAGTACGCATTTTTCCCGCCATCTGCCTTTCATCGTCTTCTCAAGAATTAGGATTTATTATCTAATTAAGATTAGGCGCCTTTTTGAATGAATTATTGTTTCCTTGAAAGAAATTATAATAATCGGTAAGGTTATTGAATTTTGTTCCAGTTTTTCTTTACTAAGGGCGTCATAATAGAAAAACGATTTATTTTATATACTAATTCAGTTATTTACCTACATTTGCAAAAGTGACATAAAAACCAATAATAAAATAATAATCTATCATCAAAAATAACCCTGCAAAAACATAACCTCCTAATAACCTCTCCAGTCATTTAACAGTGACCACTCCTGAACAGCACTACTATACATACATACAATACGCTAAAGTCAATGTGTCGTATTGCGTTGTCGTCGATCCGATCGCGATATTGTTGTACACAATACTAATTGAAACAGGTGAAGTGATGAAACGTATTTAAATTGAAGATTTTCGTCTTTGTATTAATTGGTTTAATATTACTAATTAGCTTTTGTCCCCAGTTTTACTGGCGTTGCAAACAAACATACTTTAGCAATTATAATATTAGTTGGGATTAGGTTAAACCTACTACGGGTTCTTTTATGTTTCACAACATTTTAATAAATAGTACCTAAGTTTTATTAACTACATAATTAACACTTAATGTTAAAAGTACTGAAGACTTGTGGGGGATATCCGTCAAGGTGCTTGGAGATATTATTGATTCAATTGCTCCTGTGCTGATGGGCATATTCAATCAATGTTTGGAAAGTGGCGAGTTTCCCGACCTAATGAAACATAGTAAAGTTGTACCAATTTTTAAATCAGGTTGTAAATGTGATCCCTCTAATTACCGACCCATATCTGTGCTCCCGGCATTAAGTAAAATTTATGAAAAAATCATGCTGGATCAGATGTTGTCACATTTTAATTCAAATGGAATTCTGCATAGTCAGCAGTTTGGTTTCACGAAGGGTCGGTCGACGACTGACGCGGGAGTTAAACTCATCAGTCACGTCCTGGAATCCTGGGAGAAATCCCAGGACGCTATTGGTATCTTTTGTGACCTCTCCAAAGCGTTTGACTGCGTCGACCATAATACACTCCTTTGTAAACTACATCATTACGGAATTCGTGGTAAAGCTGCTGGCCTTGTTCTTTCCTATTTATCCAACAGACAGCAAAAAGTTAATGTAAATGGGGCGACGTCATCTGGGTCTCTAGTCAAGATGGGCGTGCCTCAAGGTTCAATTCTTGGCCCTTTTTTGTTTTTAGTTTATATCAATGACCTTCCATTCTTGATGGCCAACTTATCAGATATAATTCTTTTTGCTGATGACACATCGCTTATTTTTAAAGTAGATAGGAAAGATACGGATGTTTTACATGTAAATGAAAGTCTGGGTGTTCTCTCGAAATGGTTCGCAGCTAACAATCTATTACTGAATGCGAACAAAACAAAGTGTCTTAAGTTCTCGTTACCAAATGTTCCACAAGTGGGTCTAAATTTAAAACTTGACGGCAATAAACTCGATGCTATTGCAGAAACTGTATTCTTGGGTATTACTATTGATTCCAAATTACAGTGGGGCGCCCACATTAGAACTCTTTCCGGTAGGTTAAGCTCTGCTGCATATGCCGTAAGGAAAATAAGGCAGCTAACTGATATAGCCACAGCTAGGCTAGTATATTTTGCTTATTTCCACAGTATTATGTCATACGGCATTCTGCTGTGGGGTTCCGCAGCGGACGTAGATTCAGTTTTTATTTTACAAAAGAGGGCGGTCCGCGCAATTTACAAGATGGGCCCTCGTGAGTCTCTTAGAGAGAAATTCAAAGAAATTGATATTTTAACCCTACCTTCACAGTACATTTTAGAAAATATTCTGTATGTCCGCAAAAATCTAGGACTCTTCAAGACTAGAAGCGATTTTCACAATATCAATACACGCAGTAAACACGAAATTGTAATACCTAAGTTCAGACTAGCAAAGACGAGCAAGTCGTTCCTTGTTAACAGCATACGTTTTTACAACAAATTGCCTAAGTCAGTCACTGAACTAACTGACGGAAAGTTTTAAACCCATATTAAACGTGTCCTGATTAAAAAAGCATACTACAAAATTAAGGACTACGTTGAAGACAAAGATGTGTGGCAATAGTTCCTTCTGCACATGTGGCTTCCCTGGCAGCTCAGCAGCAGCCCTTTTCTGGATTCTTAACTTCTCCAATCCACGTGTAACGATAAGATTCTTGTCTTTATTTTATTTTATTCCTGTACATAGTTATACATCTTTTGTTTATTTTTTTTATTTTATTTTTTTGTGTTCGTCTTGCAATATTGTATTGCCTTAACTTTTACGCTTTTTGTTTAGATTTTTTACAATTTATAAGACAGTATAGAAGTAACCCAGCTTATATAGCTTTCTTTTTTTATATAGATTCTGTCATAGTCCTTGTTTGTGAGTGTGAGAACACTGTAGGTCGTGTGTTTATCTTTTTTTTTTTTTTTCTCTTTTTTTGTAGTGCTAATTTTGTAAGGACTTCCCCCTTGTTACCAGGCCTACGTTTTTCTCACATATCTAAGTAATTCAAAAATTGTAACAATCAGCTTGTAAACAACATACCATATTTTTAAAAGAGTAACCATGGAGTTTCATGCCGGTTCTTCTCCATGGAATCGACCAACCCGAACCGAGCACGTTTTTGTCGACGTTTTATAAGTGCCCTCATGGGCCTATGTGAAATAAAAACATTTGACTTTGACTTTGACTTAAAAAAATCTTTTCATTATTTTTACATTAGCACCTGAGGCAGTGATTAATAAAAGACTCGATCCTTGTTGGTAAATAGTTATCAACTATTTGTTAGGCAATGATTAACAACATAAATACTTGGATTTTTTCAAAACAAAAAAAAAACAATTTTCCTCTTCAAGTGATTTCAAAGCCTTTTCAGCTGATGTCCTTTTTAAGGCCAATGTCCGAAGATGGATTATTATTATGATGGATTGCTTTCTTTAAATACGTCTCAAAACTTTGAAAACAAAGTGTATTCAATTTAGAAATAATAAGAATACTTGGTGTAAGCTGATTTAGGATTTAAGTTTATATTGATGAGATTTATAGATACGTGAAATTTTCTTAGTAGTGGTAAGGAAATGGGTACATAAATCCGTTTACTTTGTCAAAATTTTAACTAAGTTTTGACTTAATAGATCAAAGTTTGAAATCTGCCAAAAATATTTTTACAGTATATACAAAAATAGACCCTTCTCTCCATGTTTTCGTCGATAGAAGCAAAATACAGGAGCGATATGACAAAATCGTAAAACTTTCACTACCTGTCGCTAAACGTTGCGGGGGCGATACGTCGCTGATAGTTCATATCGCCCACGAGGAAGCGGGACAATTTCCGACTCATTGTGTATCGTGCTTTCATATTTATAGGGAAAATATTTTAAGACTTAGATTGTGGAGGAAAATAGTAAATGATTCATACATACACGTAAGATAAAACTAGACGCCTGGTGTCGCGGAACTTTGGCCCCAGAACATAAAGGGATATTGAAGGACACCGTGGATTTTAGTCAGTACAAGTCTGACGGACCCCCATCCTGGCCTGGAAGGACTCATTTGATAATTTTCTTTCGACTTTTTTAAATAAAAAAGAAGATGGAATTAGGCGTCAATAGGGGTGCATTGCCCATTAATAGGTTTTTCTCGTGGATCGTGGGTGCGTTAAAAATATTTAAGCCCATATACACATGTCTAATCAGTAAGACCCCGAACGAATTTAGACCATGCTCAGCCGTGCTTTAGGTATAAACTAAATTTTTGCTAGATAATGTTTAAATCTCAAAGACTTTTAACTCTACTGGCTATTAATGTTGTATTTATGTAAAAATAACATGAACATGAAAAAAATATAAAATTAATTCAAAATTTTATTAATTATGCTTTTAAAGCATTACCGATAGTGTGAAGAATGTAAATTTCTTGCCAAATCCGTTTAATAAAACATCATAATTGTATCGTAAAAGCTGACATACCCACTTATTCAATCACTTCTTTGGAAGATTTTAACACATCATCTTACGCCCACATACTAAAGGTGTCGGGACACAAAATCTAAGTAAAATTATTGTGTTCATTTGTGTACTGTTGAACTTGCTTATCTTCTAGTTAAGTTTAGTGGAGGCGTGTCTGGAATGTGTCTGGAACAGCAGATCTCCCACTTAGCAAAGTTAGACAAAGATTTAGATTTCTAACTTCATTGAAATAATTTAAATACGAATTCTATTCTGTCTGCTAATCATCCTATATATATATTTTAAATATATTTGAAGTTAATTACCAATCAGAAGTCCACACGACTTTCAGTTTCTTGTGATGTAAACTGGAACTTTGACAGTAATTTGATGAAAAAAAAGCTAGTGCACGAGGCGTTTTTTCAATTTCCCATACAATAAACACAGAAAATACTTTCAGCACGCTGTCACAGAAATCTTGTGATTAGGCCTCACAACTTTCATCCAATAAACTAACAACATCTTAACTTCAAGATAAAAATCCAGATCTCCGACTTCCATCAATTTGTTTTCCAGTTAGTTTAACACTGAAAACTTAACTTTATTTACCACAATTTAAGTACAGATCATTCAAATCACACGAGCCATTAAAATCTAGTCAAAACTAAGCGTGTTCAAGTTGTTACTCGGTTCATTCGCCTCCATAGTAAACTGTTGAGAGGTGTAATGGCCTCCGAACTTGTCTTAATTACAGCTTTGTTGGTGACAGAATGAAATAACGAGTACGGGGAAGTTTTGAAGGTAAATCATGAGCTTGAACTCACAAATCTGACTGCAAACAAATAAAGAAGTATTCTTTATGATGTTAGTTCTGTTAGTGACACTTTGGATACGGAAGACTGTTTGTCTAACTTATGAAGTTATGATATTAATATCATAATTCAGAGTGACAGTTGTTTGTTTTTCTGTGTAACTGGGAGTGACTGCTGAAATTAGGTATAACAGAGAAGTTAATGACACCATCCATGTACACGCATTCATACAATTTAGAAGAAAAAGACACGCTGCATCGACTCCGAATGAATAATAGCCAGGAAAAAGACAAAATATGATGATTATTGATTTGACTGTAAAATAAAATAAAATTAAAAAAAAAAACTGTAAGCGCCTTTAGACGATTAACAGAAAGAGGATCAAAGTTACGGAAGGATGACGTTTTTGCCAATGGGAAATATCAGGCGACTATCGCAATACAAATCCATAGGAGGTATTTCTGACAGGTTTCGACAAAGACACGCGTTAATTGATACTATAGTCGTAAGATATTGAAGACTTGCGTCGCGTTGTGTACGGGGGGTTTAACAGTTTAGGAAATATTTTTCAGAGAATGAATCAATTCATAGTTTCCCATTTTTTTTTTGCTTTAGACAATGTGTGTTTAAATTGTAACCTAAACTAACAATAAATAATTTCTTTCGATTGGATTATGTAACTCTACAAAGGTACAATACATTATAACGCAATATTAGAAATGAATTCTGGTCATACCACGGACCAACCAGACTGTATACATATCCGTCTGGAAAAGGCCTTATTGTGGAGATACAAAAGAATTGCTCTGAGAATCAATCACGAGCGACGATAGTAAATATAGATCGCTCGTCTTATATGATCAAAATCTTAGATACCTATATTTTATTACTAAAACTTCTAGTATTCTAGAGCTCTATATTACTGGCACAGAAATAATAAAAAATAATACAGATCTCATTTTATATATTATTGTTTTACGAATCTTCCCGTGTGTCCATTAATTTCATTCTTTTCAACTGAACAACGCAACTGCTGCATTTCTCCTGATCTTATCATTCCAACTGCTATGAGATCCTGAGTTTTATTTCCGGGCAGGCAATTGATTATTCGTTATTTTTATCAGTTTTTCAGGCGGCTGATGGATATAAATATACCCATTATTACATCGAACTTATACATGCAGTCCTTATAAATACATTTTTTTTCAAAACTGACGGTGTTGTGTTATTTTACTTGAATATTATTTTAATTTCAAATAAAACTTCATTTTAATTCTACATAATTATTGACTTAAATTTATTTAAAACACATGATAATGAGTCTTCACTCTGTAATTCACCAGCGGTGGCTGGTACATCTGCATCGGTATGGGGTGTACAGCGTGTCCCACAGGAACCGCATAGTAGCCGTGTATCTGCGAAGGTTGTAAGGGCTGAACTAGCGGGGCGTGGTGTACGGGGTATGGTTGCGAGTGGTACGATGTGTGGTAGTCCACGTCATAGCCTGGACCATGTGTCGCTGCTACGAAGGTTACCGCCAGGAGGATCTGAAAGAAAGAGTTGTTTTATTTTATGGTCGCCTGGTACTTTGGAGATTTTCTTTTGTGGAAGTATAAATACTATAAGCACCTAGATTTTAACATTGTATGTCACAGTTGGTAAGGCGACATACATTTCTAAAGAAAGAGTAATGATGGTTTCGTAGTTTCCACTCCTCTCTCTTTCTTTCTTATGTTCGGAGGAACATAAAGAATAGTGGAGGAGTAGTCCTCCACTATTCTTTTCTTATTAATTTCGTTGCAGGATCTAACACAGTTAAATTCATTATCCAGAACAAGTCAATTTCGTTGCTTCGGCGCTTTTCTGGTGGTTGCCACTGCCAATTCTGGGTGTCAGGAGTTGCTGTAGTTTGAGAATATGGTGGAGAATGTAGTCGTCGGGTTGTCCCAAAAAAGAAACATTCTTCAATCAAAAAAGAAAATTTTACACCAAAAATCGAATCAATATTATTCAGAAAGTAACTCAATTTATCAGCATCGTTATAAATGTCCCTGTGGGATAAACATTTCGTTTAATAAAAGATAGATGGAAGCAATCATTCTTTCTTTTAAAAAGAAACAACAATAAATAAAAACAAAAAGTGCCTTCAAAAATCTAAAGTCATTTTGTCTTCTAAACAACAAAAGACATTGTAAGCGTCTATCGAATTTTCTAGAAATATTTTATTAATGGCCAGTATTATAACCTGCTGCCCTAGGCCGTCTACAAATCAATGTCGTAGTCTGGTATGACGGTATGTCGAGCGCAAAGATATTGAAAGATCGAATAAATATCGCTTGAGCAAAAAATATACTACATTTTGTTGGGCGCGTGAAAAAATTGTCTGGCAACTTTTATATCAAAAATCCGTCTGTAACTAATCAAATTAAGTAAAAGAAAAGAGGCTACTAAAAATCTGTTTTGCATAAAATATGTAATTACGAATTTCAATTATGAAAACGAAGTAGAAAATAATTTCGTTTGTTGTGTTTGTGGTAAATTAAATAGATTGGGAACTTTTTATAGACAATTTTTTAAACGTTTTTTCACGTTTTGTTCAGACGCCATGTTTGTTTTTAATATACTAAAAAAGTATGATGATAATGTTAGGCACCGACAACGCTTCAATTATTATCTACAGCAATATTATTTTAAGAAAGAATTTTCACATCGTTTATTTTGTTCTACTTAATTTATGTTTTTAAGTGGGTAGAAATCTTCAATGAACAGCTGAGTTGCAAAGAGCTCAGACAGAGCATTTTTTTAACCTAGTTTTTGCCGCAGTGATTTTTTTGTGGTATACAAGAGTAGATCACAGAAATGAAATTGTTATCACAATACATTTTTCTTTTTTTTCTCATAAAAAATCGTTGCCAGAATTTTTGCTGTATTTTGGGTGCGTTTACAAACATTTCACTTCACTTTACGGTCTGACATCCATACTTGTTCCGTTCGGAAATACATAAAAAAGAAGAAATAAAACATTTTGGTCGGGAATGGAACCCCCGACACGCAACAACGACAGTCTATTGCTGCAGCGGTGAATAATTAAAGGTAATAATAAAATTATTTTATAATAAAAATAAGAAAAACAACTTACCACAAGAATATGTCTGTCCATCATGTCTCCCGATATCTTCAGAACTAATACAAACAGTATTTATATGTAGAAGATATCCCTCTAACAACAATAGATTTCATAACAAGTGATGGCAATATACCTGAAATTAATTAATGAAGTAGTGTTGCATTAGCACCAGTTTTCCTTGTATTGGCTAATGAGTGACTAAGATGTGGTTTTCTTTGAATTAACAAGTGCATAATTATTTTTATGAAAGTACTTGCAAGGTATTTCTGGTTTAGGTGCAATGACGAAGGTTCGCATACTGTTAGTCTATTTTATCCCACTACTGGGCACAGTTCTCTTCCCATTCCTTTAAATTCCTTCGCTCCAATGCCAAATTAGTTTTCTCAAATACCAATGCCTTAAGTGTTCCATCGTTTAGTAGAGCTAAACAAAAAAAAAAAAAACTTTCTTTTTTGTTTTTTTTTTTTTTTTATGTCACGATTAGAAAAATAAATTCTCAATAAAAATTCATCTAGTTAAAAAAAAAAAAAACCAAAAATGTACCTACGCATTTAAACAAAATGAAAACATGAAGGTAAGTAAAATTTGGGAACTACACCTCTTATGATCCTAACTATACTCTTTTCTCTTCGTCTACCTCCAAAGAAAACGAATCATGATTTCAATTATTACATTGGGGGCACGAGCTACAAAATTGACTTAATCTTACCAAACCAATCGTTTATACCTCTGTGAATTTTTCATCTTGTCTCATAATGTCATATTTTCCATTCGATTTAGCTGATTTCATTTGTACATAATTTGATTTATTGCTTTTATCAATTTAGGTTATACGGTTATACTTACCTAAAATCTAGACTCTCATTTTATTTTAGTTTATTTTCTTTGGGTAAACAGAATAAATACATAGGTAACTAAAGCTAGAAAAAAATAAATAAATAAAACTATACATTTACAACTAAACTTAAAGTAAAATAAAAAAAAACCTAATTTAACAAAAAACAATAACACAAAAAGGCAGAGACACTAGGCGTCAAAGTACTCCTCCGCATCGCTGTCATCCGGGAACGTGCCTAGAAGACTGGCAGCATTGCCACGTTGGATGGCAATGCTTAATCAATCTAGTCTATTATGTATTAACGTATGCTTTCAGATTGAAAGATACATTTCTTGTCCCAATTTCATTCTTTGAACCAATTTCAAATAAAAACATTTTGGTTGGAACGTTAAGGAAGTGGGGCATATAAGTGACAGGAATGAATTACATCATTTTATTATATAACAGTCCTTTTTTATATAAAAAAATAACTATTTCTATGTCTGCTTATTGGGCTGGAAAATACCGGAGACATTCTGTCAGATCAAGGACAAATCCAGTGGAAAAATACAACAATAAAAATGTCTTTAAGTATGAAAAAACTGTTTATAAGCAAAAATAGTCGGTTCTCTTTAAATGTGGGTCTTCAGTATTGTTTGGTACAGGAATAATATGTTTGAATAAATCAATCAATTTGTACTTAAGTTAGTTGTAGATGTATTTTTTGACTTGGCTGTCTGAAAATTTAGTCTGTTTTGATTCAATATTTTTACTAGTGTTAAACGTGAAATGTCATTACTAAAAACTGATCGAATTGTTGTTGTTTGAAATGTTTGTGTTTTTTTTTGTTGTCGTTAATGTATTTTAATTATTGTTTGTTTAAAATGCAAATGCATCAGTTTAAACATTCTGAAAATTACTGAAATGATGTGTAAATCTGTACAGACGCTGATTACTCAGTTTCTATAAAGAATACTATGGCTGACATTATGCAAAAAATTGCTCTCAGTATTATAATACCGACCTATATAACATACATATATTTGTTTATTTCCACTTCACCTGCTGATGTGGAGGGCTTCAACTTAAGGTCACCGCACACGCAGCGTGGGGACTCGATGGTACGTTTCCACTAGTTTCCGGTCCAAGGGCAAAAGAGCATACCTGCGAGTTTCGTTAAGGCTTTGCTTAATCAACATTATACATATCTAGGTGTAGTGTTATAAATATTTTTGTGTAAAGAAAAATTGAGCTAGTTCTAAACTTGAACTTGGCTAAGATTCAGTACATCGGACGCCTTTATTAACTCGGCCATCGTCGTCTTGGCTAGTTCCAAATTTTCTTCCTAACGTCTTACTGTGATGTTTGGGGCATTATGTTGTAATTTTATTCCAATGTTTGTTACATAATAAGAAAGTTAAATATGGACCCTATTACGCGACGTTTTTGCTAGTTGGGTCTCTCATAAAATCTTCAAATTTATATTTCTATTAAATAGATCCTGCGTCCTTATTGCCCGCAACCCTTAGAGAAAATGAACATAATAAAATTATGTAAAATACAACTTAAAAATAACATCTACCAAGGCAACATAAAATCGGGAAATAAACTTTTCTATGTGCTGATCTAGTTTATAAACCAAAACAAAATTTCATCTAGGTAAATCTAAAAAAAAACTACAAAAAAGTTAGAAAAGTTTTTTTATTTAATGCCACACATCCATCCATCCAAACAAACTTTCACTTTTATAATATTAGTGAGATAAGATGTAAGATATATTGAGCTTTATTCATACATTGGTTCCTTTCCAATAAATCTCCTCTAATAAAAATGAATCAGCAGTTGTCTGAATCTAGCCTAAATCTGCCCTAATTCTGAATGTAGCCCAAATTAGGGCAGATTTAGGCTAGATTCAGACTAACTGCTGACAAAGTATGTGTATGTCCTGCTAGACAAAGTCAATGTCAAGCTTATAAGGCTGCGCAAATGCGGTCACGATCGATTTACTTAACATTGGACAATTATTTATTGGTACAGTTGGTGACAGCGAGCTTTTCGTCTTTATCTTTTAATTATCTAATGTTAATAGGTATAATACCCATATTATCTACCTAATTTAAAAGAAAGTAGAAAGTGACTGAGTGTTTCAATGAATATTTAAATTATTAAGTAAGGGATAACAAGGAACGAATGATTATGATGATGCGTAATTTAAAAAAAAATGGCAACAAAAGTTTTACAAATAATACTGTACATAATTATTTTTTTATCAAAATATTGCTGCGATTACTGCTGTTGTAAAAGTAAAACATTTTATTTAAACCTAAACCCAAACACAAAAAGCGATAGACTTTTTAAATAGCCACCAAACTATCGATAAAATTACTTCAAGTAGGTACTTATCTTGTTTTTCAAACCGTACAATAAACCTCTGTCCACACTATGTTGTTAGCAGATCCTCTCATTGCTCTCAATGTATGACAGGCCCTTAAAAGGTTGTGGCACTCGGCAGTCATGTCCATTTATTTCTATACAACATTCCTCTCATTGAGGATGTTCTAAATATGTTTTAACAAGGTTTATTTATAGAATGATAATTAAATATTTCATGTACTTTTATTCGTATTTGCCTTTTATGAAATACAATCGCTAAGTGACGAAGGGGAAATGTTCCAATTTTATAAAGGTCCTTTCAGGATATCATGCCATTAAAAATAATACAGATAATGAAATGGTTCTTACCTTATTTTACCATATGCATATTTTTTTTTATCGTGGTAAAATCATCAAATGAGTCCTCCCACCCAGGGCAGAGCGGAAAGGACTGTCAGACTCGTACTGACTAAAATCCAAGGTGTCCTTTAGTAGCCCTTTATGTACCGGAGCCGCGGTATACGGTTGTCCCGAGACCCCGACAGGCCTTTGACGCTCTTGTGAAGACACTCTTTGAGGCGCGCGTGGAATACAACACGCCGTCGACCCGGGTTTCGTCTATGGTTGGACAGCGAGTCACCCATTACTCGCCGTCTGTGTTTCCTGTCAGCTATAGTTGTAGACCACGTCTACACTTACCATCAGGCGAGATAGTGTTCTATTGCTAAACAAAAATAACACACAAATACAAGGAACATAGGTCGAAAATAAAAGAGCTTTTTTTAAATTAAGGTCGCTTTTACACTTTTGAAATCAATCCTTTAAAATAATTTGGTCATAATTTATATCCGACCCAATTACCTATAATTATATTTATGTATGTCAGAGTACCTCTGCCTACTCTTAATTGCTTTGCCATACAAACCCAGTTAACACTAAATGCGTTGTTTGTTCATACAATTGTAATCAGTAATCATCGTGATTGTTGGAAAACACAATTAATCATTTCGCTACTAATGGTTTATTAATTGCCGCAGTGAAGCCTCAGACTGGGTTTTGTTACATTTTATGAATACAATTAGAAATGTTTAGCTTTTGTGAGCCTGAAACTGGGTAATTCATCATAATTCTCATTCAGTTTAGGTCTCTTTTTAACCGACTTCAAAAAAAGGAGGAGGTTCTCAATTCGGTCGGTATGTTTTTTTTTTTTTAATTTTTTTTTTTATGTATGTACATCTATTACTCCGAGGTTTCTAGTCCGATTAGTGTGATTCTTTTTTTGTTCGATGCAGGATACTTGCAGTGTGGTCCCATAAAAATTTCATCAAATTTGGTTCAGTACTTTTTATTTTGTGAGCATTTTTATTAATTTCGCCTACTTGGATGACATGATGATCTTTACTTTTTGCGTGTTTGTTACGCGATTACTTCGCCAATTGTGGACCGATTTTGAAAATTGTTTTTTTGTTGTATTAAGGATCGTTCACCTTAGGGAATACTGTAAGTTTCATCGAACTCTGTTCAGCATTTTTTGAGATAGGGAATTTTATTGGAACTTTCTTTTATGTACACAACATGGGCGATGTTAATACCGGTGCTACGGATTACAAAATTCTAGTGCACATGTAAGAAAATGATGTATTTGCCAAGAATTTGGGTTGAATATTAAAACTAAAAAGAGTAAAATAAAAAACCTTTTTTCAAAAAAAAATTAACCGCCTTCAAAAACAACCACAAAAAAGGGTAAAATAACCTACAAAATAACTTTTCTTTCGGAAGTCGGTGGCGAAAAGACATCGAAATAATAAAACAAAGCCACCGACTTCCGAAAGAAAAGTTATTTTGTAGGTTATTTTACCCTTTTTTGTGGTTGTTTTTTCTTTGATTTTTTAGTTATAGTAGCAGTATTCTTCTCCATTATAATATTTCTCCATTTCATCTTACTAGACTAGACTTTTCCAGCCATGCTATTTTTCACAAAACCGATCCATCTTTTAATTGGTGTTTTAAAACTTTAACCAGTTCATTCATACTTTTTAAATGAGAGTAACTTCTTAAAAACATTTTTTTATAAAGTGAGTTAAAGCTCACTTAAGCTGGACACAATCGTAAAAAATTCTCAAGTTATTTCTTCAAACGTATTTTGCAATTTCCGTTTTCTTAAGAGCTGTTAATGCGGTTTATAGTTGAGATTTTCCATTTTGAAGCAAACAATGGAAAGTTTTCTTTAAAAGAAAATCTGTTTCTGTAGAAATACTGTAACTAAAATTAAATGTAGCACATTTTAAGTTAAATAAATTATAGTCTCTATTTTAAACTCAATTAATGTACCTTGAACCTTAATCAAGAAAATAAATCTACTCCATTCTATTTTAATGAATAGAGTACGTAAGCATATTTTGGATTCAAAGTTTTATTTATTACAGAAATATTCAGGCATAACTAGATAAAAAAACTTGAATAACTACCAAAGTAATTCAACTTTATAATTCAGATAAAAACGTCTAATTACTAGAAAAGTTTCTTCATTAAATCCACCAAATTCTGATTTTGTTTCACTGCTCGGTAAAATAATATTTCGTTATATTATTTTCTTAGTATTGTCATAATTATAAGTCCTATGTGATATTAAATAAAGCTAATTTTATTATACTGATTTATCCTAATTCTTAAATAAAATTACGGTTTCTCCTGTTTTCTAGTTATAGTAACTAAACAATTTATGGTATATAAATTAAGGTATGGAAAATAAAACTGTTGTTCTTTCTTTCCAATAATTGTTATGAAAAAAAAACAAAAAAAAAACTTATTAATCGCTTTTTTTCGCGACTGTCGCTCATAATTTGATCATGATAACATATTAAATACTGCGAACAGGTGATACAGGTGACATTGTAGCTCTTTGCAAAGAGATAATTTGTAATTATATCGCACATTAGACAGCTGAGGTCTTTACAAAACCGGGCTCTTGTACAGTCTGTGGCCAATTTTAATTGACCCACTTTAACGTTAGTATGCCATTTAAAATGGCTCATTTAATGATGGGCACTGACACGTCAAGTAGCTAATGTACCTACTACTTAGTAACGATACGCAAGATTATTTTACTCAACTAATGTATTTGAAGATTTTACTGAAGGTTTTTTAATGCTATGATGTCCATTTCTGATAATGAGGGACTTTCTTTTGATTGTTTCCCTAGTCGATGTATAGGTGGTGCTGAACTTGGTATGTTACTGCAATGAACGGAACGTTGTCATTTTTTGATTTTTTTCACTTGATTGTAATTTTGAGATCTTAAAACGTAACGTACATGTCATGTCATTTTCAGTCACATCACATCACACCATTGGCACTTGGAAATAAATAACAACAAGGAAAAAGAAAAAAATATTAATTGACCAGCCTTTTTAATGTATGAGTTTTCCACGCCATAAAGAAAATGTCCCAAGAGAAAAAGAAGAGAAGTCTGTGCCTCGTGGATTTGTGCAAAAATGAAGGCAAACATCTAGTAACGTAGTCAGTTCAACGCCATCTACAGTTTTCTTGGAAACTACTTTTTTTTAATACTCGAAAAAGAAAACATCTCATTGTGAAACGTTTTACTTTCATAAAACTAAATGGTAAAAGTTATTTTTAGTGTACAATTAAAATATTGTCTCACACACAATAATTATTCAGGAAAAATAGATAGAAATGATGATAGAAAAATATTCAAAAATGTACATTTATTTACAGTTTAAATGATTATAATAAACACATAATTACAGCTTAGATTAATTGACTGCTTGCATTGTATTCAAGACGAAAGAAGTATTAATTTCTGTGTGCAGTACTGCAAAGAATTACCTACTCAATAATACAAACATGAAAAGGATTGAAAACAGGAACCAAATCACAAAGTTGTACAATCATTTACAAAGTAATACAACCCTTTAACTGAAACGCTAAACACACATGTTTCTGCTTCAACTAACATTTTCTATTAAAAAACTTTTAGGAGCAGAAAACATTAATTCAATTAATATTAGTCGTGATATCAAAAATATAGTATTTATTAGTAATTCAGTAGTAGTATAACACTTATGTATACAAAACAATATGTGTTAAATAAAGTAGAACAGGAACGTCAATAGATACCAACATACTCGTAATTATAGAGTCGTATCGTGTAACTTTGTAAGCCAATTCAGAACTAAAAATTTTAAACACGTTTTTGAGGAAAGAAAAATTAAGCCACAAGTGGACTTTGAACCCGCGTCTTCTGGAACTAAAGCTTTAAAACTAAAACAGACTATTTTCTTAAAAATAAACACAAATATACTAAGTAGAAATAATTAATGACTAACATTCAGGTACATTAATTGTCATTGTTAAAGACTTCTTATAATTGAATATTTTTTTCCGATGTTGAAACTTACCTATATACATTAACTATTTACCTATATATAAAGGCTAAATTATAACACATTTTGAATCAATTCTGAAATTAAAAGCCATCACAAATCAATCTCAAAAAACTAAAAGAATATTGGCGTATGAAATCCATGGAGTAATGTCGGAGTATGGGCAAAAGCCACCCGATGATGTATCAAAGGTGCATGGGCAACTATCGGTGCATGGTATATTGAGGGCAGTGGGTACCCGAATGACGGATAGACCACTATAGGCGTTGGAGCTGCCTGGACTGATGCCAGAAGACACAGGATAGTGATCTGCAAAATAGTGAAATACTTTAGACATAGTAAACCACGTAAACTCGTGTAGTGGCTGACGCTGAGTGGGTACGTCCACGCAGGATATATATATATAGTGGACGCACCTTTATACGAATAAAGTTGCCATTTGCGATAATTATCAGATATCAAAATTATTTACTTTAGTGAGCGTTTTAACTACTGCAGTTATGACATGAAAAAGCTTTGGCGTCTGTTTAGATAGGGTACCGACCCTAACATAATTGAGAAAACGCTTCACAGATGATAAATGTGATTATTTTTTTTTCGAAAAAACCTTGTATGTAAATTTTTCCAGTAAAAATGTTATAAAAGCTATGGCTCCTACAGATAAATTAAAAAATAACAAACCAACCCGTCGGAAGGTCGTAGTTTATGTTGTGGACAGTTTTTTTTTAAATTATGCACGAGGCTTTATTGTCGAACGATGACCGTGCTTCGCTTTGTTCAGTATAATTATTTGGTTTTTGAATTAAATTATTTTGAGATTTCTAGTATTTTTTCTTTATTTTGGACTATGCTAAATTAATACTAGCTAATTTAGAATTGACTGGAGCTTAGTAAGAATTTCGAAGAAATACATAGTATTAGGTCTTATTTCTTTTTTACTAAGCTTCTAGACAATTCTGTGAGATAAAAGAACTTTGTTTTAGCCAATTACACGTTCAGCCCATGTTTTTTTTCACAAATAACTAAAGATTCCATTTACCAAAAAAAGTGAATGGTATGAAAGTATGAATGAGAAAATCAAAATGGCAGGCGTTCTTCCGCTATAGACTAGGCCAAAATACTAAGAAAACAACCAAAAAATTGTTAGCTAAGTTTAGGTTATATCAATAAGACTCAAATCTCAGACCACCGGCCAAGCCTAACCTTGCCTAAACAATGAAAGGGTCAACGACACTAAAACCAATATCTATTACTAAAACACTTACCAATCGATACATATCCGTTTCCGTAAAAATATCCGGATTGCGGCCGGTCCGGCTATCGACTGCCACATCCGTGCCGGACTCGTCAATTTATATCAGTTTGGAGTAAAATTTTAGCAGTTTTCCTAGCCTGTATATGGGTTGGAATGCACCTAATATGTCCAGTGTGGTGACATTATGGCCAGGTAGAAGCGCGCATTTTAGCCATAGGAATAATTCAAAGAAGGTTGGGAACTTTAACTTGAAAATTACTTGGTTTCTGATAGATAATGCTTGTAGTTTTTCGACGTTATTCTTTTTTCAAAATTTTGAATTAAATGTGATGACACAACAGGCAAACTTTTTTTTTTTAATTCCAATTATTTCGATTAGTGGTCTTTTCGGTTTTCCGTTATTGCCTAGTTTTATTAACAGGTATTACTGTAAGAAATTATTAAAGCTTTTTATTGTCCTATAGTTCGTTAACAGAGATGTGATAATGATGTATTTGTATTTTGCATATTTCCTTATAATTTTTTAAATTTTTCCGTCTTTCATCTCATCTTAATATGTCTTTACCAACCGAAATATTTTAGAATGATTATTTCAGTCAAAGTAAATTCAATTCTAAAATTAAGTTAAACGCTAGGCCGATTATCGGATAGCTCACCTCAGCTACACATCTAAATTGTCTCGAGAATTGGTCATCGGACATCGGATGGTTGTTCGAATTCGTGGTTACGGCGCGGCGCCCCGCTGCGTTTCTCGCATAGCTATCTAACATAGAGTAGTGTGCAGATACAGAGGCTTCAGATTATATTTTCTCCTTAAAATTAAAGAACTCTTAATTCGTTGACAGACAAATCTCACGAATATGATACTTTAGGAAGGATTAAAAAAAATAAACGGTTTGTCTCTTTATCACGTCTGGCCAATGGCTTTATTAATAATTTGAAATAAATGAAAAAAATAATGAATTATATCGTACGTAGAAACCTCTTTTTAAAATTAAATAACTTTATGAGAACTATTTGAAAACAATTTTTGCAAATTGCACTTTTCAATCTACATATTCATTCCATTTAACTGAAATTCAGAGATACAGACCACTTTGATCTTTAATTTTGAGTGCGTTGACAGCTGCAATATTTGTTTACTATACTATGAAAAATACTTTATCTTTACTTAATCAGACATTAACTATTCAAATTAAAGTTAATTTTCCAAATAAAAATGAAAATTAATATTGCTGAGAACTTTAAGTTTTAGCTTTCAGGTTTCGTTAAACTTCGATATTATATTGTTCCAAGAAATGCTCTTTTTTACATAATTCTATAAAACAGAGTTAATTCATAAAAATACTTGTTTTTTCCACGAAAATCAACATTAATAGATTTTTTTTTTAATCCCGATCACTGTCTTCATTTATGTTATTAAAATAGTTTGATTTCGAATGCCATATTTAATTTTCAGAATTAATAACTGCGTAAGATTTTTTATTTATGCATTCCGTAATTTACACATTACTTTTGAAAAGTAAAATATCCGTAATTTGAGAGATCTCTAGGTTTTAATTAATCTGTATGAATAGAAAACCTTATAAATAATTCCGAGTAGCATCCTAACGTCCGTGATGCACCAAAGCCACTCCATACAAACATGGTAAAGCAACTAGTTTAATAGCTACAAGTATTTACACTCGTTGACAATCTACTTGATGTATTGCTGCAAAACTCTTTATCGGTATTTTAAACACGTTTTTCCTTATGTTGTGTAAACTGACATAAATTGTATTAACTTTTTACGTGCCTTGAAAGCTTTTATTGGTATTATTAAAATACTGTGAATTAATTATATTATACGTCATGTGTCCCTACAAAAATATTGTTATGTTGTTTTTTTTAGCTTGGCTCTTTTTATTTCAGCAACGGTCCATTAGACATGGAATTTTATCTTTTACCATTGGCTTGCACCACCACAATACTCAAAACAGTGAAGGATACATTGCGCTATGAGGAAATGAATATTATGTCAAACCTAGGGCTAATAGATTTTCGTGTTGCTTTACTGTCGTACTCCAATTAATTTACTTCCTATTTTTTATTTCATCATTTACACACAGATTAAAATCAGCCTCTGTTTCCTCGCCCTACTCTATCAAAATTCACCGAACACAATAAGATATAGTTACAATACTTAACTAACCTTCCTACGATTGCTTCCAGTGAACATTCCCAGTAAATGTGGCCCCCAGTAAAGTAGGCGCCCAGTAATTGTGGTAAACAAATTAATTACTTTTAAAGTAAATATTTATTTTAGCTATTGCGTATCACGTTTCTGAACTTGTAATCTGTGACATTGTGTTATCAAGTTTGTTCAGTTATTTAGTTATATGCTGTTGGCATTAACTAGGAATAAAATCTTCAGACATTCTTTGTGTTTAAACACTGTCCTTGCTTAGATACTTGTATTTCAATAAGATTTTTTTTATCTATTGTTTTCTCTCATCCAACTTGAATATTGACAAGACTTTTTGAAATAATTTATGTGTACGATAAAACTATCAATCTTGACCTAAATATATTTAAAAGTGGAAGGTCACTGATTCATCACGAAAACTCAGACTGATGTTTCAAATTTTGCATTGAAGTTCCTTGGGCATAGGTATTTGAGAAATTCTTCACCTAAGGAGTTGTTTTTGGGGTTGATAGTTTGTATGAAACTTCGTTATTTGAAGTGCTCCATTTTTTTAAAAGTTCAAAATTAGCGAGTGCTGGATTAACTGTAAACACAAAGTGAATCCAATTACTTGAAGGACCCATTGTCCCGATTTCTTTAAAACTATCACAGAAATTGACTGAAAATAAATTTTACTAAAGAAAATGTAATATCGAATATTTTTAAGCAACTTTTTTTCGCTGGGGTCAACGATTCAAACGTTATCATACAACCTTTGTGCTTAGTGAAAGTCTAGGAATATCTTATATCACATTACTTATTTATAATTTCTTTGATAATTTGTTACTATAATAATATTATATAATATGATATTTTGTTACAGACTAGTACTTTAGATTCTCTAAAGTAACGAATATTTAATTTGGCTGGTTTCATAATATTCTGCTGCGAGTCAGCGACCTTATTTTTTGTGCAAATAAGCGTAATTAGATATATTTTTGTCTAGTCTAAAAGACTGAAAGTTCAAACCATAACAAGCATTTTACACTAAAGGGATAGGCAGTTAACAAAAAAAAACAAAGAAATAAGTTAAAAAAATATCGTTTTTAATTTACTCTACACCTTCACTGAAGGCAATAAAATTAATGGTGGACAGCGATGAGGGGGACGGACTTGACGACAGCACCATGATGGACGACCGAGCTGCTGGAGTGGGTGATGGCAGAGGGCGCAGTCTTCACGATGACGGGGGCGGTGTGGACAACGGGGGCAGCATGGACGGCGTGGACGACGGGGGCGGCATGGACTGTGTGGACAACAGGGGCAGCATGGACAGTGTGGACCACAGGCGCAGCGTGCACAGTCTTAAGCACAACAGGAGACGAAGCGATGACTGGAGCAGTGTGCACGGCGTGCAGCTGAGAGCCGTGGTTCACGACCTGGCTGGACTTGGTGATGGTGGTCTTGGAGCCGACCACGGGAACGGCGTGCACCACGGGGGCGGAGTGGACAGCGACCACGGGTTGGTGAGCCACCAGAAGGCCGGGGGCGGCGGCGGCGCAGGCCAGGATGGCGGCGAAAGCAACCTGTTGGGAGAAAGTGAGTGAGTAACGGTTCACCAAGTCTTCAAGTGATAACATTTTATACAAACAAAAGAATATAATGAATATTTTCCGACCAAAAAAAACACTAAATGCGCCATGATAAAAGCTTTCGTAACCCAAATACTTTAATTTTGTCTGTTTGTATCCACAAAACAACTTTAGATAACAACAACAAAACACTTGAATTAACGAGAAAGATCACTGAAGCGTCCTATTCTTTTAGCCTACAAAACAACCCTTATAATAATCCACTTACAAAGGACTTCATGGTTGATAAGGTAGATGTTGATACGACTGAACTGCCGAATAATCTAACGAAAAGCTGGCCCACCGGTGCTTATATATGCCACGCTGCCGAAATTCGACAATGAGTACGCAATGATCTTGAAGTTGTATAAATTATAAGCCCAGTGGAGGAGGCAAGGGTACAGACGTAGTAACCGCTTACGATAAGTTGTAAGCATTGTTTTATGAATGAACTAAAACAGGTTCTGTTGAAATGGAATTTGGATAGAATCATAATTGTATGCTTTGAAGATAATAAATCACGTCTATTTAGGTAGTAAGTTTTCTGAAAAGAAGTGTCAAAAGAGTTGATGATTGCAACATGGAGGTTGAAAAGTTCCTTGCCAAGTAACAAGAATATCAGAACAAACTTCCCATTTCGCAAGAATATTTTGACAACTGTAGATTCAGACAAAGAAGATGTAGAAGACGTTATAAAAATCTTATCCTAAAATACATCTCATAGATATAGAATGAATTGATTATAAAACAATACAGTGTCATCTTCATTATCACCATTCTCCCGCCCTTAGTCCAATCAAATTGTGTTAGAACTGCATGGCTCCTTCTACCATACTTCTCTAATAACGGACATCGGACATCTCAGTAGTTACTTCATTTTCGCCATGTAATCCTTCACGCGATCCATCTATAGTTTCATTATCAACCGATGTAAATCATCCTACTTGTAAATCATCGTCAACTATGTTATTATTATCATCAACTACGTACTTGTCATATTAATTCATAATTCTAGAACCTGCAGTGCTCACTTCAATACCAGTACATGCCGTATCCACTTTCACTGTGCACATGTGGCCCCAGTCAGACCTGTCAAGATTAATGAATGCATAAACACAAACATTGAAGCTGTATTTAGGTTGATGTCAAGTTCATTTGTACTTATGTAATGGTGTGTACTACTTGTCATGTGCACTTGAGTTATTCTAGTTGTCTGAAGTACTGTTGCTTGACTTTTTGGTGTTATGGATGCTGCAGGTTTTAGTTTTAATTCTTAGTAGGAAATTAAATCTTTACCTATATTGAAAAACTCTATTAGTGATATGCTCACAAAACACGTCAGCGTCTGCAAAAAATCTTTCTTCTTTGTGATCCAAAAGGAATTCATTGCTATAGCCAGTCTTACGGCAATTTCGTTCTACCTTGGGCATGTGATTTTTGTAAATTCCATTTGTATCGTACTTTTACATTAAAGTCCCATATTTAACCAAAATTACGATAATTTCTGTAATTATTTCCACTTAAATTGTCATGTTACCAATTACTTTTGATGATTTAATCCGAATTTATTATTATTTTACTCTTTTGTGACGGTTATGAACTTATTAAGTGCGTGAATTGACTTTTTTGGTTGTATCGTCAATGTGCGGATTATTACGCATCGTTCTTCCAATCGACTTTCGGCATCTCTGCACAACATCAAGAAGACAATTTGTCAGTTTTGTCACAAACTTTAAACGAAATACGAATCCAATTTTTCGCTATGCACAGAAAGAAAAATGGCGTCCCATTTTTGGTTGCATACTAAAGCTTTTTCTCAAGTATGTTGAGGTCGGCAATAAAGCTGAATGTGACTGGGCATCATTATTTTTATTAATCTACGCTTTCAACGAATGTAAAATAATTGAACATTAACGAACTGCCCAAAGTTATATCATTAATCCGTTTTCTGACGCGAAGGTGTTTCCAAATTATACAATAAAATTGCAATCAATAAGGGTTTTAAAGGTGTTAAAATTAAAGTAGTTGTTTAATGATTGCCGAAATGTCAGTGGTTTGAGTTGTAAATCTGGCTGCAACTGGAATTTAGTGAACGATATTTTAAGCATGGAATTAGGACCCAAACATTATTGCAGAAAAGATTATGAGGTGTCAAATGGGCACATTAAACGTATTTTGTGATAGAGATAGAAAATAGTTAAATTATATCCTATTCTGAAAATCAGAAACGTGATCGTCTATTCAATCTTCGTCGTAGTAGGAGCCTGCAACAAAATCAAAGAAATATCAAATAAGCATTCTATATAGGCTCAAGTAACGCCGTCAATCGCTAACACGCACATTCAAAAAATTGTTGCACCTATCTTTAAAGATCTCAAATTCATAAGAATATTACGTATTTAAATAAAATGTAAAATGCTCTCTTTGAGAATTTCTTAGATTTTTTTGCAAGTTGATTCCATTGCAACCAATTCTTCAAATAATACTTTCAAAGAAAGTAGTTTCAAAAAATACTTTTGTTTCGTAAAGATTAAAGAGAGTAACATAGTCTGAGATGTGTCTTGTGATATGAGCACTAAATCAACTTCGTCTAGTCTAGACTACTGTTGGATCTTGTAAAATTAATGGCGTGTCTAATTTTTAGTTCCTCTGTTCAGATAGAAGATATTTATTGGTATTTTTTTTGATTAAAGTAAACAGATTGTTTTAATGCTGTTAGTACTAGCTGAGATACTGGTTTAAACTATGTTTGTCTTTTTCTTGTCCTTTGAAGTAGTTACCTTCTTTTTTTATAACGGATTTCGGTTTTTGACTCGATATAGATCAGTTTTTGTGAGACAGTTGATCTAGTGATACTTGGGGAGGCAATGTTAGCAGTCAAAAATGTCGAAGGCAATCATTTTGTACTTATGTCTGTAGTTCAGTAGACAACGGAAGGTCCCAGAGTCAAATAAGTACTAGGAACATACGCTAACATTTGTAACAGCTCGGTGGCTGACCAAATTGACAGTGTGCTGCGTGCGGCTCGGTAGATCTCCGCACTGCAAAACATAATTGTTTGACCTAGAAGTAGTTGTTTCAGGTGTGGCTGTTGATGTATATGGGTTCCAATGTCCCCCCATAATATAGGAGAAATTCTCAGTGTTGCAAGCTAAAAAAATAAAAGAGGTCTATTTTTTTTTGGTGGTATTACCTATGGTCAAATGAGTCCTCTCACCATTGGTGGAGTGGAAGGGACTGACTGAATCAAATCCACTTTAGTTTGAAGTTGTGACAGTTCATTCAAGTTTACTATCAAAATCACTCACATCAACTTCAGTCTTTTATTAGCTTATTCAAGGTTAATCTCATATGATTGACTATTGAAGTAATTATTTGTAATGCGACATTACAAAATCAATAATTACTTTTACCTATTAATTGACAGTTGATACCTACCTATATGAATATTAAGAAGTTGTATGGTTTTTTGTCTGTATGCTTCAAGGGAGTTTGGTCAACCAAGGCTGTTCCGCAATTTAATATAATTGATAACCATTTAAGGTCAAAGTGTTTTTTATATTAGTGATGTTTGTTCAATTAATTAGTTGAAGAATATTCATAAGTAGTTAAAGCGATGCAATTTGGTAGCAGAAATTATTTAAAACTGCAATTTGCAGGATGGCAGAGATTAATTTAGACAACATTTGGATACTTAATTAATAGTATCATGTCAAATATTAATCCTTGGTCTAGCATTCACAAGTTGGATTACATTATTTTTATTATTACATTGATTTTTCATCTGGATCTCATATAAAAATGGATCGCAAAAAGTGTTGCTAAGCTCATAACTTGAAAACGGCTGGACCAATTCGGATAATTCTTTTTTTGTTGTGTTTGTAACCATCGGGACCGGGTTTTAGAGAACATCCACCCGTGCAAAGCCGGGACGGGCCACTAGTAGCTAATAGAAATCTTCTCCATGACATGTGTACTGATGAAATGTTCGTATGCTACAAGCACATTTTTGAGTGTCTTATTTCTATGAGACAATGAAATGAGCTGGTATACTAACATAAATTCACCATATGTAATAGAAAATAGTTTAGTTTGATCAGTCTCTTGTAAAGTTTTCTTTTACTAGATAATCTGCCTGATTTCCTAAGCCTTTTCTATTTTCTTTTTATAAAAATCTACCTAGAGATTCAGATACCTAGGGTTTTAAATAAGTCTTAAAGATACTAGTCTTAAAGATAATAGAAAGATACCTAGTTTTAACTTTTAACTACTTAGTCAGATGTTCAAAGCTCAAGGTTAGTTTCATAGGTCGCAGATTCAAAAGAAATTGAGTGGTCGTTACTGCACGTTTTACAGATGATCATATTGATAACCCATGCATCATTGCGTATGCGCACCCAACTACGAAAAACAGCGCCATAATAACCGCGTGAGTCCAAATCGTGCATATTGCACCAGCATGCTACTAACCTCATAAGTTAAGAGGGTGATATCATCTTGAACATAATTCTTTCTTGATAGCCCAAAATGTTGTCCACCATGATGTGACGAAATTTTTATGTGTGTCACGAATCACACAGATTTTGTGAATTGGAAGCTTGAAACTGCATATTTTTTAATCGTCGTTACACTTTGGATCTTGAGTTCTGGGTTTGTTAATGAACATTTTAACGCACATGGAAAAACTAGATCTCGAACAACTATCGTTAACAAATTTTAATTCTGAACAGGAATCGAAACCGCGACCCCTACCGAAGGGGTTGGTGTATGTTATTGGGATTAGACTGTATTTCAATAAATGCAAACCTGTAAAACATGATACTGAAAATATTTTTGTTCTAATGTGAATTTTACAAAGGAAGGAAAGACAGGTACCACAACAACACCACCAGCGGCATAAAACGTAAACATAACCAAGACGTTTATAAGGACTGTTAACACAACAGAGTTAACAAAGACTCTTATGAAGTAGAAACTTTATAAATTTACTTACTTAACATTATGTTCCCCACAAAAATAAGTTTTGATCCTGTTCTCCTAGTACTTTCTGTTCAGATTCCACATTGTATACTCGTTTTCTGTTTATTATAATTTAATGGTCTGCTATCCGTGCGGAAAAAATAAATGGGGCGAAATTTACAAATAAATAAAAAAACCTTTGGCTGATTTATACATACTTTTTTTAGTGGAGATATGGGCAACCTTACCGATGCACTGCCTCAAATAAAATATGCCGATAAGATTATTGATTTTCGGATTCATCTGAATAATTCTACTACCTAATTTAACCCTAACAGAACATTGGTCTTCCATTAAGCCATTCGGTGTAATGAAAACCAGTCTAGATGAAAAGGTGTAAGGACCTTGACCCGGAGTTTTTTTTTTTTTTTGTAGAAATTACTTAAGAATAGTTATAACAATTTAGAGCTTCTAAAATTCTGGATCACTTATAATATTCTTTCACTTTCAATGTAACTTTTGCTAAAATAAAAATAGGTACGTTGTTAAAACTACATTTGCAATGTTGCAATTTTTAAATGTGTCGCGATTCATCGCGCCTGTAGATTAATGACAATAAATAAATCACGTTGTAATTGATGCGATGTAGGCGATTGTGAACATAAAAGTAAGGAACAGAAGGTTCAATTTAGAATAACTTGACACCTACAGACATAAATATGTTCCGCGAGCTTAACATAATTGAATCATAATTATTAGAGTCGGATGAGTCAATGAGATAAATAAATTGAAGAACACAGAATCACTTGACATCAGATAAAGTTAAGAGCAAGCCTATCTAGTAAATATTCAGAAACACCGGATTATTGCCAACATTAATGATTCCATAAATACTTGAGGCATGAAAGTGAAACGTTAATATAAAAAACAAAATTGATTCAAGCTTTCGCCATTTTGAATGGAGTGGGCTTTCTGTTTCATTTTATTCTACGATGTTGCGTGCGCTTGCGCCGCCCGTGCTCTTTCGTAACACTTCTTTGAATGTCAAGTTCATGCACGCTCGGAAGATTATTTTAAACATTTTGATGTATTACTGTTGAATCTTCAAGGATTTCTGATGAGCGTTTTTATTTTTAAAACCCTTGATAAGAGAAGAATTAATATTTCCGTAGAATATACCACAGTGTGAGATCTTAATTCATCTTCCCTTTCTTAATAACATCAAACATTAACAACACTGATGCCTGTTTTCAAAAGCTCTAAGTGACACTTAAATGAATGCCTAATTAAAAACCCGCCGTTGAATTTTCAACTCTAAATTTAGCGATTACAGTTGAAACTCTAACAGCAATTATATGTTTGTTTTAGAGACAATTAGATAAGTCTCATTACAGTCCCATTTCCTCCTTTCATCACAATCTTGTCAACAACAGAACTTGCTATCTTTTTTTTTTCTAACTGTTCTTTCAAAGCTTTGCAACACAACCTTGTACAGATCAAGTCAATAATTTGATACCATTTGCTAATAATGACATGCGATAGCACAATTAACTCAGTGTAATGTACCAAGGACTTGGTTGGGTAAGTTATCATTAGTTGCAACGATACTGCAATCAGCTGTTTAGTTGATTAATGAAGGGAATTCGGCTGGAAGATTTGGATTGATGATGTGGACTTAGACATAGAGATACAATTACATTTGGGTATTAAGATTATCTGGACGATAGATCTGAATAATGATTGATTCATTTGGATCGAGAGTAAGGTGAAACAGTAGTTGAAAAAATAAATCAATTAGGCACAGTTGGCGCAGTGGCTGAGCGATTGAGTGCTGTGTTCCGTGTCATGGGTTCGATTTCCGCACGGAACAAATATTTGTATGATTAACAAGTAGCTCTTCTGGGTCTGCTGTTTATGTAACCTCGAAAAAAGAAAAATATCGTTGCAAATCCGATTTTTCACAGAACGAAAGATATTTGACATCTACTAAACAACACCGAGCTCGCCAGGTGAAATACTTCCCAGTCCCTTTCACAGGGTCGCGGGGCTACCAAATTACCGTGAACGTAAAGGGAACGAAAAGGGCTATTGAAGGACACCTTCGATTTTAGTCAGTACAAGTCTTACAGACCCTCCTGCCCTGCTCTAGGTTCAAGACTCATTTTGTTATTTTACCACTCTAAAAAAGATAAAGATAGGAGACTCGACAATAAGAACAATACGTAGATGATAATATTGTTTCTTTTGTTATTTTTCCTTTTCGCAATGCCTCTTTTGTGTCTTTGAAACAATAGTACTGTGACACCGTCATCGTTTTCTCCTTCTGCCCTTAACTACCCAAGACATATTACACCCATCGTCTACTAAACTCAACCCTTTTACAAAGCGTAAAGACACTCCGTTAACACTTTACTCTTCATCAGAACAGACAAAAGAATGACACATCAACTTTGAACTCTAAGACATTCTCAACTTCTTCAACTAATTACTGAGGATCAACGAACTGCTGTTGTCAACTAATAGATGCTAATTTCTTTTAATCACTTAACACATCACATTGTACTTTTGTTTTGCAGTCATGAGTTATTTCCTCAGAAAATGGAACGAAGTCTTTGTTTATTCTGATTTGTGAGGAAAGTTTTGTGCCATAAGTTATCACGGTTAACGACACGATGCGTAGGTAATTAAAAATTCGTTTTTTATTTGCTTATTTGTGAAGTAATAAGTAGAGTTTCGCGCTGATTAATTTTATTATCACTTAGTCGTAGGCTGATATTTCATCAATCTAGCACAGTAAGCTCCCGAGTCTAATTTGAAAGATTTCAAGTTAATTACAAAGCTTGATTTCCCAAGTTTCTGCTAATTGCTGTAGGGATATCAAGCGATTTTAGGAACGATTTAATTTTATTAATTAACGACAGATGTACAGATTCAGACATAAATAATCATAAGTATATGTAAGTAACAGATTGGATTACAAGATCCAAGATAGGCAAATGGAGTTATAACAGTTATCTACGTTAAATATCGTGAGCCTAATCTTAGTAATCTTCGACATAATGGTTAAGATAACGATGCAACAGAATGTTGCTGTGTACTTAATAAAACGGGGTAAGGATATTATGATTTAACTTATGTTTAAATTAGGTCGTTTCTTATACCTAGATGAGTTTATAGGAGGTAAGGGCTTCCTAGTATATAAGCCTGCTAAAAAACAAAATTCAAATTATGAAACGTAAAAAAAAACGTATAAGTAATCATAAAATCAAGTAATAATCAAATTCATATTATCATTATCTATTTTATAACTTACAAATTATGTTTAGAAACTCGTTTTTAACTTGACAGAGTTTTGTTAAAAGTTTAATAGATTTTTGTTCAAAAGTTGTTTTTTTTTTTCGTTTACAACATTACATAGTTATTACGAGTATGTGGGTGAGTGACCTAGAGGTGTTACGAGAAACTTTATTACTATTTGAAAAATAATGTAACTTTCATTATGGCTTTTTTATTAGTTTTCTGGGTTGAGCGAATTTCGATGCGGGATTATCTAATTTCGCAGCCCAAAGATACGTCTAACAGTCAGTCCGAAAAACAGACACATTTAATACAGTAGTTTAGTAAAAAAAATATATAAATCTCTACAGACGAACAAGTAGATAATGAAAACAACATTTTCATCTATCAAAAAAACACATTTATTAAAACAAAATAACAACAAATAACTCAATGATGAACAGCAACCAACGGTACAGTTTCATGTACAGTAGAACTGTGATGAGTCACGGCAGAGTCACCAGACTTCAGGGTCACCAGAGGCGAAGAGTGGTAGACAACTGGAGCATGGGCGACGGAAACCACAGGCGCATGAACAAGATGGGTACCTCCGTGGTTGACTACTTGGTTGCTCTTGGTGATAGTAGTCTTAGGAATGTGGTAGACCTCATGGACAGGCATCACACTGATAGAATGGACGGGATGGACAGACACACCACCGTGGGTCACCACTTGGTTGGCATTAGTGATGGTCGTTTTACCATGGACGACGGGGATGGTATGGATCTCATGAACGGGGTGGTAGACGTGAGTGCTGCCGTGGTCGATGACCTGGCTGCTTTGAGTGAAGGTGGACTTGCTGTGGGGCACCGTGTGGATGATGTGAGACGGTTCGCTGAGGAGGTAGGTAGGAGCGGCGGCTCCGCAAGCCAGGATGGCGCTGATGATGATCTGGAAAAATGAAGATAAAATGTCTTGTGAGTCTTTCTCGTCGTTCCTTAGGGATGTGGTGTTTGGTTTTTTAGTTATGAACATACGGAATCATTTCATGACTTTGTCTAGATAACAGTTTTGCTTTTCTACAAAACGTTATTGGTTTTCTTTTTTTAAGTTCAGAAATGAAGTCCATAATAATTCATTGAGTTGACATCTTTTATTTCACAAGATGTTCATTCTTCATTCTTATCGACCCCATTCCAACACACTTAATCAATCCCAAGAAGCTTTCTCTCAAAACTTACAATACTTTGCATTGTCGAAGTCTCACTTGCAACTGATGGTAGTCCTCTAAAGAACCACCCTTTTATACGCACTGTATAATTATTGATTGGCCCAGATTGCGACAATTACTCATGTATGTACTTGTATTTTTTGGTCTTATTTCGCGAATAAAAAGGAGGGATGTTGCGAAAGATTGCGGAGTGCAAATTAGCAAATAATTGACACGGTTTGTTATTCGAAGATATGTCAATCATGGTCCATTAAGCAGGAGATTAGATGGATAAGCTTGTTTGGTGACGTTGGTCTTTTTGAATGATATGTCAATGTCGTAAGGTCTATTAATTAGACAACATAGTAAATTTGTAGGCCCAAGAGACGATTAACTGTAATGATAAGAAGTTCCGGATTATTACGGATAAACTAAAATATAATGTAATTAATGTACCCCAATTTTGTCAGGATAATGGAGGTAAGATGAGTAGTCGTCCCATGTAATATACCTATACTTAAAGCCGAGTCGCACATAGATTAGTAAAGGCTATGCAGATAATGCCATTTAAGTCGAAATGAAAACACGAAGCGCTAGCCAATTTCTTACTTTTTTTTTTTTTTTAGGTTAGCCAACGACTGTTTACACATAACATTACAATTATAACTGATTCATATACATTTACAAGTGTAACAGTCAATTATAGGCTAACACCGCATGCATCGTAGTCGGAACGAATTTAATAGATTGAAACTTTACAAATTACAAATTCCTTATTTACAGTGATTATTAAGGTTAGTAAATAAATCTTATAATTAGGTTAGATTTATAATAATTACAAATTTTAATACATAATTTTATCAACAAACAACAAAAATATAATTGAAAAATAAATAATTTAAATTATCATAATAATGAAGACAGTAGAATTATAATGCATTAATGAAATCATTACATTTAAATAAATAAAAAGTGTATAACAGTTATGTTTCTTGTCCCATGTTACGTCGTCAGGTTGTACCTAAGGGTTTCGGGACCAGGGACCGCGGACCCAGATTCCCCCTAGAGATACAAATTTGGCTATTTTCCCGAAAAAAAAAACAGTTGTTTATTCGCTGGCATCTTTGTAATCAGTGGGTCAATCATTTGTCCACCTACGAACCCTAAATATGACGAAAGTTATTATCATAATAGTACGTCATAAACTCCCCAGATATTTATTCGAGTCGACTTTTGATCTTATTACCAAAAAAGTACTGAGTGTGGGCGGTTGATACATATGAGATTAACGTATCTCATCTTCTTTAACATAATATTATATTATTTCGAAAAAAAATATTTTATATAAAAGCAATATCACAAAAAAAGAAATGAGAATTAAGCTCAATACAGCTGTCTTTGTAATGCATCATATCATATTAATGAATTTTCATTTAGAAGAGGCTTAAGTCAGTTTTCAGCGTTACTACTTAAAGCTTTAATAAAAAAGTTAATAGAAATATTATAGGTCTTGTGTGAAACTACACAAGAACTATGAGATAATTCAATTTAGAACTAGCACAAAAGGCGTGTTAATTGTCTGGTTTCTCTTCAATTATGAATATTTTTCAATTAGTTTTATTTGAAATTGGAACAAATAATATTCTTTGTTGATTTTGGATTATAATGTCTTATCACATGGTTCATAGGTTTTCTTTCCCAATTATTTTTTCCTATACTGTGAAATATTTAAGCTTGTTTGCTCTATCACCGACCACTCTATCAACAGCATATACCATATATTACCTCCATCCAGGTGATGTATCGACATCTTAAAACTTCATTGTGACACAAAAAAAGTCATAACTGAATCCTGAAAGTCAGAAATTTCATCGTTGTTCTTTCAATAGATCACGTTTAAAATTAAATGTGACGATATACTCTGTGTCGGCTGAAACATTAAACCATTATCATTCAATTGGTAATTCTGTATAAGCCATCAACGTTTTATGGTTTAGATGTTCTTACTCGTAGTCTTAATAAATTAAACTGATATCCAACTGCATCTGATTCGACTGGAAGCCGACCCCAATATAGTTGGGAAAAGGCTTAGCAGATGATGAGTCTTAATAAACTAAATTCCAATTGTTTAATTCAGACTTGAGTCCATAGTGCTAATATTAATATCAACAAAATAACTTCAAACAAAGATATTTAAAAATTATTCACTTCTAATACCATCTTCACATCTCCCACACATACATCACGCAGGTGTCCATTTTCCTCTCGCGAACCTCGAACGATGAGTTTGTAACACTGTCGTCAGGTGAAAGACATACCCTCGTCAAAACTTGAACTGTCACAAGACGGGTCCCTGGGGAGCATTAGTGACAGTTCATTATACAAGGTGAAGGTTATCACATCTAGTAATAGGATTTTGTGGTCTGCATTTGATAGAACTTCGGTTTAGTGAGAAGTCTTGCACGCATAATTCGGACAAGTTTCATTCATGGGTCGTGGAGGCTAATGAGAGCTAATTAAGACTCTTTTAATCTTTAGAGGGTCAAGGAAAACTGATATTTTACAAGCGATAATGATGCTTCCGATAATACTTAAGTATTTGGGGTGTGTGCTGGGATCCACTTCCTAAGGACTCCTGTACATGATGACGCGTACGTCATCGCTCCGCCACCGCGCCGCTTTTATGTGTGTACCTTCGCAACCGCGCTGCACACGCGCCGCCTTCGCACAGTAACGGTCCATCCTAGACAACAGCACTAAAGGCTACCTGTAACCTGTAGCAATCCCATTGGTGTCGGTAGGTCTCACCAGGGCCACGAGACCACCATACTGCCGAAGTGCAAACCAAACAGTTTTTAGTATGTTCCGTGGAAGCATAGGAATTTCAGTTGCCTCAGTTATTCCTCTGAGCCAGATTGAGGTCAAGAGTAAAGCCATTTTAAAATAAACAAAAATAAATCAAGCCTAATGGAAATCGTTGTACAAATTCGCAATATTAATAGAAAGAGATCGGTCATTTGTTTAGAGGCGCCCTCTCAAAGATATTTCAAGTCTTGATGTCTCTCTCCTGTGATAAATAGAAGTCAATTCATAAACAAAAGTACCAGGAAGACATCATCAGTAACAGATTGGTCAATACTCTTAGAATGTAGCACAAACAGATTTCAACTTTCCTGTGACGCTATAGCGTCGATTCTCCTCATTTGACTTAGGAAATAGGCCTGTATGGACCAATATCCGCTTTTTCGGATGAGATGGGACCGCATACAGATGTAGGCTGTATTTATGGAGATTTTAACTAAGTTGCCGTATGTTTAATTTTTTTCTATTTTAGTTTTTTGTCTGTTCTGGACAAGTTTATACGGTAAAGTGTTTGAAATCTTTATGGAACTGAAGATGAAGATTTTTTTATTTTGGGACAAACCCACCACACTATTCCCAAACCCCTGCAGCTCCTGAGAGCCATTATCAACAGTGGCAACCGCCGCAGAAAAACGTCGAGACAATGAAGCTCAACGTGTCCCGGAGAATGAATGTAACTGTCTTAGATCCTGCAACGAAATTAATCGGAAAAGAATAGTGGAGGAGTAGGAAAAATATGTTTCCTTTCACTTTTCCCTCCATGCAAGCAGAAGACAGAACAAAACAAGGCCAGTAGGCACAAAGGGATCTTACAACTGGGAGAAGCCCAGTTGCCTAGCACCACGGGTAAAAATGACTACAAATATTAATGGGTCCTAAATTGTGAGTAGTCATAGTGTAGTAATAGTGGAAAACTGAAGTTTTTTTGTAATGCAACCACTATTCATTCGCAAAACGAGCGGTTTGCTATACTTGCGTCCAAACACGAATACCAATTACACTGGTTGTTTGCGAACGAATGTAATTATGTCGTGAAACAAAAGCTCTCGCAATGAATGTTTGCAAAATGTAATTCTAAATGTGAATCTAACTAACAGGTTTAACCAATATGCCATTTTTCTTTTAATAATTATTGTTTAAGATTTCTTTAACTACAATGACAGTATTCGTTTCATTATAATAGCATTGTAATACTAATAACCAATAGACGTCGAAAAAAAAACATAAGCGATTCTTTCCTCACAACACAGTAATAGTTTGCAAAACGTCCAATCAGATGTAACTGATAAGACAGACCTTTATAAGGAAACGTTGCAACAATAGTTCCATGTCTGCCCGGCCTTCGCCTGATTGCAAGCTATTCAACAGTTAATAGATTGAAGATATTGTTGTTAAGCTGTTGATTGTTTATGCAATGGGTTGTAGGGTCGAAGGGTCGGTGGACCTTGTTGCTAATTGAATTAACTGGGTGGGATTTTATGATTATGTTGGTGATGATAGATTTGAAGCTCCTATTTTTATTAATTTGTCCAACACTTTCTCACTGTCATTTTGCTAAAAGTTTGTAATCTGCTAAATTTATTATTCGAACATTTGGTCGGTCAATGGTTTTGTTATAGAATTGTGTTAAGCCAGCCAGCCATTTAATTCAAATATATTATTAAATATTTTGTATTTATTAGATTTATAAGCAATCTGATGAAGTAAGAAATTCGTAAATAGCAAAAAACATTTTTACGAGATTATCATTATAACCGTGTCAGTGGTTGATCATAGGAAAATCATAATGCGGTTTACATGCATTCGATATTTTTACCCAGCTATGTCGATTCCCATTGTCGATTATGAGCAGTGGTGGCCCAGTGGTATCGGTCCCGACTTACAAGTTGTAGGTCGTGGGTTCGAACCCCGCCAGGCGTATTACTTTGTGTAATTTATTTCATCACCACTGCTCTCAAAACGGTGAAGGAAAACATCGTGAGGAAACCGGCATATCCTAGAACCAAAAAATTCGAAGATATGTGACATCTACCAATCCGCACTGGGCCCGCGTGGTGGATTATGGCCCACTCCCTCTCTCAAAGAGGAGGCCTGTGTCCCAGCAGTGGGAACATTATAGGCTGATGATGATGATGATGTCGATTCCCTCACCCTTAAATAGCAATCGTTAACTAATCTGCAATTATTATGTTACATGTCACTCGGATTGCGTCTAAACTGTTGATTAACTAAACCAACTGTGGTCATAACCACAAAAATATCAATCAAGCCATTGTCATACTGAATTTATATGTTTGTCCATTTGACTGTGCTGACAGTCATGGCGACAAATGTGCAATTCCTTTGATATAAATCAAGAAACTTGTAACAATGGCAAAAAAGTCATAAGTGCAGAAACTTATAAAACAAATGCAACTCTATGTTTAAAGATGTAAGGTATTATTTCGATTGGAGGGTCTAAGTTACTTGTGTTCTTAACTTGGATTATACAAACAGTTTGAGCTCAAAGTGTAGATATTATCGAAGCATTTCTTAATGCAAAGCTTACTTAATTTATGATACCTTAAATCATTTTTTCGTTCTGAACTGCGAACTTTGGTTTTTATGAGAGCAATAAGATTTTATACTTGTTACTTCAGTTCTGTTGTTTAATTAAAAGTATATTGAAAGAAAAATGATTTATTTGGTAAATAAAGTGTTGATGGGTTGCGTAACCAGGGTTCTGGTTACGGTCGATCTTATCTCTGAGATTGGCCGCCCGCATAGCAAAGCAATCAATTGGTCTTCGAAGATAATGCATTGAGATTGTTGATTGAATCCATCAGTGCAGAAATGCTGTGGTTTATGAAAGATGGTGTTATTTACTTAGTAATATAGTTTATGTTGATAGCTAGACACATCTTCTTGACATAATACGAGTGAATTAGTAGTAGGCTTATACATTAGAGATCATTAAGAGAGCCTTTGTCAAACTGGCAGGCGAAACGAACGCGCGCTGAAGCGTTTTTGTTTGTATTGAAAAACAAAAGCGGTCCGAAAGTCTACGTGACTGGCTTCAAACAATTCCAGACATTACAAATAAAAACGCTTCGGATCGCATTCGCCTCGCCTGTCTGTTTGACAAAAGCTTGTAGGTTAAGTTAACTCTATTTACTACACGATAAGATACACATTCAGTATCGTTGCGACACTTCGCTCGCGTAGCGTCGCTTCTCGATGTGTACTGACCCTTAGAAATGCCCAGAACTTGTATGTTTTCTTCCTAAACTAGAGACATCAAATAATAAATAAGAAGATATTTTTCGTACTAGCCAGCAGGTATGAAAAGGCTAGGATCATCAGAAATCCAGTATAATCTTCTTCGTAAATATACAGCCACATCATTTTACCTACCACATAGTAGCTATAAGATTTTATTTATGTTCCACTTAACCTGAACGAATTGTAATTTGCAAAGTTAAAAAAACAGTCTACTCCACCTTAATTCCTGAAACAATAAGGCTCACTTTACATAAGCTTACAGGCAAAGTAAAGCTGGTATTAAAAACCCATTCATCGTGAAACATTATACCCGTATAATTAATTTGGCACTCGCTTGTCTGATGTCATTAAAAGCATTTTAAGATTTAAGATAGTTTGTGAAATTATGAGAAAAATTAATAATTCATGATGGAAGCCTTTGGGAGTTCAGGAACATCGTATGGTATTGACGTATGGTACCCACGCCCAGTTTCAGGATACACCATAAAAGGTTGAATGGGAACATTTAGACTTTATGGGTTCCCTGGCATGGGCCGTTAAACGAAAATAATACCGCATATTAAAAATAAATTACTCATATTTTTCGGTAGCTATTTCCGATGACTTAAGTACCTACTGGATATGGAATCTACAAATGCTAAAATAATTTCCAGTTATTAGAGTTACTGAAAATTTCTCAAGTTGAAATTGTCCAATTAAATGTTACTGCTAACTGGTATTTCCATTATGAAGATATCTAGAAGTCTAGATTGTAAATGGACCATCAAGTACTCAATATTATGATGCCCTAGAGCGTCAGTCGGACGATCGACGAAAGTATCACAAATTCACAAGAACTACTTAAGCGTGGCTTACTTTTAATAATTTTAATTTATTCACAGGCCCTTGTAATACACGTAAAAAAACTAGTAGCAACAACATAATCATAAAGCTTGTTTACCGAACTCAATCTTACCATCATAGGAAAGTATATCAATCCTGTCATAATTACAACATAACAGTGACATGGAAAAAGTAATATACATGAGAAAATCAACCTTATGACAACGTGTTAAGAAATTGGAGTACAGAGGTGGATTGCATTGCTTAGTTTGTTTTCCGTGCACTATAATTATGTAATTTAAATATTTTATGTCAATGTCGTCACGACCGCCATATTTGTAATGGCGCCAATTTTGACAGATCGAACGCGCCAAAAATGCAGTTTTTAGCGATAAGCATGTGATGGTAAATTAACAGTTTTTAAACGTAATTATATTGATTTATTCAAGACATGACACATTAATAATATTAACAAAATAGGGAAACATATTTCGTAAGCACGCGTGTCGGCTTAATGTCCAATGAGGTTGACGTAAAGCCTCCGAATTACGTGTTGTAATGTTGCTCATTGATAATATTGAAACCCTAATTAAAAAAAAAATTGCATGTTGTGTAAATGTTCATTCAAGCTACAAATTAACTAATTAAACTTGACAATTATAGCTGCGGCATGAAAGACATTTCTTAAAATGGCTATCAAAGAACATTGCTAATGAAAGTCTTAGTGCTCAAACACACTGCGAGCCTAGCGCGGTGGCGGCGGCGGGCGCGATATTATGAATGTATGAAATCGCCGCTTGTGGCCACATTGAAGTGATTAGGCGGGGAGCCTAGCGCGGTGGTTACGAGCGACTTTGCGAGCCTAGGCGTTGCTAGGCAACAACCGATACAACGGGCTGGCGGCAGGTGTATCAAACCTTTTCGGTTTTTTAGTAGCGCCATATAGTTACCAGAACATGCACTAAAATACTAACGTTGGATGTTTTTATACATATTTAAATTATTTTTACCGTACTTAAGTAGAAAAATGTAGAATGATTTATAATTTAGTTGTTTTCAATCCTAAATAACCTGTAAAAAATAATAATATTAATTTCTTTAAACCAGTTTTATAGAGTTTACTAGGTACCACCGGTTTGCAACACCTGAAGTCGCCGCAACAAAAACAAACGCTTGATCGGCAGTGTGGACACGTATCGCGTCCGCCGCAGCGCCCGCCACCGCGGCTGCCACCGCCGACGCGCTAGGCTTCCAGTGTGGACAAACCCTTAAGTGAAATCCAAAAGCGATTTTCTCATAAGCGAAACTTTTATGATATGTCGCTTTTTATATCGCTTCTTCTTATTTATAATTATACATTCTATTGACCGCTTTTGTACCATCTAGGTACCTCTTAAAAGCACTACGTTCATCATAAGGGTGCCCAAACGACAAAGTCCACTCACTGTACATGCTCATTGTGACGTGGTAAATGGTCCTTCGAACCGGATTCCGAATGTACAATGTAAAATCCGTACGAGCCCTTAATTGCTAACAAGCTGTCTAATCAGCTGCCCCGGCTGATCACTAATTGGTACTACATGTCATTGTAATCTCATTGGGCTGGTAATTGTAGCTGTGTAGCACTCAGTGACGATCGATTTTGATTTGAGCTTCAAGGCCAGCTTTTGGAGTTTGATTGGTTTAAAAAGCATGTCCATTCAACATGTTTAGCGTAAAACTTTCCCACAGCTGGGACACAGGCCTTCTCCCTGTGAGCACGAGGTATTTTTATAAACTTTGCGCCACTCTAGCAATTTCTCTGTGTACAAAAAATTAAATTCATATACTCAAATTGCCAGCACGAAACTACTACATACAGATTGTACAAATAATGATTGCTCAGTGCGAAAATCGAACCTGCGACACGTAGCGCAGCAATATATAAGTCGACCACTGCACCAACCGAAACGAACCGAATTGCCGTGAACATGATCAAATACTTTAAAAGTGCATTTAATTATTCATTTAAAACAAATCCAGTCATCAATCATTCAAATAAACGAATAAAAGTAAACGAAGATCTTCCAGTAAAGTCCATTATTTATCTTATTAAGTAACAAGCGGCCATTATTAGGCTGAAAAGGTTAAGTAATGTAGGCTCGGAGCCCGTGTACCGCTAATTTACAAGATCGTACATCCGTGATTTATTGGCCACAGTCCCATGCCGCTTGTGCCATGTAATATGCAAAATTTAAGCAAGTTATCGGTAAATTATTATGGCGTCAAAATGTGGGTAGGATAGGAGATAGAGTACCATAAGGCGTAATAATCTTGAGATTTTCATATCTTTAAAATTTAATGTTGTTATTGTGTACACTATCGGATAAGGGAATCCTGTAATGATGATGGATAACACAATATGGACAAAATGAAAAAAAAAACTTGGGAATAACATTTTCGTCGAAGTGTTTTATGCAGAGGACCAGTTAGACAATATCAAGCTTATTTTATTATTTATTGAAAACCTACATTTTATAAATACTTTCAAGCTTTGGTTGTAACAGTTGTAGTTTTAAAAATGTGGAGTAATAACATGAACCTTCTGCAATAACTAAAAACTTGAAACACTAGCTCCTGAACAACAAACCGCGTTACTTTTGCGATTCAAGACGTCACATACATATTTACATATCAGCATTTCGAAATTATCCCTTCATACATTCGTTAAAAGGCCACTTTCTGTGAAGAATAACCCCATTTTTGGATCTCAAATGTCAATGAGAGGATTACAATGCATGTGTTTACCTTGTTACCCAGTTCACCATTCATTATTATCTGTGTTGTAAGTGGGAATTTCTGCGGAAAAATTGTAAGGCCTTGCACAATGGAGAATCGACACTATTATGTGGATGTATGGGTTTAAATTATCAGAATCCGAAAGTTATTGAGATGAATAAATCATTACGATAAGTCCGCTGTTGTCAAGTGTGTTGAGAAGATTATTATATTATGTAAATATTGTTTTATTGCTGTCTACGGTCGTAACATCTTGACATTGATCTTGATTTTATGAATATCATAACAAATAAGTCATGTTTTATTAATCAGTTTTAGAACCAGAAGAAAACATGGATATGGGAAAAGCTTAAGTTGTAGGGAAGAATAGTGGCAAACTGAGATTTAAGAACCAATAACCATACTTTGAAGAATGTCTAGATGACTGACTGTGTCTAAATTGCTTATTCTTATTTCTGCTATTTATAAAACAGTTGCGTAACAATTTTGGTGCACAATGAAGTATGTTTTATCTAATTTAATAAATAAAATGAAAAAAGTGTGTTTTTTCATATTTTTATTCTTCAAACAAGAAGACGCTCACAATAGGTACTACCTACTATACTATTTTTGGAACGCATTTCAGCCCCAAACGAATCATATTATTGACTGAAATTCATAAATATTTAGGAATTTAAACTTTATTTTCAAGGATAGATATTCAAGTCGAAGGTACAACGATCCTATTTGAGTATGGGTGAATTTTTATCAAATTTCTTGTAGGGTTTTTGAAGAAGCGTTCAAAAAACGGAATAATATTATAGTGGAATGCGAGGCAAGGAAAATAAGGCATATCCTTTGGTCTGAGCTAGACAGTACATTCAATTTTCCAGAATTGAGACTTAAATATAAAAGAAAAATATGAATAATGGGGATTCAGTTACACCTATTATTGTAGCCAGTTGTTTTATTTTTACTCGCTTAAGCGAGTTTTTAATAGCACCTGAATCTATATTTATTCAGGTACGGTTTCACAACTAAGTTAATTTTAAAACCTGTGGTGACGGATCAGGACTGAAGCTTTTCCACTCCATCTTTACTTCTCCTTAGTAAAAGTTGCTAAAGAGTATCTCTAAATAAAGGTCTTGTTTATTTTAAAACCAAGAGCAACTTAGTTTTTATTTTAAATGAATCACACCACCCATTAGCACCATAATTACACTCAAAAGAATGTTATTCATTCACACATATTATAATCTTTATGTATATTTTATGATCAACAATCTATTAATCTTTAAATATGTAGATGCATATTTGATCTCATATCTGACACCTACATACTGAGAGATATAATTATGATTACTTCCCTCGTGCGTGATACTATAATAATAAAGCATTTTGAGATCTATCATACAAGTTATAAGGATTACGGAAAATGTAATCGCCCAAGGGTGACACCTGTCAAAGAAAGCTTGTTACTTGGTTTGATTGAGGCGTAATAATTCTGATTCGATATTAAGATTTTAATGATACTCGTAAGAAACATTGAGCAAAAATTTTGATGTTATGAATAATAAAAAATCAATGTGACCAAAAATTATATGGCTAAAAATAACTTTACAATAGGCAAATAGGCATAACTTTACAATATAAACACAACAAAAAAAAAAAAACTTGATCCAACTTAAGATCCACAACAAAAAGTACCTACAGTTAAACAAAGAAATGTCCCGTTTAAAAATAGGAAAACTGTAATTAAATTCAGATAACTATCTTGAAAGAGCAAAAGAATCAGACAAGGATAAAGCAAGCCCTAATCTTATTACAAAGAACTTGTTAGACACAGAAAATATTTTTAGAAAGAAAAGTCTTTTCCAGAACAGAAGTTAAACGTGAATAAAAAATTTATTTTTAAAACAAAAGTTTTATCAGACGTAAAGTTACTGAATGAAGAAAGACTAACAAAATTGCGGAAGGACCTTTTTAAACATAAAACGACTATTATTTTATCTATCATGTCTGATGGTGGACAATTAATACACGGTTTTCAGTGAACCAAGCTTGTCTCCCAGTAGTAGGTAAGTGGGAATCGTTTAACCTCGCTAAACACATTATAAATATTTAGAGATGAAAGACAATCTACAGTAATTAAAGAGGCATCAGAAGAAGTCACAAAAATGCAGTATAATCTCGAGACAAAAGAGTACTGATATAGGTATACCTATTCCATTTTTTTTTCTGTCCTTGTTATTTGATATTGAATAATTTGAAATGAATTTTGATTTTGATAGTCAACATAATAATTTAAATTTTGTAGTACTATCCGTCTAATCGACAGGCTGTCTTTCAACATAGGGGTGAGTTTGGCAGTCTATCCTGCCTCCGGTAACATCATTCTTGAATTTAATCCGTTATTCAATCAGCCGCCATGATTGGGCGTGAAATTAAACCGTGTGCTCTTAGATCGATAGCTCATACTGTAATGCCAGTATTTACCTTGATATTTACCGTACGTTTGTAAATTGTATTATGTCTGGGAAGAATGGTGTTGGATTTGCCATCAGGATTTTCTCAGCAGCCTTTAGGCATTTTTTGTGAAGGAGGTGGCGGGCCGCAAGCGAGAGAGGACAGCGTCCTCCCTCCGCCCCAACCGCAGTGGTGACGTTGCAAGATCGAGACGATCTCCGGCCACCGTAGGCGCGGGCATGCGGACAGCGAGTAAAGGGCAACTCGCTGTCCATGGACAATGCCCGGGTCGACGGCGCGTCGTGTTCCACGCGCGCCTCAAAGAGCTGTCAGCAAAATGACGGGGCCCCCTCTCAGAGGGCCAAAGCCTGCCGGGGTCGCGGGACTTATTTCTATTACCGTGACCCCGGAACATAAAGGGCTACTGAAGGACACCGTGGATTTTAGTCAATACAAGTCTGACAGTCCCTCCATTTTACCACGCAAAAAAAAAACCCTTTAGGCATTTAGCTCTATGACCGAAATCCTTGGCTCACACGTATGACATAAATATAACTTGCAAAATGAAAAAGTCTGCCTCAATATAACTATATCACTTTATTAAACTATCTAGTCTTAAGATCAGATCGATAGCCCACAACACCGCAAAACCAGTGTTTACCTCGATGTTATCATTGCAGATTAACTTAAGGTTCGATGCTGTAAGATCCTTCGAAATTACATCATTGTTACTTCCGACTTGGTTCATAGTTCCATTAGTTAATCTTTGAGTTTCGAGGTCGTAACTGTCAATTATAAAATTATTGGTAGTCGAGGTCACTGCGCATGTGATCGTTGTTTGTTTTAGATGATGACCTTAGATTGAATTATTGGTGTACTGTCTCTCCGGTTTACGCATTAGCATTTTGTTTGTGATTATATTTTAAGGGCACTGTCAGTTCTTACTGTGCACGTTCACAAATTTTGTCAGCCTGGTTGGTGCAGTGCCTGAGCGATTATGCCTTGCGTTGCGTGTGACGGCTTCGGTAACCGCACGGATAAAATATTTGTATGATCTACAAGTAGTTGTTACGGGTTTGTGAGTGTGAGTTTTAATGTTTGTAAATGCACCCACGATAGGTGCGGAACAAATACATAATGCGGGGCAAAGTTAAAAACAAAAAAAAATCAATCATCATCGTTGTCTTTCTTATTTCACACTGTGGTGTGTATAGGACCTTTTGTGTCATGCTTTCCTGTGCCCTTAGCACGAGTTTTCAATCTTTTACTTTACAGCAACTTTCCAGTATTTACAGCGTTTTTTGTATGAGAATATGGAACAGCGCCTCTGGTGTGCGAAGAAGGAACCAATTTTTTCATTGAAAATTGTCAATTTGAAGTAGTCAAAGTTCCAGTTTATTTTACGTCTCAAATACTGAAAACTCGTGCTGACGGTACATCTCCAGAATCTGAGTATTATTTCACTTGGTTGGTTTTCTGGGTGTTTGCTAAAAATAGCTTTATTTGCCGTTATATTTGGGACGTTAATCTGAGAAGTTTAAATCCTGTCAGGAAAATTATTAAGGCCATTTGAATTCACTCAACAAAGTAATAGGTCTACCCACGTTCGTCTCAGTTTTGACTTAAAACTTCAAAGTCCCAATTTAGTAAACTGAAATCGGGAAATTGCTGTAAAAACTTAAGATCTTAGGCAACAGCCCTTATCAAGAGTTGTCAGTAATTTACTTTACAGCGTCTTTCCAGTATTTACAGCATTTCTTGTATAGAAAATGGAACATCGCCTCTGGTGTACGAAGAAGGAACAATTTTTCTTTTAATTAATGCCAAAGTTCTAGTTTACTTTACGTCACAATAACTGAAATTTCATGATAAGGCCTCAGGAGCCAAGTAATATTTTTGTTTTTGGAACTTACCTATTTGATATGACCACGCTCTAATTTGTAATAGAGGCAACATCTCCTGAAGATGAAACACGTGTCGAGAGTATTGGTTGCGTTGCATGTAGCATACCAATTTTCAGACTTGCTGCATTCATAATAAGGATCTATTTAAAGGAATGACAAAAATACATCATACCTTCAGTACATTTGCCAAAATTGTTAATTTCCTACGACAGTCGGTCAGCCATCAGATTTATTATAGAGTTTTACAAAATAGTTCCCGAAAATCTCAGACAATCACTTCAACACAATCTAGCCAAATTAACGTCTAGCAAAACACAAAAACAATTTAAGTAAAAACACAGACGAGCTCGCATTACCCTACCGCTCCAGCCCAGCCATGTTTTTATCCGTAAGCCAATTAATCTATCAGACACTAAACTGCCTTTCGCTTGGCTGGGTTTACTTCTTCCGCGCGATATCCTCCGGCATTACCCCGTAATGCCTGAGCGTCTATTTTTAAGACGGAAATATCCCATCTCAGTTGTGGGAGTCTGTTTTATGGGTTCGGTGCATCGGAAAATTGATCAGCTGGTTTTGGAGTTGCTGGTGTTATAGATACAGATGGTGTTTTCTGTATCCCGGAGTTTAATGCCATTCTGAATAACGGTGATAGTGATGTGCCTAGGTGTCAATTTGTGTTTCTTTTGGGACGTCTCATAAATGATGACGTGATACAAAACAAAATTCATTGTTGCTTTTGTAGTATAATATTATCTCCGTCACCTGTTGATGTGTATAATTATAAAACTTGTTCGGAATTAATTTATTTCTGGGATGGTTTTATTTTCGCCGAATTTGTCTTCGTAATTTAACATTTTGTTTTCTTTGTTACAGATTCCTGGCAATCTGGTGGCCTTTGAAGTGTCAGATCACCAAACGCCGTGCGAGAATGATGATCGTCTTCATCTGGATATTTGCCATCAGTGTCACCACTCCTTGGGTCTTCTTCTTTGACTTGGTCGTGGTATTCGACGATAACCCCAACGTTAGGCTCTGCCTTGATGTCTGGCCTAACCCCATCAGTGAAGTCCTGTACTTCGTTATCGGTAACCTTATATTCTGCTACATACTCCCCATGGTTCTAATCACCATGTGCTATATCCTAATCTGGATTAAAGTCTGGAGAAGATCAATCCCCACTGACACACAAGACGCTCAAATGGAAAGAATGCAACAGAAATCTAAAGTCAAAGTCGTCAAGATGTTGGTCGCTGTCGTCATACTTTTTGTCTTGTCCTGGTTCCCCTTGTATCTGATATTTGCAAGGATTAAACTTGGTGGACCAATCCAAAAATGGGAAGAAGAAATGTTTCCCGTTGTGACACCTCTAGCTCAATGGCTGGGTGCATCCAATTCTTGCATAAACCCAATATTGTACGCGTTCTTCAACAAGAAGTACAGGAAGGGTTTCGTCGCGATCATCAAGAGTAGGAAGTGTTGTGGAAGGCTACGCTACTACGAGACCATTGCACTGCAGTCCTCGAGCACGTCAACGAGAAAATCTTGGCATTACAATAATAACAATCATCCATCGATCACTCGACGATCTCCTCCCGTCGATAAGAACGCGGTGTCGTTCATCTACAACCACACGGGAGTGTAAGAGGTGGACAGGTGCGCTTTGGATTTCGAATTAGAGCCATGGTCGGCTTTGCGTCGGACACCCGCGCCGCCAGCGGCCGGGAGACGCGTCTCAGCATATCGACACAATACGACATTTTCTATTGTACGTTTTTATTTCAACAGTTTGGTGTTGTCTTGTGCGAGAACAGTTAAATGACATTCAAACTAACATAAAATAGTTAAGTGAACATAATCAGTGTTTTTTATTAATGCTAGTAGTAATAACTTGTAACTTTTATACGTAAGTCGGTTAAATGTTTTAAGGAGATTTTATTTTTACACTGATTGTAATAAAATTAGGAGCGTACGGAGGAAACGCACATCGAGCACAAAATGTTGAACGATTTTATAATTTTAATTTGTCTTATCTTATATTTTTAAATAACATACTTAATAATTTTAATCCAGTACAAATTTTAAATCCTCTTTTGTGTACGAAAAGGTTTGTTCTTTAATTTCTGAATTGAATAATTCCATATCTCTTTTGACGTTATATACATTCAAACTATTGATGTTTTATAAAAAAAAAAAAAAATGAAATACAAAATTAAAAATACTGAAACAAATACCACAGACAGTACAAAAATAATATTTCGTAGAAAATAAGCTTTCGAAATTCTAAAACAAACAATAGTACATACTTATATTCGTAACTACATAAATATTGTTTAAAATGTTAACAAGATTTTTTACTGGGTTTGTTTTTATATCATGTTTCAGTTTCATTAATTTAAAAAAAAACGAAAAAAAATAATGTAATAAGTTGATAGTGCATTTTTACTTTAGGGGTAAAAGTAACTTATTTAGTCCCGGGACTGTTGGCGCCCTACCGTGCGTGCACTAATAATTCGAGGGACTAAATTGGTCACTTTCACACCTAACACTGTGTTTTTCATTACGAATACAAGGAAAGTACAAAATAATAAAACAATGAATAAACTCGGATTGGAATCGGGAGGTCGAAGAGCCGCTTTCCTGCTTTTTTCATAATTATGGGGTGCGGTCAGCCGTTATTTTTAAAAACTAGAAAATTGGTAAATATTTGCCCACATCCTCGTTATTTTAATAAAGTCATTTAAATGAGATATATATATATATATATATATATGTATATATGCATATATTAATACATATCTTTATGTTATGTCAATTTAACATCGCGAAGTTATAGTGGCTGTATGAAAAATGTGAAAATAGAACTAGATTTTTTATTTAATAATTTCAAACCTGTCAGCTGAAAGCGATTCTCCCCAGAGCTGAAAGTATTACTTTCAACCCGCTCCTTAGGCAACTTCACCTACTTTCCGAGTATCAGTAAAGAAAAATGTTATTACAGTTATATGATATTGATTTAACACGTTCTTTAATAGAGAATTTAGGAAAGGCGCTATCTATATAGGATTTAAGTAGTTATTGCAACAGCAATAAATTTGTTAAACGCTCGTTAAAAGTGTGACATAGGTTCTTGGAGAAATATTTAACGTTGTTGATAAACTTGTGGATTTTTGACTTGGACATGGTAACAAGAGTAATATTTATTAATTCCAGCTGAATATACTAAAATAATATTAATGTTTATTAAATTATTCATTTATTTTATAAAATTCTTTGTGCATTTTTTAAGTAAGTACTTAGTTAAATCTGTGTTTGACAAATAATAATTTATTTGAAGAATAACTTAAATCAAATTAAATGTTTTTTTATAAAACCATGTCCTCGTCAAAATGAACAGATGAGCTTCTTAAAAGTCACGATAGAAAATTAAATGAAAAATAATATTAAGTCTCAAGTATAACATCTTTTTCGTAAGTTACGAGTCTGCGCGAAGCACAGGCCGATAGCCGCTTAAAATGCACAAAAGGATACCAAAATAATATAATAATTATAATATATTTTTAAAGTAATATTAAATTTGAAAGTGGGAAATAAAAATATTTTCGAGATTTCTAGGATAGATATACTATATTGGAATAAACGTGAACTTTTGCATGTTGGTATACCATTTTTGTTTTTGAATTATTATTAGTTTAATCTAAAATCCCCTGTTTTATTTAAACATTTTGGTTAAGGAACAAATAATTAATTTGATATTCAACAATTCATGAATGAATTGACTATTTTTATTTATCACGGAATATAAATCCATATTAATGTTGTAACGGTACATAATGTTGCATATTATATCCTAATATTATATTAAATACGACCTATTACATTAGATGTTTTCATAACCGCACACTTTCATAGACGATATTTAGACGTAATGTTTTGTTTTTAACAAAATAAATAAATAATAATAAAAATACAAAAATATTTTTCTACTAAACAACATTGAATGGAGCGAGCAAACGTATTTTTAAGAATGTATGTTCTCTTGTGCAGTTTCCTCTAACTTTCTATTTATTTATTTTTAGTTCTTTTTCAGCACTGCAGTGTGTGTAGGCAATTAATTTCGTTGTGTAGGATATCAGAGACGAAGTCGAAGCTTGCAAGACTGATATAATTGCTGGACTCCTTTAAAAGGACAATTCGTGTGATAGAAATAATGGATTTTGAATTCGACTATTTTTGTAATTTTAAGCTTAACCCTAGCTTATTGAATGTATTATTTTCTTATCCTTTTAAATAATTTACTTTAAATGCTTCCTTAATTTTAATTATATATAAATATATTATTTGTGAAGCTTCAAACATCTTAATAAGTTAAATGTTAAATTAATAAAATTTTACAAAAAAAAAAAGAAAAAATAATAAAAAGGAATGTAAAGGCAATATGTAGAGAGGGTAGAATCATGCTGAGCATGTCATCTTGAGTGAGTACTAGAAAATGATAAATAATATAATCAAATTTCCGGGCCCGAGAAACTGCTGGCAGTCATTTACTTCAGGGCAAGGAACGATTTATACGATGTTTCATCAAAATTGGTCCAGTAGTTTAAGATGACATACACACAGTTTTTTACTCAAAGCAACTTATGTAATTACTAATTTAAAAATTTAAGTGTAACCGTAAATTTTTATTTTATACAAAAATAAACTTTTATTTCGAAAATGATTACCATAAGTATAAATGAAACTCACAATAATAATTATTGTATGAATGATATAATATTTAATTTAAATATGTATAAGGTTTAACTTTTAAATATAATATTTTCACGCATTTAACTATCGGTAGTAGTTGTATACTATCATTGTTGCCTTTTTAACTGAGGCTTAATAAGAAAATAACCAAAACAAGAAAACGACAATTTAAAATTAAATAATTGACTATTAAAATAATTAATACAAAAGATCCTGGAAAGTGATTTATTTTTCTCAAATATAAAGTGTTGTGTGTGGACTAATTAAAAAATATAAGAGCAAACAGTAACAAGCAAATAATTATTTAGCACAAATATTTATAATGCGTAATTTAAAACCATAGGCAAGTTAACACCGTCAGCTTACACACTGACTTAGCTTAATCTAGTTCGCACATAAGTCCTTATAATTTTGCAAGATATTAATAAGCCTCAGCTAAACTAAGCGTGTATACTAAAACATAAATATAATAATACAATATACATACATAATGTATTTCTACCTTAAATAAATAGTTTTATACTTATACATATAAAATGTCTACTACGACGTGTTGTTTTATAATCTAAATTGTTCGATATAATTATACATATATATTTATACAAAATAATTGGTAAAATTATAATAATTCTTTGTAAATAAATTGAATTAGAACAATAAATAATTATTACGATTACAATTTTGTTTATATTATTTGTATAATCAGTAGAAGCATTTCTGTATAAAATTGCTGTTATTTATTTGCTGTGTTTGGTGTTAGATGATAGTATTTAATAATTATTATGTGTAATAATAATAATGTGAGACCTGATTTAGACATTAAAATATTAAATTCATGTAACGAAATATTTCTTCTTGTAATCTTAAACTGTTTGATGTTATGACAAAATGTAATAGTTATTTCATTAAACTGGTTTAATAATGTAGTATATAGCATAAAAAGCTTGTAGAATAGCCGTTTACTAGAATTTGTAAATGTATAAAATATTATACTGTACATTTATGTAAAATAGAAGTTTGATGTTTTAAGCAATGTTAGGTGAATTTTAGGAGTTTAGTAAGCTTTTTTAGTGAGAGGCTGCTAATTTAATTATAAAACATTACTAACATAACTATGTATCGTTAAAAATACGTAAACTTGAAAAGTATGTAAATAATTAAATTAGCAGGTTTAATATATTTCAATCAACACAAGATTCCTATATATCGTAACAGAAGCAATTTTTGACATATGAAACTTTGACTATATTCCGTACAATTTACCAACATATCAATGAAACTAACCTCCCAGTTCGAAGTTTTCTTTTTAATAGAATCTAGTCATATTCCTATTACTTTGTAAAAAAATCAGAAAATTTTGTAAACACCTTATTTTACTTCACCTAGAATAAAATGATTGTCCTACTTATAAATTTTTCCTTTTATAATTCAAGAAATTTCGAATTAGCTATGATTAGTATCAATTTGTCATACCTAGTCTAGATTTATTTACTTAGCTAGTTTTCTTCAGAGATAAATTGCCCCGTTTTATGCCTAAGTGGCTCATGAATTAGATTTGAAAGTCCGGATTAATCTTTCTGGCCCCTGATTTTCTCAGTATCTCATAAAAAAATATTTCATATATTCCTTCGAACTTCTGACTAATTTTATATTCAAAAGTCAATTTTTATTTTAGAAACAAGTTTTGGAAGTATAATAAAAAATACTGTGAAGTGATTTAACTAATTGTGAAAAAAAAATCCACAACAACCTACATTTTTAGCTAAATTTTTATTTGACATTAAATTTGAATTGTTTTATTATTCATTGTAGTAGGTAGTTACACAGAGTTATTTTTTGGTTATTATGTAGAAATTGAAATACTCAGAAGATTAAAGTAGCGTCAAGGTTTTATTACAAAATTTAATTTAGTAATTTTGTAGAATTTAATTCGTCAATTTCAATAAATTTTCATAAAATAACAGTGTTATTTGCTTTTTTGATATTTAGATTTAAATAATGTATCGGTGTTTTTGTACTTGCAACAGTTTACGTTTTAACATTATATATTTTATAAAGTTGAAATTATTATAAATTTTAATATTTTTTAAGTTTACTAAATTATTTATTGCACAAACTGCAAACTAGGATCCACTTATTTAGTAACTTCACAAATAAATGTCATTTACCAGAGGCTTACAAAATCAAAACAATTAAGCAAAAATAAAAGATATTAAGTATATATTTTATTTAATACTTAATTTTTTATTTAAATGTTTTATTTTTTGTTTTATTTTTATGTTTTATTTTTATAATCACATAAACTGTAGTTTTCATTTTTTTTTGTGAAAATATTTATTTTTCATACCTACTTGTGAACAATTTCAATAAAAAATGTGCGTGTTTTAGCCATGGCAGTAACAAATAGTTGTTTTTGCAGTTACAGCTTAGATAACAATTCATATTGGATAAATATTAACCTAACATGCAAACACTATTGTATGTCGAGTAAATAAAAATGTAAAAATTAAACCATCCTTGTTTTATTGGGTATCTCCTAATCCCCGACATCTGTGGCATAAAAATGGTTATTCAAACATAAAAATCATAAAATAAAAGAATGAAGCATTACGAGAAAATACATAATTCAACTACTTCGGCAGCATAGTTTCCTATATGTATAAGTAGGTCCGATTTCCAGAGGGTTCGATTTCCAGATCAGGTAATATTATTAGGTTTTTGCATCAAGAATTTCTCAGTCACGTAGATTAATACCCGGTTGATGGCACCACGTTCGCCTCTATTCAAATCACTGCCTGAACCAACCACAAAAATTAACCATGCTATTTGACTAGAATGAAGAAAAACAATAAAAAAAACTAGTTATTTTTACACTTAGAGTGGCAGTGGTTGAAGTGTCAGCAACAACGATCATTGGCAACAGATTGCTACAATAAAGCTGCAGGTAATTAAAATAAGTTCTTAAAATAATTCATCCAATTTTCAACTACGTACCTACATTTTCAGCACGGAACATAGGCTGTTTTACTATTATTTAAATAACTTCTCAAATCGGGATGTAGCTGGCATAGAAGCGTTGAAGAGTGAAGACGTCACAATTTTAGAACGGGCTGCCTACCCTTTGGCAACTATGTTATGTTCGGCTGTCAGTCAAACCTCATGCAGCTAAATATGAGGTATTCCACACAATGGTACCTGAGCTACTGGTACCTTATCTATTCCACATAAAGTTCCTGTCAATTTTTTTTTGCAGATGCCAGGTGCTCATGTGGAATATCAGTTTTACATGGAGTACCTGCATGGAGTACCTGCCTGACGTCACAACCCTCATAACTTATTGAATCAAAAGTCAAATATCTACAAAGACAACCGTGACCAACTGTTGCATCTGTGTGCTTTCGTGCTTTCGATAGATGATACACCCATCTACAGATCTTCTTCGGTGAGCGTGGCTTAACCTTTACGATCGATATGTTATTATTTAGTAAGATTTCAGATGGAAAACGAACGAATAAGAAAAGATATTACTTAGTCATAAGATCACAATCAACAAGTCAACTTAGTCAAAATTTTCCAGTGTTAGTTTACCGGCGTTCTTGTCCTCTGTCCACAGCACTGAAAGGCTGACTAGGAGAATTTTATCTCTCTCCCTGGTCGACCCTGAGGTGCCGTGTTTGACGGATGCCGAGGACGCCTGGAAAGTGGCTTGCCCAAACACGGATCGGCCCGTGAACCCGTTTTCCCAGAGACAATGGGATGAGCCGCTCTGCAGGTTGGTACGGAATAATCTCCTTAATACGTCCACCAATACTGCGGAGCGTGCCCGCCTGCTGGCTGTGGGTGAGTGGGAATCGGGCCTTTGGCTTCAGGCGCTACATAACATTCAGGGTCGCTACTTGCCTACGTTTGGGCGCTCCCTGTGGTGCTCCATACCGCTGTCAATGTGGTGAAGTAGTCGACTGCCTCGGGCACCATGGCCTTTCCTGCAGCAGGAGTGCAGGTCGGTTAGCACGACACACTAGCTTAAATGACATAATCCGTCGTGCTCTTGTCACCGCCGGGGTGCCAGCTGTATTAGAACCCAGTGGTTTGGCACGCGACGATGGGAAGAGACCCGATGGTATGTCCATTATGCCATGGAAGCTGGGTAGGCCTTTGGTGTGGGATGCAACATGTGTCGACACCCTTGCGCCATCCCATCTTCCTAGTTCAGCGTGTTGTGCTGGCGCTGCTGCTGCATGTGCTGAAAACTCCAAGCGGCGCAAATACATTGGCTTAGCTAGTAGCTATGTATTTGAGCCGTTTGGGGTTGAAACTCTGGGGCCATGGGGTCCGAGTGCCCACAGTGTTTTTAAAGATATCGCCAGGCGTTTAGTCGACTCTTCAGGTGACCAGAGGGCTGGCCTATTTCTTGGCCAACGAATTAGTATTGCCATACAACGTGGCAATGCTGCCAGCGTTCTGGGCACTGTTCCCGTTGACAGCGATGTGGACGTATTCTTCGACGCCCTATGAATGTTTTTTCTTTTCTTTTTATTTATTTATTATTATTTTTCCTTGTAAATATTATTAGTAGGTTTTTATTTCTAGTTTGTAAATTAAATTTTATAAAACGTTGAAAAAAATAAAATAAAAGAGTACTTAGTCAATATTTATTTGGTTAAATTTTGTTTTAATTTGTTTTTGATTTTAATTTTGATGTTAATTTTTGTGGTAGGTAATTATGATGTTAATTTCTATTGAAATTTTGATGTACCTAATATTTATTTTTAATTCTGATTTTAATTTTGATTCAATTTTATTTAATTGTGATCTTTTAATGAAATGTATTTGTAGATGTAACATGTCTGATAGATCAATAAATAATAATAATTAATCATGGTCGACATCGTAGAATTACAGTATTATAAGTAACACTAAAGGGTGTAAGCAACAGTAGATAATCAAGAAAACTATGTTATTGTACTCAATCAACATAAAATGGATAGAATACATCATTCTTATGTTCTGATGGAGATACCCTATGACGCAAAACGCCTGAAGAGCAGAAATTTTACGATACGCCGTAAAACATTGACATATTGTTCTGTGATCAGGCGTTGCGTTGGTGTACAAACTATTAATATCCCTGCAGGGTACCATCATTATTTGACACTCGCTCAAGTTAATATAGAATTTGAAAATCAATTTGGATCTTATTTGTGGCGCCATCTACATTGTCATTTGAACGTTATTTTCTCGGAAACGTTACTTTTTTTCGGGATACAAGGTATCCTATGTCCGTTTTTTACACTTTTCTCTACACACATTTCTCATTATTTATTTATTTAGCCATTTCATAATTTATTTGCCTACCCTCGTCCGTGTGTCACTCCGTGGTGCCAACTGAAAACCAGCGCAGGGTGTCTTTCGTCCAGCAAATGATGAGTTGGTAACCCTTTTTGGTGTGGACATGGTCAATCAGAATTCTTGTTATTTCTGTGTGTATGTCCAATATCAAATAAGTGTTTTTCTATCCTATTCTGCACCCCTGACAATGTATAATGCAGAATTTTATGATAATCGAGTCAGTGGTTTTGGAGTGAAAAGATAACAAATAAACTTACTTTCGCATTTATAATATTAATTAGCATACAGGGTAAAGGATAACTAACATGACATGGAAGGAAATCATAACTAACATTGCAATCTAAATAAAAATAACAACAGACTGAAGTCTCAAGTGAAAAAAGAAAACAAACTTAATTTAAAACTAAAAGCCGTCTTAGAGTTGATAATATTTCACTAATTTAACTTCACATAAACTTAGTTAGTATGCCAAAAGGGCAAAACGAGAGATCAACCATATTTGAATAACAACTTAGACAATGATCCCTTGTTAAAGCATTAATAACTTTGTGATTAATAAATTGGCTCAAGATTTAACTAATATAAACTTTAATCGACTGCTTTAAGTCATTATTTCTAATGTTTTAAGGGCTCTCGACGCAATACCAATGAAATGGTTTTTGTTATTGAAATAATTAATTGAATTGTGAGTGATTGACTATATATTCAAATGAATTAGTCTTAGCGTGATGTTTTATAGCCTTAAGCCTTCTTCGATAAATTGACTAAATATCCAACATAAAAGGATTTTTTCAATTCAAACCAGTAGTTCCTGAGATTAGCAAGTTCAACCAAACAACAGCTATTTCTCATTAATGCTTGTGGCACATTTTAATTTTTTATGGAACATACGGTACTAACTATTAAGAAACGTTTCCACAAACTTTAGATTTTGGAATATAGTGACTTCAACTATTTTACAGTGTAAGTATTGCTAATATTAGTACTTCCCAATTCGTTCAAAGGTCGTCAGTTCAGTGAACTTATCAGACATAGTTCCCGTACGAGATGGGTCCATCACTAAGATTGGAGTCATTCCTCACTTACACCCACTATTGTAGTCTAAAAGGACACGAACAGTCGAACACTGATTTGAACACATCAGCTCAGATGGATTAGTTTTTAATAAGGCCTTTGAAAGAGTACGTTGACTTCATTAGGAAATACGAAAATGAAACCTGAAAAAAGACAAATTGGTCGTCGAAAGTCATATTATTTCTTTATTCTTGAGGTGCCAGGTCAACCTAGAGAAGGTTGTGTACTGTTTAATCGCACCGGAGCCAAAAGTTTCAAAGCTAAATAAAAAACTAAGCTTCCATACGCTAAGGGCACTCTGTGTAGGGTGCGAATAAAATATGTAAGTAACTATAAATAAAACGTAAAAACTACCTAAAGTAACAGTTATGACTAGCATTTGTCAGGCAAAGATTATTTCTCCCTGGCCAGGGTTGCCGGACTGTCTTAATAAGTTACCACTGCCCTGAAACTGGCAACCGAAAAAAGAAGTTAATTTTTGAGCAAGACAAGTCCCTTCTGCTCCATCAACGTTTCGAGAGGACTTTTAAGGTATCCTCTTTGACAGCCTGCTTCTTTATAAAAACACCCGAGAGCAGTAGAAAAAAATTAAAACGTATATCCTTGACTCACACAACTTGCAATTGCAACTTAAAACTCTAGATGTGATAGCGCAATAGATTCCATAAACCGACCTTCTAAATAATCAAGAGTTCATATCAAAATCCGAGCCAAACTTATGATTCAGCATTTTATCCTTCAAATGAAAGTCTAAAACATAATTTCTCGTACAAAAAGTAGTATTGGAACGGTGTGCGCGATCATGAACCGGTGTTTTTGGGTCAGTGGCGCAAGGCCAGCTCCGGTGCAGTAGGCTCCGTACTTTTATTTGTCGAGGATACACCTAGATCACGTGAATGCGTCTTATGGATAGTTGGCTTGGTGATTATGAAGGCAGAATTGCTTAGGTTAGGAAATGCAATGCCATGCCAAATAAGGTAGCAAAATTCCACAAAACTGATGGCAAGACTCTAAATCTACGTTATCCTTGTGTACATTTTAAGGTAGATAATGGTCTGGCGTAAAGTTTTTGCATAACTATTATTATCATAATAATATATGTCATAAGACCGTGGAGCTTGGCACAAACAAGGAGAGGCCTATACTCAGCAGTGGTTGAAGACGGGCTGTGGATGATGACGATGATGTTTTGGCATAATGTAACTACCTGCTTATAATTTGGTCATCTTTAAGAAGATAGTCACATCTTCTCCAGATAAAGTAGTTGTACCTGCATATCTAGGTATACCAAAAAAGAAATTCATATATTTCTGAAAATTTCTTCAAAGTCCATAACTTCCAACTAACATAATGACTAAATCACCGTGTAAAACAATTCTTACAAAGGATTCTGTACAGGTAAACCATACTTTTGATGTTTTTATTATTAATGTTTATCTTATTAATTAAGCTATATCCAGTGATAAGTTTCAAGCAACATTAAATTAACAATAATTTTATTATGCTTTCGGCGTTTCAAGTTGCGAAACCATCTGTTTTAAAGAGACGTCAAAAAATTAACGCGGACGATGCGAAACGAGAGGATCATATCACGTGGCGTGTGTAGTTTTACCTTTCTCAAAAAAAGGTGTGAATTTATACGTCCGTATAGTTGAAAATGTCGGATTATTAATAACTACAATGCACTTTTGAAATGTCAACAACACAAAAAGGTATAATTTAAAGGTCCAATGCACCATTAGCACGTTGAAAAATGTTTCTAGTTTGTCTCCTAAATCTGGTCACTTGCAATAAATTACGGTGCAAATGTGCAATAAATCTGCTGCAACAATTAACTGTCCTGTCTGTCGCGACCCACTACTCTGGGGTCAAGGTTCATCGCTCATACGCGAGGTAGGTGCACACTGCTCTTTGGTTCTTGTTTTAATTTGTATCTGCTCGCTGCCATTTTTTATTTGCTTTTCAATGTCGGCGGACATTTTTTACAAAACTGTACCAACATCTGTTACTTTATTTATTTATTCAGATGAGCTAAAGCATTTATCAGTGCCATAAAATTCATTGCAAAGAATATGATCAGTAAGTCGCAGTGTAGGCATTGACAGACTAGGTAGACCAATGACACCGTGAGTCATAGCACTGAACGACTTACGGCTCATTATTTTTTTATTGTATTATTATTGAAGTCGCATTCGAAAGTAAAAAACTGAATTCTAAAGTTTCAAATCAAATCAGAACCATAAGAACTGCACCAGCGAACCAGCGAGTACTAAGTGAATCAACCGACAGTATAAAATAAAAGAGCCATCAAATCGTTGAGCAGTTATCCAATGAAGCCGTCGCGACGATTGATATCCTGTGCGACGTGGTGCCCTAGTACCGCAATACCGAGCACCAGAGGTCATGGCACTGCTTTATATTGAATTTCTTGTTTAAAATGAGCATTTAGCGTTTAGTTATAAGGCTGCATTTTCTTTACGCGATGTCTTGAAAGGTAATAAAATAATGGCATGTGTTTAACCGTCTCTAACATCCTACTCTGCCTAGCTTTTTCCATGTATGTTGGGTTCAACTTCCAGTTTAACCACTGTCTAACAATTAAATCTAAGTTAATTATTAACATGTAAGTGATTTTGTTTATTATTTACTTGCTTACACATCACTTATATGATCTATGCAAAAATTACTATTAGGTCAGAAATAAGACTACAGTTTTATGCTAGTATCCTTGTATTTAGTTATTAGATATTCTCCAATTAATCCAATTTCCATTTAGCAAATTTAGCAAGACAACAATCTTTCCAAACTGTTGCTATTCTCGTTGGCTGTGTTCGCATTACGTCCTGTCAAAAGTTCCCCGACAGAAGTGGCTCCCAACCACAGACAGAAGTTACTTAGTGGATGACAGATGAGTTAATACCCCATCATAACGCGTACACAGACATTATAATAATTATGTTACCATAAAATAACAAGTTAAATAAACATTTAAATTTTCTTGAGTATATTAAAATTCTAACACTAGCAACTCTAATAAGGCTTTCCTGTAAAATTTTTTACATGTTGTGTCTGAAATGAATATTACTTAGTATTTAGTCATTATTTTCATTTATTTGGTATTATTTCGTAAACGAAATAACACCAAATTAATGACTTAAAATAGATTATTTTAAGTCTAAACTAGTAAATTATAAAGGTGAAGAGTTTGTTTGTTTGTTGAACGTTCTAAACTCAGTACCTAATTAGTCTGGAAAATACAGCTACAAAACCAAACCCCTAGTAATATTGCAAATATGATGTGGCATCATTAGTGAAAAAACTCCTCACCAAGGTCTTTGTAAGCTTTTTTAAAAGTGTTCACATGCTCATATATTTCAGCAGCCGCCCAATAAATTGTGTGCAATATTGATTATCCTGCGCGCTGTGACCCACTAGCGGGGTCAAGGTACCGTACTCAAGTATTTACTTCACTACACTTTTGTATGATAAATTAATATTTGCATCAGCTTTATTTACGACTTCATCATTACCTTCTTTTGAAATTTATTAAGAAAACTTTTTTTTGGCAAGTAACTAAAATCCAATGATGCATTTTTAGTTTTCATCAAAATTGTCCTCGAGCCTCCTTTCAGAATTTTTCGGGATTCGTTATAGTTTCGGATGTACATAGTTATCCACGCCAAGTTGAAAGTATCACTCTGTAGATTATGACCGCCCCCAGCCCCCCGTGCGAAGCCGGGACGGGCCGCTATTTACTAATGAAAAGCGCTACAGGTTTTCAGGGCCTTTTTAACAGGCACGATATTTTTTCTTAAATTCTACTAAAGGCCCATAAAAAACAATAGGTACACATAAAATAAAAACTAAAAAATATTTTAAATAACATCATATCTTCTTCCTCTGCTTAAACTAGTCTAACCTTAGCTTCTAGTCTTACCGGAAGAAGCTGACTGCAATTATTTTACATGGACGGAGGCATATAATATGTGGTAAGTCGGGTGCAATTGATGGTCCTGTGCGCAGCCGCTCGCGCCCCAATACCTGAGGTCAAGGTCCTCTCACATCGTGTGCTATATCGACGTTTATAATGTATGTTGTGGAAACTGGTATGAAAAGGTGATTTTTGAAAAAAAAAAGCAAATGCAGTAATTCTTTTATATTTTTATAATTATCTAATTTTTGTTCAAACATGGCTGGTAGCGACAACATAATTATCTTTTATACTACATCTGCTTGGAAAGTACCTTGATACTTTATCAAATTTCCGGTAGAAAGTACGTCATTGCATATCGACCAAATATGCGGGGAGAAAACGCATCTGAGCGGGAGAGAAAAGTGTATGAAAATCCATTTCTTTTTTAATTTTGGGTAAGACTATGCGCCGATAACCTAAATAACAAAAGCCAAAAAGTTTTTACAGTGAGTTTTTATCTCCAAGTTCGCAAAATGACACTCGCCACAAGCTGTGTGTTGGCTGGTGTGGGGCTGGCAGTGCGACCCTGCAGCGGCAGGATAAACAATTTGAAAAAAGGACGTGAAAATTGCAGACGCCATTGACGCCATTTTCAATTTGTGTGTTGTTTGAGGATACAGTTTTCGTAGAAAGTAATTAATTTTCCTCGTAGGTGTAGTATAAAGCACTATGTATCACTCGAGAGAAAGTGCGATTCCCGATCTCGGGTATTTTAAAGCCTTCGGCTACATAATTTCCACCTGGTATGATATAGTACTAGGTACCTAAAATTACAACTTCACTTTTACAAAACAAATAACATCATCACAACAACAACAACAACACTAAGAGAAAATTCCAATAATTGTTTATAGTAACAAGTACACACGGTATGCAACAGGGACTTGCATCTGGGTGGCGCCCTTGAACTGACGATTTTAGGTCACCCCGGCCACGGCCACGCCCGGGACGAGGCGCTTTGCATTATACGAATATACGGGTACTTTACTGTATGTACAACGTACATGGCGCGGTTAAAAAGAGTTTTTCCTTTAGTTCTTGGAAGGATGTGGCCAGCCTGTGATTAATCCGCCTAGGCATGACATATTTACTGAGCTGGGTTTTATTGCTGCTTTGTACCCTTAGCACGAGGTTTCAGTATTTGAGAAGTAAAGTAAACTGTGACTTTGACAATTTCAAATGGACAATGGCGCCGTTCCATTTTTCATTCATGAAACGCTGTAAATACTGGAAAGACTCTGTAAAGTAACATAGCGAAAACTCGTGCTAGGGGTCAATTCATCAAATAAGTTATCCCGTTCAGGGCAGAACAGGAGGGACTGTCAGACTCGTACTAACTAAAAATATTCACGGTGTTCCTTCAATAGCCCTTTACGTTCCAGGATCATGGTTGCCTGATAAGACAGTCCCGAGAACCCGGCAGGCTTTGGCCCTGACAAAAATTTCCGATACTGAAATGTCCAAGATAAACACAAATGCACTGTTATAATCGTGGATCGACTGTATAACCACGGTAATATAATAATACAGTACTCCAACTTCATACAAACGGACGAAAAGCGAGCTATACCTACGCGCCTCGATGTCGGGGCGCGCTCGGGGCGCAGACAGTCACGGCTGTACCGCAGTGTCGAGCGGATGGTGTGTTGTTTTTTTAACAATAACTGCGTGATTTTTTCTCTTAAAATCAGTTCGAATACATATTTATTAAGACGAGTAGTTTAATTAAGCTTTATATTAGAATGCGGATTTAAAACTTCAAAATTTAACAACAAAGCATTTCGTACGACTCAGTCGAGGCGCAAATATTTTTCGGTCTCAAATATTTTTATAATACATCGGACTTTATAAGCCTGATTTGTTTTTCAAACAAAAACATGATTTTTTAATGAAATCTACCAATCAAAAAAGCAACACGCATTTTTATTGAACACTTCCTATTCATTATACAAAGTATTTCATTTATTTATATAAAAAAGTATATTTACAATCACAAAACTAAAATAGAAACAGAAAGTACGCAAAGGCAAATGTTATTAAAATGATGTAGACGGGTAGCCCTAACGCATGTTTACGTACCGCGCGGCTGTAGGTATTTAAATCTGTCTGGCGGCCGAGTTACTATACTGTATATTATTATACTGTGGTATAACTGACCTAGCCTAACCACAATATAATCAGTATGGTTTCCACTACCAAGACAAAAGCGCTCTATGAGGGAGAATGGGCAATTTACACTTTTTTTTTACAAAGTAAAATCATCAAATTAATGAATCCTCTCACCCCCGGCAGGGCGGGAGGGACTGTCAGACTTGTACTGACTTAAATCCACGGTGTCCTACAACGGTCCTACACGGTGATGGTATAAGTCCCGCGACCCCGGCAGGCTTTAGCCCTCTGAGAGGGGGCCTCGTCATTATGCTGACGCGCTTTGAGGCGCGCGTGGAACACGACGCGCCGTTGACCAATTCGACAATTTTCCACTAAGCGGAACCAGTGCTGTTCGATAGATTGCACAATGCACATACATTTCATAATCAAAATCAAAAACGTTTATTTCAACTAGGCCGTAACCGGCACTTTTGAACTGTCAAAGACAAATTAAAATTAGTACAAAAATAGTTATGGTGCTACAGTCCCAGTCACAAGACATAAAAACTGTGAAAGTACCGTAGGTGCTCATTCCAAAGCGTAGATCTCTATGGAGAAGAATGAGCAAGAAACTCCATGGACACTCTTTTTCAATCGCCAAAATTATTACAGATCTTTGGTTACATCATTCATCATCAGATGGTAGGTACATTATGTGAGAACGATGTGGCAAGTTATTAGTGTCCATAGTAAATATAAAAAAGACAATTCAAAAATAAAGTTATTAATTATTAAAATAGACCATGGCAGCTAAGAGATGACCAGTCCCAACTGACAGCGCCCGTTCACGAACATGACACATATATCAGCACCATTCAGCTCAACCATTTTGAAGGGAACTAAATGATCCGACACACATGCCACCATCAGCGAGACTTTTGAGTGAGCATGACATACTCTCAACCGCCAGAGTCATTCAAGTCAATGACAGACTCACACAATGCTGGTAATGACTCTATATAATACTAGATAAATACACTCTATACAATGCAAGAGATAGTTATACATTCTTCATCCGCTCCGACAATATTATTAAAAATGAAGGAAACCTACGACTGTCGTACTAAAAACAAAATACACATAAAAAGACAACAATAAAATGTAAAGTAGGACAACAATGCCCGTTGATCAAAATAAAATAATAAAACAAATACAAACACATAAAATAAAATAAAACAAGATGACTTAACTAAGTCATAAGAAAAAAATATAAACAATTATATGAAGTCATATAACTTGTCCGGAAGAGAAAAAAAAAAAAAAGTTAAATAAAATAACTAAACTGGGAAAGAGCATGAAAGCCGTCTTAACTTCAACAGAGTGACCAGCTGTTATTATCCACTAAGTAATCGTTTACGGAATAATATGCCTTAGAACAAAGGATGGATTTAATCTTAGATTTAAACTCATTAAACGGCAAGTTTAGCAATGACAGAGGCAATTTATTATAGAATTTTATACCAAGGCCTACAAATGAGTTATGAACCCTATGAAGTCGATGAAAAGGAACGCGCAGGTGGTGCTTATTTCTCGTGTTAATAGGGTGAAAATCACTGTTTTTGGTATATAGGTGTAAATTCTGCCTAACATATATAATGTTGGCAAAGATGAATTGAGATGCCACCGTCAGAATGCCAATCTCCTTGAATAAATCCCTCAGAGAAACTCTAGTACCCAGCTGATAAATTGCTCGAACAGCTCGTTTTTGTAAAACAAATATATTTTGAATATCAGCCGCTTTGCCCCACAATAAAATGCCGTAGGACATAAGGCTGTGAAAATAACTAAAATAAACTAGTCGAGCTGTGTCAACGTCCGTGTACTGTCTTACTTTTCTGACAGCGTAGGCTGCCGAGCTTAGTCTTCCCGCTAAACATGTTATATGCGGACCCCATTGAATTCTAGAATCTACTTTAATACCCAGAAACACAGCTGAGTCAACAGTTTCAATTTCTTCATTACTTAGAACTATGTTAGGACCTAGATTTGTAACATTTGGCAAGGCGAATTTTATACATTTCGTTTTTTTGGCATTTAGGACTAGGTTGTTAGCAGTAAACCAATCCGTGACCAATGATAATGCAGTGTTAACTTCGTCAAAATCTTGTCTATTTCTATCAACTTTAAATATAAGAGAGGTATCATCTACAAACAGTACAATGTCGCAAATGCCCTTTAAAAGATATGGCAAGTCATTGATGTAGACCAATAATAAAAACGGACCCAGAATTGAACCTTGAGGCACACCTAGCTGGACAGGTTGACCAGAAGATTTCGAGCCATTAACATCTACGCATTGAAATCTATTACGTAAGTACGATTCTATAACATTAAGAGCTTCGTTTTGGACTCCGTAATGATGTAATTTACGCAAAAGTGTATCATGGTGTACGCAATCAAAGGCTTTGGATAGATCACAGAAAACACCAATTGCATTCTTACTGCTCTCCCACGCCTCAAATATGTGCTTCAGCAGAGCAACACCTGCATCAGTTGTTGAACGACCTTTCGTAAAACCATATTGTTCACTATGAAGGAGGTTATTTACATTAAAATGACTAATTTAATTTTATGGTTCTAGAACATTCCGATTTCTAAACAAAATGTTTCTGATGGTTTCAAATCAAATCAAATCAATGGTTTTAGTTCCAATTGAGGGCACCGACCAAAAAGTTGTAAGTTGTATTATCAAGATATTGCTGCTTATTCAGCTCACAATAAAGAAACGAAATACAAACACTGATACAAAAACAATGATAGTAAACAAAAATGTCTAAAAATAAGCACGAAATCGAATGCCAAACTTCGAAGTTCAGGCATTGACTTTCGGACGTGTCATACAAAAAGTTTTATTTGGTTTGCAAGCCTCAGGATGTGATTCAATAGCGATGACACGGGCAAAACTATTAGGCATTCTAATCAGAATACGATATGGGACATTTGTGTGTTTTTTTTATTTATTAAATGTGATGTTGATAATATAAGAAATTTCTTATTGTATTGTGTGTGCGTTTACAAATGTTCAAATCACATACATTTAACAATAGGGACCGACCGAAATAGCGGTTTCGGTTTCGGCCGCTTTCAGTCAAAAAGTCTAAATTCGGCCTTTTTTTTTTTTTTAGCGTGGTAAAATCATCAAATGAGACCTCCAACCCCGGGCAGGGCGGGAGGTACTTTCAGACTTGTACTGACTAAAATCCACGGTGTCCTTCAGTAGCCCTTTATGTTCCGGGGTCACGGTAATAGAAATAAGTCCCGCGACCCCGGCAGGCTTTGGCCCTCTGAGACGGGGCCCCGTCATTTTGCTGACAGCTCTTTGAGGCGCGCGTGGAACACGACGCGCCGTCGACCCGGGCATGGTCCATGGTCGGACAGCGAGTTGCCCTTTACTCGCTGTCCGCATACCCAAATTCGGCCTTGGTTTCGGTTGCGGCCAAAATAAGACCAGTTACTGGGACCGATTAAAATGCAAAGTAACCGGTTCCTATGACAAGTTACTTAAACCGGTTATTTAGACCGGTTACTGGGCCCAATTCCTAAAACAGGTTACTGGGATCGGTACTTGAGACCGGTTACTAGGAACGTTTACTGAGACCGTTCTTAAAGGCCGGTAACTGGAACCGTTTGCTGGCACTGGTTCCTGAGACTGTTACTAAGAACGGTACTAGACACTCGTTACTGAGAACAGTTTTTGAGACCGGTTATAAGCCGGTTACGGAGACCGGTTATTAAGACTGGTTACCAGTACAAGTTACTGAGAACGGTTTTTTAGACCGTTTACTGGAAACGGTTTTTAAGAATGGTAATAATCACGGGTTTCTGAGGCCAGTAACTGGGACCAAACCTATGAGGCTGGTTACTTTGACCGGTTTTTCAGACCAGTAGACCGGTTACTGGAACCGGTTTTTAAGACCGGTCACTGGGTCCACTTTTAAAAACCGCTAACAATTGGGTCCAGATAATAATTGGGACCAGATAACAATTGGGTTCAGATAGTATTTGGGTCAAGATAGTTATTGGGTCGATATAGAAATTGGGTCCAGATAGTCATTGGATCCAAATCGATGCCTTAGTTCACAATTGCACTAACTACAAAATTTTCAATTTTTACTTTTTTAATGCCATATACACTAAATTTCATGCTCTTTCGTTTCCGCGCATCGAAATACCGTTATTCCGTCTCTTTCTACCAAAAACGTGGGTCACAGTTGTATTAAATGAGTTCGTTTAATGTTCCATGAATGTGGTATTATACTAATGATCTTTATTTTAGTAAAACCAATCAAGACTGATAATAACTGATTTTAAGTTTCTCAACTGCAGGAAATTTCAAAACACAAACGTATTATATACATTTGCAATATCTGCTCATACTTTTTAGCAGTGCTACAAGAGTGAATTATTTGTTGGTATTACAAAAGGATCAAGAAAGTTTAATGCACAAGTGTGCTAAGTACTTTTATTTGGCAATTCTTTAAATGCATAAATACATTAAACCGTTTTGAGATATAGTCCGAATTGTACAAGTGTATTAAGTAGGGTAAAGTACCCAACTGCTGACCTCCCACCAACTATTGACCGCTTAACAGTTTTTATCAAAAATAATAATAAATCTTCTTGCAGTGCTGCATAAAGAATACAGAAAATGAAAAATAATTTATATTGTAATATATCGGCGTCACAGAAAATTTAAATAAAGCGATATTGCGTCCGTAAACCTATGATAATAAAATACCCTGCTAAAATCATCAAGAAATTTAACAATTTGTTAAGCTGAAGGTTGTTTTCAATGTCATTTTATTTCAGTTTTACACGATAGATTCCTTAGAGTTTGGTATTTTTTCGTTATTTAAGACAGACATAATGCTTTCCCACATGATTTACAAGTTTTAATGAGCCTTAACTTGTTAAAATGGTGGGGTCAATATCTGGTAAACTCAAATGTATGAATAACCATTCTTTTGACATGACATGTCAATAGCTGGTAATGAACCATATGTACGAATATACCAGTTACTGACACCACGGTTTATACGTATAGTTCATTTTAATGGTGAGGTAGCTTAACTTTAATGCATCTGTATTATGCCCATGGGTGTTGGCACCCCTAAAGGTGTGTATCTGCATAATCCCAAACATAAAAAATACCTTACGTAGTAACCTAAGAACCTAGCTTAATTTGAGCAAGGTACTTAAATTTTCGGTCTACTGTCACATTCTGGATCCACCTGAATATTTTAAACTTACTACAATTATAGGAAAAGTTAACGGCTGAATGGATTCTGAAACAATTTGGCAAGCCGATATAAAAACAACAAGATATAAAAACCTGGTTAGGTGGGTGTACCTGGACGCAGGATACTTTTTATGTCGGTATATGCTCCCGTGGGACAATTGCCGAACATAACACGGGCAATACCTCAGTCATAAGTTGTTTAGTGCATACAATTATGACAAAAGTTACTCTAACCTGCATGTTTGAATGACTTAAATCATATCCGAGGCAAAGTGTTAGGTAGTTTTTGATTTGTGTCAATGTTCTCTTCATTTGTGAGGATCTTCTACATAAGTTGAAAAAGTTAAAACAGTCTTATGTAATTGAGAAAATATTAATACAAACTTTTTTAAACTCCCTTTAAAGAACTAAAGCAAAGTATTCTTTCAATTTGTTTTGCCGGCGAGCATTTTTAATCTGCTGCATAATACAAAAAAATGAAATAACTACTAGTAAAGAGGAAAAATTGGACAAAAGTGATAAAACTACAACAAAACTTCAAAAATAAATGCAAGAATATTGTAGGCCGCGTTTGAAGACTGTAGACCAAAATTGTGTGAAAAAAGAAAATAAGAAGGGCAATAAGACTACCTTTGTTTGTTTTTCATCAAATAAAACCTCGTATCACAGTCCTAATAAATAATATTTGAGTTTATTCTTATACTACAAGAGGTCAAAAATTGGTCATTTGCATGTTGAAAATTTGGTACAGGCATGTTGGTAACTGGTCAAATGGCCTGTTTTTGCTAAACTCGAGAAAAAAAACACTTTTTACCTTTGTATGACTGTTTATAATGTTTTAGTTACATTCTCCAATGTTTTTTTTATCTTCCAACAACATTCATTTCTACTTGCAACTCGTGTATTAGTTTATATTGCGAAAGAAGCAAGAAAAACCGCTTAAAGGGTCAATAATTGGGTGTTTTACCCTACTTTTACTTGAAGGGGTTTGACAAATTTTGAACTGAATTATAATTGAATTACCTGAAACTGAAGACTGACTTTATTAATTTTCTTATAAAAATCTTATTTTAATGATTCAGAAATGAATTGTTTTGTGAAATAGCTAAAGATTGGCCTATAATTGGGCTTCAGTTCTTTTAATTTTTTTGTTGTGATTTTGAAATTTATTTTATTTGATTGTGGTTATAGACTGTTTGTGTTTTATAATAAAAATAAACATTATGAATATGGGTCACTGGTTTATTATTTTGTCTATTTAATGCAATATCCATAACTATTATTATCCCTCTTCTTGGACCTTGAACCGGCCTGGTAAAGCTGTTAAATATTTTTGAGTTTTTCGCTTAATGCCGGTCAGCATAATCAATCTTAGTGCACAAATGTATTAAAGGGGAGGTTTTCTTTTTATTGGGCCGTTTTGAAAAGGTTTCGTTTAAACTAATATTACAATATTGATATATGATGGAGTAAAAGGACTTGTCTTATGAGTCTGATGCATATTTTTTTGTTATTTTACTTGGATATTCTACTGTTCTCGTCTAAACTTTAAAAAACTTTAAAGCTCTCTCCTCAAAAATGTAAATTTCGTAGTTAGTGCAATTGTGAACTAAGGCATCGAAATAATAATTAAGGTCCAAATAGTATTTGGGTCAAGAAAGTTATTGGGTTCAGATAATAATTGGGTCCAGATAATAATTGGGTCCAGATAATAATTGGGTCCAGATAATAATTGGGTCCAAACAATAATTGAGTCCAGATAATAATTGGGCCCTGATAACAATTGGGTCCAGATAATAATTGGGTCCAGATAATAATTGGGTCCAGATAATAATTGGGTACAGATAACAATTGGGTCCGGATAAGAATTGGGTCCAGATAATAATTGGGTCCAGATAACAATTGGGTCCAGATAATATTTGGGTCCATATAACAATTGGGTCCAGATAATATTTGGGTCCAGATAACAATTGGGTCCAGATAATAATTGGGTCCAGATAACAATTGGGTCCAGATAACAAATGGGTCTATATAATAGTTGGGTCCAGATAACAATAGGGTCCAGATAATATTTGGGTCCAGATAGTAATTGGGTCAGATAACAATAGGGTCCAGATAATATTTGGGTCCAGATAGTAACTGGGTCCAGATAACAATTGGGTCCAAATAATAATTGGGTCCATATAACTGTTAGGTCCAGATAATATATGGGTCCATATAAAAGTTGGGTCCAGATAATAATTGGGTCCCGATAACAATTGGGTCCAGATAACAATTGAGTCAGGATAACAATTGGGTCCAGATAACAATCGGGTCCAGATAATGATTGGGTCTAGATACTAATTGGGTCCATATAAAAGTTGGGTCCAGATAATAATTGGGTCCAGATAACAATTGGGTCTAGATAATAATTGGGTACAGATAATAATTGGGTCCAGATAACAATTGTGTCCAGATAATAATTGGGTCCAGATAAGAATTGGGTCCAGATAACAATTGGGTCCAGATAACAATTGGGTCCAGATAACAATTGGGTCCAGATAACAATCGGGTCCAGATAATGATTGGGTCCAGATACTAATTGGGTCCATATAACAGTAGGGTCCAGATAATAATTGGGTCCGGATAACAATTGGGTCTAGATTGTAATTGTGTCCAGGTAATAAATGGGTCCAGATAACAATTGGGTCCAGATAACAATTGGGTCCAGATAACAATTGGGTCCAAATAATAATTGGGTCCATATAACAGTTGGGTCCAGATAATAATTGGGTCCAGATAACAATTGGGTCCAGATTACAATAGGGTCCAGACAATATTTGGGTCCAGATAGTAATTGGGCCAGATAACAATAGGGTCCATATAACAATAGGGTCCATATAATATTTGGGTCCAGATAGTAATTGGGTCCAGATAACAATAGGGTCCAGATAATATTTGGGTCCAGATAACAATTGGGTCCAGATAACAATTGGTTCCACATAATAATTGGGTCCAGATAATATTTGGGTCCAGATAATATTTGAGTCCAGATAGTAATTTGCTCCAGATAACAATTGGGTCCAAATAATAATTGGGTCCAGATAACAATTGGGTCTAGATAATAATTGGGTACAGATAATATGTGGGTCCAGATAACAATTGAGTCCAGATAATAATTGGGTCCAGATAATAATTGGGTCCGGATAACAATTGGGTCCAGATAACAAATGGGTCTATATAATAGTTGGGTCCAGATAACAATAGGGTCCAGATAATATTTGGGTCCAGATAGTAATTGGGCCAGATAACAATAGGGTCCAGATAATATTTGGGTCCAGATAGTAATTGGGTCCAGATAACAATTCGGTCCAAATAATAATTGGGTCCATATAACTGTTAGGTCCAGATAATAATTGGGTCCATATAAAAGTTGGGTCCAGATAACAATAGGGTCCAGATAATATTTGGGTCCAGATAGTAATTGGGTCCAGATAACAATAGGGTCCATATAATATTTGGGTCCAGATAGTAATTGGGTTCCGATAACAATTGGGTCCAAATAATAATTGGGTCCATATAACAGTTGGGTTCAGATAATAATTGGCTCCAGATAATAATTGGGTCCAGCTAATAATAATATGTAATATGCTGCTACGTCCAGTGAAGACCAACTGGACCTTGAGGGTCGTGAAGTTGGAGCCGCGTAATATTACCAGCTTCAACTCATTTGTGGTGCGAGTCCCAACACAGCATCTCGACACGTACCTCAAGGAAGAGTTTTGGCCGAAGGGTGTAGTCTACAGGCTACGCGACACCGCACAGTGTAACACGACACCGTCACTTCGTGTGCAGTAGTTTTAAGTTATTGTGTTGTTTTTATATTTATTAGTATATGGTTTTATTTTTATGTTTGTATTGTATTTTATATGGGCCACTGATGCTTGAAATAAATGGAATAAGAAAACGATGGAGCAAAGAATATATATCGGAACTCCAACTCAGGTCTGTACTACTGACAGCCCCCGCCATTATCTATGCGAGGAGCATTTTATAAATAATACTACACGTTTGGAGAACGGACAATTTTGTGTTCGAATTCCACTGAAATGTTCTACGGATTTGTTAGGTGAATCCCTTTTGAGAGCTAAACATTGACAAAGCTCAAGTCTAGGAATAGTGGTTGCTTTCAGAGGGGCAACACGACTCTTTGCTAACAATAAGCGTACCAACACTTGATGATCTTTACTAACACTGCGAACGTATACGCATGCTCCTTATGCTCGTTCGGACGCATCAGTAAAAACATGAAGCTCTAAAAGTTCCATTGAATCAATTAAAACACGACGCGGAACGTTAATTTCATCATCTCATATCACATCATAGATAGCAATTGGGTCCATATAATAATTGGGTACAGATAATATTTTGGTCCAGATAATATTTGGGTCCAGATAGTAATTTGGTCCAGATAACAGTTGGGTTCAAATAATAATTAGGTCCAGATAACAATTGGGTCTGGATAATAATTGGGTACAGATAATAATTGGGTCCAGATAACAATTGAGTCCAGATAATAATTGGGTGCTGATAACAATTGGGTCCAGATAATATTGGGTCCAGATAACAATTGGGTCCAGATAAAAATCGGGTCCAGATAATGACTGGGTCCATATAACAATTGGGTCCAAATAATAATTGGGTCCATATAACAGTTGGGTCCAGATAGTAATTGGGTCCAGATAATAATTGGGTCCAGATAGTAATTGGGTCCAGATAATAATTGGGTCCAGATAACAATCGGGTCCAGATAATGATTTGGTCCATATAGTAATTTGGTCCAGATAGCAATTGGGTCCAAATAATAATTGGGTCCAGATAACAATAGGGTCCAAATAACAATTGGGTCCAGATTATAATTGGGTCCAGATAACAATTGGGTCTAGATAATAATTGAGTCCAGATAATAATTGGGTCCTGATAACAATTGGGTCCAGATAATAATTGGGTCCAGATAACAATTGGGTCCAGTTAACAAATGGGTCTATAATATAGTTGGGTCCAGATAACAATCGGGTCCAGATAATGATTTGGTCCATATAGTAATTTGGTCCAGATAGAAATTGGGTCCATATAATAATTGGGTCCAGATAATATTTGGGTCCAGATAATATTTGGGTCCAGATAGTAATTTGGTTCAGATAACAATTGGGTCCAAATAATAATTGGGTCCAGATAACAATTGGGTCTAGATAATAATTGAGTCCAGATAATAATTGGGTCCTGATAACAATTGGGTCCAGATAACAATAGGGTCCAGATAATAATTGGGACCAGATAATAATTGGGTCCAGATAATATTTAAGCCCAGACAGTAATTTGGTCCAGATAACAATTGGGTCCAAATAATAATTTGGTCCAGATAACAACTGGGTCCAGATAACAATTGGGTCCAAATAAAAATCGGGTCCAGATAATAATTGGGTCCAGATAACAATTGGGTCCAGATAAAAATCGGGTCCAGATAATGATTGGGTCCATATAACAATTGGGTCCAAATAATAAATGGGTCCATATAACAGTTGGGTTCAGATAATAATTGTGTCCAGATAATAATTGGGTCCAGATAACAATTGGGTCCAGATAACAAATGGGTCTATAATATAGTTGGGTCCAGATAACAATAGGGTCTAGACAATATTTTGGTCCAGATAGTAATTGGGCCAGATAACAATAGGGTCCATGTAACAATAGGGTCCAAATAATATTTGGGTCCAGATAGTAATTGGGTCCAGATAACAATAGGGTCCAGATAATATTTGGGTCCAGATAACAATTGGGTCCAGATAACAATTGGGTCCATATAACAATTCGGTCCAGATAGTAATTGCGTCCAGATAATAATTGGGTCCAGATAACAATTGGGTCCAGATAATATTTGGGTCCAGATAACAATTGGGTCCAGATAACAATTGGGTCCAGATAACAATCGGGTCCGGATAATGATTGAGTCCAGATAATATTTGGGTCCAGATAGAAATTGGGTCCAGATAACAATAGGGTCCAGATAATATTTGGGTCCAGATAGTAATTTGGTCCAGATAACAATTGGGTCCAAATAATAATTCGGTCCATATAACAGTTGGGTCCAGATAACAATTGGGTCCAGATAACAATTGGGTCCAGATAAAAATCGGGTCCAGATAATGATTGGGTCCATATAACAATTGGGTCCAAATAATAATTGGGTCCATATAACAGTTGGGTCCAGATAATAATTGGGTCCAGATAACAATAGGGTCCCGACAATATTTGGGTCCAGATAGTAATTAGGCCAGATAACAATATAGTCCATATATCAATAGGGTCCAAATAATATTTGGGTCCAGATAGTAATTGGGTCCAGATAACAATTGGGTCCAGATAACAATTGGGTCCAGATAACAATTGGGTCCATATAACAATTAGAAAGAAAGAAAGAAAGAAAAGAAAGAAAAAACATTTATTTGGCGCAAAAGAGACCACGATTCACACAACACTTAAAATAAAAATAAACACAAAAAAAGAAAGGACTTACATCTAACACAAGATTAAAAATTAAACAAAGAATTGTTGTGTGTCTCACGGCGGCGCCAAAAAGGCCCAGTTCAGCAAAATGTCGAGCAACTAGTGCTCGACGCTGGTTTTCAACTGGACCTGTGATGGTGATGTGACGGATGTACATCAGCTTTAACCATAAATCAAATTTCTACTTATATAAAACATTGATACATAATAATTAAAATAATGAATATATAAGTATACCTATGTGAATATATATTTTTATATGTAAGTAAGCTGTAAACAAGCAATGTGTTGATTAAACGAGTAGAAAAGTAAAAAAACAACTGTGACAATCACGTGATAATAGGCTATGTTGGTAATTAGCTTCAAAACCTGTTTCGCTTGTTGCCAGATTTCTTATCTACGCCAACGCGTACTTAGTTTGTTGCTACCCGATGCATTTCGGTGACAAAACGCCACAGGCATCCAAGCGCGATTGACGAGCTACTATAAATTATCAATTTTTCATAGAAAAGTGGTTTACAAAGCAGAATTTAAAATAAAGTAATACGTTGGTCATTTGTGTATTATGTCAGTGTAATGTTTTTAACAAGTGTAATCGGAAAAATATGTTTAATACGTGTTTGGATTAATTATGCAAAGACGAGTAAGTGGTAGTCTTTAACTAATATTTGGTTAAATAAAAAAATAGTAAGGAAATAATAATTACTATATTAATTTACGCTAGTTGAAATACCTACTTCATGTAATTTTACCCTCTTTCAGTATCATCGGTGATGGAAATAAGCTGGAGAAACAAAGCGGACAGGACCACCCATGACCATACCCAAGTAAATTGAAAAACTCCCTAGCCATGCAGCATCGCAACCCACGTCCCCGTCGCATGTAAGAAGGCCATACACATTGGGTAAGTACAAAACATTATGTAACAGCGGATATTTACTGGTTTAGACATAGGCTTGAAGAAAGGCTGAATTGGGTCCAGATAACAATCGGGTCCGGATAATGATTGAGTCATTGAGTCCAGATAACAATTGGGTCCAGATAACAATTGGGTCCCGATAACAATTGGATCCAGATAACAATCGGGTCCAGATAATATTTGGGTCCAGATAGAAATTGGGTCCAGATAACAATAGGGTCCAGACAATATTTGGGTCCAGATAGTAATTGGGCCAGATAACAATATAGTCCATATAACAATAGGGTCCAAATAATATTTGGGTCCAG